>CM055513.1:12500000-15000000 GCA_029298725.1 Gnatocerus cornutus
GCGCATCGCGCTCAACACCTTAAGAGACTTGTTGGCCAAGCACGAACTGGATGACCGGTACCAAAATAAGGGGCAGTTGGGGAGGATCGCCATGATCTACGTGCCGTGGTTGAGCGTCGTCTTGGAAAACTTGAATCGTCTGGACGCCATGGATAAAAGTGGAGACGAGGTGGACAGCAGCGTCAATAGAATTTCGACTAGCAGCTCCTACATGTTCGGGAAGAGCTCTGCGGCGAGCGACGCCACCCCCAGGAGTCACAGGTTCACTCTGCACATTGATAAAGACAGTCCGATGCACATCCGGAACTCGGCGTTCTTTGAGGCCATCGCCGGACAATGTAACTAACTCCATTACTTTTACCGCAAAAACTGTTAATGGTCTTTTCAGCTCTAGTCAACGGGAACTCTCTCAGCATCGACTCCGACATCTCTGCCGTGTCGACGGACGCGCAATCCACACTCTCGCAAGACACGGCCATCGTCCGCGAAGACCTCCTCCGCAACGGCGACTCGAAGTCCTCCCACACCCGCACCACCTCCGTGCAACGATACGACAAATTGCAATCCTCCGAAGTCAAGGACGTCCTCCTTATCTTTCTCTTTGTGGTAAAGTATCTCAGCGACGAACAGCTCATCGCGTGGTGGCAACAATACGGCGAAGTCGACGTCTCTAACTTCTTCGTCGTGTTGGAAATGTGTCTCCACTGCTTTAAATACGTCGGGAAACGCAACGTCGCCGTGGTCAAGACTCAAGGAGTCGACAGCGTGAAGAGCAATCCGAAGAAAGCGCACACGTTGCCTGCGAGGATGAATCCGGCGGAGATGAATCATGAGAATACGAGTACGTTGGTGATACACATGGCTAATAGGGAAAGTTTGATTAATATGGAGAACGAAGTGCAGAAGAAGCAGCAGGCGATTCTGGAGCAGCATTTGGCGACGGAAGTGGGGATGATCGCGTTGGATGCGATGGGGTTGTATTGTATGAATTTCCGGAAGAATCTGCTTGTGGGGGAGGGGGAGAATGAAGTGCTGAAGAAGATATTTGATATTTATTTGACTTTCATGCAGATTGGGCAGAGTGAGGCGCTGTTTAAACATGTCTTTGCGGCGTTGAGGGCCTTCATCAATAACTACTCGGCGGTGCTGTTTCAAGGTGAGCGAATCGTAGTTTTAGGGAATTTTAGTCGGGAGCGGTTGGTAGCAAAAGTGCTTGACTGAAGTGCCCAATAGCCAAAACTTGTTAAATCCGTCTTATATCTCACTTTATTCTCAAAAAAAGATATTTAAAAGAGAAATTGTTTTAAATGAGTTCCATTTTTGATTTAAAAAAAAAACATTTTTAGTGATTTTGTTTGTGGGTTGCCATGAGATCTAGTGACAATTTGCAAGTGTCAACGGATTCACAGGTGCTGCGCAGTTAGTCCAGTATTGCCAGCTTTGGGGATTTTCCCCGAATCTAGGGAATTTTGAAGTATTGGAGAAAAAAGAGATTTTTTGCAATTATCGAACAAATCTAGAGAAATCTAGAAATTTAATTCTTGAACTGTAATTTTCGAAGCTGTTTTACAAAATATTTATTGATTCTGAGAAAATATCAGATATAATAGATAGTTCCACAAGCAAATGACAAGTTTTTTAGTAATTTGTAAATAAATAATGCTTTTACCATTTGGTGACAATTTGACAAATATGAGTTTTTGTTTGATGTTTCGCAGAAATTGCGTTTATAAAATCAGCATTGTGTAACTCGCTTTCCTAAACTACCAATCAAAAAGTCGCATTTTAAATTCGATGGGTACAGTCAGTTTAGGTGGACAGTTATTTTCTTAATGTTGGACTCTTGATAAATTAGCTTTATGGAAATTTTGAGTTGACAAAATTGGCAACATTGTCTCCCAGAATTTGCCATTTGCCATTTTTACATATTTGCTGAGTATTGAGGCTACCTATTGAATTAAATCGTGCGAGACGGTCCTAGTAAATTAAATTTTTATTTTCAATTCACATAACTTTTTATAATTCATATAACCAAATTTCAACATTTTTTGTTGGACATTTGCTACCTTAACTAAGTGTAGAAAAGTTCTCTGCAGGAAAAATGAAGTTAGAATCTGCCAAATACATTTCATGGCGTTTAGAGATTTTCTAAGGGATTTTTTTAGTTAAAATCTTGGGATCAAATTTTGATCTGGCAACACTGAGTTAATGGCGCAGTTTAAGAGCGGTCGCTACGTAAAATCCTTATGGGCAATGCAATGTAAACTGGAGCCATCATAACTCAAAAACGGTTTGGACTAGAAAACTGAAATTTATAATATATGTATACTGTCCTTGTAGTTATCTACAAACTTTTTATTCATATCACCTCTGGAACGGTAATTACACTGCATCAATTTTGGCTGATGACTGTAACTTCGGTTTACGTTGTTGTATCAAAAATGTATCCAATCGGATTGTAAAGCAAGGTAAAACATTGAAACGAAAAGAATTTGTCTCGTTATTCCCACCTTTTGACCTCACCAGACTAATTTAAGTTAACTTTTATAAAAATAACAAGTTGGATAATAGTCGGGGACTTTTGGGGGCACCAAAATACCTTGAAAACCTCATATTTATTATAACTATTAATGTGAACATTATCGAATTATTCTAGTAGAAATTTTTCTGTTACTTCCCTTCTTCCACGCCTCAATCTTCTCCAAACATTCCGCAGTTAACGGATTTTGATCCAAATACGTCTCGTTGGCTTTAAAAACATGATCAAAATCGCCTTCTGGACAAGTAATTTTGTTCCCCAACAGATTTAAAAAATCTACAACTTCTGCGTCCTCCAAAAATTTGTCGTTCCAAACACTGATTTTATTGTTCGCTAATCCTAAACTGTTAATTTTCTTAAATCCTTTGAAAGTGTTGGGCGAGATCTTCGTAATTTTATTGCTATCAAGTTTAACCCACTGCCTCTTGTTGTTATAAATATTCTTGAACGCTTCGTCTGGAAGTTCTTCGAGGAGGTTGTTGCTCAAAAAGAGGCGATAAATATTCGGGGTGTTGTGGAACCATCTCGGATTATACTGAGTGATTTTATTTACACTCAGATCAACATTGACTAAATTAGGCATGTCATCAAACGCCTCGGCGTCAATTGAAGAGATCTCATTGTTGTTAAATACCAATTGTTGCACATTTTGCTTGTTGAAGACACCTGAAGGAATCGACGTTAACTTATTGAAGGCGATGTAGAGACCAACTAAGTAAGGGGAACTTTTGACGAGCGTCTCTGGTATTGTAGTCAACGAGTTAAGAGACAAATCCACTTGCCGCGCTGACAAATTCCCAAAGTTGGTTTCTTGAATGTTGTTGTTTTGTAGAATCAACGTCTGCAGGTTGGACAACTTTCCAAAAATATTCAACGGCAATATAGATAACTTATTGTGGGATAAATCCACAATTTGCAAGGAAGTGAGGTGATCAAACGCTCCTTCTTCAACATTTGCGAGCTTATTATTAGCGAAAGTCAACCGAAGAAGGTGAGGTAACTCTCCAAACGTGCTCTTCGTAACATTGGAGATCGAAGTATAAGTCACTTTTAATTCTTCCAAATTAAGTTTATCGAAAACACCTCCATGAATCTTAGTAATATTATTACTGCTCGTTATGAATAAACTTTTGATGCTCGAGTTTTTAAACGCTCCAGGTTCAATTTCTTCGATGTCGTTTTCGAGGAAAATCAGATCTTGCACGTTGTCGATATGAGAGGCTGAATTTTCGCGCAACACGCTAATTTTACCGTGGACTATAACGGAGTGTATAAAATTTTTTGGAAGATTTTCTTTAAGATTGTTGGATGAGGACACATTTATTAGAGGGTTTTGCAATGTAGTTAACATCACGTTTTTAAAAGTCACCTTCACACATGTCGCGGCGCTAAAAACCGCGAGTAAGTAAACGAATCTGAGCATTTTTGCGGTCAGTTTGCTACTACTTTACATTCGTTGTTGCGATGAATTATCAGTTATCGAACTGCTTTATTATCATCTCTGCGACCTTTACAACCTCTTATCTGTTATGCATAGAGAAAGTTTTAATTGGGACAAACAATTCTTAATTTCTTAAAATTAGTCTTTGTTGCTCAAAAAGTTTGGAATGTAAGACTGATAGTTATCAAGGTAAAAGTAGCAATTACTCCAAATATCATTGCCGTAGCATCAAAACTACTCAAATTGCAGGTCCGAATGTAAAATATTAGAAATTTTTGGCTCTCTTAAAAATAAAAATTTTTGAAATTCGGTCTTGTTGCTCAAAAATTTTGGATTTTGGGGCAAATCAACAAGTCAAAAACAGTAATTTTTCTAATTTTTAATGCTCTAAAATAAAAATTACAAAAATTGCAGGTCCGAATGAAAAATTTTAGAAGTTTTTGGTTCACCTTCGAAATCAAAATTTCTAAATTTTGTTCCTGTTGCTCAAAAAATTTGGAATTTGATACATACAGTCATCAGGTCAAAAGTAGTAATTCCTCTAATTTTCATTCTCATAGCTTTTAAACTACCAAAATTACTGGTCTGAATGTGAAATATTAGAAATTTTTGGATCTCTTGAAAATTAAAATTTTTTAAAAACTGGTTCAGTTGCACAAAAAATTTGAAATTTGAAACAAACAAATAACAAGTCAAGATTAGTAATTTTTCTAAATTTAATTCCTTTAGAATCAAAATTACAAAACGACTCGTCTTAAAAATGAAAATTTTTAAAAACCGGCTCTGTTGCTAACAACAATTGAGATTAGGAGCAAACGGTTAACCGGTATAAAGTTGTAATCTCTCCAAGTTTCATTGTCTTGGCATCAAAACTACCAAAACTACAGTTTCGAATAGAAATATTGAAAATTATTAGCTCGTCCAGAAAATGGAAAATTTCTAAAATCCGACTCTGTTGCTCAAAAAATTTGAAACTTGGGATGCAAAGTTACCAGTTCAAAAGTAGCAATCTCTCAAAATTTCTTGGTTCTAGACTCAAAATTACAAAAATCACAGGTTTGAATAAAAAATTGTGGAATGTTTTGCCTGGTTTTGAAAATCAAAATTTCTAAAATTTGGCTTTGTAGCTCAAAAAATCGGAAATTTGAGATACCCAGTCAACAGATCAAAAATAGTAAGCTCTGCAAAGTTAATTGTCCTAGCGTCAAAACCACGTCAAAACTGACAAATTTACAGGTCCGAATGGAATATATTGAAAGTGTTTGGTTCACATTGAAAATGAAAATTTTTCAAAATTCGTCTCTGTTGGCCTAAAAATCTTGGGATTTGTGACAGACAGTCAATAGGTCAAAAGTAGTATTTTCTCTAAATTTTACTATTTTAGTGTCAAAACTACCAAAATTACAGATCTGAAATAAAATTTTGAAAAAGTTTTAGACCGTTTTGAAAACAAAAGATTTTAGACAGACAGTTAACAAATCAAAATTAGTAATATATTAGTTTATTCGTATATTAGTTTTAGGATAGACAATCAAGAGGTCTAAAGTTGTAATTTTACCAAATTTGCTACTACTTTACATTCGCTGACGCAATGAACTTGTCAATTATCGAATTGCTTATCTCTGCGACCTTCCGCAAAGAGAAAGTTTTAATTGACAAACACTGAGATTTCTAGAATCGCGACAATTTTATTTTAACGTCAAATTAATAGTTTACAAAAGTGATCACAGTTTTCCGGTGCCAACAATTTTCGCAGGATTCCGGGTCCTCCACTCTTCAATTCGTTCCAAACACTCCGACGTCAAAGGATTTTCGTTCAAATACGTAGAATTGGCCTTAAAAATCAGGTCAAAATCGCCTTCCGGACACGGAATTTCGTTGTCCAACAAGTTCAAAAAGTCGACAACTTCCGCATCTTCTAAAAACTTGTCATTCCAAACACTAATTTTGTTATTCGCAAGGTTCAAATTGTTGATTTTCTTGAAACCTTTGAAAGTTTTGACCGAGATCGTCCTAATTTTGTTGTTATCGAGTTTGATCCACTGCCTCTTGTTGTTGTAAATGTTTCTGAAGGCTTCATCCGGAAGGTCTTCGATGAGGTTGCTGGTCAAAAACAAGCGATAGATATTCGGGGTGTTGTGAAACCACCTCGGATTATACCGTGCGATTTTATTAACTGTGAGGATAATATTAGCTAGATCGGGCATGTCGTCAAATGCCTCGGCGTCGATTGAAGAGATCTTGTTGTTATTCAACTCCAATTGTTGCACGGATTGGTTGTTGAAGACACCTGAAGGAATTGTCGTCAAGTTATTGAAGGCGAGCGCGAGTCGTTTTAAGTTAGGGAAACTTTCAAAGAGCGTTTCCGGGATTCTCTTCAATGAGTTGAAACTCAAGTCCAAGTGATCCACCGACAAACTACCGAAGTTTGTTTCTTGAATCTCGTTGCCTCGTAAAATTAACATCTGCAAGTTGGGCAAGTTTCGAAGGATGTCATTCGGAAGTTTCGACAACTTATTGTTAGATAAATCAAGAATTTGCATCGAATTCAGGTGATCAAACGCGTTTTCTTCAACACTCTCGAGCTCGTTGTTAGTGAGACTCAACCGTTGAAGTTCCGGTAAGTCTCCAAAAGTCGTCTTCGAGACCTCCCAGATCCGGGTGAAACTAACTTGCAGTTCTTTTAAGTGAAGTCCGTCGAAAACCCCTTCTCGGATTGTCTTAACCCGACTCTGGCTTATGGTTAAACTCGTCACACTGGTCAAGTTTTTAAACGCTCCAGGTTCAATATCTTCGATCCCATTTCGTAAGAAATGCAGTTCTTGTACGTTGTCGATATCCGCGACGGAATTTTCGCGCAAAACTGTAATTTTACCAGTCACCACAATGGACTGTGTGAAATCCTTCGGGAGATGTTCTTTGAGACTGTTAGATGAGGCGATTCTTGATATGGGTTCGTAGAATGAGGACAACGAAACGTCTTCGAAAGTCACTTTTGCACCAACAACCAGCGGGATTAAATAAAAGTATGCGAGCATATTTGCGGTCGCTTTGGTACTAGTCTTCATTTGCCTGTTACCTCCTTTTAAATGTGACGGTAACGGGAGTTTGTGTTGACGAAGCATCGATTTGACTTATCAACTTCGGAGGCTTAAGAAGTGTTATCTCGGAGGTAATGGATTTTGTAAAGAGGAAGTTCTGATTGTGTAATGGGAGTGAGTCAGAAACGGCAGTTTGCGCTTCACAACAAGCAGATAAGGTCAAGTATAAGAATGTCTGGCGAATTTTTTAAACGGTCCGAAAAGTAGATAATTTCGGCCCCAATCAATGACTCATTTAATTAGAGATGCTCGCGGAAGTTGGATCCGTTACGGTTGTTTTTGAGGTCACAGCGCAAAAAATCGCATCGATATTGTCACTTTTTATTGGTTTTTATCCGAAGTTGGCCACATTTTGTGTTTTTCATTCAATAAACAAATAAAGTTACGCAGGAACGTGTAAAAACGACAATAAACAATTGGATTCCGACACATTACATTCGCCTTTTGTACCCCAAAACAATTGCAACAGGAACGAATTACACGATAAAATGTTGAAATTTGTGACCGACTGTAATCCATATTTGAATTCTGAAACCGCAAACAAACAAAATTGGTCCTTGAAAATCTTATATTAAAGTTATTAACCTACATAATAAGAAAATTAATTAAATGAAACATGCACTCTTTTGTTTCGTAACCAATTTTCAATCCGATTAACGCACTCGTTACTCAACGGATTCTCGCTCAGATACGTAAAATGCGCCTTAAAAATTTTCTCGAAACTTCCTTCCGGACAACGAATCTTATTATTTGCAAGACTAAGATAGTAGATCGTGTCCACACCCGAAAGAAAATCTTCATGCCACTCTTCAATCTCGTTGTTCCCCAAAACCAACGAGTCCAACTTCTGGAGCCCTTCGAACGTCTTCGGCGTGATTTTCTTGATTTTGTTCCCTTCCAACCCCAACCATTTGGGTGCATCAGCACCTATACTCCTGAAGGCTCCCTCAGGAAGATATTCAATGAGGTTGTTGGAGAGAAACAGTCGGTACACACTTCTGGAGTTGTTAAACCAGCGAACGTCGTACTTCTTCAGTTTATTGTAAGAAAGAAAGACGTTGGACAACAGCGGCATGTTATCAAACGCCGCAGACTCAATCTGCGAAATGTCGTTGTTGTTCAGTTCAACCTGCTGAAGATTCGTGTTGTTGAAAACACCGTTCGGAACAACAGTGATGTTGTTCCGGGCGAAACTAACCGACACGAGGTGTGGTAAAGTGCCCAGAAACGATGGAAGTGTCTTAATGAAGTTTCCGGACAAATCGAGGTGGTGAAGTGGAAGACCCTCCAGAGCCTCTCTGGGCACGTGCACAAGTTTATTCTTCTTCAACACCAACATTTTGAGTTGGGGGAGTTTTCTGAAGACTTCGCGCGGGAGCTCGGAAATCTCGTTTTCGGACAAATCCAGAAATTCCAATGAGAGGTCGTGAAACACACTCTCAGGGAGAGTATTCAGTTTGTTGTGCCACAGAATCAGTCTCTTCAGTTTCGGTAGATCAACAAACGCCCTTCCGGAGAGTTTGGAGACGCTGTTAAAACTCACTTGTAACTGTTCCATCGCGCCCCCAAACATCCCATCCTCAATCTCCGTCAAATTGCTCCGATTTACCACGAGAGTCTTAACACTTAAGTTGTTGAAAGCACCACTTTCTACGTCTCTAATTTCGTTTTCTTGGAAGAACAGTTCGCCGACGTTGACCTCACCAATTGAGTTCTTGTAGAGAGTCGTGATTTTCCCGGTGACGATCAGCGACGGCAGGAAACTCACCGGAAGATGATCTTTGAGGGTTCTTCCGGTGATTGTCGCGAATTTATCGGTCACGGAAGTCCACAGAGTTACATTTTGGAAAGTTATCGGTTCTGTTTTTATCGATGGGAGAGCGAAAATCGCGATGATTGGGAAGAGAAGAGTCATTGCGATACTCAGAACGGGTTAATGAACAATGGCTCAGGTGCGGTTCTTGACTTCTTAAATGAGTTTTTTTATTGTGGCGTAACGGTGCTTTGGCGACGTTCTTAAGAAAGGTGGAGGCTTCATTTGAATTGTCGTTTAGCATTATTAGATAAACATTAGCTCGGGTGATGAATTAATTATGCTAAATTTTTACTGTTGGCTCTGGAATTTGAAGTGTGTTGGTATCTCTGTACGTCAAGCTTAAAGTGTCAAAAACTAAAATTTTACTTTTTCAGGCAACGCTCTGCTTTGTGGCCGCCTGTGTTACGAGCTGTTGAAATGCTGCAACAGCCGCCTGTCTTCAGTCCGGCAAGAATCATGCGCCATCTTATACCTTCTCATGCGAAGCAACTTCGAATTCACAAACCGCAAAGGCCTGACCAGAGTGCACCTCCAAGTCATAATATCCGTGTCCCAAATGCTGGGCAACATCATCGGCCTCAACAACGCCCGCTTCCAAGAAAGCCTTTCTTTAATCAACAGCTACGCGTCGAGCGACAAAGCCATGAAGGGCACAGGTAGGAAGACGTTGGCGTCGATTTAACACGCTTAAGATTAATTGATTGCAACGCCTTATCGGTCGGTTTCTGCTTTAACAATAGCAAATTTCATTTCACTGTTATCACCGAGCAGTTTCAATTGCGTTGTGCCTTTGCAGGTTTCCCAGTGGAAGTGAAGGATCTTACCAAACGCATCCGCACCGTCCTCATGGCGACTCTTCAGATGCGCGAGCACCACCACGACCCCGAGATGCTGGTGGATCTCCAACACAGTCTCGCCAACTCCTACGCGTCAACTCCCGAACTCCGCCACACTTGGTTGGAAACGATGACGCGGAACCACGTCCGCGATGGTAACTACTCCGAAGCGACGTGTTGCCAACTCCACATCGCCGCGCTCATGGCTGAGTACCTCAAACTGAAGAAAGTCCAACCGTGGGGCGCAGAAGTGTTTGAGAAGATCTCTTCGAACATCTCGCGGGATGAAAAAGGGCTGAAACTGGACGCCGGCGTCCAAGACGTGCAGTACACGGAGATCGTCCTCTTGGAGCAGTTGGAGACGTGTGTTCAGTTCCTCGACAAGTCGGAGAGGTACGAAATTATGGGGGAGTTGTACCGATTGATCGTTCCGATTTACGAGAAAGCGCGGAATTACGAGATGCTGATGAAGTCGTACCAGAATCTCGCGCAGAATTACGAGAAGGTGGTGCAGGCGATCAAGAGCGGCAGGAGGTTGTTGGGGAGGTACTACAGGGTGGGGTTCTACGGACACGCGTACTTCGAAGAAGACAGTGGGGTGGAGTATGTGTACAAGGAGCCGAAGGTCACGTCTTTGAGCGAAATCTCCGAGAGGTTGCAGAAGCAGTACTGTGATAAGATCGGACAGGATGTCGTGCGGATGATCCAGGACTCAACACCGGTGAGAACGTGCTCATCTCCATGGATTTTTCATTTATTTTGTTGTAGGTGAACCCCAACGACTTGGACGCCAAATTCGCCTACATCCAAGTGACGCACGTGACGCCCTTTTTCGAGAAGACCGATCTGGAGGAGCGGCAGACCGAATTCGAGCAAAACCACGACATCGCAACGTTCATGTTCGAAACGCCCTTCACGAAAGACGGAAAAGCGCGCGGAAACCCTGAAGAACAATGGAAGCGGAGGACAATCCTTAAAAGTAACTCTCTGTGTGTTAAGCCTCCGGTTCATTACCTCTTAAATTTCAGCGGAATACTCCTTTCCGTACGTTAAGAAGCGCATCAAAGTGACATCAAAACGCACAGCGGAGCTCAGTCCGATTGAGGTCGCCATCCACGAGATGCACGTCCGAGTCCAAGAGCTGGAGGACGTCGTCTTCAACGAACCCACCGACGCCAAGAAATTACAACTGTTGCTGCAAGGGAGCGTCTGTGTTCAGGTGAACGCCGGTCCGTTGGCGTACGCGTCTGTGTTTCTCGATCCGGCGCTGAGTAACATGTACCCGGAGGATAAAGTGGAGGAACTGAAGGACATCTACAGGTGGGAGCATCTTTGTTGTGACTTAGTCAAACTTTGTTGGTTTGCAGGGAATTTTTGAAAATTTGCTACTCGGCGCTGCAAGTCAACGGGAAGTTAATCACCCACGACCAACACGAGTACCAAGAGGTGTTAAGACAGAATTACAAGAAGTTGTGCACGTCGTTGTCGAATTTGTTCGGCGAGTCGTTGTGGCCGCACGACGAAACCGGCAGTTTCAAAAGGAACAGTATGGCGCTCTTCAGCGCCATCAGTGGAGCGTCGCAAAACTCGAGTACCGCATAAATTAGGAAATTATAAAGAAGAGGTTGTGTTATGATTGTGAATATATTTCTTCTGTTCTGTTTTACCATGTAATTTATGAAGTCTAATCAGATATTAACTCTTGTATTTAATGTTGTGTCGTTGATAATGAATTTTTCGTTTTCGGACGAGTCTAGAGAGCAAATTAGTCTTTGATACGTCTTTTATACTTTTATAAAAATTCATTGAAGACTGACACGCTCAATTTGCCCTCAATTTTTCGGAAGATTAGGAGAGAATAGCTAGCTAACTTTCATCTTGTTGTTTCGTTTTAACGGAATTGTCAATGTCTTAATGTTTTTGTGTGGGCTGTGAAATTAATACCCAATTCAGTCAATTGTCAATTTATTTAGTTACGGACTTGCCTGCTTATGCATATGATTTTTGTTGTTTATACCTCATTGTGGTAACACTGTATTTTTATTTCCAAGACACGATGGTTTATATTTTTTTATCATTTTTGTCATAGTCTAATTACTATTGTTGTAGAGTCATTATATTGCAATACATAACTGATTAGTTATTTGGGATTTTATTTACTTTCAATCCAACACACTTTATTGAAACAATTGAACAACACTTTTGCGCGAAGCATTTGTTTTGTTTCTGTCCTTGGAACTTGTATTTTTTGCACTTAAAAATGTTTACTTCCGAATCAATTTGAGTTTATTTATTGCTTTCGATTTTTAACTTTTGACATTTAAAAACAGAAACGCACTTTGTCGTAATTTATATCGAAGCTTTCAGTTTAAAGATAAATTCTAGTTTTCTAAATCTAATTCCGTCGATGTCTCGCTTATTTATGGAGCAAACTTAACCATTTGTTCTCATTTGTCGCAGAATTTTACGCAAAATCCAAAATAGTGCGAGTTTTTCACATACGTCAATAACTGAATTAGAGACGTTTGAAATTTCAATATAGATGTTAGCTGCTTTTTGATCTCTAATTCAGACTCGGTCGATATATCGCTTATTTATGAAGCAATATTAAAGTATTTTCTGCTCATTTTATGCAGAATTTCACGCAGAATCTAAAAACCTGAGATTCCTTGAGATCGGCTAACAAATAACTGAGTTATGAGCGATCAAAATTTTGGATATTGAATTTTGAGTCGGAAAATTTTCAAAGCTCAATATTTCCGAAACTACGAAAGATTTTGAGAAACGGTTTTCACCATCGTTTTTCTCGAGTCATCCTACTTTAGAATCCGACTTCAAAAGTCGAAAATTCGATGGTCAACTTTTTGGGCAAATCGATGAAAAATTTTTAATTTTTATTTTTTTGATCGCCCCTCGTAAATTACTTGCCATATTGATTTAAGATTTGGCCAGTTGATAGATGTCAAACTGCTCTTTCGATCGATATATAATTCAATAATATTAAACGTAGTTTTCGCCCCGAAACAGCGTCTTGAAAAATACCTTAAAATCCCCTCTGAAAATGTAATTCCGTCGATATCTCGTTTGTTGGTTGGGGAAATTTAAGCTATATGGGTTCATTTTAAGCAGAATTTCGCGCTGAATCCAAAACTACCATTACTTTTCTCATCCGTCAACAAATAACTGAATTAGAGGCGTTTGAAATTTCAGGTCGCCAGAAGCCCAAAATTTTGGAGGTACGAAACCGATTTTGCTCGATAATTTCGAAGTTATGGCAAATATAAGAAAACTCTTTTCGAAATCGTTTTTCTCGCAATTTTTTAGTTTAGAAATAGGTTTTAAATAGTTCGAACTCGAAATTTTCATTTTTCCAATGTAGAAGTCCGTTTTGGTCTCTAATTCAGACTCGGCCGATATCTTGCTTATTTATAGAGCAATCCTAAAGTATTGGTGCTCATTTTAGGCAGAATTTCACGCAGAATCCAAATCTGTCACGTACGTCAATAAATAACTGAGTTAGGAGCGTTTAAAATTAGGAATACTGACTTTTAGTATGAATACGAATAAACCTCAATAACTCCGAAACTAATAAGACAGATAAAAAAAATCGGTTTTTACCAGCGTTTTTTTCGCGTTTTTTTTTCATAACAATCCGTCTTAAAATCCCGAACTCAAAAATTTGGTTAAATTTTGGGACTTAAATGAGTCCATAAAATACCTATTATTGGCAACGCATACTAAAAATTAAATTTTTTGTGTATTAATATTGACAATGGTTTATTATTATTATTACATCCGTCCGTTTCCAAACAAGAATCCAGCAAAATAGTGTAAAAACAAACCAAAGAGATTGTACTAATAAGGTAATTACAACATCCAGTTCCGGATTCTTCTCGGGATTCTCCTAAGTTTTGTCTCGTCAGAACAATAACAAGGATCTGTTTACAATAGAAAAAAGTCTGACTCAAAGTGCCAACTAATTTTATTACACTAAAGAAAACATCACTTTTTGTCCAATTTACTGAGCAATATTCGAACTTGCGCTATTAAAATGTCGTTAAAAGACAACACGAACCTCTTGAGGTCTATATTATTATTACCAAACGACCTAATTAAAAATTAATATAAATTTCTGCCAAACAATATCCGGAGTTCCACCTAAGTTTCTCCCTAAACAATTTTTTCAGTAATTATTATTTCTCGTGCTTCGGGAGACGAGTCCTCTCCCTGGACTCCACTAATCCCAACAGTGCGCGCATATTTCAAAGTTAGTCGTGTCGACGTTCCCAACAAGCTAACACAAAAAGTGTTGTGAAAACAAATGTTAAGAGAATGGCCAATTTAATAATAATATTTCTATTAGTGTTGAACGCTCGTTATGCAACTTTTCTTCACAAGAAATGCTGTGACGCCAACAGTTACTTGAGGAAGACGAATTCGACTTACACCTGCGAGAAAGATGGGGAAAAGAGACTCCAAATTTTCACCGAAGAGACAAACTTCATTGACAAACACTCTGACGGTACCTGTTACGACACTTATCCAAACATCGCGGAATATAAAGTCAGAAATGGGTCTGTTATTGATAAGACACCGATTTCTGGGACGTTTTACCCCAAATGTTGCCCTCGTGGGCATTTCTATCATTCCGAGGCGCATTCTTGCGTCCACGAAGAGAATTTGGACGAGAAATTTATCACTGGGAGCTTTGTGAAAGTCGGACTACCTGACTGTAAGGTCGTTGTGGATTTTAACTTCACCGAAGAACACAAAGTTGAGTTGGGGAAATTGTATAGAAATGAAACTCTGGAGTTTGGTGAAGAACAGTTTTGTGTTGATCGCAATGAAAAGGGTTCTTTGACCGGTCGAGGGTGCTATCAGGATTTGGCAGTTTGTTACGATGGGATTACTTGTTTGCATAAGTGCTGCCCTGATGGACAGAGTTTTGTCGATGGGCCGCATTGCAAAAATAGTTACATTCGGGGGTTTAATCTGTCGTTTACGGACAGAATAAAGGGAAAGAAAGGTAAATAAGGTCATTAGGACAGGTAAACGAGTCGTTAGAAATCAATCAATTCAATCAATATTTAGGTTTAAGCTGAATCTCCACTTTGACAGTTATTTTTTTTATTGGAAGTTGGCACAGCTTTGGATATGTTGAGATGATAATACTGGCATCATTGTCTCCCTAGAATTTGGCGTTTGTCAATTTTGACATGAAAATTGCTGTGTAATTAATAAGTTATTTATTGATTCAATACCATTTTCGGAAAAGCACTTACCGTTATCCATCCTCCCGTAAAATGAGTTTTGAAAGGACTAAAAACGGGACATATGGTATGTCATAAAACGGTGATAACTTGATAACATTTATTATTCTAATAATCAAACAACTCATGTGTCATAATGTTATTGATCATGTGGAATGGACCGTAAAAATGCGTGTCTTTTTATACAGAAGCGTGAAATTTTGTATGACAGGTAATTGATAACAAATCGGATAAATAGAGATTACAATTAATTAAAAAATTATTGTTATCAATATTATACTTCATTTTTTATCATTGTCACTTGAATGGTAATTACTAATTAATTTGATCGATTTTTGTATGCACACTTTATCGAAATTGCCACTTTATATTAGGTACTGTTAAAAATAGCTTAGCGGGCCGTAAAAACTACCGAAAGTTCGCCGGGTAGTAAAACAATTTCATCGATTTTTCGCTTATTTAGGGAGCAATCTTAAAGTATCGGTGCTCATTTTACGCAGAATCCTAAACTGTGATAATTTTTCTCGTACGTCAATAAATAATTGAATTAGAAACGTTTAAAATTGCGGAGAGTGCATAGATAAAAAAATCAGTTTTCAAAATCTAATTCTGTCGATATCTCACTTCTTTATTGAGCAATCTTAATGTATAAGGGCTCATTTTACGCAGACTTTTACGTAGAATCCAAAACGGTAAGAGTTGTTAAGATCGGGCCACAAATAACTGAGTTATGAGCGATAAAAATTTCGCATATTGAATTTTGAGTTGGAAAATTTTCAAAGTTGAATATCTCCGAAACTACGAAAGATTTTGAGAAACGGTTTTCACTATCGTTTTTCTCGGGTCACTACATTTTAGAATCAGCCCTCAAAAGACGAAAATTTCATGGTCAATTTTTTGGTCAATTTTCAATTTTTCGTTTTTTAATCGTCCCTCGTAAACTATTAGCCCGATCGATCTGAGTTTTGGCCCGTTGATAGATCTCGAGCTGCTCTTTCGATCGATACATAATTCAATGGTAATAAACGCAGTTTTCACCCCGAAACAGCTTCTTAAAAATGACCCAAAAATCACTCTGAAAATGTAATTCGGTCGATATCTCGGTTATTTGTTGAGGAAATTTGAGCTATATGGGTTTATTTAACGCAAAATTTCACGCAAAATCCAAAACTGTGCGAGTTTTTCATATACGTCAACAAATAGCTAAATTAGAGGCGTTTGAAATTTGGGGTTGTCGCCAGAGGGTCAACATTTTGGAGGTTCGAAAACGATTTTGCTCGATATCTCCGGAATTATGGCAAATATCAAACAACCCTTTTTGAAAGTGTTTTTCTCGCGATCGAACTCGAAATTTTAATTTTTTCAGTATGAAAGTTAGCTGCCTTTCGGTCTCTAACTCAGACACGATCGATATTTTGCTTATTTATAAAGCATTGGTGCCCATTTTACGCAGAATTTCACGCTCAATCCAAAAATGTGCGACTTTTTCACGTACTTCACAATTAGAAACGTTTAAAATTCGTAAACTAACCATTTATTAAAATTTAAAATTAAAATTAAAACTTTTGACTCAATTTCCAGATTCTTTCGGAATAATCCATGGCTATGACACAACCTTGCGCCTAATCTTCCTACTTCCGAAATACCTGTACTACATCGACACCAACGGCGATTTCTACCTCTTTTACAACAACACCAACGCATACCGCCGCTTCGCCCTCGAAGACGAATCCTATTGCATCGAACACGTTAGCAAAGGCTCCATGAACAGTTTCCAATTTTTCAACGCACCATCATCAGTCCCGGCAAAAATTCTAGTAACACGATGGGCGAAATTAGTTTCCTGCGTGTTTATTTTAATTATCTTGGCCGTTTATTTCTATCTTCCAGAAATGATGAACTTGTTCGGTAAAATTCTTGTTAGTTATTGTATGGCGAGGTTAGTCATGTTCATACCTCTGACGTATGCACAGTTTGAGCAAGATGTGAGTGATACGACCTGTGTTTCTTTAAGTAAGAGAGTTTTTACTTTTTAATATGACTTGAGGCGATTTTTTTATTGTGGATTTGCAGGTTTCTTCTTTTCATACATATCGACTGTGTCGTTCTCCTGGCTCAATGTTATGTGCTTTAACATTTGGTGCACTCTTGGGTAAGTTGAGAGGAAGAGGAGAAAGACTCTTCACTCTTCATTTTCATAACACTTTATATGTTAATCTTATTGATTCTTTCGACTTCATAAATAAAATTAACATTTATACAAATCTGTCGCAAGAATTTTATGTCACATTTCAGTCGATCCAAGTCTTTGGTAACAGCCCGTCAAAGACAAAACGAATTAAAAAAGTTCCTCCTGTATTGTCTCTACGCTTGGGGGCTCCCCGCAGTCCTAACTCTATTACCATTGATGGTTTTCCACTTCTTTGACACTCCGTACGCAATAAGACCGTTTCTGGGAGTCTACAAGTGCTCCTGGGAGCTAAGTACGCCTCTTACCACTTGAGTTCTTCGTTCTAACTAAATTATTATTTGTTTTAGGACCCGGAAATTACGGAAAATTGATGTACTACGTGCTCCCGCTGTTAATCCTCGAGCTGATTAACATAGTTCTCTTTATCCAAACTGTCTTCTACTGCCTCAAAGTTAAGAAAGAAATCAACAGAATGAACGACAACGGGATGTCGACTAAGCACAAGAAGACAAACTACAATGTTGATAAAGATCAGTACGATGGATATCCAATGCATTTCTTTATTTAACTTCGCGGTTACTTTCAGGTTGCTCCTCATTCTTAAGTTGGGGATAATCATGGGAATTCTGTTTGTCTTCGAAGTGGTGTCCAGCTTTTCCGACTTTTCTAACAACGCAGTAACGAAGTACGTGGAGGTTGTTTGGGATACAATTAATTGTCTTGAAGGTGAGAGGAGGTACCGCAACTAAACCGACGTAAAAACTGCCGTTTTGGTTTCAGGTTTCTTTCTCTTTTTGATATTCATCTGCAAAAAGAAGGTTTTTCGATTGTGTCTAAACCGCCTGAGAATTACAAAAGACAGAAAAGTCTCTGGGAGGTCATTACAGACGAGCAGTACTCAGGCTGAGCCGCTTACCCGGAGTTTGAAGAGCTACAAAAATTAGAGCGTGGAGCGATTTTCTTGGTGTTTGGTGTAGTTTCTGCTTTTTACACTATTCCAAATTATGTAAAGTGGATGTTTAGGTGTTTACCAAAATTAAAATATTTGAATATAACAAAATCTGTTAAATTAGAGACGAAGGGGAAAAAACTGAAAATGTAAAAATGGTGGATGCGCCGGGTAATTTGGGTTTGTCTAATCCAGAGACAATTTTTTTGAGGTTTTATGATGAGTAGATTTAAGACCTGTTAGTGTAGTTAATCGCAGCTTTTAACGGATTGTTCTTCTTGGATTCCAATAATTACATTAAAATTTCATGACTAAAACTATGTCAAATTTTGGAGGTCGATATCTTGCTTATTTTTGGAGGAAATTTGTGTTATTACATATCATTTTACGCAGATTTCAAATCTGGTATTGAAATTCAGATCCGACAACAAATAACTGAGTTATAGCCGATCAAAGTTTCGGATAGTTGATTTTCATTTTTCCCAATTTTCCCTATTTTTAAAGCTAAATATCTCGGAAACTATTACAGATATTGAGATGTGGTTTGCGCCATCGATTTTTTTGGCTCATTTTACGTTAGGAAAACTTCTCAAAAGCCCAAAATTCGATAGTCAATTTTTCGCAAAAAAAAAATCCGGCTCAAACGACGAAAATTTTTCAATTTTTTTATTTTTGACCATAACTCGTTAACTAATAGATAGAGCTCGAGCTTTTCTTTTGATTGATTTAAATACAAAGGTATTAAACGTCGTTTTCACTTTGGAAACAGTGATTGAAAATCACTCTAAAATGACCTCTTTAAAACAGTTTTTGGCCAATGCCTCGTTTATTTATTAAACAAACTCAACAAATTTGGGCTCATTTTACGCAGAATGTCACACTCAATTCAAAGCCGCAAGAATTTTCAATTTTCGTCCATAAATAACTAAGTTATGGATGTTTAAATTTTTATGTTGTCCCCAGAGGGCCAGATTTTTGAAGGGACGAAACAATTCGTGCTCAATACCTCGAAAACTATTAAAAATATTTGGAAACTGCTTACACCATCGTTTTTCTCGCGATTTTTTACATAAGAAATAGTTCTTAGATTTTCCAAAAGTCGAAAGTTGCAGTTTTTCGCGAAAATTAAATCCATTTAAACCTGTCTAAATACGGCAACAGGAAATCCCTGAGTAAACCAAAACTCACCAGTATTCGAGTGCGCGCGTAGTTCTAAGTTAGTCGTCCCGATCTTCCCAACAGGTTAACACAAAAGTGCTGTGGGAACAAATGGGTTCCCTAATATTCCTACTTTTAGTGCTCAATGCCTGTTGTGCATCTTTCTCATATAAAAAATGTTGTGCCGCTGATAGTTACTTGAAACGAAATCTTTCAAACTTTAGTTATATTTGTGCGAAAGATGAAGATAAGAGAATACAAATTCTGAGTGATGAAAGAAACTTCCTTGAAAACCGCACAGAAGGCACCTGTTATGATAATTATCTAAACATTACGGAATATAAAATTAGTAATGAAACTGTGATTGACGAGAAACCGATTTCTGTGAATTTTTATCCCAAATGTTGCCCTCTTGGGTATTTTTATCAATCCACTGTACATTCATGCGTCCATGCAGACGACTTAGACGAAGAATTTATTACAGAGAGCTTCGTTAAAGTCGGATTACCCCACTGTAAGATAATTGTGGATTTTAACTTCACGGAAGAACACAAAATTGAGTTGGGGAAATTGTACAAAAATGAAACTCTGGAGTTTGGGGAAGAAGAGTTTTGTGTTGATCGCAATGAAAATGGTTCTTTGACCGCTCGAGGGTGTTACCAGGATCTGGATGTTTGTTATGATGGGTTAACTTGTTTGCGTAAGTGTTGCCCTGATGGGCAGAGTTTCGTGAATGGGACACGGTGCGAAAATACGTACATTCATGGACTTGATCTGTCTTTCACCGATAAAGTAAACAAATCGAAAAGTAAGTTGACTGTTGAAGTTTTCGAAAAATTGCTCATAAACGGTGGTCTAAATCAAATTCGGTCGGTATTTCGTTTATTTGTTAAGGAAATTTAAGCTATATAGGCTCATTTTACGCCGAATTTCACGTAGAATCCGAAAAGGTAAGACTCGAAATTTTATTTTTTTTAATTTTTCGGTCTCTAATTTAGACACGGTCGATATCTCGTTTATTTTTGCCGCAATCCATAAGTATTGGTGCTCATTTTACGCAGAATTTCAGGTAGAATTCAAAACCGTGCGACTTTTTCAAGTACGTCGGAAAATAACCGAATTATCGGGCTTGAAAGTCTTAGATGGGCCACCCTTTACATCAATCGCGAACACTGCTTATTCGCAAATCTATTTTCGCCCATAAAGATAAACAAATACTTGAGAGTAGAATGTGATGAAAATAATCGTAAAAATTCACAAGTTTGTTAACATTCCCAAATAATGAAGAAAATTTTCGTTTTCAGACTCCTTCGCCATCATCCACGGCTTCGATAAAGCTCTGACTCTAATCTTCCTGCTCCCGAAGTACCTGTACTACATCGACGCAACTGGAGACTTTTACCTGTTTTACAACAACACCAACGCATATCATCGTTTTAGCCTCGAAGATAACTTCTATTGCATCGAACACGTTTACAAAGGAACTCGAAATAGTTTCCGATTTTTCATGTATTTAGAGAAAGTCTCTGTTTCCTCCACGGGCGCAGAGACGAAAATTCTAGTGGGACGATGGGCGAAATTAGTTTCCTGCGTATTTATTTTAATAATACTGGGTGTTTATTTCTTTATTCCCGAAATGATGAATTTGTTTGGGAAAATTCTCGTTGGATATTGTGTGGCGAAGCTAGTTATGTTTATAACGCTGACGTATGTTCAGTTCGAGAGAGAAATAATTGGAGACACGTCTTGTGTTTCTAGAAGTAAGAAATTTGAAAAGTTGTTGCTGTCATTCCACTCTCCTGTGTAAAACAGGCTTTTTAATTCTTTGGGGAAAAAGTTAGGGGAAAATTGGAAATAAACTTTTGTGCTGCCTTCTGTTACCGATAAAAATGAAACAAGGGGATTGACAGTAATGAGCTCTCAAGGCGCCAAATTTAAAATCCGGCTCAGTCATTGGTCGTTCAGCAGAGCGCCGGAGCCATCTGCTGATCAAAATTGACATGTATCCACACAGGTATCTGATTTATCCACAGATGGTTAAAATTGCGTTTTTGAAAATCCGTGAATTCTCTGGAAAAATAATCTAAACTTTGAATATTTTCAGGTTTTTTTTTGTCCTACATGTCGATGGTGTCGTTCGCTTGGCTCAACGTCATGTGTTTTAACATTTGGTGCACCCTTGGGTAAGTTAAATCAAACCTCAGGTTACACTTCTCCCTCTTATTTTTTTTTCAGGAAATCCAAAATCTCCATAAGAGCACATCAAAGATCAAGCGAAATTAAGAAGTTTCTTCTGTATAGTCTCTACACTTGGGGTCTCCCTGCAGTCTTAACTTTCCTGACTTTTGTAATTTATCATTGGGTTAACACTCCGTACGTAATAAGACCGTTTTTGGGGAAATACAAGTGCTTCTGGGAGCTCAGTACGACTTGGAATTAGATGAGATCTGTTTTAAGCGCAATTCGTTGCAGGATATGGAAATTACGGAAAACTGTTGTACTACGTGGCCCCATTACTACTTCTTCAACTCATCAACGTTGTTCTGTTCGTTCAAACTGTCCTGTACTGTTTAAAAGTAAAGAGAGAAATCAACAGAATGAACGACAACGGAGTATTAACTAAACAGAAGAGAACAAACTACAATCTAGATAAAGAA
The DNA here is from genome assembly GCA_029298725.1 of Gnatocerus cornutus. Taxonomy (NCBI): domain Eukaryota; kingdom Metazoa; phylum Arthropoda; class Insecta; order Coleoptera; family Tenebrionidae; genus Gnatocerus; species Gnatocerus cornutus. Next base: position 12,521,959 of record CM055513.1, read on the forward strand.
CAGTACATTTTACGTTTTCCTGACAATTTTTGTGCGTAACTTTGGAGTTTTAGGTTGCTTCTGATTTCTAAATTAGGGATAATTATGGGAATTTTACTTGTTTTTGAGGTGGTGTCGAGTTTTTCAGACTTTTCCAAAAACGCTGTAACGAAATATGTCGAAGTGGTTTGGGATACTATTAATTGCTTAGAGGGTGAGTATCGGATTGATGGAGGGTGGAAAATAAAACAGTTTTTTGGTTTTAGGGGTGTTTCTATTTTTGATATTTATCTGCAAGAGGAAGGTGTATTGTTTGTGTTTAAACAGACTGAAGATTGCAAATGGCAGAAAAGCCTCTGTGACTTCATTACGCACGTATGCAACGCAGATGACTGAACAGTTTTCTCAATGTTAAAATAAACTGAAAGTGTATTTTAGATCCTTAGTTTCTCTAAATTCTTAAATCCTTTAGACAAACGGAATATTTCTGAAGTCTCTAGATTCTAAATTGAAGCAATTTAAAGTTAGCCAGTCAAACGTGTTATTAATAAATTTTTAAATATTTATTGTTATTGACGGATTTTTTTATTTTTAAGTCGAACTAAAAATCCAAACCTTTATCGTTAGAGCCATGAAATTTTGTGAACTCGTTGCATTTATAAAGTATGATAAATTACAGAATTTTAGACCAAAAAACAAAATTTTTAGAATTTTTTAATTCCAAGTCGGACTCACAATCCAAACTTTTTCTTGTCAAGTTCGATAAATTCCACAATTTTAACGATGAATGAAATTTGGTGAACTTTTCACTTCTGATGCGTTTATGAAGTGTAATAAATTAAAGAATTTTAGAACAAAAAACTAAATTATTTCTTTCCAAGTTTCCAATTCAAACTTTTTCGTATTAAAGTCAATAAATCCTACAATTTCAACGTTAAATCAATTAAATTTGGAGAACTTTTCACTTTAGATGGGTTTATAAAGTGTTCCAAATTATAGAATTTTAGATCAATAAACAATCTTTTTGAATTTTTTATTTCCAAGTAGGACTCAAAATCCAAACCTTTTCTTAAAAAATTCCATAAATCCTACAATTTTAGCAATAAAGCAATAATATTTGGTAAACTTTTCACTTCAAATGCGTTTAAAGTGTACCAACTTGTAGAAATTTAGACCATAAAACAAAATTTTTAGAATTTTTTCTTTCCAAATCGGACTCACGATCCAAACTTTTTCTTAATAAATTTTACCGTTAAAGCAATGAAATATGGTAAACGCTTCACTTCAGATGCGTTTATAAAGTGTACTAAATTAGAAAATTTTAGAACAAAACACAACAATTTTAGAATTTTTTATTTTCAAGTTGGACTTAAAATCCAAACGTTTTCTTATTAAATTCTGTAAATTCTACAATTTTAACGTTGAAGCAATGAAATTTAGTGAACTCTTTACCTTGAATACGTTTATAAAGTACTAATTTACAGAATTTTAGAAGAAAAAACAACAATTTTAGAATTTTTTCTTTCCTAGTCGGTATTAAAATCCAAATTCTTTCTTATTAAATTCAATAAACCCTACCATTTTTACCTTAAAGCAATGAAATTTGGAGAAATTTACACTTCAGATGCGTTTATAAAGTGTATTATATAAATTACAGAATTTTAGACCAAGAAACAAAATTTTTAGAAATGTTTACTTCCAAATCGGACCCATAATCCAAACTTTTCTTTATAAAATCGATAAATCTTACAATTTGAACGCAAAAACAATGAAATTTTTAGACCAGTCCCTTCGTTTTAGCACACTTCCTACTTAACGAAATGACATAATTTGCAACGTCAAAAATATTTACATTATATTCCCTAATTAGCAAACAATATCAAGACAACAAATATCTCCGCCGCTAACTCGCCGACATTCAAAAAATATTTACAAATACGCAAGTCCTTGTTAACCAAACAACGACCACAAGACATATCATATTTCCAGAATTTTACCCAATTTCCTCAGCACATTAATTTTTCAATAATTAAAATTAAAAGTGGGAACCAACACTCTATGTGAGCACAGTTCTAAATTAGTCGTCTCGACGATCCCAACCACAGAACAAGTGTTTAAAAAATGAGTTCTTTATTAATATTTCTATTAGTGTTAAACTCTCATTACGCAAATTCATTACTCCAAAAATGTTGCGATACTGATAGATCCTTGAAAAAAAACAACTCAAACTATATTTGTGCGAAAGACGATAATAAGAGAATACAAATTCTCGGGACAAACTTCTTGAACCCCACCGAAGGCACCTGTTACAACACTTATTCTTCTTCAAACATCGCGGAATATAAATTTAGCAACGGAACTGTGATTGACATAACACCGATTTCTGCGCGTTTTTATCCCAAGTGTTGCCCTCGTGGGTATTTTTATCATTCCACGGCTCATTCTTGCGTCCGCGAAGATAACTTGGACGAGGAGTTTATTACCGGGAGTTTTATTAAAGTTGGACTACCCGACTGTACGATTATTGTGGATTTTGAGTTAACAGAAGAACACAAAGTCGAGTTGGGAAAATTGTACAGAAATGAAACTCTGGAGTTTGGTGAAGAACAGTTTTGTATTGATCGCAATGAAAATGGTTCTTTGACCGGTCGAGGGTGTTATCAGGATTTAAGAGTTTGTTACGATGGTGTTAAATGTCTTCGTAAGTGTTGCCCGGATGGACAGAGCTTCGTGAATGGGAAGCGGTGTGAAGATAGTTATGTGTATGGGCTGAATTTGTCTTTTACGGACAAGATAAGAAACTCACAAGGTAATTTCGTCGATATCTCGCTTATTTACCGAGCAAATTTAAACTATTTGTGCTCATTTTACGCAGAAGTCGCGCTGAATCTAAAACAGCAATTTTTAATTTTCGTCAACAAATAACTGAGTTATGGCCGTTTGAATTTTTAGGTTGTTGCTAGAGGTCGAAATTTTTGAAAGTTTGAATCAATCCGTGCTCAGTACGTTTTTCGTTTTTTTTTTTTTTACATAAACCATAGTTCTAAGATTTTTCAAATGTCGAAAGTTGCAGTTCTTCGCAAAAAGTCTTGACTAAAACTGTGCCAATTTTTGACATCGATCTCTCGCTTATTTTTGGAGTAAACTTGCGTTATTATATATAATTTTACGCAGAATTTTACGCAGATTCCAAATCTGGGATTTAAATTTTGATCCGATAACAAAAAACTGAGTTATGTTCGATCAAAATTTCAAATAGTTGATTTTCATTATACCTATATTTTCATAATTTTTAAAGTTAGATATCTCGGAAACAATTAGAGATTTACTCGGCTCGGTTTACTCGGTTTACTCGGCTCATTTTGCGTTATAAAATGGTCTCAAAAGCCCAAAATTTGATAGTCGATTACCGAATTTGGGCTCATTTTACGCAGAATGTCACGCTGAATCTAAAACCGCAAGAATTTTTAATTTTTGTCAATAAATAACTGTGTTATGGCCGTTTCAATTTTTGAGTTGTCGCCAGAGGGCCAAATTTTTGGAGGTTCGAAAACAATGTTGTCGGATATCTCCGGAATTAAGGCAATTATAAAAAAAAACCTTTTCAAAATCGTTTTTCTCGCGATTTTTTAGCTTGAAAATCAATCTTCGATAGTTTGAATTCGCAATTTTACTTTTTTCAGTATGGAAGTTGGCTGCTTTTGAGTCTTTAATTCAGACGCGGTCGATATCTCGCTTATTTATAAAACAATATTAAAGTATTGGTGCTCATTTTACGCAGAATTTCACGCAGAATCCAAAACCGTGCGACTTTTCCACGCACGTCAACAAATAACGGAATTAAACCAGGAAATATAAACCGTTTCCGGTCATATTTCATTCTAAATCATGGCGATATTTATATGAATAACTTTTAATGTAGCGACACCAACAATAAACAAATTATTCTTTTAGATCCCTACGCCATCATCCACGGTTACAACACCAGCCTAAAGCTCGTTTTTGTACTTGCAAAGTACTCGTATTACATCGACACCAATGGAGATTTCTACCTCTTTTACAACAAAACCATGGCATACCGCCGTTACACCCTCGAAGACAAGTTCTATTGCATCGAACATCTCAGCATGGAATCCCAAAAAAAATTCCAATTTTTCATTGTTTTGGAACCGAGACAAAAACTGGCAAAAATTATAGTGGCGCGATGGGCGAAATTAGTTTCCTGCGTGTTCATTTCAGTTATCTTGGCTGTTTATTTTTTTCTTCCAGAAATGATGAATTTGTTTGGGAAAATTCTCGTTAGTTATTGTGTGGCCAAGTTGGTCTTGTTTTCGACCTTGCTATGTGTGCATTTCAATGTAGAAACAAGAGGAGTTTTCTTGTGTGTCTTTCTAAGTAAGTTAAGTAAGTTTCTGTCGATCGTCAGTTATTTAGTTGTGTTTTCGCAGGTTTTTTCTTGTCCTACATGTCGATGGTGTCGTTCACTTGGCTCAACGTCATGTGTTTTAACATTTGGAGCACACTCGGGTGAGTTAAATTAATTAAATGACTGACTAGTCTTTGATTTAGTAGATTGCAATCATCGGTAAGAACGCACAAGAGACCGAGCGAAATGAAGAAGTTTTTTCTGTATAGTTTGTACGCCTGGGGTTTCCCAACTGTCTTCACTTTCCTGACTTTTATAATCTACCATTGGGTTAACACTCCGTACATAATAAGACCATTTTTGGGGAAATACAGATGCTTCTGGGAGTTCAGTACGACTTGCAATTAGATAAGATCCATTTTAAGCATAATTCGTTGCAGGATATGGAAATTACGGAAAACTGTTGTATTACGTGGTGCCGTTGCTACTCCTTGCACTCATCAACGTTGTTCTGTTCGTTAAAACTGTCCTCTACTGTTTAAAAGTGAAGAGAGAAATCAACAGAATGAACGACAACGGAGTGGTAACTGTACAGAATAGAACGAACTACAATATAAATAAAGAACAGTACGTCTTCCTAGCAATTTCTGTTCGTAACTTTAGAGTTTTAGGTTTCTTCTGATTTCTAAGTTGGCGATAATCATGGGAATTCTACTTGTGTTTGAAGTGGTGTCGAGTTTTTCCGACTTTTCCAAAAACGCCGTAACGAAATACGTGGAAATTATTTGGGATACTATTAATGGCCTAGAAGGTAAGCGCCGGACGCACTAAATCGCACGCACGATTAAACTGTTTTTTGGTTTTAGGAGTGTTTCTCTTTTTGATATTTATCTGCAAGAGGAAGGTGTTTCGGTTGTGTTTAAACCGACTGAGAGTTAGAAGAGACAGGAGGATTTCTAGGACGTCGTTACGGACTTACATTACACAGATGTCGGAATGAATCACTCTAATATGAGGGAAAACGAGAGATTCTTGTTGTCAAACTTGTGCTTAAATTTAGACAGCAACTAATAAATTTCTGGCGGCTTCTAAGTGTTTATAGCCGATTTAGCCAAATATTTTTCCTTGCACACATAAACTGAAGCATATTTGTTGATACAAGTGAGACAAGGGCATTTTGCTTCAATCATTTTACATTTTGTCTAAGAATTATATTTATAGAATTTATCCGAAAACGTTAAAATTAGGGTCTTTTTTAGGTAGCAAATGTTTACCCAAAGTCACAAAAGTGTTTTAATTTACTACACAAATTTTCTAACGTTTTTAAAAAAAGAGGACAGCAAAATTTCACAGCTTGGGTGTCAAAACTGTCGAATTTACAAAATTTACTAGAAAAATTGGAATTTTTAGTTCGTTCTGGTCCTAAAAAAATATAAAATCCTACCTTTTCGTTCTAAAATTGTGTAATTTAGTCCACTCAACAAGCGCATTCAAGGTAACAAGTCCACCAAATTTCATTATTATTACGTAAAAACTGTTAGATCTAGACAATAATTTAATAAAAAAATAGATTAATTCCGGTCAAAATGGACAAATGTCAAATTCTAGGAGAACAATGATGCCAACCAAAGTTATTTTATCACGATTCCAACTTTAATTAACGAAAGAGCTGTCAAATCCATTGCTAAATATTATCCAACATTACTAAACCGACTTTATTAGATTCTTTCCTGAAGATTTGATGTATATTTGGTTGCCTGCATTACAAGCATATTTATTTGTCAAACGCTTTTAATTTGAGGTTATGCTGTTTTACTGTCACTGCCATTTAAAAATGCACCGAATAATTACTGTTTAACCAAACTTTCCTAAAAGTGGGACCTCTGCCGTTTAGTTTCATGGTTTCTTCTTGTAAAAATGAACCCATTAAGACCACCTCAGACTTTTAACTGCGAAGAAGTGACTCTTGAAAAATATTCCTGCAACGTCTGTGGATTTTCAACGGATCTAACTGTCGCCTTCAAAGGGCACAAGGGCCCAGCAGACGCACTAAATCTACCCGATTACACGTGCAACAGTTGCAAATTCAAGACTAATTTCAAACTGACGTGGTTAAAACATGTTATTGGGTGTTCCAACACCTCCAAGACAAGAGTCTCAGAAATGGAGGAATTCCCTAGGGACGAAAGTAGCAGTTTTCAACACCCACTGAGACCCAACTTCGTGGTGACGCAACACAAAAATATCAAATGGTTTGAATGTGAACAATGCGAGTTCAAATCCAAAACGAGAAACAGCATGAAGGAACATAATTTATTAAAACACACAACCGCCGATGAAACTCGTTGGTTTCCATGCCCAGACTGCGCCTATAAATCGAAAATCCATCGCATGTTGCGACGCCACCGGAAAAGCAAACACGCGAGCGCAAGCGACATTAACTGGTTTGAATGTGATCAGTGCGAATACCGATCTAAAACAAAACATTCTCTGAACATTCATATTATCTACAAACACGCGAGTCCCAACGAAATTAAATGGTTTGAATGTGACCAATGCGACTACCGAGGAAAACGGAACTCCGATCTAAAAAGCCACATTTCCCGGCGCCACACTCTTGTCCTTCATCTCCAAGAGTTCAACTGCGACCAGTGCGCGTACAAAGCCAAAATGAAAGACTTGCTCTCGAAACACAAGAAGTATCATCACGCGAGCAGTAGCGAGATCAAGTGGTTTGAATGTGAACAATGCGGGTACATGTCCAAGAAGAGCAGCAGTCTTAAAGAGCACGTTTTGTTGAAACATACGAATGAGAGCGATGTTGAGTGGTTTGAATGTGGTCACTGTACCTATAGGACAAAAGCGAGGCGCATGTTGAGCAGACATGTTAGTTATAAACACGCGAAGGATGTCGAGTGGCTCCAATGTGATCAGTGCGATTATAAAGCGAAAGCAAAACGGATGCTAAACAGTCATGTTATGTACAAACACGCAGATGCGAGGGCGATCAAGTGGTTTCAATGCGACCTGTGCGAGTACAAAGGGAAACGAAGGGCGGATTTGAACAGACATGCGTTGCGGCACGTAGAACGATCTAAATAAGTTTTAGTGAATGTTTTATTCAAATTTGGCGCAGAAGCGCAGCCGAGTCGCATGTGGCGCCATCTAGTGATTAAAATTGACATCCCATTACAGGTCTCTAACTTATACATTTCAAATCCTGCGGGTTTCCAAAATTGCTCCTTTGTAAATCGGTAAATTCTCAGCAGGAAAAACGACTTAGAAAACATCTCCAGTTTGGAAAACTTTGATTTTCAAAATTACGCATCGGACTTTTAGTTACTTTGCTTCGTGTGGGTTGGTAGTTATCCGCGCAAGTGTCAACCGCCCGAAACGTCACTTGTCACTTTGTTTTTGTGTGTTGTAAAAATGACCACAGCGGCTAGACCGACGTTCGAGCCGGCCCGTGGGGGCCAGGGCCGTAATGAAAAGGATCTCAGTGCTATTTCTCGCCAATACTCCAGCAGAGATCTGCCCGGACACACCAAACTCAAATACAGGTAAACATAACCTAACTTTTCGTTTTTGTGTAATTTTTGCATTTAGAGAGCATGGGCAAGGCACCGTTGAAGAGGCCCGTTCGAGAGACTTCCGTAAAGAGCTGGAAGAGCGCGAGCGCGACGCTAAAACCTCCAGAAGCACGCGGCCTTCGGATCATAAGAGGTTAAAGTTGGACCAAGTCCCAGCTGCTAGTTTGGACGCTGATGATCCTTTGGACGAGGAGGATTCGGATAGTAGTGACGGGGAGGATGATATGGAGTCGCTTCTGGCGGAGCTGAATAAGATTAAGAAGGAGAGAGCAATGGAGCAGGCTAAGAAGGAGATTGAGAAAAGACAGGAGGAGGAGAGGATTCGAATGGAAAATATTTTGAGTGGGAATCCTTTATTAACGCATTACTCGGCGGGGGCGGCGAAAGCGGATCATAAGGTGAAGAGGCGGTGGGACGATGATGTGGTTTTTAAGAATTGCGCCCGTTCAGAGCCCGAGAAGAAAATGACGGTGTTTATTAACGACTCTTTGAGATCAGACTTTCATAAAAAGTTCATGGAGAAGTATGTGAAGTGATTTTTTATTATTTTTGTGTGATTATAATATCGGTTTTGAGGAAGTAATTTAGGTTTAAATGAAGAGTTTGTAAGAAAATAAAATTATCCAACAGATGTTTTAATTCTTTTTGTGGTTTTTTCTCCTTGAAAATTCACTTCTTGTTAGATCAACATTTTTATTCCTTTGTGACAAAAATGGCGTGCATAACAGTTTTCTGAAACAAATTAGAATTTAAAAATCGATCAAATGATAGACAAACTCACAAACAAAACAAACGACTGAATCGCTGAAAATTTTTCAATTTTTTTTGTTTTTTTTTTGGCCGCCAAAAACTCGTAAACTTTTTAACCTACGGATCTGAAATTTGCCATTTGAAAAATTTCATGCAGCTCTTTCGATATGTGTATAATTCAGAAGCAAACACGGCGTTTTCGGCTCGAAAACATTCATTGAAAATCACCCGAAAAGCACCTCTTGAAAACAGTCTATTTCTTATTTATTTGTGAAGCAAACTCAACTTATTTGAGTTCATTTTTCGCAGAATGTCACGCTGAATCCAAAACCGCAAGACTTTTTAATTTTAGTTAAAAAATAACTCAGTTATGGCCGTTTGAATTTTTGGGTTGTCGCCAGAGGGCCAAATTTTTAAATGTTCGAAACAGTCCGTGCTCAATATCTCAGAAACTACGACAGATCGAAAAAAACGGTTTTTCCCATCGTGTTTCTTGTAATTTTTTAGCCAAGAATTCGTTCTTAAATTTTCCCGAAAGTCAAAAATTTGATTTCGCCGAAAAAATTGCATGACTAAAACAATATTAAATTTCTGAGGTCGATATTTCGCTTAGTTTTTGGACAAACTTCCGTTATTATAACCCATTTTATGCAGAATGTTGCACAGATTCTAAATTCGGACTCAAAATGAATATTTGACAACAAATAACTGAATTATAACCGATTAAAATTTCGAAATTTCAAAAAAATGGTGGATGCGCCGGGTTGAAAAAAACTTAAAAATTCAAATTTGTGAATTTTTATCGCTTTATTGCGTTATTTCGGTTTATTTAACGCTGCTGACAGGACCACCACATATTAACGCTAAATAAAATGGATAGGGAATAGATAGATCATTACTTAGAAAGTTGTTAGAAAAAAACCTATCGATTTTCACTTAACCTACAATCTTTAGAAACCTTATAACTATATTAATACAGACTTTATCTTTTATTATAGATTTGTAGGTATAAAGTATTGTCTGAATGGAAACTGTGGAAAAAGCAGTGGAGAGAGCTCAGATTCTGAGTAGGTATAAGTAGGTATATTTTTTATTTTATTTTGTTAAAATGCTGCTTATTATAGGTATTACATGAGAAATAGTATAGTAACTGTTAGGTAATTCAATCTAAAATTGTCGTTCATGCACTGATTCAGTAACTTTTTAATTTTCACACTTGGAAACTTTTGATCGTATTTTTGTCGTCATCTCATAGTTTCAAAGGAAACTCGTAAATACTGTAATTATTGTTATTTTTAGGATATTAGTCATAATGTATGTACCATTATGATAACTTCTTAGTAATCAATACCGACCTAGTCCTAAATATTCAGTTGCAAGTCTATTTCAGTAGTAAGATGGATTATAGACAACAAAGCGAAATTCAAGGTAAACAACTCTTCTAACTCAAGGAATTATAGACACTCATTTCAGATGATCCCTTGAGCTTTATGTACGTGTTGGGAAGCAAAATATTCCAGCTAAACCTAGTGAAATTATTCCTAAAACTACTATTCTGTTACTACTCGTTTCTCATGTTTCTTCAAGTTTATTTATTTTGTTCGAACCCCGGTCTAAGTCAATTAAAACGTTACGGACCTTTCTTCTTACAACTCTGTTACGTAAGCATTCACTCTAAAATTCCCAACTCCGTTTTATTCCCACAGGCTCTCCTCACAATTTTCGTTCATTTATACAAAAACCTCATTCTTGACGACTCCTTGAGCTCCATCAAACTGTGGAGCCTTCAATCTGCAGGAAGAAGCGTCCAAACAAACATAGAAAAAGACGCAAACAACATGCGAAACTACATCATTTTTAACGTATTTCTAGGTTTGTTGTGGGCGAGTTTGGTCATTTTCCACGACCGAACTGAGATGGAACTGCTCTCAGAATCTGTCTTTCTGAGGAGGTTTCAACAGCCGTGCGTTTACCTCGTGTTGACTTTTAAATACTTGTGGTATTTAACGAGTTTTTCGATGGTGGCTCATCCGTATCAGTTTGTTTATATTGCGCGCCATGTTATGTTTCAGATGCAATTGTTCAACAAGTTTATAGACGCTGTTGATGAGTATTTTAAGGGTTGCGAAGAAATGGCGATCTATGATGAGAAGTTTCAAGAAGAAGTTGGATTCAGATTGAAAGTTATAGCCCAAAGACACTGCGATTTATTGAGGTAGATAGTTATTGGTACTTCCCCCAAAAATTATTTCCTTTTTAGGTGGAGACGACAGACTTTAGACTTAATGAGTAATTTGATAATCCCCTTCAGTCTTAGTGCAGCTATCATTTTCTGGAGCATCGTCTTTTCGTTTTTTCAAGTAACAAATAATTTGTTCAACTTTCAGTTCATTAATTTTCAATTTCAGCTCGACTGTGAATCCCCGAAAATTTTGATTTTGCGCCACATCGTGTTTGCTATTTATGGAAGTGGCGCATTCGTTAACGTGATAGCTACTGGTCAGGGCATAGAGAACATGGTAAAGTTCTAACACTGCAGCCAACATAATAATTTTTGTAATTATAGTCGGAACAAACCTTCATAGCGTTGACGCAAACCAATTGGTACACTTGGAACTGTAAAAACCGCAAAATTCTTTTGCTAATTTTGCGCAACAGTGTTAAGCCAATCAGCCTTAAGTTTACGGAGGCGATTGCTATTAATTTCCAGCTGGGGGCGGCTGTAAGTTGGCTGTTTTGCGCACAATTTGTGTTTTAAAAGTTTTTTTTTTTTAGATTATAAAAGTGGTATATAGTGCAGGGTCTGTTTTTTATAGATATTCTAAATAATATCACGTTTTGGGGGCACCTTAGAACTTTTTAGTGTTAAATCAGCTTTAAGGATTTGCACTAATTAATTAGTTGAACTTAATACACAGCGAATCTTATGTCAAATTCTGGGGGAAATACTGCCAACCTTGTATCTTGAAATTTCCAAGACGTCAAAACATTAGCACGTGATCACTCTACTTCACGCAGCAGCAACTTGCGGAAACGCGCATTAAAGAAAATTGATTCCTCTTTTATAAATAGACAATATCACGTTTCTTTTGGTGCGGCTACTAGGAGCTTCATTTAGAGTAATTTTGGAAGGTGTAGAATGGGTCTTTTCAAGCCTCACAATTATGAAAATTCCGCAATTTGTACTCTGTTGAAGCGACCACTGTATTTAACAGACAGGAGAAAAAATAAAAAACGATCGAAGATTTTATTTGTAACCAATCAGAGGACAGTTTGCAAAGAATCATCAAATTCTGTATCATAGTCATCCTTGGAAATTTCTTGATTGACGTCAAACTAACAGTTAATATTTTTTACCAGTGGCGTAGTTAGTTTGTAATTGTGAAAATATAGTTATAAGTACCAGAGCTCATTACTATCGGTCCACTTATTAAAAAATTAAGTTGGCAGCAGCTCTTGGTGATTTTTATCGGTAACAATTGGCAGCAAAAGCGTTTGACCTTGACGCAACTGTGGGATGCGTAGAAGTTAATCGTCTTTCACAACAATGCCAAAGAAAATTTATTGGATCAATTCTTGGTGTTGATGACAAATTATCAAAATTACAATTTATTCCCCAAACACCAAATTTGACAAAAAATGCTGACGCGCGTTTCGATAGCAATGCTATCATCATCAGAGCGATGATTAAATGCTATCATCATCAGAGCGATGATTAAATTGATTAAGTTTAATCATCGCTCTGATGATGATAGCATTGCTATCGAAACGCGCGTCAGCATTTTTTGTCAAATTTGGTGTTTGGGGAATAAATTGTAATTTTGATAACAATGCCAAAACTTGTTAAATCTCTATTAAAATCATTCTTTTGCAACAAATTTTTAATTAGTTATTTATTAATACACTCAACTTTGACAACGTGTTAACCTCAAAAATCGCTACATTCAATTTTCCCCTAATTAGTCCCCTAAGGAATTAAAAGCCTGATTTACACCCAAAAATTTTTGAAATTTTTCACAGAAGAGTGAACTGATAGCAATGAGCTGCACTTTATTTGCAGTCGCGTGTGGTAAATTATATTTTTTGGCCTCATGAATTGTAAACGTCAAATTAACATTCAATTGACAGCTTCGGAAACACTAGATTTACAAGCGCCCTGGACGTTTACACACGCCGTGCTGTAAAAATTGCCCAAATCGTCTGCTCTTCACATGCGTTTATAAATTAAAATCACTTTACCATAATGAAGATTGATCACCAAAGTGGAATCTACCTAAATTATTATCTCAATTAAGACAATATTTCTATTTTTAAAGTAATATTAAAACGTTTTTTATACAGCGCCATCTTGTGTACTTTTTGTGCACCAACTACAAAATTGACAGAATTGACAGATGATGAAATTTACAAATGTCAGATGTGACAGTTCCCATAAATTTTGAAAAATCCAATTATTTAAATTAAAACTTTTCGGCCAAAAAGTTTAATACAACTCTTGTGCGTTAACCATTTTACAGCGCTCAATCATTAAAGCACTCCGGCTACGCCGTCGTGCTTCAAACTGATTTCGCGCTGTAAAATGTAAGTTACCACACGCGACTGTAAATAACTATTACAGCGCGAAATCAGTTTGAAGCACGACGGCGCACAAGAGTTGTATTAAACTTTTTGGCCGAAAAAATTTAATTAATAATTGGGTTTTTCAATTCATGAGAACTGTCCCATCTGACATTTATAAATTTCGTCATTTGTCAATTCTATAGTTGGTGCACAAAAAGTACTCAATAAAAGTATCGTTATTTTTAATGGCAATTTGTTTGGTTTACTCCGCCCACGCAAACAAAAGACGATTTGAATTCGACGAATGCCAGATCCTGGGTAATAAATTTGACAGTTCTACTGTCACACATGTCAAGATTTGGAATTTGCAAGAGTTCAATTATTTAATTGCCCATTTTAATGCAGCTTCGTCTTCTAATTTGTGGACATTTTGAGGACTTCTGACCAATATTAACACAATAGAAAAAAATTGCAGTGTGATTCAGACTTTTAACTAGAATTCTATTGGCCCAAAAAGTGGGTGGAGTTAACCTATAATTCAAAAATTCCGACATTTGTCCTTGAGAAACAGAAACAACGAAAATAGAGGGATTGGTTTGAAGTAGACGTTTGGAGCTTGGAGACAAAAATAATGGGCCAAATAACTCCACAATTATGTATTTATTCCAATTATCCAAAATACACGAAGAAGTTGTAGGAAACTCTATTTGAATGCTTATAATAACATAAAACCAACCCCTAACAGTGTAAAAGTGACGTTGTGTTACTTTCAACTGTCAGTGACTGTCAGTTTCCATTGATTTAGTTTTTCAAGGATAACAAAATCTGTCATTTTTCTATTGTTCAATTTATGACTTCCCTTATGTTAACCGAGGTATCTGCATGTATTAACAATAAAAGTAAATGAATTCGGAATAGATTATTACTTGGAAGTTGTTAGGAAAAAAATATTGATTGTCATTTAACTTTGGAAACATAATGAGTGTATTAATACGGACTTTGACTCTCATATGTGAAAGTATTGTCTAAAAGGTTTGATGTTGTGTAAGTTTAGGTAAGTATATTTTATATTTAATTTATCTAATATGTCATAGTTGTCCATAACGCAGATTTAACGTACGGAAAAAATTAGGACAGTTTTGGATTCCGCGTGAAATTCTGCGTAAAATGAGTACTAATGATTTAAAATTGCTCCGAAAATCAGCGAGATATCGACCGAATTAGATTTAGAAAACTGTTTTTTTTTAACTTTGCACTATCCGCAACTTTAAACGCTTCTAATTCGGTTATTTGTTGACTTGATATTTGTTGAGTCACAAAATTTTTTTTGGCCCAAAAAAATTGACCATCGAATTTTTGACTTTTTAGAGCGGATTTTAAAGTAAAATAACTCGAGAAAAACGATGGTGAAAACCGTTTCTTAAAATCTCATTTTTAGAGATATTGAACAGTTTAAGTTTGCTCCATAAATAAGCGAAAATTTGATAGAAGTATGTTTAGAAAACTAATTTTTTCCAAAGATTTTATCTATGCACTATCCGCAACATTAAACGTCAATAATTTGGTTATTTATGGACGTACCTAAAAAAGTTGCACAGTTTTGGATTCAACGCGAAATTCTTCGTAAAATGAGCTTTGACTATTTAAGTTTTCTCCAAAAATTAGCGAGAAATCGACCGATATGTACACTACCAATGTGATTATCATTATCATAACTTCTTACAGTTAGTAATCAATACCGACATGTCGATCTACTCCTAAATATTCATTGTATGTATATTTCAGTTCTAAGATGGATTTTAGACAACAAAGCGAAATTCAAGGTAAGCAACTCTTCCAACACAACGAATTATAGACACTCATTGCAGATGATCCCTTGAGCTTCATGTACGTGCTAGGAAGCAAAATTTTTCAACACAAACTAGTGAAATTGATACTAAAAGTATTGTTCTGTTACTATTCGGTACTCATACTTCTTCAAGTTTATTTATTTTGTTCGAACCCCAGCCTAACTCAATTAATCCGTTACGGACCTTTCTTCTTGCAACTCTGTTACGTAAGTATCCACTCTAAAATTCCCAACTCCGTTTTATTCCCACAGGCTCTCCTCACAATTTTCGTTCATTTATACAAAAACCTCATTCTTGACGACTCCTTGAGCTCCATCAAACTGTGGAGCCTTCAATCTGCAGGAAGAAGCGTCCAAACGAACATAGAAAAAGACGCAAAAAGCATGCGGAACTACATCATTTTTAACGTACTTCTGGGTTTGTTGTGGGCGAGTTTGGTCATTTTCCACGACCGAATTGAGATGGAATTGCTCTCAGAAGCTGTCTTTCTGAGGAGGTTTCAACAGCCGTGCGTTTACCTAGTGCAGATTTTTAAATACTTGTGGTATTTAACGAGTTTTTCGATGGCGGCGCATCCGTATCAGTTTGTTTATATTGCGCGCCATGTTATGTTTCAGTTGCAATTGTTTAACAAGTTTATAGACGCTGTTGATGAGTATTTTTATGGGTGCGAAGAAATGGCGATCTATAACGAGGCGTTTCAAGAAGAAGTTGGATTCAGATTGAAAGTTATAGCCAAAAGACACTGCGATTTATTGAGGTAGATAGTTATCGACACTCCCCCAAATTATGTCCGTTGTAGATGGAGACAACATACTTTAAACTTAATAAGTAATTTGATAATACCCTTCAGTCTCAGTGCAGCTATCATTTTCTGGAGCATCGCCTTTTCGTTTTTCCAAGTAACGTCTAATTTTTTCAACTTTCAGTTCATTAGTTTTCTATTGCAGCTCGACTGCAAGTCACCGAAAATGTTGATTTTGCGTCACGTCTTGTTTGCTATCTATGGAAGTGGAGCTTTCGTTAACGTAATAGCAACTGGTCAAGGCTTAGAGAACATGGTAAAGATCTTACATTGCAGCCAGCATAATAATTTTTGCAACTGTAGTCGGAACAAACCTTCACAGCGTTGACACGAACAAATTGGTACACCTGGAAGTGTAACAACCGAAAAACTTTACGTTTAATCTTATGCAACAGTGTTGAGCCGATCAGTTTGACGTTCACAAGGGGCATTACTATCAATTTTCAGTTAGGAATGGATGCAAGTTTTCGTTTTTCTTCGAACGTACTCTAACTTTCGCTTTTAGATTCTCAAAGTGGTTTATGGGGCAGTTTCGGTTTTTATCCGATCCTTCAAATAACACAGTCACACAGTCTTAGCCAAAAATTTTATCGTAGATTTGTGTTAGTTCTGACGCCACTGCTAGAACCGGAAGTTGCAATTTGTTGAGCTGCGCGCGAGCTGCGTAAAATTGTTAAATGTGAAAGCAAAATTCGCACAAACACTCGTCGGCATCCGGTTCAAATGTATTTTCTCTTTGTAGATGTGAACATTTTTACTTAGAAATAAAGGTTCTTCTGCTTGATACTGATTTTTTTGTCTATCCAAAACCGTATCGCAGTTGCTTTGTGAATAAGCGAGATATCGACGGAGTTGGATTTACTAAACTGAAGAGTTTATCTTTGCACTATCTGCAACATGAATCGCTTCTAGTTCGGTTATTTATTGGCTTACGTGAAAAAATCGCATAGTTTTGAATTCTGCCTGAAATTCTGCGTAAAATAAGTACCAACAGTTTAAATTTGCTCAAAAAATAAGCGAGACATCGATGGAATTAGATAAAAAAAAACGTTTTTTGTTTCGAAAAATGTATTTATGCGCTATCCGCAACTTTCACTGCTTCTAATTCGGTTATTTATTGGCGTACGTGAAAAAGTTGCATAGTTTTCGATTCTGCGTGAAGATTTGCGTAAAATGAGCTCCAATAGCTAAAGTTTGTTCCAAAAATAATCGATATATCGACGGAATTAGATTTAGAAAATTGTTTTCTTTTTGAAGAATTATTCTTAGCATTTAAACACTTCTAATTCGGTTATTTATTGGCGTACGTGAAAAATTCGCATAGTTTTAAATTCTGCGTGAAATTCTGCCTAAAATGAGCTTCAATAGTTATAATTTGCTCTAAAAATAAGCGAGATATTGACGGAACTATGTTTAGAAAACTGATATTTTTCGAAGAAATTATCTTTGCACTCTCCGCAACTATAAACGATTGTAATTTGAGTATTTATTGATGTATGTACGTCGAAAAAAGGTACAGTTTTAGATTCTGCGTGAAATTGTGCGTAAAATGAGCCCAAATAGTTTAAGTTTTCTTCGTAAATAACCGAGATATCGACGAAATTAGATTTACTGATAATTTTCTAAGAATTTTTCATTGGACTATCCGCAACTTTAAACAATTATTATTCGGGTATTTATTGACGTACGGGAAAAAATCGCACAGTTTTGGATTCGTAAATGAAATATCTGAATTTGTACTAACAGAAAAGTTTTAATAAAAAATAAAAAAATGGTAAATAATACTACTCTTTCTAATTTGTTGTAAATGTAATTTTAGGAAGGAGTGGTGGAAACAGTCTCTTATGGAGTGTTTCGAAAAATTCCGGATCTTTCCAGGTACCTTGATATATTATCGATGTAACTTTCCTAGAATTCTTTCATTTTTTAAAAATTTGAAGACTTGAACACACTTACAATCGACCGCCATCTGCATTTACAGAAAACATGCAACATTTGTGTTCACTCAACACTCTAATAACTACCAAAGGCGTCCCAGTTGTTGATGAGAACAAAACTATGGAGTCTTTTACCAACTCAGTTTTAATGTTTTTTGACAACAATTCAGTGTAAAGCTAAAAATTCAGTTAGTAGAAACTTAAAATTTTCGTTCACCTACTGGTATCGCCATAGTTGGAACTTTTGCCCAAATAACCACATCCACCGATCTTGGCTTCACATTTAAGACACCTAAGATGTTTTTAACGTGAAACGAAACATCAACTGCTGATATGTCGAGTGGCTGTCTGCGTTTCTTTAGACAACACTTTGTGATAAGAGCATGAAATCTACCACCAGACGCTATTGTCTGCTTTTCTGAAATTACCATCTTAAACATGAAACCTCCACTAAACATTTTTTTCGTGAAAAGTGGCTGCAAATAAATTGGCGATTTCTAAAACGTAATTTTAACACTAGTCAATGTAATTTTACGATAGTTACCACACCAAATTTTCTTGCACACTCCTCGATTTCTTTCATTTGATTGAGCGCTTTCTTAAGTTTGTTAATATTGATCCTTGCAAACACTTGGTTCTGAGTGTTTAGGAGAAGTAATAAGAGAGTCTGAGCTTCTGCGATACTGAACTTCTTGTTTATCGAATGAATAAAGTTTTCGACTTCTTGTTCTAAATTTAAGTGTGGAAAAATCTGGAGGAAAGTGTCAGGGTTTGTTAACATATCCAAAATGGAGTTTGCAGTGTCTTTCGAAATGCGGCAATATCTGAAGATCGAAAGAAGAATTAAACCATGATTAATAACGAAATAAACTTCCGTTTCTGGCAAGAGTTCTTTATGGATCTTTTCGGCGATGTACATAACTTCTGCATCTAAGACGTGATCATCGCGGTATGGACTCACGGCTTCGAAGACGCACTCTGGGAGTTCAGTGGGCGAGAATGTGCCTTCTTCGTAGACTTTTCCAACGGAATATCTACGAATTTTGCGAATGTTGTGTTTGGCCAGGTAGTAACAAAATGCAATTCTGCAAGAAAAGAGTTGCTTCTAATAAAAATTAAAAAATATGCTTGATGTACTTAGAAGTGTTGGCAACAGAGGTGGAATTCCCTTGCGTGTTAAGTAGTGAAGTTAAATTCGTGGAGAACTCAATGACCGATGGAACAAAAGTCGGCATGCTAATGTTCTGACCACCATGTTGTTCAAAAATCTAGAATTTGATTAATTACGCCGGTATTTGACTATTAACCCCACAACCTTTGTAGCTGTTGAGAAGAGAAGTTGCAAGGAGCTTGATTTTTCAACACTGGTTGCGTTAGCTGTTTCGAAAAATCTCCACTCTTGGTTTGATATTTTCCTATTTTGTTGCAAGACCTCCTTCAACATATCTGTAGATTTAGGGGAATTTAACACTTTGAGGATTTGTTCGCATGTTGGTCTTTCGTGGTGGTTTACACGAAGAAGATTTCTACAAATACAAGAAGATGAAATAAGAAAAACTATCCACAATTGTTACTCTATCAGGTTTTTCTTGTGTACGTTGTTTTTTGCAAAATTGATGTTTTTCCACTGCTGGAAAATTATAGGGAAGAAAATTTTCTGTTTTTCCATGTGGGTCATTGGCTTTGAACACATTTCGAAATAGATGACACCTGAAATGGTTGTCTCTAAACGTAGTACGCCCAAAATATGTACACTCACGTTCAAAAATCTTGCACCTCCTTATAAAAGTATAATAAATATTAAAATTTAAATATGAGCTCAACTGGACTTTAAACTTTATTAAAAAAAGCTAAATTTTGGTTCGTTCTAAAGTAAAATTTTCTAAAATCTTTGTTTCGTGTTTAAAAGTTTAGTGCAGTTAATGAACACTTTAGAAGTGGGAACTTAATAACAAAGATATGAATTTTATTAAAAAAAAAGTTAGAAATTTTTGATTCAATCTGAAATGAAAAATTCTAAAATCTCTATTTTTTTTTCTAAAATTTTGTGTTTTAGTGCAATTAATAATGAACACTTTAGAAAAAGTGGCCTCCATAAATTTCATCGTAATAACTTAAAAACTAACAAAGATACAAATTTAATAAAAAAAAGTTTAAAATATCCATTTTCTCTAAAATGGAATACAAAAATGTGGAGGGTGTAAGACTTTTAAACACCAGTGTATTTTACCTAGACTGTATATATCCGCTTTAATATTGAACCTGTTGCCCTCCATAATTTCCGGCGCCATATAAATCAAAGTTCCACATGTTGCAGTGAGGGAACCATAAGGTAATGCGTCACCTATAAACAACCATCATCTTAAAGCCGAGATAAAGTAGCACATACTATGCTCATATTCAAGATAATTATCCAAAGTAATTTGCTTGGACAAACCAAAGTCTCCAATTTTGATCACATTGTCAGGTGTTAAAAAAATGTTTTCTGGCTTGAGATCCCTGTGGACGATTCTCTTTTTGTGGATGTAAGCCAGCCCGTCACAAATTTCTCTAAAGTACTTTGCAAGTTTTTCTTCCTCTAAATAGAGGTCGTTATCAATTTCTGTTCGAAGACTCCGCTTATCACAAAGCTCCATCTGAATAAACAAATATTTAACTTGTTTGAATTCTGCCTGAAAAACAACGCTGCTGTCATCATCTGTTTTGTTCTCTTCGTCGTCTTCGTAATCTTCGTCTTCAGTGTAATCGTCCCCGAACTCGCTGTTCCCGTCCAAAGTGTCTTCACTCATGCGGCCATCGCGTGATAATTTTAGAATCTCGGAGCAAAGCGACTAAAAATTTCATTAGCTAAGTCAAAACATAAAGTGATCTTACTTCTTCATTGTCCAACTTGTCATATTCGGAGGTGGGAATCTCAGCCGTTTCTATCCACGAATTGAAATACCTGACAATGTTTACTTGGTTAGTCAGTTTGGAAAGAAGATTTGCTTCCCTTCTAATACTATCGATGTCCTCCAAATTCGAATCAAATTTGATAATTTTTATAGCAAATTCGTGATTATCGCATTTACGTCTAGCCTACAATGTAAATGGTTCGATATCTAATCAATTGATTTGAGTTGTGGTACCTTAATGATTTGCCCAAAGTTTCCAGCTCCCAGGGTTTCTCCTCCTTCAAAGTCTTGTTCCAATTTAGTGACGAAGTTAGCAGCATCTTTACCTTCTTTGCTGTTAGATTTTAAAAATTGCAGCATTTGAACGGTGGATAAGTACTTCAGTCAGTGCAATGGCGAATATGTTTATCGACACTTTTATCTTATTTGTTTTGTTATCGTCGTATCATTATCATTGTCTTATCATTCGTCATTAAAGGAATTCAATTTTTTAAATTTGGTTGACAAGTTTCTTTTCAGACAAAGATTAATTTGATTAATTTAATTTAATTAAGGGTTCTTCGGACATTATATCCAAATTCGTTTTATGAACTTTTACTTATTCTTATCAGTTTGCCTTTTTCGTACTCTTAGTTTTGAAGGATGGATTCTAAAGACTCTTAAAAAGCCATTAAAAGTTAAAAAATTGCCAATGAGGTTCTAAAAATTCTAGTAATTCCCAAAGTAACATTAAGAGTTTAAAACTTAAAGAAATATAAGAAGTTTCGAAAAGATCTAAATCCTAAAATACGAATATTACAAAGTCTGAGTTTTAAAAAAATAATTCTCAAAAAATATGACCTGTTGTAGATGGTTTCTTAGAGGAGGCAATTTATTATCTTGTTAAGAATAGGACCGAAAGTAACTGCTTATAGAGTTTAGATTTACTTTTATTGTAACTATAACTTTAATATAAATTGTTTATAAAAAATAAATATGACTCCTAAGTACTATAATAACATAATATAAAACTTATAAAACTAAAATAAATATCAAAATTTGAATATGGGCATAACTGTACTTTAAACTTTATTAAAAAAAGTTGAAAATTTTAGGTTCGTTCTAAAGTAAAAGTTTCTAAAATCACTGTCTATTTCTCTTGTTCTAAAATTTTGTGCTTTGGTGCAGTTAATGATCACTTTAGAAGTAGTGACTTCCATAAATTTTATCGTAATGACTTAAAATTTAACAAAGATGCAAATTTTGGGTTTGTTTTAAAATGAAAAATTCTAAAATAGCTATTTCTTGTTCTAAAAATTTGTGCTTTGCTGCAATTAATGAACACTTTATAAATAGTGACCTCAATAAATTTCATCGTCATAACTTAAAAATTAACAAAGATACGAATTTTATTAAAAAAAAGTTGAAAATTTTTGGTTCTAAA
The DNA here is from genome assembly GCA_029298725.1 of Gnatocerus cornutus. Classification (NCBI taxonomy): domain Eukaryota; kingdom Metazoa; phylum Arthropoda; class Insecta; order Coleoptera; family Tenebrionidae; genus Gnatocerus; species Gnatocerus cornutus. The sequence goes on from CM055513.1 coordinate 12,544,113, forward strand.
ATAAAAAATTCTAAAATAGCTATTTCTTGTTCTAAAATTTTGTGCTTTGGTGCAATTAATGAACACTTTAGAAATAGCGATCTCAATAAGTTTCATCGTCATAACTTAAAAATTAACAAAGATACGAATTTTATTAAAAAAAGTCAAAAATTTTAATTTGTTCTAAAATGAAAAATTCTAAAATAGCTATTTCTTGTTCTAAAATGTTGTGCTTTGGTGCAATTAATAAACTTTTTAAATTGGAACCTCCTTAAATTTTATAGTCATAACTTAAAAATTAACAAAGTTACAAATTTTAATGAAAAGAAGTTTAAAATATTTGTTTTTTGAAATCCTTTTTAGTTTTCTCTAAAGTGGAATACAAAAAAGTGGAGGGTGTAAGACTTTTGAACATCAGTGTATAATAAATATTCTCATGTTATTTGTCTATGTTAAACGAAACACCCGGGTACATTATTAATAATAATGATAATAATAATAATAATAATAAGTTTTCTAAAATATTTATACAGTTGCGGTCCAAAATAATTTGACCACGACTGTATGCTTGTGTCTTGTCCTTCTTCTCTTATATTTAACAACTCTGTACCTATACAGCAGGTCTATAAAACTTTGTGTATAATTTTTTTCTATGCAGTGCAGAAGTGTCTCTTTAAGTTACTCAGAGAGAAAATTGACGTACTGTCAATCGTATATCTTTGACGTTTAATTAACTTTGCTAAACAACATCGCAACGGAGTAGAGTCCTTTGACGATCTGCAAACCACAAATCAAAATAGAACTAAAAAGGAGAAAGGCGTACCCGAAGGCCAAGTTGATAGTTTATGCATAAATTCTCGGAGAATTTAATTTTCCTCGGTTTCGACAGATGCAGCGTCATAAACTTGTACAAAATCTTGTTGCTTTGATTAAAATTGTACCATTTAACTTTTGTAAGAGCAAGAGCCAGTTGTTCTGTCTAAAAAATCCAAATAATGGATATATTTTGTACAATTTATTTACCTCTGTTTCTACAGACTGCCCTGCAATGATCATACCAGAGAAAGACAAAATTGAGCCAAGAGCCATGAATAAAATCAGCGGATAGTAGGCCGACGAGGAAATTCCCTGAAAATTCTTTGTTGCTAGGAAAAGATATTTTGACACTCACCGAAGCAGTGATTATGATGACGGAAATCCCCCAAAGCCATCCACAGACGGAAAATCCGGCAATTAGATTGCCTATTTCCTCAATTTTATTTTGCTGTCCGCTGTAAAATTTCAAAATGACGAGGTTGGCATCACTGCCCCCCAGAATTTGACATATTTGGAGTTCTAGACTTGACACATAGATGGCGCCACTTCTCAGTCAAATTTTGCGGGAAATTTAAACACGTTCCAAGTGAACCTAAACCTCTAGAGCGATACTTACTTTACAAGGTCTTGTCCTCTTATAATGCTAAACTTCAATGCTTTTTCTATTCCTTTCTGATATTCCTCGTTATAAAACAGGTATTTCTCTTTAATTTTCTTGGGATTTTCTTCAAACATCTGTGCTAACTCTTTACTCATCATTATTTGGTACCGACAGTGTTGCGTATAATACATGACTTGAATTGAATGCACGTTCAGAACGTATCCGTACGTAGCCAGAATCAGTTTATATAAAAACGCAAGAAATCTAAAGTGTTTGGGACAGTACTGTTGGATAATCCGAATAGCAATGTACAATTCAACATCGTACTGCAAATTAGGAACAGTAAGGAGACCACCGCATAGTCCAATAGACAATGTTACACAAGCAAAAATAGTCAAAACTTTTGCTTCTAGTCGAATTCTAGATCTGACTGCAGGCCCAGCGTTGTCGATTGACCACAGAGGAATCTCTTCGTGGATGTGACTAATCAGTTTGTCTTTATAAAGGAGTGTGGCAAAGACCAAAATTGGCTGTAGAAGCAGTGTTAGGAGTGACTAGGCAATTATGGTTTTACGTACGTAAAATTCTCCCATCGCGAAGGCTAAAGAGACAACTTTGGTTTTAAAATCCTCGAAAACAAAGAGGATGTAGTAAAGTGCGGCGAAGACTGTAATGACTTGGACGAATAGAATGATGCGTAAAGTGGTTTTAACATATTTAAATTGGAGAAAATCGGATGCTACAAAACGGAGAATTTTCAGTGGGTCGTCTGGAAAAAAAATGAGAAGTTTGGTAATAAACTTCAGTGAAGATTACCTGTCATCAGCTTTTTTTCGCGAAAGTGAGCACACATTTTGATGAAAATCACAAAGTGGACAAATCAATGGAGGGATGGATATTTGGTGCGCATTGTCCTTTTTATATTGAACGAGATTAATAATGGACAGGTGTAGGTATATGTAATTAGTATAGATCGCACACGTTTTGTTTACAGGTATCCCAGTGACGACTAAAACTCAAATTATTTTGACTTGTATGTTGTCAATAAATAATAAATATGTTGTGAAATTAACATTCATTTCGAACGGGTAGGGAACACAATTTTTTCTATAGTTCGTACAGTGAGAGTTTGAATGACAGAAAAGTCACTAAATCTACGCAATGAAAAATGTACCATACGCGCGAAATTTAAAATTACAAAATAACCCCAGTTACTGACAACCCTGTCAACCCATTTCGCGTAGGAATTTAGTGTTTTTAGTGTATTTTGTAGCATAATTTGCTGCCAACCTATATGTCAACTGTCGAAATCTCCCAATCTCTCACCGGATATACTATACAATGGCAGCAAAATCAAGCATAAATTAAAGAAATTTTGTTGTTGACATCAATTCTTTGATGAAAATAACATTACGATGGTGAAAATAAAAGAGAATGTATCAAATGTAGCCTCAGAACTAGTATTAAAAATAAATCAAATGTCAAAGTGCTGTCAATTTTTTTTCTCAGCTTACGTCAATTTTCTCAAAGCTTACCCTAAACAATAACTATGTAAACTTTCTTCGGTCGATTCTTTGCTTATTTTTAGAGCAAACTTGCTTTATTTTTTCTTTTTCTTAAAAGAAATTTTTCGTCTCAATAGATGAAAATCAAAATTCTGAGAGCGATGTCTCGCTTATTTTAAGAGCAAACTTACCTTATCATAGCTCATTTTACGCAGAATTGTGTGCAAATTCCAAATGTGTGTTTAAAATTGACAACAAATAATTAAGTTATGACCGATTAAAATTTTGCATATTGAAAAATGGTGGATGCGCCGAGTAAAAATAAAAATTATTCAGTTTTTTATTGCCTAAAACATAAGAGTAAAATTGTTGTTTCTTATAACAACTTTGACGTTTAGTTAACTCTCCTATACACCATCACAACCGAATATATCCCTTTCACTATCTACAAGAATAAATAAATAGCAATATCTTCGAATTTCCGGCGTACCTGCAATCCCAACTTATAGTTAACAGAGAAAATTTCGGAAAACTTAATTTTCCGTGTTTTCGACAAATGTAGTGACATAATATGATACAAAACTTTATTGTTTCTATTAAAATTGTACCATTTAATTTGATTGAGCGCAAGAGCCATTTCCTCTGTCTAAAAATACAAATAAAGTTAACCCAACTTTCATTAATTTGATGCCATTTCTTGTACTTCCGTCTCCACAGATTGGGCCCCAATAAACAACCCGATGAAACACAAAGCGGTGCCTAGTGCCATTAAAGACATGAGAAGATAATAGTCCGGAGAGAAAATTCCCTGGAAATTTTTAGTCGCGCAGCGAAATCAATTTCTTCGTTACTCACCGACATTATTATTATAGTGATGTAAATCCCCCAAAATCCCCCACAGACTGAAAATACAACAATTAAATTTCCCAGTTCGTCACTTTTATTTTGGTACGCCCTGTAAATCCGTCATCACGTTTGTTTCTTCTTAGAAATGACAATACTCACTGAATAAGTTCCTGTCCTCTTACAATACAAAATTTTAGTTTCCTTGTAATTCCGTTCTGATATTCCTCGTCATAGAACAACTCCTTCTCGTTTTGTCCTGTGGGATAATCCTTCAGGGTCTCACAAAGTTCTCTGAACATCATCAATTGGTAGCGATAGTGTTGAGTGTAATAAATTATTTGGAACGAATGGACCATCATCACATATCCAAAAGTCGCCACATTCAATTTATAGAAAAACGCAAGAAGTTGGAAATGGTCGGGACAGTAATCTTTGATAATCCGAAGAAAAATGAACCATTCAAGATCGTGGTCCAAATTGCGAAAAACAAGGAGACCACCACAGAGTCCAACCAACAAAGTTACACAAATAAAACCGGTCAAAACGTTGATTTCCTGTTTGATTCTTGACCGGATTCGATTTCCGGCGTTTTCCAATAACCACAGCGGAAATTCTTCGTGAATTTGACTCACCAGTTTGTTTTTGTACAGAAGAGTGGCAAAGGCCGAAATTGGCTGTGGTATTCTATCAGTACTCGCATTTTATTTAGTAATATTTATATACGTACGTAGAGATATCCAACGACGAAAGCAAAAGAGGCAAGTTTGGTTTTGGAATCATCCAAAACGAAGAGAACGTAACAAAGTGCGGCAAAAAACTGTGCTGACATGAAACGACAGAATTATCCATATGGCGGTTTTGACGTGTTTGTGTTGGAAAAAATCTGATGAGACAAGGCGCAGGATCCACAGTGGATCGTCTGAAATAAAATCTAGAATCTTGTGTCCAACGCAACGTGTTTATTACTCGTCATGAGTTTTTTTTCGCTGAAGTTAAAATTCATTTTATTAGGCATGAAACTATAAAATGAATACATGAAACATCTTGTCTTGTCTTGAGACAACTGTGCGCAATCTCTTTTCAATATTGAACCGAACTTTTAATAATGAATAGATGGGAGTGATTAAGAAAAGATCCGACCGTGGGAAGTGATTAGTATAGATCGTAAACTAAAAAGTTTTCAAATAAAACGTTCAAATCGCGTTTGCCGAATCACTTAAAACTTAAAACACTTAAAAATTACAATTGAAGATAAAGCTGGTGCCAAACTGAAAAATAGAAAATTCTACAAAATTTATGTAAGTTGCGCCTCTATAATCGTCCTAATTTCAGTCTTGCAACTTGTATGTTTGTATTTTTTTTTAAATAATTTTTTCATTATGCTATGAAAATGTGCCGTACTTATTTCAACAAATGGTCGTAGATAAAACATTGTATTACATAAACGTGTTGCAAAGCTTGCAGAAAATTGACTTTTATCCACTGGAGGGATCTAACTTATCTCTTTCAAATCCTGCTGATTTCTAAAATTGCTTCTTTGTAAATCTGTAAATTCTCTGCAGGAAACTTATAACTTATAACTTATAAATCCTGTTTCTCTAATTTTCTGCTCAAAAGATTGAAAGTCTAATATACACATTAAGAATTTTTGAAAACTTACACAGGAAACTGGGTAGAGTTCGCTCAATCTATTTTTTTTTCAAACCACAAATTTTCGCACCTCGATCTAAAAACTGCTATTTCTCCATTTTCAGCAGTTTGTTTTTTTTTAATTAAGTAGTTATTTTTTATAAACGTTGTTTTATTTTTTCATTATTAGCAGTAAAATTAATTTTTGTGTAAAAAACAATAAAGATAATTTTATTATTAATTATGTTTTATTATTTAACTGACTGTTTAGGTCGTTACTAACAATAAACTATGTAGTAATAAAACGATACTTATATATTCATCAAGGTAAGTATTTTAGGCACTGTATAATAAAATACCAGTTAGTGATCACTTAACTTAATAGTTAATACATAAAATAATAATTTAATAAATTAATATTCATAAAGCTAATAAACAATTTATTTTCTTCAAATGTTTGTATTAACTCTAAGAATCTGCACCCTTATAAAACGAATTTTAGAAAACAAATAATATAGAATTTGTTTCAATGTTGTTTTAATGCGCACCATGTTTTTTTACACAGCCGTGGATTCATAAACTCAGATATTTGTTGTCGTACATGGATTTTAAACCTGGATTTGGAATCTGCGCAAAATTTTGAGTAAAATGAGACCCAATAACGCAAGTTTGCTCCAAAACTAAGCGAGATATCGACGCCAGAAGTTACATAGTTTTAGTCAATGTTTTTGTCGAAAAAATCAAATTTTCCACAACAAAATCCTAAGATGTGAGAACGTTATAAAATTCGCCAATTGTCATTGCTAAAATCATCATTCATGAATCCACGGTTGTGGATTGTGTTCTATTAAGATACTAGTCCGTCAAAGTGAGATTTTCGGACTCAAATAAGTCAAAAAAAGTTTTGGTACTATAAGTAGTATAATTTATAATAATATTATAAATATTAAGGCGAAAAGCGCAGTTTGCAATGTCCACGTGTCATACTAAGCTTTTTCTTGCCAAAAATCCCTCTTGTCTTTGAAGTTTAATTAACCTTCCTAAACACCATCATAACTGAATATACTCCTCTCAAGATCTGTAAATAACTCTTACTTACTAAATACTGAAAGAAAAAACAGGGAATTTCGTACTCGAAGCCCAAGTTCATAGTTGATGGACAAATTCTCCGAAAATTTAATTTTTCGTGGTTTCGAGAGATGAATAGTCATGACATTGTACAAAATCTTGTTTGTTTGGTTAAAATTGTACCATTTAATGTTATTAAGTGTAAAAGCCATTTCTTCAACCTGGAAATATTATCAGTTTAAACAAGTTTGTGAACTAGTCTTACCTCTGTTATGACAGACTGTCCCGCCACAATTAAACCATTAAAAGACAGAACGGTGCCAAGGGCCATGAATGAAATCAACGGATAATAGGCTGAGGAGAAAACTCCCTGAAAATTGATTGTCGTAAGAAATTGATAATATTTAGACACTCACTGAAAATATTATTATGATGATGCAAATTCCCCAGAGCCATCCACATATTGAAAATCCCGCAATTAAGTTTCCGATTTCGTCAATTTTCTTTTTCTGTCCACTGCAAAATTAATTTACTTAACTGTTATTGGGGAGATGAAAACTTACTCAATAACTTGTTGTCCTCTTACAATGCAAAATTTCAATCTTCTTTCTACTTCTCTCTGATAGTCACTATTATGAAACAATTCTTTCTCGTTTATTTTAGCATGGAAATCCCCCAAATTCTCCAATATCTCTTTAAACATCATTATTTGGTACCGGCAGTGTTGCGTGTAATATATGACTTGAAACGGATGGACATTCAACACGTACCCATAAGACGCCAGAGTCAATTTATATAAAAATGCAAGAAGTTGAAAATGATCGGGACAGTAATCCTGGATAATCCGAATCACAATAAACCATTCAATATCGTGCTCTAAATTGGGAAAAACAAGAACAGAGCCGCAAAGTCCGATGCACATCGTCACCGAAATAAAAATCGTCAAGACTTTAGCATGTCTTTTAATTCTAGATCTGACTTCACTCCCTGCGTTGTCGATTGACCACAAACGAATTTCTTCGTGCATTTCACTTACCAGTTTGTTTTTATATAAGAGGGTAATCAAAGCCAACATTGGCTGCAGAAATTATGTTAATAAAGAACACGTAATTTTAATTTTACGTACGTAGAATTCTCCCAGAGCGAAGGCAAAAGAAACGACTTTGGTTTTGGTATCTTCGAAAACGAAGAGAATGTAGTAAAGTGCTGCGAAAACTGTGCTGACGTGGACCAACAGGATGATGCTTAGAGCAATTTTAACTAATTGAAACTGGAAAAAATCGGATGCTACATAACGTAAAATTTTCAGTGGGTCGTCTGAAAGAAAATTCATGTGTTTCAAGTTTTGTGTTAAATACCCGAGGGAGTACCTTTCATGGGCTTTTTTTCGCCGAAGTTTGTATTCATTTTGGTAAAAAAGACTAAAGAAAGTAATGATAGGAGCGGACTTTATATCGCGATATTTCAGACAGGTGTGCGCGTTGGTCCTTATATATCGAACCAGATTTTAATAATGTACCGCTGGATATGTAATTAGTATAGATTGGATTCTTAGAAGAACCTTTAATGTTCGATGGTTTGGATATAAGTGTGAGAAACTACAATTGGCGTGTAAGAAATCAAATTTAAAAAAAACTTCAGAAAAATATGTTCTATAAAAAAAATTGTATCTTTGGTTGTGTTAGTGTCACAGCGATGAAATTTAGGGAGATTACTATTCTTGACTCATTTATCAACTGTGCCAAAGTTCAAAATTTTGAAGCAACAGACCCGACTTTTAAAAATTTTTATTATCAGAACGAACCCAAAAAATTCAAAATTCTATAAAAAAATGTGTTTTTGGTTTTGTTAGTGCCACAGTAATGAAATTTGGGAGCTATTCTTAACGCATTTATTACCTGTACCAAATTTCAAAATTCTGGAGCAACAGATGCAGATTTTAGAAATTTTTATTATCAGAACGAAATCAAAAAGGTCAAAATTTTGTGAAAAAAAAAATATCTTTGGTTATGTTGGTGCCACAGCGATGAAATTTGATGAGGTTGCTACTTTTAAACTCATTTAATAACTGTGTCAAATTTCAAAATTCTGGCGCTACTGGCGCGGATTTTAGAAATTTTACTTACCAGAACGAACTCAAAAAATTCAAAATTTTGTAGAAAAAAAAATCTTTTGTTGTGTTGGTGCCACAGCGATGAAATTAAGGTAGGTTGCTAATTTAGGTTTGCTTATTAACTCTGCCAAATTGCAAAGTTTTAGTTTGGAAGAAACAAATTTTGGAATTTTTATTTTAAAGATGAATCAAAAACTTCTGAAATTATATGTTAAGGGGGCTATAACTCTGGTAATTTTAATCCCACAGTAATAAAATTTGTGGAGGTAATTAATTTGGAGTTGCTTATCACTTGTCTTAAATTGCAAAATTGTAAGTCAAATGAGACAAATTTTGGAATTTTTTTATCTGAAGATGTACAGAAAATTACCAAAAACAATACACTAGTCGACAAATTTTGGACAAAATTTGAACTGGAGCTCTGAAAAGATACTTCTAAGGTAGAATTGCTACCTTATTCTAAAACCATTAGGTCCGGACTCACAGATAATTGTAAAATAAATTCCTTTAATACCCCGCGTCCTCTTTGGTTTTTTTTTCAGTTTTGCTTAAAGTCATGAAACTCCATATTACATCATCAGAAACGTAATTAAATAAGCTTCCCAACGATCTAAAGAAGTCGCCGGAAGAGTTAGTTTTCGCCAAGATATTTGAGAAAAACTGATGAAAATTTAAAAAAACGAACAGTTTTCAAAAATTTTTTGACACTTTTGCAGAAAACTCCTAAACTGGTATTTCGATTTTTTATTGTAATGCGTCATTGTAAAGGTTGAGATCTCTGCTTTCTGACGCGGTGTTAATAAAGTTTTTATTTCTTGGCATTCAGAACTTTCATGACAAAAAACGTGGAGTAATTTTTAGAAAAATTTTTCGAAGAAAAATTGTAGATAAAATAGTTCAAAAGTTCCATAAAAACACGTGTGTGAAAAATAGCTTCTGAATAATGAATTTGTTCCTAATCAGCATTGAATCACGAATACTTAACTCGGTACATCTCTTATCAGTAAAATACGTAGTTTGTCAAAACTGTTGCGTGATTCCATTGTTTATAAATATTCATTCATAGATTTTAAATGTTCTTATCTATTCCAGCTAGTGTAAATACACGGAAACTTACTTTCAAAAACATTTTTCAATCAACAAAATATCTAACTCGTGTTATTTTCAAATTAAAAATTAAATACCTTTTAAATTGACGTCAAATTTCTAGCATGCATATTTTTCAGTCAAACACGATAAACCGACATAAATAGACCAAAATTAAAGCAATTAGTCCAGTGCCTTTATCATGTCAGTTTCAGTAATTGTCGTCTTCGTCCAAATTATTTCTTGTAAGTTTCCTTTCGTTTTTGTGAAAAGCTACAAAAAGTGACGATAATTTCAGGTGCATTAGGGCAGCACTGGACTCATGCAGATCAAGGTGTAAGACCGAACTTTTTCAAAATGTTTGTACTAAATTAGGCTTTGCAGAAAAGTGGCCTCAATCCTGCAAAGGCGAACTGCAGTCTCCGATTAATCTGCCATTTAAGAATATTACTACAGTTAATTTCAACAACTTTAAGTTTAGTCGTAATTTACATAAGGAGCTGAAAACAACTCTTACAAATAACGGGCATACAGTTGTATTGAAATTTCCCAACGATGAACTCACAGTTTCGGGCGGCGGTCTCCGCAGCGAATTCGTTTTGGATTCGTTTCATTTTCACTGGTCATCCGAGCACACAGTCAATAACATAAAATATCCGTTGGAAGGTCATTTTGTGTACTATGACAGAAACTATGGCAATTTTACCAAAGCAAGAGGAATTAAAGACGGAATTGCCGTTTTCGGAGTGTTCTATAAAGTTAGTACAAGATTTTTTCTACTATTTATATCTTAAGACTTTTTCAAGGTATCTAAATGGCACAACGAAGCGTTCAATTTTGTAAAGGAAATAGAAAAAGTTGCTCATAAAGTTAATCAGACTGTGGAGCTAGCAGAGCCTGTAAGCTTAGAGCCGTTTTTGCCTATAAATGTCCACAATTATTTTCGTTATCGTGGTTCGTTGACAACACCCAATTGTGATGAGGTGGTGGTCTGGACTGTTTTTTCTAAAACTTCGCATATTTCGGATAAACAGGTACAAAATACTGCTTGTATAAAATTCCGATTAAACTTCACTTTTAGATTGATGTCTTGACTCAAATTTGGGATGAGGACAATCAACCTCTGAAAGCAAATTTCAGGAAACTGCAGGAAAGAAATGGAAGGAAAATTTATTTTAATCAGGCGTGAACATATTATCTATAAAGTTTTTTATGTTTGTTTTTTAATTTTCTTAAGTAGCATAATAAATATTTGGGGGTTATTTTTTAATTTTTAATTTTCAGTGTTCGACTTAAAAATAAAAATTTCTAAAATCTGCGTTTGTTGCTACAGAATTTTGAAATTTGGTACACGTAATAAATAAGTTCAGAAGAGCAAACTCCTCAAATTTCATCGCAGTGGCACCAACATAACGAAAGATACCATTTTTTTCTACAGAATTTTGAGTTTTTTTGGTTCGTTCTTTTAAAAAAAATTTCAAAAATTGTAAGTGTTGCTCCAGAATTTTGAAATTTAAAACAGTTAATAAATGAGTTGAGAATAGCAATCTCCCCGAATTTCATCGCAGTAGCGCCAAGACAACAAAAGATACAATGTTTTTTATAGAATTTCGATTCTTTTAGATTGGTTCTAAAAATAAAAATCTCTAAAATCTGCGTCTGTTGCTCCAGAATTTTGAAATTTAGTACAGTTAATAAAAGAGTTAATAGTAAAAACCTTCCCAAATTTAATGGTTGTGGCAGCAACACAACCGAAGATACAATTTTGCTACAAAATTTTGATTTTTTTGAATTCGTTCTGACAACAAAAATTTCTAAAATCCGCGTCTGTTGCTCCAAAATTCTAAAATTTTGTAGTTATTAAATGAGTTAAGAATAGCAACTACTCTAAATTTAATCGCAGTGGCACCAACACAACCAAAGATACTTTTTTTTTTTTGAATTTTGAATTTTATGAGTTCGTCCTTTTAATAAAAATTTCTAAAAACTGTGACTTTTGCTTCAAATTTTCGAAATTTACATCAGTTAATAAATTAGTTAAGAATAGCAATCTCGCCGAATTTCATTGTTGTGGTATCCAGACAACCAAAGATACAATTTTTTTATAGAATTTCAATTTCAATTTTTTTGTATTGGCCCGAAAAATAAAAACTTCTAAAATCTGCATATGTTGCTCCAGAATTTTGAAATTTGCTACAATTAATAAACAAGTTTATAGAAGTAACATCTCTGAATTTTATCGCTCTGGCAATAACACAACCAAAAATTTTTTTTTAGAATTTTTTGGGTTTGTTCTGATAGTATACATTTTTAAAATCCGCGTCTGTTGCTCCCGAATTTTGAAATTTGGTACAGTTAATAAATGAGTTAAAAATAGCAACCTTCCTAAATTTCGTCGCTGTGGCACCATTTTTTTAATTTATTTTAATTTTTCGACTTTAGGCCATTTTTCGATTCTATCCCACCGTGGATTGTCAATAAAATGATTGCGTTGATTTTGCGGGACAATATAATATGTATCATGTGGAATAGGTCAACTAAAACTAGAGTGTTAGTTAATAATTCCTGAAATAATTTTAATATGCAAAATAAGACAATTAACAAAACACAACAAACTCCCCAGAAATCGAAAAACTGCAAATTCCATAGATATGATTAAAAGAAACCTCATGTTCACTTCTGATTGAAAAAAATCTTTCTTCCATTTCTTTTCTGTAATATCCCGTTATTTTCTTTCACAGGTTTATCCTCCCCATTCCAAATTTACGTCAAGGCTTTAATCTGAAAGTGAAGTTCGATATGGATTTCATACAATCAGTATTTTGTACCTGTTTATCCGAAATATGAGAAGCTTTAGAAAAAACAGTCCAAATCACCACCTCACTGCAATCAGGCGTTGTCAACGAACCAGGATAACGAAAATAATTATGAACATTGCAAAAACGATGCTAAAGTTACAGGTTTTGTTAGTTCCACAGTCTGAGCAGTTTTGTGAGCAACTTTTTCGATTTCGCTGGTGAAATTAAATGCTTCGTTGGGCGATTCAGATACCTTGAATAAATCTTGAAATAAATTAGAAAAAATCTTGTACTAACGTTATAAAACACCGAAAACAGCAATGCCGTCTTTACTTTCTTTAGCTTTGGCCAAACTGGGAAACTTTTTGTTGTAATACACAAAATGACCTTCCAAAAAAAACCTTGAGTTGTTGACCGTGTGCTCGGATGACCAGTGAAAATGAAACGAATCCAAAACGAAGTCGCTGCGAAGATCACCGCCAGTAACAGTTAGTTCGTCGTTGGGAAATTTCAACTCAACTGAAATTAAAAGAAGGATGTGAAATGATCACGGAAAAATTAACTAACTTGAATGCCCGTTGTTAGTCAGAGTTGCTTTCAGCTCCTTGTGTGAGTTGGAACTTAAGGTGAAGTTGCTGTACTTAACTGCAGTGACGTTCTTAAATGGCAGATCAATTGGAGACTGCAGATCGCCTGTGCAAGATTTAGGCCAGTTTGCTGCAAAATTCGGGTTTAGTACGAAGATTTTGGAAATTTTTTTGTTACACACCTTGATCGGCATAAGTCCAGTGCTGTCCAAATGCATCTGAAATTGTCGGGACTTTTCGTACTTTTTTACAAAAATTATGGGGAACTTACTAGAAATAATTTGGAGGAACGCGACAAGAACCCCAAATGACATTCTAAAAGTGGAGAGTTTTTCGACTTAAAGACGTTGGATAAGTGAAGAAGAATGCCAAATGGAAGACTATTTAAGCTTTTTTCTTATCATTTTATAACAAACTGAAAAACCTTGGATAAAAAAGTTGTATTCGTTGAATTAAAAAAAAGAAAAAAGGAATAAATTGGAAAATAATAATCCTTTTAAAAGTGTATTTTTATGTATGTATTTGGATTATCAGAAGTAGATAGGGATGAAAATAAACACACTACGATGCTGAATTTTAAAATTTTATTTTTCGTATTTTAACTTTAGTTTTATACGGACAAATTAACTCAAATTTAAGATGATCTACTAATAAACAGCGTATTCGAAAATCTGCGCCTATTGCTTCAGAATTTTAAAATTTTAAACAGTTAATAAATGAGTTGAGAGCAGTAACTTACCCAAATTTCAGCGATGTGGTGTCAACACAACCAAAGATCCAATTTTTTTTAATAGACTTTTTAAACTTTTGCGTTCGTCCTAAAAATAAAAATTTCTAAAATCTGCGTCTGCTCCTCTGAAATTTTGAAATTTGGTGGAAGTATCGCAGTGGCACCAACACAATCAGATCACAATCAAATTTTTTTTGTAGAATTTTAAAACTTTTGGGTCTGTCCTAAATATAAAAATTTCTAAAATCTGCGTCTGTTGCCTGAGAATTTTGAAATTTGGTAAAGTTAATAAACGATTTATGAGTAGCAACCTCCTCAAATTTCATCGCTGTGGCACCAACATAACCAAAAATACATCAGAAACTCTAAATCCGATAAACACAAAAACATTTGAAACGACATCTTCCTAAGACAACACTTTACTACGTTTTACATCTCCTAAAAGTACGGACATTTGACTCATTAAACCTCACTAATGTTTCTTCAATACTTTGCACTACATTCTGCGCCACTCGATCCTCTTCGTACCTAGCATTAAACACGAAATACTGAATATTACATCTATAAATTTCTTTGCCTTTGTACCAGACAGTAAAACCATTGAGACGACTTACGGGTGTGACTGTAAATTTATATCCCAACTCTAGCAGTTTTTCTTTGGAAAAAAAGTGCTTTAATAACGTATATGAGAACCTAAACTTACCCAAAAGAGCGTTGAATTTTTGAGGTCTGTGTTTAGTCAAACCATGAGCTTCGTATGGTCCGTAAAAAATTTGTAATGACATTTGGATAGAGAAATTGTGAAGTTTCATTGCTTTCTGACTGTCTAAAATATTGGGCAGATCAAGTTGCTGTTTTTTCAGTGCAAAGAAGATACAAAGGTAATTACAGGATAATGACATATTTATCGCCCCAAATTAAGGACGAGATTTAGTGGGTAGCCACTTAGGATTTTCCCCGAATCATTACCACCCCTCTACCGGTTAATCCCACCACAATTTCACCCCCAAAAATCCCACTTATACCTCAGAACATACCCTTTTTATTTTACTCAAACGCTGGTTTCCATCCAACTTGACGCTTGTTTTACTCTCAGGTACGTACTTCAAATTTCCCTTTTTTTTCCTTCAATTTTTTATTAATTTCCCTTTTTTCTGCAGTGACCACGAAAATGTCCGACTTCCACATCACCGCCCTATCGCTCAAAGAGAGTGGCGAAGATGGCCAAATGTTCTGGCAGGTCTCTGAAGAAACCGTCCGGAATGTTTTACACCACCAAGTTCACATCCCTGCGCCCTTTTTGAAGAAACAGAAAATTCGGCTGGAGTTTAACTACCACACAGGGGAGGACGTCAGTTTTCTGCGTATCCAACATAAACTCTACACCCAAAATCGTTTGGTTTCCGAGTGGCATCAAAACTGCGGGGTGAAGAAAGGTGGAAGTTCGAATTTTTATACCACGGAGGTGATTTCCCCACAGATTCTGTCTTTGGTGGAGAACTTTTTACAGGGGGCGAGTGGGGTGGTTTTGGAGACGGAGTTTTTTGATGGGGGGTTGCTCATGTGTCGTTGTAAATTAGAGTTGATTTTTTAAAATAAATGCCTGCTGATTTGTAAAATGTGCACTGAGTTTTTATACATTACGTTTTTCGGTCGGTTTCTTGTATATTTTTGGAGAAAATTTGTGGTATTCTATCTCGTTTTAGCTCAATATCTCGGAAACTACGACGAAAAAAACGGCTATTGTCATTGTTTTTCTCGCGATTTTTTAGCCAAAAATTCGTTTTTATATTTTCGGAAAGTTAAAAATTCTATTTTTTTTTTGGGAAAAATGCTTTACTAAAACTATGTCAAAGTTTTGAAATCAATATCTCGCTTATTTTTTAGAGTAATTTTGCGTTGTTAGACTTATTTTACGCAGGATTTCGCGCAAATACCGAATCTGGGTTTAAAATTTAGATACGACAACAAACAACCGAGTTATGCTGAATTAAACGCTCAGATAGTAAGAGATAGTTAGCGCCTCCATTTTTCCCGCGCTTTGTTCCTTTTAAATTCCACTTTAAATCAAAGACTCAAAGCCAAAAACTGAGAAACCAAAAATTCGGGAATTTAAAAACTTCAAATCCCCAAAGATTAGAGTAAAACTCCTTTAAATGATTAAACAGAAAATTACATACAAGAATATCAAGAAGCACTTTGCATATCGATTTCCTATTAGAACAACTTTTTTAATGAAACCAATAGAACTAGATGCTTTTATTTCTTCAATAATAAATAAATATGTAACGACTATGACCCGCTACAACTGTATTTCCACTTCTCCATTCCACATCGATTGAACTCTCCAACAATGGAGCTTCTGAACCAAGAAATCGAACCCACAGACACCTTAAAATTCTTATATTTAATGACGTTCGGAGTGATGAAACTACGTCCTGTGAAATTCATTCTAATAGTGATTTTCCTGTTTCACAGCACCATCGGAATCATCCAAATCATCGATTTCCTCTTCTCCCCAAACGTTGAACATTTCTTACAATACGGTCCGTTCTTCCTCATCAGCTGCTCGGTACGTCCTTCACTTCCTTCCTCTTTATATGAGATTTTTCAGTGTTTGGTGACAATCTCAACAGTCTTGAGCACCGAAAGAGTTCTTTCTAAACTCTTCATCAAACTCGCGATGTCCCGTTTTCGGAGTCTCGCTCGCTTCCAGAAGAAAATCACCGAGCAGATTCTCTCCGAATCAAAACTCGTAACCGCCGCAACAGTGGCCTCGCTGAGTGTTCTTCTGATGTACTCTTTGTCGCATCTGCGGCTGTTTTCAGATAGGAATATAATGTACGGTGCTGTGTTAATTGAAAGGAGTTTTGATAAGATGGCGGATTCGCTATTGGGGTTCTACTTCGCGACGTTACCAGTCTTGGCGTACGTCGCCTTTATTAACGGAGGTGTCATCATCTACACGTTGATGCATTTGAGGTTCTATATCTTTAATATTAACACGACTTTGGAGGGGATTAGTTTGGACTACCACGACCATGAGAAGCTCCAGGACCTGAAGTACCAAGAGGTGGTGTTCCAGCAACTGGTCAGTTGCGTAGACCGCCATCAGGCCGTCAAACTGCAAGTTAACTCTTAACTGACAACAATAATTCTAACACTGTTCTTGTAGGATCGAAAAGAAGTTAAACTCGGAGCTTCTAAGGTCGTTCGTCCTCCTCCTCTACCTTGGAATGGCGGCTGTAATTACAATGTTATTCAACATTTTAGTCGCAAGTATCTTTCTTTTGAACTTGCAATGAGGCTCTATGGACAGTTTTTAGGATAATTCGAAATTCGGCCTGTTTTTGGCCATCAGCAGCATGTTTGTGTCGGCGCTCACACCGCTCCTCGTCGTCCACATCGCGCAAATTTTGAAAAACGAAGTATTACCTCTTGGTTGAACGTACAGAAAGCAGCAAAAAAAAGCTTTTGGGCGGAAAGTGTAGTAAACTCTGAATTCGAGAACTTGCATTCTCATAAAAGAAATTTTTAACTGAGCACTATGTTTGTGGATTTTGAGCCCGGATTTAGAAACTGCGGGAAATTCTGCGTAAAACGAGATACAATAATAAAAGTTTGCTTCAAAATTAAGCGGGAAATTGAGCGAAGAAGTTTTAGCCAATCTTTTGGGTTCGTCCTTAAAACAAAAATTTCTAAAATCTGCGTCTGCTACTCCAAAATTTTAAAATTTTTATACACGTAATAAATGAGAAAAGAATAGCAATCTCCCCAAATTTCATCGCTGTGGCACCAACACAATCAAAGATACCAATTTTTTTCTACAGAATTTTGAAATTTTTGGATTCGTCCTGATAATAAAAATTTCCTATATCTACGTGTGTTGCTTTCGAAGTTTGAAATTTGGTACAGTTAATAAATGGGTTAAAGTTAGCAACTTCTCCAAATTTCATCGCTGTGGGACCAACACCACCAAAGATGCAATTTTTTGTATATAATATGTAAACTTTTGAATTCGTCCTAAAAATAAAAATTTTCTAAATCTGCGTCTGTTGCTCCAGAATTTTGAAATTTGGGGCAGTTAACAAATGTGTTAAGAATAGCATCTTCCCCAAATTTCATCGCAGTGGCATCAACAGAACCAAAGATACAACTTTTTTTATAGAATTTTGAATTTTTTGGGTTCGTCCTGATCACAAAAATTTCCAAAATCTGCGTTTAGTGCTCCAGAATTTTGATATTTGACACAATTAATAAATGGGTTAAGAATAGCAACCTTCCCAAATTTCATCGCATTGGCACCAACACAACTAAAAATATGATTTTTTTTCAAAAATTTTTAATTTTTTAGGTTCGTCCTTAAAATCAAAAAAAATAAAATTTGCATTTGTTGCTCTAGAATTTTGAAATTTGGTGGAATTAATAAATGGGTTAAGAATAGCAACCTCCCCAAATTTCATGGCAGTGCAACCAACACAACCCAAAATACAATTTTTTTGTAAACTTTTGAATTTTTTGGGTTTGCTCTGATCAAAAATCTGGCGACTACCCAAAAATTCAAACGACTATAACTCACTTATTTGTTGCTGCACACTAAAAATTCGCACCTTTTTGAATTCTGCGCGAAATTCTGCAAAAAATAAGCAGAGAAATCGACCGAAAAAGGGTTACATAAGGCTTTATAAAAAAAACAATGCTGGGAGTTTACAACATCTCGTTCATTTCTTCTGCTGGCGACTGTACTGTACTGTAAGTTTTATTTTACTGTTCCAGTACGACCGGATGTACGACAACACTCTTAACTTCCCGTGGCTCTGTTGGAATATCAGAAACCGGAAAATCTTGATCTTATTCATGCTCGGTTTGCAAAAGTCGTTCTTCCTCGGTCAGGACGGATTAGTTCTTTGTGAATATTCGTTCATACCCACGGTAAAGTATCTTGCGGTTTAAGGTGGAGTGAGGTGGAAGCTGAAAGATGTCTTGCAGGTGATGAGTTTCTTGTGGACTGTTTCTACGTTTGTTCTGCAAGTTGGTTCAAATAGAGTGGAATCTTCAGTGAACTAGAAATGTCTATGCTGTGTGGCTGTTAAATTAAATGTTCTTTTAAAACAGAAGTTCCAATTTGCGTGTAAAACGTCTCGTGTAAGAAATAATGACAAATAATAACTCCCAAAAATTTCCCAAAATTAAGTTTGTTTTTTAACAATAAATAGTATAATTATTTATAAAATAACAACAGTGTCGTATTTACAAAATTCTATCAGGTATAAATATTTACAAAATGCGCATTTCTTATTCTACAATTAAAGCCATTTTCACTGTCTTAAGTATGCACACATCTTAAATATAAATATCAAAACACATTCAGCCTTGTCGCTGCTCAGCAGCCCAATAAATAACAACAACTGATTTCATTTCAGTCCAAGCTTAAAGAATGATATGTTCTAAAACGTAGATAATAATTTAAATAGTTTGGTAATCTCTAAAATCTCCCTCACACATCGAAGGGAGCAACTTTAATTGCTATACATCCTCCGAATTTAATTTCGCAACTTTCTCTCGATGTTGCTGAATTGGAGGAATGAGGAACAGTACCACCCCACTGAGGCAAATGGTAATTCCGGCCAAGTAGAACGCAGGGTCGTACGAGAGGGTGATGTCGTACAAAACACCTAAAAAAGTAAAAAAAAATGTAGGGGTGACTATAGTATAAAGGATGACAGTACCTCCTATGGGTGGTCCGACTAGAGACGCCAGTCCTTGGAAGAGAAGTAAGAGTCCGAAGGCGTTGGTCAGTTTTTCAAGGCCCAACAAATCCACTAATATCACAGAGGTTAAACCGACGTACGCTCCGATTGTGAATCCGAAGATTGATCCGTATATTGCTAAGGTGTAGAATGTTGTGCAAAACGAACTGAAGGCCGTTGCTGCAAAGAGAATTGTTGTTTTCTGGATGGTACTGCGGAAGTACAGTCAGCAGCAAAAAAAATGAGCTTATGAACGACGATTTTGGCTATTACGACTATGTGAACTTTTTTCGGTCAATTTCTCGCTTGTTTTTGGAGGAAATTTGCCTTATTGGGGCTCAGAATTTTACATTGAATCCAAAAAGATAAGAGTTTTTAAATTCGGTACACAAATAACTGAATTATGAGCGATCAAAGTTTCGGATAGTTGATTTTCACTTTTCCTAATTTTTAAATCAAATATCTCGGAAACTATTACAGTTACTGAGATGCAGTTTGCGCCATCGTTTTTCTTCCGGTCTCAAAAGCGACGTGTAACAACAAATAAATGAGTTATGCCCGTTGAAAGTCCCGGAATGTGACTTTTCAGTCCCGAAAGAAGTTGTCTGCGCCATCATTTTTCTTTCAGATTTCACTCTCAAATATGCAAAATAAGCTCATTTCTATTGCTTTCTGACAATAGCAACCTACCGATTCCGCAGATGACGAGGCACCAATTGTAGATCTGAAGCCGATTGACCCAAGGCTTGTCTGACAAGTATCCCAGAATAATCCTACCAACCGTATTGGCAATTCCAATGACCGACAATAGCAAACCCGCGTTTTCTTTAGAAATCCCAAGAAGTCTCGCTTTGGGCACAATATACACGTACGGCATATTTAATCCAATGCTGGTCAGAAAGTTGCTAACAGTGAACAAAATAAAAACCCAATCTTTAAACAGAGCCACATCAAGCATCTCGTTGAGCGTATCTTTGGCTTCTTCAGAGCACGGAATGCAACCGCACACTTTCGATGCGTGTCTGCTCTGAATAGAGCGTCTTCTGAGGATAGAGGCACGTTTGGTGGTCAGCATGGGGGTCACTTCTTTGTTGGTAACATCCAAGCGTGATCGGTAAGAAGGCATGTTTTTCAGACTCCCCTGGTAGAAGATATCCTGTCGGTCTATTGGGCCGAATTTCCGCAAGCTCTGACTGCCGTACCGATGCGGCTTTGGCGAGTACCCAACCTGTGCCAACATCGGCTGACTCAGCGTCATTCTAGACACGTCCTCATTTCCATTCTGCGCCTTTCCATTTTGCACAGAAACCGAAAACCGGTCAATACTGTGCGGCCTGTGCATCTCCCTATCCCCATTGCTGACCACATGAAGACTATCTTCAGAAATGTGAAGATCGGTTTTGGCTGCTATCACCTTCAACTCGTGCTTTTGACTTTTCTCTTCGCTCGGCAACGGGCGGAAAAGAGCCCCGAAGATGATGCACTCAAGGACAGTGCCTGCGATGATCAGCATGGCCCCTCTCCACCCGAATTCTGCAAGGAGTTTGGTGATGATGGGAGCGAAGATGAATGTGCCGAAGCCGGAGCCACAGACGGCGATTCCGGTGGCTAAGGAGCGTCTCTTTTCGAAGTAAGTTGTCACGCTTACAATGGCGGGGAGGTAAACGAGACCGAAGCCGAAGCCTGTGCCTATGCCAACGGTGAAGTAGAGAGTGGTGACGTTTTGGGCGAACACAGAAAGGATCAAGCAAATGCTGCCGAGGATGGCGCCGACGATCGTCACGACGCGGCAGCCCCATCTGTTGACGAAGGAGCTCGAAATCGGACCTGAAAATTGAACCTTATGATGTTATCAAAACTCTTAAATGCACTTTATTGACTTCGAGAAATCTCAGATTTTGATTGTTATTCTAATTTCTACGATTGAAAGATTACATCTAAACGGAAAACGTTACCACTTGGCAACAAAAACAGTTGATAAGGAGCTGTTTGTTCTTATTTCTTGCTCAATTCGTCGTTGCTGTGTTAGGTAATTGAGTATTCTAGAAAAAGTATTGAATGATCCGCCCCGTTGGTTGGAACAGGCGAAGTTTAGATGACCTATTTCTTCGGGTCTTACCTGAGCACAGTGTGACTCCGACCAAAATAGAAAGGATCCATGCAGTTGCGCCTTTTCCTTCGGAGAAGTAAGTTAGAAATTCGTCGTAGAAGACACCGAAGGAATATGTCACACCGTCGGCTGCAACAAAGAAAAATTCATTTTGTACACTTATGCAATCAAAATTGTTTGGTTTTTATTGTTGTTTTATCTTTTACGTTTCTTATAATAGTTTCTTTTGGTTTTTTTAGTAAATTTCCAGTTCCGAACTGTTTCTGTTGTCAAATAGAATACGGAATCCTATGATTTATAAATTACTTGTTTATGTAATGTTCATTTTTGGGTTCACTGATTTATCTTTGTTTGGACGGATACATTTATTATTTCAAGTGTGTTTTATGAGGATTTCTTAATGTTTCTTAATAACATTATTGTTCCAAATTTGCGAAATAGTAAATACAGTAGGATCTCGATATTTGTCAATAAAGTTAATTATTTTTCGGAATAATTATGTTTCTAAATATAATATAAACTTTCATTATTTGTGCTCATTTTACGCAGAATCCAAAACTGTGCGAATTTTTACCGTATGTCAACAAATATCCGAATTACAAGCGTTTGAAGTTGTGATTGTCGCCAAAAGGCAAAAGTTTTGAAGATTGAAAAATTTTAAAATTTGTGTTTTCAATCGAGCTTAGAATTGTAAACTCTCCTAATTATTGCAATAGCCTAAAAAATACTAAAATTACGAATTTTGTTGAAAAATATTGAAAATTTTTAGTTGGTTCTAGAAAAGAAAATTTCTAAAATTTGGATTTTTTATGGAAAAAATTTGAAATTTGGCACAGTTAACAGACAAGCTTAGAATTGTAAACTCTCCAAATTTCATTGCAATAGCCCTAAAAATACCAAAATTACGTTGCGCCTCGCAAAAAAATATTGAAAATGAAAACATATTTAATTAGTCAGTATCTCGTTTATTTGTGAAACAAATTACTTTTGCTCATTTTACGCAGATTCCAAATTTGATCTTCAAATCCACGTACAACAACAAATAACTTAGTTATGGTCGTTTTAAGTTTCGAGAATAAGATTTTCAGTTCCGAAATTTTTAAAGCTAAATATCTTCGAAACGATGATAGATATCTAGATAGAACAATCTAGGTCGTACTGTGGAACCAATAAATTAAAACAAATTCCATCTGATTAGAATAAATATTAATGATTACATAATCCAATATTATTAATAAAATGCATTAAAAATTAATCCATTTACCCTTGTCATTACTTGAGTAATTTACGACTTTCTTATCAACCAAGAACTTTCTTCACGTACTATTTTAAATTATGAGCGAAGAATCCACAAAGCCGCTGTAAGAATGATTTAGTTTGCTTCCACCAATTGGAAGAAGTCACGAAAATTAAAATCAAATTTTGCAAAACAGGAAATGATTAATTGAGGAACTTGAGAGAATAAAAGTGTCAACCATGAACCTACACTTAACAAATATTGTCATAATTTTCTTGTGCAATGGAACAATAACTGACAAACAAATTTTATAGATAACTTTATCTTTCAAGTCGATTTTTAAATTCTTACAACTATAAGAAAGCAAAGATAATCGAAAAAATGTAACTCTTGAACTAGTGGTCTAGAAACGAGTCTGAATGTTAGTTTCATTATCTTGATTTGGATGTCTTTGTAAAATAAAATATTTGATCTGATTTCGTAAATTACTAGAAGTATCTTCAGTAGATTGTTAAGGTTCTAAAATTTTGACTCTTACATAAAAAAAACACTAATTAACTTTTCCACGTGCAGTCACTTAGCGAACTTATCTACAGCTAAAAACAGCGAACAGAAAAATAGAAATAATTTGCCCATTAGAACACGAGTGGCGTCCTTAACAATATATTTTGTTGAAGTAAATATGTTTTGAAGCAAAAATGTAACAAAGCCGATTCCCTATTGACAAACATCGACAGATAACTCATATCAGTGTGTTTAACTATTAAAATATTGACCAAATTTTTAAGCAAACTGTCGAGGTCAACCAAACCGCGAGGTGATAAGTTCGTGCCTTCCACATTGTAATGATAATGAAATAAACGTAAAGCATGTAGTAATCGAGCAAATCGGTTATTAATACTCAGATAATTGTTATGATAAATTCTGTGGTGGCAATAAAGGGATCTGGAGATTATGAATACAGCAGATAAGAGCGGTTACCGATTATTGTTATTTTTTCTGATAAAAACGTTATTTGAGCGAACAAAAGCAGACAATTCAAATTTTGTTGACACTGACTTAATATCACTAATATTGGTAATGGAAATTGCCAACATATTCATGTATTTTTTTACCTATTTTCTCTCCATATGAAGGTTGACGTACGATGGCAAAGTCTGTTAGCACCATTAGGCGATCTATTTTTCTATACGAGTTTTACCGGAAGTAAGACCATTTCTAGAGTGTCTAAAGGCTTCAAAGAGGTGAAAAATCGAGACAATTCGAAAACTGTCGCTTATAAGAAGAAAAAATATATTTTAAAATTATTTATATTGTTTCAAATTATCACAATCTCATTGTTTCAGAATCTAAAAATAATTATAAATGATATGTTGGTAAACTTGCAAGTGCCCTACAAATTTATTAATAGCGTCTGATAAATTATACAAATAAGAGTCGTTTTTCAAGAATTGATAACAGCTCTAGCTTTGGAAATAAATTTTGTAATTATTGCTATAAAATGTTGAAAAATACTCAAATAGCCGTTTTATATAAATTTGACTTCCTTGGCGCATCCATAATTTTTATACCTTTTTGACATCGCCTGATAGACAGATAATCGGTCTTTTTTTTATTATTTATTTATTATTTTATTATATTATTTTATTAAAGCGGACATGTGTACCAACAGAACTATTAACATTTTGAATCTACTTAACCGCTGATCTTACTCAATTAAATGTGTATAAAATAATCAGTTTTTAACGGGCTTATAATTGGTTTGACAACGAACTAGTGTGATAAAGTAAAAATTTAAGGATGCTAAATAATGTGATCATATTTAATTGTCGTTAACACCAATAAAAATGTGTTCTATAAATACGTTTAATAATAATATCAAGCAGTATATCTATTGGAAATACACTAAACACATGTTTTTCGTTTTGTAACGGTAATAAATCTTATTACCTTTCTGAGCGTTAAATAATAATCTTTATTGGTGCCATCTTATTTATCTTTGTAAGAAAATGGTGATATTTTTTAGAATAACAAGAAAAAATATGGAAAACACAAATTTTGGATTTTTTTTCTAGAACCAAACAAAAATTTTTAATACTTTTAATTAAAATTCATATTTTTGGTATTTTTGAAGCTATTGCAATAAAATTTGGGAAATTTACAATTTTAAACTTGCCTATTAACTGTGCCGAATTTCAAGTTTTTCATCAAAAACACAATTTTTTGAAATTTTTATTTCAAGAACGAACCAAAAATTGTTAATTTTTTTAACAAAATTCGTAATTTTGGTATTTTTAGGGCTATTGCAATGAAATTTAAGGAGTTTTCAATTTTAGGCTTGCCTATTAACTGTGCCGAATGAATTTCAAAATTTTTTTTTCTAAAACCAACCAAATTTTTTTTTTAACCCAATTCGTAATTTTGGTATTTTTAGGGCTATTGCAATGACATTTGGGTAGTTCAAATTTTAAGCTTTGCTCCGTAAAGAAGAAAGAAATTTTTGACATTTTGATGACAGATGATTTTTAATTTCGAAAATTTTGGGGATAAATCAGGCTTTTCATTTTTTAAAGAGAAAATTAGGGATTTCTGCATTTCTGCCAACTGTTACCAATAAAAACTGCAAGGGGCTGCTGCCAACTTTACTTTTTAAAGAGTGGACCGATAGCAATGACCTCGGATATATTTTATAAATTAGAAACGGAAAAGAATCGTAGATAAAACATTGTATGACGCACGTTTAAAAAGACTCGTGTTTTAAACCATAAAGAACTATGATAGTTTCACAGGAACAAATTTTGAAACTCCTACAAACTGATAATGATAACAATACTTCCGATGCGATTTC
Organism: Gnatocerus cornutus; assembly: GCA_029298725.1. Taxonomy (NCBI): domain Eukaryota; kingdom Metazoa; phylum Arthropoda; class Insecta; order Coleoptera; family Tenebrionidae; genus Gnatocerus; species Gnatocerus cornutus. The sequence goes on from CM055513.1 coordinate 12,569,816, forward strand.
ATCATTTGAGCAAAATCTCGGATTCGATGTCAAAGATTTTTATCAGCCACTTTGATATTTCTGGCGCCAAATAGCGCAGTGACCCATTTTAAAGTCGGTGGAATAAAATTCACAAAAAACGCGAGAAATTGTCACTTTTCCCGACCTTTCCCTACGAGCATCCAGCGCGTTTACAGTGGCCGAGCGCACCATTCCATTGGTCTACAAACTTTTGGAACTATGCCTGCCTAGATTACAAGAATAGTACCACCGCCAGCAGTGGGAGATAAAATAATACGGAAAGAGAGAGTTTACTGTCGCGTGTTTACACGCCTCTGTCAATGACTTCACCTACCGAAATCCGACCAAGCAATTTAAACTTGTCAAGTTAAGCTGTCAAGTCGTGTCAAAACCAAACTGACAATGAACCAAGTGTGAAGTTTTAACTTACTTATAATGTGAATCATAAACGAGCCGAATACCACCATCCACCCCCAGCCGCCGTCCGGGGGCGGCGGCAATTCACACTCGTCTTCATCTTCCTGTTTCTTCTTCTGGTGGCCCACTGACATTTTATGTTTGAACGGAAATAAAAACACACGTGGATTTCGGCGCAAGTGTGTGGGAATCGCTCTACTCGCCTCGACGTTGCCGGCGCCACGACTAAATTTGTCATGTTTATCGTTATAGTAAAATATATTCCCCACCATTTGTTGCTTTATCTCAAATAAATACGAAATCGGTTTGTATTATCGGAGGTTTTTACTTTGACGCGCCACAAGTCGAATTGGCAGATCTACAGGCGGGCCGAAAAAATCACTTAGTCATGTGGAGTTTTGGAGTGCCAAAACGGATTTTTCGGCCTGGTTTTGGAAACAAAGTGCGTTTTGGGCGGCTAAAAATACGGCCTGTGCGGCGTTTTAATTTTTTTCTAATCCTCTAAAAATTCCATGCTACAAATCAACGATTTTAAAGGTCACTAAAGATAACTTTTTATTAGATCGTCTGATAACGAAACTGTTTAAAACATTGCGGCACTAAAACCGTAATCGCTTCTCAACGCTTCTCAATAAAACGGGAAAAATTCGGTTTCAAGATCTGTGAAGAAACAGAAAAAAAGGAAGCTTTGTCGACTAATAAAAATCTGGACTCAATGTTGCAGTTCCAACACAGCTGATGACAAATAGGTTATCAAGTTTATTTTTGCGCCAGCAGTGTGCAATCGACATATGACTTGATAAACGAAGGCTATTTTCGTGGAATTTATACATAAATTATTCCAGTGACTCTACATCTCCTATTAATTTCACTAATAATAATACGAAAGAAACCGATCAGTTCTAATCAGGAGGTATATTTTTCGGGCTTTATCACAGCACGGTCAATTAATTAACTACAATACCTCCCATGTAGCTACTTTGCAAGGTGTAATTCATAAAATCGTGGGCTGAAATACAAAATTATAAGACAATTGTGGCAAATTTTACGAATTTTGTTACAGTGATTGTGTTACAGTTACAGTGAATTTTGTTACAAGAATTTCCAAAATTTTCTCAAAAATGCTGTGTTTTCGGTAATTGTGACTCGATTGATATGAAATTTGGATACATTACTACTTCCTTGTCAATTGGTAACTGTGCCAAATAACAAAATTATAGGACAATTGTGCCAAATTTTACAAATTTTTGTGACAGTGACAGGCCAAAAATTTCCAAAATGTTGTCAAAAATGCTGTCATTCCGGTAATTGTAAGGCGATTGTAATAAAAAATAGGGAGATTACTACTTCATTGTTAATTGTTGACTGTGCCAAATTACAGAATTATAGGACAATTGTGTCAAATTTTGCAAATTTTTGTTACAGTGACTGTCAAAAATTTCCAAAATTTTCTCCAAAATGCTATATTTCCGGTAATTGTAACTCGATTGATACAAAATTTGGGCACACTACTACTTTACTTTCAAATGTTATTTGTGCCAAAATACAAAACTATAGAACAAGTCTATTAAAATTTACGAATTTTTGTTGCGATGACTGGCCATTGTGTAATGTAATTGTAATGCGATTGTAAGAAAATTTAGGGACCTTACTACTTTGCTGTCGATTGTTAAGTATGCCAAATTACAAATGTGAAGGGCAAATGTGTCAAGGTTTAAAAAATTTTAATTTGAGAAGGGACTAATAAAAAAATTTAAATAATAAAATAAACAAATGCATAATAAAAAATAACTTTTTTGGATTGAGTCCGAAAAAGACTCATATTACAGATTTAAATGAGTCCGTAATGTTAGATATTTTTGGGAAGGTAAAGTAAAAAAATTAATAAGAGATACGTAAAATAAACTGACATTTATTCATTTTGACATCCTCGCGCCCCAGAAGCAGAAACCGCTGACTCATTTTCCCTCCGTTTTTCTATCCTCTATAAACACATAAATTTTCTTATTCCCATTTCTTTGAGCTGGTGGCTTTTAAGTTAATTAAAAAACTTCTTAAGCCAAAAATGGTAAAAGTTAAAAAAAGTCATTTTCGGTCGTCCCTATTTACATAATTCCTTTCCATGGAAGCCCGAGAAATCGAGCTTTCAACTTAATTTGCTAAAACTTTAACTTTTTAATATCTCTTCATTCTAGTTTAATAAAATTCCATTAGTTATGATAATGTTAAACATGGTCGATAAAAGGAATGACACGTTTTTCCCTGGAGGATATTGTTCGGTCGATTTCTCGCTTGTTTTTCGTGGAAAGATGCCTTGTTACGCAGAATTTCGCGCTGAATCCAAAACTACCTTTGTTTTTCTCGTCGGTCAACAAATAACTGAATTAGAGCCGTTTGAAATTTCGGGTTGTCGTAAGCGGGCCAAAATTTAGAAGATTCGAAAACGATTTTGCTCGATATTTCCGGAATTTTCTTTTAGGTAAGAATTCGTTCTTAAATTTTTCGGAAGTCGAAAATTTGATTCCGTCAAATAAAACTTCATGACGAAAAGGATATAAAACTTGAGGTCGATATCTCACTTCTTTTTTGAGCAAACTTGCGTTATTTTAGCTCACTTTACGCAGAATTTCGCGCAGATTCCAAATCAGGGCTCAAAATCCACGTACGACAACAAATAACAGAGTTAAGGCCGATTCAAGTTTACAATAATAAAAAATTAGAGGAAACCACGTTTTATCGTAATTCATTGATTTTATCTGCATATAAAATCACAATTCCCTGCTCTCCTCTACGCGGGATACACCTAAATAATAAACTAGTACAATGAGCAAAACACCTTTGACATGTGGCAATGGAAACAATCAATAAAAGGAGCGTCTTTCCCAACCACCAAAACCGATCAAAAACCTTCGATTTCGACCATTTTTAAAACAGAACAAGTTTCAGTGACATAAAAACGGATTTATTGCAACATTTAAAAAATATATCTTCGTCCTCCGACGCCACAAAAGCAGATTCCTGCCGTGCTTGCCTGCACGCCAGCGCTATCGATCGTCAAAGCAGCGAGTCCTGCAACTACCCAAAATAGCTTTTTCAAGTATCTAAAGGAGCTTTAGTCGAGCGCAATACACTAACCAACCTAAAATGGAGTTTTCCGCTGTCTATTTCCCTGTGTTTGTGATTACAGTGTTGACATCGTTGGTTTCTGCACGAGCGGTGAGTGAAATTTCGAAAATGGGGTAAATGCCCATGGTAAAAGACCATTTGAAATTGATGGTGTTATGAATTTTGTATTTTGGTGAAGTGGGGCAGTGCTGTCATAAGTTTGTTTAAAAAATTGTCAACATCCAGGAATACGCATGGCGTAGACAATGCCAAGAGTTCGTCAACCCTTTCATGTCGAATTACGATAATTAGACAGGGTCGTAATAATTTTTAATTGGAACCCAATTTGGATGTTTGCTTGGTTTAGTCTTGATGGTAATTGGAGTTGACAAAGTCGCAAAAGCATCGTGGGGTCTAGACATAAGAAGACGACAGTAGCAATCAATCTTTCTTGTGGATTTTACGTCGCCTTTGTTTGGCTCCATTTACTTAGAACTACTTAACTATCGTGGCATTTTTTGTGTTGGTTTTTTTATATTTTGTTCTGGGGGAAAACTTCAACAAAGCAACGTGCTAATGCTTTTCCTGAAATAGATTTTAGATGAATTCGCCTGGAAAAGTAAAAGGGGGGAAAGAGGATAGAGAAAAGGGTGATTTGGGGGTGTTATGTAACTTATTCCTTGTCTCCAAGTTGTCAGATTGTCAATATTTTCGTGTGCTTTCATAGATGATATTACTTTTTACGTCTTTTTGAATTTTCATTCAGTTTTTTCAGTTTTATTCTTCAGATTTTTTTATAGTTCAGTGGTGGCCAAAATTAAGTGGGACAAGACATTTTAAAAAAAATTCAGCTGTGTAAAACAGGCTTTCAAAGTAGGCTTGACAACGACATTTATAATTTTTATGTCAGAATTGGCAAATGCCAAGTTCTGGGAGAGCAATGATGTCAACTTTGTCATCTTAAAATGTCCAAAGTTAATTCATCAAAATTCCAACCTTAAATAACGAAATAACTGTCAAAGTGATCACTTGCAAACTAAGCCGACTGTATTTTCTATATTAAGGCTTGTATTTCGGATTTTTCTGCTAATGTTAAATCATTTTATAAACATTTTGAAAATTTGAGTGTAGTCTGGGCATTACTGTCAATTTGACGTGCAAATTTGAATCAATTTTGGCAAAAGTGACAAAAACAACGAAATTAATAAAGGGCGCTTTACACATTTTAAACTCGTACTTAAATTTCAAATCTTAAGTAAATTATTTATTATGTAACTTGGCGTTTTGAGGCGATGGAAATTTGAGCATTTGACAGTCACATCGAGAAAACTAACAAAATTTGACTATTTGCGGGTTTGGGAACTTAAGAATTTGAACATTTGACAGTTTGAAAAAGAATTTGAGGCAACGAAGAAGTCCGATAAAATTTAAAATCACGAGAATTCGAGCTTTTGAAAATTTAAGAATCTGAGGACTCAAAAATTTGTCATTTTGAATATTCGGCGAATTGACAATTAGGGATTTTAAGAATTAATATTTAAAGAAGTGACGATTTGAGTTTCAGGGAATCTAAGATTTTGACACTTTGCGAACTCGACGTTTTGAGTATTTAACAGTGACAGCAAGAAAAGTAACAACAAAATTGACAATTTGACGATTTGGGAAACTGAAAATTTGAACATTTGAATGAGAATTTGAGACAGAGAATTTGAATATTTGGCAAAATGATAATTTTGCATTTTAAGAATTAATATAATTTAAAGAAGTGACGATTTGAGTTTCTAAGAATTTGAGATTTTGACACCTTGCGAACTTGACGTCTTGAGCATTTGACAAGAAAAGTAACAAAATTTAACAAAGGTTGGCATTATTGTCCCCCCAGAATTTTACATTTAAAATGAAATTTTTCTCAGATGCGACTGCTGTTTAAAAACGCTACAAATTTAATTAACTAATTAAAACTAAATTAATTGACGGAACTAACACGATCGTCTTTTGTTCCCCAAAGCCCATTACATTGCAACATTTGCAACAGGAACGAAAAAAAACGATAAAAATTTGTGACCTTGGGTGGACATTTATATAGATAGTTGAAAGCACAATAACAGGAGAATGCTGTTTAGTGTATTATTCGCTTTTGCTTTGTCACCGTTTCAATAGCGAACCAAATTACCCCCAAATACGATTTTTTATAATCATAAATGTGTAGTTTCCAGAACCTGAAACTTCAACAATAACACAAATCAATAGAACCCAATTATCAATTTCATTAATCATCTTTGGGCAGTCCACTTTGCTGTTCTTTCATTTTCTCCTTCTTCTAGAGGTAGTTCATTAATTTTCTATTAATAGAAACTGGAAAGTGTCATATTTAGAGGAAAAAACAATCATATAGTTGGTAACTTTGTCAATGTGACATGCTGTGACGTGATAAACAGTGCTACCAACAAAAACTGTATTTCAAAGCTGACGTTTCTTATAATGAGGGTCTTCTTCCAGGTAAACATCAGCAACACATGGATGCTTCCAGAGGAAGGATTCCCAGTATTTTTCCGTTATTTTCGAGATCGAATTTCGTGGTACGAAGCAGACGCTGTTTGTCAATTCCATCATGCCAACTTAGTAACTGGTAAGTGTAGTTTATCAGCAAAAATTAAGAAAACTGAAACTGGAAAATCAAACAAACGTCAAAAAAAATGTATCTTTTGTTGTGTTGGCGCTACTGCGATGAAATTTGAGGACGTTGCTATTCTTAACTCTTTTGTTACTTGTGGCAAATTTCAAAATTCTGCAGTAACAGACGCAGATTTTAGAAATTTTTATTTTTAGGACGAACCAAAAAGTTACAAAATTGTATTAAAAAAAATTGTATCGTTTGTTGTGTTGGCGCAACTGCGATGAAATTTAAGGAGGTTGCTATTCTTAACTCATTTGTTACTTGTGACAAAATTCAAAATTCTGCAGCAACAGACGCGGATTTTAAAAAATTGTATTTTTAGGACCGACCAAAAAGTTTCAAAATTGGAAAAAAAAATAGTATTTTTTGTTGTGTTGGCGCTACTGCGATGAAATCTTTGGAGGTTGCTATTCCTAACTCATTTATTAACTGAGCCAAATTTCAAAATTTTTAGGCAACAGACGCAGGTTTTAGAAATTTTTGTTTTTAGGACGAACCAAAAAGTTTAAAAACTCTTTAAAAAAAATTAAGAATTTAGCGCTACTGCGATGAAATCTGGGGAGGTTGCTATTCCTAACTCATTTATTAACTGAGCCAAATTTCAAAATTTTTAGGCAACAGACGCAGGTTTTAGAAATTTTTGTTTTTAGGACGAACCAAAAAGTTTAAAAATTCTTTAAAAAAAATTGTATCTTTGGTTGTTTTGATGTCACAGCAATAAAAAATGAAAAAAACAAAAACTGAAAAATCAAACAAACGTCAATAAAAAACGTCACTCTACAAACCTCTGCAATGGCCGGAAACGAGAACAAATACATCGACCGAACTCCTCGGATTCTAGCCGCCGGAAAAGCCAACGACAGCATGGGGCTCAGTGTGGCCGATTGCATGCACAATTACTCCACCACCGATGCACGCAAAGCCCTAGAGCTCGCAGCGGACATCCCCACTAAACCTCCCTACAAATGGGAGCCATACACCAACAGAATGCGCACGGGGATCTACACCGAGAGCAGAGCCATTCTGCGACCCGAGGTGAAAACCAGGTACCAAACTCTAATAAACGAGTTGAAAGAAACGACTTACGACACCCAATGGAATAAAAGCGTCGGTAAAGGGCGAGACGCCGTCCCCGGATTACCACGAGGATTAAACCCTCTGGAGACGACGTTCGGAGTGAAGTACAACAAAGACCTCAGTGTTAAAGAGTTGGTGAACCCGCCGAAGACAGTCTATGAAGTGTTGACGGACAGCCAGATCGGCCACGAACTGTACAAGAAGTCCCACAATGATTACAACATCGGGGAAAGAATCTGTCGGGATTACAAGTCCCCGGGATTTGACAGGGGGAGGAGGTTCGGGGAGCGCAGTAAATACGATCCTAGAGGGATTTGGGTCCGATGCGCTTGTACCTGGCATAAAAACGACCCTGTGGTCTTTATAAATAAAATACAAGCGGATTTCTTGAATAAGACGCGGAGTAAACTGGGAGAGTGCCTCACCCCGAATAACATCGCAAAACAACTCCCTCAGGACTTTGTGTTTGGGAGCGCAAAGAAACGGGACTCGTACGCTCTGGAGGATCTGATCAAAGACAGCAATTGTCCTCCGTGTCAGTTCAAGCGGGATCTCAAGTGTTGGCTGACGGCATTCAACAAACTGAGAATCCGTGTGAAGAAGTTGTGTGATGACTTCACCTTGCGGGATCTGGAGGAGCGGCTGCTGTGTTACGACACTACAAGAAGTGGGCTCTTGCCTCTGCACGTATTTTACGACGTTTGTGCGTGTTACCGATTTACCTTCGACCGGGGGAACCTCGAACCCTTCTTATCAATCCTATCGATTATTAAAAACGACCATATTAACTACGAGAAGTTCCTGGATATTCTCAACTTCCAGAAAGAACCCGTGGAACTGCTCAAAATCCACGACATCCCGGAGCGCAACCAGTACTACCTCACCTCTTCCCAAGCGGCGGTTTGTGACTACTTAATCATCAACAACGCGGATATTCCGGTGGCCGGAGTACCGTCAATACGCCCCGGAGCCTACAGGGCTGATATGGGGAATTTGGGGGAAGAGTCCTCGGCGGCGATCCTTTTAAATCCGAGCGTGTACTTCAATTACGGGCTCTCTTTTCGAGATTTTTTTGTCCCGAGGAAGAAAGAGACCATCCAGAGGTTGTTCGAGAAGTCTGGGTACCAGATAAACGAGAGTTTGTTCGAAAAATTGTGGGCTGCGGGGGTGGAAAAGGACAAAACGGGACTAGTTTGTGTGGATACTTTCAATAATTTGTTGCAGGCGCATTTGCCGAAACAGAGCAAGTGGAAAGTTGACGAAGCGGTGTGTTAATAAAATCGGAAATTTGAGTTGGGAGTGCGTCATTTCTTACACCGGACGGTTGTAAACAAATCGGAAAAAAATTTCGCAAGAGTAAAATTATAAAAATTGTTTGTCTTGGGCCACAATAGAGTGACGAAAACGGCTAAAACGTCTTCTGATGGTCGCAATTCGTTAAATTAAGAATGAAAATTATTTTTGACGGATGACAGATTCTTGACAGTTACCTTGGAGGCATTGGCGTATCATGCGGAAAATTGCGCCATTAAACAAAATTGACTCCGTTGTGTAAATCTGGCTTCACTTTATGTTGCTCGCCTGTTTTTACTGTTATTTATGTTGCACAAGCAAATAGGACCCCTTCGGGGCTTTCTGTTACCAACACACAAATAATGAAATTAATGCCCCGAACGCTCAGACAATTCTACGCTCATGAATCAACCCTCCGATCAGTGTGACGATTCGCTAAGACCTACGTGCTGACTCACTTATTAACTGTACCAAATTTCAAAGTTCTCAGACAACAGATGCAGATTTTAGAAATTTTTATTTTTAGAATGGACCCAGAAGTTTCAAAATTCAAAATCAAAATTTGTATCTTTAGCTGTGTTCGCGCCACAGCGATGAAATTTGGGGAAGTTGCTAATAACTGTGCCAAATTTTAAAATTCTGGAGCAACAGACTCGGCTTTAATTTAATTTTGGCATTACAAAAATGGTGGATGCGCCGGGAAAAGCTTTAATTCTTCTTCTAAACTTCAAAACTGAGCTCTAAATAAAATTACCAAAGCTATAATTTTCATTTAAATCTCGTTCTTGCAGCCGACAGCACCTCTCAGTATGACGCCATCAGAGCTTACTTGAAGGAATTGGATATTACAGAAAATATATGGATCGGCCTGTCAAAGTCGCCAGAAAGACCGAATTTCCAATGGACGTGAGTATTATAGCAAGCTAGAAATACACCGTTCAGTGCTCGCCACAAAAGATTAGATTTGAGACGTCCACTGATTGCATTTCGATTCGACTCCAAGAATACCAAACACTTGAACAAATCATTAATAATGAATGAGCCAAGCAATCATACCGAAAGGAGACTTTGACTGAAATTTATGTGAATACTTATTGACTCTCCTCTGTTTGTTTTGTTGTTGTTTTCAGCAATTTCCAAGCGTTAAGCGGAGAGGGGCACTGGCAGCAGCCGATACCTAAAAGCGCCGAAAGTATTTGCGTTGCCATGGATCCTGCTGCTGACTTTTTGTGGAAATCTATGACCTGTGGAGGACCGGATGTGGCGTCTTTTATTTGCGAACTACCAGGTAAATATGCAGGTGTAAAAACATCGTAAGTTTCTTGTATTATTTTTTTAACAGTTCCTTCGTGGGCATTGGGGCCGAAAGGGTGTCTTCTGACAGAGCTTCCTTCGCTAACTGTCTTGTACATTCCCGAGCAGTTAGCGCTGGAACTCACCTCAGATTGCGGGCTGGACGGGACGAAAAGGATTGCGTGTAAAGGAGAAGCGGTAAGTAAAAAAATTAAACTAAGAACACTTTCTTTATTTAACACTTTCAACGGATTTATTTATAGATTTAAAAAGTAATCGATGGAACTAAAAATACAAGAATATTTTTAGAACAGTTTCCGACGCATGACGATACATAGTGACGATACATAGTAATAATTTATTAGGAAAAAAATCGAAAAAGTTTCGTACAAAATAAAAGAACTAGTTTCATATCCAAGTTTCAATTGGTACTCCATCAATTTTAGAAGACATAACTCCGCGCAAATTTGTCAAAACTTAGAGACCGCCATCAAACCGCTAATCAATCATTTATGCAACATTCAGTAACGATCTGGAAAGTTTGGCACCGAAGCAGGTTTAGAAAGATTATAAGTGGGACTAATACGGTTAATCTGTTGCTAAACGTGCAAATTTTATGGATTTAAGTGGCTCCCCTATAATCTGATACTCTTTCTAATCTAAATTGTTTTTTGTTTATTACGGGTTTGACAGCAGAGCGGAATTTAAAATTCTGAATCAACAGGCCCAGATTTTAGAAATTTTTATGTTGGGGACAAACCAAAAAGTTTCAAAAATGCATTAAAAAAATATGTATTTTTGTTGTGTTGGTGCTCCTGCGATGAAATTTGGGAAGGTTGCTATTCAAAACTCGTTTATTAACCGTACCAAATTTCAAAATTCTCAGGCAACAGACGCACATTATAGAAATTTTTATGTTTATTACAGACCCAAAAATTTTAAAATTCAATAAATTTTTTTTTTCTTTGATTGTGTTGGTGCCACTGCTATAAAATTTGGAGAGGTTGCCAATTATTAACTGTACAAAATTTTAAAATTCTGGGGCAACAGACACAGATTTAAAAAAATTTTATTTTTAGGTCAGCCCCCAAAGTTTCAAAATTCAAAATAAAAATTTGTATCTTTTGTTGTGTTGGTGCCACTGCAATAAAATTTGGGGAGATTGCTATGCATGACTCATTTATGAACTGTGCAAAACTTCAAAATTTTCAGGCAACAGACTCAGATTTTAGAAATTTTTATTTTTAGGACAGACCTAGAAGTTTCAAAATTCGAAATAAAAATGTGTATCTTTGGTCGTGTTGGTGCCTCTGCGATGAAATTTTGGGAGATTGCTATTCTTGACTCATTAATTAACTGTGTTAAATTTCAAAATTTTCAGGCAACGGGCGCAGATTTTAGAAATTTTTATGATTAGAACGAACCAAAATGTTTCAAAATTTTATAAAATTACGTGCACCGCAATCGTAGAAAAAGTATAATATGCAACTCGAGAGTAACACGACTAACGAAGTTACGTCTCTCACGTTAGAAATCGTTGCGTTGCAATGACTTTTAATAAAAAACTACCAAAGCCCTCTAAAATACCAGAGAAATATTTTGTTTATCGTGCAGCTAATTAAATCCGCTCAAAGAACAGCGAACAAAAGACTTCTACCTTTTCGAATTCTTTATTTCCTCAGGCTAATAAGTGCTAAAAAGAAAAGTAATCCCAAACCGAATTCGCTTTTAATTAAAACTCGCGACTGAGATTCGCATCCACCCCCTTTTCAAATCTTTTTTTTCCAGGACCGAGAAGACATTTTAAAGCAACTCTCTTGTTCAATATCCCCCGACGAGTTTGACGAGAAATCAACAAAATCCCCAATTTCGTCAAACACGGCGTCGGATGTGTCCCCCGACGAGACTCTTACCCACAGTAAATCAACAAAATCGTGGACGTGGACCTCGAATACCATCGATGTGGACTATGACATGCCGACGCGGCATCGCCGGGAAACTGAAGACACCCTTAGTCCGTCTTCGACGAAGAGCACGACGGAGTTAGTACAGAAATCCACGAAGAACTTGAAGGACACGGAAATGACGAGTCCGACGCCTGAAGAAGTTACGTTGGATCTGATTGATCACAAAGAGGTGAAGATTTCGCAGGTGGAGGTCACCACGGAAAGCGAGTCCGGGAGCACGTTTAGCACGGAAGAGTCCAAAGGGGAGGTGGAGGACACGGCGGAGTATCCCAGTGCGATTTCGCAGGGGCAGCTCTTTAGTATCATTGAAAATGGTAAGAGAGTGGGGTTGTGGTTTTTAGGTCGTTTTTGGTGTTGTAGGAACAGTGTTCGATATTCTCAGGCAACAGACTTAATTAAGATTTTAGAAATTTATATTTTTGGGATGGATCCAGAAGTTTTAAAATTCAAAATAAAAATTTGTAACTTTGGTTGTGTTGGTGTCACTGCGATGAAATTTGCAGAGGTTGTTATTCTTAACTCAGTTAATAAGAGTGTTAAATTTCAAAATTCTGGAGCAACAAACGCAGATTTTAGAAATTTTTATTTTTGGGGCAAACCCAAAATTTTATAAAAAAGCTTGTATCTTTGGTTGTGTTGGCGCTACTGCGATGAAATTTGGGGAGGTTGCTATTCTTCACCCATTTATTAACTGTGTCAATATTCAAAATTCTGGAGCAACAGACGCAGATTTTGGAACTTTTTATTTTTAAGACGGACCCAGAAAAACATCAAAGTTCAAAATAGAATTTTATAATTTTGGTTGTGTTTGTGCCACTGCGATGAAATTTGGGGAGGTTGCTACTCTTAACTTATTTATTAACTGTACCAAATTTCAAAATTCTGAGTTGTTTTGTGGTGTCTACGTCGTTTTTGGTGTTGTAGGGACAATGTTCGACATCATCGAGGTGAACGAGACAACCTCCGACGACCTCAAAGCCCCCAGCACCCCCCAAACTGACCCCACCGACGCCTACACCACCGTAATCTACCACAAAGAGCCGCCGTTCGATTCGAACTTCGTCACAAACAAATCAATGAAGAAAGACAATAAACTGAAAAAGCACATGATCAAAGACGCCGAAGCCAAAAAATCAAACTCCAAGTCCAAAGTTCTCTCCAAAGAAGTGGAGATGTTCCCCGTCGTCTCCGACTCTCTGGTAAAACTCAATAGAACGTTCAGAAAAGAGCTCCCGGAGGCCAACACGGTCCATGATGGTAACATCTCCAAGCACCAACACGTCGAAATCAAATGGAACCACACCAACACGACTGAAATGAAGATGTTTGTCACCACGAAACGGGAGAGAGTCACTGAAGCGCCGTTAAAAGTGAAGAACGAAGTTGGGAGCGTCGTGCCGCCTTCCGACCCCGTGGAGCCCGAACCGGAAGCTCAACCGAGACCCAACAGACAACGACAACTTACCCGTCCACAAAGGCGATCGTTTTACCCTTATTTCTTCAGTAGAGTGTTAGGTTGAGTAGCGTTGTGTTTTTAGCAGGTTTAAATCAAGTCGCTATTATTAAGCACTTTATGGTTGTTATTTGTCTGCCAAGATTGTTAGTGTTGAGTAATAAACGAGGTCCATGATAGTAGGCCGCGATTAGTTGCACCGGGACGGCGTTCTGTTATTCCACACAACGACGTGACTTTTTCAGTGTCGTATTGTAGATAATTCTTGTAAAGTTAGCTTTATTTCAATTTAGCATAGCACGGTTACACGATTAGAGCTGTGGAAAAAAAACACTCTGTACATGAGACCACTTTTTCAGAGCTATGCACCGTCCTGCTTCCCGTCCTCTATAAACAAACCAATGACCGCCTCGCTTTGGAAAGAGACATATTTTGCACTCTGAGACACTCAATGTACATAAATATGTAATTCAACTGTGCTGGAAATAAAAAATACATACAAAGAAGTAATTTATTGTGCAATCACTCGCATCAAAAATCCACTGATCAGTCTTAAAAGTATTAATAAAAAAACCTTACAGCTACTGGTACTCCGTCCAAGAACGAAATGGCAATAAGAAAGTTCCAATTGACTAGTTTACATGTAATGTTCACACTATCTTGTCAATTAAGAGATATCACGTTTTCAAATTAAATGGTGTTAGGTAACTATAAATAAAAGAAACATAAATGCCCATTAGTCGAAGTGGCGAATAAAACTTAGCACTAAACCAAACACCTAAAATTACACTTTGCGCAGTGTTTTTATAATAAACGAAAATTCAAGTTCAAACAGAAATTTAAGTATTTTTACGCCTCCTTGGACTTTGACCGTTGCAGCTTCTCTTCTTTTCGGATTCTTTCTTTCAATTGGGCTACTTTCAAGTTCTTCATGAGCTGCGTGGATTGGTACAGCCAACTTCCCTAAAAAATATATCAAATACATATCTAGTCGCCTTTGATTAGCCGCTTTACAAAAATGATGATTATGTTACGTAACCTCACAAAAATTAATTTAAACGCGGTACAATGCGAGCGGCACACAAGAAATTGCATTGCAAAAGTAAGTAGATGAAAATCATTTTGAAACACGCTGTATTTATAGATATAATGTTTGAAATTTCCATTTTGGAGGAAATGTAAGAGCGGATTCGTATGTAAAAAAAACGCGAGAAAACCGAGGTGAAAACCGCACCTTCCTATCTGCCGTAATTCCGGTGATATGGAGCAATGTCTCAAAACAAATCTAGTTCAAACACGGTACAATGCAAGCGGCAAACAAGAAAATTCCAAAGGCAACTAGACGAAAAAAAAACACCGTTGTTACCTCAAATCTATCGCCAACCCGACAAAAACAACAGTCCTACCAACGTAAATCTAACTATACTTACCACCATCAACATGCAGTTCAATAGAATCGGCATAGAAAAAACTACTGATATAAAAAGTCCGTTACTGTCAAAGTACTGTTGTCGTGAAAAAATCTTCCAGTTGTTGGAAGCAAGTTTGTTGATGCTCTCAGAGAAGTATACAAGGAGTACTAAAACAATTAAAAATATTATTTATTACGTATCGCAAAATTTTCGAAATTGTTAATCAATGAGAGAAGAGAAATTGTTAAATTAGAATTTAAATTGTTGTATCTAATCTAAACTGTTTTTATGACATAAAAACGTGGCCAGCGTTATCTTAATATTTGCCCCGATACTGCAATAAAAAGCTTCTCGGTTTAATATCGCAAATGAGTAAACAATCCCACAATTAAAAAATGATTTCCAAAAATTATAATAATTCAATAAATAACGACTTACTAATGCCTATTCGGTTTTTAGTAGCTAAAGATAATTAATTTACTTAATATGCTGGAATTATCCTGTTCGTTTGTTTACAAAAGTAACGAGTCAGTATGTAAACACCGCATTATAATATGATAAATTTCCAAGGTCGGAAATGTAATTAGTGAACAGGTAAATACTTGATAAATTGATAGAAAAAAAATGAAGAGATAGCCTTAATTAATTCTCAGCAAAATAGGTCAAAAAATTCATTGGGCGTTAATAAACAATTGTTATGAGAACAATTGTTATTTATATTTAATTATTCAATAATGTAAAGGTGCTATAACAATACCGCCCTAACTAGAGATAACAATGTTGCAAGTATCTACCAAGTTTCTCTGAAATTTAAAACTCAGCCTTTTATGAGTTTGTTGTGAAGTCACCTTTATGGCCATTTCACTGAAAATAAACATAAAATTAACTGCTCACTCATACTTACAAAGGCAGAAGAATAATAGAGCCTGAAAATTTCCGTAGTTTCTTGTAAATATCGCCATAATAAAAATTGTAATATGAAAAGTAAGGAGTGCTATAAGCCAGGGGTCCATCCAATCAATCTGAAACAATTCCAATTACCCAATTCGCCTTGCTCAACACCATAAGTGAAAGAATATGAAATAATAAAACCAAACGACCTTGAAACAATTTCGGATTTCTGTACAAATCACAGGGCTACTTACACTCCAAATAAACGATAAAAATCCATCAATTTGGTTGATTTCCACGAAGTTTTGCTCGATCATAATTACAGTTTTCGGTAGTTAATTTTATTAAAATAAGGCGATAAAGGTTCTAATAATACACTTATCAGGCATCTTGTTGTGACGGACTGCTTAAAAAACAATTTTCAACTAGTATTTAGCAACTGAGTGACGTCTCTGGCTGTCGACTGTCAAACAATTGTGTTGTTTTTGTCATCTGTCAAATTCAACCATGTGACTGATATGTTGACGCATGCGCACGAAAAACGTAGCTCCAAAAATGTTTTCATTTTCGCGGTATTACACGATTTATTCCAGTTTTCTCCAATAAGGCGCTATTAGACTTGTGTGAACTTAGCACAATTACTTAGGTCCGTAAATCCCCGCCAACAAGACCGTTGCACACAGGCGAATGGAACTTTCAGGGACTTTTTATAGACATAGTTGGTGGCCTACGTAATGAAATAGTCGTTGCTTTTATTAGGAATTTATTGTTTGATAGAACCAAAAACAATTTTTACGGCTAGCTATTAGTTCACAAACATTGAGTTTTTTAATCCACTCAATCTGCATATATCTTAAATCTTCTTCCTGTGTTAACTCCCCGATTAACTCCACGTCATCACCAACTTTGAAGTCTTTAGTAGCATTTTTGAGTCGCTCAAAACTTAGAGTTGACCATTTAAGCATGTTCATTTCCGGAAGTTGAGGCTGCGTCATGGCAACCTTCCTTATTTTTTCAATACATTGGGCACCTTTTGGTTCTACGCATAACACGCAGTTGATGCTGTCTGTGCCATCATCAACCGCGTAAATAAAAAAAATAAGATTTTCGTCGCGTATTTGTTCGACTCTTGTAATTACTTCACAAACTGTGACAACTGTGAAATTTACCGACTTATTCACAAAATTCAACTCAATTATTTTTGCAGATAGCAGATCCTCAATAAAGAAGTGTGCTTGGCTCATTTTGCTGTAACAAAAAGTAAACTGCGGAGAAATACACAAAGAACCTGATCAAAGTTGGGTTAAGTTCAAGTCAACAAATAATTTGAATTTTTGCACCTAATTTAAAGCAAGTGATGTGGCAAAAGTCCCTAGATCTAGGGGTTTTTAGGTAGGGAATGTCAGATGTCGAAAAGTCTTATTTATTTTAAATTCAAACTCGGAAAGTTTAATA
Source organism: Gnatocerus cornutus (assembly GCA_029298725.1). Taxonomy (NCBI): domain Eukaryota; kingdom Metazoa; phylum Arthropoda; class Insecta; order Coleoptera; family Tenebrionidae; genus Gnatocerus; species Gnatocerus cornutus. The sequence continues at coordinate 12,586,856 of CM055513.1, forward strand.
TTTGATTAAAACAGATTTGTTAGCATTTAAGTGTTATAAATTTATGAGGTAATTCACATGAATTTGAAAAATGAATTCCACGCACAATTGTTCAAATCATCTGATAATAAAAAGTAATCAATTGAGAGCACTAAATCAACAAATGCGTTTCTATTCCAGATAACTTTTGAAATCCGATTCATTCTTTTGTGTACTTAAAAAAACAAAAGAACAAACTGGTTCTTATAAGTGAAGGCGTGTAGGAAATTTCTACAATCCTCCTATCTTATCTCCTGTTACACTTTATATTTTAATTGTTCTTGTTTATGTCATGTTCATGCAGCCACTTCAATTTATTTTATTTTGAGCATTATTTATTATTGATTGATAAGTTCCAAAGTAGATATTACGTAAGATTAAAAATATTGGTTACAAATGCACAGAGTGACTCAAAGGTGGCTTTGCGTTCTGGGACGTAGGTCTTAGGGAATTCCCACACTGATTAAGGGGTTAACAGATACATGAGCGTAGAATTAACTGGGGTCAGGTGGCATAATTTTATGAGCGAGTTTTATAGAATTTACTAAGAAAAAGTTTGTAAATTGAGTCCAACTTGGCAAAAAAAATCTAAAAATTTTGTTTTTTAGTCTAAAATTCTAAAATTTAGTACACTTTATAAACGCATCTAAAGTAAAAATTTCGCAAAATTTTATTGCTTTAACGTTAAAATTGTAAGATTTATAAAATTTAATACGAAAAAGTTTGGAAACAAAAAAATTCTAAAATTTTTATTTTTTGTTCTGAAATTCCGAAATTTAGTACACTTCACCACTTTATCCGTCTAAATCTCATCTTGTTTTTCTACCATTAGACCACAATTCCTTAACGACTTGGTGACAAATCGTACCAAAGCAACCTTTGCACTTTGAGATTGAGAATGTTAGTCAGATTCCATCGTACGAAACTCCAACATGACTCATTTCGCTCCAATTTTTTTCATTTTATCAACCCATGGGTCGTTTCAGGTCCCGGAAAGCGAGCAAATCTAATCACAAAAGGGTTAAAAGAGACTGAAGGGATGGATAAGACGTCGAACTTTCTCGATTATCGGCCGAGTTTTTATAAGGCTATTAACACTGGAATAAAAATAACCGATCACGCGGTTGATTAGCAAACACACCAAACATGATAATTCGAATAGCAACGTCAGGTACTTTAATCGTTGAATTTTTGCTCCATTTTAGTACCAGAAGAGTCCACGATTGGAAAAATGTTGACTTTTTATCTGAGGCTAAGTGATGACTTGACAGGTTTTGGTAGTACCTGCGAGGGCAAACTCCAAAAATCATTGAAAGAAATCCGTTCCCAGGTTGTCATTACCACCGAAGAAACCAACAAAGAAAATGAGGATTGTCACAACAAAATGTCACAATTTATCAACGTTTTCATGTTTGATGGATCTCCGGCTTCGACACGTAATAGCTGATAAAATTATGGTTGTTATTTTAAAATAATCAACTCTAAATCTGACCTTTGTAACTCCATAGTATTCAAGAGAGATAAAACTTTTCTATAAGGTTTCAGTTTGGACTTTATCAAACATTGTGTTTCGCAGTGCTCTTGAGAATACACACGACGGTCACTGTAAGTGGACTTATTTTTGACTTTACCAAATCCACAGGACAATTTTGATTTTAGATGGCTCCTCCTTTTGAATTGGACACTTCCCCGCTCAGCGAAGAACTAAAAAAAGTCGCCGAAAAGGAGTTGAGGGAAACTCCGGAAATTGTCCAACAAGCTCTGACGGAACTCCGGGAGTACCTCAAGAACGATCCCAGCATCTATTTCAAGGATGATGATGATACGCTGATTATGTATCTGAGGCCGTGCAAATTTTACGCCAAGAGTGCCTACGAATTGGTAAGTTTTAGCAAATTTTGAGGTCGTGGAAGCGTGGAATTAGAGGACGAGAATAATTGGGAATGGGCACGTGAACACAATTTTCCAATTCTAAATTTATAGTAATTTTTATAAATTGCTTGATTAAAGATAAGTAAGGGAAAGATCACCTTTTGACATGAAACGAACGTTTTGTAAACACTTTAAGTTTTAAGTTATCAAACAATAATTGTTTTTCGTGCTTATCTGGCATTTTTTATTGTAAATGATATCGGGGAATTGGATTGCAGGTGGGAATCCTAAAGATAAACAAATTTTTGGCATCGTTTGTCATTATTTTTTTATTTTTTGTTGAATAAAACTTCTTACTAATTAAAATATGTCAAAGTTCTGAGGTCGATATCTCGCTTATTTTTTGAGTAAAATTGAGTTATTATAGCTAAATTCTTTAAATTCAGATTCGACAACAAATAACTGAGTTATGGCCGATCAAAGTTTCGGAAAGTTGATTTTCATTTTTCCTCATTTTTCCTAATTTTTAAAGTTTTAAAATTTCGATAGTCGATTATTCGCGAAAAAAAAATCCGACTCAAGCAATTAAATTTTTTCAATTTTTTTGTTTTTTGGCCATAACTCGTAGACAATTTGTCCGATCGATCTCAAATTTGGCCAGTGGGTAGACTGCGAGCTCCTTTTTCATCATGTAAACACAAAGATATTAAACGTTGTTTCTACCTTGAAAACAGTGATTGAAAATCACCCCAAAATGACCTCTTCAAAACAGTTTTTGGCCAATGCCTCGTTTATTTATTAAGCAAAATCAACAAATTTAGGCTCATTTTACGCAGAATGTCACACTGGAACTAAAACCGCAAGAATTTTTCATTTTTGTCAACAAATATAGTCGCTTGAATTTTTGGGTTGTCGCTTGAGGGCAAAATTTTTGAAGGTCGAAACCATTTGTGCTCAACATCTTAGAAACTACAACAGATTGAAAGAAACGGTTTTCGGCATCGTTTTCCTTGCATTTTTTTAAATATGAATTTGTTCTTAAATTTTTATAAAGTCAAAAGTTCAAATTTTTGGAAGAAATGCACTACTAAAATTAGGTCAAAGTTCTGAAATCGATATCTCGCTTATTTTTGAAGCAAATGTAAGTTAATATAGCTCATTTTACGCAGAATTTAGCGCAGACTCTAAATCCTAACTAGAAATTGACGTACGGTAACAAATAACAGAGTTATGGCCGTTCAAAATTTTGGAAAGTTGATTTTAATTTTTCAATTTTTTAATTTCTGTTACTATGTGAGAAAGCTATAAAATAATTTTTTTTTATCACTTACGCAACATTTGAAGGGCCGATTTCGATCAGAATCATTGACAGGTCACTCCATTGTTGCACTATCACTCAGAGATATAAAAAATAAATTTAAGTAAATAGAAGAACTTGACAGTTTTGTTATCAAATTAATACGATTTTTTGCTTTTCTATCCGTTTTACTCCTTTCAACTCATCGTTACTCATTATCAGTTGGAAATTTCAAGACAGGTCTTTGATTGATGAAACAGTCTTTTGTTTTTGAGAATAATCTGACGTTGTTAAACGGATAATTTTGTGGAAATTTCAACGACAGTTCTCATTTAAAAATCTCAAAAAAAATCCCAGAAAATAGAAAGAACTTATGCGACTTTTTTCCCTTTCCAGATGAAGCGCATCGGTGACTTTAGAGAAAAATATAAGGACCTTCTGGAAAACCTCCTCCCCGAAGACGAGAAAGTGGCCTTCACCGAGCACAACGTCGTCAATGTCCTCACGAACCGCGACGACAAAGGACGAAGAGTCCTCCTGGTGAACGTGGGAGGTAAAACTTTTTGCAAACTACTAAAGAAATGAGTCAAAAAAATGGTTTTTTCAGGCTCTTGGGACGTCTCCAAAGTCTCCGCTGACCAACTCTTCCGCATGTTTTACCTCATCCACGAGGCAGCTCTGCTAGAACCCGAGACTCAAGTCAATGGAGTGGTGGTCATCATGGATTTCGAAAATCTAGGAATGAAACAAATCGGCGCTTTGTCGCCTGCCTTCAGCATGAAGCTGTTGGGTTTCATCCAAAAGGCCATGCCGCTCCGTTTGAAGGAAGTTCACATGGTGAAGCAGCCCTTCATTTTTAAGATGGTTTGGGCGATTTTCAAGCCGTTTATTGAAGAGAAACTAAAGAACAGAGTGAGTGTGATGGGTGGTTTTTCATTGTTTCGTTTTTTATTCTTATGGGTGTTTTAGATTTTCTTCCATGGGAGTAAAATGAGCAGTTTGCATAAACATATGGCGCCGTCCCATTTGCCGAAGGACTATGATGGAGAGATGCCCAAAATCGACTATGGAGGCAAGGACTGGTATCCTTGCATCGAAAGTCATATTGATCATATTAAGATGTTGAATACTTTTGGGAAGAGGAAGTAGAGGAGTATTGTACTAAACAAGAACTGATATTAAAAGTTATACAATCAATAAAACAATAATAAGTACAAAAAATAGTTTATTTGAAGTTTCCGAGCGGTAGTGACATGTTATGTAAACTTTCTTTAGTCGATTGCTCATTTATTTATGGTTTATTTTACGCAGAATTTTTAAAATTCGTAACATTGGCATTTTTCAAGCTACAGCCACTTGTTTATTGTTTATTAACTGTGCTAAATTGTACAATTTTAAAGCAAATCAAACCGACTTTAGAAATTTTGATTTTAGAATGGAACCACAATTTTTTTTTTTTCAATTCAAACTCGTAATTTTGACGGTTTCAACGCTACAGCAATAATATTTGGGGACATTACTACTTTTTTATCATTAATTATTTCTGCTAAACCGTAAAATTTTAAAGCAAAGCAAACCCATTTTAAAAATGTTTATTGCAAAATCGAATAAAATTTTTTAATTTTGTTCTTAAAATTTGTAACTTTGGCAATTTTAACGCTACAGCAATAAGATTTGAGGACATTACTAATTTTTCATTGTTAATTAACTGAAATAAATTGTAAAATTCTAAAACAAAGAAAACCTATTTTGAAAATTTTTATTTTGATGTCGAACTGAAATTTTTGTTTTTTTTTTCAATTAAAATTCGTAACTTTCTCAGTTTTAATGCTATAGCAATGAGATTTGGGGAAATTACTACTTTTTCATTGTTTATTAACTGAAATACACTGTAACATTCTAGAAGAAATGAAATCCATTTTGCAAATTTTTATTGTGATATCGAACTGAAACTATTGATTTTTTTCCATTAAAATTTGTAACTTTGGCAATTTTTAAGCCACAGCAATGATATTTGAAGAAGTTACTACTTTTTTATCGTTTATTAACTGTGATAAATTGTAAAAATTTAGAGTGAAGCAAATCCATTTTAAAAATTTTTTGTTTAGAATCGGACTAACATTTTTGTTTTTTTTTAATTAAACTTTGTAACGTTGCCAATTTTTAAAATAACAACAACAAACAACTGAGTAATGGCCGTTTGAATTTTTAAGTTGTCGCGATTTTCTAGCAAAAAATTTGAGTCCGAAAGTAGAAAATTTAATTTCTTCGAATAAAACTTGACTAAAAGAATGTCAAATATATTTCGAAAAATAACACAGATAAAAAAAACTATTTGCGCGTTTTTTATGTATTCATGTTATGTCAAGCTTCTTTGCTCGATATCTCGCTTATCTCTGGAGCAAACCTGAATTATTGGGCCTCATTGAGAGAGTTAGATTCGAGCATTAAAAGTGCGAATGTTAGCAAATTTGCTAAAATTGCTACAACATGTGCGCATTTACAAATTAAAGTAGGTATGTAAAACAACATTAAAACAAAAGCTTACAACGCAAACAAGAAGTGAAATTGCATTTTGACATCAATTTAATCATAATTATTTGACTCTGACAAGCGGCCGTTTTACTTTGTCATGTCATTACAGACGCCATCCATAAAGAGCCACTTTATGCACGCTAAACGATATCGTAAAACCTTGAGTATTATATTATATGTTGCGACTCTAATCAGACTTGTATGTAATTCTTAATATTTCGCTATTTCTTCTTGTCTAAACCGCACCCCTGTCTTGATCCCCAACTCTGATTTTATTACTTTTTACATCCTGTTGGTCTGACCATATTAATACTTCTTTAATTACTACTAATAAGCATGAACATTCCCGAACTCTGATCCAGCCACCTGCAAAGGCGTGAGAAAGTCCCGAACCCTTAGTCCGCCACCTGCTACTGATTCCCACTTCTTCACTTCCTACCAATCACATCTACATAAAACTACCCTCTCTTCTTTTACTTCTTTCTAAGATTTTTCTGTATAGTTGTAAGAGAATAAGTACCAAATCAACCACCGTTCAATAATCACATCAATTCTTGTAATACTTCACTCAATTTACCATTTACGTTATTAATATACCTCGTTATTTAAAATAAAAATAGAGTTTTATTCATTCATCAAGTGCTTCAAGAAAACTACCTAATTCTCCGATAAACGTAGAATTAGGACCCTGCGTTATACTAATAAAACACAACTTTGGTATAAACATTATACAATCGCGCATAAACAAATTGATAATATGTACCTCCAATTTTCCAAAACATTAAATTCAATTAAATGAGAATAAAGACTTTTGATTGCCATCGCATGTTATTAATAATAATAATAATAATAATAACACCAGATAATCAAAATTTTGCTACTTATTTTCTTTTTGCCCAAAACGTCCGTAAACTAGTACCTAATCCTATAATTTTTCGGACGACGACTAATTAGTACTAATTACTAATTACTTAATGTTGATGTAATAACGCAATTGACTGACTTTCTACTAAATAATTGGTTACTTTTCTAGCCGCTCCATCCATCCTCTCCAACAATTCCAGAAACCTTTGCCGTTGATTTAATATTCCATTATCGTTATAGACACATCAGTGACTAATAACAAATCGTACTCACAAACAATGGACGTGACTTCATTTTAAGGACACAAAGAGGGGCGTACAGTGTTATTAAATGATCGTAGAACATTCGTACTTACCGATTCGCCAACAGTAGTTCATCCAATTGTCATTTGAAAAAAAATCAAGTGCGATGGTGTTACGTGTCGAAAAAGATGTAAACAATGTGCCATTCATCCAAATTGGTAAACATCAAATGAGGCTCGACTTGGAGGATTTAGACGAAAACTACAAAGAACGTGCCAAGAATGAATTGAGAGAGACACCTGAGGTTGTTGAAGAGGCGTTGCGGAAAATTAAAGAGTACGTATCTGGTAAGTGTACACGGATATCCGGTGTGGGAATTTATCTCGCTTTGCCTCCTTTTTTGTGGGAAAAATCTTGTTTGACACAGTTTTTCAAGTGATTAAGTTTTTCCGGAGAAAAGAAAACGGTTTTCCTAAAGTGGTGGAGAATTTGACACTGAGTTTTAACATTGACACCGAATACTGCGCTCAATGCTAATTCAAACAATAAATTACTTCTGTGGAGAGGCTATGCACTAAATATAATATTTTTGCACTGATTGAAGATTTTAGAGTTGGAGATAAAGCATAGCATTTAACTCGGGTACAATAACCATATTTCATTTGCATGATTTCGCTTAAGGACTCGTTTGATGTGTGATTTAAAAACAATTTAGAGTAGGCTATGACCAAAATTTCGAATGTCTACTTTGACAGTTTTGGAAATTTTAACATGTCAAGGTTGGCTCCACTGTCCCCCAGAATTTGACATCTGTCAATTTTGACATAAAACTAAGTAAAACGCTCACCAAATTTTATTGTTTTAACGTAAAAATTGTGGGATTTACCAAATTTAAGAAGAAACAGTTTGGATTTTCAGACTCGAAAATAAAAATTTCTAAAAATTTTGTTTTTTAGACTAAAATTCTAAAAATTAGAACACTTCATAAACGCATTTAAAGTAAAGAGTTCACCAAGTTTCATTGCATTAACGTTAAAATTGTAATGTAAATTTTTTGAAAATTTGTGGGTGTTAATCCGATTCTTATGGGGAGATATTTATGGAAAAATCATTTTTTTTACTTTAAAGTAAGTCTAACCTCTACAGAATTGACTAGTCTAGAGAAATGGGTCACGTTAATTGTGTACGTCTGAATCAATAATATCAACCATTCAATTCAAAATTCATCGGAATTTTAAATAACGTTTTATATTTCCGCTAATGTGCCAAAACACGATTGTTCATTCCAAATGGAAATTAAAAAAATGAAATTAAATGTTTTTAAAAAAAAGCGTCGTGGATCATGGGGGTCAAATAATAAGACTCCAAATCAGCCTTAAACAATTGACCTTAATTCGAGGCGAAGTCACAGCCATTTTGCCCAGTTCTGCTTTGTGTTTTCCTAATATCACCATAAACTCATTTTAAATTTAATATTTCTTGAACTTTAACAACAATAGACGGATGTTGACATGCTCATTCGTGATTGGGTGGTTTTTAAAGGTCAGTAAATCGCTATAGATGCGCATCTGATAATGTTCATTATTCGGGGAACTGTTCAAATTGAAATGTATTCTGTATTGTTTAAATCAATGTTCAATAAAAAATCACCTGCTGAATAATTATAATTTTTGCTGTGTAACTTTAGAATTGAACTTCAAGGTGTAAGCAAGCAAATAACAACAAATTTTCGGCGTTTTGTTTCATCAGGTCAAGACTCAGAGTTATTTGAGAAAATTTGATAAAACATTTTTTGTTAAGAAAAAAAGTGTAACTGGCAATTTTAACAGCATGGCCATCAAATTTGGGGAGGTTGCTAATTTCGACTTGCTTATTAACTGTGCCAAATTACAAAATTATAGTTCAAAAGAGACAAATTTTGGAATTTTTATTTTGAAGATGAATCAAAAACGTCTGAAAAAAATATGTAAAAAGGACTGTAAGTTTGGTAATTTTAACGCCACAGCAATTAAATTTGAAAAAATAACAGTTGCTTATTAACTGCCTTAAATTGCAAATGCGTAAGTCAAACAAGACAAATTTTGAAATGTTTTAATCTGAAGATAAACAGGAAATTTCCAAAAAAAAAAAATTGTAACTTTTGTAATTTTAATGCTACAGCATTAAAATTTAGGGAAGTTACTAATTTAGAATGTTAGTAACTGTGTTAAATTGCAAAATTTTAAAGCAACCAGGACAAATTTTGAATTTTTTTTATTTTAAACATGAGTTAAAATGTTCTGACAAAATATGTTAAGGGCTGTAACTTTAATAATTTTACAACTACAGTAATCAAATTTGGACAGAATACTAATTTGGAGCTGCTTATTAACTGTCTTAAATTGCAAAACTGTAAGTCAAACAGGACTAATTTTGGAAATTTTTAATATGAAGATGAACAGATAATTATAAAAAAAATACAAAAAGTTGCAGCTCTGATAATTTTAATGCTACTACAATGAAAATATTTTTCATTGTAGTAGCAGAAATACTAATTTAGAAATACTAATTTAGTAGGAGAAATACTAATTTAAACTTGATCAGTAACTGTGTTTAGTTACAAAATTTTTGAGCAAACGAGTCAAATTTTAAAATTTTGTATTTTGAAGATGAATCAAAACTTGGTAAAAAAATAGGTCAAGGGCTGGAACTCTAGTAATTTTATGAGCAATGAAATTTGGGAAAGTTACTAATGTAGACCTGGTTAGTAAATGGTTGAAAATGCAAAATTATAAAGCGTAAGTCAAACAAGACGAATTCTTTAATCTAAAGATGAACAGAAGATTACCAAAAAAAATCAGTCAACCGTTAAATCTGGAGGAATCGGGTAAAATGTGCTTAAAATCTGCAAAAATCATCAAAAAATCAACTAAAAATGAAGCTAAACGACGATTTTTACGTACAAAGTTGTAATCTTTTCTTTTACGCAGGCACTGATTAAAATACAATTTGTTAAGAAATAGAAACAGAAAGAATTTAATAATTCAGATATGGAAACACGTGCACATTTGAAGACAATACTAAAAACATTGCGATTACTATTCATACTGAATTATTGTAGTCTTAAAATGAAAAAGCATACAAAGGATTCGAGCGATTCTTTTCTTATAAATGTAAATATTGAACAATGTAAATTTTTTATATAAATAAATATGTACTTAAATGAATTCTAAATTCTTTAGAACTGGCGGCTTTTTCCACTTTTTAAATACTGAACTACACGAATAACTGCATGCTTCGTGGAAACATGCAGTTCTGAAAATTACTTATGTAATGCAAATTATCTAATTTGTTCTGCCTTTTATTGACTTTCTTCTCCACGACACGATCGTTCAACACTTTACCTTTACCATTAAAAAACTCCGATATTTGTCAATCATTTTTACAATTTCCACAGCAAATATTGAAAGTTGTCCAACATTTTATTAACGTGACTTTTTAAGCCGAAAAACGCCTTGAAGTTCCCTTAGACGACGATTTCCTTTTCCAATTCTTAAGGCCCCTCAAGTTCAACGCCGAACACGCATTTAAAATGGTACGTAAGTGTAAAAACCTATCAATAGACACTAATTTCTTCTTGTCCAGATACTCAAATACTACAAATTCAAGGCGAAATACCCCAAACTCGCCGGAAATGTTCATCCCAACGCCGTCAAACACGTATTTGATAATGAAGTGATCGTGTTCTTACCCACTAGAAGTTCTGCGGGGTCTCGACTAATGGTGATTAACGCTGGAAGTGAGTATAAGTACCTAATTAAAATTTTGGTCTTATCCATATATGATCGTTTGATTCTAGAGAAATGGAACCCAAAGTTGGTCACTATCCAAGACATTTTCAAATGTGTTATCGTGGCTATTGAAACCGCCATGATGGAGCCGAAGACCCACGTCGGTGGAGTCGATGTCATCATCAACATGGAGGGATTCTCCTTGACGCACGTAACCCAATTATCCCCCAGCTTAGCCAAGATTATCGTCGACTGGATACAAGTAATTTCCGCACTCACAAGTGTAACTTTTTAACTCGGACGTGCAACTTTTCTTTCATTTTGCAGGAATGTGCTCCTGTTCGGTTAAACGGAATTCACATTATAAATCAAGCGTTTTTTTTTAACATGGCGTACGCAATTTTCAAGCCGTTTATAGGAGAGCAACTCAGAAGAAAGGTGGTGCAAACAGATCGAAAAACCTGTCTTAATTGAGAAAACTTGCAGATCAACTTTCATGGTACCAACAGGACCGTTTTGTGCGAGAAACTCTCTGAGGAAGCTTTACCAACGTCTATGGGAGGGAGCGAAGTGTTGGATTATCCCGGATATTTGATGAGTGAGATGCTGTTTCATTACGAGGACATTTTTGAGAGTGAGTTTGGGGTGGAAAATTGAAACATTTTCAGGAAATTGAATTGTTTTCAGTACACAGTACTTATCGGTACAACTTGGATAAAGCGATTTAGGAATGGCTGATGAATTTGATGCTCGAGGTCCGTTTTGTATTGTTTTCATGATAATTACAATAGTTGGCTTAGTATTATTACTATTTACCTGGCTGTACTAATAATAAAAAAAGTTTTTGCAAAAATAAATAACTTTTCCTGATTTGAATTTAAATTTAATTTTTTTTCGGGCTCTCCTGGACCTTCAAATTAGATTTAATTACTGAGGGGATTTTGCTCTAGAGAACACCTATTCGGATTGCTAATTTTAAAATTTTATATTATCGCAGCATTAGTGAAAAAATGGTTAAAAAACGTAAAATTTCAAATTTCTCGCTCAAAATTTTGACTGTCAAATGAAAATTACAAAAGCGTAAGTCAAACAAGACGAATTTTAAAAATTTTTATTCTAAAGATAAACAAACATTTTCCAAAAAAAAAAAATGTAATTCTTGTAATTTTAATGCTATATGTTTTGTTCCATCAGTTCAGGAAACGCGAACTTACCGACAGTTCCAGAGCCATCTCAGTCGAGCGCTAGCGCGGGAGTTTTGAAATTTTAGTTTGGCGGAGTTAGAAAATTGGTTTAGGTTGCTAATGGTCAGTCCATTTATCAATAAAAAATATTGAATCATTGGTGTACTTTATTATTGTTATTTAAATATCCAGAGATGTTACGTTACGTATCCAAGCGTTGTACGGGAAAGTCCTGACAAATCCTGAGGGATCTGTGCTCTCGCACCCGTTGAAACTAACAAAACTGGAAATTGCCACGGGGATGGCGTGCCCGGTGCTGTAATACTGAATTAACGAACTGCCAATGTCTCCCTTTAAAGAATTAACATTAAAACACGATTTTTATGATTGTGGCATTACATAACAAGTTCCTTCGTTGTAATTCCCTTCGACGCAAACCATGTTGCTTGTAATTTGCGACCCGTACACCATTGAGCATTCTTGGTTTGTCATGGTCACCACGTTCACCCATTGGAGTTCACTGGAAAGTCCGGGATGATCTGAAAAAGCCCCATTACCAAAAGCCAATAATTAAGAAACGAGTACCATCGGAGGTTTGCCCCCATCCCCACGTAGACACCGTTACAAAATCAGGAACTTCTGATACAGGAAGCCGATCAATCGGTTTAATGTAATCTAGAAAAACAAATCAATTCTTTGTGGTGTTGTCTTAAGGAATCGCACCAGTAAACGTGAGTTCCATGCGAAGTTTGATGAGCCCGACGTCGTTGTCTAGAGTCAAAGGGTTATAATCAGGGTGAAGAACGTAGCTTGAGGTTGCTACTTCGATTTGACCCGGCTCGTTGTTTCCCAGGATTATCGAACCTAAGAAGATTTCGAAAAGGATGGCCCTAAGGAAGAAACTTAAAAAGGTGGGGTTTAATAAGACGAAATTACCCGTCGACACATTGCGCCGCTGTCAAAATCCATAGTTTTGATAACAGAGTTCCTGAGCAGAAGTGTTTGGATTCGGGGGTGGTGACGTAAATGGCGGCGGCGAAGGGAAACTGGAGGGCGTGGGCGGTTTGGCCACCTATTATTCTACCACCTGCGAGGTGAATTAATTTAAGAGTTTTAACATTTGGTGCTATACGTACTGATTCCCGCTTTTCTTGGAATGATCTGAAAAAGTCAGTCTGAAGTTGATGCGAGTTAGAGTTTTTACTTGGAATTTTTACCTTTTTGTAAGGACTGGCGTCACCACAAATAAGACCCAGCAAAAACAGAATTAATAATTTCATTTTGTTTGGAAGGAAAAATAAGGTACGCAGACAATGCCAGGTTATTTATAAGTTATGAGTATGAGCGATCACACCATGCTTATCTGGTTTAAGCAAAAACACTCGAGATTTTATCGGAAGTATTGTTCGATAGATTATGTTTTTCTTAAATCCAAAAGATTATAAAGCATCACACTCTATGGAGATACATATTTATGTTTAAGATATTTATCTCAAGTTTTGAATTGAAAAAAAAAACAGCTACAAATTATTTTGTCTACGTTACGTTACGTAACTATGTAAATTTCTTCGGTCGATTTCTCGTTTATTTTTGGAGCAAACTCAAGTTATTTGTGCTCATTTAACGTAATTTAATTACATTAACGTACCGACATAACCCTCAATTTTATTATTATTATTTAGCAGTGCTGCTGGAGCAACATCAAAAATCACATCAAATCTAATTCATACCAATAATTGTGAAGCTACACATGCCGAAATTGCAAATGTAAATAAAGAAAATATAAACTTTTCTGAAGGATTCATAAATATTTACAATTATTCAGTTGTTATAAATGATTAGATCAAATAAATCATAAATAAAAATTAATTATTTTGCAAATTTAATGATGTCGCCTAAAAAATCCTGTGCGTGTATCACGGCCATAAAAGAAACATTTTTTGGCCTTCGTATACAAATAACTATTTCAAGACACTTACCTGCATGTAATATTCTCTTACCTGTTCACATGCATCAATTGCACTAGCACTAACACTACACTCCCGAAAAAACAACACACGCAATAAAGAGATTATTACGTAATTTCCTAATTGCTTATAATATAACTACCTTTTTCTTGAGCAAACAAAAAATAATCAAATAATCCTGAGATGAGCATTAAAAATTCTGGAATAAATATTATCAAAATAGATTTAAGCAATCGAGTTTTGGAATTAATACACGTCTGAAAAGTGGTAACTTCCTCAAATTTCACTAAAATTACAAAAGTTATCAATTTTTGTGAAGCATTTGGGTAATTTTTGCTTAGGATTAAAAACAAAAATTTCTAAAATTTGTGTCTTTCGATCTACAGTGTAGCAATTTGGCAGAATAAATAAATGATTAAAAACTAGTAAATTCCCTAAATTTCATAGTTGAAGCACTAAAATTACCAAAGTAACGAATTTTTAGGAAGGATTTCTCATATTTCGACTTCGCCTTGAAAATAAAAATTTCTAAAATTGTCTCTTTCGATCTACAATGTTGCAATTTGGTAGAGTTAATAAACGATTCAAAACTAGCAATTTCCCTAAATTTTATAGTTGTACCACTAAAATTACCAAAATGACGAATTTTAAGAGAGGATGTCTCATATTTTGACTTCGCCTCCAAAATAAAAATTTGTAAAACTTGTCTTTTGATCCACAATGATGCAAATACGAAACCTTACAAATTTTATTTTGGCCGTCCCTGTATATTATCTTATCTAATTTATATTACAGCACAATAAGCTTGTTTTTTCTTAGTTATGTTCAAAAATCCATAAAACATTGATTAGATAAATCTTCTATAATAATAAATAGAAGCATAAAATAATTTCAACCAGCTGTTGAGAAACTGTTATTGAAATTGTTAAATAATGCCAACATCAAATTTGCGACTTTGGACGCTAATAACAGTTTCTGTTATTGTGTCTTCCTACGGGACAGAAGTGAAGAAATCAGGTAAACAATAGGTAAATCCACCCTTAACATCCCCCATAGAACTAACATTTCAGATCAACGTATAATCGGAGGATCTGCTGCTTATGCCGGTCAATTCAAATACGCTGCTGCCATCACCGTGCAGACTTCAACCAGCAAATTCTTTTGTGGCGGCGCTCTTATAACAAACCAGTGGATTTTAACAGCCGGACAATGCGTCAACGGGTAAAAACTGACATTACCAGTTCGCAAAAACATCGAGACTTTTAGGGCCACATTGTTCACTGTTAAATTAGGGTCGAATTCTTTGAACGACGAAGATGTCAACCGAGTTACTGTTGCGACATCCGACTATGTTCTTCATCCGGATTTTAATGCGGCGACTTTAGAGAACGATGTTGGGTTGATCAAGCTCCGACTTCCTGTAGAACTAACGAGTTAGTGATGTGAAGGACTTATTTGTTACGTTTTTATTACAGAGTTCTTCCAGATTATATTAATACGATTCACTATTTGCCCACCACGCCTGTGAAGGAGTCTACGAATCTGTTAGCAATCGGTTGGGGACAAATTGACGATGGTAAAAACAGCGACCAAAAAAGTTTCTATTAAGCGTCTTAATTTCAGACGATCCTGAATTGGCAAACCAGTTGAATTGGGTACAACTAACGTCAATTTCGACCACTGAGTGTAAGCAGTCGTATGGTGACCAAATCACCGACAACATGGTCTGCATGAGCGGAAATTACAACGAAGGAACTTGTATTGGGGACAGCGGAGGGCCTTTAATCCACGTCGTAAGTCGAGGTGAGATGGTGCATGTTGGCATTTCAAGCTTCATTAGTGGAAACGGTTGCCAAAGCACTGATCCTTCTGGATATACCATGACGCATCCTTATCTTCAATGGTTAATTAACGCCACAACGCCCGAGTAGCACTTTTATCGTGCGAATTTTCTTATCTTGGATGAAAATAAAGGATTAAAATGTCTTTCCGTTCAAAAATTTCAAAGTTTGATAAGATAAAAGAGGCACAAACTAATAAGTGTCTCAATACTACTCAAACATGAAAGTTCTTCGTTTGTTGTGCTTTTTGCTTTTCATATTCGAGGGGAGTCCCTCCACAGTTACTGCAAGAAAGACGAGCCGCATCGTTGGAGGCCAAGAAGCCAAAGCTAGTCAATTCCCCTTTGCGACAGCTATCTATGCTAGTTCCAGTAACGGCACTCACTTCTGTGGCGGTGCTTTGATCACCAACCAATGGATACTAACAGCCGCGCAATGCACCTCTGGGTAACTGAATTGGTGTGGTATCGTCTCTTTGATTACACAGAAGAAATAACATTTTAGTGCAACCTCCTTCACTATCCAAATGGGTTCGATCAGACTTGATGGCACAGATCCTAATGTGGTTACTGTTACAACATCCACCTCGGTTACCCATCCTGATTACGACCCAGACACTCTGGAGCACGATGTGGGGCTCATCCGACTTCGCTTACCAATAACCTTCACTGGTACTCTTCTCCACGCGTTAAAATGAAATAGTGATCAAAAATTCTCGTTTTCTAGATTACATGACTAGTATTAATTTGCCAGAAGTTGTTATAAACGAGACGGCAACAGTCACGGCAATTGGTTGGGGCCAAGACAGCGATGGTACTATTTTCTTACTCTTAGACGGACGGTAACAGTAACTTTTTTAGCCACTGCCGGTCTGTTGAACACTCTCCATTTCGTTGAACTTTCAACGATTACCAACGAAAACTGCAAAACGATTTACGGTGGTCAAATTTTCGACGAAATGATTTGTGTGGTTGGTCCCTTAAATGAAGGAACGTGCCACGTTGGTATTTCAGTTTCTTTTTTATTTTAAGTTAATTGTTTGTTTAAGGGCGACAGTGGGGGCGCTTTGGTTGAATATCGCACTGAGCGAGCGGCTGTACATGTGGCAATTTCAACTTTTGTTAGTGGGCACGGTTGTGAGAGTACCTATCCTTCGGGATTTACGAGGACCTATCCATATGTCACCTGGATCAGAAGTGTCATACAAACATGATAAATAATTAAACTGTATTTTTTTTATTGTTAGATGAATCCACTCATTAAAAAGTGAAGTTGGCTGCAATTCCTCTCTTGCGTGTAAATCTCAGTCTCGAAAAGAATAAAGCTTGATACCTCGCTTATTTACAAAGGAATTTTAAAGTATTGGTGCTCACTTCACGTAGAATCCAAAAAAGTTGAGTTGAGCTGAGTTATGGGCGAAAAAAGTTTCGGATATTGAATTTTGAGTTGGAAAATTTTCAGAGCTCAATATCTCCGTTGCTACGAAAGATTTTCAGAAACGGTTTTTTCCATCGTTTTTCTTGGATTATTTTACTTTTGAATCCGCCCTCAAAAGTCGAAAATTCGATGGTCAATTTTTTTGGGCAAAAAAATTTTGCGACTCAATCGATAAAAAATTTTCAATTTTTCATTTTTTGATCGCCCCGTGTAAACTACTTGCCCCATCGATCTGAGATTTGGACAGTTGATAGATCTCGAGCTGTTCTTTCGATCGATACATAATCAATCAATATTAAACTCAGTTTTTGCCTCGAAAGGAAGAAAATTTGAGCTATATGGGCTCATTTTAGGCAGAATTTTACGCTGAATCCAAAACTACCATCATTTTTCTCGTCGGTCAACAAATAACTAAATTAAAGCAATTAAAATTTTGGGTTGTCGCTAGAGGGCCAAAATTTTGGAGATTCGAAAGCGATTTTTCTCGATATCTCCGGAATTAAGACGAATATAAAAAAAACCCTTTTCGAAATCGTTTTTTTCAGGATTTTTTAGCTTAGAAATCGATCTGCGCTAGTTCGAATTCGAAATTTTATTTTTTTCAGTATCTTTAGAATTAAAACAAATACAATAATTCCAAAGCAATCTTAAAGTATTAGTACTCATTTTAAGCAGAAAATTCTTGGGTGTAATCAGGCTTTTAATTCTCAAGGAAAAAAATTAGCGGAAAATTATTAAATGTAGCCAATTCCACCAAACTGAAATTTCAAAAATCCCGCGCTAAATCTCGACTCTGTCGGCAAGTATTGTGATTCAAAGTGCCGGTTTTAAAATTTTGCGTAAAAACGCAGTGTTTCGTGTTCCCAGGTGAAAATTGGTGTTCTGAACATGTTCCGAGTGTTTTGTGCGTGTTCACCTGGCAAAACAGTCAAAATTGAGGTAAGTTTTACGACTTTTGCATCAAAATCGGGTTGATCCACTGTAACCAATAAAGCAGATTGGGGTTGTGACGCCAAATTTTCGAAAATGCGTGGCTGTAAATCAATTCAATTCTTCTTGGAAAAAATTGAGTAGACCGATAGTAGTGAGCTCTTAATTGTACAATACAATTAAAATTGTTATAAAAACCACAAATCTATAATTTTACAACCGACCGTACGCTAATAAACTCGTTTTTACAGCTCTCTATAAAACATTGATTAGATAACTCCTTTAAAATTACCTTTAAATTGTCAGCAGCCCAAAATTTTTCATTAAATTTACAATGGCAATCTTTTATTCCGTTTTTTGGGTAACAACATTGCTCACTTTTGGGGTAACATCACCCAACATAAGTAGGTATTTAGAGCGGAATTGGGAGTCAATATAACCCACTTCACATTGCTTTTAGATCCTCATATAATCGGAGGATCGCCTGCTGATAAGCACCAATTTAAATTCGCTGCGGCCATCACCGTCCAAACCTCCACCACTCAATTCTTTGCACTGGTGCTCTCATTTTAAACAGTTGGGTTTTAACAGCTGCACAATGCGTCTCTAGGTAAACGTTCCTTCTTAGTGATTGTAAAATTGAAGGGAATTTAAGGGCCACATTGTTCACTGTGCAAATGGGGTCCAACTCTCTGTCCGGAGACGATCCCAATCGAGTTACAGTATCGACATCGGACTATATTGTCCATCCAGAGTTCAATGCCTCCACTTTGGAAAACGATATTGGATTGATAAAGTTTCCATATCCCGTGACACTGACTCGTAATACACCCACTGATTTATGGACAATTTTATGGGAACTTTGTTTCAGCTTATATTAATGTTATTCATTATTTACCAACGACTCCGGTGGATGATTCTACAGATTTGTTGGCAATCGGATGGGGGCAAACTGACGATGGTAAATCTTAATATGTAGGAAACTGACTTTTATGTAAATTTCAGAACACTCGGACTTGGCAGACGAACTAAACTGGGTCCAACTAACATCAATTTCCAACACAGAATGTAAAATTACGTACGGCAACCAAATAACTGCAACAATGCTCTGTATGAGTGGGAATTCGAACGAAGGGACATGTATTGTATGAAAAGGGCTGAATTAGGGACATTTCGTAATTTAAATTTTGAAGGGCGACACCGGAGGACCTCTAATTCGCGTTAATTTTATGGGCGACATGATACATGCTGGTATTTCAAGTTTTATTAGTGGAAATGGTTGTGAAAGCGCCGATCCTTCCGGATACACGAGAACCTCTCCGTTTCTTCCATGGATAGTCGACGTAATACGTGAAAATAGTTAACAAAGAGGTGCAAAAAAAAGTATAATATTGTAAGCAACCATATATTTATCAAAAAACAAAGTAAAGCATTAATTTACATCCAATGACTAGCACATTGTCCTCGATTAATGCTAAAGTACGAAAATCAAACAATCTGTCTTAAATAACAAAATTAGGAGCCGTAATGAAGTGTAAACTGTTCGAAATTTGATTATTTATATTAACGGAAAAGGCTAGAGAGGTCGCATCCTTTCGGATACCTCCGAACATTACCAATTCGGACTTCCCAGCCAATAAAGTGTACAAAATTGTTTCTTCAGGTCCATTTCCTATATTTTTAGGAGGTAACCATTTCACGTACGGTTTCGAACTTAAAGCTTTAGACAGATCCAATACGTATAACCCCAGATAATGATTCCGATTTTTCTCTTCCTTCTTGTTCCTCTTCAAACTCTCTTTGATTTCGGACAAGCGCGCGATGCGTTGCTCTCGTATTCGATCAAATTTCGACACTTTCACGGAGGGGAGGTTGAAGGCTGCCATGTTGTTCAAAGGAGCTGACCAATTGTTTATCTACAAGTCGAGAAATTAGAGTGAAGATTGTACGAAGAAGAAGAAACTAACCAAGACGTCTCCGCGCTGGTTATTTGAACTTCCCGGTCGGTAAATGTCTTCGTCTTCTGCTTCTCTTTTGTGGTTTCTTAGCACTCCACGACGCCCGTTTACGTTTTCGTCGCGATCCGGCTCGCGGTTCGCCAGATCTATTCTAGCTAGTTTGCTGTCTTCTTGGGGGTTTCTTCTAACCCAGGAGTTCTTGGGGTAGTAGACAATGGGGCAAGTCTGGTCTTCGCGGATTCTGTTGAGCACAACGATCTTATCACCGATCTGAAAAAAAAAACACAAAAATACAGAACTTGTTTATTTTTCAATTTTATAAAAGTCTGAATTAATTATTCGTCTTCTTCGTTTTCGTAGTCGGAAGGAATCTTCCGTTTGAGTTTTTCGTGTTTCCTTTCAATTTGATCGAAGATAACGTATCCTAGTAGAAATGGAGGGACCACGTACAAGACCTCCTCTTGCATACGTCGGATCCATCGAGGAATACCGTGGGAGAACCACCCGTGAAAGGGCTTCAATTCAAAGGGTGATAGTCGGTACGTTATAACGCCGCACATTCCGCGGAACAAGTTACCGAAGTCCGCGTGCCCCATTTTTTTGAGAATTGTCAAACTTCCAAAGTCTACTTGTTGTTTTAACCCTTTAACTGTTGTAAACGTATATGTACCCTTTTTGATTTGGCTGAAAGTTTTACATCTTTTTCTACCCGATGAAAAACAGTTCTGATTTTTTCAAATTTTTTTTACCAAACCCAAAAAAAGTTATGAATTTTTCAAAAAAAATGCCTTTTTTATTTTCAAATAGTTATAACTATTTCAAAAAATAACTTATTGAGACGTTTTTTTTCAAAATTTTTGTTTTGAAAATACAAAAAAAAATTAAAATGATACTTTTTAAAAATAATTGCACAACAGAAGTGAATTTTCTGTCCGAGATAAGTGCACTAAAATTTATTTAAAAATCGCCACGTAAATTGGAAAATATTCATAATACAAACGTATGTACAATAAAATTTTACTTTATGTATTGGACACCTATTTCCTACTAAAAGTACGAAAAAAGGAGTGTTTTTACTCTTTTGTTTCCAATTTTTTAAGCATGCTTTGGAATGGTGACATTTCAATTTTTTGTGGATCTTTTATAAACAAATTTGGTGATCTAATAAAAATAAAAAATTCTCAAAAATTTTTGTGGAAATATTTTTTTTGTGATGCAAATTAATTTTCTTTAAAAAATCGAGACATTTCAGAAATGATACAATTTAATAATAACACGGTATATAGAAAGTGATCTTCAATTTGCATTTAGAATACAAAAAAGCAATAAAATATAGGGTGTTTTATTTAAAATAAGTAAGTTGACTGCCACTTCTGGCATAACCGGAAGAGTCACATAAATGTGAATCTATTTATTTGATTCGGCTGATCCGCTTACTTTTGTTCCCAAAATTTTAAATTTTTATCATTTGCATTTTCTGAGAAAAATGGCAAAACGTACATATACGTGTACAACAGTTAAAAGGGTTAATAAAAAAACAAATTCTGTTTTACCTTACAGCCAGGATTGGTCCAAATGTTGTTTGGTTTGTTGACCTTCCCCTCAATGTCCACCTGCCTCCACCTCCACACCTCTCCCTCCATGTCAAGAATCCAGGCATCACAGTAATTAAACGAAGGCCCACCTGAGCCCCCTATTATTAACAAATGTTTATCATCCAAAACCACTTGAGTCTGTCCTAATCGCCCCTGTGGTCTCATTTCACCCTCAACTTCCTGCGTGTACCAAGTCCACGTCTCTAGGTTGAGCTTCCAGATGTCGTTGGACTTCTCACAGTGGACAGCAGTGCTGTGTTTGTGGATGCCGCCGAACACAATCATCCACCTTCCGATTACTGAGACTGAATGTCCTGCTGTGGGGGGCGGCGCGTTTGTTGTATTAATACAAGTCCAGCGACTTTCTTTGATGTCGTAGACATGGAGCTCGTTGAAGAGGTGCCAGCTTTGGTACAGTGGGTATGATGGGGGGTACGCCCAACCCCCAAACAACACTGTATTAAGAAAAGTAGAATGTTTTCTGTTAATTGGGGTTTATAAGTACCTAAAAGGTCCTTGTAACAAACTAAGGAGCTGCAGGCCTTTGGAGATGGATAATTTCCCGTCGCTAAAGGCCGCATCCACTGTCTTTTGGATAAATCAAGTTTCCACAAGTCATTAAATGTTGTCATGGAGCTAGTGCAGCCCCCGAAAATGTACATGGAATTCTCATGAATCGCCGCAGTGTGCGAATAACGTTTGGATATAGTAGGAGCGAGTTCCACAGGAGTCAAACTCTCCCATCTCACATCAAACTCCACAATGGCCCTATGTAAATTCCTTAGCTTAGTTTTGGCAACATCTATAAAACAAAGAAGTTTAATGGCTAAAATTAGCAACATGAATTGACACAAGTTCCTTACTTAAAACACATCTTCTCCATCTTTTCGAAACTTGCATGCAATCGTGAAGATCCTTGTAAGGTGGAATTAGAGATAAAATAAATTCCAACACCTCATCGGGAAGATCTTCGATTTCTATGGGATCTTTGGGAAGAGACATTTTAAAAAGCACTTTAATTTTACCACCACCAATAACATCAAATGATTCTTCCTTGAGACTGTGACAAAAAATAAAAATAAACTCAAATACTTGAGTTTTGTTGATACTTTTGTCAAATGTCATCTACATATTGACAGCTGACATTTGCACGTGTACCAACGTTGCGCAAACGAAAATCACTAACCAGTCCTGCCACTCAGTGTTTCGCTGCTTGTTTTGTGGTTTGCGGCAATAAATAGTGACAATTATCACAATAATTAAGTTAGTGAATGTTCACTTTACATTCTTTTCACGTGAAACACCTGAAATTAATACCAATAACTCGTTGAAATAAAACGAAAGTCCCTAGATTTTGCTGTACGTGATCAATGCGTAAGTGACGTTTGTTGTACCGGGAGTTTTAACTTTGTGTCAATTTTAAATCATTCTGTTTCCAAAATTTTACAATGTTTTACAACATTAATATAAACAGTTGAGTAAATTTATTTGTGCCATTATTTAAGTCCTAAAAAACCAATGTTCTCCTGCGATTCTAAACTATTGTGTTGTCATAACCTATAAACAAGTCTAACAAAATGTCTTTATTGTCGCATTTGGAGGTAGTTTGTGATCATTTCAATAAGCTAAGAGACGTACTGCCTAAAGGATTTGCCTTGTCTACTAGACAGAAGGTAATTTGTAGTTAGTTGTCTTCCAAGGGTAATACATAGTACAATTCTTTTTCTAGGTTATAGTAGTGTCAGTAACTGCTAGCATAGCAGTAGTCGGACTGTTATCGAGGTATTTACGACGAAAGAAACGTACTGTAGATTTGACGAAATTTAGAAGAATTTATCCCAAGAGGTCACGAATTTCAGGAGTTAGGAGCCCAAATGGAGGTAACCGTTGATCTCTTAATTGTTTGTAAATCTAGAAAATTAGTTTGGACTGGGATTTCGTAATTATAGGGCCTTTGTTGAACAATTTATTAAATGATTTGTTTTAAATTGGGCATTTTTGGCGGTGTTGCATGTGTTAATTTTCGTTCACTAGATGTCGCGCGTGTGGTGGCTGAAATGTTGGTTATCTACACGTGAAAATGCCCTGTGCTTGCTTTAATATTTCCTTTTTTTTAAGGGTCGTAAACATTACAATAAATTGTAACACACTTCACTTGAAGAGCCATTCAATCAAACGTAGTTTTCGCTTTGAAAAAATTCACCCCAAAAGACTCCTTGAAAACAGATTTTGATCAATATCTCGTTTATGTGTGAAGCAAACTCAAATTATTTGTGTTCATTTAACACAGAACTTTTACGCGGAATCCAAAACTGGGCGAATTTTTAACGTAAGCTAATAAATCACGAAGTCATGGCCAAATTTTTGAAGGTTCGAAACAATTTTTGAATATCTCGGAAACTATTAGAAATATTGAAAAACGTTTGCGCCATCGTTTTTCTCGCGATTTTTTGCTTAAAAAAGTTCTTTGATTTTCCAAAAGCCGAAAGTTGCAGTTTTTCGCGAAAATTCGTGACTAAAACTATCCCAAACTTCTGATGTCGATATCTCGCTTATTTTTAGTAAACTTTCGTTGTTTACATGATTTTACGCAGAATTTTGCGCAGATTTCAAATCTGGGATTGAAATTCAGATGCGAGGACAAATAACTGAGTTGGTTTCCTAATTTTTCCTAATTTTTAAAGTTAAATATTTCGGAAACTATTAGAGATATTGAGATGCGGTTTGCGCCATCGTTTTCTTCGGCTCATTTTACGTTAGAAAAAGTGCCCAAAAGCCCAAAATTCGATAGTCGATTTTTCGCGAAAAAAAATTCCGACTCAAACGATGAAAATTTTTCAATTTTATTATTTTTGACCATAACTCGTAAACTATTTGTCCGATCGATCTCAAATTTGGCCAGTAGATAGATTTAGAGCTCCTCTTTCGATTGATCTAAAAACACAAAGGTATTAAACGTCGTTTTCACCTTGAAAACTAATTGAAAATCACCCCAAAATGATCTCTTCAAAGTAGTTTTTGGCCAATGCCTCGTTTTTTTATTAAGCAAATTCTACAAATTTGGGCTCATTTTACGCAGAATGTCACACTCAATTCAAAGCCGCAAGAATTTTTAATTTTCGGCAACAAATAACTGAGTTATGACCGTTTGAATTTTTGGGTTGTCGCCAGAGGGCCAAATTTTTGAAGCTTCGAAACAATCCTTGCTCATTATCTCGGAAACTATTAGAAATATTAGGAAACCGTTTGCGCTATCGTTTTTATCGCTATTTTTTAGCTAAGAAATCGTTCTTAGATTTTTCAAAAGTCAAAAGTTGTAGTTTTTCGCGAAAATTCACAACTAAAACTATGGCAAAGTTCTGAAATTGATATTTCGCTTATTTTTGGAGTAAAATTGAGTTATTATTACTCATTTCACGTAGAATGTTGCGCAGATTTCAAATCCGGGCTCAATCCACATACGACAACAAATACTGAGTTATGCCGATTAAAATTTATGTTTCGATGCAAGTTCAAAAATTCACCAGGCCACCTCCAGATATACTCCAATTAAATTAAATAAGTTTCTCAACTCCAAATTACGTAATTTGCAAATTTAATTGATTGAATATCGAAAATTTGGTCCAGTTCACAATCGCTGCCCAAATGTCACTGATAAGAGCAGTTGAAATTCAGTCAAGGTTAATTATGATTGAGGTCGTTTAATTCGACAAGGCCACCGACTGCGCTACACATAGGCACATAGTATTATTGGGTAATTGCGGTTCCATCAAAACGCCCTTAGAGCAGCGAGACCGAAATTACTTTGGTAGGCAAGCAGCGGAACGTGGGTTACTTATTGACTGTTTATTTAGATTTACATGTACACTGCCATTATTGGACTATCCGACTAGTTCCCGTTCCAATGCGTTTGTGACAACATTTTGTTTTGGTTTTACTGCGGTTTTACAGAGAGGCGAATTTCCGGACACCTGTATGACTCCATTTTAGTTCATCGAATTGAATCACAAATTAGCGTGTCCTTGAGTAACAATTACGCAATAGTGTCAGCTAATCAGCAAAAAATAAACTTGTTATATGTAGGTCTAATATTTAAAAACATCCACTGCCCTCATACACCTGTGTATATATTTCCGGGACATACTCATTAATAATTCACCCAAATTAAACCAAATCGTAAGGTTTCAGTTGCTACGCCATTTTTTGAACATCCTGTATGTAATCTAATGATCCTAAGTACACGTTTTCGGTCTTCATTTGCTAGTTTGTTTGAATAGCTTTGTAATGAATCGAGCTATTCTGATTCTGGGACAATCGCTAATATTGTACAGTGTGCTTTTAATGAGATGATCAATAATATCAGGGTCTTTTATCTGATTCTCGTAATATCTAGATCTACAAACTAAAAATTATGGGAACTCCTGAATGGTATTAATAACAGTTGTGTGCCATGGATAATTGATAGTACATTATAAAGTCTCTGTAAAATACAACCAATTATTATTATTATTATTACTCCTATTATTTAACTTTCGTGCTTAACACAGTTCATAATAACTAGATGTGTCTTGAAGGAATTCTAAAAACGAAGCTAAACCCAGTTTCACGACCATTATTAAAATACCAGTGTTCAAATTTATACGTCTAAAAGAGAGTTCCGGGTACTTTTTGTTGTTATCTTTGTAGAGTAGCATATTCGTGTTGTCACTTTTCACTTGAATGTTGTTAATCGTAAACATTCTAGAAACGTTCAAAGTTACGACAGTGTTAACCAACGGCCTTGAATATTTACAACAAATACATATATTAAGTACTTACTTGTATTTTATGCATAGCTAAAGGTCATTCGAGATTCCCCTGTGGCGCCATAATAAAAAAATATTATTTGAGAAAAATCTAACATTCTTTGTTGATAATTACCAATAAGTTGCTTAAGTTTTGTAACTTTAAGAATTTTCACGCCACGGCAATGAAATTTGGGTAGGTTACTAGTTTGTACCTCCTTAACAACTCCCCCAAATTACAACGTTGTAGAGCAAAAGAGCAATTTTTTAGAATTTCTTATTTTGAAGATGAACTAAAATTTCCATTTTTTTTTAAATAAAAATTTGTAACTGTGGAAGTTTACACGTCACGGCAATGAAATTTATGGAGATTATTAGTTTTAACCTACTTAACAACTCCCCCAAATTAGAACGTTGTAGAACAAAAAAGCATTTTTTTTTAGAATTTTTTATTTTGAAGATGAACTAAAATTTCCATTTTTTTAAATAAAAATTTGTAACTCTGGGAATTTTCACGCTATTGCAATGAAATTTGGGGAAGTTACTAGTTTGGGTCTCCTCATCAATTTCCCCGAATTAGAACGTCGTAGAACCAAAGAATTTTTTTTTTATAATTAGAGAGTCCGTATAACGGCAGCTAAGTACCATTATTTATATTACTGTCTAAAATGACTACCAAGAATCTTTAATTAGTATTGAACTGTCTGATTAAATGTTGTGTACGTTCTAGCGCATCTGTATTATGGCACGCTAAAAAGGGTAACTGTAACTGAGATAAAATGGCAAAAACTGGTTCCATATGTACATACAAACAGTTCTTTAAAACTCAAGAGTAATGTAAAACCTCATAACGGTACGTGTTTCGTAATAACAGGTTTTACTCCATCCCCGAAAAATGCACAAATTGATGACAATTGTGACATTTATTGGCAATAAAATTTTAACATTGTATTTACTGCTTTGCGCCTTCACCACCTCTTGCCTGCACACACTGCTTGTCGATAACTCGTCAAGTTTCCCTAGACGCTTAAATTTCCACATATTAACCCCTTTGAACCACATCAGGTCCATCGTAACGAAGAATTTCTCTTTTATTTCAGACGTAATAAGTCAAGCAAGTAGTGGCCGAAGAAGTGCAGCCTACAGTAACATCTATGGAGATCGACTAACGAGGCAAGGATCGACGATTAACAGTGAAAGGGCTTCCGTAGCCTCTGGAAGTCTGACGAGTGGAGGGTTGGCCGCCCCCGACCACACCAATACTTCACAGTTGACACCGCAACAGATAGGAGTTATGGGTGAGTGCAAGTAGTGAAGAATTTATTACGCCAGTGACCAGAGGAGACAACGATATAAAAAGTCTAGTGGCGAACCACCATAATTATTAAAGTACCTGTAAGACAAACATTACTTAAAGATTCGTTTCGTGCAAGTTGGCTATAATAAGGCTTGAGGTGTTCTCTTAGTCTACAGGGTGATAACAGTACAAGTACAAGTAGCGGAAAGAGACGACGATTATTTATGATTTATAAGACTCCTATCACATTTAAGAAAGGTCACCTCACGTATGAAAATGTTTTTTATTTCGTGGGGGAATGAATGACTTTTTGTGCCCTTTCCAACGAGAAAACCAAAGACAAAAACCAATTCGCAATAACTGTTTACTCGCGAAGTAATAAAACAAATCCCGCACTAATTATATTATGATTGTTCATTTCAAGGTTGCTCAGGTAACAATTACGGCAAACACACTTTTTTAAGACAAACAGAACTTTTTTTGTCTCTTATTCTACCTGATAATTAGGCGCATGCACAACAAACAATTAAATGTCGTTCCTGATATGATTGAAATTGAGTATTCACCGTTATCTGGGCTTTGGTCGGGCGCCATCTAAGTAAACAAGTTAAACAAAGAATGAAGGGAGGAAATACAAGGAAGTTTGCATAGTGACGAGACAAAAGTCATCATCCTCATCAGGGTCGGATGGAATGTCAGCACCCACACACGTTCAACTCAAATTTCTACATACTTATAATGCATTTGTGTGGGTGGTACACCTTAAGTTAATGAAACAAAAACCAATTAAATATTACAAACTTGCTTAAAAGGAATGATCTTTTCGTTGATACACCAAACTAAATCTCTTCGGCAAACAAATGGTATGTATAATCATGAAGGAAAAATAAGTTTATTTTGAAGATGAGCTAAAAATTTTCAATTTTTGTAAATTAAAATTTGTAACTCTGAAGTTTTCACGACACGGCAATGAAAATTGGGGAGATTACTAGTTTGGACCTGCTTCACAACTCCCCCAAATTAGAACGTTGGAGAACAAAAGAGCATTTTTTGAGAATTATTTATTTTGAAGATGAGCTAAAAAATTTCAATTTTTGAAAATTAAAATTTGTAACTTTGGAAGTTTTCACGCCACGGCAATGAAATTTGGGGAGATTACTAGTTTGGACCTGTTTAACTCTCCTAAATTAGAACGTTGTAGAACAAAATATTTTTTTTTTTATTTTGAAGATGAGCTAAAAATTTTCAATTATTGAATATTAAAATTTGTAACGTTTGAAGTTTTCACGCCATGGCAACGAATTTTGGGGAGATTACTAGTTTGGACCTGCTTAACACTCCCTTAAATTAGAACGTTATAGAACAAAAGAACAATTTTTTAGAATTTTTTATTTTGAATATGAGCTAAAAATTTCAAATTTTTGAAAATAAAAATTTGTAACTTTGGGAGTTTTCACGCCACGGCAATGAAATTTGGGGCGATTACTAGTTTGTACCTACTTAACCACTCCCCCTAATTAGAATGTTTTAGAACAAAAACTCAATTTTTTAGAATTTTTTATTTTGAAGATGAGCTAAAAATTTTTAATTTTGAAAATAAAAATTAGTAACTCTGCAAGTTTTTGCGGCTCAATAATGAAATTTGGAGATATTACTAGTTTTAGACCTGCTTAACAACTCCCCTAAAGTAGAACGTTGTAGAACAAAAATACATACTTATAATGATGCATTTGTGTGGGTGGAAGGTGATTAAAGAAAAAGTTATGAAAGAAAAACCATTTAAATATTACAAACTTCCTTGAAAGGAATGATCTTCGTTGATACACCAAACAAAATCTCTTCGGAAAGCAAATAGTATAATCATGAAGGGAAAATAAGTTGTAGAACTGCTCGCCAACGCTTTTTCCACATCCTGCCCCTATAATAAGAAAATAATATCATCACGGAGAGGGCATACAGATGCATAGATAACACGATTTGCACATGTTAATGTCAGGATCGCCAACATAAAGGATTTAAGTCTCTATTAACAGCCAGGTTGTCCCTTTAAACATGAATTTCCTCTGCTGGGTAGAACGAATTAGCGTGGTGGAAGGAACACACTAAGGCCTTGACAAGTTACGTGACCAGAATATATTGTTTTAGAGAGATCTCATCCACAGAATGTCTTCACGTTTTAACGAATCAAACACAAATGATACAAATGTTATAGTTGGTACTATCGACGTTCCTCCTCAAGCCCGTCCCTGGTATGCGTTTAATCCTTCATCAAT
Source organism: Gnatocerus cornutus (assembly GCA_029298725.1). NCBI lineage: Eukaryota > Metazoa > Arthropoda > Insecta > Coleoptera > Tenebrionidae > Gnatocerus > Gnatocerus cornutus. Next base: position 12,616,720 of record CM055513.1, read on the forward strand.
ACTCAATGAGGCACTCAAGTGAAAATGCAACTGCGGCCTCTGCAGCAATAGCAGACTCGCCGTCGCCTCGCCGCCGTCGGGGGTGCGTGAGCAATTTGCCCCTTGCGTCTCTCCCTTTCCGGTGGAACTCCGGTTAGATCGATACCGGAATGTCGACCAGGCGAACACTGTCTGCTTCAACAGCTGAAAACCCATTTCTCCAATTTTCTTATAGAATTCTTAGATCGCGCGAGGTCACAATTATTCCAGAGACCATCTGCGTCTTGTTTATGTAGAGACGCGAGCCGTCAATTAATAAAGTGTGATGTTGGTATGTGGTTGCGACTTGGCTCTTTTTTATCAGTAGCTGAAATCAACTTGTTTTTGTCTACTGAGCGAGCGTTTACAGGGTGGGAAAGAAACAGTTTGCGCGTCTGTTGATGTTAATAAGAATAAGCAAATATTTGAAAGCGTAATTGAGCGGGTTCGGGCGAATTGGAGTTTAAAATCAATTTGTGGACAAAAATTCATTGAGTTAATTTCCGGTTATTACGGAATGTTACAAATTGTTTAGTTGGGGGACTTATTGGTTTTCAAATGGAGGCAAATGTCGATTTTATTGCGAGATTATTCAAAAAAATCGAATCGAAAACGTGAAATTTCAAATTTGCCACTCGAAATTTCGAAGGTGGTGGTGCGGAAAATTGAAAAACTGTCACGTATGAATGCTGAAATGAAATAATGAATACTCATACGAAAAATTAGAAGCGTTTAAAGTTAGGGATAATGAACTTTTAGTTTCGAAAGGTATTTGCGGAGCAATATTAAAGTATTGGTGCTCATTTTACGCAGAATTTCACGCGGAATCTAAAACTGGGCGATATATTCAAGTACGTTCAGAAATAACTGAATTAGAAGCGTTTAATTAAAGTTGTGGATAGTTAATTTTCACAATTTTACATTTTTAATTCAATTTTTTTACTAATGCCGTAAAAACAGAATTCTAAAAATAGCTCTATGAATAAGAATTCTCAAGAGCACAATCCGTCATTAGCCAAATTTGATTTGAAAAAAATAAAATACGTTCAGCAATCCGCGCAACACCCTGTATAGACAGACACAAACGCCACAATTACTAAATTTTAGTGGAGCCGACTCTTTGAGACTGTTACAAAGGGTGTGGCTCGCCCTGATCGCAAACAAGGTGCCTGCCAGCTTCATGTTTCTCCCCCAGCCTAACGCCAGCTGTTGCCCCCTTTGAAATTCCAACCTCGCCATCATAAATTAAACGGTCCAAAAAGAACGCGAAACCCCAAAACCGTTTCCTTGGAACGATTTATTCATTGACGTGATGTCATCTCGTATTTTGGTTTCATTTTTGTATCAACTGGGTCATCATAATCATTGAATTTAGTTTTATTGCACAACCTTGATGGATACGACCTTGACACAAAAAACTCGTCCGAGTGTCTCTTGAAAAGTCGTCAAATGCAGGATTTCCGGATAAATGAAACGAAGGAATATTCGTATATGATTTTAAGTATATTTTAAAATATCTACAGTTACATGAAATGTACATTTAGAACGAGTAATTTTATACATGTGTCAGTCCAATGGGTAAATCATCACGCTGCAGTATTCAATCAAAATCGCCGTCCGCTAGATCTAGAGTAACAAACATCGAAGTGCTTGATTGATATTTTTATAGGAACACGAACATTGGAAAGTCTTCAACGATTTTTATGATTTTTGATTTTTTCTTTGATTTGAATACTTGGAAAGCTCAAGAAGCTATTTATTTGGAATACAACATTATCACATGTATTTTTTTCAAGTAGCCTATTTACTGGTTCTGATATTTCTGGCTCTAGCCTAAAATTTTGTACTGAAAAAATGGAATGAAACCACGTTTCCGTTTTTCTTTGTACCTCCTCGTCGTCAATACTGAAAACTAGCTTGAAGTCGATAGCAAAAATATATCCAAGCCTGTTAGAACGTCGCCATTCTCTTCACTAAACATGGACGTCACATTCGGAATATCACCAACACTATTATTAACACTTAGAGGTGCCCCACCTGCCCCTTGTCGCATATTTACAGTCTATTTACACTCTTCATTATGATGACTACAGATGAAAATAACTGCTATTACATAATCCTACAAGTAAATAATTAAAGCCGAGTTTTCACACGATTCGATTCCTCCAACATTCATCGTCCGCGCCGCGCACACTCTAAACCAAGCCACATTGAGTTTCAAAAAAATTGCACCACTTTACGTCACCCGCAGCGCCATTAAAACCACCCCAAACACGAAAAAGTCGGCGAAAATCCTCCACGAAGAACTCGCCTGGTTCTTCTTCGTCGTCGTCGACGCCGCCTCAGCGTCGGCGTTGCTCGCGTCGGACATCATGCTGCTGTTTTCGTGGATTTTAATAGCGGACGCCTCGTCAGGCTGGTTGTCGGAAAATCGCACCTGGACCACCTGGGGGGTTTCCAGCGGCACCACTTTGTTGGTGGTGGATTGGCGACTTGTCGTCGCTGACGTGGTGGTGGTGGTCGTGGTGGTTGTCGTCGTCGTGGTGGTGGGGACGTGACTGTTGTTGTGCAAGAAGTACACGGGGCCGAAGTCGATGGTCACTTCGGTGATGAGGTGCTCGCGTTTGCTGTCCGACAAGAGACGCGATTTCTGTTCTTTGTCCTTGTAGAGGGCGTGCACGGTGGCGGTATACGGAACGTCGGCTTCCGTGTAGTTACCATAGAGGGTGACATTGACAGCGGTGCCTTCCCCTAGGTACTTTTCGATGGTTTGGGTCTCGACCACATCCTCGCTCCTTGGGAGCGCCCAGTTTCCGCTCTTAGTCCCGTTCTTCAAGAACACGGTGAAGTTCAAACCAGTAAGAAGTCCGTGCCCTTTCCCCCAATAGATGGAGTAGGAGTAATTGTAACTAATCACCGTGTCAACTCTCTGTACTCCACTCTCGGAGTTCTTTAGAACGGCGTGCCCCAACACCCTCCGCTTCTTATTGTACCGCGATCGAATTCGATCGAACTTAATCCCCCTCATCTCGTAACTGATCGGTTCGGTTTCCACCAGAATCTCTCCGTCCGGGAACTTCAACTCTTCGTTGTTTTGGTCGACGACGTCGAAAACCCCCAGGTTGTCCGAAGGATTAAATTTGCCGACGTTGTAAGTGAGTGACGACGGTTTATTGTGGCTTTTCGCCTGTCGTCTCGCGACGAAGTTCCTCAAGGGACCTTCACGTCCTTCTCCGCTGGTGACGCCACCTTCTGGGCTCGACGTGGTGTATTGGTTCTTGTACACCCAGCTGAGGCGAGCGCTGTTTTCTATGTTGATGAGGACTTGGAAGTCGTCGTAGTGGGACACCTTCTTGTACATGGAGACGGTGCACGCGCGTTTCTTCGGGCGCAATTGGCCCGACACCCAGATGTAGTTGGTTTTTGCCCGGCAGACGTACACGGGTCGGCCGGTGTCTTGTTCCTCACCGTTGTCTTCATCTGGGAGAAAAAGTACTGTTAGTTGGGGGAGTTTTGGTTTGGTCAATTACCTTCGGTGATTTGGAACGCGGCCACGACGGCGTTACTCAGCATGCTCTCGTTGAACCCAGAGGAAGACACCCATTGGAGGGTCGAGGACGTAACGACTTGCTCCAAATTCTGCGATAAAATGTAAACGGAGGTGTCTCCTCTTACGAAAGCGGCCGTGGCTATCAGGAGTAAAGAAACTATCCTCATCATCTGCAAAGAAAAACAAGAACTGTTAGACAATCGCAATGAATCATCGGCGACTTTTTCCCGGAGTCCAATCGATTTCCGGACGTTCTCTGCTATCTCATGAAACGATCTCTCGAGTCGCGCTTCCTGCATACCTGCAGGTAATTCAAACGCTGTAATTACGAAGAACAAAGCGCGACCTGCCAGTTTTAGATCGAAATAATTTTCCGCAAAATTGCAGAGATCGTTTCCGTTCGCCGTTCTAAATTTCATTAAATTTACAATACTAGTGGCCCCCAAAACGGATGGCACTTGACGCCAGACGCCTTGAGCAGTCCGCGAAATCCTGAGGGGGCCGAATCAGGGGAGTTGGCATGGAAACCCTCGGCTGTAAAGGTGTACAGAGACGGACGTGTAACAGCTACAGAAAATTGTTCGATTAAAAACTTTCGCAATGTTGGACATCCCGCGAAGAACGCGCCAGTCACGAAGAGTAATTACAAGGCACTATAAAGAATGTGGGTGTGCGTCGGTGAATACATAACGAGAGATGACAATGGCAGCAAGAAGATCGAGTTTAAATTGACACAATTGCTTTAATTGTTGATTAGGTGGACGAACGGTAAAAATTGATTCCCACATTGTGGTCGTAATTGTGTTGATTTAAGAAAATTCGTGAACGTTTTGATGTTGCGCGTCACGTTTTGCGATTTAAACAATTATGACTTGGTCGGTTGGTAAACAATGTTGAGATTGGAGTGTGTTATTAAACTGGTTTATGGTTTTTCATATTCCAATGGTACTTTTTCTAGTACGTACATAAAAACAAAACTGTGAGCTCTAAAAGAGTCGTATCTCGGAATTTTTGTTTATGGGTTGATAGAAAAAAAATGATTTCTCTGACAGTTTTGACGCTGAAACAGTGAAATTTGGAGAGTTTCACTTTTGGTGCGCTTAATAACTCCGCAAAATTTCAATTTTTTTGGACCAAAAAAACTCATTTTAGAAAATTCATATTTTAGGGTACCTATAGAGAAATTTTCAAAAAAAAAAAATTCCCGTAACTTTGACAGTTTTGACGCAATGAAATTTGGGCGATTTTTGTTTTTCCGCATGTTTATTAATCACAATAAATTACAAAATTTTATGACCAGGAAGAAAAAAAATATAAATTTGTTTTGAGGATAAAAAAAAATTCATAATTTCGATTAAATCCCATAACTCGGGCAATTTTAACGCCAAAACAATAAAATTTTGGGGCTTTTCTACTATCGACCAGTTTAATAATTCTACAAATTTGAAATACTTTTGGGTTAGAAAGACAAATTTTAGAACTTTTTATTTTTAGGTTGAGAGAATTTTTTTTTGTTTCCGTATCTCTGACGGTTTTGTCGCTAAAACAATGAAATTTGGGGGATTTATTATTTTCAGCATATTTATTAACCAGAATTAAATTTTTAATTTTAGCACCATCAGGAAAAAAATGAAAAAAAAATAAAAATTTCTTTTAAATTCTTTTACTAATGCCATGGTAATTATGTAAGATTTCGTTTTTACACGATTTTTTTTCGTTTCGGTGAAACTAGTCCGTCCGCATTTTCCCTGCCTAATCAGCGTTTGATTAATAAATATTTGTTGGCATGACCTTTAACTTGACTCCACTGTTTTTAATTATGCAATATCTAGATCGATTTAGAATGGAATACGGATAATTTGTTGCGTCACCGTTGAATTATTTATGACCCGAAAGCCCGTTTTCAAGCCATAACAAAAACAATTTTTTCAAATGAAATCGCAAAACTTTCCTCCATCCGCGTTATCTCGCCGAAACCCGAGTCGTTACAGATGTTAATTCTCCGTATTATTTACGCGAAAGACACGTTCTGAAAGTGTAAATTTTTCCCGTTTCGTGTTTCTTTAATCGTCTAGTCTACTCTATTGCACCGCGATCACGCGAGCAAGTCGCCAACCCACTAATCCACCGAAAAGAAGACTTATTTACATACTCGTATAGAATTTCTAGACTTAAGCCGCGACACCCAATTGTGCAATGTTAACGAACCGGAATGCAGCATTTGACCGGAACCGAACCGCTACTTTGATCAATGAAAGATAATGGCCGATTTGTAAGGAAAAAATTCTTCTTCAGATTCAACTGTAAAGATGAGGTTTAGAAAGGAATCAATAAACCACGACAAGTAGCGGGTCAATTAGAAGAGTTTTATTTTCTCGCTAATGGAACGATGGATTTTAACACTTGAGAGAACACAAACGGATAATTGTTTAACTGTAAATCAAAGGATATTGCCGTATTAAAAGTTTATGTCGAATGCGAGTGGTAAGTGCTCGGATCAATAAAACCCAATCGACAGGTTTAGTGATAACAGCGAGTCAAGAACTGAACGTTTACACGACTTACTCATATGTAGTGTTCAAAAAAACTTTGATTTTTATGTGTTTTTACGGTGTAATGGGGCTATAGAAAACAAAAGTCTCATAAACTTCGTTTGAATATTAATATGAGCCTTCATATTCATTAATTTATGTAATGTTGATAACTTCCCATAAATAATAAAATAATTGACATACATGACATATTAATTGACAGTTCGTTACGTGTGATCCACAGTATGTCATCTTTTGTTTTTCACAGCAGCCCAGATGGAAAAATGGTTTTAGAGACTTTCTAAATCTAATTCGGTTGGTATCTTGGTTATTTACGGAGCAATATTAAAGAATGTATTGGTGCTTATTTTACGCAGAATTTCACGCAGGATCCAAAAACGTAAGATTCGTTGAGATGGGCCCACAAATAACTGAGTTATGATCGATCAAAGTTTCGGATATTGAATTTTAAGTTGAAAAATTTTCAAAGTTGAATATCTCCGAAATTACGAAAAATTTTAAGAAACGGTTTTCACCATCGTTTTTCTCGGTTACTATAGAATCTGATCTCAAAAGTCGAAAATTCGATGGTTAATTTTTTGGGCAAAAAAATTTTGCGACTCAATCGATGAAAAATTTTCAGATTTTCGTTATTTGATCGCCCCTCGTAAACTACTTGCCCTATTGATCTGAAATTTGACCAGTTGATAGATCTCGAGCTGCTCTTTCGATCAATATATAATTCAATAAAATTAAACGCAGTTTTCGCCCCAAAACGGCGTCTTAAAAATGACCCTAAAATCACCCTCTGAAAATGTCATTCGGTCGATATTTCGTTTATTTGTTAAGGAAATTTGAGCTACATATATGGGCTCATTTAACGCAGAATTTCGCGCTAAATCCAAAACGTCATCATTTTTCTCGTAAGTCAACAAATAACTGAATTAGAGGCGTTTGAAGGTTGTGTTTGTCGCCAGAGGTACGAAAACGATTTTGCTCGATATCCCCGGAATTAAGGGAAATATAAAGAAACCCTTTTTGAAATCGTTTTTCTCGCAATTTTTTTAGCTTAGAAATCTGTCTCAGATATTTCGAGTTCGAAATTTTCATTTTTTCATTAGAGAAGTTAATTAGCTGGTGGTACTGACAATTGAAGAACATTTTCATTTTCAAATTTTCATTTTTTTTACTCACGCCGAAATAACAGAACTCTAAAAATGGCTCTCAGAATAAGAATTCTCTAGAGCACAATCCGCCATTTAAATTTAATTCGAAGGTTCGGGACAGCAGGAAACAAATAAAAGTTAAATTCCCAAGTTATTTCCCTGTGTTCAGCAATGCCATATAATAACTCTATTGAAATGTCTTTATATCTACGTATTATTTACTATTATCAGACCGGGCCTACTTATTTTTACGACGCATAATTCATGCTGGAGACCCACATCTAATTTATTAGTATTATCGGCCTGATTATTCTTGTTCGTAAAGACCTCCTGATTTATCGGGATTACAGGTAACGTGTGTGTGTATTCCTGTTGAATTGCGCATTACGTCGCGATCAATACCGGACAGATCATTTGTAAAACAGATATGTAAAACATTCCTGGCCCAAATATGTAAATAGTCCGACCCATATGATATTTTTTCAAATTACGCCAACCAAATAAATACTTCCTTCAACACAACCTTGCTTTTTCATTCGGTTGAGTAACAACAAAAAAAACTTTGTTTTTACGTAATTCATTCAATGAAAACACATTAGCATAAGAACAAGACGCGTGCATTAGCAGAACTGTGTGTGTACATTCGTAATAAAATGGAAAGCCAATTTGCACTTTTGTAAATTCGACTTTTTACACCTCCAACGTGCTTGATAATGGGGAATAGAATCGGAGACACGCTTTCTCGCGTTTCTTCATCTTTTTTTTGTATTAATTTTCACCCAAACCGTACGAAATGGCTTTGTCACGTCGAAAAAGTACGACGATCACCCATTTCTTTCCCAGCACTAAATTTCTCTTTTTTCCGTGCCATTATATCGTCTCAAGGTTGGCATCACATCTTCCCAATGCTCTAGAATCTCGAACAATGCAGCGCTCGTCGCGAAATAATTTCATAAATCATCAAAGCGAGGAGTTTGTAAATGAGTTTCTTCCTCCACTGCCCCGATTTTGGGGGCTTTCTAGTCCAGGCAAAATAAACATGAACCTGGCTGATTTTTTGTGTGGACCTTCATTTTATTGTTCTAAACAAATTGTCAAAAGTCCCTATTGATAGGTGTGCTGCTAAAGAAATGAAAAACAATTCTTTGCAAATATCTCGTCACTGATGATTCCAACGGCAAAAGCACCTATTATAAAAATTGTACCTTATTAAATTTAGCCTTATGCAAATTGTTCCCAGTTTTTGAAATATTTGTGTCTATTTTGCCTGGATACTGCGAGATACCTGTTCATTTCTACAGCGTCATTTGTTGGTACACCTGTGTGGCTTTTAATTATGATAATTGTAAACAAAACAATGAATGCAAAAACACAGACGAAACGTGGGAATGATTGTAGGAGGAATAATAACTCAATATCGTTTGTAGAAGAACGGACAATGAATCGTGGAAGCTGATGACAGTGATGACGACGACGTCCGGATCAGATTTTGCCAACCACAGATGATTCCCATGTTGCAACACGAACTTGAATCATCCGAGGCTGAAGACTCCTCTCATATTCTCTTCAATCTCGTGACTCATCGTTTGCAGAGATTTCAAAGAATGTGAACTTGTATCTGTCGAAGACACGCTACCTCTGGCCCGCGTCCAAAACTCGATGACCTTGAGAGGAGCGTCAAAAAGTTGTAAAAAAAACGACCGAATTTGTCGATTTCCAAGTGAGGTGGTGGTAGAATTTTCATTTTAGGTTATCCGTTCGCGAAACTTTGTACCAAGTTCACGTACAAGGCCACAACGCGCCTATCTTTCCATATGTGCACGTATGGCCGTTGAACTTGAACTTGTCGCGGTACAACCGCTATTGTACCACCTCACCTCATTTCTAAATATAGATGAAGAAACTCTTCTCATTAGGTACATGGAGACAATATCGACCATTCTCACCCTCACCCTCGCTTCCAATCTACTGAAACACACCCGCCATTGCGTTCTCATTCAGTTTTATGTCCATCGAGGGGTTGCATGTCACCGTATGTGCAGGTAGCCAGTAAATAACGAATGAGTGACAAGTGTGGAGTTAGAGCATCGCAACGGAAACATCGCCCGTATCGAATTAAATCGTTTAATAATGACGAGAACCACAACGTATTCAAATCCCGCTTCTATTGCGCCTATTTAACCCGCGAGGGTTGATTAAATTAGTGTGAAGTTGACAGTTTTTATTGCGTTTGATGATGATAATCGTTCAATAGGGCTCACACCCATAAATATCCCACTTATCACTCTGACAGGGTTGTTCGAAAAGGTCACCACCACTTTGACGTCATCTCGAATCACTCAGTTTTCACCGTCTGGTAATCAAAATTCACGTCGTTGACTTGAGTCATGTTTTACTGGTTAATTCAGTTATGACTCGCTTCCGTCGACTAATTGTTCAGCTCCAATTGTAAGATGGTCACTTAGGAAGTGCACGGAAAAAATTTCAAGTTCTTATACCACCAATTACAATGATTAGAGGTTAAGTTCGCAGCTTGTCCGAAGCTCGTTTTACAAAAAAAACTAGTATTTTATTGTTTGACATTTTTGTGTAATGTTGCTACATCACGACTGACTGCTAATGAAAGAGCTTTTTGTTCAACTTTTGTGGAAGTAGGTCAGGAGAAAATCTGATGACACATCGTGTTTGAAAATGATTTTCATCTAGTTACTGTTGGAATGTAGTTTTGTGCCGCTCGCATTGTACTGCAATCCGTCACTTTGGCTCTCTGTCAATAGTGTCATTTGTCAAAAGTCAAAATCGCCAATAGGAAAAGTATTTAAAGAACAAACAGAAAAATTAAGCTGAGCAGAGGCTTATCTTAACTAATCTTATATATAAAGCCAACTTATCTCTTCAGCGATCCACGAGGAGATCGATAGAAAATCACTAGAAATCAGGAGAAGTTAACCAAAATCACAAGAAAATCATCGAGGAAATAAGGGGAAGTTACACAAAAACAAAAGGAAATCAGGGGAAGTCGAACGAAATTAATACGAAATCGCTAGAAAATCAGGGGAAATCATTAGAACATCAGGGGAAGTTAGGCGAAATCACAAGGAAATTAGGGGAAGTCAGGTGTACGTCTGTCATTTTAAAAAAGTATTAACCCCTGACAAGTCATCATGTCATCAATAGGAAATTACTAGAAAATCAGGGGAAATCATTAAGACATCAATAGGGGAAGTTGGACGAAATCACAAGGAAATTAGGGGAAGTTAAGCGAAATCAAAAGGAAATCAGTGGAAGTTAGACAAAATGACAAGGAAATCAGAGGAAATTAGAGGAAATGACAAGGAAATCAGGGGGAATCAGCGGATTTCAGTAGGAAATCAAGGGAAGTTAGACGAAATCAAAAGGAAATCAGTGGAAGTTAGACAAAATGACAACGAAATCAGGGGAAGTTACATAGAATCGCAAGGAGCTCAGGGGAAGTTGGACGAAATCAATAGGAAATCACTAGAAAATCAGGGGAAATCATTATTACATCCTAATAATCATCTTCGTAAAGCCGCATTTTTTAATTTGTACGGAAAATCAAAAGCGGTTAAATGAAACAAACTTCAGTTTTCGTGTTATTTCCAACCCTCCACCTGTGAGAAAGTTGTGAACAGCAGCAAAGATCTCGTGACGAGTCTCCAGGCACAAAAACTTGGGATTTAAAAAACCGTGTAGTCCTTAGAAGTTTCCGGTTTCGGCAATTACCAGCGCTTGATGAATTCTACATCTGTTTTACAGTTAACTTGCAATTTCGTACAGTTTTCATTAGACGGAATGACGTCATACCTTTTAATTATTGATGTTTATGAACCATTTAAAGTCAAGAGATAATTTGGTTTAAAACGCTGTTAACTAAATTGCAAAACCACAAACAAGAATCAATACCAGCGAGTCAAAGAGCTAAAGGAAAAGCGCCTCTTTGGAAATTTCTATTTAAAAACGAGAAAAGATTTCTGATCAAAACCTTGAGATCTCATCATATTGTGTACAAAAGAACAATCCCAAAAATGTCTAATAACATCCGTATATGGTGGGCCAGTTGCGTGGGCCTTAACGATCCTCGTCTGATCATATGGAAATAATTCCCACCCACAAACAAAACGACAAGGACAATCTTGAGCAAACATTTACTTATTCGTCCGAAAAATTGTTCCGTTGCATCACATCCTCTGACTTTTTTTGGTGCTTAAATTTATTGATCGTCGCAGAGGTACCGCAATTATCGAGATCCTCTAATAAAATTTGACAGAATCATTATTTTGTTTCACCTGGAAATAACGGTCGTTTCCGGTTGCTGATGGTTTGGAACTCAACCAAGACTGCGGAGAATGCAAGCACCTCTCTGAAATTATCGTGTCTGCACTGCAGGAATTTAATCAAAAATCAAAAATGAAGCAAAAGCTTCGTTATGGATACAATAGGGAACTAATAAAGAGCCTTTTTTTGGGGCCATGTGGCCATTGAGGAACAGAAGAAGAGAAGCTTCATCGCCCAACGTCTTTCATTCAAAATTTTAATGACTCCACGTCCGGCCAACGTTATCTCAAAATCTCGCGCATTTATTTATAAATTATGCAATGCAACCGGATTTTTCCGGTCGCCACGATGCTTTCACACGAATCATCGTGTGTGGACTTTGGTCTAGACTCCCGAGCGCGAGATTTCCTCTTGGATATGTGGAAGTGGCGCCTAATGGATTTAATATCTTCCCTATTCAATTAATCACGTTTCGTTTTCGGTGAAGAGGCCAATCGAGCTTTGAGTTCTTTAAACGCACTGACACGTGTTCGGCGTGTTTTTTCCCTTACCTTATGTTAAACGTAACGAAAAAATATCCGGCAATGCGAAAAGAAATCCAAAAGAAAAGTCACCAATATTTATTTCACACTTTCGTCACAACACAAGATAACGATTTTCGTTGAACTAGAGGGGTTCACGTGCTCTCGTAACGAGATTCGAACGGCTAATGGCGTAGACCCCGCGCGTTTTGCCGGTTTTACGGCCTGTACTCCGAGTGGGGTCCTGTGCTGCGCTTCGATTGGCCCCGGAACTACGTCACTATTCATAGTCCGGGTCGATCCTTAACGTTCTTTTCCTATTCATTTTGGCGTTGCGTTTGCTTTCTGGGTTTTTACCTGCTCGGTTTGTCTGAAAACAGGTGTTTCGATCTGTTATTATTATTAAACGATCGGGTTCAGGTTGAACGGATCTTGTGCTATCGATAGGTTTGGAAAAATGAAGAAAACGCGCCTTTATCGTGTGAACGGAATTTACTTTATAATAAAATCATGTCACTAGTTTTTTTACTGCCGTTACATATTTGTTTCTTCACTTTATGTGGAACGGTCAAAGTAAATAAAGTCTTCGGTTTGGTAATGTCATGTGTTGCAATGCAATGTTTTTTAATTAGCAAACAATAATAAATCATCAAACAGTGTCAAACAACGAACAATTTTTTCAACGAAATCAGATCTTCGTTGACAAAATATCACATTCAAGCAGCACTTTGTGACTTTATGTAATAATAAATATCTCAAGTGTTATCGGGAATTAAGAATCTCAGTAACCTTTAACTTTATTTGGGAAGATATAATGTGCGAATCGTTTTAATTAAACCATATTGTTGATGAGACAACTGAAAGTTCCTAAAAATGGCTCTCGAATTAAGAAGCACAATCCATTGTTAATCGAATTTTATGTGGAGCTTCGGGAGTGGGGGAAAAAAATTAAATTCAGATTTCCATATCATTACCCCATGTTTAGCAATCCGCGGAACACCCGGTACCTACATGTAAATATTATAGTACATTGTATGCGCCTTTTTTATTTCTCACTCGTTGCTGTAGCAACTGGTGCTAAATGAGCGTGTTCTCCGTGGGTCAAAGAAAATGAAAGTTGACTGTGTAACAGTCACCTAGCAACGCCATAGCGACATGGCTAATAGACAAAATAGTTGACAGCGTCTTTCGTTCTTTTGTCATTGTAAATGCGCACGATTTTTGTTGTACAGCCCTCATGAACTAAAACTAAGTAAACCTTCTTCGACCGATTTCTCGCTTATTTATGGAGCAATCTTGAAGTATTTGGTGTTCATTTTACGCTGAATTTCACGTAGAATCCAAAAAGGTAAGACTCGTTAAGATCGGTCCACAAAAACCTGAGTTAAGGGCGATCAATGTTTCGGATATTGGATTTTGAGTTGGAAAATTTTCTAAGCTCAATATATCCGAAACTACGAAAGATTTTGAGAAACGGTTTTCACCATCGTTTTTCTCGGCTCATTTCTGCTAAGAATTCTTTCTTAGATTTTTCAAAAGTCAAAAGTATATTTTTTTATCAAACTTGCGTTTTGAGGCTCATCAAAAGAATAACTTGCATTTCCCACTCGTATGAAATGTTCGTACTTATGGGAAAGGATCATTCATTCCACGCTCGTTACACAATCTACTATTTTATGAAAGCCCGTAAAATCCGCACCCCTCAGTTACATGACCATTTTACTTAAAATATTGTACATCATAACAACACTCAATTTGTGGAGTAAAAAATGATGTCATTTTCGACCTACTGAAATATGAAAATGAAAGTTGTGACTGCGAATCAAGGCCGATGAGATGTGTTAATAAAACTTGTGATGCATTTTTAAATTTAGAGAACTGGTATCTAATGGATGCCTGTCACAGCCTCTTTTAACAATTAATATTAAAGCAAGTCGACGTACCTATTTCTGTACTCCTACTTCGAGATAAACAAAGAGTTTTTGTCGCTTCCATCCGAAAAAAGTCTTGACGACAAAAACAATGATTTTTAAGGTAATATTCAGGTTTCTGACCTGTCTTATTATTATGCAAATACAGATACACACAAGGTGCAACTAATGTTGTTCTCCATACTTGGCTATGTTGTTATTGCACACTTTAAAAATATCGTGATTTATCTTTTGAAAAAGCATTAGTCACGCGTTAAATAGCAAAGTGAACGACTCGGAAAGTGTATGAAAAAGTTTATCTTATCCATATTGGGAAAATGACTCACTATAAAAGTTAAAAAGTCCTCATTTTCACCCGACCGGACCGGATACATCATAATGAAATTTCATTTCAATGAGTTTGCAGTAGTGCGACATGAATAATCATGTTAGATTACATCGAATTAAATTATTAACTGTGTTTGAATGCAGTTACGGCAATTGCCTAACTTCTTGGCTCTGCGTTAAATTGCCTTAATGGCGTTTTTAATACTAAGCTCACACGTATGAGTGATGGCATGGAAATATATTTGGTTCAAAGTATCGATTGGAATTTCGTGATTCTATTGGTTTTAATAATGGAATTAGGGAGAATATCTCGAAGATGTTGCAAGGGGATGAATACACTGACGTTTAAAAGTCTTGCACCTTCCACATTTTTGAATTCCATTTTAGAGAGAACTAAAAAGGATTTTAAAAATCTTATATTTTAAACTTCTTTTTATTAAAATTTGTATCTTTGTTATTTTTTAGATTATGACAATGAAATTTTTGGAGGTTCCTACTTCTTAAGTGGTTCATTAATTGCACAAAAGCACAAAATTTTAGAACAAGAAATAGAGATTTTAGAAACTTTTACTTTAGAACGATCTAAAAATGTTCAACTTTTTTTATAAAGTTTAAAATACAGTTATGCCCATCTTTAAATTTTCATATTTATTATAGTTTTATAAGGGGTTGCAAAATTTTTGAACGTGAGTGTATTTTATCGCGATGTCATCCGTCAAACTGGAATTTCCTCACATAGTTTTTACGACTTTGCCGTGCATAAAAAATTCAAGATAGTAACTTTGGCCTTGCAAACATGCACAATTTCCCACTTTCCCTACTCTGGTTAAAAGATAAAAATCTTAAATGGACGTGTGGACAAGCCCCAAAAGCTGTTAATATTCCGGCCCCGTTTGCTCTCGACATACGTCCACTAATAATGATGATGCGTATGGAGTAATGCATATAAATTTCTACGATCGTTATTAGGAAGAGGGCAATTGCACTGTACAAGTCATGTAATAGTGATTGTTTCTGATGGAATCATAAGTAGTCGCTATTTATTCCGATGGTTTACAACACGGACATGTCGTAGTTCTGGAGCCATTTCGTGTAAATTGAGCCCGTGGGACTTTTATTAAACGATCAGCATTTTAATCGAGCCATTGAGAATGGTCATTGTTCTTTGATAAGTCGAGACGTTTTTTCAAGATCAAGATCGCTGCTATTATTTACATGTGATGATAATAAGTTGTACAATTCGCGATATCGTAAAGGTCGCTGCACCCAATTTTCGGTAAAAATTTAATAACGATATTTAGATATGTAAATTATTAATCGAAGCGAAATTTATTGCGTAATTTACATCACCTAAAATTTTTCTTGTTTGTTTTGTTGGTTCTTTCAGCAGCATTGTGGCAGCTGAAGCGAATAATGATTAAAATACGAAAAATGCGATTAAACATGTCTTGTTTATTAAGAACGTCATTGCCGTCGGCGAGACTCTTTATCCACAAAAAATGTAATCTCAATGAACTCTGCATAGGAACGATAATTACGAAGCTCCTTGAGATGGAACGCTGCGCTGTCTCGGGTGGATTAGATACGGGACGGACATTGTTAAATTGCAATTAATAAGGCTGGAAATGAGGCAGCAAACTGATTTCTAGTTCAACAAATTTTCATGTTTGTTACTCCTCGTATTTAAGAATAACATTGTCAACCGTTTGACCCAATTTTACTGCAACTGAGACAAAATTCTCCCACGACGGGATTGTTTCAGTTCCCACCAATTTTTTTTCAGTTGTTCAGTGAAGAATCCGAAGCCGCACATATTCCAACAATCGTCTATAATCTCCGGTTCTAAATATAGAAACGGTAAATCGTGTTTTTGCCGCAAAAATCCCGACCTACTGGCAATTAATGACTAATTAAGGAAACCGCATATCTGCATTGTATTCTCATGGAAATCCATATTCACACATGGCTATATAAACTAGTAACTGGGTGTGACATTTCATTTATGACTAAGGCCTAAATAATTCCTGTTATTACTGTACTGAGGTTCAAAAGTTTTGCACCCTCCACATGTGTGTATTCCATTTTAGAGAAAACTAGAAAGGTTTGCAAATAACAAATATTTTCAAATTTTTTTTAATAAAATTCGTATCTTTGATAATTTTTAAGTTATGTCGATGAAATTTATGGAGGTCACTATTTCTGAAGTGTTAATTTTTTTTCACCAAAGCCCAAAATTTTAGAACAAAAAATGGAGATTTTAGAATTTTTCATTTTAGAACGAACTAAAAATTTTCAACTTTTTTTTAATAAAATTCATATCTTTGTTAGTTTTTAATTTTTATGACGATGGAATTTGTGGAGGTCACTATTTGTAAAGTGTTCATTAATTGCACCAAAGCACAAAATTTTAGAACATAAAATAGAGATTTTAGAATGTTTCATTTTAGAACGTACCAAAAATTTTCAACTTTTTTTAATGCCAGATTTTTGAACGTTACTATATTTTCCAGCAATGGAAGCGTTGGAAACCTGCATAAACTATTGGGAGGACGCCTTAGCCCTCTACCGAACTCGAGACGGAGGAGCCGTGGCCGTCCTCGGCCCCGAAGAGGCGAATTTCTGCAGAGACCTCCAACACCTTCTGGACTCTGCAATTGACTTACAAGACAAATCTGAGATGTTATTCTTAGACCAAAGATCTGTTCTCTTTCGTCGAGAGAGCGGCACTCACCTTTCCGAAAACGGAATCGACGCGGATTTATCCGGTGGAGAGAGTTTTGCTTCTGCTCAGGATGTTGTACGTATATAAATCAGAGAATTTTTTTTTTCAAGTTGTTAATAATAACAATCAACAATTTCTGCAGGTGGCGGACCTGCGCGAGTTCGAGGAATTCTCCGACTATTTCCCGGACTTGGAACAATTCCCTCTGTATCAGGCGGCGCTGCGCCACCTGGAAAACGGGGGAATTCCCTGCAGAACCCTCCGAACTGAGCTGGTGAAGTGCGGCTCCGACGGAGAGTACCTCGGCAAGCTTCACTGTTTGCGTCTGGCTTTCCAACATATTCTCCGCGACAGGTCGAATTACATCTGGTTTGCGGACGCCGGCCGACAAATCCTCGCGGATCTTTTATTGTACGCCGATCGAGACCCAAAAGACTTCCTTATTGGGTACGAAGAAATGCTCAAATACATCCAAGAGCCGTGCAACTGGCGCGAACTCGAAGAGGAACTCAGTCAGAAAGGCGTCAAAGCTTTGACGTTTTACGACGTCGTGATGGACTACATCCTCATGGATGCTTTTGAAGACTTGGATTCACCACCTTCCTCCGTAACCGCTGTCGTCCAGAACCGGTGGTTGTCGAACGGTTTCAAAGAAACGGCGCTCACGACGGCGGTGTGGTCCGTTCTTAAGGCCAAGAGGAGGATGTTGAAGTTCCCCACAGGTTTCATGGCGCATTTTTATACAATTTCAGAGCAGCTTTCGCCACTTTTAGCGTGGGGTTTTCTGGGGCCGGACGAACTTCTCAGGGATACTTGTGTGTACTTCAAGGACCAAGTTATGGGGTTTTTGGTTGATATTTTTAGTTTTCAGACGTGTAGGTATACGAATGTTGAGGAATTAGCTATCGATGTTGTACAGAATTTGAAAGTTAGAATAGAGAATATAAGTCAAAGGTTAAGTGCTCAGTCATAGTTCCATTCGTGTTTCTATTCAAAAGTGGATGATCGGTAATGATACCGAGTGTTGTTTTAGTCGAAATTACAACGTCGATCGGTTTTATAAAATTGAACCATGGGCTTGGGTGTACATTCCTTACGTAAATGTTCGAGTCCTTGCCAATTAGAGATGGAGAGATAATAATTGCACTTTACCACTGTATGTTCGTTTTTATGTAAAGACAATTATTAAAAAAAAATAATCTCAAGCTGCGTTTTAATTAGGTACAACCTGAGATTTAAAAAAAAGAAAACTGACGATAAAAATGAACGAAATAGCTCCATTAGCGCCCGAAGGTTATGCAACCAACATTATATGGTAAACCCACAAGCATTAAATATTTCAAAATGAAAATTTTTATTAAAATTCATATCTTTCTTAGTTTTTAAGTTATCACGATAAATTTTATGGAGGTTCCTACTTTTAAAGTGTTCATTAATTGCACTAACGCACAAAATTTTAGAACAAGATATAGAGATTTTAGAATTTTTCATTTCAGAACGAACCAAAAATGTTCAACTTTTCTGTAATAAAATTCGTATCTTTGTTAATTTTTAAGTTATGACGATGAAATTTACGGAGGTCACTACTTTTAAAGTGTTTAATAATTGCACCAAAGCACAAATTTTTAGAACAAAAAATAGAGATTTTAAATTTTTTTACTTTAGAACGAACCAAAAACCTTAGTTTGGACAAAAAAAAAGAATAAGATTGCTCCATAAGCGCCCGACAGTTATGCAACCAACAATACAGGTAAACCCGCAAAGATTAAAAATTTCAAAATGAATATTTTATTAAGTCGAATATAAATAAACTTAAATAACAGCTGTTACCATTTAAAATTGATGATTGAGTTCGATATGATCCTCTTCAATATAGCAAACTCAACTAAAAATGAATAATCCGCCACTTTCAAAAAAGCGGTTCTTTCTAAAAATGGGTCATTTAATTATTTATCTGACGGACTGAATGGATGATTCATTTTGGTTGAGAATACAATATAAACATTAGTACACGTAATTTTTCATTTATCTAAAATCATCTCCTAACTCTGCGTGCAGGCGGTGGCATCATTTCGCTTTCATCATCAAACCTGCACCTATCAATATATTCCAGAAGCTTCTCCTTAGTTATTGGATGTTGAATGCTGCCACAAACAGCTGAAATTGTTACAATAAAGTTTAATTCCACAAAAACCCGCACGTACCTTTGGCAGTGTTAAAACTGTTTGGATACGATTTATCCGTTCGTTCCCTCATGAATTTCCACTGATTATTTTCAAATTTACATTCAACTATCTTATTGTCTAGATCCTTTAAAGCTTTCGTGTACTTCATCTTGGCAAACGGCGCATCTAACTGCCCAACATACAAATAGCAGACTTTCTGCGAAACGATCCCTTCTCCTTCCTCTTTGACTATTTTCAGTCTAAAATCGACGGAATTCATGTCCAGCGGCTTCCACTTTAAGACTTCGTCGCAACGCCCAGGGACGTAGGGTTCCTTCGCTGGTTGGAAAATCAACCCGTCTGGTTCATGGGACAAGGTGCGTGCGAACTTCTCCCCCAAGAGATTCGAAGCTTGTGTCACCTCCCAGAAGTCTTTCTTGCGGACACTGAATGGTTCCAGCGTCTTGTTGATTAAACCACTTTCCATCGCCATGTAACGGGGTTTGATGATTTCATTCTCCAGGCAAAGGAGACGCGTGGGATGGAAGGGCATCTTCCCCACGTCTTGCCCCTCGAATTTAATTATATCGTACGCTAAATACCGCGGGATGTCTTCGCCGTTGACCTTGTCGATCACCATCTCCTGCAAGACAGTGTTAAGGGAGTTGTACTGAAATTACAGTGAGTTACTCCATCGAGAAGAGTGTCCTTTAGGTGCCTCCTCAGGTCTTTTCGGTGTGGAAAAGTCAACCCACTGACTTTAAACGCGTTGTGGTCGCGATCGAAGAAGTAGACTTCGTCGGCGCCGTCGATGAGCATCATGTATCGCATCCCGTCGGCCTTCCACGACACTCTGTAGGGCTTCTGATGGAGCAACGTGATGTTGTTGTTGTCCATCGACACGGGTTGGCACCCAGGAAAGTTCTTCTTCTTCCACTCGCACATGATTTGGACCTTCTTCTGGACGTGGAAGGCTTTGGGTTGTTCGGTGAAGAGCGTTACTCCGCGGACGCCTTCCATGAACGTGGCGTTTTTGAAGCCTCTTCTTGAAGATACGTGGCTGGAAAAAATTTTCGTCAGATTTAGTCTTGCAGAAAGTTCAATTACTTAGAAGACGTGGCTTGTTCGTAGTTCTCCCGTGGGGGCTCCGAGTTGTTATCTTCAAAACACCACCCTGGAAGATTTGGGGCCGGAGGGGTGTCTTCCACGTCGTCATATCGCGCGTAGAGTTCAGTCAAATAATCGGATTTGTATATTCCAGGAGGCCTAAAGACTCTGGTTAGTTTATACCCCCGATAAAGTGAGTTTTTACCTCATTTTCGCAAATGTGTCTATGGCCAGCTCGAGCTCCAAGTCCATTTTTTCTACCAAGTAGGAAACTATTAGGAATCCTGTCCTGTTAAACCCGTGAGTACAATGAACTGCGATCTTCTCTAACGGATGGTGGATAATAAAATTATGTACTAGTTGGATAAACGTGTTTGTTTGTTCTCTTGAGGGTGTCTCTCCATGCCCCCGACATTGCAATTTTATATACTTACACCCTTCACTCTCAACTTCAGTCCGATCGTAAAATCTTGAGGTATTTGTTAAATCGATCCACAGCCCAAATTTGATCTACAAACGGATAATAATAAAAGAACCAACACTTTTTTCCCACCTTTTTAGTCTTGCACAGATCGAACAGCATCCTCGGCGGAAATCTGCACTCTGGGGGCACCATGCCATCATATTCCGTGCTCAGCGGAGTCTTAAACGCCATAAAATGTCCCATAATCAAGTCAGCGGCTTTGCGGGGGCAGTGCATCCACCGATTTGGGACAGGTCCGGGGGCCCTCCGACTCATTGTCAAAGAAAGTGAGGTTATGTCCGGGAGAAATTCGACACAACAGGGGTTTTCGCACGATTCGGTTCCGCAAAAAGGGCACGCGTGTCTGTTAATCGATTTCACATTGAATAAGGCAACGGGTTTTGGTTAATTATCCAGAAATGCACACATATTGGTTTGTTATGGAATTCTGCAGAATGACGTTTCGAGGTCATTGAAATCACCCGCTAGAATGTAGTCGCGAAATCCACCAGGTGAAAATGAGGGGATTGGAAACCGGAAAAAAGAGTTTACGGTGCGCCGTTTCTGGTTCAGTCACTATTAAACAGATGGTATTGAAAGTGGAAGTTAAGAAGCGCCGGAAATTCGGTGTTTTTATGTAATTTTTTTATTGTTCTGTTATACTCTCTATTTTCTAGTGCTAGCTTCACTCCAATATTATAACCTCAAACTCAAAAGTTGGTTTAGTTCAAGCGCCAAAATTACCAGAATGGAAACTAGAACTTTGAAATTTTGAGTTTATTTCCACAGTCCTCAGTAAATGTTTTCTTTTCTGGATCAATAACTAAATAACTGCCCGAGATGCCATCCAAAAAGAAGCGAGGACGTCCCCGAAAAGACTCCGTCAAAACAAAGACCCCTAGGAGGAAAAAGTCTAAAAAGACAGGGAGCCCCCTTAGTACCGACCCTGAGACAAGTCCCTGTAAAGGTTTCAATGAAGTGCCACTTCCCAAGACTGCTAATAAGTGTGATTTTACAAAGAAAGAAGACCTTTTTGATAGTTTATTAGATGAGAACCATAAGCGCAACTTTAAGTACAACCCCAACATGAAAACTTACGCTAACAAAAAGAAGGAAACTCCCCAAGTCAACTTGCTGAAGTTTCACGACAACGAAACTCGCAACGACGTTGTGAAGTGGCTAAATGACAACCGGAATGTCTTTGACAGGTTGACACAGAGTCAGTTTGAAGCTCCTGAAGACTTTGACACGCAATTAACGTTGGACATGCCGTCAGTTTCGCAGGCAAAGTCAAACCGGCCGACTAGAGAACTAAGGAGGCATTGCGGTCCGTACAATTTACGAGCGAAGTCTTTGGATATTAAGGTGCAAAAAAACGAGCAGAAGGGCAGGAATGAGAGGCACTCTCTTGCTGGCGATACTCCGGAAATGGAAAACTATATCATTGAAGAGGTGGTTACCAGAGTGGAGGCTCCTGTTCCTGCCGATGTTAAGGCCATCCAAGATCTTATGGAGGATGAATACTTGGATCATCTTGAAAAAGAAATGCTGCAGGGTGAAGATCGGAGGAATTATAGTGGGTGGGATAGAATCAGAGATCTCAACAAGAGTATTAACACGAAGAGGAGACCAAAACAACTGAAAATTACCGTGAAAGAATCGCAGAGCAAGCACGAGACTTGCAGCAATCTCTGTTTTGATTACAGTTTATTCGAAAATTATTTCGTAGAAACGACGGAGAAGCTATTGGGGGCTCCCTCAAAACTCCCGACCAGGGAAAAAGACAATGTTTTGAACGTGGGGAAAAGATTTCTCAGTCTGTTAACCCAAATGGTTGCGAAAAACGGGGGTGACTCTCTAAAAGAATTGCGTTCTTTGGTCATGGAGGCTAATCAACTTCTTCAGGTCTTGGAGTCAAAAGCGACTCAAACTGTTGTTGAAAACGCAGCTAAAGGGGTTCAGACAGCCTCCAGTTCTACCCATGTGGGGGTTCAAACTTATGCACCTGTTAGAAATGAATCCGCGCAGACTGAAACCCACACAGTTAGTATAGGAGTTCAGACAGAAAACTTAGTTTTGAAGTTAAGTCGACAAGCTTCCAGTGCCTCAAGCGCCACCGTTTCCGATATTTTTCCTTTTGTCAGAAGGGAGCGTGTTGAACCGAACGACGCCTTTAAAGACGATCTCGATTTTGACACTGAAGATCTGCTTAGGATCGATTCTGATATAAAAAATCAGCCGGAAGACGTAGAGGGCGCGAATAAGGGAGACTTAAGAAGCGAAATGATTGCCGGTAATTCATCAGTGGAGTCCCAAAGAAAGGACAGTGGAGGAACAAAACGAGAGAGTACAACCGCAACAACTGCAAAATCAGTTTTAGTGGTCTCCAACGAGAAGAGTGACTCGAATAAAGGGAATAAAAGACCTTTAGGTACTCCAGAATTTGATCGGCCGAAACGACCGTGTGCCAAGTTCATCAACGAGCATTTGTCGGTGGGGTTTTCATCGTGTGTTGGTGAAGAACTGGAAGAACCAGAGCTAAAGGAAAAAGTTACGGAATGGCCGGAAGGCAGTGATGATGATGTGAGTAGACTTTAGGAGTGCGTTCTTATTTTTGTCTGGCAATTTTAGGAATGTTTGGTCAACTTATTGACCAAATATGAAAAGGAGCGCAACAATCCGAATCTTCAAGCTAAATCCACAACTCAAGAGCGAATGGAAGAACTAGAAAAGATGATTACCGACGCCACGGAACTGAAGTTTTGCACAGATCAAGATTTAAACAAACGCGAAGCGAAAAAATCGAACGGTGAGTCAATGCTACACTGAGTTACGTCCAAATTTGGCATTTGGTTGATGTATTAAGACAAATGAATCGTTAAATTTTGAAGGCAATCCGTCATCTCTGAAAGAAATTTTACCTTTATTTTCACCTGTAAACTTGGTTTTAGTTTATTGTTTTTTTGACACTTGTTATATTAATTCATACCTTGGGTGAATTGGATTTTATATACAGTGTCTTGGAAAATGTCATGAGTTTAAAGACGAGCATTACGTGGGGGTTGACCACATGCAATAGTCAGACCCATATGGAGGGGCTTAGAAACTCTTAGTAGAGGCAGTAGACGCCCTAGAGTGACTGGTAATCGCGAAGAACGTAAAGTGGACTTGAGGGCCCATCAGAACCAACACAAGCTGTTGGTATAAATTGGATAAGAGCATAAGATCACAGAATATCCATGAGTACAATTTATCGACGAAAACTCTCATTTGGACTTCAGACTGAACCATCTTATTTCCAGCACGCCCAGGAGGGATGCTGAATGTATAAGAGGACGAAGAGATGTTACGCATTTTTAATTTATTCTAAGTAAAAATTGCTGAATTTTCTTGAAATTCTAATCATTTGTTTTTCTCAATGCAGAAACTCCTTCTACCAAACTTGAACATTTTACGTCAACTCCTTCAGGGTGCTTCATTTTCTTTGAAACGCAGTGTATTTTTAATCATTTTCATTATTCTTATTATTGTAGTTGGCAAAACTGATTCCACGGCGGTTGGCGCGTCGAAAATTACAACCCAAGAACACATGGAAGGGTTGGAAAATCTCATTTATAATGCCACCAAAGGAAAACCTCTGGCAGAGGAGGAAAATCCAGTAATTGAACGATCATCGACCACAATTATCGACGTGGATGACGATATGGACTACTTTCAAAGTTCTTTCGATCTTCGCACAAACAAAACAGCAAGGAGAAGTTTGTTTGCTTCCACGAAAGAAGAGGAAGAGAACAGATTTTCGGAATCAATGTTTGGAAGTTTGACGCAGGATATTGTAATGCAAAAATGCAACGAAGAAGAGGAAGACACTAAGAAAATTAACATTTTGGAAGACATCATTCTGAAACCCGCTGATGTCGCCATGGAGGACGATGAAACGAACTCAGATGTTGATATAGTCGAGTGTACCCCTCAAAAAGCGGATCTGTCGTTCAAGAAGCAGAGGTACATCGTCGAAGAATTAGAATCGAAATAATTATCTTTATTTACAGGAAAGAATTAGTTCTTGATGTTACTCTACCGCCACCGTTAGAATTTCAAGACTCCGAAAAAGCGAATTACCTGAATCAGTCGACGGTTGAACAAAATTTGTTGAATTCACCGCGGTACCCTTTAGCTGCCATTAATAAAATAACGAGCACCCCAAGCTCGCAGACGCGCGATAGTGAGAACTGCAGCGTGTCGCCCATTTCTTGCTATGGAAATAACTGGACTCCCAAACACTCATCTGGTTCTGTTTACGAGAAAACGAATCAGGAGAACCAACGCACTAAATCCACCCGGAAAAATAAGCGGGTTTTGGGGCCTTTCGAGCTCGCTCAACAACAAGCCAGAAAGTTCTCCCCGCTGACAATAATAAAGAAACCGGTGAGTGAGGAAACTCACTTCAATTCAACTCCGAAACAAAAGAGTATCTTAACGTATATTCGGGCTTCGCAGGAATCTGAAAATATTGCACGAAAACCCTGCATAGCTTGCAGTAGACTAAGCAAAGAACAAGTGATCGCGATTTCGTCTTTGACCAACAAGAAGTTAGTCACGTATAGTACGAGTTTCACTCAGCGAGTTACTCATTTGGTGGTGTCAGTCAACGAGAAGAACTGTTTGAAAGATCATACGATCAAATTCGTATCGGCTGTTGCGGCAGGAGCGTGGGTCTTGAACTTCGGATGGATTCAAGAGTGTTTGGCTAAGAATGCATTGGTCTCCGAGGTAAGGCATTTTAATTAGATACTGATCGATTAACTTTATTCTTTAGCAACCTTATGAAGTTTTGGACGTGTCGGGTCAGCCGGGGCCGCAAAAGTCTCGACTGATGGGAAAAACACAGCCTCTTTTAAAGGGTTATAGAATCTACGTGGCGCCACCTTTTGCTTCGACCACTCGGGAAGAAATAGAGGTGAGTTTCTAACTACGTCACTCTAGAGACTGTTTCTTTGTATTTTTAGAATGTCGTTAAATTATCGGGGGGTACAACAGTTCGGACACCGGAGCATTTGTTGGATAAGAATGGAAACACCTGCATTATCGTCACGGAGGCGAAAGCTACCCAAGATTTTGATTTGTACGAAAGTGAGTGAGAATTCGTTTGTTTTCGTTCTTTTGTAACCACATTTTACGCATTTTTTTGTTTTGTAGCTTGGCTGGAAGTTCTCAAAGTCGTTACAGTGGATATAGAGTGGTTAAGCAGGTCCGTGGGACAATATCGTCTTCTGAGTCTACGTCCATTCACTTTGTGTTCCGATGACACTATCGAAACCTTGGGGTATCCGGCTAATTTAACGGAAAATATGATATATTCGTTCTCACAGCAGACATTTAGTAGTGTGCCATCTTCCTGATAATGTATAAAATATTGTAATTTTGAGAGTATTTTTTCTATAAATATATATTTTTGTTTAATTATATTTTTTACTTACCATTGTCATGTTTCCAAATGCTACAAAAAGAGCTTTCTTTAAATTAATTTATTTTTTTACTGTTTCAGGTCTGTTATTTTGTGATTTTACATTACACACTTGTTAGCTTCTTAAATTCTAAAGTAATCTTCTTCGTTCCTTTAGAGCTAATACTGGAAAAATCAAACTCTTGAAACTCCAACTGATCGCAGTCCTTCTCCGCAGCAACCTGAAATCCGAGTTGTTGCCCAATTTTCTGAGTAATGAAAGACGTGAAAATCGAACTAATAATTTTCGGCCGTGGTTCTAAACCCAGTTGCGAATCTCCAATGGGCAACTTCACATTGATCCCATTAGCCAAACTCGTTGCAATCTCAAGCGAAATTTCGCTCAATTTCTTCCCAATCCCGCGCCCTTTACATTCCGGGGAAGTACTCAAAAACATTAGTTCAAACAAACAATCGATTTGACAATACTCAAAAAGATTACAAAGATTGTCGAATTGAGCCATAAACTCAACCACGGCTTTCGCTTTTGGTTGCTTCCACACTCTTGCGAAGTTTTCGAAAGCTGGATTATCGCGATCCTGCAATAAAATTAAGAAACTTAATTAAGTTAGTGTGTGGTTTTTCTTTTACCTGGATTTTGTTGAATGCCACTCCGACAACTTTGTTTGTTGAGGTGTCCACTGCAATGACTGTGACTCCGTCATAGGCGGTGGTTCTGGTGAGGTCTCTGATTTCTTTTAGGGCTTCGGGGCTTTGAGAAATGCCCATAACTGAGCACACGTTTTCGTAAGGGAAAAAACATGTATCGATCAAGGTTAGAGCGTCCTCGAGGTATTCGGCGGTGAGTTGCTGGTATTCAATTGTACCTGAAACACGGTTTTTTGCCGCTGAAATTTTATCGTCTCTACCGAATTTGTTCATAACATATTGTGAGTATTCGGTTGGTATTGATAAAATTACGATAAACTAGATAAACACTTGTAGGTAGGATTTGTTATTAAATTAATTGAAACTAATATAAAAAACTTACCATTTGTGTACCATACTTTTTTAGCCATTTTTGCAAGTTTTAGTTTTTAATAACTGTTGGTTTGTAACGATATTTTATTGTTTTGATTGAATAATAACTCTCGGCACGCTATCGTTACTATACGTCCTTCACTAGGTTTAATAAAACTGACAACACGCACTTACAGTTATCTATACATTAAAGTAATAAGTTAATAACATAATTGATGCTTCTGTTGCGATGGGATTGACGTACAACTAAACTGATTGATTGATTCAATGAATTATATTGTGTACAGAGCTTAACTTTTGCAAGATTCGTAGATAAGATCGGCAAACACTACTACTTGTTTAACGAAATTTATTTGTGTGTAGATTAAATAATTAAAGTTAATTACTATTCTGGCTGTAGCTGTGGTCGTTGATGGAATATTTTGGACGTTCGTTTGAGAACTGGTTTGGTTGGTTTACTATTTATTGTTTTTTCGATATTTTGAAGCTTTTTTGGTAGATTTCTCGCTTATTTTTGGAGCAAACTTGCGTTTTTTAGGCTCATTTTACGCGGAATTCGAAAGTTACGCAGAATTTCACGTAGAATAAAAAAAGGGAAGAGTTGCTAAGATCGGTCCACAAATAACAGTTATGAGCGACCAAAGTTTCGGATATTAAATTTTGATTTGGAAAATTTTCAAAGTTTAATATCTTTGAAACTACGAAAGATTTTGAGAAATGGTTTTCACCATTGTTTTTCTCAGGTCATTTTACTTTAGAATCCGCCCTCAAAAGTTAAAAATTCGATGGTCGATTTTTTGGGCAAAAAAAATTTGCGACTCAATCGAAAAATGTTCAATTTTTTGTTTTTTGATCGCTCCTCGTAAACTACTTGCCTGATCAATTTGAGATTTGGCCAGTTGATAGATCTCGAGCTGCCTTTTCGATTGATATATAATTTAATGGTACCAAAATGACCCTCTGAAAATCTAATTTGGTCGATATCTCGTTATTTGTTAAGGAAATTGGAGCTATATTGGGTCATTTTACGCAGAATTTTGCGCTGAATTCAAAAATATTCTTATTTTTCTTGTACGTCAACAAATAACTGAGTTAGAAACGTTTGAAATTTTGGATTGTCGCCAGAGACCCAAAATTTTGGAGGTTCGAAAAGGATTTTGCTCGATATTTCCGGAATTATGGCAAATATCAAAAAACCTTTTTTGGAATCGTTTTTTTTGCAATTTTTTAGTAAAGAGTTGAGTTATTCGATTTTTCGGAAGTCGAAAGTTTGAGTTTTTCGTAAAATTGTTGACTAAAAGTATGTCAAACTTCTGATATTGATTTCTCGTTTATTTTTTGGAGTAAACTTGCGTTATTATACATCATTTTACGCAGAATTTTCCGCAGATTCCAGATATGGTCTCGAAACATCCATACAACAACAAATAACTGATTTATAACCGATTAAAGTTTCGGATATTTAATCTGCCAAATCCTGCTAAACGACCAATCACAAACCCGCATTTTTAACTTGGCGCCCATAAAAATTCTCCGCAGGAAAAAATAGCCTTTGCTCGTATTTTTCGATGTCAAGGTCGTACAAATTAACACAAAAAGTCAATACAGACAATGTAAATAATGAGCCTAAATTATAGCCAATTGCCTTAAAATGGAACCGATAAAATAAATCAAATTACTCAGTAATCAATTGTCTGGGCGGGTGTACCTGGGGTTTTAAGAAAAAAAATGTCATTCTGGACTCATACTTGCTTCAGTGCTTTGATTAGTTACATTAGCAACTCCGCGAAATCAAAAGTGTATCGAAGTATGATTAACTATTATTATCAAAACGTAATTTCCGGTAAGCTCAGAAAACTTGTAAAGTCTTCTTCTTTATCTTCGTTTTTTCTTACAGGAGATCATTTATACGTAGTTTTTATCTTAGGCTCTCGAATTTTCCATCCGAAAAACGTAAAAATGTTGCTTCTGATCATACTTTGCGTATACTTCGTTCTAATTTCTCTCCAAATTTACTTTTTGACTTCTCACTCGAAAACTATAGGATTTGTTAAATATGCATCGCTCATGTTAAAAATGTGCTGGGTAATATTACCCATTGCTTCCAACCTCCGAGTCATGAATATTTCAGGCAATGCTTGGCTGTTCTGTCCTCCTCGTAAAAAACTACCTGATTGAAGAAGTAATGAGTTCCATTAAATTATGGGCAATCAACCTAGCCGGCAAAAAAGTCGAAAAACGAATCCGACAAGAATCTCGCCGAATAAACATTTTTTCACTCATCAACACAACAGTGGGGTTGTGTTGGGCCACCAGTATGTGTTACCCAAACGACCAAGAAACTGCGAATTCTTTTCCAGCCTTCATGTTTCAAAAAGAGTTTCACCAATTCTCTTATTTCGTTGGAGTTATGTTCAGACTGACGTACTTTGTCTTGAGTTTCACAATGTTAGCACATGCATATCAAGTCATCTATGCTACGCAACATGTCAAATTTCAAATTTATTTGTTCAATGAGTTTGTGAAGCAAATAGCGGGCGATTTTAGTGACGATGGGCAAAGATTGGTGATAAATGAGATTTATCAAAGGAGAATCAAATTCCGATTGAAAATGTTGGCGAGGAGGCATCACGATTTTTTCAGGTTTGGTGCAATACAAAATTTTATCCACGCAAGTTTTTTGTGTTTAGATGGAAGCGACATACCTTAGCAAATATGAGGAACTTAATTATACCATTCAGTTTTGGCGGTGGTCTTATTGGCATAAGCACCATATTTGGTTTCCTTCAAGTAAATTAGTAAAGAAACAATGTAATATCATTCAGTCACCGATTTTATTTCCAGATAAGTGATGAGTCTCCCAGGATACTTGTCTTTCAAGCCATGTCTTTTGCAATATTGGCAACCTTCACATTTGCTAGTTTAATTATGGCGGGTCAAGCCCTGGAAACCGAGGTACACAACTTCGGTATTTGCAAAAATAAACTCATTTTATTGTTACAGTCTTTAAAAATACGATCCACTTTTCTGGAAACAGACTGGTATACTTGGAACTGTGAAAATCGAAGACTTCTTTTTGTGATTTTGATTAACAGTCTTGTACCGATTCATCTCAAGTTCACAGACTTGATCGCAATCAATTATAATTTGGGATTAGCCGTGAGTTCTGAAATTTTTAAATACAGCGTGTTTCAAAATGATTGTCATCTAGTTTGGAGTGGTGTGCCGCCTGCACTGTTCTGGGTTTGAACTAGTTCAGTCACTTGTCATTAGTAATCAAGTCATTTTCTTCGTACAGCGCCATTTTTTTATTTGCATAGACGACTAGATGATAGTCATTGTGAAACCTGGTGGGACTTTCATTAATAAATTTGCGTTTTATTGTAGATTTGTAAAGGAGTTTATTCGGCAGCCTCCATTTTCTTAAACATGAAGTAAATTAGAGCTAAGCCGCCTCTGTCTAGAAAAGTTTTTTCCGGATCCACACATAATTTATTTGTTATAATAAACCATCTTTGATATATGTACCTTAATTAGTATATGTTATTTTTCCTGCAGAGTATTTTCCGATTTACCTAAGAATTCGTTATTGATTTTCCAAAAGTCATGGCTGTCAAACTTCTGTGGTCGTTAACTCGCTTATTTTTGGAAGTAACTTGCATTATTTGGACTTATTTTACGTAGAATTTCACGTAGAATTAAAAACTGTTCGAATTTTTAACGTACGTCAACAAATAACCGAATTAGAAGTGTTGGAAGTTGTGGGATGTCGCCAGAGGGCAAAAAATTTGGTTGCTTCTAGAAAAGAAAATTTCTAAAATTGGAAAAATTTCGAAATTTGGCTCAGTTAATATGCGAGCTAAAAATTGTAAACTCCCCAAATTACACTCTATTAGATTTACAAATAACTGAGTTAAAAGCGAGTAGTCTCGCATAGTAAATTTTTTGTTCAAAAATTTTTAACTCTCCATATCTCCGAAACTACGACAGATAGAAAGATGCGGTTTTCGCCTGATGCTCAGAAACCGCTGCCAAAATTTGATGGTTAACTTTATTTGGGAAAAAACCAGACTCAAACGAAGAAAAAAATTATGAATTTCCATAGACAAACATTTTTTTAGTTTCAATACTGATAGTGTCCTCTCTGTACAGTTTGCTCAACGAATCCGTTCAACTGTTGGCACTTAGATGGCAGCACGATCCACAAATATTGATTTCTCGTTTGAATTCTAAGAATCCAAACAACCAGTTGCAATAATTATTACAGACTCTGTTAAATAGAAATTAGCAGTTAAAACACAGAAAATACCTTTATGAGCAAAAAAAGTTTGTGGATACTTTTGGTTTGATGCTTCACAAACCTGCTGATGTCTGTCGTTATCTATTAAACTAATAAGTATTGATTTGCTATGATTGATTTCAGGTCATTATCGAAGCTTAAACAAATCATGTTCGATTCCAAATAATTGTCAAAACACTTTAATTAGCGTAACAACTGGCAGGTATTCATATCAATCACTGTTTGCAATTCTATCTGTTATGGTTACAGTCAAACTTGGCCTAAAGGGCCCTAATTTAATTTCCATAGTTTTGGCAAATTTGTTAGAAAATGTCAAACCAAAAAAATGTTGGTAACAAACCCAACCTGATTAAATATTCCCAAGAGGTCTTCGGGAGATACAAAGACCCGCCACCAGTAAAAAGTGATTGAAGGAGTTCCTCGTTGGAGCTCAGTATCCAAGCAATCATTGTCGCAAAAAAACTAATTTATAAATGTCACTCACTAATTTTGTTGTTTGTCAAGATTATAAAATCGTTCATTCATGTTGATTTTTGTTGAAGCAACTCAAAACGTCCCAAATTAAACCGAAATGCCATACCAGAAACACCCCATCATCAACACCCAGAAGCCGGTAAATATTTTCTACGTTTGGTACAGCGAACTCTGCCGCCGCCTCAACAGCAGTCCTGCCCCCGTCGTGAAACCTGCCAAACCGAAATGTCAAACAATCTTGAATTTCGTCGCCGATCGTCTCAAAGTGGAGGAATGGAGTCCTGTAATCAACGCCTTGCGGCACGACACGAGTCTTCATGTAATCGCCATAAAAAGTAGAATAGGTAACTGTCAGTTTTTGCACGACGTCGACACCGAGGAGAAGCTGCGCCAGATGAAGAGACGTTCCGGTTCATTATGGACAGCTTTCATCCTCAAGTCTCTGTTGAAGTCGCTGTCTTGTACCGTACGAAACACTCAAGTTCTAACTTGCTTGGAATTCGACGGATTGCCGATGTTCGCCCAGTACTTGGAGCCGTTAATGAAAGCTCTGCAGAAGAACAAAACGTTGAAAAATTTAATTTTGAGCCGCTGTTGCATCTCCGATTCTGGATGCCAAGTCGTGTGCGCTTATGTTAGATTTACTCCGAACATTGAAGTGTTGGATTTAAGCGGATGCGCGCTTACGGCCCAAAGTGGGGAATATTTAGCCAAACTAATTAAATACCAACAAATCAACAGATACTGCGAGAGCTGGCATAATTCGCTGAGGTATTCTGACCCCAACGTCCAGGTGATGCGGGGGCTTAAAAGGATAACTTTGAACGGCAACCCTTTGATCGGCGATAATGGTCTTGATTTGATCCTCAACGAGCTCGATGACGATTTATGGATCAAGGCTTTGGACATGCAGAAATGCGGAATCACTGAGAATATGGCAACAAGGATTATCGACCTCGTCGAGTACAGCCAGTCGCTGGAAATTGCCGATTTTCGTCTAAATGAAAATTTGACCATCACCTCGATCGAGAAAATTTTAGACACCCTCAAACTGAAACACGTGGAGGGCAACTCCGAGTATCAGTGGTGTAATACTAGTTTTATTCTAACCTGCGAGTCCGTTGTAGACAGTATAACTAATTACAGCGCTGCGAGAACTCCGACGGTTCATAAAGCTAAATCGACTCCGTTTAGACATTGCGGCTCTAAAATTAGCGCCAGTCAGAGTCTCGTGCGGAGAGCCAAAACCTCCGACAACATCCCCAACAAAAACCACCAAGCGACGAGCATCGAGAAGAAAGTTATGGAATTAAGCAGTTTACTCCAGGAAGAAATCACCAAAAGGAAGGAAACCGAAAAAATCAACCAAGAGTTAAAACGGAAACTCAGCGAATTTAACGGCATGCAAGTGAAGCCCAAAGGCGAAGAATCGACTCCCATCGAAATACTCAACCGAATATGCAAAAAAAACGGCGTCAAGAAAAAGAACGGAGTGAACGGGCATCGCGACGTCGCCGTCATTTTTGAGAAGTTGGTCGGCAGAGAGGCCGATGGCGAGTCTTTGGACGAGGACGGTTTGCTCGATTACGTGGCGAGTGCGGAAAGAAATGGCGCAGAGAAAAGCTTGACGAATGGTTACGACGTAACGAGCAGTCAATTGTCGTTATTTAAGTTTATGGAGAATTTAAAAAACGGAAAAAGTTTTCCCAACCGCTCAGTGACGTCGAAATATTTTATTACTGATAAACGCGTGAAGAAGAAATGATGTATAAAGTGATGTTTTAAAATCTAAGGACTTTATTGCGTAAATGTAACAAACAACTGATCCAAATTCCAAGAATAAAACATACATGGGAGCTCTTTTCATTCTGGGGGCGATTTTGAATTGTCCGGTGGTGTTATTGCTACGATTTGTCTGCGGTTTTTAGTAATGACTGCCAATACAAATAAAAATATAACTATTTTAGGTAGTGGAAGCTCTCTCGATAAATCTCCAGTACTTTTGTGAGATTCCAACATAACGTGTCGTTATAAATACACTCACGTTCAAAAATCTTGTACCTTCTTATAAAACTATAATAAATAACAAAATTTAAATATGGGCATAACTGTACTTTAAACTTTAATAAAAAAATGTTGAACATTTTTGGTTCGTTGTGAAATGAAAAATTCCAAAATTTCTATTTTTTGTTCAAACATTTTGTGCTTTGGTGCAGTAAATAAACACTCTAGAAGTAGAAACTTCCGTAAATTTCATTGTCATAACTTAAAAATTAACAAAGATACAAATTTTAGTAAAAAAAAGTTGAAAATTTTTGGTTCGTTCTAAAATGAAAAATTCTAGAAATTCTATTTGAATTTGTTCTAATGAACGCTTTAAAAATAGTGACTTTATTAAATTTCATCCTCATAACTTTAAAATTAACAAAGATACGAATTTTATTAAAAAAAAAGTTAAAAATTTTTGGTTCGTTCTAAAATTAAAAATTCTAAAATCTCTCATTCTTGTTCTAAAATTGTGTGCTTTGGTGTAATTAATGAACACTTTAGAAATAATGACTTTCAAAAATTTTATGGTTATAATTTAAAAACTAACAAAGACAAAAAAGAAGTTTAAAAAATTTGTTTTTGAAAACTTTTTCAGTTTTTTCCAAATAGAATAAAAAATGTGAAAGGTGCAAGACTTTTGACCGTCAGTGTATAACTATTTTAGCTAGTGCAAGCTTCTCGATAAATCTCCAGTACTTTTGTGCGATTCCAACCCAACGTGTCGTTATAAATAATAAATGAGTTGGTATAACTGATTGGTGTAGTGAATCGGTAATTAGTTATCAGTAGCTTTGTGTCGAGGAAACCGATTAATGGAAAGGGATAGTAATACGTCAGATACACGGGGTGACAATGTTATGAATAATTTAAGGAACGTCGTGGTAGACTTCAAACAACTCTGAGCTCAACAGACGAATATGCAAATTAATAAATCTTGCGTCTTACTTTGAGATGTCTCGAATCAGAATGTGGCTGGATCTGCATATAGATGAGACGACGGACACTCGAGATTTCCTGATTGCTAACGTTTTTTGGATTACTTTTTATGCTTGTCTTGGAAGTTACTAGTTTCGCGGAAACTGTCGATAGACATGCTAAACTGATGCAGCCTTCCATTTAAATCGGCGGTTTTTTTACCCGACGTGCTTACCCGGTATTTCCGCATAGGGTCCGAATAATTTATGTCTTGGTTTCATTTATAAAATGATGGATGCGACAGGATCAAAAATTCAGGAGAATTTGCCAAAAGCGAAAGGCATAGCTGAGGGGCTTTAGTTAGTGAATCTCTAAGCGTGTTTTTTCTAAATCTAAACCCATCACAAAATATTGTTTTACATTTTTACAAGTTTTGGGATTATATTTTTTGTGGTAATTGTCTGTTCATCTTCAGATTAAATTTTTTTTAAATCTATCTGGTTTGATTTACAA
This sequence comes from Gnatocerus cornutus, assembly GCA_029298725.1. NCBI lineage: Eukaryota > Metazoa > Arthropoda > Insecta > Coleoptera > Tenebrionidae > Gnatocerus > Gnatocerus cornutus. The sequence continues at coordinate 12,652,255 of CM055513.1, forward strand.
TTTTGCAATTTTTGATAGTAAATAAGCAACTTCGAGTTCCTTAAGTTGATTGCTATGGCGTTAAAATTACCAAAGTTACAGTTCTTAACATATTTTGTCCGAAGTTCTTGATTTATCTTCGAAATAAAAAATTCCAAAATATGTCTCGTTTGCTCAATTATTTTGAAATTTGACATAGTAATTAATCAAACCCTAGTTAGTGACTTGCTTAAATTTCATTGCTGTAGCATTAAAATTACTAAAATTACAAGTTTTAATATTTTTTTGTTCATTTTCAAATTAAAATTTTTCAAAATTTGTTTGGTTTGACTTACAATTTTGCAATTTAAGACAGTCAAAAAGCAAATTTGAATTAGTAATTTCTCCAAATTTCTTTGGTGTGGCGTTAAAATTACCAGAGTTACAGCCCTTAACATATTTACTCAGAAGTTTTTGACTCCTTTTTAAAATAAAAAATTCCAAAATTTGTCTCATTTGTTTCATTATTTTGAAATTTCACACAGTTACTTATCAAGTTCAAATAAGTAACTTCACCAAATTTCAATGCTGTAGCATTATGATGACCACAGTTACAAGCTTTAATATTGTTTGTTGGGAATTTTTTATTCATCTTAAAATTGAAAAATTCCAAAATTTGTTTTTTTTACTTACAATTTTGCAATTTAAGACAGTTAATAATCAACTTTTAATTAGTAATCTCCGAAAATTTGATTGTTGTTTCGTTAAAATTACTAAAGCTACAGCACTCATGATAATTTCTCAAAAGACTTTGACTTATTTTCAAAATAAAAAATTTCAAAATTTGTCTCGTTTGTTTGATTACCTTGAAACTTGATGCAGTTGCAACAAGCAACTTCACCAAATTTCATTGATGTAGCATTAAAATTAGCCGCACTACAAGCTTTAAAAAAATGTTTGGGAATATTTTCTTTCTCTTCAAATTAAAAATTTTCAAAATTTGTCTCTTTTGAGCTATAATTTTGCAATTTACCACAGTTAATAGGCACGTCGGAATTAGCAACCTCCTCAAATTTCATTCCTGTGGCAACAACACAACCAATGATACAATTTTTTTTTACAGAATTTAGAATTTTTTTGAGTTTGTTCTGATAATACAAATTTCTAAAATTTGCGTCTGTTCTTCTAGATTTTTTAAATTTGGTATATTTATTCAATGAGTCAAGAATAGCAACCTCGACAAATTTGATTGCTGGGGCGTAAAAATTACCAGTTACACACAATTTACAAAAAAAACTGTTTGTTTTTCAAAATTTTGAACTGACTCTCCCGGCGACATCTGTAATTCGTTGGAAAGCTCATTTAATTATCTTTACAATGATATATTAGAGAGTTTCATCATTTTGCAAATTGTTAAACAAAACGGAAATAAACAAAAGTAAACGCTGAGTACTCAAAAAAAAAGATCTGCAAAACGAGCTCAGATTCCACTATTACGAGTAAAATGCATTTTTCCTCAAAAATTTGTTGGCTAGTGTCATAGATAAAATCACGTGTTTAATTCGAGCGCGAAATAGGATTTCCGGATTTTTGAAATATCTTATTGCGCACAGAACTATTTCTATACTTCAAACGAACAGTTGAAGTAAATTTCTATTATTTTTTTTGAGTATCGCGTTTTTCTCTTGTTTAGACGAGTCGCTCGACCAGTGAACCTTTAGAAATTGATTGACAAAAAACGGTGCCAATTAAAAAAATGACAGTAAAGGAGAGTTCAAACGATTTGCTGGTGTGACAGATAATTGTCGGAAATATTTATTTATTTAATCAGTGGGATAAAGGCATTATTAAAATACGAATGCGACAATTGTGCATACGATGGCGTTAGCCCGAGTTATCGTAAGAGCATGAGTATTTTAATGGCCGTTAGCCCACGTATTAAATACAACTTTTTGTCTGCGACTGATTTACAACTGTTAAAAGCAAACAGATCCTTTTTATTTCGATCAAGTTTAGATCAAAGAAGCATGTTTTCCGACGTCATGGAAACGAGAAAATTTGTAATCAACAATTTTGCAAAAGTGCAGTTTTTTGCAATTTTTCTTGTTTTATCAGAATGAGTGAGTGTGAATTTCTTCCATCAGACGTAGAAGAAGCCGCAACAAATCTAGTTTTATCACTTCTACCAGAAAAATCAACAATTAAGGGGATATCTAACAAACTGTAACGGTAAATTCTGCTTCAAAATTCTGCGTAAAGGAAAAATTATACGAAACATTTTAAACATCCAAACGTTAAATGTAGCATCTCCCTTCAACTCTCATTATTTGTAGACGGCACTCTTTTAGTGGGTTACCCATGGTCAGTCTGCTTACTACGGTAATAAAACCATAAATAAAAACTACTTCTTAAAACCCCAGCCCAAGTGGTTTAGATTATTATTACCATCATCTTGTGGTCAAGACAATAGCTAATAGTTTTGACTGCACTGATGGCCAAATTATTATTGCCCATGGCCAGTAAATCTTAAATACTTTGATAGTTGAGTCCGATACTTTACAAATTACACCCATGAAACGTAATAATTACAATATCCATTATTATTATTTAATGTTTATCTTCATAAATAAATTAAATTTTTCCCGAAAAGGTGGGATTTGTGTAATTGCAAAAATTGAAGAATTAATAGATGCACTGAGATGTTCGAATTTTGTCCAAGATTTTTGTAAATTTAACAAAAAATAGTGAACATAATTATAAATAATTAAATTATAAATAATAATTATATTCTGTTGTTTTAGTGATTGATCTATCTTTTAAAACCTATGAACAAGCGTATGCTCGAAGAAGAAAATTCAGAACGAGTCGAATGAGAAAGTACTGCTAGCTTATTTCGAGAATCTGTCTAAACGCTACAAGCCTTCAAGTCTTTGGGCGTATGCAAACATGTTGTTGTTAATGTGTACAATAAGAAATTTAAATAGTTCTAAATAATTATTTTTTAATAAAAGTTTTCATGGTAATTTGTCTAAAAAGTCCAAACGTTCTTATCCCACTGCGTGTGGTAATAAAGCTCTTATCTCACTAAAAATGAGTGGGATAAGTGACAATTACCTTACAGTCGCAGATAAATAAAATTTTCAACGTTCAACCTTCAAAAGTCTTTCCTTTCCTGCGCCCGTCTATTGATTTGTTTGCGGTTTATTACGTAGTTTCGCTTATTCCGTGAGAAAAGTGTTAGCAAACGGCCATTTGTTGACAGGTCCATTATAGACGAATTTTCCTCACTTAGGCCTTCCGACATAAAAAGAACCATAAGAAGCACGTCCGGATGTGTAATAGGGACGATGGTACGTTTAACTCCTGACATGGCTATTGCATTATTTTTATTTGGCTGGTCTAAGCTCCTTCCAGCCATAAACCTACATGAGTTATTTATTACTGAACACACGTGACATAACGTCGGACCTGAGGGCGGGCTCACGTCTATGAAACTAAACATGGGAAAACTTATTTACAGGCAATAAAAACACGAAAAGTCATTTTCGAAATTGATCATCAAGACGGACACTTTTGATCATATTCGGTACAATTTAGAGAGAAATCAAGCGAGGGAAGTTGAAGGTCCGTTTACATACGAGCTCCTAAACAAGTTGAGAAACTTAAATAACTTAAAACTTTTCACATGATATAGAAATTGAATTCGCGTTACAGAGAAGTGTACAAAGCAGCTGAAGCTTTTCGAGTCACGTTCCAATAATGCGATAAAGCCGCGCGAGGGCAGCACCGAATAGCGCACGACGACTGACAATGAAGACACAATCATTAGTTTCAATCAACATATTAATCGGATTTGGCGATCCAATGTTCGGCGTTATACCCTCCATTACTTTTCGATTGGTTTTCCTAACGGATAAGCGCATTTAGCTTCATTACATCATAATGATTTTACCAGAGTTTCAAGCACTTCTATTACACACAAATGTAGAGAGGAGACGGATATCAGTCTGATTTTATACGCGGCTTGTGGACTCAGATTTCTGGTAAATACGTGCGAATACGTTTTATTGAGTCACTGAGTTTTGCTTAACAACCTGCAAAATCATGAAAGTGTAGATGCTGTGGTTTCTAAGTTCTTTGCGAATTTGTCCTGAAACTTAGTGGCTTAGTTTTGCGCGTTTTCAGTTTCAATTTTTTTAAACTGACAGTTTCTTAGCTTTTTTTTGGAGATTGCAGTCACCGCCTAATTTCTACGGTTCTAAAAGTTGAAATTTAGAACATTTTACTAAAATTTCTGTTAATTTAGATATCACAATTATGAAACTTGCGGATTTTATTACTTTTGGTGTCTTTATAAATTTCACCAATTTTCAAAAAAAATTACAGTATAGAAAGCAGTTTTTAGAAATTTTTATTTTGATGATAAACTAAAAATTTCGATCATTTTATTAAACATCCCGTATTTCTGTTAATTTTGATGCCACAATTATGAAAATTGCGGATTTTATTACTATTGGTGCATTTATAAAGTACACCAATTTTTAAAAAAAATTGCAGTTTTTAGAAATTTTTTTTTTAAAGATGAACTAAAAATTGGGACCATTCTATTCAACACCGTGTAATTTTCTTAACTTTGGAGGCACAATTACGAAACTTGCATATTTTATTAATTTTAGTGTCTTTATAAAGTATGTCAATTTTTAATAAAACTGACAGTAGTGGACAGTTTTTAGAAATTTTTATTTTGATTATGAACTAAAAATTAGGACCATTTTAATGAACATAATTCTGTTAATTTTAGAGCGACAAATACGAAACTTTGCGTTTTTATGATCTTTAGTGTCTTTAGCAGTTATACCAAGTTTCGACCACCGAACACAATTTTTAGAAATTTTAATTTCACTTCTCTCGCACAAATTTGTTCTAAAACTGTTGACTAGTGTAATAAATAGAAAACTACCAATTAAAACAGAATTATGTTGGCAAAAAGAACCCGCAAAAGCAACAGTGGCGAAGCATAAAAAAACGATTTTATAAGGAAAAACAGCTGTGGATCACAAAAACGAAGGTCTAATGAAGGAATTGTTAGAACGCCAAAGACAACGCCGTGAAATCTAAGCGAGTTTTCCAAGGAAACTGCCCTGAAAAATTTGATTAATGAAACACGATTCTGGCAATAAAGTTTTTAAAGCGAGAAAAATTTCATGCTTGTGTCTATTAATCGCTAGTGTGTGCTTGGCTGTGCCACAAAAAGTAGTGTTGACTTAATTATTAGCGCACTCAGGCCATCGAGTGGAGCTTTGGCTAATTGTTTCTTAACCCCCATTTCTTGTATGGTTCTTGAAATGGACGTGCTTACTCGTAGCTGACCTGGCTCAGCGCTTTAAAACCTTGGGCCTCTTCTGCACTTTCGCCCTAGTATAAAACCAATACAGTCCGTGCCAAGTAACTCAACCGCAGGTATTAAGAAAATATTTGAAATCGTTTTTTACTGCAATGTCTATAACTGATATTGGTCCCGCTGTATATTCGACAGCTTTACCGGGTAAATATCGGCACACATGCTCCCTTTTACATGTTCTCGTGCAAGAGTATTAAAATAAATCTGTCATGTTATTTTATCGAATGTAAACGTCACACATGGGCAACTTTGTTTTATCCGCTCTTTTTAGAGCACGAAATTATTTCAATTTCAATAGAGAGAATTTTTAGTAAAGTAGTTTGAGAGAGGATTCAATAAAAATAATTTATCAAGTTAAATAGATTAGGCAGTTGCGAACGGCGAATGAGATTAGGAAACCCCGCGTGTCTTTTCCTAAGGGCAGCAGCGACGTTTGCCTTGTCCTGAAATTTTAAACAGCCTGGCCGGGTCATAAAGTGAGCACGTGTTCAGGCATAAACTGTTTTTATTTTTTTCAGACTCTTTTATTGCCTCAGCAAGGGCTTATTGTTATAAAAAATGTACTTTATACTTTATTAGGTACACATTTCAAGACGAGTACGCTGTAATTCCAAGTTGATTTTCTTTCTGGAAATTTTCTTTTTATTCGCAACGGATAATTAGTCATCCTAGTCACGTTTCCACTTCCATTAACTTAAAATTTGAAATTTCCCATTCGCACAAATTAAAAGCATTTTCAATCAAAAACAAGCCTCTGAATGCATAATTATCTGCAACTCTCTTATTCATTTAACAACACCCAATTCTTGGTTTCGGTTAACCCCAATCTAAATTAAAAAGGCGTGCGGTTTTGAATAAGATTTCGACGCCAATGTCTGTCGAGATGAGGCTCAAATGTATGCATACCACTTCTGGAAAAAGCTGTCAAGAACACCTATTACAGAATGCTAATTTTTCATCGATTCGCCCCTGCTCATTTTCATTTGCCTTTTTTAATATCGGTCCAAGCGCCATTCTGAATATCAATGATTTGCAGATTACACAAATATTTTCAATCTTATTATATATTTACTTCCGCATAACAAGTATCCAAACTCTGCTTCCACCGCTTTTCACCTAATACTTACATGAATGTTTTTATTAAGCTTGGAAAATACAGATAATTTTCTGGAGGATTTACAAATCGTAAACTCATAATCTCGTTACCTAAGCTTGCCAACGGCAATGGAAGCGGCTAGACCTTAATCCTCGTCTCGTGGACATAATAAAAACATAATATCACTAGTTTGTCAACACCTCTAAACCCTTTAGATTTATTTCAAATTTTGTTCTACATCGCATTTACACTGAAAAGTTTTGCTCCCATTGACGACCTTTTTTCCAAAAACAATCAAATTTAATACCATTCGTTTAGTAAAGTAATAAAATAAAATAATAATGAAGTATATCTGTTTTAGTTCTCACTCGCACGGAAGACAGTTTCTATTCAAACCGATTTTATCAGAGAGTTAGGAAGACACGCCAAACGTATTGAAAAACAAAAAAATTAAAATTAATTGATGGTGGTTTAAAGTATTCGAACTTTGGTCAAAATAAAGTTTAATAATTAAAAGTTTTACCCGGCGCATCCACCATTTTTGTATCTCACAATTACTCGGCTCTGCGTACGTTTTACTATCGTGGTCTGCTCTAATGTCAATGTAAAATGATCGCTTTGTATTATGTACCTATGTACTTTAACTTCGAACATTTTAAGATTGGAGAAAACTGGTAAAATTAATTAATGGAATTAGACAATTAGAACAATTGTTCGAATTAACATTTCTCAATCTTTTTTTCGGTAAAAATGTGTACTGAAGAAGTGGAAAGTCATTTTTAAAGGGGTATGGCTTTCTGATTCCGAATTTAAGGTCCGTTTTGCTCCGGATTCAGAGATGTTGTTGAAAAATTACTTTTTGAGGTTCTATTCTACAAAAATCTCTTTTCTTTTTCTAGTTTTTTTCTTGAAGATTCGCAAAGTTATGGGATTGCTCGACAATGTTTTGAAAAGCTAGTTCAATCAGTTTCCCAACGACCTATAAAACTCATTGCCAGAGTGAGTATTTCTCATGATATTTGTGAAAAATTGAACTCATCTCTCAAAAAAATTGCTGTTTTTAGTGACAACAAAATAAAAATTTCTAAAAATTGGCCTCTAAAGTGTATCTTTTTGAAAATTAATGTGCTTTTTTAAGACACTAAAAATAAGAAAATCTGCAAGTTTTATAATTGTAGCACCAAATATAACAGAATTACAGGGTGTTCAATAAAATGGTCTTTATTTTATTTTTCATCTTCAAAATAAAAATTTCTAATACTGTCGCTTTTTTTTGAAAATTGGTGTACTTTATAAAGGTACTAATAATAATACAATCTGCGAGTTTCATATTTGTGTCAGCAAAATTAACAGAATTACAAAGTGTTCAACAGATCGGTCTCAATTTTTAGTTTATCTTCAAAATCAAAATTTCTACAAACTGTCTTTTGCTGTCAATTTTTTTTTTAAAATTGGTGTACTTTATCAAGACACCAAAAATAATAAAATCCGCTAGTTTCATAAGTGTAGGATCAAAATTAACAGAAATACGGAGTGTTTAATAAAATGGTCTAAATTTTTAGTTCACATCAAAATAAAAACTTTCTAAAAATTGTCCTCTTTTGTCAATTTTGTTGAAAATTAGTGTAATTTAGAAAGACACTTAAGAATAATAGAATTTGCAAGTTTCGTAATTGTTGCTCCAAAATTAACAGAATTACAGGATGTTTAATAAAATAGTCAAAATTTGAAGTTCATCATCAAAATAAAAATTTCTAAAAACTGTTCTCTACTGTCAATGTTTTTAAAAGTTAGTGTAATTTTTTAAGACACAATAGCAATATCTGCAAGTTTTAAAATTGTGGCAGCAATATTAATAGAATTACAGGTTGTTTTATAGAATGGTGAAAATTTTTAGTTCATCAACAAATTGAAAAGTTTTTCGATTATTCTCAAATAGCTTGGCAAAAAGTAACTCACCCGGCGATTGCTATAGTTTGTTGGGAGCTGATTTAATTTCCTTTTCATTGATATATTACATAGTTGCAAGTCGTTAAGTAAAACTAAAAAAAAACAAAGTAAACGTGGGGTACTCAAAGAAAACTTATTTTCCAAATATCTCCGAGTCCTGACTTGATGGAGCAAAACGGACTTAGAATCAGAAGGCAATTCTAATTAAGAAAATCTGAATGGTCTTCAAATACCTTGTGATTAGAACCGTGTTTGCTATCGCCGTCCTGTGTTATTTATGTACAAGTGTGATTACCCAAGCCAAAGCATCTCAGGCACATTAAATTTCGCTCGAAATGGCACGATACTCTCGAGTTCGGCAACATAAATCTACTAATTCTTTTACGCGGGTTTGAACGGAATAAATTTCAAAATGTAACTCTATAAGGCGAAATAATATTTTTCGCCGGGATGTAACTGAAATATAGGTTCAATAAGGGGATTTTATTTGAAATAAAAGGAGTTGTTCTGTGGTTTATTGGTGTCCGAAATAACGCCGTCTAAGAAAATGAACCACGATGGCGATCCACGTCTGTAGGCCGGATGGAGACGGTGGCTCGTAAAGCGGATAATAAGGCATGTTTACGACACCTGAACACCATAAATGTGAAGCAGTCATCCACACGGAATCAGTTTTATTGGGACTGCTGCAGGAGGGAGCCATGAACAGTGTCCAACCGCCGCAAATTAAACAGGAATTACGGGTAATATCCTTAAGTAATTTGGCGGGATTTGCAGAAGTGAAGATTGCTGTCATTAAGTAACCGGCATCCTTCATATTATAGGAGAGCCGTTCCACACTTCAATTTACCTTTTTCGTACTAGTGAACTTTTAGGTTTTTTTTTATTTTGTGTCGTTAAAGACCTGCAATTTACCCGGTGGATGTGTAATAAACTTTTTTAATATTATGTTGAGTGAATATCTGCACACCAGTGCTCTTTAAAGTGCGCCCACATACGTGTGGAGACTATAAACATTATAAAAATTGTAAAAGTTAATACAGATAATAAAAATAAGAAAATTATGACGAAATATAACATTTCAGTCGTTTGAAACTAAAAAAGATTTTTTCCTTGAGCTGGTCAAATTGCATAAACTTTTTAGGATGTCCTGAGTCAGTAGTCAACAAATTTTGGAAAAGTGGAATGGCCTCCTGATTCCGAATGTAAAGTCCGTTTTGCTCAATCAGGTCCGAATTCAGAGATCTTCTTGAAAAATTAGTTTTTTAGGTTTAGCGGTACAAAAATTAGCACTCAAAAAGTACAAATATCTCCGAGTCCGGACCTGATGGAGCAAAACGGGCTCCGGATTTAAAATCACGAAACAATTTTACTTTAGAAATTATTTTCCACTGTTCAAGTACAAATTTTCTTCAAAATTTATTGACTAGTGATTTTTTTTGGTAATTTTCTGTTCGTCTTCAGATTAAAAATTCTAAAATTTGTCTGGTTTGATTTTCACTTTTACAATTGGAGACGGTTAGTAAGGAACCTGAAATTAGTAACATCCCCAAATTTGATTGCTGTGTGTTAAAATTACCAGAGTTCCAGCCTTTAACATATTTTTCCAGAAATTTTTGATTCATTTTCAAAATTAAAAATTCCAAAATTTGTCTCTTTCAAAATATAATGTTGCCATTTAGCACAGTTAATAAAAAACTCTAAAATAGTAATTTTCACAAATTTCATTGCTGTAGCATAAAAATTACCAGAATTACAAGCTTTAATTTTTTTTGAGAATTTTTTGTTCATCTTTAAATTAAAAGTTTCTAAAATTTGTCTTGTTTCACTTAAAATTTTGCAACTTAAGGCACTTAATAAGCAGTTCCAAATTATCAACTTCCCCAAATTTGATTGCTGTGGAGTTAAAATTACCAGAGTTTACAGGTTGAAACATATTTTATTAAAAGTTTTTGATTTATCTTCACAATAAAAAATTCCAACATTTTTTTTGTTTGCTCTATTATTTTAAAATCCGCCACAGTTACTAATCAAGTCCAAATAAGTAATTTCACCAAATTTCATTGTTGTAGCATTAAAATTACCAGAATTACAAGCTTTAATATTTTTTTGGGATTTTATGTTTATTTTAAAATTAAAATACATATTTCAAATTTCGTCTTTTTTAACTTACAATTTTGCAATTTAACACAGTCAATAAGCAAGTCTAAATTAGTAAGTTCCTCAAATTTTGTTGGTGCAGGATTAAAATTACCAGAGTTACAAGCTTCAATAATTTTTTTGGTAATTTTTTGTTCATCCTCAGATTAAAAATTTCCAAAATTTGTCTCGTTTACTCTATAATTTTGTAATTAAAGACAGTTAATAAGCAATTTTAAATTGGTACTTTTTTTAAATTAAATTGATGAGGCGTTACAATTACCGGAGCTACAGGCCTTAACTTTATTTTTTTAGAAGTTTTAAATGCATCTTAAAAATTTGTAAAATTAGTGTTTTCCAGAAATTGTTGCGAAAGCTTCAAGTCGAAGCATACACTTGTTTAATTTGGAGACCCGGAATAGAGTGAAGCAAAGAAAGCATCCAAGATAAATGTGTCCTGTCTCGTATATAACTAATACCACTCACGGTTCGAAAAGTCATTCGGGGTTCTCGTCTCGAAGCTCGATAGTTAGTATGCATGCAGCGGCTCGTTGGCCTCAATCATCAGTATACATAACGCAAATGTCTCCTACATTCGCGCCTCTTTTCCATTATACCCGCTACCAAACTTAAAAAGCTGAAATAACTCTTCCTTATTCGTTTCGAACTGTGCCCGCTGATCTGGATAATTTATGAGTATTTATAAGCACATTTTACTGTGTCAACTCTGTTGGCATGTTTCGATGACACGATAATGTTATTGTAATTAATTGTAATAAGGTTTCGTGAAAAATGATCTTGAAAATAATTAAACTAGGAAGGCAGGCAACGTCCCAGATGCAATTATTTTGTTTCCCCAGTCAATATCATCGGTGAATTTCATTTATTTTCACTGATTACGTGTTCATGCAACTGCACACGAAATCTTATAAGATGCTCGAAGTACACTGACGTTCACAAGACACATTTTTGTATTCCATTTTAGGGAAAACTAAAAAGGATTTCAAAAAACAAATATTTTATTTTTATTTTTATAAAAATTCGTATTTTTGTTAATTTTTGTTATGACGATGAAATTTATGGAGTTTCTTACCTCTAAAGTGTTCATTAACTGCACCAAAGCACAAAATTTTAGAACAAAAAATGGATATTTTAGAATTTTTCGTTTTAGAACGAACCAAAAATTTTCAACTTTATTTAAACAAAATTCATATCTTTGCTAATTTTTAAGTTATGACGATGAAATTTATGGAGGTTTCTACTTTTAAAGAGCTTATTAACTGCACCAAAGCACAAAATTTTAGAACAAAAAGTAGAGATTTTAGAATTTTTCATTTTAGAACGAACCAAAAATTTTCAACTTTTTTTTAATAAAGTTTGAAGTACACTTATGCCCATATTTAAGTTTTGATGTTTATTATATTTTTATAAATGGGTGCAAGATTTTTGAACGTGAGTGTAAAATTTCATTTTATGGTAAGAAAATAGGAAAATTAGAATGAAATTGGCACGCGGCGGAGTAAACTTGTTTCAATTTTCAGTGTTATTGGTCTATCCGATAAAGGTTAAAGCGTATCAGGGCAAGTGATATTCTTTATGTTTATTTTATCTTCGATTTGCCTCTCAATAATGAAAATAATACCATATGCCCAGATAAAAGCTCCCGATTCTAATAAAACGAAAGTAAAAACCTCGAGACTACAAAACGTTTTAAACCGATAAAATCGTAAAGTGATGATAATGCAAGAGATAGTAAAAGTCGAAAGGAAGCCGTGCGCAGGAAATATTTCTGAGGTTTCTTTTGCTATCTCGAAAATAACAAGAAATATGTGAACGGATCTCTCGAGATACAGATCAAATAAATAAAATTAAGTGTATAGGAGAGAATGCGTTCGGATAAGAAAGTGATACATTCAAATGAAGTGACCTTTTTTTCTCATCTGTATTCGTGAGATTCGGTTTTGCGGTGAATACACAGAACAGAATGAATCTCTTGTGACTGAGTTTCCATTATGGGGTGACCCGACTAGCGTGACCTGCTTGACACCTTCAGTTCCGCCTGATATGCAAGCTTTACTTCCCTCCAACTATTCACATCCAATCCTTTTTCTCTTCACCCAAACGGGAGAATCATAGTTAGATAAAAGCGCTAAATAAGAACTCTGAGAGTTTTTCAATAATAAATTCATGTCAACTATCTTCACATCACATCAATTGCTACCAAAATGGTGGCTCTTACAATTCGTCCGAGGGTCATAAATAAGCCACGTTATCATCTTTTTGTGGACTTGCTATCGGAAACCAGTTTAAGATTTTCAGGAGTGCACGAAATTTCAAGGATGCAAACTCTGCAACTACCGAACACGCATTTCCGATGATAAGGAATTCGAGCACTTGCTCCAAATAAATCTTGGCTGTATGTTGCTGAAATTATTTTAAGAGCGCTTCCAGATAATGTTTTTCTTTTACAAATTAAAAATTTATTATCTGCTTCAAATGTATGGCTGCTTCGAGATTTTATTTTTATTCTTTGAGCTCGTTTATTTGATTTGGAACGGAGGACGACGAACAGACTACGTGGCCACTTAATGACAAAACGGTGAAAGATGGCCATCATGTTCATTCTGCACTTCATAGTGTTCAAATTTACAAAATTACTACGTTTTGGTGTGGAATTTAAACAGTTCGCTAATCTTGGAACACTTTATAGTGTCTAGTCTATTCCTGCAAGAGTGTTACATGACGAAAGGGACAGCTTACGCACGAGGAACATGGTAATGACGGAGTTAATCGTCTTACATGAGTGTCCTGAATTACTTACAAGTGAGTGCTATCCTTATTAACCGATAAGTGATACACTGACGTTCAAAAGTCTTGCACCCTCCACATTTTTGTATTCCATTTTAGAGAAAACTGAAAAGGGTTTCAAAAAACAAACATTTTAAACTTCTTTTAATTAAATTTGTATCTTTGTTAGTTTTTACGTTATGACGGTGAAATTTATGGAGGTTTCTACTTCTAAAGTGTTCATTAACTGCACCAAAGCACAAAATTTTAGAACAAAAAATAGAGATTTTAGAATTTTTTATTTTAGAATGAACCAAAAATTTTCAACGTTTTTTTAATAAAATTCGTATCTTTGTTAGTTTTTAAGTTATGACGATAAAATTTATAAAGGTTTCTACTTCTAAAGTGTTTATTAATTGTACCAAAGCACAAAATTTTAGAACAAGAAATAGAGATTTTAGAATTTTTACTTTAGAACGAGCAAAAAATTTTCAACTTTTTTTTAAATAAAGTTTTAAAGTACAGTTATGCCAATATTTAAATTTTATTATTCATTATATTATGTAGTTTTATAAGGGGGTGCAAGATTTTTGAACGTGAGTGTACTTAGAACAATCTACATTGACTAAAAATTTCAGATAGTTTTAACTGACATAATACTCGTATATCAAAATTTTGAGAATTCTTCTCAACCCTAATTTCTCTTCAGAGGTGAGTTTCAAGTAAACTAAATTTCATTTTCCCACAATCGCGTGTCAGAGCTAATTCTTGCGCTTCCCTCGACGACGTTAAGTTGTTTTGCCAGAACTGCGACAACGTAAATAGTTCTTTCTGTATCGTATATCATTGTGCATTTCAGCGTAAAGAACTATCTTTGCCTTTTAATGTAAGTAAAGTGAAGCTCATTGCTATCAGCCCACTCTCCTGTGGAAATTCGAAAATTGGGTGTAAATCACCCAATTCTTTAGGGGAAAATGGTTAAGTTGGCAAAATGTCATTCTCTTGAGAGTTGACAGTTGCCGTCTAAAATTAACGATAATTCGCGAAGGTCTAAGGGTTTTTTATTCAAAAATTTAGAAAATTCGATTGTAATTAGCGATGCATAATTAAAAAAAAAATAAATGTCATTTTTGCATAGAAATAATGGCTTCGAAAACAGCCTCTGAAAACGTAATTCGGTCAATTTTTCGTTTATTTGTGACGCAAATTCAAGCTCATTTAACGCAGAATTTCACGCAGAATCATCCAAAACTGGGCGCTATTTTGACGTACATCAATAAATAACCAAATTAGAGGTGTTTGAAGTTGTGGGTTGTCGCCAGAGGGCAAGCATTTTGATTGTTTCTAAAAAAGAAAATTTTAAAAATTTGTGTTAAATTTGTGGAAAATTTTTAAAATCAAGCCAGTCAATAGGCAGACAATAAGTTGTAAACTCCCCAAATTTTATTGCAACTAGCCCGAAAAATACTAAAATTAGGAATTTTGTTAAAAAATATTAAATTTCGGTTGGTCCTAGAAAAGAAAATTTCTAATGTTAGATAGTAAATTTTTATATCCAACATGTTGAACATGTATCTCCGAAATTTATACAAACAGAAAAATGCTGTCTTTAGCATCGTTTTTCTCGTGGTTTTGTTGCTTAGAATCAATTCTCAGGTAGCCAAAATTCCATAGCCGTTTTTCTTTGTGAAATAAAATTGAATTTTTGTTTTTTTGATCGCACTCGAAAATCATTGGACCCACGGATTTGGGATTTGGCCAGTTAATCGATCTTGAGATGCTCTTTTGATTAATGCATAATTCAAAAATATCCAACATTATTTTCGCACCAAAAACCGAAAACTGAATTCGGTTAATTTCTCATTTATTAGTGAAGCAAACTGAAGTTATTGTTGTTTATTCATTTAATGCAGAATTTCACACAGAATTCAAAACTGTGCGAATTTTTCCCATCCATCAACAGATAATCAAATTAGAAGCGATTAATTGGGTTGTCTTCGAAAGCAAACATTTTGAGATTTCTAAAAATCTAAATTTGCAATTTTTCGTTTTTTGAAACTTGGCGACATTAGAATTTATTCAAAAACCGCCTCAAATTTTTCATTTACTTTCAATACTTTTTACACTTCGACTTTTGGTCTGTCCGCGGCCACAGAGAAAAGAGCGCAGAAAACTCCGACCCCTCCAGTTATTAATGTTTTTTCCCGGAGATCAGTAGCTTCGAGCTTAAACGTTCCGGTCAGTTAATAACTTCCCCCAATTGTCGATAAACTTGGAAAAGTGTGAGTGCAATCGAAAATGCTTTAACAAAAGTGTTCTCATAAAACGAAAATAAATATATGGGCAGCGAAGAAAATGCCTCGAGTATTTTTATGACTTCATTGTCGACGATAAATAATGGAACCGTCCTGGCATAACGTATTTCATGTTGACCTTTTCGGTTCAAGTTGTGTGGCGTTCACTTGGGGGTTAGTGTGAAATCAGCCGGAGGGACGCCAGCCGTCGGGGCGCCGTGCCGAGCCGTCGCCGGATTGCGTGAGCTAATGTCACTCATTTGCAGTCTTTATTGCATGCAGGTATTGCGGTTTTACTGCAGTTTCATTGTTCTAAAAACCGTTATTACCATTTAATACGTCCATCGATTCGGAATTCTGTACCAAAATGGTGCATTGTTGGGGTCATGGTACCAAAACTTCGCAATGGTTACAGAAATGTGTTCATAACACTCCTTTAATTAATATCAATTGGGAGGTGGTCGTCTGTCTTGAATGTTTATTATTCGAGTTGGATATTAATGCCGGCTCGACACGATATCAGGCAATTTATTCTCTCATGTCCTGGAGCTGTGTCCTGGACGTGGATGTAATGTTTTAATTATAACAGGTTGCTGACAAGTTCTTTCATAAAACTGGATAAAATCTTGCAATAAATTGAGTGTTAAAAAGTGGTAGAACGTACCGATCATTTGTCATTTTTAATCGATCACTTCATTTCTATTTTATATGCGCACATCTAAATCTCGCAAATTCTTTTATTCACTTAAGCAATGGGTTAATAAAAGCTGAAAGACGAATCGTGTTGGAAAGAAAGAAGTAAATGAAGCTGATGCAACACATATCCTCCCTCAAACACGAAAAGGCTGAGAAAGACGTATGCGTTAATGCAGTTTATTTCGAGGATATATGCCCATTTGAGACTGACTAAACGGTTTTCCATGTTTCCTTAGGTTAGAAGCAACATATCTTTGTTTACCATTACGTGCGTTGTAGAAAAAGAGAATTTCCTCATTGTTTACTTACTTTGTTTCAGCGAAATGAAAAAAGTTACTCACTCAAAGAAGATTTATTACGATGAAAACATTTCTTCACTAAACAACGTTCGAGATTTTAAGGGAAAATTTTACGATGTAATTTAAATATGGCGGGCTACACGTGACAATACTTATAGGAGTTAAATGAGAATCTAAAGTACACTGACGTTCAAAAATCTTGCACTCCACACATTTTTGTATTCCATTTTAGAGAAAACTAAAATTTGTGTCTTTGTTAGTTTTTAAGTTATGACGATTAAATTTATAGAAGTCACTATTTCTAAAGTGTTCATTAATTGCACTAAAGTACAAAATTTTAGAACAAGAAATAGAGATTTTAGAATTTTTAATTTTAGGACGGACAAAATATTTTCAACGTTTTTCATTAAAATTCGGATCTTTGTTAGTTTTTAAGTTATGTTAAGTTAAGTTTTTTGCAGAGAACTCCTAAATTGGTACTTTGATTTTTTATTGTAATACGTCGTTATAAAGGTTGAGATCTATGCTTCCTAACGCGGTGTCAAACAAGTTATTATCTTTTGACCTTTAGAAGTTACATGCCAAAGAATATGGAGCGGTTTTTAGTTTGTCACCTTTCGAAGATAGCACCAGATAAAGCAAAACGAACTTTTTTCCAAAATGTGTTGACTAGTGAACAAATTAAAATTGGAGGAGATGACTATCCGTAAAGTGTTCGTTAAGTGTACCAAAACATAAAATTTTAGAACAAAAAAAAAAAGATTTTAGAATTTCTCATTTTAGAACGAACCAAAAGTTTTCAACTTTGTTTTAATAAATTTAATATCTTTGGTAATTTTTAAGTTATGACGATGAAATTTATGGGGGTTCCTACTTCTCAAGTGTTCATTAACTGCACCAAAGCACAAAATGTTAGAACAAGAAATAGAGATTTTAGAAACTTTTATTTAAGAACGAACCAAAAATTTTCAGCTTTTTTTTATTTCCAAATATAAAGTTTAGTTATGCCCATATTTAAACTATATTTATTGTAGTTTTATAATTTTTGAACAATTTTTCGACAATATCTCTGAATGCTGACCTGCTGGAGCAAAACGGACTTCAGATTTGGAATGAGAAGGTCGTTCCACTTTAGAAGTGACCCTCACCCAACTTTTCCTCTTCAATTTTTTTGTAAATTTGTAGACTAGTGTAACCGGCGACATTTCCAATGCTTAATAAAGACAACAATGGTCGAGTCGATGCAATGCTATCTGCACACATAAAGAAACGAAGTGGAATAATTGCATCCATAATTTATTATTGGCGAATAATTGCAGAATTAGCGTGAATTATGCCTGGAAAGCAACAATCGAATGCATAGAGTACCGTAAACAAGTCCAAAGTCTCTGAAGCTCAATTTCTAAAGGAAAATAAAACGAAACTTGATCAAATGACTTAATGGGACCACATCGTTATATGTGTACCTAATCTCCCCGAAACGAGCGCCCGTCCAAATCTGTGTTTGATGAGCATTGTCCTCCCGCTTGTGCCCTAATCGACTCTTGGGTGGGAATCTAATAATAACAAAGTCATTTACGCATTAGTGGTGGATTATTGTCATCCTATATATGAGCTAGCGGGGTTAACAGCGCAATTAGCAAGCTAGTACGTCCCGAAAGCTAAAGATCTGGCAAACGCCCAAAACCGTGTTGCATACATGCCGTCGAACGTCTTAAGTGAGCTGTTAAGTACCTGAGCAACTCGCCATTTCCTGCAAAATTTGTTTACCGAATGAATATATTTACGGCATCGGAAATGACAGCGAGGATTTCGTACATACGCAACCGGCAATAATATTTTATTCCCGCGCCGAGAAAGTGCGTGCAATGCATTTTCCATCGTATGATTCATGCAAAGCGTAACTCGATGGAAGTAGAGAAGCCGTCAGTCTGAGTAAAAAGTTGACTTTGGAGCAAGTTAGCAAGAGAACACGTGTCACAAAGGCGTCCCGCCGCGTACCGACGCTGGATCCTTCGCTAGATATTGCAGAAAACGTGCCTGGACTTGCAACGAACGCGAGACGTTATATTGCAAATCTCATTTGTGACAATAATTTATATGTAAATATATCCATGTTATACGTGTTGCATCCCAAAAATTCTAATATCTAATATGTTTACATTATTTTTTTCCATCGAGGTTGTTATACACAAGTGTTAAATTATAAATCTTCCGGGCAACTTAATAAGTTTTTTTTATATATTACTGAAACGCGCCGCCAATTCGAATGCTCTCGGAGGATTTTCTGGAAGAAAAAATAAGTTCCTGGCGATGTCGGTGACTCGGTCATTTGAGGATAATCGAAATTGCAAGTTAATTTGTTCACTAGTCAACACATTTTGGAAAAAAGTCCGTTTTGCTTTATCTGGTGCTGTCTTCGAAAGGTAACAAACTAAAAACCGCTCCATATTCTTTGGCACGTAACTTCTAAAGGGGAAAAGATAACAACTTGTTTGACACCGCGTTAGAAAGCATAGATCTCAACCTTTATAACGACGTATTACAATAAAAAATCAAAGAACCAATTTAGGAGTTCTCTGAAAAAATCTTAACATAACTTAAAAACTAACAAAGATACGAATTTTAATGAAAAAAGTTGAAAATTGTTGGTCCATCCTAAATTGAAAATTTATAAAATCTCTATTTCTTGTTCTAGAATTTTGTGCTTTAGTGCAGTTAATGAACACTTTAGGAGTGGAAGCCTCTAAAAATTTTATTATCATGACTATAAAATTAACAAAGATACAATTTTATTAAAAAAAATTGAAAATTTTTTGTCCGTCCAAAAATGAAAATTTCTAAAATCTCTATTTCTTTATCTAAAATTTTGTGCTTTGGTGCAATTAATGAACACTTAGAAATAGTGACCTTCATAAATTTCATCGTCATAACTTAAAATTAAAAAAAAAAAAAATAATAAATATACGAATTTTATTAAAAAAAAGTGGGAAATTATTGATTCGTTCTAAAATAAAAAATTCTAAAATTTTTATTTCTTGTTCTAAAATTTTGTGCTTTAGTGCAGTTAATGAATACTTTAGGAGTGGAAGCCTCTAAAAATTTTATTGTCATGACTATAAAATTAACAAAGATACAGTTTTATTAAAAAAAATTGAAAATTTTTTGTTCGTCCTAAAATGAAAATTTCTAAAATCTCTATTTCTTTATCTAACATTTTGTGCTTTGGTGCAATTAATGAACACTGTAGAAATAGTGACCTTCATAAATTTCATCGTCATAACTTAAAATTAAAAAAAAAATAATAATAAAGATACGAATTTTATTAAAAAAAAGTGGGAAATTATTGATTCGTTCTAAAATAAAAAATTCTAAAATTTTTATTTCTTGTTCTAAAATTTTGTGCTTTGGTGCAAGTTAATAAACACTTTAGAGGTAGAAAGCTTCATAAATTTCATTATCATAACTTAAAAATTAACAAAGATAGTTTTTGAAATCCTCTCTAAAATAGAATACTAAAATGTGGAGGATATAAGATTTTTGAACGTCAGTGTATTACAGAGTTTCATGCTTTTGCAAGTTGTTAAGCAAAAATACTTATTGTACAAATATATCTGAGTCCTGACCTGATAGATCAAAACGGGCTTCATATTAGTGTTATTATCGGATCAATTCCAACCAATTGCCAGAAGTACCACCTCTAAAAAACAGTCTTATCCATAAAACCGTAAGTGAAGTAAATTTATTTATTTAAACTTTCCAACGTACAGTACCCATACTACGAAGTAATAAAACAGAAGTATATTTTATCTACCAGCAATAAATATCTATAGCATCGTGTAATAATAAATACGTCACTACGTTAAACTCACGTTAAATTAAACAAAGCGTCGCTCTTAAAGAAATATTAATAGATCATTCGGTGTTGTTGGTGGTACTAAAATTGATACTCAATATTAAATTTTTAGACGCGTCGGGCATATTTGAGGGCATATGTGTCGCCATGAAGTCGAGTGCACTTGCAATTCAACTTAAATTTTATGACCGTGCAACATGCACCACCGGAACAGCTACTGCATTGACTCATGCAATTGAAGAGCGGGAGATATTTTTTGCAGCTGGACTCATGTCACAACATTACGTGCAAACAAGTTTTAATACAGAATTTTCAAATGATTAAATTCCGTTTAAATTAGGATACATTACTGCATAGATAACTATCAACAATTAAATACAAAAGACATTTTAAAATTCTGTACACATTATTTATTTTTACAACAATTAGAACATTATTTACGCCCACCAGTAAGTTTCCGCCGGAAGAAGCCCCAGACCTAGAGGATCGGCGCCTCCACCACAATACTTGGCGCACAGTTTCGCCTTGAGTTTAGCCAGGAGCGGTTTTTTGCAAAGAGGATTGCAATAAGGCGACGGTAAGCAAAGAGGTGCCTGAAAACAATTAGTCAATAAACAAGTCGTATTAAATTCTTCAGGTGATACTCACAACCATGGAGATGGCCACCAATAAGATGGTCACGAAAACGATGAATTTAGTACTGTGCATGATTAAAGTTTGAACTGATCGAAACTTCGAAACGCCGTCTTTTATATCCCCGAAATGTTTACTCGAAGCTCCCAAACGTGTGATAATTTTCAACACGCCATAAAAAATTCTATTAAAATTACGTGCTGATTAAACTTAAACTTGAACTTGGCGCGGAAATGGCAACAAATGAGTGTTTGCATTATTGAGCGAGTGCATTGACTTTTTGCACAGTTCCAGTAAGCGAAAACATTAAGTGAGTACAATAACGCAATGTAAAATAGGCCATCAGCATTTACATACAGCAATAGCTTGCAAAAAGAGCGCGGTGCGGTCTTATGGGAATTCAATCGAATGAAGACGCATCCCGTAGGGTTACATTTCCAGGTTACTTTCAGTCCTATGAATATCTGTTCGGTGTCTCTACACAACTTGCCCAGCACTACGGACCTCTGGAGACTTCAGTTTATTTAGTTGCCTTGGCCTGTCGTACCATTTTCCAAATACGAAAGGGAAAAACCTTCTTCCCAAATTGGTTACTTGTTACACAGGGTCTGATTTGCTTGAATAAGCCTTATGACTCCGTAAGTGAATATCTACGAAATGTATTTTTAAAAACAATATGCGGTGGAGTTGAACAAGCTTCAAAGGAAAGTCGAGGCGATTTATTCGCATCCTAAAATGGAAGTGGTTTCGAACTAGATTCAAAAATCGATCAAAATTACTTCATTAAGGTGTGGATATGACTTTTGCAACATGCCAGTTAGGGCGAGTCCGGTCCTGACTAGTACGAAATTGGGTCAAACCGGAGGTGATGAGTCGGTAGTTTGAAGTCTCCGTTTGAACAAAATGAGTTAATTGGGGTCTTGTGTCGATCAGGCTGGCAAATTTCGACCAGTTTTTCTTATCCGAAGAAAATTTACCGATTAATTAGATTACCTGTAATCAACATGTTAATTTTTGTTTATTTTTATTAGCCATACCTGCAAATCTGCATTGAGAATAACAAAACCAGTTTATTGCTGATGCTTCTAAAATTTGTGGTAGTTCTTGTTTAACATTCCGCAGGAGTGTAAAAATCAGCATTGCGTAGCTCTGGTGAACGACCAATCACAGAGCCGCATTTCGAATTTAGCGCCTATAATTGTTGTTTTTATTAAAGAGCAGTTGCATGCATCTGAGGCACATTTCACATGTAACCTTCATGGGGGGACAATGGTGCCAACTTTGTCGTCTTAAAATTTTCAAAGTTAATTCATGAAGATTTCAACCGTACATAAGGAAATGACTTTCGCTCTAGAGTCGGTTTGGGTTGCAAATGACCACTTTCCCAGTTATTTATTTATTTCAAGTTGGAATATTGTTGATCTGTAAATTAGCGTTGGGAATTTTGGGATGACAGGGTTGGCGGCATTGTCCCCCAGAATTTGACATTTGCTATTTTGATATATAACTTGCTGTGTTAAAAATGTTTGCGTAATTAGTAAATTTTAGGACAAAAAATAAAGATTTAGATTTTTTCATTTTAGAACGAACCAAAAATTTTCAACTTTTTTTCAATAAAATTTGTATCTTTGTTATTTGTTAAGTTATGACGATGAAGTTTATGGAGGTCACTATTTCTAAAGTGTACATTAACTGCACCAAAGCACAACATTTTAGAACTAGAAATAGAGATTTTAGAATTTTTAATTTTAGAGCGAACTAAAAATTTTTTACTTTTTATAATAAAATTCGCGTCTTTGTCAATTTTCAAGTAATAACGATGAAATTTATGAAGGTCACTATTTCTAAAGTGTTCATTAATTGCACGAAAGCACACAATTTTAGAACAAGACATAGAGATTTTAGAATTTTATATTTTAGAACGAACTAAAAATTTGTAACTTTTTTAATAAAATTCGTATTTTTGTTAATTTTTAAGTTATGACTATGACGATGAAATTTATGGAGGTCACTACTTCTAAAGTGTACATTAATTGCACCAAAGCACAACATTTTAGAACAAGAAATAGAAATTTTAGAATTTTTAATTTTCAGCGTAATTAATGCAAGCCGTTAAATGTAATCTAGGAGAAGTGAAATTTGTTAAGAACCAAATTGAATTTTTACTAATTACATTGACCGAACTTCCAGGATCGTCTTTTGTACCCTAAAATCCAACTTATCAACAGAAGCAAATTCCACGATAAAACTTAAAAAAAATCTGAGAAATTGAAGATTTTTTGTTAATTTGTTGCTAGTCTGCATGAAAACGCCTGCAAATTCGTAAATGCAAACAACCCCTTGACCACATTGTCGGCGTGGTGAGCCCCGGATGGCAGGAAAGTGTGGACACCATTTAGCTTAGTAATAAATAGCTAGGTTTCGCACAATCAGCTAGACCGGACTATGCTTCACTAGCATCACATAATTCTCGTTCCGCAAATGCTTTATTACGATGTCAAACTCCTAACATTGCGGTTCGGTTTTAACCACTGTTATTATTTATGCTGGTACATTACTCCGTGAAGAGAAATGTGCCGCCTGCAAGCGGCAAATTGAGTTTCGTCTACTATTATTTTGAAGCAACAATATTTATCGACACGTTTTCTCGATTTGCTAAATAAAACTAAAATGTTTGAGAGTTATTTTAGACACTCGTCGCACAAACGTTATTAGGAAACATCTAGTTAAATAATTCTGTTTATGACTACACGCCCTAAGAAGACTCATCACGTAGCTGAGTTTCCTTTCCAGCAGTGCTTCCTTCAGTTTAGAGCTGCACGTACATCTTTATTTAAACCGAGAACATGCCTTAGGGTGTGCTGATAAAATACATTTAAGCTTCACCAATTTAATTTTTGCTTTTCGTTCTTTCCCAATTTATTTTCATTATTGAATTGGTTAAATCGAGTTTGAAATAAAGAAAGTGTTCATTTGAACTGTTACGCAATTACAGCCCAAGAATGCCAGCTATGTTAACTAAAACACTCTTGACTAACTTTCTTTCCTAACTTATGAATTTATTTTATGCCTCACTTGTAATTACACTGACGTTCAAAAGTCTTTTAATCTCCACATTTTTGTATTCTATTTTAGGGCAAACTAAAGATTTAAAAAAAATATTTTCAACTTTTTTCTATTAAAATTTGTATCTTTCTTAGTTTTCAAGTTATGACTATGAAATTAATGGAGTTTCTTACCTTTAAAGTGTTCATTAAATGTACCAAAGCACAAAATTTTAGAAGAAGAAATAGAGATTTTAGAGTTTTTAATTTTAAGACGAACCAAAAATTTTCTATTATACCTTTTTGTTTATAAAATTCGTATCTTTGCTAGTTTTGAGTTATGACGATAAAAGTGTTAATTAATTGCACAGCACAAAATTTTAGAACAGGAAATAGAGATTTTAGAAATTTTCGGTTTAAGACGAACAAAAAATTTTCAACTTTTTTCATTAAAATTCGTTTCTTTCTTAGTTTTAAAGTTCTGACGATGAAATTTGGGGAGGTGACTATTCTAAAAGTGTTTGTTAAATGTACCAAAGCACAAAATTTTAAAACTAGAAATAGAGATTTTAAATTTTTTTATTTTAGGACAAACTAAAAATTTTCAACATTTTTTATTAAAATTTGTATCTTTGTTAGTGGTTAAGTTATGACTATCAAATTTATGAAGGTTACTACTCCTAAAGTGTTCACTAAATGCACGAAAGCACAAAATTTTAGAACAAGAAATATAAATTTTAGAAATTTTTATTTTTGGATGGACCAAAAATGTTCAACTTTTTTCATTCGTATCTTTGTTAGTTTTTAAGTTATGACGATAAAATTTAGGAAGGTTTCTTCTTTTCAAGTATTCATTAACTGCACCAAAGCACAAAGTTTTAAAGCAATAAATAGAGATTTTAGAATTTTTAATTTTAAAACGAACCAAAAAGTTTCAACTTAATACAATTTGTATTTTTGTTAATTTTATGTCATGACGATGAAATTTATAAAAGTTTTTATTTCTAAGGGTTCAATAATTGTACCAAAGCACATTTTAAAACAAGAAATAGAAATTTTTTGAATTTTTTATTTTTGAACGAACCAAAAATTTTCAACTTTTTTTAATAAAGCTTAAAGTACAATTATCCTCATTTCAATTTTAATATTTTTTATAGTGTTATAAAGTGGTGCAAGATTTTTGAACGAAACTGCATTTTCTGCTTGAAACGCGTTTTATATTATTGCTCCTGCAAAAAGTGTTTAACTTCAACATCAACAGGTATTTAGCAGGACTAATTGCTTTTAGTTGAAGAACGCTTGTGATTGAACGGCACAGTTTGTTTTGCAATAATAAGATCTATAAAAATCGGTTTGTATGGAACTCCGGCAATTTAAATTATACACACATGATTAGCGATAGATTGAAAATTCAATCGTGCGTTTTGTAAGACACATGTCTTTGACAGATCGATTTCCCTCTAGATTTCAATGCATGTGTAAAATTTTCTCGTGTGAATACATCTCTAAAGAGCCAAGGGCGTTTCCATTGCTCCTTTAATTTCTCTTTTAAAAACGAAATTAGTATTACAGTTTCGCCGCCGCAACTTTCATTACAACTTTTCCTAATTCACTCTTTTATATTGAACAGGCGAGTCGGCGGATAGCGCCAGGACGGAAGAGTTAAAACAGATGACTTGACAAGACAAAATGCGTGTTTATTGAGTAGTGGCGGTGATCAGTAGTTCGGCCACGTTTCCAGTCTCGTCACCACCACCACCTCTCGTCTCTTTATTGGGAACTTGCCTCATTTTTTGTCCTTCTTAAACATTTTTCACATTTTCCATGACTACGAACATTTTACGTATTCAGCGGAAATGATATAGCGAAATTGGCTTTACTTATGTTGTATTTTCTTATTTTTTAACGTGCTCTAACTTCGAATTTTCCAGCTTGGTATTCCGGCTCTATACGACCATTTATTTATTTGAAGGAGTGAAGGCTGTGCCTGCGAATATTACCGCATGAAATCCGGGCTTTGGAATATTTATGCCCAAAATCTGCTTTGAAGGTCTCCATCAGGTGTGTTCGTGTTTGAAGGAATTAAAAGTGAAGAAGAGTGAAGTAATGGAATATAATTTTGAATAAGAGCGCGGCTAGTATCAAACGGCGCTCCCGGAAAGAATACGAAGAAGCGGGACAAAAAGCTGTGCACGTCCTTACAGGATTTACTTTTATAGAACAACTAACAGGCCTCGCTACGAACCTGCTACTCTTGTCGAATACTGAACACTTTCTTTAATGGAAATATACATGAGGATATAAAGAGTAGAGCACAGGTCGCGTCAATTTACAAATCGCTTCCGGCCAAATTAGATCACGCCGCTGTATTACCAACTTTTACATCACCAAACTTCATGTGGTTAAAACGAATCGTATCGCACCAATTTTTAATCTTAATTTCTAATTACAAAGTGTTTAAGACTCTGCTGTTGTTGTCGCGGAAGTCGTGGTGGTCGGCTGCGAGGAGGTAGTTTCCGGCTTCCGGGTGGTGGTGGGCTTAGTCGGATCCAACAGCCCCAACGGGTTTCCCACCCATGGATACACCTCTGGACACGGCACGCAACTCGTCATATACCTAACTTCATTGTCTACATTCTTCAAAGAACAGTTCGTCTTGTTGCACTTAGTCGATGGGGTTGGTACGTCTGTTTTGAACTCCCCCACAGGAACCGGATTCCTGGCCCATTCCACCACCTGTTTCTGACTCACGAAGAAGACGTCACCCTCGTGGAGGATGTCGTCGATAAACTTCTGAAACCCTTCGAGACTGTTGTTGGCGAACCGGAACCATGCTGAGCCCACCATGAGTGTGATGGGGGCCCGATTGGTGGTGCGTTCGCGGTCGACTTGCGTTCTTAACCACGTGGCGATTTCGTCGGCGCTTCCCCTAGAAAACAAGTTAAAGAAATGTGGCCACAAAGACAAAATTCGGGAACGTACTGCACGTTGCAGCCGATCAAGGAGTTGCACTCGAGGACCCCATCGGAACTGTTTCCTTGTAAATCGATGATGGGGGCGATCCAGAAGCCTGGGTGTGACTCTACAGGGCATGTGGTACCGGTGCGGCACTCCTGAGTCGATTTGTAGTCTAAAGTGTATGGATTTACCATCTGGGTACTGCGCGACGTCCAGGAACTGTCGTACTGGAGTTCCGACGCCACGTAGGCGTTGATAGAAATATCTCCATTGAGCTGGAGCTGGGGGGTCCGCACCCCGATGATGTCTTCAGAGGGGATGTTGGCGAAATTAGAGATTACGACGCGTTGACCACCGAATTCACTCTTGAGAGTGTCTTCAGTGGCGTTCTGCCAGTACTCCGATGAGCTGTTTTTACTAAAACCCCCGTTTCTGTTAAGTGTTCCCCAAGAATGAGACTTACGAAATTGAATTGATTGCGATCTCGAACCCTCTGGCGTACAAATCGTTGACTCTACTATAATCCGTGTATTCGTGCGGTACGAAGAAAGTGGCGCCTATAGGCTGTCCGTCCGGATTCTTCCTATCGAAGAGGAGAGGCTCCCAGAGGCTGGTGTACAAATTATCGACCACCGCTTCGTCGAAAGTCAAACTAATCAACTATCAAATCGTCAAATTTCAAGGAGAATTCGCAATGGTGACAATATTACCTGAGGGGCGTCTTCCAGGATGGGACTAACCGAAGAGCATCGACATTGGCCAGTGCAGGAATCGGCTTTGCATCTGTCCGCGTCACCATTAATCAGCGATGCGTGCAGACATAATAGAGCGAGGATGGTTAGTTTCATCTTGGTGGTGAAAACTTAACTAAAACGGTTGACTTCGGAAGCGATCTGTTTTTATACAAACAAGGAGTTATCACGAATTAAAAATATTCTCGTCAACACTTCTGAAGTGGTACGTTTGGGTTGATAACATTGTTCATCAATCATTTTGAAACTTGTTCAGAGAAATTTGTACGAGAAGCATTTTTGTGGGATTGGAAATGTCAGGTTTCTTTTTGAAGTTTATGTTATGACGTTGATAAGCGCGGTGGGTCAAAATGTGCAGTCGTGTTTGTAGCGATTTACTTATCTAAAAATATCTTATCAATGTTATATTTTTAATGGTTGGTTGAAGCTGAAAAATACTCTGATTATTCTAGAACAAGAAAAATTGTGGAGTGTTAATTTTTTTAACAAAATTCATAATTTTGGTATTT
Source organism: Gnatocerus cornutus (assembly GCA_029298725.1). Taxonomy (NCBI): domain Eukaryota; kingdom Metazoa; phylum Arthropoda; class Insecta; order Coleoptera; family Tenebrionidae; genus Gnatocerus; species Gnatocerus cornutus. The sequence goes on from CM055513.1 coordinate 12,680,627, forward strand.
TCAAGACTATTGCAATGAAATTTGGAGAGCTTACAACTTTTAGTTTGTCAGTTAACTGTGCTAAATTTCAAAATATTTCCATGAAAAACCCAATTTTAAAAAATTTTCTTTCTAGGAGCTACCAAACATTTTCGACATTTTTTACCAAAATTTGTAATTTTTGTATATTTAGGGCTTTTGCAATGAAATTTGGGGAGTTTACAATTTTAAGCTTGTCTTTTAACTGTGCCGAGTTTCAAAATTTTTCCGTAACAGAAATTTTAGAAATTTTCTTTTTTAGAACCAATAAAAAATTTTCTATATTTTTAACAAAATTCGTAATTTTGGTATTTTTAGGTCAATTGCAATGAAATTTAGGGATATTACAATTTTTAACTTGCTTATTAACTGCCGAATTTTAAAACTTTTTTATGGAAAACAAATTTTAGAAATTTTCTTTTCTCGGAGCAACTAAAATTTTCAAGTTTTTTTAACAAAATTCGTAATTTTGGTATTTTTAGGACTATTGCATTGAAATTTGGAGAGCTTGCAATTTTTAGCTTGCCAATTACCTGTGCCAAATTTCGAAAATTTTCCATGGAAAAAACAAATTTTAGAAATTTTCTTTTTGAGGACCAACTAAAAATTTTCAATATTTTTTACCAAAATTCATAATTTTGGTATTTTTTGGGCGAGTGCAATGAAATTTAGCGAGTTTACAATTTGTAACTTGTTTATTAACTGTGCCAAATTTCAAAATTTTTACGTGGAAAACACAAATTTTAAAAATTTTCTTTTCTAGGAGCAACCAAATTTTTGGTCTCTGGCAACAACCCACAACTTGAAACACTTCTGATTCGGTTATTTATTAACGTGCGCTAAAAGTTTACATAATTTTGGATTCTGCGTGAAATTCTCCGTAAAATGAGCCCAAATCAAATTTCCTTGACAAATAAACGAGAAATTAACCGAAATACGTTTAATTTCAACACATTAAAATCTATGTAACAAAATAAATAAAATCATTTTAATCCGCTTAATTAAATCCCCTATATTCTCCAAACGGATTGCCTTTCCACGGATACACCTCTGGACACGGTACACAAGACTTCATATACCTATCAGTTCCATCCACATATATAAGATGGCAATTATTAGAGTGACACTTAGCTGATCTTTCAGGTACTATTCTTTCATAGTTAGAAACAGACACTGGATCTTTCACCCAGCTAATCACATCCAAAACTGACACGAGGAAGACATCTTCTCGTCTTTCCATTTCATCCAAGAACAATACAAACCCTTCATAACTATTTCCTGTAAAATCAAACCAATAAGAGTCCAATCGCAGAACCAGAGGTGATCGATTGTTCCGTTCGACGCGATCAACTTGGGAAACCAACCAGTCGCTGATTTCTTCTGGAGTTCCTCTAGAAGATCAAAATTTGATTAGAGCCACTGAGAGATCTTCCTCTTACTGTACTAAACAAGTAGGGAAAGAACTGCATTCTACGTTATTGTTGCCTTTGATGTTCGTAATCGGAGCAATCCAGAAATGCTCGTGTTGCTCCGAAGGGCACGTTATCGCCACCGAGCATTCCTGAGTCGAAGCATAGTCCAAAGTGTAAGGAAAAAGAGGAAACGACGAACTCGTCGGCCAAGTATTGTCGTAGCTCAAACCAGATTCTTTGTACGCCGTGATTGACAAATCTCCTTCCAGTTGCAACTGAGGGGTTCTCACCCCAACAATGTCTTCTATAGGGATGTTGGCAAATTTAGAAAGGATTTGTCTTTGACCGCCGAATTCCTCAACTAGATCGTTTAATGAGGCGTGTCGCCAGTACTCTTGAGACGCGTTTTTCCTACCAAACATAATCACTAATTAAATCCGTTTGAAGGCGAACTTACGTGATGGAATGCACTCCGATTTCATGTCCACGAAGGTACAAATTTTGAACCAACTCGTAATCGGTGTACTCGTGGTTTACGTAAAAAGTGAGCCCGATTGGGCTACCATCTGGATTCTTTCGATCGAAGAAGAGGGGCTTCAGGTAGTCGTCATAGAGGGTCGTTACGATGGACTCGCTGACCGTAATAGCAATGAGCTGAAGAAGTTTTTATAGTCGAGGATATTAATCATGAACTACTTACCATCGGAGCGGTATCATTGGAGTCAGAAATGGGATTTACCACAGAAGAACAGCGACAGTCGTTTTGAATTGAGCATTGCGATGTTGAGCAGGTATCTGCGTTTCTTGGGGAAGGTAATGCAAAGGCTAAATGAGTAATAGTTAGAGAAACTAAAAGGACCTTCATTATGGTTAAAGGTGGTGAAAATTGAACAATTTGGATTGGGAACGAACCATCTTTTTATAGCTATAAATATAATAACAAACAGATAAATAACTAATCTTTCCAAAAACTGACAGATTAAAGGCTTATCTGGGTTCAGGTAAGTAATGTTTTGAAACTTGGTATTACCTAAATCTGACAACATGTCAAGAAGGTATGTGGAGCTGTTATCAATTAGACCTCATTTTATTGCAGTATCGCTTGGAAATATTCAAATTCGATTTGTTTTTAAAAGTAAAAATTTCTAAAATTTGTGTCTTTGGCTCTATAATTTTGACATTTGGCACAATTTATAAATACTACCAAAGCAGTAACTGGCCAAAATTTCACTGCTCTAGCTTAAAAACTTCCAAAGTTACGCCCTTTAATGTAAAATTTGGAAGTTTTGACTTGTCTCTAAAGTAAAAATTTTTAAAATTTGTCTCTTTAGTTTTATAATTTTGACATTTGGGGCAGTTTATAAACACTAACCAATCAGTAACTTCCTAGAATTTTACTGCTCCAGCTAAAAAACTTTTAAAGTTACGCCCTTCAATGTAAAATTTGTAAGTTTCGATTTGCCTCCAAAAAAAATAATTGTTTCTTGGGTTTTATAATTTTGATATTTGGCACAGTTACATAAACACCAACAATACAGTAATTTTTGAGAATTTTACTATTCTAGCTTAAAAACTTTCAAAGTTACGCCTTTCGATGTAAAATTTGAAAGTTTTAACTTGTCTCCAATCTACTGCAGTATAAATTTCCTCCAAAACTTGTTGACTAAAAATTTTAAACAAAAATTGCAATAGATCAAGGTAAAAAGCTACACCAAAGTTCAATTTCAACATAAACTAACGTGTAGACATTTCAAACAATCGAATAATACTCGACTATTTTAAAACTCGCCACTTCTGATTTTCTCAAGTTATCTCTGATCCAATCACCACCACACCACGTTGCATTACCACAAATTACATTAAAAAGTAGTCAGATAAACTTAATTCGATCAAACAAACATAAATGGGGGCTATGAAACAACCGGAAATTGCGCACCCATCCTGTAACGACATCCGCTTAGAAAAATTTATTTTTATAGAAAACACTCGAAATATCGAGATTAGAGTCACCAAGTGGAATTTCTTAGTAGTCCTAGCTGTTCAGATATCAATTTTGATTCGTTGATTAGGATTAACTGCAAGTTTCAGTGATAATGTTTAGTGACAATGTTGACATAGATTTAACGAATTTTACATCAATTCGATGATTTCACGAGATGGGATAATGAAGTTAGATTTATACGTTTTCTCTTAAACTGGATAAGACAAGGATCCGCTAATCCGCACAGTTTTAATAATAATATGAAGACCAAAGTCCCTCGTTGTCAGGTAAAAATCATACAATAAATAAAATAGTGATAAAATTTAGGCACAGGAAGTCCAATTTCCTCCGAACGTAACATCCTTTCTGTATTTTTTAGGACTTGTAACCGACTCAGATAAAATCAAAGACATTGAAAACGAGTATCTATTGTACTTTCGAGGGCACTAATCAGCTTTATCAGATAATAAAAGTAGTATAAAGTGTTTGTCCCAAATAAAATTCAAAGTAAATTTTCACCATGCAGCGCCTACTTTTCGTACTTTTGTGCGTCCTTTCAGCTTTCGCTCATCCGACTGTAAAAGAAGCAGATCCATGCAGTCAAGATGCGTGTCAAGTTTCCGCCAACTGTCGCTGTTCCACAACCATCAATCCGATTACTGACGAAGAAAACACAGCACCTCAAGTAATATCTGTAGAAATAGCTCTAATGGGGTTTTATGTTGGTTTATTTTAGCTCATTGCCATAACAGTTAGTGAGAGTATCGTGCAGACTTTGTACGACACGTACTTGGAGCCTCTCTTCTTCGACAAGACGAACCCTGATGGCAGTCCTATTGGTATCACGTTCTATGTGAACCACGAATACACTGACTACACTTTAGTGCAAGATTTGTACTCTCGCGGATACGAAATTGGTGTCCATTCTATAACGTATGTTTCTAATTTTTGGGGGAAAATCGAAATTCGTTTTTTTTTTCAGCAAAGAACCCAATCAAACGTATTGGCGTGAAGCAACACAAGACCTTCTGGTGGAGGAGTTTGGAGGCCAAAAAATCATAATTTCTACTTTCGCCAACATTGATCCTACTCAAATCACGGGAGTTCGAACTCCTCAGCTTCAAATCGAAGGAGATGTAACGTTCGAAGCTTACGTTGCTTCAGAGCTTAGTTACGATAACTCCTGGCCGACACTGTCGACGCAGCGTCTCTTGCCTTACACTTTGGATTACGCGTCCACTCAGCAATGCACGGCTAGTTTGGCTTGTCCTGTCGAGTCTCATAAAGGTTTTTGGATAGCACCCATCACTGACATCAAAGGTGTTGATGATACCGAATGTAACTCCCTCGCTACGTGTCTCGTCCAGTAAGTTTCCGCGAGAATTATACGTTTGTATTTCAATTAATATTGTAGAGGCACAGCTGATGAAATTTCAAACTGGCTCCTGGATCAATTGGATCAGATCAAGAAAGATAATCGCGCGCCAATGACAATCCGGCTGGATTCGTATTGGTTTGAGAATACAAAAAACAGTTTTGAAGGGTTTGGGAAGTTCTTGCAACAACTCCAGGGTCAAAAGGACGTTTTTCTGGTGTCGGTTCAAGATGTGTTGGCGTGGATACAAAATCCTGTGGGAGTTAACGAGTATACTGTTCCTGATCACAGTGATCGGGAATATGACTGTTTGGATATCGACTGTAGATTGGCGAATCCTAATGGTGAAGACAGGTATATGAGGAGTTGCGTGCCGTGTCCGGATGTGTACCCTTGGTTGGGCAATCCCAAAGGAGAAAACAAAATGAAATAAGGAATTTGACGAGGCTATTAACTCGAGTGCACGCAGGATGTATAAAATATGTTAATTTCTTCTTTTACTATAATAAATAATACCAAAACTAAAATGCCATTTCTTCTTTCTTAAGGCCCTTGAATCCCTCTGAATATGGAGACAATATCAAAAGTTACGCGTTTCAATGTAAAATTTGGAAGATTCGATTAGTCTCAAAAATAAAAAGTTCTAAAATTTGTCTTTTTGGCTCTATAATTTTGACATCTGGTGCAGTCTATAGACACTACCAAAGCAGTAATTTCCTAGAATTTCATTACTTTAGCTTGAAAACTAAAGTTACCTTTTTTAATGTAAAATTTGGAAGTTTCGATTTTTCTTTAAAAATAAAAATTTCGAAAATTTGTTTTTTTTTGGCTCTACAATTTTGACATTTGGCAGAGCTCATAAACACTACCAGAGCAGTAATTTCCCAAAATTTTATTGCTCCAGCTAGAAAACATCAAAAGTTACGCCTCTCAATGTAAAATTTGGAACTTTTGATTTGTCTTCAAAAGTATACATTTTTAAAATTTATGTCTTTGGCTCTATAATTTTGACATTTGGCGCAGGTTATCTGAGTATCTCAGATTCCAAACTCTATTAAATTACCACTTGAAATTAAAATCATTTTATTTTTGATAACACATGACTATTATCTATTGTTCTTTCCGGTAGGATTGCCCAACCAAGGATACACATCCGGACAAGGCACGCAGCTTCTCATGTACCTATCTTCACCATCTTTATTCAACCTACAGTCGATATCCAGACAGTCATACTCCCGGTCACTGTGATCAGGAACAGCGTAATCATGAACTCCAACAGGATTTTTAATCCAAGCAAGAATATCTTGAACAGTCACTAGAAAAACATCATCTTGTTTTCCCAACGCGTCCAAAACTTTCCCAAACGCTTCAAAACTGTTGTCGACGTACTTAAACCAGTAAGAATCAAGACGGAGTGTCATCGGCGCGCGATTATCCTTTTTCACGAGATCTATTTGGCCGAGAAGCCATGCAGCGATCTCATCAGACGTACCTCTACAGACCAATTAATTGAATCAAGACACAAAATAACAACAAACTTACTGGACAAGACACGTAGCGAGAGAGTTACACTCGATATTATCAACCCCTTTAATATCAGTGATGGGGGCCACCCAAAACCCGTTATGAGACTCCAACGGACAAGAGAGACTAGCTGTGCAGTCTTGAGTGGAAGCATAGTCTAAAGTATATGGTAAAATACGTTGGTTGGACAGTGTGGGCCAGGAATTGTCGTAACTAAGATCGGAAGCAATGTACGCTTCAAAAGTCACATCTCCTTCAATCTGAAGCTGTGGGGTTCTCACGCCTTGAATGTCTTCAGGGTTGATATTACCAAAAGTTGTTAGGATGGTTTTTTGCCCGCTGAACTCTTCAACTAAGAGGTCTTTTGATGCTTCTCGCCAGTACGTCTGATTCGGCTCCTTTCTAAAAAAATTGGATTTAGAATATCATTCGAAAATCTGTAAAAAACGTACGTTATGGAATGAACCCCAATCTCGTACCCACGAGCGTACAAATCTTGAACCAACGTGTAGTCAGTAAACTCATGATTCACATACAATGTAAGACCAATGGGGCTCCCATCAGCATTTTCTCTGTCGAAAAACAGAGGCTCCAAGTAATTGTTGTACAGCGTCTTTACAACACTTTCGCTCACAGTTATTGCAATTAGCTAAAAAACGAAGTTTGAAGTGTTCCTTAAAAATTAAACCTGTACCTGAGGCGCGGGGTTTTCTGCATCTGAAATTGGATTGACAGTCGACGAGCAGCGGCAGTTGTTTGCAACTTGACATTTTTCTAAGTCACATACTGGTGCTTTGACAGAAGGATGAGCGAAAACGGAAAGAGCGCACAGAATCAGGAAAAAAATGCGCTTCATGTTGAACTTACTTGCTGTCGAAAATTGCGTAGCCACTTTATATAGTCTTTATTATCTGATAAAGTCAATTTGAGAAGAAGAGGACGTGGGGATCTTCGTTCTACGCATTATCTTCGGTTCTGAGAATTTGCCGAAAACATCTTTAGGAGATAATTTTTCAAAATCAGTGCAAGTTTTTGGTTGGATTTAGGTTTAGACATAAAATATTGTTATTACTTTTGACTATTTTTGACCACAAAACCACACGCTTAAGCTCATTTAACTTGAGTATCTTGTTGACCTGTTTGTTAAATCCGGATATTTTGAGATAAATCAAGCAACAAATTGTGAAACTGTGCTAATCTTCGCAGATTTGTTCGGCCAGGAATTTTGTAAATACTCTAGATAAAGGATTAAAATATTTTCTCAGAAAATGAACTTCCAGTGTAAAGTCACTTTCTTGAGGCTCGAGTTAATGTTTCGAAAACCACACATTTTTGCGATTTGAAGCATGAATAATTATAACTAGTTACATAAAAAATGTAGACCTCTAATTTTAAGCAAATTCATACATTCTTCACATTCTCTTACCGCTCAATCAAATGGTTAACAATTTGAGGTTCCGACCTCCATTTAATTAAATTATTGTAAACAGACGTGTATTTCAAATTTTAACATATGTTTTTTCTATACATAATGGGTATTTATAGATCTAGAAACGGAGGTCATTCAGGAGTTGATGATGATAAAACACTCCTGGCGCCTGTTTTACAGCGTAACTTTGGATGTTTTTAAGTTGAAATTTTGGAAAATTACCGTTTTGGTGGTGTTTATAAACTGTGCTAAATGTCAAAATTATAACGCCAAAGAAACAAATTTTAGAAATTTTTACTTTTAGACACATTTACAAACTTTCAAATTTTACATTGAAAAGCGTTACTTTGAATATTTTCAAGCTAGAGCAATGACATTCTAGGAACTTACTGTTTTGGGGGTGTTTATAAACTGTGCTAAATGTCAAAATTATAAAGCCAAAAGGACTAATTTTAGAAATTTTTACTTTTATAGACAAATCGAAACTCTGAAAAGCCACATTGATTGTATTTATCTCCTTTTTCCCGACCTACATTATATTGATTAGATTAGAAGTGAATCGAAATTAAAGAGAATGTGGATTCGTGCCCTATTAACACGACGGGAGCGCACGTTTAGAGCCATTTCTGCTTTACGTGGTTTCATTTAATTGTGAAAATGTACGGTACCACCCAAAAAGAATTTTCTTACAGAATTCGAACTAAACCTCGCTCCGCTGAAACGTTTTTTTTTTGTAGAAAACTGTAGAGTTCCTTTATTAGTCTTAATTCTAGACTTGCAAACGAACAGGTCTTTTATCCAATTGAAATCGCTTAATTAATTTTGCTGAAACTGTATCTGGTTTGGCCTGACCCATGTAACAATTCCTTTGACAATAATTGTTATTTGTCACATAATGTCTGAAATTCCTTGGAACAATATCCATTCTGAATCGTCGTAACTACCATGAAATTACCTGCCAGCAGGATGATTCAGTTTGTGACAAATATTTGAATACCCTCCCAGTGTTACCAACGCAAACAACATAATTCTTCAGTTGTGGTTTTAAAAGCGAGGGTAGGAGCAGGAATAAAATCATGTATTTTTTTGTAAAACATATTTTATTGGAGTGACACAAACTTTTTATTGAGCATAAAGTGTAATGTCGTACAAAAAGACGAATAGCCGTTGTAAAATAATCGTATACGTCAAAATGAACGTAGTAGAAAATAATAAAATATCTACCAACAAATAAACCGCGTTTGATATCGAAGGTCTGGGAAATAAATGAATACGAATGGGTCATGTAAGCTAAACAACTTTTCTTATACTTCTAGTGGCCGCCGTGGCGTTAGTTCGATGGTATTGCCAAATTTATATCACCTCTATTTTTTACGAGGCTGTTATGCGACCTTAGTACAGCAAAGTCATGAAAAAAACATGAGAGTGACTCTATCTTATAAAAGTTACGTAATTTCCTTTACTCTTGATGTCGGGGTACTTTTATTAGGTCTTCGGCGACTCAACTTACAACTCTATTATAATTTCACGTTGTACAAGTATGAAATATGCAGCGAACGACGCGACTTCCCTTCATTCTCCACCACAAGAATCACTACGGATAATTGGCTCTCTGATTGATTATTCTCATCACCTGAACATATGAAAAAAACTGAATTGCTCTACAAGAAATGCGCGTGTTGTAAAATTTATGAACAGTTAATGTTAACATAAAGTCAAATTGAAACCATAAATTCTGTGTAATGCAGGTCGAGTCGGAACAAATCATTACAATTCTCATCGTGTTATCAGATTCCACTGACACCTCGTCTGATGTTTTAACGATAATTGCAGTGCTTACGAACATCTAAATCCAGTATAATTGAAACGTTTCTCGTTTGGAATGAAACTCTAAAAAAATGTCTGGAAATGATAAGTTTTCTCTCAAAGATTAAGAACGCTTATTTCGTTTATCCTCTAATTATGTTTTTTCTTTTTTTTGATTGAGTTGCCAAGTAACACAGTAACGTTCAAAGTCTTCTACTCTCCACATTTCTGTATGCTATTTAGAGAAAACTAAACTTTTTTTGGCTTTAAATAAAGTTTTCAATACGCTGTACTCTAACAACCAAAATCCAAATATTTTTAACATTTTTATATTAAAATTCGTGTCTATGGTATTTCTCAAGTTATGACTATGAAATTAGTGTTTATTATCTGTACCAAAGCACAAAATTTTAGGTTAAGAAAGAACGAACCAAGAATTTTAAACTTTTATTTATTAAAATTCGTATCTTGGTTAGTTTTTAAGTTATATCTGTGAAATTTGGGTAGATGACTATTTCTAAAGTGTTCATTAAGCACATCAAAGCACAAAAATTTAGAACAAGAAATAAAGATTTTTAGAATTTTTTGTTTCAGAACGAACAAAGATTTTCAACTTTTTTTTAATAAAATTGGTATTTTTGTGAATTTTTAAGTTATAACGATGAAATTTATGGAGGTTTCTACTTCTAAAGTGTTCATTAATTGCACCAAAGCACATAATTTTTGAACAAGCAATAGAGATTTTAGAATTTTTCATTTTAGAACGAACCAAAAATTTTCAACTTGTTTTTAATAAAAATCGTATCTTTACTAATTTTTAATGTCAATGAAATTTATGAAGGGCACTATCTCTAGAGTGTTCATTAATTGCACTAAAGCACAGAATTTTAGAATTTTTCATTTTAGAACAAACCAAAAATTTTCAGCTTTTTTTTAACAAAATTCGTATTTTTGTAGGTTTTTAAGTTATGACGTTGAAATTTATGAAGTTACTATTTTGAAAGTGTTTATTAATTAATTGCACCAAAGCACAAAATATAAAGTTTAAAGTACAGAGTGAACGTCATTGTATTATTCATTAATTTCAACCATTTTTTAACCAGACTTTGTTACCAACATCGAGCTTTATTTCAGCACCGAAAATATGAAAAAATGTTATCCAAACATTGGCTTGCTGTCGAATTCACCAGCGGCAGCAATTTGAAAATGCGTTATGAAACCAACCATGATCCGATCAGAGAATGAAATTTTACTTGAAATAAACAATTTTTGTACCTATTACCTAATAACGTAACAACATTCATGGAGTTCAATTAAATTAGGCGTCATCCAATCCGTCTTTCTTGGAAAAAATATGTTACTGTGATTAGACAGTATATTTGGTTGCCTATATTAAAAATCGTTGATTAATGGAGTTCATTAAGGCGCGCTTACTCCAAGTCGATTCATGACGAATTGATGGAAAAACAGATAAATATCGTCGAAATAAAAAAGTTACGAAAAAAAATCGGTATCACCTGTTTCGCCTCTTCAGTTCTGCTAAACATGTTTTTTTTATTAACGACGAGATAAGATCAAATGGAACATCAAATATTGCAACAACCTAATAAAAGCACTTGTAAAGATAAATAACAAACGTTAACTTTGGGTATTATCGTCCTTTTATTGTAAAATCGTCGTCGTGTCTTGAGATTTCTCGGCGTAATCAGTTCCTGACAGTGAGTTAAATTGGGGCTGTTTTAACGACCTTAAAAACGAAATTTCGCCGTTTTGCAGCAAAAGAAGCTTCGACATAAATGTTTGTTTAAAATCCCGATATGTTATAATTTATTATTTACGACTAAAGGCAAGCCGTTGTATCAAAGGCGGCCCCGAATAGCTAACGACATCTTGCAGCTCCTACTAGTTTTATCGTTGGTCTGATGGTAGCATGCGGTCGGTGACGCTCCGTGACATTCTCATTTGCATTGAAATGGTCCCCAATTCATGCAGTCTGCTCCCGGTGTCCCGAAGCCCGCTGAGAACTTATGTTACTGCCATTTCTGCAACCGCAATATAAAGCAATCCAAGAGTTGTCTTTAGGATCATCATCAGAACGTTTAAGAATTTTTTCAAGCCGAATAAAACTGTTTGCTGCGGGGTTATTAGCACGTCCAAACAGTCATATGAAATCAATATCCGCTGCTTTGATATTTACACATTTATAGTCCTCTGTTTGTGACGTGGAGATTAATCATGAATTTCTGAAAGAATGGTCAGATATACTCGGAAGTTCGGCTCAAGCCCAATACATATATTTTTCCTGACATCATTATATTCGACTTTATTTGTGCTTTGCCAAATGTTGAAACGATTCTGAAATCAATTTGTCATTAGATATCAACTCCATGATTCATCAAAATACTGGGAAGTAATGAATCATTGTAACCCTATCCATACTGCGCGGTTTCGAGGGCTGTTTTATAAAGAGGGTTGTTTTGGCAAATTGAATGTGTTTTGCTTGATTGTATCTTTTACGACATCGCTGCTTTCCTACTGATTTCATCATAACTTAAATATTTTATGGGCTAGTAAACATGCTTTTATAACTTTTTTATTAGTGATAATCGCAAATCTGCATGTTTTGATACACATCGCTAAAATAGTCGAGCGATCATTTCAATGACAACACATTCAAAGTTGAGAGGATTTTTTTTGGTTGCAAATCAATTTAATGACGATTATCGCAGATGGATTAAGCTTGGAGTCGCGTCTGAGCACATTTAATCCCCAATCAATCACGAGTGAAATCCGGGCGGTTATTTTTAATTGATTTCACTAGTCAACAGATTTTTAAATTGTCAGGGCCGTATTCAGAATTATTCAATATCTGAATTTTTCGTTCTACATCGAAATGAAAAATTCTAAAAACTGTCTCTTATTGTGTATTTCCGTGAAAATTGGTGTAATTTAGAAAGACACTAAAAGCATTAAAATCCACAAGATCCGTAATTGTCGCTTTAAAATTAACAGATCTACAGGATGTTTAATGAACTCGTAAAAATTTCTATGCAGCAAATTTGAGAACTGGAAATGGCAGAATTTGATCATTTGTGGACGAGAAAATTCAAGAATGATCTAAAAGTTTTTAGAACTGAAGGAAGTAGCAATGATTGCAATCTCAAATACATCTAAAAAACTGGCAATTTTAGAAGTTTGAGGACAAATTTACAAAGAAACTGAAAATTCAACATAGATACCTATACTCGTCAAATGTCTTGCCAAAAACTAACTCTTCCGGCGACTTATAGTTCGTTCTGAAGCTTATTGCAATGATATATTATAGAGTTTCACGATTTTGCAGGTTGTTGAGCAAAACTTTGAATTTTATTTTGTTCAAAATTTGTAGATTGCTTTCTTGCATAGAAAGAAAAATCTCACAAGTTCCTCCAGTTGGGTTTTTTTATCCCGCACGCCAATTTAGGGAATTAAAAAGCCAATGACTCAAAAAGGAAATATTATCGAAGCTGCCAACATATAAGATTCCGCGTTCTAATATGAAGCTAAATTGTTCTGAAGTAAAGTTATTACAGGATTGGCAAATTATCTCAGGATTGCTCGGTTTCCCGCAAACTTTGGGAATTTGTGAGAGTCGTTGGGCTCCAATGAAATCCATTTGGCGCTACGCTACACTCTTTCTTGAAAGGAGTAACTATCTGACACCCTCCATATCTCTGCGTTCGTTTCCACTTCACATGCGAAATTTAAACTCGAAAGCTTAGTGAACGAGATTTTTTATTGCCTGTAACCACACAATCGATATCTCGCTTAATTATGTGAAACATGTTGTGCACTTCTCCGGCTAATAACAATAAAATCTAATGCGTGCAATATTGAGCGGAAGTACCGGACACGTTATTGCCTTAGTATTGACAACTGGAACGATAACAAGACCAAGGGAAACATGCGTGCAAAAACCTACCCCTGTGCGTGTCTCGTACGCGTATATGCGAATTGTCATGAACATTGCGGAAAATATAGGGGATTATGTTGATAGGGTGAATACGTAATTTACCAAATTGACGGTTTGTTTGTCTCTATATGGAAATTCAAGGTGATTAGGTATGTGAAAATGGATTTTCCTATAATCTTCGCTAATTACCGCCGTACGAGCACACCGCACCCGAATCGTATTTGCGTGGAAATTAAAATACGCCGAGGAAAACTACCATTTCCTTCAAATTCAACGAAAACGCGTGCAAACTCCAGCACGCATATTTGGCTTTTAAAGAAAATGCAGAAATAATCAAAACGCTTTTATTTCGGTTTTACCTTGACGGAAAATCGCTGAAGTTTCTCGGTCCAATTTGCAGCTACAACACAATAAATCTTGATTACGTTTGAAGGAAAATGTGCGTATAAATATAATTTACAACGGAGTTTATGCATCTACAGTTTAATTTCCATTTTCAAACAGTACGATAATTATCCAACGCAAACGCCTAAGAACACTTACGCGTCTTTATGTTACTGAAGTAAAACTGGTTATTATCCTTGGACGTATTTATGGGGAAAAATGCTGGCGAAACGGCAAGAGAGCCCACAAAACGAACGAAATAAAGCATTTTCATTAACTTTACAATTGCAGTTTTCATTGAACAGGTGTGATCCGAAGCGCCAATTTACAGCATATTTCAAAAAATTAGATATTAGAAGCAGTTTTTAGAAATTTTTATTTTCTTGATAAACTAAAAGTTTATACACGATTATTAAACATAGCATACTATAATTCTGTTAATTTTGATGCCACAACTATGAAATTTGCAGATTTCATTATTCTTAGTAGGTATCACTAAAAATATAGCAATTTTTTACAAAAATACACAGGAATGGACAGTTTTTATAAATTTTTATTTTGATTATGAACCAAAAATTTAGGCACGAATATTAAACATCCTTAGTTAGTTTTAATGCCACAATTACAAAATTTGCAGATTTTATTATTCTTATTAGTATCATTGGAAAATACACTAGTTTTCAAAAAATTAGACAGTAGAGGACAATTTTTAGAAATTTTTATTTTGTTGATGAACCAAAAATTTAGACACGATTATTAAACGTCCTGTAATTCAGTTAATTTTCAAAAAAATAGACAGTAGACAGTTTTTAGAGAGTTTTACTTTGGTTACAAATTTAACAATTGCATTTTTCATTGAACAGGTGTGATCCGAAGCGCCGCACCTTTTCCATTTCTGTCAGGAAGATAACTGTATCAATATAATAAATGAAGCCACAAAATAAAATGTTAATACCTATTGTTCATTACATTCTGCTCGGTACGAGATATTAAGACTATTAGTGTCTGCATTAAACAAAGAGAAATAAATTGAGTAGGTTGTACGTATCGACGGTTGCCCCAATCTCCATAGAACTCGAGTGTACAGAATTCCAGATAATAATCATAAAGCGCAATTGCAGGTTGCAGCAATGCAGAGTTTAGCAGGTATATTAGCAAAGTGCATGTGCAGCGTAATATCATCAGTTTGTCGTCAGTTTTGCACAACTTTGTGTGATCTTATGTTAACTTGTACTGTAAATTTCCTTGAAACCAAATTATGGAGCAACTTTTCATATTTATTGTGTTTATCGGAGTACTAAAGCAATCGCAACGTGCAAATTCCGGAACTTAACTCTATCAAAGGGATTTGCGAATATTTATTCACAAACTGGAGCGAAATAGTCAACCTCCGACATAAATTGAATATTTTGCAACCGGAATTACCTGGAATTGTAAAGCATCATTTAATACTCAAATAGTTATCACCTAGTGATGCAACTAAAATCAAATAAAGCTGCGGAAACTTAATGAACGATTAGTTCAAATTAACTAAATCGCCGCCAAAATATTGCATGTACGCAGTAATCGATAATTGCTGCTATTCCTGTCTTATTGTGTTGCAATTATTTCAAATTATTTGGTAAAACATCTGGAGCTCTACAAAACGCAGTAATTTCCAATGCACGCGAATTAAATTTCCACTTGTACGAGTTCACATTTTCGACAAGAGTATGCACTCTAAATTGTCATCCCTTCAACAGCCACGAGCTCGGATACAATTTTCACCATTAAAAAATACAAATTTGTGTAAGAAAATTAAATACATCTTGCCAAAGTAGGTCTGTTTGTCCTTGCACTTCTGGTAGCTTTATTTTTTCGATAAAGCGAATGCAAATTTGATGGTAATTTTCATTTAAATTAGACATTAGCCACGTTTGTTTAGCAGACAATTATTTAAATGCTGACATTTTTAATTCTAGGAACTAATCGCAATAGAAAATTCATATTCGTGTTTCGTGTTTCTCGAATAAACCGTTGATACGTGACGATTTGTATTGATTAAATCAACCCAATAAATAGTTTTCCATTTAGATATGCAGAGAACAGAAAATATAAAATAGAAATTTGATTAACACTGATTGTAGGCAATCTATGTAAACCGCCGTTCTAAAATTACTTTACACCTACCTATAAATGAAACTAAACTGAAATTGGAAATATTGACTATATTGAATAAATATTAAAATTTCATTTAACTTTATTAAATATTAAACTCAACTTAGCTAGTTTAACATTTTAAAAGTGCGGAAATCAATAAAATTGTATTGGAAATCTTTGCTTGTTTTGCTTCTAGATCCTTCAAATTTTTGGCTACTTTTCTACTTTAAATTTGCTGCTAAAATTTTAATTGGTTGTAGTTAAAATTCGTTCTCTGTTTTCTCGAAAAATCGGTGCACAAATAAGTGAATTTGGGGCGATCAAAGTTTCGGCCATTGAATCTTGAGTTGGAAAATTTTCAAAGCTCAATATCTCTAAAATTACGAAAGATTTTGAGAACCGGTTTTCACTATCGTTTTTTTCGAGTCATTTTACTTTAGAATCAGCCTTGAAAAGTCAAAAATTCGATAGTCAATTTTTTGGGCAAAAAATTTTCAAATTTTTATTTTTCGATCGCCCTCCGTAAACTACTTGTCTGATCAATCTGAGATTTGATCGCTTGATAGATCTCGAGCTACTCTTTCGATCGATATACAATTTAATGGTACTAAACGCAGTTTTCGCCCCGAAACAGCGTCTTGAAAATAACCCTAAAATGACCCTCTGAAAATCTAATTTGGTCGATATCTTGTTATTTGTTAAGGAAATTGGTGCTGTATCGGCTCATTTTACGCAGAATTTTGCGCTGAATTCAAAAATATTCTTATTTTTCTTGTACGTCAACAAATAACTGAGTTAGAGGCGTTTGAAATTTCGGGTTGTCACCAAAGAGTCAAGTTTTTGAAGGTTTGATACTAAATATTTAAAAACCGTTTTTTTTCTTGCGATTTTTTACATTAAAAACAGTTCTTAAATTTTCCAAAAGTCAAAAGTTGCAGTTTTTCGCGAAAATTCATAACTAAAACTATGCCAAAATTCTGATATCGATATCTCGCTTATTTTTTAGAGTAAACTTGTGTAATTATAATCATTTTACGCAGAATTTTTCGCAAATTCCAAATCTGGGATTGAAATTCAGATAACTGAGATATGAGTTGTCGCCAAAAGGCCAAATTTTTGAAGGTTTGAAACCATTTGTGCTCAATATCTCGGAAACTACGCCAGATCGAAAGAAACGGTTTTCGCCATCGTTTTTTCGCATTTTTTTACCAAAGAATTGTCAATAATTTGATTTCTCTAAGTAGATTTAGGCGAATTGAGAGGTTTTCCTTGAATGTCTATTTCCTAGTTTGTATGTATTTTGGCTTCCAGCCCTTTTGCCGTGTAGCAGCAGACCGTCGTTTGAAGCGCGTCACCTCTTCATTAGGGAAAATGTTTAATAATAATGAGCGGCCGGGCCGGTGCTTTCAGGTGGTGAAGATGTCTGCACAGTGCGAAGTAAGAAGTCGGTGGTGTGGGCGAAGGGTGAATCAATTGCGGACACATAGCGGGTCGAGCACTCACGCAAACACATAAAGCACACGTCGTGCGTCACATGGGAGGAATTAGAGGTCGCAAGGGCCGTAAGAAAGACCGAATTTACGAGCGGGTATGCCGCCGCCGCGTCTGTTTGAGCGCTCCGCTAACCGCACCGTTGCCTGCCTTATCCCTCGCCGCTTCCTTGTTTATTACAGGCCCACTGTCTATCCGACTCTTCTTCTCTCGTGTACTTTCTGCGCTAAATACATTACACACAAGAAGAACCTACAAATAATTCACGCGCGCACTTTTCCGACCGTCCTACTTTAAATCATAAACCTGAAGAATGAAAAATCCCTTCGTTGTGGAAATTTTCACGTGCTGATGTACGGCAACCGGCCCTGGTAAGCAATAATGCTGGTTACGCGGCTCTTTAGCTCAAATTTGTTGAGGAATATCACCCGGGAGTCTGCTTCAAAGCTAAAATGCGTGTTTCGAGCACGCGGGGAAGATTTCAATTAGGCGGTTGCAAAGACGGTGCTTACCACTAGATTTTACTTTATTTCAGGTTCTGGCACTTGCAGATGTCTCTTTCTTTTAACGCAAACTTCACGCAGATTTCAAACCCGGTTTTACAATTGACGTACGGCAACAAATAACTGTGTTATGGAAGTTTGAAGTTTCGAAATAGTATATTATGAAACGCGTTTCATAATGAACATTTTACCGCACGCATGTTTTTAGGTTTTTAAGTAGTAAGTGCGGCAAAATGCATTATGAACAAGTATCATACGGTATTTTTTCTATTTCGCCTTATTTTAAACGAAAAAACTTGATTTCGAAATCTAGGGAAATTTAGAGTAGTTGGGCATTTGCAAAATGTTCGGGAAAAAATTCGAAGTAGCCAAATCCAATTTCAGTCAGTTTGACAGGTGTGACGTTTTGAGGTTACTGGAGCGCAAGGGAGCCAAGAGAGCGAAGATGTTGATCATGATCATGATGGTTCTCTTGCAACCAAAGAGATTTTCTCAAATGAATTATTAAGCCAAGTACAACAAGAAATAATGGTGTATTGATCGATTTATCAAGGTTTTACAAAACCAAAATCTAAATTGTCAACGTTGACGGCAGGTTGACGGTTTGTCTGCTGCAAACCTAAGAAAAATATATGTTCCTGGGAATATTGGCACGGGATTGGTTCATTACGATACCGAAATACGCTCAAACGCGTATCGAAATATCTTCATTATGAACGCGAAATAGAAAAAGTGAATTTTCAGTTTCGAAATTTTTAATGTTCGATATCTTTGAAACTACAACAGATAAATAGAAACGGTTTTTGTCATCGTTTTTCTCGCGATTTTCTAGTTAAGAAATTATGTGTTTAGATTTTCCAATAGTCGAAAGTTGCAGTTTTTCGCAAAAATTCATATGCCAAAATTCTGATATCGATATCTCGCTTATTTTTTAGAGTAAACTTAAGTTATTATACATCAGTGTACGCAGAATTTTCCGCAGACTCCAAATCTGGGATTTAAATTTAGATCCGACTGAGTTATGGCCGATCAAAGTTTCAGAAAGTTGATTTTCATTTTTCCTCATTTTTCGTAATTTTTAAAGTTAAATATTTCGGAAACTATTTGAGATATAGAGATGCGGTTTGCGCCATTCTTTTTCTCGGCTCATTTTACGTTAGAAAATGTTCTCAAAAGCCCAAAATTCGATAGTCGATTTTTTGCGAAAACAAATTCCGACTTCAAACGATGAAAATTTTTATTCTTTTTTTATTATTGGCCATAGCTTGTAAACTATTTGTCCGAACGATCTCAAATTTGTCCAGTAGATAGATTTCGACCTCCTCTTTCGACTGAAGTATAATTTAAACCTATTAAACGTCGTTTTCATTTTGAAAACATTGATTGAAAATCATCCTCAAATGACGTTTTCAAAACAGTTTTTAGCCAATGCCTTTTATTTATCAAGCAAACTCAACAAATTTATGAGTTATGGCTGTTTGAATTTTTGGATTGTCGCCAGCGAGTCAAATTTTTGAAGGTTCAAAACAATTCGTGCTCGATATTTCGGAAATTATTTCAGATATTGAGATGTGGTTTGCGCCATCGTTTTTCTCGCAATTTTTTACATAAGAAATAGTTCTTTGATTTTTCTACAGTCGAAATTTGCAAATTTTCACAAAAATTTATGACTAAAACTATGCCAAATTTCTGATATCGATATCTCGCTTATTTTTTAAAGTAAACTTAAGTTATTATACATCAGTGTACACAGAATTTTCTGCAGATTCCAAATTTGGAATTTAAATTCAGATCTGACAACAAATAACTGAGTTATGGCCGATCAAAAAAGTGTCCTACTCAATCGATAAAAATTTTTCAACGTTTTGTTTTTTTACCACCACTCGTAAACCATTTTACCTCCCAATCTGAAACTTAGCCAATTGATAGATCACGAGCTGGTCTTTCGATTTTTGTACAACTCAAAGGTAAGAACCGTCGTTTTCGCACCAAAAAAGACGCTCAGAAAACCCCTTCGGTCAACACTAATTTTTCCTGCTCAAATCGTCGCGTCTCATCTCCCAACACTCGCCGATGTGTTGTTTGACTCCAAATTGACTTTTTAGACTTGAGCAGCTTATAAATCTTCGACTTCGTAATGTGTAATTGATGACATGAACTTAATTAGAAAGAGCTTCGCTATGCTTGCGTGCTTAGGAAACTTGAGTGGACGTCTCGTGTGTCTCAAATCAATGAAGTTTGCAACTTTTCGCGTTTTACAATTTTTAACCGAGAAGACATCGATTTACTGAAAGTAGCTTTTATTGTGGGAAAAAAGAACTTTTCATTGTGCACAATTCGCCTGCAACCTGCTGCGTATTCCAATCGATAGCATAGAATCTACTGTCCAAGTTGCCTGCCTATACACGTCAATTGAGTCAATTCAAAGCAGAAGTTACATTTCATATTTCAACTGGGTCTAGGTTTTACATTTATAATTTTATTCATGTTCGACGTTAGTTTCTCGTTGATTTGATCGAAAAGGTGGCAAATTTTCAGTGTGTTTGGCAGGATTTTCACACACGTTTGTTGTGTAATTGACAGGCGTATATCTATTCATATTTTGAAATTCAATACTAGGTATCTGCATTGTACACAACACAGCGTCCCATTGAGCAATCAAATGTTCCCTTCACCCGATAGTTTGGGACTTAATTAGACGATTCTATTGTTGACATCTAATTGAGCAATCCCCTCTTACGACTAACAAGTATTTAACACGGGAAATCGGAGGTGAAATTATAAGAAAATCACTTTTTTATCTTGTTGCATATGTTCCCTTCTTTACCATCGCGACTCTTACAAAACTATAACACTTATTCTGTTTGAACCATTTATTTTATTAAAAAAGTTTTAAACTCCGTGCTCAATGCCCATGTACAATCTCCGCCATTCTGTCCAATATGTAGCTAACCCATTTAAGTTTCCTCAGTTATAAAACTCTAGAAATTAACACAACAAGTCAATAATAACATCCTCGTCGTCCCTAATTAGTTTACGAAACTTGCAGACATGTCCTAGACGATTTCATAACCCGAAATGAATTCGAGGACGCCCCGATAAGTTTATCTTTAATGTCGAAAGCTTGATGACATTTGATAAGAGAACACTATAATTCATGTAATGAATGGTGTTCCGTAACAGCGATTGAGGTTTGAGGAGGGATAATTCTAAGCCTTCAATGATTATATCTCAACTGTGCAGTGAACTGCCAAAATAGATTAGCGAGCTAAAAGGATAAAGGCTCCCGATCATGTGTGAATTGCACAATACGCTCAATCCAATTTGGAATACAGAGTTATTACTGTTCCCAGTAAACATCCATCAGGAAAGCCAAATAGGCGCTCATAAGGAACTATTAGCTATGTCGATTCGGGATAACTATTGCTGTTTGGGTGGAGGCAACGTGGAGTTAATTATCTTTTGCTCAGCGGTAAGCTGAAGCTCGGAATTCATGAAGTTTGATAATTTTTAATATTTCTTACTAGTTTTTGATATGTTATCTGGCATATTTATTAATTATTTCGTTGGAAGTTGCGACCCATTGTCGTATAAAGTGGAAATCAGTTTTAAAATTTGGGTTTTTTTTTCTTTTTAAATCGAATCAAAATTAATCAAGTTCTGTTTAGAGCCGTGTAACTTTGCTGATTTGGGCACTATGAGAATGAAATTTGCGGAAGTTACTAATATTGACTAGTTCAGTAATGTTGACTAGACTAGTAACTCAGCCAAATTGCAAAATTTTAGAGCAAAAGAAACAGTTTTTTAAAATTTTTATTTTTTAAAACGGAGCGCCATTAGTCAAGCTTTGTTTAGAGCCGTGTTACTTCGTTACTTTTAGCGTTCTAATGAAATTTACGGACTTAACTATTTTTGACTAGCTTAGTAACTCGACTAAATTGCAAAATTTTAGAGCAAAAGAAACAGTTTTAAGAAATTTTAATTTTTTAAATCGAACTTAAATTAGTCAAATTTTGTTTTAAACGGCGTAACTCTGTTGTGTTTGGTACAATAAGAATAAAATTTATGAAGGTTACTCTTGACTAACTTAGTAACTTGGCTAAATTTCAAAATTCTAAAACAAAAGAGACAGATTTGAGAAATTTTTGTTTTATAGATCGTACCAAAGTTTGTCAAATTTGGTTTAAAGCCGCGTAACTCTGTTGTACTATAAAAATAAAATTTACGGTTTTTACTAGGTTTGTCTAGCTCAGTCACTCAGTCAAATTCCAGAGTTTTAGAGCAAAAGACATAGTTTTGAGAAATTTTGATGTAGCAAAAATTTGCTAATTTTTAAATACCTAGCCAACCCATGACTAAAAAAACAAGAAGCGTAGTGAGTTTTGTGAAATTTTCCAGCAAGGAAAAAAGACTTTATATATAATTGGCAGTTGCCATAGAAATATCGTCAAAGGGTTCGCAAAAACTTCCATCAATAATGACTATTTCGCTTAAAAATTGATGTCAATCATATTAACCTAGTCTGAATAATTCATGCTCCAACGAAAGAATATCAGTGAATATTTAAGCACGTGTGCAATACCTGGAGGTTCACACGACTGCACGTTCATCGCAAGGGAGGAAGACGATTTTCATTTTTACAGTTTATCGAATCAAATGGAAAACAAATAAGTTTCCCGGAAAATAATAGATAGAATTAAATTTTATGAGTACCTGTACAGGTGTCAGACGTCAAATCAACCCTTAATAATTGGCGAGCTTACACGAATTTTCTGGGAATAATAAAATAAAAAGTAAAGTTGCATATTGCAGTTTTAATATGTGTAGAAGTTTGTTGTAAACTATTTGGTGCATTAAATACCAAACATTGTTCGAGAGTCAGTAAGTAATAATAAATGATTGTAAGCAACTAAAAATGTGGCTAATTAAATGAATTAACATCATTTATTTGCCTAATTAAGAAATAGTTTGGTTCATAATCCCGTCACGTCTTTCGCATCGATTTATAAATCGAATCCACTATAATAGGATTGTGCCGAATTGGATGAAAAACTGGCCAAACTGTTAGAAGATTTCATTATCAAAACTGCTAAAGTCCGAACTGTCTGACCCAAGCAATCGGACGAGGCTATAACTTTCTGATTGAACCATCAAGCAAACTGTGGCAATATTTCTGGCTTGTCCCATCACCAGGTTATTACTACAGGAATTGGAAATCAATCAAGATCTAGATACACAAAGTTTATCTTTGGTAAGATGGCTTCAATTTCTACCTAATACTAAGCCTTGGATGGATCGAAGTTATCTGTAATGTTTGCTCGGTTTCAGTTTATGTGTCAGGAATATGTACGACGATACATTTGCCCACAAAATATTAAAAAAGTTTTATCGGATAACTTCGAAGCCCCAACTGGAACATAACTGAGCCACTCGAGTAAAAAGTGGTTTGCAAAATTGGAAATATTAATTAAAAAGAGACGCTCTCACTATTTAAGAATTCAACATGTAGGAGGATATCCACTTTTCTAAATAAGACCTATATTAGGGACTAAAGGAATCGAGGAAAGTGCTTTCCTTGTCCTAATGGCAACTCAATTCGTAAAGGCATCAGGGGCGGATTTCACGGAATTTACTTCCACCGGCGCGACTTAGTAAAGAAAATATTGCACCATCACAACTAATTTTAGGTCCTCATTAATCCAAAGACAAAAAATTGAGAAATTACAAATCCCGCCAAATTTATGTTCTCGTCACTTGTACATTGGTCAAAGTACTGTTGCTTTAAGTAGGTGGTGAAGGCCCCTAACTAATTTCCCGAAAATCGCTTCTGGTCGATGCTTCGTCGCTTTTGCAGACACCGTGAAAGATTGCGAGTCCGGCCCTGGAGTGACCCGGCGAATCAAATTGCCTTGTTTGTGTACTCTATGTCGCGGTGTCCCTCACAATATCAGCGCGGCTTGTTTCTTTGTCCAATCGATTGTGTGACATCTTGTCTTTATGGACCAGATACGTACACTTGGGCCGAATTTCTTGCCATATTGCAGATGTTCTTCCACTCCTTGGACTCACTTTCCGCATGTTTCTTTCGGATCAGGAGCACTTACGGCTTGATTGGAATGTTATGATTCCGATGGAGGTGGTTTTCCACCTTAAACTCTTTAAGTAATCGATATGGACGAAAAATTCCAAGCGTACATCGTAAAATGTGGCCATCATTGCGGGTAATAAATGTTTTATTTCATAATTATGTTGATGTAGTCGCAGCATTGTATTGTGCTTGCTCTAAGCGACGCAGACATGGTAGTTAGCCACAAAGAACCCCGATCGACCCGCCATCAGCTGAGGCAGGCGCCGGCCGGACTGGCGTCGAGACGCCATACCTGCCAGTCGACGTTCAGTTTGCATATCCTTTAGATTTTCTAGCTTGACGGAACGTAATTGGTTCAAGGATAATGAGGAAGGACTAAGATTGACCCACATTACCCACTCGAGTTATTTAGCTAGTTTTATGGCGTTATTAAAATCTTCAAATACCGTCAATAGTATGCAAAAACTATTTCATTAGGAAAAGATTTTAGAGCAAATATCTAGGAAACTGTGGTTCATACGCATTTTGTAACTATTAAGCAAAAAATGCGCCTTGAAGAGTTCTATCGATTCGTACAAAAAAAATAAACTTGCATGACAAGTCTGCTAAAAATTAGCTCTTTTTTGTAAAGTCTTTAATAGAATCAAAACGATTGATCAAATTCCTAATTATTTGTAGAGTAAACTTAAGTCAAAGGAGTCTGAAATATTTATCGTTGCGTAGCAGGAAAATTTTAAAGTGCGAGAGTGCTCTATACATCTCATTGTACTTACAATGTCTCAAGGATTTACATATATCGTCAAAACCATAAAATCGTCTCGAAAACAAATCTCCAGAGATCAGAATAGTATATTTATTGAAGAACAAATTTATAATTCAAAGGATTTGTGGCATGAGTGAACCAATATGGTTAAACGCAAAGTCTAAAACTGTGCGAATTTTTAACGTACGTCAAAAAATAACCGAATTTGAAAATTTTTATTTTTTCGAAAAAATTATATACAGAAATATAATTCGGTCGATATCGCGCTTATTTAAGTTGTTGGTGCTCATTTTACGCATAATTTCACGCAGAATCCAAAACTGTAAGAATTTTTAACGTACGTTAACAAATAACCAAATTAGAAATGTTTGAAGTAGTGGGTTGTTGACAGAGGGCAAAACTTTTAAAGAATGGAAATTTCTAAAATTTGTGTTTTTCATGGGAATTTTTTTTAATTTGCCGCAGTTTATGAGCAAGTTAAAAATTGTAAACTCCCCAAATTTTATTGCAACAACCTCAAAAATGCCCAAATTCCAATTTTTTTTTATAAATATTAAAAATGTTTTGTTGCTCCTAGAAGAAAAAACTTCTAAAATTTGTGTGAAAAGTTTTGAATGGGAAAGTTTTGAAATTTGGCTTAGTTAATAGGCAAGCTAAGAATTGCAAGCTCTCCAAATTTCATTGCAATAGCCCTAATAATACCAAAATTACGAATTTTGTTAAAAAATGTTGAAAATTATTAGTTGCTCCTAATAGAAAAAATTTCTAAAATCTGCGTTTTTTATGGAAAAATGTTCAAATTTAGCACAATTAATAAGCATGGTAAAAATTGTAAAGCTTCCAAATTTCATTGCAAGAACCCTAAAAATACCTAAATTACGAATTTTATTAAAAAATTTTGAAACTTTTTTATTGCTCCTAGGAGAGAAACTTTCTAAAATCTGTGTTTTACATGAGAAAGTTAATTTGGCACAGTTAATAGACAGACAATTTAAAAATTGTAAACTTCAAAAAATTCATTGCAATAGCCTCAAAAATGTCTAAATTACCATTTTTTTTCAAAAATATTGAAAATTTTTGGTTGCTCCTAGAAGAGAAAATTTCTAAAATTTGTGTTTTTTATGGAAAACCTTTGAAACTTGGCACAGTTAATAGGTAAGTTAAAAATAGTAACCTGCTCAATTTTTCATTGCAATAACTTAAAAAATGTCTAAATTACAAATTTAAAAAAAAAAATTGAAAATTTTTAGTTGCTCCTAGAAAGAACATTTCTAAAATTTGGGTTTTCTATGTGAAACTTTTGAAACTCGGCACAAATAATAGGCAAGCTTAAAATTATAAATTTCCCCAATTTAACTCAAAAAGAATTAAACGTCGTTTTCGCCCTGAAAGAGTTTTTTGAAAATTGTCTCAAAAAGACTGAAGACTTATTTCCGTCAATATCTAGTCTATTTGTTAACTAAACCAATATTTTTGGTGTTTATTTTATGCAGAAATTTACGATGAATCCGAAACTGGTCGAATTTTTAACATATGGTTACAAATAAAGGAATTAGAAGCGACTACACTTCTATTAGATTCCTATATATTTCTTCTATTATATAGATTTGCGATCTTTGCCCCGTTTGATTCAGAATAAATCAAGATGGTCTATCAATAATCGAACTTGATGGTCGTAAAGGCGAAATAAGATGTGGCAGATAAAAAAGTAAAAGTGGTGGAGGCGCAAGAAAATAAAATCATTTCTTTATGTAATTGGTACGAGTACATATCGTCGGGAAGGAGAAAAGTGTAAGATGGAGCCATGTGTGTAAAAGTATCTATTTCAGCATATATATCAATAAAAGCTACAATTTCAGTATTTTTATGGCTCTGCAGAGATGAGCAAATGTCAAGATCACATTATTTGTGTTGGACGCGTGACATAAAAGGAAACTTGCTCTCCCACGATTTTCTTGTGATCAACTAAAATTGTGTCTACGTACTCATATTAAACAAAGTTTCTAGCACGCAGGCACGTGTGTAAAACTAAAGACAGAAAAGTCCATGGCTATTGTTTTCGGGAAATCGTTTCCTTTTTACTGCGGCTGTTTTCCGCTGTTGCAATAAAAGATCCATCTGCCTTTTGTACCTACCGTTCGCGATAATTATTCCAAGCAGGTGCACTGGTGAATGCGAACTAGCTAGGTGCCTCCGGAAATACAAACAAGGACTAATTTTCCCATCAGTCGCTTTATTAAAACAGTTAATAATGAGCGCGTGCAGCGTGTGGCGCACCTGAAGGAGAGCATTTTAGACTGTGGTCACAGAAATCCAAACCCACATGATTAACGATTCGACCTGCAGTTCACAATGATGACAGGATCTTCTCGGTTGCCTTGATTTACTGCGACGCTAACTCACCCGCCGTGGATCCTGTTATCTCCTGAAAAGCGCAGAGACTTCACACTTCAGCCGCTTGATAAGCTTAGGGAAGCTGTAAACGAAATAATATCGCTGTTATTGAAAGCATCATTAATCTCTATACGATCTCTTTAAGATAAATTTGCAATTACCACTCTCGCTCCAGCCGGAAAATCACACTTTTTCCTCACATCGTATATCCGCTAGAAGTCGTCTCCTCCATCAACCAAAACTATTACTGTTGGTCTTTCACATGAATGTACTTGCAAATTAGTGATTACCATATTTGGGCTTCAGCCGCGATCTCAGGAGCTGTAGCTGTAAAATCTTCCGCGTCAAATAATGTATTAAACCAAACGAAATGGCAAATACCCAAAAATCTCAAACGGCCATTCGTCCGGTTTTGAATTCTGCGTGAAATTTTGCGTTAAATGAGTACAAATAACTTGAGTTTGCTATATAAATGAGCGAGATATTAATCAAAATTTGTTTTCAAGTAGTTTTTAGGGTGATTTTTAATGTTTTTTTTTGAGCGAAAACGACGTTTAATACGTTTGAATTACACACCAATCGAAAGAGCAGGTCAAAATCTATAAACTAGCCAAATCTTAGATCGATAGGTCAAATAGTTAACCAGTGACGGTCAAAAAAACAAAAAGTAAAAAATTTTCATTGTTGAGTTGGATTTTTTTTTCGTGAAAAAGTCGACCAACACATTTTGGCTGTTTAAGGGCAAATTTAAAAAAAAATGTATTGCATTTTAACTTCGAAACTGTAAAGTCCTCAAATTTCACTGCAATAACCTTAAGAATGCTTAAATTACGATTTTTTTTAATATTGAAAATTTTTTGTTGCGCCTAGAAGGAAAAATTTCTAAAATTTGTGTTTTCCACGGAACAATTTTGAAACTTGACACAGTTAATAAGCAACTTTGAAGTTGTAAACTCCCTAAATTTCATTGCAATAGCCTTAAAAATGACTAAATTACAAATTTTGTTAAAAAATATTGAACATTTTTGGTTGTTCCTAAAAGAAAAAAATTTAAAATCTGTGTTTTCCATGGGAAATGTTTGAAACTCGGCATGCATAATAGGCAAGCTTAAAATTGTGAACTCTTACAATTTAACTCAAAAAGGATTAAATGTCGTTTTTGCCCTGATTGAAAAATTTAAAAAAAATTATTATTGAGTTAGTATTTTTTTTTGTGAAAAAATTGACTATGGAATTTTGACCATTTGAGGCCAAATTTTACATAAAAAAGCGCGAGAAAAACGATGGTGCCAAGCGTTTCTTTTTATCTATTGTAGTTTCAAAAATATCGAGCATAAAAAATTGCGAAGATGAAAATTCACTTTCCGAAACTCTAAACGACCACAACTCACTTTGTTGTCAAACGTGGAGTTTGAGTCCAGATTTGAAATCTGCGTGAAATTCTGCATAAAATGAGCCCTCATAACGCTAGTTTGCTCCAGAAACAAAGCAGATATCGACCAAAAAATTACAATAAAAAATCTATGAGTTCAATGCAAAAGTGCATATGAAAATCACTAAAACAAATTTCTGAATCCGGACCTGATGAAGCAAAACGGACTTCACACATATTTATACGTTTTTGTAATGAAAATAAACTCTTCGTATTTACTATTCTAGAGTCCATACTGTGCCCTCAAAGAGAATCCAGTTTCTATAAACTGCAAGGAAGACACCCTTTGTGCAGACTAGTTTAAACTATTGCTGTTGACCGTTCCTGCATTTAACGCATGCAGATCCAACATTCTGGTTAATAATTAAACGATGAAATAGAGTTCCACAATACAATTTATTATTAAACAACGCCACAGAATTTCAGCGTGTCAACACTAGCGGGGTCTCGGCGGGTGAGCAACTTTTTCCTTCAAGACAATAAGAAACGAATAATGAACATTCATGTAAATCTTACGACTTGAAGCCGTTCCACAGACCATGATATTGGTTGATTGAGGGGTAATTAGTGTAGAAGAGCACACAATAGAACCTGTTTACATAGAGAGCTGTAGCTGACACGTGCGTTAAGCTCTAAGGGTGGCAATTTCACTAACCGCTCAGATAAATTTGCGTCCAAGCAGTTCTCCAAGTTCAACGTAAATTACACGCCGTGTTAGACACCGATAAATTAGCAACGGCGTCATAAAAACTACGGAATTATGAGGATAAAAATAAATCAAGTGCTATTATTTCAAATAGTAATATAATAATGATTTTAAATGGGATGAATAGAGTTGTGAAAATAAAATATTCGCTCTTTTCATAAATCAACGCGAGGGTTGCTCATGCAATAAAAACGTATTAAAATAACAGTGGATTAACGTAGCTGGCCAGAGACTAATTTCACTAAACTGTTTGTTCAGCCGTGCATAAAATACTCTTACAAAGTTTGTAATATAATAATTATTCTAATTGGATGGCCTTAAAATGGAATTAATAACGATTTTTTCCTTTTTTAAATCGATCAATCAGAATTTATGCCTTTCGTTTATAGAGTCAATAATAACGGTTATGTTCGATTGTATAGTAATTAATAACCCAATTATGAGATTAATTAGCCTCCATTACGTATCATATAATAGCCTAAGCCATAACGATAAAACGACCGTCTGGTATTGGCAGTAATTAATGCAAGAGTGCACTTCTCAGTGTCAAAGATCAACGTCAAGACAGTGTCAGAACAGAAATGTTGCCAACTAAAATCTGTTACCAATCTGTTACAAACTTTTCAAAATATAAATTTCTGAAATTTGAATTTTTTAGAATGCCGGGCTAAAAAATTGCGTGCCCCATATAATTTGATTGGATTAAATTTTTTACTGACGTGCGGTTGGATCGCATCGAGTGTTCTAAAACTTTGTTGGACATGCAAAGGTTTTTTTTTAATTTGCATGCATAAATTAGCATTTAAATTATTCGTGATTGCTTAGTTATGATTAACGCAAAACGAACAGAAAATGGATTTGAAAAGTTTCTAAACAAAATAGATGAATTTTTAATCAAATAACTACACGAAATTATTGTTTGTACGCAGAGGGGGATTGAGGTTGGATAGGGCTTTGAGGGAGTATTGGGTCTCTTAAAAAAAAACAAGAAAAACTATAAAAAATGTTTAGATTTGACAGTTTTTTTTTGTTTTCTCTTTTTACATTCTCTGTGTCTTCTTTATTTTTTTTAATAATTTGTACTTTTGAAAATATTAACCCTAGAGTAATGAAATTTAGAGAGATTGTTATCTAAGACGTGCTTATGTATCGTGCCAAATCTTAGAATTATTAAGTAAAAGGCACCAATAAAAATTTGTAATTTAATCTTAGAGTAATGAAATTTGAAGAGATTGTTATCTCGGACGTGTTCATAAAGTGTGCCAAATCTCCAAATTATGGAGTAAAAGAGGCCAGTTTTAGAAATTTCTATTCTTAGAAGGAACTAAATTTTTTTTAATTATTTTCTATAAAAATTTGTAATTTCGAAAATTTTAATGCTAGAGTAATGAAATTTAGGGAGATTGTTATCTCGGACGTGCTTATAAAGTGTGCTAACTCTAAAAATTATCGAGTAAAAGATATCAATTTTGAAAATTTTTATTTTTAGAAGGAACTAAAAATTTTCAATATTTTCTATAAAAATTTGTAATTTAAAAAATTTTAGTGGAATAATGAAATTTAGGGAGATTGTTATGAGAGTATCTCAAAACTCAAAACGAATCTGAAAGTATAAATTTTCTTCAGCAAGCCCTGCTCGTACTAACAATAAACCAAACTTAGTATTCCAGTGCGTTCGAAAATGGTCTTGTATTTTAGAAATTAGATTCTCTAATAGGACGGCTGATCGTAATTTATTTTAACCATAGGAGCTATTAGAAAATCTAAACAACGTGGAACCGCATCTTGAAGTAGACGTTCATTTAATTCGCTTTGAAGGGAAGACTTTACCAATCCGACCCTCGCATTTCCACAATTGAACGCTTCTTTGTTCCTCAGATTCACATGCAGAAGCCAAAATAAAATTTGCATACTTAATTACGCAGCAGCATCCATTGTACCGAATGTGGCGTGTTCTTCAATTCGCTCTTATTGTTCAGCCTCCTCACTTTAGAATTCCTTGCAGAAAACAATAAAACTGGACCACTTCTATTAATTCATTCATTCTTTTTAATTGTTGTCGACTTTTTAATGGCTCATTCGGCGGATTTCTTTATTTTCTCTGAGGTAGGAAAAGGGAATTTATTCGGACGCACGTCTATCGGATTCGGGTATTGTTCCACGGCCATCAGGAGCACGAACAGGCGAGTGTGTACATACACTGACGGTCAAAAGTCTTGCATTCTCCACATTTTCGTATCCCATTTTAGAGAAAGGATATTAGAAAAACGAATATTTTAAACTTCTTTTTATTAAAATTTGTATCTTTAGTATTTTTTAAGTTATGACGATGAAATTTATGGAGGTTCCTACTTCTAAAGTGTTTATTATTTGCACCAAAGCATAAAATTTTAAAGCAAGAAATAGATATTTTCAAATTTTTCGTTTTAGAACGAACCAAAATTTTCAACTTTTCTGTAATAAAATTCGTATCTTTGGTAATTTTTCAGTTATGACTATGAAAATTATGAAGGTTACTACTTTTAAAGTGTTCATTAACTGCACCAAAGCACAACATTTTAAAACAAAAAATAAAAATTTTAGAAATTTTCATTTCAGAACGAACCAAAAATTTTCAAATTTTCTGTAATAAAATTCGTATCTTTGTTACTTTTTAAGTTATAACGATGAAATTTATAGAGGTCGCTATTTCAGAAATGTTTATTAACTGCACCAATACACAAAATTTTTAAACAAGAAATAGAGATTTTAGAATGTTTCATTTTAGAACGAACCAAAAATTTTCAAGTTTTTTTAATAAAGTTTAAAGTAAAGTTATGCCCATATTTTTATTTTCATATGCAAAATTTTTGAACGTGAGTGTATAACTGTTTCGATGGAACATTATAAATTCAGTTTATAGGTGAGCTCGGAATTTTAAAATTTGTAATGGAATTAATTAATATAAATTGGTTAACTAAACGATCATTTGATTTCTAAAAAGTTTATCGAGCAAACAGAGCTTTGCTTGGATATTAACATGAATTTGTTGCTCCCCCATAAATTACTTTCTGGAACAAGAAGTAATTAAAAATTATTAAGGATTGAACACAAGTTCTTCTCCCAATTTCGCCTGTTATTTATAATCTACATAACCGGCGGTCTGGAAATATTCATTAAATTAAATTAGTACATTTCAACTTTTGATTTATTCCCTGTCAACGAATTAATTACTCTAACCTCCCCGCTTAACTTTCCCGCAAGTCTAACTTAATTTTATTTGTTTTGTTTCATTGAGTGATTTATTGAATTTAATACCATTAGACATTAAAATTGCACACTCTGAAAGATTTTCTTCAAATTTCGTCTGGGTGATGAATACGCCACCATCAGTGGTAGAAAATTCGTTAACAGCCATAATGACAATTTCGTTAAAAGTTCTCGGGCTCGTCGGACATTTGCTCACCCCCAGCCAGATGTAAACGCATTTTCATTTCATTTGCAAATGCTTTATAAAGTGTTATTTAATGCTCGCAAATATCCAGACGCGTGTTACGATTAAAAGCCTCATAAAGTATAGGAAGTTATGGCATCAGTAATGGTATCGTACAGACTAGTCGTCGTCTCGCTCCGAAGGGGTTGAAATATCTCCCCGTCCACCCCTGTTTACATTTCGCGAAAATTCAAACAAAACTAACATAAAATTTTAACTTTATTGTATTCGAATCAACGTTTCATCGATTTCAAACTTTTCAAAAGCTTTTTCCACTTTGGCAATAATTTTACAAGCTTTCCGCTTTTATGATGTTTTTCCTTTTCACACCCAAGTTATGCAAATTCCGTTCCGTTGTGCAACAACTACTTGTAATTACAAAATTTGAATTTTCGCAGGAAACGATTTCTAAGAGCTGTTAAACTTATCTTCAACTTGGACGAACTAACTTTATCTACCTACTAACCACTCAGGCTAATGAATGAGCTTCTATGGTAAATACAGTTTCTTTCGTTTTGATCAACATGCGATGGCTCTTTTGCAATGGCAAAGTTTCTGGGGACTCGAAAGATGAATTTTAAAAACAGTGAATTTGATTTTGTGCCCGTCAGTCACTGCAATGTGGTTTTCCTGCAAGTAAAACGAAGTTTTTTCTCAAAAGGGGAAATGATTGCCATTGATCCTGCCAGAGCGGGTCAATTGACACCCCAATTATTGCAGAAATGTCGTGGCCGTTGGTAATATTCAATTTTTTACTCCTTCTAATCAAAATTGTAAAATTCGCTAAATTTGAAGCTGAATGATGTTTTTTTCTACATTTGTTTTAGACGAAAAAAAAACGTTTAATGTAATATTCTTCTGATATTACTTGACCCAATTTCGATAGGCATGGGAATTTTAGAACGCTTTCCAAGTTCCAAGACTCTTCATCGACTCTTCGCATACGTGGTGATGGTCCCGCTATAAAAATAATGTCCAAAAAGATGGAAACATGTGTTCTTTGTCCCTAAAAAGAAAACTGCAAGTGTACATAAAATTACGAAAAACGCCAAAGTAATAAAATAAGGAAGACTATAGTTTTCCGGCAGATCTAATATCGCAGAAATACTTGGTGTTCAATGGCTGCAACTGCGTTTATTCGTACAATTTCCTCGCTGCGTTTAAATGTAGTGGAAGAAATATGAGGGAGCAGTGAAGAACCATATTTTTTTAGTCTAGAAAAAAACTTGAGGATGATTAAATTTTTTGATATTTCACACTGTAGATGTTTATTTCGGACACGAAAACAGCAATTTTTGTCTTGATTTGTGCAATTCCTCTCGCTCGCAAACCGATTTAAGTAAGTTCACTATTTCAAATCTAGAATTTCAATTACAAATTTTCTTGCTCACTGAATATTTATGTTGTCAGCAAGTCTCTGTAAAAGGACATTAACCTTCCAACAAAACTTGGCAGAAACAGGCGTAATATTGTCGGATTAATTAATCCAACTCTATAAATCTTCGGATATAATTAAGAGCCAAAGTTGCATCGATCCGTTCCGATAATAGAGCATATTCTTAAGAGCCTCCTTTTTGGTTGCGTATTTTGGGTTCTTAAAACAAAGTGGCCTAAGTTCCTAGCAATACGATTTAAATTGGTTTGTTATTCGTACGATGATAAACTACGTCAGATTCCACCAACTGGTACGGGTGATTTATTATTTCGATACACTTGTTACCCTTCTTGCAAAAGTCTTGAATTATTTTCCGACACGCTGTTAACAGAAATGTGAAATTCGTTCTTATCTAATCTTAATTAAACAAGTGGCAGTTGTAATTTATGCCATAATGGATTTTTGCATTAAACTTATTAGACCAAGAAAATTTGTCATAGTTCATCAACTAATTGCTTAAGATCTCCGCTCGGGTTAGGAATTACATTTTCGAGATTCTCTTCTTAGACCTGTCTAATCAAAATGCATTTCAAGAATAATTTACGTCTCAGCGTGGAGATATGGTGTTTACTTTCGTAATTAGCGAACGGTCGTGTACTCCACAGCAATGTAGTCAGTATCACCTGACAGGTAACTGGAACCTTGTTTACACTAGCGAATTATTGTGTTTTCCGACACTTACTAGCTAGCCTAATTTTGTTTAACTTCAGTCTGCGTCTGTTGGTACATTATTACCTTCAACATCGAATTCAATTAGGGGAGAATTCATTTCATCCTCTAATGACGACGTTGAGAAAATAAACAATGAGAAAACCACTCTTGTGTTGTTCTATTTTGTGTTAAATTAATTGTGCTCATATATCATCTGTTCCTGTTTAATTTTGCTTTGTATTGTGGTTGGTTTGTCAACGCGGCACACCTGCGAAGATTCGGTTTAGCATACCTTTGCTACCGGGAAAAACTTTCGTAGTTTCAGTAAAGGACTTAAACCTGTGGACATTGATCAAAAATAAGCACATGATTTTACTTTTAAATTCCTTTTGTTCGCTTAAGATAATTAACTCTTGTTAGAACAACTCTCAAAAAGTTTGCTTTGGAAATCTTAGGAAAACTCGCAGCCACTCCCACTAATTTGTGAAATCAGTTGAATATTAAACTCAACTTTTTAAGCATCAATTCAAATTATTATTCTGGTAATTGTTTATTGATTAAAATGTTCTTTATTAATTGAAATAACAATTTTTTAAAATTGAATCATACTCTTATGTCAAACTCTTTTCGGAATCGTTTTTTTCGTGATTTTTTAGCTTAGAAATCGATCTTCGATCGTTCGAATTCGAAATTTAATTTTTTTCGGTGTGGAAGTTAGTTGCTTTTTGGTCTCCAATTCAGACGCGGTCGCTATCTTGCTACTAAGCAATCGTAAGATTTGTTAAGATCGGTCCAGAAATAACTGAATTATGAGCGATCAAAAGTTTGAATATTGAATTTTGGGTTGGAAAATTTTCAAAGCTCGATATCTTCAAAACTACAACAGATTTTTTGAAACGGTTTTCACTATCGTTTTTCTCGGGTCATTCTACTTTAAAATCCGCCCTCAGAACAAAAAAATGTTGCGACTCAATCCATGAAAAATTTTAAATTTTTCGTTTTTCGATAGTTTGCACTGAATCCAAAACTACCACTATTTTTCTCGTCCGTCAACAAATAACTAAATTAGAGGCGTTTGAAATTTCAGGTGGTCGCCAGAGAGCCAACATTTTGGAGGTTCGAAAACGATTTTTCTCTATATTTTCGGAATTAAGGTGAATTTAAAAAAAACGTTTTCGAAATTGTTTTTCTCGTGATTTTTTAGTTAAAAATTTGTTCTTAGATTTTCCGAAAATTGAAAATCAACTTTATCATTAAAACTATATACTTAGGTATATCAAATTATTGAGGTCAATATCTTGCTTCTTTTGAAAGTCAAATAGTTATTAGCTCATTTTACGCAGAATTTCGCGCAGATTCCAGATCTGGGCTCGAAATTCCCATACGACAACAAATAACCGAGTTAAGGCCAATTAAAATTTTGGATACTGGATTTTTAATTTTAAATCTAATTGTCTCGGAAACTACGACAGATAAAAAGAAACCTTTTTGTTTCAGAATTTGCCCTCAAAAATCCAAAATTAGAGTTTTCTAGCTGCAATATCTTTGGAACTCGAACAAACAAAAAGCTGAATATTAATAAAACTGCTTAACATACCTCAAAAAAAAACTAGTAAAGTTTAGTGTTTTAGTTATTAGTTGTTCACAACACAGAGCTTTCATCAACGCCGTTAAAAATTCATTCTCCTCCCAACAATAATAAATCTTTCAAAACCCACCCATTCCAAGAGCAGAAAATACCAATTCGTGTAATTTTCTCATCAAAATTTCAAGATCCTGTCTGCAAGTCATGTCGACTTGTTCTATTTATTCATCTGTGGAAAGAAACATTTATCTCTGAAAAGTCTTTATAAAATATGCATAATTGAAGTGCTAATCCTTTTTAAGAAACGGTCTTTGTTCCTGCGGTACTGATAAACCAAAAACGGATTGCTAAAACCACAGAATATCTCTTGGAGAAATTATTAAAAGTCGGATCGACAACAAGTAATAATTTTATGGAGTTCGGTGGGTTGCTGACTTGATGATTATTTTCAAAATTATTAAATTTGACACGATAAACGTGGAGTTGCAATTTTGAAGTCTCAAGCAATGGTTTCATTCAATTGTCTATTTCTTTTCTTTAACTTTCATTGCCTTTAAATTTAAATTACATGTACAGTAATATTATCCACATATGTATTTGAATCAGAGAGTTTAGTTCAAAGCAATGCTCGCAAGTTGGCAATAATTTAGTAACTTTATTTCTATTACCGTAAAGGTGCGAAAATTGGGTAATAAATTCCGTTTTTCATTTCTCTGCAATTGCCGTATTGGCGTTAAAAACCAAATTAGCTGTAAGGAATGTTGTTGGAAACAAGGAAGTCGCTTCTGTAATCAATACGACATAATAATTGAGAGGACGAAATACTCCCATTCGCGATATTTTTAATATGATCAAGAATACAAGTCGAAATTCTATTATCCGAGACGAATTCTCTTTTTATTGCACTTTTACTGCCTGTTAGCTATCACATCAAGTACAAGACTTTATTTGTAAACTGAGCAAAAAGTAAATTAAAAGTTGAAATATTTATCCAAATCCAACGGCAGAAGAACATAAAGTGTAGATCCTCCAGAGAAGACGGGTATATTCAAGTGCATAAAATATAAACGGTATGGCGACGGAATATAAGGTAAAAGCCCGTAAGTATATCGAAACCCAAAGTTATCTCGTGCAGCTGCTCATTTTCCCTTGTAATTTCATTGAATTCAAACCGAACATTTCATATTCACAAATATGATAAACACGGTTTTAATATAAAACTATTCAACTTTCAACATTGACACTAATACTCTTTCCAACAAGTTTTATTTTAATATTGATCTATTGGCTGCACGTTACGTTATATAAGACTTTCCTCACTTTACGCTTATAACTTTCAGCTCTTGTCGTACTCGCCAGGCATTTTCGACATCGTAAATGATTTTATGTAGAGACACTTTGAATAAAACATGCGTTTTCTTTTGGGATTTAAACAAGCATTAACTGTAATTAGGAAGTAATGATTGACGTTGTGAAAATCTTTGCGCCCAATGAGAGGCTTGTTTTAACTCATCATTATAAAGGAGGAAAACTGCTCAAACTTTAAACATTTAAAATGGTGCTGTGATGTTTTATACTGGAAATCTTACAAACTTGTGAAGGGGTGAGGAAATTGCTGAAGTTTTACACTAATTTAATATTTGCTATAATGTGCTGAATTTGATAATTTTGTTTCAAAATTCATTTAGCTCTTTAGAGGGGCGGTTTTTTGGTTGTTTATAATAAACAGTGTTAATTAAAGTCCGGGTTGATCCATCAGAGAATTTTTGAGATCAATTTTTCTCAAATATTTGAAAACTGAAAAAAATAGTAAACGCGGGGTACTCAATCAAAATCTCCTGACCTGATGGAGCAACACGAGTTTCAGATTTAGATTCAGGAGGCAACTTTACTTTAGAAATGAATTTCCTCTGCCCCAGTACAAATTTCGTCTAAAATTTATTGACTGGTGTATTTCTTCTAATAATTTTCTGTTCATCTTCAGATTAAAAAAATTTAAAATTTGTTTTGTTTGCTTTATAATTTTGCAATTTGACAGACTTACTAACCAAGAATCAATTAGTAACTTCCCCAAATTTCATTGCTGTAGTATTTAAATTACTAGAGACAAGCTTTAATACATTTTTTTCGGGAGTTTTTTTGTTCATCTTCAAAATAAAAAATTCCAAATTTTTTCTCTTTCTAATTATAATTTTGCAATTTAGCACAGTTGATAGGCAAGTCAAAATTAGCAACCTTCCCAAATGTCATTGCAGTGGCACCAACACAACCAAAGGTACAATTTTTTTCTACAGAATTTAAAATTTTTTGAGTTTGTTTCTAAAATCCGCGTCTGTTGCTCCAAAATTTTGAAATTTGGTACAGTTCTTCAATAAGTTTTGAATAGCGACCTCCCCAAATGTGATTGCTGTGGCGTTAAAATCACGAGAATTATAGCTCCTAAAATATTTTCTCAAAAGTTTTTTACTCATTTTCAAAATAAGCAATTTCAAAATTTGTCTCGGTTGCTCCATTATTTTGAACTTTGACACAGTTACTAATCAAGCTCAAATAAGTAACTTTGCGAAAATTTATTGCTGTAGCATTAAAATTACCAGAATTACAAGTTTTAAAAAAAAATTTTGGGAATTTTTTGTTCATCTTCAAAATATTGTTTTTTTAAATTTGTCTTGTTTGACTTGCAATTTAAGACAGTTAATACGTAAATTCATATTAAAAACTACCCCAAATTTTATTGCTGTGGCGGCTGAAATTACCAGAGTTATAATTATTTTAATAAATTTTTGCAGAAGTTTTGAATTCATCTTCAAAATAAAAAATTCCAAAATTTGTCCCTTTCGAACTATAATTTTGCAATTTAGTACAGTTAATAAGCAAGTCGAAATTAGCAACCTCTCCAAATTTGATAGTTGTGGCGTTAAAATTACCAGTTACACGCTTTTTATTAAAAAAAATATATTTTTTTGTTTATCCTCCAAACAAAAAATTCTAAAATTTGTCTCGTTTGCTCTATTATTTTGAAATTTCACAAAGTTACTAACCAAAACCAAATTAGTAACCACTGCAAATTTCGTACCTGTAGTATTAAATTTACAAGAGTTACAATTTTTAATTTTTTTTTTGGAAATTTTTTGTTTATCTTCAGATTTAAAAAATCCAAACTGCATGTTGTTTGACAAATATATCAGAGTCCGGACCTGATGGAGCCAAACGCCCTTCAGATTTATAATTGCTCCAGTTTACAGTTTCAGTTGAATAACAACAAATTTTGCCAAAATTGCCAAACATAACCTAAATGAGTACTTTTTTAATGGATGATTCCAAATAAAACAAAAATTTTATTACTGCGTCGGAATCTGATTAAATTCGACGCTGCGCGTTTCGGTCATTCAACATGATCTCTCCGCAGTAATCAAACATTTTCAACCTCGAATGTAATCTACTATTTTAGGATTTAATAATTCTTTGCCTGTTTAACCGATTTTATTTAAACTAGCAAAATTCCTGCTAGTTCGGAAAGCTTTAGAGTTTTCGAAACTTCCCAAAGCTCATAATTAGGATTCTCCGAGTGAATTAACAATTTGCTTTGTTGCACGTGGCTTTCGCGTCGTCAAGTAGAATACCTGAAACGTGTGTTCTTTCGTCGTTTTCGCACATGCATATTTGGAGCGAATTGTTTTAAACTGCGGATGGAACGGCTTGCGATTGGTGTATTGGCGGTGCGAGGATAAATGAATTTTCGTTTTATTCCAACACTTATTTATGCGTAAAACAAGGTCGGCTTCATTAGAGGTCGGGTTAATTTCATGGTTTATATTTAGGCTGAGTGGTTTTGAAGCAGTTCCTGCGGTCGACAGGGGAATGAAGATATGGGAGATAATTAAGGGTCAGCGGAAATGCTAATAGATAGAGTCCTGAAGGATGATATTAGCAGTTTAACAAATGATTGTCAGGTGATTTGTATTCCGGGCAGATGACTGGCGCTCGATTGATCACGGTCAGCGATTGTCGCCGAAGGTGAGAGCCCGAAGCGCCGCGACGCCCTTCGCCGCTTGCAGGAGTGCAGCAACAATGCCATATTTCACGGTGACCGATGATGTTCAGCAGGATGACAACTTAGTACAGCATTATTGAATTTCCTAACAAATGGCCCAAGTTACGAAAGTTGGCTAAAAATTCCCCATGACATATTTTCGTTTGGATTTCTGGTCACGTCGTCGAGTATAGGAACGAAATGAAAATTAAGAATCATTATTCTTTTCAGCTTTGTCGGCCGGTTCCTTAATACCTTGCTCCTTCTTAAAACATTCGCGGAGGGGAATAAAAATGCATGACGACAAGGCGCTAGCGTCTCCGTCTTGTTATTGGGCATCGCATCTGCGACTCGCTCGCCGCCTACTTGACTGGAATGAGAATGAGCAACCTGTGCGGCCCTCTTCATGCCTCATCGCCGTCGCCCGACGACATCGATCCCCAGCGCGACACTACAAGACCAAACCTAAACCTAAACCTAAACCTCAGCCTCACGCTTTCATTTGTTCATTCTTTCGTCTCAATCGCAACTTTAGGTTGCAATTAAATCCATCCATCCGCAGCTTAAGACTTTAGTTGACTGAAGATATGGGAAACCAGCCTACTTTTTGTGGTTATTCTATGCAAACGGGATAAATGTTTCTTGTTACGTTTAGGACGGCTTGTTACGCATAAGTGTAGTCCCATCACGTAACATTTTAAATGTAATTGTGAAGTTTCGTTGGTTTAGCTCAATCTTGATGGGATGGCGGAGAGTTGCCAAAAAGCCGATGAGTTCAAAAAATTTTGTTTAGACACCTCTAAAATCGGCTTTAGTTTTTGCGAGAACATTTATAAAATTTGCACACGCTTAAGTATAGTTGACAAAGCTCTAGAATCTGCCGGAAAAAACTGTTTTATTACCAATAGTTTGAGCGTCGCGACGCTTTAAAGACGGAATTTTTAGCGATTGTCCAGGGTTTGTAGTAGCAATCGCTAATTTAATTTTACCTCAAAGAAAATTTATTGGATCAATTCTTGGTGTTGACAAATTATCAAAATTACAATTTATTCCCAAACACCAAATTTTGTCAAAAAATGCTGACGCGCGTTTTGATAGCAATGCTATCATCATCAGAGCGATGATTAAACTAAACTAAACATTCGATGATTAAACTAAACTAACAGTTTAGTTTAATCATTGCTCTGATGATGATAGCATATTTTTTGACAAAATTTGGTGTTTATGAATAAATTGTAATTTTGATAATTTATTTTTTGTTTCTTCAAGAATTTTCCCGGAAGTCTTCAAAGATGCAGCTAAAATAGTTCAATGATTTTTGTTTTCTTTTTTTTTAAATTTTGATTCTAAAAGTTTGCTTGTTTCTTAGATCTGTGAGTATTTGGAAAAATCTACAATTCTGAGTTTAGGTACAGAAAAAATTCACTAAAAACACACAATTTTCCTGAAATTATCACTTTCATAAAAAATTAGAAAATTTAGTTTGAGATAAGACTTCTAAAATTTCTCATTTTTCCAACCCACTGTAATTTCTTCAGTTTTGGTCTTATAATATCAAAATTTGCGGAGCTTATTAGCCGAAAGAGACTTATTAAAAGTACCAAATTTTAAAAATTTTACATTAACGGGTACCATTTTTTGGAAATTTTTATTTTAAGAACTTTGACAATTTTCTCAATTTTTTTTCAACACACTGTAATTCCATAATTTGTAAGACCACATTTTTTGGAAATTTTTAGTGTAACAGCGGTGAAAAATTTAGCAATTTTTTTTTATCACCCTGAATACTATTGATTTTTTGTGCTTTGGGAACTACATTTGCGGAGATTGCTAGTAATTAGTGTCTTATTACGAGCAAGAACTAGAAAAAATTCGGGTCAAAGCAAACAATTTATGAAAATTTTTATTTTGGAAGCTCTAAACATTTCCCCACTTTTTTTTCAACACTGTAATTCCTTCATGTTTAGTGTTACAATTACAAAATTTGTGACTGTTTACTAGTCTTGAACGACTTATTAACAGTATCAGATTTTGAAAATTTTCCTCAAAGGTATAATTTAAAAAATATATATTTTGGGAGCTCTGAAAATTTCTTCATTTTTTTTTCCATTTATTTTTAATCACCTTGAAAATTCTTGATTTTTGTAGTGTTTTTTCGACTCACTTTAGTATATGAACTGATATGTCAATTACTGTAAAATTTTCACTAAATCGGTTCTTCCACCAATTCAGAAATTCTGCAAATAGTCGGAACAAAAAATTTGATTTAAAATTAGAGTCACAAAATCTTTGTTTTTTTAATTCTAATTCTAAAGCGCCGCGACGCCAAACTAACGACGATAAAAATCAAATTTTTGCGTCGAATTCTGGAGCTGGATTAACCATAAACAAACGCAAATTTTCAAATTTTGTCTTTGAAATTAAGGACGGTTTTTCGGGTGTCCATAAGTGTTGATCGATCGCCAGACTTATCGG
Source organism: Gnatocerus cornutus (assembly GCA_029298725.1). Lineage (NCBI taxonomy): Eukaryota > Metazoa > Arthropoda > Insecta > Coleoptera > Tenebrionidae > Gnatocerus > Gnatocerus cornutus. The sequence goes on from CM055513.1 coordinate 12,723,675, forward strand.
AATCGACATACATTTCTTACGTAAATGAACCCACAAGGTCTTGCGTCGCGTGATTGTCGATAAAATCAAAAGTCGTTTGTTTGTGTTTATTGTATGTATATTTTTACTCCCATTGTTGGCAGACAATATAGGTTACTTCAATAAAAAATTGAGCGCTACCATCTCCCAGGAGAAGTGACAAAGAATTAGACAATTTAAACAATTTTTTCACATTTTATTCCCCGAGTCTTCGCCGTGACCACAACCGCGAATTTTCTTTTCTAAACCTGATTTATGTACGAAAATGCCATTAAATTTCGCGTAAAGAAGACGCATTAGATTTACGAAGAAGGATGCACATGCATGTTTTATACCGACCAGATTTATCCAAAGTGGATAGGATGCAAGTAAGCAAGTTGAAAGTCTAAGTGTGTGTTTGTACCAGCGGCCCCTAGGGACAGCACTGTTCACAGATAATGCCACTAACTTTAGCCCAAGTTCTAGATTTTTGTTGTTCTTTTCGATTTCGCAAGGTATGGCAGAGTTTGAAACTGGTGTGTGACTAGACTCGAACATTCGGTTTCAGTTACAACGTGTGTCTTTTTATGTTTAAGTTTTAAATTTAAACTTGGAGTTGCTCGCTGCAACCTGGTGAATTGATTTCGGGCGCACAGCGACGGACCGGAAAACACCATCCACTGTTCAGATAAGGCGCATTTCGGTGATTAAAAAGTTTTAAAGGCGAGATAGATAAGGGCCGGTAATGCTTTTATACATGCAAATTACGGAGAACTTTGGATGCATTTGCGTAATGAAACGTAATGTTTAAATAACACGTGGAAATCACAACGCCCATTATCGTATGTTTAAGGCGCTTATGTACGGAGGTATTAACAGGATTCTAGCGATATATGAGCGTTACAAGATTACAGCACGCTATATTTAAATTTGGGGCGAAATTTATCATTTTATGTTAATTTCAGGGGTAATTAAGTTGAGTGTTTGCCGACATTAAATTCATTTTGGAATTATTGACAACACAAAAAGGTGCTTTATCGTGCGTTAGAAAAAAATTTAAACTAGATAGAAATCTTAGTAAGAATGATATGAAGTAGATTATTTGCAATATAAGTCAATTTTGGTGTTATCCTGTATTCCGACCCGGCGCATCCACCATTTTATCAAGTGTCTAAGGGTGGGATTTTGTTTCTACCTACGAAATATATCGTGGCACGATATAATTTCGTAGTTCGTTATCGTATTCGGTATTTTGTTTCTCTGCCGTAACAGATACGATGTGACGAATGACACTACATCCAGCCACGATAAATTATGCGCTGTTGCCACCTATTTTTCTCCGAAAGTGGCTAACTTAATTCTAATGTTTGACGTACGATTGACAGAAGAATTTAAAAAAATACCGTTGGAAAATTTGTAGTGTTGAAAAATGGCTCGTTTTTTCCCATATTTACAAGCAGGTGATGGTCAATACCTGAGAGAAATAAAAAGATGGCAAAGAGAAGAAAATGATCCGTTTTTGTTGCCTGATATCCGGTAATTATAAATCCTAAAAATATTTTACAAAGTTGAATTTATGAATTCATAAATACTTTTTGTAGTTTTGTTGAGATGTTTCGCCTGAATAAGGACGTGATGGCACACATTATAAATGTTCTTGAGCCTCATATGCCCGCACCCAGTCGACGTCACGGTGTGAGCCCAAAGCTGCGAATCCTAGCAGTTATCCGATTTTTTGCATGTGGCAGTTACCAGAGATGTGTAGGACAAGATGTTTTTGTTAATCTCTCACAGGCAAAAATGTCAGAGGCAATTAGCGAGGTGTCAACCTGCATTGTGAGACACCTTGGACATTATGTTAGTTTTCCCGAGCCTGAGGAGTATCTTGACTTAAAACATCGGTACAGTTGTTAAGGAGTTCTCATTACGTTTTTTTTTTTAATTTTGACTTTTATTTTGTAGACACATGCAGTTGTTCCGCATTCCTGGGGTGGTTGGGTTTGTAGATGGAACACATATTGCAGTTCACAACCCTGGAACTGAAAGGGCCCATCAGTTTTATAACAGAAAAGGGTTCTTTTCGAAGAATATACAAATAGTAAGACCCATTATGAGATTACATATCTTCTTTTGTAACTTACATTATCCTATAGATTTGTGATAGCGATTATCGCATTTTGTCCCTCAATGCTGCATTTGGTGGAGCCAGTCACGATGCTTTCGTGTGGCGCGCAAGCAATGTCGGCGAAATCCTGAGAGAGCGATTTCAAGAAGGAGACACGACTTCTTGGCTTCTGGGTATAAAATAAGTAGACATTACCAAAAATATCACTTGTAACCATTTTTCACAGGTGATTCTGGATATCCGCTCATGCCGTATTTAATAACTCCGGTAAGGAATCCAGCGGATAATTCTCCGGAGAGCAGGTTCAACGTAGCGCATCGCAGAGCCAGATGCACCGTGGAGCGGTGCATTGGAATCCTGAAGGCTCGTTTTCGTTGTCTGCAACGGGAACGGATTCTGATGTATTCCCCAGAAAAGGCTGGGACGATTATCAATGCCTGTGCCATATTGCATAATGTTATGATCCGCCACAATTTGCCCTTGCCACATGAAGATCAAATTCAACAATTGATAGATCCTGATGAAAATGAAGAAGAATTGAACGACGACGGCGTGGAGAACCTCGATTTGGCACTTCAAACCCGTGCCAGAATAATAAACAATTATTTTAATTAATATCGCTTCCTTATTTACCTGTTCGTATTTTCTCTACTGTATTTCACTTCTGCAACACTACTACTGATTTCCCCTTCGTCAATCACCATATGCACACAACCAATTTCTACCATTTTTCATTATGTCGTTTACTTTGTGCGCAAATGCAGATTTTTAAAAAGAGCACAGACGTCACGTAACATTCGTGTGTCTTTTGTGTTGCAGATGAACATAGAATTATGTTGAATAATTCAAGGTTTATCAGATCACTTTCAATTGCTTTTTTTTGCTTATAAAAGCAAGCATTTCTTTGAACAGAATTTAAGTTTAAATGACATTAAAACATTAAAAAATACAGTACAAAAAAAGAATTGTTGGTTGCTTTCTTCAGACTAATACAATTTCTCGCAACTTGCACAAGCGCAATAAAAAATCATTATTCCATCCATCACGTGTGAGGTTGCTTGTTGAAATAAAACGAAATTGTTGGTAAGTTTTTATTTTTCAACAAATTTTGTAAATATATCTAAAAACTTTTCACTAGTATTCGCTAATCTTTCAAGTGCTTCGGCTTGGCGCTCCCCTATTTTGACCAGGAGGCTGCGAAGACGGTTCGCCTCATCTTCTGCTTTTAGCAGCTTTTCACCCACGGTGTCTTCGGACTTTTGGGACCGTCTTCGTTTGGGGGCTCTCCTGGCCTCAGGACTTGCCCTACTAGTGGAAGGTAATTGAGGGAGAGGGTTTGGAAGCGGCTCTGGAGGAATCTACAAGACACGAATGTTATTGATGGAAGGAATATTTCCTATAAAACAATTATTACAGTAGGATGTTCGATGGCACAACTTGGAAGGGCGGGGGCACAGTGTTCAGAGGCAGGTTCAACAAGGATGTTCTATAATACATAGGTAAATGTGAACAAAAATTAAACTCATCTTAATTATTACATGAATCTATTTAAGTAACCTAAAATGTTATTTAAACTGAAATAGAATAATAGTTAATTGGTCCATTTGTAGAGTTTGCAAGAATGGAACTTTCATGTGAAGACTTACCTGAGAACCAAGCTCTACCGTCTCATCGCCAGCATAGTCTGGCCCCAGGATTTGCAAAATCTTCAGATCAAGTTGATTTAGCAAGACTAAATCTGGATCTTCACTGGGGCCAGCACCTCCTGTTTGCCCCTGCTTTTTCCTCAACGCCATGGCTTTTGCTTTTGTTGAAGATTTCCAGTCCCCCCAGCACTAAAATTCATACAAAATTATTATGGATTTAAGAGGTGACCATACTAACCCGTTGCCACTGCTTTTTGTCCTTCCGGACCCCGCCAGACGCATTCAGGCTTTGGGTGAGTTCTTCCCAAAGGTTGAACACTCTGACGGGGTCAGAGTCCTGATGGCGAGCGAAAGCTAGATGTTTAAGCATGAAATCTACCATCAGGCTCTTTTGCTGAGGCAGTGGCTTTCCGGCACGTTGTTTTCCTTTACCTTTTTCCATCTAAATTAACATTACAAACATTGTAGAATTGTTGATATGTTGTAATTTTATACGATTTTTACCTATATTTGTTTTTAATTACAATTACCTTGATGGGTCTTTGTGTGGGCGAAGTGGCGGCAAAACTGGTTGATGAAACTCCCACAATGCACAAACGACGCTAAAAAGACCGCGCTCTGTCAAGATGGGGGTTAAAAACCCCAAACATTTCGCGCGCCCGCGAAATTCGACATCTGCAATGCACACGATAAAAACTCGTAGCTCACATCGTGGCTCGTATCGTTGAGCCACGATAAAATCGAGAACCAAAATACCGATTACGATATTTTTGGTGTTGCCATAGAAACATCGTATCGTCTTCGTATCGTAGTAGAACCAAAATCCCACCCTTAGTTCAGTAAAAATGACCTGGAGAATAAAAAACTTACTTTAAAATGGAACAAAACTGCTAGAGTGCCCTTAAAGACGTACTTTAAATTTACAAACTATTTCCCTCTTTCAGCTTTGTCTACTGTAAATAATAATAACAGTAAAAAATTCTAAAAACTGTTCCCATAGCTCTACAACTTTCACATTTAGTGGAGTTTATACTTGTGGTTAAAATAATAAACTATCCAAATTTCACTGTTATAACTTCAAAATCATTAGAATTACACATTTTTATTTAAAAAAAATAAATTTTTTTGTCCACAAAATTAAAAATTCTAAAAACTGGTCCACATTGCAGCACAACTTTCAAAGGTCTCGTGGCCAAAGTAATAAACTCCAAAAATTTTATTGCCACAGCTTCAAAATTACCAGAATTACATAACATCTCCTGCTTTAAATGTCAGTTGGAAAAAAAGTAAACCCCCATTTGAAATAAGCGACAAATTTCATTATTACTTCATAGCCACCCTCGATATTAGAAACATTCATAAACACCTTGAATAAAACAAAATTTATAACATCTTAATAAAGATATTACAAAATACGAAATGCCCTAAAATCTGAGATTGCCTCCTAGCAACGCCACCAGAGTGAACTGTTTACGTTTCTAAAAGTAATTTCACTTAAATGAAATGCATAAACACTTGACGTAACACTTTTTAAAGGAAAATGAACACTGCAGTTGTCCTGCGAGTTAACAGAATTGTCTGTCGCTGAAAACACGAGCGCATTTTGAATAAAGTTGGATGTTTCGCCATTCAAATTGTATTTCTGCCTGCGGTGCCTGAGAGGGTAAAGCGCCATTCGCGGCGAACTCTAGAACTAATCAAGCTAATCTACTGTATTTACTGGGCTAGCACTGCTGCTAAATCGGATTTCGTCCTGGCGAGATGAAATGCTGACCGTCTCTCTCTTTCGTATTGGACGTTGCACAGATAACTATTGCCGGCCAGCTGTCTGTTAATCCCTCATAGTGTGTAGCGTTCAGCCGGTGGAGAAACCTTACAAATTTGCAACACACACATAAACAGGCTTGTATGATGGATGCTTTAATTAGGAGTGCTCCTAAAACAAATGCAATCCTAATTGGAGATAATAATACGATGTACGTTGACGATGCAGCACACGTAATCCGCACGGAATTCCAATTTAACATGATTAACCATACCCGCCGCTTGCGATTTACTCGAACGCAATATGATGGAGGATGGGATCTCCATTGGTAACTAAAATATCGAAAAAAGCATCAGAGAGATTTCCGGGGTCAGGCAGGTCGCGACCGATTGGACAACTAGGAAGAAATTTAAGACAGCTCGTCTCTTGACCTGTTGGGCCCTGTTTGCTTTCCAAAATTTCCATTTATTAATCTCGGCGAAAATAATGAAGGGAAATAATGGTCGCTCTCATTATTCGTGCTCAAACAGAAGCTGTTTTTTTTTTAGTTGAAAAGAGTTGGGTTGGTAACTACTGGAAAAACTGACCCGTCATCAAACAGGGAACTGTTTTTAAATTAACGATGTTACAAATGTCGAGTTCTGTCAACGGAAGAACATGAAGAGTCAGAAATTGAAGTCGAGTTATATGTCAACATTTTCAGTGTTGCCAACTGAAAATATTGGATGAGTAAGACATCATATAATTTAGAAACGCGGTTATCAAAACCATTTTTTTTTAATTTAATTAACTTCGTTTATCTGAAGGTCGTTTTGCTCCAATAGGTCCGGATTCTGAGGTATTGTTGTAAAATAAAAATTTCTTAAATCCGTCTCTGTTGTTAAAAAAAATTGGTATTTAGTATATACAATCAACGTCTCAAAACTAGTAACTTCTCTAAATTTCGTTGCACTAGTGTCAAAACTACTAAAGTTACAGGTCCGAATTTAAAAATATTAGAAATTAATGGCTCGTCTTGAAAATAAAAAATTCTAAAATCCGTCTCTGTTGTTAAAAAAATTTGAAATTTTGTACAGACAGTCAACAAGTTAGATGTAGTAACCTTTCCAAATTTCATTGCCCTAGCATCAAAACTACTAAAATGGCAGGTTTGAATGAAAAATAATCGAAGTTTTTGGCTTGTTTGGCAAGTAAAAATTTATAAAATCCGTCCGTGTTGTTCAAAAAAAGGGATTTGGTATGGACAGTCCACAGGTCAAAACTAGTAATCTCCTTAAATTTTATTGCATTAGTGTCAAAACTACTAAAGTTACAGGACCGAATTGAGAACATTGAAAATTTTTGACCCGTCTTGCAAATACAAATTTCTAAAATTTGAGATTTGGTACAGACTGTCTACAAGTTAAAGGTAGTAACATCTCCAAATTTCATTGTCTTGGCATTAACACTACAAAATTTACAGGTCCGAATAAAAAATAATGGAAATTTTTGTAGTTTATCAGAAAAATGAAAATTAATAAAAACTCTATCTAATTTTCTGAAAATTTGTGTAAGACACTAAAAATAATAAAATCTGCAAGTTTCATTATTGTGGCGTCAAAACTTTCAGAATTACAGGGTGTTCAATAAAATAAACAAAATTCAAGTAAACAAGATATGTAGCAGGAAACAATGTGTCCCACAAATTTTTTTCACCCAACTCAATTCATGACCTTTTCCCTTTAACAGAAGCCATCTTATCAATAAATTAAGAGAGTTTTACGATACTCGGGATCTGGGAAACTTAGAAACGAGTCGGTCGCAAAGGTTAGTTATTCTAATTAGATTTGGGTTTGCCGGCTTGGACGTAAACACCACAAAATATCTTGACTTTTATTAACCCTTGTTTGTATACTTTGCTTTTCTTTCTTCAACGAAATTGCACAGTGCTCTGGAATAATGCTATGAGAAAAAGGGTTTAGAAAATCGCCTTCGTCCCTCCATAGACCTCCACTATTTATTAGCCAGGGTCTCGGCAATTGCAAACTTTACGGTTTTTTCATTAAGAAAAAATAATCCGCAAAAAGGCGATCGTTTTATTCTAGCGTTGATGTTGTTTCATCCCTTTTTTATTATAAACAAACGTACAAAACTAAAATAGAAGCGCACGTAGTGCTTTCCTTTCAACTTCTCTAACAATGCGAATTTGAGGGAACGCAATGAATACATACGGCCGTAATGTTTCGCATATCTTCTGCTGAAATTACCATTTTCGGTGTAGCAACCAACCACTTTTCAGTTAGCACATTATAATAAAGATAAGACTGCTGCGTGGACCGCTGCTTTACCTAAATCATGCTAGAGTGTTGTGAATTTTTTCACAACGATTATGCAGAGGAAATGAATATTATGATACATGACGAAATTTGCACCGAATTTTCTCAACAAAAATTAAAAAATTCGATTTATTCTTATCGCTGAAAATGGGAAATATACGAAAATTAAACTCTGCGATTTGTAGAGCACATTACGGAAATTAAAAACAAGTGGAAAGGTAATTTTACACACACGGGTTTCATTCCGTCGTAAAGTCGTATCGCTGCATCCACATAAATTGGGCTGTAAGGTTTTTATTTCAAAGGCAAATGTTTTAACTGCGAGAGGAATTATTTTGCAAAAATGAGACTTGCTGATGAAGACCGTCTTCAAACCTTCCTGCGCTAATTTGCTAGCTTGTTGAACCAAATTTTTGGCGTGCATGTTGATGGTCAAGCACAAAGAACGAGAGACAATCGCTGGACTGACTTTATTGTGTCACTTTTCGAATAGAAATGAGCGCGTTACTCTGGAGCAAAGGAAGAGTACTTTGACAACGCAATTTATATCATGGATGCAGGTCGGCACCTCCTTGCAAACTAACTTTGTGAACGTGTAGAAAACTGGACACTGCTTTTATAAAAAATAGAAACGACGTGCTTGATGGTGGGTCTAATGTTATAACATGGTGCCCAATTATCGCTTCAAACTGGCATGGCATGGCGTTTAACCCGAGTCCACTTCAGCTGCTAAGTGTGTGAGGGTGGTTCAGCAATTATTCTCCCCGGCATGAAACTAAACATTTATATTATAAGAATAGCTTTACTTTAACACATATGAAACAATTTTTAAGTTTGTATTTTATTTTTACCTTGACTACAATACATTATTTCGATCCTGTAACAATAGCGCAAAGATATTTGGAGAAAATACTGGTTTTAATATGTTGATTGTCTGTACTAAATACCAATTTTTAAACAACAGGGACAAATCTTAGAAATTTTCACTTTTAAACGAACCAAAAATTTTCATTATTTTTCATTTGGACCTATAATTTTGGTAGTTTCAAACCTAGGGTAATGAAATTTGGAGAGGTTTTAACAAGTTAACTTTCTGTACCAAATCTCAAGTTTTTTGAACAACAAAGACAAATTTTAGAAATTTTTATTTTCAAAACAGACCAAAAATTTCCAATATTTTCAATTCCGACCTGTAACTTTAGCAGTGTTGACACTAGCAAAATAATAGTTGGACAGCCTGCTATATCTTACTTGTTGACTGTCTACTTTAAATTTCAAATTGTTTGAACGACAGGAACGAATTTTAGAAATTTTTATTTTACTGATGAACTAAAAATCTAGATCATATAATTAAACACTCTGTGAACCTGGAAATTTTAGAGCCACAATTACGAAACTTGTGGATTTTATTTTTCTTAGCGTCTTAATTAATTACACCAATTTTCAAAAATTTAGATCATAGAAAACAGTTTTCAAAAAAACTTTAACGTCAAGTTTCATATAAAAATATTCAGAAGATTAATATAAAATAGAGTTTTTTTGATAAACTATCAAGCGATAACGTTGTTTTTAAGAAATGTCGTATTATGCATGCTCAAATATGCTAATATATTTGCAAAATATATTATTATTAAACAGATGCAAAAATTCACATTGTATTAGAAACATTTAGGATATTACTTAAATTTTAATTCCATTGAGCACAGAACAAAAAGAGTAAAATGACAAATGAATCCAGACGTCAGAAATGTCCAAAATCGAAACTTTGACATCGTTTATATTACAGCCGAAGATGATTTTGTAACTTTGTAAATAAGATCTAGTAGAAGAACATAAGTTGATAATTGTTTGTATTATTAATCAAAAGTGGCTTTAATTTTAATTTTAATTCAATTGAACGTTTGTTTTGTGAGTATTTTATTATCAGCTTCCAATGAATTGATTCTTTATTCTCCATTTTGGCTTAGAGAACACTTTTAGAATTTTGCTCTAATAGATAACTGTCATGAATCTGTTGTCTGTCAAATAAAATTTTTAGAAGAATTTAAAACTGGTACTTATACCAACCTTAAATTTCAACTTATTTTTTTGTCAAATAAGTAGTTAAAATATTCTTTTATATTTTTGCATAAAAGTAATCACACTTTTATTATTATGCAGTTTACTTATTTTACATATCTGAGCTGTGATTCAATGTTTTGATAGTTTTATTATCTAAAAAATTACATATTTATATGTTTAAAAATTTGTAATATGTTTAAATGAACATTATCTAATTTGCTTATCTGCTTTTCGTTCCTATATAAGCGAATTTTTCAATGGTTTTAGTATCAGTTGTTCACAACTTCATCATGAGAACTTCAACAGTTGTATTCTGTCTTGTAGCTTTGTCTGCGGTTGCATGTATGTACCTACACATATTTTTTTTATTTAATTTGTCATTTTAACAAAGTTATTTGCTAAGTTGTAATATTTTTATTTTGAAAATTGGAAATGAAAAAATGTTTTTTTTCTACAGTTTGCAAACCAAGCCAAGAAAGTGACGAAAGTGATGACATGAGCATTGACATTAGTGTGGACATTAAAGAATTATTAGACGAGTGCAGCCAAGATTGTGAAAAGGAACAAGGAAAAGGTGGCAAAGGAGAAGAAGGAAAAGATGGAAAAGATGGAAAGGGAGGAGAAGGGCAAGATGCACAAGGACAAGAAGGAGAAGAAGGAAAAGATGGTAAAGGACAAGACGGAAAAGATGGAAAAGATGGAAAAGGAGGAGATGGCAAAGATGGTCAAGGACAAGAAGGACAAGAAGGAAAAGATGGAAAAGATGGAAAAGATGGAAAAGGAGGACAAGGCAAAGATGGACAAGGACAAGAAGGACAAGGACAAGAAGGAAAAGATGGAAAGGAAGGACAAGGCAAAGATGGACAAGGACAAAAGGGAGAACAGGGAAAAGATAGTAAAGGACAAGAAGGGCAAGACGGAAAAGATGGAAAAGATGGAAAGGAAGGACAAGGCAAAGATGGACAAGGACAAGAAGGAAAAGATGGGAAGGGAGGACAAGGGAAAGATGGACAAGGACAAGAAGGAGAACAGGGAAAAGATGGTAAAGGACAAGAAGAACAAGATGGAAAAGATGAAAAGGGAGGACAAGGCAAAGATGGACAAGGACAAAAAGGAGAACAGGGAAAAGATGGTAAATCACAAGAAGGACAAGATGGAAAAGGAGGACAAGGCAAAGATGGACAAGGACAAGAAGGAGAACAGGGAAAAGATGGTAAAGGACAAGAAGGACAAGATGGAAAAGATGGAAAAGATGGAAAAGGAGGACAAGGCAAAGATGGACAAGGACAAGAAGGACAAGAAGGAAAAGATGGAAAGGGAGGACAAGGGAAAGATGGACAAGGACAAGAAGGAGAACAGAGAAAAGATGGTAAAGGACAAGAAGGACAAGATGGAAAAGATGGAAAAGATGGAAAAGGAGGACAAGGCAAAGATGGACAAGGACAAGAAGGACAAGAAGGAAAAGATGGAAAGGGAGGACAAGGGAAAGATGGACAAGGACAAGAAGGAGAACAGGGAAAAGATGATAAAGGACAAGAAGGACAAGATGGAAAAGATGGAAAAGATGGAAAAGGAGGACAAGGCAAAGATGGACAAGGACAAGAAGAACAAGAAGGAAAAGATGGAAAGGGAGGACAAGGGAAAGATGGACAAGGACAAGAAGGAGAACAGGGAAAAGATGATAAAGGACAAGAAGGACAAGATGGAAAAGATGAAAAAGGAGGACAAGGCAAAGATGGACAAGGACAAGAAGGAGAACAGGGAAAAGATGGTAAAGGACAAGAAGGACAAGATGGAAAAGATGGAAAGGGAGAACAGGAAAAAGATGGTAAAGGACAAGAAGGGCAAGATGGAAAAGACGGTGAAGGCCAAAACGGTGGCAAAGGACAAGGAGGTAAAGGCGGTGAAGGTCAAGGAGGACAAGGCGGAGAAGGACAAGACGGCGACAAAGGACAAGAAGGAAAAAGCGGTGAAGGACAAGGAGGAAAGGGCGGTAAAGGTCAAGGAGGACAAGGCGATGAAGGACAAGACGGTGGCAAAGGCCAAGGAGGAGAGGGCGGTGAAGGCCAAGGAGGAAAGGGCGGTCAAGGTGAAAACGGCTGTGAATAAAAACAAGTCTCATATAATTTGGGAAGTAAAGGCGGATAATAATACGATGGCAACGAAAACGGCAACTTCAAAAGCACTAAACACGCTAAATAGATTCACATGTAGTTATTATTATTTTCTGAAAGTACAAGCAATGTAAAAATCCGTCTTTTTTCTAACTTTTTCTATACCTACTTACAACAAATGCGGATAAAACCAAAATAATTTTAGTAGTATCTAATCGAATTTTGAGCAGGAGTTCATTACATCAAAAGACCTTCATCAATCTGATTGATAACTCGCTGCTACAACTAGTAATTTCCGAATCAACGAAAACATGAGCGCCTACATTTGAACCCTCTTGGACCCCAAAGTAGCAACAAACCTATTGTAATGGAAGTAATCCACCCTATTACATAAATTGAACGGCAGCAACTTCAATTGCATTGGGGCTACGCCAAAGACACTTAATTTTCATAAAGAAATGCCCTGTTTGACCAATCATTTATCTATTTACAACCGATTGCCGCGTTTTACAGCGACAATAAAAATTTAATTTTTCATTCAAACAAGACATTCAAACAAACAGGACCAGTAACTGTTCCGACTTCTTAACATTTTTCAATCTTGCTAGGCGGCTCTTACTCATGGATATTAATTGAAAGATTTAGAGTAAACACTTCGTTTACGTTCAAGGCAAATACACTTCAAACGGAGGTTCAAACAGGTCTTACTTCCAGGCATTTTAGTCAGCGAAATGCATCGATTAGAGTAAATTGGTTTGGTACAAGTAACAAGAGATAAAGGGCGAAAAAAAACAGACAACCCTTTAGTTTTGCGTCCTCTCCGTTTTTGTATTCCATTTTAGAGAAATTTAACTTTTTAAATAAAATTCGAATTTTTGTTAATTTTTAAGTTATCAAATTGAAATTTATGAAGGTTACAACTTCTAAAGTGTTTATTAACTGTACTAATGCACAAAAATCTAAAACAAAAAATAGAAATTTTAGAATTTTTTTATTTTAGAACAAACCAAATTTTTTTTTTAATAAAATTTGGGTCTTTATTAGTTTTTAAGTTATGACGATAAAATTTATGGAGGTTACTTCTACTAAAGTGTTCAGTATCTGCACCAAAGCACAAAATTTAAGAACTAGAAATAGAGATTTTAGAAATGTTTACTTTAGAACCAATCAAAAATTTTCAACTTTTTTTAATAAAGTTTAAAGTACAGTTATGCCCATATTTGAATTTTGATATTTGTTATTGTTTTATAATAGGGAGCAAGGTTTTTCAACGTGAGTGTACTTATGTACAGTGAAAGCAATAAAGACGAATTTTAAAGCCCTATAGTCTCCGAAATGCACAATGCTTTGTATAAGGTAAATATGTTAGATACATGGAGAAGTTACTATCTCTAACTTGTCAATTGTCTGTACCAAATCTAAAATTTTTTGAACAACAAAAACGGATTTTAAAAACTTTTATTTTCAAGATAGGCAAAAATTTCCAATATTTTCAATTCGGGCCTGTAACTTCAGCAGTTTAGACACTAGGGCAATGAAATTTGGAGAGCTTACTATAATATCTAACTTGTTGACTGTCTGCTCTAAATTTCAAATTGTTTGAACGACAGGAACGGATTTTGAAAAATTTTATTTTACTGATAAACTAAAAATTTAGACCATTTTATTAAACACTCTGTGAATCTGGAAAGAGCCACAATTACAAACCTTGCGAATTTTATTTTTCTTAGCGTCTTTATCAATTACACCAATTTTCAAAAACTTAGACCATAGAAAACAGTTTTCAAAAAAACTTTAACGTCAAGGTTCACATAAAAATATTCAGAAGATTAATATAAAATAGAGTTTTTTTGATAAACTAATAAGCGATAACGTTGTTTTTTAGAAATGTCGTGTTACCTCAAATATGCTAATATATTTGCAAAATATATTATTAATGCAAAAATACATATTGTATTGGAAACAGTTTGGATATCACTTAAATTTTAATTCCATTGAGCACAGGGTGACTCACCTTATGTAATTTTTTTAATTTTTAAACAAAAAGAGTAAAATGACAAATGTCAAAAATGTCAGATGAATCCAGTCTTCAGAAATGTCCAAAATCGAAGCTTTGACGTCGTTTATATTACAATTACATTACATTACATTACGATTACAATCGAAGATGATTTTGTAACTTTGTAAATAAGATCTAGTAGACGAGAACATAAGTTAGTAATTGTTTGTTTTATTAATCAAAAGTGGCTTTAATTTTAATTTTCATTCAATAAAACGTTTGTTTTGTGCGTATTTTATTATCAGCTTCTAATTAATTGATTCTTTATTCTCCATTTTGGCTTAGAGAACACTTTTAGAATTTGTTTTTTTGCTATAGTAGGTAACTGTCATGAATCTGTTATCTGTCAAATAAAATTTTCAAAAAAATTTAAAATTGGTACTTATACCATCTTAAAATTTCAACATATTTTCTTGTCAAATAGGTAGTTAAAATATTCTTTTATATTTTTGCATAAAAGTAATCACACTTTTATTATTATGCAGTTTACTTATTTTGCATATCTGAGCTGTGATTCAATGTTTTGATAGTTTTATTATCTAGACAATTACATATTTATATGTTTCAAAATTTGTAATATGCTTAAATCAACATTATCTAATTTGCTTATCTGCTTTTCGTTCCTATATAAGCGAATTTTTCAATGGTTTTAGTATCAGTTGTTCACAACTTCATCATGAGAACTTCAACAGTTGTATTCTGTCTTGTAGCTTTGTCTGCGGTTGCATGTATGTACCTACACATATTTTTTTTATTTAATTTGTCATTTTAACAAAGTTATTTGCTAAGTTGTAATATTTTTATTTTGAAAATTGGAAATGAAAAAATGTTTTTTTTCTACAGTTTGCAAACCAAGCCAAGAAAGTGACGAAAGTGATGACATGAGCATTGACATTAGTGTGGACATTAAAGAATTATTAGACGAGTGCAGCCAAGATTGTGAAAAGGAACAAGGAAAAGGTGGCAAAGGAGAAGAAGGAAAAGATGGAAAAGATGGAAAGGGAGGAGAAGGGCAAGATGCACAAGGACAAGAAGGAGAAGAAGGAAAAGATGGTAAAGGACAAGACGGAAAAGATGGAAAAGATGGAAAAGGAGGAGATGGCAAAGATGGTCAAGGACAAGAAGGACAAGAAGGAAAAGATGGAAAAGATGGGAAAGGAGGACAAGGCAAAGATGGACAAGGACAAGAAGGAGAACAGGGAAAAGATAGTAAAGGACAAGAAGGGCAAGACGGAAAAGATGGAAAAGATGGAAAAGGAGGACAAGGCAAAGATGGACAAGGACAAGAAGGACAAGAAGGAAAAGATGGGAAGGGAGGACAAGGGAAAGATGGAGAAGGACAAGAAGGAGAACAGGGAAAAGATGGTAAAGGACAAGAAGAACAAGATGGAAAAGATGAAAAGGGAGGACAAGGCAAAGATGGACAAGGACAAGAAGGAGAACAGGGAAAAGATGGTAAAGGACAAAAAGGACAAGATGGAAAAGGAGGACAAGGCAAAGATGGACAAGGACAAGAAGGAGAACAGGGAAAAGATGGTAAAGGACAAGAAGGACAAGATGGAAAAGATGAAAAAGGAGGACAAGGCAAAGATGGACAGAAACAAGAAGGACAAGAAGGACAAGAAGGAAAAGATGGAAAAGGAGAACAAGGCAAAAATGAACAAGGACAAAAAGGACAAGAAGGAAAAGATGGAAAGAGAGGACAAGGCAAAGATGGACAAGGACAAGAAGGAGAACAGGGAAAAGATGGTAAAGGACAAGAAGGACAAAATGGAAAAGATGGAAATGGTGGAAAGGGAGGACAAGGCAAAGATGGCCAAGGACAAGAAGGACAAGAAGGAAAAGATGGAAAGGGAGGACAAGGCAAAGATGGACAAGGACAAGAAGGACAAGAAGGACAAGAAGGACAAGAAGGACAAGAAGGACAAGATGGAAAGGGAGGACAAGGCAAAGATGGACAAGGACAAAAAGGAGAACAGGGAAAAGATGGTAAAGGACAAGAAGGACAAGATGGAAAAGATGAAAAGGGAGGACAAGGCAAAGATGGACAAGGACAAGAAGGACAAGAAGGAAAAGATGGAAAAGGAGGACAAGGCAAAGATGGACAAGGACAAAAAGGACAAGAAGGAAAAGATGGAAAGGGAGGACAAGGCAAAGATGGACAAGGACAAGAAGGAGAACAGGGAAAAGATGGTAAAGGACAAGAAGGACAAGATGGAAAAGATGGAAAAGGAGGACAAGGCAAAGAAGGACAAGGACAAGAAGGAGAACAGGGAAAAGATGGTAGAGGACAAGAAGGACAAGATGGAAAAGATGGAAAGGGAGAACAGGACAAAGATGGTAAAGGACAAGAAGGACAAGATGGAAAAGGCGGTGAAGGCCAAAACGGTGGCAAAGGACAAGAAGGTAAAGGCGGTGAAGGTCAAGGAGGACAAGGCGGAGAAGGACAAAACGGCGACAAAGGACAAGAAGGAAAAAGCGGTGAAGGACAAGGAGGAAAAGGCGGTAAAGGTCAAGGAGGACAAGGCGGTGAAGGACAAGACGGCGGCAAAGGCCAAGGAGGAAAGGGCGGTGAAGGCCAAGGAGGAAAGGGCGGTCAAGGTGAAAACGGCGGTGAAAGCCAAGGAGGAAAGGGCGGTGAAGGCCAAGGAGGAAAGGGCGGTCAAGGTGAAAACGGCTGTGAATAAAAACAAGTCTCATAAAATTTTGGAAGTAAAGGCGGACATTAAAACAATGGCAACAAAAACGGCAACTTCAAAAGCACTAAACACGCTAAATAGATTCACATGTAATTATTATTATTTTCTGAAAGTACAAGCAATGTAAAAATCTCTGTCTTTTTTCTAACCTTTTCTATACCTACCTACAACTAATGCGGATAAAACCAAAATAATTTTAGTAGTATCTAATCGAGTTTTGAGCAGGAGTTTATTACATCAAAAGATCTTCATCAATCCGATTGATAACTCTACAACTAGGAATTTCCGAATCAACAAAAACATGAGCGCCTACATTTGAACCCTCTTAGACCCCAAAGTAGCAACAAACCCATTGTAATGGAAGTAATCCACCCTATTACATAAATTGAACGCCAGCAACTTCAATTTCATTGGGGCTACGCCAAGGACACTTAATTTTCATAAAGAAATGCCCTGTTTGACCAATCATTTATCTATTTACTTCCGATTGCCGCGTTTTACAGCGACCATAAAAATTTAATTTTTCATTCAAACAAGATTTTAAATCAGTTAATCATTCAGAGTTGACCAGTAACTGTTCCGACTTCTTAACGTTTTTCAATGCTGCTAGGCGGCTCTTAGTCATGGATATTAATTGAAAGATTTAGAGTAAACACTTCGTTTACGTTCAAGGCAAATACACTTCAAACGGAGGTTCAAACAGGTCTTACTTCCAGGCATTTTAGTCAGCGAGATGCATCGATTAGAGTAAATTGGTTTGGTACAAGTAACAAGAGATAAGGGGCGAAAAAAACAGACAACCCTTTAATTTGGCGCCCTTCCCGTTTTTGTATTCTATTTTAGAGAAATTTAACTTTTTTAATAAAATTCGAATCTGTTAATTTTTAAGTTATGAAAATGAAATTTATGAAGGTTACTACTTCTAAAGTCTTCATTAACTGTACCAATGCACAAAATTCTAGAACAAAAAACAGAAATTTTAGAATTTTTTTATTTTAGGACAAACCAAAAATTTTCATTTTTTTTTTAAATTTGGGTTTTTGTTAGTTTTTAAGTTATGACGATAAAATTTAAGGAGGTTACTTCTACTATAGTATTCATTATCTGCACTAAAGCACAAAATTTTAGAACAAGAAATAGAGATTTTAGAAATGTTCACTTTAGAACCAACCAAAAATTTTCAACTTTTTTTTAATAAAGTTTAAAGTACCTACAGTTATGCCCATATTTAAATTTTGATATTTGTTATTGTTTTATAAGAGGGAGCAAGGTTTTTAAACGTGAGTGTACTTATGTACAGTGAAAGCAATAAAGACGAGTTTTAAAGCCTCATAGTCTCCGAAATGCATTGTATAAGGTAAATATGTTAGATACCAATGATATAATTTAAAGTGAAAAGTGGGGCGAAAGACCTGTTATTACGCGAAAGATGCCTCGTAACCTGCACAAAACATAGCACAAATGAACTCTAAAAGTACGAGAAACACTTAAAGAAATATTCCTGAGGGATTAAACTATACAGGGCAGTTCTAAGATTAGTTGGCTCTATAAAAACTTTGGTAATATGGTAGTTTCAGGCCATTCTACAAAGATCAGGCGATAAAATAAAGCCGGGAGCAAATACTGCACCATTACGCAGGCAATAAAATGTTAAATAAGTAATTAAGGGCCTACGAGAAATACTTTGAAGTTTTCCACGATTTCCACGCAACATTGTTAATGCACAATCCCACTCCCCATTTTTCGCTAATTAGCCATCTATCTGCATCGCCTCAGCCACTTAATTAGAGAAATTGACAGAGCTAAATGTGTGTCTTCATTAAAAACTCATCACTTTTAAAGTGCATTAATGCCTTTTTATACCAAACGTAATACGGAGTTGTTCGAATCGAATTCCGTTTCGATTGCGTTGCCCGAACACCCGCCGCTTCCAATGTAACAAGCCTTTTCATCATAATTTATTGGCCACCGGAGGATAACATTTTTATTTGTAGAGGCGCTTCATTCCGTAAATGGCCACCATATATTCCCTTGGCCGTTCTCATGACCGCGGCGAAATTCGCAAATAGTCAAAGAGATACTGTTGACAGGGGCGCATGCGACACTCAAAACAAAAAAACACGTGACGCTGCTCGTCCATGATGGCGCAAACTTTTTTGATTAACCTATGTCAACCTTTGCGGTAATTACGTCCCTGGGGGCGCCGGCCATTGCTACCAACACAAATTTCGATTTTGACCGAATTTACGGCCCTCATTCGTCAATTGCACACGTGTTTATAATATATCTCGGGAAAAAGTGCGTGGAAAAAAGCACACGTGGACTGGAAACTGTCACTGAATTATTTATTGTCATCAAAGAGTGAATTATGCGGATTTAATTTTAGTTTGTGGGTTAATTGGTTTAATAACGCGCGAGCTGATAAATGTGTCGGGAAAGCAAGCTGGGGAATGAAGGAGGCATGTCTGTTCTCACCTCGGACATGTTCAAATTAAATTGTCAGAAGTTGACAAGGACTTTTAATTTGTTTTAACATTGACAGTTTGACTTTAATGCGAAAAAGAGATAATCTGGATTTCTGATTAAAACTAAACTCGAAATATTCAACATATAAAGTGGGGTTTTATCAGTTTTAATCAAACGTGTAAACATTTGCTAATACTTGGTGGCTCCATCTATAAACAATTTCAACGCAAAATAATGCAAAGAAATAATTTATTAACTCAACAAACAACTTTGTGTTTAAATACGATTTTATGTTTTTTTAAATGTGAATTTCATATTTCCCGTTCCAAATTTCGAAGTTGGTGTCACTGAAAATTGGAATTCTTGTCAAAAAAATGCCAGCAAAACGATGGCACAAATCGCATTTTTATAGTTGGCGTAGTTTAGGAAATATCGAGCAGGAAATATTCCGGAGCTTCAAAATTTTTGTTCTTTGGCCCAAAACTTTAATCCCTTTTTCGGTTATTTGTTGACGTACGTACAAAATTCGCACAGTTTTGTATTCTGCGTAAAATTCTGCGTTATGTGAGTAGCAACAACTTTTGCTTTATAAATAAACGAGACATTAACTGAGGGTCTTTTCGGGAACATTTTTTTTCGGTCCAAAAATGACGTTTGATGTCTTTGAATTATGCATCAATTGAAAAAGCACCTTAAGATCTATCAACTGGCCAAATCTTGAATTGGTAGGTCACATAGTTTACGAGTGGCGATCAAAAAAACAAAAATTTGACGTTTGAGTCAAAACTTTTTTGCCAACATAATCGACTATTTGAATTTTAAGTATATGAGAATGGATTCTAAGCAATTAAAACTCGAAAGAAACGATATCGACGACCGCATTTTTCTATTTCCTTAATTTCGGAGATACCGAGCGTTCAATATTTCGGCAAAGAAACTTTACTATCCGAAATTTTAATCGCTTGAAACTTAGTTAAATTATTTTTACAGTTTTGAATTTTGCGGGAAATTTTGCGTAAAATGAGCTAAATAGCGCAAGTTTACTCCACAAAATAAGCGAGATATTGACCTCAAAATTTTGACATAGTTTTAGTCGTGCATTTTTTCAAAAAAGATCGAATTTTTGACTTTCGGAAAATTTAACAACGAATTCTTAGCTAAAAAATTGCGGGAAAAACGATGGCGTTTCTTTCAATCTATCGTATTTTCCGAGAAATTGGGCAGAGATTGTTTCTAACTTTCAAAAATTTGGCTTAAAAATTTAAACGGGGAACTTCTTGGATATGGCAAAGATTTGTTAATAACTCCCTGCTGTTGCAGCTGGCCGTTAATAAGTTTGTTGTAAGAGTGCATCTTCCAAATAGTAATATCAGAACAAGCTGCGTCTAAATCTAATTTTATCAAGCGGTAGTGTATCTAATGTCCGCTCAAACCCAGACTCCTCTAGACTTCCAGTATCCCGCAGTGTAACAGAACTCCAGCAGGCCATTCTATCCTCCGATAACTTTTACTTACATTGGATTAAATCTGTATTGATCCTCTTTCTGGTCCCAGTGAGCTCCAACTTATTCCGATAAACTCCAAGGATATTTTTCTCAACAAAAAAAGTACCTAGATTAAGTCAACCGATAGGTACACACACAACAAAAAGCGGCTTTAATTGCAGAGCAATAGAAAACAAATCGTTGCGAATAGAGAGATGTAAGATTGTAATACAACGGTGCTGTGAGCGGAGGCTGGATCTAGAAACACCGATAATTTATCACAGGAAACACAAGCAACTTGTGGCTTGTGGTCACCCCCTAGCCGTCCATGGCCGACATACTTGTAGTTTGTTTATAAATTTCTAATTCCGCATTATAAATATGACTGATTTATCGTCACTGCTCTTGCACTCAGCATGCGACTGTTGCCCAATGTTCTCGCTCTAAATTTAATTATCAAATGCTATAAATTCCAACTTCTAATTTATTTTCCGGGATTAGTTGGAGGTGACATTAGCTACAAGTTTAACTGAGAAGAGTTCTTGTAAACGGGCGCGTTGTAGCATTCATTGATTCTAAGTAGATTTTAACTAGTCAAGTTGGAATTATTTACAGTAAAGCAGAACATAATCTGATAAATAACAACAGTCGACGAATTCTGTAAAAAGTGGGAAGTCTAAATATGTAGTGCGTTTTGCTTTATCAGGTTCAGATTCGGAGATATTCCTGAAAAAATTTTTTTTGAGGTTCTAAGGTCCTTCACATTTTTGGTCCATTTTGACAATAAAAATTTCTAAAATCCGTCTCTGTTACAAAAATTTGAAATTTAGTAGCATTGTCGTTAGCATCGAATCTACCAAAATTACAGGTCCCAATTTAAAATATTAGAAATTTTTGGTCCGTCTAGAAAAAAAATCCGTCTCTGTCATGCAAAAAATTTGAGATTTAGTATAGATAGTCGACAAGTTAGTGACAGTAACTTGCAAAATTTTATTGCCCTAGCGTCGAAACTACCAAAATTACAGGTCCGAATATAAAATAATGAAAATTTTTGGCTAGTTTTAAAAGTGATAATTTCTAAAATCCGTCCTTGTTGTTCAAACAATTTTAGATTTAGGGCAGACTGTCAAAAGTGTGAGATAGTAGGCTGTCCAAATTGCATTGCGTTAGTGTCAAAATTACTAAAGGTACAGGTCCGAATTCAAATTATTGAAATTTTTTGGCTCGGTTTGAAAATAAAAATTTTTAAAATTCGTTCCTGTTGTGCAAAAAATTGGTATTTGGTATAGACAATTAGAATCTCGAAACTAGTAATCTGTCCAAATTTTATGCTTCTAGCATTAAAACTACTAAAATTACAGGTCCGAATTGAAAAATACTAGATATTTTTGGCTCGTTTTATTAGTCAAAATTTCTAAAATCCGTCCCTGTTATTCAAAGAATTTGAGATTTATTGCAGACTGTTAGTAAGTTCGAGATAGTTAGCTGTCCAAATTTCATTTCGTTAGTGTCAAAATTACTAAAGTTACCGGTCCGAACTGAAAATATTCGAAATATTGGGCTCGTTTTGAAAATCAAAATTTCTAAACTGTCTTCTATTGCGTAATTTTCTGATTTTTTTTTTAATTTCTAAAGACACTAAGACCAATAAAATCTGTAAGTTTTATAGTTGTGGCATATAAAATTTGACAGAATTACCGGGTGTTCAATAAAATTATCAACATTTTTAGTTTATCATGGAAATGAAAATTTCTAAAAACTGTTTCCTATTGTGTAATCTTTCGAAAATGACTGATCTGAGAACTTTGGAGAATTCTGATAATTGGAGACAAAAGTATCGATGATGTAACTTTTCTCAAAGATTTCTGCCTTATTTTATTAAACTTGTTGCACATTTTGCAATAATGATGTTTTCCTGCGCTCAATTATGAATCTTTATAGAAATTTATGAGCGCATAAATGTCTCGTCTTGACTTTTGCACTCATTTCTGAAACTCGATGTTGATGTGAGGTAACAAACTTGCTAAATTCAATAATTACTTTCGCAATTTTGGTTGCATTTTTAATATGTACTCCAAAATCTGGTTTTATCGAATAAATTTTGAAAAAGGCGGAATTTGCCTTGTTTGTATTAGAGTTAGTAAAAGCGGTACGGTATATGCCTGTCACGAACCATCGCGGCATGCATTATAAAGCTGAAACTAAAACCAGCGAAAGAACTACATAAACGTCAAGTCTGATTCATATAAAATCTGGTATAAGATGAAGCTGCTCCAGTATTCATAAAGAATAGTAATTCCACAAAATCGCGCAATACGGCCTAAATATTTGATTGATGCTCCGCTCGAAACCGGGGAAATACCGGAATTGAATTGACGATGTCAGCTTACGGTACGACGGTTCGTGCAAACCTCGCCAGAAAATAATGATGAAAGTCGAATAATTTACTCATCAGGAATTAGTCATGATAGTTCCGACCAGAATAAACTATAAAGTCTATCAAAAATAAATGATGATGACAATAAAATATCGCTTAGCGAGTTAATCCGTGTGCCGGCAGCGCGATCCATACTAAAAGCGAGGCCAGGCCTGTATCGGCTGGAATGATGAATGTAGCCAACATTTGCATATGCCGAATGATGTATGAGTTCCGCTGAAATCAACAGTGGCGAATTATGTTCCGATCTGTGATCTATAAATTCACCGTTTTACATGAGAGTCTTCAATTTGCCATTACGCCCGACTTTACACAAAATACGCAGCGCCTTCCGATAGGCTCGCAGCTAAAAGACTGCATTTTAAAGTGCTTCGACGAGTCAAAAAGTGACGGAAGAGAGCGGATTGTGGGTGCAGGAACGCATTGTGGCTCCCACACGCCCGATTCTTCAAGGAAACTTGCAAAATTTGGTGGTTTCAACGAAGAGAAATCGGAGGGGCACAAGGCCACAGCTATATAAATTATATGTTTCTTCGTTTCCGGTGCCAACAAAAAAAACGTTTTAATCCCATGTGGGGCTTTGTTTTGACGCCGATACACAGCGTGTAAATGTATCGATTTTCAACTGGAATTATTAAAACAAATTTTCAGATCTGCACGTTTGTGAAAGCTCATTTTTTATGACCGTGTCGTGACTACTAATAAAATTATGCGTCAAATTTGAAATTAGGCGTGATTCTAATCAATCCGATATTTTGTGCTACGCAGAAACGTACAATACATGACAAGAAGGCAACAGTTTTTAAGAGAGCTCGTTAAAAGTAGGTATATTACATTTATTTTAGCCAAGTCTCGAAAGGACGTAGTATTGCGATTGGGTTGGCACAGGTCCAAAAATTGAAGAGTTCGGGTTTCAAATTTATATTGGGTATTACTGACAGATAAAAATTATTATTATTAAATGTTTATTATTATACAGGGTGTTATGGAAATGAGTACACAAAATTACTCACCATATGCAACTTTCGTTGTCGAATTAAAAATCAATAAAAATTTGCGGTAAAAATTCTTATCCCCTATGGATAAACAGCCTAAGATACAAAACTTTTGCGAAAACTAATAAACAAATCGATTTATCTTCTGCGGCAGGTCAGCACCAGTAAAGATGGTATAAATATTCTGCTTTGTTGTTCTTTCATTTTGTAGCTCTTTACTGGTAGGTAGGCGACTCGTCAAAACATAAGTTAGCAAAATAGGCTTATTAAAATACGATGTTGATAAGCCAGTTTTATTTTGTGTACTCATTTCGATAACACTCTGTATACAGTGACGATCAAAACTGTTGCACTTTTGTGTCTATTTAAAAAAAAACTAAAAGAGATTTCAATACACAAATATTTTTGTTAATTTTTAAGTTATGACGATGAAATTTATAGAGGCTGCTACTTCTAAAGTGTTCAATAATTACACCAAAGCACAAAAAAATAGAGATTTTAGAATTTTTAATTTAGAACGAACTAAAAATTTTAATTTGTTTTAATAAAGTTTAAAGTTATGCCCATATTTAAATTTAGATATTTATTATTGTTTTATAAGGAAGTGTTTGTGGCGCCATCTATTGATTAAAACTGCCATGTATCCAATACAGGAATCTAACTTATCCGTTTCGAAAATTCGATAATTACAGTACAGTTTTTGTGAAGGTTTTCCAGGTAGATTTTCCATCAGCCAATTCAAACCATTGCATCAAAATAGATAAAACTCTGCAAATGCTTCCTCTTTCTTGGTTTCAAAAGTAATTTCCCAACCTATAATCTGCTTTACGACAAAAGTATAAAATTATTATTGTTAATCTTTAATTTATTTAACTACCGAAAAGAAGAACGCACCGAAGCTAAATCAAACCTAAAAATTTAATAAGTTACGTCAACTAATATTTCATGATCCAATTTAAACTTTTTTAGCACCTAATTCTTACCAAGCCGTCTCATACGTTTTACTACTTTTCTGTTCGTCCGTATGTTTGAAAACCGTAAATTTGTGAAAAGTTCCGCCCAAGTTAAATACGTTGGAGGCCTGTTGTTCATGATTAAGTAGCTACGTGCTGCTAAATAAATAACAAATAAGTTGTATTCAACTAATATCACCACTAATTCGAAATGTAAAGTGATTTGATATGATCCTGAAACCATCAAATAATAATAAATTAATTAATAATATAAATAATCCGATGCGAACGCGTAAACCCGTTTCAACAAAATTTTTAATAATATTAAATCCGGTTTATCCCAGTGCTAGTATCATAATGTTTTGTCAGTCACGCCATAACAAGATAATGGATTTGTCTATGGAAGACCAAAAATGGCGATGTACGCATTTATAATATGCTTAAATGACAGGTGAGTGATTTCATTGTTTAGTTTCACTGACAGCACCCAAAAACCACTATTATTCCAGTTTGGATTATATGAATTTAATTAACTATAATTCGAACGTATGCGAATGAAGGAATTTTTTCATTTGTGTGTTCATAAAATACGCTGCAATTTACATGACCTGAATAATTAATTTCCAAGGAAAAGTTGTATTTTGCGTAGAATATCCTGTTACCAAACACCTGAATTGAGCCATATGTTGTCGTTAGCGCGGCGAATGAGCCCGACACGAAATCATCAATGCAGTAATGTCAAGCAATGACACTTACATAGAACGAATGTAAATTAAGGCCTTATGATGATGCTTTTGGCTTTGATCCAGTTGGCTCGAATGGCAAATCTTACTATGAGAACATTAGCCGTGTGGGAGATGTACGGGTTAAGAGAGCGTCGTTATTTTCAGATTTTAAAATTAAAACACATTCGGCCGAATTTATTAAATTTTTCGGGGTATTTTACTTCGGTTCTGAAAGTCGAGCAAGGCGTTAAAGAGTCGGACGAGTTCTTGAAAAAAGCCTAAGAATTTTAACACGTGATATTTTTATTTAATTTTTTCGGTGAGATTCAATGTAAATTGTTTACATCGGCAACGCTTCGGTAAAAAATACATCGAGTCCGGCTATTTCGATATGCATTTTTTCCATTTGTATTGAATTTTTTTGGTCAGATTCTTGTTTGAAAATGGTTCATTGCGCAAATTTATCATAACCAATCTGCTCCAGCTTTAATATGAATAAATGAGACGGAGGTTATAACCAATTTCATTATTAAGTGGCTCGTCTTCATCAGGAAACCAGAGATTGATTTATTAGACCAGACCACTG
This sequence comes from Gnatocerus cornutus, assembly GCA_029298725.1. Classification (NCBI taxonomy): domain Eukaryota; kingdom Metazoa; phylum Arthropoda; class Insecta; order Coleoptera; family Tenebrionidae; genus Gnatocerus; species Gnatocerus cornutus. The sequence continues at coordinate 12,750,102 of CM055513.1, forward strand.
GCTAATAGAAGTGATAACCATTTAAAGGGTCTCCGGTTTGAAATTTACAGTCGTTCCCTAGCAACCGGAGTTTCGCTTCCACTTAAATTATTCAGTGAAATTATTATTATTACAACTTAGTGGAGGTTTAAACGAATTTTGAGAGACAGGAAATTGATATTATAGGCGAGCGTTTTGTTATAGAAACATTTCTGTCAAGATTTTGATTAAAAAGTATTCTATAGGCGCCCGGAAAGTCGTTTGTAAAGTAGAATGGTCTTCTCATTCTGAATCTGAAGTCGGTTTTGCTCCATCAGGTTCGAATTTTTTGAAAAATTAGTTTTATTAGAGGTTCTGGTGTACAATGAAAGTATTGTTAACCCAAAGTAGAAAAAGTTAATTTTTTTCTCATTTTTGGCCTGCTTTGAAAATAAAAATTTCTAAAATCTGTCTCTGTTGTCCTAAAAGTTTGTAATTTGGTACGGACAATCAAAAAGTTAGAAATTGTAACCTCTCCAAATTTCATTGTCGTATCATTAAAACTACTTAAATTACAGCTCCGAATTTAAAATGTTGCAAACTTTTGGCCCGTCTAGAAAATTAAAATTTCTAAAATCCGTCCCTGTTGTTCAAAAAAATTGACATTTGGCACAGACAGTTAAGAAGCTGTAGATAGTAACCTCTCCAAATTTCATTGTCGTAGCATCGAAACTACTTAAATTACAGGTCCGAACTTTAAATATTGGAAATTTTTGGCCCGTCTTGAAAATAAAAATTTCTGAAATCCGTCTTTGTTGTTTAAAAAATTGGTATTTGGTACAAACAGTCAACATGTCAAAATTAGTCCTTTCTTAAAATTTCATTGCGCTAGTGTCAAAACAACTAAAGTTACAGGTCCGAATTGAAAACATTGGAAATTTTAGGCTTATCTTAAAAATAAAAATTTTTAAAATTTGTCTCTGTTTTTCGAAAAAATTAAGATTTGATACAGACAATCAACAGAATACTGATATTAACTTTTCCAAATTTCATTGCCCTAGCATCGAAACTACTAATATTACACGTCGGAATAAAAAATATTGGAGATTTTTGGTGCGTTTTGAAAATAAAAATTTCTAAAAACTATCCCCTAGTTTTTGAAAACTGGTGTAATAAACGCTTAAAACTAACACACTAAAAGTTTGAGGACAAACTTACAAAGAACTTGACAAAAATTAATTAGTCCTGACGTGACGGAGTAAAAGGGGCTTCGGATGTAAAATCAGGAGGCAATTCTACTCTACAAACGCCTTTCCACTGCCCCCGTACAAATGTCGTCCACCCAATTTTTCGATTCCCGAAAATACATAAATCTGTGTTGGAAAATTAATCTCATTGCTGTAATGTAGGATCAAAGAAATTTAATTTGTGTTTCTTTGTTCTTTGTGCTTGATGGAGAACATTTTATTATTGCACCAAAGCCGTAAAAGACGAAGAAATGAACTCATGAAAGAATAAATACTATTTCATGGCTATTTTCCAGTGTTCATTATGTTTCCTCATGCAATTCGCTGGCTAACAAAGTTAAATATTTTATTGAAGCAAAGCAATTCCATAATTGCTAGAGAATGGTAAAGTGTAAGGAGGAAAATACTTTGTTTGCCGCCGGAACGGATATAAATACAGACTTTTCTTTTCACTTATCTGAATTTGTACTTAATTAGCTAATTGAACTTTAAGAAAAGATGCAATAATAGAAACAGAAAAGAAACGAGTAGGAATAGTTAGAAGGATGTTTTATAGGAATGCAGAGTCCTTAACCTTTCCATGGAAACTCTTAATGAAGCTTTAAGTTTCTGATCAAACGCCACATCAAAGCTTGAAGCGTGGATACTAATTATACCTTTCCAGCGAGCAACTCCTCCTCAATTTTCCGTGGTTAGGTAACCGAACGATTTAAGTTTACTCAAGTCAGCGTATGTTTTGATTAAACAGCGTTCGAAATAAATTAACTATCTTGTTTCTCACACGTTAATAGAACGCAGAGGTTTTTCGTGAATTTTTTGACGCGAAATAATTAAACTTCAAGCCGCAACCGAAACCAGATGTTGACACCTCAAGTTTATTTTCCACTTCTTAAGTTAAATTAGTTGTCGCGGTTCAAGGCTGAAATTGGTGCAAGACTTGATTCTCATCGAGTATTCCAGCTACGGTGTTACGTGGTATTGTAACAAAACTCATCAAATTTGAGGCGTGTTGACATTGTGGATTATATTCAACCTGTGTGGGGTTGATAATCTCATCTTAAGGATACGCAAATTCTCTCAGAACTTTGATCATCTCGTGAATTATGATGATGATGATACACCTATGCATAGAATACGAAATAGTTTCCAAGTCGAGGAAACAGACTCGACTTTTTAGCTTGAAATTTTTCGGAAAAAGCCGCGATTTGTCATTACAACGCGTTTCAAAGGAAGTACAAGTTGTTGGCTGTTAAAATTCGGGGTAAAAAGTTGTTCCTACAAAAACCGAATCAGTCGTGCTCACATTGTCTTGAGACTTGCATCATGAGAGTCGTTAAGCAAGTCTGTCAAGTGCTGTCGTGTCTCGCCACCCAGGAAACTGCAACACGTGGTTTGTTAAAACTTACTCCAACTGAACCCTAAATCTCCTCTTTCGTCTTCCTAATCTGATGAGTTTCTCTGGAGATTTATTTAGACAAGTGGAAGACTAGGAAAGAAAGACACCTACAAATTATATTTTAATCATTATGACTATGGCAACTAAGTTCTCCTGGGGATTCTTCTCACAGAGACAGACTATAGAGAAGTCATGTTATACCTCGTTCTTTGAATACACCGTTTTCTTGTGGTTCAAATCGTAAGAAAATCGCGAATTTTGGACTCATCTGCTTGTGAAAATTTGGAATTATGATGACGATGAAATATGAGAAGGTCATTGAAGTTAACATTGGATTTTGGGGAGATTACTACTTCTACAGTGTTAATTCGAACATTTTAGAACAAGAAATAGAGATTTTAGAATTTTTCATTTTAGAACAAGTTATAATTTTCAATTTTTTTTTAATAAAATTTGTATCTTTGTTAATTTTTAAGTTATGACGATTAAATTTATGAAGGTCACTATTTCAAGAGTGTTCAATAATTGCACTAAAGCACAACATTTTATAACAAGCAATAAACTTTATAGAATTTTTCATTTTAGAATTAACCAAGAATTTTAAACTTTTTTTCATTTAAATTCGTATCTTTAGTGGTTTTTAAATTATGACGATGAAATTTGGAGAAGAAACTATTTCTAAAGTGTTGCATAACTGTGTCAAAGTGCAAAATTTTAGAACAAGAAATGGAGATTATAGAAATTTTTATTTTAGAACGAACCAAGAATTTTAAAGTTTTTTTTACGATGAAAATTCGTATATTTGTTAGTTTTTAAGACATTACAATAATATTTTGGAAGATTACCACTTCTAAAGTTTTCATTTACTGTCCGAAAGAACAAAAGTTTATAACAAAACACAGAAATTTTAATTTAGAAAATTGAAGTCTTTCGAAAAAACTTTGTTTGTAAACTTTCGTCTTATTGAATAACGTTTAAAGTACAGTGATGCCCATACTTAAATTTTATCATTGACCAAAGTTTAATAAGAGAGTGCAAGATTTTTGAACGTGAGTGTATCATAAAATCTACAACGTAAAATACCTCACCACTAATTACTGAACAAGGCCAATTAAAACTATAACATGAACCCTTGTTGTCTAAACTTTGTTATTTAATTTACAAATAACAGATTTGTCCGTAACATTAAACAAAGTGCACATAACAGTAAATTGGTTCGTTTATTTTAAACCGATTTAACTAAGGAAAATATTTACAATAAATTCAATCTAATTTTTTCATTCAAGGTAGATAGAGAAAATAGAAAAACCAATTTCAATAGTAAGCAATGGTGATATGAAATTATTATTTACTTTTTAGCCAATTAAAATAAATTCGTTTTATTTATTCAATTCATTTGTATTTCACAAACACATTATATATTCCGATCCAATTGTAATGAAAATAAAAGTAGTTTGACTACAATGGAGCACATAAAATACAAAAAGGAGCTCAACACATCAAAGAATGGAAAAAACAGAAAAGCTTTTATCATAACCACCCTAGCCATGATCATGCTTTTAAAAATATAAACACAGACGTGGAAGCATTCACTCAGACATGGTACCAATGACCTAATTAAAACTTCTTTTAACAATTTAGAAAATTAGAGACAAAATGCATCTAAATGTGACTTATTTTATTGCATCTTTATGACTCTCGACTTTCGAACGCACACGCATTTTACTAAAAGAAAGGAATTTTCGGTCGTTAAAAATTCCCATGTCGTTTACAATATTAAAAATATTTTCTTAAGAAATTATTTAAATTGATGTCACTTTCAGCTGAGTCACTGTCGTCCCACATGTCGAAATAATTATGCTTAATATGAATAATGATGACACTTTATTTAACGCGAAATGTTGTTAGCTGCTTCCAGAGGAATTATCCTCCTACAATACTTAAAATTCGTGTAAAGTAATGGCAATGAATTTATTTATTTAGTCCTGTAAAAAAGGGAGCATCGTAAAAAGTAATAGTCGTATTATACTCACAGTGTTGAATGACTTAGATGTGGTAAAAAATGCGTTTAATCGATTTTAAATCAGTTGGATTAATAATAAAAACTTATTGGAGATTACAGTTTGTAATTTTAGTTCATTCTTGTGCTAAACTGTCTGGTAAATAAAATCAGTCGTGGGACTACCGTATAACGAGTTTAAAAATAGCATTATTGTAATAAGAATAAGGGAGTGGGACTAACTTATGTCCTAATAACAAAAATAACATTGCATAACAACGGATTGTGATTAATTAATGACTCCATTCATGTTCACCCACACTTAATAATTTATTCATAAAGTGTACCATTATAACGGATTGTGATGACCGAGACTTTCTGTTAGGTAATTTTCCAACTTTAGGAATAAAGGAAAGAATTGTCTAAATGGTGAGAAAGTGTTGGATTTAGTAAATGTTCACAAATAACTGAAGTTGCAGATAGTGAATTTTTAGTGGAAAAATTTAAGAGATAATAAAAAAATCCGTTTTGAAAACGTTTTTCTCGCAATTTTTTAGCTTAGAAATCGATTTTCAATAGTTCGAATTCGACATTTTATTTTTTAGTATAGAAGTTAGCTGCTTTTGGGTCTCTAATAATTCAGACACGGTCGATATCTCGCTTATTTATGAAACAGTATTAAAGTATTGGTGCACATTTTACGCAGAATTTTACGCTGAACCCAAAACTGTATTATTATTTTTTGAATTAGACACTTTTGAAATTTTGGGTAGTTTTTTCGTCACAATTCTCAAAATTTCAAGCGGGAGACTTGAATGCAAAGTGAATAATATTTTGTTTGTCGCTATAATGACACGAGCGCAGTGACGTAATCATTGAATCATTTCTGGAACACGTCGACAAGTTGATTATGATTAACATTTGAGATTCAACTAGGTCAAATAACTTAATTTGCCTTCGCAACGTTTTATCCATTATCTCCTGAATATTATAGAGTATTTTAATCGTTGTAATAAAAGCCGCCGGCACGGAATATGAATAGAAAGTCGAGCGATGGTCAAGGGGACAACTTTACTTGAATGACCCTTAAGGTCTCTAGAGGTCTAGGCCGGGACGCCTCAAGTAGTCACGCCGACTCCTGCATGAAATAATAATTATGTAAGTTTACCACCAAAGAAGAGCACTTCACATCTGCTCGTTCGAGATCATTAATGCTTGTTAACTAAATGTAAGTTCTAATCGCATTTATCCCCGAATTTCGAGTGGAAGGTACTACAAGCTAGAAAAAATTGTCGCTCGCTTCTATCGGTTATCCTCGCACGGGGCGCAAGCTCTTCAAAGTTAAATTTTCATATTACTCCGCCATGATACGCGAGCAGATACAACAGAATACACTGCATATATGCCCTCGGTAGTACGAAAAAAGAGCACAGCTGGAACATACGTGTACCTTGGGGGAATCAGCGCTCGTAAAAAACCTTACTAAAAATATGACGACATGTAAAGAAACGTCGAAAAATCTCAAGAGAATCCTGAATAACATAATGAAACAGCAAGAGCTTGCCGTGCGATTTACCCCATTACCACCTGACTGAGACAGCTTCCGGTCCGGGAAGGGGTTTCCTTTCCAGTGGAGGTGTCCAGTTTCATTAGGGTAAGACGCGACCAATAGCGAGCTTCTTCGGTGTACCACAGGGCTCTCTGAGAGCTTCAGTCGTGTTCGTTGAAGTGAGAATTTTATAATTGTGACAATTTTAACGCCAAAGCAACCAAATTTGTAGAAATTACTAATTTAAATTAGACTATTAATTGTGCTAAATTGCAAAATTATAAAACGGAAAGACCATTTTTAGAATTTTTTATTTAGAGCATGAACCACAAATTTTGCAGTGTTTTTCCTCGAAAGCTAAAATAACTTTTCTTTCGTTGTAGTTTTTTATTCTAGAGTTTTTTATTCTATACTCTTTCAATTACTTAGTAATTAGATGAATGAGTATTTTCTTAAGAGAGCCGTTAGAGAAGTCCTGATGTTGAAAACTTTATGGAATATTCCAAACAAGTCTCATAATTTTAATTAGTTCTAAGCAATTTTTGCTCTTGTTTCTAAAATGTAGACAATTTGTAGTCTTGTTCTGAAATGAAACGAAACGCGTCGAAAGACGGAGCAATCTGCACATTTGCTAATTACCAGTTGAAAAATTTTTGGATGTATTTTATTGTAGAAAGCAATCATTCCGGGATTAAACCGGCGGTAATTCGCAATATTAAGCAGTTTAAGCAGAAAACTGAAATTCCAATTAGGCTAATCCCCAAAGTGCAATCCAGAACTCGTGCAAAAGCAGCCCAAAATAAAATAGTGTTTCGTAAAAAATCCGCGACGTTGCAGCAATAAATTAAATAATGAATTCCTGTTATCCTCGGCTGTGTTGGCTCGGGCTCGTCTGAATAATTTAGTGAGCACAGCTCACTAATAAGGCATATCATAGTGAGAATAAGTGGAGCCGTGAGGGCGCCGCGACGTAGGGGACGTCAGCACCGTGCACCCTTAATACCCGACGCCACGGAGCACCAATTTCCGTAAATTACACATAGCTTTGTTTTCAGTTCTCTGCACAAATCTTCTCAGAAAGCAATTTCGAGGCCGGAACGGGAATAGTTACGTTTTTCGTAGGCGATAAAGATTCATTACCGCGTGTTCCGACGAACACACACCAAAAATTCACTCCGCCATTCTTTTACCTTAGGATAAATGTGTTTCTTGCCCGAGAAATACGGCTGTTAAATCCGTTGATGGAAAAGTCGATTCGATTTCTATCCACTCCAGAACTATCAGCTTTATTACTTTTGAGTTTTTCGGAACAACTTAAAGAAACGGTCAATCTTTAATCCGATTAACCGGCGTTTTAATTAGACGTTGCAGCTGGTTGAATTATTGGAGCTGCAACCCAAAATACATTTTCAAATATTTCGCGGAGGCCATAAATCATTGCTTTTATGATTAACTAAATTTTCTAGATGATTTAGAATCGCCATTTCTTTCTTATAATCAATTTTCCATTTTCATTACTTGGACTATTTCAATTATTATGGATTTTTTGATACCTACGTGTTGAAAATTTAGGAAAATGGAAACTTTAGAGTGCAACACAGAATATGGAAAAAATCGTCAACTAGCTTAAAATAGAGACTGATTTTCTTGTGATTTCGTCTAACTTTCTCTGATTTTTTAGTGATTTCGTACAGCTTCCCCTGATTTTCTTGTGATTTGGTACAACTTCCCCTGATTTCTTTGTGATTTTGTATGACTTCTCTAAATTTCCTAGTGATCTCCTAATGAGACAGATTTTTATTTATTTCTTGAGTTATTTCTTGGATTCTTTAGAATTTCTCCAACCAAAGCCTGTAATCTTTTGAGATTTTTCTACCTATATTCTGTTTAAAGTCTCTAAATTTTTTTAGATTTTATAAAATCTTGTATTCTCCAGATCCGCTTTACATTTTCTTATTTTTTAGATTTTTTTTAAAGTTTCGTTCTATAGGTACTGTTTAAACTTTGGAAATTCTCTTTCTGACATCCTTCACTTCTAAAATTCCTAATTTTGGTAATTTTAGTGCTACAGCTATGAAATTTGTGCAAATTACTGTTTTTAGGGCGTGTATTAACTCCACCAAATTTCAAAATTGTAAAAGCCCAAATTTTAGAAATTTTCACTTTGGAGACAAAGCAAAAATTTTTGAGATTCTCCACTAAAATTTGTAATTTTAGTAATTTTAGTGGAACAGCTATAAAATTTGGGGAAATTACTTTTTTTGAGCCGTCTATTAAACTCACCAAATTTAAAAATTGTACTACAAAAGACACAAATTTTAAAAATTTTGATTTTGAAAACAAAGCAAAAATGTACGAGGTTCTTCACTAAAATTCGTAATTTTGGTAATTTTAATGCTACAGCCATAAAATTTGGAGAAATTACTATTTTTAAGTCGCGTTTTCACTCCTCCAAATTTCAACATTGTAGAGCGAAAGGCACAAGTTTTAGAAATTTTCATTTTGGAGACAAAGCAAAAATTTTTGAGATTCTCCACTAAAATTTGTAATTTTAGTAATTTTAGTGGAACAGCTATAAAATTTGGGGAAATTACTTTTTTTGAGCCGTCTATTAAACTCACCAAATTTAAAAATTGTACTACAAAAGACACAAATTTTAAAAATTTTGATTTTGAAAACAAAGCAAAAATGTACGAGGTTCTTCACTAAAATTCGTAATTTTGGTAATTTTAATGCTACAGCCATAAAATTTGGAGAAATTACTATTTTTAAGTCGCGTTTTCACTCCTCCAAATTTCAACATTGTAGAGCGAAAGGCACAAGTTTTAGAAATTTTCATTTTGGAGACGAAGCAAAATCGTGCGAGATCTTCCCCCAAAATTCGTAATTTTGATAATTTCAGTGCTACAGCTATGAAATGTGGAGAAATTACCCCCTTAAAGTCGTGTATTAACTCCACCAAATTGTAAACTTGTAGAGCGAAGGACACAAATTTTAAAAATTCTTGGATTCTCTATCGACTATTCGAAAAATCACTCTCAAATGTATTTGGATTCTTCTTAAAAGATCTAAATTTTCTTCAGATTTGTTCGCAAATTCTGTTCTGGCTCTTCTTCTTAATTTTTAACTGCCGATTTGAGTTGATTTTTGTTTATACTTTATACTTTTTTAAATTTCCCTTGGATTCTTCGTATGATTAATGTAGATATTATTCATATTTTATATTTTTTTAGTTACTGATTTTTTTTAATTATTTGAATTTTGGATTTTTCTTAGATTTTGTCTTTAAACTTCACAAAACTTCTTACATTCATTCTAAACGCCCAGATTTCCTGGAAATTCCTTCCACATTGCCCCTAGAAATATTCAGTTTCTTTGAACTTTTACGAATGAAAGACAAATCTGGTCATTTATGTAACTGCTTATTTAAAGACGAATAGACCACCAACATAAGTTCTCGGTGGCCAGAAACTCTGTTCATTTAACTATTCACAAAGATCCTCTGCCACTCCAGCGACTCAATTGCATGCAGAGTACCCCCGAATGCATGCCTCAAAACTCCCTGCAAGCGATTAATTTACGAAGTCATTGCTCAGCGTATATTTCGCGGAATTTACTAGATTTTTCATCTAAAACATGCTTCGATTAGTAACAAATCTAAAATTAAGCCATAGTTCCATGTCGATTTTTTCATTGTGCTCCTACATGTGTATTTGAAATATTCTAAAAATACGCGAAAGCGCACGGGCAAAAAAGCTGGAAATACTTCAGTGCATTCACATGTGTCGGGAAATGATCTATAAAATCTCAACTATATGTATGCTAATAATGCAATTTTTTGTTGACACTGATGGATGGCATCTGTTGCACATAGTAAATAAAAGAAAAAGCGGCACAAAAACAAGAACGTGGAACACTTTGAGTTTATTCCTTTGAGAGATAGACTAGCCACAATGAAAAAGTGTTTTTTAGTATTCATTTGGAGTGAAACTTCCTTGGATGACTGAGAATGTTGTGTGCATACTATGATTAATACGTTACTCAGCTTGTATTTGCTTCAAATAAACATGTACTGAAATATTTGTGAACGCTGTAATAAAATTTTCATTTTCCCGATTTTTTTTTATTCAATCTGTGCTAAATTGAAAGATCCAAGAAAGTTGGTCCATAAATTTAGTTAGAGCCCAAGTATTATAAATTATGTGTTCAGTTTTATTATTGGTGAGATCGGCATAAATAGGAGTAAACTAAGTTGAATAACAAGGGCTGTTTCGATGCATAAATAACTTTCGCCTATTGATATCATCCCTCTGTACTAATAATGGGGTCCCTACCAAGAAGTAAGTTAATTTGAGGTTGCAGGTGTCACTGATAGTTATAAGCGAAGTTATTATATTTCCAGGTAAAGTCGTGGTCTTAACATATTGATCCTTCTTAAATTATGTTAGGCCCAGGAAACCATGTTACGCGTTAATAAGTTTCCCTGAAAAAATACGGGCTTCGATACTTTTGAATTATCTGTAATGAAATTCGCAAGAATAGAAATTAGGATCGGTAATGGCAACATGTGTTTTTTTACATCGGTATTTAACCGAGGAAACACAAACACGTGAATATTGCAATCGTTCTATGTTTAAAAGAACGGCTAAAAATATCACTTTCTTGGTACAGTTTTTACGTAGGTGCTGTTTGTCTGCCCACATTAATTGGTGTGAATTTAGTCACTGCCTCGCGAGTTACACAGCGACAATTATCACAGTAAGGAACTGCAGCAAATTACGTCCAAACATTATTCAGTGGCCACAGTGGCGTTAAATATTCATGTGCATATTGGCACTTGAAAAAATTGGTATCGAAGTCTATAAACGTACGGTGGAATGACTCACCCTTTATGCTCGGCACTTAGGCTCACCCCAAAATCACTTTTAATTATTAAGTTATAAACGGAATTATGCATATGATGGGGGCAAAATGGCTTTATTATTTTCCCTATTATTAAAATTGTCACTAAAATTCGTAGTTTTGGTAATTTTAGTGCTACAGCTATGAAATTTGGGGAAATCACTATTTTTAAGTCGCACATTAACTTCACCAAATTTCAAAATTGTAGAGCAAAAGGCACAAATTTTAGAAATTTTTATTTTGGAGACGAAGCAAAAATGTGCGAAATCTTCCACAAAATTTGTAATTTTGGTAATTTTAGTGCCACAGCTATGAAATTTTGGGAAATTACTATTTTTAAGACGTGTAGTAACTTCACCAAATTTCAAAATTATAGAGCCTTAGACACAATTTTTAGAAATTTTTATTTTGGAGAAGAAGATATATAGTGCGAGATCCTGCACCAAAATTCGTAATTTTGATAATTTAAGTGTTGGCGCTTTGAAATTTGGGGAAATTACTATTTTTAAGTAGTGTATTAATTCCACCAAATTTCAAAATTGTGGAGCGAAAGACAGAAATTTCAGAATTTTTAATATTGAAAACGAAGTAAAAATGTGCGAGGTTTTTCACTAAAATTCGTAATTTTGGCAATTTTAGTGCTACAGCTATGAAATTTGGGGAAATCACTAACTTGAAGTCTTGTTTTAACTTTAGTAAATTTTAAAATTGTAGAGCAAAAGGCACAAATTTTAGAACTTTTGATTTTGAAAACGAAGCAAAAATGTGCGAGGTCCTTCATCGTAATTTTAGTAATTTTAGTGCTACAGCTATGAAATTTAGAGAAATTACTATTTTGAAGTATTGTATTAACTCCACCAAACTTTAAAATTGTAGAGCAAAAGACACGAATTTTAGAAATTTTTATTTTGGAGACGAAGCAAAAATGTGCGAGATCCTTCACCAAAATTCGTAATTTTGGTAATTTTAGTGCTACAGGTATGAAATTTGGAGAAGTTACTTTTTTTGAGTCGTGTATTAATTCCATCAAATTTTAAAATTATAGACTAAAAGACATAAATTTTAGAAATTTTTATTTTGGAGACGAAGCAAAAATTTACGAGATCTTCCACTAAAATTCGTAATTTTAGTAATTTTAGTGCTACAGCTGTGAAATTTAGAGAAATTACTCTTTTTGTGTCGTGTATTAACTTCTAATTTTATAAATTGTAGAGCGAAAGGTACAAATTTTAGAACTTTTTATTTTGGAGACAAAGCGATCAAAGATCCTCCCTTTCTTAATTTCAAAATGGAGAATGTAATAGAAATCAATTCAAAACCTAAAAAAGAAAAAAAAGAATTCACTGATTGGCTGGCTTTATCTTTATCAGAGTAGTTTTTGCAAGAAAAAACGCACTCGAACAACCAACGCGATCGTAGCTTTTCATTTATTGGCTGTTGTTTATTGGATACTTTGTTTATTGAAAACAATCATTAAAATATTTTAAGAATAATGTAAAAATAGGAAAAATTCAAGAATTAGAATTAGAAAGTCTGAACCGTCGTGTTGGCGCAAAAATATGAGTTTCATTTAATTTTGTCAATAGATTATTTAACGACTTCAAAGTTCTATTGTCATGACTAAATAACCAATTTCAAGCTTTAATTATGTATCTATTATAAGTGCTCGTTTTAAGGCGCTTTGTTTCCAAGTTGCGTTGAAAGATTTTTAGCTTCATTTAACGTCATTAATGCTAGGGCATTAGCCAATTTTTCGTTACTCGCCCACTTCTACACTTAAAACTTTGCGAACAACCAATCGCCAGAGCCTTTTTTCTTCTTTTGAAACGTGTCCATCAAATTGACAACGACGGCAAATTTACTTCTTGAATCTGATGTTTATCATGACTCATAAATGAAATGTCAAACTTTATAGATAGCAGGATTGCCAACCAGTTTCGCATTCCAAAGCCGCTGATTTCCATCATATGCCAGTAGAACCAACTGCTGGAGTCACTAACAAAATGTTTCTTTATAAATTAGATGAGATGATTAGAGTTCACCTTTCGTTGATAATAATTATAATTCCTCGCTCCGGAAGCGTCTAAGACAACAATCAGCAGCGAGTAAAAACGCAAAGTACAAATACGCGCTATTGAAATGGTCGTGGAAGATGCGGGTACGTTTTTCAAAGACATAAAATGCTTTCTAGTTGAGCATCAAACAATTAAAGCAATTCCTCAAAAAGTGTCTACTTGAAAGCTGCAAGCTTAAACAATCCAAATGCAATCTTCTCCAAACAATTAGCCAGTTTCTCAACTGAAAGCCCAATCAATAATTCAGCATGTTTAAATCTCGCGCTCTGGGCACTTGTTCATTTTCCGTCCGCCGCCCACACACGATCCGGCCCGGAATCGTCCGAACGCGGAATGTGTGTTTATCGCACTTTCTGTCAGCTGCTTGCTTTCACGGCGGTCCGACGTTCGCTTACTTAGTACACTTTAGTTTAAAATTTTATTTGTTTATGTGTCCTGCTAACTGTGTGCTGTGTGAAATAACCGTCGTTGTACCGTGTACCCGAGTCCCCGTGGAGCTGCCGGAATCTGCAACGCTTTCAAAGGTAACAATAAGCGCCCGATTCCGGGTACCACTAGGTTATAGAAGGGCACGAGGTTAAGCACCCCGCTCACCACGTCACGCCCATTTGTTTGTTCCTTGACATTTCGCAAGGGCTGGCGCCCACTTTGGGTTTTGTACCTAGACGGGGGCTCCATTCATTAGGTTGGAACCTAATAATCCCGTGTTTTTGATCTAACTAGGCGACGTCATGCGTTCGGAGTCGGCGCACCGGGCATGCGGGCGGACGCCGGATTTTGGGGCCCCCAAACAAAAACCACCTTCAATGTCTCATTACGGAGTTGACGTTTTCCTTTTTGTTTCCAGCGATTATGACAGTTAATTACCCCTCATTAAACCACGCAAGTGGGTAACTCCCGCTTTTCGAAATAAACCGAGCAAACGTAAACATTATTGTCTCCACACTAACGAAACATAACCCTAATTATTACCTCACTTCATAAATCATAAATTAGTATGGATTTCTCCCACAAATACTGTAATCAGAGGAGGAAGGGGCGGTCTGTGATCATTTCGGGCCTCCTGGTGGCAAAATAAAATATCCTAAACGTATCAGTTGGCTGGACTGATAACAAAATTGACAGTAAGTTGACGTTTCCAATGTCAAAATCTAGTAAATTCGAATTGCGCAGTTTGCCAGTTCACTCTGACTTTCTAAAAAACCGAAGATAACTTGATTTCACATGTCGCTAAAATATCTCTAGGTTTTCACATTTCCTCTGTTTTTAGTGATTTCCCAGGGATGCCAAGCGCCGAGGACGAATAATATCGTCTAATTTTATGGCTGCACTGTACACTTGCATCTATGGTGGACTAGAACCAGCCAACTTGACCCTTTTCATTAGCACCAGTTTGTCAAAATTAGAGAATTAGTTTTCAGCTAGACGTTCTATAAAAGTGCAGTCAAATCAAAATAAAACAGCACGGAACCTTTGTGCACTGAGCACGAAGAAAAAAAAGGTGTTTCTAGTATTACCTGCTTAGCCACAGGTCTTATTGTGATAGATATGGTCACAATGGGTGGTGATTAGGAGTGGTGCAAACAACCCGCAAAGCTAAATATGGAATTGGATCATAAAATTGATGTCGTGCTAGTCAGACTTTATTACTATTGTCTTCTCTCATGATAAATTATGTTGTGGTTACTTTATATTGAGATCCACCCTATGGATGGTGGAAATATCTATCTAAATCGTACACGATTATATCGGACATGTGACTAATTGAATATGTGGCGAATTAGATTTCTTGCGTGCCATATTTTGCTTTGACTATTTTCAGGTTAAGCTGTTTTCCAGGGGTGAATACTACTCAAAAATGACATACACCTGACTTCCCCTGATTTCCTTGTGATTTCGTGCTATTTTCTTGATTTCCTTGTGATTTTGTCCAACTTTTCCAAATTTTTTTGTAATTTGTCCAACTTCCCCTGATTTCGTCCAAGTTTCCCTGATTTCCTTGTAATTTCATTCACTTCTCCTGATTTCCGTGTGATTTCGTTCACTTCTCCTGATTTCCTTGTGATTTCGTTCAACTTCCCCTGACTTCGTTGTGATTAGGTCCAACTTCTCCTTATTTCCTTGTGATTTCGTCCTTTTATCCTGATTTTGTTGTGATTTTGTCCAACTTTCCCTGATTTCCTCGGCAGTTATTGATATGCAGAGATGTCGTTGGCATTGTTGGAATGTTGCGGTTAAAAAACAATGCTACCAATATTAAAAAAAAATACAGTTCTTTTTTCAAGTTATCAAAATGTTTAATTTGTTTCAATTAAGGGCGGAACTGCCGGCTAACCCCCGTTCTATTCTTACCTGCTGCATTTATTTAATGAAGCTGAAAAAGAATTAAAGGGTTAACAATATGAGTCAGATCCAAAAGCGAACAAAGAAATCAACGAGGAGCAGAATTACCAACATGCTAAGTATTAAAGTCGCATTTTGTTAAAGAGAGGCTCTAAAAGAATTTGACAAACATATGACAGATATGAGACATTTTTAAAGACAGACGTGGCAAACAAATGAACGATAAACAAGTAATTTTGTTACAAGGCCTCGAGTAGTTACAGAGCCGCCTCTGATTAACACTGATATGAATCACTGTGGATATTTAGTTAAAACAAAGTCGCATTATTGATCGTTGCATTAAAAACTATCCAAGAAATAGAACGCAATCATAGAATTCCATTTATGTACTTTGGGTTTGATCGAGCATCCCAAATAAACGAACACTTTCCAAAAGGGTAGCAAACCACTTTTGACGAAAGCTTCGCATTTAATTGAAAGGTCGCTGCTAATATTTAATTAACACATGAAATGGAAGTACAAAGGCCAGCCAACTTAAAAATCTGCGTGTTTGACATTTCATGTGTCCTTGAGGATAGATTTACTCACGGTACGTGCTACATTTTATTCCATTGAAATTATTGAGAACAGTCAAACGAACTAGAAATTAGAACGAATTAAAATTGAAGGATTTTCATTTCGACGCGATAACGAAGTTATTCAATTTGCGAGTGCCCCCAGATAACTGGGCTAAATTTTGCAGGAGATTTTTATAATTCTGATGCATTGTCGCTGTTTTATTTACGCTTACATTTTCCACGTTGAATCATTGAAAAGTCACGCTCGATAATAGAAACAATTGGGTTTTAATCCCGGGGTTTTTATGAAGAAATCGATATTAATCTTCTTCGGTGAGTCTACATCATCTTGATATACTCAATAATCTCCGTCATTTCCGGATTATACCGCGAGAATCTGCTTTATTGAAATCATTTAAAAAATTTACTTCTTACACCGCGATGAAGACAGGTAATGTGACCTTCCGATGATAAAATTTCTCGTCTTTCAAGAAAACTCTTCACGAATATTTTTGAACAAAGCATTTAATAGCGATCGGAATTTAATCTTATGTCTGCAAAAGCAGCGTTCCAGCGTGCGTGTCCGTTGCAATCAGTGGGAGCAATAATAATCTTTTATCATAATTATCAGAGGGGTAAAAAACACTTTAATTTTGCTAAAATTCGGTTCGAATGATTTTCGGTACCTAAAACTAAGAAACAAAAAAGTTTGGCTACGTAATCGTTGAACATTCTCTTGAGCAAGCGCGATGTGATCATTACTTTCAAAATATGGACTTTCCCTCTTCTATTCACGTTTTTAAAGAGTAATTTAACAGTTTTCTGCGCCTTACTGTACAAAAAACAATTCTTTTGTGTTGCGTAACGCTGGCGTTTTGTGCTAGTTTTTAAACTTGAGGTATTTTTCGGCTGTTGAAAACTTGAAATAATTTTGTTAAACTCGTCACACAACGCATGTTTTCATTGCTACCTAAAAATAGGTTAGGGAAACCATAAACATTACTAAAGCTCTTACGAAATTACTGTTGCGTGTTGGAAGATTTAATTTCGGGTATATTTTAAGCTATATTTATAAACGTCAAGATGGCCGTAGCTGCGACCATTATCTTTTGCTCAAACTTGTGGATGTAAATTTCATACTGTGTGCACCCACTTATTTATAATTAATTAATTTGATCGTTAGTCTTTTTTTTTTCTGAGAGTATCAAATTTCGTTGCATATCGCAACATTGTTGCATCCATTTTTGGAGATGTGTATTGGTTTTCCTTTGCGCATAGGATTTGTTATGTAACGGTCTTAAAATGGACATCGATTGATTTCTAGCAAATCCACCTTGCAGCCAGGCAGGCGAATAAAAGGATTCATCACTAAAGTCCCTGGGTTTTTTACATGTTGGTAGCATTGTTGTTTTTTGTGGTCGTTCTTTGAAAGCATTTAAAATATTTTTCGAGTGATAAATTGACCGACACATCTGCTCGTTTTCTTGTTCTTCTGACGCGAGATTCTTGTGTATACAGGGTCGGGCGAATTTTTTTAATCGGAATTAAAAAAGCGCTACTTTGAGTCTAATTTTCCGAATATTTGGTGGAAAGCTGAAACAAGTGCAACTTCAGAAAAGTAAAAATTTGACAGTAATTGACCAAAAAAAACACCAAAAATCAATAATTTCCAAGGTGATAAAAAAAGGTTTTCACGACTCTTGAAATAAAAATTTCCAAAAATTATGATCTCGGATGTAAACTTTTGAAATCTGGTGTTCTTAACAAGTTGGTCAAGGCTGATAAGCTCCACAAATTTTACTATTGTAACATCAAAAATAAAGGAATTACAGAGTGTATTGTACCTTTTGATGTAAATTTTTGAAATTTATTGTTATTTATTATTATTTATTTAGTTATTTAGTTATTTATTAAGTTTTGTAATTGTAACACTAAAAATTAAGCAGTTACAGAGTGTTGAAAAATAATGGAGAAATTTTTAGGGCTCTCAAAATACAAATTTTTAAAAATTGATTGCTTTGACCTTAATGTTTTCCAGTTCGTGCTCTTAATAAGAGACTCATTTTTACCAATCTCCGCAAATGTTGTCCCCGTAGCACAAAAAACCATTAATATTTAGGGTAATCAAAAAAAATTGGTGAATTTTTACGGCTTTTAAAATAAAAATTTCCAAAAATTGTAGTTTGAATGTAAATTTCTGAAATTTGGTGGTTCTAATAAGTCACTCGAGGCTAGTAACTTCCACAATTTTTTTTACAGTAACACCACAAATGATGGAATTACAGTATTTTGAAAAAAATGAGAAAAGTTCTTGAAATAAAAAATCCCAAAACTGGAACTCTTTGATGTAAAATTTTGAAATTTGGTACTTCTAATAAGTCTCTCACGGCTAATAAGCTCCACAAATTTTGATACTGTAACCCCAAAACTGAAGAAACTACAGGGTGTTGAAAAAAATTGAGATATTTTTAAGGTCTTGTCTGAAGTCCTGAAGAATCCGAAAAAGGACATGAGAGTTTCAAGAGACAATAAAATTGGAAGTATCTGGAAAATAACTAAAACAAAAATTTTAATGTTCTCAAAGATTTCAAAGAATTCTTAAGCCTTGTAAAAATCCAGAAGAATTTAAGAATCCTCAAGAACCCAAAAATAATAATTAATTCAAAGAATGACTTTTGGGAGTTACTCGGCGTGATTTTCTGATTTCGCATCAAACAGTCTCCATGCAGTTTTATATTGTACATTAACCTTTTATTTATAACGATGACACATCTTCCTGCTAATTCAACTTTCACATCACAACATTCAGCTCACAAAAGATTCAGGTTACACAGCGAAAGGCAAATCATTATTGTAAAAAACTGTTTGGATAGTACCACCGTTGTGTTGTTTCGATCGAGAAATTCCATCGCAACGTATTGCTCGAACTAATAGCTCTTTTACAACTGAATTGCGTCTTGTCCTTTCTTCCCAGTTTCAAATATACATCACTATTTTGTAGTGTCCCTCCGCTGCACCACCCACTGTTTATTGTTGTATCGAAGGGGAACTTATTATGCTACATGAGAGAAAATCAGGCAGCATACAGAGACTATCACGGTATTTACATGCGCATTAGTTGTTCACACACCCTTTGAATGAAATTGTTCGGCCGGGGGGGCACCTCTTGAATGAGTTTTTTAACGACTATTATAACGAATGCTTTTTTGTACAATTTTCAATTGGAATGTTCGTGACACGCTAAATGATTTATGGCTATTTAATGTATTATAATTCGGTTGCAGAAACATAAATGCAAATTGGCAAACATTCAATTTTTAGTTAGCCTGTAATTTCGAACATTGAAATGTTGCTACCGGGAAATGCGTCGCACTTTCAAATTAGCAACTGCGTCGACGCAAGTGTACTTGAATTTCTTAACTCCAGCAGTTATGTCGTTCGAGGGGAAGTGGTAATAAATCTTCCATTTCTTTACATCGAAGCATTTGGAGAGCGTCCAACAGTTGAATCCGACATAGTGAAGGGGTCAAAGAAAATTCCTAAACACAATTCGATTCGCTTTCCGTTATGTTTTTTAGTGTTTGGGAAGTCACAGGTTTCAACCTGTGGGGCCTTGCGTTCTCAGTCCAAATATTCCGCACCAAACAATGAACATTTAGGTCGACCGTTCCGCCTCTTGTCAGTTTTAATGGTTGTGTAACCTACGCGTCTCTTGAAATTGCAATGGAGTCTCTGCGGTCCCCATGTCCTACGCTTTATTAATCACACGGTAATAATTATAGGATGGACGCGTCATCTAAAATTGTCCGCGGCGGAGAAGTTTTCAGTTTGTTATTAAGAAAGTCTTCGCGAGGTAATCCGTTGAGCTGAGATTCTATCAAAACGATGATGTATTGAGGATTCGTAATCTCTTCGGAAAGGTGTACACGTTCATTTATCAACTGTATATCGTGCACATTCCTCAAGAAATTGTTTGCTGCATTATTTTAATTGAAGAGAATGCTGTCAGCGCATTTTTGGAATAATGATGCGTGTGATTTCCAAGTAGCGGACACATCTTCATTTTGCTTATTTTTTTCAATCGGAAATTGTGGAGCGTTGCCATATTTTAACTGTATGGAAGCTCCATAGTGTGGTTAATTGGATGAAAGGACTTTTATTGCTGAGTGTTTATTTTCCTCTTTACATTTGCAGGAATGGAAAACGAAAATAATGTCAAAAGGTTTTAGTAGGTACAACATAATACACACATCAAAACCAAGTATTGGATAAGCTTTTATTGAATGAGTCATAATTAAATTACGAGTATGTACTGTTATCAGAATAATGAGATATGCAACCTACAGATTGCAAAAATTTTAATTCGATGGTACTTTGGCACTGCCTCTTTTTTCACATGCTTGAAATTGGCAACAACATTTTTACAATTTATAATGCAGTCACTTATTTCTCTTATTTACTGCAGTGGCCTCGAATTTTTGGCTACTATTACAAGTCAAATTTTCCATTTTTCATTAAATTATTGATTTTAGGAAAACTGGGGATTTTAGATCGACGAATTGTCTGATTATTTGCCGAATTTTCGAATTGGTGAAAGAACTGAAAAATTGACTGTAATTGACAAAAAAGACTACCAAAAGTTAATAATTTTCAAGGTGATCAAAAAAGGTGTATTTTTCATCGCTCTTGAAATAAAAAAATTCTAAAAATTATGGTCTCGGAAGTAAACTTTTGGAAATTGGTATTTTTAACAAGTCGCTCAAGGCTGATAAGCTCCAAAAATTTCATTACTGTATCTTCAAAAGTAAAGAAATTACAGTGTGTTAAAAAAATGGAGCTCCCAAAATAATTTTTTTTAAAAATTGTACCTACCTTTTGATGAAAAATGTTTGAAATTAGGTACTTTTAATTAGTCGCTCAATTTAATTAGTCGCTCATAGTCGCTTTTATTACAGTAGCAACACAAATGATGGAATTACAGTGTATTGAAAAAAATTGAGACATTTTAGAAGTTTTATCTCAAACTAAATTTTCTAATTTCTTCTGAATGTTTTTTTATTTTTTTTTTATTTGTTTCCGAGGAGACCCTTTATTAGGAGCCGCACGCTGAGGTCTATTGACCCATTGTGTGCAATCCTCGTTTACGGGGCGACCTATAAGAGCTCTGTTGTCTTTGCAAACGCCAGGATGCTCTTTATGGGTGCTTCCCGAATCTCAGATGGTTCCAAAATATGAAAATCCATATGTTCCTTCCTCAGTTCAGAAAAATTTGGACAGAGGCATAATGAATGTTAGTTGTAGGAAAATTGTTTGTTTTTAGTAGATTTTCTCTATCTTTCCAAATATTCACAGAACTAAGAAACAATTTTTTAGAAGCAAAATTACAAAAAGACGATTTTTTTTTAATTTAATTCCACCAAAATCGTTTTTTTTTTGTATTTTATGTAATTTTCTGGTGGACATATATTATGCCTCGTATTGTAGTTGCAAGCAATGCAGTAGTGTTAATAAAGGAGAGTTTTTAATCAATGTGTTATCCATTGTAGGGATTCCCCTAGTGCCCGCACTTCCAATCCGCGCCCCTAAAATGCTAATTCATTACCGTTATCGGTCTAATAAAAAAAACGTCCAATTCCAATATAAATATCGTTAATGATCGCTGCTTTAGGCCGCAGCTTATGTCCGATTCAACCAATCCGCTAATTATTCGTGTACCTCAAATAAATACTCCAGGATTACGTCCCATCATTTCCGTTTTTGTTTTGCACTGATCCCAACCAAAACAAACCTTGTTATGACGTTATACGTTTCTAACTTTCTGTAAATGAAATGTTTTGTGTAAACACGAGGTTTCACTGATATTGCTTTTTGATTGTTGACTTGTATTTTTTTATTATTTGATCAGTGGAGAGATAGATCTGATAACACGAGCAAACAGACTGACGAAATTCGACGATCGAACGCAAAAGACTACATTCTATAAGTGTCGTTAATAAAGAATATAAGGAAAGGAATAAATCCAGACGCATGTGGCGTCTGGATGACTGCCGTCGCGACGGTGCTCAGCTGCGACAACTTTCCCAGAAAGGATTACACTGTAATGCATAGAACTAAGCTTACGTTTCCTAGGAAAGAATCCGGGAATTTATTATTCGCGTACCTATGAACTTTACCTTCGCGATTCTGATTATTGCCCAATATAATTACTTCTCGAACCATGAGTTGTTAATTTGTTTCGCTATTATCCAGAAACTCTGCAGATGGTTGGAAACTTGATCAATCATGGTCGAACAGTAAGGCACCTAGTTGAGAAAGCTGTGCCACCGGCGGTATTGAATGTTGCATCGCGAGATGTTAGTATGTCAGTTGCGAAGAGCATGTGAAATTTGCCAAACGGCGTCGTCGCCGAATGACCTTTTGCATTTGAAGATTTATGGTCTCTTTTAAAATAACAACCAGAGAGCAAGATTAGTGCGGCGAAACTTTTCGTTTGATAGCGAAGAGTCGGAGTACAATTCGGTTATTTATTGATCTCGTTTGGTTGTATCGACAGGTAATGACTCAACTAATGAGGTTGGAAAGGTAAACAGCGCGACATTAAATCAAATCGTTTGATTGTTGGCGATTCACCTGTTGTCACTTTTATGTGGGTTATGAAGACTTCATTAGATGAGACGGGTCAAGGATGTTTTTGCCCTCCCTGGAAAAGCCGGAGAAAAACGTGGTTGTTTCCCAGCGTCGCGGCCGATTGCAGATATGAATTCCAACGTTATTAAAAGAACTGCGCGAGTGCGCCGTCGACCCCAGCGCCCATTTTTTCTTGGCAAATTTCAACCGTCTCCGCCACATTAATTTACGATATCTTCTTTTTGTATGTGTAAAGAGTAATCCGCATCTGAACCGGTTGGGAGTCTGCGAGACCAGTTTTAGGAAGCGTTGACCAGAGTGTACTGGTCAGCTGTTTCATCTTCGGATAATGAATGCAAACTTTGGTCGGTCTTTAAGAGATGCACCGATTTTTATATGAAAAGAATTTCAATGTTCTTTTCAAGAGGGCGATGGGGGAAATAAGGGAAACTGAATTAAGTGTCTTATTATAATATTCGGATGAGAGAAAAAATGTTAATTCGTGGGAATATGCGTGGCTTTTCGAGAAAACGGTCGTGTCGGGCTTAATCACGTTATTCTATCAGATGTGTTTACGAAATTTTAGTCGCTTAGGCGCCGGCGGTTAGTGTTCCTCGCAGGAAACGAAGATTTATTTTCCAGTGGGTGGAAATATCGCTAACAAGCATTACTAATACGTAGGTGCCGAGACGTTCAAGGACGTTATAGAGGGCGGAAAATGAAAAATTGGACAGATCAACTTTATTTTTCAAAAATTTCTTTTAATCGTGTGGGGGGATAAAAAGAAAAAAATACTTCGACGGTTTGTCTACTTTATCAAAACTAATAAAATTATAGATCCGAATGGTAAATATTGCGATTTTTTGGCTCGTTTTGAAAGTGAAAATTTTTCAAATCCGTCCCTGTTGGTCAAAAAAATTGAAATTTGGAATAAGCAGTCAACAGGTCAAAAGTAGTAATCTCTTCAAATTTTATTGCGCTAGTGTCAAAACTAATCAAATTACAAATGCGAATGGAAAATAGTGGGAATTTTTGGGTCGATTTAAAACTGAAAATTTTTAAAATCCGTTCCTGTAGCTCAAGAAAATTGAAATTGGGAACAGGCAGTCAACATGTCAAAAATAGTAATCTCTCCAAATTTTATTGTTTAAGCATCAAAACTAATAAAATTACAGATGTCAATAGAAAATATTGGGCATTTGTGGCTTGTATTAAAATTGAAAATTTTTAAAATTCGTTTCTGTTGCTCAAAAAATTTGAAATTTGGAACAGGCAGTCAACAGCTCTCAAAAGTAGTAATTTAGTCAAATTTCATTGCGCTAGTGTCAAACTAATCAAATTAGAGATGCGAATGGAAAATATTGGGATTTTTTTGGCTTGTTTGGAAAGTGAAAATTTCTAAATTCCGTTCGTGTTGCTCAAAAATTTTGAAATTTGAACAGGCAGTCATCAGGTCATGAATAGTAATTTCTCCAAATTTTATTGTTCTAGCATCAAAACTAATCAAATTACACATGCGCATTGAAAATATTGGGAATTTTTGGCTCGTTTTTACAATAAAAATTTCTAAAATCCGTCCCTGTTGCTCAAAAAATTTGAAATTTCGAACAGGCAGTCAACAGCTTAAAAGTAGTCTCTACAAGTTTCATTGCGCTAGCATCAAAACTACTAAAAAATCCGTGGAGAAGAAGTTAGTAATAATAAAAGTCTTCCTCCAAATTACTTCTCCTATAATTTTAAAAGTTCGAAGTTCGTTATTCGATGATGTATTTGCCACGTAAAGTTGGATTACCGGGAAAGTTCTAATTCAACAGTTTTTCTTCTTTGCCCTAGAAACTAAACACATCGCAACCATAATAAAATTGTAATAATTATTTTGCTTCCGTTTGAGCCGCAAATCTTCGATTTAAAAAGATCTAAAAGATAAATTGGACGCCGTCATTTTCCACATACTTAATTACATAACCAACCGACGTGTTTCCTCGTGCAAGAAATTCCGAACATTGTCGTTGAGGCGAAAATGAAAATGACTCCAAGGTTTGTTGAAAGGCGCAGTCCTTTTCGTCCAACTAATTTAACTTTTTGTGATTGTCTGTGGCGTTGCTTTTTAAAACCAACTCAGCTTAATTGGCTTTGTTTAATCGGCGCTACTCTACTCGTCCAATAGACCAGTATGATTCCATTTCCACGTATTATAAATAATTCGTGCGTTGGATAATACGAAATAATTTAATTTATCCACCCACAGCAAGTGTCGCCGCTTTAAACACACGCTCGTTTCTTCTCCAAAAGTGTTTTCGTTGTAAAGTTTCCCGAAAGCTTTTCCAATTAAAAGCGTTTCTCTCGGAACGAAAGGACGGGAGGATATTTCCGGAGTTGTTTTCCACCTGAAATCATTCTGAATTTTTGCGAAAAGTGCTTCTCTTTTCCTGTATTGTTTCGGTTTAGCAAATGGGTGCAGCAGGGATATTCAACACTGACTAACTTGTTGCACTAGAACAAAAACTCCCCTAGCTTCTCTGATGTGTTCGCTTACCAAGTGTTTGCTCGTTACCAACCAAGGAGTTGTGTGAATGAATGGAGCTCATTTTTCGAGCTGAAAAAACTTAATTGTGTTAGTGTTAAGTTGAGGTGATTCGTTAATTTGGTTGAACGTGTTCCAAGAGAGGGAAAAAAACGTTGAAAATGCCAAATAGTTGACAAAAGTGACGGCGGATTTCCCTGGTAAGATATGCGATAAGAGCGATTTCCATAAGTAAATGGTTTTGCAAAGGAGATAACGATATTTATAGAGGAAAAGCTCAGGGAGATAACAGAAACAGATATAAACACGCATTCCATTTAACTATCTTACAAATAAATTCAAGAGAAGAAAAAGTAATGACAGCGTTATGCAACGGAGCCTCCCGAATATTATTCACCTCGAAATTGAATTATTTTAAAGTAGAAACTAGCTCTGAACTAATCCGATAAATTCCAAAGAAACTCGTTCGTCTTATTTAGGTATCCACTTATATTTTCACTCCCTTGTTAGTTTAGTTTTCGATGTCAAAGATAAACGGCTTATTGGTAAAAAAGTTAAGCTCGTAATCTATTGTGTATTACATCGTCGTATCGATGTATTGAATCCGACAACAAATTTTACATTCAATCTGTTCAGTACGAGAATCCAATCAACATAATAAATTGTCAGATTCGAAAACCAGTTAAACTACTGAAAATTTTATCGAAGATGTTTTTCCATTTATCACGGTAAACACAATGAATTTAACAAATCGCCAAATTAAAGAGGCTGATGCATTGCTGCGACAAACTGTTTCAGCATTGGCGTGCGTGTTGGCGGAGTTGTGTGCATTTATGTTTTTATTAATTGTAAACACTCTTGTTTACATGAAGCTTCTCAAAAATCCACAACAATTTAATCGAAAACTAAATAGGAATAGTTGGCGTACTCTGTTACTGAATTTATAATTGTTTTCGGTGAACTTTCCATAAATGGTTACGTCATTTTAAATAATTTAAGCATATGAAAGTTATATTTCTATCGCTAACTAATTCTGGCAGTTGAAACTTAGGTTGCATTTTTATGAAACAATGAGCTTTCAAAGGTTAAATTAAATTGATTTTCTCCACTTTGTATTTTATTTTATGAGTTTTGCAGTTTTTAGTCTGAAATAATGAAATTTGGCAAAAGTTTTGGTTCCGACATGCTAAATAACCGCGCCGAACTACAAAATTTTAGAATAAGAAATAATTTTTTTTAATATTTCTGTTCTTTGGACGAACTGAAATTTCCTAAAATTTTGTATTAAATTCCGATTCTTTGACACTTTTAACGATAAATCAATAGAATTTGCAGACGTAACGTTTTCCGAAGTGTTAATTTTCTGTGTTAAATAAGAAGAATTTAGAACATAAACGGAACATTATAAGAAATTTTTATTGTAGGACTAATCCAAGATTTCCACTTTTTTTTAAACCGAAAATTTCTCAAATCCGCCCCTGTTGCTCAAAAAATTTGAAGTTTGGAACAGGCAGTCAAGAGGTCAAAAATAGTAATCTCTCCAAATTTCATTGTTCTAGCATCAAAACTAATCAAATTACAGATGAAATGGAAAATATTGGAATTTTTTTGGCTCGTTTTACCAATGAAAATTTCTAAAATCCGTCTCTGTTGCTCAAAAAATTTGAAATTTGAAACAGGCAGTCAACAGGTTAAAAATAGTAATATATCCAAATTTCATTATTCTAGCATCAAAACTAATCAAACTACAGATAAAATTACACAATTTTAGAATAAGAAATAATTCTCCGTTCTCTGGACGAAGTGAAATTTTCTAAAATTTTGTATTCAATTCCGGTTTTTGACAGTTTCATCGATAAATCAATAGAATTTGGAGACGTAACACCTTTCAAACCATAACGAAACATTTAAGAATTTTCTATTTTAGGACTAATATAAGATTTCTACCTTTTTCTATATTATTCTGTAACTTTTGCATTTTTGAAGATAAACTAATGAAATTTGTTAGAATTATCAGTTACGACATACTAAGTAACTGGGCCAAACTACGTTTGAAATAAAAAAATTTAAATTTTGATTCTCAGGACGAACTAAAATTTTGTATTAAATTTCGTATTCGTTTCCACAGTTTTATCGATATATCAATAAAACAAATTTTGTTCTGAAACAGTGGGAAGTCATTTTTAACGTAGAATTGCCTCCTGATTCTAAATCCGAAGTCTGTTTTGCTCCATGAGGTGAGGAATAATTTTAAGTACCCCGCATTCACTTTTTTCCAGTTTTGTTTAACAACTTGCAAATTTATGAAACTTTTTAATATATCATTGGAAAGGCAAATAAATAAGCTTTCAAACGAACCATAGAAGTCGTCGGTAAATTTAATTTTTACTAAGATATTTGAGAGAAACTGATGAAAATTTCAAAAAGCCCACAAAATTGAAAAATTTTCGTAAAATTTATAACTTCCAAGGGTTATTGCCACCACAGATTATTTTTGAAGAATATCTCTGAATCCGGACCTGCCGAAGAAACGTGAAGGAAAGAGCCTCTGAAGCTCACCGGACTTTCCCCAGCATCCAAACTTTAGACGCCCTTGCTGCGGTAACTGGGAAATCTCATTTTCCCTCGTATGCGTCAGTAAAAATTTGGTATATTTTCGCGCTGGTGACAGCCGTCCGGCAAGACTCGTCGTAATTAGTCGCGGTGGTACGTCGAATTTAGGGGGTTGCAGGATTTGCGCAACTCCGGTTCCGTTGTCCTCCCCCAGTGCACGCTTGCGCCGAACCGGAACGCGAAAACGCGACGCTTATGTCGCGACCGGCTGACGAGCAGTCCCTCGCTATCGCCTGACCGCTTAGCTTGCCCGCGACGCTTTCTCAGAACCAGTCTGTGTGTCAGTTTCGAGAGACGCACATATTACACTAAAACCACACTGTATACTCTACACAACGTCGTCAAAAATATTGTATTGTTAAATAAAACGAACTATTTCCCATCTAGTAAATTTTCCGTGCTAAGACTTTTATCCGCAAGGTGTCCGAGTCCCTTACAGTGGCAACTAAACTAAGAAAAGTGTCCGATCGACGTCCAGGGCGCCCGGAGTTAAATCTTCGCTTGGGTTTCTTTCGTTTTCCTTTGGAAGTTTTCAGTCCGCTCGCCACGAAGTGTGTTTTTTCGAAAAAATTCTTTCACGACGCGTGCTTCATTTTCATTGTTGGCTAGTGATTTTGCCGGAGCCGGTGCTACCTCGTCTGGATTTCTTATGTGAGTGTTTTACCAATTTCCCATGTAACAGATTTTCGACGGCCGGCAAATGACACGCAATTATAAAATACGCTCAGTTTCACCACCCGCCGGCGACAGGACGATGTCACTTGGCTCTTTTATCCTCGGAAATTTGCTCTGTTCCGAAAAATTCTTGCGAAACTCGATTCCTCCATAATTTTTTTCCTCCTGATGGAACTCGTCATTGGTTTAAATAAATAGTTTGGCATGATGTCACTCGTGAATAATACGTTCATAAAATATCAATGTGCTAATATTGCGAACGTAATATCTTCATTAAATCACTTGATTACGGAAACTATTCAAATGTCATTAACGAACATCGACGTGTAGACCACAGTTACCTTAATACCCGCCACTCAACGATCATATTCACATCGAAACAAGTCGTTCAAATGCGCTAATTACAACATTTTAATTGTATTACATGTGTACTAATTTATTTGAACTTTTAATTTCGAATTAAGGCGCGCAGTCTTAACGGTGTTCTTGTTGTTAAGTTCGAATGGAAAGTAATTAACCGGCTTTTTATCGTTTGCAGTAATTAGCTCAAGTTATTAAACGGAAGAATGCGATTTAAGTCAGTGGATTAAGTAATCTATTATAAAATACCTGTAATATTAGTACCTAACTCGCTACTTTTTCTAATCCGTCTAATATTCCAATAATCGCCGTTTCATAAGCTACAAGTCTCCAGTCTAATGGATTATCTATTTACTCGGTCTATCCCAAGTTTGGGAAAGTCAAACTCTCTGGGTCAACGCCTTTCTGTATCCACCTGAAGCTGCCCCATCGCCAGGTGCAAATTTGATGCAACTTAATGGCTTATTCGTGTTACTTCTCTATTTTATTTACCCATTGAATGTTAAAATAAACGCTCGCATCGGTACAGCACTTCTAGATTTCCCTGTTGAAATGAAAGTAAAAGTCGATAGCGTTGCTTAATGACTCGCTTCGAAAATTCGCAGCGGAACTAATAGCATCAGAGCATGATGATGGTGGCATATAAAAATAATTCTGCTCTAATACCCGTCTTATCTGATTACGTTTAATCAAAACATCGGCCTCTGACACGAGGTTAAAAGGTGCATCATCAAAGGAGGCCAAAAATAATTTTTAATTAAGTGTTGCTTTGATGGATTCATTCCAACAAACAATTTCGACGGCAGTCTTGGCATTGGAAGAAGGAAACTGGCATTCGCAGGAGAATGGCGATTGTATTAAAAAAACTGACTTTGACCTTGTTTTGGGACAATGTTTTCTTTCGCTTCACTAAACGAAAAAGTGAAATTGTAGCCCCGAACGCTCCAGACTATTAATTTGTTCTTGACATATCGGAAAAAATTGACGACGAAAGCTTTCCTGCAGCTTGAAGTTCCTCGAAAACTACTTAGGAATACCTGTAGCTGCCAAAGCTTCAAATGGAGTAGAATTAGTATAAAAATTACACACTTTGTACTAACTCCAGCTAAAGCCTGTCCAAGAATAATTTACATATGAGCGAATTAATTGTAGTCCGGCTAATTCAACACCGCTATACTTACTCTGAAATGGAAAGGATTGTTGTTTGCACTGCCAGGTACATAAAACAAATAATAATTTCCATAAGATAAGCACCTCTGCGTGTGTAATAATAAATTACTTACATACCGACGATTTATTCCGTTCGGTCACAAATTTTTAATGCCGTGCGTTATTATCATTTCTTTGCCTGACATTACGGTCGTTTAAGTCGTTCATAATCCAACTCCTCGTGGAGCTAGATTTCGAGTTATTGCACCAGCGGTTGTGCAATAAAATTCACTTGTGTCATTATAAATTAAGTGCATAATTTGGGGAGTTTATAAACCTGTTTAGTCGGAGGAGGACGTTCCATGTAAAGTTAATGAGAGTGAGATTATCAAAGTGGCAAAAATTGCTGCGGGTTTTTTTTACACTGGCGTTCAAAAGTCTTGTACCCTCCACATTTTTGTATTCCATTTTAGAGAAGACTAAAAAGGATTTCAAAAAACAAATATTTTAAACTTCTTTTTATTCAAATTTGTAAAAGAAAATTTATTGGATCAATTCTTGGTGTTGTTGACAAATTATCAAAATTACAATTTATTCCCCAAACACCAAATTTGACAAAAAATGCTGACGCGCGTTTCGATAGCAATGCTATCATCATCAGAGCGATTTATCATCAGAGCATTTTTTGTCAAATTTGGTGTTTGGGGAATAAATTGTAATTTTGATAATTTGTCAAATTTGTAACTGTTAGTTTTTAATTTATGACGATGAAATTAATGGAGGTCACTACTTCTAAAGTGTTTATTAACTGCACCAAAGCACAAAGTTTTAGAACAAGAAATAGAGATTTTAGAATTTTTCATTTTAGAACGAACTAAAAATTTTCAAATTTTCTGTAATAATAAAATCCGTATCTTTGTTAATTTTTAAGTTATGTCGATGAAATTTATGGAGGTCACTATTTCTAAAATGTCCATTAGCTGCACCAGAGCACAAAATTTTAGAATAGAAATAGAGATTTTAAAAATTTTCATTTTAGAACGGACCAAAAATTTTCAATTTTTTTGTAGTAAAATTCGTATCTTTGTTAATTTTTAAGTTATGACGATGAAATTTATGGAGGTCAATATTTCTAAAGTGTTCATTAACTGCACCAGAGCACACAATTTTAGAACAAGAAATAGAGATTTTAAAATTTTTCATTTTAGAACGAACCAAAAATTTTCAACTTTTTTTAATAAAGTTTAAAGTACAGTTATAACCATATCAAAAATTTGATATTTATTGCAGTTTTATAAGCCGTTGCAAGATTTTTGAAGTGAGTGTATTTAAAATATGATAAACCTTCTCCAAGCTGCCCCAGTCTTGGCTATTTTACACTTGGATACTCTCCCTGGATTACGAGTTTGAAAGTTTTATCATCGGATAATTTGATCCGATCTAAATTTTCGTTTTATCTAAAATACGACGTGGTCATTTCGTTGCAATTATCACGCTAAATTAACTGCATGTTCCTTTCCAAAGTCAACATTGTTAGGTGACTTATCTTTATTTAATGACTAATTTGCATGGGACAGTAGAAATACCCGCGTATATCGAAACCTGACATAATTAATTAGTCCTGTGACACGTTCAACTTGCGCTTTCCTCCGGGGGATTTTTTTCATAATCTTGTTGACTGGCACTGCCTTAGAACGGATTATTTTCCGATTTTTTTATCTTACAGATAAGTTATCAACAACAGCATTAACAACTAATTACTTTCCTTCAGGATTTACGGACAAGAGAGTGCACGAGTGGGAATCATTTTTTAACGTCAGTCTGTTGGGCGCCATCTTTTTCATGACGGGGTATAATTAATAAGCCGGAGTTTTATGTATGCGCTAAAATATTCGATAAACCACGTTCTTGTACGGATTTGCACCGAATCTTGAATTTCGGCAGCGCTATATTTCTTTCCGCTTTTGCTATTTGGGCGGAAATGTCTCAAAGCACTGCAATTTAAATGTTTTTGGTTACTAAACACTAAATCCGGTGTTTTTGTGACGACTTCAAGTGCTTCGATTAACACCTTCTGAGGGACAGTTTCTTCCGATGTGAAACTAAAAACCATTTTCCATTTCTTCCACAATTCGGTCTTTGGTGCCACTTATCCGGCATCTACATCGAAAAAGTGCAGTATGAAGTCCGGCAGTAATTGATGTTCAAAGTTAAGTCGTGCAGGAGTCGCACGCGCAGGAGTACACTCATGGTGGCCAACGGCTTCAGCGTAGAGGCGCGCCCGGGAGCATAATTTATCACTTTGCATGGTTAATGCGGCCCATTTTATGCCAACATGCAGCCACAATAGACATAATAGATTACACTGTAACCGTACTAATTTGCCACAGAAAATGGCGGCTCGGGGGCCGAATTTTCCTCAAAAATTAATTGAATAAACGGTGAGGCCCAAAATCTCCGGAGTGCAGTTAAACGATAACTCAAAAATGCTCGCTCTCTTACTTTTGAGACGTATGTACACACGTATGTTTGTTTAAATTTTACGACTGTGCTATTCAAATTAAGGTTGCCTTCAGTTTATTACAACTGCGTGGAATTAAAGTGGAGATGCGGTACGTCTAGTAATTAAAAAATGAGTCATTTGTTTAATCTTGTGAAGTAATAGCTTGCTGCGAAACATCTCGTGTTGATAATCAGATGGAGGTCTATTGTAGTCAAATTTAGCGATGATAGGCGCTGCATTAATTGCCTGCCATTTTTACGGAACAAAACAGACTGGAAAATTGGAGTTTGATATGCTTTCGGAATTTGATTTTTAACTAAACGTATTAATTTTTGAGGTTTGTTCTAAAGTAAAATATCTGAAATCTCTATTTTTTGTTCTAAAATTTTGTGCTTTGGTGCAGTTCATAAACACTTTAAAAGTAGTGACCTCCATAAATTTCATCGTCATAACCCTAAAACTAACAAAGATACAAATTTTAATAAAAAGAAGATTAAAATATTTATTTTTTGAAATTCTTTTTAGTTTTCTCTAAAATGGAACACAAAAATGTGGAAGGTGCAAGACTTTTGAACGTCAGAATATTTCCGAAATTTTAAATATTTTAGTGTCTCTGTTTATAGATGTTTATTCAGCTTTGGAGAGCCGAACGCCTGGAATTCGTTCCGATTACAATTTTGCTTGTTCGCCTATAGATAAGCAAAGTGTACTTAGTTACAGCCGTTAAAAGTTAACAACCACAAATAAAACATCTCCTTGAGATATTTATCTGGAAAATATTGAAATTGCGTAAATTTACTCAGGAAAATCGAAATTCGACCCGCACGTATTGTTTATTGTGCAACGGAAAAAAATGTGTGAACTAATGAACTTCTCACATATCGAGTAATAAATATTGAACGTAATCGCGCCAACCTTGACAATTAATTTGTATGTCTTTGATAGACAGTTATCAAACAAATTGAAACAACAAAAATCCTCGAAACTTTGTTGCGAAGAGCCAAAAAAAATTCTTTATTTACAGCCACGAGGGAACATGAGTGTAAAGCTCAGAGTTGAAATCAGGTTAGCCCTCCCATTTTTTCCCCAATTCAGTTCAATCGAAATCGGCCTTATTTTCACGGTTGATTCGATTACATTCAATATTGATCAGTCGATGTTTGACGGTTCAAGCTTCTTCGGAGTGGAGGTTTCTAACAGTATGAAAAATTAGCCGCAGTTGATAACTTTCTTTGCTTAATCGGTGGTTTTGTGTTAACCCGTTTCCGCTTCCGGTCGCATTGTTATCAACCGAAAATTTCGCTTTAAAATGTGGCAGCTACCACTATCGTCTCTTTTCCGGTTGGCGCAAATACGAATTGTACACCGAAAACTGTTTTTCAAAGTGACGGCTCATTAAAGATGCCAATAAAACGGAATGAACGAGGACGGTGCGTAATAATAACGTCCTAATAATAAATCAAAATTTTATAGGATGATGTGTCCGCCAAAGTTAATTAAAAGAGCATACGTAACAGATAAAATTATAATTAAAATGACAAAATCCAATTTCACACAACAATGCGTCGGAAATCTATGGCCATGGTTGGTACTCCTGCTAGACTGGGATCCGGACCAGTTCGGCTAATTTCGTGCAAACCTTTCACACAGTCCACCAGACAACAAAGGCTGTGGAAAACCTACTCCTCTTTGTTTCGATTGTTCACAAATTTCAGCAGGAAATAAGAACTTTGATTTTTGAGAAGCTTCCGGTTTTCGCTTTTAAATGCCGAAGCTCCGCCTGTGTGAAATTCCAGTCGCAGTTTTCCTGCTGGAAGGTGGATAGACCGTCGTCTAAACACGTTAATCTCAATATTTATCCAATTTTTTTATGGCTGTCGTAATTTTAAGAATACAATTATTGCCACCATGTTGACTGTGTTTTACGATTCGATGGAATTAGTATTAGACCAGTCGGCTTGTAATTGAGGTTTATGACTAATTAAACAGTATAAATCGATTGGAGTTTTCCAGCAAAAAGTGATTGTATGACGGTAATCTTGTTAGGGTTATCATTGTCATGTTGAAAATAAATATAGTGGAAACCCGTCCATAATCCAATCATGCGTTGTTTTTGAAATCGTCCTCGTTATGTACGACAAACATGGTTCGATTAAATCAATAAAATTGCACCACTTGGAGGTTTTGTGCAAATATTCGATTATTGTTGGTGATTATGATAACGGTGCCTTATCTGTCAAAGTGGCTGTAACTTTCGGAATTAACAATTATATTCTACTCACCGAAACATTGTACGATAATAAAGATTTTTCGGACCATACACCACGTGTGTATTTTTAGGTATGATTCCATAACCGATTTAAAACCATAAATAAATATTTATGGTCATGGTTCTGTCTTTACGAATCCTTGGAATTTAAAACTAGGAATTTGCATTGTAGATTTTGATTTCTAGGGAGCCAAAGGAAACCGTAACTGCACATAATTTTATTGAGTATTTACCAATTTAAAAGAGTCTCATTTCAGCTCGTGTTATACATTTCACTTCCGCCGGCTTTAGAGGTCATAAACTATACATGCGCACGTTCTAAGGGCCGGAAATTTATTAAAAAAAGTAACTACACTCACATTCAAAAATCTTGCACTCTTATAAAACAATAATGAATATCAAAATTTAAATAAAGGCATAACTGTACTTTAAACTTTATTAAAAAAGTTGAAAATTTCTGGGTCGTTTTAAAGTTTGTAAAAGTTTCTAAAATCTCTATTTCTTGTTCTAAAATTTTGTGCTTTCGCGTAATTAATGAACACTTTAGAAGTAGTAACCTCCATAAATTTCATCGTCATAACTTAAAAATTAACAAAGATACGAATTTTAGTACAGAAAAGTTGAAAAATTTTTTCGTCAAGTGCAAATTTCGGCCCGAAAATTTTTGAGTACCGAACGATTTTTAATTATCCATTATTCAATGTCATCGCTGTATTCGAATTAGTCTAGATTAAATGATTGGGTGTGAAATTTTTTTGAAAGCGTTGTGCATAAATGCTCGATGAGTTTGCTCTAATTACGTGTTATCATTTGGTGTTTGTAGATATCGAACCTTCACAATATATTGACTTATAATAGTTTTTTTTAGTGTTTGTGCAATAATTATATTTTTATCGTTTTTTATTCACTTTTTTTGCGTCTAACTGAGCGCCTCTGATAAGTAAAAACCTTAACATATTTTAATATATTTTTGTAAAATTCTTATTATTTCGAAATTGAAGTTTCATTTTTTTGTTCTCATAAGGAAAGTATGAATTGTTAATCAACAAGACGTTTTTCTAGTCTGATTTATTTTTTATTAAATTGCCAAATATTAACAGGTTTTCTTCTGAAAAGTTCCTCGATGCTCTTTTCCCGTCTCTTCCAAAGGAAAAGAGGTCGCAATGCTTTTGATGGCGCGTCAGAAAGGCAAGATTTGAGTCTTTTCAATGATGCATTAAAATTAAAATAAATGTTTTCTCAAGCAAGGCTTTGAATTCAAAACCAAGAGACAGTTTCGCTTCTCTAAAGAGTGTTATTAAGTCATAAAAACAACAAACTGCGGTCATAAAACGTTAAAGTGTGATATTTTTTTACCCAATAATGTGTAGTGGCAACATTGTATTTTTCTGTAAGGTCGTACATGTGTTGAGCCTATTTTAATTCATTCAGGAACTGTTTTATGTGATCCGCATTTCATTAGTCTCTCCACAAGAGCTTCCAAACGCAAAAACGAAAAAGAGGAAAACAGATTTAACTTATTTATCATCGTAGAAGTGTTTTGGTCGACTGCTGAAATTTTCGTGGTTATTTTAAGCGATATCTAGAAATATTTAGGTCGGCAGGATGGCATGACTTTGTCTCCGTGTCCACCAAATATGTCAATCCTGTAATTTCTTTGTAGTTGTTGGCAATTGCAGGCCAATCTCTGAAAGGATAAGCCACGATGATGATGTATTCTCACAATCCGAGAGGTATAGATTGATCCTGCAGTGCGGTAAGAGTTAGAGAAAGATGGAGGCATTTATGATTGCGAGTGGGAGCAGATATTTGGATGAGTCACGGCTTGGCGTATATGGTTGCCTGCCTGCGAAGTCGTTAGCTGGTAGACGAGGCTTGGAACCGAGCACAGACGTCTAGAGTGGTAGGGCAAGGCCACTGTAGAAACTTATGTTGGCTTACACGTTGCTTTCCGCAGAATTATGTAGGATTGCTGTTACGTAAGCTTGGCCGTGCTTTTTTAGAAATCTTTCTTGGAAGAGATGTTTTCATTCCGGCACTAATCCTTTTTACCCCAGTGTACCATATGAGCAATTAGCCTCTCATTTGTACCTGCTGGTTTTTTCTATCGATTGTGGAGAAAGGAATTTCATTAATGAACCATCGGAGGACAATTAAATATCAATTGGGATAATTAATCTGACTCATCTCGGTAATTGGGCTTCGGTTTTTTGGTGCTCAATTTTTCTGGTTCCAGTTTTGGGCCCCAGATTACGTCCAGTTTTATTAATATAATTTATTAATTGACGTTATTTTTAATCTTAATTTTGTACATAACAAGTCTAAGCTAAATAGACACAAAAATTTCAAAAGCTCGGAATAAATTCCATAAGGCTGAAGTTTTGTGTGGACGTTCATTTTATTGTTCAAAACAAAATGTTAGAAATCCCTATCTATAGATGTGCTGCTAAAGAAGTTACGCGATGGTAAATGTCAAAGAAAACAAATATTTGCAAATATCTTGTCAATGGTGATTCCAATGACAAAAATTCTTATTATGAAAATTGTACTTTATCAAATTTGCCACAAAAAAGATCTCGTTCGTAGGAGTTACCATTTTTGAGATCTGAAATTTCAAGAATTTTATTTTTTTGTGCAACACAGTCGAAACAGAACTTGGTGTTTTTTTTTTTAAATTGAATTTTGCAAATTCTTCTTCATGGTACTTATTTTCTTCAAGAACTTCTTCTAGTTTTTGAGAGTTCTCATAAGAACAGGATGGATTTTATGTATATTAGTAAGATGAACCGCGGCAATTACCCCGCAACTTTTTTAGCAGTACCTACACCTATCGATGGGGACTTTTGACAATTTGTTTAGAACAATAAAATGAAAAAATGTTCATGTTTATTTTGTGTGGACTTAACGTAGAAAACCGTGTAACTCAATTTGTACGCATTCGTTCTTACAGGGATGAGACCTTTGAAATAGGCAAATAGAAGACGAAACAATACCGTTACTCTTTCGACTAGTTTTCCTATATTTGCGTAAAAATAGAATTTCTAGCTAATAGTGTAGTGAAAAAGGGCGCTTTATTATTTACGAGGAAACACAAGGGTCAAGCAGTGAGCTTGACCGGTTTCTGTTGGCGGCATCTGTTTCTTCCCCAACCCCTTCCTTGTGCAAATGCCGCTTTGATTCTAACTCGATCTTTTTGTTTGCAGACCGCCACCGAAGAAGTCGTCATCTGAAGACACACCGGATTTGCAATATGCGCTAGAACCGACAATCGCTTCGCTTTTGCCTACCTGCTTCTCTGCAAGTATCACTTCGATTCGAAGCTGCCCTCTCAACCACCGACACGTTTACCAAACAACGCCAATATTCAAAACCACAAGACAACAACATAGTGACCCAAGTTTATT
This sequence comes from Gnatocerus cornutus, assembly GCA_029298725.1. Taxonomy (NCBI): domain Eukaryota; kingdom Metazoa; phylum Arthropoda; class Insecta; order Coleoptera; family Tenebrionidae; genus Gnatocerus; species Gnatocerus cornutus. Next base: position 12,788,252 of record CM055513.1, read on the forward strand.
TTTGTATAATTCTTCGGCAGTAACGTGCATCGACAGTTGTTCGAAAGAATGGACAATAACTCCACCTGATTGAATTCCTGCGAAACTCAACAAAATTCGGGTGAACCGTCGCGCTTCGTCCAGTGTTTTTCGCGTCCAGTTTGTACGAATTATTGGTAAGAACCACCTTCGATTCGTCACGCAATGGCAATGGTCAACATGAATAATTTACTCAACGGAAAAGACTCCCGCTGGCTCCAGTTGGAAGTCTGTAGAGAATTCCAAAGGAATAAGTGTTCGAGACCAGACACCGAATGTAAATTTGCGCATCCACCCGCCAACGTCGAAGTCCAAAATGGGCGCGTTACGGCTTGCTACGACAGCATCAAGGTAAGGAATTATTTTAATACATGTCTATCCAAATCTTTGAAAATACGTGATGACATCCGGGACGTAAAAATAGCGATTTCTCACTGCGTGTATATTAAGAAGAGTCGGCGTGCATTGATAACTTCTCCCTCGTCTTGTTTTTGCTAGTTTTGCTAGTAGAATTGATCTTATTATTCTCATCCGAAAACCGTCATAATTTCTCGTTCCAGATGAAGGATTTATCCGAGGAAACAGGAGCAATTGTAGGAACATTGAAATTATTATCCGCGATGATGACATTACCAAACAATACTTGTCACTGTCAGCCATATTTCCTCTCTTCATAATTCGAAATATTGTCAAATTGAAGTGGTGAGAAGCGTTTAGAGCGTCATGTTAATTTGGCGTTTCTTCTATTGATAGTTTTGTGGCGGAAGGTTTTAAAGTTGTAAGTAATTGAATTTCTTTGACATTCAAGGCCAAGAATTAATTGGCAAAGGTAGCAGTTCAGCGAACCGAAAGATTGAACTGATTATTTTCCGAAAGTAAACCTAGCAGACTGGCACGGCAATGTCGGTCAGCGTTGTACTGATTACGGCAAGACGTGTGCCATGTTCTTACTATTTATAGATTATGTGAAGTTGTTGGGTTCGGCAACACCCTCAAAATAGTCTTTCATTTTTTTAGAATCAGAATCAGTTTGAAAAGCTGTAGAGAATCTGACGAAAAAATTAGTTATTTTTCAATTTCTGAAGATTTTATTGTTTTTTTGGAGTTCTTATGTTTTTTTTTGGATTCTTCAGGCGTTTTTTAAGGATTTAAGATTTAAGATAATCTACTCCAAATAGACATTTTTTTCTGAAACTAACACACAGAAAAAATTAGAACATTTAGTTTAAAATAAGACCTCATCAAATTTTCTCATTTCTTTCAACACACTGTATTTTCTTCAATTTTGGTGTTACAGTATCAAAATTTGTGGAGCTTATTGGCCTTGAGAGACTTATTAAAAGTACCAAGTTTTAAAATTTTACATCAAAATATACAATTTTTTGAGAATTTTTATTTCAAAAAAAATTGACAATTTTTTCAATTTTTTTCAACACTGTAATTCCATCATTTGTGGTGTTACAGTAATAAAATTTGTGGAAGTTACTAGTCTTGAGTGACTTATTATAATCACCAAATTTCAAAAATATACATCTACCACAATTTTTGGAAATTTTTATTTTAAAAGCCGTGAAAAATTCGACAAATTTTTTTGATTATCCTGAATATTATTGAGTTTTAGTGCTACGAGAACTACATTTGCGGAGATTGCTAGTAATGCGTGTCTTATTGCGAGCACGAACTGGAAAAAATTTAGGTCAAAGCGAAGAATTTTTGAAAATTTTTGTTTTGAAAGCTCTGAAAAATTTTCCAATTTTTTCAACAATCTGTAAATCCTTTATTTTTGATGTTACAGTACTGAAATTTGTGAAGCTTATCAGCCTTGACCGACTTGTTAAGAATAGCAAATTTTAAAAGTTTACATCCGAAACCATAATTTTTGGAATTTTTTTTTCAAGAGCCGTGAAAATAGTTCTTTGTGTACCAAGGCCAAAAAGTGGTTCTTTTTTGGCCGAGTCTTTTTTTAATGGCCGAGGCCAGAAAGAAGGCGAGGGCAAAATGTCACTTTTTGGCCGTGTTACACACAAGATTTTTTAGGCGACATTATTAAATTTACAAGTTAATTAATTTTTGTTTATGATTTATTGATTTAATCAATTATAACAACTGAATAATTGTAAATATTTATGAATCCTTCAGAAAAGTTCATATTTTCCTTATTTACATTTGCAGTTTCAGCACGTGTAGCTTCACAATTTGTATGAATTAGGTTTAATGTGTTTTTTAATGTTGTTGCAGGAGCACTGCTAGACATGTTCATTTTCAATAATTCAACACGTCTTTGTTGCACTTTACAGCAGTTTGTCGATTTGATTTTACCTAAATAATTATAAAATTGAGGGTAATATCGGTATCTTGACGTAATATGCAAACTATGGATAGATGGCGCCACCATAGATCGGCCGAAAATGTTTGCGGCCAGAAAAGACTCACTTTTAGGCCGCTTTTAAGGCCTAAAAATTTCATTTTCAGTTTAAGTCGCCTAAAAATACCTTTTTTAATCACCTTGAAAATTATTGACTTTTGGTAGTCTTTTTTTTGTCAATTACTGTCAAATTAAATTTTAAAAACTCGCAGTGTTACATTTCGTAACGCCACAGTTAAGTAACAACTAACAAAAGATTTTTTAATCAAAGAACCGAGTCATAATAAAACCACAATACCAGTTGAATCGAAAGAATGAAACTGCGGAACACTGCTTTTATGAGTGCATAAAGTCTCCTCAACAGTTGGCGCAAGAGTTTGAACATTATATTTTAATTTATGACGAATACCTATAAGGTGATTCCGGCAAACTTTTTAAACTAGATCACTCGGTGGAATAATTTATGCTCCTACAATATGAGCACGAAACTAAATTTAGGGCGCCTGAAACCAGAGAGAACATGTGTAAAACAGCAGAACATGTTGGAGCGAACGGAATTATGATCATCTGAAAATTCAACGTCATCCACGTAATCAAACTGACGCATTATTAAATTTTAATAGTCATATTCCTATCAGGACTTTTAATGAAATTGTTGGCACACCCGTCCACGGGTAATCCACTTTTAACAATTAAAGCCTGAGGCGGCAACTGCTCGTCGGACCTTAATTTGGATCAACCAAAACAACACAAATTCGCATGAGGTTGTCGAGGAATATTACAAAATCATTTCAATCTCCTCTCCAAATGTTGCGGATTTGTTTTATTTTGTTTAATCGAGTTCAATTATTGCGAGTTTAAATAGATTGTTTGGCAGCCGCCAAACTAACATTAGGTATTTATTATTCTAAACATTTTTTTTGCAGCCGAAGATGACATTCAAAGACCGTTAGTTAAAGAGAGAAAACGAAAAGAATGTTTTCAGTCAAAAAAGTCACGTCATTGTACATTTCTTAAGAGTTTTTTTTTGGTAAAATCAATTCTTATTTCCCCCTTTGCAACTCCATCAATGGACTACTAAAGAAACCAACATTTGGCGGTGGTATTTCCGACTTGTATTTTGAATAAAAAATTTATCAACGCCATACTTATTTGTATGTATGAGTTTTAGATTTCGTAAGTAGCAAGCGTTCATAAATGTTGTTTGACGGTGACAAATGCTGAATAATTAATAACGTTAGACGGAACAAGCAAACGAAAATTAATTCACCTTGACGAACAAACATTAAAAAGCATTCCGTATAAAACAAACAGATGTCAAATCGTTCGCTGGAATCAGAATTGACAACACATGCTAATCGTAAATTGCTAATGCAGGAAGCAAAAAGTGGCCGATCGAAGTTTAATAAAAAAAAGGGAGAAAAAAGTGCGCCAAGACATAATTTTCCTGTCTTTTCGCCACGAATGAGTTCCCCACTTTTCTGAATGGTTGTGGTGGGCGACATTATTGAAGTTGTGGGGTGTAGATGATGCTAGAGTACGTACTTAAGGAGTCTACAATTTATAAGGACAATAAATTGCAGCTTCTAAACCACAGAAACATGACGGATTATCTGCGCTATTATCAATGAAAATATCAGGTCACGGCGTCACGATTAATCAAAAGGATCGTCTTCCTTCAGAATTAAATGCACAAATAATTCCGTTTTAACATTATTCGCTCGGCCAAATGCGAATTTTTGATACTGCTGAAAAATTCTGGCGAGCGCCAGATTTCGTGATTCTAAAAAAATGTCCTAATTGTACTGAGAGGCACTTTTTGTTGAATTCTGACGGTTTTCTTGTAGCTTATAAAAGCGCAAAACGGAGGAACCCGTCGATTTTAAAAAATTTACAGAATTGGGGGAAATACGAATTTTTGAAATTGTTGGAAAATTCAGGCAAGCGTAAGATTTCGTGATTCTAAATAACATTTCCTAATTGAACTGAAAGACGCTATTTCTTAAATTGTGAAGGTTTTCTTGTAGCTTATAAATGCCCAAAACGAACGAACCAGCCGATTTAATAAAAAAATACAAAATTAACGGAAATGCGAATTTTTAAAATTGGCGTTAAAATTGAAACGAGCGCCAGATTTCGTGATTCTAAAAAAATCCCCATTTTGACTGAGAGACACGATTTCTTAAATTGTGAAGATTTTCTTGTAGCTTATAAGTGCCGAAAGCGGAGGAACCATACGATTTTCAAATGGGTATGTACAAAACTGGCGAAAATACAATCTTTTGAATTTCTTGAAAATTCAGGCAAGCGCCAGATTTCGTGATTCTAAGCAAAATTTTCACTCAAAATTTCGAAATAATAAATAAAAATAGATTTAGAACCCCTTTTTGAGCAGCTGCTAAAAACCCGAAGAATATTAAAATCGAAGAAACGCCATTAAAGCCGAACTAATTCCTAATACCAATTGCCGTGTTCTTTCTTGAAATTCGTAATTACATTACGAAGCTTATCTGCTAATGTTCTCAAAACATTCACAGCACGATTCCCGTAGATATTACCTCAGAAATTATATATCTGAAAAGATCTGCCAGCGGGTATTGCAAATGATAATGTTAAATTATTCATTTTGTTTGCCGTTCCGATATGCCTCCCTTTTTCAAGCAAACACCGCGAAATAAAATGGCAGTTTTGCCGGCACGACTAGATTGAAGTTGCACGTATAAACCCACTAATTACTGTTTGTTCTTGCACTTAACAAAATTGCTTTTGGAGGAATCAAACATTTTCGAGCGAACTGATTGATATGAGCAACGAACATTTTTCTAATCATAATAATAGAGTTGGTTCGAAACTGACGTAGCAAATCGATAGGTTAGGCGCCGCGACACTGTCACGAAGAGGCATAGCGCCATTAGAAGCGTCGCCTTGCAGCTGTTTCATGAACTGTTTGCCTGGAAATCCAATAACTGCGTTTCTCTCTGCCAGGACTCGAATACTACCCTGTTTTCATGAAAATCATCAACACTGCCCTTCAATCAATTTTTTAACGAATTATTCTCTCGATCTGTTTTCCGGTTCCGAATTCCACTCGGAAGACAGTACGCCAACAAAAATAATTAAATTTCTAGAAGCTCTATACTTCGTTAATTTTAATTGAAGTTCACAATAATTATGATATCCAATTATGTCTAGTGAAATAATTTAATAAAACCAACACGCTATTCATCATTTTATTAAATAATTTAAATTCATGTCCGACACTGCTAATTGCAGAATTGTACAAACATTCACTAGTCTGACAGATTTATCCTCAAACTTTCAAAGACGATTTACTTCGCTTGAAAACGATCAATATTTTCCTATTTCAGGTCCGTAAACATTGATCTAAATATTTGCATTGGGCACATAAAACTCGGGACGGTCCTGGGTCGAAAATTTGCACAATATTGAGGGTTGTTTACGATTGATCGGTCCTCTGACCGCCGCTCCAAATTAATATAAATGAAAACGAATTAACACATTGAAATCGAATTTTTCTCTTGGAGAGGAATGTTCCAAAGTCTCGAACAAAGCAACAACCCCAAGCTATTATAAAGTTGGCAAAAAACATTTAATAATATGAAATAACTGTCGTAATAAAGTTTCTTTAAAATTGAAGGACTTTTAGCATCGTGGAACTTAAAGAAAGGAACACATGCAAAACACTTCTCAGTGGTGCATTGCCGATTGTCTCAGCAGTCACCCTCCGGTAATCGGACTCTTGTTTTGTTTGCAACCCCTTGACGCCAACTAATATTTCCGTTATGCCCAATAAAAAGTGAGTTAACGTCGTTATACACCCGACGCTAAACCTCTAATAAATTTCGCCTAATTTCCTCAAGAAACGGAACAATTTCAGAGCCATTCAATTAAAATCACCTTAAATATCCACATTTACATCTCGCAGAACCAAGCCGCGCTCAACCGTTGCTATGCCGCAGCTTTGTTCTTTTTCTCTTGGAACGACTTGCAGGAGTGCAATTCTTCGACGAGTTGACCTTCCTAGACCGGTTTCTTCGTCCTAGCAGCAGCAGCGGCTCGGTACTGCGGACGTCCGACGGCGACGATTTCTTGCAAGGCGCATTTCTTCTATGTTAACGTGTTACTAGGCTAGATAGGTCAGTTCCACCGGCGCAAGAAAAAATGGGCACGCAGGATGACCAGGATAAAGAATGGCCGTATAAATAAGAGAACGTATGAATACGAAAACTACATTTGCAGCTGTACCAACTGTTGCTGTGGCTGCGGCGGACATCCCCGTTTCCGTTTGCGCATTATGACGTATGGCAAACGTTCATAACTTCGGTGCTTGAACACGGCGACCTGGCGCGCCGAACAGCAGGTGGTAAGAAACCGCACAGAAAATTTTAGAAAGTGCACAAAAACTTTGAATCGGAATAACAGATTATGTCGCTTGCGTAAGAGTTCGGAAAGAAAGCTCCTTTGGTACCAAAATTAAAACCGAACGTGTGTAGATGACAGAGAATGGTATATAAAGCCTCCTCAAATAATCTTGTTATCCTACGACCGTGTGACGACGCAGCCATATGGTGTCGGAGCAAACGGTCTACAAAGCTTTAAGCAGGATCGTGACAGAGGCTAAACACTTATTAGGTTTCTGGTTCCTCCTGACGGTTTTCCGGCGTTGCGCCATTTCGCCCCTGCGAGCTGTATCAAAGGAGGTCATTAAGAAATTAATACTTTCTTATCGATCCACTGTGCTTCCATTTCCAACTTGGATTCAAACCGATATTGAGCGCACCGACAACATGCAATGCGAAAATAGCATCAGTAATTAATTTCTTAAAAGTAGAAAACCCGCGGCGGTCTTTAATGAAGAGTCGTTGTAAATGGAGCGACCGGAGGAATTTTTCTCACTAGTCGCAAATTTCTAGATATACAGGGATACCCCAAAAACGTTTTTTATTTTTAAGATGAAAACTGTTGATCAAGCTCCAGAAAAAGAAAAATTTTGTAGCTTCTCTCTGAAGTTAAATTATTTTTGTCTATGAAATTTTGGGACTCCTATTTCATGTCAAGTTTTTTTTTCTGAGACTATCGATTTTAGGAAAACTGTTAATTTCCAAATTTTCCGAATATTTGGTGAAAGAGCTGAAATGGCGCAACTATTTCATCGTATTAACAAATCAGTTCTGATACTAAAATTAGTCGAAAAACTACCAAAAATCAAAAATTTAATCAAAAAATAGTAGATTTTGTTATACGGCAGAAAAGTGGTACTTTTTGTCGAGCAATTAAATTGCAGTAGCAAGGCGAAGCGTAGCGTAGCCGAGCGTATGCAAAATTGCGAGACAGCAAAGTCACTTTCCGGCTAAATAACAAACACTACTTTTTCTCCAAACGTGAAATTCAGTTCCACGACCGACAATGATAGAACGCAAATTGAACTTTAAACATGGATGGCTATGCATGTAGTTGTCATTGATGACATTTACTGTGAAAAATATTGGTTTCAAAGAATTTCAAAGTTAAGATCGTGCAAGTGCAAGTGCAAAATGTAAGTCTCAAATAGTACCCTTCACACAAAGTACTTTTTCTGCCTAGGCAGCAAAAGTGTTTCCATGTCAACGAGGGCTTTTCATTACTTATAACAAAATTGCCTACTTTACTGTTTAAAAACGACTAAAAAATAGTGACTTTTTGTGACGTTTGGAGAAAAAGTATATTTTTTACGGCTCTTAAAATAAAAATTTCCAAAAATTATGATTTCGGATGTAAACTTTTGAAATTTGGTATTCTTAACAAGTTGGCCAAGGCTGATAAGCTCCACAAGTTTCATTACTGTAACATCAAATGTAAAGGAATTACTGAGTGTTGAAAAAAAAATGAAGACATTTTCAGAGCTCTCAAAATAAATTTTTTTAAAAATTGTACCCTTTGATGGAATTTTTTTAAATTTGGTTTATTTCGTTCTGTTAATTAGTCGCTCAAGACTAGTAACATCCACAAATTTTGTAATTGCAACACTAAAAATGAAGGAATTACAGAGTGTTGAAAAATAATGTAGAAATTTTTAGGGCGCTCAAAATAAAAATTTTCAAAAATTGTTCGCTTTGACCTAAATTTTTTCCAGTTTGTGCTCGTAATAAGACAGTCATTATTAGCAGTCTCGGCAAATGAAGTTCCCGTGGCACAAAAGATCAATAATATTCAAGATGATCAAAAAAAATTGGTAATTTTTTTCACTTTTAAAATAAAAATTTCTAAAAATTGTGATCGTGGATATAAATTCTTGAAATTTGGTGGTCACTCAAGGCTAGTATCTTGCACAAAATTTATTACAGTAGCACCATAAATGATGAAATCACAGTGACTATTTTTAGAAATTTTCTCTATCTAAACACACAGAATTTTGGAACAATTTTTTGCGTTAAATTCTTGAGCTGTCAACTAAGGGGTCGATTTCAAGTGTGACTTGCGTTACTGCTAATCCCATTTGCAACATAGCCAATCACATTGCTCATACCTTGGTAACGGCTGCAAATTTGCGTTAACGCAGTGACTTGAAATCGACCCGTAAGCACACGAATTTACAAAATTTTGTCTTTAAAATTAAAGACGACTTTGGGGTGACGAGGGTGCTTTAGATTAGCCTTAAAGCCTTAAAGACATTTCATTGGCCGACACAACTCCACAGCTGGCGAACGTAAATCAGCAAAAGAACCGTTTTTGAAAGACTTGATTTTTTTAATGAGTGTTGGCTTCTTCAGTTAGTTAACTGCAATTAAATTTCCATAGAAAATCGTATCTAATGACTCAATCGACTCAATGTATGACTCAAGATTATGCCAACTCCTTTTACAAAACAGTATAATACCTACAAGGTGTGATGTATTTAATTGAATTACACAGTCAATTATCCACACCAACCTGCTAAAAGCTTCCGTCTACAGTATGTCCCCGGATTGAGTTCACAAGAGGAAAAAAAACGTTATTTTTCATTTTACAAAAAAATGCCAAAGGAATAATATTTTTTGCTTAATTTAAAATAAATAAATCTTTAATTAAAACTTTAATATTATCAAGCTGTGTTCTTAAAATCGAAAAAAACAAAAAATGACGAAGAACTTTTTTATTTTCAATTTTGCAAAAAATGTCAAAGGAATGAAATTTCTTTCTTAACTCAAACCAATATCCACTATTTGATTAACCCATTACCTGTTTTAGCCCATAGTTCAACTCTAACTAGTAATTCTTTAAGATTGTTTGGAATTTTCTCAATTAATGTTAAGGATGCAATTGTATTTCTTTTCCAATTTTTTAGTACTTACACATTTTTGGGTAAATTTTTCTTTAATCTTTACGCACTATTTGATATTGTGAATCCACAGCCCGCTATTATTTAAATACGATTACAAGATTTAATAAACAAAAATAATAAAAAAAATAATTTTAAGAGTACAAACTAATAATTTTGAAATTTTAATTGCAGATTTATCTGTTTTGAAGTAAGCAAAAAATGTTATTCCTTTGTCATTTTTTTGTAAAATGGAAAATAAACTTTTTTTCCCTCTTGTGAACTCAATCCGGGGACATACTGTAGATTTGCCTCAAAATTGTCAATTCCCCCGACTTGCACGTAATTGTAAATCTGAAGGTGCAGCAAGCGGGCAACTGGCCTTCCCTTATTGAAATTCGTGGGAAGAAACGTCGATTGTTGTGCGACGATTATGTGCATCCAGAAATTCGAAGTAAATTGCTTGTTCGCTCTAGCCTGAAATTCGTATTGTTTTTCGAATTTTTCGTTTAAATTCTTTTCTAGACTTTCAGTGCATGTTTGTCCTGAAAGCTAAATACTCTATGATTTTTTATAAACGTATCAGCCAATGTTGCAGAAATTCAATTTATGCAGTTTGTTAAACATCGCATTACATGGCAAGATTTCATGCTTGGTCGCACCGGCTTGTTCTGCCATAATCTCCATTTTTCAACGCTTGATGTCATTTTGATATGCTTTGTGCAAACTTTTCGATCACTGCAAATGCCAAGGACATATCGCAGTGACAGTTGATCAAAGAAATATTTTGTTTGTGTAGCAACGGATAATGTAGATGAGGCCGAAAAGAGGGTGCGAAGACTTAATGACGTCTGCGACCATTGAGACGCCCAGTCAGTTAGACGCCCCTTGCAAAAAAGGAAATGTGTTTTCCTTTTGCGTTTAACATCGCTTATCTCGTACATATGTGGAAAATGCGGAGTTTTTCATTGTTCAACGACAATATTCAAGTTCTGTCAATTTAATGGAGTAAAGACCGATTTGGAAGGGATGACGATGTGGTTAAATTGACAAGGGCATAAATCAACGTCACTCTTTTCCGTTCAATGGATATAACAAAGTTTCAATTTCCCGATTCGAATAGACATTAAGATTTGATTCGGATTTGGAATTCCGCGGAGATAACGTCGCTCCTCGCACACATTACTTGAGTGCCCTTTTCATCATCAACAACACGGTTGACTCCGTTTTTAGGGCAAGGTCGGCTCCCTTTTTGAAAATATCTCTCGCATCAGCACGGCTTTGAAATGTTGAAAACTGACAGCTGGCTACACGTGATTGTATCGAAGAACCATTCCTGATGACTGGCAGGCGAGAAATACTCTTTTAATACAGGAAAACGATAAATATTTCTCGTGGAAAATATCGCGATTTCTGACAGCACAATACATTTTAACTTGCGGATTTTTAGTTTCCGGTTTGAACACAAAAGACGTGATATATAGCGGCGCATGTAAACTGTTTGGAAATTAGCATACTTTTGACACCAAATCAAATTAAGCAACGCATTCTCAGGACTGTTAATATTTCCATTAGCTCTGAAAAATGTATCTATACGTTCGGTTCGGTTCATTCGTATTCCGCGTTTGTCTCAGGAAAGTCGTTCAGCTTCGGTTGGCGAGGGCTTAGACTTTCCTGAGATCTTTGCTTGATAGATGCTCACAGCGTTCCCTGCTAAAACGCCGCATTCAGCAGTTTCGCAGACCACGGAATTATTGGAAACTGAGTTTTCCGGATCCGCTTCGTGGAAAAAAGAAAAGCGAGCGCTCTTGTCCCATATTAAAAGTTTAATAGTGTACTACCGCGGGCCATATCGGATTTCTTCATCTCGAGTGACACATGACTTGGAAAAGGCCCAATCTGACATCGTTTTCTAGTCTCCATTTGCTATTTCGATTGACTTATGGGGCACTCATGGTGAAATATTGAACGGTCTTTTAGGGGAGAATATGATTTTATTAATACACCTATAGCGCGGTTAAGCGTAATTATGTAAAGTGGGCTTATGGGATAACATTCCTCGTAGATTAATTGGTGGACAATGTACACGTACAGTCAGCATCAAAGCAAATAAGTCCATGGGCAGGATGGCTCGTAGAGAGGTGTAGTGAATTGTAATTGCGTTATTATAGCTATTTTGCCCAGAATTTTGCGGAGATTTCAAATCTGGGCTCGAACAACAAATAACGTCTGTGTAAAAAAACATATTGCGCATTTACAAATGAATGTATAAGGGTGCAATAATGTGCGTAATAATCTATAAGCGAATTGTTCCCCGTGCCTAATATATTTTTCCTTATTTCAGGTGAGTTTCAAAGCTCCGAACGAGCAGTCGTTGTGCCGCCCGCTAGACATTAAGATAAGGTAAAGTCTTGAATTTATTAAACCTAAATTTCGCCAATTTTCTTAAATGGGCGATTAAATTGTACGTAATTTGTTTCACGCCGGTCTCCCGTTATATTAAAACTTCTTTGGAAATTCTCAACAATTTCCCGATACTGGATGAGATAGATACGCGAAGGCGCTCGTAGCGAAGCCTAACTTCGGCGTCGATGTTACAGTTCCGAAATTTTATGTCCAATTGTGTTTCTTGCCACTGCGACGCCACCCCCGTAATGCGAACCTTCACTACGCTTTTTAATCTACACTTTAATTTCAACACCCCATTTTCGGTTGTATCTAAAAAGCAGTCTTGCATTAATGAAGTCGTAAAAATGTTCAGAATCGTTTCCGGCGACTACGCGTTCTCACAACTTGGTGAGGCTACGGTGGCGGTGGCGCGTTTTCCTCTCCCTTCGAATTTCGAATTTCCTTGGTCGTTCCCAACTCCTTGTAAGACCATTTGCTCGGTGTTTCCTTGTTGCCGTGCTACATTGGCGGTATTAAATTTCAACATTAAGCTTATAATTTCACAAGTTTGGACGACCAAATGCGCCATGATACAAATTAGTTGGATGCAGTTATTTCAGTAATCCACTGCCGGCTGGTTTTACGGAATTGTTACCACTGCAGTTTGGGTCAGCGCCATATTTTTCACGAAAAAGTACTAAATTACAGTGCTAAATTTTAAAACAAAAAAAAGGAAATCTTTTAGTATTAATTAATTAAAGACACAAATTTTTGGTTTTATGACGAGGTAATTCGCAATTTTGGTAATTTTAGATCTACAGAAACGAAATTCAGGGAAATTACTCTTTTTTAATCGTGTATTAACTCCACTAAATTTTAAAATTATTGAGCGAAAGACACAAATTTTAGAAATTTTCATTTTGGAGACGAAGCAAAAATGTGCGAGATCCTCCACCAAAATTCGTAATTTTGGTAATTTTGTTCCTACACCTATGAAATTTGGAAAAATTACTCTTTTTGAGTTGTGTATAACTCCACTAAATTTCAAAATTGTAGATCAACAGACACAAATAGAAATTTTTATTTTTAATGCCAAGCAAATTTACCCAAATATGCTTCACTAAAATTGATATCTCCCGGTATATTCTAATAAATTCTGCAATTCCGACGTTTTAAATATCAAAGCAGTGTAATTTGGTACATTTCTTCCTTTCAAGGCGTTAATTGGCTGTACCAAATTACAGAATTTTCGGAAAAAAAAATAAAATTTTAGAGTTTTTTTTGATTTGAAGGAGTGCTTAAATTGCAAAATTTTTAATCAATCGCTGTAATTTCGACATTTTTGACGACAAAGCAATGAAATTTGGGGAATTTATTCTTAAAATTTATTACTTTTAAAACGGAACGAAATGCACGGTCTCTTGCGGTTTTATTGCTTATGTCTCCGATGTCTAAAAAATTATTTTTCAAGTGCTTATAATTTATTCAAGTGCGTACTTTGTGTTTATACATCCACGACAGGTCGCTTGAGGTGCCATTATTCTCTCAAATTAGAAATATTCAAACATTGGCACGTACAAAGTACCATGTAATCGAAAAACGAGGATTTAGGAGACCTTGGCCTTTTTTTACACGTTGGTGGCACTGTTTGATGCTTCGATACAACAGTGCTGCCATTTTCAAAAGGTTAAATCTTGCATTTTCAAGTGTTTTCGAAATACGACTTTGGTAGTTAAAAAACGATTAAAAAGTGACATTTGCCTAGAATCAATATCATTGGAAATGTGTGCTTATTTTGGGTTATCTAAACGCCAACTTTCAGGAATTGATAAGCCCCGAGGAAAGTTGTCGATAAATGATAAGGAAGCAGATGTCGGTCTATTGAATTGGGCTAAACAATTAGGTGGATTTTAGGTTGAAAACGCATCAGCAGCATTGTCAACTAATTAACAGTCAATTAGTTTACAATAGTCTGACCCAAAATCTATGCGATGTTCAGCAAACAGCCTTGAATTTAGCACCCGCATGCGAAGGAAATTGCAAATAAGGAATTCAGTAGTGATAGTTTTAGCTCCTTATTAGATAATATAATAAGTCAAAAGACCCCAAATCCTGGTCACGGCAGATAAATTTTCGCCTTTTCCCTAATTGCGAACGTATTCGTAGAACTGTCATTTCCGCAGCCTGCTCCGCTTGCGCATGAAGATGGTATAGTTCAGCCACGTTCGTCTGAGCCACCATAAAATCATAAACATTTGCGGGCGACCGCAACGGGACAGCTCGTGGTATTTTCAGATTTACGATGACGACCAGACAGCTGGCCTGTTTGGGGAGGATTCTTATATTGCAGGGTGCTTTGGTAAATAAAGATCAGGTAGATATTTTAAATATTTGCAGATTGGGTTGTAATAAAAATTCTGTATTATACAAATGAAAATTTAATCCTCCACCTCGCTTTCGCTATCGTCACTTTCATCGTTTACATGTACAATAATTTCAGGAAATTGTGCTTCTGACAGATAACTATTTTTTATATTAACAACATGGTTGCATTACCTTGAATAAATTTGGAGCAGTTGAGTAAAAAAAACTCCAAAGAGTTGGCTTTAAGCTTCTAACATGATGCGGTAGCTTAGTTCCTTTATTATAGAAACCTAAAATCGTTTGTTTTTTATCTAATGGGGATTATTTTTCTCTGTCTTAAAGAAAACGTAAAGAGTAATAAATAACGTTATTTAACTCATTTTTGACAAAAATTTGAGATTGACTCTTATGCTTATAAGGTACCGAGATGTTCAGGTACATACATAAACCCAAAGTAGATAATTAAGGACCGTTAAATGTCATTTAAAAAAATACTAGGGAATGAAAGTTAAATCAGTGGTGGAAATGCTCGTTACATTCAAATTAATTCGGGGTGCTATCCCCCACTAAACTTTTACATTTTCGTATCTTTGCGTTACAACTTTACTTAGTTCGTTGACCTAATTAGGGCCAAATGTAAAAAATTAGATAGTTTACTTTGGAAAAGTTGCGTCAACCATATTGTTAATATAGAAAATAGTTATCTGTCAGAAGCACAATTTCCTGAAATTATTGTACATGTAAACGATGAAAGTGACGATAGCGAAAACGAGGTGGAGGATTAAATTTTCATTTGTATAATACAGAATTTTTATTACAACCCAATCTGCAAATATTTAAAATATCTACCTGATCTTTATTTACCAAAGCACCCTGCAATATAAGAATCATCCCCAAACAGGCCAGCTGTCTGGTCGTCATCGTAAATCTAAAAATACCACGAGCTGTCCCGTTGCGGTCGCCCGCAAATGTTTATGATTTTATGGTGGCTCAGACGAACGTGGCTGAACTATAAATGTAGTCAAACACTTCACGCTTGAACCAGGCGCATTTGTCTTCGCAGTTAAATATTAATGTAATTTACGAAAGTGGTTTGCAAACGTTAGATTTCACATTTGGAAAAGTTTAATAATTCGGCGGAATTTTTGCGGTGGCCACAATACAAATTACCACGCAACACTGCAGATAAAGTTGAAACGATTTCAAAACGAACGTATATTTAATAAATTTGAATTAATTTAGAGAAAACTTGAAACCACTGGAATTGGATATTCAGCAGTCAGACACGGACAAATTAATAAAATGTTCCCCGCCAGACCCGTGGGTACGCTAGAGACGAGGTCAAATTGCTCGTTCTAATAAATTAGACTGTCGTAACGCATGCATCATCGTTGTGATGTAATCGGATTCACCATTTGATATTAACTGACAAGTGACAAAAGGGGTGGCTGCTGGGATTAATAAGGTATTGATGTAACATGCACGAATACGCGCTTAGTCGACGTTTGTTTGCCATCACTTTCCTGCTCTTTGTTCCAAAACCATCAACTCGAAGATTATCTATCTATGCGCTAAAAAAGGAGTTAGAAGACACGTAATGTGTTTATAACAATCTACAAATTGTATGTACGCAGGATGTTGTTGTGTCCGAGGTGGAGGATTACATTAAGCCGCCGCACAAAAACTCATCTCGGTGATTAAAAAAATCGGAGAAAAATGTGTCGCACGGTGTAATAACAAAATTCATTAAACCGGCGCACACTCTATATTTTGTTGTGTGAGTGCGGAGCCCGAGGATCCGATAATCTGATTTAATGCCAAAGGTAATTAATTTGTTTTCTTTGTTCAATGCTTGTTAATTGGTCGTTGTTTCTGTTTCCGAACGGCTGAGGTGTCGAACAAAAGTGGAAGCGTTCGGCGAGGAATAAATTAATATGTATTCTCTGTTCTGGTTTCAGTGTCCGACCACATTGTGTATCATTGTTTTCTTATCTTCATCGCGTTGTATTATTCGTTGTGTATATCCTGCATGGGATCGCATACCGTTGTTAATTAACGTTTCCAATAATACGCGTTTCTCCGTTTTCAACCGCAAAATGTTGATACGAGCGGACCGACGATGATACAACAACGATCGCCACACAACTGGGTTTGTCAATTTCCTCTGCTTTGTCGCGAATTACGTCATCGTCGGGCCGGAATGTGCATGGAAGCCTTGTTAAGCGATGCGATTGTACCGACTATCAAAAGATAACGATTTCCGGGCACCAACATTTGACCGGCGAATTTAGACTCGAATGATGATGTTTGATACAGATCCGAGCGATGCACCGACGGAAGGAAGGAGCAGCAAATTAAATGGGAGAAAATCCTAGATTTTCGACCAACTCTGGAATTTGCACAATTTTAACGCCAAATTTTTGAAGAAAAATTCGCTTTAAAAGCTTTAAAAGGAGTACTCAAATCTAAAATTTGGCAAAAAAAATTTACTCCGATAATTTTAAAGCTAAGGTGGTGAAATTTGGTAGAGTCATAACTTTAAGATGCGTTTATTGAGTGTAGTCAATTACGAAATTTTTGAACATAAAGTAACATAAAGTAAAGTAGTTGACGCTAGAGTAGTGAAATTCGGTGGAATTATGACTTTAAAGGTGTTTATTGAGCACACCGAGTCTCAAAATTTTTGAGCAAAAAATAAATATTTTGAACATTTTTATTTGAAGGACGATATCAAAATACAAAATTTTGTAATAAATTCTGAAAATTCGGCGTTTTAAATGCCAAAGCGGTGGTATTTGGTGCACTCTTTCGTTACCAATTTTTGAGAGGAAAAAAGTCAAAATTCTGGAATTTTTATTTCTAGGACTAGCTCAGAACTCCAAAGCGGACAGTTTTGGTGAAGTTTTTGTTGAAGGGGGGGTTTTTGAGTCCTCTAATTTACACAATTTTAGAACAAAAAGTTATTATTTTAGAAAAACATTTTGATGGGCGTACTCAAAATCGAAATTTTGGTATTGAACTCTCTAATACTGACGCTTTTGATGCTAAAGTTGTAAACATTGGTAGAATGACTACTTTAAAAGAATTGAGTCTAGAAAATAAAAAAATGAATTAAGAAACGTCAAAATTTTGGTGTTTTTTTTCCAATGGATCAGTTAAAAATTCTAAAACTCTAATAAATTCGATTGTTTTGACGTTAGAATAGTGAAATTTGGTGGACTCATGACTTTAAAGGTGTTTATTGAACACATCAAATCACCAAATTCTTAACAAGAAGTAAATATTTTGAACATTTTTATTTGAACTACAAATTCGAAATACAAAATTTTCTAATAATTTCTGTAATTCCAACGTTTTAAATCTCAAAGCGGTGTAATTTGGTACATTTCTTCCTTTTAAGGCATTTATTGACTGTACGAAATTACATAATTTTTGGGGGGAAAAATGTCAAAATTTTGGAAAAGGACTAACTTAGATTCAAAAAAATTCAATTAACTGTAATTTGCGCAATTTTAAAGTCAATGCGGGCAGATTTGGTGAAGTTTCTGTTGAAGGGGCGGTTTTTAAACTCCCTAATTTACAGAATTTTCGAATAAAACGTATAGATTCTAGAAAAAATCACTTGAAGCTAAATTTGAAGTAAAAATCCAAAGCAAATTTGTTGATAAGAGTAATATTCGCTGTTTGCCCCCGGCGAGGAATCCACCTCTCGATACTTTCGATTTTTCATATCGCGCTATTGTACGACCGCCTGTAAACGTGGCCACATCACCATCCACCGGATCAATTGAACTCCTCTTATATGAAGTTTGTGTAAAAGCGCCTGTTTGTTGGCCTTTTGTATTGTGGCAACACGTCGTTACATCGTAGAGCCCATTGTCCGGTATCGCTCCGCCAGGTTCACACTCTGCGAAGTTTCACGACGTACTTCTTATACAGGCGACCAGACGAAGCCGATTTGGTTTTATAGGTTCTGCACGAAGGAGTTTCTATCGGACGCTTGGATATTACGGCCATCGAATGTGCAATCGCCATGGGGGAGAAGCCACTATCAACTTTCATTGTGAACGTGGGCATACATGCATAGACAGTTTTGTTTGGCCGCAGTTTGCTAAAAAGTGGTGCGGAGGTAGCGGGGGTTTTTCTATTTGATTGATGGGGAGAAACAATCGGTTTTATTTTTGATAAAGTTGTAATAAATCAGAAGGCCGTGAAAAGCCATTTCCTCTCTCTCGACTTGGACTAGATTATTCGAAAACAGAACTTTTTTGAACGGAGCTTCCAAACAATTTATGTAGAGTGCTTCATTCAGATCTGAATAGACATTGGCCCGTCGAAGTCGATTATACGCATTCTATGAAGCAGACTGGAATGATTCACCATTTGAATTAATCATTGTGTTTTACATATCCATCGTTCAGGGGGATTTAGAAAAATCTCGTATTAAAATTATTACTTTGGTTGCGATATAATCTGCATATTTATTGCCTTAAATAAGAGCCACCCATGCAAAGACATTTTATGGGTTCGGCTGCATTATCTCCTTCCCCGTCATTGGCGACTGAATTTCATCAAACTTGACATTCCTCATCTTGAAAAAAGTGCTCAAGTGTAAAAACCACGCACACTTTTGCTTTTTCCGGTCATTATCAACGTCAAAGTGCGCATCAACAATAATAAACATCCGTTGGAACAATTGTTTTTCTCATCTGTTCGTCCGAATTTAACTTTTTTTTTTTTAATTTTGTGTACACCTGCCTGTTCGCGACATTAGCAAACATTATGCGAGAAGTTTGCGGCGATTAGAACAACTTCCGGAGATTTTAGTGCGAAAGATTCAGAAAGCCTGAATAGATTACCCAAGACGAACCGGAAAAACTGCAGTGCCACATTATAACTCGAAGGTGGAGAATTTTAATTCGATTTTTTTTTGAGCAACCGAGAATTTCCCTGGGGTTTCCTATGTGCGCCGGAAGCTTGTCTGAGGTGAGAGAACTGCGAAGGGGTTGGTAATTCTCGACAACAAAACGGAAACGAAAAGAATCTCTTTAATGAAAACGAATGGAACCATTTCCGTAAAGACAATATTGCGAGCGCAAAGCTAATATCTCCATTGGCTCGTTTTTTTTTTGCTTGGTGTTTAGATTTATCTCTGGTTGCACTTTTTCTTGTATTTATTTAGAGGACGCACATGAAAATTAACCGAAAGCGGAAAAATCCGAGCCGCGTTAAGAGAAAAACGTATTTTGACGAAATTGTCTACCGCAACATAAAGTTTGCGAGAAGTTTGCCGTATTGCACGAAATGAAATTTGTTGGTCTCGCGTTAAACGGCCATCTTGCGCGCTCCGTGCTCTTCTGTTGGGAAAGCCCCGAGGCAATTTTATCTATCTCAAATGTGAAATATTCACAGCCTAGAGATATTCTTCTGCAGCGAGTGATTTGTATCGTCGGCCGTTATTTTTTATTTCTTTGTATCGTGTTGCTTTATGGATATGAGAGTTCGGAATATTGATTGCTGATGCACGCAGAGGCCGTTTTGCCAATATAGCTTTGTTCGGGCTCGTTTTACGCAGAATTTCGCGCTGAATCCAAAATAGTAAGATTCGTTAAGATCGGTTCAAAAATAGCGGAGTTATGAGCGATTAAAGTTTCGTATATAGAATTTAGAGTTGGAAAATTTTCAAAGTTGAATATCTCCGAAACTACGAAAAATTTTGAGGAACGGTTTTTACCATCGTTTTTCTCGGATTATTTTACTTTAGAATCTGCCCTCAAAAGTCGAAAATGTGTGTTCGATTTTTTGGACAAATTTTTTTTTGTTTTTTGGTTTATTTGTTAAGGAAATTTGAGCTATATGGGCTCATTTTACGCAGAATTCGCGCTGAATCCAAACATTTGTTTTTCTCGTACGTCAACAAATAACTGAGTTAGGGGCGTTTGAAATTTTGGGTTGTCGACGGAGGGCCAACATTTTTTAGGTTTGAAGACGATTTTGCTCAATATCTCTGGAATTATGGCAAATAGCAAACAATCCTTTCCGGAACCGTTTTTCTCGCAATTTTTTACCTTAGAAATCGATCTTAGATAGTTCGAATTCAAAATTTTCATTTTTACAATGTTGAAGTTAGCTGCCTTATTTATCAATCGCTATCTTGCTTATTTATGAAGCAATCTTAACGTATTGTGCTCATTTAACAGAGAATTTCACCCTAAATCTAAAACTATACCTATTTTTTCCGTTCGTCAACAAACAACCGATTTCTCGGGGTTCGAAAATGAATGGAGAATTCGCCGTGGAGTGGGAGGAATCCTCCGGGGATACACTTTTCGGAAAGGAATTTCACAGCGAGACTGGCAAAGCCCACGTGTACGTGTTCCTGCTGCGTAAAAAGAGTCGAGTGTCAAATTCAAATGCCACATCTACATTCAGTTCACATATCATTGAGAGCGGTGTAAAGAGAACTTTGGACTTATTCAAATGCAGGAATGTAATTTTTCAATGTGAATTTTTCGTGGGTTTTAATAGGGCGATCGAACATGAAAAAGCGGCGATATTAAAACTGTATTTCGATAAAATGGGGTGGCGAAATTGATTCCGTAGCGTCAAAACGAATAAACAAAGTACGTGCTTTGTTTGAGATTAGATTTAGAAGCAATAAAGTCCCATGGCTTTGTACGTACTACGTACAAGAGCTAGACTTTTATTGCACACACTTTACGATCATCAAGATCACCGTTTATTGCCACCAACATTGCGGCGACAGTATCTATTCAATTTCATAGTAACTAAACTTATCGCCATAGTTAACGGAGATAATTTCGCCAATAAGTGCCGCCGTACGACAAAAAAAAAACGAATTCTGCCGCGTTTTCACAATTTTAAGATCCTCCAGATAACCTGTTCTTCCGGAGTAATTTGCACTGCATTTTCTGTAGGTAAAAACTTTGTTTTTCTCGCTACAAAGTGGTGGTTTTATTTTTACGTTTTACAGCCTTCCTTGCTTCCCTATTCAGGTTTCATTTTGCCTATTGTGCCATGTTGCATCCGGGAACAGTCGTAAAAAAGCTGGAACAAAATAATTGGTCCGCGATGGCACAATACCCAGGAGAGGGAAAACACGCATCTAAATACCGGCTCGACTTTTTCATGAGTCGTTTAATTTCGAATTTTTTTTTAAGATACGTATCTTGAGGACCGTAATCGAATAATGAAGGTCAGATTAAAGAAGCGGAAAGACAGGTGACGGTTCAGGCACTTTGTCGTATTGCGAAGTCGACCGAAGGTGGTCTCTTGTATTTGGGTTCGTCCTTCTTTCGCCTGGAAAGCCGACGCTAATGCGAATTTATGGCATGATATAGGAGAGGCTGATCTGCACCACTACCTCGCGTTTTATCCGCTAGGAAAGAATAAACCATAAAATACATAGGGAAAAATGAAAAAATATACGTACGTCATGCATACGAAATTAAAAACCACCTAAAATGCCTACTGGGAATAATAAATCCCGCGGCCGGATATAGAAACCTCCGAATTAGGCGAGTAATGTTCCTGCAATCTTTTTGGGTTAATCGGGTGTTGGCATTATGATAAAATTCATTATCTGTGTGGGTGCACCTTCTTCTCGCAGCCAATGGTGTAATGAGATTTTGATAGCACCTTTCGAGAAAGGCAAAAGCAATTTGTTGCAAATAGCAGATAATTCGTGCGTTTGGTTTTTTCAGGTGTTGCAATAGAATTGTTCGTATTCCATAAAAGCGAGTCACCAATTATGCCGTAAAATGATTTGAATTATTTTGATTGCGATCAAACTTGCGGACACACTTAAAATCGGCTTGTCTTTTATTTGTTAAGATAACGTTTTCGAAATTGGCACTGACAAAGCTCTAGAATCTGACGCAAAAATTTGCTTTTTTATCACCAATAGTTGTGGCGTCGCGACTCTTTAAAACGGTTGTAAAAATTGATCTTTGTACGAATTTATTAACTAATCTCTTTAATTTTTTACAATTCTGGGTTTTATTAGAGTTTTTTTTTCAATTTTTAACATTTTCTAGCTTTTTTCAAATTCTCATGTTGAAATTCAATAAATGATCATTGAAATGTTCAAATTTCTTAAAGATTTTTTTGGGTGCATGAGGATTTTTAGATTTTTTAGGAGTTTTAGAGTGTTTATAATTCTTTGAGATCTTTGAGAATTCAGATTATTAAAAATAGGTTTTGTTATTTTTTAAATTTTTCAGATTTTTTTGTTTTTTTTTGGAACTTTTTGTGTTTTTTTTTGGAATTATCAGGACTTCTTTATGGATCTTTCAAGGATTTTTTCAAGAACTTCTTTCTGTTTCTTTAAGGATTTTTTCGTGAGTCTTCAAAGATAGATCAATGATTTACATCGAAGACCACAATTTTTGGAAATTTTTATTTTGAGAGCTCTGAAAATGTCTTCATTTTTTTTCAACACTTTGTAATTCCTTTATTTTTAATGGTATAGTAATAAAATTTGTGAAACTTATCAGCTTTGAGCGACTTGTTAAGAATACCAAATTTCAAAAGTTTACTTCCAAAAGCATAATTTTTGGAAATTTTTATTTCAAGAGTCTTGAAATATACACGAATTTTATTAAGTGCTTTTTTGACTTGTGGCAATTTTTTACTTTCCTGAAGTTGGACTATTTCAGCTTTTCCGCCAATACAAGAATTCAGCAAACATTCGGAAAATTAACAATTACTCTCAGAAAAAGTGGAAAATTTTACTTTTTCTTCTCAAATTTTAAACACAAGCAAATTTGCAAATTTCATCTTTAAAATAAAAATCAAACACACGTCCCCCTTTCCCTGTTAATTGTGGCTGTCTGATTTCCCCATCCAGCATGTCACTGTGACTGGATTTAGTCGTTAGACGTCATAAATTTGGAACAGAACGGCGCATTGCAGGCAGAGGCCTGTCAACGTCGTCATCAGCGTCTCGTTCACGACGGTCTATACTAAAAGTTCGCCTATTCCATATCGTGTCGAGAATAATTCATAGCGAATCTCTCGCATCGGTGATGGCTTTAGATAAAACTTGCTTCAAAATGCCATTAATGTCAAACAACTAACCTTTGCGCATTAGTTTTTTTAATGACGATAATTTTTGCGGTCTTAAAAACTTTACTGCTCGCCAAGGAGTCGTATAATAACGAGTCGGGAAGGGTTGTACGCCCCAGTGCCAGTTACCATGTTTGTTCCGTTTGAGTAAATTCCGTATTTGCCACGTTTCATCAAATTTCGAAAAGTTAACTCTTTCGTGGTCATGCAATTTGTAAATTAGTTTGAAAGTTCATTAAAATGGGATAGAAATTGTCAAATTGTGTGGTAATTGGTTTTGTGTATTTCAGAGAGATGCTCCAGCTGATTATGCTCTCTCTGATTTCATCCCGACAATTAAATGGCGATTTTATTAAATTTTCATCACGACAAGGCTCCCCCTCACCTTTTAGTGCGGCGTTCACTTCAGAAGTTCGGTTCGGGCTCATTGAAGACCGACGCGGATGATAATCTCTATCAATCATTTCGCTCTTGCGAGTGAACGAACGGCCAACATTACCCGAAATATTAATAAAATTGCGCCGACGCAAGGGTGAAGTTGCACTTTCGGATATAATAGTGTATCCGAACATCCAAACGAAAATGTTTGACGTAATCATGAATAATCAAAGCGAAACAATGCGGACCTCGGCGTCGGCGGTCGCGATCGATGCAATAGCATGTCCGGGAGCAATGGTAGTGCTGTTTATGAGGTCGCAGGCGACGTCGACAACGTCGGTTCGTCTAGACTCCTGGACGCCGGGGCGGAGACATGTACCAGTATATGGCACTAGGTCACAGCGATGCTACGCCTCTTTTAAGGGTGTAGTCGCGAAGATTTTTAACATTCCCTTTCCATCGGCTTTTCGTCCGGGGGATCGGTACGCCGTGGTTCGGAGACAGTATCGATTAGCTGAAGCTCCACCGGCGACTTTCGATAGTCATTTGTCTTTGCTGCAAACTTATGGACTATCGGTTAACAGTCGGCAGTCGTTCGATTTTTCTATTACGATCGCCACACCAGTCATTCCATTGTTTGATAGGTTTAACGAGCGGTTTTCCTCTTTTATCTCCTCGTGTTTACCTACACGAAATCGGTTAATTGGCCGACGAAAAACTAAGTCGCAGTTCCTGAAATTATGAGCACTCGGAAAGTTAATTTAGTTGGCAGGAGGAGAGTTCACTTTTGAACTGTCACGATGTCTTGTCAATAGCTCTTCCTTCACATATGTCGGCACGCGTCCGCCGCATTGCGCTTTCTTCCTACATTTGTATTCTCCTCAGTAACGGCGGCCTCCCATCCTTACCCCACTCGTCTTTTTGTCGAAGGCCGGCGTTTAATTGGATTTCTTTCTCTGTTCCAAGTCTCTCGTTTGTGAATTAACTCCATTGTCCGCTTTAGATCTATAAAGCTGTTTTCAATACCTCTTTTAAAACGCAGACAGGAAAAGTAATTGTCCGATGAACTCGTTGCAAAACTTTGCTCACACGTCGCATTTTGGGAGTCTTCTTTTGATCCTTTTTCCTCGCCCGCTAATTCTTTATTCACAACCAACTTGATGCGCCCTCGCAATTTGACGTTATCCCCGACACGTCTTTCCATTCTTGCCGTTATTCCGTCACCGACGCCCTCTCTCGCTCGGCCGTCTTGTCGACACCATTATCAGAGTCGACCTCCCTACTCGTAAAATATAATAAGGCCAAAACTATTATTTTCTGTGTGCTTTACCCCAAATAACACTCCACAATGTAAGGGGAAACGTCGTTCCACAAATATACCCCCGTAATTACGCCGTTGTGGCGCGAACGTATTGCTTTCTGTCGTAATGAGGCTCACCGTCGAGATAAGAAGGTCAGTATTTATTATCGACGATGAAAAAATGGATCCTACAGGTTATAGTCCAGGCAAAATAGACGCAAAAATTTCAAAAGCTCGGAATAGTTCCCATAAGGCTGATTTTTTGTGTGGACGTTCATTTCATTGTTCCAAACAAAATGTCAAAAGGCCCCTTCAAATATCTTGTCACTGGTGATTCTAATGGCAAAAATACTTCTAGTAAGATCTAGTAATATTTTTCGTAGGAGATATGAAATTATTTTTCAAAATTTCAAGTCAATCGAAACATAGAACTTAGTGCTTGTTTTAGATTGCGAAAGCATTGAGTGAACTTAATCCACGAAATTTTCCAGCAACTTATGAAATTAATCTTCTGCAAATTCTTTTTCATGGTACTTATTTTCTTCAAGAACTTCTTTTAGTTTTTGAGAGTCCTCAAAAGAACAGGATATATTTTATATATTATAGCTTTGTTGAAATCGTACAATTTAGACTGATCAGGTAAGGTTAACCGCGGCAATTACCACATGTTGAAAAATAAAACTTAACTTTTTCACGCAAAATTAGAAGTATAACTCTTACCACCATTAAAACAATTACTTTTCACTAGTTTATTTGAAATAAATGAAGACCCAATTTTAATTGTCTTCTAAACTTTATTTTAGTCTTCATGTCTGTCTTCAGCAACAATCAGCAATAATAAAGTTGGTCATTACCAATATTTAAAATTGATAATGCACAACATTTTTAACCATTTTGTCACTGTAAAATCGTTTAGAGTTCTTAAAAGCAAAAATGGTTTCACTTTGCGGAAGTCTGCTGCGAGGTTGACTCCTAGAAGTACTTACCTTTCAAATAATTCTTTGCTTTTGCTGCAACAATGTTTACAGTACGACGTGGACAGTAAACGTAAATTGGAATAAAATGTTAAATTCTCATGGGTCTGTAAATTCTAAGAGCAGTTCTATGGTTTTTAAAATACTCTGTTATGCATTAAGAATTTTACCATCAGTTTCGTACACGTGAAACACACCTGTCATTTTGTGGACAAAGAATTGCTCTAATATTTCAACCTATCGTTCTAGAGAACTAAATCACTCTGTTATTACACTATAGACGGCAGATCTTAATATTGTTAAGTGTCAAACTTGCCTCTAAAGACGGTGATGGAGACTAAAATATAACATTTTGGAGACATATAATCACTATATCTTGAAAACGATTAGCTACGAAAAATATAAAGTGTTTTTTTTGTTGCAAAAAATCAGCCTTATGCGAATTATTTCGAGGTTCAAGTGTATTTTGCCTGGACTATTAGATATTGCAGCATTTTCGCTACCGCATGCTAATGCCGCATGCAGAATGCCGTTGGTCACGCAACACGACGATCTTTGAGTTTCTTTCCTTCGGCGGCGCCTGGCACCGCCATCTGCTTCAAGATTAATTAAGGCGTCTATAAATCATTGTTCGCTTTACCAGCCAAAATTAAAAATTCCTCCGGAATAATTTTACTACATATTTTAAACATTACTACATTTAATTTTCCGGCACGATCTCCTTAATTCGCATCTAATCTGATATTTTAGTCACGACGGGCTAATTACCAGCCTCACCTTCACCGGGGGTTGATTCTTTCGTACGCCACCATGCAACTCAATTTGCAAACCGCCCACCGAATAAAAAACATACAGATTTACGTTGACATGTGGTATTAAGTCTCCAGATTTATGTGATTGAAATCGCCCGCTTCGTATACACATTCGGGGGAATTACTCTCAAATTAAGTGACAGATCTTGACAGTTTAACACCCTACACGTTTTGTTAAGATAACTGGCAAACAAGCCGAGAGCAAAAACCGCCATCTCGGAGTTTCACGAAAAATCCGCCAGAAATGTGAATTCGTTTTTGGAATTAGACAGCTAGCCGTGTAAACAAAAGTGGATGGGTTAACAGAGTGACATAACGTTTACGGCACGAACGGTGACCCAATTAAATTCGCAATCAGATGAACAGGATAGACCAATAATAAGAGGCAATTTGTCGGTGCCAAGGACGTGACCAGGCATCCATAAGTAAGTACGTTGTGGCGCTGCGAATAAGAACTTGTAAAATGGCACATTCGTTAATTAGTTCGGACGGGGAAGTTTTTTCATGTGGCGATTTAATGAAGAGACCACTACAGATATGAGCTGCACATTTAATTAATAAACCACAGTGATGCGGACCTGGATTGATCTAATTAGTAGGGTTAATTAAAACTTTAGTTCCGCCATTTTGGCCAATTCCGTCATCTTTACATTTAGGCATCTTAGCAAAGGTCGTCAATGCGGTGGCTTAATCTGAACCCTATTTCTGCCAGAAGCCGAGTGTCTTAATCTTGTTTGGAAGGTATAGCGACAGATAATAAGTAGTTTCATATTTTCTCTCGTTTTAGAGACTTAACTGAGTCCGTAAAGTAGCTATTTTTGGGAGCGTATTCTAAAATTTTGTAGCAAGATAAGAAATTTCGGAAACTGCATAAAATGAACTTCTAGAACAAAGAGACAAATTCTAAAAGTGTTTCTTTATATCAAAATGGAGA
The DNA here is from genome assembly GCA_029298725.1 of Gnatocerus cornutus. NCBI lineage: Eukaryota > Metazoa > Arthropoda > Insecta > Coleoptera > Tenebrionidae > Gnatocerus > Gnatocerus cornutus. The sequence goes on from CM055513.1 coordinate 12,816,169, forward strand.
ATTTGATAGAAATCAGTTAAAAACCCAAAACAATTCACTGATTGGTTGGTTTTATTTTTATCGCAGTAGTTTTTGCAAGAAAAAGCGCACTCGAACAACCAACGCGATCGTGACTTTACATTTATTGGCTGTTATTTCTAAGCGAAATAAATTATCACACAAAAAACTATCAGTTCATTGGACGTTGATAACAAAATACGCACAAAACAGTCTCTCCTCAAATGAACAAGAAAATGGCCGAAAATCGAGCGTAGTTAATATCATACAAATTTTCTTTCGAAAAAACAAGAATAATAGAAGAAGAAAATTGCTTCTGGCAGTTGATGGATCTCCAACGCTAGTCTATACGTGTCTCTAAACATTGAAACGTCGGAATAGCAACAATCAGGGGTAAACAGAACAAGGTGTACTCGGGTCCGCTATTATACAATCATTACACCGCATTCGGCGGCACATTTACATTCATGCATATGAAACAGTTTCGGGGAACAATCGGGCCCACTTGACGTTCCCGATCCACTGTGGATATGTACGTTTGTAAAAGAGAAGCTCCTATAAGCGTCTTCTCCGAAAGCAAACATCGGCTGTGGATAAGATTCAATTAGTGCTGGGTACTAATTGGACTGCAGAGGCGCTCGGTGGCCGCTTACTCGCGGAGCGGAACTCCTTGTCTTGCACTCCACCACCATCCTTGAAATAATTTGAATATAAGCAATATTTAATGTGAAGATATTTGCTTTTATAATAAAGAGACCCTTCGCGAGAGGCAAAGTCGAGAGGGAGAAGAAGCGGAAACGGCTCGGCTAAACGGGATGAAATTTATATCACGATTATGGTTTCGGGTTCGTGCTTATATTGCACCACGGCCTCGCCTTTCTTATTCATAAACACAGTTGCTTATATTAACTTAATTATGAGAACACAACGGTTTCCACCGAAACACTATTGCCGGGGCGCTAAATAACTCAATATCTTCGCGGAAAAAGCCATGATCTTTGCAACAGGTCGGGAAAAAGACTCGCATGGTCACTCTACCTCCTTATTGTAATGAAAAGTAGAGAAAATCCTGCTGGGTTTCTTGCAGCGGTCCGAAGTTTGTTTGAATACGAAATCAAACGGAGAAGTATTAACTTACACGTAATTTGATGGATCACATGTCTTTGGGTTATTGCATTACGAAACGCTCTGCCATATTGTGACAGGGATGCTCCACGTGCGTGGATACAGGAAACAACTTGATCGATAGTTGCGGTTGTCGGGCCGAAGGGCCAACAGGAGCGAGCTTTTCATATTCGGGAGCAGGTGGCCCAGACGCCAGGATCACCATCCAGGGAGTGGACGTGATTGATGCGCACACGGTCAACTCTTATTTACATGCGATGGATGGAAACGACCTAGAAGTACAACATTCATTAAAACGATTTGTCGTGCGTGGCGGCGCGGCGTCTTCTTCACAATGGCGCCGAGCGTAATTCTTCTTGTGGGCGGGCGAGATAATAAGATTTGTATTAGGGGGACGTTTCCAGTAATTATGTTTCCGGAATGATTTAGGGATTCATTTCGGCGCGCGAACGCGAAATTTCTTGTTTGACTTGTGGCGGATAACTCCGGAAAGTGGCCATATTGTCGTTGCACGTTTCTTTCGTTTATTTCGCCGATTGCCGCCTCGCCCACAGTGCTTCAGAATCGCGTCTAGTCCAGGCAAAACAAACTTCAACCTCGGAAATTATCTAAATTTGCAACAAAAAAAAACTTTTTAATATTAATAATATTCTAATAATCTTTTTTAATAATATTTTTCGTAGGAATAATAATTGTTTTCAAGATATAGTGCTTTTTTTGAAAATTTCAAGAAATTGTTTCTTTTTCATAGCATCTTCAAAATAAAGTACTTTGAGCGCTTTTTCTTTATAACAGAATACATCGAAAAAGTCTAATCCACCAGATTTTCTAACATCGTATGAAATTAATCTTCTTCAGATTGAATTTCTTTGTGTATATTTTCTCCAAAACGTGATATACTTTCTGAAAATCCTCAAAGAAATAAAATGGATATTTGTATATCTTCGTTGACGTCTCACACTTCAGCGTTATTTTCATCGGATTTGGGCAATGAATCTCGGCAATTATAACGAGTGTTCAAAAAATTAAACTTAACTATCCAATATGTTTAAATAAAAATATAGTTCTAACTACCATTTTGAAATATAAAATTGAGTAGTGTGTCTAAAATAAGTGAAGGCATAGTTATGATTATCTCTAAAATGTTACATTTTAATCTCCATCACCGTCTTTAGAAGCAAGTTTGACACTTAACAATATTAAAATCTGCCGTCTATAGTGTAATGACAGAGTGATTTAGTTATCTAGAACGATAGTTTGAAATATTTGAGCAATTCTTTGTACACAAAATGACAGAAGTGTGTTTCAAGTGTACGAAAACGTTGACTGATGTTAAAATTTTTAATGTATAACCGAGTATTTAAAAGACCTTAGAATTAACAGACCCACGAGAATTTAACATTTTATTCCAATTTACGTTTACTGTCCACGTCGTATTGTAACATTGTTGCAGCAAAAGCAAAAGAATGATTGGAACATGTGAATACTTGTAGGAGTCAACCTCGTAGCAGACTCTCAAAAACTAGAAGAAGTTCTTGAAGAAAATAAGTACCATGAAAAAGAATTTGCAGAAGATTAATTTTATAAGTTGCTGAAAAATTTCGTGGGTTAAGTTCACTCTAAAAAAAGGCACTAAGTTCTGTTTCGACTGTGGTAACAATAAACTGAACGTCCACACAAAAAATCATCCTTATGGGAATAATTCCAAGCTTTTGAAATTTTTGTGCCTGGACAAGTACAACAGATGCAAATTTCTATCTCTCCTGTAGGCGTCGGTGCGTGTTTATTCTTAGATTTACGGTCGGACATGTGCCGTGGCGGTAAGTTGCATAATATCGCGTTGAACTTTTTTCCGTCTGATTTGTGTGCACTGGCTGCACCGGTGACCGAACCCAGTCGCGAAACCTTGAAAGCGCCCCAGCAACAACATCTCAAGTCGGTCTCTTCCATTTCTGCTTCACGTATGCCATTTACCAAGAACGAACAACGGGAGGTTGGTAGAAGGGGGCTTTCGTATTAGTCCGTAATATCTTCTGGCTTACAAGAGCTCAGGCGATGTCTGATCGAAAGTATTCCGCACGGCCCAATAGCGCTCCTATACGGGCCCGGCCATTGCATACAAACGACGCGTTATATGTTCCTCAGATGGTTTTCCACCGAGGCCGGGCAATCGAAGAGCTCCTCACACATTAACGATTTATCTCGAGGGTTCTTCTTAAATGGCACGACGTGCATCTTTCATTATTAACGCGATATTGCAAGGAAACTTTCATTTTTAAGCCGGGAAATTAGTTTTCGCGTACCTCTTCCTGATTCACGGCTACAAAAGTTTCCGCCGCGAGACTTGAATGCTAACTTTTACGGTGATTAACTATCATTCGCTTTCCATTAAAGTTGTGACGCATTTTTCCTCTTCGTGCGTTTATTATTTCTCCATCTATCAGTTCCTTCTTAGCATCCATTTCAACCGCTCCCAAGAGCTTCCTTTTCATATATAATTTGCTCTTCGCAGACATTCCATATTTACATGTTATTCACATTCTACGACTGCTCATGTATCGGGCGACCGTTCGCATTTTCTTAAAACGTATCCTCAAACTTTAAATCGAATAATCCGCCGTTTCCACTCGAATATCGATGAACTTTTGACAGTCACCTCGAAAATAAAACACAAAATTATGGTGTCGATGTAACTAGGAATTTAGTTATAAATTTCCCGATCCTCTGACAGAACCTTTGCGATTCGGCAAACCCCGAAATCAGCATAATTTGCAAGGTTGCGTTCGAAATCACTTTGCTCTTACTTAGACGCTGTATTATGTATGTAACACCGGTAAAGTCCGACGCATCTCGCTTCTCAAATGCGACTTTGAAGTCAGATTAAGTCAGTTGGTTCATTTGTACACCCCGAAGGGTCGAGCTGAATTCAATATATCAAAGTATATTTCTGGGTAAATGTTTATTGATGTTCTCTGATCGGCTGCGTGAACAGGAGCCGGCAAACGCGGCTATGTGGGGAGGTTGGAACCAAAAATTACAAATTATCGAGCTTTGGACTTTTTAGGCAAGATGGTTCTAAAATCGACTGCTCAATCTGCTCATTTTACGCAGAATTTGGCTCGTCTTTAAAATAAAAATTTCTAAAATCCGTCTCTCTTCTTTGAAAAAGTTGAGATTTAGGGCAGACAGTCAGTAAGTCAGAGATAGTAGGCTCTCCAAATTTCATTGCGCTAGTATCAAAACTACTAAAGTTACAGGTCCGAGTTGAAAAAATTGCAAATTTTAGGGCTGTCTTGAAAATAAAAATTTCTAAAATCCGTCTCTGTTGTTCAAACAATTTGAGATTCAAGGCAGACGGTCAACTAGTTAGAAATAGTAGGCTCTCCAAATTTCATTGCGCTAGTGTCAAAACTACTAAAGTTACAGGTCCAAGCTGAAAATGTTGGAAATTTTTGGCTGGTTTTGAAAATGAAAATTTCTAAAATCCGTCCCTGTTGTTCAATCAACTTGAGATTTCGGGCAGACAGTTAACAACTTATATTGGCTCTCCAAATTTCATGGCACTAGTGTCAAAACTACTAAACTTTAAGGTCCGAATTAAAAAATTGGAAATTTTTGGTCTGTTAAAAACTGCATTATTTGTTCTAAATTTTTGAAAATTGGTGTAGTTTCTAAGGACACTAATAATAAATAAAAACCGCGAATTTCGTAATTATTGTTCTAAGTTTAACAGAATTACAGGGTGTTTAATAAAATGGTCTGAATTTTTGGTTCATTATCAAAACGAAAATTTTTAAAATCAGTCGTATTCTGTGTAATTTTTTGAAAATTGGTGTAGTTTGATGGGAATTTGAGAACTGGAAATGGCAGAATTTGAGAATTTGTGGATGAGAAAATTCAAGAATAATCTTTTAGAACTGAAGGAATTAGCGATGATTGCAATCTCAAAAAAAGTAACAAAATTGTTAGTTTGGGAAAATTAGAACTGAAAACGCGGAAACTGACTACGTTTCAGGCCAAAAATCAATCAATCAGTTTTCCAAATTTAATCTTAGCAATCAATCTCTTAAACTATTGATGCTTCTTTTACGCAAAATTTCACGCGAAATCCAAACTGTCCTTATTTCTCTCGTACGTCAACAAACAAGAGAATTTTATTCCCTAATGCGAATTCTTTGCAATCACGCTCGATGGAACGGTAATCCCGCCGGCAACCATATGTCGCATTAAATGTTGTATTACTGGGCGGTGGTGAATTGGTGATTAGCCACGTTGGCCTGTCTCGACGTCGAAACCGTACCATTACAGTATCTCACACGTTATCCTGAATCGTTAGGATTCCCGTTTATCCCGGTCTGTACTGTTTTATGCATTGTAATCGGATGCCGGTCGTTTGTACCGCAGCAACAACCGCATAGTGTGTTTGCTTTTTGAACGAAACAAGCTGTTAATGCAGATGTCGATTACCTTTCACTCGAATAATTATGACACTTATTCTGGCGGCGGGTTCCATTTCGATCTCTTCCTTGATTCAATGTAAATTAAAGGAATAGAGAGAAAGAGTGTTTGTTAGCGTGTAATTTCATTGTCATTTCGGTTAATATGACGCAGAGCACGAAATCGATTTCCCGACTTTTTAATATTCAAAACGCGATTTCGGAACAGGAATAAACAGTTCCCCAATTAACACCGCATCGACATAGGAGGAACGTGCACCCTTTTTCCGTCGGCCCAAACATACACTCTGCAGTTTAGTAAATGTTGCCATTATCTGTGATTCGACGTGGACGATAAAGCTGCACATGTATAATACGTGAGCGGGATATAAATAGTCTTGTGTTAATACGAGCCATTCAATATTACAGAGTGCGAGCGAGACGCTCTGGGATGAGCGATGGCGGACGATAATGATTTACCCATTTATTCAAGTGTATATAGAATCGGAATTTGGTGGCTTCCATTTCATCCCTCATTACAGAAAATGCAAACTCGGGTGCGCCTAGACGCATAACTTTGGACTCCCTAAGTCACCGCGACATATTTATGCCGAGCAGTTCCAAACAGTTTCATATTTCTTCGCGCGAGCTCATTAAAAATTCTTTGCATCGGCGAGTTCTTAACCACCGCGCGCGGTTTTTCATTTCTTCGTCTGATCTGGATTACGCCGCCTCTTAAATTTGCTGGCCAAGAAATGGTTTTAATTCGCCCTTTGATCCGATAATGAGACGCCACCGGATTGTTTTGCAACTTTGGTGGTAGGGATTAAATCAAACTGCGACACGGATAAACTATATTAGTAATAGTAATCATGTACAATCTAAATCTGAGAAAAGACTATTGACATTTTTTTGACATTGTTCAGGTCAAGACCACCTATCCTAGAGGTTGCCACATTACCCCGTAGGGATTAAATCAAACTGCGACACGGATAAACTATATTAGTAATAGTAATCATGTACAATCTAAATCTGAGAAAAGACTATTGACATTTTTTTGACATTGTTCAGGTCAAGACCACCTATCCTAGAGGTTGCCACACAACAATTAGGTCGCTCTCGTTGTACATAGTCGTCCACGAAGTGTGAGTGACATGAGGTTACGCATTCGGATTCCAACGACTGACCTGGGTAATACTATGCCAGTAATCTGCCAACAGCATTCGGTTGGGGGACAATTGTCTCGTAAATCCTTCATTCCTGCTCTACGCACGATGAACAGGATATTGTGTTCTATACATTTTTGATACAGAATCCGAGCGTCGTAATCTACGAAAATAACGAGCGAAATTTGCGTCCGCATGTCGTTTACGGTCACGACAGCCATCAGTTAGTTCGTTGCATTTAGAAAAATTTAGTCTTATTGTTAGTGAAATGCATCAGACTGCTGCAACACCAACCACCACCAGACTTGTTACGAAATTCTGTTGAAACTGTTAACGCCGATAGCGACGGCCGGTTCTGTTTTCTTTATTTGGTTGGATGTTGAAAATGTGCTTTCTACTCTAGTCGAATATTTTACTACCATTTCCGGTTTATAAATTTCGGGACGGCTAATTGAGAAATTCGGTGAAACGTGTTATGTACAGGCTCCGGCAACGCTTTTATGGACACCCCCAAAAGCGTCTTTAATTTTGAAGATAAAAATTTGCAAATTGCGTAACGTTTATGGTTGATCAGGCTCGAGAATCTGACGCAAAAATTTCGTTTTTATTACGGTTACTTTGGCGTCGCGGCGCCTGAGAAGGGGAATGTTTAGCAATTTTTGAGATTTTCAAGGCTCTTGAAATATAAATTTCCAAAAATTATGGTTTCGGATGTAAACTTTTGAAATTTGGTACACTTAACAAGTCGGTCAAGGCTGATAAGCTCCACAAATTTCATTGCTGTAACATCAACAATAAAGGAATTACAGAGTGTTGAAAAAAAGTGGAGAAATTTTTAAAGCTCTATGAATAAAAATGTTATTGTAACACTAAAATTGAAGGAATTACAGAGCATTGAAAAATAACGGAGAAATTTTCAGGGCTCTCAAAATTTTTTTGAGCGATTTTTTTTCCAGTTCATGCTCGTAATAAGACACTCATTTTTAGCAATCTCCGCAAATCTAGTTCGCGTAGCACAAAAAATCAATAATATTTGGGGTGAATTTTTTACTGCTTTTAAAACAAAAATTTCTAAAAAATGTGGTTTTGGATGTAAATTTTTAAAATTTGGTGGCTCTAATAAGTCACTCAACGCTAATAACTTCCACAAATTTTATTACAGTAACACCATAAATTAAATTACAGTGTGTTGAAGAAAACTTGTACAGAATTCTTAAAATACAAGTTTTTAAAAAATGGAACCCTTTGATGTAAAATTTTGAAATTTGGTACTTTTAATAAGTCTCTCACGGCTAATAAGCTCGACGAATTTTGATATTGTAACACCAAAACTGAAGAAATCACAGTGGGTTGAAAAAAATTGCGAAATTTTAGATGGAAAATCTCAAACTAATTTTTTTAATTTCTGATAGTGTAAGTTTTAGTAGATTTTTCTTTATTTTAACAGTTTTACAATTATTCACAGATATACGAAACAAGCTAACTTTTAAAATCAAACTTAAAAACAGAAAAAAAATTTTAGACGATCTCTAAAAAATCTTTGAAAGAACCTTAAGGAATTCCTAAAGATTCCGAAAAAGTTCATGCGATGTTTCAAGAAACACAAAAATCGGAAGAAATAACTAAAACTGTTTTTTAATGTTCTGAATTCTCAAAGTTTACAAAGTATTCTTTTAAGTATTCTAAAAATCCAAGAATCCTCATGTACTCAAAAGCTTCTTAAAAAATGAAAGATAACATGAGGACTTAGAAAAAGCTAAAGAATGTTGGAAATTGCTAAAATATTTTGAATAAACCCAAAAAAAATGTCAAAGGAATTAAAAAATAATTTGTTTGAAAATCAGTTTTGATAAAAAAAAAAAATTAGCGATTGGTTTCACAACCGTTGAAAATCGCTAAAATTTACATTTTTAAGCGTCTCGATGCCGCAACTATCGGTGATAAAACCCAATTTTTTGCTCCAGATTCTAGAGCTTTGTCAACTAAGAGCGTCTGCAAAATTTTAAAATTTTATCGTTAAAATTAAAGCCGATTTTGAGGGTCACCACAGGTGCTGCCAGTAACAAAACTTACTCTTTTTCCTTGGTCTTGTTTAAGAAAACCTGCTTATCATACTCTTCCAGTGAAATATTGCTTGACTTTCACCCTTAATGCAACCTAATTCAAAAGAGTTGTTCCTTCATTTTCTACAAGGCTCCCTCTGAGAACTGACCTTTTTTTTGTTATAAACCTCACGAGAAGATAGTGAGATAATCTGCTCCGTTAGCATATTAGCATTATAATTGTAGGCTACGCCGGTAACTGTCGACTCTTTGTATTATTATAATGGTTTTTTTCTTAAATACCGAGCAGCTGTCCACATTCTAAGATCTCCCCTTGCTCCAAACGAGTTTTATTATTAGACGAATCTTAATTGCGGACGTTTGTCAAATATCAAACAACTTTGTATTAAAATTTCGTTGAAAAAATCGTATTCTAGGCCGTTATTAAATTATCCATGAACGTCAGTAAACCAGTTGGCACAAACTGCGAATGTTGATTTTGGGGGCTCTACAGCTCGGCGTTCATCAAAATTAATCGAAAAAAAAAACGCGGAAGTAGTAAAATTGATGCCGTTTCACCTGATACTTTCGGATCGTGTCAACCACGTGCCACTTGAAAAACACCCTTCTTAGACCCCATTTTCGGATCCTGTTGAAAGATAAATGGTCGGCCCGTTTAGGGATGGCACGTGGATGACGAAAAAAACAGGGGCAGGTATCTACCTGTTACTTTTATAGTGTTCAGGTCAACCTGAGGGGTGCTGACATTCTTCGATTCAAGTAGGTCCGAAATAATTCTTCTGTTGTTTATTCCACCTCCACCTACACGTTGAACATGATGGCATCGCACACTATTTAAATTATCATCTGGCGCGTTACCAACAAACATGACAAAAATACATTCGGTTCGTTCAATTCTGCAAATATCGCCACTTTTCATTGGCAACACCTGTTTTTCAAGTTGTTAGTTGGAATTTTTGGGTTTTTTTAAAGAAAACTGCAGCATGAAATGTTTTCAAATTTGGAGGATACATTTTTAGATAAATAATGAATAAAAGTTGAAATTTTCAGATGAAAATATTTAATTCTGCCCGAGTTATTACGAATCTCCCAAGCCACTAGAAAGAAAAAAACCTCCACTGCTGCAGATTATTTAACTAGAAGATTTTTTCCGTATGGTGAATCTCGATAGTGGAGAAATTTTAAAATTTGACGGATTTTTGAAAAAAAAAAATCGAATTTCGCTCGAAAATTTGATGATTTTTGGCCCGCCAAAATTACATTTTTTATACGATCGAAAAAATGGAGGTTCATCGTACAGAACAAGATATACAAAATAAAACAATGAAAACAACGTTTTGATTTGGTATTAGTAAACAAACAGATCCAAGGCCTTCAGAACCGCGTCTTCAGATCATTATTGAATTTATTAAATTGTGTGTAATTAGTTGCCTATAATAAACACATTAAATCATTCATTGATAACCCACTTTAATGCATGATTTCAGCCGACAAATCATGCATTAATAGTACCTAAAATTTATATACAAGCTGCTGCGTAATATGAACCAAAGCTACAGGGTGAACAAATAAATATGTTATTTTAACCCTTTCGAGCAGCAGTTCGAGCAGTTCATAGTTGCTAAGATAAGGCTTGAAAAACAGGCGAGCATAACTTCCGGATAAGCAAGCAAGTTTCACGAGTTGCCGAAGATGCTCTACGGCTTTACGCTACGATTCCTGCAAGAAGCCCTTCGAATCATGAAGTCGGGGAACGAAGCACTATTAATCCCTTAACAACAACCCACTTGGCTGTTGATGGATTTACCATCTTCTCCCTAAAGTTTTGATTAACACAGTTAACTTGTGGACTTTGCGTGACTCTAGACCTCACGCAAACCGTATTCCATGTCGGCAAAAGCACACCCAAATATTGACTGAGTGACCTGACCCACTTTTCACACCTTCCACGGGGCGTCCTGATCTTTTGTTGGCGAAAAGAAGAGATTTTCACGTTGCTACTGCTCGTGCAACGAGGGCGTTTAGAGGATTGCATAACAACCGCGCGTACAACGTCCGATTTTTCCGGAGAGATAATAATACTTCTTATAAATATTTAAAGAGCATTGTGCCGTTCAATTTGGGAATCATGAGGTCGACGTTGTCACAACGATGTCATTTTCATCCTTCGTCTCGGCGGAAAGCAAATTGCTATCAAACTCGGTATATGACAGACATATAAAGCGGGTAGAAGCCGAAGCGACGAATCGACCATCATTTAAACATGCAAGAATTGCCGAACGACAGCCGCCATATTGCTCGATGCAAATCTATGGTAATGAAGTTGGTGTGGTGGTTTGATTGCATTGCTATCAGAGGACACGTTGTTTATATGGAATAAACACATTGTTGCTGCTTATATCTTCGGCGATCAATTGCGATGTCAGGCCAAGAACCTCATTCCTGGAGGTGTCGTCATTATTTGGGTTTCGCGCGGAATGCGCTCGAGAAGACAATATCTTTAAATTATATCGAATGATGGCGCTCCCTCAGCCGGAATTTGGCAATTTTCCAGTGAGAGTAAAGAATGAGCTGCAGGAATTCAAATCGAATTAACACGGAATGTTGTATTCTCACCTGTGCATCGAAGAGTCGCAGAAAAAGTCGTACATTACCGGGGTGTCTAGTAATATCTACAGGGTGTCTCAGAACTCGCGCCAGAGAGAGCAAGCAAGAGAACTTCCAATTTTCGTGAATAAAAATTTGTAACTTCTGTAATTTTTACTCTATGGCATTGAAATTTGGAGAATTTTGTGTTTCTAGAATAGTTTTCAACTCCATCAAATTTGAAAGTTCTAGAACAACGGAAACTATTTTAAAAAAAAATGAGTTTTGTGGAAAAACTAAAAACTTCCAACTTCCGTAAATAAAAATTTGTAACGTTGGAAACTTCAACTCTATTGTAATGAAATTTGGGCAATTTAATACTTTTAATATGGTTTTTAACTCTCCCAAATTTGAAGGTTTTAGAACAAAGGAAACCATTTTTTTGAAATTTTAATTTTGTAGGGAAACTAAAAACTCAATTTTCGTAAATAAAAATTTGTAATTCTAGTAATTTTAACTATATGGCGATCAAATTTGGGCAATTTAATATTAGAATGGTCTAGCAAAAAGGAAACATATTTAAAAAAAAAAAGAGTTTTGTCAGGAAATCAAAAACTTTCAATTTTTGTAAATACAAATTTGTAACTCCGGTAATTTCCACTTTATAGCAATAAAATTTGGGGAATTTAGTGTTTTTAAAATGGTTTTCAACTCCACCAAATTTGAAAGTATAACCGGAAGTGTCACGTAAATGTGAATCTATTTATTCGATTCGTCTTATCCGCTTACTTTAGTCCCCAAGATTTCAAATTCTTTTGCATTTTCTGAGAAAAATGGCAAAACGTACATACAGGATGTACCAGAACTCGCGCGCCAGAGAGCAAGGGAAGGTACCGACAGCAATACAGATGATAAATTTCAAAACAAAAAATGACTAAGTTTAATAGTATTCGAGAATTGATAAAAAGTTCACTACCAATCCCGAAAGCTTATTCGAGAAGTGGAGTAAATGGCCATCCCAATTTCCTAGGCAACAAGAGTCTAATGCTTAACTGACCAATGCATGATAGTATGTGTCCATAGTTACCAATTTTCAAATTCTGTTCAGCTTCGGGATTGGCTACAGTTTTTTGCCTTATCTCGGTTATGTTTTGAGTTAAAAAATTATGGTTTCAAAATTTTGGTTCAGAATTGTTGCCTCCATAAGCCCTTTCTCTCTGGGGCGCGAGTTCTGTGACACCCTGTATACGTTTACAACGGTTAAAGGGTTAATTAGGAGCGCCTTTTCGGAAAATTGTCAGCAGTGCTCGGTATAAATCTGGATTAGTCGGAACTCTTAATAAATATGGAGGAGTTGGTCCGCGCAGCCTCGCAAGGATCGGGAATACCTGGAAGACTCGGCGAATTTAATTTACAACTGCCGGTAAGAGAAGGTAGAATAAGCGGAGCAAATTTGGCCATACATAACCGAGAAAATCCTGAAACGGCCATTATACGCTAGATAAACTTTGGAACAATATACACAGGCGGTTGGCAACGGGTGTGTAGCAAAGAATCGGATTGGGCGCTTTCCAAGGCGTATTAAGGCAGTTTCAGAAAACATTCTCTTTGAACGTACCGAAGTGCTATGCATAAACTATTATTAGAAGTTGGGGGTCTTATCATCTCTCGGTTCCAAGTACAATATAATGTGCCGTATAAAAGCCATTTTAAACTTTGAGCAAAGATCAATGGAAAATTTGGATCGCGAAAATCTTCCCCGATAAATCAGTGACGGACAAGTGGCGCGAACTGATTCCGGGCGAGTGTATAATTGCCCGATTAATCATCTACCGCAATAACCTGAGATCTCGACACGTTCGTGCCCATAATTACAGCATCACCACGTTGTAATTATGGACAAGAGGAGCATCGCCATCGTCCGGAAGCTCGCAAAGCTCCTTAATACTCTCGCCGAAGTTTTATGTTTACCATAAAGAACTCAAATTTAAGATGGGATCCCGAACGCCGGCGATATATCACTAGCGCCCCCGGAACTATCAAAACTTGTTCATTGCACCTGTTATTAACTTCCGGGATTTGGCCTCTTTAATTTGAACAGGGGAAGCGTCTGATTATTTTCCTCGAGTTGTACATGTGCCGCTTTTGTGTTTTTCTTGTAGTCGTGCATATTTGATGGTTCGTCGCCTGGTGGCGCGCAATTGCCGTCCGGGCTGTTTATCCATATTTTATTCCGCAAGTTCCCGTATTGCTGCGTTCCCTCATCGTCTGCAATACAATCTTTTCTATTATTCATCTTCCCTCGGCATCTTTGTATTTTATCTGGACGGAACCTTTTCTCCGTCACACTTTGGTGAGCCTTGTTGTTTATCTCCAAACACGACGATTTTGCGTGCCGTTCCTGCTTTTGTCGTTCGATATTTTCAATATTTGACATTCTTATCTCGTTTATGGAATCCTGCTTGCTTTATATTACTGTAAATTTTCCGGTACATGTTCGAAAAGAGCGTCAAACTTGCGGTCTTCCGACAAACGCGTTAGCGTATCGTCCCTCTGCATTCTTATCTGGAGGTTTTATTACTAGTCGTTTTCTTCTATTTTTATATATTGAATATGTTGTATTAATATTTTGTTTCTTTGCAGGTGAGCCAACACGGTTTTTTTTCGTAGTGACAAAAACATAAGCGTAAGTAAGTTTTTTATTAATTGGACGAGAAAGTTGGTCATTTACATGAGGGTGCAGTTTTGCGACACGAACTGAGAGCGATTGGAGATAATTTTGAATTTGTAGAGAAACTAAACATTTTTATTCTGGTAATTTTAACTCGATAGCAATCAAATTTGGGGTGTTTATTGTTTTAGAACAAAGGAAACCATTTTTTTTATTTTAATTTGGTAGAGAAAAATAAACTTCCAATTTTTGTAAATAAATATTTGTAACTCTTGAAATTTCACCTCTATGGTAATGAGATTTGGGGATTTTAGTGTTTTTAAAATGGTTTTTAACTCCACCAAATTTGAATGTTTTAGAACAAAGCAAACGATTTTTAAAAATTTTGAATTTTGTAGAGAAACTAAAAACTTACAACTTTCGTAAAAAAAAATGTAACTCTGGAAGTTTTACCTCTATAGCAATGAAGTTTCGGGAATTTAGTATTTTAAGTGTGGTTTTTAAGTTCTCCAAATTTGAATCTTCTAAAATAAAGGAAACGATTTTTAAAAATTTGAATTTTGTAGAGAAACTAAAAACTTCCAACTTTCGTAACTAAAAATTTGTAACTCGGGAAGTTTTAACTGTATGCCAATTAAATTTGGGCAATTTAGTATTTTTGATATGATTTTCAACTCCACCAAATTTGACTGTTCTAAAACAAACGAAACCATTTTTAAAAAATTTCAATTCTGTAGAGAAACTAAAAACTTCCAGCTTTCGTAAAAAAAAATTGTAAGTTTGGAAGTTTTAATTCTATAGCAATGAAATTGGGGAAATTTAGTATTTTTAGTGTGCTTTTCAAGTCTACCAAATTTCTAGAATAAAGGAAACGATTTTTAAAAATTTGAATTTTATAGAGAAACTAAAAATTTCCAATTTTCGTAAATAAAAATTTGTAACTCTCGAAGTTTTAACTCTATGGCAATGAAATTTAGGGAATTTAGTGTTTTTAAAATAGTTTTCAATTCCACCAAACTTGAATATTCTAGAACAAAGGAAACAATTTATAAATAAAATAATTTTGTAGAGAAATTAAAAATGTCCAATTTATAAACAAAAATTTGTTTTTCGTAACAATTTTTTATTAGTATTTATATGATCGATCAACGTCAAAATATTACTTGGTCACAGGAATTTCATAAATAAAAATAAACGTCACTGCTTTCCAGAAATATTTTATGAAACGATGCCAAACTAGCAAATCTGTAACAGTATGAATAATTTGGGACTATGGAGACTGTAATAAACCAAAGTCAAATTTTTAATAGCACGCCTCGTGTTCGTAACTTTGTTGCACCTAAATTGTGGGAAGACTTTATAAATTGCAGCTAATCTTAAAAGCGATTTGTCGTCATCAAAAGCTGAATAAGCAAACACTGTATATACATACAGGGTGATTCACAATGTTCTCAATTTCTTCGTGAATAATTTTGGAAATATATTCACCGTATAATCGTTAATTGAGCTGAAAAAGAAGACTCCAGCAATGTTGCGGTTCGCCCGGTATTATCAAATAAAGCCCACAATCATTGAATTTCAAAGTAGACAAGTTTCTGTTTTGTAAACTGGATATGGAATAATAAAGATGTCAAACTTATAAATCACATTTTCTCTTATAAACTTAAATCCTGTAGAAACACATCAGCCGGGAAAAACTTGATAAATTTAAAATTACCTCAAAAAGAATAACACAAAGGATAGACTTTTTTCCTTCTTTCCGTCTTTCGTTCACTTTCCTCCACTGACTACATTGCCAAACAAACATCGGCTCGCAGCGAAAACATAATCCAGTTATTGTAACACACTTTGGCGTTTTTCTTTCGGGGACAATTACACAGTCGGGCGTTTTTGATTCAGTGTCAAACAACAATGCAACCGCTTTGTCGGGGAAAGTCTCGAATATAAAACTTTGAAACCTAATTCGAAATGGCATGCAAACCCTTGTTAACGCAGACATTGAGTCCTCAGCCAGTTAAATTTCGCATTGGATTCAGAGCCTAGATAACGTCGGCGAAAAGTTTTAAACGCGCTCGTAGTACGTAGAACTAATACGTTTCGCCATGTGGCACAAAACTCATCTCAACTTGGTCCGCTTTCGTGCTTTTCTTTTTCTTTCAACCTTCTCGTTGGCCCTTTCATATTTTGTGTTATAAGAAAGTCGATTCGTTTCCCAACGGCCACGACTTCAACCTGGCTGGCTCGATCTTTTCTTGATTACCGCCAGTCTCTACGTTGCCACATGTCGCAACAAAAGTTCTCCTATAAAGTCGAAACACAATCACCGAACCAATAAAGAAGTTTTCGGTTTGATAAATCAATTCGACAACATGGGCTAAAATCGACCCTTTTAAATTCCGCGCCGTTATCAAAATCAATACGTTTCTTCCTCGCGATATCGGATCAAAACTTTCAGTCGCATAAAGAGTAGATTCTATACTAGGTGGCTCTCAGAAATCTGTGGATCTCGCTTTTGTCGTGGACCTCGCTTTTTCGTGGTGTTGGATATTAATTTGCTTATTTGCTATACTATGAAACAAAGAAGGCCCCGGAAAAGCTAGGTCCATGAAAAAAGTGAGATCCGCCTAGTTAAGATAATCAATACGTTTCTTCCTCTCGATATCGGATCGAAAACTTTACGGCAGTCGCGCAAAGAATAGAATCTATATTGCGCCGTGTTTATATCGCAAGGAAATGCTGCTGCCATCGAGAAAGTTATTTCGTCGGATCCGAGAGAGGAAAGTTATGCACGCACCTAAATATCAAGGGTAAGCCCGTTATCTTCCCAAAGCCGCGTTTCTGTACTTTATCAACGACCCTGAGTTTCACTTCATCTGGCTTTAGAGGCAACATGGGTCGCGTTACACAATTATAACTCGAGAATTTGGCGAGTTACATGCTCCGTTCGTATAGAGGCATATCTATCACGCGGTTATTTGTGGAGATGGCGAAAAAGACGCGGTTTTATATGGAGATTGGGGACTATTTAGGAACTTAAACATCCCAAATTGACTTCATTACGTATGCTATTAGCGTCACTCAAATTTTGCGGAAATAAATCAACTCAATAAAGCTCATTGTTCGGAAAGGAGTCGGTAGAAGATATTACATTGTTCGTATACTCCGAATATGAATATATCAAAAGAACTACTTAATGTATTGTCGAATAAGCCGTTCACTCAGTCATTACAGCAGTTTTATGCATCACGTTGTACTTACAGAAAATAGCTCCAACGTTTTTCTTCAACGTTATGCGAAAGATAAATCCAATATAGCTCCCTCCGCGATACTGCTAGTCTCGTTGTCGCTCTAACGATTATGTTTATTATCCAACAGAATACGCAATTAACGACAAGACTCTCATTAAGACAACAAATACTAAAATACAAGACAGGAGATATTACCTGATAATACGGCCAGCTGGCGCAGGACAAATTTCCAGGGCGCAATTTTCTTAAATATTTATCGAATTTTCAAACAATTATGCGCGGAATGTTTCTATCGGAAAAGTATTAAGGGAAATTACTGTGTGAACGCCGAAACGGGGCTAGTTACGGTCGATACGAAAGATAAAATCGCCGAACTGAAGTTTGAAAATCGTACAGTCCACGAAACTACAATTCTTCTGGAAAGGCATTCGACGTGGGTGCCTGAAGAGAAATATGTCGCTCACACAAAAAGCGGACTATGGAGATGTGGGTGGTTTTAAATGGGATTTTGTCAAAGGTCAATTAACACTGTGGATAGTAACAATGGGACAGGAAAAGTGGCGTCTCTTTTTTAGACAAAGGCTTCAAAATACACTCACGTTCAAAATTTTCCACTTCTGAAAAATTCTAATATCTGTATTTCTTGTTCTAAAATTTTGTGCTTTGGTGCAGTTAATAAACACTTTAGAAGTAGGAACCTCCATAAATTTCATCGTCATATCTGAAACTAACATAGATACAAATTTTAATAAAAACAAGTTTAAAATATTTGAAGCGTAGCGTATGCAAAATTCCGAGGCAGCAAAAGCCTAGGCAGAAAAGTGTTTCCTTGACAACGGACGCTTTTCATTACATATAACATTGCCTACGACTAAAAAAATAGTGACTTTTTGTGACGTTTGGAAAAAAACGTTTTTCTTTCGTCGATTGACATTTGAGTTCGATGTTTGTGGCGCTGCCGTCGTGCTTCTGTCACTAAATCGAAAACTCATCGTCATCACATAGAAAATCGCAGTTTTTCGTACCCGTGACCGCGTGCATTGTTCAAATTTCGTGCGAATTCGTCTTTTTCCGTTATGATTCAATTTGTTTAATTTAATTGATACACAATTGGCAGTAAATATAATTCGGAAATTGCCGCAGTCAACAGTGCTGGTTTATGGAGGAAATATTTAACATTTTAGTTTAATGTTAAATGTTTTGAAAAGTTAGGGACAATATTTATCCAGGCGACTAGGTTTGCTCAATATTTAGCGGTGTTTTTATTTACGCCCGCAATCCAACAGGTGGTGTTTTCGAAAGAAAAACAGATTATAGTAATTGGTGTGATTTTTAATTTGAAAATTCTAATTTACTTAAACAGTATGAATAATATTGACGGAGTTGAAAGCTTCGCGTGGCTCTTCATAAATTAGCAAAGCAGACGTCTGAGAAGATTACAGCTTGCCTTGTAATTTAGTGACAAAACAAAGATATACCTCTTGAATCTTAACACGAAATGTTGCAACGGCGATACGACGAAATTAATTATCTTGATTCGTACTTTCCTATTGTGTGGATTCGCAAGAAACTTGTTGACACCCAAAGATTCGGAATATTTCGTACACAAATGGTTGTGACATTCGTAATGTGCCTAGAGACTGCAGATGCCTCGCTTGCAAAAACCAGTTTCAATTTCGGCGTACTATTCCGATTTGATTTAGTTTTTTTGTCCTTGCATTCGACCTCGTCAAAGTTAACATCGTTCCGGCATCTCGATCGCGTTCATTAAAATCCCATAAAAGTGCGCGAGGAGGTAAAGTAGAGACGACGTCGATGAGATCGCTCTTTGGCGCCACAACACGTTATCGTGCCAATCAGCGACTTGCCAAGCTTTTGACGCTAGAGCGTCGGAACTTCGACGCACATTACGTGTCACTCGAACCTTATCAATCTCCATTATTACACTGAACTTGTTGAACCGCAATTTCATCGAAAGAAAGAAAAGCGCCGCAACTACGCCCAAAAGAAAACGTACAAACTTTCATTAGTGGTAATGTAAACAATTGGCGTGATATACCACGATTAAACAGGTGGCGCCACTCGCCAAATGTAGTCCGCGTGGCGTCGCCGCGGCTTCGTCGTCATAGCGACGCTCTATTGATTGGAAAACAGGTCGAATGGTCGTCATCGTCAGTCTGTCGCCTCATTTCCAACTAGTGTGTGACCTTGGCACGGATTCGATAAGGCCACAAAGGCAGATTTCCACGATTGGACCACTAAAAATGAAGATTTTACGTCTTTGGGAAAGGCGTTAAAAGCTCATTTTTCGGACGCTTCATCAAAAAATGTACGCATGTGACGGCGGCGATACATTGCGCCGTTTTGACAACGACAATATATCATCGTCCACCTTATATTGGATTGTCCACGTAATCTGTAGCTGCCAGTCTCACTTTGCTGTTAATTGTACAGCTGCGGATCTGCCGGACGATAAATGGAGAAAAATTTAGATCTAGCACAAAACATAAGAGTCAAATTATATACCTTAAGTTTAACATATAAATCAAATTACATACCTTACATTTAACATAAAAATCAAATTACATATCATTTTTGGTAAATCAGAGTACATTTGACGATCTGCATAAATCTAATTCTTTATGGGAATGTACTTTGAAGTTTGTTGATAATCTCAGATCCATTTTTTTTTTATTTTAGGTTAAAAATCTTCTTTTTTTTTCGAATTAAAGCCGATTTTGAAGCTTTGAAATTTAGTTACTACTCTTGCCAACTGTCACATTTAGGATGTTCAGTTTTCTCCAACCTTGGTGACTTGTGACATGTGAATGGATATCCTGATTATTTTTCCTGCAGACATTACCGATTTACAAAGGAGCAATTTTTGGCATTAGTAGGATTTGAAACGAATAAGTGTCAATTTAATATGACTTTTTATAATAACTTAAAAACTAACAAAGATACGAATTTTATTAAAAAAATTGGAAATTTTTGGTTTGTTCTGAAATGAAAAATTCTAAAGTCTCTAAAAATTCTAAAAAGAGTTTAAAATATTAGTTTTTCGAAATCCTTTCTAGTTTTCTCTAAAATGGAATACAAAAATGTGGAGAACGCAAGACTTTTGAACGTCATTGTATAATACCAAATTAAATGTTAGCTCAAATTGGGCAAGCCAACGACCTCCTTTATAGCAAAATCGGTCCGAAACAGATCGTTGAAAAATAAAACCATCGCTCATCCCTCCGTGACCTGCTCTCCGAAGCCCATTTTCCCACATGTTCAATTTAAGTCTTATTACCAGGTAAATTGGTGCGAAGTAGTTGATCGTGCCGGCAAGGAATGCGCCTTATGAGCCGAAATTCCTCTGGCAAATAATTAAAAGACCGCCGCAACGGCCGCTCTTACGATGACAGTGTCCTTGGCATCATTTATCTCTTGGCATTCGCGTACGAAGAGAGAACATCCGTTATTTGAGAGAGCAGGGTATCTTGTCGATGTGGGGACTTACTTCCGTTTCGCTGATTAGAAATCCGCCAGATGCGAGATTAGTCTCTCAATTTTCAAAGCTGAAGCGCGGCTTTCGGTGGGGGGGTGGTGAGAACTGATCTGATCAGGGACTTATTTCGTTTGAACGTTGGCGTGCGTTACACGCAGAAAAGGCGCCGGCAGGATTAATATTGTATCCCGAGCACTTCATTAGCTCCATGATCTTATCGCGGACGATTTGATAATCTTTGAACACATCTTTAGAATATCTGAAAGGACGAGCACATGCTCGAACATCAGGACGAGCTACAATGAGCAGATAATTAACGCTGAGCCGGCGAGATGGTGCGGAGATATTAGTAGTTTCAACGCCCTGCCAAGAGAATCCTTTTTGAAGGAGATCCAGAGCTATTTTTCTTTCTTATCGCTCTTTTATTACCACGCTGTGTACAAACACAAACATCTTCCGCCAATCCCAATATGTGAATAAAGTTGGGCAAATTTTAAGTTTGCAACTATCGTTACGATGAAAAATCGTTTGGAAGAGAACTTGGACCATTAGCGTCTGGAGGACTTCAATGAAGCGTAAGAACAGCCAATTACGATATTTTCTTCTCAACTTTCTGGTTTATTAAGTTCCTAATTCACGTTTTACCAAAATTTTCTAAAATGACTGAACTTCGGCAATTAGAGAATACAAAAGGGCCATTTTTCCTGCAGAGAATTTTTGTAGGTGCTGACTTTTTCAACTCCTGCAGTTCCTGCGAAATGTCACCAAATTGAAGGACTTCTAGTTGTGGCGCCATCTATTGATCAAAATTGACACTTGTCCGTTTCAAATCCTGCTGATGCCAAAAATTGCTCTGACGTTTAAAATTTTCATTATTTTTTTTTAATAAAATTCGTATCGTTAATTTTTAAGTTATGACGATAAAATTTCTGGAGGTCACTATTTCTAAAGTGTTCATTAATTGCACCAAAGCACAAAATTTTAGAACAAGAAATAGAGATTTTAGAAACTTTTACTTTAGAAGGAACCAAAATTTTTTAACTTTTTTTAATAATGTTTAAAATACAGTTATGCCCATATTTACATTTTTATATTTATTATAGTTTTATAAAGGGGTGCAAGATTTTTGAACGTGGGTGTAGTTTGAAGTACTGGCCGTTTGTCTGATGCAAAACGTTCCATCGCTGTTGCAACATATTAAAAAGGTTAAACAAATTGTTATTATAATCGTAGGAAACTAGCTCATGCCGTTACTTTATTACTAAAGTTTGAGCTTCCCAACTAAAACTAAAAAGGCGTTTGATGTGCTAATTAATTTCCGCAGGATGATTAAACTCCAGATTTATCTCATAGGTTGAAAAAGACGCAGAAAACCAAACAATATACTTTGAGTCGACGACAAGGGACGATGAAAAATTCATTGTAATTAATTTAACTCTTGGGTCGAGTTTAAGGAGAAAATCCGTTGAACGACCAAAATTAAATATTTAGCTTGTCGGATGGAAAGCGGGATATGCTTCCGCAAGAAAATGAGTGGTTGCTTCTAGTTAAATTGCATTACTTCCACATCAAAAACAAATCATTTTTGTATTGCGATTTCATCACGAACCATTTCAGTTTGTCTTCTAAATTGATCGACGAGTACCACCGATATTTAAAAAATAACGAGTTTCTGATAATTATTCAGCGAGTGCTCTTGAATCTCCCGATGACTCTCGAAGAATCGCGCTTCATTAAATCCAACATGCCTGCTCGAGTTGAATCTTTAGTAATTGTTTGGTTGTTTTCGAATTTTCGCAGTCTGGGATTTTATTTACTTTTTTCATTCCTGTATTACACCACTTTGGAAATTATAATTCCGAACTCAGTTGATTGGGAAATACGTTCTAGACCGCAGCTATTTGTCTGCCTCGGCAAGTAATGCATACGAGGCCCCGAGAGACAGATACGGGGCGATATATGGTTATTGGGTATCTATCGGCCTTTGCATGCATGTATTGTAATGCTCTCCACTGCAAATCATTCCCATCATGTCATGCATTTCCCGAGCATATTCGCAAGAAGAGTTTGATTTCGATAATGGAGAAAATAATATTTGTGGCTCTTGAAGCCGCATCGAGGACTCCCGAAATTTCCCCCTTGAGTGCAGTTACCTCCGTTGCCCTTTCATTGTTTTTTAACTCACTTTGTGTGAGTTTTTACTTACTTAACGGATATTTGTCTTGTAATTTTATGGACCTCACGTCCGCATTAATTCGTTCATTGCTTATCAACACAAACCGTTTTGTCGGGCTTATAAATTTTAATCCTTCATAGCAAAGGAGCCCCATGACTACTTCTCGTGCTTATTTTCCATTAGTCATTCATAAAGGCCAGGCAGAAACGTAACGCATCGTGGACGGGCGAGCCGTCTCCCAATCAGTCGTTGGGCAGGTAAACGGGTCCTGAGGGAAGCGGCCCGAGCACGTAGCTAACTCACGTCTCCCCAGAGGATGACCGACTGAGCAAGGCCCGTCGAAACTATCGTCGTTGGACATAACAATAAATTCAGAGAACAGTTGCTGGTCGCCTCGACTGGCCCTTCGCTAACGACTTTACGCAAGGCAATAACATACATTCGAAAACAGCAGTCCAGCGCGCTGCCCGTCGATTAAATAAATGGAAATTACATCAGGTTGATCGGAATTGCCCACGATCCCGTGCGAATTGATGATGAGCTACTCAAATATTAACGAAATTGGTTTTCTGCGTGTTACTCGTGGAACGCTGGTTTTTTCCTATATGAAAACTGGATATTTAATTAAGGAAGTTTATCAGTTTTTAGCGGGCTCGGATGCTATTAATCATTTTGGTAAGTGTTGGTATGGGATGGTACAGTCAGTGGCAGAAAAAATTGTGGTATCGATAATGTGCATCTTCATAAAACAATGTTGCATATTTGAGAGCGAATTCTAAAGGAGAAAATTGCGAGATAAACGATGGCCAAAACCGTTTCTTTCGATCTGGCGTAGTTTGCGAGATATTGAGCACAAATTGTTTCGAAAAATAAAAAAAATTCAAAACCTGTGTCTGTTGTTCGATAACTTTGAAATTTGCTACTAATAATAAGCAACCGAAAATTAGTAGCGTCTCCAAATTTCAATGTTTAGAGATTAAATATACCGAAGTTACAACCATTTCAAAAAAAATTTCTTAATTTTAGCTTGGAAATACAAAATTTCCAAAATCTGTGCCTGTTGTTCGGTATGTTTGAAATTTGGTACGAATAATAAGCAACTGAAAAATAATAACGTCTCCAAATTTCAATGTTAAAATATTAAATCTACCAGAGTTACAACCATTTCAAAAAAAATGGGTTAAAATTTCTTGATTTTAGCTCGAAAATAAGAAAATTCCAAAATCTGTGTCTGTTGCTCGATAACTTTAAAATTTGCTACAAATAATAAGCACCTAAAAAATAATAACATCCCCAAATTTCAATTTTTAGAGATTAAAAAAAACTACCATAGTTATTTAAAAAAAAAATGGGTTAAAATATTTTCATTTTAGCTGAAAAACAAAAAATTGCGAGCGTTAAATTTAAGTAGATTTGCGTCTAAAAAATCGCCACTACTTTCCAGCTTTCTGCTTGAATATGAATTTCTAAGGACAATATCATGATTCGAAACAAAACCGACTAGAAAGTATCGATCTATTTTCATTGTAACGAAACACTCCGTTTCCGTTCAACACTTCATCAATTATAGCCCAACCTCTTTGAATAACTACGTACACAGTGATTGCGTCTAATTAATTCAGTGTTAAACTGATAATGGCTGTTTACCCGTCATTTTTTGTAAACTAATAAGGCCCAAAGATCCGCCAGCAAATCGCGATACACGATGTCAAAGAAGCTCCCAATGTACGTTTGTGTTGACAGAACTGTGGTACATATTTACTTTATGTGGTAAATATCAGAAGGAGCTTTTCTCAACTGGTAATAAGCGAAAAGAAGCTAAGACGTTGTATAATGGATCCGTCTACGTTTCCAAGGCAACTTATTGATATTTGTGTTGCCGGTGCTACTGCTGCGAATCGAACCGTGATTATAATGGAATTTTCGTGTTTATTTCGAGTGCAATCGGTTTGTTCTGTTTTGTTAATACTTATTTCAGCGTCGTTAAACACGCATGATATGTTTTGGGTGAACGAAGTCGCTTATTTTTCACTAGCGAACTGAAGAGAGGATTGCTTGGGGTTATAGAGGTTAACTAGGAAAGGGAAAATCGAAGATAATTTCTACCATACGAAATCCATTTGCTCGGAAATTTTATGTCTGAAGGTTTATTTCACATATATTTTATTATCATCGTCGTTATTATTATTATTATTACTTGTTTAAAGTGGTGTTCTTTTGAACGACTGGTATTTCAAGCAATCATTCCGAAAGCCAAATGAGTAAAATGCTCGGACTTTAACACTTTGCTTGCACTACAAAAGATAATTTTCCGGCCTAATGAAATAAATGACGATTCTTCTCGGACGACAGTTGAGTTTGTGTCAATTTAAATTCATAGATGGCGCCACAAGCGAAAAGTTCGCTACAGGAAAAACGAGCTTTTTCATCGCCTGTTATTAACTTGCGTAGGAAGTTATACAACTTCGCAGCGTCGTGTCAATCACCGAATCAACAATTCATAATTCACTGTTGTGAATGACGCTTTCAAGTTTTTTGAGACGCCGCGATTTAACTTGACGGCTATTTAACAAGGATTTTCTGAATAATTAAATTTGCACAGTCCGACCAAGCTCACAAAAGCCCCGAAGGCACCGCCAACGAGACAAGTACACTCGAAGTAAAAGTAACGATTTTGGCGGAAGTTTCCTCAGCAAATGTCCACTTTGACAGCTGGGGAAATGTCAACATGACAAGGTTGGCATTATTTTCCACCAGAAATTGACATGCGACTGCTGTGTATTAATTGACGTAACGTACACGGTCGTCTTTTGTACCCCAAAGCCCGATTCACACCGCCCTTGCAAGATTTGCAACACGAAATTCGTGGAGCGATGCAGTAGATTTATGAGTTATGAGGACAAATAATAAGCAACTGAAGAATAATAATGTCTCCAAATTTCAATGTTAAGACATTGAAACTACTAGAGTTACAACTTTAAAAAAAATGTGTTTAAATTTCTTGATTTTAGCTCGAAAATAAAAAAAATCCAAAATCTGTGTCTGTTACTCGATAACTTTGAAATTTGCTACAAATAATACACAGCCGAATAATAATAACGTCTTAAAATTTCAATCTTAAGACGTTTAAACTTCCAGAGTTACAACCATTTAAAAAATTGGATTAAAACGTCTTGATTTTAGCTCGAAAATAAAAAACATATTAAAATCTGTGTCGGTTGTGTGATGACTTTGAAATTTGCGACAAATAATAAGCAACTGAAAAATAATAACGTCACCAAATTTCAACGTTAAGATATTAAAACACCAGAGTAACAACCATTTCAAAAAACTGGGTTAAAATTTCTTGATTTTAGTTCGAAAATAAAAATATTCCAAAATCTGTGTCTGTTGCTCGATAAAACTTTGAAATTTGCTACAAATAATAAACAGCCGAATAATAATAACGTCTCCAAATTTCAATGTTTAGAGATTAAAACTACCACAGTTACAGCCATTTTGAAAAAAATGTGCTAAAATTTCTTGATTTTAACTCGAAAATAAAAATTCCAAAATCTGTGTCTGTTGCTCGATAACTTTGAGATTTGCTACAAATAATAAGCTTACGAAATTCGTCGAGCGGTGCAGTAGATTTATGAGTTATGAGGAGTGTCCACACTCCACAGCAAGAAAAAATTGTTAGTTTACCCGTGATGGAGATTA
The DNA here is from genome assembly GCA_029298725.1 of Gnatocerus cornutus. Classification (NCBI taxonomy): domain Eukaryota; kingdom Metazoa; phylum Arthropoda; class Insecta; order Coleoptera; family Tenebrionidae; genus Gnatocerus; species Gnatocerus cornutus. The sequence continues at coordinate 12,842,835 of CM055513.1, forward strand.
GAGGAAATAAATTCTCCGTTGCAACAGGTTGGTGGGAGGTTTTGATGGCGACAAAAAACGTTTTAACGTCGTTGCCATGACGATCAGAACTTGGGCCTTTTCTGTGGCGGCACACAAACACGTAATGAAGGAGTCGTGTTGCACAATTAAAAAAACTCTCCCCATAAGTGAGCCGAATTAAGGGCGAAAATATGTATTCCGCTCCTCTTTAATTGCTCTTTTCGCCTAAGAAGAGAGCATTGATTGTGTAACGTGGAGGGAAAACTCCGATTTGTCACTGTCGCCGCGTTCCCTCCGATGACCGTCTGTTTTCTCATTTACAAACCGATTTGTTGGTGTCACAGCAGCGCATGAAATTAAACGGCCTCTCCGGCAGTAAAAAGGCCCGGAAAACTTAATAAACCGTATAGGCAATGTTTGGCGTCCGAGGGCAAGATGACCGTCCTCTCGGACATTCGAGATTGCCAAAGCAGGTGGACTCCTGGGACGCGTTGAACCGCTGCGTCAACCTCGATTATCAACATTCCGTGCCAGAAATGCTCTCCATTACGACAATGCTTCACATTGTATAGTCATACCTTCGGGGGTGGCGCGAAAATTAACCGCACTCTCTGTGGAACTTGGGTGCTTGTCGCGCCACTAGCTTGACCCGGGAAATGAACATAATGTACTCTAATTTCAACTCGCTGATGATTCGGAGTGTTGAAAGTGACCAGATGAACTGATTTTAGGCGTCGTAAAATGCAAAAGTTTGCCTGGAGCTGTAATTCCAAGGAAGCTCTCTAAATTTTCATTTTTCATAAAATATGAGAGCGTTGTTAAAACAAATTTAAGAAAATTGCAAGGAGTTAATCCTACTTTAATTAAGCCTTGAGTCTTAATTAAATAAGTAAAAATTAGAGAACTCGCCGGAAAAATCTCGGAATAAATGCTCGCGTGCACATTTCCAACGCTAGTCGAGACCCACCCATCTGCCTATCTCCGTAGATAGTTAGCTCAACTTTTACGAAAATAGCTGATACTAAGCCCGTTTTTTCCCTTTCGCTCTTTCTTGTCCATTCGTTCGCTTCAGCGTTATCAAACGAAGCATTCGAGCAAAAGAAATTAAGAAGTTAACCGCCAATTCTCCACGGGAATTTAATATCCCTCAAAATCCCTTCTTTCGCTCAGATCTGAAGGGACTAAATACCGTCTTAGTTCTGCATTAAAACTGAATGTATCATACACGTTTTAGCAACGACCACAAAATAGGCAAAATAGACACAAAAATTTCAATAGTTTGGAATAATTCCTATAAGGCTGATTTTTGTGTGGACGTTCATTTTATTGTTACAAACAAAATGTTAAAAGTTCCTATCTATAGGTGTGCTGCTAAAAAAGTTACGCGCTGGTAAATGTCGGAGAAAACAAATATTTGCAAATATCGGGTCACTGGTGATTCCAAAAATTATAAAAATTGTACTTTATTAAATTTGCCACAAAAAAGATCTCGTCATATTTCTCGTAGGAGTTACCATTTTTGAGATTTAAAATTATTTTTCAAAACTTTAAGAATTTTATTCTTTGCCCCACAGTCGAAACATAGGGCTTTGTGCCTTTTTTAAATTGAGGAAGCATTGAGTGAACTTAACTCACGAAATTTTCCAGCATCTTATGAAATTAATCTTCTGTAAATTCATTTTCGTGGTACTTATTTTCTTCGAAAACTTCTTCTAGTTTTTGAGAGTCCTCAGAAGAACAGATTGGATTTTATGTATATCTTTGTTGAAATCGTACCATTTAGACTAATTTACCTAAGATTTAGGTAAGATGAATCGCGGCAATTATCACATACTGTTGAAAAATAAAACTTTCACTAGTTTATTTGAAATAAATGAAGACACAGTTTTAATTGTCTTCTAAACTTCATTTTAGTCTTCATGTCTGTTTTCAGCACCAATCAGCAAAAATCAAGTTGGTCATTACCAATATTTACCATTTTGTCACTGTAAAATCCTTTAGAGTTCTTAAAAGCAAAAATGGTTTCACTATATAATCACTATATCTTGAAAACAATTAGTCCTACGAAAAATATTATAAAGTTGTTTTTTGTTGCAAATCTGATAAGGTACAATTTTCATAATAGACGAATTATTCCAATATTCATGTTTATTTCGCCTGGCCTACAACTAGTTTGAAAGAATCGTCGAGTCATTCTTTCATTGCGAGATCATGGAACGTTTGGGTCGCTGGGGAACAACCCGGTCATGTATCGGATTTATGTTGTACAGTCTGACAAATGACACCTAAGTTAACTTACAAGTCTCCGGAAAGTTTTCAAAACGGGCAAACATTTACTGCTCAAAGTGTAAAGCCATTACCGACTTTGTGAAGTTTTGAACCATCGCCAGTCGTGCTCTGTTTGAGGCTGGGTAATGCACTTTGTTCTTGATGTGAGTTTTACGGCATTAACTGACTTGGCGCGATGTCTTTCGACGTGAGCCCTCTCGAAAAACTAAACTCAACACCGTGCGATTGGCGATTTTGGATGCTTTTTGCGACAATGCTTTCATTACACTTTACAGCGTTGTGATATTTACCAACCTTTTCTCGGTCGGCTGCTCTCCTTTATGGTCCTGCCAGAATTTCTATGCGTAGAATGGCAGCGTGCGACCTGGCATTTTAATTCCTGCTGTAAACTTTCAGGTTAATGTCACATTATTTTTATAATTCCGTTAAAAGTGGGACGGAATGGCGGATGATTATTAACAACATTTTCCTTGGGTAATGAGCGACATTCATGCGTCCAAATTAATTCAGAGTTGCTGGTCGAAAGATTCCTTGCGAAGGCGCAGTTTCAAAGAGCAGACTATCGATGTCTATTAGCTACCTGGAACCAATTCCGAACCATACAAGTTACTGATGTAATCCAAACTTGATGGTATCGCAGAGTGTGCAGAGATCAACTCACATGGGAAACCACAGCTTGCATACAGACAAGTGTAAATGAGATTGAAGGTTGTTCGGAAATGTCGTCACACGAAGAAAAGGTCGCAGATAACGCGCAACTATTATAAAGGTGTGATCATATCAATTAAAAGTTGACGAAAAATCGCTCATCTCTTCTTCAATAAACGCTTCGATACCACACAAACGAACTAAAACGATTCGCGAAACTCGGAATCACGTCCGCTTAATTGAGGATGCTCGAGCCATTGCGTCATCAATCGCAGGATAGAGGACGATAAAAGGACCAAATTTATCAGAAAATGGTGCTTGTTCCTGTACCTCCATTGTTAAATTGCGCAAGTCATTTAAAAGTTCCATTACGTGCGGCAACGATGGATTTGTTTGCCTGCATATCCTGTATTTAGAAAACGGACAGAACATTGACAGTATCGGACTCCTTGAAATTCAGTCTCATGTCATGAAGTTTCGGGGCATCAGCCCTCTTGTGACACTTTATTTAAGTACAAATTGAATCAAGGATGTAACAGGTTTTTCCGGCGATCGTTTGTTTTTCGGTACTATTAATGCATGATTTATCGGTCGAAATCATGCGTTAAAGTGGGCTATTAATGAATGATTTAATGCGTTTATTGTAGGCAACCAATACACACGCAATTCAATAAATTCAATAATGATCTGAAGACAATTTTACAACTGCGGACTCATCGGGCCCATCCATCATGCACATAACCTTACTTAAGTTTTTGTATATTTGGTTGCATAACCACCCTTGTACCAATTTTCTTTTTTGGTGAAGTTATCAATATTCGATCACCGGAAAAGTTTTGCCACTAACTCTATGGTTAATGGGCGATTAATAATCCCGCTTATTACGTTCGTGCCGGATAAAATCGCTCAATTATTAATCGCTTTCATTAACCAACTTGTTTGTTAAATGGCTATTAGTATTTATTTGAATCTTTCAATGGTGTGTTAATGGTGAGTTTCTTTTTCAGGGGCGATGTAATAGAGAGAAACCCCCTTGCAAATACTTCCATCCTCCACAGCACCTTAAGGACCAGCTTCTTATAAACGGTAGGAATCACTTGGCGTTAAAGAACGCCTTAATGCAACAAATGGGCCTAACGCCCGGTCAACCCCTAGTTCCTGGCCAAGTTCAGGCGGTAGTAAGTATCTTGTTCTTTATCAGTTTTTAACACAAACGTAGCGATTGCACGCGCCTTTTTTTAAAATGTGGGTGACAGATTTTTTTGCATGTCCGGTGTTACTAATTGGGTTTTTGTTGGAGGTGGATTCGACAATAGACAGCCTTCCTTTGACCTTCTTCCCCAATTTCTCCATGTTGTCAGTAGATGAGCAGTACGCATTGATGGTAAACAACCTAAAATTATCGTGATTTTATCTAGTAAAGGCTTCGCCAGTTTAGAAATCGAAAAGAACGTCTTTTTCCCATCAAGAGACTGACTCCCTGTGTGCTCCACTTATTCTTATTTTGTTATGCTTGAGCTGCTTTCCTTAGGTTGGCGTCATTGGTTATGATGACTAATGTGTTTTTTCTTGTAGGCCGCCAATCCGTACCTGACAGGTATGCCACAAGTTGGCAGTACATACAGTCCATATTTTGCTCCTGGTCCCATAATGCCTACGATTATGGGTCCAGATCCTACAGGAGTGGGATCGCCGTTGGGGGTCGTTCCACAAACTGTTGTAGCGCAACAAAAAATGCCCCGTTCCGATAGATTAGAGGTATGTTTCCTACATTACTTTTTCTTTAATCAAATAAGCGATCGGTTTACACCTAGAGAAATGGGGGGTTCTACATCTCTGCGTTCTATTACATTATTTTATTTTTATTTTATTAATGTATATACAGTTTTGAGGTTCCCACTAATTTTAAACAAAATTGGAGCCACAAATTTTTTATTTCGATTTTTTTTTAAGTTTGCATGAATTTCTCAAAATGTTTTTCTCTATTATTTGGCGATTTTTTTTCTTTTACTAACGCTTTCTATTTTCAACAAGGTGGTCAACAATTTACACTATTAATACCCACACTAATGCTGACCTAGCGAGATAATGAATAGTTGTAGATGAGTCCTCCCCTATGTACATATTTTTTGGAGACTAGTACTCGCTGTACATAAAATTGATGATGTTATGCTATTAGATACTTTACGAGCACTTGTAACTTTCTATCGATTTTCATTCTGCACGGTCTGCTGTTACTGGATTTTGTCTTAAGTAGTATTAGTACCCTCCATCCTTTGTAACCGCCGGCGATCGAGTCTTGTGTCTTGCTTTTTCGATAGAAGGTTATTCATTTAGATGATCATTTAGTTTTCACTGTTCACCAAAATCTCTATGCACTTGGCAAGCAAGGCAAATTGCCAAAACAACGTTTCAGTAGTACCAACCAGTCACCGGTTGTTTTGGCAATCTGTAAAATCTTCTTCTGCATCGACTACCCGGCCATTGACTAAATGATCAGCTGTTTGGTGAGCTCTTATGATGAAACCCGTAGGTGATTAGGATTTAGAAGCTGCGTCCTACCGGCCGTCCATTATCGTACGATAGTCGGACAGCCGGGGCAGTGTTAAGATGCAGCGGTGGCTTGTGCTGATAACAGCCGGGTGTCTGCTGTAGGTGTGCCGCGAGTACCAGCGCGGGGCGTGCAAGCGAGCAGAGTCAGAGTGTCGCTTTGCGCATCCCGCTGACTCTGTAACTGCCAACGAGGACGGCACTGTCACTGTCTGCATGGATGCAGTCAAGGGCCGCTGCAACCGCGACCCCTGCCGCTATTTCCACCCCCCTCTGCACCTCCAAGCCCAAATCAAGGCCGCACAGTCGCGGGCTAGCGCGGTATGCTACGCATTTTTAGGGCGCACGCTCGCTATTTTCTCTATTCTCTGTTTTCTGTTGTTCGGCATTAGACGAAATGATGGCTCGAAGAGCCGTCACTCTGGATTCTGTCGTTTTCTTGCAAGCTAATAGCTCATAGTCTTGTGTTATCGTAACTAACAAAACACGGAATCTTCCCGAATGCTTGTGTTCCCTTAGGAAGGTTTCGATTTTTGTAGTGTTTTTTTTTTCGTAGATTGTGTTTTGGTGTATGTTTGAGGCCCTGAACCCTCCAACTGGAACGTCAAAATATTTCCCTCACTTTTTGCTCAGTGGAGGGTTTACGGCAACTCGATGAAGAGCCTTCCTAGGAAGGCTCTCATCGCTCCTTTTTGCAAGAAGTTTCTCGTTTAGTTTTGGCAAGCAGAAACTGCAGTTCCTGATGCAATGACATGTGCTGTTAATTCCGGTTTTTTATTTGTGAAAAAGTTATAATAGAGCGTTACTATGTAGTTTTTAATGGAGATATTTTGCTTCGTCGGTTTTGACAGTTCTCTTTTCAAGAAAAATCTAGTTGTCTGTAGGTCATGCTCCTTATGACGTTTTATTTTAGCATGAATGCTGCCATCTACATTTTATGCTCTGCCAATAAACCCCGCTGAACCAGTCCTTGACGCACATTATAAGTACACTTACACTGAAGTCTAAAATCTGGCCACATCATGAGATACCAAAGTCGTGCGCTCAAATGAGGTCAATGTCGAAGGTTTTCAAAGAACTGTGGCACGTCTTCTATTAGTTTTTTCTACATCTGGCGTTAGTTGTCAATCTTAGTCAACATCGATACTACTTTTAAGAAAAACTCCCAACATTCCAAATATTATTAATTAATGCGTAATGTTGTTTGAGAAATCATACATTAATGGGCCTTATTAATGAGCTGTGTTAATATAAGCAACCAAACACACTGTCTAAATATCTATCGACAAATGAAAACAAGCGTGCTTGGCTGATGTTGTTTATTATGTCACTATACTACTACAAAGCAGTGTTACCTAGATTTTAACTTAAAAAATCCCTAGAACCCATGAATTTCATACGTCAAATTGCCAACTTCGTCAAAGCATCATTTCGCAGGTCTTTTTCAAACCTTCGCATAGCTCGCTTAGCTTTTTCAAGCTGTCAGTTATTTTTCAATGTCAAAATATCATTTGGCTTTATTTATTGAATGGAAAAGACAAAAAATAGATAACAAAATACGGGAGCAAAACAGAATTTAGTTGGCTTAGGTTGCAAAGGCGGTGATCTTTCAAATCTCATGTCAAAATGAACAAATGTCGAATTCTGGGGAATAATAATGCCAATGTTGTCATCTTAAGGTGCACAACCACTGTGAAATTTGGAAAAAATCGTTTAGTGTTTTTTTTTGCATATTTCGATAGTCTGTCTATACCTTTAAAATAACATACAAAAATTAAATAAATATTTTAAATAGTTTTTGAGTTATAGCTATTAGTATAATAAACTACTACAACTATTTACTATAATAAAGTAATCTTTCAACACGTTTTTCTCAAAACTGCATTTTTCAAATTTGCTGCAGTTGTAACTCACAGCAAATCATCCGATCGTCTTGAAATTTTTTTTGTTTTATTTTATACAGGTGTCCCGAAAGTGACGCACCACCTTGAAAGGGAGTAATTGGATGGTCCCCCAGAGTACCAAAAAAATGTAAAAAAAATTTCAGACTCTCTGTTTTTGCAGGAGGACTAAAAGAAAATTAGCAACATGGCAACATTGCTAAACTGTTCCTCCAATAATTTAAATTTCCAGTATTCAAATCCATAGTAACGTTGCTGTTGTATTGTTGGCGTTAGTCAGGTCTGTTCATGAATGAGTATTGTAACTATGGTTTCATCGAGATTGTTGACTTAAAAATCTTGTTAACAGTTTTCAGACATTTCTTACAAAATTTTTCCGATTTTTTTTGTACCATGCCTTTACCTAAAAACCTTTAGGTAAGAAATTCATTTGAACCTAAAATTATTGCACAGAAATCGTTAATTTTGGCATTCAATTTTTACTCTTCATTCCATCATATCTCGAAAAATTGAAGACATTGATTTTTTTTAACATTTTTCCGGTGATCTATGGCAATGTTCGATAATACAGTAACACGATGGTGCGTGACTTTCCGGACACCTGTATATCTTGCTCTCTGTACGATGAACTTCCAGTTTTTCGATCGTATAAAAAATGTAATTTTGGAGGGCCAAAAATCATCAAATTTTCAAACGAAATTCGACTTTTATTTTTAAAAATCCGCCATTTTATCAAATTTCAAAATTTTTACACTATCGAGGTTCATCATACGGGAAAAATCTTCTAGTTTACTAAACTTTTTATTTTTTTTTTGATTTCAACAATGGCGAAGGCCGCAATCACACAGGGGAGAGTCCTTTTTTTCTAGTGGCTTGGGAGATACTTAATAACTGGCAGAATTAAATATTTTCATCTAAAAATTTTAACTTTTCTTCATTATTAATGTAAAAATGTATCCTCCAAATTTGAAAACATTTCTTGCAGTAGTTTTCTTTAGAAAAAATCACAAAAATCGCCTTTTTTAGAGGGTACAGTGGTTGTGCCCCTTAAAATGTCCAAAGCTGATTCATCATCCAAAAATAACTGTCAAAGTGGACATTTGCAACCTAAACCTACTATAAACAAAACACAGTTGGATTCACATCGTCATTTAATTCTCAGGGTGGTGATGGGTAATCCGCCTATTATTAATCGCCTTGATTAGCTATTAAACAACGCAAATGCACTTTTGGAAATAATTTCGCTCGAAATCGTATATTTGCTTCCATTTAAGAGTGGCAGGTTTTAAAATGAGCGCACATTGCTGCTAACAAAGACAAAGCTCGGAAAGCGCCGGTTTAATATCTCGTTTGGGAACTCATGATCGTTTATATCCCTTGTTCCAAACAAAGCTCAAATTGCAGTTCGAAGGCGAAAACCATCGACAGAGCAGTTCACCTTTATTTGAACGCACAATATAAACATACGTAGGTTTGATTAGTAACAAATTTTATTTCTTAAATTATGTTTTTCGAAAGTTCAGATTGCGACTGCGTCATCGGCAGTGATCTTTACTTGTTGCCGCTTCTGCTAATTCCATTATTTGTCGCATTTGATGTGTCGGCTGTCGTGCATGCGTCCTCGAAGAGTGAAGTAACGGCGAATGATGGAATAAGCAGTTGATACGAGGAGAACATCGTCTTTGCGTTAGATTTGGACAGATGCGCCACATCATTGCGTCAAGAATCTGTATTGCCACGTTATCTTTCAATTTCCGATTTGTTGATTTTAATTCATATTTGTGAAGTTTCAGGTGGCGTTGTGCAGACTATTCCTTTTAAATTGAATATTTCTTGAGCTGTAATTGAAGTTTTTTTACTCCTTTTCGTGTTTCACTTTGATTCCGTTAGCCGCTTTGGATGTTGTTGAAAACCTACAAGTCCTCACTGTGTTTCAGAATAGATGCATGCACTCTTACTATTGTTCACAGTTCGGTCTGTGTGCTACTCTACCGAAATAATTTTACCCCATATGCCTAATTTTGTGTGACAAATCATTGGAAATTTAGGGAGTGTTAGTGAGTAGAAATTCACGCAAACGATAGCATGAAATCGCAGCACGAAGAGGTGAAATTTTGGAAAATTCGTTTGTGAGGGATCATTTGGCTTCTCGATGCATGTTGATTAGCTTCATTTAGCTTCTCCGGGAAGCCCAGGCACCTGCACTTTCTCAGCTGACACTTCCATTGCAACAAAGATGCTTTGAGGTGCTGTAGGTCCTTATTATTCCGCAACCGTTGGAATAGTGAGGACGGCAAAGATTCGCGACCACTCAGTGGTCGCTCCCGTTTTATATCGACATTGTTACATTGGTTACCTATGTATTATATTTGATTCGCTGCCAAAGCTACGCCATCCCGACCGTATTTGTTCACATACTGACAATGTGTGTAGTATATAGACAGACGCTCAAAGTCAGCGAACATGAATTAATTTAGTGCTGGTTTGTTTTATTTACCCCGTTGGGCGGATGTGCTTGGTCTTGTTGCTGCTCTACTAATAGCCCGCTGCCGTCTCGCCCTTGCTGGCGCCTCCCCAGGCTACCGCCGCCCTCGAAATCGGCAAGAAGAGGCCCCGTGAGCCTAGCACCGCCGACACAGATCTATTACTGGTACCATTTGCGCCTTGCTTTGCATGTCACTATTTCTCTTGTATTGTGTACACACCATGTCACCACCTTCTTGTTTAACCGGCCGATGCCGACCAATGACAACATCCACGTTCGCAATGAGGACTCGGACGCAGCGCAAGTCGCCTTCTGCTTCCGTCATCATTGTGGACCGCTTATTCTGAGCTTTTGCTTCTCACATTACTAAATTGGCGGCTTGATCACAAAGTGTACACCATGCAAATCTACAGGGTCCGGCAACACTTGTGTCCAAAATCGTCTTTAATTTTACAGATACAATTTTGAAAATTTACATACACTCACAGTTAACAAAGCTCTAGAAACTGACGCAAAAATTTGGTATTTTATCACGGTTTGTTTGGCGTCGCCTAAGAAAAATAATTTTTAGCGATTTTTGAGTTTTTGCGGAAATATTCGCGAATTCAATTTTTTTTTCAACATAACTGTGATACCAATATTTGAGTTTATTTTAAATCTAAGGCAAGTTGTGTTTAAAATTTGAGAAAAAAACGCGGTTTAGCAAGTAATGGGTCGATTTCAAGTGTGAGTTTCGTTACTGCAAATCCCATTTGCAACATAGCAACGCCAATCACATTGCTCATACCTTGGCAACGGTTGCAAATTTGCGTTAACGTGACTTGAAACCGACCCGTTAGTTAGCAAACTACGTTTACACCAAAATTTCACAAGTCACTTCATTCACGGTCAGTTTTGATTACTCGGGCATGTTGCACTTTAAGGACACCAGAAATAGTTAACTAACATCGACAAAGCGACAATTCCACCAAGTATGACTTTTGTTACAATCTAAAGCGAAAGGATAAATGTCATTTGTAACACAAGATGTTGACAGATGGGTGTAAACGTAGTTCCCAATTTTGACGTAAAGAAATTGGAAACTAACTTGATAAAACAATTTTTTTTCCTCAAATTTTGCATACAATTTGCATTAAATCTAAAATAACAACTGAGATATTTTTAACACATTTATATTGGAAAAAATAAATTAGGGGTTGATTTCACAAACCACAATCAGTTAAAAATACATTTTTAAGGGACCAACCACTGTGAAATTTGGAAAAAATCGTTTCGTTTTTTTTTGCATATTTCGATAGTTTATACCTTTAAAATAACATACAAAAATTTCAAATAAATATTTTAAATAGTTTTTGTGTTATAACTAGTAGTATAATAAATTTTTTTTGCATATTTCGATAGTTTATACCTTTAAAATAACATACAAAAATTTCAAATAAATATTTTAAATAGTTTTTGTGTTATAACTATTAGTATAATAAACTATTATTACAGCTATTAACTATAATAAAGTTATCTTTAAACGCGTTTTTCTCGAAACTGCATTTTTCAAATTTGCTCAAATTCTGTACGATGAACCTCTAATTTTTCGATCGTATAAAAAATGTAATTTTGGCGGGGCAAAAATCATTAAATTTACGAGCGAAATTCGCCATTATTTTTTTTCAAAAATCCGCCATTTTGTCAAATTTCTAAATTTTTCCACTATCGAGGTTCATCATACGGGAAAAATCTTCTAGTTTAATATGTAATATTTTTATTATTTTTTTTATTTCAACCATGGTGAAAGCCGCAATCACTGAGGACCTTTTTTTCTAGTAGCTTGGGAGATACTTAAGAACTCGGGCAAAACTAAATGTTTTCATCTGAAAATTTTAACTTTTTTCATTATTTATGTAAAAATGTATCCTCCAAATTTGAAAACATTTCACGCAGCAGTTTTCTTTAAAAAATCCCAAAAATCACCCTTTTTTTTGGCGGTCACAGTGGTTGTGCCTCTTAAGGCATCGCGTCGTCAAAACTATCGGTGATAAAAACAGATTTTTTCGTCAGCTTCTAGAGGTTTGTCAACTATGAGCGTATGCAAATTTTCAAAATTTTATCTTAAAAATTAAAGGCGATTTTGGGGGTGGACACGAGTGTTGCCGGACCCTGTATATGAATCACAATAATTTCAAAACACCACTAAGTAACATACACTCATGTAGATGATAACGGGTAGCGGTTTGCATCGAATTTATTTTGATCAGTGTCTCTGAGTTGCTAATTACAAACCAACGCTTTTAAACTTGTGCAATGCTTATTTCTTAGTCTCACCAAACTAAATCAATCAGTACAAGTGCAATCATCACAGGCTTTGCTGGATTATGAGCTTTTCAAACACTGTGGTCAGTCGCGCTTATCCGCAAAACCGTCTCCTGAAAACGGCGAAACTTGACAGTAACGTAATTTCGGAAACAGCTTCTTGAGATGTTTTTATTTAATTATGTTCAAAGCACTTTTCTAGTAGTAATGAGTTTAAATGCCAGGTTTGAAGTTTGGATTCGGCGTTAATTTTTTTGTTGTGTAGAAACACGCGAACTGCTACCTGACTCAAGTTGTTAGCATGTTGTGAGCTATTTTATTTTGCTTGGAAATTTGACCCTTTGACTTAATTAAAAACATCCTAGAAACCTACGCTTTCAAGCTTTGTGCTTATTCAATTTTTGTACGTGTGTGCATGACCAAAAAATGACACAATTCGACTGGATTTGGTTTAACTTTGTCACTAGGCATTCAATTGGCTTTTATTATTTTTGTTGATTTAACTCTGAAAATTTTTACAGTTTTCCACTGTGGATCTATTAAAACTCGCAACATTCTAGCAACTTTAATTACAGCAAATACAATTATTATTAATTTGTTGTCTGTGATTAATATTTATCGGAGAATTTCGTCTGTTGAAATACAACCAGATGGAATGACTCGTTTTGTAGACTAACGATTTTACAAAAAGTGGAGAATTTTTCGTTGATTCATTGTTTTGAAAGCGCGAGACGATAAAGATTATCCACTTTTTTATTGGTGTGTGTCGCCTCAAAGTCTAATGAGATGTTCCATTTCTTCTTTCAGATGGATATGAAATCTGTGGGATCTTTTTATTACGATAATTTTGTAAGTATTTCTTCGTATTTCAACGGATTTAATTAGAGCGTTTTGTTGTTATGTCTAGCAGGCCTTCCCGGCCATGATGCCGTACAAGAGGCCAGCGGCAGACAAGTCCGGAGTGCCTGTATACCAACCGAACGCGACCACTTATCAACAACTGATGCAGCTTCAGCAGCCATTTGTGCCCGTCTCATGTGAGTATCCGGCCTCCCCAGCTCCAGCACCCACCACATCCTGTGCTTCTCCCGCTACTCCTCAACAGCAAGAACCCTCTTCGACCACGACGGCGGTGTCGCAGTCCGTCATCAAAGAGAACGACGTTTCTCCGATTACGTCGACTGCGACAATGGCCCCGTCGACCACCCTGCCGCCTCTGCCTCTGCCTCAACCCGCCGCCATACCCGATCCCGCAGCTCTTGCTAAAGAGGTCGCTCAACAGAATTACGCGAAAGCCGTCAAATTGGCCGCCGTCAGCCAGTCTCTTGGCCAGTTGAACCAGCTCAACCCCCTCAATTACACGGGGGTGGCGTTGAATAAGCAAGCGTTGAGTGTGCCGCCGCCGGCACTAGCGCGCTATCCGACCACCGCGCTTCCGTTCGGTTTAAATTTGGGCTTGGCTAATCCGTATTCGATGGCTCAACAGAATCTGCTGAACATTTCCCGTCCGCCGCCGACCATTATCAACCCGTATTCGCTTATCCGGACGCCGTATCCGGCAGTCAGCTCGGCATCTTTGTTGGGTGGCGGCATTTTAGGAGCTCAGTATCCTGTCACGGTGTCAGCGGCACCCATGACTAATGTTTCGGTGTCGGCGGCGAATATCGCCGCCGCGGCGGCCCAGAATAACAACAACGTGGTCATTCAGCCGTATAAAAAACTAAAGACCACATAATGTTCCAATGTCGATTGTTTTAGTTTAATCGTTTTGTTTTTTTGTGTAATATTTTAGGCTGTGGACATTGCCATGTTGACATGTTTTCTTTCTTTGCGTTTGAAGGAGGCGTCGTCCAAATTTTTGTGTTTTCTATATTCTATTGTTGAAAGATTCGGATTTCTTCGTTTTCAAATTCTAGTCAAACGCGAACGTGGTTTGTATAAAAATCTGTGGGATGCTGTGAGCGACCCCTGGACCAAAAGCGAGTGCCTGAAAACTGTGATATCCTCACACCTGCTATTTGCACCGCTAAGGTAACATCCTCTCCCGTAAAACACCACATATTTTTTTTTAGTATTTTGTAATATTTGCCAATCAGAAATAGTTTAATTTTTATTTTGTATCAGGAGGTTTTTGTGAAATGTATTTGTTAGAACTTACTATGCATGAAGAGAGTTACTCGTATGGACAAACTATTTTGAGAGCCTAACTGATTCGCATGGTAGAGACATTTTTAAGCATTGTATTAGAACTAGAAGTGCCATCTCCGTAGGTACAAGTTTGTTGTAGTCTGTAACTGACCCAAAAAGACACCAACTCGATTCGCCTTTACGCTCTATGTTTGTGTTGAATTTCGATTTTGCATGGGGCTTCTCTTTCGATACATGTATTGCATGTTATTCCGTTTATTATTGTCCTATCCAGAGTTTTCTTTTTGGGTTGGGTTCATCTATGTAAATGGTCCTATTAGCTACTACCCCACTCTTGATTCGAGAGGAAATAATGAAATTATCCCCCCCAAAAGACCGAGCGTGGTTATTATTGTTTTGTCTTCCTGGGTTTGATCTCGAAGCACAAATGTAGCTCTGTTTATTATTTTGCCTGTCGTTTTGTTTTTTTACAATCTTGGATGCGGAACTAATATTTGGTTGCGCGCGTAAAACGAAAGATATTCATACAACGAAAGGTCCCAAATGTTTTTCGCCGTCTCTCAAGATGTATTTGTAACTTCAGTTTAGACTAGAATGGTAGTACCTAGTGGTAATGTGATGTATTATATATTTGCTATATACATTAAATAATGTGTCTTACTACATATTTAGCATTTAAAGATCCTTTCACTGTACCGTTATTAAAAATAAGGTACACAAATTGTGATGCATGTAATAATATTGATAAGTATTTGTCGATTTAAGTATTTACAGATACATATATTCTAAAAATTGCATTTTGAAGTAGGATTACCGTGTACTTGACAGGTTTATGCGAAAACAGAAACAGAGTAGATCCTCCTTTTTGTTTTGGTAACAGCTTTGTTGGTCAGTAGGCAAAGAGAGGTTCGTCTTATTCTTTGTTTGCTGGACCAACACGCGTAATCAGCTGCCAGCTATAATGAACTCGTCTCACAATAATGTAGTGCCTTTTAGGCTGCTGATCACGCTTTGCTAAGGTGTGGGTCACGTTTGCCATCTAGTGTGACAATTCTTTCCATATTTATAGTAAATACTGTGTACTGTATTTGTTCTAATCCTGAGGTGTATGTATTATTTATCACCGCCATTATTTGTAATAATAATGCTTGAAAATGCATGATATTTGTTTTATTAATCATCGCTTATATTTGAATTTTTCCAGTCTCCAGTAAATTAACTCAAACAGGCATAAGTCATTGCTCATAACCAAAACCCGAATTTCGTCTCGATGATCATTCCCTCTTGAAGGTGTTTTGTTTTAGAGTGATGATTCTATCAAACATGTCTGGTCACGT
The DNA here is from genome assembly GCA_029298725.1 of Gnatocerus cornutus. Taxonomy (NCBI): domain Eukaryota; kingdom Metazoa; phylum Arthropoda; class Insecta; order Coleoptera; family Tenebrionidae; genus Gnatocerus; species Gnatocerus cornutus. The sequence continues at coordinate 12,858,497 of CM055513.1, forward strand.
CCTACATCAAGTGTTCCTGAACTGCTTTTGTTGAACTACATAAAATGAATTTATACAGGCTGTAGTTCTGACCTGCTTGCCTTTCGTTTATCTTTTGTGTTTTGTGAATGTTTAATCACTCCTTATTGTGCTTATTTCAATCAACTAACACTTTGCTTTGGACACGAAAGGTAAGCGGACCGCGCAAGACAGACTCGTCAGAAAACCAACGCTAAACTCGTCGAAAGTGCAGAATTGCTTGTGTAATGTGCATCGCCAGCTAATTTACTTCATTTTCAGTTGTATACATTTTTAGGATGTGGTTCTGTTTCTCCTCTGCACTCTTTACATGCACATTGCACAAGGCTATAATTTGAAAAAAGCAAGCAAAGACGTCTCGGCTAACACAAGTGAATAAACTGTGTCTTTCAAACCAACTGTAGTGTTTTGCAATAAGTGACTTTAGAGGCTTTGTACAATTACGACGATTATATTTCTACCTTGTTTTGCTAAATCTGTTTGTAGCTTTGTAGTAAGTAAAATATAATAAGTAGGTACTTTTAACGTGAGACTGTTTGTTTAAAAAATTTATTTCAACGCCTCATTAAATATATTATGTTTGCAGAATCCAGCAGCATAGACTAATTGTAGCATCGCAGATTTGTTCTACACGTAACAGCTTCTTAAACTTATTTTTATGTTGTTAATTTTGTTCTAACAAGATTTGTTGCTTTTCCGCTTTAAACTACATGGTCTTTAGCACTGATACATATTGTAAGTAAGTTAATTTGTCCATTCTCCACCCAACCGAATCCCATCTTTTACTTTCTTATTCTTTCATTCTAATGCAGGCGCGGACTCGCCCAACGCCTCCACGCCTGCATCTTTTATTTCTTGCAACATCTCTAATCTTTGTTTCTCATTTTTGTTCTGTTTCATGCTTCCTTTGTTAAATTTTCGTCTTTTATTTCCCGTGGTCACGAACTAATCGTTGAATTGATTGATGTTGACTTTTGCTATTTGTGTTTTGTTGACACTCGCAAATGTGTACATTGGTTTTGGGACCCACCGACACCTAAATTGTACGAAGACGCGCGATAACACTTTCTTGTCTAACCTCTGACTATGTTTGTCACTTGTTCCTACTTTGACACACATAACAACACACTTGTCTTGGTGTATGGTGGGTATCGTAAATGGCTGTAACGTAATGTTATCGTAACGCTGATTGGCTGCGATGACGTTGGCTTGCTGCACTACTGCATGTCGCCGGCATAGACAATGGTGCGCCTGTGCCCCAAAACGCCCCTTTTGTGGTCTACACTGACGAACAAGGACAGGTATTCACGTATGTTTAACATCATGTATGCTGAACGCTCCAGAATCGCACCGCAAGAGGTCCAGCTTACATGAAATTGTTAAGTTTCAACAAGTTACAACGTTCGTTTATTGAATTAAGTAGTCTTGTTCGTTGTAACTTGTTCTTTTCTTTACCATCAGTTGCAAGCATATTGTGAATATAAAATATTTTACTAACTCTCATCACAATCTGATTGCATTCCTATTTTCAATGCTTACGAAACAAAATTGTTTCACATTTAACGCTAACGTAGAGTTTTGTGCTTTAATCTCCTTTTTCGAACGGCACCAAGTCATGGTCGCCGCTTTAGTCAAATTCCGCCTAATTCATAAAGATTTTCAAACATTCTGCATGTAAAGAATACACTACTTGTATCATTCTTATTATTAACACTGCTTTATGGTTTTGGCCTTTTATTGCTGCCACAAGCTTTTGTTGGTATATTTGCTGAAATTTTTTTAATAATTGTTACTAGCAAAATGTGTAGTTTATAAAGTCTGTATTGTCTTATTGCTCCCACAAGATTTTGTGTGAAAGACGGATCTACTACATCTCCAATTGTATATTTAAGAACGGTTTTGTGCAGAATGATTGAACGATCTGATTTCTACTGCAACCAGCAACTGACTAAACGAATTTTTAGGTTTTTCATAACTATTGGCATGTGCATTATTCCAAATTTGTGAAGGAATGAATTAATTTATGTTATAGACATATTGTAGTGCTTATGTATGCCGTTTGTTAATTATTATGATTTATTACATAGAGAAAAACCTGTTATTTTTGCATACATGTGCACAATTTTCAATATTTTTCTAAATTTTTTCTTGCTCATTATGTTACAACAAACATTTCTAAATATGTTCCCATTTGTTTGGTATCATACTTATTCCATGATTTTGTTTTTACAGTTACTGGACACCCTCCCGGTGTGCCAAGATTTTAATCGTGGACTTTGTAGTCGGCCTGCTTGCAAATTTGTACATCTACAGGATGGTGAGTTCTCTTTTACTTTCTGGGTAAAAATGGTGGATGCGCCGGGTGGAAATTCGCCACTTTCGACTGTTAACACAAACTAGTGGCTTTATTTTGACAGATAAAATACTGCTGAAAACTCTTTATGATAAAAGCACTACTTTTAGGACTTTACAGCAATATTTAACAAGTTTTTATAGCTCGTTTGCCATTGTGTGCTTCGATGATATACTACATAATAACTTAAATGAAAATGAAGAATGGGCCGATTCCGAATGGTTAAAATACTCATAGTTGGAGGCATAAAAGAACGTTTTTATTAGCTTAATCTGCTTTTTTAAGCTGTCAGTTATTTTCCAATGTTAAAATATCATTTGGCTTTATTTATTGAATGGAAACTACAAAAATAGATAACAAAATCAGGAGCAAAGCAGAGTACAGTTGGCTTATCTTTAAACGCGTTTTTCTCGAAACTACATTTTTCAAATTTGCTACAGTTGTAACTGCAACTGCAACTGTAACAGCAAATCATCCGATCGTCTTGATTTTTTTTTTTATTTTGTATCTCTTGCTCTGTACGATGAACCTCCAGTTTGTCGATCGTATAAAAAATGTAATTTTGATGAGCCAAAATCATCAAATTTTCGAGTGTCTATTTGACATTTTTTTAAAAAATCCGCTATTTTGTCTAATTTTAAAATTTTTACACTATTGAGGTTCATCCCACGGGAAATTTGTTCTAGTTTAATGATCTTTTTTTTTAATTTCAACAATGGTGAAGGCCGCAAGCACTGGTGGAAGGTCTTTTTTTCTAGTGGCTTGGGAGATATTTAATAACTCGGGCAGTAATAAAAATTTTCATCTGAAAATTTCAACTTTTTCTTATTATTTATGCAAAAAAGTATCCAAATTTAAAAATATTTCATGCAGTAGTTTTCTTAAAAAAAAATACCCAAAAATCACTTTTTTTAGGGGGTCACAGTGGTTGTGCCCCTAAAAGCGAATATTTTGAGAAGTGAAAATTTTAAATATTTTGGTTTATACGAGGTGTTTATAAATGTTTCTAGCATCAAAGGTGGCTCTGGAATTCCTGTTGTGCACTATTTTGCCACTTTGTTTTCATAGCGAACATGACTATCTTGAAAATTATTTATAATGTTACTTACTTCAATGACGTTTCTGCTCCGGTTTGGTAGTTTTTGATTTCCAGGTTTTAAACTACAACTGAAACAGTTTATTTCTCAAAACTCAGTCTGCTTTATGTTTGGGGTTAACTGCAAATGTCAGTTGAAAAATCGAAACCCACATTTGTAATAAGCGGCAAATTTTTTTGGCATTTCATAGCCACCCTTGATACTACAAGGTGTTTATAAATGTTTCTAGCATCAAGGGTGGCTATGAAATGTCAAAGAAATTTGCGGCTCATTACAAATGTGGGTTTCGATTTTTCAACTGACATTTTCAGTTAACCTCAAACATAGAGCAAAGTAAATTTTGAAAAATAAACGGTTCTAGTTGTGGTTTAAAACCTGAAAATCAAAAACTTGGACACGAAACTGTAACTGAAACGTCATGGACGTAAGTAACATTATAAATAATTTTCAAGATAGTTATATTCACTATGAAAACAAAGCGGCAAAATAGTGCAGGGCAGGAATTCCAGAACCACCTTTGATGCTAGAAACATTTATAAACACCTTGTATCTCAGTATTCAGAAAATCCAGACAAAGTACAATTCGTTTAGGTTACAAATGTCCATGCAAGGTAACAAATTCTAGCAATTTTATCGTGTAATACGTTCCTGTTGGCGGTGTGAGTTAGGTTTCGGGGTACAGAAGACGATCGTCTTAGTTCTGTCGGAATTAAATTTGTCTGACCGTTTTTAAACAGCAGTCACATCTCGGATTTTACTCGCACTAATTAATTACGTAAGCTTGAATACACAGTAATATTTATGTCAAAATTGAGAAATGTCAAATTCTGGTGGGGACAATGGCAACCTTGTCATTCTAAAATTCCCAAAGTTGTATTAAACAAACAAGTAAGTTTCCAAATGGACAAATCATTTCATGTGGAATCGTCCTTTCGATGGGATATTAAAATTGTTGTATAAACTTGAGCTTTAGCCAATTAAGCTACCGAGAAGTAATGAAATATTTTCTAATTAAGTATTTTATAACAACTAGCAAGCTGCGGTGAGTTCGTATGAATTTATAACATTACAATGTCCACTTTGACAGTTATTTCTTTACTTAAGGTTGGAATCTAGACGAATTAACTTAGTTTTAAGGTGACAAAGTTGACATCATTGTCCCTTCAGAATTTGATATTTGTCAAAATGTTTTAAAATGGGAACGTACAGGACCGAACTACAGGATCAAAATTTTACAACTTGTGACCTTGGATGGACATTGGAACTAAACTGAATTTTGAAGTAACACGTTTTTAATAAATATTTATAAATAACAGTGCAAATAATTGAATTATGGCGAAATAACAATAACCAACGTATCGATGTTCCAATTATCTTACAGCTTTCATGCACAACATATTACGATATTTCCAAATTAATAGTCTGTTTGTGAATCCTGAAATAGCTATCGATTACCATGCAATAATGTGTACGTTGATGGCGGATAATGAACTGGCCATCAGTTTAGGGTAATAAAATTTCGCTTGAAGGGTAAAAGCACGTTTAATAGGACGATTTATTAGTGTATACAAGTTTTTTTAGTTTTCGAAAATAAAATATCTGACTGGGGGAATGGGAGACACTGTACTTGATAAAATTACGTTTAGCAAGACCTTTCGTTTGATGTAAGACTAACTGACTAATAGAGCAACGTCAAAGCAAATTACATTGACATAAAGGAAACTTCACTTAGTTAGTCGATTGTTACAAAACGAGGGTTACTTCGGGGTTTTACAGTCGCGATTAATTATCTGCGAAACTCCAATTTTTGAGACTCTTTTTGTGAATTTGGAAGTCAATGTTAGACGTCAGAGCACACGAAATGTGACTCGACTCAAATTGGAATCCATCAACAGTACTAAATGTGAATTCATCCGAGGAAGGATTCCAGTATTGTCGTCGAGGTATTTGATCGACACGTAGATTCAGCAAGCAGTAAAATCCACTGCTTCCTCTAATGGGGACAACAGATCCCTGCAAACGTCAAAGCTTTTTTGGATACAGTCTGCAGAACGCAGATGTTCCCTAGGAGCGTTCTGTTCCCTAGACGAGTTAATGTTTCAGCTTCCGAATCATTGCATGTCGTACTGAAAGTGAAGCAAAAACTTGAAAGGTCCAAAACTTTTTTTACGTTAGAGCATTCATTTATTTCTTTATTTATCCAGTTGGCCGTTACTTTGGAAGGATCAGTCGATTCCTAACATCGGTCAATTATTTGACGTTTAAATTGTAGATATCGTGTTTTGTTTGTTTTGTCCTACAGCCTGTAATAATAAACAAAACCTTTTTCAACATTAAAGTGAAGCTCGGAAAGCGTTTTTCTACATTATGTAGTAGGCCGGGACTATTTGATACACGTTCTTGATTTTTCAGACGCTTATTAATACTGCTCGACAAATGTCATCATGCAGGGTGATTCTTTTTTCATAAATAAAAGGCGGCGTTGAAATTTTTGGGTGTCAAATCAAGAATGTAAAACCACTATGACCGCCTAAAAAAAGGTGATTTTTGGGATTTTTTTTAAGAAAACTACTGCATGAAATGTTTTCAAATTTGGAGAATACAATTTTACATAAATAATGCAGAAAAGTTGAAATTTTCAGATGAAAATATTTAATTCTGACCGAGTTATTATCTCCGAAGCCACTAGAAAAAAGACCCTCCACTGCTGCAGCGATTGCGGCCTTCACCATGGTTTAAATCGAAAAAAATAGAAAGATTATTTAACTAGAAGATTTTTTCCGTATGATGAACCTCGATAGTGGAGAAATTTTGAAATTTGACAAAATGGCGGATTTTTGAAAAAAAAAATGTCGAATTTCGCTCGAAAATTTGAGGATTTTTGGCCCGTTAAAATTACATTTTTTATGCGATCGAAAAATTGGAGGTTCATCGTACAATAAAACAAAAAAAAATTCAAGACGATCGGATGATTTGTCTTCAAGTGACAACTGCAGCAAATTTGAAAAATGTAGTTTCGAGAAAAACGCTTTTAAAGATAACTTTATTATTAATTTATTTTATTTATTTATTATTTATACTCGTAGCTATAACTCAAAAACTATTTAAATATTTATTTGAAATTTTTGTATGTTATTTTTAAAGGTACTGTATAGACTATCGAAATATGCAAAAAAAACCTATTTTTTTCAAATTTCACAGTGGTTGTACCCCTTAAATTTGACAGAATCATGGCAGTTACCTTCGAGACGTTGACATGTCATAAGCAACATTTCGTTATTAAACAAATTTGTTTGCATTGCATTCATGTTGCTCGCCTGTTTGTTTGGTGTTCCTTCTTGGCTCAAAACCAAATGACACTCGTTATAGTTACTCTTTGGTAAAATTTGTTTTACATAATTTTTTCGCGGCGCAACAATGGATATCTGCTTGGTATTCGCCAAGCACAAATTTGCGCGTCAACATGAAAAATGGCCTAGGAAAGCGTCTATTATGCGAACTAAGTGGGACCAGAATAGGTTTTCTGATAATCGACTCCAGATAAGAAGCATGTATAGTCACGCACTGAATTTATAAGACGCGCCTAGCAGCCATTATTGACATAACAAGCAAAGATCGCAACAATAATTTCGAGTAAAAAGAAGTGGATAAAAATGTAAAGAGCGAAATATGGTCGTTTAATTTATGTTTGTTGTTGCAGGAGATGGGGTAGAAGTGGTGGATAATCGAGTGGCCGTGTGCCGTGACGCTGCAAAGGGACAGTGCTCTCGCTCCACTTGTAAATACTATCACATCCCAATAGCGCTGCCACCAGCACCCGTCATGGCTGCCTTGGCCTCTTACCTGCAGTAGTCACAACGACAAACACCGAACCGTTTATTTATGTCATGTTTATATAGAACTTTTTATTATTATTATATTGTATAACGGTCATATAATGACAAAAAATGTTTGTGTTAAAATTAGTTTTTGATTGAATAGTGTAGTGCAGTAAGATTATGTGAGTGAGCGAACGCCCTATGTACGACTATACAGTGTGTTTGATAAATCGATGGAGTATTGCGTGTACAGTCATCGGAATGGTCTTGCGCAAACAACAGCGATTACTTCCGTAATGGTAATCATTTTCATAATAGACTGCAATAGAAAGCAGCAAGTCTGCTATTTAAAGTGCTTGTGATAGAATAAATTTGTGCAAGGCGATTCTCGGACGAATGCGTGATATTCGAGACGCGTGATATTGGACAATTGTTACTTTTTTAGTCTGGCTATTGCCTTCTCTGGTACGAGTTGTACATAGGGCCTTCTTCTGTCTCATAGGTGCAACACGCCACCCTATATTCATTGTTATCAAGGAATAATAAAAAAAAATAATTATTAACGTCCCGCGGGTTCGACCCAGGCAGTGGGCCATGAGTCAACAATAGTCGAACTGGGAGATATCTGGAGCGCCACTATTAGTTCCAGAGTATTTATATAGCTGTGTTATTAAATTTTTCACGTTTCGTTTTATATTGCTGTGATTTTATATTGGTGTTGGATGTTTCAAACTGTGACATATTCTAAAATATTATTTTATATAAATTCGACGAGAAGAGAGGATCTCGCGTGTATTTTTAGGTTGCCTGGATGGTTTTCATAGGAGATACAACACCTAAACCTCGGGCTGATGATAAATTCGTCTAGTCAAAAAATCAGTAGGTTTTAATGATTATACTGTTAATTTCGTTCGTAACTCGATATCTCCCGACCAAGTGCCACAATATTAAGAATTGAACTCGAAACATAAATGTTCCTGAAAAGCATTTAAACTAAGTTCCACACAGTCCGACAGTCTGGTATTAAAGGGCGAGATGAGGCGCCGTGTGTGATATCGGGTGGTCTGTCTGAATGAGTGCTGTTATGATTATTATTATATTGTACATAGATATAGGTCGTATCGGACAAACTCGCATTATTGGAGTTATTTTATTCATCCAATTGAATTAATATTTAAAAGAAATTTGCTAGGATCTTACAAATAAAGTATTAAGCAAATATTGTAATCAATCATCGGGTCTTTCCCTTTAATACCATGATAGAGTGAGAGCTTCCACAGTCAGAGCGCGGGTCTCTGCTTTGCTTAGTGCATTCGCATTGTTTGCTAGGTTAGCTCTTCTCTTGGGTTGCGCTATTTATGTGCCCCTGCCATTCCCGCTGTTGTTCAATCTGCAGTTTCTCATACAGTTTACACGACGACGAATTCATTCACGCTTTGCTCTAGGCCTACCCTGCAGATCTGAACAGCAAGAGACAGTTGAATATTACGTGTCTGTACAGTACCCATGCTATATTATTATTATTATAGTCCATAGTTAACCTTACCTAGAATAATTTCCTAACATATAACATTATATTATCTTGCATGTCCCTAGTTCAAAGATTACGTCTTGTTCTATACTTAATATAGTTATAGATTTAGCTGTTTCTTAGCGATATCCCTTCGTTTGCGTCAAACATTTGAACACAAATCTTGCATTTCAGCCTACAGACCCGAGCTTCATTTTTTAACCGCTTGAGCTTTTTCAGTCACGATGATAAAAACGAAAGAAAATATAAACAAAATTTTTGTGGTGTACCTATTCATTCTTTTTCGAAGAGAGGGAAAGCTGAGGAAGATGAACAAATTCTAATCCAATTTGGCTTCCAGTTTTATTCTATTTTCTACAAGACAACTTTTCCTCGATTGCCCTCTGCGATTTCGTCTTTATTTCGACTTTTACTTGTATAGTTGTTGTTGATGATACTTAAAAGATTTAAAAACGTTTTTGGTAATTTTGCTAACTACTTTATACAAAGTCCTTTTTCAAGTGTCGCTTCCTCTTAAAGAATAATTATATACAAAAGAACGAACACCAATTATGCCGTTTGCACATTATGTACATACATATGCAATGCCAGACCAGAGCGTTTTTTCTACGTGTACATTAAAGACATTTGTTATTGATTTTTTACTGATGTACAGTAAGATGACAATATTAATTTCTAAGCGGTTTGGTTTTCGTTTATTTACGTAATGTGTCAACAGCGAGGGAGACTATCATTCATGCACATAATTGCTTTGGATTATCTGAAATTCTTTGCTATGCTACGCAGCTATTGCTAAACGCCTCGGGCTTTGCTGACAGACAATGTGATTTAACACTTTACGGTTTTCATTTTGTTATTTTATTTCTCCCTGAAATCTGTCAGTTGCCACCTTTTATCTAGCGTATAGTTTTTTTTGAATTGATATATTTTTATATATTTATCTACCTTGTTGATTTTTTTTTGTTGATTTGGTAACTGACGCAACTAGTGAGTTATGTTGTGTGAGATTTCTTACCCTTAAGTAGAACTGACCTGCGCAATAATCAGGTCACCTAGCAGGCTGCCCATTTAACCTAATTGTTGTTATTGATATATTTTTAAAACATCCGAATAAAATTACCTGAAAATGATAACAGAGTGAATTTCTTATATGAGCCACATAGAAGAGGACTTTTTTAATATCTGCTAATCAAATACAGTAACACTATTTGTATAAAATATACTTTGTATATAGTGGCTCATTATTTTTTCATTTATCAACAACAATTTTGTGATATTTTAGTAATGATTGTTATTTAAGTCACATCACAAAGCAAACAACTAGCTGTTTGCATCGTCTGTTAAAAAACAAACGCCGATGAAGCCATCCGCATTTGTTTTTCATCAGTTCTGTTGAGCAGTTCCACGGAAGGCTCGTTCTTTGCCGAGCTGTTGAATCTTCGGTTATATTTCGATTTCTCTCCGCAACGAACGAACACTTCCTGGTGTATTAATTTTAGGAATTTATTTACAATAATCCTGTCAAGGGCGAGGTTATTCAGAAATAAGGAGAAACATGTCGAAAAATCTTTACAGTTATTTTTTGAAAGATATAAATAAAGATATTATCAGATATAGTGATATTTAATTACCGTTCGTGTAAAAATGAGTAACTGAGTGTATGCATGATATTTAAAGAAAAGATATAATCATGGTATTGGACCTTTTATTTCTCCTTATTGTTGAATACTAGACAGGCATGTGGGAAGAAGTTGTTTTGCTTTGATTGGGGGCCACTTGATTGATATCATTTTGGTTCAGTCTACGTGAGTGTTGATATTAAAATTATTTATTCTTGTATAACTATAAAATATCATTACGTTCGGGGCCATTTTCACCGGTTGGAATTGCACTTTTCCACATGCCTGTCCGTGGGATGAGTGAACTATACATTTGATAAAGTGTGTGATTATAAGGTTCATTTTATGTAGGGAAGTTGCCGACTGCCCTTGCCTTCACTAGGTACTCAGTCAGGATTTGTGTTAATCAAATTGTGCCATACATATTACTATGTAGACCATTCTGATCTGTATTTATTATTATTATTATTATTAACGATCATCCTTCATTTTCCGTTCTTCAACTTCTTACTCTTTTTTTCATTGTTCTTTTCAAGTAGTCAAACATTTTGTCAAGTTTTCATGTTCACGTTATGTCTTATAGACATGAATTGATTATTGATATATTACCTATTGGTTATTATTAATTAATATAAGAATAAACTAATGATGTGATGATGATCGGTAGATCATACAACGGGGACTATTAAGTCCACCATTTTCTGAATATAGTAGAGTTAATAAACCATTATGTGAAACTTTACAAGTCTTTTATTCACCCGAAACCAACATTACTTACCCAATTAAAGTATTTGAGTTGGAATAAAGTACCACCGCAAAATGTAATAGGAAAGATAGGAAAGTAAGCCACCACTTACCTTTTCATGCAAATAATTCGCAATAAACTTGTCGAGCAACTATGCCGAATTTCTGATATCGATATCTCGCTTATTTTTTGAAGTAAACTTAAGTTATACATCAGTGGTACGCAGAATTTTCCGCAGATTCCAAATGTGGGATTTAAATTCAGGTCCGACAACAAATAACTGAGTTACGGCCGAGCAAAGAGTCGGAAAGTTGATTTTCATTTTTCCTTATTTTTCCTAATTTTTAAAGTTAAATATCTCGGAAACTATTAGAGATATTGAGATGCGTTTTGCGCCATTCTTTTTCTCGGCTCATTCTACGTTAGAAAATGTCCTCAAAAGCCCAAAATTCGATTGTCGATTTTTCGCGAAAAAAAATTCCGATTCAAACGATAAAAATTTTTCATCTTTTTATTTTTGATCATAACTCGTAAATTATTCTTTCGATCGATCTCAAATTTGGCCAGTAGATAGATCTCGAGCTCCTCTTTCGACTGGTGTAAACATAAAGGTATCGTTTTCACATATTGAAACAGTGATTGAAAATCACTCCAAAATAACCTCTTCAAAACAGTTTTTGGCCGTTTATTTATTAAGCAAACTCAACAAATTTGGGCTCATTTTGCGCAAAATGTCACGCTGAATCAAAATCCACAAGAATTTTCAATTTTTGTCAACAAGTAACCGAGTTATGGCCGTTTGAATTTTTGGGTTGTCGCCATCAGAGATCCAATTTTTTGAAGGTTCGAAACAACCGTGCTCAATATCTCGGAAACTATTAGAAATGTTAGGAAACCGTTTTCGCCATCGTTTTCCTTGCCTCATTTTACGTCAGACATAGTTCTCAAAAGCCCCAAAATTCGATGGTCGATTTTTCGCGAAAAAAAAAATTCGACAGTAACCATGAAAATTTTTCAACTTTTTGTTTTTTGGCCATAACTCTTAAACTATTCGTTCGATTGATCTTTTTGACCAGTAGACAGATTTTCAGCTCCTCTTTTGATTGATGTGTAATTCAAAAGTATTATGAAGCAAACTCAACGTAATTGGGCTTTTGTAACAAAATTGGCTATTTTCGTCCACTTGAAGAGACACTAATAGATTGCAATTTTTCGCAGCATCAACACTTTTAAACATGGAAATGATATTCACGGCAAAAACTTTCCTTAAAATGTGTTTAATTCCACGTGTTCCCTCTACGAGATAAACAGAATTAGCATACTGATCTGAAACTTGTATAATTATAATATTGATTTATACAGAAAAATAGCATTAAATATTTTACAAAAGTGTCAACTCATGTTCCAGTAGTATATAATTCTTAGTTTGATCGGAGATAGTTATTTCTGTTATCTTATTCCAGTAAATTGATCTCTTGTACAAAAGTTTTTTTTTCGTTAAGTATGTTTAGTACATTGCAAGATATAAGAAGTGTGGATGCTGTGTGGAACGTGTCGTCTTCTTCATCTGCGAATAACTGCAAAAACTACATTAGAGAGATTGTTGATACGCTTGATCTCCAGCCTAACCCTTCGAAGAATGTGATTGCGCTTTCTATAGGTATGTTCGTACTTATTTTTTTGGAAAAAAGCTTCAATTTGTCGTTCTAACAAGGAGGGTAGATGCTTTTCAGAAATTAAATTTTGTAACTCAATAAATACAATACCTGGAGTAATAAACAAACTTGTATTAAAGGTCAATTAATGTAAATAAGCAAGACTTTTGCTAAATGAAATGAGAGTTTCGAAGAATCAGAAATTGTGTAAATATCAATTAAAAAACAAAACGTTTTTTTCTGCACTTGAGATTTTGAGTGTCGTAACAAATTACGTCAAATGCATTTTTTTCGCCAGGAATTTGAATATTTTGTAACAAGTTTTTTATTTGCATAATTTGACCACTCTCAGCAACTTCAGCTCTTCAAAAATGCTAATCATTCTCGTAGATCAATTGAAATGTAAATGAAGCAGTATAAAATTGAAGATTAAGTTAGCTATTTCCAAAATTTTTTTTTTATAGTTCCACTCTGGTAGATTATTGTAAATCTTCGAATTTCTTTAGTCTTCAGATTCCCAGTAAACTGTTTTAATTTATCGATATATTTCGTCGTGAAATTCACTAATGGTGGATGCGCCGAGATTCCCAAAATTTTTGTTGGCGCCAAATTTAAAATGCGGCTCTGTGATTGGTCATTCAGAGCAAGTTACACATTGCAAGTCCTGCAAAACTGTCAAATTGTCACCAAACGAACTTGTTTTTGTTGTTTTCAATGCACATTAACAGATATTTTATCATAACTTAACATTTAATCAGTGGGGCGCCATCTATTAATCAAAATTGACATGTATCCACTACAGGTATCTAACTTATCCCTTTCAAAAACGGTAAATTCTTAAAATATTAAGACAATTAAGCCAATTTTTTTGTAGGAGACCCCACCGTCTATGGCAACCTAAAACCAGCAGAGGAGACAACCCAAGCAGTAATCGACGCGATACAGAGTGGTGCTTGCAACGGCTACGCTCCTTCCACAGGATATGAAAGATCCCGAGCAGCGGTCGCAGAATATCTAAGCCACGACGGGGGAAATTTCACTTCTCAAGACATTATTTTATGCAGCGGCTGTTCATCCTCGTTAGAAATCTGTATAATTGCGTTGTGTTGCGAGAAAAAGCGACACAACTTGCTTATTCCCCGTCCAGGCTTCTCCATATATCGTACCCTGGCAGAAGTAATCGGCGTGCAAGTGAAATACTACGATTTGATCCCTGAGAAAAACTGGGAAGTCGATTTGAACCATTTGCGATCGCAGATTGATAAGAACACCGCTGCGATTGTTCTGAATAATCCCTCGAACCCCTGCGGCTCGGTGTACAGTGAGGCGCACCTCCGAGACATTCTTGAAGTTGCTAAGTTCTACCGACTTCCGGTGATCGCTGATGAAATATACGAACAGATTGTTTTTTCGGGGAACAAATTCGTGTCGACTGCTTCTTTGAACTCCGGAGTGCCTTTGATGATATGTGGAGGGCTAGCAAAGCGGTTTTTAGTCCCTGGTTGGCGGTTAGGGTGGATCGCCGTCCACGACACGTCCAATGCTTTCAAAAAGAATATTCGCAAAGCTTTGGTCAATTTGAGCCAACGGACTATAGGAAGCAACACTTTAATCCAAGGAGCGTTGTCTGGGATTTTATTCAACACGCCGCAAAGTTTTCACGATAATTTAATCAATACGTTGGAAAGACATGCTCAGGTGGTTTTCAAATGCTTGCAGAAGGGAAAAGGTTTGATTCCTTATATGCCGCAAGGGACGATGTACATGATGGTGCAGTTCGATTTAGAGAGATTTCCATTCAGCGATGTTTCGGAGTTTGTAATTAAGCTGATGGAGGAGGAATCCGTTTTTTGTTTACCTGGAAGCGTAAGTAGGATTTGTTTGTTTCTTGGGGTATTTTAGGTTTTTTTTCAGTGTTTCCAAATACCAGATTTCATGAGAATTGTGCTAACTGCTCCGGAAAATTTATTGCAAGAAGCTTGCGAACGAATCCTAGAATTTTGCAGTCGGCACTACATTGAAAAATGAAAGTGTTTCGTCTTTTTTATCTTTTTATAATCGTTTTCATTTTTTTCATGAATAAAATATTGAAAGTAGCGCGGAAAGTAGGTGGCCATGTCCATTTTTTTAATTTAAAGTCCTGATCTAGCTTTGGAAATTTTAATGACAAAGCTGGCAACTGCCATTATTATTCCCCCAGAATTTCATAGTTACCAACTTTGACATGAGATTTCCTGTGTAAAGTTGCCTAATTAATTAGTGCAAGTTCTTGAAGAGGCTCTACGTTAAGTAAAATTCCCCTAAGAAGCGACTGCGTTTAAAGACTAAGAAACAAACTGAATTTCGACACATGACAGAACTTGCACCCCAAAACCCAATTCACACAGCACCGCCATTGCAACATTTGCAACAGGGACGAATTACACGATAAAACTTTGGGTAGACTTTTGCAACTTAAACATTTAATTTTGGAATTTTGTTGGAAGCAAATCCTTTGTTGGAAAGTTTATTTCACATTAAAAATCGACACAATACAGTATTAACAGATAGAAAAATCGTGATGTGCGGAAAACTTTTACGGAAAGTCGCCGCATCGTTACTGAAGGCTGGGGCTGTCCGTACCACTGCCGCTATTATTAGAATTTTCAGCAGCCGCCGCGGCCCCAAATTTATTTTTCTTCGCGGTTTTCGATAAGCTTGCCACTTCTTTCAAAAGATTGCTGATTCTTTTGTTCATCGTATCTACTTTGTCATCACACTCTTTTTGGCTATTCTTCATTTTCGTTCTTAACTCGGCTTCTATTGTGAAGTGCTTCGCCTTCAATTCAGTTATCTAAAAACAACGTTGAAACACGAAAATTAGTTAATTAGTTCGTACCATCTTATCTTTATTTAGTAATTGGGTATCTTTCATACTAAGCTGTTTTTGCAAACTGGCAATTTTTTCTTTCAGTTGAGTCATTGCCACCACATGATCGGAACTGTTGGGATCGAGTTCTGCGCGGATTAGTCCGGGACTCGCGTTGTTCCGGGAGATTTTATTAGGGACACCGTTATCGTTGTCGGTAGCGGGAATTTTAGTCACGTCGACTCGGTGAGGTCTCTTGTTGT
The DNA here is from genome assembly GCA_029298725.1 of Gnatocerus cornutus. NCBI lineage: Eukaryota > Metazoa > Arthropoda > Insecta > Coleoptera > Tenebrionidae > Gnatocerus > Gnatocerus cornutus. The sequence goes on from CM055513.1 coordinate 12,874,444, forward strand.
GACCACGTAATCTAAAAAAAAAGTTTTGACAACAGCTGAAAGCTGAAATGTTTATTTCCGTTCATTTCCGTCTTTTTTGTCATAATTTCATTTGTTTTAGGGACTTTTCGCGCTTAAATCGTACATTACTCACTTCACCTCCTTGTTTTTTGATTTGTGTAACTGCGATATCTTCATATGCGCCCTGCGTTCAGCGTCACCTTGCTTGGTTTTAGCCAATGCTCTTTTGAAGGACAAAGTGCACAACCAACACAGCAGTTTTCCATCAACCTGGAAAAGATTTATTTATCAATTCAACTTAAAAGCTCTGTATTGTAGCCAATCCAGATTGGTTATCAAATGCTGCCAACATAATATTTCAAATTTGTCTACAGCTTTAATCGCATATTTTGTAAGTTATTAAACTAGAAACATTATCACCTTCTTATCATCATCATGGCGATCAAAAGCGCACTTTTGCTTGCACTGCTCGCAGTTGACTGGAGGTCCGTACTTAATCTCTGAGTTTGTACATCTCTGGCATTTATTTCCTATAAAAGCTGCAATTATATTACAATATTCACAGGCCGTTGGTTTGCCATATGCTTTAACATTTTGTTCACATTTTTTACAAATCGTGCTGGTGTTTCCTTTGGATGTTTGTTGAAACTCTGAACGACAGTAAGTACATTTCACCACCGGAAAAGCTCCACGGCATTCCTAAAACCACCAAAAATTAATAAATACGTGTAAAGACCCCAAACTGACTGCAACAAACATTAATTTCTGTGGTGTTTCCACGGAATAATCAATTTCGCTGATTGTGTGAAAAGTGGCATGGATATGAATGATTTAAGTAGCAATCTAGATGATAATTCAAAAATTATCAAGACTTACTTTGCACAACTGTTGTCCAGCAGAAAGATCTTCAAAGGGGTGTCGCGAAAAACATCGAGAACAAGCAAATAGTGGAGCACTCATGCTTGCAAGCGAATTTTACTGTTGAAACATTCTCTATTTACGAAAAATTTGAGTAAATGGATTATTAATTTTGTCAGGTTATTCCGCAACAACTGTCTATTTACCAGAGATACTTTACAGGCTGTTGGTCGGCGCAGTCGCACAACAATTAGCGACTGTGGCGACCTCTACTGACGTCAACGGCGCTATAAACTGGGCGAAGAGACATAAGCGCGACACCAAAAAGGGAATCTTTACGTTTTCAAAATTGTTTTGTCACTGTTGCCACCTCTAGAAAATTTTGAAGGCGTTTAGGGACGTAGAGAATTTTTTCTATTCTAGGGAAAGTGTTCCCAACAAAGAACAACCAAAAACCCCCACAGAAATGCTGTGTGTTGATTTGAAAGTCAAATAAATTGTTTTCAATTATTATTAAGGTTAATGTTAGCAATAAAAAAAATTGATACACGGAAATCATCAAATTTTTCTCATCGTGGATCGAGACCTTTATAATGGGGAAAAATTTAAAAATCTAAAGTAAATTTGTGTCTGACTTAGGGAATATATTCAAAACGAAAGTTGGCAACATTGTGTTTTATTCAAAATTTACTAATGCACAGCTAGCGATGCCAAAGAAACACGATTTCATACAATTTCACGAATCAAACTTTGTTAACAAAGATTATTTAAAAATTATGTTAAAAAATTAATAATTTTGCAGCACTTACAGTTGGTTTAGGTTGCAATTGTCCACTTTGACAGTTAATTTTTTATTTAAAGTTGTAATCTTGATAAATTAGATTTGGCAATTTTAATCTAACACGGTTGTCCCCTGGAATTTGACATGTAAACTGCTGTGCATCAAAATTAAATTATTAATTAGTGCAGCCTTTAAACGTGTTCCAAGGAAAGTTAAATTTCCCTTAGATGGGACTGCTGTTTAAAAACGGTAACAAACAAATTGAATTTCGACACATTACATTGACAAAATTTATACGATCTTTTTTTGTACCCCAAATCCCACACCACCAAAGAAACATTTGCAACAGGAACAAATTACGCGATGAAAATTTTAAAATTGGTGACGTTGGGTGGACATTTGCAGCCTAAACCGAGAGAGAATTAATTTCATAACCTCCAAATTTACAGTTGTCAATTTGACGAAACAAAAAAATTATATTTCGAAGAATGTAATTCTCTTGATTACATTTTCGATTACATTGACGTAAACGCTTCTCTGAATGTTTATTCCGTCGCGCTTATGAGCCTTTCCCCAGAAAAAAGTTTCGTTTTAGGGAATAAAGTTTCGTTTGGTTGGTCATATTCTTAAATTAAATTGTAGCGCCAATGTAACCTTAAACTGTTTCAAGAATATTGTTTTAGTGGTTAGAAAGTGCTGTTGCAGCGATTTGATCTTTACTTAAGAGTTCCTGAAGTTTATTATAACATAACCAAATAACTGTGATGTATTCCTCGACTTCGAACGTTTAGACTAGGGGAGACAATAAAAACGACTGCAAAAACTTAAAAGCTGCAAAAATGAACACCGGAAAAAGGTAAATTATGGGTTAATAATACTAAATTTTGATTAGTTACCCGTCTCACTTAAAGATCTCTTCAACTTGAGTCAAATGAAAAGCAACGAAAACCGAAGAAACGCAAATTCAACAAGAGAACTGAAGAGGAAGATGCAACAGCTAAACCAGAAAAGTGTAACATTTGTAGGCAGCACCTCCACGATATCAAGCTCTATAGTGGTCATTTGAACAAGTCCTGTGAGGAATTTGTAGCGTTAACAGACGACAGATTATCTTTATTTACTGGTGATGAAGAGAGTATTCCTGAAGGAGATGAGTTACCAACCCACAAGGTTACCACTTTCAGTACCTTTTACTTATATTACTTTGATCTTTTCAGGTCACTCAATTTAGTGTTTATGATGAAAAAGGGCACTTGTGCCCATTTGATTCAGGTTTGGTTGAAAAAAATGTTTTACTTCATGTTTCTGGATATATCAAACCCATTTATGAAGAAGACTCCTCTTCAAACAACGGAATACCAGCCCATGGTATGGGCCCCATTAATGAATGGTACATAAGTGGGTTTGATGGAGGAGAAAAATCTATCCTTGGGATTGTTACTGCTTATGCACAGTACATACTGATGGAACCGTCAGAAGAATATGCTCCTTTTGTTGAACTCCTTGGGCAAAAAATTACGTTAGTTAAAGTAGTCATGGAGTTCCTCTTGGATCGTTACGTGGAGGACCCTACATATGAGGATTTATTAGAGTACTTGGAAGCCTCAGGAAAATCCAACTTAACTGAAGACTTTTTGCTGCAACATGCCCAGTTTGTTTGTGATCAGGTTCTGAAATCTTTAATCTCTTAATTAGTAGTAATTCTCCACATTTAACCAGATATACAGTTACGACCAGGCAGGGGAGGAGAACTTGCTGTTAATTGTCACCCCATGCGTCCGCTCATTGGTCACTTTAGCCGGCGTCACATTTCGTAATCGGAAAAAAATGAGACAAACTGAAGTAAAAGTAAACAACTACACTAACTGATCTTAATAAAATTGTTCCAGGGAAAAACTACCAAGAAACCATCCTTCACCAAAGCCTGCACTACCTCCTTAGTTAGATCAATCTTTGAAAACTTCTTCCCTGACCAGATTGAAACTCAAGACAAAAAAGGACCAAAGAAACGCAAATGTGGAGTCTGTGACGCCTGCCAAGCCTCAGATTGTGGTAAATGTAGCAACTGCAAAAACATGGTAAAGTTCGGTGGTAGTGGAAGAGCCAAACAAGCTTGTAAACTCAGAAGATGCCCCAACATGGCAGTTGAAGAGGTTGAACTATCAGAAGACGAAGAAGAAGAGGGAAAGAATCCCGTGAGGAGGAAAAGCAGTTCTATCAGAAAAAGTGTGAATAAGGTGGAGTGGCGTGGTGAGCCAGTTTTGACAATCAAAGGGCGCTCGTTTTACGACGCTTGTCTTGTGGGTAGGTTCTTAGTAAAATTACAAGAACAAAGTGTTATTTGTTACAACTTATTCAAGGCGGGACGGAAACCCGCACCGGCGACTTCGTCATGCTAAATTCCGAAAAACCAAACGAGCCTCTGTCTATTGGTAAAGTGGAGTACATGTACGACAAGTTCCCTCAAGGCCCCACAGTACATCTCTCCATTTTATACAGAGGCAACGACACAATTTTAGGAGAGACCGCCAACCCTCAGGAATTATTTGCGGTGAATGTCTGTGAAGATGCTCCTCTTGGTTGTATTATAAGAAAAGCTGAAGTAAGTAACAATCTTTTGGGGTCATTAAGTAAAACAATTTTAGGTCGTGCATAAGAAACCACCGAAAGACTGGTTTGAGTCAGGCGGTACTGAACCACAACCTCCACCAGAAGATGATGGACACTCTTTTTACATATCCAAAGAATACAACTTCATTACTGCGACATTTACTGATTTTGTTGACAGAAATCTGAAAACGGAACTAAATACATGCAGCAATTGTTTGTATGTTAATCAATTTCCGACTTCTTTTTTAAAACTGTTGTTTTGTAGACTAGAGAAAGCGAAGAACAAACACGAAACGCCATTCATAGATAACGAGGATGTTTTTTGGCGAGAAGAAACGTACCGTGTTGGAACCACTGTTTTTCTTAATCCAACTGCTTACGATTTTTCGTCACATTTGTATGAAACTAATAGCGATAGTGTAATTATTTCATTCTTGAAGTCTGATAAAGTCCACATTTTTATTGCTTTAGATAAAGAGTGTCGACGAATCAGTGTACACTGAATACTACAGGAAAACGATAGACGTGAAAGGTTCCAACCAGGATACACCTGAACCGTTTAGTATCGGACTAATCCAGGATATTTGGACCCATAAACGGGATATTAAGATAAAAGTTAGGATATTCTATCGACCGGAGAATACCAAAAGTGGTGTATTTTTAGCCCACCAAGCTGACATTAACACCTTGTATTGGACGAATGAATGTAACCATTGAGATTTCGAGCTTTTCTTTCGATAATCCCCCAATTGTTTTAGTCACGACAGTGTCGTTTAAAGAGGTTGTTGGCAAATGTTACATAATGTACTGCGATATCATTGAGTTACCAACTAACTGGCCTGATGAAGGACCATATCGATTCTATTTCACCGAAGCCTACGACCCCACCACATACAAATTTTACGAGGTGCCATCCGAAGCAAAGAAAATCGGTTATGCCGGCAAAGGAAAAGGTTTGCTACCAAATATTTAAATAATTTTGTGGTACAGTAGAACCTCGATTATCCGGATCACCGATTTTAAAAAAAACGCGAATTCGACACTTGGCCGCCATTAAGAAAAAAATTGTACCTATCAAACAACAATTACAAAGTATTAAAAAAAAACTTATACAGATGTCCCAGAACTCGTGACCCAGAGAAAAAAGGCTTATGGAGGTAACAATTCTGAACCAAAATTTCGTAACAAAAATTTTTTAGCTGAAAAATAATCGAGATAAAACGAAAAAACGGTAGCCAATCCCGAAGCAGAACCCAATTTGAAAATCGGTAATTATGGACACAAACTATCATTCATTGGTCAGATGAACATTACACTCTCGTTGCCTAGGAAATTGGGATGTACTTTTTCTCCACCTCTAGAATAAGCTATCGGGATTGGTTGTTAATTTTTTATCCTTTCTCGAATACTGTTAAACTTAAGCAATTTTTGTTTTAAAATATACCGTCTGATTTACTGTCGGCACCTCCCCTTGTTCTCTGGGTCATGAGTTTTGGATATTTTTTTGCGTTTCTGCATATCTTCTATTATCCGGATAACCTCTGCAACAATTAGTCCGTATAATCGAGGTTCTACTGTAATTCCTTCAGTAGGTAAGGGTAAAAGCAAGTCCGCTAAAACGTCCCATGAACAACCCCCCGTTTGGGAAAAACTCGAGCGACCGCTGCGATGCATGGACGTGTTTGCTGGGTGTGGAGGTCTGTCCAATGGGCTCCACCAAGCGGGGATAGCCGAGACCAAATGGGCGGTAATAACTTCTTCTTCTATGATTTTTAAATTCAATGAATTTCGTTAGATTGAGAAAGAGCCCGCTGCCGCCCAAGCCTTCAAGCTAAACAATCAAGACTGTCAAGTCTACACCGACGACTGTAACAACTTCTTACAGAAAGTAATGGCAGGGGAGACGAAAACTTTCCCCGGCAAAGGCGAGGTGGAAATGTTAGTCGGTGGTCCTCCATGCCAGGGCTTCTCAGGAATGAATAGATTTAATGCTGGGCAGTATTCGTTGTTCAAAAACTCTTTGGTTGTTTCGTATTTAAGTTTCTGCGACTATTACAGACCGAAAGTGTTTGTCTTGGAAAATGTAAGAAATTTCGTGACGTTTAAACGAATGATGGTCTTGAAATTAACAATTCGATGCCTTCTGGAAATCGGTTACCAAGTCACGTTCGGAGTGTTACAAGCTGGACATTATGGGATCCCCCAAACGCGGCGACGGTTAATTCTGATTGCCGCTGCTCCAGGATATCCTTTGCCGAAGCTGCCGGAGCCACAACATGTGTTTAGTAAAAGAGGTTGCCATTTATCTTTCGCGTTTGATGGAGTCCGGTACACAAACGGTACGTTTTTGAGTGTTGTCTTGTAAATAATTAGTCATTTCAGGGAACATTTGGAAGGAATCAGCACCGTACCGGACAATTTGCGTGAGAGACGCGATTTCCGATCTACCGGAGATAAAGAATGGATCGAATTACACCGAAATACCTTACGATGAAACCCCAATCTCTCACTTCCAGCGACGAATGAGAGACTCCGATTCGAGCGAGTTTCTGATTGACCACGTTTGCAAAGAAATGGCTCCGATAGTCGAGGCCAGAATTGCGCAAATTCCCGAAATACCAGGCTCGGATTGGCGGGATTTACCCAATATTTCAGTCCCATTGAACAATGGGACCATGACCAGCAAACTGAACTATCCATATTTGTAAGTGAAACAACTATGTTATTTGTTAATAAAAATCGTTTTAGCACAAAGAGGCAGAAGCTGGGCGAACCCAATCGTGGCGTTTGTCAGTGTGCTCTTGGTTCCGGTTGTGACCCATCGGACCGCCAAGTCAATACCTTGATACCATGGTGCCTTCCTCACACCGCCGACAGACATAACCATTGGGCTGGTCTTTATGGTCGTCTTGAATGGGACGGATATTTTGGTACAACCATCACTAATCCAGAACCAATGGGAAAACAAGGAAGAGGTAGCGATTATTCATTTTTTATTGTTATTTAACACCTCTTTTAGTTCTTCATCCCGAGCAAAATCGCGTTGTGAGTGTTCGAGAATGCGCTCGATCTCAGGGATTTCCGGATCATTTTAAATTCCATGGAACTGTAATGGACAAACACAGACAAGTGGGAAATGCAGTTCCGCCCCCGCTAGGAAAGGCGATTGGAATGGAAATAAGAAAAGTTTTGGCCAAAGTTGGTTCACAAGCAAAGTGAGCGCCAGTTGTGTGATTTGATTTTTTTTTTATTTTTATGGGCAGAATAAAACGTTATTTCGTTAAAATGGCAGTTTACAAATTTGTAACATACGCTTTCGCCAACTCTTTCACCTTCTCGACACTTTCTTCAGTCCCGTGTTGTCTCTCAAAGTTAATATATTTCTGGAAAAGAATCTTCATCGTTTTAGCACCAAACTTCTGACCGACGGCCCTCTCGAGAATTTTTCTGGCGCAATCTATGTTTTTTCGCTTGACCAATTGATCCACGTAAATACTCCAAATGTTAACTTTGGAAGGATAAGCGTTTAAGATAGTTTCAAAGTACGCAATGGCTTGTTCCAGGTCGCCCAGTTGAAATTCCATGATTCCAAAGCGTAAAATTAAATCAAATTCTGGAAGAAAGATTGTCATTGTTTTTAAGGATCAGTTTTCGTTCCTTACGTCTTTTTTTGTCCAAAATGGATTTGATGGCCGCTTCTTTAATGTTGCGTGCTTCTTTGAACATCTGCAGGGAGTAGTATATTCGACCAACTTCCAACCACATTTTGGAGTTGTGCTTTTCTTTCGCTCGCAACTTTCTTATTTTTTCTTCCATTTCCACTAACTTCCCTGACGTCGCAAACAGGTTTATCACACTCAAGTAGATTTCCAGAGAGTCGTTGTATCTCACAGCGTCTTCAAACACTGTCTCGAACGACTCCTAAAAATGGAAGTAATAAATTTCCGTTATTAAAACAAAGGACTCGATACCTTCGTTCCATACATATTCTCCAAATTAAGCAGTGCCACCCAGATATTAAATTTTTCTTTAACCAAAGTCATATTAACCGTTTCTATGGCTCGTTTTCCCACAGCTCTAGCTTTATCCAACTCGGCCGCCTAAAATTCAGTTTAAAAACTCCACCGGGGAAACCTTAAAATAAACTTACCGCAACATGCATTGCCATGTACTGCAGCCACAACTCAGACGAATTCGGATTCGCTAACAACTGTCGATCAAATTGCTCAGCAGTTTGTGGAATTGTCGGTATATCTGCTAGTTGCTTCTCGATTTGCGAAATTCGTGCCTCTTCTTTCTTTGCAGCCTCGGCGCTTTCTTGTGGCGTCAGTTTTAACCGTTTCTTAGGATGCATGGTCTCCTCTTCCTCGTCATCCGATGACGAAGAGTCGTCTTCAATACTTGCTTCGTCTCTGGAAATGTAGAAGGACTGAGCTCCGGGAAGCACGGACTCGAGGTTTTCGGTACTATTTGGTTCGTTGACAGGTGATGATGGACTCTTTGTGGGAGTCGCTTCTTCGTCTGATACTTCAACACTTTCGACGTCTTCGTCGGATTCTTGACCACTTTCCGGTACATCTTCGTCTGACGGTTCAGCACTCTCCACTGTATCTTCGTCTTCAGAAGAACTTTGGTTGGCTTCTTCAGGTTTGGGTTGCTCTAGTTTGGGAGGTATTTTCGGGATTTTTGTCGCGACGCCTTTTCCGAGGACACCAACAATTTTATTTCCCACTTTTCTGAAAAAAGAACGTTCTAATTTAGCCCTGAACCCGGAAAATTTCACCCAATACACACCTGCAGATAACAATCTTCATTTTTTTAGAGTGCGATTTGGGCTTCTTATTCAACTCTAATGGCAGGTACACAAACTGCTTGTTGCAATCTTTATCGAGCAAAACCCCAATCATGTAAAATTGAGTGACCAATAGGAAATTTGCAGTACATGATGAACCAAACGATTTGTTAACTGAACCATCTGTAAACAGATATGTAAATATAAATAAACAAAGGAAGTTACAATACCTTGGACTTGATTAATTTTCTGTATCAAATTTCTTTTGCTGCAAAGTTCCACGCATTGCTCCGACAAATTAAAGTCTATTAGCACGGCATTTAGCTGTTGGCCCACCTTACTACCAGCTGCAAGAATACAAAAGTTATCCACCTTCACAGAAACAGTTTGTGTGAAATTTACGTTGTGTTAGATGACTACGGATCACGCCTTTACCACCTTTGCGTAAAGTAACAATATGGTCGCCGTTTTCATTGATATTTTCGATTGTACAAGTCATATGTGTACCAACTTTTCCGACTTTCCATTTGGTGTAATCGTTATTGTTCCGAGTGAATACTGTGGTAGCAAACTCAACATCTTGAAGAAGTTGATCAAATGTGTCTTCTGAATCCTACACAAATGTTAAAAATAGTTTCAATCAAACATAACTAAAGAATACTTACATGAGATGGCTTTTCAAATATAACAGACAAAGTTAACTCTCTGTCTCGATAGTTTACATTCAAAATCTTGCACAAGATAGTTTTATGTTTCTCAAAAGTCAGTTGCACCCCTTTCTTAGTGGTATAGTTCTGAAATTTTCAAAATTACGCATCTTTTTGCGTGCTAGAGGTCATACGTACTTCTTTTGGAATAAATATATTTTGACTATAATCCTTTATAGGTGATGAAACAAAGATGCCATCCTCAGTTTCCTCTTCAAGGTAGCACCTTAAATCCATGTTTTTTTTGAGGTCATTTAGTTTATACACTTTCAGAGACTTGTTATGAAAAGCAACAGATTCTCTTCTGCTCGCCACAACTTCTGTATCTGTACTTTTGATGGAAATCAAACTTTTTATTCGATCTCCTGGTCGATACATTTCTGAAATAATTAATAAATTAACGAAACCAATTTTACATTATTTAATGATTATTACGCAGTAAAATTTATATTCGGCTAGGGACTGAATTATCCAAGGTTGGCAACATTGTCCGGACACACTAGATCCAAAGTTTAAAAGCGGCGCGATTACAAACGGCGTGTTCTCGTGTTCAAAAAAAAACCGTAGCAAAAACAATGAAAAACGCGATGTTCGATTGTTTTTGTGTTCTCAACGTGTTCTTCAGTATTATTTTGGTTTCGGTTTCGCAAATTCGACGTGTTCAACAAAGGTGAGCGGTCTTTTTGAAATCTTTCAGATCTTTTTTACTTAAAATAGAGCTTATTGCTATCACTCCACTGTCAGTAAATCAGGCTTGTTCCAAAAGAAATATTTAACTAAACTGTTGGCTTCTACGCATGTTATATTTGCATCAAGGTCAAACTCTTGTACTGCCAACTGTTGGCGATAAAAATTGCCGAGAACTGCTGCCAACTTTTCGTTGAGTGAAACTGATCTCTCGTTAATTTATGGATACTTACTGAGTACGATCTGACTTAATTCAAAATTGTGACACAAATGGGCCACCGGAATGAAAGCCTCCACCCATTTTTGGGACGTGTTGATTTTGATACCATTAGAATTGACTTCTGAGATTATACCACCAAAACTCTCCCCGACACCCATTCTAGTCTGATATAATATTTGAGGGGGTTGTAAAGACAGGCGGACCTCCTTTTCTTTAATATCCAAAACCCACACAGTAACCTGTGAACAAATTTTATTTATGCGGCCATTTGAAAATATCCAAACTCACGGCTTGTCCTATGAAGAAATATTTTTGAGGATTCATTAGTTGCCCTCTGTTGCCAACATTCAGTGTTTTATTAGAGAGCCACCCTTTGACGTCCCCAAAAAATTCGATTCTCGCTCCTGATATACTTGTCTGGATTACAACTCCTACATAGTTGGAGTTGATCTCTGCTTCGTCTTTATTTGATAAGCAAGTTCTGCATTTGATTAAATCCTGTTTTAAAGTGAAGACTGGGTTTTTCCCCTGTGGCATTTTTAAAACCCTAAAACCTTCAAATTAGATTTTAATTATGAATAAATATTGCAACCAAAAACCTTGCTTCGACTTTCATCCCTGGCGAAAATTTCGTCTTCACCGTCTTATTATATTCGCTGTTTGATAAGTGCATGTTGGGTACAAACCCTCGCACGTGTCCACTCTTAACAACCAAACCACTGGAAAGGATTTTCTCAACAGTTACTTTTAATATCAGCCCCATTTCGAGATCCTTCATGGTAAAAACCTTTTCTTTTAGAATTTGCTTCTCACACGTACAAATATACGACTGTTGCATGTAATTATAATCTAGTATTCTACAGTCGTGCCTGCTACCAACAGGAAACTTGTTTTTAACAGCTTGAAAGACATCAACATTTCCGTCTTGTGGTACAGTGTTTACTAAACGCTTATTTGTAACAAAACCAATTGCAGTTTTCCCCAACTGTAGATATAAACCTCCGGGGGCTGAGGATATAACATTCGCAGTAATGATTTTTCCTATTTCAAGTTGAGGTCCTTGTAGTTTGTCAAGACCACGCATTGTAAGGTAAGTTACTTTAGTAATGGGCTCTATGAATAAAACGTATGCAGTCAGAACACTTCCTTCTGTTAGTTTCGCCAGGTTGACTTCAGGGGACAGTTGCGTTTGGTCTATGTAGCCGAAACAGTTGTTCAAAAAACGACCTTTCACTCCATGGGTTGAAATCTAAAAAAATCGAAAAATTTAGCAAGTAAAATTGGTTAAACTGTCTTACCTCTTCAATTGTGAACTTGACGCAACTCCCAGGAATTGTATCACTCAAAGTCAACTCATGCATTTGGTATCTGTGTGTGTTTTCGATTTTTGTCCCCACAGTCAAAACCGTCGCGGAACTTGAAGCCGCGACTTTATGAACCACGCAGTAAAACGGTTCTCCTATTTCTACAGAAAAGCAGCTTAGAACAGACTCTCAACGTTGTTAGTCAAACTTTACCATATTTTTTGCCATTAGGAACGTTTTTAAAAGGCAAAAATACCCTGCAATTCTTCACACCAACTGTTAGCTCATATCCATGATCAAGTTCTGAAACTGCATTGGCCCAAATAGTCTCCCCTTTTTTAAAGGAGTAGTGCTGCTTGTTTGCATTGATTTCTCCAGGGTTAGTAGAGGCTTGTACTGCATGTCCTTTTTCTGTCTTTTCCACTGAGAGAATTTTTACTGGCATCAGTTGACCCACACTTATAATCTTCCTCAAGGAAACATCATATGACTAAAATTAAGTTGTTTTGTCACGTTTGACTAGTTTAACTTGGAAAGTACTCACTCCTTTTCCCGATTTCAGTATGTTCGTTAAAACTTTATTAAAATCATCTGAAATCTGATTGATTGTAACAATCCCATGGGTGAGACCAGGGAACTCAACTTGGAACGTTAAGTTTGTTATATGGCGAACACAACTCAAGACAATCATTCCTTCTTCCATTTTCTACAAATGATAGCTCAATTTGAGAATCATAAAGTGTTAAAACAAACCGCATAAGTAAGAGTTCCTTGGAGTTTTAACGAAAGTTGCCAATCTTCATTTCTTTCACTAACTGTGCTTTCGTGGTGGTCGTGTTTTACCCTTTTTGGTCTGCTTTTCGCTTCCACATGAAACAACTAGAATTGGGGGGTCAGCATGCCAGAAACTTTTGAGAAGAAACTAATGTACTTACATTTTCTTCGCGTTTTCGTTTCGGTACCTCGACAATTTGCGGTTTTCTTCCTCCGCGGGGAAAATTCATGTTCTCTGTTGTAATCATAATTAAAAAATAAACGCCTCGTGGTTTACGAACATTTCAAACTTCGGACATAACCTAAAAGATGGGTTGGGCGGTTGGGCGATCGATGGCGCCAGCATCAAAGACGTTTGAGGTACAGTTCGTCCAACGATCTGTTGCGGTTACGGCTTTGACTCTTTAATAGTTTGCAAACTACCCTAAACATTATTTCACGAGAAATACAATGGCGCAAACTGTTTCTGTCATCTGTCGTAGATACGGAGATGTTTAGCTTTAAAAAATTGAATTGAAAAACTAACTTCAACATTCCGAAACATTAAACGGCTCTAACTAAAGTCCGTTTTTTTTTTAAAAACCACCAAAACCGCAATTTTTCCCTGCATTACAACCGGCAACGTTGCCTAGAGAAATTTTTGGTGAAAAAAAGTTGTAAAATTTTTGACATTTCTGAAAATTGGGCAGTGTTTTCGTTAAAAACGTTTCTTTTACAGCCTGTTGGATTGCAAATCAAATGATTTAATAGTAAAAAGACTCGGCACAGCTTGAAAGGCCGTTTTGTGTAATCAAATTGTCAATTAGGCAGTTAACCTATTTGATTTTATCACCAAAAAGTCACCATCGACGACGTTGCCGGTTGTAAAGTGGTGGGAGAGTGCGGTGTTGGTGGTTTTTTAAAGTTCAAGTACCCACAAATGATGACATTCTCCTACGAGAGATGGCACAATTTGAAATGTAAATGTTACAGTTGAATTTGATTTTTTATAGTATCATTTTTGTTTGACCATGATGCTCTTGTGGAGTACTACTACTGATCAATAGGATGCGCTGTTTTGGGGAGTGAGGTACAGTGAAGTGAGGTACGGTGGAGTTATTTAAAGTATTTAAGTTATTTAAAATGGTCACATGAAAGAATAGAAATATAATTGAAGGGTTCGGGCGTAAAAAATAATTTTCGGATTTGTTATTTTATCCATATTTTTATGCGTTAGAATATGCAATGAGTTATACTACAACTCCAAAAGCAGCTCTTTTAAATATTAGTTTTTTATAATTGAATAGTGTTACGCAACAAAGATCCAGCTACTGTTGTCTAAAAACGGAGATTATGGCTATTCAAGCCTTAATTTTACCGATTCTGTAGTGCAAAACTGCAGTAATTACACTGATGTAGCACGTCAGTGGGCAATAAGCTAATAAGCTTTAAGAATTTTAGGTCCATATGAGACTTAACAGATGGCGGAAGAGGTACATCAATTTTTTTTTGTGGGCTAAATCTTTGTTGCATAACACCATTCAATTATTGTACTGATATTAATCACGACCTGCTGTATATTTGCGACCTGTGCATTTGTGCAGTTCGACTGTTTCTCCGCATATGCTTTGGAGGCCGCCACTGCTCGGGCACTTTTGGGAATATTTTACCATATTGGGTTTATTACCAACATTGTTTTTGACATTTCAAATTTTAAGTTTGAATTTTCAAATTATTACACGTTGTTTGTTGCTTTTTCAAGTTTTCGTTGTGTGCTCTGTTTACGATTGTTACTTTGTTCTACGTTTGTGTTTTTTGTGGCTCTCAAAAGTCAAAAATCTTACTAACCCCAAAATTCAATTTGTCAACAATGTCAAAAGCGCCCGAGCAGCAGCGCCCTCCTCGGCAATAAAATGCGTTTTCTCGGAAACATTCTTGATACGCATTAATCAAACACTTTAGATGAGAAAGTTCCCCTAAGAGAGCCGGGATTAAATTTGGAAGGTTTGAAACTTTGCTAAAACTTTCCCCCACAATTGTGAGATACCGCTGCGGTCGCTGCAAATGCCACGTGAATGATTCTAATGATTCTGATTGGCCGAACTGGTTGCTAGGAGCATTGAGTCGTTATGGTTGTTACAAACTTACAAACTGCGCAGACAAATGTGTGGTGTTGTCACATTATCATTCTCCAAAACGTTCAAATCAGTTGTAAATCCGAGCCCAAGAATTGATTTAACACTAATTGAAGCCAGAGGACATCAATTTTCTACATTACGTACATCAGGTCCAGGTACCATCATCAGCTATAAAGAATAAACAAACTGAACTGTTTTCATCGGGAATGAACAAGTTCTCTATTAACAAAATATCGAAGATAATATGCCAGGAAAGAAAGGTATACTAAAAATAATGATTCCCTAAACCGAGTTAACACATTCAATTATCTAGGAATAAACAAGAGATTCTCTTGTCCAGATGAACAGACACAAAATGGAAGGATGAACGCTCAAAATAAAGGACAATGTAAAGTTTTGAGATGTGGACTTATACATAGATGGATAGACCAGAGTTCTAGCGAAAAATCGCCAAGAAGAATGAATAACGAAACCGATAATCAATCAACAGGAAGAAACTGGAAAATGTTATCAGTGAATGGATCACACCGTGGGAAAACTAATCGTTTGCAAGATTGGCTGTTCCCAACATACATAAAACTATTCAAGAACATCAGTTAAAGTGCAGTGTACGTACTACTAAGAAATAAAAATTACAACAGCGATTTTTGGGTTATTTGATCTTAAGTGAAACTACAATAAAAATAATAGTAATACTAATCGTAATTCAATTTTAATTCTCCCCACAAACACTTTGGCGCTAGTGTTTTCATTCCGCCTACTACACCGTACTTACTCATCTAAAGTGTTTGATTTATGCTTGATACGGGAAAATGAGATTTTGCACAGGCCGTATATAACACTTCGGTCAAAAAGTCCCGGGACTAACCCACAATTGGTTTCACAATTAAAATTTATAAGTATGCGATGGATAGTTTTAACCTTCAAAAGGCACGTGTCAAAATTTCATGACATTTTGACTATTAATTTTCAAGATATTGAAGTTTTTGTGAAGCTACTTTTGATATTTTCAAAATAATGGAAAAAAGCGAATTTAGAGTGCTTATTAAACATTGTTTTTTGATGGGAAAAAATACCGTTGAAGCTCAGCAATGGGTTGAAAAGTGTTAGGGGGAATCTTCTCCATCGAAAACAACAATTTGTTGGTGGTTTGCTGAGTTCCAACAGGCCCCTACAGACACTGATGACGCTCAACGCGCTGAACGTCCAAAAGAGGTCACAATACCAGAAAACAACGAAAAAATCCTTAAAATTGTTTTGGACAACCGGAAGGTAAAGTTGCAGGAGATAGCTGACACCGTAAAGATTTCGAAAGGCAGTGTCTACAATATTTTGCATAATTATTTAGACATGAAAAAAATATTTTCCAAATGGGTGCCGCGCTTCCTTACCGACGAACAAAAACAACAACGTGTTACTGAATCCGAGCGTGGTTTGGATTTGTTTACCCGAAATAAACGGGAATTTTTGCGTCGGTATGTGACAATGGACGATGCATGGATACACCACTACACTTCAGAATCAAAACGGCAATCAGCTGAGTGGAGAGCAGAAGGTGAAAGTCGTCCAAAACGACCAAAAACGCAACAGTCGGCCGGAAAGGTTATGGCTTCCGGATTTTTGGATGCACATGGTGTAATTTTCATTGATTATCTTGAGAAAGGAAAAACCATTAATGTGAATATTACTCAATGCTATTAAACCGATTAAAAAACAAAATCAAGAAGAAACGGCCCCATATGACGAAAAAGAAGGTGCTGTTTCACCCAGGTAATGCGCTGTGTCACAAGTCAATGGTGACAATGGCGAAACTACAAGAACTGGGCTTCGAACTGCTGCCGCACCCCCCATATTCTCTTGACTTGGCCTCCAGCGACAATTACCTATTCGCAAATTTGAAAAAGATGCTAAAGGGAAAAAAATTTGGAACAAATTGTGAAGTTATATCTCAAACAGAAATTTTTTTTGAAGACCTTGACCAATCATTCTACAAAAAAGGGATCGAAATGTTAGAAACGCGTTGGACGGAATGTATAACTCTCAAAGGAAGCTATGTTGATAAATAAAGTTAAATTTTTCAAAAATTGTACTTTTTTACTAGTTAGTCCCGGGACTAATTGACCGAAGTGTTATACAGGAGGTCGTGATATTAACTTTTCATTTTTTGAAATATTTTTCGGCTCTTTGTAACTTAACATGTTTTACGTCCAAACCTTTCATAACATAAAAGTAGGTACACCACACTATGACACTAAACATATTAATTTTTATACTTTAATAAAAATTATCAATGTTTACATTCATACATAGAGAATCAATGCTTTGTGAGCATACAAGATTAATTCGTTTAAATTTAATTGACAAAAAGTGCTTATTGCTGCAGATGTCCAAGCATCAACAATTACTCATATGTATTTGGAAGCACAAATTCTTAGACGACATTTTTCTAACATTTAAAAAAAATGAAGTTTTACACTATTGACGACAACGAAATGTGTACGGCAAATTGTCTATTTATGACAATTAATGACAGTAGTTAGTTGAAGTCGGCTAAACATTGAAAGTCGAAAAAACAAGAGCCATTGCAAAATTTGAAGATAACCAGTCGTCAAGAGCAGTGGCTGCTGATTAGTAAGGGTTGTATAGCTGATATAAAATGTTTAGAGAAAAATAAAAAAAAAAAGTCACTGCTCAAACCCTCATTTACATTATGGAAATTAAAAGAAGAAGAAAAAAAAATAAGAAAAAAATACAAATTAAAACTAACTTTCTTATAGGATAAATTAGAACATAATAATACATGGTCCGGCAACACTTATGGACACCCCCAAAGTCGCCTTTAATTTCAAAGATAAAAATGTGCAAATTTACATAAAATCTGACGCAAAAAATTGTTTTTTTTTTGAGTTGAGTTGAATAATTCAAATTCTTTTCAGCATAACTACAATAAAAATATATCAATTTTTATTTTAAATCTAATACAAATAGTGTGTAAAATTTGATAAAAAAAACCTATGAACTTAGTTTTGAAAATTTCAAACTACATTTATTGTACATTTATTGTAAGAAGGTCAATTTCAATTAACGCGGGCGTGTTTAATTTTTCAGGACCCTACAAATTGTTAAATAACATCAAAAAGAGCACAATTTAATTTTACGATTTAAAGGGTAGATGACATTTGTGATAGAAGATGTTGACATTTGGTATAAAAGTAGTTTCCAATTTTGACTATAAATTTGAAAACTAACTTGATAAAACAGCATTTTTGTTTCTCATGAAACATTGAAAACAATTTGCATAAATTACAACTAAGATATTAAAAAAAATCAAAGATTGGTTCCACAAACTCTCACAAATCGCTAAAAATTACATTTTTAAAGCGAGCGTCGCAGCCGCTAAAACTATTAGCTAGATTTTTCTGCACCTTGCACAAATATTATGAAAGGAAGAAATACAAACAGTAGCAACTTTAAATAAGTTTTTGTCTCTGTCAACACATGCATCTTTGGGCTAAAAATAAACCTCCAGTCGAATATATAATTTTTTCTGCATTTCGTAAGAACAAGGAATCTGTCAACAAGGCAACGAAAGCGCATTCTAATATAAGATAAAAAAAAATATTTGAATTATTTCCAGGCCGTTTGGGGACACCACTTCCTATAGTATAGTTTTTGATCGAAATGTGTCATAGTATCCCAGCTTTAATTTTTTTTTTCCGACTATTTTGTGCTACAAAGTGTATTTGTTAGATTCTAGTTTATGGTAAATATATGAAAGAAATATTTAAATAACTTGTATATTGAAAAAAAAGCAATTATAGTAGATATTAACAAAAGTTATCAAAAAATACATATATCTTAAAAACTGTAAATTCAAAAATTATAAAAAAAATTCCCATATTTTTCTGAGTCTGCAAGGCAAGTCATGTTAAAATTTGAAGTGAATCTAACCACCAGTTTAAAAGAAAACAGCTAAAAAGTACCTAAAAACTAAGTTTTTTGAAATTATCTTAAAAACCGCAGGATAGATTTTTTTTAAATTTTATGTGATGATTTAGAATAAAATTTTACATCTTCAGGTTTTTTTTCAAAATTTTTGAATTTACCGTTTTTGAAAAAGGGGGTGCACTTGAACCTTCATAAAAAACGGACTTTACGTTATTTGTTGTCGTACGTCAATTTTGGACCCGTATTTGGAGTCTACGCAAAATTCTGCATAATGTGAGCTTAAATAACGCAAGTTTTCTCCAAAAATAAGCGAGTAATTGATCGCAGAAGTTTGACATGAATTTTTTATTTCGGCAAAATCAAATTTTCGACTGTGGCTAAAATTTTAAAAACGATTTCTAAGCTAAAACAACGCAAAATCAACGATGGTTAAAACCGTTTCTTTCGATTTGTCTTAGTTTTCAAGATAGTGAGCAAAGACGGTTTTGAACTTCCAAAAATTTGCCCTCTGGCGACTACCGAAAAAATTCGGCCGGTTTTGGATTCTACGTGGCATTCTGCGTAAAATGAGCCTAAATAAGTTGAGTTTGCTCCACAAATAAACGACATATATTAACAAAAATCTGTTTCCAGGAGATCATTTTGGGGTGATTTTTATTTTTTTTTTTAACAAAACGACGTTTAATATCTTTGAGTTATACATCAATCAAAGAAACAGCTTGAAATCTACCAACTGGCCAAATCTCAGATCGGTAGGTAAAATAGTTTACGAGTGGAGGCCAAAAAAGAAAAAACTGAAAAATTTTCATCGATGAATCGGAAATTTTTTTCGCAAAAAACCAAACATTGAATTTTTGGGTTTTTGAGGGCGTATTCGAAAGAAAATGACCCGAGAAAAACGGTGGCGCAAACCGTTTTTTTATCTGTCGTAGTTTTCACGATATTTAACTTTAAATATTTGAAAAATAAAACTCAAACTTTTGAAACTTTAATCGGTCATAACTCAGTTATTTGTTGCCCCACGTACATTTCGGATTTTAAATCTGCGGAAAATTCTGCGGAAAACGAGCTGTATAACGCAAGTTTTCTCCAAAAATAAGCAAGATATCGACCGCAGAAGATTGACACTTTTAATCATGAAATTTTATAAGGAATGCATTAAAACCCGCTTTTAAATTACGTTTTTATCAAGAAAAGCAAAAGAATAAAACAAATGTGCTTATCACCGTAAGTCAAGGCTTCTTCTTTGATCAAGTTAATTCCAATTCCAGAAATTTTTGCGATTATTTTGCATGTTTGCATAATTTGTGTCAGACACGTGGAGTTGAAACAGTAGGTATAATAAATTATTATCAGCCGATTGATTACGTATTTACATTTAGCACAGCAATAACAAGGACGATAAATTATGAAGTGCTAAAAAAATTGCGACAAGTACGTGGCTATTTATAGTATGACTTAATTTAATTAGGCATTTACATTTTAATAACAAATCATATTGATAATAAATTAATATATACAAAATATACTTTTTTTTAAATTAGAGATGATTGCAAGAACACGAGCGGGTGATATGAAATTTAATGAGAATTTATTAATTATGAGTTACGCCAGTGAAATGTGCAGCAGCTAAACCTCAAAATTATCAGAGGTTATCGTAAACTTTTTTGTCTTTCATTATTGTACCTGTCGATGAAGATAAAATTATTATTTGCGCATTGTTTTATCAATTTTTCATTGCAGCATAAGTTGAAGATTACTGCGATTACTGCGATTAAATTGTGTGAGAGTGAAATGTGCAATATCTGAATAAGTTTGTAATTTATCACAGGTTATCGCTGATTTTTAGTGTTCGAACCTCATTATTGTACCTGTCAATGTTTGGTGTGGTGTGTTAATTTTACCTATTATCGTGAGGAACAATTATTCACTCATAGAAAGTAAGATTACAAGAATAGCATGTAAGTTTTTATTAGTCACCGTTTTTTTTTTATTGACTATTCCATCTACATGTTTTTTTGAGCACAACGTTAACAATTATTTTGGTCAGAAATCTGAAAGTATTAATTTTTACTTATTTAAATGTATCTATAATATGTCCCTGTGTATCTTAAAGGGCTCTTATCATGGTGGAGATAAAACAGTTACAATTTTGCAAAACCCAATTTTAAATTGTACAATTTACAAGTTTTTTTTTGTTGTGTACTCTTAAGTAAAATAATATTAAAATAACAGAACAGATTTCAAATTTTTAAGTGTGTTTTGTCAAAATTTAAATTTTCCCTATTTGTTTGTCGCTATAATACATAATTATTTTATATAACTATATCATTATTTATTGAATTAATTACACGTCAAAAGCGCAATAGTTCCAAGAGAATTTTATCTGCTTGAACATATTAAGTAATTACTATTTTTGTTGCTTTTGTATTTACAAATTAAACACATTCCAAGGAGATTAAATACAAATAATGATAATAAAGGCTGTTATTGTTCCTGCAGATAATTTTTCTTGGCGCCAAATTTAAAACGCGTCTCTGTGATTGGTCGTTCAGAATTTTCAAAAATACCTATATATACACAGAGAGTACCAAAAATCAAAACAAATTTCCGGTAACAAAAAATGTTTTTTATAAGAATAAGACAAAGTAAATTACGTAATAAATTAGGATTTTATAGAACGGAAACTACCTGTCTTGCCAAACAAGACAATTTAAGTGGTTTTTAATTACTGTATTTGGGTCCATTTTTTGCATTGTGTTAATGTGATAATGTATTCTTAATGGCAGTCAAGGTAAGGTAAGGTAGAACAAGGCAATGCAGTTGTGTAGTACCGAACAGATAGATTTTATCGAATTTGTTTGTGGAAAACAAGGTAAGGATGACCTCGTTACATTTTTAAATTAATAAGTCTTGATAAAAAACCAATCGGTTCCATCAAAACGGACAGTGCTTGTGTGACCGGTTATCAAATTTTATAATAATCGGTGCTCAGGTAAATATCATGGGTCATACATTCAATTTGTTCATTTTTAATCTTACAATTAGTGATGATCAAAATAATTGTACCCTCCAGTGTAACAATAAAAATAGTTGAATAACCAAATTATACCTTTTGGACCAAACGCCCTTGATAACTACTGGTATAATAAATTTATTTGATTAAAATAAAAATTAATAGAATATGCGTTGCATTTGCCAAACCAGTTTTATTTATTGATAAGAATAATTACTGAAATAAATATTTCAAGAAAGTAGGTACGTAAACAACAAGAATTATTATACCAGAAGAGTCGAGATTTATTAAAAAAAACTTTATTGAACAGACCTCGAATTATTTAAATTTTTCTCAAATGATTTTTGTTCAGAATGAAAATTGTCACAATATTGGTTCTTGTCTGCTGCACAAAACTCGCTTGCGCTTATGCCCCTAAAATACCAGTAGTATACACGAAGAATGGACCAATTATGGGTTCAATGGAAGTCTCAAGAGGAAAACGAGAATATCTGTCATTTAGAGGTATCCCATATGCAAAACCACCCATTGGAGATTTGAGGTTTAAGGTAAGTCATAATTCGCCCACAAGAGACACTGAAAAACATTCCTTAAGGCTCCGGAACCCGTTGAACCTTGGAGTTTTGCCATCAATGCGACGAAGGACGTCCCCTATTGCATCCAAAAAAATTATTTCTTTGCCAACCCACGTGTAGAAGGCCAAGAAGATTGTTTATATTTAAACGTCTATGTTCCAAAGGTAATGAATTAATTACCCTACTTTACATATTCACGATATATTTTAAGGCCGAATGCAAGTCCTCTTTACCGGTGATGGTTTTTATCCATTGGGGAGGCTTCTTAGCGGGTCGTGGAAGCAGTGACATTATCGGCCCCGAATATTTCATGGACAGAGACGTTATCTTAGTAACATTCAACTATCGCCTAGGAGTGTTCGGTTTCTTCTCAACTTTAGACGACGCCGCCCCTGGAAACTTCGGACTAAAGGACCAAGTCTTGGCACTAAAATTTGTCCAAGAGAACATCGACTGCTTCGGTGGTGATAAAAACAAAGTTACCATCTTTGGACAAAGTGCAGGGAGTGGAAGTACTAGTCTCCATCTAATTAGTCCGGGCTCTAAAGGTACAATCAAACCAACTCGAGGAGTTTTTACAACATTATTTCAGGTCTGTTTCATCAAGTTATTAGTCAGAGTGGTACCACTTTGGACTTATGGGCCAGACCAGGAAACGATTTTCAACCACCAGTGATTGGTGCTCTTGCTAAATTTACAAATTGTGACGAGAATTTGGGAAATAACACGAATTTGGTTAATTGTCTACGGAAACTGGAGGCAACAGATCTTGCAGAGACTGCCGACAAATTCAAAGTATTGATAGTTGGTGGTTGTTTTTACACTTAATGCGATAATTTTAGTACTTTTCTGTTGATCCTCTGACTCCTTACACTGTGGTTGTCGAAAAAAAATCACCGGCTAATCCTAATCCGTTTTTGACCAAAGATCCTTTGGCATCTCTGCAAGCGGGTGAATTCCAGAAACTCCCATGGATAGTGGGCGGTGTGCATGACGAAGGCATTCTTCGAGTTGGCCGTATGTATAATAATTGAAATAATTCCGATTTTTTTCGTTTAATTGGGACCCCACGCACGTTGTGTTTCTTTTGTTTATATGATTTTATGTTTCAGCATTGTTAAGACAACCTGAGACAAGGAGTGCCTTTGTTGCAAATTTCTCCACTCTAATATACCCAATGCTGTTCCTTCAACTGAGTGCCGGAGAGAACGCGCAAGATCTGTTTGCAAATATTAGTAAATTTTATCTGGAAAATAAAACAACTATAGATGTTGATGACCCGAAGAGTGTACAAGGTTTTATTAATGTAAGTTTCCTTCTTTTCCACACGTTAAATTCAGCGAATTTTGTATTTCTAGTTGTATTCCGATCGAGCTTTTCTCTATGGAATTTATCAAGCCATCAAGTTACAATCCCAAAAAGGCCACAAACCCATATGGGTGTACAGTTTTAATTACAAAGGACAGTATTCCTATGGCGATAAGTTTGCAGCCACAAACGACAACATTCAGTTTGATTGGGGTGGGTAGTAGGTACAGTCAACAGCAAAAGAAATGAGTTGATCCACGATGATAATGAAGCATTCCGCCATTGAACTCGTTTCTTTTGCTGCTGACTGTATGTTCGAACTGTTGGTTTTGACCAACTGAGGTTTTAGGAGTAAGTCACTGTGACGATTTATTGTACCTCTTCAAAACACCAGCGCTCTTCCCTGACTTAACAAGTACAACGGACTTACAAACGAGTGAGATTTTATTAACGCTGTGGACAAACTTTGCCCATCATGGGTAAGTACAAGAAATGGAATTAAATTAGTAATAACAACATGTTTCAGTGATCCCGATCCGTTTCAAGAGTTTAAATGGAAGAGCCTGAATTTTTCAAATGTTGATAAGATAAGAAATGCGGATTTAAACGTGTTCAATATCGATGGAAATAGCGGAACTGCTGAACTTCAGTATCAGACTAAAAATGGATTTTTCGAAGATCGAATGGCGTTTTGGGAAAACCAAAACATTGCTGAGAACATTCCTGGATTATAGTAGCTCCTATTGTGTTTTCATTTTGTATTTTTTTACCAGTTACACATTTTTTATATACAAAAGTAGATAACCGGTCTGCAATTATTTCTTTGTCTCCTAAAAATCCAAGTTTTACAATTACGAATAAAGTGTTTGAATTAGTGCAAAATTATAGAAGAAATCTTTTGACGTCGCGTCGGCAAGTTGCTGGTAATGTTATTACTAAACCACCAACAATAGAACAGATTAACGAACAAATAGCAGTTCCTTACGAGATAGTTGCAAATCTATTGTACTTTTAGGATGTGTAAAGTGATGTACATCGTGTTGGAGCTAATGTAACAATTTACGTTCAAGTTTTAACAACAACCATGTCGAAATCAGGTAACCAGGAATGCCTAATCCAAAGATCTTTGAATTTGTTGTAGAATTCCTAACCCGCCGACGAGTGCTAACTCTGATGGTGTTCTTTGGCTTTATGATCCACCACATGCTCCGAGTCAACATTTCAATAGCAATAGTTGAAATGGTAACAAGAAACGCCTCGAATTCGAGTGACGGTGTCCCCCATTACCACTGGAACGAAGCGGAGAAAAACGACATCCTGGGATACTTCTTTTGGGGCTACGTTTTAACCCAAATTCCCGGAGGACGCTTTTCCGAAAAATTCGGCACCAAAATAGTAGTAGGAATCGGAATCACAACCGCTAGTATCTTAACACTGCTCACCCCAATCGCCCCTCAGTTAGGTCATGGGTGGTTGGTATTCCTTCGATTTTTTCTGGGAGTGTCTATGGGCATCCACTGGCCGTCCACAGGCCCACTAGCTGCGAAATGGATCGCACCGGAGAACATATCAACGTTTATGTCGCATATGACCGCGAGCTCTTTAGGAGTTGCGATAACTTTACCTGTTTGCGGGTATTTAATCGCGTACTGTGGGTGGCCGAGCGTTTTCTATGTCTCTGGAAGTATAGCAGTGACCTGGTCTCTGTTGTGGTTTTATTTAGTTTACGATTCACCTGAGGAACACCCTAGAATCAGTGTGGAAGAGAAACAAAAAATTATGCTGGAACTGCGGACTGAAAAGTCCGGGGGGAAAGAACCTACGACTCCATGGAAGAAAATATTGATGTCGGGACCAGTATGGGCTATCATAGTGGGCAACTCCTGTGCCGCGTGTGTATTTTTTATAGCTTTCATCCAATTGCCCACGTATATGAGCCAAATTCTTCATTTCAACATCAAAGAAAATGGATGGTTTTCCAGTTTTCCCTACCTAGGTAAAGATCTAATTACACTAATCAAACTTTCGATTTATTCTTGAATTTTCAGTCCGATATTTAATGTCGATATCATCCGCCATAGCCGCGGACAAACTAATTCGCTCAAAAAAATTCTCAATCACCACCATAAGAAAATTCTTTACAGCTTCGTTGTTTTTTGGAACGAGCCTTCTCTTTACTATTCAAGCATTCTGGGGTCATCTAGGATCAATCTCTATTATGGTTTTCTCCGGCTCTTTAGGTTTCATGGGTTTTGCTACACCAGGGATCTACGCAAATCCCGTTGATATTGCCCCATCATACTCAGGAACAATCTTCGGAATCAGTCAAGTTCCAGGATGCATTTTTGGTTTTCTCACCACAAAAATTGTGGCTTACGTAACACGAGAAAGACAAGATTTTGAACAATGGTCGTACATTTTTTGGATGTTGGTAGCAGTGAATTTATTTGCGGGTGTATTCTGTCTTTTGTTCATTTCCGGAAAGGAGCAAAGTTGGAGTGTTAACACAAAAGGCAAAGAAATGCAGGAACTGAATAGTACAGAGCTGGAATAAGGCAAATTAATGTTAATAAAATTTTTGTGAACGAAATGATGTTATTTCACGAAAACGATGTTTTATATTTTTAAGTTTACATCGATTGAAAGAGCATCGCGAAATCTGTCAACTTTTCGAAGTTTTAAACCACCATAACTTAGTTATTTGTTTTTGTTTCTGGGTTTTGAGCTCGGATTTGAAATCTACGTGAAATTCTGCGTAAAATGAACGCTAATAACGCAAATTTGCTTGAAAATTAAAGTTCATAGTAATCGAGTCGAATTAATTCCATCAAATGAACTCCTGCTTACAGTTACTGTGTCAAGTTTCACAACACAGTGCCAATGTACTTTTAGTGCGCGAGATAATCAAATGTCGTGTGAGTGGTTCCTGTTTCTCGAGGGGGATGCAATGGTTGGAGCGCGACGATACGGCTTAGGGATCAGGATTAAAGGGTAAGTTAAGTGCTAGCATAAAATTGTTGGTCAAATTTTTTATAAAAAATTTCTCTTGCAGAACAAGGTCGGATTTTTCCTTTCGGGTGACGGAACTTGAACGACGATGGACTTCGCGATGGGATGTTAGTACATCAATCAATAAATTATAATTTGAAATTAATTATTTATTAATGTAGATCGTACAATTAAAAAGAAATAAAACCCAAGTTTGCTTCAAAAATTAGCGAGAAATCGACTGCAGAAGTTTGTCAGTTTTAGCCAGCCTGCGTGGCGGGCAACCAGCAATACAACCACCAATTCAAACAATTTCAGCAAAAAATATTTTATTTCTAATATTCTAATTCTACGATACAAACTATTAAACATATGAAAATAAATACTATTTAAATAATCGGCAGTCACTAAATTACGTGCACAGACTAAGCAGTTTAACATCTACGCCTACAATTATTATTATAAAAACGTTTAATTCAACGGGAATTGACTGATTGAACACATTAAAACTTTCGCAGTCCTCATCGTGCATCGTGCACTCTCAATTAAAAACATATTTGTCGGTAACTTCATTGTTATTGTAAGGCGTTTCCGACGTCCCAACTTCCGTTTTCTTCTTCTTATTAACATCTTCCATGGCAATGACAACAGTGGCATCGGGTCTCGGTGGCTCCTTATTGTACTTGACCACACTCTTCGACTTCGCCTGACAGATATAATGTTTCTCTTCCATCCGACTCTTCGAATTCCACCTACAACACCAAATTACCACACAAATCTCCGCAACGCGCCTCTTACAAATTATCAAACTGCGGATCCAACGTGATACAATGATGAGTGTTATTTTTGCCCCCAACTAACGCTTCTTTGGCGAAATTCTTGTACCGGATGACGTGTCCACTCATCGCCCATTTCCACTTTTTCTGCTTCCAATCGTAAATTCCACCCAGCCAACGCTCGTGTTTTTCTGCTGGAAACATTCTCATCACGCAATAGAAGACAATAACAATCAAGTACCTGTAAAAGTTCCCTTGAGGAAACCGCGGAGGATGTTGTCTTGCATTTTCGTAGAGATGACTGCGAGTTTGGTCTTGTTGTCTCTGCAGGCCCAGTACGCGTTGCTCCAACTCAGTTTCTCCGTGCTGAAGAAGTAGCACTTCCGACCGACGAGAATCATGTGCGCTGGACATACGAACGTTGCCAAGTGGTAGTTGGGCTTGACTCGTTTCTTCACTAAATTCATATACAGGGTGATTGAAATTATAATACTGTGGGTTCCTTTTTTAGTTACCTAAGTACCCAGGGGCTGTTTTCCCGACTCTCTGCCCCAAACAAAGCTCTTTGTTGCTGTTGGTGAGGTTGGAGCACTTACTTCTTGTCGTTTTCTTCTTGCCCAGAACTCGCCGCTGGCAGATGTAGCGCTTTTCTTCGACGCAGCTCCTAGCTGCCCATCTAAAACTCCCATTATTGTCTTGTTTTGTTGCAATCATACTTACTTATTTTGGCGCTGCGGATCCAGAATGATGCAATGCCACGCCCAGCCGGGATCGCCGGCGTTCATTCTGGAAAAGCCGTGGAAATTCAGGGTCTTCCCGTTTTCCCCCCACACCCATTTCGCTTCCTTTTCATTGAATCTGCCACCTAACCATCGCTCGTACCTACCTAAACCAAAAAATCGAGTGAAGTGAGCGCGGTGGGTTAGTACTAACCATAAACGCTTCTATTGAGGAACTTCCTCAGTCCCATTTCTTGTTGAGACCTCGTCACCATCGCCAAGCTGCTGTTGAGGCTTTTACAGTCAAAATGCGCGTCATGCCAAGTCGCTTCGTTCTTGCTGAAGTAGTAGCATTTCTTTCCGATCGCCACAAATTTCTTCGGGCAAACGTAGTTGGATTGACTTAGACATTCTGCAATAAAAGATCCAAATTTTTATCTAGGCTACGGGTATTTTTATCTGAGTCAAGGTTGCAGTTGATGCGTGAAATTGAGAGAATTTTAACTCTGACATAATAAAGAGCAGAGATTCTAAATCACCATAAAATGACTCCGATTTTAATCCTTTTGGTGTAAACAACACTGACAGGAGATTAACACACCGTAATCTCGAGCAATTTCTGGCATAAGTGGAATAACTTATCGCTCAATAGTTACAGATTTATTTTACATGTTTGTTGATGTTTATTGTTGCTTCTGTTTCATTTAAAGATTTTTTTGTTTAGTTAACACGCCGAAAATAGTTTTGGGAATGACGGATGTGTGTTTATGCATTGTTTTGCATTCCAGTTTATTTGAAGAAATGTATAATAAAATAAATAAGAGAATCTTATTAAAATTTAATCTCTGTCTGTAGAAAAATTCTTGCAAATTTATGAACACAGACATTATTATTTTTATTACAATTTAATGAATCACAATTTCGTTCTTCAATGAAGACCTTGACGGTCAGATTTCAATTATTTCGTCTGCGATACATTCATTAAATGCTGTAAGAACATAATAAAAACGTCAAGTTGGTTGGAAATTACAGTGATTACGAACATTTACTGCTTCTGGTGAAAATATTACACTTCACACTTCCTAAAAAGTGTGACTAATAAAAAAACTCTACCTTGTGTTTGCTTAATTATAGCACTAGTCAACAAACTTTGGAAAAAATGGCCTCGATCAGGTCCGGATTCAGAGATATTGTTGAAAAATTAGTTGTGTACAAAAATTTATTAACTTCACTTTTTCTTGGAAACTGTCAAAGTTATGGGGTTGATCGACAAGGTTTTTGAAAGCTCATTTAATAAGGTTTTCAACCATATGTAAAACTTATTGCTGAGGTAAATAGTTTTCTTGATATTTTTGCAAAACTGATCTCATGTCCCAAAAAAAATTTTTGATTTATCTTTGAAATAAAAATTTCCAAAATTTGACTCGTTTGCTCTATAATTTTG
The DNA here is from genome assembly GCA_029298725.1 of Gnatocerus cornutus. NCBI lineage: Eukaryota > Metazoa > Arthropoda > Insecta > Coleoptera > Tenebrionidae > Gnatocerus > Gnatocerus cornutus. The sequence goes on from CM055513.1 coordinate 12,904,068, forward strand.
CAATTTGACACAGTTACTAACTAGGTCTAAATTAGTAACCTCCCTAAATTTGACTGCTGTGGCGGTAAAATTAGCAGAGTTACAACCCTTAACATATTTTGTCCGAAATTTTTGGCTCATCTTCAAAATAAAAGTTTCCAAAATTTGTGTCTTCCGAATTATAATTTTGCAATTTAGCACAGTTATTAGTCAAGCCTAAATTAGCAACATTCCCAAATTTTATTGCTGTAGCATTAAAGTTACCAGAGTTACAATTTTTAGTATTTTATTTTTGGTAATTTTCTGTTCATTTTTTGTTCATCTCTAGATTAAAAGTTTCCAAAATTTGTTTCTTTGACTTACAATTTTACAATTTAACAGTAAATAAATAACAACAAATTAGTAACCTCCCATAATTTGATTGCTGTGGCGTTGAAATTACTAGAGTTACAACCCTTAACTTTTTTTTCAGCAGTTTTTGACTCATCTTTAAAATACAAATTCTCAAAATTTGTATTTTCTGAACTAAAATTTTGCAATTTAGCACAGGTTACAAGCAGGTCTAAATTAGTAACGTCCCTAAATTTCATTACTGTAGCAATAAAACTGCCAGAGTTACAAGTTTAATAATTTTTAATAATTTCGAAACTTGGAAAACTTTAATATCCAAGGCGTTAAGAAACCTCATGTTTAGTATTGTTTTCAATGTGCAGTATTTTTAGTAAGCAACAAACATAAAGTGCTTATTTACAATAATTAATGAAAGACCATTCCTTGCCAATTTCCAAATGATTTACAGTTACACTTAAAAAATGTATAGTTTCACTACACACCAAAAATAAATCTCCTTAACTATCCAATAACCTTGCCGATTCCCTCTAATTAAAAAAAAATCACCTTTACATACCTGAAACGACAACCACCAGCACGAAAACGACGCCGACGACGCCACCGCCACTAAAATTCAACATTTCACACTTCTTCCGTCTTTTTCAAATTACCACACATGTTTAATTAAAAACGGTAAGTTTTCACAGTTACATTCACAAACGACACGACTGAAAAAAAAATCTGCAGAGATAAGACAACACTATCTCGTTACATGATAGGATTCTTTGTCGAAATGCAACACCACGACTTGCACCGACAACGTTCTGTTGATTGCAGGATTTTAAATGAGAGTAGAATGTCTTACCGAGTTGCGCCACTTAGGGAACCCAAAGGCGGTCTTGGGGAGACTATGGGACTATTTTAGTCATCGCGAAATGGGGAAATAATACGTAAAATCACTTCAGAGGCCTTGAAATACGTTATTTTCGTTTAACGACTTCTTGTCTGCTACTACTAAATGCTTTTCGCTTTTCTTTCTCTTATTTGCGTCTGCGACAATGGAGGAAAGTACACAAATTTTAAATTTAGACAGTGCAGCTGCAGAAAGCCGAAATATTCTTTTATGAGACGTTTTAATAGCACTTAAAGAACCACTTACGAGGCACGAATTTGATTAAAACTCATCAAAAATTTCAACAACGTTTGGGGAAACGCTGCGCGCGAGAACTATTTCCGCCAGAAAAAAAGAAAGTGAATAGGCGCTAATTAAAATATTTCGGTGCGTACTAAAAAAACTAAGAAATTAATTAAACTCCCGTTAGATTGGTAGAATTGTTTCCGAGAAGGCTCCAGATCAATCAAAACCAGGTGCATAGTCGACAACTCTCTAAGCAATTACCTACTTTTTTATTATTACTTTCAGACCCAAAACGTAATTGCATTTACGTAATGACCCTTTTAATTGTGTAATACGTTTTATGTTTACTAATAAAATTTATTTATAAGATTTTACAACTCAGACAGACAAACATACGCGAGGAAATTCAGGTCCGAGTAAAATAGATTAGCTTCTGGCAAGTTTCGTGATTAATTGTTGGATCATTGCGAATATGATTATTGTAATTATGTGTTTGCGCTGAATGCTTTATGGCTGTTGCTGGAAGTGGAGGATTTACGACTTTGCAGGTGTTATTTTCGACGAATTCAACTGAATTTTCACTTTTGGTGACATTTCTTGAGATTGGGAAACTGTAACTGGTAATTACGCACTTTTATCTCGACAGAAGATTGGAGATAATAATGGAAATTGACGCCGCATTTCGTCATCTTTATTTTAAATTAGTTTATCTTCCAGAAATTAGACTTTGGTGTTAACAATCCCATTAATTTTCATTAAAAAATTGATTATCAATCGCTTATTAATTGTCCGTGATAACGTCAACTTTACTACTGTTTTGAATTATTTATCGTTCATTCGCGCCATCTCACAATTAACATAATCAATTAAAAATAACAAAATTTTTTTCTACGAGCAGTTTATTGGTAATTTTGACATCATTAGTTTGCTTAGCTCACGTTGACAAATATCTACAGGTGATGGTAAATACACTCACGTTCTTTTATAAAATTATAATAAATATTAAAATTTAAATATGGGCATAAGTACTTTAAACTTTATTAAAAAAAGTTGAAAATTGTTGGTTCGTTCTAAAGTAAAAGTTTCTAAAATCTCTATTTCTCGTTCTAAAAATTTGTGCTTTGGTACAGTTAACGAACACTGTAAGGATAGTCACCTGCTCAAATTTCAACGTCATAACTTAAAAACTGACAAAGATACAAATTTTAATGAAAAAGGTTGTATTTCTAAAACTTCTATTTTTTGTTCTAAAATTTTGTGCTTTGGTGCAGTTAATAAACACTTTAGAAGAAGAAATTTCCATAAATTTTATCGTCATACCTTAAAAATTAACAAAGATACGAATTTTAATAAAAAAAAGTTGAAAATTTTTGGTTCGTCTTAAAATAAAAAATTCTAAAATCTCTATTTTTTGTTCTAAAATTTTGTGCTTTGGTGCAATTAATAAACACTTTAGAAGAAGAAATTTCCATAAATTTCATCGTCATAACTTAAAAATTAACAAAGATACGAATTTTATTAAAAAAAAGTTGAAAATGTTTGGTTCGTTTTAAAATAAAAAAATTTAAAATCTCCATTTCTTGTTCTAAAATTTTGTGCTTTGGTGCAATTAATGAACACTGTTGAAATAGTGACCTCGAAAAATTTCATCGCTATAACATAAAAACTAACAAAGATACGAATTTTATTAAAAAAAAGTTTAAAATATTTAATATATTTTATATATATTTTTATTCATATAATAAATAAATATTTGCTTTTTAAAATTGGAGGGTGCAAGACTTTTGAACGTCAGTGTATTTATTTTACGATTAACATAATCAATTAAAAAAACAAAATTTCTTTCTACAAGCATTTTATTAGTAACTTTGACATCATTATCTTGGCCTAGCCCACGTTGACAAATATCTACAGGTGATGGTAAATAATAACAAGATGACGTTATGATTACATGAGCGAGCTGCACCCACTTCTTAAGAAAAGCGCCGCAATTCTTCAGAAACAACAATATCGAGATGAAATTAATTCAGTACAAGACGTATCGATGGTGAAATCTCTTTACTTGTCAATTGTTTGAACAAATATGGATAATTAATGTTACGGTGCTTCCAAACCGAACCTTCTCTACTAACTCAATTAAATGCAGCAGCGAGGTCTTTTGAGTATTGAGGATTTTACTGACGCACGTCGGATAAACAAACAAGTTGACACTAAATCTGAAAAAGCGGAGTTTTGCAAATAAATATTTCATAAAAAGAAGTGATTTCGTCCGTCAGCAGCAAGGTCGTCGTCTATTCCCGATTTGCATACCCAAACACTAAAACTTATCGCTAAAATTGGAAGTTAGTTTACGATATCTGTGGCTCTAGTTTAGTTCAAGCAAAAATTCGATCTGATTGAAAACAGTGCACTGAGTGATTTCCGCCTGACCCAAATTCGTGTACTCGAAATTTAAAATTGTATTCAGGCTACAGATGTGGCTAAATATTGGACAATTTAGTATTGTACATCGGTTATGCTAATGTGTAACTTTACCATCACCTCTAATTTTAAAACTTCAACGGCTATAAATTAACTAACTATAAAAACTGATCAAAAGATATTCTCCTCTCCTTCAGGGTCATTTTTCTGGGATCTTTTTTATACTGTGCAAGACTGAACTTTCAGTTAATTTAAATTGAGCGTTTATTGTGCTGAAAATGACAAATTTGAACAGTTTTAGTGTCCACGATTTACCATCCGTGAAATTAAAACCAATTTTTAACATTAAGAGTTTATTATTGAAACTTGGACAATAGCGAATAGATTGAGTAAAAATGCTTGAATTTATTGCATATTGAAACTAATTTATCGAAAGGCAACATTCTTGGCCTCCAATTGATAATGCATTTTTAACATTTGCATGACGACAATCTTCACCGAAATGTTACTAAATTACCAACAATAAACATTTCAAACGTGATTACATTATCCTATTGAAGAAAAATATATTTACCAAGTAGCTCAAATTAAATTTTATTATCCCATTGTTTTGCAATATTTGAGACCATGAAAACCAACATTGATCTAGTCAGGAGTGAACGCGTACGAAGATTTATGACGTAGTTGTATTTTATTTAATCGACGTTTATAATATATATGTATTCCTTTTGGTGATATTTTTCTTCACTGGGTACAATAATTGTTTGCATACTTCGTGCAGGTGTGCTAATTACCATAAACAGAATTATCCATAATTTATGTTTAATTTGCTACCGGTGACACAGTCCTATTATTCGCAAATCAATTGATCTTATCCAAGCAAAAATGCATAGAAATTGACATTGCATTGTAAACTATGAACTAATCAGTCGTTCGGAAACTAAATACGCGCAATTATGTAACATTGATAGACCGATTTTTCGTTTATCAATGAAACTGAACCGACAGCCTCCACTCAAAATATCACGTGTTTGAAATTACGCTATTAATAGTGCATTTTTCACTTCATCTATCGCATTTTGTCGTTTGCTTGAACGAAACTTCCTCTTTGGTATCAAATGATTTCCGAGCGCGTTCTTCAAACTCCTGCGAGTAAATTGTGCGTGACAGCCGCAAGTTTTTCAATAATGTCGCGGAAGTCTTAACCGATGATTAAAGTGGCACGCCTTCTCCACTCGGATTCAATAGACGTCTCGTTATGTTTACATGTAATGACTGGAAATTCTGATCATCAACGTGCAAAACAAGCAATGAACATGCGAGGCCTGTCTGCTGTGGGCACCGAGAATCACAATTAACAGTTTTATTGGGATTTTCTCTGGGTATCAAAGATTCTAGAAATTGTTGTCAAACTTTATCTCACCGACATTCCCAGTTCGATCATTCGATTCTCATTTAAAATTCGCACACTGATCGGAAATTTGTTAACCTTGACTCCGAATCTATAAAACAGTTCCATTTAAGTCGAATCAAAGAGGTGCAACAATGAAAATTCGTCCGGAACGTCGCACAATTACCACTCCGCCAAGATGTGAATGACACTTTTTTGTGAACAATGTACGGAGAAACTCGGCTCAAAAGCGCGAAACACGCGTTGTTTGCCCTCACTTGCCGGTGACTGACAATATCTTCTCGACTCTGGTCGAGGCTATATTTTAATTAACAATTAGGATTGTTGTGAGGAGATTAACATAATATATGAAAGAATCTGAGCGGTCTGCGGACCGGCGGAATTATAAAGGTCAGTGATTTTAAGAATTCGAGATTGTGGATTTTATGGGCGCCGAGATAACGAAGATACATTCTAATGCGGGACATAAATCTTGTCTTTAGTGCGTATTAGAAGTCGCGTTTTTAACAGGATTCTGTTCCAGAAATTTGTTATCAACAAGGGACAGAATTGTGTTTTTTTTTATTATGTAGATTTATCGAAATTCGAAAAAAGAAATGTGATTACTGCGTCATCTCTCGGACAAAGTGTGAAGCTTTGTGAAAAAATTACAGTTTTCTGTTCAATGTGCGTGTTTGTTTAAAATTGTGCAGAATTATAAACATTTTAACATCGTAAAAGGCAAAACGACCTAAATTTTACACTGAGAATTAGGCCACAAATTTGTAAGCAAAACTAAAACGAGTTTGGTTACTAAAGTACAACTATTTTCCACTAGACGTCGCACCAAAACTTGTCAACGCGAATAATCACACTTCATTCTAAATTCCTTTTGATTTCTTTCGATTCGAGTTTTTGGCTTTTCTTTATATTTTCCTTAAATTTTGTTTAAAGCCGTTTAAATTTTCTTCCAATTTTATAATTTTTTTATCCTGAAAATACTTTTCTTTTGAAATAATTTTTTGATTTTCTGATTAGATTTCCTTAAATTCGACTTTTTGAACGCTCTAGATTGCCTATTGATTTCTGTTGCATTTTTTTCTCAGATTCTGCTTAATTTTCGAAATTATCTTTGAGTTTTCTAGATTTTATCTTGATTTTATTTTGAAACTGTTTAGATTTTTCTTTATTTTATTTTTTAGATTTTTTTAGTTATCTGTACGTGAAAAATTTAAACAGTTTTAGAATCTGCGAGAATTTTTGAGTTAAATGAGCACCCATAACTTGAGTTTGCTTTACAAATAAATGAGAAATTGACAGAATTCAGTTTTCAGAGGATCTTTTCGGGGTAATTTTTAACAATTTTTTTTGGTGCGAAACTGACGTTTAATATTTTTAAATTACGCATCAATCGAAAGAGCATCTCGAGCTCTATCAACTGGCTAAATCCTAAATCAGTAGCTCAAGTGATTTACGAATGGCGGTCAAAAAAACAAAAATTCAAAATTTTTCATGCTTTTTTTCAAAACTTTTTTAAAAATTTCCGAAATTCTTTACTAAAATTCGTAATTTTCGTAATTTTAGTGCTACAGCTACGAAATTAGGGAAAGTTACTATTTTTAAGTCGTACATTAATTCTACCAAATTGCAAAAAGTAAGGGCAAAAGGCACAAATTTTAGAAATTTTTATTTTAAGACAAAGCAAAAATTTTCGACTCCTTCACTAAAATTTGTAATTTCGGTAATTTTAGAGCTACAGCTACGAAATTTGGAGAACTTACCATTTTTGAGTCGTGTATTAACTCTACCAGATTGCAAAAGTTTAAGGCGAAAATCACAAATTTTAGAAGTTTTTATTTTGAAGAAAAAGCAAAAATTTTCAAAATCCTTCACTAAAATTCGTTATTTTCGTAATTTTAGTGCTACAGCTACGAAATAAAAGGACATTTCTATTTTTAAGTCGTACATTAACTCTATCAAATTGGAAATATTTAGGGCAAAAGACACAATTTTCATTTTGAGGAGGAAGCAAAAAATTTCGAAATCTTTAACTAAAATTCGTAATTTGTGTAATTTTAGTGCTACAGCTACGAAAGTTGGAAAACTTACTTTGTTTGAATCGTTTATTAACTCTACGAAACTGCAAACGTTCAGGACGAAATGCACAAATTTTAGAAATTTTCGTTTTGAGGAGGAAACAAAAATTTCCGAAATCCTTTACTAAAATTCGTAATTTGTGTAATTTTACGACTATCAAATTTTAGGTGTCTGACAGCGGATTCTAAACAACAAAACCGCCAGAAAAACGATTGCAAAGACCGCATTTTTCTATCTGCGCTAATTTACAATCCAAAACTTTCATCGCTTCTAGTTCAATTATTTGTGGACGTATGTACGTAAAAAATTCGCAGTTTTTGGATTCTGCTTTAAATGAGTACCAGTAACTTACATTTGCTTTGCAAATAGGCGAGATATTGACCAAAACAAAACAAAATTTACGTACGAAATGTCGAGTGGGAAATTTTAAAGTTCACGTTTTTGATTTGTTTTTTGATTCGATTTATTGAATTTAAATTTGAAAGTTCGGGAGAGCAGGAAAAAAATAAAACTCCCTAGCTTCAGCAATCCCGGTGTGTTGGATTGCCTGTACTGATTTTTCACCAAGAATAACAAAAAGAAAATCCACCAAACTAAACTTCTAAATCGTTTTCATTTGATATTCATATGTTGATGTGAAGAGTTCTTCAAAAGGGCAGCAGTGCCGATCAACCCCAATCGTTTGTCTGTAGCATCAGCGATCCGCGTGCAAATCAAATAAAGCCCCCCAACTAATAACACATATCTATTTGTCAAATATATTAGTCTCATAAGGGGGTCGTCGGTAATGTCGAGGGCTTCCGTATTATTTAGTCCTTCATCCTAATCTGATATAAATTGCAATGATAGCCCTTTACTTCCCATCCCTTCGCATATTGAACATCAAAAGTGCGTGAAATTTCAACAGCCACTTAACCGTTGCCTCCGCTTTTACTTTTCATTCGATAAATCAATTCTTCGTGTGTGCTTTGTAAAGTCATTCCATAAAAAATTAACTGCTCGGTCGTAAAATCCCTCCCAAAAGAGCCGATGTGAAATTTAATCATAATTTTTCATTTTCGCAATATTCCTAATTAAAGGTATCGAAGAAGGGGATGCACACGCACACGTGCAATAATATGTCAAGAGGAGATATTAAAAGTCATCGTTTGTTCCGATAAAAGGACGACCCTGACCGTGTCCTTTATTCGCTTTTATTAAACTCCTCCCCAACGCATTATACTGTTTGAACATTTATTAGTTAGGGTGACCACTTGGCTATGATTAAACCAGAAGTGGGATCGGAATTTTAATACATGTCAAGGGAAATTGATGCTTTCAACAGGATCCGGGACCGGAACATTATGCCGACACGGAAATTCTTCACTTTTTTGCACTTGCTAACGTTATTTATGGGCGTGGACGGATTTTATCGTCCTAACCACCATAAATTCTCTCGTAAAATTTCAATATGTAACTAATTTGTTTATATAAGGTGCAAACTGAATTTGAGCCTCCATAATTGAGCCACGGAGCGATAGAGCGCCGTTTATGCAAATCTCCAGCAGATGGTTGTCCACATACCGCCTTCACACAATTTCCATATACGTTAAAGAGGCATGAAGTAAGTAGCGCGGAATGTCGGTCCGAAACTAGATAATCCGACGAAATTAGTACTAGTAGGCATTTTAAGAATTAGTTTAACAACAAGGCCACCCACCGTGTTCCGTTCGCTTTCGTCCACCGTTTCCTTATCTTTATGGCTCGTACGGGACCGAAGAACAGATAACTTTAATATACTGGATGGGTGCTCTTCTCGGTTTTAATTTGGACCGTCGCTGGTGTTTCCACTCGTTTATGATCCCGATGACACAAATAGGCACGATTTCTGAAAACGCTAACGAGACGGGTTAATATATTGCCGGCAGTTTCGCTACCTGGAAAAGTACCGGAGCATTTCAAATTTCGCGGCTCTGTTTGAAGAGAATGCCGTTAATGTTGTCACATTTTTTAAAATAACACTTCGATTTGTGGACAAGTCTATAATCGGCCTTTTCTCAAATGAATCTAAATAAAAACATTAAATCTATCCTGTTGTTTTGAGGAATCTCTAAAACTAGAAGAAGTTCTTCAAGAAAATGAATACCATGAAAAAGAATTTGCAGGAGGTTAATTTCATAAGTTGCTGTAAAATTTCGTGGATTAAGTTTACTCAAGTTTTATGTTTCGACTGTAGTGCACAAAAAAATAAAATTCTTGAAATTTTTAAAAATACTCTTATATTTCAAAAACGGTAACTCCTCGATTTCCTTAATTAAAATTCGTAATTTTCGTAACTTTAGTGTTACAGCTACGGAATTAGGAGAAGTTACTAGTTTTGAGTCGAACATTAATTCTACCAAACTGCAAAAATTTAGGGCAAAAGACACACTTTTAGAAATTTTTATTTTGAGAAACCCAAAAATTTCCGAAATTCTTCACTAAAATTCGTAATTTTCGTAATTTTAGTGCTACAGCTACAAAATTTGGGGAAATTACTATCTATGCGTCGCGTATTAGCTCTACCAAATTGTAAAAATGTATGGCAAAAAGCACAAATTTTAGAAATTTTTATTTTGACGTGAGCAAGAATTTCAAAAATCCTTAACTAATATTTGTAATTTTCGTAATTTTAATGCTACAGCTACAAAATTTGGGGAATTTACTATTTTCGAATCGCGTATTAATTCTACCAAATTCCAAAATGTTAGGGCAAAGGGCATAAACTTTGGAAATTTTCATTTTGAGGAGGAAGCAAAAAATTCCGACATCTTCCATTAAAATTTGTAATTTTGATAATTTTAGAGCTATAGCTACGAAATTTGGAGAACTTACCATTTTTGAGTCCTGTATTCATTCTACCAGATTGCAAAAGTTTAAGGCAGAAAGCACAAATTTTAGAAGTTTTTATTTTAAAGAAAAAGCAAAAATTTTCAAAATCCTTCATTAAAATTCGTTATTTTCGTAATTTTAGTCCTAAAGCTACAAAATTAGAAGAAGTTACTATTTTTGAGTCGTACATTAACTCTACCAAATTACAAAAATTTAGGGCGAAAGACTCAATTTTTAGAAATTTTCATTTTGAGGAGGAAGCAAAAAATTCCGATATTCTTTACTGAAATTCGTAATTTTCGTAATTTTGGTGCTACAGCTACGAAATTTGCAGAACTCACTATGTTTGAATCGTGTATTATTAACTCTCTACCAAATTGCAAAAGTTTATGGCGAAAAGCACAAATTTTAGAAATTATGATCTTGAGGAGGAAGCAGACATTTCCGAAATCCTTTACTAAAATTTGTAATTTTGGTAATTTTAGTGCTACAGCTACAAAATTTGGGGAAATTACTATTTTTGAGTCGTATATTAACTCTACTAAATTGCAAAAACTTAGGGCAAAAGGGACAAATTTTAGAAATTTTTATTTTTAGACAAAGCAAAAATTGTCTGGACTAAAGACTAATTAAAGAAACGACGCCACAATTAGATATCTGAATGGGCAATAAATCAGCATGCATCTAAAATTGCCCAGAAAATAACACACAACGGTCGTTATATTCAATTAGTTTTTTCCGCGAAGGTAATTAAACAATTATTGTAATAACGTCGGTACACAAAAGGTCCAGCACACAGATCTCCGATAAACGCCCGTGCCAGCGGCAATAATGAGCACAAGAATATATGATGTAGTGGTAAAAAGCTCAACAAAACTGGTATAAAATTCTTGCACACGCATAGAAAAAGACCACGGCCTCTGAAATAAATGGTCATCAGCATGTTGGAGCGGCCAATGTTTTATAAACACTTTTAAGAGCTATAAATTTATTGGTTTTATTTCGAAGCTCGCTTAATACTAAATCTGTGTCTTTGAAACAGGACTAGAGCTTTGTCGGCCGCCGTGCGGTGCTTGTAACAGTAGCATCCGATTCTTCTGCACGGCGACATAAGGGTGGCTTTACCGGAAAACGGTTGGCATGCTCAGCATTTCTCGCATTTTTTGACTACTGTAAGAATTTCATTTTGATCATAGACGATTTTCATGTTTGCTTAAGGTGGAGTTTGCACCAAGGACGAACTGCAGGAAGTGCTGCGATAACTACGGGTAATTAGTTCCTGTCGCTGCTGCAGAGACTCCATATTTCACTCGATGACCACTTTGGCGGATTCTGCGGTTTCTACCACATCTTCAGGAGATAAAACCGAGTGAATTACGCTCCACCATTTAAAGCCTCTTTTCTTTTAAATGAAACCATTAGAAAACGATGTTAAAAATTCGCGAAAAATCTAAATAATCTCATACCTGCCGCTGTGTAAGGATAAACTAGTAATTCGCACACGCCAAAACCCGTCAAAAATCTCGAAATTGTCCCTAGAGGGCGCTATCGACATGCTTATCACCAATGCCGCACACAGAGTGCTCAATTACTGCATTTTTTGCAGTTGGTAGCACTGTTATCTGTTATGACCAACGCCTGGTCGGTCGGAATCCGAGAAGTATTCCTCAGCCGCCCCGTAATTCCCCCAAATAATTGACACAAAACATCAATAACAATAAATAAAATGTGATTAGTGGCCGAGCGGGCCGTCAAAAGAGCAGGTGAGTGTCACCGAGTTAAGGTCAACCTTGGCTAAGCCAGTAAACTGCTTCTCTTAATTACTACCTATTACACAAACAAACCGGCTTCTTTGATATAAACCGATAACGGAGCGTCTGCCCCGTACGAAATTCACAAAGGGGCGCAAGATAACAGGGAGAATTCCAATACAAGAATGCGTTTGATTAAACCTGGAAGGTCAAAACGAAGACGAAACTGTGTTGAACCAACAAGACACAAATCTAAAAGTGAAGCATTTTCCGGAGGGAACACGAAATCTATCGTGCGATAAGTGGACCACCCTCGGCGACCACTAAAATTTTATCTAGAGCATAAACTCGTAAAATTAAAGTAATTGGTCGGCGACACTGTCGACTCGGAGAAAAAATTCCCACAATCCATTTTTATTAAATTGTTACTGTTGTAAACATAAACTCACGCATTCACTTGGAAATTCTTCGAAATGTCGCGAAATATCTGATAAGCAATCGGAAAGCGCCACATCAAGATAAATGGAAAATTTCACTGGTGCACCGGTGATAAGCGCCGATTTATGGGGCGCTGCTTCTGTGATTCAAACTAAGGGGAAACATAATTCTAATTGTACCTAAATGCTCAAGCGATTTTCTTTTCGTTGTTATTTTAGTGTTTCCGTTGCGTTTTATTACTTAATGGTTTGAAATTCGACATTAATCACTGTGATAAGTCGATGAATTATCGTATTTTTCATGTATTTCAAGTGCGACAAATTACGACGGCCTTCTAGAGTCCTGTCATTTCGCAATGGATAATAAAAAAGGTATTTTGAAAACGCGAAATATTTATTTAAATAGTGCCATCATTGTTTAAATTTATGTTCTTTATGATTGTGATATGCAAGTTTGTACACTTTTTGTATTCAAGGAAAGAATTTTAAAGAGTCTTAATGACTTCGGATTTAAAATCTAGAGCCGATCATACTTAATATTTCTGCTTTTTTGCTGTTTGGACTTTGGTTTTGAATACTCCTTATTTTATTTAAATTGTCCTTTGATCTTTTAAGACAGAAAAAAGTTTCTGACACCTTCCAGTAAAATTTCTAATTTTTGTAATTTTAGTGCTACAGCTACGAAATTTGGAAAACTTACTATTTTTGAGTAGAATCTCTATCAAATTGCAAAAATTTAGGGCAAAGGGCACGAATTTCAGAAATTTTTATTTTAAAGAAGAAAGCAAAATTTTCCCATATCTTCAATTAAAATTCGTAATTTTCGTATTTTAATGCTACAGCTACGAAATTAGGGGAAGTTACTATTTTTAAGTAGTACATTAACTCTACCAAATTGCCAAAATTTAGGGCACAAGGCACAAATTTTAGAAATTTTTATTTTGAAGAGGAAGCAAACATTTTCGATATCCTCAATTAAAATTCGTAATTTTCATAATTTTAGTGCTACAGCTACTAAATTTGGGGAAGTTACTATTCTTGAATCATGTATTAACTCTACCAGATTACAAAAGTTTAGTGCAAAAGTCACAAATTTAAGAAATTTTTATTTTGATAAAGAAGTAAAAAATTTTGAAATCCTCTACTAAAATTTGTAATTTTGGTAATTTTAGAGCTACAGCTACGAAATTTGGAGAACTTACTATTTTTACGTTGTTTATTAACTTTAGCAAATTGCAAAAGTTTAGGGCAAAAGGCAGAAATTTTAAAAAATTTTATATTGAGGAAGAAGCAAAAATTTCCGAAATTCTCCACTAAAATTTGTAATTTTGGTAAATTTAGAACTACAGCTACGAAATAATTTTTGAGTAACGTATTAACTTCACCAAATTGCAAAAATTTAGGGCAAAAGACACAGATTTTAAAAATTTCTATTTTGTTAGTGCTACAACTACGAAATTTGAAGAACTTGCTATGGTTAGTTATTTATTAGCTCTACCAAATTGCAAAAACTTTACGGCAAAGGTCACAAATTTTAGAAATTTTTATTTTTAGACGAAGCAAAAATTTTCGACTCCTTCAATAAAATTCGTAATTTTGGTGATTTTAGTGCTTCGGCTATGAAATTTGGGGAAGTTACTATTTTTGAGTCTATTAGTTCTACCAAATTGCAAAAATTTAGGGCAAAAGGGACAAATTTAAAAAAAATATATTTTGAGGAAGAAAAAATTCCCCCAAAATTTGTAATTTTGGTAATTTAAGAGCTAACGCTACAAAATTTGGAGAACTTACTGTTTTTGAGTCGTGTATTAACTCTACCAAATTTCAAAATCATGAAACGAAAGAGTCAAATTTTAGAAATTTTGAATTCATGACATCATTTGCCAAAAAATCAATATACAACACGAGACCAACGAAATGAAATTGTCTGCGTAGCGGCGAAACGAAAATATTGACAATGTGTTTTTATCGGTTTATTGGCTCCGCGGCAAGTTGTAGTGGCAACTTCAGCATCACATAAGTCACAAACAGTGGGAGCCTTTTGCATGTCCAACAGGACATTAATATGCGTTTAAACAGTCGTTTCTTATATGCGCCTCCGTCGCTTCATCCTTTCTTCATCTCCCGTTCGCATTTCGTGATTTTTTTTCTTTGCCTTTCGGTAAACGTAAATTACTACCACCACACCACGGCAACGGCGGATATTTATTACCTGTACCGCTCTTACAATGCTGAATAATTTATAAGGTGAGATCTGACAAACGCAAATTTTAAAAACTCCAAGAATGTTCCTATTTACCTACTCGAATGTTTTCGTTCTTTCAAACTGTTTTAATCATCTTTCTTGCGAGTTCGGTTTTAATTAAAAATGAGGGAATATTTCGCGTTTTCTTCTAATCAAGGAAATTTTCGAGAATTCTTTTCGACAAGGTGTGACGAATTATTCGTTTTTTTTACTAATTTTTAACAAAGATATGAAAGGTGTGATGGTTGTTATGATAGCGGACACATTTTCGCCGAATTTTTTACTAATTACGAGTTTTGAATAATGCGAGCGTATCGGCACAGAACGCAGCACTAATTTCCTCGAAAATAATTCAGGCAAATCGTAAATCAAGCGCCGGCTTGTTCCAATTTGTAGTGAAACGAAAGTGGGCGATCAAGTGGGTACCTAAATTGGAAACGCATGCATAAAATAAATTAGCAAATGTTTGACCATAGAAAGTAAACATCTCGGCGTAAAAACGTCTAGAAATCAGGATATCATTATAATAAGCGCAAGAAAGCAGGATAACAAAACGAGTCGATTAATTTCCAAGAAGTAACATGAGAGTTGACAGTAATTGATGTACGATAAGTAATTGTCCGGAATCTTCCCGATGTAGCTGTTATTAGTGCACACCATATGCGTATACATAGTGGCCCAAGATCCTGACTAAGGACATTGGTTTTAAATTAATAGAAACGGAATGCACACATGCTCGTTCCCACCTGTACATTTTATCTCTGTAGCTATTAGGCCGCATCATTAAAAACTAACGTCGGTACCGCCAAATGTTGCTCGGTCCTCCTTACAAACACTTCATTGCCGTCAAATATCCAAAAAATGCGATGGGCATCCTATTCAAGTAGCCGACTCTGATCGATCGGTAGATCGCGCCGAGCCCCCAAAATTTCCACCTTCTTCCGCCCTGCAACGTTAAAAAATAAAGCACCGCATTGTGCCTTTAGCGGGTCCACTCGTTGCTGCTGAAACTGAATTTTAAGCAGTGAATATTTCACAGATGGCTTATAGCCTGTCACCAGGTATTGCCTACAATTTGACAACATGATTGCCAACATCCATAAAGAAACTCAACAATTTTCTTTATTGGAATTTCTCCAACGTTCAACGTCCCACTCGACCGAAATTTCACGTCAACCGCCGCCTGGCACCCACCGCTATAATTACCCCTTTTCCTCCAGACATAAAATCCGCTCTTTATTCCACCGTCAATAATAAAATTCGGGATATTTATTGGACGTTCGTGAACAGAAGCGCAGCGAGCGAGCTTAATTTCAAAGCTCCGATGAAATAACATCGAGGCGGCTTTCTCTCAAGCTCATATTTTCGTGCCCGGTAGTAGTGTGCTATGAAATAATGAAACCGCTGATTGGTGGAATTCAGTTACCATGGTAACGCCCCTTTATTTCTCCGGCATTATATACGGGCGGCCTGCTGTACATTCACCGATGGTAGATATGAACAAGTGAATTTGCTCGGGTACATTCCCTTCCAATTTCTGGCAGCGATTCAAAGCTTTGTGCGGAAAACAATGCGAAATTTGTTGACAGTTTTTCCACAAATCACGTAATAATCTAGTGGGTAGATTTTTTTTATATTTGGCTACATTTCGAAACTTCAATTGCTTCTAAAGCAGTTATTTGTTGACGTAGGAAAATTTCATGCACTGTTTTGAAATCTACGTGAAAATCTGTGGAAAACGAGTTCTTTTACTTTAAGTTTGCTCCGCAAATAAGCCAGATATTGACTTAAATAGATTTTCCAGGCGTCGTTTGTTGGTCATTTTTAAGAAGCTTTTTTGGGGTGAAATCGACGTCGAATTTCTTCGTGCGTTATATCAGTCGAAAGAGCACCTCAAAATCTATAAACTGGCCAAATCTCATATTGATATGTCAAGTAGTTTACGAGGGGCACCCAAATAAAGTTTTAATTGAACCACTACGCTTTATTAGTTGTCACTTTTAGGGATTGAGTCCGAAAAATACTCATTTAAGGGACTCAAATGAGTCCGTAAAATAACTGTTTTTTCGAGCGTATATTAAAAATGTTAGTAGTTGCGGTAAGAATAAGATCGTATCCTAATCTTTCAATTAATTCTAGTTTCGGAGATATGGGTCCGGAAAATTCCGGAATTTCAGGATTCTTGCCATTTGGAGACCACCCGAAATTTCAATCGCTATGATTGACGTATGGAAATTTAAGTACAGTTTTGAATTCTGCGTGAAAACCTGTGTAAAATGAGTGCTTTTACTTCAAGTTTACACCACAAATAAGCCAGATATTGACTGAAATAGATTTAGCTTTTTCGGGTCAAAATCGGCGTGGAATTACTTTGTGTGTTATATTAATCGAAAGAGCAGATTGAGATCTATAATCTGACCAAATCTCCAATCAATAGCTCATGTAGTTTACGAGGGACAATAAAAAACTTTTGATTCGCAAAATTAAATAAAATGAGTTCTAAAATACAGTTTTTGCGGACTAATCGTTGCTGTTTACAAACGAGGCGTGGCCAAGTCACCTGTCACCATAGTGACCATCAGATTGTTTAAAATAAACACAAAAATGTCGTTTTTAAATGCAAAATCCTGAAAAATCTACCAAAAACGCAATGAAACTTCATAAATTTACTCATAAATCCAATAATGTATTTATTAATGTACTAGTAGATTAAGTGAAGTTGTTTAATTGTTGCATTCAACCAATATGCTTTATTAGTTGTCATGGCAACGTTTAGGATTGAGTCCAAAAAAGACCCAGTTTAGGGACTTCAATGAGTCCGTAAAATAGCTGTTTTTGGGAACGAAATTTAAATCGCTTGCAACTCAGATATTTTTGAGGTATTAAGATTTGGGGCACAGTTTTGAATTCAGCGTGGAAATCTGCACAAAATGCACTTTTTGCGAACTAAACTGTTATAAGTGGATTGCAAAGAGTATTTTTTGAAGCACGGATTGACGATAAAAAAGGTGTGAAAGAGGGACAAATTAAAGTGTCAAAACAGCCGCAGCGCTTATGAAGTTTCGACAGCAAGCCCACATCATCAGAGCGAATTAGATTTCGTCGTAAATCAGCTCTAAACACCTTGGAAGAAAAAACCGCCGTCTATTTCCTGCCTGAATTGTTTGGCATCCAAAGTGTTCTCTTTAAATGTTAACAATTGTTTATTTGCGTACAGAATTAAGACACTCTTAACGATTACATACCGTCGTCTCCCACTTGACAGATTTATATCACACATCTAATCTCGTCCCTTGGACACATGACTGATTTATTTTATAATTCGTCCAACTCCGGAGCCTTGCAATTAAACTTGGTCCTATTTACAAACAGCCGTTAATCAGCAATTTCTATTAACTCTCCACTATTTTAGGATTGACATTTGAAAAGCGCCAAAGATTAGTAAATGAATCAAGTGACGAATTAAACGTTTCCGGTGCTAATCTCGTTTCACGGCCGCCATTTTAAAACAATTTCAAAAATGGAGAGTGCGTTGGTGGGTCCCGAATTACGCATTACCATATTGTGTGTTTTGTAGAAATTATGGTTATCTTGTCGGCCATTTTGAATAAATCGCGCGTTATCGCGGTTTGAATATTTTGCCCTTTTAATAGAACATAATTACCGATGTGGGAAACACTGGGTCATTACATGGTAATAACTTTAATACGAGTGGGGAAAAACAGGGAGCTGAGTAGATAAATAATAATAAACGAGCTGAACAGGTAGAGGGCTGTCGGCGCTCGTTTACTTAAAAGCGTAAGATTAATATCTTTTTTCGGGGCTATATTAAAACTTAATGAGCACTTGAACATAAGAACACCTATATTAAAATTTTCAAAGCTAATAAACTTCCTGCAACGTCAATTTCATCATAGATGGCCGTTCCGGGGACGTACGTCTTGATATCTGTCATTCCACCACTTCTGTCAGTTATTTGACGTTTTAACGTTGAGTTTAGACACACGTTTTAAAGATGATTTAATAAATAGAATTGTCAACGTCTGCTGTGGAAACAAAAAAATCACATGGGAAACTCGTAATTTGTGACGTACGTCTTGATATCTATCATTCGACCACTTGTCAGTTATTTGATGTTTTAACGTCGATTTCAGACACACGCTTTGAAGATGATTTAATAAATAGAATTGTCAACGTCTGCTGTGGAAACAAAAAAATCACATGAGAACCTCGTAACTTGTGACGTACGTCTTGATATCTGTCATTTGACCACTTCTGTCAGTTATTTGACGGTTAAACGTCGAGTTCAGACACACGTTTTGAAAAAGATTTAATAAATAGAATTGTCAACGTCTGCTGTGGAAACAAAAAAATCACATGGGAACCTCGTAACTTGTGACGTACGTCTTGATATCTGTCATTCGACCACTTGTGTCAGTTATTTGACGTTTTAACGTCAAGCTCAGACACACGTTTTGAAGATGATTTAATAAATAGAATTGTCAACGTCTGCTGTGGAAAACAAAAAAAAAACGCATGGGAACCTCGTAACTAGTGACATATGGAGTCATGATCGGTGATCAATAATGATTTTGTGGTCGGTAGTGCTCACCAGGGGGCTGACCCTCGTTAGACAAGCCTGACAGGACAACTGTCTTACAAGATCTTACCAATTTGACCATCGAAGACCGATCTTCTCCGAGATAATCTCGAAACCAAGTCTAGTCGTGACCTGCTGACAGGGTGATGTGGAAATGCACCGAGAATTTATGACAATCCTCGAAAAACAGTTTTTGGAAACGTTGCTAATTAGTTTAGTCCCGAAAATGAAGAAGCAGAGATAAGGATCGCTCATACCTAAACCGCAATAAAACCGCCCAACATGTTTATTAAATTTTCTATAATAAACGTCGCACTTTATTAACGGGCATTCTTCTTTCCCGCATTTACTTCCATTTATTAATCACAAAACGAAATGATTCATGTCGTTCATAAAACTTTTATATATCTAAAAATCGTCTTTTAATTAAAATTGTCGGGACGACAGAAAGAACTCGACAAATTCGAAACATTCGAAAGGTCTAAACATTATGAATAAATTTGTCTACGAAATAAACTCCTAATAACTTTGACATTGCGCTCCGGTAGGAAGCTCAGGCATGCAGTTTTGCACCAACAGCGTGAAATAAATAGGAGCGAGTTGAATTTTCTGCTACATATCACATGAAACGGACCCATTTATTAAAACTGTGCTTTCCATTAGGCGGGTTCAACCCTTTAATGAGGCGCGGCGGATTTATTTTCGGTGATAATGAATGCCGGAAAAACGAATTTTGAGTTGGAGTGGCAAACTTTCAAATCGAAACTTTTAAAGTAGATAGAGAGTTATTGGTTCCGAAAAGGCAATTAAAAATCAATTAGCTAACATTGAGACCACAGTCGTTAAAATAATGTGTGTTTATTGCGCCAATAAATCAAATTGAACTAGTTGGATTAAAAATTGGCTGCGTGTTGTTTTTTTAGGAAATCTGAATTATTAGATTATTACAGTGAATCTGAAATTTATTTTCCTTCATCAGGTCCGGATTCAGAGTTATTCTTGAAAAATTGGTTTTTAGGTTCTACTGTACAAAAGCTTAATTAGCAAAAATCTCCCGACCTGATGGAGCAAGATGGACTTTGGGTTTAGAATCAAGAGACAATTCTATTTTAGAAATGATTTTTTACTGCTACAGTACAAATTTCGTTTAAAATTTGTTGGCTAATATATTTTTTGGTAATCTTCTGATCTTCAAATTTACAAATTTCAAAATTTCTCTTGTTTCACTTACAATTTTGTAATTTAAGACAGTTAATAAACAAGTCCAAATTAGTAATCTCCCCAAATTTAATTGCTGTGGCGTTAAAATTACCAGAATTAGAACCTTTTTAAAATATTTTTTTCAAATTTTTTGATTCGCTTCCAAAATAAAAAATTCTAAAATTTGTTTCGTTTGCTCTATAATTTTGCAGTTTCACACAGTTACTAACCAAGTTTAAATTAGTATGTTCTTCAAATTTCGTTGCTGTATCAATTAAATTACGAAAATTACAAATTTTAATACATTTTTTTATAATTTTCAGTTCGTCCTCAGTTTTAAATTTTTTGAAATTTGTCTAGTTTAACTCACACTTTTGAAATTTAAGACAAATAATAACCACTTCTTAATTAGTAACCTCCCCAAATTTGATTACTGTGGTGGTAAAATTACCAGAGTTACAGCCGTTAATAAATTTTTTGAGCAGTTTTTGGCTCATTTTTAAAATAAAAATTTCTAAAATTTGTGTCTTGTAGTTTATAATTTTGAAAGTTAACACACTAATTAGTCAAATCTAAATTAGTAATTTGTTGAAATTTTGTTGCATTGGCGTTAAAATTGACAGAATTATACGCTTAGAAATGAAAACAATTATCTCGTTTATGCTCTAAGTAAAAAAATTCAAAATTTGTATTGTTTGCTCTAAAATTTTGAAATTTAACACAGTTACTTACTAAGTCGAAATCAGTAATTTCTCTAAATTTGATTGCTGTAGCATTCAAATTACCAAAGTTACAAGCTTTAATATTTTTTTTGAGAAATTTTCTGTCCATCTCTGAGTAAAAGTGTTCAAAATTCGTCTTGTTTGATTTATAATTTTGCAATTTAAGACAGTTAATAAGCACTTTCAAATTAGTAATCTTCCAAAATTTGGTTGCTGTGGCGTTAAAGTTACATGAGTTACAGCACTTTGCATATTTTCCAGAAGTTTTTAATTTATCTTCGACATAAAAAATTCCAAAATTTGACTCGTTGGGTCTATAATTTTGCAATTTGATACAATTACTAACAAGTTCAAATTAGTAACTTTCCCAAATTTCATTGCTGTAGCATTAAAATTTCTAGGGTTATAAAATTTAATTACTTTTCTGTTCATCTTTAGATCAAAAATTTCCAATATTCGTTTTGGTTGACTTACAATTTTGTCATTTGAGACACTTGATAAGCGACTCCAGATTAGTAACTTCCCCAAATTTGATTGCTGTGGTGTTAAAATTGTCAGAGTTACAGTCCTTAACATCTTTTTTGGCTCATCTTTAAAATAAAAAAATCTAAAATTTGTGTCTTTTAGTTTATAATTTTGGAATTTGGTACACTAATTAGTCAAGTCTAAATTAGAAATTTGTTCAAATTTGGTTGCTTTGGCGCTAAAAATATCAGAATTACACGCATTTTCATAAAAAAATATTTTACAAAAAACACATTTTTTCAGAAGCTTTAAAATAAAAAATTCCAAATAAGATTTTCTCAAATATCTCAGAATCTTAGGAATCAGCACAAATTTCTTCCAAAACTTGTTGACTCGTGTGAAATTATCATCGCATCTTCGATTAATAGAAATCAATTTTTCTCTTAGACAGGCGTCTAAAATAACATCTTCTTTAAATATAAGATAAAATTCGGTGATGGTTCGAAATCTGAAAGCCAATACTTGTCGTCCGTCACCTGAAGGCGGTCAGCAATTATTCTTGTGACAATTGACACTTTGGCATTATCTCAAACAGTTACGAAACGTCCATTCCCGTTGTACCATTAATAAGAAAATCGTCGGTATCGTTGACATGAAACCGTCACCGAAGAATTTATTGTTTAACATATTAAAAGCATTCCACCTGCATCAAACGCACCGATAAATATTTTTTCGAAGAGAACATTAGCATAATCGGAAATGCAAAATTTGCGGAACCGCCACTTGGACGCCCGTATAGAAAACGAAGAGGAAATTTTTGCATATAATGCTTTTCGAGGGATGCAAATGCACATGTGCATGTTCGACAGTAAATCATGCAAACGGAAGCCGTCCGTGTGTCTGGTCTGGTCTTCCTCGGAGTGCAGCTGTTTTCGTATCTTCCCTCGGAAGAACGTGGCCGAAGATAGAACGATGCAAAGAGTTAGTTCACACGTTCGATGGCCTAGACTTGTTGGGGTGAGCGCGGTTTGATTCATTGCTTGACATCTGATCGGTAAAGACGGAAAAAACGAGACATATCGGCGTAATGTGTGAAAATATGAAGGCCTATAAATCAGTCACGCAGACGAGACGAGCGGATTTTTTTTCAAATGAAAATGAAGTTAATTTAGTGAAATAATAGCACTGGGTCGTTTTTAATTCTTTAAATTAAAGTTGGAGATGACAGCCATTCCGCCTCGTATAAAGTTACAATAAATTGAATAAAATAAAGTGAGGAATCTTTGTGAAGCAATTCCAGTGATCGAAATCCAAGCTCGAGTTTGTAATTAAAGCTGGGAGTCGAGATGAAGTGAATTTCAGAGAACTCTGGGAGACCGATATGAAGTGTTCTCTTAGCGTAGTACGTAAGATATTTGCTTCATCAAGACGAATCTCGATGAAATTAACTAAGTGAGTGTTTCTTAGACGCATTATCCAACCGATAATAATCAATACGGACTCTGGAGAATTCACCAGCGGCGGCTTTGTGAAAGTTTCAAATAACTGGAAACCGCCATCTAATAATCGGCAACTCGACAAAACGACTTATGCAAGAGTAATTAGCCCGAGTAATCGTTTTCCGAAAAGCGCGCACCCACCAACAATTTTCTCCTTTTTGCAAATTCTTAATTACTCCTAATTGGGGAAAAAATCATTGATCAAAGGCGGCGCTCGACATTTCAACGGCCAATTACAAAAAGAGGGCTGTGTGGCAAAACAAAGTCTTAGAGAAGTTAAGAAGAGCATCAACAAACAATAAATACGACTTAAGTTAGTTGTTACGGTTATTCCTAGCTCTCTAGACGACACACCGAGAAAAAAATATTAACGGCTGGGGTGAGACCATTCCGGCGCTATTTTCGGCCGCAATTGTCTTAGCACTGATTAGACTTGGTGATTTATCCCCGAATGTCGACGTAATTACACTGTCGCATTCGTCAAATGTGAAATATTAATGTCATAAGCGATGCTATCGGGGCATGTCGTACACGCGAGCTATTTTTAATAAAACCCTAGTGGTCTAGTGGAATCCTTTATTTTTAAACAGTTTGTTTCCTCTTGAAAATATGTTAAGGGCTGTGGAATTCTGGTAATTTTAACGCCACAGGAATCAATCTTTGGGAGGTTACTAATTTAGAGTTGCTTATTAACTGTCTTAAATTGCAAAACTGTAAGTCAAACTATACAAATTTTAGAATTTTTTATTTGGAGAATGAACACAAAATACAATTTTTTTTATGAAAACGCGTGTAATTCTGGCAATTTTGAAGCCATAGTAATCAAATTTGAGGAGGTTAGTCACATGGAGCTGCTTATCAACTGTCTTAAGTTGCAAAATTGTAAGTCAACCAGAACAAATTTTGGAATTTTTTGATCTAAAAATGAACAGAAAATTAAAAAATATATATTTGTAACTCTAGAAATTTCAATGCTACAGGTATGTAATTTGGGGAAGTTACCAACTTGACTAGTGTCAAATTTCAAAATTATTAACAAGACGAATTTTGGCAATTTTTTAATCAAAAAATAAACAGAAAACTCAAAAAAAAATATTAAAAATTGTAACTCTGGTTAATTTAATGCCACAGAATTGAAATTTGAGAAAGTTACTAATTTGGACTTAATTGGTAACTGTGTCAAATTTCGAAATTATACAGCAAACGAGACATATTTTGGATTTTTTTTAATTAAAAAATAAACAGAAAATTAAAAAAAAATTAAAGCTTGTAACTCTGGTAGTTTTAACGCCACAGCAATGAAATTTGGGGAAGTTCCTAATTTTGACTCGATTAGTAACTGTGTGAAATTGTAAAATTATGGACCAAACGGGTAAAATTCTTGAATTTTCTATTTTGTAGATAAAACAAAATTGCTGGAAAAATGTGTTAAGGGCTGTAACTCTGATAATTTGAACGTCACATTAATCAAGTTTTGGGAGGTTAGTAATTAGGTTACTAATTAACTGACGTAAATTGCAAAAGTGTAAGTCAAACATAACGACTTTTGGATTTTTTTAATTTAAAAAAAAAGTAAAAATTGTAACTTTTGTAATTTTAATGCTACAGCAACGAAATTCAATGAAGTTACTAATTTCGATTTAGTTGATAACTGTGTCAAATTGCAAAATTAAAGAACAAACCGGTCAAATTTTAGAATTTTTTATTTGGACTATGAATCGAAAACTTCTGAAAAAATTGCTCCCAGGGCTCGTACTCGCGAGCTTTTTTTAATAATACCCCTTTAGTAACCAGTTCATTTCCCGAAGCAATTCGTTTTCCAAAAACAGCAGCGAATTTCGCGTATATTTAACAGCAACGCAGCGTAATAAAGGCAGCGAAATAGTTGAGAGTTTTCCAGGAAATTCCATCTAAAGCGAATAGTACACGTTCTGTTTTTTGTGAGACAATCAAAACGTTAACTGGTACAATTTATAATCCTGTAAAGGGTTCGAGATCCAGCGATAAGAATCGATAGACAATACTGTACCTCTGATGTTGGATTTTTCGGCATCGGCTACCAGATCGACGGAATTTATGGTGTTTGGTGACGCTGACAGAGGACGAAACAAAAAAGGTCTCTTCTTGATCGATGATTAAATTCACAATTGGACCAGAAAGCCGATGGAATCTCATTTTTATGAGTCGGCGAAATCGTAAAGATAATTCCATCCAGCGCCGTAAAAATAGATTTTCATATGCTGATGGATTTCTCCGAGGAATTCCTCCAAAAGCAGCGCGCGATTTTTCCTCTATTGCTTGTCTCGGCGCAAATGGCGTGTTTTAATTAACGGTAATAAGCTTGTTACAACACTAATTAATACGTAGTTTTCAAGAAAGCAAAACCGCAACGAAATGTTTCAGTCGTGCGTCGTCGTTGATATGCAGAGCAGACGCTGCTGAAAATTGCTTGTAACCGTTTAGAGCCGCGCAAATTGCTTCGAAACAAAAATAATTACACCGGGAAATGTGTCTCCGATTAGTATCTTCTCTTATAAAAATTTATAGTTATATTTCTTTACCGGGAAAAATAAGGCGAGAATGGCGTACCTAATGGTCTTTCAGACGACTCGTAAATTTCCAAAGATTTATTAAAACGTTCAATGTGAAAGATAGCGCGTTATTTATTTGCAAAGAAGACGTCTCCACTCGCCATTCCTCTGGAAATAGACAAAAGCACGCATGCTAAATCTAGCAAAAAATTACAAACTCATAGCCGTTACAAATATAATAAAAACGTAAAGTTCCGCCGATGATATGCTAATCCGCCCAACACGTGTCTCATTTAATTCAAAAATTAATTGCCTCCTAAGTCGATTCCGGTCGGTAATAATAACCATCATAAACGCTTGTTATGAAAGTTGTCTCCACCATTAGTGTTAAATGAAATGTGGCATTACTAGTGTTTCTTTTTTATAGTAATTCGATGCGAACACTTGTTCAGAGACACCCTCGCACATGTCATTGAGGGGCCGGAGGCTGCGATCATTCTTTTATTTGTTGGATTTTATTAAACTGCGACCCCTTTTATGCTTATTATCCACACATAATTAAATATCAAATAAAGCAGGTGCTTGGACAAATAAGGGATGGTCCGGGAGGGTGAGGATAAATCGGTAAATAAATTAGCGGGCATGAAACTTTAAAATAGGAAAATTTTCTTTAGCTAATATGTCATTCTAATATGACGTTTTAAACGAGGGCAGTTAGACCAGAACACATTTTTTTTTAATTTGAGGATGAACTAAAAACTTTTGAAAAAAATTTGTTAAGGGCTGTAATTCTGGTAATTTTCATCATGCAGCAATGGAATTTGGGAAACTTACTAATTGAGACTTGGTTAGTAACTGTGTCAAGATTTAAAATTGTAGAGCAAATGAGACGAATTTTGAAATTTTTTAATCTGAAAATAAACAGAAAATTTCCAAAAAAAAAATTGAAGCTTGTATTTAACTCTGGTAATTTTAGCGCCACATTAATCAAATTTGGGGACGTTACTAAATTGGGATTGCTTATTAACTGTCTTAAATTGCAAAATTTTAAGTAAAACAGGACAAATTTTGGAAATTTTTAATTTAATTTTAATGCAACAGCAACGAAATTTTGGGAGGTTACTAATTTAGACTTGTTAAGTGACTATGTGAAATTTCAAAATTTTAGAGCAAACAAGACGAATTTTAGAATTTTTAAATGTAAAAATAAACAGAAAATTTCTAAAAAAAATATTAAAGCCACTAACTTTGGTAATTTTAACGTCACAGCAATGTAATTTGCCAAGGTTACTAATTTCTATTTGCTTATTAACTGTGATAAATTGCAAAATTATAGTTCGGTAGAGACACATTTTGGAATTTTTTATTTTGAAGATGAATCAAAAACTTCAGAAAAAATATGTGAAGGCCTCTAACTCTGGTAATTTTGATGTCACAGCAGTTAAATTTACGGAGGTGACTAATGCAACTTTGGTTAGTAACTGTGTCAAATTTCAAAATTATTGAGCAAACGAGGCGAATTTTGGCAATTTTTAAATCTAAAAATGAACAGAAAATTAAAAATAATGTAAAGATTCTAACTCTAGTAATTTTAACGGCACAGCAATGAAATTTTGGGAAGTTTCTAGTTCAGACTTGATTAATAACTATTTTAAATTGCAAAATTTTTTCGCAAACGAGTGAAATTTTGGAATTTTTTATTTTAAAGCAGATAAATAAAAAATTGCTGGAAAAATTGTGTTAAGGGCTGAAACTCTACTAATTTTAACGCTACAGCAATCAAATTTTGGGTATTTACCAATTTGGAGTTGCTTATTAACTGTCTAAAATTGCAAATTTGTAAATCAATAGGGTTAATTTTGTAAAGTTTTAATCTGAAGATGAACAAAAAATTACCAAAAAAAATACTAAAAAATTATAACTTTGTTAATTTTAATGTTACATTAATGAAATTTGGGAAGGTTGCTAATTTAGACTTAGGTAGTAACTGTGCTAAATTGCAATATTATAAAGCAAAAGAGACAAATGTTAGAATTTTTTTCAACTCAACGATGAACCAAAAAAAAACCTTAAAACCGTTTTTAGATCCTCTAAAACATTTTTTCCCCGACTCGCACTTTTCCATTTGCCATAAATTTCCTTAATACGACTCTTCACCTCTTTCGCGTGTACACGCTTGCCAACCGCAGTCATCTTCCTGTCAACGCTTAAAAAATGCCAAAACTCGCATTATCGCCCGAAATCGCGTCCGAAAAGTGATATGTGGGTATTTAACGTCGCTGCACGTGTAGGTACAAGCAAACCAGACATGATTTCGCATATTTTGTCGTCATTTATATTTTGTCAGGTGATAAATAGTGTGAGTGTTTAAGTAAAAGTGTATCAATTTGGGTGTTAAATCACTGTAATTGATGGTATTGCATGCGCTTCGCTTTTTACGGAGCTTTTTCGGTATTTTTAGCTCTTTATAACTTTACTTAGAGACGTGACTATAGCAAAGAATGCGTTTTGTTTGGTATTTTTATCTCCCGACCCATCACAAACAAAACAAAAAGAGTGTTATTTTACATATCAACAAACGTATCGGTTTCGCGATCGCGTTTCATCGCAACGAATTCAATGGATTCTTGCGACGAATTTTTATCGGGAGAAAATGCGGCGACTTTTCCGGGTCTATTTTCGGCCGATAACGGCAATTTGCTGCGTTGACACTTTGTCTGGTTCGGTAATATTTCCCAGACATTTTCGGCTAAGGCCACGAATACGAGGATTGCGAAGAATGTCAGAGTTAGAAAGAATAATAAAAACGTATGTCTGGGCTAACACCACCTTATCTTGGATCGGTGCTCTCTGTTGAAATTTACCGACATCTCTTGGAATGTTTGTAAATTGGTTCTTACATGCCGCACTACAACTCTTACCGATATTTATTGGCATCGAGATCGATTTCTATTGTCTTGTGCTGCTCCGCTTACGTAATCGCAGAATGAAAATGTTAATTTATTTATTTATTCTTCGGGTATTTTTGACCCAGTTTTCGCAATTTATGGGCGACACCCCCAGCTACTGAAAAAATCGTTTGGCTGTCAGATAAAATTAAAACCATCCCGGTTTTATGGTGGTAATATTTTGCGACGACATCGTTATAGTCCGAAGGGTGTTCCTGACAAATCGGTGTCCTCTTAAATTGCTCTTTTCCCATCAACTAATGACTTCACATATGGTTTCACGTGTTAATTAGGTCTTGTACGATTGCCGATCCATCCTGGTTACCTTCGCATATGGTTAGCACTTGAAGAAGAAGGGCGTTCTCTTAACACATTAATCAAATTTCCTAGAGTGACATCAAAGGGTCCTTTCTTCCACGTGATGGATGAACGATATTACTGCAACACGCGTAAAATGTCTTGCGACGTTATGCGAGCTTTTTGTCGTGAATTTACAATCCACACGAAGAATCCGAACAATTCCAAAGAGGAGCAACCCTATCGTACCCCACCCTCAACAATCGAAGAAATAAATTCGTTCCGTGCAGTGACACATGTCGGCAGATGTCTTGTCGCGGTCCATTTTTTAAATGATTACGAGAATAATAAATGATGATTAACAATGAATAGATAACGCATGGACCATTCCGGTTTTGTTTCTTGTGGACGGCGGTGTCGTTTAACCAAAGAATTCTTGTCTCACGCTACTTGACGCGTCAACTGACGGTACTGTCCTGTCCTTCACCGGTACGACTCGTTGGCGACCTCCGAAACAAATCACCAACTCATCAAGACGATGATTCAATTAGCCCATTGGAAAAATTCAAAAATTCGAGGAAAATCGCACGAGAAACTTGGCCCAGTGGCGAAGAGATGTCGCTGGAGGATTGCCAAGATTAACAAGGAGGCGCAATTAATTGCTTTTACATAAAATCTAAAATGAATGTGTGCTCCTAATCCATGCGGGTATTATTAGGTACAGCGATGTAAATGGAAGTGGAGAACTGGTTAGGAAATTAATTACAACCATTAAATTATACAGGTTTTGGTTTACTTTTTTCACACTGTAATTAATAAAACCATTACAAATTCATTTGTTAATGAAACGTTCCATTAAGCGCTGATAATAATTAGAAAGAAAACGCTTACTTTCTTTGCGCCCCCGTTTCTTTAATTTGTTGAGGAAAACGGACACGTTATCTCGTTTATAATTACAATAATTAACACAAAGACGCAGATGAAACATCAGACGGATCAAATGAGGCGGCAAGTTAAACGACCTAATAAAGATAAAAACAAACACCGACGACACCTGCTGAATTTTAAGAGACGCTCTTAAACCAACTACTTTTTCAGTTCTGTTTGTATAGATAATGTCCGCTTCGACGTTGTTACAATTACTAATTGATACCGATTGAGATTCTGGAGAACGAACCTTTACCGAGAAAATAGATCCCACGCGCCGCAAGCTGTTATCTTTATCTGATCGGAAGGAGAGAGGCAAAAAGTGGATGGTTAGAGAAGAGGAGGAATGAAATTGGAGCGATTTTGGCTGGGCATGGGCCGGTATTGCACCTCAGACAAAATTGCAGCTAGAAAGTGAAGAAAATTTGTGATTTTATGGGAGAACGCTGAAGACAAATCCAACACTTTTTTGCTAAATTGCCTTTTCACTAAATTGCAAAATTATTTTTTTATTTTTAAGATGACTCAAAAAGTTTTAAAAAAATGTGGTAAAAGGGCAGTAAGTCTGGTAACTTTGGAGTTGCTTTTTAACTCTCTTAAATTGCAAAATTGTAAGTCAAAGAAGACGAATTTTGGAAATTTTTAATCTGAAAATAAACAAAAATTCACCAACAAATATTAAAGCTTGTAACTCTAGTAATTTTAATAATACCTCAATGAAATTTGGGGAGATTGCTAATTTCAACTTGCTTATTAACTGTGCTAAATTGCAAAATTATGTTCAAAGAACACAAATTTTGGAATTTTTCGTTTTGAAGATGAATCAAAGAGTGATAAAAAATAAGTTAAGGGCTGTAAGTCTATTAATTTTAATGCTACAGCAACAAAATTTGGGGAGGTTGCTTATTTAGACTTGGTTAATAACTGTATTAAATTGCAAAATTTTAGAGCAAACGAGACAAATTTTAGAATTTTTTATTTGGAAAATGAATAAAAAAATCCAATTTTTTTATAAAAACGTGTGCAATTTTGACAATCTTAGCGCCTAAGCAACCAAATTTGAACAAAGTAGTAATTTTTTCTTAACTAATGTTTGTGCTAAATTGTAAAATTATAGACCAAAAGAGACGGATTTTGGATTTTTTTTTGGAGCATGAACGAGAAAAAACATTTTTTTCATTTCCAAGCGTATAACTTCGTCAATTTTAATGCCAGTGCAACTAAATTTGGACAAAATACAAATGTTAAACTTGACTAATAGCTGTGCTAAATTGTAAATTTTTAAAATGAAATACACAAATTTTGGAATTTTTTATTTGTCGCATGAACAAAATAAAAAACATTTTTTTCATTTCAAAGCGTATAACTCTGACAATTTTAATACCAAAACAGAAAAATTTGGGGAGGTTACTAATTTGAGGTTGCTTATTAACTGTCTAAATTTGCAAAATTATAAGTCAAACAAGACGAATTTTGGAAGTTTTTAATCTAGAAATAAACAGAAAATTGACAAAAATTAATTATTAAAATTTTTAACTCTGCTAATTTTAATGCTACAGCAACGAAATTTGAGGAGGTTGCTAATTTAGGTTTGGTTAATAACTGTGTTAAATTGCAAAATTTTAGAGCAAACGGGACGGATTTTAGATTTTTTTTTAGCATAAACGAGAAAATAGTAGATTTTGTTATACGGCAGAAAAGTGGTACTTTTTGTCGAGCAATTAAATTGCATTAGCAAGGCGAAGCGTAGCGTAGCCAAGCGTATGCAAAATTGCGGGACAGCAAAGCCACTTTTCGGCCAAATAACAAATACTACTTTTTCTCCAAACGTTAAATTCAGTTCCACGGCCGACAATGAGTGAACGCAAATTGAATTATAAACATGATGGCTATTCATGTAGTTGTCATTGATGACATTTACTGTGAAAAATATTGGTTTTAAAGAGTTTCAAAGTTAAGATCGTGTAAGTGCAAGTGCAAAATGTAAGTCTCAAATAGTACCCGTCACACAAAGTACTTTTTCTGCCTAGGCAGCAAAAGTGTTTCCATGTCAACGAGCGCTTTTCATTACTTATAACAAAATTGCCTACTTTACTGTCTAAAAACGACTAAAAAATAGTGACTTTTTGTGACGTTTGGGGAAAAACCATTTTTTTCATTTTCGAGCGTACAATTTTAATGCCAAAATAGCCAAATTTGGGAAGATTTCTAATTTCGACTTGCTAACTGACTGTGCTAAATTGTAAAATTATAGTTTTGAAGACAAATTTTGGAATTTTTTATTTTGCATATGAGCCAAAAACTGCTGAAAAAATATGTTTAGAGCTGTAACTCTGGTAATTTTAGTGTCATAACAATCAAATTTGGGGAGGTTACTAATTTAGAGTTGTTTATTAACTGACTTAAATTGCAAAATTGTAAGTTAAACAGGACTAATTTAAAAAAAAAATAATCTGAAAATAAGCAGAAAAATACAAAAAAAAAAGAAATTAAAACGGAATTTGGGAAAGTTACTAATTCTAATGTAAGTAAGGTTAATAAGTCTGTGAAATTGCAAAATTATATAGCAAACGAGACAAGTTTTAAAATTTTTTATTTTGAAGATGATTAATAAACTTCTGAGAAAATATGTTAAAGGCTGTAACTCTGGTAATTTTACAGCCACAACAATCAAATTTTATGAAGTTACTAATTTGAAGTTGCATATTGAAATTTGGAGAAGTTACTAATTTAAACTTGTTTAGTAACTGTGTTAAATTGCAAAATTATAGACAAAAAGAGGCAAACTTTGGAAATCTTTATTTGGAATATGAAGAAAAAAAAACATTCTTTTTTATTAATTTAGACGTCAACTATTAATTTAGACGTCACAGCAATAATATTTGCGGAGGTTTCTAATTGCAGTTTGCTTATTAATTCTCTTAAATTGCAAAAATGTAAGTCAAACCAGACAAAAAATAGACAAAATTTATTAACCGGCGAAACGAAATAAGAGGCTAAAATCGTAAAATCAATTACTCAATAAAAAAAAATCCATTCGCATAGACTTTCATGTCGTAGCTAACACCATCGCTGTAATTTCTACGTATGAAAACTTAATGTTTGAAATTCGACAATTTTTGAGCAAGAATTTGACATACGTTGAAAATGCTCGGTCTGTCTAGAATATATATTTCTAGAGTTTTTGTTGGTGTGCAAATAATTAATAATTTCTTTTTCCTAACACGAAGCGAACTGAACGAAAATGTAAATGTAATGAACGTCGCTTCTTCGCATCTAAAACCCGTTGATTTATGAACAAATTATAAACGATCAAGGAAACTTTTCTAATTGATTTTTTATAGCGCTTTTAGTCAATTTTTAAACTTTATACAAATTTTATATTACGTCGTATAAATTAGTTTGACGATTGCCCCACCGCTCATTGGAATTCTGTTATCGCTGAACTAATTAAACAGGTGAAAATAAAAGTCGGGAAATCTATTTAATAATTTTAATACTTAACATCAGATTTGCGTTACACAGTCTGATTTAATAAGGAACATTTATTTGAAATAAACGTTTGAAATATGCAAATGTCCGTGAGGAGAAAACTTAGTTTTAAATAAGAGTTTGTACTTTTATATTACACTTAGAATCACGTTTCACTTAACTAAAGCTGAATGTCTTTCAGAACCAGTAGAGGTCTTTCGAGGAGTCCTGGACTTGGGCTTCCAAACCTGCAAAAAAATGCGTCATTAGCAACATTGCAGCACATTCTTGCATTAAGTGCTTAAGATTAATACAGAAACCGAGATTTGAACTGATATAAATGTTAGCAATAAATTCTTACCGACGTTTTTTCACCTTTCAATATCAATTAGAATTCTCTTGGGTTTTCAAGGTGTGACAGTGGAAATGTTACACTTTAATGGTAATAAATTAATAAAATTGCATGGTGTAAGAATTTCATGTTTAAAAAGTCGCCAGTAGTTGGGGGAAATTAGTTTCTATTAGCATTCACTCAAATTTTATGCAAAATTGAAGTGAAGCCACCGTCAAATTTGGCAAAAAATCGGCGCTAGCTCCAATTTGGTTATGCGTCTAGCACGCGACCCCCAACTGGCCGATTTCCCCGAATCCCATTCTCTATCTTTTCCTGCATCTCTCCCCTGCTCTGCGTATGTGTTTAATCGTTGTGCTGCCATATTGAAGCCGACGATGCAGAGAATGGCAATTAGAGGCGTCGGTGGAATCCACCCAAAGCAGGGGGGTGACGGACGATGGGTTGGTCAGTGGCTGCTCTGGATTGGCCACCGTTGGTCAAACGAGTTATTGATCTCTTCTACCCGACGAACCGACGGCTCTTCTGCAAGCTGCTGTCGCAGGAAAACGTGCCGAGCCGGCAGGATTTCAAACGTCGTCGCAGGAAAGCTCACCGGCAAACTTCACACGATTTTCTCGGGAAATTAGCGAGCGCAATTAACGTAAAATGCTAATAGATGTTGGGCAAATAAATTGAAGACAAGGCGGAACAGAGATGTTTATGAACCGTGAAATACACACAGTGAACCTTCCACTCATACGGAAATAATTAACTTCAAAGCCCACGAAGCTCCTTACCTGTTAATTAAAGCAATCGGATTTTTAAGCGGCGAAAATCGAAAGAAAAAAAATTCATAGAACTCGTCGACCGGATCTCCCGGCCGAGTTTTTTCCATAAACAACTCGTGCGAAGAATCAGCAATAAAAACGAAATTAATATACAAACACACCTGACATGGTTGGATAAGAAGAGTACGGTGAATCTATCGATGGATGTTGCCAATCCATCGCTTTACAAGGCGCATGCGATCCCATGTGCAATCTAGATCCCGGAAGCAACAAACCGCCATATTGGGCGGCCATGTTGTGGTGGTGATAATCGTGAACTGCTCGATGATGTTGACTGTATTGATACCACGCGTCGCCAGGATGGTAATGTTCGGAGTAGAGGTCAGCGGCGGACGCGCCGTGGTGGCCGGGGCCGCCGCCACTGGCGCCGCTGTAAGCCTGGCTATTCCAGAAAGAAGGCGGAAAGTTGCGGGTTGACATGGGAGAACTTTCTGAAAATTAACACATATTTTAGCACCAAATACAGAATTCTAACTTTGGTGGCAACGCAGAAGTGCAAACATTGCGAAGATGAGGTCAAAGAACGTTTTCTACCTAAAACTTTGATAACGTTTTCACCAATTTAGTTTTAATGCACAAAATGGCTTATTATAGATGTGAGCGAACTCTTTATACAAAAGTTCAATTTGATGCAGAGAAGATAAAATGTCTCAAATTTCTGCGGTCGATATCTCGATTAGTCTTGGAATAAACTTGTGTTATTATAGCTCATTTTACGCAGAATTTCACGTGGAATTATTTTAGTAAGACTTGTCAAGACCGGTCTACAAATAACTGAGTTATGAGCAATTAAAGTTTCGGATATTGGATTTTGAGTTGGAAAATTTTCAAAGTTCGATATCTCCGAAACTAAAAAAGGTTTTGAGAAACGGTTTGCGCCATCGTTTTTCTCGGCTCATTTTATAGTTCAGCCAAGTTGGTCTGAGCCATCATAAAATCATAAAAATTAGACGGCAACCGCAACCGGACAGTTTGCGGTATTTTGTCATTTATGACGAGACATCTGGCCTGTTTAGGGATGCTGTTCTTATCGCAGGGTGCAAACTTGAGCAAATAAACCCTCATTATGTGCACTTGAGAATCTTTTGAAGCTGTCCTGTTGCGGTATCCCGCTAATTTTTATGCTTTTATGGTAGCTCAGACCAACTTGGCTGAACTATACTTTTGGAAAAGCCCTCAAAAGTCGAAAATTCGATGGTCAATTTTTTAGACAAAAAAATTTTGCGACTGCGACTGCGACTGCGATGAAACATTTTCAATTTTTCGTTTTTTAATCGCCCTTCGTAATCTACTTGCCCTATCGATTTGAAATTTGGCCAGTTGATAGATCTCGAGCTGCTCTTTCGGTCGATATATAATTCAATAATATTATATTTAATATTCAATAATATTCAATAATACTAAACGCAGTTTTCGCCCCAAAACAGTGTCTTGAAAATGACCCTCTGAAAATTTAATTCGGTCGATATCTCGGTTATTGATTAAAGAAAGCTATATGAGCTATTGAGCTATATGAGCTTATTTAACGCAAAATTTCGCGCTGAATCCAAAACTACCATCATTTTTCTCTCCCGTCAACAAATAACTAAGTTAGAGGCGTTTAAAATTTCGGGTTGTCGCCAGAGGGCTAAAATTTTGGAGGTTCGAAAACGATTTTGCTCAATATCTGCGAAATTAAAGCGAATATAAAAAAACATTTTCGAAATCGCTTTTTACGCGATTTTTTAGCTAAAAATTCATTCTTAGGTTTTCCGGAAGTTGAAAATTTGATTAAATTTTGCGGCCGATTTCTCCCTTACTAATTTAGGATAATTGTGTATCTGACTTAATTTTAAATACGAGTAAATTTCACATCTTTTAAGTAAAAGTGCAGTTTAAAAAAAAGCACTGAATTCGATCAGAAAAGCGATTAAAATTTCCAATAAAACGTTCTTGGGAATGTCGTATCATTTTTGTCATAACTATTTTTGCTATATTATTGCTATATTATTAATTAATTAACAAAATTCTGCGTCAATTTCTAAATCTTTGTCCACTATAAGCGCACGCAAGTTAAAACATTATCTTATCAATTAAAGGCGATTATCCCATAAAACAGAAATAAAAATTTCCGCCTCTCTTTCCTAAACATTTGGTAATTATCATTTCATTCACTCATTTTTTTGCTGTTGCCACACCGGTGATTTATGGCAATATTATGTCAGTTTTGATATGAGGGTTATAATATATGACTGGTCACGCGAATTCCAACTTATTCGTGGCGAAAGTAATTAGAGGGGTTGCGTTTCGTTGAATTTTTAACAGAATTCTCGGAATTTTACATTCGAGTTTACTCGGTTCCGTCAAGAAAATTGTTCGTTTGGATGACTACGAGTTAATAAAATTACATCATATTGCCGATTGATCCACAGTTGGCTTTGAGAAAAATTTCGTGTCGTAACTTACACCACTGCTGCAGTTTTGGCGTATGAAAACGAAATATTTGGGAGATTTGACAGTTTTCGAGCAAGAAGCCGACACACGTTCAAAGTTGTCAAAAATTTGGTTTTTGCTGTCAAATTGTGTAATGTTTCGGTTGTTTTTTCAGTGGTGCCAAGTTACGAAAATCTTCACTCAACACCAATCACAGGGAACAATAGAGACGTCCATATTTAGAGAACCGCA
Source organism: Gnatocerus cornutus (assembly GCA_029298725.1). Lineage (NCBI taxonomy): Eukaryota > Metazoa > Arthropoda > Insecta > Coleoptera > Tenebrionidae > Gnatocerus > Gnatocerus cornutus. The sequence continues at coordinate 12,941,212 of CM055513.1, forward strand.
GGTAATTGGCATTACTATTTTTAAACATTTTATCTTGATTGTTCTCTACGGTTATTAGTTTTAATTAGCGGCTAAACGAGCCCACACCTTAACCAATTAACAAAAGTACTCGTCCATTATTAACATTTTTATAAACACGTCGAAATGATTATTGTGAATTTGACGACATCAATTTGTATAAATTCCAAAGCAAAATGCACTAGTATTTTGGCGAAAAAGTTCCCGGCCGCCATGTTGGCATTCCTCGAGCGCGCAAACATTTTATGACATTATTGATACGTAAAAAATCCCCTCCAGTAATTTTTTCGAGTCGTCTCTTTTCGAAACGCAACAAATTTGGCCCAATTAAGGCCACTGTCACCGAATTCCTTTGGAGCGGTAAAGTTAGCCATCGATAAAGATCCTTTTATCGGCATCACATTATTCGTCGATCAGAACCTTTGGTGAGAGCAACCTGTCCTCTTGTAGAAGAAAGATAGAAAAAGCAAAAAGAAGCAACAGCCAGAATGTTGACTCTCTTGGCCGCCGTGATTTATATAAAATGGTATCTGATTATTTTTTATTTCTGAATGTTAACTTTAGTTTTATATTGTCGATTATCCTTTGAATTCGCCGGCGGACTCCCGATTCCCACACTCGGACAAGTTTTGGTGATAAATGTCGCCGCCGCTCGGTCTCTCGCTGACGAAATAGCTCAACTGTTCCAACTATTAATTACGGGGCCCCGCGCTCTGCCCCGAAGACCCTAGAAGCGCTCCTGTCAAAACATTCACACCGGCGAACAATTTTTAGTCAATTTCTATGTCAAGTACGAAAGGTTACCTACTTTAATTTATTTTCAAAAACAAAGACTTGTTCTTTTGGACTTTGCGACTCCCATTTATCTCCATTTCCCAGACTGCGCTATTTATAAATTCGGTGGTTCAACAAAGACAAACCCAAACAAGCCGTCTCGGCAAATACTAATAATTTATGATGCAACAGTTTTTTTTCACTGCGCACTTTCATTGTTTTTGCAATAGAAATCTACCAATCAAATTATTCCAAGTAGTCGGAGCATTGTTCCTAAATTGAGGAAATTCGAAGTGGAACAAAGATTTCTGAGGTGAGAACAAAACACACATTAATCAACAACTGTGGAAAATTGTAGTTCCGAGTCTGCTTCATCAGGTCCGGATTCAGTCATATTTTTGAAAATTTTTTTTAGGTTCTGCTGTACAAACATTTATTTACTTCAGTTTTTCTCGAAAACTTGCAAAGTTATGGTAGTGTTCGGCACTGTTTTGGAAAGCTAATTAAATAAACTTTCCAACGACCCATAAAGCTCATGGCTAGGATAAGTAGGACTTTTCTTAATATTTTTTAAAAACTGACCTCATGTCCCAAAAAGATGCTGTTTTTTCGTTATTTTTGTATGAAATGTTGCCAATAACTCAAGAATTAATACATCGATTTTTTATTGTAATGCATCATTGAAAAGATTGACATCTTGCCTTTTTGATGCTCTAACAAACGCATTGATATATCTTTTCGTTTAGAAGTTACAGGACATAAAACATTAAGAAGTTTTTCAAAAAATTATTTATTTTTTTATTTTTTGGTGACTTCATAAAAAATCAATGCCATTCCTTCAAAATTCTACTTTCTAGACTCATTGAGATTTAAAATGATTTAATGCTAATGCAGCGCAGAATAATACATTTTAGGAACCTTCTTGATGATGGAGAGTTCTTAGTTTGCTTATGGCCCAAAAACATTAGAGAATTGTGCATATTTGCTTGGGAAACTCAATGAGGAACTATTAAACACAAATACGCGCCAATCAGTTGGAAAATTAACACAAAATGGAAATGTCACCGAAAATGTATTTTTTGTGTCTTCACCTTTATCTGGAGCAGAAATATTATCTCGATTGATAAGAAAACGTCTTCAAATTTCTTTAAATTAGAAAAAACTCGACCAACAACTTTTTAACAGTTCCTGCACAATTTTTATCGAAGATCATTCATTCTGAGCAGTCAAATTATTTAGAAACGCGAGATTTATCAAAAAAGTACAATTTTGTGGGCATTCAAATTAAAATTTTTATAAAATATTCGACAGTTAAGAAAACATGATTTTTTTTTTAAAAAACGCTCCATATTTGTCATGTAACTTCTAAATGCCAAGAAATAATAACTTGATTAACACTACGTTAGAAAGCAGAGATCTCAAGCTTTATAATGACGTATTGCAATAAAAAAATCAAAAAAGCGATTTAGGAGTTTTTAGCAAAAAAGTGAGAAGAAATTATTCCAAACGGTTCGTTGCTCGAAATTTTCGACAGTTTTTCTCAAATATCTTGACAAAAACTAACTCTCCCGGCGACTTCTTCAGTTCGTTGGGAAGCTTATTTAATTACCTTTCCAATAATATATATTACGGAGTTATCATGCTTTTGCAAGTTGTTAATCTAAACTGAAAAAAACAAAAGTGAGCGCGGGGTACTAAAAAAACTTATTTTACCAATATCTCTGAGTCCTGACCGAATGGAGCAAAACGGGTTTCAGATTTAGAATCAGAAGGCAATTCTGCTTTAGAAATGACTTTCCGCAGCTCCCTTACAAATTTTGTTCAAAACTTATTGACTAGTTTTACTTGGAGATATCATCTGAGAAATATATAATAGGCGACGAACCTACAATTCAGAGCTAAAAATAGCTGCATTTTTTTTGTCATGTAACCTCTAAACGGCAAGAGATAATAATTTGTTTAATATCGCGTTGGAAAGCAGACATCTCAACCTTTCTAATGACGTATTACAATAAAAAAATAAAGTACCAATTTCGGAGTTCTTAGCAAAAAGTGTGAGGAAGTTTTTCAGAACCGTTTGTTTTTCTCAAATATCTTCGAGTCCTGACCTGCCGAATTTAGAATGCACTTTAGAAATTGCGTATAAAATTCGTTGACTACTGTTATGTATGGTAATTACGGCAGCCCTGGATATTGTGGACTACTTTTTCAATAACGTCATTTCGCAATAACTGGAATTCTTCGCTGCAAATACCATCGAAATTATCCGAAATATGCTTATCGCATTCTATTTAGTCGATAGATAAAATTGCTTGAACTGGAAAAAGAGACTTATCGTCAACTTTGCATATTCAGCCCGTTGATAAAACCAACGTGTAATCTCCTCGAAAATGCCAAAACAGATTCCAGCAAATTTTGTCTCCAAATTTTGCTCTGGCTACCTGTGCGAACCAGCGACCTCATTAATAACACCGCCTGACTTTTATTACCTTCATAAATCCAAATATTATTTTTAACCACCCTGTATTTTTAAATATAAACTTGATTTAGAGATTGTGTCGCACGAACACTTCTATAAAAACTTGTGTGGTTGTAAACAAACTACGAGTTTTCGGTCGTTGTGATATAAACGGATAAAGATGATGGATACGATTGTAATATACGAGGAATGTGTACAATTACATACAATTATACCGAGATAGAAGCTACGGGTGGTCTCTTGAAAATGTGAAGCAATGGAGTGTGTAATTCTGACGACTTTCTTCCCATAAAGTGAGATTACATCAGAGATGACACTTTCTGTCAAGGCTTTATTAAGAGCACTTGAGGATGGGGAAATTTTCTCTGGAACTAATTCTGAATTTTTTAATGGTTATGTCTTGCCAGATTTAATTTATTTTATTTCTCAGTGCTTCCATACTTCGTTTTTCTTGCAGCGGATTTACACAGTGCTGATTCCGCTGCAGGAAAAATGAAGTTTAGATGTCAATTTATTAAAAGCCTGTCAAGATAGTTATGTTCCTTCCATTATTATTAATAGTATTTAACACGGATGTTATATTCTTGTAGTAACGACGATTTCCCCGTTAAATGTTTGTCTCGCGATTCCAACAATGCTAATTACACAATTCAAGTGCCATAATTAAGCATTAGTTTAATCACCACAGGAATTATCCCATAAAATCTTTGACTAATATTGGAACTCGGTTGCATTACCCGCAGGTGCTGAAAAATCCTCCACCACCACCTGTCTTTATGCAACACCACGAAACGAAGACAAAATTGCCCAAGTTCCAGTTTTATGGTCGTCAAATCGCGCGACATTTCCGAGCCCGTCATTAATAACGTGCATTTTCGAGGGGCACCGTGTCGTTTCGTTAATAAATCATTCGTAATTTATGTCATTTCACAACGGTAATTACTTTCATAAATCCATCAGAATTAAAAAATATTCGGTCGCAGCCACTGGAGATGGCTATCGAAGATCCCGGAGCAGGGTGATGGGCAACACCAGAGCCAGAGTCGGCGAGTCTCTTCTTCTTGTCCCGACCACATTTCTCAATAATAAATTAAGAGTTCTAAGAATTTTAACTAGCCACAAAATTGTTATGTCATTCGGATGCTTCAAAACGCACCGACTGCTAAACGGCATTTCTCTAGTTTACCGATTAGTTTTAATGTGAGCACTAATTGAATACAAATGTATTATGGATTTTCACATTTTTGGCTATTTTTGGGTGTGATGTGGACGGGGCACAACAAAAGAAGTCCGTTTTGATCCACCAGGTCCGGATTCAAAGATTTTCTTGGGAACGTATTTTTTTTAGTTCATTCATTCATCAATTTTATGGCCATAACTAACAAATTAACAAAGATACGAATTTTATAAAAAAAAAAGTTGAAAATTTTTGATTCGTTTTAAAATGAAAAATTCTAAAACCTCTATTTCTTGTTCTAAAATTTTTGTGCTTTGGTGCAGTTAATGAACACTGTAGAAGTAGGAACCTCCATAAATTTCATCACTATAACTAACAAATTGACACAGATGCAATTTTTTTTTAAATAAAGTTGAAAATTTTTGGTTCGTTCTGAAATGAAAAATTCTAAAATCTCTATTTCTTGTTCTAAAATTTTGTGCTTTTTTGCAGTTAATAAACACTTTAGAAGTAGGAACTTCCATAAATTCATCGCCATAACTAACAAATTGACAAAGATACAAATTTTATGAAAAAAAAAGTTGAAAATTTTTAGTTCGTTTTGAAATGAAAAATTCTAAAATCTCTATTTCTTGTTCTAAAGTTTTGTGCTTTGGTGCAATTAATAAATACTTTAGAAATATAATATAAACATAATTTTCATCGTCATAACTTAAAAAAATAACAAAGATACAAATTTTAACAAAAAGAAGAATTTCTAAATTGGAATACAAAAATGTGAAGGATGCAAGACTTTTGAACGTCAGTGTATCTCCGAGTCCTGACCTGATGGAGCAAAACCGACTTCGAATTTAGAATCCGAAGACAATTCTCCTTCACAAACGACTTTCCACTCCTCTAGTCCACATTTCGTTAAAAATTATTACTATTAAAATTGAACTAACCTTTCGTGTGCGCCGACGTCTTGTCCAAAGCCCTCGAAAAGTGTTCATCCACTACAGAAGCCGCGTCGCCCTGGTAGTGCGTGAAGACGACGCAATTTGCCGAAACGTATTGAGCACGTGAATTTCCAGCGTCTTGAGAATCATCGTCGTCCACGCCGTGTTGAGGATCTGCAAACAATTTACAAATAATATTTCGGTAAAAAGTCTGGGGCTCTATCGTGAGGTCATATCTTTGCTTCTTCAACATTCTTTGCGGTCTGAGGATTTTTATGCCTAGGTACGGTGGTGAGGAAAATAAGCAAAAGAATTTTAATTGACCGGCGTAATTGTTGCGGTAAATTGGGCGAATTTTCAAAATTCGCCAACTAAAAGAGATTGAGATTCCGCGAAACTATCGTCCTATCGTTCTTATCAATAATGCAATAATTTGCGCCCGTCGGAACATTTCTTTAATATTGTACCTGGAATCGCAAGCAGTAGTGGTTCGAGTAAAGTCACTGCTGCAAAAACTGTACCGCCATTGTTCTGGTTTATGTTCAAGGCTGACCAAGTTCCAGTCTCCGTTTTTGCTCAACATTTTCTTCTTAACTAATTAATGTCGAAGAATGCGCGCGAATAATCACAGCGGAGGAAATCTTCACTCTTCGAAGTTCAGTATTAAAGATAGGGAGGAAGATTGCGGTGTTTTTGGTGGATCCTTATCTTTGCTAAAAATAACTAAATGGCTGCAAGGACGGATGCTGCGCGTCATCTTATTATCAAGCGAAACGCGAAATTTTAAAACGATTTTGGGAGTCGCAAGCGGTAAGCAAATTCAATTACCGAAAACAGATTATAAACATCACAACGAAAAGTTACGACAAGCCGCACTGAAAAAATTGAATTTTTATAGCTCAATAAAAATATTACTATTTTATAATAACAGTTTTATAGCTTCTTGACTTTTACACGGTCCTGATTAATTAAAACTGGTCGCTGGCTTATTTTTAAATCCCTAATAAACAATGTAAGTTACGAGCACCCTGTCGGAAGGTTCGGTGTCACAATAAAGCGACAAGCGTAAAAATTCAGTTTTTTATAGACAACACCACACTCCTGCGGCTATCTCTATTAGACACTCGTAAATTACACTTTTGAGATTCAAGCCCGATGACAAATTACACCGAAATCAAATACCCTGAAGATTAACGAGTGGAGAGGAAGAAGAAAGAGTTCCACATTTGGCGTGAAATTACCTTCCGTGCTACTCCTGCCGTGCAAACTGCAATCTTCTTCTTTACCTGGTCTGAGAGGGCTGGTGGGTGACGCGCCCCCCGTCGAGCTGACGGAGCCTCCAGAACTATGCGCAGACCCTTGGAGGTAAAGTCCGTGTCCTGAAACTCCATGGGAATCACCCAATCCGACGGTGGCGCTGACTGTCGCACTGGAGCTTGGCTGGGAGAGAGAATGGGCGTCTTGGAGCCTCTGGACATTGAACTGGAAAAAGAATTTGGTTTCAATTTTCAATAATCAGAGTTCCCGGTAGTCTAATCTGCGAATGCTTGAAATACGTGAAAAATAACTTCAACCACCTCGCTTAATATACAGATGACGAAATTATGCTGTCATCAGCACATAATTTACAGAGACGTTTCGATCTGAATGATTGGTGGCAATGTAACTAATTTAATGAATTTCAAACAAGGCTACCAACTATTTTTAATGAAAATCGCCGAGTTAAATATCACCGTAGATATTTTAATGGATTTTTGTGCGAATCGCTTTGGCGGTGCCAATTATGACCATATCCGCTTTCCGCCTTTGCGATGGCCTTAGGACACATTTTTCAACGAGAATCTGGCGCGTGAAAGGCGCCGAAATTATTTATAATTTCAATTAACGATTTATGGGTAAGAAAGTCCAAGAAAAATCGATAGACGGTTCTGTGGCGGTTGCGTGTTGCGCAAGATATTAACTAAATCGCTCTTGACTTGTTGGTTTTCAGTACATCATCAATATTGCTCGACACTACATTAATTCGAAACCAGAAGTTGGATTCTATATTTTATAGTTGTAAAAATTTCACTATTCGACATGGAACCGGTTGGTATTAACGGAAAATGTAAATTTATGATTATTTGGGATTTTTGCTCCCCATGGAGCACATTCGCACGCTGCTTGTCACAACGAATTACTCCTCATTTCACCTTGTGGGTACTTTTACCAAGTCTAGACAAGAGTGAATTATGGTAATAATAAAATTACAATAATTATCCTTTAATGTCAGGCATAATTTTATGATCAGTAGTGTGGAAAAGTTTTTTACTTGATTCGATAATAATAAATAACATATCGTTGCTGGAGTACGCCAAGAATGCGAATATTGCGAGTAAAGCAATTCCGGCCGCTAATTGTTCTTGTAATGAATTTACCGTAATTAGATTTTCTTATTTATTTAAATGAGGGTAATCAGTTGTGCATTTTCTGTGCGGGAGCGTACTTCTTTCCACGAGAAGTCTTTCAATTTTAGTCAAACTAACCAATTTCTGAATGTGAAGCAATTTATTATCAAAAAAAGCGTGTAACTCGGCTAATTTCAACGCCACAACCAAATTTTCGGAGGTTAGTAGTTTGAAGATTCTTATTAAGTGTATCAAATTTCAAAATTGTAACTAGACAAATTTTGGAAATTTTTAATCCGAAGATGGACAAAAAATTAGATATTTCAAAAAAATATTAAGGCTTGAGACTCAAGTAATCTTAATGCTACAGCAACGAAATTCAGGAAGTTAATTAATTTTGACTTGGTTAGTAACTGTGTCAAATTGCAAAATTAGAGAGCAAACGAGACAAATTTTGAAATTTTTTATGTGAAAATGAACATAAAATTACTAAAAAAAACACTAAAATTTGAAACTTTGGTAATTTTAATGCTATATGAATTTAGGGAGGTTACTAATTTGAACTTGATTAGTATAACTGTGTGAAATTTCAAAATTATAGAGCAAACGAGACAAATTTTGAAACTTTTTGTTCTAAGGATGAATAAAAAGTTTACAAATTTGTTTATTAAAGAGCTATAACTTTGGTAATTTTAATGCCAAACTAAACAACTTTGGTGAGTTTACAAATTTGAGGTTGCTTAATAAGTGTATTAAATTGTAAAATTTTAAGTCAAACAGGACAGATTTTTAAAATTTTTAATATGGAGATAAACAGAAAATTACAAAAAAAATTTCAGGCTTGTAACTCTGGTAATTTTAATGCTACAGCAATGAAATTTGGTGAGATTGCTAATTCAGACTTGCTTAGTAACTGTACCAAATTGTAAAATTATATAGTTCGGTAGAAACCGATTTTAGAATTTATTATTTCGGAGATGAATTAAAAACTTTTGAAAAAAAATGTTAAAGGCAGTAACTCTGTCAATTTTAACGCCACAGCAATTGAATTTAGGAATGATTTTGAAAATTTTTAATCTAAAAATGAACAGAAAATTACCAACAAAATTAATAAAGCTTCTAACTAACTCTAACTTCTAACTCTGGTAACGTAATTAACGCTATAATAATGAAATTTTGGAGGGTTACTATCTTTTAGCCTATTTAGTGTGCCAAATTTTAGACCAGAATAGAAAAATTTTGGATTTTTTTATTTTGAGGATGAACCAAAAATTTCTAAAAAAAATATATTAATGGCTATAACTCTGGTAATTTTAACGCCACACCAATCAAATTTTGGAAGGTTTCTAATTCGGGGTTACTTTTTAATTATCTCAGATTGCAAAAATATAAGTCAAAGAAAACAGATTTTGGAAATTTTTAATCTGAATGTGAACAGAAAATGACCAAAAAAATATATTAAAACTTGTAACTCTGGTAATTTGAATGCTGCAGCAATGAAATTTAGGGAAGTTACTAATTTAGACTTGGTTAGTAATTGTATCAAATTGCAAAATTATGGAGAAAACGAGACAAATTTTGGAATTTTTTATTTTGGAGATGAATTTAAACACTTCTGAAAAAGTATGTTAAACGAGCTGTAACTCTAGTAGTTTTAACACCATAATAATGAAATTTGGAGAGGTTACTAACGACTTGCCTATTAAGTGTGCCAAATTTCAAAATTCTAGACCGGAAAAAAAAATTGCAATTTTTTACTCTGAAAATGAGCAAAACTTTGTAAAAAAAACTGAATAAAAAACGTGCATATGCTGCAGGTACTCTATTTTTTGTAAATATCTCTAGTTTCAGAGTCAGGAGGCACTTTTGTTCTTAATTAATGTAAATGACCATTACAAGAATGCAAATTCTAAAAGTGATAGACTTTTACTTTTATCCGCAAAGCCGGAAATTTGAATTATAAAATTGCGCCCATAAAGTGTCTTTTTTCTCGTACAAAAACGGAGCTTAACTCGGCAATAAGTTTGGATTAGTATAATGTCGCAATTAGTATGTAGTCATTCCCACGTCATTTTGTAAAATCTGCATAACCAATTGAATAAATAAGTGGTCGATGATATTAGAATCATTAGCATAATTGCTTATTTGAGCATCCTCATTGAGGATCTCCTCTTATAATTAATAGCATTTTTCGTCCTTTGCTCATTATTTTGTGCTCATGTTCAAAAAGTATAAATCACATCAACTTCAAGGCCTCGTCACATTTTCTCAATCTACGCGCTACGTCCACAACTGGTGGCACTTTTTCCGAATGCAAAAATATCTTTTGCACGATGACCTATCCGGTCGTGTCGAAGAAATCCAGTTCAATCGAAGTCTGAGTGCTGTCCAAGTGGTATGATAGAGTCGGCCTTGTCAAAGCATTCCGCGGCGCCCGACAGAACTCGCTTCCCGGACTTCTAATTTCAACAAGTGACTTGTTTTTGTTCCCAGTCTATTCATCAAGACAAAACAGCTGGACCGGCCCTGTCTCCGAAAAACAATCGCCCGATCAGGACCCCTGGAATTTCGTCAAAGGTCACAAATAGCAGCGATTTCCCACAGGCTGGCGCGAAGCGGACTCGAGGGAGCAGAAATCCTGAATTGCTGGATTTAGTCGAGATTTTTCTCGCCAATTAAGTGGATTCAGTGCGAAACTATTTATTTATTTATTTATTTCACTACATATTGTGAAGCTTCCATTTCGGAACCGGTCTCTGCCGCCGTTTATCATAACTCTCCAACTCTGCGTCCAAATATTTATTAAAACACCAAATTAACAGTTTTTAATTTGAGCCATCGCTGCAGTTCCCATATATCTGCCCGTCGTTGTCACCAGAATTAATTTTATGTTACTTGTCCCGAAATAAAAAGTATATTCTTTCAGACGCGATGGAAATAATTTTCTATCCGGTTTCGGTGTTGTCTAACACCGTTCGGCTCTTACTTTTGATGTCCCTACAAATAAAAATCGAACGGCGATGTAGCCGCGGCCAACCTTTGATATCGAATCATCGCATTAAACAAAAATTTACATATTCGACGTGAGAAATCCGTTTTTCCTTTGCGTAATTCTCTAATAGATTGTTTCAACTCCCGTTTTCGGCGCGACTGCTCTCAATTTTTCCATGTTGGCAGCCTTGCGTGGACTTTTACGGACTTAACCTCAAACTGTCAAACGGCAGAAGCGCTGTCAAAATACGAATTTAAGACGTGAAAGTGTACATAAGTGTTCTCCTCTCACTTCTGTGGTAAAAATTGCGAAACCAAGACCTAAAATGTAAAAATACACCGAAGAATTTTGGCGCGAAATTCAAAATTAGAAAAAAAATTACAAGTCGTGATAATAAATCTTGTTTGATTTACGGCGCTTTTTAAATTGGAAAAATTACCACTTAACATCCGTGGCTGGTTGTGATCGATTATCTAAAAATTGTTCCTTTCGAAGCCACACGCAACGTCCCTTTTCCCGTTAGAAAATATAAATTATATCGCGAGTTATTAGCAGATTTTAGACACTTTACTTGCATTTCTTTAAATTTATTTAATGCCGCTCGGTCACGTACACAAAATTGATACAATAAAGTACAATTTTTTGCCGTTATAAATTCAACAAAATTTAAGTACGAGGATTTTTTCCTCAAAGATTTGAAACAAAATGCAAATGAGGGCTTCGTGTGACATGTGACGTGCTGCGACTCAATAAAAAATTACATTAAACCCTTGGAAATGAATGAAGAGCGAAATCGATGGCTCATACTGAAAATAATGGCAATAAAACGTACATTTTGAGTTTTACAGTGGTGTTAACTGATGTTAGTGCTGATGTAGCTGTTAATACAAAACTAAGAACATTAAAAGACGATGAAACCGGAGGTGGTCGAGGTAATTTTATTCTGATGACTGGCTGGAAAAATAAAAATTATGGCAGTTTTAGAAATGAAATTTCGCCGGTAATTTTTCAAAAGTCTCGATTCCAAGAAGCTGTCACAACTCATTCTATGGGAAAATCTCCATAATGACCACACGCCCTTTGCATTATTTATTTGACAGTTATTAAAAGAATTGCAGGCATCTGATCAAACCCAATATGGCATTACCATCAGTTTCCTCCATATTGTTAATGAAACGACATTTCAGCGTTTTAATTAATCCGTGAATTGAAGAGAACTCTTCAGCGCGACTCCTTTTACCGTCGGCAAAACTAACGGTAAAACCCTCCACTTGTCCGAAGAGATTGCAATTTTTCGGAGCGTTCCATTAAACTTAAAACGTTTAATTAAATTTTAATCCGATTTATAGACTCTTGCTAGTAAATTGGAAATATTTGTTATAAGAGCTCACTTTCAAATTGTAAATCTTTGAGATTCATTACCTACTTAGGCACCTGATGGATTTTTTTCCGGGAATATACGGGTCAATTAAGCGGTGATTATCAAAGACGCTCAATCAGAATTTTCAATTGGGATCCCAAATTGCGGGAGGAATTCTTTAATTAACAAAAATTTTAATTGAGGCATCTCTAGTTATTCCCATTGTGGGCTAGCCAAAAATGCAACGACACTGAAATTATGAGCAGTTTTCAGATCCGGCACCGACGTCACCATCCGACTAAAATTTCAATAAAAAAGTCGCGCGTGTTTAATTATCTTCGTCGAAAAGATGAAGTGTGCCATTAACAGCAAATCGAGATTTTCAGATAAAATAGAAAAATAACGTTCGGAAATTAATCGTCTTGGATCTCGTCCATTGACATTTTCGACATCTGATTACTCTTTCATAAGATACAACAGCTTATCTTCTTACAGCGACGAAATAAACAAAAATCGAAATGACAATACGTCAACAATGAAATAAATTATGATCGCTTGGTTAGATAAGTCTTGCTGAAAATGTCTCGGCATCAATGAGGAATTTTTATCAACTAAACATCTAAAAACATATATTTAACGTGCGTGGAGCTTTTTGCCACTTTTATACAGAGTGATCTAAGGTGGCTTTGCATATTAAAACGTAGGTCTTAGCAAATTTTAACGGCGATTGAAGAGTTGGTACATGAACGAGAATCAACAGGGGTCAAGGGGCATAATTTAATTATTTGTGAGTCGGCAACAGAAAACACCGAACGAGTGCTATTTGCTTTTGAGTATGCATACAAACATTGAAAACATACCAGTAACATGAATTGAAGCCACATTTACACAGAAAAAACAATTTTTTTTAATGGAGAAATTTTGCTGCATGAACACCCCAATGCGTCCAAAGTAACTGTCATGGATCTGTCATCTGTCAAATTTAATTTTCATTCATGGTGACGGATTGCGACTAGTTTTAGCCGTTTTCGCAAGGATCGAAGACAAACATCTTATAAATTTTATGTTTGCGAAAAATGCAATTTTGTAAATTTGTGCAAAATCAATGACACCCAAAAATTTCAACGCCGTCTTCGATTCATATTGAATCACCCTGCGTTAGCATCGAGAGATAAAATAATTAAGACATTATTAGCGCATATTTAAGGCGAGTGCCAAGACATTTTTCTTATGGAGAATCCCATGTAAAGTATCGTCTAAATATTTCGTTTATTTTTTCATGTATCAGTTTCGTTCTTATTCTCAACTGCTTGTATTCATATTTTCTTCTAAAACTAAGAATCAAACATTGGAAAAAACATTTAATTTAAAAGTTAAAGGACTTGAAAATTCGATAATTTAGGGGTAGTTTTACGAATAAAAGTTTATGTCCGATTTTTGTGAATTTTTAAACTTAGAATTAGTAAAGAATACTTTCAAAATCACTTTCCCGCTAAATTTAAATCGATATCATTAAAATTGGTCTAGTTATGAGTGAGATAAACTAAAAATTTTTCAATCGAAGCTCTGAGCTTTGCAGATAATTTACGACTATGGTGATTTATAACCGAACCCTCATTTGCGGTTTCTTGACCAGCTTTGGAAGTTGTAAATCAAGGGATTTCTTCTAAAATTTTTACCTGCTTGTTTCGCACAGAGGATAATAAAATGGTTACAATTAGAAGAGCGTTATTAAAAGTGCTAATAAGTACAAGCACATCGAAGTTTCATAATGCCTGATGTATGAAATTATAGAAACAACTATGTAGTATGAAAATTCATTTAATTTATAGTCATGTTTTCAACTAAAGTCTTTCAATGACACACGAATTAATTTCTCGACTATTTCACGGTGTTGGACGTAAAATTTAGAAAATGAAATTTAATAAAATAGTAATTTATTATTATTTTTCTTATTACATATTTTATTATTTATGTTTATTTTTTTCTTATTTCACTAGAATTTAAAAGTTCATCAATGAATAAAAAATGTTGAATGAAACAAAATTGTTTTGAATGGTATGACTCTATGGAGCGACCTGACCGGATGCAATTTACCTGATGTTTGCAATATTGGATTAGAGTTTATCTAAGAAACTGACCGGAGTTTTACTAGGTGATGACAATTTCTTTCATTTTGCCGCCGGCCGGTTCAACTTTTACTGAAAAACCCACTAAATCTTGTTCCTTTGAGAACAATATAAATTTTTTTTGGGAGAATAAAAAGGTTGACTTCTGGTAACTAGAAAAAAATGGAACATACATTGTAAATTCAAATCATAATTGGTATTACCAAATCCAAGGGCAGTTAAGAATAACACTGTATTCTGGGTGTTTGGTTTGGACAAGAAAGTGATATGAAATATGAATATATTTATGAAGACACAACTTTTTGGAAAAAAAAATGGAACCAAAATTGATTAAGTTTTATTTTGATCACATGTTGTTGGAATTAATTGACTCTAGGAAACAAAGATTGTCTATTCCGATCTGCCGTCATTGAGTTTGTATTACCTATGTATTAGTTAATTGTCAATATTGTAAATAAGTACCTATTATATAAATACCACTTTTCTTATAAATACTTACTAACATGTACATATTATACACATTATTATACTATGAATTTTATATCTTTTGAGTATACCTTCTTACCAAATACGTATCTATTTGAAAACAAATAAAATTAAACATAAAACAGATAAGTTTAGTTTTTTTTAGAAAATTTCTGTTTGGCATTCTAATATTAAATAATACTTTAATCTATTTATTATTTGACTAGTTAAATTATTTTTTGAACAACGTACTAATGTACTTACAATTTTAAAATAAATTTTTTTGATTCATATTATTTTACCCATGAAGAACTATTTCTACCAGACAGAGGCAAAATAAGCATTTATCATTTTACAATCACTTTACGATAGCCCAGTAAGGGGTGTTGTAAACAGAGGTACCGCTTGACAACCTTCCCGATGTGACAGCTCAGCTCGAATTCTGACCAGCGACGAGTCTTGGCACTCGCCTTAATCAATTTGTTTTACTTGGTTCGTTTCAAGAAATGCGGGCGCACTTTCTGCAATTTTTCTTTTAAATTGGCATTTTTTTACTTTTGACAATTTAGAACTGCCAGAATTAAAGTGAAGATAAGGAGACCTAAATTTCAAAGCCTGCCTCGGTACTATGGCTCAACTTTTTAGTATACTGTTAATTTTATTTAGGCCAAAAATGTTCACTTTTTATAAAAGATTCGACATTTATAACGTGTTTTTATTTAGAATTTAATAAAATTTAATTTAATTTAATAAAACAACTAACTTTATAACATGATCATCCACTTTTGCTAAAATTTTGGCCGTCAAATTAGCATTTATAGGTTATGATGTGTACGTACAAACAACCAACTTTACTTCAAAAACACAATTCTTTGCTCGCGACTGTACACCGTGTTTTAAACAATATTTTAATTGTCACAAAATATTATGCTCTGAGGGCAAAAGTTCTCTCTGTTTTACCCACCATAATAACAAACGCCTGTCGCTGGAAAACAAAAAACTGTAAAGATTATCTAATTTTAAATGACATTTGAGTTGCTAATTATTTTTTGTTTCGCATCAGATGTGGTCTTTAAACATTAAACAGACCTAGAACTAGCATTTAAAACGTGTTTTGATTCTGTCATACGAAAATACAAAAAAAAATTAAAATATATCATAACTTGAAAAAGTGGTTATAATTTATGCGCGCTTTGGTGTAGTAGGTGGTCTATTTATTTGGAGGTTTGTCAACATTTTGGTGAAATTTAATTAAGTAGAATTTTCTACGGTTTGATTTTATTTATATTAAATATTGAATCCTGTTAATGGATTGGTGTTATTTCAAACCCGTTTCTTGCGTAATTTAATAATTTATTTTTATGTTCAATTAATTTTCACTCTTGATGGTTCGACTAAAAATGAATAGGCTTTTCAAATCGTGTAATTTTTAGATTGCACTCAACTCACTCTGTCATATTGATGTGCGGCTCCAAAGGGAGAACTAAAAGGTCCAGTTCTTGGCACTGGATGGGCCGACACTGGCGGCGCTGCTCCGGCCCTTTGGTACAAGTAAGGATAATACGCTTGGTACATAACTTCAGAACAACTCATTATATACATATACACATCGCAAAACAATCCGCAACACTTTTATTGCACTAACCCAGTTAACAATCAAGTTACAACCGCGAACAATAGAATCAAAGGGCACTACGATTCAACCGCGCTCTCATTTTCACTGTCAATTGTCATAACGCACATGATTTTTGACAGTTTTTTTACTACGTTACGAGGAACGCGATGAAAATCTCGACATACCTACGTCTCATTCAGAACCGGTATTAGGACTAACTGGGGATCCGGAATAAAAATTCCTTAGCCCCTGTATTTACTTAGCTCCGCCTCTTTATCCCCACCCCTGTGATACGCCCTATTGGCATGATTATAACATTCCGGTGACATTGACCAATGATGGGAGAGTTTGAGAATTGGACGACCAATCCGGAGTGGATATTTAGAGAAGAATGCAGACCGCCTATACTGGGTTTTATATCAAATAATAGTTACAGGGGTTATGGAGGCCATCCGGAATTATTTTTTGCGGGGGGCGTAGTTAAGGTTTTGATGGGGTTTTACGCGCCAAACTGATATGTGGGTGAAAGTTCATGACGGGAAATTTGATAGACCTTAGCTGTTGTGTCTATCGTGAATATCAAGTGGCTTCGGCTTTGAAGGATTGTCTTTCAATAAATTTTTAGTCGAGGTATCCATGAAAATATGTCAAGAAAATGCAAGGAGTAGCTCGGATTTATTTTTATTTCTTGTTTTTTATCAATGTCCTAAGATAAAAAATTTGTAATCAAGACACCTTTGGTATGTCATGTTATTAAACCACACTGATAAATGTAAAAGTGACAGTTCAACACCAAGAACTTAGTTTGAAAAAAAAAATTCTACTTTATTGCAGCACCACCAAAATCTTCATTTCACGCTTTTTCCATTTTTTGCTTTCAAATTGTCAGTTTGATAGCCATGTTTGGATCAACATCACGAGAAGCCGGGCAAAATTCATAGCCATCTTGATGACAAAATATGTTGATTGTCATTGGTTATGGAATTTTGCACGTCAGCCGTCAAATGTGAAATGACCTTTAGATTCTCCATGAAAAATTAACTTTGAACGTTTGAAACATCAATCATAATGACATTAAGTGTAGTTCACAGTTTTTCTTGACGTATCTACCGTCAAAATTTTGTACAAAATTCTATGATTTGATAAGTGTAACTAGGTAGTTATCATGTCGTCGGTTACTACGGCTACTTAGCTCAATAATCAATATTCCACTGACCAATAACAGATGGCAATAAATTTTGACACCCGCTAAACTATTCATAAGCTCCTTGATTTTGTTTGTTAAAAAATTTGTAATCATGAAAGCATTGAAATGGAGAGTCACATTTGTTTTAAGTATATGTTTATAATTATCTTGAACAGAAAACAAAATTGTCATTCGTTGTGTGAGAGTAATAAATATTAGAAGTTCTTATAAAAAATTATTTGACGGTCAAAATAATTTATTATAAATTATTAAATTAAATTATAATTTATATATTATTCAAGCTGTTTATAATTGTTTCTAACATCAAGGGGGCTCTGGTATTCCTGTCAGTTTTTATTGCCACGCTTCATGCTAAAAACATTGTTAAACACCTATTTTTATTTTTCTACATTCGCCCCATTTTTGTTCGTCACTGTATCAACCAAAAAGATTGAAAAGTGAACAAATTCACAAAATTTGGAAAAAAGGTTTGACAACATCATTGCCTACTTGATTTAATAAAGATTATTTCTTCAATAAAAAATAGCTGCAATGACTTGTGCATTCAAAGGTGACTGTGGTTGCGAATGAGTTTTGCTATGATTGCTTGATAAGTTCTACAATCGTGTGCAAAAAATTCTGGGCGCCACTGTCATTCTTCTGACATTGTTGTTTATGTAGAAGGTATATTTATACAACCAACCTGTATAAGCAAATGATTGATTATACAAAGTGCTTGGGATTTGGCAAGGTTTGTTCACATGTCAAAATGCTTTTCTGTATCCTCAAATATTTGTTGACAAATCCCGATATATTAAAGATTTCTAATTTTCATCTAGTTACCGTGTTCCAGTTTTTTTTGTCCACCAGGTGACCAGGCGGCTTTGAAGTTTGAATTATCTTGGTTGCACTGTCTGCCACCTCAAAAAATCTTTCGGCAGTTTGAGGCTAAAACTGTCATTGTTTCCATTAAAATGTCAAAAATTTCGTAGCAACCCACCAAATATTGAGTTACCTTCGAAATTTTGTTGCGTGTCCTTAGTTGTCACTTTGACAGCTGCCAATTTTGAGGTTAATAGATGGGAAGTATAATAAACAGAAATACATTTTGTGTTGAATATTTCATAACAAAAGACTGTTTCGTCAATCAAAGACATGACTTAAAATTTCTAAGCCAACTGAGGATGAATTTTTTTTGTTCGCACGATGTTAATCCAAAGTCTATTGTACTTCTCATTTATTTTGAATACCGCATTTCAAGGTCATAATTTGTGACAGTTGTGGAGCTTTACGACAAATTTAAGAGGATTTATGTATTGAAAACAATCACGAACATGTCTTTGAGTGTTCCAGTACTCGTTTATGTTCAATTCAATGGATAAATCTTCTCAAATTGGCCGTAGAGCTCCACAATTTTCACAAATTTTGACCTTGAAATGCGGTATTCAAAATAAATAGAGTATAACGTGTGATCCACAAAATTTTTATTTAGGGTAGGCTTTGACAAAATTTACGCAAGTCGAGAAAAAATTTGACAGTAATTTGATATTTGTCATTTAATTTAATTTCAATTATAGTCGAAATTTTATAACTTTGGTTTAACCCCGCCCACATGAAATGACGATTTGAATTTGTCGAATCAAGAAATGGCTAGCCTCCTTTACTTAACACTATCAAAAATTTGACGGCTCAAGTGTCACACATGTCAAGAAGATTTGCGGTTTTGGGAGAATTTATTTAATCGTGAAAGTTTCGTGGATTTTGATAGTGTTTTATCTTCTAATGTGTAGACATTTCTACCCCGACTTTTAGCAAATATCGACGAACTATCAAAATTTTGCAGAGTAATACAGACTTCCAGCTAAGATTCAACTGGCCCAAAAGGTAGGCGGAGTTATAAACCAAAGTTACAAAATTCTGACTATAGTTACATACATTATTGGTTGTGGAGAGACACACGATACATTTGCTCTTATTTGCACCTCGGAATGTTACATATTTTCATCTAAAAATTGATGTTATATCAAAAACTAAATTTCATTCCTACATGACTTCAATGTTTATCTCTCTCTCTTTCATACCCTAAACAAAAATTTTGTGGCTCACATGATATAAAGAAAACGATTTTAGTGTTAAGCATATTTTACTAATAAAAGTTAGTTGAAAAAAAGACATTCTTATGAACAGCGAAAAAAATTATAGTTATAAACCATTATCTAGAACTGTACAGTTATGTAATACAAACATTTTATTAGGATTGGACTTGTGTTCCTAGCCTACCAATCAGTCTCTTTGTGAAAAACTAAAAAAAACCTATAAAAACATGACAATGTGAACAAAATTTAAAGATAAATTGGATGGATTTTCTTCATATTTAGCGGCTTTCGGCAAGATGGGCACTTTTTCATACTTTTCACGGCTTGTGTAATGCACTCTTTGCAGAAGAGATGTCCACATACTGTACTTGCAGCTGGACGTTGACATAACGATTCAAGGCAAATGGCGCAACTAAAAGCACTAGTAGGACTAGTCTCCAACTTCTGAAATGTTAAAATTAGACCAAGAAATAATAAAATAAAATGGTTACTTTGGGCTCTGGTTCTTTAGGTCCTCTTTTAAACTCATCCAGAAGCACATCTGCCCTTTTTAACATCTCTTCTGTTTCTTTCCTGTAGTCTTCAAGGCTGTAAAATAACTAGTATTCAACAACGACCTTTGCAAATAGATTCTGAGTACCTTTTCAGGTCCTTTAAGAGATCAGTTGGATCAGCGTCTGCACTTGTACCAGGTTTACAATCATCATAACCCACTTCTTTATTTGGTAAAACCTACAAAAAAAACGTAAATTCATGTTTGAAAGCTTCTTCAATTCACCACAACATCATCTTCTGAGTCGTCCAAAACAAACACTGAAGAAGATTCCTTTTTGAGGGCGATTGGCTCTTCTTCTTCGTCACTTGAGATAAAACCACCTGTCTTCATAAAATCCGTCACTTTTTGTTCAACTGCATTTAACATCTCATCAGATTCAGAGGTCTAAAACTTGTCGTTACGAACACCGAGACAAAAACCAACTTACCTCGTCCAATAAGTCCACCGGGGCTGGTTTTGGGGTGAGTTTTCTTGCCGCTGCCCGGCGCGATGGGGTTCTTCTTCGAGGAGTTATTTCATTTCTCAGACGACTAAGTGATACGAAGGCAAAAGGCGAGGTCTTGGAGTTAGAGGCAGCCCGCCGTTTCTTCACAACGCGGGGCATCCTGTTATTTTTTTTGAGGTTATTGCAGCTGCACAAAGTGTTGGAGGATCGTTTTAAAACACACTTGACACGCAAAGAATGGAAAATACTTTGAAAGTTCAAATTAGGGGCGCGAATTGTTTTAGGTAGTTAAACAAATTTGAAAATTTCAAGATAATAACTGAATGTCAACCGTCAATTTTAAATGACTGCAGCGGCCTCTAGTGGTCGTTAATAGAACTATTTATATCCCGCGCCTAACACAACGTGGGTGTATTAGAAGTTGCAGATCTTCCAACGGCGCAATACATTAAATCTTTTTTTTCTTAAAAACATGCAATAAGCCCCTAATACACGAATAATGTTAACGAAAATGTTAACATATTTAAGATTTCCAGATTTTTTAGTCTTCTTTCTCAATTTGAGTGAACTTGGTTATTAATAGAATTTCGCCTAAATAACTTCGAGACAATTAGCAAATACCTTTGTCTCATTTCAATATTTATAGTCGAAATATTCCGAAGAATAAAAGCGCTGCTGCGACACAATTTTATTACCTGAAACCTTCCATTGGACACGTGGCCGAAACCTGGCTTTGAACACCTCTTTTTATAACGACAATAAGCTTTTATGAGGCCTTAAAATAAAATAACAACGCGATTTTTATAGAGTGGACAAAAACAGATTTATTTCTCGAGCGAGAAAACACAGAAGAAATGACGTACTTTTCGCTTATTTTGAAAATTCCAGAAAGCGAGTCTTGTTACGTCATAATCGCGTATTTTTTAAACAGTGCCAAGAGTAAATGATTACCACTTGAAATAGAATTAGAGGTTTTTCTGCGAGTAACAGTGGTCACGGCTTTATCCACGTGGAAGCTTTATCAAAAGTAGTTCAAGTTCTTCAAGGAAGGTTTTGGCAAAGGATCAGGATAAATGATTGGAGTTAAATTGCGGCACTACTCCTCACCCAATGCCAAGACCGAATCTCTTTACCCAAATTATTATTGAGACGCTTGATGAGAAAATCTGTTAGTCAACATCCACTTTTATTTTTAATTTTTCACACATTTTTTGTGGATAGTTTTTATTTACGGTTTCTTTGCTTTCTCGAACTGTTGACGTGTTAATGCAATGAAATTTTAGAAGCGAAATTATTTTGGGTTCTCGGTGAGTCATTTTTTTAATACAAAGTTGCAATTTTCAAACGGTTCCAGCTGGCATTTAACAATAATGACTCTTGGCCAGTGCAGGTGCAACAAGTCCAAAAATTCGGACGTTGCGTAATCTCGCTCTAGTTTGAACGTTTTTTTTTTAAATTTCGCAGAATTCAGGTGTTGTTATTTTTGTGTTCAAACTGGTGCAAGAATTGTTGTTCTCAAGTGAATGCGCAGAAAAGTCACGTCATCATTTTTGGAACGTGTTCCACTTATTTGTTTACATTTTTTAAATAGATTGAACCTGTGGACACCCATGTGACTTTTTTGACACCGGTGATGACTAATCTGGGTAATAATACAGGTGCGTCAAAAGACCTGGCGTGGATTTTGAAAGATGGCTTATTACCTTTTCAGCTCGAGAAAGTGGTGGTGCCAAAATTTAACAGGTTACAAAAAAGTAAGGATTTTTGTGTAAAATTTTTGACTAACAGATTTGAAAATTGATTTGAAACAAGTCTACAATAACTGAGTTTAGACTTTTCAAAATAAACACTAATAAAAAATGTTTACCGTAGAGCTACCAAGTATTTTCAAACATTACAATCAGCTAAAAATAGCAATGCTAATCGGCTGAAAGATGTGAATGAAAAGAAGTAAATGTTTGGAGTAATGATTGTTAATTTTGCCTGTCTCCACGCTCGTTTGTACATTTCCCTCGCCATTAAAAATAAAACTTTTCAAGTTCGAGCCCCTGAAAATCACCTGAACCCCCACACGCGCCGCTGACTGATCCTCATTCATCAATCCATTACCAACAGTTTTTCGCTTATGAATGGACCAAGAGGACCCGGTTTCCAACGTTCTAAACATAACTCGCTTCTATAATAGTTCTCGAAGAAATCCAACATAGTTGTGCGTCGTCGACGTCGTTTTCAGCCGCCTGAAAGTATATAAGGATGGAATGTAGTGTTTACACAAATATTTGGCGATGGAATGTCGCTTTCCGACGCGCATGTCCGCATTTATTTTGATTCGGTTTAAAACCTCAGGTAATCGAGGGATTCTATGACTCAGTTTGTTTGGCAGCGTTTCAGTGGTTTGTTTCGAATACTTTCACTGAAAATTTTTTGGTTTGCGCGATGGATATTGAACTGATTCAGAACGAGTCCTTCGAGGACTTCAAGGATAACACGGTGGAGGAGATTTTCAAGGACTGCGTCAACGTGGAAATTAAGTGAGTTGAACGAGTGCGTTTTCTCCAACTTTTTTCCAATCTAAATATGGGGGCAAAGGGGGCAAAGACACCACCTCGATTCAAAATCTCCGAATTCCTTTAAAGACATCCCAACAATTTGCCCTAGAAACCTTGCCAAGATTTAAATTGCTGCGAGTTTATTATGTTGATGAATCGTTGCTTTTATTAAATTATCCCGTAAATCTCTTGTAACTGCACATAAACAAACAAATCTGCATTGCTGACAACTGGTAATTGCATTTTTGCAGCCCCAGATCGCAGTCGATGATGTTGCTACTCCCTGGAACCATCTCGGAATTAACAGACAATTTAATCCTGTGCTCCGCGTCTTCAGTCACCACTAATGTCTTAGACGCGCTCAACATCGCCTGTGTTATTAACGTGGCACCCGAACTACCCGACACGCCACTGCACAGAGACGATATTGCATACCAGAAGATCCCGGTTTTGGACTCGGGGAATACCAGGATTTACCAGTTTTTCGACGCCACCGCCGATTTGATCCAAAAGGTAAAAAGTCACGACAGTCTTGTAAACGCGATGTTTATTTACGGGACGAGGCCAAAAACCCGAGTTCTCATTGTGAAATTTTAATTGGCTTAGGAAACGAGCGTCTTCAGAGATTCCAATAATTCAAACTGTCACCGAATGTAAAAATGGTGAAGGCGCTTCTTTTTCTATGCAATCGTCTCATCACATGATGTCGCTGCAACCGTAAATATAGTTCATAACTACCTAACGTGAATCATATCGTTCGATTCTATTTTGGTACCTCAAAGGAATTTTCAAAAAAAAGCTCTTGCATTCCACCGCCGAAGCCAACAGCGAAAATCTTTGATTGATTGCCACGTAAACATCATAGAAATGAAATTAAAAAGGATCAGAATCAGAGCAGGGACGTTTTATTGGCAACACTCACAATTGAAGTGATTTATTTTCCTCGCAATAATTTATTTTAACTGGTCTTGTAGTCGCTGACACTTTACTACAAACAGAAATTTATTTTCTTTCTCTCCATAATTTTCATTTATTCTTGTTTCGTGTTCTTCCAGGTTGCCAATTCCGGAGGAAAAACGCTGATTTACTGCGTTGCTGGTGTCAGCAGATCTGCGAGTTTTTGTCTCGCTTACCTCATGAAACATCACGGATTGACTCTTCTTGACGCTTACAACTACGTCAAGTTGAAGAGGCCAAAAATTCGACCCAATTGCGGATTCTTCAAGCAACTGATTGAATACGAAAAATCTCTTTTTGGAAACAACACTGTTCGAATGATCTTCAATGAGTTCGTTCAAATGGATATACCAGACGTCTACGACTGTGATTACCAGTTTGCTCACTTTACTAAGAAGAAGAGAAATCAGACTGGGAGGTATTGAACGGATTTTTGCACTGTGCTGAATATTCCAAAATGCATTTGTCCAAGACAGCATCATATTGATGTGCACGATTTTCTAATTTTTTAATTTTTGTATTCGAGTTTTGTTTGAATGTACTGAAGACATGTCTTAAGTCTGATATATTAACTTATTTGTAAGTTTGCAGATTTGTGTTGTTATAACATTGTTTAGCAGTGATGAAACTGCTGTAAAGGGACCAAAACCAACGTTTTAATGTCTGTCAAATATATCAATAACACGTTATTAAAAATAAAGTTAATCATGTATAAAACCCATTTTATTTAAATTGTTTTTAAAAGAATCTTGGAGAGAAGTTAGCCGCGGAGCAGATTCAAAACTAGTAACTTTCGTTCGTCGCGTTGGTACTGAATCGATTCTGCGCACATACGTCATAGTTGTCATTCTTTTTGACAGAGTGCGATCCAGGTAAGTTCTTCGGTTCTCATCATTCCGTTTTCTTTAATTATCTTCTTTATTTCTCAATTTTTCCAAAAACTACCTCTACGAAGTCTTTCAGCATCCCTCTACGACCATTCTGATACCTTCATCGTCCCACTTTGTGTCATTTTCACGGCGATGATCTCCGATTAACCTCACTTTGTTTACATGTGTGTTATTTTGTAGCTATGGCAGACGCTGCAACTAAGAAGCCGAAAGCCGCGAAAAAGACGAAAGAGGGTGCGGAAACTGTGACCGCCAAAAGGAGGATTAGGAAACGACACGGACGTCTGTACGCGAAAGCCATCTTCACAGGTTACAAACGCGGTCTTCGTAACCAACATGAAAACACCGCTTTGTTGAAGATTGAAGGTACCGGAGAGAAACAAGATAGCTGGTTCTATGTAGGCAAGAAGTGCGTTTATGTGTACAAAGCCAAGAATAAGACCTGTGTTCCTGGAAAGCCTAAATCTGTAAAGTCAAAAGTTAGGGCTATTTGGGGCAAAGTGACGAGACCCCATGGAACTAGTGGCGCTGTGAGGGCCAAGTTTAAGAGGAACTTGCCAGCTAAGGCAATGGGGCATCGCATTCGCATTGTGAGTAAAGCTTGCCTTCTTTTGGTAAATTAAATTCAAGCTTTTTTGTTCACTGATGTCTAAGACATTTGAAACCTGATAGTTCAATAAATGAAGTCAAATTTAACTGAGAATCTTACTAAATTGCCGTTTTATGTCATGCATTGAGACGTGCTAATAATTGTTTTTTCTTGCAGATGTTGTATCCTTCCCGGATCTAATATTTTTACTTTGTAACATAAGTTATAGAAAATACATCAATTTTATTGATGCTTTTTGCGTGTTTTTCTGTACCTTTAAATCATCAATACAAATTGTTATTTGTAGTGCTTGTGACAGGCCACTACGTATGCAACCAACAATACATCAGTGCGATTTCTAAATTCTGTTGCAGGAAAAGGAATAATGGAGTGATGAGAAAAGACCATTTCAAAATTTGTGTATTTATTGTACAATAAGGATCATCGTCACGTATTAACAATCGTTTCATATAAATTACTTTGTTTGGAGTGAGGTACAATAGAGAATGTGCACCCGCGATCTACAACAGCGTAACAACACACCATAAACATTGGTAACACATTATTACTCAACAAAAAAAATCACATTATATTCTGTAAACTATTTACACTATATACAACTCTACAAATCCAACAACTTGATTTTTACTTTACTCAGTAAACTAAAACCAGTTTGAACTACGTCAACGGAGACTACAAAGGTACTTCCCCCGAAAAAATAATTTAACCCTAAACTAAAACAATATTGGCGACTGAACTGTTGACTTCTTCCTCTTCATATCCACTTTCATCACTACAAGCGCTATCATTTTCAGATTCAGACTCTTCCACCTCTCGTTCGAACGCACTGATCTCCCGCGCTTCCGTCGAATTGCGTTTTTTAAAAACCTTCAAGGAACTAAAATCCGCTGGACTCTCCCCGACCGGAATTAAAGACACTTCCTCGTTGCCCAACAGACTCTTGCTGCTGTTGCTGGTGTAGTTAAGCCCGCAATACTTGAGGATGTCCGAGTTGATTCGCTCGAAACTCCTCACTCTCGCTAACACACACCCCCCAACTTTAAAATCGAAATCAGTCTTGTTTTTTGGTTTGGAAGCGGCATCTTCCTCGGTTAGTTCTTCGGAAATTGTGGGAAAAACTGGTTGATCCAAATCGGACGTAACGGTGCTGGCGGATTCGCAACCACTCGAAAGAGAGCCTTCATCGCTGTCTGGTGGTATCAAATCAGGTTTCTCGCTCAAAGCGTTGAACCAAGCTCGTTCGCAAGACTCCAAGAGGTCGTTTCGTAGCGAACTCTGCACCAGTTCTTCCAGAATCAGATCGCTCTTGTCGTCCATGATGTCCTCTTGCTTGTCTTCAATGACGTCGTCTTCGTGGACGGGCGACTGCAACTTCTTCACCATCGCTTTCCGTTTGTCCAACAACGCGCTCGTGCTGTCATAATGTCTCAAGATTTTCTTGTACTTGGTGGTTTCCACCGTGTCTTCCTCCTCCTCCAAAATCTCCTCGATGATCGTCAACTTGGGCGCGGATTTCGACCTCTCCAAAGGCGGTTTGTAATTATGACAGCCCGTACTCAACAGAATCTTCCTCCTGGGTATCGTGGGGTTCTCGTACACGGAATTCGCCAGCGACAACCTTGCGTTCTGCTTCGACAACTTGTCCCTCTTAAACTCTGCCAGAGCCAACGCCAAGGAGTGCTTCAGCTGCGTCTCTATCTGCTTTGCCACCGCCGCTGAAGTGCACAGGACGGCGTGACAACGCAATTCGTGCCTCAACCTGCGCCCTTCGTGGCGGTACACCCAACAGAACAACCTGGGGAATTGAGTGGGAGCGGCGCACGTGGTCAATCTATGGGCCCAATACTCCGTCAGGCCGTGGTCTTTGGTGGTTGCTTTTAGACCTCCGCTGCTCACCGTCAACTGCATCCGGACATCGGGACGTGAAGATTGCGTGTAATTCCTCCATAAGGTCGCTAACGGCTTCTCTACACAGCCGTCACCTGCAAAACGCATTAAATGAGTCGAGTTTATTGTGGCAATTGCCGGTTTAATGAAGAAGAAATCGAATCTTGCAGAGACGTACAAGATACATCGGTTAAACAGTTAGAAAGTGCATTTTTCTACGCTAACAATCGGTTCTGTCATGACTCAGCTACGAATAACATCTTTAAACGCATTAGCACAAATCCAAATTGAATTTGGATTTCTCGGAATTTTCATTCCCGAAACTTTTCTTTTCAACAATCAATTGACGCGTTTTTTTGAATTTTACGCGAAACTGAGGACTATTCAATTCAATTAGATGAAGACGATTATAATGAGATTTCGTGGTAAAGTCAGACGCCGAAAACTTACTTTCTAGGAATTTCACAGAAGACGGAAGTGGCTTGACGCGAGAAATTACAGTTTTGCTCTAAAACGACAATAACTGCGTGTATTTATTTTAAAGTTTTTTATCATCGTTGGTATAAAAATAGAAGTATCAATTCGATTAGGCAATTACGTAGGTAAATTTGTTAATAAAATAAAAGGAGAATGTAATCGGAAGGTGTTAATGCGGCTTAATTACTTGTGGAAAGTTTCGCAAGTGGTGCATTATAATCAGAGCAAACAAACGCGAATTTGGTCGTGAAATTTTCCCCTTTTTTCCATTAAACTCTTAATTTCATCTCAACCCTCAATTAACTCCGCAACATCGCTCGCAAAGATTGTTATGAAGGTATGCTAATATAGGAGCCCATCGTTGCACGGCAATTTCCACATTTTCCAAGGTCCATCTTCCCATTGTTCTCAATTCCTGTCATCTCTGATACACCAGACGTTTTTACTTGCATTTTTCAGGCGGTTAATTGGCGTTTTGAGGACCCCTGGGGTATAACAGAAGATTTCCTTATCAGATCGTTTCCCACATTCGTCACAGAAAGACGTGCTGGAATTATGAACCCTTGCGCATAAAATGGTCATCTTTTGCGGACGTGAAGTTACGAAGAGACGAAATTTGCGCTTTCACGTTCTAGTCGGTAATCATACGGTGCTTAAAAGTGGGTGCTCAATTATAATGAACTTTGTTTAGAAAGGCGGTGCTTGAGTTCCGAGTGTTTGGACAAAACGGTTTTAAAATTCTCGATTTTTTCAAATGTTTTCCTCCAAGAACTGGTTCCGAAATGTTGTTTCAAACTTAAATGGTAAATAAATACAAAACTAATTACTTTAATGGCTTGTTTTCTATTATAACTCCAAAATGGAAATGTAAGTGTGGGAACTTCCTAAAGAGAATAATTACGGCGCAAAAACAAATCCACTAAATGTGGGAGACATAATTAAAAATAAAAACACTGAAAAAATGGTGTTTACTTGTTTTGCATTCTCCTAATCTCGCTTTGATTGGTTTTCCAGGTCCCCGTAATGGTTTTATTTAGTAGCGATTCGGTACTTTACCCCGTGATAACAATAATTACATGAAATTGTTTATTTTTTTGGGTCGTAATTGCAGTTAATCAGACGCTTTACGTAAACCTGTTTAAATAATTACCCGCGTCTTTGATTTCGATTGGAAATGTTTTTCGTCGTGTTTAACAACCGACATTTTTATCAATTATATGAGAGTTATGTCAGAGTCGTACACGTGTAGGTCGACAATAAAACTGCATTTATGGTTGTGACCGGTGACACTCATTAAGTGCTGTAATTCTTCTTCCGATTGATGAGGCGATATCCGCACGCTAATTGAAAACGTAAGAAGGTTTTTGCGTGTGGTTCAGACTTCAAGGAGACGCTTTATCTTTCCCATAAACAAATGGAGGTAATGAACTAGAATTACCAAGCAAAAGCGACATTTCTGCGGCTTTTTTTCGCACTAGATGGCTATTTCGTGGCGTTTCGCTCAAAATGGTGGCGTTGGAATTTCGTTTCTTTCTGTGAGTCAACCGTATAATGACTGCTCCGGTCTACTTCGACGACTCCTCGTGTGCCACGATGAAGAAAAACTTGTCGTCGTCGTGTAATAATTTATTAATTACGCACCTGCGGTCTTGGATTCGAGATTTGACTGCTTTTCTTCCAAAGGGCGCTCATGCATGTTTCCTATCGACACTGAATCCGGTTATTAACAGTTTTTTCGTCCGTTAGGGCATTGGCAAGTTCAAGGAGGTAAACAATGTTGCCACAGCGGCGGACGTGGGTTGAAAATGAATAAATTGCGTTTATTGCCCACAAGAAACGTTCAGCGAGAGAAAAATCGACGGACAGGCTAACTTTTCCTTTGATTGTTTCATCAAGGACGAAACTGATGGGTCTATCGTGATTTGAGAGTGTTCTGCCCCGCCGGCTAATTACATTATAATTGGATAAATATTTGGTTTCATTATCAAATCGTTAGCGTTGTTTAAAATTTAAAGCAAACAATAAAAGGTGCAAAATTTCTGGTATTTTTAGGAAGAAAGGCTATAATTCAATTATTCCATCAGCACCTTTGCCTCAAAATGGAAATGATCGATTCCGAATAATTCCACAAATTGTCGACGGAATCTGTCATTTTCATGCAACGATGAAACAACTACTAAAAATACGTTTTTCTTCCGGCGGTTTAATCATCTCCTAGCCCATTGTCCTCACGAACACAAATTTTTCCATTGTGCGTTTCTATCAGTGAAGGATTTCCACGTAATCCCATGGAATTTTCACCGATGCGAACGCCGTATTCGTCCATCATTATTGAATGAGAAAAAAACCGCCACATCCTTCCGCCGCCTACGCCACAACTCCCGTCTAATTTAGCGTAAAATTTTTCGTAGCTTGAACAATAAATCATCGAGCCGTAAAATGTACCGCCATCGTCGTAATTTTCGCCTAAATAAAGTCGGAAATGCATTCGGTTCAATGACACACATTGCGAAAAACAATAAATGTTTCGCAATCGCGCGATATTCACACGCTGGAAAAACTCGGGCCGAAATCATCGATCAAACAAATTGCGGCTTTCACTGGAGATTTCACCTGTCATTCCACGATCAAATCGTATTTGTTATGAAGTTATTACGGACGCTGCGAGAGACGATTTACTTATCGAGCGATGCCTTTCGGCTGTTGTAAAATTCAGAACGAATCGTTTGTCTACGGCGATGACGCTTCAATTAGAAGCGAAATCGATGATGGCTGTTTGTGGATCAAAAGGGTGAAGTGGGTTCGATTGCGAAAAGATTACGTAATTAATATCCAGATGGCAGTTTACCTTATTCGCGCGATTTAATTATGGTTTTTTCGAAAGGATCACAAGTCGCCGCGCAATTAAATTATATAAAAGCCCGGAATGCACTCTTAACAACTTTCTTTTAATAAGCACAATCAGGGGTCAGTTGCTTGGAGTTGATTGTAATGCAAACATTCACCATCTTAATTAGCTCTCGGTTACCTTTTGCCCATCCTGTGACGACGTTTCCCAGATAAGCAACCCGATAGCTGGGATCCGGCCTAGAAATCGTCACACTAGCACACTTCCTTAATCTCAAGCGGTTTAAGAATGTCTTCAACATCCTTCGTCCTCTCTCCTTTTGCAGCCCTTTGCCCGGCATCTCGCTGTTGAGCGCTTCGATCGATGGTATTTTTTTGTTCATGGTTTTACGGAAAAGAGCCGCGTCCACGACATCCTCTTCCTGTTCCATTTTGCTCGTTTCAACCTTCACTTCTCTCGAGAAAAATGACTAGTTTTTAAATTCAGCACCACCGAAAGGAAATGGTGTAAGATACGAGCTTCCGGTCGGTTTTCGTCCACTGTATTTCGCTGATTTACCAAGAGAATTTACATCATGTTCGGATTACGTAAATCACATTGTCGTTTGCTTGTGAGCTTCGCAACGGCGGGGATGACGTCATGTAGTCACCTGAAGAAAGAAAAACACAATAAAACAGAAATTCTATTGAAGAAACAAGCATCGAACATCCACCCGATTTAGGTCCAACACGATTCTTTTGGAATTGGCGAAATCTATCACGCACATCCAAGGTCCACAACATTCACGACAAAAAAACCGATAATTCATACTTGGAAGATATCAACATTTCTTTTGTGCTCTGGCTGCAATATGTTGTTAAAGAACTAGTTTGGTCGTTTAGAGGTCAATCAGCTGGTGGTTTCGTTTGTTTTATCTGTCTGGGTTGAGTAAGAAAATGCTTAAAAACAACGGTACACCTGTCTTATTTATTAATGCTCTATTGTTATTTATTGCGGTGACATTTTTATGCAAATTCATATTCATTTCGACGCCATCGAATTTTTCTACCATGGTAATTTCCCGCCAAGGTCGCCTTTTCGGAATTATCCACATCCTAACGCCCAAAGGCTTGGCTTTTCGCATTCTATATATACAGGGCGTAGGCGTTTGATATACAAAATGGAGACGGCGAAGTTACATAACAAAAAATTGTAGTCTTCAATTGCGAGTTTAGAAATACCATATCCTGGTACCATCAATCAACACAGTTAATTAATTTGAATTAAATAGCGGCGGTCTTCCCCGAGGCGATTTACACCGTCCGAAATGTAATTGATGAGAAACATTAATTTTGGCGATAAGTATCGACTTTTACGTTTTAATCTGATCGCGAGTGTCATCATCAGTGTTATTGACGAAACAGGTGTCCAAAAGAAATGAGATAAAACACATTCTCTTTGCCCATTATGTAGTTTCAATGCTGACAACTCGACAAAAAACACAAACTTACGTAAAACTACAACGAGCATAACAATACCACTCAAAGTTGTTATTAAAAATCCCCAAGCTATTAGGTTGTTCTTGCATAATTAATTTAGTTATTTATACCGACTGATCACCAATTTTGTTTTCAAGCGACATTCCTTAACTTGAAACCAAAAAAATTAGCTACAACTTTCACCAATTCAATCTTTTAAATTTTCGAGCACGTACATCGTTTTTATAAATAAATCACTTTAACCTCGAAGCAAATACGTTGCCACTGACCGATTTAACGCAAATCGCCAAAACGGGCGCTGAATTTGAAACATGGAGCCATGAAAACGATTAAAATCTCGGAGAATTGGATTTTCGTCGCTTATTCAAATGTGGGAATTTTGGTGGAACGATGAGCCACAGTGACCCATTGAAACACAGGTGATCAGGAAATGGCGTTCCGGTGGACTAAATTTCAAGGCTGGAAGCGCGGGAACAGGTTGTTGGCGCCAAGGGGATGAAGAAAAGTTGAGGAGGAGCGCGAGGCCAAAATCCGAAATAAATTCGTATTCTGGACGAAGAGAATTGAGAATTTTTCGCCCCAAATCGGGAATATTGTTCGTGACTTTTGTTGTGTTGAACGTTAAACATTCCAGGCTGATAAGCAATGAGTCAATTGGAAAAGTATGATATGAAAATGAAAAGTTTCAAAGAAATGCACGTTCGTTCCGATAAGGACCTCTTAAATGCCAACAGGATATTGAGCAAGTTCAGAAAAACCGTGAATTGTCCAATTAAACCACTCGACGAAAATTACAGGTTTTGATAAATCTCCCACGAAATGTGTAACAAAGTCAAATTATGCAATAATAAGTAGATCTGAATGAGTCAATGAAACACGTAGAAAAGTTTGGTATGTGCAATAACCGTTCTCGTTTCGTTTTTTCCACGATTCTTTTGCATTTGTAACGCATTCCGTCATTATACGCACTTTCTATACCGTTTTATTTTCGTCGCAGATTCAATAAATCATTTTTAATTGGCGACATCACGTAGAAAAGTAGTTGGTATTTAATTTGATCAAATAAATTGTGAAATAGAGCGCGCATAATTCGCTAAAAGTGTTGCAGCACGATATTCCAATATAAATCCGCATTTTACCAACGTAAATCGCCGCTATTAATCAATTTCGTCCTTTTTTCCGGGCGCTAATTATCCCCCGTCTTGGAATAACGTCTAAATTGACGTAGGCCGAGCGAAAATAAAGAATTCCCTGCCCACACCGCAACACTCCCAAAACTTACGAAAAATCCCTCGAGATAATCCCGCTCCGGTTTAATCCACAAGAAAACACATATTTTAACAGGAAACCGAAAAAATCCTCCGGTTACAAAGAACCGCGAAGAAAAAACAGAACTCGTTTCACGTTCGAGTCAACGCCGACTGCGTCCACTTCCCACCGACTCTTTCAAACAACTGCCGGCCGGTGCACAAAACAAGTGAATATCACCATCAAGGTAGCCACGAAAGGCTCCACGGCCTACTGAGTCGTCGATAAAAACAAAGCATCAAAACGGAAAAAGTGCGTGTACGACGCCTGTGGAGCTGATTCATATTAGAGACATGAATTCGTGGGTGGTGCGAAGAAATGGGGGCCGAATTTGGGCAGTGTTGTCATGGAGGTTTGATTTTCGCGAAGAGCACTCCAAGGTTGAGTTGTTTGTCAATTTTTTGCAGGATCGCAACAGGTTTTCGAGTGCCAATTAACAGCTCGGTATTGTTTTTGACCGTCAAATGCCCCACGAATTGAGATGACACGGGCTTTTTTGGTCGAGCGAAATCGCCAAGGTTTCTGGTAATTATATGTTAGATAGGTACAGAGTTTTTGTAATCGTTACAACTGAAAGTACTTAGGCTTTCCTATCGACAATGTACGGACTTTTACTTCGCATTCCACACCTTGGCGGTTGCAAAACGTCGGACCTCAATATCAACTTTTTTGAGCAACGGACGAATTTTAGAAATTTTTATTTTTACAACGAGCCCAAAACTTCCAATATTTTTCATTCGGACGTAGAATTTTGGTAATTTTGATACTAGGGCAATGAAATTTGGAGAAATTACTGTTTTTGACTTGTTGGCTGTCTGTCCGAAATCTCAATTTTTTTTAGTCACAGGAACGGATTTGAGAAATTTTCAATTTCAAGACGAACCAAAAATTTCCAATATTTTCCGATCGGGTGTGTAATTTTGACAGTTTTGATATTAGGGCATTGAAATTTGGAGAAATTACTATTGTTAACTTGTCGACTGTCTGTCCGAAATTTCAAATTTTTTGGGCAAAACGAACGGATTTTAAAAATTTTCAATTTCAAGACGAGCCAAAAATTTACAATATTTTCCATTCGGACGTGTAATTTTGACAGTTTTGATGCTAGGGCAATGAAATTTGGAGAGATTGCTATTTTTAACTTTTTAACTTTGTTGACGGTCTCTACTAAATCCCAATATTTTTCAGCAACAAAGACGGATTTTAGAAATTTTCATTTTCAAAACGAGCCAAGAATTTTCAATATTTTCCATTCAGAAGTATCATTTTGGTAGTTTTTATATTATTGCAACGAAATTTAAAGAGATTACTATTTTTACCTTATTGACTGTCTGTCCAAAATCTCAAATTTTTTGAGCAACAGAGACGGATTTTAGAAATTTTCATTTTTAGGACGAGCCCAAAACTTCCAAAAGTTTCCATTCAGAGGTATAATTTTGGTAGTTTTTATACTAGGGCAATAAGATTTGGAGAGATTACTATTTTCAACTGTTCGTCCGAAGTCTCAAATTTTTTGAGCAACAGGGATGGATTTTAAAAATTTTTATTTTCACGACGAGCCAAAAATTTCCAATATTTCCCATTTGGCATTTGGAATTTTAGTAATTTTGATGCTAGGGCAATGAAATTTGAAGAGATTACTATTTTCGGCCTGTTAATATTGTTTGTCCAAAATCTCAAATTTTATGAGCAACAGGGACGGAATTTTGGAGTTTTCAACGCCGAATTTCGACCAATTTAATTAACTCGTTAATAAGTTGTTTGATTAAACAATAAAGCACGTCGTAAAAAGTAATTAGCACCAGACCTGAATGGCATAACAGCCATCGCCATCGGTGGCGTATGAAAAAGGATGTGGTGCAGTTTAAAGAGACGCGAGCATGACTTTTAATTGCTGAGGCTCGTGGGAGGTAAAAATGCCTCAATTGTAATTGATCATGATTCAGAGAGAGGTGATTCGATGGATCTGTTTTGAAGGCCTTGAATTCCTTTCTTATGCTATGGCAAAGTTGGATTATGCATACAATGTAAGCTCGAATCGTGACCAGCTCGATCCATTTATCCGCGATATTTCCACAAGTAGGTACACATCAACTGTAGAAAGTGTCTAAATATAAATTAGTAAAAATCGAAATTAATTTACCTTTCTCCTCTGAATTATTTACTATAACGCGTATTTAAAACGGGCCGATATGGGTCAACTTCTATTATTATTTTCGCTTTCTGAATCCTTATGAATGTTAAATGATCAAATTCTGATGAACTGACGTTCAAACGATCGATAAAAGTAGACGATCAATAACTGAGTAATACGTGGTGATTTGTTTTTATTTCCTTTCCGAACCAACTTAAATATTCAATGCAAATTTGTTTTTTCTGGGACAGTGCCTTAATGACAGTTCGTGCCGAGTTCCGATTACCCCACCCGAGCTCTTCTCCTCATTATAAAGACATCAAATGAAAATGAAAAGTCCGCAAATTGCAGTTTTGGTGTTTGTAAAAAGTGGGCGCCCCATTATGCAAGAGCCCATCAAGAACTAGGACCGGCCTCTCACTCGCAAAAATCTATAATCAATGTTTGCGTGGGCCGAAGT
The DNA here is from genome assembly GCA_029298725.1 of Gnatocerus cornutus. Lineage (NCBI taxonomy): Eukaryota > Metazoa > Arthropoda > Insecta > Coleoptera > Tenebrionidae > Gnatocerus > Gnatocerus cornutus. The sequence goes on from CM055513.1 coordinate 12,977,427, forward strand.
TGAAGGACCTCTCAGGTTCACGTCTAGCATTGTTCCAAATGTTGAATTTTCGAGCGACTTTCACTCCACTCGTCTTTTCTGCATTTTCCATCAATAGCGCAGCCTCCGACCGTGAAATTCCATGCACACGAGCTGCTGGATTTAATTATTGGCGATATCAGTGGAGGTCTGCGCTTAAGAAAATCCACACAGTGGAGGTCTGGCGAGCACGAATTCCTATAAATTATGAAATGGCAATAGCGAAAATGCTTGCTTCTTGGGCTGTAACCATGAAAACAGAAATCTCTTTGAAACGAAACGAAAAAATCACACAGAATTTATACCAACATTACGAAGACATTGTACACCGCCATTACTTTCGTAATTACCGCGCTAAGGAATTCATATCGCCGTATGATGTTATTCATGTGCACGATGGCAGAACTTGTTCTTTTTCAAAATCGAAACATGCAAACATGTTTAGTACCTACAGATATACTCGGAGGGATTTTTGTGCGATACTTATTATTAAACACATCACAAGCGTGATTAATGGCAGGATTCCAACAGGGAAAAATCGCGCTATTAACGACTTCTGCCGGAGATCTCATGATTGCCTCTTTTAGAAATATCAAGGCATGTTGATTGTCATTTTTGTTTTCACTTCTGATTGACATTGTGACCTCTCGCGAACTTGGAAAGCACCGATCGGAACAAATTTATTGGGATTTCGACGATTATAAATTTCCAGTTTAGCGTGCACTCGCGTTATTAATACTGTACAGGCATTAGGGTACCGTTCTATCCAATGAAAACGAACAAAACTTACGAGTTTTAAACCAAAACGTACCTTTGACCGCATTGTTGTACGATAAAAAAACACTTTGATTAGTTCTTGAACCAATTTAATTCAAACATCGGTAATAAATTGCGCACTTTATGGTGTTATAGTTGAAATGAAGTTAGATTGAGGCCAAATAAATATGCGGCGTTAAAGACCTTCAACTGCGAAACCGTTTTTCGGTAATTAAATCAGAAATGCCGGACATGCTCGATTAAGAGGACAATCCCCAATTATATCATATCAGCGAGAATTTGTTTTTAACGTCATGACAGCCAGGAAACCCGTCATTACGACACACAAGTCTATAAAAAAATGAAGATTGCCTCTCGCTGCGGCTGTATAAATCAAAATTAATTGATAAGAATCTGAATTACTTTAAAGACGTAATTAAACTCGATTGGATCCAATATGGACGACAATAAAAGATGCGGCGACTGTCACCTACTTTATTTATGAAAAATTTCATCAGAGTTAACAACCTCGACTTCTTCATTGAAGCAGAGACATAACAGTTTCTGGAAACCACATTCACATCTGCCTATATGACGAAGACGATTCGGCGATCGAACGCAACACCTTCATGAAGTAAACAAAATGTTATTGTTATGAATTAATGGAGGAGACGTGCGGAAACAAACAACACTTTTTACTGCATTCGAAACGACTCCTAATTGTTGTTTTTTGAAATTTTAATTTATGTCGTGGCGACGACGTCGGTTAAACATTTCCGACTTTATTCTAGTTTTGTCGTAATTTTTTCATAATTTACTTCAAGGTCTAGATGATTACGTTTAAAAGTCAAGGCTCGCTTTTTCGCTCAGGAATTAAAAACAAAATTTTCAAATTGTCGTGCGCTAGTGGCATTTATTCAAACTGGGAAAAAACTTGATTAAATTAGTCGTGACGCGGTGGAGTTTTTCTCGTTCTAGGAAGATCGCGACGCTGCGCAATTTTCCAATAAAAAATGCTCACACGTGCAATTAGGGATAGAATGTCGATGGGAGTCTGATCATGTTTACATTTCCAATTAAAGTTAATAAAGAAATCGGTGATTAACTCGATGCAAAATCTGGTTCAGTAATTATTTCAGCTACTTGATTAAACAACTTGTAATAATGCAATTACCATTATAATATAAATGTTAAGTACCACAGTCATGCAAGTGAAGGCCGATTGTGGCGGCGATGTACGATGACCCTAAATTATATTGTCAGAAATTTTTGATTTTCGAAGCAGAATTCTGCTCCAATTCGTTCGCTATCTGTGTGACAATCGTTCTGCTCTGTTTTATTGCAAAATTCGTGTTAATTTATCCCGATAGAATTGTTGCATTCGTATTAAGTTTTCTCCATCATTACGGAGTATAACAGGAAATTGTTTCAATTATTTAATACCGTCCGACCTTATTGCATGTTTATTGTTCATGCAAATTGCCTCCATTTATACTAAAGGGGAAGAAATTACTTTTTAACAATGCACAGAAATGCAGCAAGAAAAACCATATCAACTGGCCAGTCACGTTCCATTCGCTTCTTTCCAGATTGGTATAATTTCATTAAAACCGTTTTGTTATTGGTTAACGTAATGACCGTCACATTCAAAGTGGTAGTTTACTAAACATAGTATCTGGTAGCTGAAGAAAGGCGCACTTCCGCGTTTCTGATGTTGATGCTTTTCATTGTTAATGTTAACAGATGGAGGTGTCCGGTTAATGAGCTGTTACATTCTCACGCAGAAGACAAGTCATCCGGCGATTTTCTTTCTAGACAATTACGTCCGAAGAAAAATCAAATCGACTTTAATTGAGGAGGTTTTCTGAGCACAAATATTAGTAGCGGATTCTTACCGTTACTTTCGACAACACGTGCAATGGGATAATGACTGAATCATTGCGATAAACGTATGCATTTCTAGAACAATGCTGAGTACTTTCAAGGTTTAATTAATGGATGCATGTGGGAGGCGACCTCTTGACACGTGGACCATTCTGAGATGATCGAGAAGAACAATAGAAACTTCCGGTATCAAGCACCATAGCGAGACCTGTACACTTTATTGCCAATAAAAAAAAAATTCGAAACGCGATTTTTAATATTTGCTCATTTTTTGGATCACATCCGGGACGTGACGCTTTGTTTCGTGTTAATTGCAAAATTTATTGCGCGTTGGGTAAAAAATCATTAAATCTAACACCTTACGATAGTTTACCAATTGTCATTGCATTAAAACGAAGCGAAGGTGTTAAAATAACAATTAAAACAAACAAATTAATTATAAACGCGTATTTTTAGCCAGTTTTGGTTTGTCAGAAAAATTAAACAAGTCTGATGAGGACGATAATGAAAAATTCACAAATTACATAGCTAATATTCCGATCACAATGTAAAAATAAAACTAGTTCCTATTGATAACAATAACACAACTTGAAACGTGTCCGATTTCGGGGCGCCCCCCTTTGAATAAAACGTGGCCCCGTTTTATTTGTGGCCACATTTGCATTGGAATACCAGAGAGGAATCGAATAAACATTCATTAGAATTGTTCTGTAACAATGTAAACGTGTCGGATTTAAAATAATGTACGAAACGCCTGAAAGTCAAGGCGAATGTTAAGGTCATTCTTCGGCAAAGAACAAACCGATTTCTCGCGAGAAAGCGGCGAATTGGTCTCTGCAAGTAGAAAGTAAAGAAGGGAAAAAGAACCCTTTGGTAAAATATTACCGTCGTAATTTCCTGACGACACGAACCAATCATTCATCTTTTTTCGTTCGCGACGAGAATTCTTATTGATTTGGTTACGTAAGGTCAACCCACACATTTTTAATTAGATGCAAGTGTGACAACCATTTATGGGCGGTTAAATGTTGCAATTCAGCACGTAATTTAAATTTCGGGCCCTCAGAGCTGAATTAATTTGATAATGCAGTTTATTTTTAGAATAATAGAAGCAGACCTCTGATATGCACTAATAGAATGATTGAGTTTATTTTCGGTACCGAAATTAGGAAGTACTTTGGACTTGAACGTTTAACTGACATAACAAAGTCGCATTTGCATTCGTTTCCCAAATTTCGCCACCACTGTCACCGCTCAAGTGCATTGAACTTGTGCACAAATTTTCACTTTCACTCGTAGAAAGTCCACGACATGTGTGCAACTTTTTATTGTAATTTTAATTCTTGTCAACAGAAGGTCCACTCAAGTGGTGCTTTTAGTGTTAAATTACGGGTTTCGAGATTAGAGAGCTGAAAATTTAAGTATGATGTAAATTAGAATTAAAAATGCAAAGTGGAGAATACCGCAAAGATGGACGAAGAAGTAGGCGAGCCGGTTCAAAGTTAGTGTTGTGGGTTCATTTTTTTAAATTTCTCTGAGAAATGGTTCATTTGATTGTACATTAAAACGGTTTCTGTTTGTTCACCGTTTCATTTGATGTAAGCATCGGTGTACCTAAAACACAGCATTTCAACAAAATTATGAAAAAACATGTTTATGCAAATAGTCGTCCGCAGTCCACACCTCGCTATCCTTGTCAGAAATTTATGGCGTTTTACCAGAAAGTGTTATATCAGTGTTCCTGTTTCGCCAGATTGCGTCAATCCGACCAAAAAACACGGCAAAAAAACACGAAATAATACGTTTGTCTTGTGTATCGCGAGCCGGAAACAAGATGATATAATACTGGGCAGGACCGGAGTAGACTTCTTTGATAAAAGTTGGTCGGTGGTTCATTCAACCCTTGCAAGTTCATTGTCAACAATTCCATTGTGATTTGAGTGTAGGAGGACAAATTAATACTTTCCTGCGAAAACATTCGAACAAGCTCGTTAACTTAAAAAGGTAAACCGTCGGTTTATTGAGTGAGCGAAGAGGACGTTGAGGAATGCATTTTTCCTCAAGACAAACAACAGTTACAATAAAGTAGGCCTTCTTAGCAATCACCACATAAAAATTAAATTACGATGGTTACTACTACTCATGTAGCCGTTACTTAAGTACCAGGATTTAGAAGAGTTATTACCCTACATATGGGCCCCCTGTTGTAATCAACTTGGGAAAAGGTACCGACCTTTCGTTGACGACTGGAAAATGTCATTTAACAGCACAGAACACGCTCATCACCCGCGAACCATAAATAAAAACAGCACAGATTTTCATTCATTACTTCGTTCCTTCGACACAACACACCTTCGAGATGTTGAAATTACTGGTACTAAAGATAAATAGACGCAACTGCGACCTACGTTTGTCAAATACCTAAACAAAATGTAACGAAAGAGGTGTGACGTACCTCCTAGATTCATTCGGACAAAGCTAAAGGAAAGGTAACACGTACTCAGTCGAACAGGTATTTGGAATTCTTCGGCACCTCCATTATTAGTCAACCTTCAATTCACCAGCGAAGAAACCTGTGGAGCAGCAATTTGTGGATTTCCGGGCTTTTTGAGGACACTTTTCGGGCGCATTTGCATAATGAGGTAATGAGGAAGTACCACCCGGGCCCCTTTGATTTGTTATTAGCGAGGACGTGAGATTCATTAATTAGAAAAACTTAATAAGTACGTTGGGTATAATATCGATTAGCCCTCATTTGTATGCGAATAGAAATTTTATTTATGCGCGGAAAGTTGTGGCGTTTCAGGAAGATCCAGAGTACCAAGTTCGAATAATAACAATTATGAGAACATTAAGTAAATTAGAAGCGATAGTTGTCGCAAATTGTTTGTGTATTATTAATTAAAGGCTTTTAACGTAATTAGCGACGAAAGTGTAAAAAAACACAAGCAACTCGATGTGGATAACTTCGCATGTTGTCGTGAATAATGTATTGCATAACCATCGTCAAGTTTAGTTTTTTTTCCGAGAAAAAGCGTTCATTGTAAATGTTTATTAACAATAAATGTCCGACAATAAAAAATAAAGTATAAAAATATAAAATGTCATTGTATCATCCCTTAAAAATAGTTTCTTCACAATCACACAGCAATCAAAGGCTCGTCATGGCAGGCGGTCTGGCATAAGCCTTGGGAATAAATCCATACTTTCTAGTTTTCGGTGCATACGCCCATAACCATCCGTCAACAGTTTGATTATTAAGATCAGCATATATCCAATCACCTCTTCTTACAGTTAAATCATCAGGAGCTTGAGCTTTGTAGTCGTACAACATGACCAACTCCGTTCCGTGATACCTCAAATCGTCCACGCTGGACGAAGTTAACAAATGCGAATTGTTCTGATTGTTCATGTTTCCTGAAAGATTCTGATTCGCTACGCGATTCAAATGACCTTGTATCACATTGTCGGCTGGATATACAAATCCTGAAGGAATAAACCCTTCCTGGCCGTCGCTGCGAACGATCCAATACCAGTCAGGATCCTCCTTGTTTAAAACTAGGAAAAGAATGAGAAAATCGTCAAGTCCACCTGTGGACTTACCTGTTACAAACTCCCCCCTTTCTACCGAGACGTCGTTCTCGTCTCTTGCTATGAAAGTGTAAAGGACTATGTAACGTCCGGATGGGTCTTTCGAAAATGGCAACATGTCAGGTTCGGATCGGATACTAATCGGAGATCCTGCGCCCCGGACTTGCTTCTTCCCCAAAGAATCGCAATCACTAGTGTCTAAACCCGCTAGATCACATTCGTGATTGGTATCCGAGCTTTCCCCGGACGGCAGTTGCGTCTCTCTTGGCAGCTTCTTCTTGATGGCCAATTCGGCTAAATGGCTGTTGTATGGCGAACAGTACGAGTACGGAATGAACCCTTCTTGTCTCGTGTCCAAACCGATGACATAAACCCAGTCGTTTTCCCGGTACAATATGTTTACAATCTTCAAAAAAACAATAAGACTCTGAATGTTAACCCAGACAACCAGTACCTGACCACGTTTCACTTCGAGTTCGTCATCCACACACGGCGTAAAGTCGTGGAGGACGACCATCTTACTATCGGGTGATAAACCATGTTCTTTTTCGATGCCCACTCGGACCAAAGTCTCGATGCTGGCGGAGCCAGTTATGCGACCCATTCCTGGAGCTCCATTTATGGGGCGGTTTAGCTCCTTGTCGAGATCGGAGATGGTGGCTGGAATGGGATCGTGGGGGTCATGGTAAGCACGTTCCTTGGGTTAGTCACCACGACCACTGATGGTTAGAGGGTTAGAAGGGTGTCGGCAAAATCACTACACTTAAGAACCGAAACTTTCAAACTGTACTAATTAGCGCGCTGTATTAGAAGGCAGGAGTGTTAAAGCGTGTTAATTTTTTTAATTTAAGCCAAATCTCGCATTGCGGGGTTTGCAAAAATTAAAATGTTTCCTATCTCATTATCTTATGTATCACTTTATCTTCAGTTACATAAGATATCGTTCGATTCGGTTATAATAAAAGACGCAAAAACGGGTTGATACCAGATCCCAAACAAACAATTTACAAGGAAAAAGTGATGTTTTAGTCAACCAATTTTCGCCTTGATAAGTGTTGAATAATCGGGGTGGAAGTATGGTAGACCGCGATAACAGATAACTCGGTCAAACAAGCTTCGTTTCAGTTCGAACGAATTGGTCAACAGGCGAAGAGCGAATACATTTTCCCACGGTTGTTCGCTGCTCCCACTCAACACGAGCAACAGGTAGGTGTAGCCACACCGTTTATTTGTTCAGAAGTTTGTTTAGTTTTCCGAAAGGTTTTCATTTGATCTAGGCGATACATGCGGAAAAAGAGCAGACTGGGGGGCTGTGTCTCGACATCAGTCAAGTTTCTATAAACATGCAAACCAACGCCACTACAGTTAGCCCCACTATTTTGTTAGTAAAATGTGAATAAGGGCCCCCTTTTCCGAAACATGGAAAATCGGCAAATTTAAAATGAAAACTTGAAAATATACTCACATTTTTTCTTCTTGCCTCGTCTAATGCGCACGGGGCACAAAAATGCCATTTTTCTTGCTTCGTTTATCTCATTTTTAAACAATTCGAGATCGTTTAACAATTACAACTGTACTTCTGTCAAACACAATGATCTTGTGATCAACGGAGACAGCGATCAATTTTTTTCGGGCTGACACTAACAGATGGCGCTCGCGGAACTAAACGCACACGGAATAAATTCAAGGTTTTATAGTGGTTTCCGCATGATAACGCGTCACTTTTGTGATAAAATACTTAAATTCGCATCGTTTGCCTCACAAGAAATTATTTTCGCGTTATTAACAAGAAATTAAATATTTCATCCGAGGGCGCCACCTATGCCTTTCATAAATGTGTCACTTAAACGTCAAAGTGTCAGTGACTCTTTTCACATTTCGAAAATCAGCTTTTTTGTTTGTTTCCGTTTAGAACTAACCCGTGAATAATGAAAATGCCTCCACCTGCCGTCGAGAACAAAATATCCAGACTGATGACCCACGAGGAAAATCTACATCTTGCCAAATTGCTGGGAAATCGGTGTCAAGTGAGACTTTCAAATCCTTTTTTGGGGCTGTTTTACAACTTTTACTTTTGTAGTCGATATGTACAACGGTGGCTCAGCTGTTTTGCACGGAGCCCCCACACCACGTGCAATGGATCAAGAAAGATGGGGGCGTTTTATGCTTTGTCAAGGATAATAGCAGGAAAAATTATTTTTTTAGGCTGTTTTGTCTAAGGAGGAACACGATGGTTTGGGAACAAGAGATGTATAAAAATATTGAGTATATGGAGTCTACGCAATTTCTGCACGTTTTTGAGGGAGAAGTATGGCGTAGAATTAAATTAGATTTTATTATTAAATCTCAACTCTTTAGGATACGATGATTGCATTTAACTTTGCCAACACTGAGGAAGCTAGAGAATTTAAAATTATTATTGATGAGAAGATTTTGACCAGAAGGAAACGGGATGGTAAGACATAAATCCTCTCTGATTTATTGCCCATGATCCAAATTTTGTGGCGTTTCTAACAATTTTTAGTCACCTCTGATAACAACGTTTTCTTGCAAACACGATAATAATATTACGTGACATTATTTTGTTTACTTTCATGAAATATCAATGATTAATAGATATAAAGAATGCCTTGCCGTTATCAGTGTAGATACTCAAACAAGCTGAAGGTTTTCTCCGTTTTTTTAAACCACAGATCGTAGAAACAAGCCTCAACCCAACAGCACTGTCGTTCAGAAAAACAAAATAAACTCGTACACTCTTAAAGAACCTCACGACTACAAAAAAGTTCAAGATCCAGGTAAGCAAACCCCCTAAAAAACTAAAAATAATCAATTGCATATTAAACTCTTTCCCTTTGAAGCCGTGAAGTCAGCAAAGCGCAAAAGAAACATAACAAAAGCCGACATCGGCATCCCTCAGGACTTCAAGCACATCTCGCACGTCGGATGGAATCCGAACTCAGGTTTCGACATCGACAGCCAAGACGAGCAACTCCGATGTTTCTTCGAGAAAGCTGGCATCTCAGAGAAACAACTCCAAGACCCTCACACGAAGGAGTTTATTTATGACTTCATCAACAAACACGGAGGACGTGAAGCCATCGAAGAGTCGACGAACCGTCACTCTGCGAGGAAGGCGCCGGCGGCGCCACCCGTGCCGCCGGTACCGCCAAGAGGACCTCCACGGGCTCAGGTTGTAAATCCAAAGTCGAGAGTTTGTACTGAGTTTGAGTTTAGAGAGTCGCTCCGCCACCGCCTCCAGTCCCATCACCGACGACGGTGCACATCGAGAGTGAAAAACCGATCCCGCCGCCTCCACCGCTGGCCGATTTCGGTTGTGCACCGCCGCCGCCACCGGTACCGATGTTCAATGACGCGCCAAGTGGCGAAGGACCGGTGCCGACGATGGGATCAGCTTTGCTGGAAAGTATCAAGACGGGGACGACGTTGAGGCCGGTGGAGGATAGGAAAATGCCGCCGTCACCGGTGGAAGACTCCCGTGGACAGTTGTTGAAGGAGATCAGAGAAGGAACCAAATTGAAACCAGTTTGCGTACGTTTTTTGGTGGTTTTTGAGGGTGGAGACTTGAGGGGTTGTTGCAGGAAAGGGATGTTAAACCTGTTAATAACGTGGTGGAGCCTCGAAGCGGGGATTTGGCAGAGGCGCTAGCACGGGCTTTGGCCGAAAGGAGTAAAGCGATACATTCGGAGGATGACGATGACGATGATGAGGATGACTCGAACGATGACGAATGGGAGGACTAATTTTATCGAATAATTAAGATATTGGAGTTGATTGTGGCGAAACTTTATGGAAAATATAGGAATATAACATGTTAAGTTTTGGCGTTTCTTTTACCGATTTTTCTAATTAAAATATTGTAATAAAAACAATCAGGATACAGACTTTGGAATTTGAGTTGAGCTGGCAGCGATGCGTGTTATATCAAAACATTTTTTTTATTTGGCCTAATCAGTTCGTTCATATTTGCAGAAAGAAAAGTTTTCGGTTTGAGAAATTAACGTGTCGCATTTGCTTAGCTTTTCGGGTGTTTTAGCACCTCTAATGCCTAAAATTTGCTTTTTCTCTGGCGGTTCCGAAAAAGGCAAAAGTTTTACGCAACTGAAATTTAGAGTGCGAATTTTCCGTCTGGGTAGAAAACATGGATGATTACCCATTCACCTGTCACTGTCAGTAGGTCGCCCCATTGTCCCCACCTATTACTCTAATAAGTAGGTTCTTGTATATGTGAGATACTTGTTGGTAGCGCACATGTCGATGCATATTGACCCTTAACTTAAGCCAATGTTTACGGACATAACAATCAGTGTTGGTGTGTCTTCGAGTCGTTTTTCAGTGCAGAAATGAGTGAAACCACGTTGACTGTTTGCATCGTAAGTACCTCGAAAGTCGTTCAAATATTTATCTCTCTTAGCATGCATTTCCCATTAGACGCAAAACGGTATTTCTTCGCAATGAAAATCTTATCTCGTCCTCACCGGAGGCTCGCTCCAGCGGCTTTACCTTTATCTCTCGTTAAAGGAGGGCACCTTTGGATTCATCGAAATGATCACTTTCTAAACGTTTTTTCCGTTGTTGCAAAAAAAATGGGGCGCGCCGCCGTCTTTTGAAACTGCGAACACCCACGAAATAAATTAGAGGCAAGGTTGGCATCGTTGAGATCTTCATCAGCGGCTTTTTTGATTGATGGCTGGGTATTCCACCGGAGTCAACAACACAGCAATGTCGATTTGCGTCATGAAGACACTCGGTTCCGCAATCATGGGAATCTTTTTTCAACTCATAAATCCCTTCTGCTTGTCCCTGCATACCACGCCTTAGTTTAATTATGGCAATAACAAATAGAGCTGTTGGAGTTGACAGAGCAGGAAGTCGCGACCGCCTCCTGCTGTGCTTGAATGGCACGCTCTTATTTGCGTATTGCGTAGAATTTTTTTGTCCAAGAGGAAACAATATATTCGTTCCATAGCTAATTAACCTTAACCTTGCCGTCTGGTGTAAAATAGCTATTTAATTGAGAAATTACATAATGAACTTGCGTACGGAATTTTAAACGGAATTTGCTGAATTCTCCGAGAAGAAAGTACACTTTTATTTCAAACGTTTCATTGTTTTACGACATATAGCGGGTGTTTGCCTTTTCGGAAACTTTGATACTTTCACTGGCTTTCTTTTCGTATATAAAACGGTGATTTTTAATCGATTAGATTCGCGCTGAATCTTAATGAGACATGGGGAATTTTGTTAAACTACGAAATTGAAGCACATTGCGTAAGCCGGCGCTTTCTAAAAGGGTCTTTGCGAATTTACGCAACACCAGCAAAGTGATAGAGTGGTGAAGAAACTGTGGACAATGAATGATGCAAATCAAACACCCACTGACGTTTCTATTTATCTTACTTTGGTGGTTTCTAAAATGATTCGAATTTCCCGCGTGAAGAACTGCCTCGAATTACCATAAAGATAAAAGTTCCATTTTTGGAGCATTAATAATAAATTATGATGGTAACGTAACAGCCGTATCTTATCTACGCGTTGTTACCAAATCACAATAAAATGTCAAATTAATAAAAACTCGACAAAGGCCACGAGTACTCTCGGAATTTGTCCATCAAAATTTTAGAAATCGCCTTCCTCAATGGGATTTCTTAGAACACCACCAATTCTGCGAACCAACTTTCCTTAACCTTCTCAGGTGTGAATTTCAAGAAAAGCTTATCTAATTCAGTCATCTCAAAAAAAATTGCCCTTGCATAAATGCTATAAATAGGAAATTGGTTCTGATCGGTGAAGGATTTCCTAACAATGAGGAGACGGAAAAAAACAAACAATTACAAGTGATGACAACGTTAAATTGACAATCGATTACTGGTGAAAGGTAATTTATTGTTGTTTTTTGGTAACTAATGACATGATTAAGACACTAATGCTTAATTGATTGTTTTGTTTTTTTGCAGATCTTTGTTTTGGTGCTGGAGGCACAAAGCCATTCTTACTGCGCCGGCAGTTATGGGAGAGAACTTTGTAGTTTCGTGCCGGCGCCTCCGGGGAAAACCCCGCCTTGTGCGCTGCCAGGACTCACCTATTGCGAGCACCCGGAGCATTATCCTGGGTAAGACATTGAGGCGCGCGATTAACCGACCAAAAATTTCACTGTTGCAGGCAAAAGATCCAATATTTGATCCATAAGTGGCGCTTCGACCACTCCACCATCCTCGTCGACGAATCCAAAGAAGAGTTCAGTTCGTATTATTATCCTCCTCCTTCTAAATACGGCCCTCCCAACACCATTAAACCTGAAAACTTTTATCCCGAGCCCATTTACATCCCCAAGCCCAACTACGTCTACCAAAGTTCGAGGATTGGTAACACTTATATTCCTCCACAGCTCCCGCGGTATAATGCGAGTTTCCCTGTAAGATTCGAGAATTACAAGTACTCCAACGACATCCCTCCAACTCCACGACCGGTTTATGGTCCTCCCAACCTGCAACCATCATCGCTCACTTTACCATCATCCAATCCCTATCTAAAGTTCTGGAATAGAAAAGACGACAAACCCGGAAAACCGTTACTTTTGAGGAAGAAGCGTTTCACTAACGGGACGGTTGCCGGCAGAGTTAAAAGACAAAGCGCCATCACTGGGCAAACTTTGTGCGAAACAAGGTCCCAGTTTATAATGCCTAGAGCCGCTCTCAACAATAAAGGGAACTGGATGTATGTTGTCAACATGCCAGAGTTGGATAATCGGTTCACGCAGCTCGTAAAGAGCGAAACTTGCGCGTAAGTCACCAAAAGGGTGTGAAAACGAGCACATTTATTGGTTTCCAGGTCCCAAACTTGCAGCGGCCTCTGCAGCCTTCCGGTCGGCTACACATCACGATGCGAGCAAAAATACGTCCAAAAGCGCCTAATCGCACTTGAAGGAGGCGGCAACGATCTCTACACCGACGTCTTTTGGTTTCCTAGTTGTTGCGTTTGCACCATATCAAACGGATAAAGTCGACTCAACGTCGGTTTTGTAGGTTCAAATTTTGTAAATTTTTATATTATAGTGAAATACCACCGTGTTCGTTTCATTTTGCAATTCCACGATACTTAATGTATGATAAACGACTTTTTCTTTGTCCATTATTTCTTATGTAATTATACACGATCAGGGGATAATTTCGAATTACTATGATTATATCCATTGTGGGCTAATGCTATTAACACGTATTTCATTATTGTGAAACTTAGCCGATAAAAAGAAAATTGTTTGCTGATTATTATTGGGATCGACGACTTGTTTATTATTGTCGCAACGTTTGTTTGAAAATCTCTTATAATACGTAAATAATTTCAGTTTACGGAAAAACGGAGAGGTAATGTATACGTTGAAAATATCAACTTCGCAACATCTGCCCTTACCGCACTTGTTACGTAATAATCATTAAATGTTGCCGGATTTTTTGCTGATTTTATTACACCGTTGCACGATCTGCAGGAAAATAAATGTTTTATTATTATTATCTTCTAACAAGTCGTGCAGAGTTACAACACACCTGAAAAAAGTGTAAAAACTTATAAAATTGCGTAGAGAGTGAAAGAATAGGATAATTGAGTTTTATATTTTATTTACAAAGTCCTTATTAAATGAATTAAACTTGGAACAAAACGCGACAAGCAGATCCTCGAACTAGAGTTTATAATGAATGACAATTAAATTAGTGCTAAGCTGGAATTATAAACTGTGATTCCTAGGATCTGTCAGCGTTTGCTAGTAGAAGAATAAATAAAAATCCTATCCTAAATCTTGCAACCATTCATTCGGCAGTGTTCACAACTTCCAATCTCAATTGCGCGTGTTTAGTATGTTAAAATCGTCCCGTTGGCGTACATGTAATTATTCTAATTGCTTTAGTAAGGCCTTGGATCGTAAGGCGTCGCATCGAAACCTACAAATCTGTTATTTTTCTTGTGCTGGAAACCCGTGCCAGGTCCGGCATTGTAATAAACAACTCGTCGAATTCCGAACGGGTCTATGTACCCGAAACTTCCCGTCTTTTTGTCGTTGGGAAGGTTTTGTTCTTCGTGGTAAGCTCTCGGAATGTAGTATCTGAAGCCGTCGTTGGTCACAGAGACGCCATCGTAGTAGTCGTATTGGGGGTCGTAACCGTTTCCTAGATTGTTTCCGGTGTAGGTCTGACCCCGGTTGTCGATGGGGTAAGTCGGACCATTCTCGAAAGAGATGGGGTAGGGCTGCTTTTTAACCTCGTGATTCTGTGAAGCGCTGGAGTAGTACCAGGGGTTGATGCTGAACGGGGGTGCAGGCGACGGCGTTGGGGCCAAAGACACTAAAACGAAATTAGTAAATAGTTCGTTTTTGAAAACACACAGGCGCGCAATGTTGGTTGCCTACCTGAATTCGCCGGAAGATACAAATCCGGCGCCGCCGTCGTCGAATACAGCGGCCTCGGCGTCGACGACGGAATGGAATTCTCCCTAATCTCCACAAACGGAGTCACACTCGGACTCTCTGTCGGCTTCGGGACTCCATTCGTCTTGACCAACGTCCCAGCAGCCGCCGGTACTTTCTTCGCCGACTTGATGGCGATATTAATGGGAGTGTTGCGCCCCACGAATAAATTCTTCGTTTTCAATATCCTGTAGCCCGCATTGTCGGCGATGTAATCTCTTTGTCTGAGAAAACCGTCGTCGTCGATCCAGGCGTACGTACCAACCACAGTCCCATCATCCAAACGCTTTTCTTTGCGGTACTGGCCGCTCTGAGTTTGGTACCGGAAGTACCGTTCCGGACCTTCGTCGGTTTGGATGTGGTACTGGTTACTCGACGGGTTGTTCCAGTCGCTAGTCGATAGTTCGATCGGAGGAGCAAAAGCTAGCATCAGCTGAAAGGAAGGAAATGAAAGTGTTTTCGGAAAAGGAATAAATTAATTCGATTGAATGACAAAAAGTTGTTTTCATTATCGGATTGAGTTATGAAGGATTGTTAGATAATAAAAGTTGCATAAGAAATTGGATTACCTTCGGTTTTTGTTTGGGTCAAGACCACAAATTCGTGCATCTCTAGGGTGAACGGAATTAAACTAATTTGAGAGTGTTGAGAATACAAATCGATTCATTTTATTGCAAATAATTCAGGCCGTGACCTTAACTTGGATTTTGACACAATATAACTTAATGATCCGTGAAACTGAATCCGTAATTTTGATGTCACGTCATGTTTGAAAAAAAATTGGCTCGTGATTATTTATTGATCTGAAAACAGGCCAAGTGATACAGCGAGGCTACCAAAAACGAGAAATTCCTGTCGTCCTGCAAAGAGGAGCGGTCAAAATGTCAAACACTAAACCTTTATTCGTACATTTTGAGCGATTATACAATGCAGTGTAATTAATACTTTGCAGTTTAAATTAAACCCTCTAGCGCTAAGTATGATTACTCACATTTCGCAATACAAGGGTCAAGCTGTGCGAACTTCATTCAAATCGCGCCTTATCCATCATCGCTGTAATTAATTCAGCATTTAAGTGAGAATGGCATAGTCAGATCCGCGTATGCCTTTTATCCAAGCACGTAAATCTCCGAAATCTTCGCGATCTCTCCGTCACAAAAAATTCAACTATTCCGTGTTTTCCAGATGACACCGTTTCTTGGTACGTGCGACCTCGTACCATCCATTTAGGCCCGCGTGTGATAGGAATGCAAAAATACAATAACATGTAGAAACGAGATGTGAAGTTTTCAGGAGATATCGAAACGTTTCTACATAATCTTATTACATTACACATAGCACAATCTGCGTAGGTGAAGAAGGAGCCGATCCAAATATGGCGCGATTGGATGTCGGAATTTGAAAAAACAAAGCGAAAAAAGTTACCACTTTGAGAATAAAGTCTTGATTACGTGAAACGCGAAGCGGATATAGAATTTTACGGCACGTGGATTTGAAGTATTTTAATAATTATTATTGGTGACGTGGTTATTAGATAACTGCGTGCCTAAATGGAAGATCATTATCTAATAATAATCATAAATTATTAATAATTTGTATTATTGAAATGTTTTTGGGGAATTTGTAATCGAGCCTTCGGTTAACTTTCAACTGAATTATTCATCTAGGTGGCTGGTACTCTGACTTGATATCTGTCAATTTTTTGATGATTTTATGTCAAGTTCAGACACACGTTCACTACCAGCTTGCTAGATACATAATTAAATTGATCACTCTATATCTGGAATTTGAAATATGTTGACAAAACTTCTTTTTTCGGTAAACAACAATGTTACCAACGTAAATTCTTTTTTTTTGGACGCCTGAGGACAGTGGAATTTATATTAATAATTATTATTATTGCGTAGAGGATATCGCTGTCGATCCGGAACTCACGTATTTTATGCCAAAGGCTCTTTCACTTTCGCTGTTTATACGGATTAAGACCATTTTTAGAAGCGTATGTTAAATTAAACTCATTAAATTGAACTCGTTTCTCATTTCAGTCTTGAATTAAATTTTTTCCTGTCTTGTAAATTTAATAAAATTCCAAGTTTTGACTCTTGCATTGATTTATTATATGGAGATAACGAAAGTGAGAAAACGTACCTCATTCTAATTTTATTGCTATTAATCAGCCACTTTTTAATTTAATAGTGAAATCTCGAGACGTTTGATGTTGGCGATCATTTCTTTATGACCGATGTCATAATGCCACATTATTCGTTTGGGCGTTTATAGCGTACGTAAATCAAGTGACCGTTAATAATAAAACAGCGCGAAATACAAAATATTTTATGTACCTATCGCGAATTTATGATTGCAATAGAAAAAAATCGTTTTCATGGTGTTCAGGTGACGTATTAGAGCTCAAGTTATCATAGCCCACGGTGATCCATCAACAGCCTTGATTTTTTAATTATCAACTTCGGTAAAAGTGGTACTGCACCAAAGGAAAACAAGCCGATTGATTATCCTAAACTGGGTTAATTCTGACCAGTTGCTGTATTGATGGAGAATTTTGCAACAACAAACTATACTGTGCGTTTATTGTTAAGTAACAGCGGTTAGTAAACAAACTTTCTTAGTTTTAACGCTATGAATTCAAGGGAATGCGACTATTAAGGAAACTTGATAACTGTGTAGGATTCTAGCCGCAAATGAGATCCTGGATTCAAACAGGCGTGTCCTGAAAATTGGCCATTAATTTAAAAACGCGACCTCGAGACGAAAATTAGAATTTTCTCCCATAATTGGTGACGAACCGTGAATAACTGTCTTTTTTGGGTTATTACACCGCAGGACGGTACTCAACGAATTTGGCCCGCGCGTTTCCGCTTCTCATGGAAAAAATATCTTGATTTGGCAAAGACCGATCCGTTTATCTTAAGAAATCTTAATAACCCCGACTTTCACATTTCGAGTAAAAGTGCGCTTGATTTGGAACAGGTTGACAATGTTGGATGAAACACGAGACCTTTGGGAGGGTGTCGCAAGAAAATCCCATTAGTCATTAATCGTGATTTCAAGCTCAGTAAAAGGTGCACACCCATGTGATGTCATAATACAGTTTTTCCGACGAAAAGTAGTCTTTTCGGAGTTGCATAACCGACTATTGTGTCTAAGGATCCGTGAAAATGCTAAATTAATGAATACGTAACACTCCACTTTCGCTGTTTTTAAATTAACCTTGCGAGAAACGTTTTAATCCCGGCGTCATCTGCAGCCTTTCTACCCCTAAGATTTGATGGGAAATGGCAAGGTCGATTACCGCACGTTAATTAATAGACAGTTGAAAACAGAAACAATTTTTTGACGAAAATTAGAAAACAACTTTTTCCGGGATTAGAAAAATTCAATACGAACCAGTAGAACAGCACCACAACGAATCATTTTTTCCTTTACAGAGCATTCGTGCTGCACTGACACAGTTCTGTACTGCACTAACTATCGCACTGACCAGCACGCGAATAATCCGGGCGCTCCGGGACTGACTGAGATGTGGGCGTGCCCCCTTACGAGTCAGAGGTCGTGTGGAGGCAAGGTTGTGCGTGTATTACACTTTTTTTCGCTAAACTCTCATTGTTTAGTGACATGAATTTGTAATAATGCTTGCTGAGGTCAAAGTAAATTGTTGTAAACATAAGAGATTATGGCTTATGAATTGTTTGGCATGTGGAGAAAAAAAAAATGCAAAACGTTCTTATGAAAACTAAATAAACAAAAATACTCCTCCACCATGCAAATTGCGACGCCTAAAACTCAACCTCGATTCTGTTGGTATTTCTGATTATTACCTGTGATTTATCTATGACAATAAATGTGAGTAACCACAGTTGACGAAAATTCTGAACGTAAACTTTCGTTGACCAACGGAAATTGACTAATTGCGGTAACAAATTATTTAAATTCCCATTACAAGAATAAAAATGCGACATTGTTTGCTTGACTTTTAACCGAACAATGGTGAAAAGAGCTGTTAACTTACACTAATAACTAATAATTAGACGTAAAGTAAAAGCTACTTGCTTCGTTACGAGGGACTTATTTGGAATACAATTGGTAAGCAAAGGTTTCATTAGGATTTTTAAAAAGGAACTGGTCAAAAGTGGTAAGGCGCTGATGCAGTGACGCCAGCATCTATTGTTTCGGTTAATTTATTGGCAGAAAAACGGCAAGACCATTGAAATATTAATAATAGGCCTAATTTCCGCGTATTGTGTCGACACGTTTTTCCAATTTATGCTGGCAACATTGGTGGATAATAAATCATACTTTTTCATGCAGAAAACATTGGAGGGCACTTTTGATTAGCCGGATTCTTATCAGAAGAAGTGCGAGAAAAACGATGGCGCAAACTGCATCTTTCCACCTGTCGTAGTTTCGGAGATATGGAGCAAAACAATTTCAGAACTTAAAACTCGGTTTTAGAAACTTTATTTGTTTTTAATTCCTATATTTGTTGACGTACAGGAAAAATCATGGTGGTTTTGGATTCAGCGTGAAATTCTGCGTGGAATGAGCACCAATAACTTCCGTTTGTTCCACAAATAAGCGAGATATCGACCGAATTAAGTTTTCAAAAAATCTTTAATTTGTCATCAATTATTTTACGAACAAATTTCTGCTAATTTTTTGAGTTTAGCACCATTCCTATGTCCGCCAATTATTCATTAGAGACAACCTTGATCGTTGGTGTTCTCACCATAGTCAAAGTACCCAAAAGCGCTCATTACGTTCGGGCCCACTGCAAGCAATGTAAATTACAACTTTCATTAAAAATCACTTAAAATTCAGGACATCACTGACCTGACATTAATTAAAAGAAGCCACACTTGAACAAGACACAAATTTGTGCAAAAATCTTAAGGTTAAGCACTTTTCATTGCTACCGTGATGAATATAATTAGTAAAACTTTCTTTTAAACGAACGAATCTTAATTTGTAATTTGAGTCATCACTGTAATTAGTCAATTCAACGGAAATCTACGATTTTATTGGTTTCATCGTGGGAATGTTTTCCATTTAATTGGTGCAGAGGAGCAGTACGGTAATTCTGTTTAATTTATTCGACTATTAACAGGGTGGTCGGATATAGAAGCAGTTTGTGGGCGATTTTTTGTGTGGGCATTGTTGACAATTTTGGCAAACTTGATCAAACAGTTACGAAGAGGGTGTTGACCGTTTTATGTACTTACATGGTGGGCAAAAATTTTTTTCCAACTTTATTCGAATTTTGACAATCATAAACGCAAAGATACACATCTAGTTACAAGTGAAAGTAAACGTGCCGAGATTACGAAAAGATCGGACTTTTAGGCAACAAAACGTGGGATCGTTTCGACAGAAAATTTTTAAAGGCGAATTTTCTTCGACCTTAAATGTTTCTACTAACCGTGTCGCAACGTTCCTTTTGTTTCATTTATGCAATCTGTTTACCATTAACCTTGAACTGGGATTTTTTCATCCAGGAAGACAATCATGTAGGTTTGTTTTCGACGAATTCATTAAATGACAATAGAGAATTAACGTTAGCGTGAAAGAAGATATTTGATCTTGACACCGAACGATTGAATTTTCAAAGGGTGTGGTGGCTGGTCACAAAAAAGTTTGCCATCTTTTTATGGTAACTTGAAGGTGCGTGGGTGTGGATTTATTGATATGATTTGATCGTATCCTGGTCAATTTTTTTAATTACCGTCGTAAGAAATGAGTACTTATCATTGGATCGATCTGCGATTGGTGTAATACGCGCAAACCATTTATAGATGAACTGGTTTGAAATAAATGATTGATTTAATTGATTTATAATTACTCTGTTGTTTTGTAAAAATTAGAACAACAAAGACGACCTTACTTCTGAAAAGAACCTTCGAAGGTGGTCAATCAGATTGGTATTTATCATTTGCCCACAACTAGGTTTTAGGAAACAGTTAATTTCTTCAAAAGTAGGTAATTTTGAGTGGGTCTTCAATGCCGTTTGTACAAAGAAAACGTACAGTTATTGCGTGTTTGTGCGATAATTTTAACGATTTTTAAAAACCCACATTTTTATTTTTATGCATGGATCACAATCCCGAACTCCCCACAAAAATTGCAGAGCAAGTCTGAGCACATAGTTTAACTGTAGTACACTTTTGTTCTTTTACTCTTTATAAATTCATGATGAATTATCCAACAGTGTTGTGAGATCTTTGTTACAAAAACATGCAAAAAGTAAAACTTATACAGAGACTCTCATTATTTGGCCAAATTTTTCTTTCTTCTGTACACTTTTCTTCTCCTTCTAGAAACACATTCAAAGTCAAAAAAGAGTTGCGAAAAATCTTATGTTAAAATTGATAAAAGCGCGTCTAATGTTTTACATATAGGCAACCAACAATTCAAGAAATGTGAATCTAGTGGAATTTAAAAAAATGGAGGAAAATTGGCTTGTAAGTAGAAAACAAATCCTCCTTCCAATTTGACAAACACAAATTAAAAGAACTGTTTTTATTCACAAAACAAAAAAAAATAATTTTCTATTCAAATATGATTCAGTAATTGGCATGGGCAAACATTAAACAATTCTTGATTTCTTGCACAAGAAGTGATGCTGTCGTGATGGTGCATTAGAACGTTAGAAAACGACGAAAATTCTCGTATAACTCTCATTTATATTGTTAAACTGTAAAAATTGAGAAAGTTTCCTAAATCTATGCTGAACTCTATCTAAGCTTACATGACTTTACACATGTTTATCAATTTTTCGTTTTTAGATTGCGCCTCGTAAACTATTTGCCCGATCGATCTGAGATTTAAATAGTTGATAGATCTCGAGCTGCTCTTTCGATATATATATATGTATAATTCAATAATATGAAAGTGTTCGCCCCGAAACAGCGTCTTGAAAATGACCTTTTTGAAACCTATTGAAAATGTAATTCGTTCGATATCTCGTTTGTTTGTTAAGGAAATTTGAGCCGTTTGGGCTCATTTAACGTAGAATTTCGCGCTGTATCCAAAAACGCAAGAATTTTATATATTTTTTTAAACAAATAACAGAGTTTTTAAACAAATATCAAAATTTTTGGGTTGTTGCCAGAGGGTCAAATTTTTGAAAATTTTGCAACAATTTGTGCTCAATATCTAGGAGACTATTACAGATATTAAGTTGCATTTTCGCCATCGTTCTTCTCGCAATTTTTTACATAAGAAATGGTTCTTAGATTTTTCAGAAGTCAAAATTTGCAAATTTTCGAGAAAATTCTTGACTAAAACTAAGCCAAAATTCTGATATTCATATCTCGCAAATGTTTTGGAGTAAACTTAAATTATTATACATCAGTGCACGCAGAATTTTCGGTAGATTCCAAATCTGAGATTTAAATTCAGATCCGACAACAAATAACTGAGTTATGGCCGATCAAAGTTTCGGATAGTTGATTTTCATTTTTACTCATTTTTCCCAATTTTCAAAGTTAAATATCTCGGAAACTATTAGAGATATTGAGATGCGGTTTGCGCCACCGTTTTTCTCGGCTCATTATACGTTAGAAAAAGTGCTTAAAAGCCCAAAATTCGATAGTCGATTTTTCGCGAAAAAAAATTGCGACTCAAACGATGAAAATTTTTCATTTTTTTAAATTTTTGGCTATAACTCGCAAACTATTTGTCCTATAGATCTCAAATTTGGCCAGTAGATAGATTTTGAGGTCCTCTTTCGATTGATGTATAATTCAATGTTATTAAACGTCATTTTCATTTTGAAAACATTGATTGAAAATCACCCTAAAATGATGTTTTCAAAACAGTTTTTGGCCAATACCTCGTTTATTTATTAAGCAAACTCAACAAATTTGGTCTCATTTTACGCAGAATTTCACGCTGAATCCAAAAATATGATAATTTTTTAAAATTTGTCAATAAATAACGAGTTATGGCCGTTTGAAATTTTGGGTTGTCGCCAGAGGGTCAAATTTTCGAAGGTTCGAAACAATTCATGCTCGATATCTCGGAAACTATTCCAGATATTGGAATGCGGTTTGCGGCATCGTTTTTCTCGCGATTTTTTATATAAGAAATAGTTTTTAGATTTTCCAATAGTCGAAATTTGCAAATTTTCGCGAAAATTCATGATTAAAACTATACCAAATTTCTCATATCGATATCTCGCTTATGTTTTAGAGTAAACTTGAGTTATTATACATCAGTGTACGCAGAATTTCCCGCAGATTCCAAATCCGGGATTTAAATTCAGATCCGACAACAAATAACTGAGTTATGGCCGATCAAAGTTTCGGATAGTTGATTTTCATTTTTTCTCATTTTTCCTAATTTTCAAAGTTAAATATCTCGGAAACTATTAGAGATATTGAGATGCGGTTTGCGCCATCGTTTTTCTCAGCTCAATTTACGTAAGAAAAAGTGCTTAAAAGTCCAAAATTCGATAGTCGATTTTTCGCGAAAAAAAATTGCGACTCAAACGATAAAAATTTTTCATTTTTTTTAATTTTTGACCATAACTCGCAAACTATTTGTCCTATAGATCTCAAATTTGGCCAGTAGATAGATTTTGAGCTCCTCTTTCGACTGATGTATAATACAAAGGTATTTAACGTCAATTTTAAATTAAAAATAGTGATTGAAAATCACCCCAAAATGACCACTTCCAAACAGTTTTTGGTCAATGCTTTCTTTATTTCGTAGGTTAACTCAATAAATTTGGACTCATTTTACGCAGAATCTCACGCTGAATCCAAATCTGGAATTTAAATTCAGATCCGACAACAAATAACTGAGTTATGGCCGTTTGAATTTTTCGGTTGTTGCCAGATGGCCAAATTTTTGAAGGTTCCAAACAATTCATGCTCGATATCTCGAAAACTATTTCAAATATTGGAATGCGGTTTGCGGCATCGTTTTTCTCGCGATTTTTTACATAAGAAATCGTTTTTAAATTTTCCAATAGTCGAAATTTGCAAATTTTTGCGAAAATTTATGACTAAAACTATGGCCAAACTTCTCATATCGATATCTCGCTTATTTTTTAGAGTAAACTTGAGTTATTATACATCAGTGTACGCAGAATTTTACGCAGATTCCAGATCTGGGATTTAAATTTAGATCCGACAACAAATAACTGAGTTATGACCGATCAAAGTTTCGGATAGTTGATTTTCATTTTTTCTCATTTTTCCCAATTTTCAAAGTTAAATATCTGGAAAACTATTAG
Organism: Gnatocerus cornutus; assembly: GCA_029298725.1. Taxonomy (NCBI): domain Eukaryota; kingdom Metazoa; phylum Arthropoda; class Insecta; order Coleoptera; family Tenebrionidae; genus Gnatocerus; species Gnatocerus cornutus. The sequence continues at coordinate 13,001,408 of CM055513.1, forward strand.
AGATATTGAGATGCGGTTTGCGCTATCGTTTTTCTCGGCTCATTTTACGTTAGAAAAAGTGCTTAAAAGCCCAAAATTCGATAGTTGATTTTTCGCGAAAAAAAATTGCGACTCAAACGATAAAAATTTTTCTTTTTTTTTTATTTTTGGCCATAACTCGCAAACTATTTGTCCTATAGATCTCAAATTTGGCCAGTAGATAGATTTTAAGCTCCTCTTTCGAATGATATATAATACAAAAGTATTAAACGTCGATTTTACATTAAAAATAGTGATTGAAAATCACCCCAAAATGACCACTTCCAAACAGTTTTTGGTCAATGTTTTCTCTATTTCGTAGGTAAACTCAATAAATTTCGACTCATTTTACGCAAAATCTCACGCTGAATCCAAATCTGGAATTTAAACTCAGATCCGACAACAAATAACTGAGTTATGGCCAATTGAATTTTTGGGTTGTCGCCAGATGGCCAAATTTTTGAAGGTTCGAAACAATTCATGCTCGATATCTCAAAAACTATTTCAGATATTGGAATGCGGTTTGCGGCCACGTTTTTCTCGCGATTTTTTACATAAGAAATCGTTTTTAGATTTTCCAATAGTCGAAATTTGCAAATTTGTGCGAAAATTTATGACTAAAACCATGGCCAAACTTCTCATATCGATATCTCGCTTATTTTTTAGAGTAAACTTGAGTTATTATACATCAGTGTACGCAGAATTTTACGCAGATTCCAGATCTGGGATTTAAATTTAGATCCGACAACAAATAACTGAGTTATGACTAATCAAAGTTTCGGATAGTTGATTTTCATTTTTTCTCATTTTTCCCAATTTTCAAAGTTAAATATCTCGGAAACTATTAGAGATATTGAGATGCGGTTTGCGCCATCGTTTTTCTCAGCTCAATTTACGTAAGAAAAAGTGCTTAAAAGTCCAAAATTCGATAGTCGATTTTTCGCGAAAAAAAATTGCGACTCAAACGATAAAAATTTTTCATTTTTTTTAATTTTTGACCATAACTCGCAAACTATTTGTCCTATAGATCTCAAATTTGGCCAGTAGATAGATTTTGAGCTCCTCTTTCGACTGATGTATAATACAAAGGTATTAAACGTCAATTTTAAATTAAAAATAGTGATTGAAAATCACCCCAAAATGACCACTTCCAAACAGTTTTTGGTCAATGCTTTCTTTATTTCGTAGGTTAACTCAATAAATTTGGACTCATTTTACGCAGAATCTCACGCTGAATCCAAATCTGGAATTTAAATTCAGATCCGACAACAAATAACTGAGTTATGGCCGTTTGAATTTTTCGGTTGTTGCCAGATGGCCAAATTTTTGAAGGTTCCAAACAATTCATGCTCGATATCTCGAAAACTATTTCAGATATTGGAATGCGGTTTGCGGCATCGTTTTTCTCGCGATTTTTTACATAAGAAATCGTTTTTAGATTTTCCAATAGTCAAAAATTGCAAATTTTTGCGAAAATTTATGACTAAAACTATGGCCAAACTTCTCATATCGATATCTCGCTTATTTTTTAGAGTAAACTTGAGTTATTATACATCAGTGTACGCAGAATTTTACGCAGATTCCAGATCTGGGATTTAAATTTAGATCCGACAACAAATAACTGAGTTATGACCGATCAAAGTTTCGGATAGTTGATTTTCATTTTTTCTCATTTTTTCCAATTTTCAAAGTTAAATATCTGGGAAACTATTAGAGATATTGAGATGCGGTTTGCGCTATCGTTTTTCTCGGCTCATTTTACGTTAGAAAAAGTGCTTAAAAGCCCAAAATTCGATAGTTGATTTTTCGCGAAAAAAAATTGCGACTCAAACGATAAAAATTTTTCTTTTTTTTTATTTTTCGCCATAACTGGCAAACTATTTGTCCAATAGATCTCAAATTTGGCCAGTAGATAGATCTTGAGCTCCTCTTTCGACTGATGTATAATACAAAGGTATTAAACGTCGATTTTAAATTGAAAATAGTGTTTGAAAATCACCCCAAAATGACCACTTCCAAAGAGTTTTTGGTCAATGTTTTCTTTATTTCGTAGGTAAACTCAATAAATTTCGACTCATTTTACGCAAAATCTCACGCTGAATCCAAATCTGGAATTTAAACTTAGATCCGACAACAAATAACTGAGTTATGGCCAATTGAATTTTTGGGTTGTCGCCAGATGGCCAAATTTTTGAAGGTTCGAAACAATTCATGCTCGATATCTCAAAAACTATTTCAGATATTGGAATGCGGTTTGCGGCAACGTTTTTCTCGCGATTTTTTACATAAGAAATCGTTTTTAGATTTTCCAATAGTCGAAATGTGCAAATTTTTGCGAAAATTTATGACTAAAACTATGGCCAAACTTCTCATATCGATATCTCGCTTAATTTTTAGAGTAAACTTGAGTTATTATACATCAGTGTACGCAGAATTTCCCGCAGATTCCAAATCCGGGATTTAAATTCAGATCCGACAACAAATAACTGAGTTATGGCCGATCAAAGTTTCGGATAGTTGATTTTCATTTTTTCTCATTTTTCCTAATTTTCAAAGTTAAATATCTCGGAAACTATAAGAGATATTGAGATGCGGTTTGCGCCATCGTTTTTCTCAGCTCAATTTACGTAAGAAAAAGTGCTTAAAAGTCCAAAATTCGATAGTCGATTTTTCGCGAAAAAAAATTGCGACTCAAACGATAAAAATTTTTCATTTTTTTTAATTTTTGACCATAACTCGCAAACTATTTGTCCTATAGATCTCAAATTTGGCCAGTAGATAGATTTTGAGCTCCTCTTTCGACTGATGTATAATACAAAGGTATTAAACGTCAATTTTAAATTAAAAATAGTGATTGAAAATCACCCCAAAATGACCACTTCCAAACAGTTTTTGGTCAATGCTTTCTTTATTTCGTAGGTTAACTCAATAAATTTGGACTCATTTTACGCAGAATCTCACGCTGAATCCAAATCTGGAATTTAAATTCAGATCCGACAACAAATAACTGAGTTATGGCCGTTTGAATTTTTGGGTTGCCGCCAGATGGCCAAATTTTTGAAGGTTCGAAACAATTCATGCTCGATATCTCGAAAACTATTTCAGATATTGGAATGCGGTTTGCGGCATCGTTTTTTTCGCGATTTTTTACATAAGAAATCGTTTTTAGATTTTCCAATAGTCGAAATTTGCAAATTTTCGCGAAAATTCATGAGTAAAACTATGGCCAAACTTCTCATATCGATATCTCGCTTATTTTTTAGAGTAAACTTGAGTTATTATACATCAGTGTACGCAGAATTTTACGCAGATTCCAGATCTGGGATTTAAATTTAGATTCGACAACAAATAACTGAGTTATGACGGATCAAAGTTTCGGATAGTTGATTTTCATTTTTTCTCATTTTTCCCAATTTTCAAAGTTAAATATTTGGGAAACTATTAGAGATATTGAGATGCGGTTTGCGCTATCGTTTTTCTCGGCTCATTTTACGTTAGAAAAAGTGCTTAAAAGCCCAAAATTCGATAGTTGATTTTTCGCGAAAAAAAATTGCGACTCAAACGATAAAAATTTTTCTTTTTTTTTATTTTTCGCCATAACTGGCAAACTATTTGTCCAATAGATCTCAAATTTGGCCAGTAGATAGATCTTGAGCTCCTCTTTCGACTGATGTATAATACAAAGGTATTAAACGTCGATTTTAAATTGAAAATAGTGATTGAAAATCACCCCAAAATGACCACTTCCAAACAGTTTTTGGTCAATGTTTTCTTTATTTCGTAGGTAAACTCAATAAATTTCGACTCATTTTACGCAAAATCTCACGCTGAATCCAAATCTGGAATTTAAACTCAGATCCGACAACAAATAACTGAGTTATGGCCAATTGAATTTTTGGGTTGTCGCCAGATGGCCAAATTTTTGAAGGTTCGAAACAATTCATGCTCGATATCTCAAAAACTATTTCAGATATTGGAATGCGGTTTGCGGCCACGTTTTTCTCGCGATTTTTTACATAAGAAATCGTTTTTAGATTTTCCAATAGTCGAAATTTGCAAATTTGTGCGAAAATTTATGACTAAAACTATGGCCAAACTTCTCATATCGATATCTCGCTTATTTTTTAGAGTAAACTTGAGTTATTATACATCAGTGTACGCAGAATTTTACGCAGATTCCAGATCTGGGATTTAAATTTAGATCCGACAACAAATAACTGAGTTATGACTAATCAAAATTTCGGATAGTTGATTTTCATTTTTTCTCATTTTTCCCAATTTTCAAAGTTAAATATCTCGGAAACTATTAGAGATATTGAGATGCGGTTTGCGCCATCGTTTTTCTCAGCTCAATTTACGTAAGAAAAAGTGCTTAAAAGTCCAAAATTCGATAGTCGATTTTTCGCGAAAAAAAATTGCGACTCAAACGATAAAAATTTTTCATTTTTTTTAATTTTTGACCATAACTCGCAAACTATTTGTCCTATAGATCTCAAATTTGGCCAGTAGATAGATTTTGAGCTCCTCTTTCGACTGATGTATAATACAAAGGTATTAAACGTCAATTTTAAATTAAAAATAGTGATTGAAAATCACCCCAAAATGACCACTTCCAAACAGTTTTTGGTCAATGCTTTCTTTATTTCGTAGGTTAACTCAATAAATTTGGACTCATTTTACGCAGAATCTCACGCTGAATCCAAATCTGGAATTTAAATTCAGATCCGACAACAAATAACTGAGTTATGGCCGTTTGAATTTTTCGGTTGTTGCCAGATGGCCAAATTTTTGAAGGTTCCAAACAATTCATGCTCGATATCTCGAAAACTATTTCAGATATTGGAATGCGGTTTGCGGCATCGTTTTTCTCGCGATTTTTTACATAAGAAATCGTTTTTAGATTTTCCAATAGTCGAAATTTGCAAATTTTTGCGAAAATTTATGACTAGAACTATGGCCAAACTTCTCATATCGATATCTCGCTTATTTTTTAGAGTAAACTTGAGTTATTATACATCAGTGTACGCAGAATTTTACGCAGATTCCAGATCTGGGATTTAAAGTTAGATCCGACAACAAATAACTGAGTTATGACTAATCAAAGTTTCGGATAGTTGATTTTCATTTTTTCTCATTTTTCCCAATTTTCAAAGTTAAATATCTCGGAAACTATTAGAGATATTGAGATGCGGTTTGCGCCATCGTTTTTCTCAGCTCAATTTACGTAAGAAAAAGTGCTTAAAAGTCCAAAATTCGATAGTCGATTTTTCGCGAAAAAAAATTGCGACTCAAACGATAAAAATTTTTCATTTTTTTTAATTTTTGACCATAACTCGCAAACTATTTGTCCTATAGATCTCAAATTTGGCCAGTAGATAGATTTTGAGCTCCTCTTTCGACTGATGTATAATACAAAGGTATTAAACGTCAATTTTAAATTAAAAATAGTGATTGAAAATCACCCCAAAATGACCACTTCCAAACAGTTTTTGGTCAATGCTTTCTTTATTTCGTAGGTTAACTCAATAAATTTGGACTCATTTTACGCAGAATCTCACGCTGAATCCAAATCTGGAATTTAAATTCAGATCCGACAACAAATAACTGAGTTATGGCCGTTTGAATTTTTCGGTTGTTGCCAGATGGCCAAATTTTTGAAGGTTCCAAACAATTCATGCTCGATATCTCGAAAACTATTTCAGATATTGGAATGCGGTTTGCGGCATCGTTTTTCTCGCGATTTTTTACATAAGAAATCGTTTTTAGATTTTCCAATAGTCGAAAATTGCAAATTTTTGCGAAAATTTATGACTAAAACTATGGCCAAACTTCTCATATCGATATCTCGCTTATTTTTTAGAGTAAACTTGAGTTATTATACATCAGTGTACGCAGAATTTTACGCAGATTCCAGATCTGGGATTTAAATTTAGATCCGACAACAAATAACTGAGTTATGACCGATCAAAGTTTCGGATAGTTGATTTTCATTTTTTCTCATTTTTCCCAATTTTCAAAGTTAAATATCTGGGAAACTATTAGAGATATTGAGATGCGGTTTGCGCTATCGTTTTTCTCGGCTCATTTTACGTTAGAAAAAGTGCTTAAAAGCCCAAAATTCGATAGTTGATTTTTCGCGAAAAAAAATTCCGACTCAAACGATGAAAATTTTTCTTTTTTTTTATTTTTGGCCATAACTCGCAAACTATTTGTCCTATAGACCTCAAATTTGGCCAGTAGATAGATTTTAAGCTCCTCTTTCGAATGATATATAATACAAAGGTATTAAACGTCGTTTTTACATTAAAAATAGTGATTGAAAATCACCCCAAAATGACCACTTCCAAACTGTTTTTGGTCAATGTTTTCTTTATTTCGTAGGTAAACTCAATAAATTTCGACTCATTTTACGCAGAATCTCACGCTGAATCCAAATCTGGAATATAAATTCAGATCCGACAACAAATAACTGAGTTATGGCCAATTGAATTTTTGGGTTGTCGCCAGATGGCCAAATTTTTGAAGGTTCGAAACAATTCATGCTCGATATCTCAAAAACTATTTCAGATATTGGAATGGGGTTTGCGGCATCGTTTTTCTCGCGATTTTTTACATAAGAAATCGTTTTTAGATTTTCCAATAGTCGAAAATTGCAAATTTTTGCGAAAATTTATGACTAAAACTATGGCCAAACTTCTCATATCGATATCTCGCTTATTTTTTAGAGTAAACTTGAGTTATTATACATCAGTGTACGCAGAATTTTACGCAGATTCCAGATCTGGGATTTAAATTTAGATCCGACAACAAATAACTGAGTTATGACTGATCAAAGTTTCGGATAGTTGATTTTCATTTTTTCTCATTTTTCCCAATTTTCAAAGTTAAATATCTGGGAAACTATTAGAGATATTGCGATGCGGTTTGCGCTATCGTTTTTCTCGGCTCATTTTACGTTAGAAAAAGTGCTTAAAAGCCCAAAATTCGATAGTTGATTTTTCGCGAAAAAAAATTGCGACTCAAACGATGAAAATTTTTCTTTTTTTTTATTTTTGGCCATAACTCGCAAACTATTTGTCCTATAGACCTCAAATTTGGCCAGTAGATAGATTTTAAGCTCCTCTTTCGAATGATATATAATACAAAGGTATTAAACGTCGTTTTTACATTAAAAATAGTGATTGAAAATCACCCCAAAATGACCACTTCCAAACAGTTTTTGGTCAATGTTTTCTTTATTTCGTAGGTAAACTCAATAACTTTTGACTCATTTTACGCAGAATCTCACGCTGAATCCAAACCTGGAATTTAAATTCAGATCCGACAACAAATAACTGAGTTATGGCCAATTGAATTTTTCGGTTGTTGCCAGATGGCCAAATTTTTGAAGGTTCCAAACAATTCATGCTCGATATCTCGAAAACTATTTCAGATATTGGAATGCGGTTTGCGGCATCGTTTTTCTCGCGATTTTTTACATAAGAAATCGTTTTTAGATTTTCCAATAGTCGAAATTTGCAAATTTTTGCGAAAATTTATGACTAAAACTATGGCCAAACTTCTCATATCGATATCTCGCTTATTTTTTAGAGTAAACTTGAGTTATTATACATCAGTGTACGCAGAATTTTACGCAGATTCCAGATCTGGGATTTAAATTTAGATCCGACAACAAATAACTGAGTTATGACTAATCAAAGTTTCGGATAGTTGATTTTCATTTTTTCTCATTTTTCCCAATTTTCAAAGTTAAATATCTCGGAAACTATTGGAGATATTGAGATGCGGTTTGCGCCATCGTTTTTCTCAGCTCAATTTACGTAAGAAAAAGTGCATAAAAGTCCAAAATTCGATAGTCGATTTTTCGCGAAAAAAAATTGCGACTCAAACGATAAAAATTTTTCATTTTTTTTAATTTTTGACCATAACTCGCAAACTATTTGTCCTATAGATCTCAAATTTGGCCAGTAGATAGATTTTGAGCTCCTCTTTCGACTGATGTATAATACAAAGGTATTAAACGTCAATTTTAAATTAAAAATAGTGATTGAAAATCACCCCAAAATGACCACTTCCAAACAGTTTTTGGTCAATGCTTTCTTTATTTCGTAGGTTAACTCAATAAATTTGGACTCATTTTACGCAGAATCTCACGCTGAATCCAAATCTGGAATTTAAATTCAGATCCGACAACAAATAACTGAGTTATGGCCGTTTGAATTTTTCGGTTGTTGCCAGATGGCCAAATTTTTGAAGGTTCCAAACAATTCATGCTCGATATCTCGAAAACTATTTCAGATATTGGAATGCGGTTTGCGGCATCGTTTTTCTCGCGATTTTTTACATAAGAAATCGTTTTTAGATTTTCCAATAGTCGAAAATTGCAATTTTTTGCGAAAATTTATGACTAAAACTATGGCCAAACTTCTCATATCGATATCTCGCTTATTTTTTAGAGTAAACTTGAGTTATTATACATCAGTGTACGCAGAATTTTACGCAGATTCCAGATCTGGGATTTAAATTTAGATCCGACAACAAATAACTGAGTTATGACCGATCAAAGTTTCGGATAGTTGATTTTCATTTTTTCTCATTTTTCCCAATTTTCAAAGTTAAATATCTGGGAAACTATTAGAGATATTGCGATGCGGTTTGCGCTATCGTTTTTCTCGGCTCATTTTACGTTAGAAAAAGTGCTTAAAAGCCCAAAATTCGATAGTTGATTTTTCGCGAAAAAAAATTGCGACTCAAACGATGAAAATTTTTCTTTTTTTTTATTTTTGGCCATAACTCGCAAACTATTTGTCCTATAGACCTCAAATTTGGCCAGTAGATAGATTTTAAGCTCCTCTTTCGAATGATATATAATACAAAGGTATTAAACGTCGTTTTTACATTAAAAATAGTGATTGAAAATCACCCCAAAATGACCACTTCCAAACAGTTTTTGGTCAATATTTTCTTTATTTCGTAGGTAAACTCAATAACTTTTGACTCATTTTACGCAGAATCTCACGCTGAATTCAAACCTGGAATTTAAATTCAGATCCGACAACAAATAACTGAGTTATGGCCAATTGAATTTTTGGGTTGTCGCCAGATGGCCAAATTTTTGAAGGTTCGAAACAATTCATGCTCGATATCTCAAAAACTATTTCAGATATTGGAATGCGGTTTGCGGCATCGTTTTTCTCGCGATTTTTTACATAAGAAATCGTTTTTAGATTTTCCAATAGTCGAAATTTGCAAATTTTTGCGAAAATTTATGACTAAAACTATGGCCAAACTTCTCATATCGATATCTCGCTTATTTTTTAGAGTAAACTTGAGTTATTATACATCAGTGTACGCAGAATTTTACGCAGATTCCAGATCTGGGATTTAAATTTAGATCCGACAACAAATAACTGAGTTATGACCGATCAAAGTTTCGGATAGTTGATTTTCATTTTTTCTCATTTTTCCCAATTTTCAAAGTTAAATATCTGGGAAACTATTAGAGATATTGCGATGCGGTTTGCGCTATCGTTTTTCTCGGCTCATTTTACGTTAGAAAAAGTGCTTAAAAGCCCAAAATTCGATAGTTGATTTTTCGCGAAAAAAAATTGCGACTCAAACGATGAAAATTTTTCTTTTTTTTTATTTTTGGCCATAACTCGCAAACTATTTGTCCTATAGACCTCAAATTTGGCCAGTAGATAGATTTTAAGCTCCTCTTTCGAATGATATATAATACAAAGGTATTAAACGTCGTTTTTACATTAAAAATAGTGATTGAAAATCACCCCAAAATGACCACTTCCAAACAGTTTTTGGTCAATATTTTCTTTATTTCGTAGGTAAACTCAATAACTTTTGACTCATTTTACGCAGAATCTCACGCTGAATTCAAACCTGGAATTTAAATTCAGATCCGACAACAAATAACTGAGTTATGGCCAATTGAATTTTTGGGTTGTCGCCAGATGGCCAAATTTTTGAAGGTTCGAAACAATTCATGCTCGATATCTCAAAAACTATTTCAGATATTGGAATGCGGTTTGCGGCATCGTTTTTCTCGCGATTTTTTACATAAGAAATCGTTTTTAGATTTTCCAATAGTCGAAATTTGCAAATTTTTGCGAAAATTTATGACTAAAACTATGGCCAAACTTCTCATATCGATATCTCGCTTATTTTTTAGAGTAAACTTGAGTTATTATACATCAGTGTACGCAGAATTTTACGCAGATTCCAGATCTGGGATTTAAATTTAGATCCGACAACAAATAACTGAGTTATGACCGATCAAAGTTTCGGATAGTTGATTTTCATTTTTTCTCATTTTTCCCAATTTTCAAAGTTAAATATCTGGGAAACTATTAGAGATATTGAGATGCGGTTTGCGCTATCGTTTTTCTCGGCTCATTTTACGTTAGAAAAAGTGCTTAAAAGCCCAAAATTCGATAGTTGATTTTTCGCGAAAAAAAATTGCGACTCAAACGATGAAAATTTTTCTTTTTTTTTATTTTTGGCCATAACTCGCAAACTATTTGTCCTATAGACCTCAAATTTGGCCAGTAGATAGATTTTAAGCTCCTCTTTCGAATGATATATAATACAAAGGTATTAAACGTCGATTTTACATTAAAAATAGTAATTGAAAATCACCCCAAAATGACCACTTCCAAACAGTTTTTGGTCAATGTTTTCTTTATTTCGTAGGTAAACTCAATAAATTTTGACTCATTTTACGCAGAATCTCACGCTGAATCCAAATCTGGAATTTAAATTCAGATCCGACAACAAATAACTGAGTTATGGCCGATTGCATTTTTGGGTTGCCGCCAGATGGCCAAATTTTTGAAGGTTCGAAACAATTCATGCTCGATATCTCGAAAACTATTTCAGATATTGGAATGCGGTTTGCGGCATCGTTTTTTTCGCGATTTTTTACATAAGAAATTGTTTTTAGATTTTCCAATAGTCGAAATTTGCAAATTTTCGCGAAAATTCATGAGTAAAACTATGGCCAAACTTCTCATATCGATATCTCGCTTATTTTTTAGAGTAAACTTGAGTTATTATACATCAGTGTACGCAGAATTTTACGCAGATTCCAGATCTGGGATTTAAATTTAGATTCGACAACAAATAACTGAGTTATGACCGATCAAAGTTTCGGATAGTTGATTTTCATTTTTTCTCATTTTTCCCAATTTTCAAAGTTAAATATCTGGGAAACTATTAGAGATATTGAGATGCGGTTTGCGCTATCGTTTTTCTCGGCTCATTTTACGTTTGAAAAAGTGCTTAAAAGCCCAAAATTCGATAGTTGATTTTTCGCGAAAAAAAATTGCGACTCAAACGATAAAAATTTTTCTTTTTTTTTATTTTTCGCCATAACTGGCAAACTATTTGTCCAATAGATCTCAAATTTGGCCAGTAGATAGATTTCGAACTCCTCTTTCGACTGATGTAAACATAAAGGTATAAAACGTCGTTTTCACCTTTAAAACAATGATTGAAAATCACCCTAAAATGAACTCTTTAAAACAGTTTTTGAGCAATGCATGGTTTATTTATTAAGCAAATTAAACAAATTTTAGTTCACTTTACGCAGAAAGTCGCGCTGAATCCAAAGCTTCAGAAGAATTTTTAAGTTTTGACATCAAATAACTGAGTTATGGCCGTTTGAATTTTTGGTTTGTCGCCAGAGGGTCAAATTTTTGAAGGTTTGAAACAATTCGTGCTCAATATCTCGGAAACTATTACAGATGTTGAGATGCGGTTTGCGCCATCGACTTTCTCACGATTTTTATAATAATACACGTAATTATACATCAGTGGCTAACAAATAACTGAGTTATGGGCGTTTAAAATTTTGGATTTTTGCATTTTCAAATTTTCGATTTTTTCTAAATATTTCAACCCTGACATCTTCGAAACTAATAGAGTTCAATTGACCGAAACGGCTGTGGAACTTTCGCAAGTTCCCAAGTGCTCTGATTCAAAGTGCCGGCTCTCCAATTTCGCGTAAAAACACAGTGTTTAGTGTTCCCACGTGAAATTTAGTCATCAAAAACACTCATGGAACTGTTCCAAGTGTTCTACGCGTGGTTTCCAACCCAAACAGTGGAAATTATGGTAAATTTCACGATTTTTCCAACAAAATCGAATCGATCCATTTTTACCAAGAAAAGAGAGTTGCGCCAAATGGCTTTTCCAATTTTTTGTGGAAATATTGGAAGATTATTGAGGGTAGATCAATTCAATTCTTTATTAGAGAGAAGATTAAGGGAAAATTGAATGTTGCAATTTTTGAGGTTAAGACGTTGATGATGTTGGGTGTATCAACGTCTCACACTGATGAAGAATTTATAGAAAATTTTTTCCAAAAGAAGGAGTTTGATTTAAATATGAATTTTGGTAAATTTGCGCAAGACGCCAACGTTTACCGATAAACATCCCTATGGGCTGCTACCAACTTTACATGAGTGCATTGATGGTCACAAGTTCTAGTATAGTAAAATTCGTACTTTTGGTAATTTTAGTGCTCTATAGCTATGAAATTTAGGGATGTCACTATTTTTGCGTCGCATGTTATCTTTACCAAATTGCAAAATTGTAATGTCAAAGACACAGATTTTAGAAATTTCCAACATCATTCACTAAAAAATTCGTAATTTTGGTAATTTTAGTGCTACTGCTATAAAATTTGGAGAAGTTACTATTTTGTAGTTGTGTATTAACACTACCAAGTTGCAAAATTAAAAGGCAAAAGACACAGATATTAGAAATTTTTATTTTTGAGACAAGCAAAAAGTTTCCACATCCTTGACTAAAATTTGTAATTTTGGTAATTTTAGTGTTACAGTTATGAAATTTGGGTAAGTTACTCTTTTTGATTCGTGTATTGACTACCAAATTTCAAAATTGTAGAGCCAAAAACACCGGTTCTAGAAATTTTTATTTTTGAGACCAATCAAAAATTGCAGACAACCTATAAAATAGGCGCTCATTGCTATCAGTTTACCCTACTGTGTAAATTTTCGAAAATTCTTTCGTGTAAATCAGACTTTAAATTCTTTAGGGAGAAAATTGTAGAAAAGCTGAATGTAGCGAGTTTTGAGGTCAACTCGTTGTGTACGTATCAACATTTCAAATTGAGTAATAACAAGAGATTTAAATAAAAATTTTGACCTTTGGGCATATCTGCAACCCAAACCAAACGTAGATTTTTTATTTCCGACTCATAAACTCCACCAAATTCAAATTTCAAAAGTCCCGCGGTAAAGCAACCCGAACTATGCCGATTATTGTTTAAATGGCGTCGTATTGATGTGCCCAGGTGAAATTTTTGCGATTACATATAAAATCCATGTAAGAACTCATTTAATTACGTAATATTCTCGCTCCTCGATTATTTTTCTGCAATCCTCACGTGTCAAAAAAAACCTAAAGTTTTGAAACAGCAGTGACCACTTTTGAGGTTGTTTTTGTTGATTTTGCCTTATTTGCAGATTGAATCAAGATGAGCGATGCTGTGTTAGATATTTCCATCAAGGACGAACCGGAAGATCCTTTGGTGGAAAATGAAGCGGTAGTTCTAGCCAAAGAAACTGATGGTTTGATTATACCAAAAGAGTTCAGGAATGGGGTTCATGATGACAGTGATTGTGAAGACATGGCGTTCTTCACACAGGTTGAAGTTGAAAATACTCGAAAATGCTTGGAAAACACGCGTTTGATCATCAAGGATTTTGAAACCCAGTTGGATTGGCATCTTCAGCAATATATGACGTTGAGGAACATGTTCAACAAAGGCACCGGTAAAGATGATAAACGAGATGACCATCTTAGTATTGCACAATTAAGCGCTCTCATCGCAAATCATCCGGAGGGTAACAAAAATTTTATTAAGAGAAAGACGCAAATTGGAAGCTCTGGGAAGCGGCGCCGTAAGAACAAGACTTACGATTCTGAGGATGGAACTACAGATTTCAGCGACGAGGACAGTGAAGAAGAATTTGACGAGAATTTTGAGGATAGTGAAGATATGGATGACCCCAAAGGAAAGAAAACGAGGGGGCGAAAACGCAAAGCTGACGATGCTCCTGAAGTTAAAGACGAAATCGAAGAAGAAGAACACGAATTGATTGAGCCTAAAATGGAAAGAGACAGTGAGGATGATATGGACAAACCATTAGTAAAAAAGGTTCCAACTCAAAGAGGGAGAAAGCCCGGGAATTCACCTAAAAAAGTACGAGGAAAGAAGGCCGAAAATGAAACGGTGGATCTGACTAACCTAAGGAGTTGTAAAGTTGTTTTGGACAGATTGAGCGATGAACATGCTGGTGTCAAGAATGAACGTGTTGATAAGGACGAGTTGGCTGATATGTTAAAATCTAAAGCAATTACTGAGTTAAAGAACTTTACCATTGATTCTGAGAAACCTATAGCGATTTTGAGACAAGATAATTTTACCACTTTTGACTTCAATGAATGTAAAACCAGTAACGTTCTTATCACGTTTGAGGACAAAGAAACATTGCCCGACTTTATTTATAACAATAATGTTGCTAAGCTTGTTTTGAGCGATGACATAATTATGGTTCAAGGAAGCGTTTTTGACGAGCATTTGGCAGAAGACAAAAACTAAGTTCCAAGCATATAAGAAAGTTCTAGATGTAGTGAGGAGACAGTAATTATTTTTCATTAGACTAAACATTTTATTCGCTTACTTCCATATTCATTTTATACTCAAATTAATCTTTTTTTTTATTCAAAATAAATAAATTATTGTAATCACAGCTTGATATTTCGTTCGGACTTTCTCCTAGTTTCAAACTTTAACCCCATTCTCATTTTAACTTCCTCAATTGTGTTTTCACATATTTCCGTCGCTTTTTCCGCGCCACTTTTCAAAACCTCTGACAAGTAATAAGGGTTGTCCAAAAGTTCGCTAATTTTTTTCTGTATGGGTTGAACGTGTGCAACAACAGCGTCTGCCACCATACTTTTGTACCTAAAATCAAAATCTTAGATTTAAAACTCAAGAAACCTGAATTTTACTGTCCAGTGTTCATGGAGCGCGCTTCTTCACAGATCGCGTTTATGTCTTTCCCACTCACAAAAGAATGAATGCTGATCAAGTTCGAGACTCCCGGTCGTTTCTCAGGCTCATATGAAACCTATAAAAATCAATCAAAATCCCAGGCTTCTGATTAAATACCTCTGACGTGAAATCGGTGACGGATTTCTTAATTTTTTTTACGATGTCATCAGGGAGATCCACTAAACATATTCTGCTTTTCGGGTCGGGATCAGATTTTGACATCTTTTTAGAGGGGTCCCTTAAACTTTTGAGTCTTGAAAACTCATTCTCTGGGTAAAGACAGTGAGGGATAGGAAAAGTTTCCCCGAATCTGCTGTTAAACATCCTCGCCAAGTCCTGACTTAATTGGATATTTTGTGCTTGGTCCTCTCCTACTGGAACATGTGTGGCCCTAACAATTCAAAACTTCAGCTGAAGATCCCGTGCTAACTCACTTGTATGCTAAAATGTCAGCTGCTTGGAGCACTGGATACACAAATAACCCCAGCGGTATGTCTTTCAAATTAGCAGACTTTTCTTTATAAGTCGGTAAATGTGCTAACCTAAAGTTCAGTATGAGAGCAGATATATTTTGAATAGAAACTCAACCTGGCCATTGTAGAAATACACCCTAAACACCAACATAAATGAGTGTGGGCTGACACCATCGACTGTTGGAACAAGATAACTTTAGAAGGGTTAATTCCACATGCAAGTAACGTCGCTGTCATCTCTAAAATATTGTTGCTTAAAATTTTAGGTTCTTGAGGTAAAGTAATTGAGTGTAAATCAACAACACTAAGAATCATGTCTTCGTTGTTTTCTTGGAGTTTGACCCACTGAGAGATTGCCCCCAGGTAGTTGCCCAAGTGGACCTGACCCGTGGGCTGAATCCCTGAGAAAATTCTTCTGGGATATTTCGCTTGGTCGCTCGACTATAATGGAAAAAATTAAATTGTTTTAGTTAAAATAACACATATAATTACCGGATTTGTCGCAATTAATCTATTTCCACATTGCTTGATTAGTCTCCGAGAAAATCGCGTGAAAATCATGGTGTAAAAGTTGGGTTATTTTTACTGTCAAACGCCAAACACTCTCACAAGATCGAATTTTCACGAGTTCGAATAATTCGGACCAATGCAAACCGCACTAATTCAAAATTCACGCATTTATAAAAAGATAATACCATTGTTACACAACAGCGTTGCAGAAGGAAGCATTTCCTTCAACACTTTTTTTGTTATTCATCAAAGATCGTACAAAAATAAATAATAAAAAACAAACTAATGCGATACATTCTTAGGGTTACATATTCACAAAATTTGGTAATCTTTGTTTTCACGGTCTGCAAAAGGAACCTGGGGTACATCCAAACTTATTAACATCAGCAGATTGCGGTATATGGGCACCTTCTGGGCGAAAGCCGTTTTCGTCAGCGGTGTAAAAAACAGTATAAGTTTTACCATCAGGACCAACGTAAGAATAAGAGCCCTTCACGGCTATAGCTTCGTGAGGGGTTCCAGGATTTGCAAGGAAACCTGACTGGTCGTGTCGAGTACCATCGTTGGACTCAAAACTGAAAAAGACCTTTTTAGTGGAAGTACAAGGGAGATTGATTGGTACCCGAAAGAGTATTGTCCATTTCCTGGGTTGTCGTTGTGATACCTGACGATGGAGGCCTGATGATAATATGGGTTGTAGTAAGGATTGTACCCTGGACGGTAATTGGGGTTGTAATAGTGAGGGTTATACCCTGGATTCGGGTTGTTTGGTCTTGTTAGAACACCACACAAAAGTGCACTCAACAGCAGCAAAATCTACAAGAAAAACTAAATATTCGAACAAGTGTTGGTACCATTCTTTACCTTCATGATGAATTCTTTTTACTAAATTAATCAAAAAAACTTCGCTTTTATATTAACAATTTACTGGTGATCCCTCCATTTATTTTCATTGAGAAACCCGCAGTTTTTAATTAGTCTTAAATTTAAAAATTTATTTCAAAATTCGTCAAAAATATAAAATTAAGAAACATATTGTTTCAGTTTATGGATCTATTGTTAGGTCAACTATTGTTTCACACAACTCTAATTGCTGTAATAAAATTTTGAACACTTTTACCTGGAATTGGAAATATCAATGCATTGTGATTATTGTTGAATAACTCTATCATTTCTATCGTTTTGCAATCACGTTTATATTCAAACATCTCTTTGAAAGCAAATTATCTTCGACAAATGAGCCCTTTGTCGGTGCTTCAATCATGATGATTTATATAACTGACAGGAAAAGCGGCTGAAATGAGTTTAGATTCTTCGTCTGAGTCATATTCGTGCGATCAAGAAAACATACGCTTTCGTAGAGTTACAGTGGCGGTCAAAAGTCAACTGGTACAAAATGCCTCTTTAGTCGTGTAAATCTGGATTTCAAACATGGATGAACATTTTTGGCCGTCAGTGTACTTTTGATCAGGTTGGTCAAATTTGATCAACTCGTGACTATTTTAAAAATTTGAGTGTTTATGTAACAAGCGCAAACGGTGATATATTTCGGCACAAGTACGAAATTGGGAAACGCCACCGCTCTAATCTAGATAGATGTGCCGTAATGAATTTGGCATTTATAAATAACGACCGTAACTTGCATACAAATTCTAATTATTCCCACTGTTCGTTCCCTCATTAAGTAACGCAAGTGGGAAATAATCTAAATTTTGACACTTTCAATGGAAGAATCTCTGAGCCGACAATTAAGTTATGTAATTTAGACATTTATGAGCGTCGTTGCACAAATAACATCATAAAACAAATACTAGCCACCTACTTCCCAATAAGGAAATCTATTCTTTTAAAATCGTCGAAAAAATATCATAAATATTCCAAGTGAAATTTGACCTACTCGACACTGCTTTCGTTATAATGAATTAAAAAAAATGAGCTTAAGATCAAAATCGCATGTGAAAACTCATTTGGACATGTCCTTGAATCGATCCTCAATAGAGGTCACTTTTTTAAAACCAAATCTCGGATTTTCCACTGATGAGCGATTAGGAAATTTTTTTCTCAACCGTCATTACGTCATTTAAATACCATCGTTAGGTAACGGCGACCCATCAAGAAAATAACCCGGTTCGAATAAAAATAGTATAGGTCAGGAGTCACTTATATAACTGGCTTATAATAAAAAATCTTTATTTATGGTAAGTATATACACAGTCTCAAGATGGGGCATAGCGGCGGAGACGAGCTCAACCTAACCCTCCCCCGATTAGGGATGCTTGTGCCGCCGAGGGTATCCCAAGCTTCTTCACACCTGCTGACGGAGGTATGTGTTCACCTTCCGGTTGGAATCCATTCTCATCAGCAGTGTAGACTACCGTATAAGTCACACCGTCGGGGCCAATGTAAGAGTACGACCCTCGCATCACTAGGACTTCGTTTTCAGTCCCTGCATCGCGGAGTTCGCCGGTTTGGTCGTGTCTAAATCCATCGCTGGTTTCCACTCTGAAAATAATAAGTTATCATTAATAAATGAAATTAAAAAATAAAAATGAGACTTACGCAAAGGAGTATCCTCCATAACCACCGTTGTCGTTATCGTAGCGGGTGATGTAGGCGTCCTGAGGGTTTTGGGGCCTTGCAAAGGCCGCTCCAGCAATGAACAAAACAATCAAAATCTGCAAATGGAACACATGAACATTCACTTTCGTGTGGTTAACTGTACTCACCGTCTTCATGATGATGATCAGCGAAATTATGCATTAAATAACTTACCTAATGACGTTCTTTATATACCGTACCTTTCAGAAGCCATCCCCACAATGGGGGCCCCCCATTTTGCGACAAATGGAACACTGTTGCACCACAAGACTAATAAGCATTTTTTTTATTCTTTAGATAGGTATATAGTTATTTTGTTTTCATAGTCTCTAGGTGAAGGCCGGCAATGGAATTTTACAAAATAGACAACAGTGTTTATTATCAGGTATTAACAAAAATTGGGTAATTTCGTAAAGAATTAAAAAGAATCTTAACGCTCAAGTGTTGAACTTTGGCCGTAAATTGAAGACTGGTTGCGGAACGTGTGGGCGAATCTGCTTGAAATATGTGCTTTCCTGGTGTAATGAGGTCAAATTAGATGCAGAGGCAGTTGTATAATAAAAACTAACAAAAGTATCAAAAAATTGACCCAAATGACGAAAAACTTCTTCCTAAGAAAATCTCGCGAATAATAATACCTAACTTTTGCATCATATATTTACACAAAAGCATTTCCTTTAATTAGATGTGAACTGTCAATCATTAATTCAATACAAGACACTGATTATATGTAATTTGTTGCAAAAATCTAGAAACAAGGTAAAAATGTAACAAAATTTCCTTTAAATAACTTTATTAAAAATAAACTCTCAAATAAATGTAACAACAACAAAAAGAAAACCTCAAATAGAATTTACAGCCCCCGCCTCAAACCCTCTTCCATGTCCACTAGCCAACAAATTCACAATAGAACTTTGTAGTTTCCTATCTAAATCGCTAAAAGCCACTGGTTTAGCAGTCGCCCCATTCGCCCCATCAATGGGTATCTGAATCCTGGTACTGGAGGCTAATTCCGGTCTGGCAGTGGTTGAAAACGAATTAACCTGAAGTCGTCGCTCCGGAGCAAAATGAGGTCTTGGAGTAGTGGGAAGAAACTGAATAGGAGTCACAGGACGTTGGATTTTAACAGGAACAGGATTCAATGCGATTTTAACAGGATTAGGATTTACCACGTAAGCTGGAACTTGAATGTGATCCCCTTCAGGATGAAATCCGTTTTCGTCCGCTACGTATCGCACTGTGTAAACTTTTCCTGTTTCGTCACTGTAGGAATATGAGCCTTTGACGATTACTGGAGAATCTTCAACGTTTTCGTCAAGGACGTTACCTTCTTCTTCGCGGGTAGTACCGTCACTGCTCTCAAACCTTAAAATTGCACTGTAAGACAACGATTGACGATTAGTAAAAGATTACCGATAAAAATAGTGTCCATGTGGAGTGTTTTCTAACTGAAAATCCACAATTTTGGCGACTCTCGAGTCTTCTAATGCCAAACTGCAGCAAAAAAAGAGAGCACCCAAAATACCCTAAAATGACAAAGTTAACTTTAGCAGGGCTATAGCAAATTTCTTACGGTTTTGAAAGCCATTGCGAAGGAAGCGATACTAACAACGATCGGAACTAAACTTTTTTTATATTTGTCAACCCCACTAGGGATCAGTTTCCAAAATCTCTCCTATTAACATAACACTCAAAGGTGGAGCCGTTTCTTCTCAATTTTATGATAATTATGTATAGGCGATGAGTTGTACTGTGATACATTACCAAGCTTGTCAGCAAGTTGATAAGTTTTCGAGTTTATTGCGTGAGATTAGCTCGTTATTTTCCACCTGTTTTCGATTTTTTGTCCGATTTCAAAGAGAAATTACAGATTTGTGCGTTATGTTGTTTTCACAGGCCAAGTCACAAGGTCAGACTTAATTTCACGAAAAGAGCAACACATCGTTAATGTCTTTAGATCTTGTTTAAAAAGTTCGAATTAAATATTAGCATCTCAAAATGTCATCGGTTACAGAATTAGAATAAAACGAAATGAGGCGACTTAAACAGGACCAGTATCGTAAATATAATCCTGAGATCAATTCTTCATTAGTAAGTGTTAACTAACACTGCCACATTTTATATTTCTTTTTTTCCCTTCAGAGAGATATTATTATAGGCAACCAATAAAACACCTCTTAAGTTTTCAGTTT
Organism: Gnatocerus cornutus; assembly: GCA_029298725.1. Taxonomy (NCBI): domain Eukaryota; kingdom Metazoa; phylum Arthropoda; class Insecta; order Coleoptera; family Tenebrionidae; genus Gnatocerus; species Gnatocerus cornutus. The sequence goes on from CM055513.1 coordinate 13,022,299, forward strand.
CTTTCGTCAACAAAAGCAGCGAAAGCATTTAACAAACGTGATTTATTAGCAGCTATTACTATTTCACCGTTACATAATCGTCAATGACCCAGCAATTAATTTTTCACTTTCGGTGGCACGACATCGCCCTCTCGTCTGGTTCCTCGATCATCAGCCTCATATCGCACCACATACTTCCGTCCATTACCATCGAAATACTCGTAGACGCCCTTCACATGCAGAACCGGCTCTGTTTCATTGTCTTTATAAACCAACGTTCCTGTTTCTTGGCGACGTGATCCATCCTCCGCTTTGTATCTAAAAAAATTAATGTGTTCCCACACCTTGTTTTTTTCACGCAAGAATTTCAAACATTACACGACATTACCATTCAACTCATCTTCAGCAATGATCAAAGACCTTGGTTCATTTATGAATTAATTAACATTTTTTTTTTGGAGAAAAAGGGACTTACTCGAACTGGTAGCCATCGTCACGAGTTTGGCTTTGGTGAAAAAGAATTCCATTGTTGGCCGGAAGGTTATAAACGACATGGAAGAACGCGAAAAGCAAGACGACACTGAAGGACGCTTCCATTGCTATTAAAGAAGCTCGAAACTGATCCAGTTTTAATACCTAAAGATCGAAAAAAAAACACCCGAGGTCGACTTCTTCAATTTAGCGAAGGTCTTTGGACGATAAATGAGTCCAGGATTTGGCGTTTCCATGCCAGAATAAAATGTACCATCTGTAGCCAGAGGCGAGGGGTCAACCGGCAGCCACGTTTCTTTGTATAAATGAACTTTGAGATCACAATGCCAAAATAATGATGGGATCAGAGGTGGTGGTAAATGTCAGCGAAAACACGCAGCGATGGTAAATACAGTCTGGGCAGTACAGGGATATTCTTATATAAAAGCGTGAACCTTCATCTCATCTTCAGTTGCTATCGTGGTCAATAAGTACAAAATGAAATTGGTAAGACTTGACTGAAAATCGGATTATCATAATTTTTCAGTAGATTTCAGCTTTGGTCGTTCTTGTGGCTTGTGCCGCCGCTGCGCCTCAAACGGACTACAAAAATGCCCAAATCGTCAAGTACGAAAGTGACAATATTGGATTGGATGGATACAACTATGCGTAAGTAGTCAAACATCAAAAGGGCTATTCTAATTTTTTATAGTTACGAGACAAGCGATGGGACTTCCGCCCAGGAACAAGGACAACTCCAGAACGCTGGAACTGAAAACGAATCCATCTCGGTTCGAGGACAGTTCTCCTTCGTAGGACTCGATGGAGTCACGTATACAGTGACCTACATCGCCGACGAAAACGGGTTCCAACCCCAAGGAGCGCACATCCCCAAAAGCCCTTGAGCTGTGACTGCCATCAAACAGTTTTTATAAAACTGTAAATTATTTATGAAATGTAAATATAAAATAAAAAATACATACTAATAGTTTTATTTTATTGCGCCAGCACAAAGCCCATCATCTTGCGCAAGCTTTTATAATTTTATGCGATGACATTAGTGAGGGAAAGTTACATTCCTACAACACTGTTTTATCATGTTGTACTGAGAATTTTTTCCAATGGGTCATTTTGTGGTCAAAATCAAAATCAGACGGTCAAGGCAAGTCTTAGAAAGTAAAATAAAAAGATAAGATGGCCGGAAATGTTATCAAAGTGGCATTTACATGAGCGCTAAAATTAACAACGTCCTTCGCATTTCTAACTAACAATTTCAGTTTTTTCTAATTTTTCAGGTTTTAAAAGACGAGACTTTTTCGATCCGTGCATATGCTAATAGAGCCATAAATGGGTGCTGGTTTCTTAATTTACCATGACAGCGTTATCTGAGCATCTGAAACAGATGAGCTATTACGTTATAGATATTACGATAGGTTGTTGTACTATTGAATGGAAAATTAAAATACGAACACTTCGAATAATAATTTATCGTACATCATCAAGCACAAAACTGTACAACTTGGTTAACATAAAATTGAAATGTGAAAATGTGTTAATTATAATTATAAGGAAAAAGATACATAATAAGCAATTATTCAATTTTAAAAAACTGTTATTAATCTATCAGTGTCAAATAGTTAATAAAAATTACAGAGTACCAAAATTTTGGTTAAACAACTATTCCCACCTTTAAATAGAAACTTGCGGCCTTAAAGAAATGCTATCACACGCCCACTACAATTTCATAAAAGACATTTAAACTATTCTTAGCGCAATAACATTCTTACATGAAAATTCGGGTGCTAATAAAATTCTAACCAACATTAAAATTAAGTGGATTTTAGGACCAGACTTTCGATTAGGATTTTATGTAATAGGAGTCACATTCTGAATCAATAACAATAATTTTCAGATAGCTGCCAAGGTCATTCTTATGGAAATATCAACGTGGATTTAATGTAAAAGATGGATCTCATCCTCGTCGTTATTGTCGTTTGTGTTAAGTATTGCCCGCGCGTCCTCATTTTCTTGAATAATTTACTGACTTGTTCACGTAATAAACTATTTTTAACGGATTTGAAAGAAAATGAAAAAGTCGCGGTGATGGTTGAAACCAGACAAATGAATGCAGACAAAAAATGTTAACAGTCACAGTTGATTTACCTGTATTGCACAAGTTCCATATATGAATATTCAAGTACGCGTATAAATAAATATTACAAATATTATGTTAAAAGGGAGTTGATTGGTCATTTAGTTTGTAAATTTGAAAAAACATCAGTTCTGAGATGAATCGTTATTTTTTTTTTTTTATTTTAAGGGTTGGGCATGTGAGAGCTGTTTTCATAGTGGTAGCAATAAAATGATAGTGACACTACGATCCAATAACTCACATTCTTATTGCGAAAGCAATCTCTAATTATTTCCAAAACCAATTTGCAATCAAACTGATTAACACATGGCGTAACGCTTCCGTCTTATAACGTGAGAAGCTAAACACCCTGTGTTTAAGCTCAGCTACTGCAAATTAACTCAACTAAGAATAATTAACCGATGAAAGATTATCCTCCAACATTTCAATTAAGCAAAAATTATCCATCCCAAATTGGACGTGGGTTCAGAATTGACAAATTACATAAACTCCGAAAGGTCAATAGATTTGAGTAGTTTTGAACATTGGTTAATTATTCCCGGAATCTTAAGACATTCCTCAAGAGTCACAACGTCGTCGTGAGAACAAAACGCTCCGATGGTCTCCTAAGAAGTGAACAAATAAGAGATGTCCGGATGAGTTTCGTATCGTTGCATAAAAACACCATGAATCTTTTGAAACTAGTCCGTAAAGGTGAACTGGCCATTTTAAATTATTATGGGATGGTTTAGTAAAAATAATGTGAAGGATGCTACCTTAAGAGGGGAGATTTTCGCAAGTTTTTCGAAACTATATAAATCGAAGCGATGCCATCCCTAAATTAGTCTTCATCAATCATGAAAGTTGTTAGTTTTTCAGTTATTTCGTTGAAAGTGTGCTTACTGGTTGTTGTTTTAGATCGTCGTTATTGCTGCCCTCTTGGCCGTCGCTTTGGCTAGACCTCAGGGTCGTGACGCCGACGCTCAAATCGTTCGTGCGGATTCTGATAACATCGGCGTCGGTGGATTTAAATACAGGTGAGATTAAAAGTTAATGGACATCACTAAAAGTGTTGGTTTTAGCTACGAAACTAGCAACGGCATTTCCGCTGACGAACAAGGAGAGGTGAAGAACGAAGGACGTGAAGATGAGAGTCTGGTGGTTCGTGGACAATTCTCGTTTGTTGGTACTGATGGAGTTACGTACACTGTCCAGTACATCGCTGACGAAAACGGCTTCCAACCCCAAGGCGCCCATATTCCCCACTAGACCATGAATTTTGACCGTTGTTAAGTTTTCTTGTACAGCAACTCTACCAATTGATATTTATAAGTACTGTTGACATTCAACAATATATCTGTAAAATTACTTTATAAATATACGTATTGGTTATTTATTTCTCATTGTTTATTATTGCACAGCCAACCTACTTTGGCTTATCTTCACCTTACATCATCATCTTCACGTCCTTGAACTTTCACTCGATTAAGCGATTACATTAATTGAGTGCTTAAAACCTGAAAATTTTTGTTAGATCCTGAATCAGATTTGTGACAAAGGACGACTGGAATTCCGAAAAACTCGATTTAATTTAAAAAATAAAGGTTAAGTGGTCATTTAATGACAAAATGTAAAAAGATGGTCAGTATGAGTAGTAGGGAGACTATTTTTAATAACTATAAAAACCTCATCTTCTTTATGACATTAAAGCAGTTGCCATCACTTCAAGTGGTCGGTTAGCTGATTATTGTCATTTAACAATTTATTGATCGTTTTGTTTCAGGTGGCAACTTGCCCAACAATCAAGATACCTAGACGTTAGGTTGTAGACTACAAGTCTATTTACTAGAATCAACACGACGATGGACACGGCCTGGATATTGGACTTAATTTCTAGTTGTAAATTTTTATGTTAATGAGGTTATGCAGCAACTTTTGTTTTAACTAGAAAACTTACTTTTAATATTGGGGAAAAGGGTTTTAACTATATTACAACAACATACGTGTTATGACATTTGTTAGAAATAATAAATCCTGATGCATTCAAAAAGTTTTTTTTTACTACTGTACACCCCGTATGCATGTATTAACAGACAAAATTTTTACTATATTTTTTTATTAAATCTGAGCTCCTCCTTTGGCAAGAAAAACCTTTTTGGTTTTGAGCTCATTGTATTGTTCTGACTAAAAAAATATGTCGATACAAAAAATTGTTTATTTACCAAAGATATTAAAAATGTAAACTGAAGAAAAATAATATAATTAGAGGTTATCAGCAAGCACAAAAACGCCAAAAACATTAATCACCTCTAATCGTCAGTTTAAGCTGTTATTTCATAATGCTATTATCCACAATCCATAACAAGGATTAATTTTATAACACAGCCCAGAGCAAAAAAAGTTCACGTTTAAAAATTTACGCCACAAAAATTATGTTGGACAAAGAAAATTTAAAATTCTTATTAACTTTATGTAAATATAAACGGAAGAGAAGCGTTTTAGAAAGGGATTACTCTTATTTCCGCAAGGAAAAATTCAAAAATTTGGGACAAGCTCGTTGTCATTTCCATCAACACATCAACACAATCAATCATTTCTCATCAAAACTGTATTGCACAAATCGTTAATTAATTCTCAAATAAACTAGCTAATCATCCTGTTTGAATGTCAACAATCTGAATGTCTCGAGAACAGAAGAATACCAGTAGAAGAATGACATAACACCTCTTGTTCAATTGGACGCTTGCATCCCGCCACCTTTGCTCATCTTCGGTAATTTCGCAGTTGCACAAAAACGCATCGAATCTTTAGAAATTAATAATTCCGAAAGGTGAAATGTGAAGGATTCTCTCCTCCGATAATAGTGGGGTTTTTTCAGGTGGTTTTTATACAAAGTATATAAATCTAAAGCCACTCCGTGCCCATATTAGTACGACTATTTGCGAATCATGAAAGTGGTTAGTGCTAGTGAAGACGAAGACTATCATGGTAATTTCTTCTGTGTTTTAGGTAGCTGTTTTGTTTGCTGTTGTAGCAGTAGCCGTCGCGGCGCCCCAACAAGGACGCGATGCACAAATTTTGAAATATGAAAATGAGAACATCGGCATTGATGGTTATAAATTCAGGTTTGTTTTCGCCAATAGAGGTAGGTTATCTAAGAATTTTCTTTTAGCTATGAAACCAGTGATCCCATCTCCAGATCTGAAACGGGAGAACTGACCAATGCAGGGACCGAAAACGAAGCCATCATTGTCCATGGTGAATATAGTTATGTGGGTCCCGATGGAAAAACTCACACTGTTACTTTTGTCGCTGATGAAAATGGGTTCAGACCAAGCACCAAGACGGCGAAGAAATAATTCGGAGATATACCAACTTTCATTGATGCACCTGTATTTAAGAGCACTGTAACATCTTACAAATGTCTTACAAATATATTGAGACAACTTAAAACACATTGTTTGATTTAACGACACTTGAAAGAGTGCCTGCGGTACAATCATAATGGGTATTTCAACACTTTTGGGTCAACGTTATTTCTTGCCTAGCTCTAAGGCCAAAAGGGGGCCTCTTCAGAAGAAAAGTTGCACAAACAAAACGTGGCGTAATTTCTATTCTTTGGGGCAAAAATGCCTATAACCAAATAAATTCTTTAATTGCAAAAAAATTAAATTGCGCGCCCCCCTATAAATCACCACAGAATTAAACCTACTCACCCCCACTTGACGAAAACGTGGGGGCTCCAACTCAAACTGCCACACAAACACACTTTCTATGCTCTTAAAAAATGTGTCACAAACAATGACGTCACTTTTTTAAACAACTGTCATTGCATAATGCCAACTTTTTAGTTCCGCTTCCAGAAATTTCCAAAAAGTTTAAATAAAAATAAATTCAGAGCATTTTTCTGTCGGAAATAATTTTTTGGAGTAGTTGGCAATTCAGCAGTTTTCTGAATTTTTAATGTTTTTAAAAAATTATGCGCTAGTTTGATTTTTTTGTGGGGTAATTTATTTCTTAAGTTGGCAGTATGTAGTAGTAACTAGATTAATTTGAATGCATCGCATTAATAAAATAATAATTTTGACCATTGAATTCTGGTTTTGCTTTGGGACTTTAATAAATGCTCTAAACTCAAGTGATGACTGATGATTTCATTCAAGTTTACATGAAATACCTTTTGAATACTTTGGAGAGTAAAAATGGAGGAGCAGGTAAATAAAGAGAGGTTATAGTTCGAATGTTTGAAGAAAAAGGTAATTACTTCCGGGGTCATAACATGGCGGTGAGTAGTTTAATTTTATTTAAAATCACCAAATTTTAAAATTGATGAATGTGTAGGAGAAGTAGGGTCACTTCTCGGTTCGCTATAGCTCGGATTCATACTTAATAAAATACATGTTTTCACCGAAATAAATTTATTCGTCGCTCGATTATCACCAATCTGCAACTTTGTAAACAAGTCATTGCAACACACCGTGTAGCCCACCCAAAAACCACTGCCATCAACTGCATGATTAATTGGTTACTTTTGTGAATATTAACTCAATTAAAAAAATTATAATATCAAAACTATGACAAGGTCGCTGTTGAAAGATGTTAACATCTTATAAAACATCAAATAAGAATGTCTAATTCGCTCAACCTACCTAAGAAAAATGCAAATTTATACATAACTGCGTTTTTATTTTTGCACAATATTACATATCAACATTAAATACGAAAATGCGGTATATTTCGTTGGGAATTGTGGTTGAAAACCGTCTCCATCGGCAACGAAAGGAACAGTGTAATTCGTACCATCAGGGCCAGTATGAGTGTACTCTCCTCGGGCTGGCTCAGCTTGATTCTCACTTCCTTCAGTTTTCAATTCTTCAGTTTTAACCTGGAAAATAGGGTCGCTGGTTTTATAAATCTCAACAATTATGAAAAGTTGTTATGTACACTATATTATTTCTCTTACGGCTATTAACATAATAGTCATCAGTTTCAATCTCTAGAATCTGGGAATGCTTTTGGGGATTAGCTAGTGCGACAGCTACAATAGCACAAATAACAATTATTACCTAAAGAAAAACAGATTAAAGTACCCGTAGATGTACTTAATACACCACAAACTTACAACTCTCATGATTTAAACTACTAATTTTAAAAACGTGACTGGAATTTATACATACAGTATGTAATGTCCTCTTATTATTGCCGATAATTGGGAAATTGTCACATTCTCCCATTAGAAGAGATATTTTTTACTTTTTCTTTTAATGTGTTTTTAATACGCCAAGTCAACTTTAGTAAAAAAAATCTTAATTCTAACATAATTGCGTATTTTATTTTTGCAGAATTTTATATATTAATAGCATATTAACATGGATAATAAATATGGTCCATTTAACTGGTCTTGGTGTGTGGTTGGAAACCGTTTTCATCCGCAACGAAAGAAACAGTGTGGGTTTTACCATCAGGACCAGTATAGGTGTACTCTCCATGAACTACCACAGCTTCGTTCTCACTTCCTGCATTTTTCAGTTCTCCAGATTCAGACCGGGAAATGGGGTCGCTGGTTTCAAAACTACCAAAAAATATAAAGTTATTTAGTTTTGAATTCACGTCATATTAATGTATTAAAATTTTAAATTAACAAATCACAGAAATAAAACTTTATTTAACTTACGCGAATTTATAACCATCAACTCCAATGTTTTCGTTTTCATATCGCAGAATCTGGGAGTCTTTTTGGGGACGAGCTAGGGCTACAGCCACAACTACGCAAATAACGATAACCTAAGGATAAACGGATTAGAGTAGCCGCAGGTATTTAACAAACCGCAAACTAACCACTCTCATGATTGAAACTACTAATTTAGAAAATGCGATTCGAATTTATATATAATTTGTAAGACCAAAATCCAAAGTCCCCACTGTTTGTTTATGATCCTTCACACTTCACCTTTTGCAAATAAGTGTTTTTTATGATACACTTATTTGTAAACAATCAAGTGATCTAATGGAGACGGTAGCAAGAAGATGGGAACCTGATTCTCGTAATTTGTTGCAATTATAGGCCATAAATTTAGTTTGGCTTTGGCTGATTTTACCTCAAACCATCATTTTTTGTGACTGGTAAAGCCACTTTGTAATTTACCTTGGAATTAAATTTTAGTAATTTGGCAATAAATAATAATTTTTGAATATCAATATATTTGACATGGATTATTAGTTATTTGTTGATTTTTGCACTAAACGGTTTTCTGGACATGTTATTAGAGAAACAACTGTCTCAATTAAATGAAAACTGAGAATGAAAAGAGAAAGAGCCCTGAACTTGTTGCAGATAATATTTGGTAAAAGAAGGAAATAAGTCTATCCAATGTCAAGTAAACAAAAATAAACACGAATCAAAACATTCAGTAATAGTTAGAGTCTTGACATTTCAAATAAAAAAGAATAAATCCAACTTCAATTTCTAATATCGTATAATTAATGATGAGCATCATCCAAAGACATGCTAACATTTTAAAATGTGAGACTTATTGCAATTAACCAGTTGCATATTATCATTTAAATAATGTTAGAACGTGATGGATGAGTGCAGATGTTCAATTCAAACAGATGAAACAGTACAAAAGGTTTGATGGACACTTTTAAATCTTTGAACCTCTGGGGGTCAGGCGGGCCAAATGATGAAATGGTGCCAAAATGTAGCACGCTAAACCTAAGTACTTATTATTATAGTTAGAATCACAATCTTTTTGTACGCATTATGTCATCAACCTTTACATTAATTGGTAAGTTGCGCAGTACAGTAATCCAATTATAATTTTTATAAGGTTCAGAGGTCCTCAACTTGCGTAGTCATGCACTTTATATGAAAAATTCCTGGTTTTAGAACCGCATAAAGCGAACGACCTTTATAGGTTGCGAGGTTGTAATGAGTGTAAGATAATAGAGCATCAAGTTGGTCAACACCACTTACTACTAATAAAATTACAATTAATAATAATGATTAAGTCATAATTTCTGCTTTAAATGTCAACCAACCTTGACAGATTTGAATCTCATGAACCTCATGAAGATATCAACGAGACTGCAATCCGATAAAAAATCGCATTGTTTTCCCATAACATTTTCTGATTTGAATTCGTGATCTCATACGGATATAGTTTTGCGTGAGCATCTTCTCTAACCTTCCTCCAAGCATGAGAAAGATTCTTCTTTCATAATTTCTTTTGGTGTTCGAATTTTCGCTCCTCGACCAAACTGTAATTATCTTCTTCACAGACTTTTAATTGTGTAAGAGAATACTTTTCATCGTGTCCGAAGAAAACGAAAGTAAAGATGTTCCAAGGTAAATAGGATATAACCTTGAAGTAACTTTCATCTTCGCGTCCTTGTTTATCCTCGGGTTCGGTGATATATATGAACTTTACTATTATAATATCACATTAGCTAACTGTGAAATTAACATTTTCTTGCATAATTCAATATTGTCTTTGCATGAAAGTGAAAAATTGTGGTGACGCCTTTGTTTTAGTATTTTTTTCGTGGGTGCGATTTATGACACTTTTTCGGTTTAGATCGTGAGAGACGGATACGCCCCGTCATGCGATGATCGTCCTCAAAAGAACAAAAACTTTCTCCTAGGATTTAACGTCTGCTGTCATTTATAACAAGTCGCAGACATTACGAACTCTGACCTATATGATCGATTTGTAGCCTTAATGGACCTGACTTTTACTTTTTTTAAAGAACCAGAGAATCATATTTTTAGGAGTTTATAATGGAGAGGGAGGGCAGGATATGGTCGTGTTTCAGTTTGAATTAATGAGATAAGAGACTCTCGCTATCAGTTTATACTGTGGGATTAGCGCATGGTATACAACCAGAAATACAGACGTGTTTTATGAACCAAGGGCACAAAATGTAATATTTCTATGAATTATTTATTGATACAAGCTTTCTATCTGGAAAAAAATTCAAAGAGGAAATTTACTGGGTCGATTTGATAAGAAAAACCAAAAAATTGGGGTTGTAAAAATGGTGGATGCGCCGGGATTGTTCGACTGCATCGACCATGCGATTATTTGATTATTATTTATTTAATTAGCTGTTTCTATATGAATATATATCTTAATATCTATCATTAACTAATCTCTGATAATCATTTGATGTTTAAACGTCAAGTTTAGACACATTTGCAAAAATGATTCGTTTTATCACTATGAAGAAAGTCTAAATTTGTGTAATATTTAACTTTTGCTGTTTCAACCGTTGAAAATCATCCAAAATCAAGCATAATTACCCCAAGAGAACTCTAAAAAATTTATAAAATAACTTATTTTTAAACACCCCAAAATGGCCTTTTATTTTTGGACTAAGCTATTTGGCGCATCCAGAAACAACACAAAATCAAGTAGGAATGGTATTAGGATAATTGATTTTGAAGAAAAATTACAAAAATTTAAGATTTCAAACAGTGCATATGATCAATGTATTTCTACTTTACAAAAAGAAAAAGTTGAAAAAAAAAATAATTGTTGACACTTCGACCCTTTAGAAGTTATGTTGTTTAAAAATTATAGTGTATAACTGGTTATCTGCAAATTTACAACAACGCGAAGTTAATTCAAAAATTGCGAAATTTTATAATTATTAATTCTTTAAAAGGTCAGGTTTGTTTATTAAATATCTATACACAAATTAAACTTACTTACCTCTATCTTATCCTCATTTTTATACGTGTATGATTTTTGTAATCAACTGTATGACTAATAGTGTGAAATGACAAATGATGCTGGTTAATATTTCATATCAAAAACGACCTCAATAGAGGATGGATGAACAACGCACTTGTTTGTTTTTATTTTTTTCATATTAATAAATCAAGCAAAAAAAATCAGTCAATTTTAAAAGGCCACCGTTCTCAGCACTCTTTTTCGTGCTGACTTCTTACAATTACAACTAAATAACTCATTTACATAATACTTTTGCAATGTTGATTCAAATTTGTTGCTTCCTCGGGCGTTTTAAGCCCATCACAAACCTTGAAATTATCGTTTGTCGTTCATAAGTTACACGCTTCTCCTTACGCATTTCAGGATTCTGGTTTTCTTAACCGGAAGAAAATCTCCCGGAAGAAGTCCGAAGGAAAAACGCCAAATCAAAAAAATTATCGTAAGCAATAACTGATGATTGTAGTGGTGTCAGGGCCGATGGTTTTAAACAATGTGGGTGTGATTACTATTAAAGACATTGTAAGGTTATTTTAAACGATAAAACAAGCAATCCCTCATTTTCGGTTCTTCTAGCCAACAGGTTTAAGCACGAATTTACATAAAAGCTATGATTAACGCCTTTGAAACATCTTCAACAGTGGCGGGGAGGTGGTAAAAGATATTAGAACGATGCGAAACTATTAGTGTTATTGGCGATAGTTATGAATTACTGACTTTACTACGAGTAAGGAAAAAAATTGTTCAAGTGTTTTTGTTGTGATGATGGCATTGATTAAGGTAAGTTGAAAGTTGAATGAATGAGGTGTGGTGAGTATTTAATTTTTTTTAGGACGTTTCTATATTAATTGTTGGTGATTTTTATAAAATTTTATGTACCTAGGGTTTAAACCATTTGTGGTATATTTTTGGTTGTACGTCTGAAGAATAATTCATAAAATGCTAGTACTGAATATATTGAAAAAATATTGATATTACTAATTATGCCAATACTTAACCTTCGATGACATCACTTCTAAGGACAATTATACAAATAGTACAACTCAAGTCGTGTGCAAATAGACAAGCATTCTTATTAATAATGAATGAAATGAAACTCCTGAAGATGCTATCAATGACAATTTATTATTATTACTGAGACACGTTCTCAATTTCTAAAGCAGTTACTCAATATGTATCGCATCATAATATGCAGTGCAAACTTCATCGATTGACTTAAAAATGTTTGCAAATTAATTATTATTCATCAACCTTGATAAGAAAATTCTTGTACGTAGAGGTGTAAATATGGTTAATAAAAATGGATAAGAATAGTTTAATTATCATTATTATCATGAAATGATTGTCCTCTACGCCTCGTAAAATTGATGGCAAAAATGCGTGTGTGGGTACTGAAAATAAAGAAATAAGCATCCTTGAGATCAAAATTGAAAGGAAGATTAACAATGATATTAATGGTTGCAATGTCAGGAGCGTTAAACTGCAACTTCAGATTTTCGGTCACATAGCGCGAAATTAAAAAAACTCCAAAATTAAAATTTCAATTACGTCTATGACATCGTTTGTAATGTTTGCTCAACGAATTTATATCAAGGAAATGGTATTCACCGCCACATTCATTATTTGCCGAAATATTGACAAACCTCTCCTTGAATCTGATGTTTAAACATTGACCAATTCCATTCGTGTCAAAAGATGCCATTATTTTATAAGCCCCGGAGACATTCTCCAACTATCATCCCTCTAATTAACATTTTGTAATTTATTCTTCTCTTATAATTGCCTTTCTATCCGTTTCTCAAGGGCGTATATATTATGATAAAATAACAATTCTTTCTCGATTTCAAATAATCGGAATGCATAAACGAGGAATGCGTGTGTTAATTAAGCCAAAATCGGGCTCTTCCGTCCTTCACCTTTCCAAACACGTAGAAAAAAATCAATTTTCTTGTTCATTTCAGGTTTTCAGTTATCTATTCGTAACCTTTTTGGTGGTTTCTTGCCAAAAAAAAGATGACGACGAGAGTAGACCGTACGAGTTCGGATTTACCATTGATGGTCAGCAACATCGCCATGAGAAGAAAGGTGAGGACAATGGACTCATTCATTTTGTATGCTAATCCTTCAACGTCGGGAGTATTAAAAAACGCTAATCATCACGGTTATTGTTACAGATGTTAAGGGAATTATTCAAGGAGAGTTTGGTTTTATAACCGCCGATGGGATTTATCACGTAACTGTGTACGCGACCGACGAAAATGGAAACTTCAAGATTCTAAGCATGCGAAATATCAGGATAAGTGCACGTAAGAAACACCAGAAATTCACGATGAGTGGCTTTCTACGTTATAATTCTAGCTCTTGATGGGTCGCCGCTTCCACCAGGAGCTAAAATTGAGAGCTATCCGGGAGCTGAAAAAATTGTACCAGCACAACCACAAGCTCCGAAACAGCCACAAATCGACGTAAGAAATGATTTCAAGAAACCGGTTCAGACGACTTTACCTCCAAGAACAACATTTGTTTTTACCACTCAACCAACCATCAAACCTGCTTGTGGTGGTTGCGGTTACGTAACAACGCCTAAACCTAGACCTGGCGAGCTTTTCCCCTTCCAGACTCCAGCTTTCCAAAAGCCTAGTCAGGTTCAAAGCAACCCTAATCAACCTAGTGGGGTAAACCCTGATCAAAGCAACCCTAACCAACCAGGTGGGGTAAATACTGACCAAAGTTATAATCCTGGTAATCCTGGACAAAACTACAACTCCGCTGATTCTGGACCAAGCTCTGGTCCAGGTGGTATCGAATCCAATTATAACTCTGGATTAAATCAAAACCAGCCGGACCACTCATCATATATTCAAAACCCCGGTCCTAATAATCCGAATAACCAAAACAACGAAATTAGTACTCCTTCGCGAGGACCTCTTTCGCAGGTTACAGTGTCTGATGGTGCTATTCACGTACCAGGGAACCCTGACATTGCCATCAAGGACAAATACCCAGGAATGGTGGATGGTTTGCCTAATGGTGTCACTGAGAAAGACGTAACAGACTTATTGTACAAATTTAATTACACTGTTGGATTCCATGGTCATTATGAGAAAGGTTTGAAGAACGGGGCTAAAGTTGGCGGGTACTTTGTGACAGGACGTGATGGTATTAGCAGGATTGTTACGTATATCGCCGATGAAAATGGATTTAGACCCAAGGTCAAGTTTGTAAGGTTGGATCTCAATTCGGATGAGGTCCCGAAGGAAGGGACCGAGAAAACGTTTGGATTGAAGAATTTCGAGTTTGTTTGGTATCCGATTAGTTAAGATAGGAGTTGATGAATTATTGTAGAATAAAATAAAGTAATTCTATAGGATATAAATTTGTGGTTTAACTTCGCTTAGATGCATGCGGCCGTTTGCGTCCTGTCGATATGTTTGCTTGTGACTTCAAAGTGCCTGGGCTCTGGGAACTTAAGACTCATTGTAACTGCTGTGAATTGTTGATTGCATACGTAAAAAGAAACTAAACAAAATACAATTCAAAGCATGAGTTTTTACTTACCTATGATTCCTATAAGAACTAAAATTAATGACTTTGTGCTTGATCGTATTATAATCAGAATGGGACTTTCTCACGAATATTTGTAGATAGACGTATGGCTTGATAGACTCGTACAGAGAGTTGCAACTCCAATGCCAAACGTGTATTTTGGGTTGCATTTCGGGGTTAGTCAGGCTAGATCAGAGAGTTGAGACTATTATTACTAGAGGATGAAAAGGTGGTGGTGGGGATGTTTTAACAAGGGCGCCATGTTGGAAATAGTTTTTCTTGAAATGTATGCAACCAAATTTGATTCAATGTACTGATTAAACAATTTATTTCCATGTTTTTAAAGATACGGCTCAACCACATCAATAGACAATTTAATTTTAAATTGTCTGGGAAAAGTTTTAGACAAAAATTAACCAAAATTGATTTATTTAAACACCAGTAATAATAAATTCAATCAATTTGATATCACTTTTATTCTTTCTATTGAGAGCGGTTCAAATTTTATGCACAGTTTTGGTCTACAGCATGTACAAATTAAACAATAAACAAAAAAATAATTTTTTTTAAGAATTTAATTTAAGAAGACCTGTGTCTCATCATAATTGTTGCGATTCATTTGTTTATGCTACCAATTTTTAAATCAAGTAGCTTATGACTTTATAAGTATTAAACTTTTTTGTTTTCCAAACAAAATACTTTACACTGCTTAAATCTAATTAACTCAAAACTAATGTAAAAAGAACGAATTTTTGTGAGCGCAAAAGTTTGCATCAAAGTTGGCGGTCAGATAATTTATGATTTATGATCTGCATAATTTCTTTTATTTAATTGTTTTAAAATTTTCGTTTTTCTTGATATAGTTCAAATATTTATTACAATAAATTTAATACGTCAATATAATAAAACCTGCAAAAACCTCTTTTCTATATTTTTTAACTATTTTTCAAATTGACATATTATGGTTGTACGTGATACGAAGGTAAAAGGTGAAAAAATTGTTTTGTACTTTGTTTAGATCACATCAACTTTCAAAAAGGGCAGATAGTATAATATTTTTTTTAAGTTTATTTAAGTTAAACAAAATATTGAACTATTTATCAATTGTTGATAAAAAATAATAATGAATTTAATGATTTATAGACATGTTTTTTTTCATAAAACAACAGAGTTTTATTTACTTATTTTATGCACCCCCTTATTAGTAGGCAACCCCCATTTACACTATGCCCAAAACACAGCATTTGGCTATTTCCAATATGGCGCCCTTCCATAAACAGTTTTGGTTACCCCTTCTACCAGATTTTCATCCTCTAGTAATATTAGTTTCAACTCTCTGGGCTAGATACAGTCGAACTTCTATTGTGTAATTAGTTGCCTATAATAAACACATTAAATCATTCATTAATAGCCCACTTTAACGCATGATTTCAGCCGACAAATTATGCAATAATAGTACCTAAAAAAACGATTACCGAAAAAATGTTTTAAGGCCTTTAACTAAAAAACATTTGTAAAAAGTTTTTGGATATACAGAATGATGAAAAAACCCATGCTATCTATCATGTTGCAGCTTATTCTTTTCTGAGCCCAAAATTGAAAACCAAAACGAAATTAGTGCTTTTTGAACTAACAAAGATAGAAGCTTTCTTTTATAAATGATCAAACTCTGTTTGGATACATTTTTTATAACAATTTCATCGTTAGACACATTGAGTATAAAAGTAGTAATTTTAATACTCAAGGGTTAGACATTTTAAAAGTACCATTTCTTGGCTTTGCAGACATTGTAATGCTTCAAGTATTAGTTGCTTTATTACAGAGACTGCCGAATGTAAAATTTTATTAGAAGGAGTTGAACAGCATTGCTAAGTTTTTCCTTTGAAAAAAATCCATATTGTGAAAAGGAATAGGTTTAAATTAATTTGCCTTGATTTCTGAGATGGTTTAACTGAAAAAAACATGGTACTTCCAGTCATGGACGCCTTTAATGTTGAAAAAGGCAACAGGATAATTTTTTGGAATATAATTTAAAGTGTTGAGGTTTTACATTCAAACACATTAAACATTTTTTAATTATTTACTTACAGAAGTTTGTATGGAATTTGCTTGTTATGAGTTACATCGTTTCTTTGAATTTTTTATTGAACCATTTTTCTTCTTAGTTTCTCGTGTAGGAGTTAATATTCTTGCTGTTACACTTAAAATGTATTATTTAGACAAATCGTTATAAAAACTACATTTAACTGCAACGTTTGTTTCTATAGTATAAATTGTTACAATTATGGATTTTACGTGACCATAACAAATTACAACTGATTGCAATTGACAGCTGACAGGTCGTTGACGTGTCTATTTAAATTTCGTTCATAATAAAATTAAATAATCAATGTTACAGTACACACGATGGCCTCAGCACTCGATCTGTTCCGCCAAGCGCTCCTTCTCATCGTCACCCCCCAATGCTACGACAAATACTTCATCGACTTTAATTTCTTCGACGGTAAGCACGAAAAGTGAGGTTAGAACCGCTTTACCTCTTTATTTCAGGCCCTTGTTTTTCCGCCACTTTGAGTAAATGTCTTGGCTTGGGCATAATTCTCGGATCCCTCTTAGTCAAACTTCCCCAAATAGTTAAAATTTACAAACATCGGAGCGGCGAGGGCATCAGTCTCCTCAGTGTCACCTTGGACCTAACGGCAATAACAATTTACGCTTCATACAGTTTTTTAAAACAGTTTCCGTTTAGTGCGTGGGGGGACGCAACATTTCTGGGTATTCAAACAGTGGCCATCGGTGTTTTGGTTTTACATTATGGTGGTTCTATGTTTAAAGCTAGTTTGTATCTGATAAGTTATTTGGTCATAACGTTTGTTCTGATTAGTGGAATCACTCCTATTGAAGTTTTATGGACTCTTCAAGGATTTAACATCTTTATAGTGGTGAGTGGGAAATTGACTCAAGCACTGAGCAACTACAAAAATGGGAATACTGGACAACTTTCAGCGGCGACTTTGATAATGTTGTTTGCTGGGTCTTTAGCGAGAATTTTCACGTCAATTCAAGAAACTGGGGATAAAATGGTTATTTTGACGTATATAGCTTCAACTTTGGCCAATGGGGTTTTGGTGGCACAGTTGACATATTACTGGAACGCCAGTCCTCAGAAACAGAAACAAAAATCGCAATAAGTTTGATTGTTATAAATATGGTTTGGTTAGTGTAATGGTATCTCGGTCTTGTGCATGCAATTATGTAAATATCTGACCTGTATATATCAACGTCTTTATCAGTGCGCTTGGCCTGATAGTTGAATGGAAATTCCTTAGTCATTCAACTAGGTTTAAAAT
The DNA here is from genome assembly GCA_029298725.1 of Gnatocerus cornutus. Lineage (NCBI taxonomy): Eukaryota > Metazoa > Arthropoda > Insecta > Coleoptera > Tenebrionidae > Gnatocerus > Gnatocerus cornutus. The sequence continues at coordinate 13,040,508 of CM055513.1, forward strand.
ATGTCCCTGCGTGACTTTAACATGTAGCCTTTAAAGTAAATTCCTTGTGGTTGTTTTTATAATGTTGGAATAAATATTGTTACGAATTCAATTGTATGTATTTCAAACTTCACTCACAATCATTCTGAAGAAGACAAGTAATATATGCAATTTGAAATACCTTTCACAGCATGTATACCACCAACAATACGTTGAAGTGTACATCTCACAAAAAAAAGGTGATTTATGTAAAAAAAACTGGGATGACAATAATTCGCGTATCTTTTTAGGGAACACGATTCTGAAATAAAACAGACTCAAATTTTTAGTATGTTTATGACTTTGACTTTTTAAATGGAAAGTTGCTGTAAAGTCAAAGCCATACACACATTAAAATTTGAGTTCACTATATTTGAGTAGCTTGTATTTTTTGTAAATTTAATCTATTTTTGTTGTGATAATAATGATAAAACTGTGTTTTTGTTATTCTTTGTTCTCTTGAAAGTGTAATAGCAGTCAGGGGGCGTATTGTATTGAGTATTGAGAATTAGCGAATCATTAAGAAATAAGTAGTGAAGAAGTTCTGCAACCGGTTATTTTTTTTGCAATAATTTCAATAACACCCTGTATAATTAATACCGAGTTTAATACGTAGAATACAATGTAGTTTAAACTGCTGCTACAAAATATTCTCATGGGAGGTTTTGTTTAGGAAAAAACTAACAACAAGCGATACTTAGTTTAAAACGCGTGAATGTTTCGTTTAATTATAAATTAGCTATATCAAATCAATAATCAGTGGAGCAATAGTTATTATTAGGCATATAAAACATTGAATTTTTACATGGAATTAATTAATTTTTAATATTATGTATTGTAGAAGAGTAAAATAGCACATTTTGTACACGCAAAAAAAGTTTTTTAGAGATTATACTTGAATATAATACAAGATTTTATCCACAGCTTCGGTTAGCTGCAATTAAAGCATTAAAAGAATTGACAGATGTGACAGCAGTGATAAAGTTTTAGCATTTAGAAAGCAATGCTTGCGTCGTTGTTACAGAAATGTGACATGACATACATACAGGTGTCCCAGATCTCGTGACCCAGAGAAAAAAGGCTTATAGAGGCAACAATTCTGAACTTAAATTAAAACGAAAATTTTTTAGCTTAAAAAATAATCGAGTTAAGACGAAAAAACGGTAGCCAATCCTCAAGGTGAACAGAATTTGAAAATCGGTAACTATGGACGCATACTATCATTATAGGTCCGATGAACATTACACTCTCGTTGTCTTGGATATTTTACTCCATCTCTACAATAAGCTTCCAGGATTGGTTGTTAATTTTTTATCCTTTCTTGAATACCATTCAACTTAATCAATTTTTGTTTTGAAATTTACCATCTGAATTGCTGTCGGCAACCTTCCTTCCTCTATGGATCATGAGTTCTGGGACACCTGTATAGGTGTTCTAAAATTGCCCCACAACAAACATGCGGCAAGATAGAACTCATTATGAACAATAATTCCCTTTAATAAAAGTTTATTTTTGTCTTCTTTAATTTGGTAACAATTTGGTCCAAAATGTTTCAATGGTCGCGCTGTATGTTGCGAGTGGTTATAACATGTCTAAAGTTTTGCCTAAGGGTTGACTTTTGATTTCATAAACGTAAAAATTGGTAAAATGTTGTCAAATTATCTCTGATAAATGTTCCATTTTTTTTTAACTGAGTTTATCATTCTTTGTATTTTTTTGCGGCAACTTTGGAACATTCTTTATCAATAGAGAGTAAAAGGGTACTTTGCCTCAAATGGATGAGTGCGTAAAGGTTACTTTATTAGTGGGGTTTGTATGAAGATGCGTTAATTAGGTACCATTCAAGGGAGTGAAGTTTTGCAAATTATAAAAATAAATGACGAATGTATTTTGGACGTTTTTCTAAATCGAGATGGCGCAAATTAAGCAAATCTAAAATTTTAATTAAAAATTGATATAAAAAACTATGTATGTATGTAGTTACTTCTCCATTGTGTTATTTTTATTACACATAGAGGAAAGCGGGGCATAATGATGCCTCGGTATAAAACCATACAATACCTATTTCTGTTCTGAATTAACTTTTTTCTTTTGCATTTTTCATAATATTTAGACATTTTTTCAGAAAATCTTTCCATAAAAAATTGGCAAATTAGAGAACAAAAAATTTAATTTTCATCGATTAATCCCACTTTCCTCTACCCTATGTAACGAGCTGACAAGAATTTAAAAAACACTGAACTTTGAATGTGCACTATTATTGAGGAGTATTTAATAGGAATTTTCCGACAACTTAATGATGTGATAAATTTAGTACAAAATGGAGATTACTTTTGTACGTACCTATTGATTAATGAACTGGTTCGTTTTAACGGTTCATTATGGGCATGTTTTATGATAAACAAGCAAATTAAATACTCCAACGATGCGTACAATGTTTCTTAAAAACAATTAAGTGTGTATTTTTGATGTCATTTATAAATGTTTGTCATCGTTTAACATTTTATAGCAATCTAAGCATGCAAAGAAAATTATTCCTGTGTCGTCAGAGAATGAATATGAGAAAAGATTGTAGATATACAAAAAAGTTATTTAAGATAAAACTCATAATAAAGGAAGTGTGTGTTAATCCGGTAAATGGCACAGTCAAAGAAGATTAAGATTTGTTTTTCTGTGTTTTTTTTTACTCGATTTTTATTCTTTTATTCCGTAAAAGTTTCAGTGCTTTCTTTTCTTGCCGTTTTTATAGACTACAACATTGCAAATTTAGAATAAAAATGCATTTTTAAATAACTAAATATAATAAAGGACTCGAAACCTAAATACCTACATATGTGAGGCCAACTTAAAAAAGACAAAGCGAAAGAAAACAAATCGACTAATACAGAAGGACAGAGGTCACCATTACTCAACCTACAAATTAATTAACAACAATTGGGACACATCGACATTATTAAATATTTAGAAGTTACCTAGTATTCAATGGAAAATGATATACAATATACAACACATTAATTTAAGAAAAGTAAATCTGCAAATCTGTAAAAGTTTACTTTAAACACTGTCACTGGATATATGTTTTGTTATTCTCTAATTTTTAAAGGTTCTAAATTATGCAGGCAATATTTTATATACACAATTTTTACTAGTTAGTTAATTGCTACCGTTCGAAAATTGATTCAGTGGCTTAAACATGATCATTACATATACTATAATTTTATTTCGATTTCTCAATTCTCTTTCAAAATTATTGATTCTTCACAGATAATAACAAGATATTAAATGCTATTAACGTCCGCAGCACACAAATTAAATTTAATTATACCGTTGGCATTGCTAAAAATTACATTTTAGCGTCATAGGAATTCTACTACTGACGGTGACGCACAATAATGAACGAAAAAAATTATTGACATAATATGATCAGTTTTAAACGCAATATTATTCTGATTAAGATAAAAATAACGTACAACGTTCTAAACGTCAAGGTTTAAAAGAAACATTTCCGTTTAGGTTCTTTTTGATCATCAACCCTCGGTAAAACCAACAGTAATTATTTTGTTTTGCCTAAACGATAGATAATACCATTTGCGTTTAATATTATGCTTAGATAATCCTGTTATTTCGTTTCCATATTAATATACATTACATTTTATCTCGTTGTAAACACGAAAAACGGGATGATAGTAATTTAATAAAGCAGCTTTGCACATGACGCAATATTTCACAATTAACACGTAAATTACAATTTTACGTAAAAAAAATTTTACAGCGAAGGAAAGTTGCTTAAATTTTCCTAATTTGAATCAAATGTCTCTTTAATTATTCTTGGGAAAGTTTCTACTCGGGTTTCCACGGGAACACGAAAAAGTCGGAGAGAAACAGCGAGTTCTTCCTTCTCTTAAATTATGTCATGGTTGTGAGCGCACCTTTACTCAGTCATCGGTGTTCAGCGTTGTATGAATAAATCACGAAATCGAAAGTTCGCGTTCATTTAGTCGTCGTTTGGATACTACAACAATAAAGTGTGTTCTCGTTATCATGGGCAAGGATACCACCGATAGCCATCCCGATTCGTCCGGAATTAGTATTATTTATGTTCCTGTTACACCTGACAGTAAGTATTTATCAATACATATAACTATTTATTTTAACGAGGCAACAGTAAAAGTGATGGGAGTTAAGTGTTAATCGCTACATTTATTAATTAAACGGTTTTTAAAAACACGCTGGTTAGTGTCAATTGCGTGTTTTATTACTTATTTCAATTTCTGTCGAAATCAACCGGTTAAACAGCAGCGTTCTAGCTAATTTATTAGGCGATTTTTTTGATTGATTGTTTTCCGGTGATATAGCTCAATAAATTTAAATTATGCATTACTCATTATTTAGTTTATACAGTAGGAATCTTTGGGTCAGTTTTCTCAAGTGTTCCGTAAATGAAGCACTAACAATGATTCGTGAAGAATTAAATTGTTTCCTTTTACATATTAAATCGTTGGAAATTTATTTCCGCGGTTTCTAGTTTCCACGTGGATAAAACAATGGTTTCTTGTAATCGTTGTTAGATGGTTCTAAAATTTCACTAGTTTTACAATTGCACACATACATTTACAACATAAAAAGGTAAAATTTGCAGGATAAGGAGAAATAAAATTTTCCTTCTGCTTTGAAGATTTGTCAGTGACCTACAAAAACCAGTTTCAATGAGATATCAATACAGACATGCTTATGCTTTTGTTTGGACTGAGTAAAATTTCTAGTTTTTTTTTAGCCGAATGGAGGTTATTCAAGTTGTTTTCTAAAATTTATACTTATTTTGCAAAGTTTGATTTGGAATTGAATCTAACTATGCTTTGCGAAATCTTATTTGATTAATCTTGTGTCCGATTTCTTCCAACTTGACAAAATTTTACTTTAATTGGTTCAAAACTTCCTAAATGGACTAAATCTATAACTTAAATCTAACCAAATTTGGTCCAAATAAAGTGTCTGTTTGTACTCAATATTAAGATAAATTTAATTAGACTGAAGTAAGTTCAAACTTCTGATTTCTATTTAGGTGATAACTAGTTTCCCGGTAGAAATTTGATCGTATTGTGGGTTTATCGCTTCCGCAAAACTAAGATGAACTCATGCAAAAATTTCTTGCGTTTTAAACTAATTTCATAACGTAATTATAATATGTGTAGGTATTATTCTCTTATATCTCGTACTTTTACTTTTTTATGAACTCGTGAACTTTTTCTGTCTGCGCTGTTTTTTAATGTCTCTATTTTGACTTTTTATTTATTTCATTTTTAAGTCGCAAAATTTATTGAGAAATTGTTTGTCTGAATTTCTTGGTCTTGACCTTCCTAATAAGGTTAAGCTTCCTAACTAATTAATATTATGCATTAAGTTGTTTATTTACTTCAAAGATGAACTGATAAAACATGCAATTTCAGCACTTGAGTCAATTCTGTTCGAAATTCATTTTATCTCAGTTTGTTTCATGTACTCAAGTCTATTATTACTTTCCAGAAATCTTAATTACATCGTCATTACTTCAATGCGCACTCTTACGTTGTTTTTTCAATTTGTTGTAAAAGCATTCCGTGTTAGTATTAACAGAACAATTAATAGACACTATGTAAATAGTAGGTACATTTATTTTTGGACCTTTGCTGGTAATTATGATAATTTAATAATATGTACGTGTAAACAGTCTCTTTAGTGTTTTTCCTATCAAAAGGAAGCCAACAAGTGTACAGTCTATAAAAATAACAATACCCTTAATATGACGCTGTGAATTAATTAATCATTTATGTTAAAGCAGTCTATTATAACTTCTATTGTGTCTTGTGGACAATAAATGGTTACCTCTTACCATATATACGGAGTATTTTAAAACCGCAACTCAATTCTTGACTTTTTAAATAATCATTTGGAAATTTTTGTTCCAAATGGCAAGACGTGGTCAGGGTTCGGCGAACCAGAAAATTTCTTCTTAGATGGAAAATTTGGTGACAAATCTTTCGACTGTTTTTATGTAATTTTATGTCACTGACAAAGCTGTAATTCTAATCCAAAATACCTAGTCTCTATTCTATACTGACACCGCCAAGCAGTGCATATTAGCAACCAGTTATGAATTAAAACTTCTACAAGGTTAGAGACCTGTAATAACCTTCTGAACAACGATGTTATATATTTTTCATTTCTAATTGATTAGTGGTAAAACCTTTTTTGTTCATTTGACGCACAAAATAAAAACGGTTTAGATGTGACTCAGGGAAATCCCATAAATAGTTTGGGTAACCAATCTCCAAAATACCTAATGATTAAATTTTGTTGTTAAAACTTTCCCACGACTAGATAATTATTTTTTTAATATGGTTTTATAAATACTTGCATTGCTATTTTTGATACAAAATTATAATATAAGAAAATATTTACTTTTTCTCGCTGCAACAATAAATTAATGAGCTCATTTGAAACCTAATGACGCTCATAAATAGAAAGACCAGTGTAAAACATCTCATTACTATCTATTACTAATATTTCAAAGTGCAGAGTTAAAAATGTTACCTAGAAATACTTTATAGAATGCGTAAGAAGAGCGTATTTGTTTTCAGTGAAGTGTGAAAATTATAGTTATTACTGATTACTGATTAGATTGACTCTTATCTTATATGTAGGTATTATAAGCTACCAGTGACAACTGCACTTTTCAGTTTTAATTTAGAATTTAAACACAATAGTTTACAAATATGTAAGTACTTATTTTATTTTATGTTGTTCTAACAATACGAACCAACATTTTTTGTTAAATTTTGAGCATTTGAATTTAAATTTTTTAAGGCATATAGCAACAGGGGTTTATAACATTTAGTTCAACAATTTGACAAAAAAATTTTTTTTTTTCGATATTCTGGCATTTTTAAAACTTATTATCGACAGATAGAACAAATTAATGGAAAGATACGTTTGGCATCTTTCTCTTGTATCTTAAATGATAAACAAAATTCTTCTTGAAAGGGCTAAAAAAGTTAATTTTTGGTTTTTTATCTCTTAAGGCGTTTTCACACGATCACATTTTTTCTCAAATTTTTACTAATAATAAAAATTTGAGAATTTGAGAATTTTTCTTTTACGTTCAAGATTTGTCAGAAAATTAATCCAGAAAAAAATTTCCTGTTTGCTAATCTCCAAAATCAGCGGTTTGGGGGTTTATTTTCTTCACTTGGCGCATTGTTACTGCGCATAATTGTGAAATTGTTTGTGAATTTTTAGAACATATTTTAAAAATTGTTTGAAAATATTTTTTACTCTTTCGCTGTTTGGCACGAGAATATTTGTTTGAAAATAAATTCTTAAGTTTTTATTCGTAATCATTTATTTATTAATTTTGTGACAGATCTTGAACGTCAATTTGCAAAAAAAATTCTCAAATTTTTATTCGTAATAACAATCTTTAAAATGTTTTTGGTTTCTCCAAATAGTTTTTTTTGCTCTTAAATTTTAATTGAACGTAGATAATTTTTTTAATCAAACTTTTGACTTTTTTAACTACATAGTTTACTTTACGATTTTTTTAAATACTATTAAGCATTAAAAAAGAGTAAGTAAATACTTCAACAAGCAAAAATTTTTTTAAATAAATACATAAATTAAAGAGATATCACTGATAACGCTACTTAGAACTTTATAATCAAATTTAATGAAAAAGTTAGAATCTTATAGTTTTCAACTCGCGACTTTTTTACCTAATTTAAAAAAAATATATAATTATTCATTATTATAATTTCTTAATAATACAAGAAATTGTTTTGCCTGCAGGGTGTTTGTCTATGTCACTAATTATCGGACGTTGGTAAGACTTCCTTGAAACAATGGCCAATTCCCACGACCGCAAATTTATCTTTTTCGATTTTTATTGTCAATAGTAGTGACCTCGCTTGTGACGTCTGCTTGATTTCAAGGTTTGTTAATGAGATATTCTAAATTATTATCTTTTCACATAATGCATATACAGGGTGTCCCAGAACTCACGCCTAGCCGAAAAAGGGCGGATGCCGACAGCAATCAGGACGCCAAAAATGCAATTTGTTTTGTCCTGATGTGCATTAAAATTGAGAAATTGCTTAACGAAACTGACCAATCCCAGACGCTCAAGCACAAATAATATTAACGTTGCTAGGTTTCATAATTAAATCCTAAAAAGGAAAATTGATTTGGTCCACTACATTTTTATAACTGACATCTAATGTCAATTTGACAGATAAAAACCACACAATGACGGTTCTAAAAAGAACCCTATTATTACAACAAGAAACAGAACAAGGCACATAATGTAATGGTTAAATCAAATGCTTGAACAAACCACCATTATTTTGGAGACATAGATGAGCTCTTCTAACCAAACTTTGACTTGGTAAGTACGGGTGCCGGTGATCTGTCGCGAGAATTTTTTGTACAGAAGATTTTCCGATTTCTAACTGGCGTGCCACAGTTCAGATACTTTGCGTGGAGTGTTCATCAACCGCTTCCAAAACGGCTTCTTCATTTTCAACAGTTCTGGCCTGTCTTGGTGCTCCACCAACTTCGCGCCGATCTGTTAATAACTGATCAGTGTGTCCAGCCCGAGAAACAACACTAAGAATCGTTTTGTTGTCCGGATAATAATCACGACCTGGAAAACGTCCTCGGTACGTTCTTGCTGCTAATACTAATTTCGATAGCACTCTTCAAAAATAAGACGCATTTCGAGGCATTCTGCCGCCGAGTACTCCTGAACCGTTTTAGGATATTTGTTACCACCAAACAGCAACTAGGAAACCAGCAAGCAAGGAAAACCAAAAGAAACGCCGTTTCACACTCCACTTGGATTTTCACTGTGTCAGTTGTCCTCCAGGTGTGTCTCTTGTCATTCAACGCTCGTCAACCAGTAGTCTTCAACCCTCTAGTCAATTTCTAAAGTACCCTGAGCCGTTTCTGCACACTAAGTTCAATATGAGTTAGATTTATTGAAGCCTGTCATTCTAACGTCAGTGAAACTTATAGTGGACCAGATTGTTCATCCAAATTCAAAGAAGAAAATTTAAACTGGTTTCTTAGCAACACGCCAGTGTATCCTCCAGACCATCTCCACGCGACCTTGTGATTGGTCAACTTTGTCATGTCTTTTCTCAGTTTCTGTTGGAGCTGGAACTTTTTTTTCAGCAATTTACACATTCACACCTTTTCCCGATATCCCCGGTTTTCGGCTAGGCATGAGTTCTGGGACACCCTGTATTGTGGTTTTAAACAACGTAATTCTAAATTTCTGGGTTTATTTAGGACTACTCAATTTGATAATTACTTGTCAAATAAAAATGTACATTGTGTGGTACTTTTGGAATAGTTAGTACCTAATTACGAATTAGTTTTGCTATTTAGTATGTAAACGATACTGTATGCGTACAATCGGGCAAAGTCTATTCGGTTAAACATTGTATCAATATTAATTGAAGTCGATTTCAGTTTTCTTCACTTATCGATAAATTGCAAGTGTGCAAGACCTGACGATCATGACCCACATGGCTGTTTTAAATATTCAAAATTGGCATGAATGCAGTGAGCTGATGGACGCCGTGTTTTCCCAGTAAATTCGTTGGAATAAAAAATATTTCAAGCTCATGCTAGCTTTTATGATAAAATATAAAGCCTTAGCCACAAAAATTCCTAGTAGTAAACTTATAAATTTCGAATTTTTGCTATTTAACATTAGAAACTGGTAGAAACGAAATAACAGTACGATAAACTAATCGCAAGTGAGTCAATTGTCTTATCATTTCCGCGACTAGTTAAGGTTATGAATATTACTCATAGCTAAATAATAAATACTAGTCAACAAATTTTGAAAAAGTTGTACTAGAGAAGTGGAAAGTTGGCCTTTTGATTCAGAATCTGAAGTGCGTTTTGCAGGAAAGAACAGGATGTTTTTTTAAAACAGCGCGTTCAATTTTGTTTTTTTAGTTTTGTTTAACAACAATTTAACAACATGCAGAGTTATTTTTTCCCAAGATACAAAATTAACGCAAAATCGACTTACTGATCTTAAAAATTGCTTTAAAAATTTTATTGACGATTTATACCAACTTGACGAGACTTTAATTTCATAAAGTATTTATAGGACAATACGACAATGCAAATTAAAGTAATCTAGCAGCATTATACAATCCTTTTGGAACTAATAGTCGAATTAACTGATTTAACGCAAAAGTAGCAAAAAATCGCTAAGTAAGAAGTCAGAAATTTATTTGGCTGTTTTCCACGAAGAATACATACTAACGGTTATCGCTGTTATCAGTATTAGAGGAGGTAAAACACGGCCAACAGCATAAAAAACCCGTAGTAAATATCACAGCTATTCTCAGTTTTGTTTAAATTTAGATTGTCAAAATTTCTTTATCTAATAGGCATTTATTAGGATTTTTTTTGTCTAGTACTTTTAAAGTAGTTTTTTGATTTTTTAAAGTAAGACGTTGTTATAAAGGATGAGATCAAAAAAGGCATTCATTTAAACTAATGAAGCAGTGGAAATTTATTCTAAAGTCCGTACACACGTGTATTTTGGGTTGCATGTCCGATTCGAATCAACTAACATTAACAACAAAATAATTATAATAGTTTATCATGATTACTTCTATTTTAAACATATTATACCGATTTATATAATGTTGAAACTAAAACGTAGATATAAGTTAGTTCTTCCATTTTCTTTCTTTAATGACAATGTGATACCTACATGAGCAAAGAATAACAAATTTTATTGTGCATCATGTGATATAATAATTTATCAATTATCATTAACACTTTGATAGTGCATCTTCTAAGAGTGGGGAAATTGCAGCGAGTGACCAATGACGACCACTTTATTATTTTAGTCAAATACGGGAATTATAAAGTGTAGTGTCTTATGTTGTCTTCGAGAGTTGGTACATTCGGTAGATCTCAGTGCAACAACGTATGGTTTAAGTGAGATATTTAGTTAATTTTCTATATTTGGTAAGCAAATATTTATGGTTTTTATGCATGTGAAAATGACGCTTATAAAAATTATGAAATAGTGTTCATAGGTTTTTTTTCTTTTCTTGTAAAATTAAAACAAGTCTTAATTGAACTGTAGAGTGATTCCTACAGCATTTATGTATTTTTAGTAAAAAATTCAACACCTTACTTAAATGAAATTTTTCATAAACTAGGCTTTTTTTCCCAAATGGAGGTACAACAATTTGTTTTGTCTTAAGTATTTAAATCTCGTTTGTGTTGATTCATATCAATCAAAATGTTGAACTTTGTTAATTCTATATTCTTCAAGGCAAACTTTCAAAAAAGCTTTCTAGACAAAAAAATAAACAAGGTCATAATTTGAACAAGACTTTTATGGCGTGATTCTTGGCATTAAGTTTTGTTGGATTATAATAAATAAAAAAAACTAGGTAACAAATTTTGGCTGAAATTGATTCTGAATCTGAAGACTGTTTTGCTCGATCAAGTCAGAGATATTATTTGTAAAATATTTTTTTTAGCACACCGCGTTTACTTTTGTTTTTTTCTTGTTTTGCTTAACAACTTGTCAAATTAAGAAACTTGATTATAATATGTATATTATTCAGAAGATAATTAAATAAGTTTTTTAAAGAATATTTTGAGAAAACCTAATGAAAATTTCGAAAAACGGATAGAGAACTCGCATAGAAATTGATACATTGATTGTTTAATGTAATAGGTCATTATAAAGGTTGAGATCTTTGCTTTCTAACGAGGTGCTGAATATGTTATTATCTTTTTTCATTTAAAAGTGATTTTTAGAAAAAATTACATTATGTTAACTTTCGAAGTTCTTGTAAAAAATTTAATTTGAAACGACACGAAATTGTAGTTTTTTGATAAATAATAATTTAACTGGTTACAATAAGAGATCATATATAAAAATTATGCAGCAACTGTTAAAAAGTTGTTGGTCGAGTTTTTATATTGTAAATAAATATGAAGACGTTTTTTAAATATTTTTTTTGCCCCATGCTAAATTTTCGTAAAATTGATGATATTTTTATGGGTAACTACTACCAGATTGTCAGGAAAAAAGTTCAAGTGAAGGTGCAAAAAATATATGTTTAGTGAGATCTATTTTTCCATTTTCTGCTAACTGTTTAATAGATTGGCCATTATTTGTGTTTAATAGAGTTAACTATTGTCTTTCTCAAAAAATCATGTACAATTTCTGTTAAACAGTTTCATCCTATAATTTTTTGGTTCATAAGCATTATCAAGAAGTTTTCTAAAATATACCTATTATTCTGGACTACCTTAGCAATAAAGCCAATTTAAAACTCAATTTGTGAATAGAAATTACAATTCTGGAAGTAATTGAATTCATTTTTTAAATGTAAGAAATCGTCAAAAATAACAAAACGTTTTCATTTTTGTCAAGGTTTTTTGTCTTGTAACTTCCAAACAATAAAAGAAAGGCATTTGTCAGCGCGTCAAAAACGCAAGATTTTAGTCTTTTAAATGATGCACTACAATGAAAAATCGATGTAATAATTCAGTTTTTTTGGAGCATGAGATCAGTCTTTCAAAAATATCGTGGGAAGTACTAACTTTTGGTACTAACACTAGTGATGAGTTTTATACGTCGTTATAGGATCTTATTAAATTTTGGCTTTTTAAAACAGTGTCGAGAAATTCCATAACTGCAAGTTTTCAAGAAAAACTGAAGAAAATCAAACATTATAACCTAAAAAAATATTTTTTAAGAATATCTTTGAATCCGAATCTGATGGAGGAAATGGACTTCAGATTCGGAAAAGCGAATTTCAGATTCCGATTCAAGAGGTCATTCAACTTTGGAAATGTTTTTTCTTTTTCAGTACATACAATCTTTTTTTAAAATTTATTGATTAGTGTAATTAGTAAAAATAAAAGGAGCCGCTGAAAAAGCTGCAAACTTTTTAAAGTAAAATTCATGTTTTATTGCAATTTTTTAAGATGATTCTTAGCAATTATGATTTTGATGCCCGAACCAAGACTTCATGGGCTGAAGAAGAAGAAAAAGAAGGGTAGAGTAAATAATAATAATAATATCCAAAGAACATAATATCATAGTTATAAATTATTATGATTGCCAATATTATATTAGTTTTATATTTATAATGATTATCTACATATAAAAGTTAATTAATTAAATTATAGAAATTGTTTTTTTTAACTTGATTCTAATAATGTCAATTTCTTGAATTTACGTGATTTTGTAAACAATTTTCATGTTTACCAACATTTAGAAGCTAAAATTGATTAGATTATTTATTATTTCACAACGCAACTAAAAGAGAAAGAGGTTTTAGAACTCTTTTGAGAAACAAGAAATTTGAATGTTTAAATGACTGTTAATTGAGTCAAGAACAAACTTAAATATCTTAAACGACACTCCAAATTTCTAAACAGTAATGTTTTCATTAAAAACCAGTTTTTGTAAATTGTAACTCGTTCATATACAAACCAATTAAAACAAAATTACCACTCTTTTCTCCACAATATTTCCAATGATTGTTTTTAAAAGAAACGAGAACACTTAGTCATTCAGTATTTATTTACCACACGCACATCCGACCTTCATCTTTTCATTAAAACTTACACAATGTTATGCATCACGATTATTAAACAGATTTACGCAAGTATGAAACAATCAATTTAAATCTCTTATCGAAAAACTAGTAATTTAATGCGCATGTCAGAAGATTTTTCTGGCTCCCTCGAATCGGATAATCCAACAGACTAGTCGGTATTCTGCTTATAAAGTGTTTGTGTGTGCTAAATTTGGAGAAGCCTAAAGCAAAATGTCGAGTGAGTTACACGTTTGTTTATGCCGAATTTGTCTGTATGTTTAGTGTTTTATATTGTCCACAGTTGCTATGTTTACACGGTTTGTTGATTGAAGATTGAGATAATAGGAAAATATCGGCTCGATATTTGTTTCTGCTTATTCTTTATGTTACATTTTTAAGGTGTAATGTTAAAGTAAAAAATAATGTAAATAATGAACTAATGAATATATTCATTTCGAGTTTAAGTGGTTTTTCTGTTTTTGCCACACAATTAAGAATGTAATGTTAATATTATCTTCACTACAACAAAACAGTTTTGGTTTATTTCAGTATCTACATTGAAAGGTAGTTACGATACATGCTTCGAAAATTTGAAAAACAATTTAAAAATTTAGAAATTACGTATGGGATTGTTTTTGATTTATACAAAATTTTCTATGTGTTGGTTCTCAAGAGCAAAAGAATAAAAATATCTGGAAACCAAAGGATATTAGAATCAGTAATTTTAAGATATCGTCATTTGAGCATGTAAAATCGTATCAAAATTTTTATGTTTTTTTTATTAAATGTATGTGAAAAATCTAGGAAAATATGCATAATATACTGGAGATTTTTTTACATAAAAAGCAAAAACCCTAAAATCTAGGATGGAATTATTTGATATTATTAACTACAAATAAGCAATGATTAGTAGAGTTTGGTGACTAAACGTTTGTGGAGAAGGTAAAATGCCGATTAATTAAATGATCAGAGTCAATTAAAAGTAAAAGTATTTTTGAGAAACTAAATAAACGTATCTTGACCAGTTTAATGTTTGTCTAAACTGCACCTTTTGAACTAAAAATATCACTTTCTGTTTCTATTAATAATTCTCTGAGTTATTTAGAGATATATCATGAGAAAATAGCTAATTTATTCTAAGAAGTCATTGTTCGAATTTTGCTTCAAGATTTCTCACGTGACTCATTGAAATTTGAAATTTAAATTTAGGGTATTTAAGATCCTATTTTTGTTTCTACTACGAAATTTTATCTCGTTATAGCATAATGAAAAATCATGGCCATTTATTACAATCAAATTATTCACACTTATTGAAAGTCAGTTGGAGCTTATAAACAAATCTTTTTTTGATTCTTATGTAATTTGTACCTAGACTTAGAATGACGTAAATCTGTCAATTATCTCAATGCCAAAGTTATTCAAATAGTAGGATGACTCTGTTGCTGCGGTCAAATTCCGACTATTCTAGCTAAAAAAGTGGGTATCTTTACAGAGGAAAAATACTCTTTGTGTGGGTTTGAGAAAAAGTTGGTATTTTACCTTTGAATGACAATGAAAGAAAGAAATTTGTGCAATGTTTAACTTGAAACCGTATTATGATAATGAGATGTTTAATTTTACGATGTTTAGAACATTTCCATTAGCAAAAGACAGTTATGTTAAATTATGTTCTAATGCGTTATGTAAACAGTGAGTGAACACGAACTTGACCACTATTCAACAGCTTTCTAAATTTTTTCAGGTGCAAATGACTATTAGGTTGTTATTATTAATTGCTCCTGGCAATACTCATTTAAGCATTTTCTTTGTTGTAAAATACTATCGGTCATTTATTAACAGTTGAGAGAAATTAGTGAAATTACATAGAATTACTTGAAATAGTGTCAATTTGAAGGACATATTGAAATTAGAAATTATAAGCTTCGTAGGTTGTCTTTACGTTTTAGGCTTCTGATGTTTTCAACTTCACACTTGTTTAATTTTTAGGTTTTTAGATCTCAAGTTTTCAGAGTCAGCTCGTATTTAGCTCACGTTTTCAGTCTTGGTTTTGCATACTCAGAAGTGCACAATTTTATCATGAAAAGTTTGTGAAATGCATCAACATCTAATTACCATAGTTTTGTTAATTCCAAACAAATGTAAATAAATTAACACTAAAAAACTATCACTACCTTACTAGTAGATTAATTCCAACTCATGTTTTAATTATTGTAAAATTCTAATTGCTGGATAACTAGCAAAACGTGCAGTCATTTAATATTTGACAAATTTTCAAAGGTTGTATTTTTGAGCAATTTTTATTTTAAATAACGTCGCGTGCGTTTCAAAAATCGTAAACTTGTTCAACTTGACATTGAGTTCTTGGTAATGTAATTACACAATAATTACTGAAATTATGAAGGCTACAAACTCGCAATAAATATAAAAAATCTATTTTATGTGACTTGATGGTTATACTATCAATTAATGTGTTTATTGTCGTTTCGCATTAATAATTTATAGATGGAGTTTTATTGAGTGTCTTAAGACAGGGTCACTTGCAACAAGTTCGACTTTGGTCTGGTTTCTTTCTTTGGAGGAGAATCTATAAGGACGTTGAAACATAATTCGTTTTTATTTACAGTTGCTCCAAGCATGTTGTCTACTATGAAACAGCTCCCCACTGTCCAGATAGGGGACTACAATCTTCACTTGGAACTAGAGGAATTGTCACCAGAAGTTAAAGAAATTGCTAGGAAAGAACTAAGAGAAACGCCGGACGTGTCGAGGGAAGCAGTGATAGCTCTTCGAGATCTTTTAAAAGGTAAAACACTTCATTGTTGGAAGTTTTTTTAATGTTTGTTAATATTTTTAGAGGAAAAAGATTTGTATGTACCCTTAGACAATGATCAATGGCTTATTCGATTTTTACGGCCTTGTAAATTTTACCCAGAGAGTGCCTTGGAACTCGTAAGTACATTAAAAGAGTTGTAAACATTAATGCAAATATTTTGTTGAGTTATTTTACAATATTATAAACCTAAATGGTTTAATTCATCAACTTAAAAATTAATTTGAAAGATTTAAAGCACCTGAAGAGTTAAAAAAAGTCTAAATATGGACTTGTAAATGTTATTAAATTAAATTTAAAATATAGCAATTCATTGTAATTAGAACAGAACCCAAAATGAAATTTTAATATTAAATTACTTTTTTACAGTAAGGCAGAATATTTAATAACCAACCTTCATCTATGGTAATGATTAAATAATTTTTCTACACTAATTTGTCTGCTATTATACAAATTATATTTTTGGCCTTCAATACATTGTTGTTCATGTTTTCTTCAATCATTAGCTTGGCGTTAATTAATTTTAACACTTTTGTCATGCAAATAAGTCTGACTTGTCAGTTTATCATTACTCAATTTCTTTATTTAGATTAAGCGCTACTACAGCTTCAAAGTAAAACATTCCGACATGTACAATGGCTTAATTCCAAGCAAGGAAAAAAACATCTTCGAGCAAAATATCCTTACAGTCCAACCAAACAGAGATCAACTGGGAAGGAGAATACTGATACTTGAGTTAGGAAGTACGTTTAATTCCTTTTTTGTCTTGTTGAGTATTAATTCTAATGTAATGCAGAAAGATGGAAAACCAGCGAAGTAAGCTTAGACGAGGTCTTCAAAGGCGCCGTACTTTTCCTCGAACTTGCCATGTTGGAACCGGAAACGCAAGTGTGTGGAGCTGTCGTTATATTCGACATGGATGGATTGTCTTTATCGCAAACTACAAAATTCACGCCAATGTTTGCGAAGAGAATCGTTGATTGGTTACAGGATAGCGTACCACTTAGAATTAAAAATATCCACATTGTTAATCAGCCCTATATCTTTAAAATTGTATTCAGCTTATTCAAACCGTTCCTTCGCGAGAAGCTAAGGAACAGAATTATCTTCCATGGGTCTGACCGCAAGTCATTGCACCAACACATGAGCCCGAAGAACTTGCCAGAATGTTACGGGGGTACTTTGAATTTGCCTCGAATTAACGGACCTCAGTGGTTGGAACTTTTGCTGCAATGTGATAAGGAATACGAAGGTATGACCCTAATTTTATTAGTGACGTCAATAATAATTGTTGTGATTTCCAAGAAGCGCTTTGCACTAAAAATTAACATAACTTTGTCACTATTAAAAGTGCATAAAGATGTCTTGAGTGGTATGAAAATAATTGCCTGAAGTTATCACACGTGTGGCTGAGTAAACAGTTTTTAATGTGTGTATTTACTGTTTGTTTAATTACTAATTGAGTGTGTTTTGCAGCCATCAACAGTTACGGGTATAACAAGAAGATAGAAAAGTAATGTGAGATATTCTATAGAGATAAGTAGAGTTTTGGGTGTTAGAATTTGTTTATATTGTTAAAATGGATGTTGAGCTGTATTTTATTATGTAAAGTTTTTTACTGCGATTGTATTATTTATCAAAAATAAAATGATTTTAACTGTGTTTGTTATCAAAGAATTTCCCTAAAATTTTCCAAATGAAAAATTCTGAGATTATTGTAAAAGTTACATAATATGATGACCCGGCGCATCCACCAATTTTGAAAAACTATTTTTACTAAAATTAAATCTCCTATTAAAGTTCTGAAATTCTTTCAAATTCTTTAAACTTTTGTCAAAATTGTCAAAAACTGCAGTGACAATGTCCGATCATTCGTTGATTTTCCCAAAAACAGAAGCATCCTCCACTTCTTACACTATGCAGAAACATACAATAGACGCGAAGAAACAAAGACCACAACAGGAAATAATAATTCGACCTTACTGTCAAGTTTTTACTGAGCAAAGAAACATAAAACTGAATCAGCCATATGTAACTCCCACTAGTCCTTCCTCAGAGGTAATCATCAATGTAAGAATTTTTCCTGAAGTGGCCTTCTTATTTCTTAAAAAAAATATTTAAGTCTTCGAACAAAATGGGAAGTTGTATTACTTTTGCATCTGATCCAGCTAGAGTTGACGTTGAGAACAAGTATTCCATGAGTTCTATGAATGATTTGTTTACCACAAGCTTGAGGAATAAGCGGAATCGAAATATTTTTACAAGGAACATATTTTTTGTTTTAGGAACGCAGATGTTTTGTTTGTTTATGATTTTCTTGCTGTTGGTGCATGAGTAAGTTGACTATTGTGTAAAGTAATTCTGATCTGATTCTTCGTTTTCAGAAATCGTTTTCAGGCCCAACTTTTAATGAACATGGTCCCCATTCTTTCGACTTTGACGTAAGCAAATTTGTGGTACTGAAGGTACTAATTTATTTTATTTCCAGCTTATTAATCACAGTATTTATTCTTCTTATGTTTGCTTTTTTTACCTACGTCCTCAAATTCAAAGCTTTTCATTTCTCCCTTCTGGTTTTAACAGTAAGGTTTCTGAAACACTTATTCACTTTGCAGATATTTTAGTTTCTAGACAGCAGCCATAGCGACAATCTATGCCACTATCGCCGCTTATTTTGATCTCACAGAAATATTTTCGTACATAACGTTAAACCTTGCTTTAGCGTTTTTTATTTTTGCAATATTTTCTTTACAGCACAAGGTAAAATTAGAATTTGAAATCCAATCAATTCATGTTTTTTCCAGTATGAAACAACTCGTATTGGTACATTTGTTCTGATTAATAGTTTTGCTTTTTTTATAAGTGTTGGATCATCAATTCTCTTTTCATTTATATCAGTGAGAAATCTATCCCTGGTTGCACTAGGAGTAGCTACTACAGTGACTATGTTCGAATTGATAGTACTTTCTTCGATATTTTGTAGTTGTGACTGCTGTTACGTTCTTTTTTAGTTTTTGATTGTTCCTTTGCGATATATTATGCACCAGAAAGACATCAGAGTTGCAGATTATAAATTTGGAGCTTTATTTGTTTATTTGAGCATAACCACGTTTTATGGTCTTAAATCAGTAGTTTCTTGGAGAAGTGAAAAAAGAAGAAGAGCAAAGTGTTAACACAAGTCGAGGGATTTGCGATTAGTTGTGTTCATGTGTGAATTATTAATATACTGAGTTATTGAAGTTCTTGTTGTCTACTCTTCACACTCATTTTCATTATATTATGTAATAATAATTGTAATATTAAAATTCAATAAATTGTTTATTAAACTCATCCAGCTGACGTTTAATGATAGATTTCCCATAATTTCATTTTTTGACTTTCAAGCACCTTTCATATTTTGACATTTTTCACGTCAAAATGCTTTGGTATGGGGGACGAAAAAACAACCGAACCTTCCCCAGAAATTCCTGCCTTTCAACTTCCGCAACCAGAAACCAAAATTGATGTAGACAAATTTATCGCAGCTCCTCGTCTCTTTGAGGTTGCACAGCAAAATCAGTATCGGCAATACCGTCAACAACCTCAGTCCGATGATCCACCTCCGCCATACTCGGAGAACCCACCAGGAGGTAGAGTTGTCTACTACGTGGTAAGTTTTACTAGCAAGCAGAAGAAATAGTTTTTAGAGAAAGATCTTTAGGTCCAACAACCGCCGAATGCAAATCCGGGTCAGCGGGCTTACAGATACAATGGCAACCGACCAAATTCGTTTGAAAATGCTGAAGGCGACGAAATTTTCATATCTGTTTTCGACAGTATAAAAGTTAGGAATCAATTTGTCCAGAAGGTGTATATGATTTTAAGTGTCCTGTTGTTTTTCAGCTTTATGTTTTTACTTATGGTCACTTTTATGTATGTATGTATATATTTTAAGAATATTAATAATAATTTGGGAAAAAAATTGCAGTGACTCGCTCAAACTCTTTATTTTTCGGAACTACTTGCCTCTTTTGATTATATGTAGGTAAGGTCTAAACATTGTTTTTACTTCTGAAGCTCATATATTTTTGCAGCATTGGTTACATATCGATTGCCATTGCCTTGTTTTGCTGTGGTAACTTGAGACGACAATATCCAACTAATTTCATCTTATTGGGATTGTTGGTATAGTGTATTATACAAGGCGATTCAAGAAAAGCGTCGCCAAAAATCTTTAAGATAGATTTATAAATTCAGCAGTCCAAAGTCTTGTAAGAATCCTGGGCTTCGGCAACTGCTACTTCGAGTTTATAAATCGATTTTTATGGTGTGTAATGAGGCGCTATTTGTGAATCACTAGGTACTCAAATTATTTATTAATATAGTTATTTTTAGGCAGTTTTTATGACTGGTATGATATCACCTGTTGTGGCCTTAACACCACCTATTACTGTTCTTATGGCCATCGGTACCACAGCTTTTGTGTGTTTCGTCGTTTCTATATTTGCTTGTCAAACAAAAGTATGAAATTGATCAATTTATCAACAATCAATTTATTTAGTCTTGTTTCAGTGGGACGTTACAACTTGTGCAATGTGCTTCTTCGTGGCCACTATAATTCTTTGTGTCTATGGACTAATACTCATGATACTCATGTTATGTGGCATTGAGTTTGAATTTTTGTATATAATTTATTCAGCATTGGCGGTTTTGCTGTTTTGTGCCGTAATATTTCAATGATTTATTTGTTTTATTTTAAATGTTTTTGTTGTAGTGGTTGATGTATGATACTCAGATGATTATGGGAGGACGAAGGGTCGAGTTGTCCACAGAGGAGTATATTTTAGGGGCTTTAACTCTCTACATTGATATAATGATCATTTTTATGCATATTTTGAATTTGTTAAACGCGTGCTCCAGATAATTTTTTTTAATAAAATTTTTATTTTTTTTTGTTTTGTTGTAATTTTGGTGTAGTTAAATGAAGTAAAAACAAGTTTTTTTGCTCTTGTTTACAGAGTTTTGGGTTCTTAGCAATCTATTTGTTTAAAATTTCAAAAATAAATAGAATGTATAATTGGTTGCATACTCCGCGTTAAGTATGAATGTTTTAAGGTATGAAAATAATCGAAACTACTTTTTGAGTAAAACAAAAAACAAATAAAAATTTTTTACATAATTAAACAATTAAGTTTTTTTGATAATTTATGGTATCTAATTGCCAAAATAAATTATTTTTGTTTCTCAAACGATTTGTTTTCGTGATTCAGATCGTTATGGATATTGTAGCTGCGCGCGTCACTTTCGCGCATGTGTCATTTGTCAAATCAAACCAAACTAGACGTGTATTCGAGACGGACGGTACGAGCGTTCGTCCTTCGCGAATAATTAAGAAATATTCGTTTTTTCTTCTTAGTTATCTAAAATATCTCGTACTGTAAAGACGTGTTTCGCTTCCGCTCGTGCGCCACAATCGTCAAACCGACAAAACCAAATCAGAATTTGAAAAAAATGTCAAAGAAACGTGCTAAAAGCAACACTGACTGAGTCCGTTACAAGCATCCTGTGTTATTTTAACCGAAAATGTAAAGTCCTACGACCAAGAAATTTGAGAATTTTTTGAAAAATCCACCACAATGACATCAATGTACAAGAAGTCATGGAGGCTGCGTAAGTAAAAAAGTTATGAAATGTCAAGTTTGCAGGTTATGTTGTCTTTTCAGAGGAACTGGGGGCCCATGAAGCCAACGTCAATTGTTTGGCGCTGGGGCACAAGTCTGGCCGTGTTATGGTAACAGGTGGTGACGATAAAAAGGTGAACTTGTGGGCCATCGGTAAACAAAGTTGTTTTATGAGCCTCAGTGGTCACACCACCCCCATAGAATGTGTCCAGTTCAATCAATTTGAAGAGCTCGTCTGTGCCGGATCCCGAGCTGGAGCCCTCAAAGTCTGGGACTTGGAGGCGGCGAAGCTCGTCCGCACCCTTAATGGTCACAAAAACGCCATCAAATGCATGGATTTCCATCCTTATGGAGATTTCCTTGCATCTGGGGGATGCGACACGACCATCAAAATGTGGGATAGCCGCAAAAAGGGTTGTATCTTCACCTACAATGGACACAAAGCCACCATCAATTCATTGAAATTCAGTCCTGATGGACATTGGGTTGCTTCAGGAAGTGACGATTCAACTGTGAAAATCTGGGATTTGAGAGTGGGACGCGTGTTGAAGGACTTCGGGGATCATTTGAATTCGGTTACGTGTGTCGAGTTTCACCCCCATGAGTTTTTGTTGGCTTCTGGGAGCGCTGACCGGTCAGTGCAGTTGTTTGATTTAGAGAATTTCACGGTGGTGTCGAGTGAACGAGATTTGGGGTTGGTGAGGTGTATGTGCTTTAATCCTGACGGGGAAAGGTTGTTTGTGGGGGTGAGAGATTATATGAAGGTCGTGGGGTGGGAACCAAATAGACTATATGATTCAGTGGCGGTAAATTGGAGCCGGGTTAGTGATATATCCATCGCACAGAATCAGCTGGTAAGTTTGAAAAAATGCATCAATTTCTAGGGGGTTCCATGATTTCTTTCAAGGGAAAAATATGGTAAAACTTCTATTATGCTACTTATTGGTACCATTTTGATCTAGCACGTTTTTGGGCCTCAAAATTCTCTGTTAATTTGCAACATGTTTGAAAGTTCTTTGGATCTCAGATTTGTAACTTTTAAGATTCATTTTAGATTCTGGAATTCTAAATTCCAGGTTTCTTCCCAGTTCAGTTTTTAGGTTTTTAAGCACTAAAGTTTGCAGGTTTTGAAATTCTCAGATGTACGGGCTTCGAAGATATTTTTTTTAGGTTTTTATATGGCTAGCTTTGTGGTTTCGCAAGTTTCTAGGTTTTCTGTTCATCAAATTTTATCCATTTTAGGTTTTATAGAATGCTGCAAGTTTTCTGGTGTCCAAACGTTTTGGTAATTGGCTAAAAAGAAACGGGACAAAACAAAAACCCACTTCTATGTCAAATCCATTTTAGTTTTGTTTGATGTTGAGCACAAACTTTATTACATCAGAGCGTAAATATGGTGCATAATTTATACATACACCTGTGTCGTTTTCGTTTTTTAAGCAAGTGTTGCGGTGAAAGGAAATCATTTTTAATTACAGAGGACTTAAATGCAACACCAACGCACAGAAGTGTATAATCAAATCATACATAAATTGAAATACGGCCATAGGGTATGAAATGTAGATGAACTATTGATATACAAGACAACAAAATTGCATTCTAGGTATAAACCGTTTAACAAGCGAAATGGGATACAACTTCCGTATATTTACTCTGAAGAGAAAATTTTATACCATAAATTGGCAAAAAATTTCAAAGGTCAAATGATCAGATCTCTCTTTTTCAAAGTTGACTCGTTTAATTGTTACTTTGGCACATTTAAATATACGTGAGTATGAGAGAAATACGGTTAGTTGCATCACCAACCAATATATTAATAAACCCAAGACGTTTAAAGATAGTAACACCGCCGTGGTGCGTTATAATTTTAGAAGAAAAGGTAATTTTAACACTTACCGGGTGGTTGGATACAAGCAGCGGCTAAGCGGGCTTTGGAATTTGAAGAGGAATTTAAGAACTAAAGTATAATTCTTCCAATATGTTGGTAGCACTGAATAACAATTGATGCAACCAAAATATGGAACGATTAGGGCCTGTCTGTTTTTTTTTGAATGATTGGACAGTGCAATAACGGTGGTACCATGGCAATGCATGTTTTTGACAATTCAGTGAAAAAAAAAACACTGTTGGCATGTTTAATTGAAGATTGATTATTGACAAAAACATTTGAAATTAACCCAAAAATCCGTTTTGTACGTGAACTGATTTAATTTAATTGGTCGATTGAATTTCGACAGGGTACACTTAAATACATGAGGTACATATTAAATAGTCATCAACCTTACGAATTCACAGAGAGTAGGAAATTGCAGTTATTAGGTCCTCCACGTTAAGGAGGTCGATCTGTTGATCAATAAATTCAATTTCCCTTACATTGACACCTTCAAGGTCGTACTTTTTCTGAATCATCAAGTATTGTTGTATTTTTTTAAATAGCAGTTAATTAAATGGTGCGAAGATCAAATGGTAATATCCGGTATCATGAAGGTACTAAAACAAATTATCGAGTACCATCTGTGCTCAATGCATCTTTAATCTGCACTTTAATGTATTGGACGACTTCCCACATGGTAATCATCGCATTCTTCTTTTCTGACCATATGTCGCAGACAATATATCGAAAATGTCTTTTCCTCGAACAGCTGACTACTCCACCCAACCCCCAAATCAATAACGTCTTCAAGGTCGAGAAAACCTTTCTCGCAGTGACTTTCGCTACTACTTACCATGTTCGGTGGAAAAGTACCATCAATTGCATGAGTCGACGTGTTTAATAGCTCGTTTCCATTTGAGTTGACGTCTTTCCTTTAAGGATGTGTTCGCATAATGAGATATGGGGGCGCGTTTACGTGCTCTATTTGGTGGCGTTTTTTTCGGTCGTTGGGGAAATTATATGTACCAGTTATCCATCGCGCGTTTAGTGTCTATAAAGTTGGAATATCGCGGAAAGTTGTAATTGAAGGGTATGGGGCTCTACTTTTGGGCTAAATTGAGTTAAGTGCTTCCGTTGCGTGACTTGATGACTGCTGAAGATATCAAGTACAAGAGGTACAAATAAAAACAAAAATCCCTCAAAAATAATCTAGAAAATAAAAAAAAACCGCAATTTTGAAAAGCAATTAAGAGGCTTATTACTTCTGAAACTGATAACGATAAGTCATAAGTGATTTCAGATCTATGTTGTTTTCCACATTTTGTTTCAGATTAACCGTGTGCTTGAAATGACGATTTCAATGTTTCTCTACGTGAGTTTATGAGTCAAGTTTATTTTACCTTGATTTTTATTTTCTTAACTCTTTAGGAAACAATCTGGTTTGACTAAGAGTCCTTTTGGTTTTGTCCCATTTTCTTTCGTGAAAGTACCAACGGTACGCAATGAAAATGTTACAGATTCATTTCATTATCTTACCGTTTAACTGAGTTTTACCGTTGGATAACGACGTCCCACCGGTTGTTCCAATTTCCGAAGGATATTATAATGTCGTTTCTAATTATGGTCAGTTTCTATTCTACCTTTTCTTCTCCGTTTGACTCAACAAGTGATGAAACAAAAGACACTCGTTTCGGTTAATACGCCTATAAATTAACATCGTAAAGATCAGTTTGCGTCATACATATTTGAGAGAATAACTACTGTGTGGTTGTAAACGACAGTTATTTCCATAATAATACTAATGTAGGCGGCACAATCTTGAGAAAATGCAGCGGAAAATCCGCGGAAAAAATCGTAGAGATTAGAAACTATATTGTGGTCACTTTGTCCGAAAAAGGAGATCAAGTTCGTCGACAAAGAAACTGTGACTCATTTGAGTCGTTACCAAGCGTTTTGTTCTTGTTAAATTCGTGACTGGCGATTTTGTAGCTTTGTTTGAAAACGGTTTTTTCATTTCTGAGTATATACATCGTTGGCTTTGTAGGTGACTTTTAGGGGACGGGCGCTATTGCCAGGCGGTTCGGTGATACAGTAGATTCCTTCTATGACGACAATATACATAATTGCATATCTCGTTATTCCGATTAAAAGTGAATCAACTAGTCATACTGTAATCAAATAAATCAGATATTCACTTCTATTTTTGTAAATCAATAACGTCATAAACTTGCTCAATTTACATACTTTTATATTCGGCTTACAAATATGTATTGATATGAAATGCAATCAAAACACACCAACGATTCATCATCAGCAAATATTTAAAATTGTGAAAATTAGGACGAATTTCCGCACCTTAGTAATATCTAATCTTCGCTCATAAAATATTTACAGTGATTCACATAATTCGTTGTTCAGAAGTTGAGTTTTATCTATTTTAGGTGTTGATTTGTCCACGAAAAGAATTATTTTTAGATCTGCTCATCACAAAATCC
The DNA here is from genome assembly GCA_029298725.1 of Gnatocerus cornutus. NCBI lineage: Eukaryota > Metazoa > Arthropoda > Insecta > Coleoptera > Tenebrionidae > Gnatocerus > Gnatocerus cornutus. Next base: position 13,067,018 of record CM055513.1, read on the forward strand.
TTTATCTTTCTACAAGTCTTTCTATGCAAATTAATCAACTGTACTAAGACGCTATCACTAACTGTATTTTGTTCTTAATTGGAGACTAACAGTACGAAGAGATAATTAAATTAGCGACAACTTAAAACTTGAAAAACAAGATTTTTTGTGTGTTGCAAAAAGTTGAGTCGACCAAAAATCAACTTTGGGTGAAATTGTTAAACGACCGACACGTTACTTTAATTGAGTCATTGTTTTTACTGTGACGTATGGAAATATGTAATAAAAATATTAAGTCTCGTCATTATGTGGAGTCAAGAAAGACATTAATTAGTCATTAGAATTAATTGTAGACATTTTCACTTTTCAATAGTCCTAAGACGGTGTGTACTTGGCGGTTATGGCTATTTAAAAATTTAAAGCAGCACTTTTGAGTAGAGTATATCCGTCACTTCATTACCACGAGATTTCTCCTTCAAAGCAAATAAAAACACCTAAAAAATTAATAAATTTGTATAAACACCCACTCGTAGATTCAGTCGCAATTCTTTTTTTCTCTAACCAATCCTAATTAATTTCGTCAACACCAACTGCGTGATTCTTCCTCATTATCGCGATTTCTAACATTTATTTTATTCCTTATTTTTGCAACGCAAACGCCAGAGAAAGTCCTCCATGACCTCCTCTCCTCTTTCACGACTCAGACATTTAAGACAATATGGAGCCGGAAAATTACCACCGCTTTGTGCAAGGGTTAACAACACGAAGACGACCTACTCGAAATAAATATCTACCAAAACATTGAAAGGTGAACGATATGAAAATCGGTCGAGGCGCTGAAATTGAAAGTCATTAACTTCATGAAATGAGGAACGAAAGTTGATTATCGAAAATGTTAATTTTCATAATGACGAGGAAGTGTGGGAATGAAAGATACCAACGAGTACCATTGTGGGTTTTCATGAAGGTATGACGGTGTTGAGGGTCTATGATTTAATGCTGGCACGTCTGCTGGTTTTACTTTTAATCGGGAAAACGTGATATATATTGGTTTGTTATAGAGGGAATCTGTTGTAACATGCCGTGAGATCTCGAGTGAGATCCTTTCGGTTCTTTCGAGTTCCTTAGAATTTTGAAGATTTTCTGTCTTTGCTAGGGTCTTAGATCCTGTAGAATCCTGCACTTTTTTTTTATCGAATGCTTTTATTTTTACAAATATAGGACCGAGTATAGGGCTTTTATATAATTCTCTTTACATACATACTTTCTTTGAATTCTCTTTAGATTTTGTAGAGTTTGTTAGGATTCTTTAGATTTGAAGTTTGCTAGTTTGGGGTTGAGTTAGATTTTGCAGATTCTTCATATTTAGGTTTCTTGGATTCAGGGAAAAGTTAGTACCTACAATTTAGTACGATTTAAATATTTATGTATTATTGCATAAAATATACTTGTGTTATCGCATCACCTAATAATTTGTAGTTACCATTTTAGTAGATTGAGGTTTACAATAAAATTATACAGAAGTTTTAAAGAACCTGTTTTTAGAAGCGTTTAGAATGATTTTGATAGCGATCGATGACTTCTGTTAGTTTTTAACACGGAAAGAAATGGTTCTGGTAATTTTTCTGATTTTTTCTTGGGGTTGCTTTCAATTCCTGTGTTGAAGTGAAAAATATATGCTAAATTACACACAATGGATATTTATAACAATACTAGGTTTTTCCCAGCAAAACAGCTCTCGCTCTCTGCCTTAAAAACAGCAACTGTGTCTTGGGTAATTTAAAGATTTCATGAAACACAGAAAATATAATCGGGACAATGATGAAAACTCTCAATAACTGCTCAAGATGACAGCTTTTTAACCTTACAAATCCTTAGAAATCGTGCCATCACTGCTTCATCTATGCAAAACTTCATTTGCCCCAAGAATGGTACAGTTTTCGTGAAAATACATGGTGAAAAAGTTAGCAGAACAAAAGCTGGCATTTGGAACTCCAGAAAGAGGTCTTTTTTTAACCCTAGACTGTTAAAAAAAAAAACTAACATTTGCACAACAAAATTTGTATTGAACTGTGAACGACTAGGGACTTGTACTGATTTCTGACGATGCTAAGTTTTGGTTGTAGAAGAGATTTAAGACAACAAGAGTGTATGGACGCTATGGATAATGATAGGCTCAGTGTAATATCGACGTACGTAATAGTGGAGGCTAAATTATGGTCCGAGGTTGCATTTTTTTGGGAAGCACGTACCGACTTCGTCATTGTACCAAATGGGAAAATCAGTGTGAATTCTTACATTCTGAATATTTTAGAACCTTCGGTTGTACCATTTAAATCATTGATTCTTGAAAACGTCTTATTTATGCACAACAAAACAGGATCCCACATTGCTGGAGTATTGCGTACGTACCTTCAAATGGTTCCAATTCAAAAATTGGAATGGCCAGCATGTAGTTCCGTCCTAAACCGAATTGAAGGATGAAATGTGAAGAAGTCTACGGAATCACCTTAACCGACTTAACACTGTTAACGAGCTTGCTTATTATTTAACCAAACCTGGGACGTAATCGACCAGGAGATGACATTGCCAGGCAGTAATTAGTGCTACAGGACGCAAAAAACCTCACTGAGCGTGGTCGGAATTTTTGTTTTAATTGTTTGAATTGGCAATGCTTTTCACTTTTTTTTTGTTTTTAATGCATTAACCTATAAAGTGTTGACATGTATCCACTTAATTTGTCGTTTCTAATTTTTTTGTTTGTTTGTTTTAGTTGATTTTGTGTAAAAAGCATTTTATTTTGGATTTTTATAGTGATAATTTTGGGGACGAGTGTATTCGAAAGACCAGCGGTTTTTCAGTGGTTATTCTCAGTTAAAAAACTGTGTTTAATTAAGGAGAACCGACAGTACGGAAGTACAAGAAGCGGAAGCATTTATCTGTACTGATCTATTTTTATGTTCGTGGAATTTTATTGCGGTTTAAGTACCGTGGAAAATGCAAAATATCTAAGATTCCAGAAGACTCCTGGATCTGTATAAATTTTTAACAAAGCAAGACTCTTTTTAATTTGTCCATGTCTCCAGCTCATCTCCTCTATTTCGATTCACTTAACTGGACCCCTACCATTGCGAAACGACCATGCCCAGCCGATACCAATCTTCGCCGTTCCGGCGCGAATTTGGGTTGCCTTATAAACCAATAGACTGTAAACGGAATGTTATAATGTTATACAATTGTTATGGTAATTACATTTATGACATGCAACGCTTCCACCAACGGCCGTCTAAGGATGTTGGTCAACTCGACCTCCACAGGAGAAAAAGGATATTACTAAGAATCGATAGACTTATTTGGGGGAGTAACCCCATTTCGTTTTCGTTTCAAAAACGGATTGCCTACAAAGGATGATTTCTTCGAATTCGGGTGGATACGTGGGGGAGAATTCTATAATTTTAATTGTTTTTGATGGTTCCAACTGGTCTTCTAAAGAAAATATTCATGTGATAACGTGGGTCGCGATTTACATAATAACTGCCATTCTTCTCCTTTTATACCAATAACCAGAAAGTGTGAATAACACTTATGTTTACAGTATCAGTACCGGTTCTAACCTTTTTAGAAACAGAAAAAAATAGAACAAGATCAGTACTTGGTGAAAAATGATAATTTCTTGAGCTGAGCCGACATTCCAAGGCTTCCCACGCTCTAGAAATAGATTTTTAGTAAATTTGACATTTCCGTTGCGTTCATTTGCATTAAAGAAAGCAAATTTTATTTAGTTTCTTGAGACTACAATGTTAATGCAAATATATGCAAAGTGCTAATTGTTTGCTTTGCGTTGTGTAATGATATCTCGAGGTACTTTCGGTACCGAGAAACCAACTTACATCATCTTTCTCTTTAGTAAAAACTGATCAGAAATGGTTGTTGTGTTTGGTCCTTGCAGCCGGATCTCTCTGTGGGAACGCAACTCCGTTACTTTTATGAGAACTTTAAACAAATGAGTGTAAAATCCAGTTACTTTGTCACTTTTTGACCATTTTTAGCTCTAACCAACACGTAAAGGTCAACCAGATTACATGCTTTTCCGTTTCAGGTCGGCGCCTCTTTCCACCTCACCAACGTCCAGGTGTACGTTGTCGATTTGAACAAAGTCCATCCTTTTAGTCCTACTCACGACAACGCCCCTAGCCCTTTCACGCCCAACCAAAGTATTCGCAAAAGTTTTTCCAAAGCCGAGCGTCCTGTGAGTTTGAAAAACAGGTCGTTGGATGTCAAGACTATAGAAGAGAGCACGTCTGGGACTGATCCTGAGGAAGAGTCGGCAGCGGAGGTTACAAACGTGAAGGATTATAACGAAATCTTCAAAGGACGAGGATGTGAGTATTTTTTCGTGTCAAGGTCAGGATAATTGAAAGTGAACGCGGCGGGTAATTTTATGATTGTTATTAAGAACAGGTGTGCGTGTATTGATCACGATTTCGGAAGTTGGGAGAAATCGCGTGACGAGTTTTCGGGGGATTTTTTTGACACCATAATTAGTGAATTTTTCTTTTTATCATTTGTTTGACCCAGTTTTTAATTAGTGGCTTTCGGTGTTTTCTTTATTGCGACGGGTTTGCCGTTTTTCGTATCGAACTAGAGCGACTTTTACTTTTTTATCGACGGAATATTTTAGTGATAATTGATAATAGTCGGGTTTGATGAACTTCCCTACGATATTGATAAAGACGTGTTAGGTGTTGGAAATTGTGCTCAACAGAGACTTGTAGATATTATTGACGTTCGTTAATGAATAATTAGCAATGACATTGACCTTCGGTGTTTATAGGAAATCTCGTTTTATTTATTCTACTTTATTTTTATTTATTTTTTTAAAGAAGTTGGTATTTAATCTTGAATAGGTCGTACATGCATACTTGCACTTTCTCCGTTTTTTTTTATCCTTATTTTTTTTTATTTTAGAAAGTGCTTTTAGTAAGAAGTCGTAACATACTTCAACTTACGTTTAATCAGGAGCAAAATTAATAAAATAAAGAAAATTCGATTGGCAAAATATTAGAAACTATGAGCGATAGAGATTTTTGTACTTGCACGTTTCATCAGAAACAAGAATTCATCTATAAATTTTAGCTTGACATTTATCGTGATCGAACATGCTTTAATTATCGATTCTAATTTCAAGTTAATTGTTTTTTTCCTTCATTTTAATTGTGAAATTTTAAAAGTCTACATATAACATATATTTTTGGAATATTTAAAAGGAAGGAAATTAAGGTCCTTCAGATTTATTACCATTTATGACAAAAGTAAATTTGGATGATTCAAAATGCTAAAATAACGACCTTTATGAAAGACAAGAATATTTTGACCTCACGTTTCCGGGTCCTGCATTTTTAACGTCACCTAGCACATTTACAACGAAACATTCGTCTATCAAAACAATTTCCATTAACTTCTTCCGCTAACTTGCCACGCGGTTCCCGGAAGTCTCATCGATCGAAATTACACCAAACCACGAAATTCACACTCAGGCGACACTGACCTCTCGAGGCAACCAATTTTTCGCATATTATTTCAATTAATTTTCTTTTCCCCACATGCAAACTATTGTGGTTTATTTACCTTTGGGAAGAAAACCCGTACGTGTGAATAAACTTTCATTGTTTCGTGAACAATAACCCGAAAAAACGCGGAGGAGACAGCGCCGGAGTCTCCGGATTTCCCGGAACGTCGATTTTCGATGCGTCTAATTTTGGGCGTCGGTAAAAATAGAATACAATTGATGGGTCGTTGACAGGTCATTCCGATTAAAAGATTATAAATAGATACGGAAAAAGAGAAGTTTTCGAACGCATGTTTGCTTTCATGGAGTTTCATGTTACAACGCAATGAAAAGATAATAGTGGAGATGGACGATTAAGTTATTTTTATTTGGTGATAATTCGATTACTTGTTTTTGTCACAAATTGATACCACGGATGAGATTAAGAGATTATATTGTAGCTGTCATGTTATAATAAATTAATTTTCTTCTTCATTTCTTCCGTTATGAATATAAAAACTGTTGCATGCTTGCACTGGTAATTAGGTTTGTCGCATCGGCGATACATCATTGAGATTTTTCTATTTACCTACTTAATGCAAAAACTGGTTGCATTCAAGATTTTAACATAGTTGCTCTCATTTCTAGCACTAATAACAGTACTGTCGTTTACTTCTTGCAATGTTATATGTATGTACTTGGTAACCGCAAGTTAAGCTTCTCCGCTAGTCATTGCTCTCATTTTAACGTTGAATTATTACTAATAAAATTGTTCTTTGCTTCTTTGATGTATTTTCGCGCAAAAGTACTTATATCTCTTTTAGATTTTTTCATAGAGCTCTTTCTTGAGGAAACCGGAAATTTATCATTATAAAACAACATGTAGGTATTTTATCGCTATAAAGTCGAGTTCGTTGACTTATTTCAACATTCAGACAGTTGGCTCTTCAGTTTGTGGCAAGTGTAAATTTGAGCAAAGTAGCAGAGGCAGATATGCAAAATTTTCTGTTTTACGCAAATTTTTTCTCCAATTTTGAACTACTGAAAAATGTGTTGAAAATGGGACCATTATCTCGTTTATTTGTGGGGTAAATGTGGTTTTTTTATTTTACGTAGAATCTAAATTTGTGTACTATATATTTTTTTAATTTTTCTACTTGGCAGTACATAATTGAGATCTTGGGGTATACTGTCAATTGCAAAAATTGCACAAACTTTTGGGTCTACTAACTATAAAAAACGGAAGATTTTAAATTTGATTTTGAAGCCGCGAACTGTTTTCCCAATGACCTCTTCAACTTGCTACAATAACAACAAAAGTATGTCGATGATTACCTATTTTCACACAACCTTGACACCAAGAATACGAATGAAGTTGTAATTCTTGAACAAACATAAAAAGAAACTAATTAAAACAACCAATATAAAACTTCAAATCTCCGTCTGTTCATTTTTATAATGAAACCACCTCAAACTTTCGTTTTCATTCTCTTCCATTAGCTATAAATTACCACTACGTTACTTAACACACATCAAAAGCCGCAATTTCTTCATTAGTAAAGCAAATGAACGACTGTGAAAATTGAATGGCAAATCGCAAGGGTGTAAAGAGCATTTCGTTCCGTATTTGCCATCCAGGAAATTCTTCACGTGCGCGGGTTTAACAATGCAAAACGTATGCACAAAAAAGCAGCGAGCGTGTAATTATTTAATAAAAGTTAGATTCCGAACTGCTCATTAAAATTCTATCAGAAAAATGCGTTTTTTCACCGGCGTGCTTTTAGTGCAGTGAACTGCATGTAGACGGTGCTCAAGATGGTAATTAGACTGAACAGAATCAGTTTCTTTCGCAGTTTGATTCTCGTAGATTTTTGACCTTTAGGAAAGGGCCATCTTAAACGCAACTTAATCAATAGTGTCATCGACCGTCTTATATCCAGAAAGTGGGTTAATTAGTATGTAGATTAGAGGAAGGGCATGTCTATCCTAATGTTTTTACCCATTTGCAGGGAATTTTAGAGATAAATCTTCTCCTTAGAATCTCATAATTTCAAATGTTAAATTAGACTCAGCATAGCTTAAATTACATCTGTCTAAACAATGCAACAAAAGAAAACCTACATTTCACATGCTCACGTGACAGGTCCTTCCGTTTACTCCAAATTCGAGGTTCATTTGTTAACAAAAGATTTTTCACAAGCTCCTTTCGTGTCTTTCTTTTTACCATAAAATCGAACGCATTTTGCAACACACGGAAAAAGGAACGCAATTCTATTATTGTTAAAAGTTTAATTTCATAATTCAAACAATAGATTCTTACATCGACGATTTTTTATTTTATTTTGGAACTTTCGTGGTGTGTTAACTCGTTTTCTCACGCTTTATTTACGGAAAAGGTGAAATCGGGCTTGATTGTTCGTAACTGAGAAGTGTATTTTGGAGCATTGTATTTTTTGAGGTACTTTCGTGGAACAATCTTTGTTGAAAATTGGTTTTAGATCAAATAGGATAATCAATTTATTTAGTGCCACATTTTTTCTGGTTTTCTTAAGGATTTTAAATAAATTATTGTCGGTTTTGTTAAATAGATATTTATTATACAAGAGTATGTATAATGGCACCTTTTGTTCACGCAAAAAATTAGTTATTAATTAACTACTTTTATTGAAAATACGCTCAACTTACTCATTTGGAACAGATAAAGTACCACATTACTATCTAGAGATATAAAGTATTTCTACTCATTTTTTTTTAAATACCATATCGTCGAATTTTATAAAATTTGTTTGAAAAGTTGTGATAAAACTTGAGAACTGTGCTTCAAGGAATTTAAAAAATAAACAACAGAACACATTTTGAGTTTTTTAGAGAATCTCAGGGAATCTCAAGTTATGCAATGAAGAATCCTGGAAAATTTTAGAGAATTCCAAGGATTTGTTGAGAATTTTTGAGGATTCCGAAGAAACGTATGAAATTCCAGAACTCTAGCGAACCTAAAAAACTCAAAAATTAAAAATAAACTTTTTCTAAACCTAAAGACTAAAAATTCACAAAATTCAGAGAATTCCAAATTATCGCAGGAATTTTTTAAGTAATGTAGCAATCTTGCGTTAAATTTACAAACATAATTTGCTTTGTTCCTTGAACATACTTACTGCGATTACTGCGATTAATTTTCACGTCAAATTTAATTTAGAGTTCGCCGATTTAATAATCCGGATAATTAAATTCGATAACCAATATACACTTTTAATTTATTAGCATTAAAACGTTTATTTTGATATGATGTAAAGTGGGCCATATAATTATTTTTTTATTTTAATGAAAACTAAGTTTGTTTATTTTGAATTTTTATTATCGCCACTTTATAGAAAAACAGTCTGAAGGAATATGATTTCACTAATGTCATATTTTCGTTATCTTTTTTACTTTTAACAATGTTTTAAACATAAAAAAATATAATTGTCACCTAAAAAGTGTCCTTTAAACAACAACAATCTCGTAATTATAATTTGCGAATACGCGTGAAATATTACACAAACAAAACACCGTCGCCAAGGCTGCCAGTCAGTAATTTGATATACGACAGTTGCATGTGGACAAGAAAAAGTGGTCAATAATTGTTTTTTCAATGACAATCGAAGTTCTGTACAAATTCGTGGAAAAAACCGCTGTAAACACCGCACTAAAATGTTTTTTTCCAGTGTGTCGGACGCCGCCCCCTGCCCCCGAACCGTTCCAAAGACCCGAACATGAGTACTCCGGTGAGTTGTGTTGAATCTATGCACATTTATTAATTTTTTGTGTTTTGCAGATCCGGCGGAACCTCAAATTCTGGCTGACATCACAACCGACAACTTCGAGGCTCTCTCACTCGATAACAGTATCAACAATTATTCGCCGCCACCGGCCGTCACCTCTTCACAGTATTCTCGTTCCAAGTCAAATTTGGATCAGGTGTATGTTAGTAGACTGACAAAACAACAAGACCGAGAGAATATTCTGCCTAACAAGAAGGTTCAGTCGCCGCCGCCACCGCAACAGCAGTATACACCAACACCTCGGTAAACTACTTCGTAGATGTAGAAATGATTATTAATTTTGTTGTTGTAGGTTGCATCTACAGCGTCAAAGCAGCTGTAAGGATGTACCGGAAACCAAACCGCCCAGTATTATCAAGCACAGTGTTTCCGATGCCAATATTAGTAAAAGCAGCATGTCTTCGAAGAGTTCGTCGAGGAAGAACTCGTTTTCCAGACCTAGTCGTAATTCTAGCGTACCTAATGTTTCGAAAATACCAATGAACAGTGCGAGGGGCACGGAGAAGAGTCTTAAGTCTCCGCCGGCGTATATTACAAGTGCACCTGTTGATATTTATGTTAATTCCAAGATTTCTCCGGATAGTAGTCCGACGGAGGAAGAGGAGTTTGTTCCGGTGTCGATAGACAGGCCGGTGGGACTGGATCTAGACGATTTCCTTCCGGTTAGTATGGAGATGGTTTATTTTCAGATTTCTGTTGCACTTCCTCAGAGGAAGTCTAAAAACAGCAATGGGTGTAAAGGATACGAAGAATTAAAAGAAAGTTTCTGTTTCAAATGTTAAAAGGCTTTGAAGGAAGGAGTAAGGAATTCTGAAGGGATAATGAAACGAACCAATATTGCATAAAAAGATCCAAATGAAAAGATTCCATGGTTTATTTTTTGGAAAATTACAGTGTCGAAACATTGCAAAGAGTCTAAAAGTAATTGAGGAATTAAGATGTCGAAAGGATTAGACAGAATGTAGAGAATTTCAAATTCGAATTTCTAGGTTAAAAAAAATCAGATCTCGAGTAATCAATAAAACCGAAAGAGACAATCAAAAGAATGATAAGTTGAAGCTGATGCAAAGATAAATAATATAAAAAATATAGAGAATTTTAAGAATTCAATTTATGATAATTCAAAGTATTTGGACTTACTAAATGATAAAGAAGTTCTTAAGAAAACAATATAATCATATTTTCTAAAGAATGTGAGCAATTTAAACAATCTGAAGAATTTAAGGATAATAAAGACACTAATTAAAGAGACTGTAAATTCTAAAGATAAGTTGCAATTTTGAGAGAATCTATTGAATCTGAAGAGTCGAAAGAATACGAAATATAAGGTATTGAAAAGATTCCGAAAATGTAATATTATATAAAATCTAATATTTAATACAAAGAAATTAAAGAAACAAAATGTTATTGTAAATATGTTAAAACACGCAAGTGGAACAAGCAATTAAGTGCAAGAATTCAACGAAATTAAAGAATCAAAAAAGAATCTTCAAGATTAAACACAATGAATTTATCTAATATTTGATACAAAGGAATTAAAGAAATAAAATGTTATTGTAAATATGTTTAGACACGCAAGTGGAACAAGCAATTAAGTGCAAGAATCCAACGAAATTAAAGAATCAAAAAAGAATCTTCAAGATCTAAACACAATGAATTCGAAAATAAAAAAAATAAACTCTAATCACGAGAGAAGGCGCCTACGTAATTTTTTTTTATCAATATCGTATGGTTTATGCAATCAGACATTTTTTTTTTCAAATGTTTTCTTCCAGTTCATTATGCTAAAGTAACAATGTATCTATTTTCTTAATTTAATGACGCAACCGTCTTTTTTTCTGATTTTGTGCTAATATTCTTTAATGAGCATATAATGAAGCCCTTTTACATGAGGGTAAAAAGACAAATTCTTTCGAGTGTAGTACACTATTTTATCTACGACTAAACAAATTGTAGACAGTTTATTTTTATCGCCAGCTTTAAAATGTAATTTAAAAACGTGTGTCGGGACATTGAGGTTGCAACTAAAATTTTGATTTTGAGTATTCATAAAGAAATACGTAATAGTTATCTCCAAAATTTCTAAAAACAATTTGAGAAAATATGTACAAGAGAATTTAAGAAATTGAAGAGAACTTGAAAAAGAATAAAAAAATAATATAGAGAATTTAAAGAACGCAAGATTTGTGAACATTTGAACAAATCTAGAAAACAACTGAATACTGTGAGGGTGCATCTAAAACAGACCAAAAAAGTAACAAAGACATACAATTTTGTAAAAACCATTTTTTTCCATCAAGCCAAACTAATCATTTTTTTTATTTCCAGAAAAATCACCGATCTCTGGGTTACCAACAACAACTTCCAGACATGTCCGAAGCGGAAGTCTTGGGTGCCCTGATGCGTGGTCACGAACCCATGATGGCCATGCTGGTCACGCGCCAAAGAAGTCTAAAATTGGTTTTGGCTCAATTCCGATCAAAGGATATTAAAGCTGCGGCAGAAACGGCACTAGCAATGGGAGATTTAGCCATTATAGTTGATTTGTTAGGCGTTTTTAACTTAAAATAGTGAGTTAAATTAATTCTGCTTGAATGAAATGAAAATTTTATCATTTTTAGCACTGTATGGAATCTGGATCTATGCGTTTTGTTTTTACCCAAGATCCAGGACTTACTCCAGAGTAAATTTGAAACGTGAGTATATAGATCTGTTTTTAAACTTTAGTACAGACATAACAGAGCTACCAACCTACAAAAAAAAGGACACTAGACGATGTAGCAGACGAGGCTTGTATGTTGGGTTGCCTACCTCTCAGCAACACTCAAGGTTTTCGCTCCATGACTGTGAAATTGCAAAGATAAATTTAAATACTTGTATGACTATACGTATTATTAACTTTTAATGTTATTCCACCACCCCCATAAGCGGTCGCAAAGAACTTAATTCAAATGAAATCCGATCATACTTAATTTCCATGGTATGGATATTTTATGCATTAACGACTTTGAATTATACTCGTTAGTTTCATGGTTTTGTCTATTACTTGAGGCGTTCAAAAGGTTAATGAGCAAGTTTTTGTTTAGCAAAATCAATTTCTCTTTATATTTTATTGGTGACTTCGAGTGGTTCTAATATCCAACTTACACTTTATTTAACTTTGACTTAACAATGAAACACCAGGAAGATAAATTACAAAAATTACATAGCAGATAAAGTTCTCAAAAGCGTCTTCTGTAACGACATTTTCGCTCTCAGTCCGTCGCAGAAGTTGTTAATATAATTATATTTTAATTCACAGCGGCGTTTCTTTGATTCCAGTTTATTTTATTATTAACGTTTTTAATAGCCATGAATTTATAGCTTATTCTCTGTTGCTTTTTGATTTACTTTTCTAAAGTATCATGGTTGTGAAGTTCCGCATAATTTCTTGTCCGCTTAAGCCATGGGAGGTTCCCATATGATCCTATTCAAAATCAGACGTGTTTAATCATGTTCCACAAGAAATCGTTTTGTGAACGAACTTATGACTTCCCGTTTCTGCAACAATGCTCATCTCTTTTTTCGTGAGTTTTTCTTTCATAATCCGCCCGATCGATAATTATAATTGTTCCATTAACGAGACGTTGCGTTAAATAAATCGATAATCTAATATTAGCTTCACAGGCTTGATTTTAAACTGTTGATTTGAAAGTAAATAATATCGATTTTAGTTTTGAAAAAGGACGAGATGAGCTTCCTGTTTTTTTTTGCGCTCGCCGGGTGTGTCGTTGGAATTACGAACATTCTCTTTTTGAGCATGTTCTCTGTAAGTTGCAAGTACAACAGACAAAACCTACTGGAATTTCTTCAAAGTTCGCTTTTTCTTGAGAATGACTATTCGAACTATTCTCCTCTCAATTGTGTCTTTGCATGTTTTTTCAATTTTAGTTTCTAGAATATGAGGTAAATCGTCAAGACGGGATCTGAGAAGGCTTTAAAACTTGTAATATTTACGGTGCGGCACTGGTTGTTTTTCAAAAACGAAAAACAATAAATACGTACCTGTCGATATCAAATGTCATTCGCTTATTATACAGATTGAATTAAATTTGTGTGGTAGTTCTAGTATGACGCTTTTGACCATCTATATCATATTTTTAATGTGATTATCTGTAAAAAATGCATATTTTAAAAATTATCTGTTTTAATCATGTAACTAAAAGTTAAGACAAAAAATTTTAGAAGTTAAAAAAAATAATTTATTACACTTATAATATACAGGGTCTGGCAACACTTGTGTCCACCCTCAAAATCGTCTTTAATTTTAAAGATAAAATTTTGGAAATTTGTATACGCTCATAGTTGACAAAGCTCTAGAAGCTGACGCAAAAATTTGTTTTTTATCACGGTTTGGTTGGCGTCGCGACGCCTAAGAAGTATAATTTTTAGCGAATTTTGAGTTTTTGCGGAAATATTCGCAAATTCAATTTTTTCCAACATAACTGTAATACAAATATAGTTTTTATTTAAAATCGAATGCAAACTGTGTTTAAAATTTGCGAAGAAAACGTTGTTTTATTAAGTTAGTTTTCAAAATTATGACAGGGCAGCGGCAAACTACATTTACACCAAAATTTCCCAAGTCACTTCATTTACTTTTATAAAGGTTAATTTTGATTAACACGGGCATGTTGCACTTAAGGACACCAGAAATCGTTAATTAACATCGACAAAGCGACAATTTCACCAAGTAAGACTTTTGTTACAATCTAAAGCGAGCCAAAGAATAGATGTCATTTGTGACACAAGATGTTGACAGATGGGTGTAAACGTAATTCCTAGTTTTGACGTAATGAAATTGGAAACTAACTTTATAAAACAGCATTTTTTTCTCAAATTTTGAAGACAATTTGCATTGAATCTAAAATAACAACTGAGATATTTTTAACATATTTATATTGAAAAAAAATTAAATTAGGGGTTATCACAAACCTTTTCAATTACCTAAAAATTACATTTTTAAGGCATCGCGACGCCAAAACTACTAGTGATAAAAAACAAATTTTTGCGTCAGCTTCTAGAGCTTTGTCAACTGTGAGCGTATTCAAATTTTCAAAATTTTATCTTTAAAATGAAAGACGATTTTGGGGGTGGACACAAGTGTTGCCGGACCCTGTACAAGTGTCCCCGAACTTGTGACCAGAAAAAAAAGGCTTATGGAGACAAGAATTTTTAACCAAAATTTCGAAACAAAATTTTTTTAACTTAAAAAATAATCGAGTTAAGACAAAAAAACGGTAGCCAATCCCGAAGCTGAACAGAAATTGAACTATGGACACATACTATTATCCATTGGTCAAATGAACATTACACTCCCGTTGCATAGGAAATTGGGATGATTCTTTATTCCACCTCTAGAATAAGTTTTCGAGATTGACTGTTAATTTTTTATCTTTTCTTGAATACTATTAAACTTAATCAATTTTTGTTTTGATTTTGTTTGCTGTCGGCACCTCTCCTTGTTCTCTGGGTTATGAGTTCTTTGCAGCCTGTATAGTATAAAATGTTCCATCAAAATTACTAAATGTGTCAACTTTTATTTTTATATTTTAAATGATTTAAGCTAAAATTTGATATAAAATAGTCATTGTATAAAATTATTTACACTGATGAAAAAACGTTTTTTTTTTGTGCTCCCGTATGACTGTAAAAATTGAGGTTGCGGTAGTTGCCGCTTAGACGACGATATAGTAAAATGGATTACAATAATTTAAATAACAGCAATCATTGTGTAAAAAAGTGTAACGTTTAGCAAAAATTGCGACTTTTTGAGACAGATTTTAAAACAGGCCTAGTTGTTTGAAATCGGTACTGTCTCGCCTAAATCAAAACGATTCATAGAACATAAAAATGACTATGGTTGGCAATCCAAAGTCACCAAATGGAAATTTCACAATTATAATGCCAAAATTTCAAAATAAAATCTTTAATTTCTACTCACTCTGCAAGAAAGCGTAAGAAATAGATAATTTTTGCATTGGGAAGTTATATATTCAAAATTCCCTTAAATTCGATTCTTAATAACATCTATCGATCCCGATTTCTGTTTTTGTTGTGACAAGTTTAACGTCACTATTGTTGCCTCTTTTATTCATTTAGTAAACCGCACTTTTTATCGTCATAATTCCTGTAATTTTATGTCTGTGGTACAAAAATGATAACGTTTGAAGTTCTTAAACGCTCGAAATATGGATAAACTGATCGCTACAATACCCGTTCCGCATCGTCCGTTAATAACACTTTTTCCGAAAAATTCTATATCCCACAATAATAAAGTACAATTCCGCCAGAACAACCATAATCTTCGCGTTTATTCATCGGGCGTCACCTTCCGCGAAACACACAATCACTATAATCACAATCTTTAAAAGAACGCGTGTGAAAGTATCGCATTAACCCTTGAAAAAAAGCCATTCATTCGAATTTCCGAAATTATTTATGGCAAAGAATCGTTTATTCGCTTCGTTTCCACTCCTCAGACACGACGCTCTACTTCTTCGAAACGAGACAGATTGTGGGAAATTTTCTATGTTCGTGCAAAGTTAATTATTTTTGTTTTAATCGCGGCATTTTCAAAAAGGTGAACTATTCGTTATGTAATGATCGATTTCCGCTCATTTGAATGTTTCGAGATCCAGCTGACGTTTTTCCCTTCCGTGTAGGAAGTGTTCAATTTTTTTCATGTTATAAGCACGCATTCGGGACTTGTTGCGTAAAGTATGGTTCGTTAAGAACCGTAAAAATTCGAGACCTGCCCCTTGTTTTCACGGAACGTCGGATTTTGACGCAGCAGAGGGTTAATTATCGAGGGATAGAAACAGACGGGTATTGAGTCGATACGGGATTTATTTTTTTAATTATCGGGAAAAATTCTGGGGGGTGGTAAGTTTTTGACATGTGATAATTTACTGAAGAAGGGGGCAATTGTAGCAGGTTAATATAATGTAGAAATGTAGCCCTTCTGTACAGTGGAGGCACCTTTTTCTCCATAAAGAGTAAACTTTAGTACTTTGGCATAAAAAGTGTCTATTTGGAGTTGATTTCTCTCTCCCAACGGTTGTCGTTACCATTTTCCCAGCTATAAACAAGAAGAAACCGCGTCATCTCACGACACCTTCCACCCTATCACGAAACCATCACAACTTTCCCATAAACAAACTCGATCGCAATAAATAAATCATCCCTTTTTTAAGGGTGGTCCGATTTTCGTCCACATTAGGCATTCATTGGCACGCGCGTCGATCCGTCCCGGCGATCAACCCTTCCGACCGTTACTTTGTGAGAAAATCACTCGAAACTACCCTTTCGGCTACCTGTGCGTACAAAACGACGTGTTTGCATAAACATTAAAGTGGAGTGTCCTTGATGTCAGTCATCCGACACCGACGGCGACGTCTTGTCATTGTTACTATTGTCGCATGCTAACGAGGACAGCTGAGAATCGAACCCTCGAGGACGTCATTAAAATATGACGTTTTTAAGGTGGATGCCGGCGCAATTAGGGGCCGAGCGATTCGAATGAGTTGTTTCTGGATTAATAGAGGACGTGCGTTGTGCACACGATCGAAAAGCAATGAAAAGCAATTCGAAACGAACGCCCGGCGATTTGAATACGGACGAGGATAATGGGAAGGACAATTGGGAAAATATGAGACGGAATTGGCGCGGCACGCTGGGCCGAAGAAATTTAAATTTAACGCGGACTTTCTACGGCTACTTTCATTGTTTAATTTTAAAGGGGTGCAATACACAATTGAACTGTTACAGTTACAAAAATTAGTTCGAATCGGATATAAGGCGTGACCCAAAAAAATTAAAAATGTACTTTTCAGGCCCATGAAACCATTGTGGTTTGATTTTTGTGGAGTGCATTTTTCATTTAATTCCCCGAATTCACATTTTCTTGAAACTTCTTGGGTCGGTTTGCACAATAATTGAATTGAAATTAAGTTAATCTCGCAACTAATTTGACGATTGCTAACATTTGATTGGCGGAACAACGATTACGTGCCACTTTAACATGATGTTGTTGCTATTTATTTGAGAAGGATATTAAGTAAGTCACTTATCACTTCGTCTCGTATCGTTCAGAAACAAAATCGCACCCATGAGCTCTAATAGTTTAGAAATTTGTACTGAAAATTCTAGTTTTAGTTCTATTTTTTAAAATTTGTAAATAAAATTAAATCTCCCACTAGTTTTACTGCATTTAAATATTAAGTCAGAAATTTTTGGAATTTCATAAATTATTCTAGATTTTACAAATCAGCAAACACTTTCTACGTGTCAAATACGAAAACATCTAGTTTTTGTGCCTGAATTTCTTAATTTTTTCTTTAGAGGTTTATTTTTTAGTGTCTAAATTTCCACGATATCGTTGCATAAACGTTCTTTCGTAACAATATTATACCGAAAAAAATCCGCCAAATTTCCACGCCACTTGATGTGTACACTGCGTACGCCTAATTCTAACACAAACACTTCTTTCTTTTCTTGTGAAAACCACATCAAAATTCCAACTTTTTCCTTCTTTAGCGTAATTGAATAAAACGCAACCCGTCGTAAGAAACTTATTAACCGAAACTGGTTTTTCTCCATTTCGCAATTACGTATCTCCTCGATCGAATCGATCATTAACCAATAGACGTTTTTCTGTTAACCACTTTCAAAACGCGACTTGTATAAACGACAGAAGATGCTTCAATTTCCGTGAAATTGAAAAAAACCGGAATCTTAACCCACTCCTTGCGGTACTCTATTGATTTTTTTTGTTTTTTTCAGGTACATGACAACAGGTTGTAACACCCTAAAGCTCATTCTCAGGCACTTCGGACCAGTCATCAAGAGCAACGTCCAGTCGCCGGTTGGTAGCTTCGGCGTGGATATCCCTCGCGAGGAGCGCTACAAGAAGTCAATGAAATGCCACGAGATCTTGCAGAACTTGAGGAGTTTCCTTACCAAGAAACAGTCGATGCCGGGGTCCATGGGGTCGGCTTTTAGAGAGGTGACGTCGCTGATTGAGAGTACGTTCGACTGACGAAAACCGAAATTGGCGCACGTGAAGTTTAAGAGTGTTTGAGGGTGCTCCCATGACAATAGTCTTGAATCTCTACTATTTCTTTCGGTTTTAATTGTGATGAGTCTTGTTTTGTTATGTCTAGCGATTCCGTCCAGCGAACAAAATACATACTTTTGTAATGGTACACTTGCGGTCACGGATTTTGGACAATGTTAAACGTACTTACATGTGGCCCAAAATTTTGTGACCGCACATGTACCAGCATTATTAATGCGATTAACGATACTTAATGAAAGTTACTAAATCGTAGGTAGGTATTTATTGTATTTGATGTAGTGATAGGTGACGAGAACGGTTGGTTGGTGATGTGACGAAATCTGGTTTCTTGCCTATTTTATTAACACGTTTTGTGCCATTTTATGTTTTTTAATTTGTTTTCGAGGATCCACCGTAGACGCTAACCTCAGTTTCTTTTTTATTCGTAGTTTGTATAATAACATGTACAATATATTGTAATATTATTTATAATAAAAAATATTAATGATAGCGAGTTGTTTAATGGTACTACCGGAACTATAAAGCGCGAAATTCAAATCCAGAATTTCGACGCCGTTTTTTAGGATCACCTGGTAGCCGAACTCTTCCTCCACGCATCGCCCATCACTAATTAATTACAACCCATAAATAACGCGGCCAATTTCCGAACCCATTTTAATCCGTGACCCCGTCCCGACCATCGAACAATTGAAATATATGCAAAATACTTTTAAATTATGCAAATCGCGTTATCGGTGAATAATTAACACGTCACGCCTTATTCCATTATCTAACATTAACGACAAGTGTAGTTTGCATAATGGCCACCCCTATTCAAGCGACATTCATCCCTAATATACATATACATGTATATATTATTAGGAGAAGCGAAAACTGTTGCGATATCACGTGTCACGTCTTTATGAACACGCTTTGACACTTGTGTACGTGATATACTGTCCAACAGATGTTTTAGCCGATTTAATCAAAGGGATAATTAATTCTGGAGCGACTGTATATGAGAGGAACAGTGGAATTTGCATAGGGGGGTGGTGCACCTGCGGAGCGGAGTGAAATTTTGATCGCTCCATTATGTTTAGATTGAATAAAAATCAATTAATTCAGCGGATGTTGATTATTACCAAGAAGATAAAATTTTGTACTTTTATTCGCAGATAAATTTCGTACAAAAATGGTAAATCTATTTAATTTTTTCTAGATCTATCTAGGCTGCTAAATTATTACATATTATTATGAATGGAATTTTCTTTAAGTTTTTTATTTATTTTTTTTAAGATTTTCCTTAAATTTTATTTCGATTCAATTAATAATTTTTATATGTTATTTCTTATTAGATTTTTCTTAGATTCTCTTTAGAATCTCTAATAGTTTGTTTAAAACTTAAATTCTAATTTCTGTAGGTCTTTTGGATTCATTGTAAATTTGGATCAATTTTCTTTGCATGGCTTAGATTTTCTTCTAAGTTCTTGTTAGATTTTTTTATTTGTATATACAATTTACAATTTACAATATACAGGGTGCGGCAACACTTGTGTCCACCCCCAAAATCGTCTTTAATTTTAAAGATACAATTTTGAAAATTTGCATACGCTCATAGTTGACAAAGCTCTAGAAGCCGACGTAAAAGTTTATTTTTTATCACTTATAGTTTTGGCGTCGCGACGCCTTAAAAATGTAATTTTTAGCTAATTGTGCGGTTTGTGAAATGTTAAAAATATTTCAGTTGTTATTTTAGATTTAATGCAAATTGTCTCCAAAATTTGAGCAAAAAATGCTGTTTTATCAAGTTAGTTTCCAATTTCATTACGTCAAAATTGGGAACTACGTTTACACCTATCTGTCAACATCTTGTGTCACAAATGACATCTATCCTTTGGCTCGCTTTAGATTGTAACAAAAGTCTAACTTGGTGAAATTATCGCTTTGTCGATGTAAATTAACGATTTCTGGTGTTTATAAAGTGCAACATGCCCATGTTAATCAAAATTAACTTTTATAAGAGTGAATGAAGTGACTTGTGAAATTTTGGTGTAAACGTAGTTAGCCGCTGCGGTGTCATAATTTTGAAAACTAACTTGATAAAACAACGTTTTTTTCGCAAATTTTAAACACAATTTGCATTAGATTTAAAATAAAAACTCAGATATTTGTATCACAGTTATGTTGAAAAAAAATTCAATTCGCGAATATTTCCGCAAAAATTCAAAAATCGCTAAAAATTATACTTCTTAGGCGTCACGACGCCGACCAAACCGTGATAAAAAACTAATTTTTGCGACAGTTTATAGAGCTCTGTCAACTATGAGCTATTCAAATTTTCAAAATTGTAACTTTAAAATTAAAGACGATTTTGAGGGTGGACACAAGTGTTGCCGGACCCTGTATAATTTCTTTATATTTTCGACGTTATAGATTTTCTGTCACCTTTTTTTTGTGCAAATTCGTATTAGATACTCTTTAAATTTTCCTTGCATTTTCCCTTTCATTGTTTTTAATTAAAACTTGGTATTATTGAAAGAGAGCTGCACTCCGGTTTAAATCTTTTGACACTGTTTTGGAAAACCTTAATTTCTTTATTTCTACCAATTTTTGAATAATTATTATCGTAGAGGCGCTCAAACGGTGGGCCCTGAAATTAAAAATGGATTGGTCTAATGATTATTTTTTTCCATAAACTCGAAAAGCACCCCAAATAGTGCACAACATGTCTATTAACGCAAATACATATAATTTCCGTAAAATTCGAAAGACCACCCACTTGGGCTTCGTCTAATCCACTTTTTCGTCTGCGTGGACCTAAACTGTCCTATATGACCCCATTTGTCGGCACATCAAAATTACAGCAACATTTAAAAAAACGCCGTCCGAAAATGCAATTACCGCTCGAATGGTCATCCTTTGTCTAAAGCAAATCATTCGTGGCAAGTTTATTGTTTCACGTTCTGTCCGCATTAATGTTTTTGTCGACTTTCTACGTTACAAAAAAGCGTTTTATTTAATATTACCGGACGACCGCAATGACGCTGATTGTCTGCCTGCATATTCGGATTGAATTATTGAATGGGAACCGCAAATATGTATCTCCTCCAGCTTTAGCTCGGTTCAAGTTCATATTGTGGTTTGTTTATGTATTTTTTACTGCTGTAATAACACATTGTTGCATTTAAGGAACGTACTGTAACGCCAATGAATATTAATTTCAATATCTGAAACGATTTATCGAAGCTTTGAATAATGAGGGGTGATACCCTTCTTACGTCTTTATTTAAATTCGTCGCTCGCCGGATATGTGGAATGTTTGTTGATGGAATTATCGCAATTATATAGCGCGACCCTTACTATTAGGATAGGATCAAAGGGTGAAATTCGGCCCCGTTAAACAAACAGCTTAATCTTGGTCTTGTAGCTATATTTCACGGTTTTTAGATTATCTGTAATCTACATGGCTATTGAAATTTAAATCCCCGTCATAAAAAAACTCAACTAGTTCAATATTATAATCCAGAATAAATAACAGCCGGATCGGCTTATTTGCATGGCGTTGATATGAAAAACTGTTCGTTCTTCAATATCATTCAATTTTAATTTCTGAACTTTTGCTTCTGCTTATCATTCTGTGTTCATCGTGAAAACATGAATATTCCGCTTCGTAAAAGCATGACGCATAGCTAAACAACTTGTGGTCCTTCGTCCACCCCATATGGTCAAAGTACACATAACCTTACAGAAATCAATCACCTCTAAACTACCTATTGTGCCCATTTCCCCTTCAATAAGCATATAATCACCAAGTCACTAAATACCTGCAATTTACCATTGATCCCATTTGTATGTAATTAGTCCCGTCAGCGTGGGAGTACAACAAAGGAACAAGGGGTCAGCCCAAACCCTGTAAAAAATCCTAATAAAGTAGGATCACAGTGAAATCTCGTCCAATTAACCTGGGATTATCGCTCGCCACACGTGTCGTCCTGGGTGGGCACGCGACCATGATAACAAGACAATGCAAGACATGAATACTAATCACAGGGTGACTAAAATGAAAAGTGACGTGAAATTTCCAATTTCTGCACCCCACTTTTTGAGTTTTTCGAAATATCCTCCCCCGATGATACATCATTTTCAGGGAAACTAAAAAATGATCGATTGGTCACACGTTCTCGATTACCAAAGGATTATCGCACCCTTAATGACCCAACACTACCCTTCCTTTTTTTACGATTTTTGTCATGTTAAACGTTTTGTTGTAAAAACGGCGATAAGGGTTGATAAATGACGTAGGGGTTGACATCGAAGACACGTGAGTCACAAGTCCACTGGATCAGGTGTGGTCCTGTCTTTCTACAGGATTACATTGCGCCTCGCGTCACTGATCATGGGTGATTTGATACGAGAGGACGATCATTGTTTCACGCTCAGCTGCCTTCGATCATGAGGGAGTAAGTAGATAGTTCGAACGTATAATTACCGGGGACCTGTTCGGTTTTCAATTACACACGGGGCGAAGTCTATCGGCCCGGAATCGATTTTGTTAAAACTTTGACGGCGCCGTCTAGCAAGCGTTGCTTTGTTTTGAAGTGTTGGTAGCACTGATCGCTTTACCCTCAAATTGGGAAGTTTGACAAGCAGTGCTACCAACACACTAATTTCCAAAAGTGGCTGATATCTCTACATTCTGACCTGGAGGAGCAAAATATCTGCAGATAAGACCACGTTACTTACATTACTGTAATCGTTATTGTTATCAGTAATCCACAACACGCACTTTTGATACGACCACGTCAATTTTGCGCTCCACTAATTATTATGTATGATGCAATTAGCAGTAAATTATAACACTTAATTAACAAGTGTTATCGACTTATAAGTATTACAACCACGTTATCACCAATCAACTAATCAACTAACCTCGCATATAAATAAAAGCTTTCCTCCACCTCCCTTGTTTGATGAAAGTTTACTCTCTCAAAAATGCGCCTCAAGACTTTTATTTTCATCGTTTTCAACGAATTGTTTTTGATAATAACAGGTACTGGTAGATTTCTTTAACTTTTTGAAACACTCGTGTTGCAGCTCTAGACTTCTCTGTCCCATCCTTCACAAACCAAACCACTTTCTTCGACGTCGACATCCTCAAGAACGAAAAGAACGTAATCCGAACATGCGGTCTTGGTTCTTTCCTCATTTCTATTCGACTGAATCCAAAAATGAAATCCTATCTCGGTGAAAATCCAGGAGACGCTTCCATCACTGTCTGCATAGACCCGAAACTTCACAGTACCAACTGGGCGTCTCATCTAATCGAACCAATGGGCGAATGGGATATTCCTGAAGAATGGAAAGATAAGTTTCTTACCGAACCTGAACTTGCCGGGAAGAAAATCGAAGATTTATACTCCCAGAATGAAATTTATGAAAAAGGTCTTCTCGCACCAAAGGCGGATTTCAACAGACACGGCTTGCACAAAGAAATGGTATTTCACTACGTCAACGCTGTTCCTCAGTACAAGATTCTACAAACAGACGAAGGGAACTGGAAGGCGTTAGAGGCAGGACTGAGAGAACTCGCGACGAGGACCAAATCGAAAGTGTACGTTTTGACCGGAACTTTAGGATCTATAGGACTGTTAGACTTGGATGAGAAATACCCGAAAGTCAACATTCCTGAAAAGTTGTACAAAGTTGTCCACTACTGTTTTAACAGAGTCGTACACAGTGTTGTTTTCATAGCTGACAACTCACCAAAATCGGCTCCTCCGGCTTGTTCAGATCAATGTAAGAAGTTGTTAAAAAACTTTGACGAGAAGATGAGGACGAAGTTAGAGAATCCGTTGCTAGGACAAATGTATTGTTGTGAATTGAATGATTTTATGGAAAAAGTTCTGCCAATGGTTCCGGGGGGCGCCAAATCGGTGCATATTATGCATCCAGAGCACTATTCGCATTTAGTTGTGTGTGGATATGAATCACAGAGATTTCTGAAGTGAAATTGTTTTAGTTTAATAAAAATGTAGTTGTTTAGAAAGACAAATATTTTCTTATTGTTTATCCGGGCGATGAATCAATCTGGGTGATCCTTCTTCTCCAAATTTGTCTGTGTTTTCCTTCACTCCTTTTTTTTCTGTTTATTGGCAAAACTGCCTCTACAAGCTTTATGTTTTCTATTTCAATTCGAAAGGGCTTAGGTTTAAATTCTATAATATTATATTAAATAAGAAAATTAAAATGATTTGAAAATTGAGTAAATTTCTTTTTACAAAAATATGGTGTTGATTTTTTTTTGCTAATATGTAACAGATTCTCCAGTTCCGTCGGCGTCGCATCAATTTGGTTTACACATTTTTCTACTGTAATAATATAATATTTGAATGTTGACGACATTGTTTCTCTATTTTATTCTACAATTTTATGCCTTCTATACTATGAGATATCAAATCATCAACTGCAAAAAAAAAAATCTGTAGATCTTAAAATATTAAAGTCCCAAAATTCATGAAAAGCACATTTTATTCTGTTAACATTGTAGGATTAGATTTTTATTTATAATATTTTCCTACATTATTTTTTTAACTAAGATTTTGTATTTTTTTAATTCTTTAGGTTCTTCGTACTAGCCCGAATTTTTGCATTTTTGTTGTCTTTCATAATAATATTATTTTTCAAAGTCACTTGAGATGGGTTCATTGATTGATTTCTTTATTGTCCTCTTCCGATTTTTGCAATTAGATTCTTTAGATCGTTTGGATACCTTTTTAACTTTTTCTAATATTTTCAGATCTAAACTCAAGAGAATGCAACAACTGTATGCATTGTTTACTTACTATGGAATTAAATATTTAAGATAAGACTTAAAACCATGTTACTTAAATAAATGCAAACTGTAATCTTTATTGTAATGAGTAATCCATAAAATGCACATTTTTAATACTATGATATAATAAATAATAATTCGTTAACAAACATGTGTTATAGACTTATACGTATTACAGCACCTTTATCGCAAATTACCTAATTAAGTAACCTCGTATATAAATAAAAATTTTCTCCATTTCCCCTGTTTGATGAAAGTTTACTCTCCCAAAAATGCGCCTCAAAATTTTCGTTTTCATCGCCGTGAACGAATTATTCTTAATAACAGGTACTGTTAGAATTTATTACTTTTTCTAATCTTCTTCTTTACAGCTCTCAACTCAAACCAAACCTCTTTCTTCAGCGTCGACATCCTGAAGAACGACCAAAAAATAACCCAAACGTGCGGCTTAGGAGGAGCATTCCTCATTTCAATTCGTGTAAATCCAAAAATGATATCCTATCTTGGTCAAAATCCGGGAGAGAATTCCATCACTCTTTGTATAGACTCAAAATCTCGCAGTACCAAATGGGCTTCCCATCTAATCGAACCAATAGGCGAATGGTCTATTTCGGAAGAGTGGAAGAACAAGTTTCTTACCAAAGGCGAACTTTCAGGAAAGAAAATCGAAGATTTATACTCCCAAACTCCGGGCTACGGAAAAGGTCTTCTCGCACCGAAAGAAGATTTCAACAGACACGGATTGCACAAAGAAATGGTGTTTCATTACGTCAATGCTGTTCCCCAGTACAAGATTTTGCAAGAAGGAAACTGGAAGGTGTTGGAGGAAGGTTTGAGAAAGCTAGCGATCACAACCAAGACCAATGTGTACGTTTTAACTGGAACATTAGGTGCGGTAGGATTCTTAGACAAAGATATAGAATACCCCAAAGTTAACATCCCAGAAAAATTGTACAAAGTTGTTCACTACTGTCTTGACAAATCCGTGCAGAGCGTTGTTTTCATAGCAGACAACTCACGAAGATCGGTTCCTCCGACATGTTCAAATCAGTGCAAGAACTTATTGCAACATTTTGACGAGAAGATGAGGACGAGGTTTGAAGATTCGAGCCAAGGGAAAATGTATTGTTGTGAATTGCAAGATTTTATAGAAAAGATTTTGACAACTATTCCGGGAGGCGCGAAATCGGTGCAAATTATGCATCCGGAGCATTATGCCCATTTAGTCGGGTGTGGATATGAATCACGGAGATATCGGTAGTGAAACGTTTTTGTAGTTTAATTATGTTTATTGTAGGTATTTAGATAAATAAGTTAAAGAATTACTCTCCTGTTTGTTTATTATTATTTCTAAGACGATTTGCCTCCTTTATCTAATCCCTTTATTTATTTTCTTAAGCCCCTTTACATCTGTAACGACAAACTTGAGATTCTTCTTCCTTTTTTTTCACTTTCTCACCTAAACGTTCTTCTTTATCGTCACGGAAACCGATAAACTCTTAATCAATTATCTAACTTCCGTTCCATTAGTGTGAGATTTATTCGTGACGTTTGTCCCAAGAGACGAGTGTCAAAGTTTGCATTCTTTCCGTGATCGTTAACTAAAAATACAACCGGAAGAAACACGAGTGACTTGCAGTTGTAGTCAAAACAAAGGTCGGGATAAACCCGTCCAAACGTGTAATTTTGGGATTATCTTCACGAGACGTTGAAAGGTGACGGCTTTTATTATCGAGACACTAATCCGGATATTTTCCGTTTGATATTAGCTCTATTATGACGGAGGAAGAAGTGTTTTCAAACACGGAGAACCATTGTGATTTCACCCCATATTTAAAGGTACTTCTACGTTCGTAGTAGAGAAATTGAATTTAAACTCCATCGCACGCCACTGTCCGTTCCGCTCCACCATAACAAAAATTTAATTTCACACACCTCAGTTAACCCCCTTCCGCCTCAGCGACTTTAAATTCTAACGTTTAGTGAAAAAAGGCAGCAACCCTTTCTGGCATTGTCCAGACGCAATGTTTCGGAAAAATCACACCAATTTAATTATGTTCTTGCCACCCAAGAAGGGTCGAATTTGATGTAATAATTCTCCTTGAAATGATCGCACATGGCGAGCGTTTTTTTAGGGAAAAGGGTACAATCAGAGTCGTATTCCATCGAGACACAGTTTTTATTATTTTATTAATAGGGGTAGGTTATATATGGACAGGGCGTACCTAATTTCTTCGGATGGAACGGATTTATCGAGATATGTTGGAGAAATCAACGGGGATGGGGAGATAAATGTCGTATACACAGAATAACGCTAACATTTAAATTAATATCACAAGTAACGAAGAGGGTGGATGTGAAGGGATTAGGTCATCCGGCGCTCGCTCCTGAAACAAAAAAGTTGTACCTTTAGAGTTGTAATAATTATTCCAGACATCTGTTTACACGTCAAAAAGCGCAACGAATCGTCATGCAAATGAGCCCTTTTTCTCCCCTCTTGGGGATTCTCAGAAACATATTTATTTCGTACCATTATCATCCCATCTACAAACATGATCTCGAATTTTTCGTTTTGTCACATGGTACATTTAGCCCTTGTCAACCCAGGTAAAATCACCATCGGGTTCCCTTTGAAATGTGCCCTTTATGTCGTCAAAGCTACTGTATTCGCTAAGTACTGACACTTTCACAATGTTGAAAGGTTTTTTTAAAGCTTCCAGTAGCCCAAACGAGCTACCAACCCAGGAATGAAGAACACCACCCAATGTCCCACTGGTCGTTCCGACTCGAAATTGATATGTTTAAAGTTGTCTAAATTTTTGAAAGGAAGGGCGATATTTTAAATCGTCCGACAAAAGCGAATTTAGACGTAAGAAGTTGTGTTGAATGCAAACAGAAATTGACACTGGTTGGGGGAGGAATGGCAGACTAAGAGAATTTATTACCTCGGCGGTCCGTGGCATCGGGAAGAAACTGGTCCGTGATGTCCATGATGGCCACCGTGGATATTGCTGGACATCCTCAACTGCAACAAAACATTTCCGTCAGATTTCCGATAATTCGAAAGACGGAGGGTGTGCCCTTTAGAGTCGCCCTTTAATTTGCGAGGGTCGCGCCCCTCGATGCCACCCTCGACGCTCGTTAGAATCGACGCAGTGCTCTCCTGTAGTATTACAAAAAAGCTGTCGCGAGTATGTTATGCATATTGCAGAGTTTATTGTCGTGTTGTGTCGGAGCAATTTTCATTCATGCGCATTCTTGCCGCGTCGTCGGTTGATTCTAATGACTTTTCGGATTGATTGATTGATTGATTGATTGACTGGTGATCGACATGGAGACGGAAATGGAAGGCGAAGAGGAAGTCGGTAATCTTTGCTGAAAAACCGGGGAAATTAAACACAAGGCGGAGATGCAAAAATTTTGAAAATAAATACTTTAAATTTAAATTATATTCAATTTCCCGACTTTCAAAGAATACAAAATTTAAATAATGGCAAAGAATCTCTCATTTGAAAAACTAGAAAACAATTTGTATATACAAAAAATGAGTAGATATGATTTGATTAGATTAGAAATGATAAATTTTTAAAATATGTAAAAACCTGAAGAATTTAAACAATAAAAACAAAACAAAGACCAAACCACAAAAGTCTAAAAATTGAAGATCTGAAGATTCAAAAGACCTAAATAATATTTAAAAAAAATTTACAGCTCGAATTTGATCTTATTTTTCCTTTGTACCTAATGATTGACGTTTGCAACTTAATTTGTATAAATCTCCTCTACAAAACATTTTTTCCTTTGGAAAGTCGATCTTTTATTCCGTGTGCCCTTCATCCCGACACTAAGCTTATTATCCACCTATCCGACTCCGACATATGCTCACAGTAGCCGAAACGCGTCCAAACTCGAATCTCCCCAGGAGGCATCATAAACACAAATATCGTCGTCCCTTTTTGATTTTTCACTTCGGCACCTTTTGAAACGTCAACGTCCCTGCTGGGTGCTACCTAAGGGTGCCCCCCGTCGCTGCCCCCGATTACTGTGTAAAATTAACATTTTTTCGATTTTCAGCGATGATTTAATGATTCGTCCAAAGCATTGCACTTGCGAGTCTCGATGAGTTATTGATCCGACAAGGGATAGGGCCTATCTGGTATTGTGTGTGAAACTGACCGGTGCAGAGGGCTTTGTGCGTTTGTTTGACTAAACAGGATGCAGAAGCGCTGCAAATAACTGTAATAACATAATACTAGACTTTCGACAGATGATTTATTGAGGGCCGGCTTTGATTGAATGGGCCATTCAGCGTCGAGAGGCATGCGAGATTTCATATAATATTTAGACGTTTAGGGGAATTTGGATTTATTACAGGCGAGGGCATTGATGTGTTAATTAAGACAAATGTAGACTCTTTACATTTTTTTCCATTATTTGTTTTTGCCTAACGACTTTACTAATAAAAACAGGATCTGAAGCCGAAGGCATAATTTCCGAGTTATGAGCTCATAATAATTTTACTACCCATCAAAACATATAAAAGGATAAACGTACGAATCTTGTAATAAGAATTTTAACAATTTCTCTTTAGTTGTTCTGATTGTTCTTCAAATATTTTTGACCAGGAAATGAGAAAGAAAAATGAAGATTAGGAAACTTAAAAACTGATAAAATTGAACTAGAAGATTTAAAGGAGCTCACACGGGTCCTGATTTAAAGAGGGCCTCAAATTTTCTTTCCAAACAATTAAAAAAAAATGTAAGAAAAATTTTAATACAATCTAAAAAGAATTTGCTTAAAAAACAATATTGAGTAAGTATGTAAAGACAATCTAGAAAAAAATGCAATCTATTAGGTTAGGTTTAAAGAAAATAATAGAGCATAATGGAAATGGGGAGAGAATTTAGATAGAATCCAACAACAACTTAAAAGATTCTAAAAAAATCGAAGAATCTTAAGGCATTTATCAATATAAAATGGCAGAATCGCTAATTTATGAGAATTTAAGACTTTAAAGAGACCAAAAGAAATCCAAAGAAAATTGGGAGAATCTATGGATGTTAGCCCAAAGAGAATATAAAAAGAATGCAAAAAAAAATAGAAAATCAAGAGAAAACACGCAGAATCTAAAGTGAATATAAGTAGCATCGACAGAGAATCTGAAGAAAATATTAAATGAATTGAAATTTCAAACAGAAATAAAAATTGAAAATGAAATTCATCATACAAAAAAATTAGAAAATCGAAAATAAAGTAATTTAAATAAAACTATAGACATATTATTGAAGAGAACGTAAAGGGAATTTGAAGAACACATGACGAATCTAGAAATCAGAAAAAAATACTCCAAAACAAATCTGAGATAAATTAAAAAAAGATAATAGACCTAAGACCTAAGAGATCCAAAGGAGCTAAAGGAATTGGATCTAAAGGATCTAAAGGATCTAAAGGATCTAAAGGATCTAAAGGATCTAAAGGATCTAAAGGATCTAAAGGATCTAAAGGATCTAAAGGATCTAAAGGATCTAAAGGATCTAAAGGATCTAAAGGATCTAAAGGATCTAAAGGATCTAAAGGATCTGAAGGATCTGAAGGATCTGAAGGATCTGAAGGATCTGAAAAATCTGAAGGATCTGAAAGATCTGAAGGATCTGAAGGATCTGAAGGATCTGAAAGATCTGAAGGATCTGAGGGATCTGAAGAATCTGAAGGATCTAAAGAATCTTAGGGCTCTGAAGGAACTTAGGAATCTGAAGAATGAAATGGATCTGATGGATCTAAAGGATCTAAAGTAAATTTTATTTACCTAATTATCAGATGCATAATAATGTTTATAGGAATTTCCTAATTGTACTGCATTTTTATCTTTGAACGTAAATTTAATATTTCATAGCCGCTCTAGATGCAGAATTATTTAATAGACACTCTGAAGTTCTAAAAACCTTAAGTCTTAAAAAAGGAAAAAATCGAAGGGGAATCGTGATAAATGGAAAATACAAAAATGACTTTGCCAAGCCTATCGTTTTCGGTTTAGAATTAGAAGACATAAAAAGAGGAATTAGGAAACCAAAAGTGAAAAACTTTGGTAAAGTTGGAAACCCCGAAAAAAAGACAAAGCATACATTTAAGTTTTTTTCTTAGAATACGGAAACATGTTCAATTTTTTTAAATTAATCAGAGAAAAGCAAATTTAAACTGGAATTTGTATTGAATTTTTCTTGTGAGAATTAAAAACACTAATGCTAGAACTCAAGTTTTCGCCCATGCATCAGAAGTTCATAAGTTCACGCAAGAATTTCCATCGTCAGTTCATTTTAGGGTTTAGAAATTTGTGAATTTGCTAGAAAAGGTGGAAGAAATCTAACAGGTCTACAGTAAACAGACTAAATACTTTCCACTTCTTATAACACTTTTAATTCTAACTTGACAAAAACAGAAGACAGAAAACTGTTGAAAAACTAATAACTATCTTCAACGCTTAATTGCAAAACAATGATACTTACACAGATAACTGTTGTGAATATGTTTCCAGTGCTACTGCATAATTGAAAATTTTGTCATGGTAGCTTAAACATTTTACAGTAGTCACCATTTTACAACTTTTTAATAACTGCAGTGGAAGGACAGACGTACAGTCAGCGTCACAAAAAGTGGTCGTTAATGTAATTTCAAAATTTTCTTATGGATTGTCTGTGAACTCTGACTACAAGCTATCGACATTGGAATGTGTCCGTCTTATTATGAGATTGTACTGTGCCAAAATTTGAACATATTCCTAGTTTACACAGGAGTAATTATTAAAGTCTAAAAATGACAATGACGATCACTTTTTTATGACACCGACTGTACCATTTTGAAAATATTTAGCAATATTTTTTAACGTTAAAATGTCATAATGATGAGTGTATTTTTGCCATTAAATCCATCACTGGTCACTTCCATTACACAGATTAGCGGCTGTTCCAGCTCATCGCCCATTTGACGTTCAGCGTCCATCCGCCTTCGTTTTCTTCTTTTTATCGTCTCGACATAAATAAACAAAGTCGTCTCGATTACGTGTAACTTCGTTTTTACACGTGTCCATGACTGGTCAGTTTCGGTTTTTGGAGACGTCCGTGGCGGACTTTTATTTTTCGAAGAATTTCTCACGGATTTGAAGAAAAGCGACGCGCTTGGGTGAATTCGTAACGTGAATGATTTTTTGGGTTGCGTCATTGTGGAATGAAACGAATTAAATCAAGTAAAAATCGCCAAGAATTTTCGTTTAAATCATTGTATTCCCCTCTTCTGTTCGCCCCCATCTAATAAACTAAACATCCTTCGATTCATACCCTAAAAACAATTAACCCTCCGAAAGGGGTGCTCCACCCTCTCACAATGGCATTCCTCGACCCTGACGCAATAAACCCGTTTAATTGAAATCAAAATATATCGTAAAGCGCTCCCTTCGACGTAATCCTACAAAAAGGCCGCTCTAAAAAACCGTGTTTACGTAAAGCCCCATTAAAAATGTCGTCGAGAGCAGTTAAAAGGACTCCCGAAAAAA
Organism: Gnatocerus cornutus; assembly: GCA_029298725.1. Lineage (NCBI taxonomy): Eukaryota > Metazoa > Arthropoda > Insecta > Coleoptera > Tenebrionidae > Gnatocerus > Gnatocerus cornutus. Next base: position 13,099,841 of record CM055513.1, read on the forward strand.
GTTGAAAGCGCCGACAGTCGCATGTTTTATGTGCGAATAGGATTAGGCCATTGATACAGTGACTAGATAAAATTTCGAAATTTAATCCTTGTGTAAAAACGTTATCGGGGAGTGTTATGGCGATGCGTTTATAGCACGTTTTCAAGATAGATGGACCGTGTAAATTGAAAATTAGGGGCCGGAAACGATGTACCTGACGGCCACGGGCGGCCTTGGGACCATCCAAGAATGGACCAAAAACGTGGCGGGTATCAAACGAGAATTACTAATCACCAGGAGGCTCCTTGGAGGTGATCCATTTCAAAATTTTCTATTAGTTAATCATGTCAAGTTCGCCAGTTTTTGCGCACCGCAAGGCTCTACAGTCGACCCATGCATTTCTCCGCGCTAGTTTCACTTCTCTTTTTGTAATTGTTAATTTTTTCCCGACATGCTAATCCTCTCTGTTCTTGGAAAACGTGCCGTTGAAGCTTGAAGTTGGCGCTTTTTGGTCGATTCCTTGTCATGGATCGTGATTTGATCGTGGGAATTTGGTTGCGACGAACGGAAATGAGCAAGTCTGCGATAATGGCGTATTAAGAAATGTTTAAGCAAGTGAATTTTACGCAACAGTGCTTTCATGTATTGTTAGAGTGGGTGTCGTTGTAAAGTGATTGCTATCGATTTACGGAACGTTTAGACGAAGAAATGGATCTTGACCGTTTTTAGGATTAAGATTTTTGTTTGTTGGAGATGTTATCTGGGAGATGAAGTGATGTTATTTTATACCTTCTTAGCACTTTGTACCTGTCGGTTGGCAGAGAAAGCGACAAAAAGTAGAAATGTGATAAGATGCAGAGCAGATTATTGGTGTAGATTTACGTTGTTTCGGGTAAAAAACTGTTTTCTTAAGTTAAGAAAAATTTTGGACAAATATCCATTTTTAATCCACAAATAATGTAAAGGATCTCGTGACGGCAAAAGATATAAAAAATTTACATAATCGTTGAAGAGAAGAACAAAAACATAAATTTAAACCATAAAAGTCTGAAATTTTGGAAGGATCTAAAGATTTGATTGATCAAATGGATGTCTTAAATAATTTATTTGAACCTATCGAAAGCATCTAACGAAGCTACAGCGTTTAAAAAATCTGTAAAGGCTCTAAAAAACCCAAAAAGAGAGCAAGAACTAAAGAATGTCAAAAACTGTAAACACTGTTATAATCAGGAGTGTCTAGGCGACAGGTATAGGATATTTATTTAAAGAATAAGAATTAAAGAAAGTTTATAAAAATGTAAGTATTTTTAAAAATCTAAAGAACAAAAAAATAAGACAATTCAAAGCAATCAAAGGGAATAAAAAAATTTGGTATCTAAAAAAGTCGATACAATTTGAAGGATCAAAACAATTCAAAATTTCTGTAGATTTCAAAGAACAAAAAAATCTATAAATAAAATCTATAAAGTTTATATGTCAGGATTTTGGGCTTGGGTAAAATGAGCTATACATTCTAAATAATTACAGGTCAATTGTACTACAGAAATGCCCAAGTCATCAATTCATTCATTAACAAATGTGTTATTTGCTTCATTTATTTCTATTCCCTAGTGTACCAATTTAAGTTATGTTAGTTGCGAAATTTAAGAAAGTTTGTAAGTTCCAAAATCTTTAATTTTTAAAAACTCAAATTTGTGGGTTCTAATAATTTCTTCAATTCTCCGAAATAAATTTGAAAGCTCAGTTTTCATGAAACATTGTTGCTTCTAAAACTTTTGATTTTCAAATTTTAGAATTTTTTGTTTCCAGATTTTCTAATTTTCAAACTTGATTTTGTAATTTGTAAGTACAGTAATCCCTCACGAACTGGAATGTTGATTTAGATTATCGAAAAATTCTGACAATTCAGACCACCAAACTACATAAAATAAACGATATAGCTATGGACGTATAAATAGTATATTAAAATACCGAGTTTGGTAAGGCAAATTTTAAGGCACAAATCCAAGTTTATAAAACGAGCGGCTAAGCCACGAGGTTTTTATACTAAATTTTTTATACTAATTTTTCCTAATTTGCTCTTGTAACAGAACTATATTCGCTATTTCCGCATTCGCTTCCAGTGCTATAATATTCCATTTCTATGCTAGCATGCTATAATGCTATAATAGCTAGCAACTTAGGAATGTTTAAAATACAAATTAGGAAATTTAGTTCGTTATATGTCATTAAGAGTAAAAATGAAGCTTTGTGTGCTGAGCCTGTTCGTGTGTCTGCCAAACGTAGTGAGGCAGATATTATGAAGCGAAGCACACAAAGCCAAACGAAACGATAGAAAATTAGTCTATTTTACTTAAATAGCTATTTATTTGAGAAGGATATTAAGTAATTCATAATGAACGAGGACGTTACTTGTTAACGTCCGAGTTTTTTATGAATTACTTAATATCCGTAGTAAATACAAAGCTTTATCGAAACATGGACGAAGGTGGCAATGTTACCACTCAACAGTTCTGCAAATTTGCAATTTTTGACGGAAGTTTTTAACGCGATGAAACAGCGAGAAAAATATTTTCCAAGATATTTTATGTTAGAATTAATATAAATAAATGCAGATCTTCAGAATGTTTTTAATTTTGGTCTTTGGAGTTGCTTTCGTTTGCATAAAAACGTTGAATATTATGGATTAATGGCAACTGTGCTATTATGAGACGGTAACTATGCAATTATGAAACAGTAACTATGTTATTATGAATTATTTGTATCATCACTATTATGATGTACTTTACACGGAAGCATACAAAGGTATTAGATACATCTTAATGTTCATGTTTCGATAAAAACATTAAATTCATGTAGAATTATAGTGCAATGGAAACATTTCTATGGTTACGGTGGAGCCCAAGCATATAAACTGCTGTGTTCTGCTTAAGCATATAGGTGAAACTTATACCCTGACAATCGAGCTAGATAATGAGTCACTTTTATGATGTTTGAAAAAAAAACAATTTATTAAAGAAACAAGCTTAGGTATTTAAAAAACTGTCATTTTTATTTGGTAAAGTCACTGGTTTTTTATAAAAAAAAATCCGAATATTCGGATTATAGGGAGTTCGGATTAGCGATTGGTTTGTGTATTTTATATCCTCACATTCTCAAGTCACTTTTTTAAATTTCCAACCTGACTCTTGGTGACTGTTTTAAAAGTTTTTGTAACATAATATGTGAAGTATGAATTATGCAAGTAATTTAATTATGCTGTAAGTCCTCTTATACGTGAGTCATAACCATAACATAACGCTAAACGACTTTTGTTTTACCGTTTAAGCAGTAATTTTATTGTAAAATTGCCTTAGGCTACCACTACAATTTGTTGATCTTTCGAGAACAGATGAGCGATTTTGGATTACCTTAAGAGTGTCTTTGGGCCAGCGATTTACAACTTATCCATTATGCATTTTTCCCATTCCCCATTAAACAGGTGCAGCACAAATCGGATTAATCCCCATCAAACGGTAATGCATCCCTGGGGTTCCCAAAAATCTGCGTGGGAGCCACCCACTGAACAAACAGATTTTACGATCGCCCGAGGCAAAAACGGGTGACACAACGCTCCGACGCTCACATTTAAAAGATCAAGCAAAAGCAAATAAAAGAAAAAGCACAACCAAAATAAAACAAAAAAAAATCCAGAAAAACGTTTATTTTATGTACATATTGCGTAAGAGTAAGGTAACTAAAATAACATTCAACAAATATGCTAAGTATTTACAAAAAAGTAAAAAATAAACTGCGAGTGTTAATAGAGTTTCATGTAGTTGCGCTGATGCAAAGGGCCCCCCACACGTACCTCTAAATCTTGCTCAGGCCGGTCCTGCTGTCGGTAGCCACGTTGCTTGTCTTCGAATTCGCGTAGTCGTTGATTGTATCTTTCTATTTGTTCACGGAGGAGAGCGTCTTCTTGCGCCGCGCGCTCTTCGCAGTATTCCAGGCAACCGACGCCGTCGAGACGCTCGAGGTCTAACCAGCCGCGCCATCTGACGCAGACGCCATTCATGATAAAGGAGGCTTTTATGTGCACCTGGAAAGAAAGAGATTTTTATTAGGAGAAGGCGCCTAGCATGTTTATAAATTATCATCAGTGTTTATTCTTTATTAAATTAACTTGAAAATGTGACGGTTTAGGAGTCACAAAGCCGTTCGTTTTTTTTTGTGATTAAGTTTATTATGGGCATAATTACCCCCTTCCCGCCCTCCCAGCAGTGGTCCGACGTCCCGCAGCCCTTTGTCCGAAAGGCGTGCGAAAGTGGCGTTTTTTCAGCGACATCTGTAACTTTATTTGTTGAAGGGTGCGATCCAATAACCCCGCGGGAGACATTTATACCTTTGAATTTGTTATTATTCGACGTGTCAGACTTAATAACGTCGTTCCAAGAGGGTGCGTCGCGATTTTTGGAAATATTAGTCGGATTTTTCGTTAGCGACCAGTGGTCAGGGGCCGATTTATTTCAAGGAACGCCTTCGTCATTCTGGTTGTGAAGGGGTGTGTCAAGTCGAGGGGTGGCTACTAAAACGGTTTTTCGAGATGCAATGCTCATTTCCGAGTCGTAAAACGGTCGCGATGAGTATTGATGACCTCAGTTATGTGTATAATAAAGTTTTATTTTCACCGTTTTCTGCACACATTTCAGAAGTCATCAATGGATGAGATGGTTTCTTCCGTCGTTAACGGTATCGGTAATGGGTTGCGAATACTTTCGATTACAGTTAGGCTGTTAAAGCGTGAAGTGATCAAAGGATATGCAGATCATTGTTGGAGGAGACAAACAATGGTAAAAAGATGCAGAATATTGAAGGTGTCACAACGGAAAGCCCAATTCTGTTAATTACTCAGCGGGCGGCCGAGTTACCGTAATTACAGATCGACTGCTGTGTTCAACCATCACGTACCAGATTGACCAGACCATCGAAACCCAATTGTATCCAAGTCATAATACCATAACAATTTTGATTTCTCCTTTTACACGATTGTAATATTATAATTGGTTTTTTACCATTTGAGCAGCGAAAAGAAACCGAACAAGGGTCGCCGTCAAAGGGTTGAAAACGCAAGTCATCGAAAAAGCGACTTCCTCATCGAAAGTGACAAATCAGAACGCCAGATGGTCCTGATGGATTTATAATTCGGTTACGGTTTTTTATTTGGAAGCGATAATTGGGATTTCCCTCTTTTGTTATTCACGCTGGTAATCGAAAAGACCTTGGAGATTTCTCTGTAGGTCACCTTTTAATAGCGAGTGCACTTTATTGCTGTTTAACAATTAATTGCTTGAATACTAATGGATTTCGTGAATCATTTATTTCGTTTATGACAATAAAACGATAATCAGATATGCCGCACACGACATATTATCATAACTTAACAAAGAAAATTCTTGATACACCCATCAGACACAATAAGGGGAAGGAAAACAGACGAGAGAAAAACAAGTGGGTTTATGAACTCTGGAAAGTACAACTGAAAGTCAAGACTATTTTTTTAGTTATGTGTGTTTTCTAGCGGACTTTTTCTCAAAGTCCTTCCTAGTGCTGAATCATAATCGATTCATTGTTTATACATTAATATTAAACAAATAGAGTGTAAAGTTATATTCGAAGAACAACTGAAAAAGATAGCATCAACAGGATATCACATGATGATGCACTTTCATCGGATTTATTTGAAAGGCAAATTTTAAATTTTCTTCAGGAGAATCAGAGGCGGATTATGGTCAGCAGAGGCACGAGTTAATATTGGAGCCCTTAAAATTATTTTTTTAATTTTTTGAATTCTTTAGATTTGCTGTAAAATATTTTTTTATATTCTCAGATCTGGTTTCTTTAGATTCTCGAAGTTCTTTTATATTTCTAAATTCTCTTTAAATTTTGTATAATTTTCCTAACTTCCCTTGAATTCTCAGAAATTAATGATGGCATGGAAAGATTTTTTAAAATACCTTAATTTTATTTGACTTTTGGATTAAGTTATCTTCTATTGTTTTTAATTCTTTTAGATCATCTTGATTTGTTTAAAAATCATTAAATTCTATTTAGATTCTTAAATTCTCTCAATGCTGTTGAATAAACTTTTTCCTTGGATACTTTAGAACTGTTTAGAATTGGATATCCTAGATTTTTCGAAATAGTGCAACTTTATTATTATTATTTCAATTTTCTTTGGAATTTGCTTCAATTTTATATCGATTTTCGTTCGATTCGATATTTTCTATAGGTATTTTTTTAGATTGTTTTTAAGTTTTAAATTAACTTCACAATCTCTTTAATTTCTGTTTACCTCCTTTGAATAATTCTGCTTAGGTGCCCTAGATTTTCTTTAGAATTTTCTCAAATTCTGTTTACATTATCCAAATTCTCTTTCAATTTTTTGTTTTTTCTAACTTGTGCATAAATATTCTTTGAAATTTTTCTTACAAATTCTTTTTAAATTCCTCTTGTATTTTCTTTGGTCTGATATTTCTTTTTTTCGTAGATTTATTTTATTTCCTTCTATAATTTTTTTAACTTCCCTTTAACTTTAACTTTCCTTCTATAATTTTTTTAACTTTGTTTTTATTTAGATTTTATGTAGGTACATTCGAAAATTATCCAGAGTTTCTTAAGGTTTTTCCTACCTGTTCCAAATTCTTTCAGCTTTTTTTTGAATTTCTAAGGTCCCAGATTTTTTTTTCGATTCTGTCTAAATTCTCTATACAATTTGTTAAGATTTTTCTAAGATTTAATGTTTTCTTTACACTTCATGTATTTTCTATTCAAATTGTGTTCAATCTATCTTGTTTTATGTGCATTTTTTTTTTAGTTTCTCTTGAAATGTTTGTTGAACTTTTTATTGTTCTTAATTATTAGGACTTCATGTTATTAAAAAAACGTAAAGATGAAAATTCAGATAAAAAGTTAACATTTAATTGAAGTCCAAAAAAAATTAAATTTAGAAAAATCCAAATCCAGTTTAGAGAACGAACGTAGAAAGAAATTCGTAGCAAAATAAGAAATAATTTAGAATATGTACTCAAATATAGAAAGAAGTAAAAATTTTCCAAGACTGTAGAATTTAAGCAGAAATTTTTAAATTTAGACAGAATCTAGAACCTAGAACTTAAATAAATTATTTAAAAATAAGCAAAATATAAATTAAATCAATATAAGCAAGGTTAAGCTGAACTTTTTTTCGAGTTTTTGGTAAAATTAGAACTCTTTTGGAATCCAGATAAAACTGCTTTAACTATTTTTCAAAATTGTTATTGCGAATTGAAGCCCATTTTCATTTCCGTAACATGACTAAATTCGTGGGTTTAAAAGTGTTCGAGTGTTTTTCCAAAATCTTGTTTTTATTGTCCACTATTATAATTAGAACTGCCTACATATTACTAAAGCATGGAGTCATCTTCTAAAAATCGGACCCCGGTGTAGGTTAAATTAATTAAATTAATTAAAACCCACACAAGAGCTTTGATCTATTTTCGGCAAGAAATTTCTCCACATTGTAGTTTGACCTCAGTTCGCAAAACCATAATTTTACAACGAAAAACCACGAACTGCTGGAATTTCCATTTCAAATTAGACCGATGGCTGTCTGCAAAACCGTACCAAGAATAAATCGCCAGCACGTGATGTACCCATCCAACATACCAAGAAAACCGCACGAGTACGTGTTCATGTCCCAACTTCTTGTCCATCAAATTGTTTGTTTTTGTGTCAATTAGCCGCGTTATTTTCCGTTTAGTGCGTCCTAATTGCCGTTCCTCCCACTTCCCACGGCCAGAATGTACTTCCTGAGCATTCAACCGTTGAACCATCGCGCGTTTCTATATATAAAACCGTCGCGCGTCTAAACCGCGTCAAAGCCACACCACATCCTCCACCAAACGTTCTCAAGACGGAGCAACCGTTCGACAGATGCACCCCGACGCCTCCTGCTCCATATTACACCATCAATAAAGAGCGGCGCTTCAAAGCTCGGCTTGTATATCATAAACCTGTGTTTATTGTAACTCTGCCATATCGTGCCTTTATAAATAACCGTAAAACGGTTTATGACATTCAGGCGCCTTAATTTTAGCCCATCATTACTGTCTCGCCTTGTCCAAATAATCGGTGGTTAATCCTAAAAATTGTTTGTTGAAAACTGTTTATGGACGGTTGAGCGCTTTGATGGACGGCGCGCCGCCGACGGAATACCGGATATACAGGGTTTACGGCGATTGGGCGCGAATCTTGCGCATGTGGAAGACCAAACAAATTCTAGATATTTCCAAAAGAGAACTCAAAACATTCAAAAAAAACTCTTTGTAAGGAACAAAAATAGCAAATTAGCATTAACGGATCCAAAATTACCCAAAAATTCATTTAAAAGAAATATGCAAATTTTAACAATTTAATACAAACTAACAAAAAATTTAAACACCACATCAATATAAAAAAGTTACTAGTGGAAAAAACTTCTCATTCTTCTTCGTCAGTGAAGGAGTACTTTGAAAAATGTTTAACTTTAAAAACCCACGAACCTGTCTCTGGTACGTATTCCACAAACTTGCAATTATGTTTTTGAGTAACCTTCATTAGATTTGTAATGAAATCACTTTGGACGATTTGGTCGACATCAGTTATATAATTTGTGGTACCTTTTTCTTTAGGAAACACATTGTCCAAAGTAACTTGTGCTGGTCGGTTTAAGCCTTCACCGAAGGGTGGTTTCTTGGAGTCGTCAGGATAGATAATAAGCTCTCGGTATCGAAAATGAACCAACTCGTCAAAATTCATGTTTGAAATATCAATGGGCTCTGGGAAATATACATTTCCATAGCCTCGGCGTCCTATTGTAAGTCCTAGAACAACGCATTCGCCGTTGTCATTCACAAATTGCTTCAAGTCTTGTTGTGGTGGATACATGTAGTATTCCGCTCTTGTCAGTACAACACCCGCTGGATTGTCGGGAGTTTCAGTTTCCATGCTTATTGAAGAAGAATCTTCCAATGTTTTTCCATCACTGTTATCATCAGATTGTTGTTTGAAATGTAAAATCGTCTCTTGGGGCTCTACGTAGTCTCCGATATTTTGCAATGTAACAATGGGCAGGGAAATGGAGTTAGAATCAACCTCGTTCGCTGCTTGCAAGCACTCTTCAGCTTCTTCAAGAAGATCCTTCTGAATTTCCTCGTTGACTTTTTTGATGACTAGACACTTCGGAGATTGCTTGAGAATTTGATGCGTTTCAAAGAATTCTTTATTGTAATTGTAGCGGCGTTTTGGCTTAGGCATCTCAAATTTGACTTTTTTCTTTGAAGAATCCAGAAGAGTTTTCAAATCCTTTGGATTTGTGGTACTGATACCAGTTGACATAATTGGTTCTAGACCATAAAGATGAGGACAATCAGGAAAACTGTCTGTCAAAAGCAATGAAATAGTCTTAACAGAGTCGTCCCACGGTTCTGGTGGAAACTGCTTCGCCTGCTCTTGGTACACATTCAACGAAGAAGGTGGTGGCGCCTGCTGGAAGGCGTTATTACAAAGTTTTACTCCACTGGTGGTACTTGGGAAAGAACTCGGCACCTTTGAATTCAACCACGAAGGCGTGGTGCCCATTCCTAACTTCGGTTGTGTCGTACTAATAAATGGAAGATTTGAAGATGTTGAAGTAGTACTAGGTTTAGACACTTGAAACAAGCCCGTAGCTTGACTTACGGGAGTTTGATTGAAAGTAAAAACTTGTTGGCCTGAGTTGACACTTGTTGCAGGGTTTTGGAAAATGTTGGTACTTTGAATGACTGGCGGTGCAAACGTTGACTGAGTTCGAGGCGGTTGGGTCCCAAAAGGAGGTTGTTTAGTTTGCGTTAGAGTAGTACTAAAAGGATTTATAGTAGATATAGACGAGTTGAACTTAAACTGGGGAGTGGTACTAGTGGCAGGACCATAAGCACTAGTTTTTCTGAATGGGGCTTGAGGTTCTCCAAATGTTTGTTTATTATCAGGTGCTCCGAAAAGAGTCCGAGGTCCGCTGGTCGCAGTAGTAAAAAAAGTGGAACTCGGCGGCTGTTGAGGTCCTTTTCTATTGCACGAATAATCTTCGAACCTTAGTTCTTCTAACGACTTCCCTTCATACTCTTTCATACAAGTGATGCAATGTTGTTTAGTACTAATAGATCGCGTAATTCCATTATGTACCATCGTGTCGCTACCAATTATCGGAGAAAAATTAATTATAGTGCCCTTGTGATTCCCCAAAGCGCTACGTCCAAAAAAGTTTGTCGAATTTGTTGTTGAACCAAATCCAAATAAATTGGTGGTACCTGAATTTGTAAGTTGAGACTGTTGACTAAAGATGGGTCCGGTGGGAAACGACGAAGTGGTTGGAGTTTGGAAGATATTCGATGAGAACATCGGAAAATTACTAGCGGGTTGTCGAAAAGACGAAGTTGGGGCTTCCCCAAATCCCGAATTTGAAGTATTTGCCATAAACGCTGGCTTGTTCATGTAATTTGGAAACATTTTAATGTCGCAACGTCTTAAATGAGCATAAAATATGAATACTACCAAACTGATATGAGTGTTTGACGTTTGACATTTGCCAGAAGCTAAGAATCAGTAAAAATCCATAAAAAACGTTTGACAGAAAGCTCAAAATTTATACAAATGAAAAATTTCCAAGAAAAGACTTAAAAACAGTGAAAAGAATCGATAATCTTCAAATAGACAAACAGATTTAATTAGAATTGTTTTTTTTTTTAATAATTTTTGTAAACTAATTTTGGTATTTTTATATGACAATGTTGGTATGTTCACCACCTCAAAAATTGACAGTTGTCACTTTTGACATTAAATTTGCCGTTTTTTAGGTTAGAAGATGTTGGTGCGGTGGTTTGAACATTTTCTATGTGTCGACTAGGTGTAATTTTTAATAGGAAACCGGATATAAATCTCCCGTGTATTTCAAATTTCAGTTTTCTTGCCGACAAAAAATGTTCTGCAAATGAATCGAAATGGTGAGCTTGATTTTTGATCTATTGATGCGATGCCGCCGCTAAATTAGCCAAAAAACAGAGAGGAAGCTGGTCATTAGGTCTCCAGGTACGAATCCCATCGTCCATCTCCCATTTCCAAAATCCATCGTCCCATCATAACAATAACTGTCTCCACGTCATGGTTTATACCCGCCGTAAACTGCACGGGGTGGGCCATTAAAAATTTATTACTCCATTGCCGTAAAAAATTCCGCGCCGAAAAAATCGAACCAGTTCGCTACAAAGCAAACATGTGTTGCCTTTTGTCTCAGCCCTTGTAAGGGTCCTATGATAGTGTCATTAACTAGGGGTCATTTCTGACGGCGAAATAAATTACACCGATTAGACTCTCTTTGTGCAAACTGTGTCCATTTGTCACGCTTTGTTTAAAAATGGACCGTGCCCTTTTGTTTAGTGTTTGCCTTTTAGCCTGATTTGAATACGAATAGCGCAGATATACCTGAGTTTTTTCGGTGAGAATAGAGTCGTAGACGAGCTGTGACAGTTTCGACTTTCTTCAGATAAAGAATTTTTCTACGCATCGATACGTTTCACGTTTCTGTGATCGATTTCGGGCGTTTTTGTCGAGTGGAAGACACGCAACCGATTTCGAAAGTTGCATAAAGGAACTGAGAAAGTCGATGGCTATTGTAGGTAGAACCCTTCGGGCACAGCCGGGTAATTATTGTCTTTATGTGCTATAAAATGCTACATTAACGAGTTAAAAATGGTTATTTAGTTAATTGTAGCTATTCGGGTGTCAGGGCGGATTACGGGACAATAGAAATGTCTGGCTTTTTCAAGAAACAAACACACCATCCTGGGGCCACATAAAAGAGCTGTTGTTAAACCAAGGGCAGGATTTTCTTAAGGCACCAGTGTCATAAACTCATTTTATTACAAACGTTGACAGAAAGTGGGCAAATCGTGCACAAAAGTGGACTTTGCGCTCAACCTACATAATATATCCCGGTGCTTTAAAAGCGTTAATAAAGCATTATTATTCGCTCGTACTTATCCCAAATTCATTGCGTTACTATTAGGGTTAAAAACCATCAAATTTTACAAAATTTTATATAAAATGTTTCATACTGCTGGTCCCAAAAATTAAATTAAAAAAAATGCAATTTGGTGCAGTTAAGATGCCTGTCAAATGTGGCAACTAAAGTTATGCAATTTTATACCGAGTGGCGGCACCTTAGAACGTGTGTCCGAACTTCACACTTAAACGTCAAACAATTGACATATTGTAAGAATGTAAGAGAATGACACATATGAGATATACGTTCCAGAGGCAACTAGATAAACATCTTCGCCTTGTATAAAATTTGTGTTGGTCTTAAAAACAAAAGACCTTGTTGTGGTGCCTACCGCCGGAAACCTCACCCAAACATTTTTATATCAAGCAATAACTATCAAATCACTTGTGGTTTTTCCTTCATATCACTTTTCGTGGTTTTCCGTTTCCCTGTATTCGTAAATCGCTATCAAATTCCCGCCTGTCCAGCTGCACGCACGCATTTGAGGAAAAAAGAGCAACTTGTTTGTTCTTTTGCAAATTTCACGTGTTGTTGCATTCACATTGCATGAATAGATAATATACGGGTGGTCCGAAATGATACCGGGTGTAACAAGCCGGAGCGAGTCCGTCGTTCCGATTACTTTCCACCTCATCGCCTCAAGTATTCGATACGCAACATTATACTTATGGCCTGTTCACAATCTGTATCTGTTTTCAACAACTTTGGAGAGGTGTATCCGTGACGAGATGATGGAACACTTGATGGGTTTCGGTGATGGAGAAGTGAGCAGCAATTGTAACGGACGCGGACGCTTCCGGGACCATCACCAGATTTTTTTCCCTCGACTTTTAACAGTATTGTGACATATTAAATCAATTTCACGAGTTTAACGGGGGTGTAGGTTATTAAGAGTAATTTCTCCCCTTTCTTACATTCACCCCCTCGCTTCAATATCTGTGACAAATTACTCAGATATTAAACTAGCATCCCTCTTGTAAAACCGATGTTCACAACCAGGTGATGCATCCGACAATCGCTCCCTTGAAAAAAAGGGTTTGTTTAATAAACTACCCCCCAAATAACTGGCCGATGACAAATGATTCCACGTCACGACAGTCCATTCTTTCTTGGATCTCCCGTCAGTCTTGTTCTGAATAAATCAACACGACGCCTTCCAATTAACAGTGCAAGAAAACAAAACACCTATTATGCAATTAGGGTGAAACAATACAGGGTGTTGTGTTCCACCCACAATGGACGCGTGCTAGTTAACGCGACGCACGGCGACTGGACGCTTTTTTATGTCAATTAAGGAGCTTTTGTATGGCGATCATAAAAGATTCGAGCTTTAGATATGCGACACGTGACGGGAAGCTGAACGGAGAGTTTATCAAAGATTGCGTGAAATGGAGGACACAAAGAGTTGGGCAAGACAATCGGTCTAATCCAGAAAAAAATCTAAACTAAAAAAAAATAGATGAAGAAACAAACCAGCAATCTGAAAGTCCAATTTTGCATTAAAAATGTTTTGAGGAGTAAACGAAATTTGGAGGATCTAAAGAAAACATAAAATTTAGAATGAGTACAAAAAGTCATTCAAAACGATATGAAAAAGGTGTGAGAAAATTTAAAAAACGTCACAATGGAATTTTTTCCGGAACGACAAAAATTTCGCCTCGTTAATTTCACCCCTTCGCCTTCGTTTCCTGAAAGCTCGCCTCTCGTTGTGATTGTCGAAACGGCGTTTTTACGGCCTGTTCAGAATTCCTGTTGCGTGTTTCGGATGCCGTGTTGCCGACGGCATATGGCTCCTCTTTCTTCTTCGGTGCTTAGCACGCGTCTTTTGTGCTCGTTTAATTAGACCGGCAATTTTTGGATCGATCGAGCGTGTAAAGGATGGGGGCCAATTAGTTAGTGTCTTGTTCATATGACTCCAGAAAGGTATTCTTGTGGTTGGACGTTACGTTTCCGGTTTGTCTTTAAAAAAGTCGTTCATCAAAATTTGACCCTGTGAGGTCCCCAAGTGTCGCAGGGTTTAAATATTTAAGAAAACATCTATTCCAGCTGTTAAAACTTCTTGAGCACGAGCTAATTTCGAATTCCTGAAATCCGCCCCGGATGATAAATGAGTCCCATTTTGAAGAACTAATTGCAGTGCCATCTGCATGCCCTTAGTGCATGTTATTACAGAAACGGCACGTAAATTACAGTCGAAATTACACACGACGCAATTTTTCGTCTATTTGAATAATTCGACTTGTGTAGCAATTAAGGTAACAGTCTAGGACGAAAGCGGGGCTCGAACAAAGAACGAACAACATGTCTTTCAAGAGAACGTTTTTAATTTATGTCCCGGGGCAGAGCTTTTGTCGCCAGTTGTATAGCGAGAACAGACCAATTTCGTTTTAAAACGGCCGTAAATCTTTCGGACGCATTGTTCTAAGACGGGGCCCGTGCCCCGAGGAAAATCCGGAAGATTAGGCCTTGCATGCCGGACACTGAAGCAAACTTCTGTCTGTAAGAAGATTAGTCTATTTTCGATTTTGATTAAAATCTCCCCTTAAACTTTTGCCCGCACTGTATCCGCGCTTGGCATGGCGCCGCGTCGATCAATACCGACGTCGCACAGCGATTGGCCGGCGTCGTTCGACGCCATTTTGAACACACAAGCCAGATCCGTACTCGGAACTTTAACTCACCTTTCCGGGTTCTTTTTCGAAGTCGCACTCTTTATCAGGGATGTATCCTGTGGCGGGTGGTGTAAAAACTAGTTGGAGATTTGTACCGGTGGCGGCGAAGGCGATCTCAGTGTGGCCTTCTCGACAAGCGTTTTGGAAGCGCACCTGGCGCTCTTCTTGGGGGCGGTCCCGGTAGCCGGTGTAGCGCACCTGGAAGAGGATTACGATTATGATGAGCTGGAGGCGGTTGAAGAGATGAAAACGGTTAAGTTGTTAAGACGGAAGTAAATATGAATTATGTTTTTCTGGTTTTTAGTTTGTTGAAGGCTAGAAGCAGGTATTTAATACTAATAATATAATAGAACTTTTTTTACAAATAATAATGTATTAGTTATGCTCTCACATTTTATTCTAGTAGAGAAAGTGTTCTTGTTGATATGTTAACCTACATTTTATTTATGTTTTGTTTACGAGCTTTAAACAATGGAATATTTTGTCAGGGTTACGACATTTCTGTCGTTTCTTATAATCTATTATTTAAGAATCTAAACTCTCATGGCTTTAAAATTAGTTAAATCAGAATCAAATTTTTAAATCCAGAAAGCAAAATTGGAAAACCAAAAACTCAATTGATAATAGAGAAAAATTGAGTTCGGAGAAACACAAAAACACTGGAAAATTTAGGAACTTGTAAAGCAAAAAAAAAAACGAATATCAAAAATTCTTTAAATTAAGCGATTTATGAAGCTAAAGGTAGAATTCATCACTAGACAAAAATCCAGTTGAAAACGTTTTTCATACAAGATTTTTTCTAATTTGGTGATAAAAACAAATTCAATTGAAGATTTGACATCTCGTTTTTACAAAGTTTGACAGTTTTTTGTAACTAGTGTCAAAAGTGACCCAATTTTATCACTAAACGAATTTTTGCACTAGTGACATAATTAATGTAATTTTGTAACTAAATTAGGAAAATTTTATTATTTTATATTAGTAGATACCTATGTAAATGTGAAGACTCTGGAACTTGAAAACCAAAAAAGGAGTCTATGCTAATTATGAGGTTCAGCAAACTCGGAATAATTAAATTTAGAAAAGTGAAAATGCAACTAGGAAATTGAAGCAATTTAAATATAAAATAAAGGAAAAATTCCTCTAAATATGAAGAAACTAGAAGTTAATATTTAATAAAATTGCGCGACAAATTCAATTTAATTTTGAGTACCTTTTTTGAAAGTTGGTGTTTACTGATCTAAACAAGGTGCCAAACAATATCTTCATCTCAAAAACCACGTACCAATTTTTGGTCATGTCACTTTGAAAAATATTTAAAAAAACATAAATAAGAGCTTGTTTTTTCAGGTTTGTTCAAGCCATTAACGTAGTTATGGTCATAAAGAATTAAAATATATCATAAAAAACAAGAATTCAAAAAAGAAATTATGAAAATCTATGCAAATCATAATTGGTTTGGACCGCCTACTTTGATGCGAATTTTTACTCTACGAAAATCCGTGATTTTTACACTAACTTTGAATGAATTGTACTTGAGCTGTGTAATGACTTTTATTTTATAACTTCTAAAAGCGACGTAATAGAGACTCGCGGTAAACGGCATTTGCCTTATAAAAATAAAAAACAGTTTTGAGGGTACCAAAACCTTGTCATGCAATGTAATTACATATTATAAATAAACTGATAAATAAGTAAAAATTAGAAACTGGACAAAAAAATTTAAACAGGAAAAATCAGGAAACTTGGTGAAGCTGTATCTATTGTAGGGAAAATACTAAAAAATGTTTGGAATTTTAGTAGAAAAACATTAAATTTATAAAATTATTTTTTATAATAAATTTGCCCCAAAAAAGGCTCAGAATAGAAATTAACAAAAAGTTGCAACGCTGGAAATAAAATGAAGAACAAAAATAGTGTTTGTTTATAATATTCTCAAAGAACTGAAACTGAAACATAATGACCACAATCTGCTTAGTAAGATACAAGATTCCTACAGAAAAACTAAAAGACCTAGAAGATTTAAATACAGATTTTTTTTTTCTCTCAAGCAGTTGTAGCCACTATCTAAACTAATGTGTTTTGCCCTGCTAATGTTCGGTCTATTCCACAGAATGATTCACTAATTTCCTCAAGTGAAAGTACTTTCAAACAAAACGCTCGCATTCTCGTATTCTTCTCGGCCGATATTTTCCACACAATTGTCACATCTGTTGGCAGCCCAACACGAATAAATTATAATTTTCCGTGAAATCGTCAAGTGTTAATCCCACCAATGACACTCCAATTACGTAAACACATCGATTAACATGTGTGCCCCTCGGGCGCGGAATTCCTGGATCCGAATGCGTCATCTCTTGCGCTGGTTCGTCTACGTGAACAAGTGTACAAGAATTCGTTCCACGTCCGGTCTTTCGACGTCTTATTACTATTACAACAGTCACGGCGAAGTTTTTTAGTCAAAGGGAAATTTCAGTGTCAGTGGTACAAGGTCGGGAAGGTTGACCAACGGAGGCGTTTTGGGATTTTTTGCGCGGGATAATGTGCGTTTATGAGAGCGGTTTTTCGGGGAAGAACTGTGCGAGTTGTGACGCGGGGCTACCGAGAATTAATTTGCCGTCATTTATGGGTTCATTGTTTAGAAAAAAGAGCGAATTTGAAGAGTTGGGTCGTTTTGGAGTTGAGCGGTTGAGATGTTTGTTTTTGTTGTGATGTCAGGTTCAATATTGACATCCATTTTTACGCAAGTGGGTGGTTTTGCAAGTTGAAAATTGATTTGTGCAAATGGTAAACAAATGCTCTTCCGGGTAATGAACAATTAGCATAATTAGACAATAAGAAAATTCTGGGAATTGTAGTTTCCGAGAAAACAAAATTATGGTGCCTGTTTTCTCAAAACTGTTAGTAAAGATGTGTGTTATTGTTATTTGTTTGGCGAGGGGAAAATATTTGTTTTTGCAACCTCTAAGAAAATTAATTGTAAGTTTTGGGTTTCTTCGAATTAGCTTTAATGCTTGGATTTTCATCTTGAATTTCCAAGATTTTTCATCATTGAATTTTTCGTCTTCTCCGAAGTTTCTGGGCTTTATTTCCCATCAAAATTTTCATTTAAATATCTTCAACTCATACAAACTCAACTTTTTAGATTAATTGTACAGCGTGTTCTTGAAATACATTTCCAAACAAAAAACAGTAATTGGTGAAGACCAAGCAGAATCAATTGACAAAAAATGTTGTATGTCTTCGTTTTCGAAATAAAAAGCTTAACAACAATACAAGGTTTGTTGTTTTAGGTGGATATTTTCATCAGTGGTGTTTCAAATAAGTGGTAAAAGGTGTTTTTTATCGTTAGGAAAAAATAATAAAAAAAATCAATACGATTCCTTAAGGCTGCCAAAAACCGTGTTTAATGTTTGGTCTTATAAAAACAGCCAGTAGTGTATGTATTAAATGTGATTTAGATTTTTAATGAGTTTATTAGAAGCATTTGGAGCTAAATTTTAATCTTCTCTTTTAACTTTGTTGAATTGAGGCCAAAACAAAATCTTTTGAAGGCAAAATATTTTTAAATCTGTAAAACGTATGGACCAATAAAAAACTTGAAAAAATTACCAATTACATAGTAAAAATAAACATTTAAGAAAAACAACTTTATTAAAAGACTTCCAATGATGATACTCAGAGAACTTATGATCGCTTTGGAAACGTTTTACAAGTTGGTAGGTAAAACTGTCATGAGTAATTTGACAAGATTTCACTGATCTTGTCTCTGTTCTTTATGATTTGACTAATTTTCAATTTCTTGATTTCCTTTCATTCTTATTGATTTTAGTTTTTCGTATACAATCGGTTTTGGTCATGAAATTTTGAACAGGACTTTTACGTAATGTCAAGAAAAATTAATGTGAAGCATACTTAAATGTCATTATGACTGATGTTTTTAAACTTTACGATATATTTTTCATGGAGAATATAAAGGTCATTTCACATTTGACCAAAATCCAAAATTCTATGACCAAAAATGTGTAGGTATTTAATATTTTAGTTATTAAAATTCTTTCAAGAATTTCCTCATGGAAGAATTTATAGTGTATTTTTTACACTTTTTTCTTAGCAGGTTTCTCTTCTTATTATTTAACGTATTTACAAAAGTTGGTACAGATTTTATAATTTTTTAGTTTTCTTTTTCCTTTGCTAATTTAAAACTTTTATTTTAGTTCTTTTCATCAAATTTCAGATTACTTTGCACAACCCAAAAACAAATGAACATTAGAAGACACACGATGATTTTTTTGCATATTGGTAGAACTGCGTGAATTACTGTTCATCAACAATCAACTTTTCATAAAGTTTCTTCCTTCGTTTTCCTTTTTACTTCAATTCCGTTTTTTAAATTTCATCTTTGTTCTCTACAGTAATTTAATTTGATTTTCTGTTTTTTCACTTTTTTTGTTTCAAAAATTGTATGTATTCAAAATTTATATTGTTTTATACAAGTGTTGCAGAACTCGCCCCCCAGAGATAAAAGGCTTATGGAGGTAACAATTCTAAACCAAAATTTCAAATATTTAAAACAAAAATTTAGCTCAAAAAATAATCGAGTTAAGACGAAAAAACGGGAGCCAATCCTGCAGCTGAACAGAATTTGAAAATCAGTCACTATGGGCACATATGTTGTAAGATCCATTGTCAGATGAACTTTTATTCCAGCTCTAGAATAAGCTTTCGGAGTTGGTGGTTAATTTTTTGTCCATTCTCAAATACTATTGAACTTAATAAATTTGTTTTAAAATTTACCATCTGTATTGCTGTCGGAACCTTCCCTTGCGCTCTGGGGCGCGAGTTTTGGGACACCTGTGTAGTTTATAGTCATAATAACTCCTAACATCTAATTTTTATAAATTAAGTTTTTGCTTTATAATTTTATCGGTCTAAAATTGATGTCTTGGAACATCGGCAGAAATTTGTGATTAAAAAAAAAACGTGGGCAACATTTAGAAATTCTCAATTCCAGAAATATGAAGAATAATACATAATTATAAAATTGTTAATTTAAATAATTTTTGAATTTAAAAAAAAAATCAACAATATTTTACAAATTCTGTCAACTTTAAATTGATTTAAATTAATTCTGACAAGCTAGTAGCACTGTTGACATTTAAAAACTGTCAAAAATTATTACTTATTTTACAAGTCAATGTGACATTTAGCAAAAAACCGCCAACCCAATTCAGATCAGTTAAGTCCTCCGTGTTTCGTCTGGAAATCCTAATGCCATGTTTTAGGAACAATTAAATTTACTTCCATCCATCTAAAGAGTCTATGATTATATTATTATTTCTCATTTAGTACCGTCAACAGATGTTACAGGGGTGTATTTAATAAAAAGAAACCATCTTCTAACGACATCATTATCATTAAGGAAAAAAGGCCACCTTCATCCGTCGCCAAATATCTTAATTTTTTATTTCCTGAACGGGATTTTCTACCTGAGTAAACAATTTAGCGACGGATAACTGACCATATTCCGCGCCGAAATTTCGAAACAAACCATAAAAAATGTGAATATTAGAAAGTTCAATTGGAAATCAATTTCCAGAAACGAATTCTATTTTGTTTGTTATGATCTGAGAAGCGTGCAAGAAAGTGTCAAAATCGGTGGATTTAGGCAAACATTCACGCTTCAAGGGAAAAGACAAATGCGTTTGCAGAATCGAAGGTCTTTCGCCGACTCTAGTGAATGGTCTTTGTCAACCTTGATTTTTCTATTGTTATATCGAAAAAACGCCAAATTCAGGAAGGACTGTTAATGATAAAAAATTGATTTGGTGTCTTTAGATTGTTAAAAGCTAACCTCGCTCTCCCTGCTGAGTCTCCTAAACAATTCATCCGATTCGAATTTACTCTTTTGATCTGGAACAACCCTCGGCATTTTGAAGATAAACCTAGGTTTAGGTTGTTCGTAGAGTCCGATGGAATCAAAGGGTAGCATCCCTGCTAGAGCCGACGTGGGGTCGTTCATGGAGTGCATCACCTGGCACCAAGTCTGGCGTAAAAGCTGGACACGAAATGATACAACTTCACTACACCGAGGTTGGAACCGTACTGAAGCCCAGCAAAGTGGGCTAGGGATAGAGGGCTGAAGGAGGCGGAGTTTAGCGAGAGCAACCAATGAGGAGCTTGGAGGGGAGATAGGTTTATTGAATTACCGTAGGCTACTCGATTCTATAGGGGCGGTGAGCCTATGAAAGTAAAGTAGGCTGCTTTATGAGATTTATCTCATAATCTCATTGTTTGCATACATCTGCTTTATGCTTCTCAAAAGGATTTCGTTGTATTATGTCGGCGATTTTTATGATGCCGAAGGGAGCGGAAGATTTTCTTCGGTTATGATATGATTGTTGAAAAGTTGGGCCGATGGGGCAATTAGGAAAGTTGACAACAAAATTTTGTCATCAAGTCATATTTTGCAAATTCTTCTGTAAAGGGAACTGATACTCAATTTCCCAATACTTTAGAAAAAATAACGCTTCGGAGAAACAGTTTTCGTTCTTTTTTTTTAGATTTGTTGTTCTCTGTTAATTATCATTTGCCATTGAACAATTTATAAATAAATGTTAAATATTCTTGACCACTCATTGAAAAATCTTGTGTCAACTAATATCATCAAACGCTTTGAAAACAACTACATATGTAATAGTAAATAAAAAACAGCACAATAAAACTTTTAACTCTTTGTGTATTGCGAAGAAAGTGCAAGACATTTTACCTACGCAGCTAGTCTTTAGTCGGCAGGAATCATGTTCCGGAATGACCAAGTGTCCAAATTCCCTAAAATCCATTTAAATTTTATTGGATTATGGTTGTAAAATTTATTGAAGGCGGCATCTTTGCTCAAAATATTTACAACAGAAACTGAAAACAAATTGGGAATGTTGGGTGCGCAAATTCTTGGAAGGTTGCTCAGACTGGTCGGATTTGTCAGAGAATTGTTACGAATCTAGATAACTACAAATTATTCCAACCTAACTTCTTACAGCTTCTGGAAGTTTTAGGAAAAAATACTTTGCTTAGTTGTCGGTCCGTTTGGCATTGTTTCTGAATTTTTTTTTCTTGAAATTAGGTCTCATTAAGCTCAAATTTTGCATACCTACTTTGAATGGAAAAAAATGGTTTAATATTTTGTATTCGATTAAATTTCGTTTTTCCGGTTGAAAATTAATCACACGCAAAAGTGCACTTTAATTATTATTAATGCTTCATTTTACAAACAGTTTAATTCGAATATTAACGATTAATGAAATAGGTACGCAACTTAAGCAATTTTGATTTTGAAATTTACCATCTGTATTGCTGTCGGCACCCTCCTTTGCTCTATGGATGCACCATATTAGTAACTTGAGTAATCTTTGTACATATTAAAGTTATCACAGCTTAAATTTAGCCAAAATCCTATTGAGTAGAGACTGAGAATTCTCAACTAGTCTAAATTACGTTCGAACTTGCCCCAATTCAACTTATGTATTTGGAATTTTCGGATTTTATAGATTCTTCTTGTGGTAACTCAGGATTCCTTTAAATTTCTTTCAGCATTTGATTGGATTGTCAACATAAAATATCTCTTTTCATTTTTTATAACCATTTAAAAGGTTCTTCAAAATTTAAAGTGAGTTTTTGTAGAAATATACAGGGTGTCTCAAAATTAGCGAATTCCGAATTTAGAGCGCGGTAGGGGGAATCCAGTGGTGCCCGTAAATACTTAAAAAAAAATTTTTTCGCACTTTCTGAAGAAGATGTAAACACTTTCATTTTGTTCAATGCGACAACATTGCAAAACTCACAACCTGACCTATCTTATGATTTCTATTTGTATTGCTTAGATACGTTCGATACCTCATAACTGACATTGTCAAGTAATGTCAATTTTGCTACTTTTAAGCAGCTTGCTCACTAAAGAAAGATGCACATCTAACTGACGACCCAAGTTTCGTGTGCTAATTTTTGGATCGTTGTGGTAAACGGCAAGAATCTGCTTTTCCATGTGTGGAATCTGCGTCCTGCGACAAAAGACTTCTGAAACTGGCTGATGCAGGCGATTGGGCTATCGCCCATGGTATAGGCGAGCAGCTACCATAGATCTGTTATCTGATGCCTTTAAAACCAAAGACATGCCTGGGTATTCATTATTTGAATAAAAACCCATCATTTGAATCAAATTTTTAGTCGGGTGACAAATTTTGACAAAATTTATAGTTGGCATCCATAGTAACAGACTAATTTCTAGCCACAAAATTACAAAAACTTAAGATTTTTTTACTTCCAAATAAAGCAAATTCTTCAAGAAATTATTTTACATTATTATTATCCACAATCATCAACACCGTTAATAACAATAAACACTGGAATTTTTACCCTGCATTTGAAGAAAATGCAGTTCAAAGAGTGCACATTCAGATCAATGTATCTTTGTGGGGAAGTTCCAAATCTTTATTTTTTCTTCATATTTGAACTACTGAAGTGATTCTCTACAACGCTCTGAACTCGGAATTCTCGAATTTTGAGACACCCTGTAAACATTGTTGCAACAACATTTTAAAGGACCGCTAACTAAAGTCGTCTCTAGAGTCGCTAAACGACGACTTTACTGGTGATAATTAGCACTTCTGACAATATAGCTTCCGATTCTTCATTTAATACCAATTTTATTTTGATGCTAATTACACTGCTAAACATACTCGTAGGTTTGATCATCTGCATAATTTAATAACTACATTAATTATTTAAATCTAAAACATTTTTTAATCAAAAACAAAAAAAAAATAGTGACCATTTTTGAATTCTGTAGACTTTATAGTTTCCTCGGTAAACAGGTGTCCCAGAACTCGCGCCCCAGAGAAAAAGGGCTTATGGAGACAACAATTCTGAACCAAAATTTTGAAACAAAAATTTTGTAGCTAAAAAAATAATCGAGTTAAGACGAAAAAACTGTGGCTAATTCCGAAGCTAAACAAAATTTGAAAATTGGTATAACTATGGACCATACTATGATCCATTGGTCAGATGAACATTAGACTCTCGTTGCCTAGGAAATTGGGATGGCCTTTTACTCCAGGTTTAGAATAAGCTTTCGGGATTGGTTGTTAAATTTTTATACTTTTTCGAATACATACTATAAAACTTAATCAATTTTTGTTTTGAAATTTGCCATCTGTAGTGCTGTGGGGACCCTCTATTGCTCTCTGGGGCGCGAGTTCTGAGACGTTCTGATGTTCTGAATGCTATGTTCCATTTTAATCAAATCACAAGAAAAACATTTTTATATGTTCATCAAATTTATTGAATCAAGATGTGTTGAAGATCAAAAAAATGGTTTCGGACCGTTTTTGAATGCAGCAAGCACAGTTTTACCAACTTTAAATTGTTATTAGTTTTAAATTAATTTTAAATTTCCCTAACTAATTACTTTTTTTTAAATCTATTTGATTTGATTTCACCCAAACTTTCTTACTAATTCTAAAATTTAAATTCAAGAATTCTTGTTTTCTTAGATTTTCTAAATATCTACTCACTCTATGAGATATTCTTCAAACTTTATAATTCTGTTTAAATTTCCCGATTTTTGTTGTATTTGTATTCAACAAATTGTCTTTAAATTATCTTTTGATTTTCCTCAAAATCCAATTTAATTTTTATTGGGTTTTCAAAATTTTCTTTACTTAATTTAATTTTAGATTTTTCTCAGATTGTTTTTAGAATCTCTAAATACAGAAGTTCGTTTTAAATTAACTTAGACCGACTCTAATTTTTGTAAATCTTTTTTAGATTCTTGTACAGTCAATTTTTTTAGATGCCTTGAATTTTCTTCTCATTTTTCTCAAATTTTGTTTAATTTTTTTTAAATTGATTGCCTATTTTTGAGTCTTTATATGCTAAATATTTCAGGCTCCAGCTTATAAAAACTAACATGTAAGCACTTCTAACATTGATAACCTGAAAACTTGGGAACTTCTAACTTGAATATTTGAATGTTCAGAAAATTTAAAAATAAATAGACAAATTAATATTGTCGAAATTGGGAATTAGGTCTTTTGTTTTTTGGACCCTTCATGACTTTTATTAGATGTTGGACTCTTTGTCTTATTTGAATTGTTTAGCTTTTCTATATTTCGAAATTGCTCAGTTTGTATTAGATTCTAAATTCAAAGCACGTTTTTTTCCGTGCCGGTTTACCAGCCCAGGAATAAGAGTTACCTACAAATTTAAAAATATAAGATGCATTTTGATTATACCTAAGAACCACTTAAACATTTGTTTTTTCAGTTTTACTTAAAAACCTATGAAGTCAGGAAAAATTTCAACACTACATAGGGGAGAGGAGGGCATAGTGGGGAACTTAACAATCAATTAGTCAGGCATCCTAAAATAATAGGAATTAATAAAAATTTTTTACTAAATATCATAGACTAATGTATTGCGAATGATTTTTATTGTACTTTTTTTGATTACAATAAAAAACTTACGACATGTGAGCATTATTTTAAAAAATGGGATTTGCCCCGCTTTGCCCCGCATATAGGGGTAAAGTGGGCTACCCTATGGAACAATCAAATTTTTGAATAACTGTGTACTTACTTAGAAAAAGTAACATTTTAAAATTACTTAGTCATCAACGCTTATTGCACATAAATGAGTAGGTTTATCATATTTAGCCACTACATTTTGTATGACTAAATTTAAAAAAAAACTTGTTCCTTAACTTCGCGAATTTTTTAACGAAAACACTGAATTTCACTTTTTGTTTTATAAAACATATAGGTTTTCACACTTTGTTTTATAAAACACACATGGTCAACTGTCAACTGACAACCAATCAAAACATGCTATTCGACTTTTTTCACGGCGTTTGATTTGAGAGCAGCAGTGTTGCCCCGCTATGCCCCGGTACCCCACTATGCCCCCCTCTCCTCTACATTGAAAAGATAATTTATTATAATTAAATAATAAGCTTTGCATTTGCATTACAGTTGTTGCCAATAAAATATTTGGAAGAAACTAAGGCAAAAGTATAAAAAACTCACAATATTTTTAAGTATGTAATAGATTTTTGTTAGTTAGTTAATTGAAACTCTTGAATAATTAAATTACAGTCATATCTCTTAATACATTAAGATAGAAGTACACAGTAATTTAAAGTCTCTGTTGCAGATTGTTTTCCTTTTCGTTTTGAGAATTTTCCCTAACAATCTGGCCATTTTCCCGTTCCCACTCTTTAGACATGACTGTACTGGGTGTCGTTACATTACAAAAAAGTGACACAAGCACATGATTACTAAAGATCCCCTTACTAGCATCTCCCCATTGGTTCACACATCACAACACCGCCACTTTCCTCCAATAGCGTGCCGATTTTCAAGAGGGGAATTATCTAAATATAACACAATTCATGTCACTATTTGACGTTATCAATTGTGTTGATGTCATAATAGCCAAGCGATACAGGATTTGCATTTACATTACAATGAGGAGGGGAAAACGAAAAGAATTACTTATAACAAATATCTTGTTACGTAATCATCAATGAATAACTTTGACGATGGCACTTTTGCAGAATGTAGAAGTAGGGACTTGAGAAAGATGTTTGCTTAGCTGGAAAAGACGTTTAAGTTTTATTGGATTTTAGTTGTAAAGTTTATGGGGGGCGGCTTTTGGGTAAAAGTGCCGAAATGGGGTGAGTGGACTTTTAAATGTCGAGCAGGTATAATTGGTTTATGAGTTGGATGCGGATGGGTCAAGGTGGCACCAAATTTTATTACTTTACAGCTTTCACTCACAATCAGAGACATGTCGAAAATTCAGGGGTGCCAAAAACATCAAAAATTTCATAATAAGAATAAAAATTAAATAATATTTATTCAATAAGCTTAGTGATA
Source organism: Gnatocerus cornutus (assembly GCA_029298725.1). Taxonomy (NCBI): domain Eukaryota; kingdom Metazoa; phylum Arthropoda; class Insecta; order Coleoptera; family Tenebrionidae; genus Gnatocerus; species Gnatocerus cornutus. The sequence goes on from CM055513.1 coordinate 13,126,516, forward strand.
AGGTAGTGCGTAAATTATGGCGACAAGAGGTAAAAAAAATAATGAATTTTTAAAAGTTATTTGTAACTTTGTTAAAGTTAACTGTGTATTACAAGATTTTTTAAATTAAAATAGTAATTGGATTTCCTCTATTTAACATCATGCTAAAGTAGCATGTGACCGCCAATAAAATGTCAGCAATCGTCAAATTAGTTATGTAATAATTAATTAAATTATTGTGTAATTTTTCAAGATATCAAAGATATACGATCAAAAGTGTAATCTCAAAATTTAAGATGTGAGCAATTACTCAATTATTTCACGTTCCGATGCATTTGTCATTTAAGAAGGTAACATTTCACAATAGCTTTTAATTCTAGAAATATGAATTAAAGTCCGTATTTTTAAACCACCAACACCACACTCTCCCACCACTTTACAACCGGCAACGTCGTCGATGGTGACTTTTTGGTGATAAAATCAAATGTTAGTTGCCAAATTTGATTACAATTGATTGATTACACGAAACGGCCTTTCAGGCTGTGCCGAGTATTTTCACTATTAAATCCTTTGATTTGCAATCCAACAGGCTGTAAAAAAAAACTTTTTAACGGAAACAGTGCCTAATTTTCAGAAATGTCAAAAATTTAACAATTATTTTTTCACCAAAAATCTCCCTAGACAACGTTGCCTATTGTAATGCAGAGGAAGATTGCAGTGTTGGTGGTTTTAAAAAAACAAAACGGACTTTAGCTGCACAGTTCAGCAATGTTGCCTGTTTTACCGCAAAAATAAAATGTATCTATTTTTTTTTAAACATACATTTTCAATTTTTTCATTTTTAAGATTGCAATTTTTGAGTACTTACAAAAAACTGGAGATATGGACATTCTGAGAAGCTGAAACAATCTTAAAATATGAGAAAATCAGCATTTGCAAATTTGTGGGTAAAAGTTTGGAATGTCAAGATTGAACCTGAGAGCTGAAAAGTTTGTAAAAATGTAAGATCTCTAGATTGGAGGCGTGAAATTTTGCTACATATTTTTGAACATCAAAGGATTCGGAAATGTTGGAAAATCTAGCAAGAAACTGAATATCTAAATATCTAAATACATACATACGTATTAGGTTAAGTTATTATATTTTGTAATTACAATATTTTTTCCAATGCAATGCAGAAATTCACGTCTAAATTTATTAGGTATTATTAGAAGTGTTTTGTATTATTTACTGCCTAGTTGAAGCTTGATATCTCTAGAACTAGGACAAATGGAAAGATGCGGTTTACGCCATCGTTTTTAATCAATTTAATTGATCCGACCTTATCTGGATTTATAATTGGGAATTTAAGGAATTGAGGAAGGGATTAAAGTCTAGAATCTAGAATCTAAAAAAATACCTATAAAAGAATACGTATAAATACTTCTTCAAACTTCAAAGGCAAGATAGACGATGTGCAGAAGAGATTTCTAACGAAATGCCTTGCTTCAATATCTTTGTTAGAATGTTTTTGGCACAGTGATCATTATTGACCTATGTAATAATTGTTCATGAAATAGAACGAAACTGTAGAAAACCCGAATTACATTATGAAAATATAAAGAAAATTCCATGACAATAAAAAAAATAACAATGTTTATTAATTTGAGTGTAGTCTATACTTTACTGACAATTTGACGTGCATATTTTAATAATTTTTGTCAAATGTGCAGTAATAAATAAATACCATCGCGATAAAAAAAAATTAAAATGTTCCTATAAACACTACCGAAACTGAAAAGTTCAAGTAGATACTATTTTTGCAGTCTAAATCCGTCTTTCCGACATGTCACTGTGACACATATGTCAGATTTGAAATTGATTTTAAAATCTTTCTCGAGACAAGAATGCTGCCGTTTTGTCAACATTTGCTTCATTATCATCTAATAATAGCCATGTCCACGACAGAAATGGGTTTATTTAAGTGATTTTGGTATCCCAGTATGACAAGATTTCAGACCTGTCATTTTGACAAATAAATTCTCATAGATTTCTAAAAAAATTACCACACGACTTAAAACCAAGATTAATCAACCAAAATTTCACAGTCTTAGATTTTTTTGAGCGTGATGGTACATAAAGGATACTTTACACTTTTTGACAACCAAATGACAATTTGGCCGCGACTGTACGTACATTATGTCGAGTGTGTCAAAAAGATACGTTGGCTCTTTAACACATGTAAGCAAGCAACCGTTGACGGAATTCCAAAAAAGTTAAAAAAAAATCGCACACTTGAATGGAAACATAACTGACTTGAAATAGCGCTCTTTTCGCTTCAATTCAATATGAAACATTCATGTTTTTTAATTTTTAAAATAATTTGGCAGAATTCTATTTCGTAAATTCGCTAGTGTATCTTTTTTGGCACAACGCCTTGTAAGAAATATTGAATAAAACACGTTAGAATTTAAGTCAAGAAATAATATTCTGTACTATTTCTCAATCGATCATTATTTGAAGGGTAAAAAGTGACCAGTCTATAAATTAAAATTTTTGAGTTAACTAAAATATGCATCAAACAAAAGTTAATTTGGTGTATGAACGAAACGTGTTACCATACTACAGAGAAAATACATTACAAATAATAAAAGTTTAAATGTATTTATAATTTCTAAGTCAGCTTAAATGGACTTGGTTTACTTCTACTGCGTACCCCTTATTTAAAAAAATGTAATCCAACAGTATCATAAAAAAAAGTGTTTACATTTAATGTGTCACATACTTCTTTTTCCCCATCATTTGTAAAAAACCCAATAAAAATTGTTTAAAGGAAGCTTTCATAAAGTAATCCAAAAACAATGAATTAGATGAGCAATCTCATGTTAATTATTAGATCCGGCTTGTATTTTTAGAAATGAGTAGATTCGTTATTATGGTAAAATGCATGCATATGTCAGAAATTCAAAAGCACAAATCGTGCGTCGCTTCGTGTGCATGAACGTCATGGAAAATTTGCAAACTTGGAACGAGCCGGTTAAAACTTGCTAAATTAAATGAATGACTTGCAAGTACATATGAGCAAATTTGAATCAATAAAAAAATTATTTTGAAGAATTTTTTCAGCACTTTTTTTATTTTTGTAAACTCAAACAAAACTAGAAATAATTTTTTTTTAGAGCGGTTACTTAGTCAAGTCCAACAAACCAGTATTTCGTATTTTTTGTTATATTTTGGGTTTAGAATTAAAAGTACCTAACAGACGGGTCAAAATTGAAATTTTTACAGTTTTGTTGTAGGCAACCAATAATACACACTTTCTTATAATTTTATTCATTTAAAAATAAGTAAACCGACAAGAAATACTACTTTCTTACATTTTAAAAGTTATTTTCAAAATTGATTTCTTTTTTTAATATTTTGTCTCGAAAAACACTAGTTTTGTACAGCTTGGCCAACCTCAGATCTAAGAAAAACCAAAATATAACCTCACTTTTCCAACGTCAAATGTGAGCACACAAATCATGTAAATACTGTATTTTTAAGACTAAAACTAGGTAAGTTTTAACGCCAATAAGTTTAAAATGGACTCGGAGGATTCTTCGCTTTTGACGAAGCCCGTCAGGGAGATAGAGGTAGGATTTGTCCCCCACTGAAATATTTCTCATAATGACTTTTTTAGGAAAAGTGGAAGTTGGTCCCTGCTTTTCTTAAAATCAAGGGCCTAGTTAAGCAACACATTGATTCATTCAACTACTTCATTAACGTTGACATCAAGAAAATCGTCGAAGCGAACGATAAAGTCGTCTGTGATGCCGATCCGTTATTTTACCTCAAGTAATATATTCTCTCTTTGCCACTGATCATTGTGAAAATATTCATGTAGGTACACGAATATTTACGTGGGTAGACCTGACGTGGACGAAGGATTCAACATCAGTAAACCTACAACCCCCCATGAGTGTAGATTAAGAGATTTGACTTACTCAGCCCCCATATCCGTGGACATCGAGTACACTCGCGGGACGCAAAGAGTCTCAAAAGCTGGTCTTATGATTGGAAGGTACGTCTTTTCTGTTTAAAGATAAAAGTAACGTGTTCTCCCCAGAATGCCCATCATGCTACGGTCATCAAACTGCGTCTTGAGCAACAAATCCGAGTATGAATTAGCGAAGATGAATGAGTGTCCTTTGGATCCTGGGGGCTACTTTGTGGTCAAGGGCCAAGAAAAAGTGATTTTGATCCAAGAGCAGCTGTCGCGGAATAGGATGATTGTGGAGGAGTCTAAGTATGGGGTACAATGCACCGTCACTAGCTCCACTCATGAGAAGAAATCAAGAACCAACGTCGTATGTAAAGGGAACAAATACTATCTAAGTCACAACGCGTTAACAGATGTAGATATTACTCACCGTTTCGGCGTGTTCACTCATCTCATTCTTTTCAGATGATTCCAGTGTCGATTATTTTTAAGGCCCTAAACGTCACCACGGATAAAGAAATTTGCGAATTGGTCGGAATCGAGGATATTTCAAACATAACTCCAACTTTGGAAGAGTGTCACAACCTGAAAATCTACACACAATTGGCGGCTCTGAAGTATGTGGGCTCAAAACTCGTGGCGAAGCGCTACGTTACCTCCGCCAGCAAAATAAGAACTCCAGTGGACGAAGCTAGAGATATCTTAGCAACAACGATATTAGCTCACGTTCCTGTTGAAAACTACAATTTTCGCATGAAAGCCATCTACTTAGGTGTGATGGTCAAGCGCGTTATGGAGGCTCAGTCTGATAAGAAATTCTTCGATGATAAGGACTACTACGGGAACAAACGTCTCGAACTCGCCGGTTCTCTTTTATCCTTAATGTTTGAAGACGTCTTCAAACGGTTTAATTGGGAGCTTAAGTCGATCGCTGAGAAGACGATCCCGAAAATCAGAGCCACGCAATTTGATGTGGTCAAATACATGAGATCTGATCTCATCACGAGTTGCCTCGTTTATGCCATATCAACGGTACGACGATCGTGTCGTTCGACTCAATCTAATTTATTATTTTCAGGGAAACTGGACGATCAAACGGTTTAGAATGGAAAGACTGGGAGTTACTCAAGTTTTGTCCAGATTAAGTTACATTTCGGCGTTAGGGATGATGACGAGGGTGAACTCTCAATTTGAGAAGACTCGGAAAGTTTCAGGTCCGAGGTCGCTGCAGCCGAGTCAATGGGGTATGTTGTGTCCGAGTGACACTCCCGAAGGAGAGGTAAGCTTCTAAATTTCCAACCCTTTATATTTTCACCTAATTGCAGGCTTGCGGATTAGTAAAAAACTTGGCCCTCATGACCCACATTACCACAGAAGTCGACGAATACCCCTTAATCCGCTTGGCCAACAATGCCGGGGTTGTCGACATTAACATGTCTTCAGGAACGGCAATTCATTCCTCGGACCGCTTCATCGTCTTCTTGAATGGCAACATTCTGGGGACTATTCGTAACTACAAGAAACTTATCCGGACTTTTAGGATGTTGCGACGGTCCGGGATCATTTCAGGATATGTTTCTATTTATCCTAATTTTCTTCATCGTTGTGTGTATATAAGTTCGGATGGAGGACGGTTGTGTCGGCCGTATATTATAGTGGAGAATGGAAATCCTCTTGTGACGCAGAGACATATCGTGGAGTTGGAAAAGGGGATAAGAAGTTTCGAGGATTTTATTCATGATGGTATAACTCCTATTTTCAATTATGTGTTTCGTTTTGTGATGTTTGACTTTTTCTTGAAGGTCTGATCGAATTCTTGGATGTCAACGAAGAGAACGACAGCTTCATCGCGTGCTACGAAAAGGACATATCTGTCCAAACAACCCACCTAGAAATCGCAACATTTACACTGCTTGGTGTATGCGCTGGTCTTGTCCCATACCCACACCATAACCAGTCACCTAGAAACACGTACCAATGCGCCATGGGCAAACAAGCGATGGGTACCACCAAATGAAAACATGATTGAACAAAATTAAGTTTACTGTTGCAGGTACCATCGGATACAACCAGAAAAACCGGATGGACACCCTCCTCTACAGTCTCGTTTACCCTCAAGCCCCCATCGTCAAAACCAAATCTATTGAACTCACCAATTTTGATAAACTCCCGGCTGGTCAAAATGCAACCATTGCTGTCATGAGCTACAGCGGTTACGATATCGAAGACGCGCTCATTATCAATAAAGCGTCGATTGATAGAGGATTTGGGAGGTGTCTAGTTTATAAAAATTCAAAGTGTATGATGAAGCGGTACGCCAATCAAACGTTCGATCGGATCCAGGGGCCGATGGTTGACACGACCACTAACGCTCCTATGTGGAAACATGCCGTATTAGATGCGGATGGAATTGTAGCGCCTGGAGAAATGGTGGAGAATAAACAGGTTCTGGTGAATAAATCGGTGCCTACTGCCACGCCAGTGCCAGGAAGTCAAACGGCAGGAGTCGAGTATAAAGACACGCCGATTTGCTACCGTAATAACGAGCCTAGTTATATTGAGAAGGTTCTTGTGAGTACTAACGAAGAGGACACCAGCATTATCAAGATTTTGTTGAGGCAGACGCGGAGGCCGGAGATCGGGGACAAGTTCAGCTCGCGCCACGGACAGAAGGGAGTGGTAATGATACTTTTTTTTTTTCTTGATTACATGTTTGTATTTTTAGGTGGGCCTTGTGGTGGAGCAAGAAGACATGCCCTTCAACGACTTCGGAATCTGCCCCGACATCATTATGAACCCCCACGGTTACCCTTCTCGAATGACAGTCGGCAAACTCATCGAGCTACTTTCAGGGAAAGCTGGAGTGGTTGAAGGAAAATTCCACTACGGAACAGCCTTCGGAGGCTCCAAAATTACCGACGTCTGTGAAGAACTAGCAAAACACAACTTCAACTACCAAGGAAAAGACATCTTCTACTCTGGGATAACAGGAGAGCCAATGGAAGCCTACATCTACTCCGGCCCTGTATACTACCAAAAGCTCAAACACATGGTTCAGGATAAGATCCACGCGAGAGGGCGTGGTCCCAGGGCGGTGCTTACTAGACAGCCTACAGAAGGGCGGAGTCGAGATGGAGGGTTGCGGCTTGGAGAGATGGAGAGAGACTGTTTGATTGGTTATGGAGCCAGGTTCGGACTAAACAAAAATGTTCAATTATTAAATTCGTTTTTTAGTATGATGTTGATCGAACGATTGATGGTTTCAAGTGATCAGTGTGAGGTGGATGTTTGCAACCAGTGTGGACGTCTTGGATACTGCGGCTGGTGCAACAGTTGCAAAAGTTCTGCGCAAGTGTCGAGCATTACGATGCCGTACGCTTGTAAGTTGCTCTTGACGGAGTTGCAAGCGATGAATATTACACCAAGATTGACGCTAAATCATTACTGTGAATGATTTGTTGTAATTTAAAAAGTGTTAAACAGAAAGATATTTTTCTTACAGTGATCGAACTTTTTATTAAAGTTTTCTTAAAAATAACACTACTTTTTTGTAGAAAAACATTAGAGATCTAAACAGACACTTCGAAGATGCAAAAAATATCTGAAGAATTTAAAGAGAAAAATCTAGAACATGATCGGGAAAAAAGAATCCAAAAAATGAATTGAATAGATCAATCAAAGAAGTTCACAAAACATGCTGGAGGTGGCTGGTAAAAGGCCTTTATTCAGTATAGACAAAACTACAAGAATCTATTTAATCTACGTCAAGCTTTTTGAAGTTTCCACAAATCCCAAAAATCTCATCGTCCATTTTTCCCGGTCTAAGGTCCTCATTTATAGTCATTTTATTCAAACGTGAAAAAAGTTCTGAATATTTTTCATTCAACTTATTTAACGCTTCTGAAAATAATTTTCTACAATGATTTATTATCAAACATTTTAAAGCGTACCTTCAAGGGCATTCATTGAGGGTCCTTCTCCTCCAAAATCTTTAGGTATCGAATCTAACGGTAGCAGTTCTTTGATTGTATTAATATCATCAATAACTTGCAGCTTAAAAAAGAAATGTAGTTGTGGTAGCTATAATTTTTACATACTCGTTGAAAGAGTTTCGGTTTCATGACTTTTTTAAAAAGTGCTAATAAAGTGCTGCCAAACGGCGGTAGATTGATGATATAGACACCTTTAAGAGGTATGGAATAAATTTTCTGGAAAAAAAAATATCAAAAGAGAAAGCAACCATTTTGTTTTAGTACCTCATACATTTTTATCATCCTGTAAATTATAAGTGGCGTGACTTTCATCAGAGTCGAAAGAGTAAGTCCTTTGAAATCAGTAATAATAATATCTCCACACATTACATCTGTTTGTAGTCTCAAGTCTTGTATCGTCGTCATTCGCTTTATTTGTGATACAGCGTCATAAAGATCGACCAAGTTCTCATCCTTAAATTTAAAGTAAAAAACTCTGTACATCTCCTTGGTAAGTGTTGGGCATGATCCTATGAACCTAAAAGACTACGTCAACTTTCGCTTCATTTTTTTTTTCAGTTTCTTACACTGCCTTTTGCAAAATCTCATTGAACTCCAACTTTGGATCACATTTTCCATAGATCTCTTCAAATTTGAGTCGTAAAGTAAAATAATTATCAATCTTCTGCTTAGCGAGTTCCACACTAAATTTATTGAGAATCACAAAATTGCGTAGACAGTTCGAATCTGAAATTGCGTTACTTCTTGCCATTGTTGTATGTAATACTTACTCAATATATCCTTAGGGAGATGATGCTGAGTGTTAAGCCACTCCTGTAAAGAAGTCACGTCTTCATCTAAGGATGGAATGGTCTTGTTAAATTTCTTGACGGCTTGTTCCCAGAGCTCCTCGTTGTTTTGATAGAGCTCCATCGTTCTTTTTGAACTGAGTGTTGGAAAACACAGTTGTTTTATTTATTGCTAACCTTGTACTTCTACGTAAGAATGAAATATTAAAAATATCTAGTTAATAAAATAATAAGAATTAATTAAATAAGTATACAGGTTTATTGAAGGAGAGCACAAGGTTCGACATCTTGTAAAAATGTTAAAATACAAGTAAAAAGTTATGACGTTGTCAAAACATAAAGAAACCTTTTTTATAATTTGGTGGCAAACGCTTAAAAATGACAAATACATTATGATACAGTAATTGGAGTTAATTGATATTTTAGAACATGTTGGACACCGCGAGAACATTATGGTCAGAACGCATTTTTTTACCTTTTTGGAAAAATCATCGAAATATTGTAGTTTGAAAATTTACTTCACGCAGTGGCGTCCCGAGTTTAAGAAAATAGAGTTAACACTTTTTTTGTGTTATTTACCCTTGCACTTCAGTAATTGTTAGACGCGCGGGAGAGAACGATAATTGTCTAATTTCTAATTTCACAAATTCTGAACATAGCGACATGATTTTGTGATTTTGGCTCAATTTGGTGGGCACGGAAGATTTGAAAAGTAGTTGATTGAGGACTTATTTACTCATTTTGTGATTGTGAGTGCTTTAATCATTGCCATCACAATAAGGGTACCGAAAGGAGTGAAAGAGTATTATTAGGCGATACTGGAATTTGGATATTATCGAGAAATAATGAAGCGCATTTTCAGAACTTAAATATTCAATAAGTATAAGAGCGGAAAATAAAACTACGACTGAAAAATGTATTGTTTTGTTAGAATTAGGGAGATAAGAATCACATTTAAATTAGTCATAGTTCACACTACGGAAAGTTTGGATTAAATAGGTTTTACTAAAGATTAATTTCACAACCGGTTTTTTAAAATACATACAGTAATAAGTATTTGTATTCTAATAATGTAAAAAAAATAATTTGAATAGAATCAATCATGAATTAAAAAAGCATAAAAGTAATGGAAGCAAAATAACGGGAATTTGTCGTATAAGTTACTTCTTAGAAGCAATTATTGGTATTAATAATCACTTCTCTATTACATACAATTATTGCTGGAATAAATTTTGCAAGAAAAGCTGACGTTATTTTAATTGATTTATAGTTTGTTGTTTCGTCGATCGAAAGCTCTTTATTCAGGTTATACAAGAACTATTATACATAGCAGATATCTATGGAAATTAAATAGATACTTAATCCACATCAAGCTTTTTGAAGTTTCCGCAAATTCCAAAGACCTCATCGTCTACTTTTTCCGGTCTAAGATCCTCATCTATAGTCATTTCGTCCAAACGTGAAAACAGTTCGGAATTTTTCTCAAACAACTCATTTAAAGTTTCTAAAGGTAATTTTTACAACGGTTATTCTCAAAGAATTCAAAGTTTACCTTCGAGAGCAATCAGCGATGGTCCTTCTCCTCCAAAGTCTTTAGGCAGCGAATCTAATGGTAGTAGTTTTTTGATTGTATCAACATGATCAATAATGTGAATCTTAAAAAAGAAAACCTAGTAGTAGTACCTTTAGTTTTTATACATACTCGTTGGAAGAGTTTAGGTTTCATGGCTTTTTTGAGGAGTGCCAATAAAGTGTTGCCAAACGATGGTAGATTAAAGATATAGACGCCCTTAAGAGGTATGGAATAAATTTTCTGGAAAAAAATATTAAAAAAAAGAATAACCATTTCATTTTGGTACCTCATACAACTTTATCATCCTGTAAATTAAAAGTGGTGTTATTTTCATAAGAACCGAAAGAGTGATTCCGTTGAAATCAATAACAATAATATCTCCACACATTACATCACTCCGTAGTCTCAAGTCTTGTGTTGCCATCAATCGCTTGATTTGTGATACAGATCGACCAAATTCTCATCTTTAAATTTGAAGAAAGACACTCTGTACAACTCCTTTGTAAATTTTGGGCATGTTCCCATAAACCTAGAAGACAATAACAACTATCGCTCCTCTTGTTTGCACCGTTTCTTACACTCCTTTTTTAAAAACCTCATTGAATTCCAAGTTTGGATTACATTTCCCATAGATCTCTTCAAATTTGAGGCGTAAAGTAAAATAATTATCAATCTTCTGCTTGGCTCCTTCAACACTAAACTTATTGAGAATTAAAAAGTTGCGTAGACAATTAACATCTAAAATTGCGTTACTTCTTGCTGTTGGTATATTTAACACTCACCCAACAAATCGACCGGGAGGTGAGGCTGAGTCTTTAACCACTCTTCCAATGAAGCTACGTCTTCATTTAAGCATTTTATAGTTTTGTTAAACTTCTTCACGATCTGTTCCCAGAGATCCTCGTCACATTGGTAGAGGTTCATTCTTCTTCTTGAACTGAGTGGTCAAATGCATTGTCAATACTTTTTACTAGTCTAGTAGGTAATTTAGTTTAATTAAAAATCATAAATAGATAATAGAATTGAACAAAATAGGAATACCAACTGTTTTAATTACTGTCTGATGGACTAAAGAGAGCTCAATGTTTCAAGGTTAACAGCTTGCAAAAAATGTTAAGATGCAAATAGAAAATTATGTAGTTACATGTCGTACAAAGAAAAGTAAGTACTTAAGCGAAATTACGCAACATAATACCAGAAAAGATAAGTAAACTAAGAGAATATTAACAAGATTAACTTTTAGTCCTAATAATTCGCGGTACAGTAATAGAGAAAAAACTAGAAGAAAAGATTATATAGTAATTGAAGAAATTTAAGAATAGTGAAAAATCTTTTACACAAAGGTGTTCTTTTTAATTTTTAAAGAAACTTATAAATTCTCGAACATAGGTTTATAATTAGTATTAAGTTATTTATTGAACGATAAATTTTCACGTTTGAGGAATTCACTACTTTTAAAATTTCTAATAAAGAAGTAAATTTGTTAAAAGTTTTTTTCAAGAAAAGCGTCATGAAGCGTCATTAATCAAAAGCGTCATGTTGTAAAGCAGTTTCAATATACAAAGAACATTACTAATTATTGCTGATTTTAATTTGTTCAACAAGTCCGGCATGCAAATAAAGTAATAATTATTCAATTCGTTAGAAAAATAGTTGGGCTTATTATCGTTAACTAATTCGTTTAACGTCATAGGTGAATTACAGGAAATATTAGTATTCCATATATTATTTTTTGCTTAATTTGAATCGAACTAATAATTTCTAGCGTTTTACTCACTAGCATAACTACAAGGAAAGTGGGCCATATCTTGCTCATTTACAATGTGACATTTAGGTACATAATTTGTCGTTGATATCAATAGTTATACTATTCCAAATCGCAGTAATTTTGGGTCTGATGAGAAATGTCTTTTTAGTATACGTTACCAAAATAGCTATTTTTCGAACTCATTTAAGTTCCTAAAATGAGTCTTGTTCGGACTCAATATACCAAAATGTTGTCACGATAACTATATAAAGTCGCTAAGTTGTTATGTCCATTTTCAATTTTTTTAACAGTTCGCCGGAAGAGTGAGTGTGATCAAATTACGAGAATTGTTTAGACAATTGATGACAAAATAAAATACATGTAGATAATGTACAATAATAAAATTTTACTGATTAGCAAAGGAGGCACACTGAAACAATTATTCCGCGAGTCCCACGTAACATGCTTCCAGCACTGAAGAATTTTCGAAAGTCAAAATCAAAGTTAAATTTTAAATTGATCACACTCGATGAAATATGTATGTACAAAGTTTAACGCGACAGGTTGTTCTTTCTTTCATGATTTTTTTGTGACGAAGAAAATCTAGAAAGGAAATTTATATTCGGACAAGTTCAGAGCAGCTAAGAAAACAAGGCACATACAGGAAGTCAGGAAAGTCGCGCACCACCGTGAAACTGTATCATCGGACAATGTTATAGATCACCGGAAAAATGTTAAAAAAAATCCCAATTTTTCGAGGTATGATGGATTAAAAAGGCAAAGTTTGATGCGAAAATTAACGATTTCTGTGCAATAAGGACATTTTGCGCAAAGGCATGGTGCAAAGAAAATCGGAAAAATCTTGTAAGAAATGCAGGTTTTTGTGGGGAACTCGGCGTCAAGTTTGCCCCCCTCTAGGTTTTTTCAAATATCTCATAAACCGAAAACGCACAATAGATTTGAACGGAAGCACAATAAAGCACAATAAAATGACACTGTTTAAATTAATTTACGAGCCAATGGGGAACCGACTTGACGTAGTCAGAGATTTCAATGTGTTTTTGAAAGCTTTAACTAAAAAATCTTGTTTGAAACACGTACTTAAAAAGTTTTTGCGGACCCATCTATACTATTTCAGCAGTAAACAGCAACGATTAGTCCACAAAACTGTATTTTAGGTACTTTAAACCAACTGTAAATAGCTATTTTGGATCTGTTTGTACTACTATGTTATTAGGTATTTGGTAAAAATCCGGAATAATGCATACAATTTTATGTAGATTCATACATTGAAATAATTTAATACATAAATGTTATTTGTATATGTAGTATCTACCTATCTATTTACCTACCTATTTATGAAGTGTCAGATTAAAGATACCTAACCGCAAAACACAAAATTGATGAGTTTTCAAAAACTTTATAAAATTTTGAATTATTCACAGGTGTCCCGACTGTCGGAATAATAAAAAGTGTAAGCCTAAGAAAAAGAATAGATTTGCGAAAAAGCAGGAGAAAATGACAAAACTCGACTAAAATTTAGAAAACGATTGTGAAAGATATTGTGGTGAAGGTAAGGTTGTATTTTTTAAATTAAGCATGACTTTATTTCATAATTTTACAATTTGAATATAGGCAACTAAATATGCAGATGTCGAGTGGTGAAGTGGTGCTTATTATTAGTTCCGCGTAAATTTCATAATTTTAAGCCGGCACTTTTAAACAATTAAAGTACGAAAACAAATATAAAATATTAATCCAATACAAATCAGAAAACATTGGAGGATACTTTTCTAAAGATGAACTAGTAATAGAAAATGCTATAAAAATTTAAAAAGTAAATAATGATGACGAATAAGGGCCATAACATGAGAGTATAATACTATGCATTATCTTTTACCTACGACCCCAAAGAAGCAGACACAAATCTTGGCAAGAAATTTGGGGTTAATTAAAGTAATTAATGGTGACGAATAAGGGCCATAACATGAGAGTATAATACTATGCATTATCTTTTACCTACGACCACAAAGAAGCAGACACAAATCTTGGCAAGAAATTTGGGGTTACACCTCAGCAATTAATTCGTCGGAATTACTATCATCTATCTTTGGTGTGTAACACTTTTTTTTTGTTAAAATACACAAAACCTTTAATGACTTTAATAAATTTTTAGTTGTCGAAATAAAATCTGACTTTTGTTTTTATTAAGTACTAGGATAAATTGTTAAAACATTGAGTTGTAGTAATAATAAAAAATGGTTTTAGCCAATCAGAGCCCGGGATAAATTCATAACTACACGGGTTCCAGTATGACTATCATAACTTGTTTAAAGCGAACTACGTTAAAAAATATTATAAAGTTCAAATTAAACAATGAAAGCCATACGAAGCAATAATGGAAATCAAATTTTATAGAGAAATAATGAGAAAGTCTGGTAAAGACAATATAAAATTTAATGTCGGAAAAAATGGTAAATCTCCAAAACAAAGAAAATACACAAAATACAAAAATAAAACAAAATTGGAAAGTGCTTTCATGAAATCGACATTCTCCTGCTCTTTTCTGCATCACGTTAATAATGCCACTTAAGTGATTTTTAATTTGAAAATAAGTACTTTTTTAATCAACTAAGAGGGCACATAAACAATATATTTCGCCAAATTTATTAGAACTAAGATAGTGTTAGGTTTGTTCATGATGGTACCACTCATATTAGTCGTATTTTTACAAAGTATTTCTTGTAAGTAATTATTTTTCTAAAACATTATAACTGATAATTGTTTTTAATTTCTCTTTGATCAGATTCCTTTGGAGCAGAATGGTCTTATCAAAATCAAGGTAAGAACAAATTTTTACATTGCAGTTTTCTTTACTTTTGTCTACGTTTTTGCAGAAAATTGGCCTGAATCTTGCCAAGGCAATTTCCAATCTCCAATTGATTTGTCGGCCTTTGACTCAACTCTGAAATCGTTTGATTCGTTTTCTTTAATATTTGATAATGAAGACGACACCGTTGATATAATAAATAATGGCCACTCAGGTAATTGAAAAAATGTTTAGCATTGAACTAAAAAGGTAACATTTATTTTTTAGTTGAAATTCGCCTAAAAAATACCACTACTGCACCAGTTCTCTCCGGGGGTGGCCTGGAAGGCGAATATATTTTAGACGCTTTTCACTTTCACTGGGGAGCAGAACATACACTGGAAAAACACAGATTTCCCCTTGAAGGACATTTCGTTTATTTTGCCAGAAAGCACAAAACTCTTCAAAATGCAAGTAAAAACAAGAATGGGATTGCTGTCTTAGGAGTTCTTTACAACGTAAACGTTTATTTCTTTACAATATTAAAGATAACTTTCCAATATTTTAGGCTCTGCCAGTTCATAATCCATTTTTCGACTTTACATCCATGGTACCAAGCATCGCTCATAAAATTAACGAACCTTTGACAACAAAACTTGGAACAAGAATAAGAAATTTATTGCCCCTTTCATTACGAAAATTTTATAGATATGAAGGATCTCTGACTACGCCAGGTTGCAATGAAGTAGTAACTTGGACTGTATTTTTGACACCATCATTTATATCACCCAAACAATTGGAGGAGTTAACTTCTATAAAAGATGGTAGTGGCAATCTTTTAAAACTAAACTACAGAAATCTACAGAAGAGGAATCTGAGACCAGTTTATCAATCGACGTTTTTCTAAACAGAAAAATAAATTTTGGTTGTACAAAAGCTTTCATTGATTTTAATTCTAAGCTCCCAAATCAAAAATCAGCTCCAATTTATTCGTATTTACTTTCTAGACAGGCGAGATGTTGCAATATTTAAAAAAAAAAGATATTGTAATATTACACTCAATATTTTTTGGTAGATTAACAGTTAATATTCTCATCTGAAATGTATGGAATTAAAAAGAAATTTTGCCTATCCATTTTTACAAACTTTTAATTTTCCATTCGATAGAAGTAACTGCAAATTATCTTGATAAATAATATTCTCGTTCACTATTTTTGAATGACAAAATTAAACTTTTGCTCCCAAAAGTAGAAAACGGGCCGATAGACAAGTTTTCTGATACAAGTGGGTCAAACTGTGTAGGAAACTTTTCTTAGAACGGTTAAATTGGTGCAACGTTTGTTATTGGATGATTCTTATGGTTTTGACAAGCAATTGACAGGAATACTAACTCACAAAACAGTGTTTTAAGAAGTTTCTTAGAGCATCGCAAACATTTGAAATACAATGCCATATTGTAACTCTTAAATATGCTTTAAAGTAGTGACTTTTATTAAATAAAAATTGAATTTAGCATTGTATCTACCTGTATATTTATATTATACTCTGACGATTGATAACAGATTTATTGAGACTATAATAATAAGGTTCAATATTATTTCCGGTGTAATCACAAGTTTATCGAGTTATCAAGATTACAATCTTAGATTTCGTTGAAATTAACATTTAAATAGTTCCAAATTTTCTTGTCCATTCTTGTAAATTGGTGGTACATCAATTCGCAATTTCTTAATTTAGTGCATTTTTGTCTTCATCAACAAATTAGAAACAAGTTTCAGTATTATGAGCCATTAGTATTGATAGGTAAAATCTTCGTTCGTAAATTACATTTTGATGGACTGTAAATTAAACTTTCTTGGAAGCCTTTAAACAGGTGATTAAATGGTGTTCTGTTTATTTATTACTTATTAATTGTGATTGAATAACTACATTTTAGCAGTTTAGTAGTTTTTTCATCTTTTTATGGCAAGCAATTGATTAGTTATTTGAATAGACAATTTAGTATTTTTTTTACACTTGGAAATTGACGACGATTTTGCACAATGATGATGGAGTATTACACAACATGTAAACAATAAATTGCCAAATTTTATTTTTCTAGAGACCCTTTCAATATTTAGGTATGTACAAATTTGCCGATTTTTTTGAAGAAGCGGTAAGAACAAAGCGGTAATAAAACATGGCTTTGAATGAGTACCGCGACGGACATACGTACTTCGATAATAAGATTCAATCGGTCTAATAAAGTTTTTCCACTCAAGATAATTAAATAGGTATTCAGTAACAATTGTCACTGCTGAAAAAATTGTTTTTTTCTAAAATTCATTCTATACAAAAATAAGGATAAAATAGGGATTATTTTAGATATTGCCCACAAAAAGCAAGCTTCATTCACATTTTTACTATACTTTTGTCTCTTCTTTTTCTTGCACTTTAAACATGTTTATTCTTCGTAGGTTTTCATATAAAATCATCTAGAATTAGACAGATTTTGTATTGCGTACAATTCAGATTTGCTCTTTTCCAGTCAAATGTTAAGTTTTTGTCAATGTTCGTATGTTTTCTTTTAATTTGGTTTTTAAATTATTATTGATAGTACATACCGGCAGCCATTTCTTCACCATTTATGGTAAATTTTCGTACCTGCATTTTCTTTGTATAATGGAATTTTTTTTTTTGAAAATTTTTATAGAAGTAATTATTATACCGCAATATATTTTTTATATTTTATTGCAATTGATCTATTGTTAACTTTATCTATTTTTGAGTGAGTTTGATTATGCCCCGGTATAGAATCATCAAAGAGAACTCATTTTACTACAGAGTCATTTATTTTTACATATTTTATTGTTTATTTAATTTAATTTATCTATATTAAAGTATAAAAGATTGTCTGGGTTTTGAATTAGTGTGAGTTTGCTTTTCATCATGGCATCTCTTCGGATTTTGATAATCTTGCAAATTATTTACTGTAAGTGAACAGTTAACTGATAGTGGATATGTAATTTTTTTTTTTAGATTCCAGTGCTCAATGGTCGCATTTAAATCAAGGTAAAAATAAATTAACAATTTAGAACTTATTTTGTATCTTCATCTTATAGCAACATGGCCACAAACTTGTCGAGGTGCTCTGCAGTCTCCCATTCCTTTGTCAAACACAAATAGCGTTTACAAGTCTTTTGAGCTTTTTAATCTTACATTTGGTAATAGTGGATCGGTGCCTATTAACATAGTAAATGACGGTCATTCCGGTATGTACACGTTAGGCTTTGTAATCTTACATTTGGTAGAGCTGCAATGTCAAAATCGCTCTATCAACATGTAAAAAATTGTATTATTGATGATAAATGTTTTGTAGTTAAAATTACATTAACAAATACCACAAATCCACCCCTCCTATCTGGGGGTGGTCTGGAAGGAGAGTACGTCTTGGACTCCTTTCACTTTCACTGGGGCGCGGAACATACTGTAAAAGGGCTTAGGTAAAATAATGAAACTTAACTTATGTATAAAACCTTTTTGTATTACATTTATTCTTTTAGATATCCTCTTGAAGGCCACTTTGTCTACTTTGCAAAAAAGTATAACACACTTGCAAATGCAAGTAAATTTAAGAATGGATTAGCTGTTTTGGCCGTCTTGTACGACGACGTAAGTGATAAAATAAAACATTCTTTTATTTAAATCCTTTTTTTAAGATGTTACTAGTTGATTGTCGATACTTTACGTTTACATCATTGGTACCAAAAATCTCTAGTAGAATCCAACAGCCAGTTTCTACCACGCTCACGAGTCTAAGAAATTTGTTACCCACATCGTTAACTCGTTTTTATAGATATGAAGGTTCTCTGACTACCCCAAACTGCGATGAAGTGGTGGTTTGGACGGTATTTTCATCACCGGTTTGGCTTTCGCAAAAACAGGTATAAAATTGATTAATGCAAAAATGTCAACATTGCGAATTTTGTTTTTAGTGGACCGCTTTGACTTCGGTTCAAGACAGCAGTGGCCAGCCTCTTAAGACAAACTATAGAGAGCTGCAGAGTGTCAATAGCAGACTTATTTACAAGTCTGCTTTATCGCTATAAAAATTGTTAAGCTTTCTATATTAATTTTGTTGCAATTATTGTATCATTTATGAAATTAATGGCAATAAAAATTTAAAAAAAAGTAGGTAATTGACTGCAGACTACACCAATTAAGTAACCAAAAAAATTACTTATCTAGGCATAAAGTGTTATTGTAGATAATAATTAATTTAATGAAATAATTCCGGCTTGTTTTGTAGTTATTTCTTTAAAAATCTTAAGTTTATTCCATTTTTCAGTGTTTCACCTACCGCTACAAGAAAGTATGGTTTTAATTTTTTTATGATATTTATTTGTAGTTTTTCAATTTTTGTAGGTAATTTAAAGTGAAATTCTGCAATACTCGTGTAAATATCGAAATTTTATTGTAACTATTAAAAGAAAACTGTGGTGTAATGTATGCCTGCCTAATCCAGCCTCCAATAATCCGATACACCTATTGTGTAAAGTGAATGTTACTATCGTGTGATTCATTAAATTTCCATTCTGGGTAGGCCGTGTATTTTGGACGTGCGTTGACTTTTTGTTCGATAACTAGCAAATCTCGCAAATATTAAGTCGAAACTACTGTAATGGTGTTACGACATGAATTTTTTTCTCAAAGCCAACTGCGAATGGAAATTTAATGAATCACACAATACATACATTTATTGATTTCTGTAATCCGCATTTTACAGGGAAAACGAAAGAGAAAATTTGAGACAATTTTTTTTTAATTTTAAGTTACATTAATAATGATCATAGATTACTATTCTCGATTCTCAGAGATTTGCGTATTTGTCATTGATAAGATGATAAACTCTGCATTTTGATCTTTGTTCGGCTTTTTCCAGGTCAATGTCAATATCAGGGCGTTGCACAATACTGCATTACGGTCCTGTCCTGTTACCTGTCATTCGATCTAGTGGAAAACGTTTTTGCACTAGCAGTTGGCAGTACACCTCCGGTGCTCACTAGAGTTACATCAAGGTAATAATTTCACTATTTTCCAGCAGAAATAATTGATTTCCACTTATAATTTCCTTCTGAACCCCTTCACAAATCTGTCTTTTCCTTATTCTATAAAAATTCAGCCTCGTCATGGGGAAATTCCAGGGTTGTTCCGTTACATAATCTCATTGATCCATCTCTTGCCGTCATCGATTTCCCCGCCTTTTCCTTCGAAAAATTTTCCAAAACCTTATTCCTTTTGCTTTTCTTTTTGGAAAAACGCGCTTTTTCGTCTTCATCCCCCAAATATTGATTTTTGCGCACATGTGCCATTGTAAAATATTTATCAAGTGGGCCGCGTAATGTTTGACAGCTGCCAAAATTCCGCTTTAAATTTAGTTTGCACGTGACTGCTGTTTAGCAATCTTCTCGAACTTTACTACATTTTCTTTATAATGGGTGTGAAGGCGAACGAGCGCGCAAGGTCGACACTTTTCTAATTTTGAGGTTAGATTTGTAGAGAATGTATCGGGCTAGAGCGCTAGTGCACAGCCTCGGCAGCCAGGGCCACTTTGCGGCGTGGCTTTTGCCCAAGAATGTAGTACCGGGGGTCAGCTGTGCCGCCGTGAGGAACTACAATGTGCCGGTTGCCTCTGAACCTTTTTTGAATGGGAGCTCCAGCCAATATGTGGAGGACATGTACAATGCCTGGTTGGCAGACCCTGCAAGCGTACACGCTGTAAGTAGATAATTAAGACAACTTCAGTTTGTTTTAGACGAACCACAAGAGCAAAAATTGACATAAATCTGACTTTTTTGTAATAAACAATGAGAAATGAGATAAGGTTTAGTAGGCTTTGCAATGCGATATGTCAATATTTTGACAGCAGTATACTCCACGTGAGCTGTTTATAACAGTCATAAAATGACTCGTTTTTCAGTCATGGGACTCCTTCTTTCGAAATTCCGCCTCCGGTGGCGTGGGTTACCAATCACCACCCTCTTTGGCACCCCTCGGTAGGAATGAAGTCCCCGCTACCTCGTTCCTCCCGGCTTTGGCTGGGGCCAGCGGCGTCGGCACCGTCAGCGAGAAGGTGATCGATGATCACTTGGCCGTCCAAGCGATCATTCGCAGTTATCAGGTACAACTCCATGAATCATCCCATGAATTGATAAAGGGGCACCAAAAAAGCGATCGTTTACGTTTAGTTACGTCATTAAAAAACGATGTCTTCTTTGGCACCAGTCCATACCATCTGGAGCTATTTTCAGCTTGTATTTTTGATTTTTGTTTGTTTTTCGATTGGCAATGACCGTTGCTTTATTATAAGTCTGATACAAAATACAAGAGTGAAAAATGACTGGATGCGGTGAATTCGGCTGAGTCTGCACTCAGCTGGGACACCCTAGGAGATAATCAAAACTTTAGGGAAGTTCTCACATCCATTACACCATTGTAATTGGGACACTTTTAATACATATACCGTCACCAGGCGCGCGGCCATTTGGTTGCTCAACTGGATCCATTGGGTATCATGTATGGCGATCGCACGACGACAATTAGTGATAGACAGGGCTCTCCACCTGATGAAATAACGCGTCAGCATAAACTAGGTACGACCCAAATAAAAACAAATCATCTTGGTGTTAAACGACACATTTTGTGTCTGTCTAATTTTTCAAAAAGAGGGTCGTAACAGTTTGAAACATAATCTGTATGATAACAATAACAATGTGCTTTGTGGCTTGTTTTTTGCATTTTCGTATGTTTGTTTGCTTGCTGTGGATTCTAACTTTTCTTGCAACCAGGAGGGAAGTAGAATATGGCATCGCAGAGTAGTACCGTAGTAGAAAAAATAGAGGGTCAATTAGTGATTAGAAAAAAATTTATCGATCAGTAGTTGTTGAACTTTGGACAACAAGTTGATAACCTCAAAATTTTAGTGCATGATTATGTAGTTGACCGTATAGGCACTTAATTTTTGCTCAGACTTGCGCTTTTATTTGTGCGATAAAACCTGAAAATGTGTGAAGTCCATTCTACAATATTTGACATCTTGGTTGGCCACGCGTTTTTATGTACCTATTCACATACTCAAAAGTAGGCTGGGAACCATAACATCTAGCCGTAAAAATTTTATCATACCGAAATGTTTACATTATTTGTTCATTTTTTAAATTTATATTTCAGGTTAATAACATGTCACTCACGTTGACCCATTTTATTTGAAAATTTCTTTTAAATAGGCGGAAATCGATAAAATCTTGAACACACCTTGGATGCAGTTTATATCATAACAGCTTTAGGTCCCTTTGACTGGTATCTTGGGCTGTTTTGACATGCGTTATATCCTTGATACGTTAATAGCTATAATAATGCAAAATGATCTTTTCCATGACTAATTTCAGTTACAAATCTGTCAGTTGATGTAAACATGTATAATCAAGGGATTGATGTTTTTGGAGTTTGAATTTTTTTAATTTTTATAGTTAGAAGGTATACCATTATCTGTGATACAAATAATGGAAATAGAGCAACTTCAGAGAAAAATTGTCACTTGACGATGCTCTCACCATAAATTTCAGTTTCAGACGCCCACTGAAATGTCAAATATTTTGAAGCGGACTATACAATCATGTTGCTGCTTTTGGCTATTTTATATCTTTTTGTTATGAGGTTCCGGGGAATCAAAAAATGTTTTGCTTTTTGACTTTTTATTAAAGTAGTTTTTATTATATTTAATTTTTTGCTGCGTCGTTTCAATCGATCAAAATTCACAATTGCAATTTCTTGCATTGCCCTGTAATTAAAACTAGTACTTAATTGTCTCCATTAAACTATGATTAAACTAGTATTTAACAATTATTAGGCGATAAAACGTAAATACCTAATTTAACATACTGCAATAAAAGCGACTTTGTTATGTAATCACTTTTTAATTAAACGTTTAATGTACAAGAATATTTAATTGTCAATGAACCATGAGAACAATACGAGGAAAGTGTTACGAAAGTCCAAAACATGCGGAAAATTTCAATTTCCGTTGGAAAAATACTAATTAGCAATTATTTATTATCTCTAAGAAATGTATGATCGTACATAATGAACTTTGAAATTTTGATGTTACGTTTGTACGTGTCTGGCAGTGTTATCAAGTGGAAAAATTATTTGTCATTGCATCATATTTTTTTGCAAATTGTTACCGTTTATGAGTCAAGTTTATTGACTTTAAGCGCAAAGTACCGTACGACTTATAAAGGTAAAGGGATCCCAGTAGCTTTTAAATTTTTTTCATGTTCGTAGCATTTCTTGATTCTGATGTTTTAGGTTATCGCGAGACAAGTTAACAGTGACATCATTGCTTTGCGTTTATTGTTTCACTTCAAACTGTTAAATTGGGGCAGACGCACCAACATAGATATTTAAAATTATTCTTATTCTAATGTAATGTTCAACCTCACACTGCTAAACTTATTGTTAGGTAGCTACCTTAATATTTAAAAAATAATAATTAGAAATGTTTTTTATAGTATCGAACATATACAGGATGTTTTGGTATCTGAGTCTTTTCTTTAATTGGCACTAGCTTGTAAAATGAATGTCATTCGTGCCAAATTTCCATAGACGATACAGAATATAATTTACATTTAGCCTTGTAAGGAACATTACGTGCAAAAATGTTGATTTCTTAAACACTTTTTATGGCAGACTCAGGAAATCTCTACTTACGATCCCAATATATCTCTGACTTCATTGTTGGGCCTATTCGTTGCTGTGTAATTTTTAAAAGTGATTTTAATCTTAATTTAAAACAATTTTATATTTTAATCTACAGCTAGTCCAGAAAGCTTAATTTAGAAGAACTGTCTGCAGCTCATTCGGTAGGTCAGAGTCTCCTGAAATATACAGAATGATCCTTAAAGTATTTCCAAATAACTTAATGCTTTGAACAATTATATTTATCAGTGAAGACCCAAAAACCTCTCATTATGCTCAAGAAAGGGACTGTAAAACCTTCATAAAAACAGCTGGATTAATCGTGCTTGTTTGGCCTGTTCATTTCAAGTTTGTTGGGATCATTTTAAAATCACCTTGCATCAGCGAATTGATGCCAAAATAATTTGAATGTCAATGTTCAGGCCGAACCTGGAAAATCGCTTTGCAGTTTTCTGCTATTTTACTACTCTGTAACTGACAAATTCATCGACACCTATTGCTTTTGTTTTTAATCACCCATCTCAAACTTTAAACCATGGTGTAGATAGAGGTGTTGGCTCGATTTTAGATCAGAGGACATCACATAGCTAAGCTGGACCCATTGGGCATCAACAGTGCCGATTTGGACGACAGGACGCCTCAGGAACTTCTATATTCGCATTACAGTTTCGGTAAGAACTAATTTGATAACATTGAAAATCGTGAAACACCCACACAACGTTGAACGAAATTTTCGGCTTTTTAAAAATATTGCACACTAATAGAAACTAATTCGTGACGTTTTGATGTGTAGATTAGTGCATGTATATTTTAATGCTGTTTTTGTTTCATTTGTGTTTTTAATTTTGTTTGGCGTGTTTTATTCTTTTTAACTCAGACAACCCGTCCAGGACCTACTCCGAGGAGCTAAAGCGTCAAGTCAAGCAGTTCATGAAACGTAAGAGTTATGTTTTAGTTAAAGTAGACTTTAGTGTGACAACTGTATATATCAATTGATTGGGAATTGATTTTGACGAGGAGATAAGTATTTAAGTAGCGTAGTTCTTTTTCGTTATTAATTTTCTTTCGCTTTTTAACACTCTAAAACGACAAAATGTTTCAAGCTGATCTGTGCGACGACCGAATGAACTGACACAACTTTATTTCAACAACACAACTAACTCACTTTTTTGAAATAAAGTTGCTGTTTCTTTATTTTGGATTTTTGAACTAACTTCCGAATGCCGTAGAGGATGATGATATGGATCGCACTTTCAAATTGCCATCGACGACGTTTATCGGTGGCAAGGACAAACAGTTACCACTTCGTGAGATTCTTCGTCGATTGGAATTGACGTATTGTAGACACATCGGGGTGGAGTTCATGTTTATCAACAGCTTGGAACAGTGCAATTGGATTAGACAGAGGTTGGAGACTCCTGGGGCGATGGAGATTAGCGCCGACGAGAAGAGGCTCATTTTAGCTAGACTGACTAGAGCCACGGGGTGAGTTTAATTTTCAAGTCAAATAGTCTGATAAATAACAGAACTATTCCCGACTTTCTACTAGTTTTTGACTGTCGTTAAATTTCTTTATGGATGTCTTGAATTCCTCATAAAGGCAACATTGCAGTTACTCTATTTGGCGGTTTACCTGCTTTCTGTTTCACGTAATGTTTTATGTAATCGCTATTTGTGTCGTTAATTTTATTCAGTTAATGTGACTTTTTCAAAGGTTTTTTCACCTCTTTTTGCTGTAGAAAATAAGCAGTCATTATTTTAATTAGAAAATGCGTCTACACAAAGTATGGAAAGAATATATTACTAATGTTTATTACATCGTAAAATTTATAGACCCGTTTTAAACAATGGTAACCATTTGAAAAATTAAAATACCCATTTGTAGATGTAATAAAATACAATGCATATTATTATTGCTTTGCAAGACATATCCAAATATCGTAACCTAAAAAGAAAATATTGATTTTATTTAATAGTTTTGCGAGGCATTGTTAACTTACATTTTCATGCGTCTTAAATCCGCCTGTAGAGTATCGTCCGTTTCTTTCATCAGATATCTTCGACAGGACAAAGTGCACTGAACAAAATACTCGTAAATATCCAAACCTTCGGTGTCGATTTTGAATTCTTTCCTTTCGGTGGTGTTCATCAAATCGCGGGCAGTTTTGCTGTTTTCGTTGTCAAACATCCATTTCCTGTTGGCGTAATACTCTAGAATCTTATAACCATTCCAAATCCGTTTTTGAACTCGGACCAAACTAAAATTTAAAAAATTAATGCGCGAGTTACCATTTTTACCGGACATACAATGGTTTCACTCCGACGAGAGTCAGAATAATGTCCAGCAAAATCGCTGGTAACATCTGAAAGAGACAGAAATCGATGTAGTGGTGAATTCGAGATTGCTTGAGGGATCCATTCGGGTACCACAAGACTTTGTTGAATGCCACTCGATTGTTGATGATATCTCTTCCCATATCTAGGACTTTTTGGAATGTCAGTCCCATGCGTTCGGTTTCATCGGATGCTGTTAAGTGGTAGATTCTGCGGGTTCTAAAAGAGCGCAAAGATGCTGCTTAAAAGCTTGATTCGTTTGCGTACTCAAAAATGGCCGTTACTGCCATTTTTTGAGACATTAGCATTACATAATTGTTATTTATGAATACGACCGTCAAACACCGACTGTATTTCAAGGACCGCAATAAACAAATTATTTTTTTGTATATTTTTGAGAAAATGTTAAATACGCTGTCTTATGATCTTTGCTACATAAATAATCATTACTTACTTGTAAGTGCAGAAGTCGTAGGCTAGCACGATGAGGCCATTTGCGCAAAGATCGACGAAGCAACAATCAATGAAAATGTCTTTCCGTGCATACATCGTCCGGATTACTCCTTTTCCTGCACCGACTAGAAGTCCTGCGGGACCGTTGAGATTGTCAGTCCATCCAGGAATCGGTTCCTTCCATGCGGGTATCACTAAATAAATGATTAGGGGATGATAAGGAAATATGCAGATTTTACCTGCGGACGGTCTTGTGATTATGACCGGAAGAGCGTCAATTTGTTCCTCGATTAAAGCTTCTCCGAGAGCTTTCGAAAACGTGTAGTTATTAACGTTTGGCCCTCTCAACCTAGAAAATCGCGTGGATACAAAAAAGGGGCTAAACGAATGCTTACTGCTCGCCCTGTTTCTCAATGGTTTCTTCATCTAGTGATTCGCACAGTTTTATAACTTTATGCGGGTCAATGGAAGGCGGGTAGAACTTCTCGAAGGAGACTTCCTGGTCTTCGTGGCAGTACGCGGTGGAGATGTGACAAAAGACCTTAAATATCCTCATCGCGGTTAACTCTAAGTTGGTTCATCTTACCATCAACTTCTTGCACTCTTTGGCCAATTCCAGCATGAATTTGGTTCCTCTGACATTGAGTAGGATCGTCGCTTTCAAGGGATCGTCAAATTTCACAGTAGCAGCAGAATGGTAAATAATTTCAATTTCATCACTCAACTTTTTCCGATCCTCTGTAGATAAGCCCAGATCTGGAGCACTTACATCTCCGCGAATTGCTTCAACTTTCTCCAAAATTGATGTTCCTCGTTGTTTTTTGAGTCCATCAAAAAGCTGAAACTCGCTTCAAAAACAGTAGAAAAATTATAAAATAGTTACCGGTCCAGAGAAGATTTCTTGCAGGCGTTGTCTTGTGTTTTTTTCCCGCTTCGGGCGTAAAATCACGTAGATTTTTTTCAACGAGGTACAGCTTCGAAGGAGCTTTTCGATGAGGATCTTCCCCAAAAATCCGGTGCCTCCGGTTATTAAAATTGTCTTGTCCGAGAAGAATTCGGCAATTCTGTTCAGAGGGAAAGTATGTTGCTTGTCGTGGGTCATTGTGGAAACTGAGGTTGTGGGTTCTTGCGGATACTTTGGTGGTGTGCACATTACGTTCAGGCGAACCGGTTTTATAGAGTGGATATGTTATTTTCATTTTTCTGGAAAAACTTCACAATAATTATGAATCTTTCCTTAATCTTCACATATAATTACAAATTTCCATGAAAACATCGGAGAGTTAGTACATTCGATAAATGTGTTTTGTAGAAAATATTTAATTCAAATCAAGAGAAATAAATGTACGCAGTATGTAATGTGGTACTGAACAAGACTTTCGCTTAGGTTTCAATGTCTTAAAACTGACCAAATTGACGTTTCTCGCACTTGAGTCTCAGGCAGCCTGTGGAATTTGGTCTGGTACATTCAATGGTCAAAGTAGCCATAATTTTGGTCTTAAAGGTGCAAAGAATGCGCTCTAGATTTGCAACAACTATAATTGCAATCATGACTCATAGTTACTAAATAAGTTTCGAGAACAAAACAAATTTAGCTGTTATATCAAATCGATTCTTATTTAACGTGATTATTTCGAAAATAATTTTTGATTATTCCAAAATTTCGTCTTCGAGTGTTTTCAAGCCTCCTTTGTTTGCCCGCTTTCACTAGCAAGTTTTTAAAAAAAAAATTTGGAAATAAGCTTTGCACCAATCCATTAGCACGAGTTGAGCAAGTGCCGCAGTAAACGTGGCCCACTTTATGTCTTATTTTTTTATTATTTCATTGCATGCGGTTAACGTAGTCAGTACAAGGACAATCGACCTTGCTTACGCCGAATTCTCCGTATGAAGACTGGTTTAAAGCTCATTATATGATTTTTTTAAAAATGGTGATTTCAACAAAATTTAGAAAGTCAGCCATTTCTGATGAAAAGAAAACGAGCATTTTTCCTGCCTGAATAATATGCATACAAACAAGTCTTGCACGTACTCTCCAATTGCGTAACGAGTTATGCGCGATTATCTGAATGTCTCTTACATACAGCATGCGCCGCCAAGATTTAGATTTCTCAATGGAAGGATAAAACGGTTCTTTGTAAGGTTTTAAGTGAAACTATGAAGAGAATCTGTGGTAAAATTTGGAACGTTTGTGATTTTCCTTATTTTAGTGCATTTGGTGACCAAAAATTTTTCACATTCACTT
Organism: Gnatocerus cornutus; assembly: GCA_029298725.1. Lineage (NCBI taxonomy): Eukaryota > Metazoa > Arthropoda > Insecta > Coleoptera > Tenebrionidae > Gnatocerus > Gnatocerus cornutus. The sequence continues at coordinate 13,155,133 of CM055513.1, forward strand.
TAGAGTTGATTTTATCAGAATCATTACCTTTGGTTGACCTTGCCTAATGAGAAATGCAGTGGACTATAATTCAGTCTCATTGACGTCGGAAAATTGGTACTTGCATTGTGTCGGAAACATGTCAAATACATTATAACCAAGGTTCAAAATTACTTTACTTAATTTTGTATTTAAACAGCCTAATAGATGAACATCAGGCGTTATTACTACCTCTTAATGAACACTTTGGTTTTCAAGGCTCAAGGCTGTATCCAAAGCTGTTTCATAGTCCTAGGGTGCATCACTCAACAATTATAAAACATAAAATACAGTTCAGTTAAATCCAAATGTAATTGAACTTTAGGATTATTTTTATTGGGATACATGTCTGAATTTTAATAAAAACATAAACTGCATTTTGGACGAGCTATTAATTGTTCCAAATTATTGCTGCTCTGTCGCATAACCAAATCAAGTTCTTTTGTAAGTTTCACTCGATTTAGAGTTCATCGAAAAGCTTTTTCTTTACCATGCGAATTTTTACATTAATAAATAAATTATTGATTGTGTAACGAGGACAATAAGGAGAGATTAGTAGCCACGCTCAGTTTTCTACCTGTGAAGCGAAGCTAATACGTCTTATCACCCGGTTTACAGAAGCTAAATTAAATCCTTAATTTAGATTAAATCACGTTAACGAGACACGTGACCGATTTCCCGCCAATCAAATGTCAGCAATCGTCTAATTTGTCGCGAGATTAAAAGTTAATTAAATTATTTTGTAAACCAGCCCTACATTTACTGTTCTGTTCTATTTCACATTTCTAATAGAAAAATTTTAAATTAAAGAGTGCTAACACGCTCAATTTCCGTGACAGCTATCTGGTGAGGAAATACTAGCGCAATTTACAATAATTGGTCAGCACAAGGCTAAAATTAATAAATAAATTCCACCAGGCACGGACAGCCTAATGTTAAAAAAAACTGACCAACTTAGTTTAAGAGGGCTTTAATAGAAATCCGTCAAAAACGATGCTATAATGAGCGAAAAAAAAAATAGAGAAAAATGGAACTAAAATCATATTTTTTAGCTTCGAATCTTTTCTCGCCCGCAAATGGTCCTCCGAGAAGCGTTTTGGTCTCGAAGGCTGCGAGATCCTCATCCCCGCCATGAAACAAGTCATCGACAAGTCCACTGATCTTGGGGTGGAAAGCATCGTCATGGGCATGCCTCATCGTGGTCGTCTTAACGTTCTCGCCAATGTTTGTCGCAAACCTCTCCACCAACTCTTTACGCAATTCGCCGGTTTGGAAGCCGCTGACGATGGTTCCGGTGATGTAAAATACCACTTGGGCACCTATATCGAGCGGTTGAACCGCGTTACAAACAAGAACATTCGTTTGGCTGTCGTTGCGAATCCCTCACATTTGGAAGCTGTCGATCCCGTTGTCCAAGGAAAAACGAGAGCCGAGCAGTTTTACAGAGGTGACGGCGAGGGTAAAAAAGTCATGTCGATATTGTTACACGGTGACGCTGCTTTCTGTGGCCAAGGCATTGTATTTGAAACGATGCACTTGTCTGATTTGCCGGATTATACGACACATGGAACGGTGCATATTGTTGTGAATAACCAAGTTGGGTTCACCACGGATCCGAGACATTCGAGATCGTCTTCGTATTGTACAGGTTTGTGTCTTGGTTTGGTCTTGGTGTTGTTTATTGATTTTTTGATGATTTTAGATGTGGCACGCGTTGTCAACGCCCCGATTTTCCACGTCAACTCCGACGACCCGGAGAGCGTAATGCACGTCTGTAATATGGCTGCAGAATGGCGCGCTACCTTCCACAAAGATGTGGTCATCGACATAGTTTGTTACCGCAGGAACGGTCACAACGAAATCGACGAGCCCATGTTCACCCAACCGCTCATGTACCGGAAGATCCGCAACACCAAACCCGCCTTGGAAAAGTACTCCGATCAGTTGGTCAAAGAAGGTGTTGTCACACCCGAAGAAGTCAAAGATGTTAAAAATAAGTACGAGAAGATTTGCGAGGACGCTCTGGAAAGCGCTCGCAAAGAAACTCACATTAAATACAAGGATTGGTTGGACAGTCCGTGGTCTGGTTTCTTTGAGGGTAAAGACCCTCTGAAAGTGAGCGCAACTGGTGTTAAAGAAGACACTTTGGTACATATTGGAAAGAGATTTTCATCACCGCCGCCCAATGCTGCGGAGTTTGTCATCCATAAAGGTATCGAGAGAATCCTAAAGTCGCGCATGGAAATGGTCGAGGGAAGAACCATTGATTGGGCGTTGGGTGAAGCTATGGCTTTCGGGTCGTTATTGAAAGAAGGTATCCACGTGAGATTGTCTGGACAAGATGTGGAGCGCGGTACTTTCTCGCATCGTCATCACGTGCTTCATCACCAAACTGTAGACAAGGCTACTTACAGGTAAGCCTAATCAAAGATTCTTGATTCTGGTATTACTCTGAAAAATTTCAGGCCCTTGTGCAATTTGTACCCTGACCAAGCTCCCTACACTGTATGCAACAGTTCCCTCTCAGAATTCGGTGTCTTGGGCTTTGAACTCGGTTATTCGATGACAAACCCGAATGCCCTCGTCATCTGGGAAGCTCAATTCGGTGATTTCAACAACACCGCTCAATGCATCATCGATCAGTTCATCTCGTCAGGACAAGCAAAATGGGTGCGTCAAAGTGGTCTTGTCATGCTTCTCCCGCACGGTCTTGAAGGCATGGGTCCTGAGCACTCCAGCGCTCGTCTCGAACGGTTCTTGCAGATGTCATCCGACGACCCTGACTATTTCCCACCAGAAAGTGATGAATTTGCTGTTCGCCAACTTCACGATATCAACTGGATTGTCGCCAACTGCACTACTCCCGCTAATTTGTTCCACATTTTGAGAAGACAGATTGCTTTGCCTTTCCGCAAGCCTTTGATCTTGATGACTCCAAAGAGTTTGTTGCGTCATCCAGAAGCTAGAAGTAGTTTCGATGAGATGTTGGAAGATACTGAGTTCAAGAGGATTATTTCCGATGATGGCCCTGCTACTCAGAATGCGCAAAACGTGAAAAAGGTGTTGTTCTGCTCCGGAAAGGTTTACTACGATTTGAAGAAGGCGAGATCAGAGAGGAAATTGGACAGTGATATTGTTATCACACGTGTAGAACAAGTAAGTCACAATCCGATAATCACTCGAACTGTCGCTAATACTGGCTTTAGATATCTCCTTTCCCTTACGACTTGATCAAGAACGAGTGCGCCAAGTACCCCAACGCCCAGCTGGCTTGGGCTCAAGAGGAGCATAAAAATCAGGGCTCCTGGGGTTACGTTCAGCCTAGATTCGACACGGCTTTGACCGGTTCCCGCGACGTCGTGTAAGTACTTCTTTTCCGTCTAGATGTTCATTTTTCAAGACTAGTGAAGATATGACTCTAGCTCAGTTCAAACTGTTTCAGTACGGAAAAGGACAAAGGAGGTTGGTTCGCGAAGTTATTCACGAAGGACGAGCCTAAACCTCCACCGAAACCGGAAACTGAACCGGTTCCGGAACCTAGAATCGTTAGGTGAGAGCTAGAACCGTATCTTCACGTTTTCGCTTTTGTTTCTTTGTTATATAAAACACATTTGCGCCCAGTGGTTAATCTTTTAGTTCTTGGTGTTTTATTGCTACTGCTAAATTTCTGATTTCTGATTTCTTTTCTAGCTATGTTGGCAGACCGACCGCCGCCAGTCCCGCCACCGGTAGTAAAGCCCAACACTTAAAAGAATTGTCCCATTTGTTGGACGATGCAATGGCGTACTAGATTTCGAAAATGTTCGATTACCGATTAAATAAGTAATATTTATTCTAGTGTCACTTAATTTAAATATTTATTTTAGTTTGGTAAATTCAATTTTAAAGGCACTGAATAATTTTAAATTGTAATGTAATTATGTAAATAGTTAATATCGCACCATTACTGTACATTGTTCTGTGTTACCTCGGTTCAACAATTACTGAAATCTTGTCTTAGTATTAATATTCTTGATCCAAAAAGGATGGGTGAGGTTTAAGAGTATTTTAAAATTGTTATTTATTTATTGTAAGGATGGACTATTTTTGAATGACACTATCGCTTAAGTATAGTTGATTTTATTTTTTCTACCCATAATAATGTGAGGTGAGTTCAAATGATACAATTTTTCGTTTTGGTTGGTGCTAGGTTACTGGTGATTATACAGGGTACCCGAATAAAGTGCAAAGATTTTAACCCCAATAGACACTGCTGTAGATAATGATTCTGCAAAAAAAAAATCGAAATTTGAATGGGGCAAAATCCCCTCGGATTGCCCGTTTCCCAAAGACTCCAAAAAACGTTTACACTCGCTCTTATCATACTTGTTTAATTTTCACTTAATTACTGGTTTTAAAAACATTGCTTCCAAAAGTGCCTATTGCGAAAAATTAATTTGTTTGAAATAAATTGGGCCCTCAAAAGGGCCAATCTTTATTTTGATTGGTTTAGAAGGTGATTTTTTCCGATTCCCTTTGTCGATCAAACTGAAATTTTAATTAGAGACGAAATAATAAAAAAGTCACCTGAAGTAATTACGAACAATGGTCAAATGCCCTCCATTGGATGATTCAATTCAATTTTATTCATTAAGAAAACAGTTTTTAAAACTTTAGGTTCAACATTTTAAAGAAACCACTGACAAAGAATAAAAATAATCCAAATTTCAACAATTTGGCACTGTAAAACCCATATTTTTCTACCACAAATAATGTTAAACTGACTGGAACTCCGATAAAGACATTTTTTGCTATTTGTTTATTAGCGTTTTTATTTCCAACTTTTCAATGGCCTGGACTGAACTTGACTACCCTAATAAAATAAGACATCACTGGCGCATCAGCAATTCTGCCGAATCATTTTCTTCTCGAAAACGGTGACATTTCGGAACGCGAAATTTGGCCTCTGCGTTGTCTGATTTTGGGGTTAAAATCTTTGCACGTTATTCGGATACACCTGTCTTTTGGAAAACTTTCAATCTTGCCAATTGCAACTATTTTACTGGGCTTTTTTTTAGCTTTTGGTGGTAATGTGTTAAAAAATGATCAAATTCGATAGTATTTTTCAACATATAATAACAACATAAAGAAAGACAACATCACAAGTGATTCTCAATGAAATGTTTGGTCAGCAAAGTCCGCGGTCCTTCCCACAAGCACCCATTCTGACGACGCCTTGGACACCGTTTCGGTTTGAATTTGCAGAGATTTAAATGCAATCTCATGTCAACTCCCATCAGAACAACCTGACATCCATGATCATGATTTTTACAACTCACAATCAACTTGTCGTACACTTTATCAACATCGGCGGTAACTGATTTTTGAAAATGACCCCGACATAGTGGACAGACTGAAAAACTCCCTTGATTGGCAATTTCGAGTTTTTCATGGCAATCTCCACAGAGGCGGTGTTGGTTACTGCACTGTTGAATTGGTGGATGAAGCACGTCGTAACAAACGGGACACTCCATTGATGGCGGTATTTCGGAAGTGATTGAAGAAGTAGAGGCCATTATGAATATCTGCGTTAGAAAAAATTAGTAATTTGAGAAAAATTACAAAACGCAGCGACTTACATAAAGGTCTGTCTCGGTACGGTTCACAATAAAATGTGAAAAATGTTTTTCCATTATGTTGTTTATATGATAAGGGATGAGCTAAAAATTGGGTGGGGTTGTTTGCTCCACCCCGTAAATATGTCATTAAAATGAGATAATCTTCTTCAAGCATTTCTTAGTGGTTCTTGGTATCAAAGGATTAAGGGTTGCTAAATTAGCTTATTTCGGATTAAAGAATATTGTAAAGTACTTTGGAAGGTGACAATTAAAGGAAAGAAAATATTTCTAATTTCATTCCAGGAGTATGAGCAAGAAACTGTTTTTGAAGTTCTGTACTTATTTGTGTCTACAAAAACTAACGAAAAAAGCACAACTAACAAAGAGCAAGAAAAACGGACGGAATTCAAAATCCTGTACTTGTAGGTTCGCTGAAAGTTGTCACCGACTACTAGAAATTACAGTTATTTTTAGGCCCGATTTGGAAGATTGATGGTTCGGCTAATTCAACTAAGCTTTGACTAACCTTCATTTGAAAATTCTTTAAAAAGAGTATTTATTCCAAGCCTTATGATATTCGAAAGTTCCAAGCGTTTTGAACGCGTTAACGTTTACTAATCCGAATAAAAATTACAGCTTTTTAAAATCTCGCCTATAATTGCATCATTAGTAAAGTCTATGATGCGCAATGTTTGTCTAAATTGGCTAAGACCAAAAAACAGGTTGCTAATTTCTAGTTTTATCGAAAATGGACAAGATTTTTGAACGTTGGTGTATACATACATTCTTTTAATTATGCATATTACAAGAAAGTTTTATTCTTCTCTTTACCTTCACCTTTCCTACATGTAGTGTACTCGAAGGTTTTCCAAGATAAATTGTACCTTTATCGTGATGTTTATCTTCATTTACAGTTTTTTTCTATGATGCTAATAAGCCACAACTTATCAAGCAATTACCAGAAAAATATTTTCGTCCGGACAATCTCGTACTTTATTACCTGTCATTGTGTAAAGATTAATTAATACCAAACCAGAAATCTTTACACTAGTCAGTACTGTTAATGTTACAATGGATCACAAACCAAAACACCAAAGAATCAAACATCCCAAAGACACCGCTACCACTTTATCTCAAATCTTTTTTATGTGAGTACACAAAACTTGTAAACATCACCTTCCAATTATTTAATTTAGCTACGCAATCAAGTTGTTGAAAAAAGGGTGTCAGAGTCCTTTTACAGAAGACGATTTATATGAAGTTCCCAAAAATCTGAGATCACAAAAACTAGAAACTATCTACGAAATCTCCTTGAAGGACAACAGTGCTTTTCGCAAAACATTTCTAAAATGTTTTGGACTTTGTTTTTTTAGTCTTGGACTGATGAAACTACTAGCCGATACAATTTTCATGTAAGGAATCAAATCGCTTTGAACGTTTAATACGACCGATTTTACAGTATCAGCGAACCTTATCTTTTAAAGAAAGTGTTGTATTATTTGAAAAGAGATTACTTTACTGCGGGGTCTTATCTGGTGGTAATGACACTTTTCAAGTTCTTAAACAGTGTTTTTACTCAGAATTACTCTCTTTACATGGAAGGTTTCTGCTTCAAGGTGCGCACAAGACTGTGCTCTTTACTATACACGAAAATATTGACATCGAATATGACCCACGCAGACACGTTATTTGGAACTGTTGTCAGCCTCTTTGCTAAAAACGCCATCGTCATCGATAACTTTATGAAAACTGCGAACGAGTTGTGGATAACATTCGTAAAACTGGCTGTAGTTTCGTACTTTCTCTACTTGCGAATTGGGCCCATAGTTTTAGTTGTTACATGTATAATTTTAGTGGTACTCCCAGTGCACGGTACGCTTTGAAATATGTATTTCAGAATTGTTCAACCTCTAATGTTGCAGGTTTTATTGGTGAAAACATCATGTTTTTTAAAAAAGAAATGTTTAGGGAAACCGCGCAACGACTTTCTTTCCTGACGAAGAAAAACCGGTTCAAAACTTTGGAAGCTAGAAGGTGTAATTTTATCAAAGTTTTGGACCAAATTAACTGTCAATTTGCAGACAAGAAGTTGAGACGATCCACAAAATCTTCTACTTGAAAGCGTTCGGTTTTACCATTGGGCATTTAACAATGCGGGCGATATTGTATGTGTCAATTTTAGCTCATTTTCTCGTGGGAACTGAGGCGTTGCTTTACCTCCATTTTTACATTTCTATGTTGTCGGAAAGCCTGAGCACGAAGCTTCCACAAGCTGTTTATTCAGTATCGGAGTTCCTTGCAACGCTTAGAAAATATGAAGATGTTTTTGAAGAAGTAGAGTTGCTTCAAGGTGTAGAAACTTCTCGAACTGACTTGACGGAGCCGTGGGTCTTTGATTCTACCATTCGCCAGAATATCTTGTTTGGCCAACAGTTTGATGAGGGTCGTTACAAAAAAGTCTTAGAACTATGTGAACTATCGGAAGACGTGGACCGCTTGGAGAATCGTGACCTGGCGATGGTTGATGGTAACTCGAGTTGTAGCTTGAAGTATAAAATCCATTTTGCTAGAGCTATATACACACAAAGGGGCGAGGATTTCTGGACTGCAAGTTTGGAGAAGTCGCGGATTTCTTTTAAAGATAACGAAGATAAAGACGACAAGTTGTTAGACGTAGAAGACTCTCCGAACAAGTTCAGGCTCCAATCTTATAAGAAGTATTTTGTTCTGACGGGTGGTCTTGCCACGTTTATGTTAGTTTTCACCTCTTTTGTAATGCTACAAGTTGAAGATAGTTACATGAATAATTTACTGACTTTTGAGTATGTTTTCTACGAGTGTAAACTTTGAACTTACGATTTGTTTAAGGACGAACATGACAAGTACCAAAAGCCCGAAACTAAAAATTTGGTACCAAACATTCGGAATCATGAATCTGCTCTTTGGAGCGACTTTCTTGGTAAAAAGTTTCGTCGTCTTTAACTTCGCCAAGAGGTGTTCGATGAAATTGCACAAAACTTTGATTAACAACATTTCGATGGAATTTTGTCAAAACAACTCCATTAGAAGCCTCATTAACCGATTTTCTAAAGACCTCAGTGCAGTTGATGAGGTGATACCCTTTTTGTTTGGTGATCTACTTCAGGTAACAAAATTGATTGGAATACAACACTCTACTTCTGTTTTCCAGTAGATTTTACTTCAAATTTTTGAAATCGTTGTTGTGATAGTTTACATAAACGTGTTGTTTTTAATTCCAACGTTTGTCCTCTTTGTTGTGTTGTTCATACTTCGTCAGTGGTTTCTCGAAAGGCTAAGAAATTTTAAAACTCTTGAAGCATCAAGTAATGGTAAGTTTGTCTGAATTCCCAAAACTGAGTTACATTTTCAGGTGTTAGTCCCATAATTGGATTCATCAGTGCAACTATGAACGGTTTAACAACAATTGGTTCTTTTAACATGAATAACAAACTCAAGGAAGAATTTCATGAACATTTAAACCAACACACTTCTGCGTCTTACACTCTTCACTGCATGTTAAAAGCGTTTGGTTTTCTACAAGACGTAGTTCTTTCACTTTACACTGTAATAATTGTAGTTTATTTTATTTGTACTAATCGTAAGTATCGAAATTTTAAAAATATCGCATAAGAATGTTTTTTCAGAAAATGAAAGTGTTACCATTATACAAATAACTCTCTTAGCGTTGTGGTTGAAGTTAGCATTCCACAAATGGACTGAATTGGATATTCAAATGATCTCATTCAAGCGACTGTTGAAGTATGAAAAATGTCCCGAAAATGTTGATGGAATTCGGTTGCAAGTTTCGAAGAGGTCGACAAGAACGAGTTTTGATAACAAATGTTTTGTTGGGGATGGAACTAGTAGAAATGAAGAAAAAGAAACCTTGATAGATCTGTAATCATAGCTAATAATTGAATATGTAACACTTCTAATCAACAAATTTTGGAAAAAAAATTGTACCGAAATAGCCTCCTGATTCCGGATCTGAAGTCCGTATTTTTACATTAGGTCCGGATTCAGAGATAATCTTGAAAAATGTTTTTTTTTTGGGTTCTAATAAACCAAAATCTATTTTCTTCAGTTCTCTTGAAAGCTCTTAAATTTATGGAATTGCTCGACAGTGTTTTGGAACGCCAATTTAATAAGCTCTTCAACGACCTATAAAACTCATCCCTAGGGTAAATTAAAATTTTTGCAAAATTTTCGAAAGTAAACAAAATTATTATTTTTTCTAAAAATCACTTCTTAATCTTTGTCATGTAACTTCTGAATGGCAAGAGATAACTTGTTTAACACCGCGTTAGAAAGCAGAGATCTCATCATAATGAATGACAAAATATTTTAATAAAAAATCAAAGTAACAATTTAGGAGTTCTATGTAAAAAAGAGTTCAAAAAGTTTTCGAAATGTTCATCAGTTTTTCTTAAATAGCTTGGCAAAAACTAACTCTCCCGGCCACTTCTATAATTCGTTGGGAATCTTATTTAATTAGACCTTTTCAATGATGATGTATTATAGAGAATCAGGAAGCAATTCTACTTTAGAAATAACTTTCCACTCCACTACAATTTGTTGACTAGAGTTGTGACGCACGACAATACAAATATGTAAACAATTCGAAAAACATCAAAATTGTAATATGAGTTAGATAAGGAACTTTTGTTTTGCCGAGGACTAATGAATATGATAATACTGATAATTCAGAGTTTCTTTAGATTTTTTCACACCCCGCAGATCACAGATCAATGTCAGGCAAAATAAATGTAATTTGTTTTGAACCTAAAAAAAAACAGATAAGCAAAATCTTACAGGCAGTTGCACAACCGCTTTAGTAAAGTTTTGTAGAAAATCTCAGCCTTTTTTTACCTCCACTCAAACACTTCAATTGCCTTGATAACAAGGTATTTCTTTTAGCTGTTATATTTACAATGACAAAGATTAGATAATTTACATTGAACTAGAAACGATATTTCAGTAAAAGAGTTTAATTTTATATCAACAATGTGCGATACAAGTGAAGAAAATCCGTAAGTTCATTTTATAGGAGTACCAAATTATAATTCTAGTCTTACAGTTACTCTTACGACAAGGTAAAAGAAATTGCAAGTTATTTGCAATCGAAACTAGAGCTTAAACCGCAAATCGGCGTCTTCTGCGGAACAGGATTAGGTAACTTTCAAACATTGTCCGTCAAGTAATTCTTCTACACACTTTCAAAGGGACTATCACGACACTTCTTCACAACAGCGTCTCCATCCCGTACTCCGAAATTCCAGGCTTTCCCGTCAGCACAGTCCAAGGCCATGATGGAAAACTCCACTTCGGCTACATCGGTTCCATGCCCGTTGTCTGTATGCAAGGTCGTTTCCACTACTTCGAAGGTTATCCTCTGTGGAAGTGTGTCCTTCCAGTTCGTATCATGAAACTCCTCGGAGTTTCCACCCTGATTCTTTCCAATGCTGCTGGAGGAATCAACCGATCGTACAAAATCGGCGATATAATGTTAATCAAAGATCATTTCAATTTCTTAGCGTTGGCAGGACACAACCCTCTTCGTGGTACCAACGAAGAGAAATTCGGGCCACGATTTGTTGCCATCAACGATGCTTACGATAAAGAACTGTTAAAAATCGCCAAAGCTGCGGCTAAAGAACTGGAGATGAGCGGAGTGCATGAAGGAGTTTACGCTTGTGTTGGAGGGCCAAGTTTCGAAACAGTGACCGAATTGAAATTTTTAAAAATCTTGGGATCTGATGCGGTGGGGATGTCGACTGTTCATGAGGTGATTTCAGCTAGGCATTGCGGAATTAAGTGTTTGGCTTTTAGTTTGATTACCAATCGATGTCCATTGGAGCTCGAAGATGAGACTATTCCTGATCATGAAGAAATTTTGACCGTTGGAAAAGAGAAAGAGTTGGATGTTGTGAGGTTTGTGGAGAAGCTATTCCAAATTTTGAGTCACACGTGTACGTGATATTGTACCGTTATGTAATGTCAATAAAACTTGATTTAATTTACATTGAAGTGCTTTATAGATAAGTAATCGATAAATCTGTGCTGGAGAGAGTAACAAAAGATAATTTTAAAATGTGATCAAAAAACTACTTCTTCGTGGCCATTAGAAAATGTTTCCATTTACTTTAGCCAAGACAGAAATAATCGAATAAATTCCTTTTAAAAACTACAAAATGAAATTATTACCAAATTAGTTAATTATCATGATGACTTACTGCAAGTCCAGTTTCGTAGTTGACTGCATATTTTACCATAAACCCAATTTTACGATCTTTCAGCAAACTTTCTGAAAACATAAAAAATATCTCTCGGTTCTGTTTGTCGAAGTTGTACCATGCGATGTCAGTAATAACTACGAGCATTCCCGCACCCTGGAAAATTAATTTACAATTTTTAAGAACACAAAACTATAAATTATATCTAAACTGTAGACTCCATCTCCATGGACTGACCGGCCCAAATGGTACCACAAAATATTAGGCAAGTTCCAAGTGTTATGCAGAACATACGGGGATAATACTCGGGAGTAATTATATCATCCTACAAGTAAAAGTGACTTAAATTTGAATTTTTTTGAAATTACTTACGAAGTGAACAAGGTAAAATCCAATACCGATTGCCACTGGCCAACTAGTAAGTACAAAGACACTAATTAAATTTTGTATTGTTTTTAGTTTTGCTGAATACATCCTAAAATTTTTTTATAAGAATCCAAAAATGTTGAGCAAAGATAGTTTACTCTATAAACTCGTTGTGTCTAATGATACAGAAAAATAATCTTCTTTGGACTTCATTTTGATACGTTTTGTTATAAAACATTTTCTTTTCATCTATTGGGTCGATTGGTTTTGCAATGTTTCTTATATACTCGCGAAACATCATCAACTGAAACTTCAAATGTTGAGTGTAGTAAATGAGTTCAAAGATTAGAACGACAAGTAAGTATCCGAGCACCGGAAGAGTCATCTTGTACACAACAGCGAATTTGGGAAAATGTCTCGTGCAAAACAACATTATAAAAAATATTCGATGTTCTTGACTATAGTTCATAACAAAAAAATAACTTCCTATTGATACTATTAAAATGGTACCCAGGACGTATGTAGTAATCCATATAACGTCATTCTGAATTTTCGATTGTATTTTTTTACCAGCACTGTCAATTGTCCAAATTGGGTATTCCCTTTCCATAGTGTCAATATAAGAACCTTTTACTAGTTTAACTAGAAGTACCATCAGCGGCTACAAATAAACTGTAAATTGACTAATTCTATTTATTGGAATTGAAGACTTACTTGAAAAGTGCCGAAAAAAACGGGACTGTATCTCAAAATTTCATCACTGCTCAATTCATAGATCATATAATAAGCTGTTATAAAACTTGATGCACTATGCACCAGTAATGTGAACAACATCGAAATAATAGTTACTTTAAACTTGAATAAATCCGAAACGAAGAATTTGACAATTTTCAAATAATCATCTGAAAATAAAAATTATTTAATACATATAGGGCCAGCTGACAGAAGCTATGTTAAACCTTTAATTAAATGTTAAAGTGACATGTGATTGTTTTACTGTCAATCAAATGTCAGCAATCGTCAAATTAATTGAGAGATTAACTTAATTTTGATTAAATGATTGTGTAAACCGGCCTACAAACCTATAAGAATTTACCTTTCATTGTTGTTTTACAGTTGTACTCCATTGTTAAACAAGTGCGTTGTCTTTCTGGCCAAATATCTTTCCATGATCAACAATTAAGACGATATGAATTCTTTATTAATTAGAATTTCGATACACGCATAAATGATGTCTGATATTGATTTCAATGTCCTCAATCATTTTTCAAGTAAAAAGGTTATTGGACTCTTTAGTTTTTTATAGACAGACATGTTTTTACATTTGATCCTAATTTTGCGGTTGCTGACAATTGGTTGTGGAAACTGGCTTAGTTTTCGGTGGATTGTTTTTATATGGACAAAAATTCGAAAACGAAGTAAAGATGTCAAAAGATTTATACAATTAAAACAGATAATCTGTTTTATAGGTCGAACATATAATCACCACTATGTTTGAAATCGAGTGGTATAATTTTTAATGCTCATAATAAAAATCTATATTTAATATTTTTGACAAATATTATAAAGCCATTTCAAATCAAATTTTTGAATTATGCGGTGAATTTTCAATTGGGTTTAGCTGTAAGTTATTTAATTGATCTTTGAAATATTAATTTTTAATTTTAGATTATGAAAGCGGTTTATGCGGTGGGTTCAGTTATCCTGAGACTTCAAAAATCTTCTTTTTATAATAATTAAAACAAAATTTTTTGTCTAAGGATTTTATTCTAGATTAGAGTAGATTGTTAACTTGTTGAGTTTGTTCCTATTACACTTGTATGTATTTTCATCTGAAAACAATAATTAAAACTGGAAAATGACTACTGTATAAGTAACCACCGCCCCGGTCATCTGAAAATTGCAAAATAAACTATTTTAACTGAATATTTGATGGGATATATACCATAAAACAGAACGTCCAATCAAGATGAAAAAAATTCCTCGCTGTGAACTCCAATTTATTCATGGAAAGTCTCAGCGAAACCATTTCAAGATGACTTATATGGTTATCAATCTGATCTTTTATAGCGTATTTATTCCATAAATCATGCACATAAAAAACCGTTTTATTAGCCTAAAATTGTAATTACAATAATGTTCATAATTGGTCCACATTTTACCTTATTTTGAATAGTAACGAACATCTTCAACATAATATACAACCAAGTCAGTAAAAGAATTGAATACGTGGCGCTGCTTCCATAAAAAATAAAAGGCGTAGCTGGATGTTTACCATATAAATATCCAAAGATTACGTAAAACACGGAATCAATGAAATAACCGAACCACATAAGCATAGCTGCTATTGTTGTCAGTTCAAAATACCTGACGAGATTCAGAGAAAAAGTCACGAGACTCAAGTGATGCAAGCAGAGTTTGTCAATATGTCTCGAATCGAACTTTTCGCGGATTTTTTCTTGTTTTAGTCGTCGATTGATGTAATCAAAGTTTGTTCCCACAAAACTTAAAATTTCGCTTAAAAATAGATGATCCAAACTGTTAATTATTAATGGCAGAATATAGAAGAAGAAGTTAACAACAGTTCCCTCCATTACTGGAATGAAAACAAACATTAATACTAAAGCACATCCAAGTTGAATTCTTGAAGCAGGATTCGTGGGTGAATAAACAACGAAGTTTTCATTTTCAAGTTGCTCCATTAGTGTACAAATTTTAGTTCCTCGTTGGTAAAATACCAAAGTCGATGTCACCATTGATACAATGCTTCCAATTACGCCTAACATGTCAGTATACTGACGTGCACCGGTGCTCTTTATTTCATCGGATATTTTATCGAAATTTAAGTAAAGATGAATGAAATATAAATCGATTGGTACAGGTGGAAAAAGAGAGAAACATTTCAACAATTTGTTACAAGGTTTCCAGGTTTTTATGATTCCAAAAAATTTATAAATGCGCAGTATGTAACGAGGTAATGTGTTGATAATGAGCATTTTGAGTATTACTGGAATTAAATGTGTTTAGTTATTGGTTGACCTAATAAAGACTAATCGGAATGTTATTTACTAATAATGTAATAAGTATCAACAGCACAATAACAAACAACATAATAACATAATAAAATGAGTCTTTCCTTTTATGACGCGGAGTTCTAGTTCACGTTAATTTTTGCTTAGTGAAAACTAGTTTTTCTATATTTTTGCTTTGTTTAAGGTGTCTTTTGGACTAGGTCCGTATTTGTATTGTATTTAGTCTACCAAAAAGATCTCTATTTCTTCAATTTAAATTAATTAACCCGGCGCATCCACCATTTTTTTAATATAGTTTTTTTTTTAAAACTATTTGGTATTTTGGTTGTTTACCGGATTTCTAACTCAATTTGAAATAGTCGATCTTTCAGGTCTCCAATCAGAATTTTTTTTTTTTTGCAAACGTCATAAAAGTGACATTCTCTAGGTCGATTGTCAGGGTATCAGTTTCACTTATATGCTTAAGCAAAACACAGCACTTTATATCTTTGGACCCCACCATAAGAATAGAAAGAACAAAAATGTTTTCATTGCACTATAATTCCTGCATGAATTTAATGTTTTTAAAGTAAAATAGAGTAATTTTCTATCGTTTGCATCTATTATGCCAAATCAAAATTATAACTTCTTAAAAATAATTTACTTCATCAAATTTGTAACAAATACTCTTTATTTAAAAAAGAATAAATTTAAATGAAAAGATCTTTATCTTTTCAATCTCATTTCAAAGAAGCGCATCACTTACACGTGGTTTGTCGCTATGTTTCGTGCCTAACTTCAGTCCAATCACGTGATATAATAACCTCCAATAAAATTGCGCATGTCAAACAGGTACTCTAGTTGTCATTATCACATGATAATCGAAACAGACTTCATGTGATCAAAAAATAGGTGTAAGACATATTAAAATTAATAAAATAAGTCTTTTAAAATGTTGTTTCCCCTATTATGTGCCGCATTTTTCGTAGCGTCAGGTAAGCTCAAATCATATTAACGCACAAAACACTAAAATTTGTAATTCAGTATCTGGAAATGGTGAACTCATCATCCTTCACCACCCAAAAAGTCTAACTTTCAAAGGACATGACCATATCAGAGAAAATATCCTCAAAGAAGTGTATTCAACAGCACTAGGGTTTTCAACTGAACAGTATTCAAATTGGAATGGTCTTTTTATTGAAGATCCCTTCAATCTAGCTGAAGCTGTAGTCACTGTAGCTGTTGATGGGGTAACTGATATTGGTACCACCAAAGGCCATCATTTCCCCCTGAGAACTAATGATGATGAGTCAAATATTTATGCAACTTTGGAAAGAAGAGTCCTTGAAAGATATCCAGAGGACAACAGTGAGTTGGTCAGGGTCGACTTAGAGGATGGACTACATGGAGTGAACAAGTACAAACTCTTCCACAAAGTGAAACATGATAAAGCTGAGAAGCCTGTACTTAACCAATTGAAATTGAATGTGGAAGAAGACCGTGCCTTCTTGAATGATATTGCTTTATTAAATAACATCATTGAGGCTATTGAACAATCCAACATTGAACCAGACAACATTCCTGATATCTACTGGTTCAAAATCCAAAGTCTTCACGCCTTAACTGATCTACATGGAGAGAATTCCACTCAAGTTAAAGAAGCTAAACAGCTCCTTAGTGATGCCATCACACGCTTGAACTCTGCTTTCAATAAAGCCTATGATGGAAAAGTCTTGGTTAGTGTTATTTCCAGTGATGCCATCCACACCAGAAGAGCAAGAAATATTCTGCAAACAAAAGCAGCTGAGAAAGATGTAAGTATGAAACACGTTAAAGATGTAAATTTATTTACTGTTTTACAGTCTATAAAGAACCCCGCTAAATACTACAGCAAGGACTACCCCGTCATTTTCAACATTATTCTTTGGTTTGGCGTAGCCATGTTCTTCAGTTTGTTGGCCATCTGCATCGCTATTGCTTCAATGGATCCTGGAAGGGACTCTATTATTTACCGCATGACCAGCACTAGATTAAAGAAAGATAACTAAATTAAAAAAAAGTTGTTAATTCTTTAAATTTCCTGTAAAATATGTTGTATTTATAGTTTAATCTTTAAATGTTAAAGTAGGTCGATTAGGTGAGCTGTACTGTATTATTTGTGTGATGTCTTCAGGAATAAATAACTTGATGGACTTTTGAGTATTGATTTTTGGGGATTTTTAAAAGCTGGGGCTTTTCTTTAGTATGGGTTGGTAGAAGTTCTTGGCAACGAATGGAAGGACTTAAATTTTTTTATTTTGGGGCGCAATAATGGCTATTTAAGGAACTGTTGTCACAATTTTCATGAAGACGTCATATACGTCTGATTAAGCAACCATTTTTTACCCTGAGTTGGTCAAACTTGCAAAAAAATGTGTGCATGCAAAAAAAACTCACGAAAACCCAATTTATCTGAATGTTAAATAAACAATTGAAACGTAGTGTGCAACAGCAATCAACTTGACTTCTGTACATCTTTCTATTTTATTTATTGTATAATTTTTCACATAACAGAAAGGATCTTGGGAATTTTCTTATCTTGCCTTAACAATAATAATTTATTTATTAATTTAAGACATACATTATCATCTAGAATCGACTATCTTAAAAAACACTTTAATATTTGGGCGCCGGGGATTCAAGTTTCCCATAGTCCAGGTTTGGTGAATAGAACTGAAAAAATACACATTTTAGGTATTTTTTTCTTAAAAACTCAACTTTACCTTGTATTGCTTATTCTTGAATTCCTCGTTAGACAACCCACTACGACGATCCCACTGCACGTCAGGGTTACGTAGAGCAAGCCTCAAAGTGTAACCAATAGCCCCCACACATCCCAAACCGACACAAACGTACAGTGGGATCAGCTGAAACATTGAGGTTATAACCTGTCATGAAAATACGACGAAATTACTCACAGCTTTGTGTTTTTTAAGACTCTGCAATGACATTCCCTGCATTTTTGCGGTTTTTTAAGGTTTCTTGTCACTAGGAACCACTCAAAATACACTCAAAATGGCAAGTTTCGTAATCGATAAAGTTGGAAGTTGTTTTGTGTTGTGTGCGTGATAGTTTGAGACAAAGATAGAGATAGCACAGTGACTGTTGGAAAGAAAAGGGTAGGCAATGTGACGTATTAAAAATTTAAAGAATGCGGCGCAAAAGAACGTTACGTAACTAGAAAAAAGGAGCCCGGTGTTTAACACAAACGTTAGGAATAAGAGAGGCTATTTTTAAAGCCTTTTGATGGAATTTGCAAAAATAAGGTTTTCGTAAAATTATGAATATGGTTGCTGCATTTGGTGATGTTGTAATGAAGCGCGAAATTCAAACATCACCACTAACAAATCATCTCAATTTTATACACTCGTTGAGGGTCCATCTTCTGTTAGGGATACCACGTAATACATAACTTAACACATTACGGAAAACCAGGGTTTATAAGTATAGCATCTCTTTAGACACGAATTACATACAAAGTTTTATATTTAATGGCTCCGAAGGGTCAGTGAGGCCATAAAATGCTGCATAATGTCACGAATGTCCAAAAGGGCGTAATTCAACCATTAAATAAATAAGTATTAAATTGAATTTAACTTTCCGTATATTAATACACATAAAATCGTGCGGCACGAGATCATAATTCGATTATTCCGTCTGCTGTCCGCTCAATTGGTTCCAAATTTATTTGATAGCCCCTCTTTTACTATAACAGAAATATAAAAGTTAAGTTTGTCATATTAAAATGTCTTTGACCCATCAACTTTACCAGAGATGTCGTCTAAATTGGCCCGGGATTCTCATTAAACTCGCATTGCGTCATTCTGGCATCTGCTGGCTCCATACTTCCTTGTTGTAAATTGGTTTGTAATTTAAATTATAACTATAAAAACGGTCATTCATTGCAAAACGCAACGTGTTTTATCGATGAAGAAGTTTTGGTCTCGTTATGACTCAAATGGGTGCTAAATATTAGAACTTTTAAAATAAATGTATCTCTCCAATTGGTTTCTACGTTTAAATCAATCGCGATGTTATTAGTTATTCTGAGCATTATTAATAAAGATACTATTCTGGAAATGACAAGTTTCAAGTGGCTAAAAATAGTAAATGTTCTAGTTACTGGAGAAATTAAAACAATTAACTGAAGAGTGCTAAATGAAAACGGTTACAACAAACCAATAAATTAAGTCACACTTGATTAACATTAATATAAACAATCACGGCAATTTATCATCATAGAAAAGTTTATTGTAAATCTTTGACGGAGTTTAAATTGACTGAATATTTAGATACGATCGATCGTCATAACTAGGAATATCGATAATTAATAAATAAACAAATGCCTCCATATTCAAAAATGACAAAAATAATATGACCACCTTTTCTTTTCTTTTCATTTTTTGTGACTTTTTAACCTTGTCGTCATTATTTTTGTCTCTATATTTTTAAAAAAAAATACTTCGAGATCTAGTTTTATGCATATCCCCGTCAGAATTTCTTTAAATATGATGTTGCTCCCCTGACCCCTCCAAAGAGCATAAATTGACTAGACATATTGCTAGAGTGGTAGTCCCAATCCTCAAACGGGACTATCTGCAATTATGTATTCTTTTACATGACTCCACTGCCTTTGAAGTGTTCGTTTTTTAAGTGTTAGAAAGTTCTACAATGAATTTAAAAGCTTTTTTAATTACGCTCATTTATTTAATTGTGATTACCAAAGCTCGAGTTAGAAAAAGAGAAGTATCAGCAAAACCTAAAAATGAATCTACAGAAGAAAAAGCTGAAATACAAAATCAACAACCCCTGTCGGATTATGATGAAGACTATCCACCAGAGTATGATGATTATGAATACATCGGTAACAGTAAGTAAATACACAAATTTTAGCTAACGCACAATTAAATTTTTAACAAACAAACATTACATCTTTTTAAGTGTTTTTAAATACCGATAGTGTAATTAATAAAAATTCTAAAAGTATCTACGTAATTATAGGAATAAGTTACAATACAGTAAAAAATGCATATATTGTATCACCCTGTATACGTACCTAATATCTTCCTCCAGTGCTCCCTAAATTAGTGAATTGCACATATTTGTACTTTCCTGAATTTTGTTTTCGACAAAATAGTGCTTATTTTATTATTATTATTATTACTATTATTTTTAATTTAGCCACCCCAAATTTGTCAAACATCCCGCTGAACTCCATCACAACCCCCCAGCCCTTTGACGAACGTCCAATTGAAGAACGAACTGAATCTTTTGTACAACCCGATAACGAACGTCCCACTTCTTCATCAATTCCCACAGGAACTGTAGATCTTCGCATCATTCCCGCGACTAGACCAACCCCTGCAAGTCATGTAATCTCCTATAACTGTCGCCATGAAGGAAAACTCTACAGGAATAACGAAATTTGGCCTTTTGGGCCATGTACTAACTGCACCTGCAATAACACCATTGTTACCTGTAAAACTGATGATGAGTGTGTTAGAGGCATTCGGCCAACTCGAGAACCGCAAGAAGGTTATGATGGTACTGCTGCAGTACCAGGTAAAAACTGGTAGAATCACTAAAATTCGCAGTTACAGTTGGTACGTATTTTAGGTCCAAGAGGTGATGTTGGTTATCCCGGCGAACCTGGACAACCAGGAATTATTGGTGCGCCGGGGTCTCCTGGTATACCAGGCACTCCTGGAGTGCCAGGACCTCCAGGACCTGCGCCGGATTTATCGTCGTATTATCAGCAGTTGGCGTTGTCGCAATCGAGTCAGGATAAAGGACCGGCGGTTGAGCCGTTTCAATATTTGCAAGCTCAAGTTGGACCAATTGGACCAAGGGGGGCTCCAGGTCCTTCAGGGTTAACAGGACCGCAGGGTTTTCAAGGTCCAAGGGGTGAAACTGGAGAAGGTGGGCCTGTTGGACCTTCTGGACCACCAGGACCAAGGGGACTGCAAGGTCCACCAGGAAAAGATGCAAGTTGATATTAACTTTATGTGCTCCCTTAAAAAAGACTTTTTTGTACCAACAGGGAGGTCAAGGCGACGATGGTGAAGCTGGACAACCTGGCGCCCAAGGTCCCCCTGGTCCTAGAGGACTACCTGGAATGCCTGGACTTCCTGGAGTAAAAGGTCATCGCGGATTTGCTGGCTTAGATGGAGCAAAAGGTGAACAAGGTCCATCTGGTGAAAAGGGAATTCCTGGAAATCCAGGTCCAATTGGACCTATTGGCCCTCAAGGACCATCAGGTCCTAGAGGAGAAAGAGGAAGAGAGGGGCCGCCAGGTTCCCCAGGATTACGAGGTCTCGATGGTATCGCTGGTGCTCCTGGATTACCTGTAATATTCATAAAAACATAAAAAATTATGTCACTTAATTGCCTTACAGGGAGAAATAGGAAAACCGGGTCCTCCGGGATTTCCGGGAATACCTGGCGCTAAAGGAGATTTAGGAAGTCAAGGTCCTAAAGGCAGTCAAGGTTTACAAGGTCCAAGAGGCGAAGCCGGTAGACCAGGACAACCTGGCGAACCTGGATTGGCTGGATTACCGGGAAAAGATGGCTTATCAGGGGAAAAAGGAAGTCCGGGGGCACCGGGAATTTCCGGACCACCAGGTTTTCCAGGTGCAAGAGGGCCTCCTGGATTAAATGGCAGTCCCGGACAACCAGGAGCGAAGGGTAGCCCAGTACGTTTTTAAAAAAATAAAACAAAGATTTACTAAAACTATTTTTTCCTAGGGGCTACCTGGAGAACGAGGGTACAAAGGCGATGCTGGCATTAAAGGCGACATTGGAGCTGGCGGACCACGCGGAATTCCAGGTGCTGTGGGTCCAGAAGGAAAAAGAGGAAGACGCGGAATGCGAGGTCCTGGAGGTCCATCAGGACCACCAGGAGAAAGGGGAGCTCCTGGAGTTAGAGGTTTACCTGGACCAGACGGTGCTACTGGACTTAAAGGTCAATCTGGTGACAGAGGTGCAACAGGTCTTCCTGGTGTTAAGGGTGCATCTGGAGAACCAGGACGACCAGGACCTATGGGTGCTCAAGGATTACGAGGTTTAACTGGAAGACCTGGTCCTCAAGGGAGAACAGGAAATCCTGGTGAAAGGGGACAACCAGGTGCTGACGGAAAACCTGGTGAATCCGGTCCGCAAGGATTACAAGGATTGCCAGGACCTTTGGGACCCCCCGGAGAAAAAGGAGTTCCTGTAAGTTTGAGTATAATTTACAATTTGAATTAAAATTTTAACAGTGTGACTTAGGGAGAGGCTGGGAAAGATGGCGAACCTGGAATACCTGGACCACCAGGACCACGAGGCGATGCGGGCAAAGATGGTCCTTCAGGACCACAAGGACCACCAGGACCTCCAGGAAATGATGGTGAAAGAGGGCCAGCTGGAGTTACCGGACCAAGAGGCTTCCAGGTACAAATAAATGACTGGAGACGATTCGGAAATTTGTCACACCTTTGATTAGGGTTTACCAGGTGCTCCAGGCACCCCAGGAGCTCCAGGCAAAGATGGGGATGTTGGTGTTCAAGGTCCTCCAGGATTACCAGGCAGTGTCGGACCTCGTGGTGAAAGAGGTTTTCCGGGCGAAAGAGGCCCAGTTGGACAACCTGGATCCCCAGGTCTGAAAGGAACAGTTGGACCTCAAGGAGGTGACGGACTTCCAGTAACATAAACCACGTGTTTAAAATAATAGGCATTAGATCAATATTTGTATTTTAGGGCCCACCGGGACCTAGAGGATCCAAAGGCCATTCTGGATTACCCGGATTAGTGGGCTTGCCAGGTTTGCGAGGACAACCTGGACCTCAAGGAGAAAAGGGAGAACATGGAGCCATTGGACCAGTTGGCCCTGTTGGACCACCAGGACGGCTAGGTTACAATTCCTAATTAAATATTTTATTTTTTCTTATGTTTTTTTTTGTAGGCGAACGAGGTCCTCAAGGATTTCCTGGTCCTCCTGGCCCTCCAGGTGAGCCAGCAGAAAGAGGAGAACAAGGCCCTCCAGGACAGCCAGGCGAACCAGGTGGCCCCGGTGGACCTGGTGAAAGAGGTCCAGTGGGTCCTCCAGGTCTACAAGGATTCCCTGGTCCACAAGGATTAATTGGTTTACCTGGATTAAAAGGAGATAGAGGTTTACCTGGAGCTAAAGGAATGCAGGGTAATCCAGGGCCTATAGGAAGACGTGGAGAACTTGGACCACCTGGACCTATTGGACTAACTGGCGCCAAAGGAGCTAGAGGAGAAGCTGGACAACGTGGAGATGCTGGTGTTATGGGTCCTCCTGGACGTCCAGGAGATCCTGGACAAGCCGGACAACCCGGAAATACTGGACCACCAGGACCCCCTGGATTGCCTGGTCTTAAAGGAACTTCTGGAGAAACAGGAAGAGCGGGATTACCAGGTTCTCAAGGCTTACCAGGACCACAAGGCGGTGAAGGACCAAAAGGCGAAAGTGGATCCGAAGGGCCTGCCGGACCCGTTGGACCGCCAGGACCTTTTGGCCCTGCAGGAGATCGAGGTTTATCCTACTGTAGACGTTACGCAATAAATAAAATTATTGGATTTTAGGTTTACCCGGACTTCCCGGGCCTCCAGGACCGTCAGGAGCAATTGGTTTACGAGGCGCAACAGGTGAAGCTGGAGCACCAGGAAAACCAGGCAATGAAGGACCACAAGGTCCTCCAGGATTAATGGGTCCACCCGGCCTCGTCGGACTCACTGGGGAACAAGGACCTGAAGGACCTCCAGGCAAAGCAGGACCACCAGGACTTTTGGGTAGAACTGGCGATAAGGGTCCTATAGGACCACCAGGACCTTCTGGATCCTCTGGACCTCCAGGTTTACCCGTGTGTTTTAAACAACTTGTGACCACATCCTTACACTGTATTGCACAAAAATTTTAGGGACCCCCTGGCTCCACCGGTTTGCCGGGTCCAACAGGAGAGCGTGGACCACGCGGAGAAACAGGTCCTCAAGGAGTCGAAGGTCCATCTGGTGAACGAGGAAAACCAGGTGCACCAGGTTTAGAAGGCAGCCGAGGAGAACGGGGAGAGCCTGGACCCAAAGGAGCTAAAGGCCATCGAGGCTTAATCGGTTTACAAGGCTTACCAGGAAATCCTGGCCTTTCTGGAGAAAAAGGAATGACCGGCAATCCTGGACCACCAGGTAAAGACGGCGAAGCGGGTCCCAGAGGACCACAAGGAAGAGATGGCAGTCCTGGCCCTCAAGGTGTTCCTGGCATGGTAGGAGAACGAGGTAGCAAAGGTGACGATGGGAAACCAGGTCCATCAGGATCTCCAGGTATAATTTCTTATCAATTTTCTAAACAATTCTACATTTAACATTGGTGATAGGTCCTCCAGGACCACCTGGTCCACCTGGCGAAGGTTTGGGCTACGACGCCGCCAGTTTAGCCGCACTGCTTGCTCATGGACAAGTAAATAATCAAAAAGGACCGGATCCTATGGGAGATGAGCCAATTAGAGTGTTTGGAAAAGAATTAACAGACCAACAGCGACGAGAAATTGTTGTTAAAGCGTACGAACAGTTAAAAGCTTCGTTTGATAAGTTTAAGAAACCAAATGGAGATAAAAACAATCCCGGAAAGACATGTAGAGACATCTTGAGCGCCTACCCAGAGTCGAAGAGCGGTCAGTAGAGAAAAGTTTAAAAAAAAAGATTTCATAAGATGTTCTTTCTGTAATTGTAGGAGAATATTGGGTGGACCCCAACGAAGGTGATCCCAAAGACGCCATTTTAGTTCAATGCGATATGGAAAAGAAAGCCACCTGCATCGTCGCGAAACCAGAGAGATCTCCAGAGATTCAACACCGCGGACACGAAAACGAAATCTGGCTAGGCGAAGTTAAGAATGGACTCAAGGTTGTACAAAAAAAAATAATTGTTATCTAGTTGGCGACACGTTGTGAACCGTCAAATAATTGAAGAATGTTATACAATGACAGATATCAAGACATACGTTTACAGAGTATACAGCCAACTAGATAATTAATTCAATTGATCACTTTGTATAACAATTTGATTATAGATTTCGTACAAGTCTCATAGCAATCAAATCGGCTTCTTACAACTACTCTCCCTACACGCTGAGCAAAACATTACTTTCAACTGCAAGAACACAGCGGCGTATTACGATGTCACCAGACACACCTACAAGAAAGGCCTCAAATTCATGTCTTGGAACGATGCTGAATTGACTCCTCGTGGTAACGTCCGGTTACGTTACGAAGCGTTGTCCGACGAATGCAGAGTAAGAATTGTTAACAAAGTCTCACTCCTTCTGATTGTTACTTTCAGTTCCGCCGAGATTCTTGGGCCAAATCTGTTTTGACTTACAAAACTGACAAAACAGCTCGTCTTCCTATAGTGGATGTTGGCGTACGCGACATTGGGGGCCCAAATCAAGCATTTTGGGTCGAAATAGGACCAGTTTGTTTCTCTTGAACTTAATTAACATTGTTACCAATAACTATCACTGCCGTAATATGTTGTAAGATGTTTATATTCTACACGTTTTTTTAATAAAGGTGCTGTGACAAGAAACGTGTTGAGAGTTGACCCGGCGCCTCCACCAAATTGTAAATAAAGAAACTAGTTCTTATAATATTTATTACTCGATAATAAATGATTAGAAACACTTGCGATGAACAATAACAGGCCCGGACTCATCGTACTCGTCTTTAGAAATCCACATCTGCTGGAACGTTGTTAAACTCGCCAGAATGCTTCCTCCGATCCAAACAGAATACTTCCGTTCTGGTGGAGCTATAATTTTAATTTTCATGGACGCCGGTGCCAAAGCCGCGATTTCTTTCTGAATTCTGTCGGCGATCCCTGCAAACATCGTGCTTCCTCCGGAGAGCACAATGTTCGCATACAAATCTTTTCTGATATCCATATCAGATCTCATTATGGAGTTGTAAGTCGTCTCGTGAATTCCTGTAGTTTCCATCCCCAAAAAAGTGGGTTGAAACATGGCCTCCGGACACCGAAAACGTTCGTTTCCTAGCGTTATAATCTGTCCATCTGGTAACTCGTAACTTTTCTCAAAAGTGTTAGTACTTGAAGAAATCGCAAGATCCCGTTCGAAGTTCACAGAAACAAAACAAATTTTTTCTTTAAGATCACGGATGATTTCGCGTTCTGCCGTTGTGGTGAAGCTATAACCACGTTCGGTGAGGATCTTCATTAAGTAGTCTGTTAAGTCACGACCGGCTAGGTCCATGCGGAGGATTGCATGAGGAAGGGCGTAACCTAGAAAGACACATTGAACTGAAGAATGTACATTTAATTTATTAATGAACCTTCATAGATGGGTACTGTGTGTGAAACTCCATCTCCAGAGTCCATGACAATTCCAGTAGTTCTTCCGCTCGCGTACAACGACAACACTGCTTGGATAGCAACGTACATAGCAGGACATCCGAATGTTTCAAACATAATTTGAGTCATCTTCTCTCTGTTTATTTTTGGGTTTAAGGGAGCTTCGGTGAGGAGAACGGGGTGATCCTCTGGTGCGACTCGGAGTTCGTTGTAGAAGGTGTGGTGCCAGATTTTTTCCATGTCGTCCCAGTTGGTCACAATTCCGTGTTCGATAGGGTATTTTACTGTTAGAACTCCACGTTTGGTTTGGGCCTCGTCGCCGACGTAAGAGTCCTTCTGGCCCATGCCAACCATCACACCCTGGAGAGTGTTAATTAATATTTATATTCTACGGTGTTGTTTATCACAATTACAATTGTTAAGTTAAGCAATTTCTCTGTTAATGACCACCAATTTTAGATTTTACGTTTCATTCAGAGTGGAAATTATTTATGGAATACGTTCACCAAAACTAACGGAGAATTTCAATAAAATATGGAGTCTCGCGATAATTTAGCTTTTACGGCTTCCGACTTCTTTTATGACGAAGAAATAGGACAAAAAACACTAAAGTAGCAACATTTTACGTCGAAATTTGACTTTTTTTTCATTAGAAAATAAGGACAATTAATAATACCTGATAGCGGGGGCGTCCAACAACACTAGCAAAGACAGCTCTAGGGGCATCGTCTCCTGCAAATCCTGCTTTGCACATTCCCGAGCCGTTATCAATGACCAAAGCAGCAACGTCGTCGTCACACATTTTTCAAAATGAATTTAGCCTAAAATAAATTCAACAGAATGCAAAAAAAGTTAAAATAAACTCCCTTACACAACTTCTAGATTCACAGAAAAAATTGAACAGTTATCTTCGTAAACGCGCCTTCAAAGACAATGTGCTCTGAACTATAAACAATTCATTTAATCAACACTAATTAACCACTATACGGTAACAAAAGATTAATTTTTATACATTTCAAGCATTCACTCCTTCAGGACCGTTATGAAATGGTACAATTCACTTAATTGCTTACGATACTTCTTACAGTAAACGCAAAACTGGATGGAAATCAAAGATGGTTATTTCTTTTATAACTTGGGGGCCCCCACTCGCTTCTTCTTGATTCTGAAAAACTTGGTAGTGATTTGAATAACAAACAGCTCCGTTCTTGCGTTAACAACCTGTCGATTAGGCCAAAATTAAAATTAATTTATTAAAATCCGATTTTTATTGCTTTTAATTGCTTGTTATAAAAACAAAAGCGCTACAACATATTATAAACACAGCTTACGGGAGTAAACAGTTTGTTGTCTTTTTCTTCGCTCTAATGCACACAATGAAAATTGAAAAATCTTGCTAATTATAAAGCAAAGAAAGGAATCGCAATTGTGAAGATAACACCACACTATTACAATCTAAAAAACTGTGTTAATTACTTTTTTGGCTATCTGTACCGTAAAGCTGCAGTAATTAACATGAGCAATGTACTTTACGGTCATAAATGCATCATGCTTGAACAAAAAGTTAATTACACTCTCAGTTTGAAACGTTTTGTCGTGAATTATGACTTTATTAATACTTGATTAAGTAAATTCAGACGCACTGAAAGCACACTTTCACGCCTACGGAAATTTAATCAAAATTTCGATTTTTTTAAATTCTCATCGTTAGAAAGAAAATACAAGAGTTATTGTATTTCCATAAATACAACTTTTATGAGAAAGTCATTAATTAGCCGCTAATAGCAAAAGTGATATTAGCATACGATTAACTTGAAGATCTAATACTAGCATTTGCTGATAATTTATTTTAATAATGCATATTATAAGTATCTACCTTATAAAATTAAAAAATGAGACAACTTCTAAAAGTATTTTCTCATGAGTTACTGGTAAATGCAGGTCTTCCATCACAAATTTGTTTAATTTTAGTTAATTAGTTCATTTATTAATATACTAGATTAGTTTCATGATTTATTTTAATAATAAGAAAGATTCGTCTCACTGAATAGAACATTCCCATCACGCAATGATAAAAATGCTTGCATTTGTAGTAATTATGATTACTGAACCAATGAATACCTAGAAACTGTCGATGGATAAATAATTCTGTAAAAAAAGTTATAAATTTAGAATTACATAGTGCAACAAAAATTTGTTCCTTTTCATTTGATCTTATTTTCCGATTAAATACATCAGTTTAAACATGTTTTAAGCGTTTATTGATAAAAACTATCAATATTGGAAAAAATATGTTTTAAAAGTTATGCAAAATTTGTTGTTTTTATCAATTTTGACAGCGATGTTTTTATGTTATTAAAATTAATATTATTATAACAATATGTTCTACGGATAGTTGCAAGCTTCTAGTAGGTGCCACCCAGCATATGGTAACATCAACATGATGGGAGACCTAGGTATGGAATCTAACGCGCGATACTTCTTCTACACGTCGGCGAAAATCTAGAAAAATCCTCCATTTTTGAAGAATTGAGTTTATTTGAATTTTGTGTTTTACTTTCTTTAAAATAAATCATAATTGGACAATACAGTATGATTCAAAGTACAAAAAAGCTCTTTTATACAGGGTGGGCCAACGAAAACGAAACAGAGGCGATTTAGGGCATTTACCCGTAGATTTTGAAAAAACGCTGAGACAGATCAATTTTGGTTGGGAGGAGGATATACAACACACGTAATTACATATTTCTTCAGTCAACCCCCTTTGAGGGGTGAAATTAATCCCTTTAATTTTTAAAGAAAGTTTAACTTTAAAAAAAATAGATAAAAAAGATAATATATATAATAATATTTAAAAAAATTATGTGAGTTGGAAAATTTGGTGTATACCCAAACGGGTATCCACTCCAGAAAATGGTAAATTTTTATTTTCTGTTTCGATAGTAAGTCGCTATGTGTGAAATTGAGAAAAAATATCCCGATTTATATAACTGTAAGTACTTGACAATGTTTTTTACATGGTTTTTGAGTTAATCAATTTATTTAATTTCTTGCTAGATTTTTTTTATCCTTGTCTTTGTTGCTAATGATCGTAACATGTGACCATTTTATTTTGTGATCAAGGCGGCTATGAGATTTTGTTTCAAGTCATGTCTGAGAGTTATTTAACCAAATTGATCATAACTTAAAATTTACGCGACCTACGTTAAATTAGGCCAAAACCGCCTGGATCACAAATTAAAATGATCACTCCGTATTTTTGCTTGCTACAGACCTAAGTTGAATTTATTTTAGCTGATCTACCAGCTTCAGTGTTGCACTGAGCATAATGGCGAGAACAACCAGGAAAATTTAAAAGAAACATTTACGCGAATCTGCTCTAAATATTTTTATGTAAAGAATATGAGCATTTGTAAAGAGATAAATAACAGTAGATGCCAGGCCAGAGTAACCTATGGAATGAAGACGACAAGGATTTAACCCTAGAACCAGACCTAAAGCAGTATGTGAGTTTACTTCTTAAACATGCACCATTAAACGCAGTTCTTATTGGAGAACAAAGATTGCTAGAATTGCCTAAAAATGTGATAATCGTTTACGAAATTTTTTGTAAGTGCCCATTGAAGTTTTTTGATCAGACTGCAAAACCATCACAATTGCAGCCTTTAATAAAACAGTTTCAAGATTTATAGGTAATTATTACAAATTATAGGTGTGCTCAATTAATAATTTGAATTTCTAGGCTTAAAAGAAAACTGCAGTATTATTGCTATAAATATTATTGAGAATATTAATTAATATTAATTAACTATCTAATTACTTGATCTCAGGAATTCAGATGTATTTTAATTTATAATAAAGAATGATTTTTGTAAATTTATAGCCACCTTATCCGCATATGAAAATTTTACTGCAGCACCAACTTGATTACCACTAGAATCCCCAATCGAATTTGATCTAGCACACAAGAAGGAAATGCTACAAAGCTTAACATTTTTATTTCGCAAAGCAATGATTTCATCTCAATCTCAGAGATCATACCTGTCAGTGCAGTGACATGCTTGGTAATCGCATTATTGATTATTGTTTCAAGATTAATTTGCGAGGTTGACATTAGCAAAGAACCGGCTTCCTGCGACAAAAAATTGAAGCCTGCCACATTAGAATTTGATCCGAAACTAATTCTAGCATTAGTTTTTTCCCTAGAACTCGAACACTGACATGTTCAAAGTTTCCCATCACGCTCAATTCAATCAAATGCATTTTCCCTCCCCCACAGGTCAGGTGAAAATTTGCCATACATGTTCTGCAAGAAACATATTGACACCGTTCGGGAAATCGTTCTAACACACTTGAAACATTTGATGGCCATCTCAATAACAAATCAATAACTTTAATAATGGAACAGTAGAGACCTGACCCCCATAAACAGGGGGTTAGGTACGAAAAAAAAAACAAAATCTAAGCTGCGAAAGGGCAGTTAAACAAGCGACAGACAGTGCTATTAGAACTACACTGGCTCCCTTAAGGGCAAGCTTGAATTACCACGAGTTAAAATTTCCTACGTGCCCACTAAATAATAAAATTTACGATAAGCAAACATCAAAAACCCATAAAAAAACGCACAAGAAGTGTACACAAACCGAAACAAATAAAAAGACCACTGATTAGTTGATTACACTTATTTGCATTTAACAATTGTATTAATAATCCACAATAATAACCAACAATCGATTTCACCTACGACTCTTAACACGTACACGTACGCCGACCGTTAAGCAAACATTTACTGAAAAAACATTAGGTTTTTGCGTTCCCGTTTTCTGCATTGCCTCGTAGTCAAAGAAGAAATATTTTTGTGTGTGCATTTAGTTGTATGATAACCGTTTTCGTCTTTTCTTGGTATTTTAAAACAATTTTTACATTCTTTACATGTATAAATGTAATATTTTACTCTTGAAAATTTTTGAAAAATGTTAATTTAAAATATACCTTAAAAACAAGGGTAAAATACTTAAAAAACAAAGGTTTCTGAAGGGGCCTTATTAGTAGTTAACTTGTAATACGTAATTTTAAATAAAGTTATATTTTTATTATTTTGTTTTTTCATACAACGAATTAATTATTGTTTAATGGAATATTTACAAGAAAACACTTTCCGATTCAGTGTCAAACAAATTTGATTCAAGTTTACCGCGTCGGCAGTACCAATTTAAAACAAACAAAGCACCAACTCGAACGTTGCCAACTCAACAGACAAATGAACAGTGCTGCCACCTTTTGCGGCTTCCCACAATCACAAAAAACCGCAGCTGAAGTGGAGAATCGCGCATTTAAGTTTAAGATCAACAAAACTTAGGTATTTCTTAATTTTAAGCCTCAAGGGCTGTGCTAACTTTTAAATCTTCAGATTAAGGCAAACAAATCATCATGTCCCAAAAGATCGATTGGGCTACATACGCCAAAGAGCAAGAAGACAAATCTCTAACCAAAAAGGTGCTTTTCACGCTTTGTTTAACAATAACACAATTTAACATTGTTAATTGTAGATTAGTCAAGTGGTTTTAGAAGCGAATCTAGCAAATGGACAAGATGATGATGCTCCAGATCAAGTAAATCCTGCAGAGGTCAGTTTGCTCCGAAAAGTGATCAGGAAAGGTCTTGTTGAAAGTAAAATTGATGTGGAGATTCAACGACAGAACCCAAATTCGCCTCTCTATTCCGTAAAAACGTTTGAAGCTTTAAATTTGTGGGTAAACTAAAGAGTGGAGGTACCAACTAATCTGTGCTTATAGGAATCCAAATTTGTTGAAAGGAGTGTATGATATGGGCTTCAATGCCCCTTCTAAAATTCAGGAAACTGCATTACCTGCTTTATTAGCAAACCCCCCACAAAATCTTATTGCACAGTCCCAGTCAGGAACTGGAAAAACTGCTGCTTTTGTTTTAGCTATGTTGAGTAGAGTTGATGCAACTAAGAAGTACCCTCAAGTATTTTTTCTAAGTATTGTATAACAAAGTTCTAATTATTTCTTCAAGGTTTTGTGTTTGTCCCCAACTTACGAGTTGGCAATACAGACAGGTGAAGTTGCGGCACATATGGCTAAGTTTTGCCCAGAAATTGAAATGAAGTATGCTGTTAGAGGAGAAGAAGGTGCAATTCCTGTATTGGTTTTTCATTACTAAAAGCGTTTCTTGTAGTTTCAAGAGGAACTCAACTTACAGAACACATAATAATAGGAACACCTGGAAAAGTTCTAGACTGGGCTCTCAAATTCAGAGTTTTTGATGTAAAGAAACTCTCAGTTTTCGTCCTTGATGAAGCTGATGTTATGATTGCTACTCAAGGACACCAAGACCAGTGTATAAGAATTCACAAGTATGATCCAACTTTGGCTGTATATTATACGCAATTTTAACTTTATAGGAATTTAAGTCCAAGCTGTCAGATGATGTTCTTTTCCGCTACTTATGACTACAATATTATGGAATTTGCCGAAGTCATAGTTCCGGATCCCATAACGATCAGACTGAAACGTGAAGAGGAAAGCTTGGATAATATTCAACAGTACTACGTCAAATGCAACGGCCCCCAGGAAAAATACAACGCAGTGACGAATATTTACGGGACTGTTGGAGTGGGACAGGCCATAATATTCTGCCATGTATGCTGTCATTTATTTATGTCGCACAAGTCTAAGAATTTTTATTTGCGCCATTTCATAGTACCTTTTATAAAACAAAATATTTCATTTCTTTGTAACTTTTTTAGACAAGGCGAACTGCCAATTGGCTTGCCGAAAAAATGTCGAAGGAAGGTCACGCCGTCGCGGTGCTCACCGGTGATTTAACAGTTGAACAACGCATCAATGTGTTGGATCGCTTCAGACAAGGACAAGAAAAAGTTTTGATTACTACAAATGTCTTATCCAGAGGTAATTCCCCTGAAAATGTGTATTGACACTACATTGCTTATTGTTTAGGTATCGACGTGGAACAGGTTACCATCGTCGTAAACTTCGACTTGCCAGTGGATATGCACGGTAAAGCTGATTGCGATACGTATCTTCATAGGATTGGTCGTACTGGTCGGTTTGGTAAACAAGGAATAGCCATTAACTTGGTTGATTCACAGGATACAATGAATATTTGTCAAACTATTGAAAAACACTTTAACAGGAAAATTAACTATTTAAATACCGAGGATTCGGATGAGATTGAGAAAATTGCTGCCTGAACTGTAATTATTCTTTCTTTAAGTTTAAACACTTTTTTTATATTTAATAAAAATATTGTTATAATGGATGAAGCGAAAAAAAATTAATTTACTTCAAACACAATTTTAGTTCATTGCGAGACTAGTTTTGAAGTAAAGTAACTCCAAGATTCAAATTAATTTTTTTTATTTATTGAGTGCCATTTCAATCACCGTTTTGTTTCATTTTTTCATGTCCAAATATGAAATTGCTTCCACACGTATGTCTTAAATTCAACAACTTGTAGCGATTGAAGAAAGATCACTGTTTTATTCACTACTATATCAATTATTTTCATACTTTTTTAGCTGTGAATGAATAAATCTAAGCTAGAGTTAATGTTAACGTTAAGTTGTCCGTTATAAATTTCGATAAGAAACAGATCTTTATGGTTTTTTTTATTACCACCTGTCAACAAATAAGAAGACAACAATAAAATCGCAAAAACTTTATTATATAATTTAACAAAACACTGATTTTTGTAACGAGTTCTAAAGTATCACTTTTTTGCACCCTGTTTGGTCTAATATCTAAAACAATTTTTACCTAAACTGATATTTACTAACAAATAGTGGAATGAACTAATCTCCAACCAACATTTACGTTAAATTAGTCATTGCAATATCTTTGAGATTGTTAGCTTCTGGACGGTCTTTCACCGTGACAAATCTATGCACAACCGGCGATAACAAATCTTTGTGTATTTCTTTCTCGTTGCCCCCCGTCAAAAAACTCACGATAGTCCCCACGACTACCGCGGTCACTGCCCCTACGAAAGTGTAGTACATATAAGACAATCTATACAGAACAAAAACCGACTCTACTGGTTTTTTGGGGGTTTCCGCCAAAGTAAGACTTAAGTATTCAGCGACCCAGTTCGCGCTGCATCCCTCAATCGAAACGTACTTCTGTGGAAATCGTATAACACCTTGTGCCATCTTCATTTGGGTTCCTACAGAGATCCATGCAATGAAAGATCCACTGAGGAGTCCCCCAATTAGGGCTCCTTTGGAGTTAGCGCTTGGGACAAACATTCCCAGAGAGAAAATTCCTAGAAGGGGACCGGCTGTGATGGCGCTGAGACTCCCACTGGCTTGGATTAACGCCCCCATTTTTTCGACGACGAAGACGAGGGCCACACAGATACTACCGATGACGACGACGATGACTTTCATGAGAAAACTGGCTTGGGCTTCCGAAAGGGGTTTCTTAATGTTGGGTTTGATTAAGTCTTCGAAGATGACGCCGGTCATGGAGTTGAGTCCCGTTGACATGGAACTAAGGGAGTTTTAG
Organism: Gnatocerus cornutus; assembly: GCA_029298725.1. Classification (NCBI taxonomy): domain Eukaryota; kingdom Metazoa; phylum Arthropoda; class Insecta; order Coleoptera; family Tenebrionidae; genus Gnatocerus; species Gnatocerus cornutus. The sequence goes on from CM055513.1 coordinate 13,190,325, forward strand.
TGCGGTGGTGCTGATGGTGGATTTACCTTAAAGCCGCGCTGAAGACGCCACTGACGAAAAGACCGGGGAGTCCTGGCATTGAACTCGCAATGTGCATGACGAAATACGGAAGGAGTTGGTCGGATTTGTAGATGGAGCCTCTGACTATAGGGTCGCATTTGTAGTAGTATGCGTAGATCACAAGCCCTATGTAGCAACACATGGAAACTAGTGCTATGATGCCGATGACGAGGATCGCAACAGTTCTGTGAAACAACAAATTAAAAAGTATGCAACAAATGGGAGTTATTACAAACATTCGAGCTTTCCGTAAAGTAGACATAGCCAAGCATCTCTGCACCATGGCTTGGTTAATCGAGCAAGAAGCCAACCAAGAGAAATAATTTCCAACAGCTACAGTCCAAAATGTGTGTCTGATTGTCGGGTCCCAGTCAAAACTGCAATAAAACTAAAGTCAAGTGACGCCGTTTCTCCAAAGTTTATACTTGAAGAAATCGATTCTTCCTCCCTCTTCGCTTCGTCTCCAAACTTCTTTGAATCCTCCGACGCTGTCGACACCCATAAAAACAACTACGATCAAAGCTGCAAACATCATAATAGTTTGAAGAGTGTCGGTCCAAACGACTGCTTTCAAACCACCCTGAAATAAATCGTTCTATAAAACTTCAATTGTGCTCAAACTTACCAAAGTCGTATAAAAAATGCAAACGACACAAACGGCGGGAGTAACCAAATGCAAGTTAATTCCTGTGACTGCAAAGTGTGTTAAAAAACGACAAACTTAAAGTCTTTCATACCTTGACTGAAGGCTAACGCGGGAACGTAAATCACGATAGGAATGTACAACATCATCTTCGTTAGAAATAGAAGAGACCCTAAAACTCGCACGGTTTGGTTGAATCGTAGGTTTAAATACTGCAAATAGAGTTTGATTAAACGGGAATTTGAATTTCTTGTTACAGACTTCGTAAGTTGAAGTGATCTGCAGTTTGTAAAAGACAGGTAAGTAAGCAAAAGCCATTGTTAACGACACTAGTCCTTTAGATGCTATAACCATCCAGAACTGAGTGCCGTAAGTGTACATTTCGGCCGGAATTCCCAGGATACTTATGCCAGATATGTAACTAAAAAAAGTAAATTGATTTTGGGTGATCAAGAAAATTCGGGACTGGAGTAGGCAATGGAATTGGAAACGTCTTTGATTAACTGAAATTCGGTGTTATCTCAATCAGTTCGACTTGAATTGAAGTAAAAATAATAAGTTTTTATTGAAAGACACGGGGTCATGAGCTACGATTCTAAATGTCACTGAAAAAGGGTTTTATTTAGTAAAAAAGAGCTATTCATTTTATAATTGTTTTAGACAACGTTTTATCCACAAAAGAATATTTTACGAGAACAGTTCGAGCGTTTATAATATTCGTAAGTTGGTATAAAACGTGGCTAATAAAATATAACGTTTTATCCAACAATAACAAGCTCAAAATTTTATTTTTATTGAATTCAACGTCATTCTTCTATCATAGTCGCCGTTGCCACTATGCCAACTTGAAATGAAAATGTAGTCAATTTAAGTTACGAGTGATCACAGGCAGCGTTGAAAGAAGTATTATAGTTCCACCAAGTTCGTCTGAGCCACCATAAAATCATAAAAATTTGTGGACAACCGCAACGGGACAGCTTGAATAGATTTTCAAATGCATATAATGAGGGTTTATTTACCCAAATTTGCACCCTGCGATAAGAACACCATCCCAGGCCACGGCAGCTGTTTCGTCATAAATATAAAAATACCACAAGCTGTCCAGTTTTGGTAGCACTCAAATTTTTATGATTTTATGGTGGCTCAGACCAACTTGGTGGAACTATACGCGCGAAATCAGAATTAAGTGACAGATCTGTAATGAATATGCGGAAGCCATTGGCGTAACATTTTAGTGACCTAACAATAAGTTTATTTAATTTATAAAATCTTGCGTCCATGTATGTTATTCGTTTCTATTAAGTACCAATAAATGTAAAAAAAATAATAAAAAGTTTTTAACACTTGACGATACCGAAGCACAAGTAAAAAATATTTGCTTTATGACCCAGTCGTTTCTACGCCCATGGACATTTCGAATTTTTTGTTGTTAAGTTTTTCTTTTTTTTTGTCAAAGTTGAATCACGTGATCAAAGTCTTGTCAAAAACTCAAATTCTTTCTTCCCCGAACCTGAAGATCTCACAATGCTGAAACGTGGCGCAGTCAATAAAAAACTCCGAGAAGAGGAACAAGCTATTGGAGAAATATACAAGCAATACATTGACACATTCCAAGGCAATTCTGAAGTTCCCAGGAAGACCTTTGTGAAATCTGAAACTTTGTATGCCAAGCACGGGCAAACTTCCGAAAAAGGCCAATTATACAACCCCAAACCCATCATCAAACTCAAAAAGGACGAAGTTATCAAAAAACCAAAGTCCCCACCTCGATTTCCAATGAAGCGTCCGAAAAAGAAATCAAACTTGAAGAGTTTAGGCGACGAATTAAAGATGTTGCAACTTGAGCGTCAAGTTAAAGAAGTGAAATTAGTGTTGCCGAAGATAGAACCACCAAGCGTCGTTTGTCATGAAAGTGAGTACACTAACTCTACAAATTTGTTTGTTTCGAATTTGAGTCCCCACGTCAGTGAGGAGCGTTTGATTGAGCTTTTTGGAATTTATGGCCCTCTTGCTAGTGTTAAAATAATGTGGCCGAGGAACGAAATCAGTTCCAGAAGCGCGAACTGTGGATTTGTAGCGTTCATGAGCCGCGCAGACGCTGAAAGAGCTTTAATCGGTTTGAAAAACCACGAAGAAATGAGAATTAATTGGGGGAAATCGGTGAAGATACCCACGCATCCCATTCACATTCCTCCTGAGCTGTACAAGCTGTATTCTCCTCCTCCACCTTCCGGTTTGCCGTTCAATGCCCAAGCCAGCGGGATCAAAGTCGAAGACCTCACCAATACCACAATCAAAGTCACAATTCCTTTAGACAGGAATCTGTTAATGATAATCCACAGAACCATCGAGTTCGTCATTAGAGAAGGACCGGAATTTGAAGCAATGCTGATGAGCATTGAAATGGAAAACTCTGACTACGACTTCTTAAGGAATTTCCAAGACCCTGCGCACACTTATTACCGCTGGAAAATGTACTCGATCTTAAACGGTGATCCGAAGAATTCTTGGTCGATGGCACCTTTTAGAATGTACAAGAATGGGTCTATTTGGTTGCCACCCACAGCCCCCAATTACAAAGACGGAATGCCGAAAGAACTAATCGCGCCGAATAACAGCGAAAATGCTCGACTAACTGATTCTCAAGCTGCCCGTTTGGTCGCTTTGATAAAAAATCTCACAACTTCAAGAAAAGGGATTGGTCAAGTCATGGTGTTCTGTTTGAGCTATCCAAAAGCAATCCGAGAAACGTTAGATATTGTCATCGATTCTTTGAAGAACCCACAGACGAAACCCACGAAAAAACTTGCGAGGCTTTACCTGCTCTCGGATATTATGTACAATGTTCGAAAGAAGAAGATGCAACGTGAAGATTTCACCGATGTGGAGGACTGTTTGGAGATATTTAAACAGTTCCATTCGCACTACAAGAGATTTAACTATAATGAAGATAAGGATTGTCTTCGGACGAGAGTTTTCATGGTTTTGAGATCATGGTCTTTTCACAAGTTCTACGACTTGAAATTCATTACGACGTTAGAAAATGTGTTCTTGTACGGAAAGGAAGTGTATGAAGATGACGATACTTCTCCAAATGACGAGCCTCTAGATGGTGCAACTATAATCAAGAGGTCTTTACGGAACGCCAGCGATAAAAACCTTAATCGAAGCAAGAAGTTTTTTGATATCTTTAATCCGTGCTCCATTTTTTTCTAGTTAAGGTAGCTTTAAATGAGTTGTTAATTTTGAAATGTTTATTGTTGTTGGTTTTTATGATTATGATGTAACTAGTTTTTAAGTTAGTTTCCTTTTTTGCTCTTACCTTGCTATCAATGACATGGATATAGGAAAGATTCCCATCGTTTTACCACCCATTAAATACTCGGACGTCGTATCCTGCTTAATCTTAGCAAAAAACGCAAAATAAACACCAATTAAAGACGAGATTATTAACATTGCTCCGAAAACGATATAATCGAAAATGTCAAAATAAGTGTCTACTTCTTCCGATGGCATTTTTGCGAAAGGATCAAATTTTACACGGACGTTTCACTTATAAATCGAACAACACTACTAACATAAAACCAACTAAGCGACCTATTATCCTACTACATAAATATAGTAGTCATAATTTAGTTACAATTGGAAAATTGTACTCCACACTATATGTAACAGACGGTCTCCATCCTCTTATTACATCTTAATGTTTAATCCAATTTTGTGAAAATCTAAATTAATAACGCAACGACTTATTTAATTATGTTTGAGGACATTATGCTAAATACCGAGGCAATGACAACAATTTAAGCGGTTTTGGGTATGGAAATTCTTTCCTACGCAACTTGCGTATTTGCATGCTTTGAAAGATAGAGAATGAAGTTTGGTGAAATTGTCTTAAAGTAGAGAACAAAGGGAATAAAGACACGTGGCAACGGAACAAAGAAACCGGTTTAAAAAGGAAATAAGAGAAAATACGTCGAGGAAGGTAGGAAGGGAGAAGTGTACAGTTGACATTTTGTCCCAAATTTCACAGAACATTAACAATAAAAATGGTTGAAAATAAAATAGTATACAAACCTCGGTCTCAAACTATGCAGATTCAAAGTATGAAAAAGGAATAAATAAAAATCTGTATTAAGGGAACACTATTTATTTACTGAAATAAATGGACAAACAAACGATTGAATCAAGTATGCCAATTCATGAAATTCTTCTTTCTGGAAAGAAACGATAAAATACATAGAACTATCAAAGTATTTACATCTGTCATATGAAAAAAGAAGAGTTCACATGACTTATAATCACCATCTACATTTAACAACAAATTGAAGAATTCATTGTTTATGCAACGCGCTGATCTGATTGATTCATTTAAAATTCTAAATATGGGAAGTAAGGCAAGCCCGACGAATTGAAATAAAAAACAATATATCAATCAGAACTGTGTACTCATTTACTATACTGGAGAAAACATGAAAAAGTCCTGAGCTATAATTCCTGAGTGAAAACATTTTCGGATTATAATGTCGATTGCGTTGTAGATGTTGATTGATCAAAGCAAACCTTTTCTGTTACAAATAACATTCACAAAAGAATGGCACACTTACACAAGTATTTTTTTTTGACTATTTACTACATAAGATTCTGTTGTACAAATAGCATTCACCAGAAAATTTTAACTTATATCAAAACCCAGAGAAAAGTAAAACTTGAACAACAAATTAAATTTTATAGAAATATATTAATTACTGAGGTAGTTTACTTCTTAGATCGGATAATGTACAATACTAAACGGTAATCGTGTTGTTGTTTGTCTTGTGAAAGTACTGCAATGCAAAACGCGCTTCGTTTCTGTACTGCACGTGAATTTTAGGCTGGAAGTTGTCCGTACAGTTATCCGTGTCTAAGTATACCTAATCTAGATATAGCGGCTGGTTTGCACAGTCAGTCTCCGTCCAGCATTGTGTTGTTGTAACATACAGTTTGGGGAATTGATACCCGATGAATGGGAACAATTTTAATAAGAAGTGGGAGAGGAGTAGTGTCGGTGGGTGGTATTACTCCCCTCAACGCATCTTAATGACAAAGTTCTCGAAATTTATAACTCAAACTCATTGAGAAAGACAATGCCTATCATTACTCATAAAAAAATAAAATTGTTGCATTTTGCATTTGAACAACCAAATCTCTGTAACAGCGAAGAATTACCAAAGGAGCAATCATGTTAACACCTCGTCTTACCAAAAATCATAAAACAATGCCACGACGCATGCATTCGCGCTGATGGGGGTAAATTATTTTTATCTTCCTCGCTCCAATAGCAATTATTGTTTTCTTTGTTGCGCTCATCTATTTGTCCATTAATCGGTCTTGGACTCACCAAAAATTCATGTTTCTTAATGTGTGTGAGAATGAAAGAATGCAAGAATCTCTTTCTCGCTCGGTGTCCCCCACTTTCTATTAAATTTAATTCCATGCATCGGGTGGCAATTCCCCAAACTGTATGTATACTATTAATAAAAAGTGGTTGAAAATAATCATACACTCAAGTAAAAACGACAAACTATAAAATTCATCAGGTGAAGAATTATACAATGTTGTAACTATATACTAAAGGATGACTTTGATTTCACGTAAACCTTACTAACATCTGCATGCTATTGTGGATGCAACTTTATCCAATTTGAAAAACGGTTTGCTTGAAATCAGTTTCTCATTTTAACTATTAACTTATAAATGAAATAATTATAAAATGCATTCAAACTATAACTATTTTTATATAACTTTTTTTTAGTAATAGATCCCGGCCTCCGAACGACTTCAACTTAATTTTGACAAATTTCATGTAATTATTCACTGTCAACAAGAGACTGCCTCTGAATTAAACTCTAAAACACCTAATTTGACTCCACACACAATAATGCCACGACTTTTCCACAATATTTTTGAACAGCGAAGGAGGACAATCTATTATCGATCATAGCGGATCAAAGTCGTTCAGCGAACCGAGATTTTGGTTAGGCACTATTTATACCATAACATAGTGTTTCTTGCGTTTTCTTTGTTTTTAATATAATCATTGATTTACCGATTGATCAGTTGCTAACAACAAACGTAAGCATTACATGGAATCGACTGATGGGTCGGTTTTTTAGTCTAGTTGTGTTGAAGCTTAAGACCTGTAGCGCGTACTTTTTTTTCCAATAAAAAACCTTTTTTACAGGTGTCTCTTTATCTAGTGGGTCGGATTCGGTGAGTTGAAAGAGACTCGTATTGTATACAGAGTGGTCCGCATAAGTACATACATTACATGGCACATCCTGTATACTGCCGAAAATTCTAAATTCTGATCGTTTTGGTCATTTCAGATGGTAAGATGGATGGATTTTCTTTTTTCATTGAACAATCAATCTATGACTTGTGTCGTTTTTCTTTTTGTTTTTAGGGGGGGAAGGGATTATGATAGTCCGAATATGTTTGTAATAATTTTGCAACAGAGTAGGAAAACAATCGTATGAAATGCGTTAGATTTTTGATGTTTTTTAGATGCTTTGTGTGAAATAAATGGACCAACTGGATGGTAACACTAACTTTTTCAATTTTGAACTAGACTTTGTACTTTTGAACAGATCGTTTGTACGATTGTATGATTGCGTCCGAAAAAGATTTGAACAAAAAACGTAAAGTTTTGCGTGTTGTGTGTGAAACAGTTCCCGAATGTAATGGGGCTTAAGTGCTGAACCGATGACTGCCAGTTGACATAATAATACATTATTAAACCTCGAACAGTCTAACTCTTTTTTCGATTAATAAATAAATACAGCTTTCTGGTAACATCCTCGCACTTTGGCACACTTATAATCTGTACAAATAATTTAAATTCTTTAAAATTTTCTTTTTATACATAATTAATAAATATATATTCATATAATAATATATCCATTTTTTCACAATTTTTAAAATAGCGACCCCGCTATATTCATTATTTTTTAAAAAATCTAACAAAAAATATCCTCCCCAACAAACAATTTTTATCAAAAATATTTTTTACAAGTCCGGACTATTCCGGGGGCTCTTAGGCCCTATTCTATACCTCCCGAGTTTGTACTATCAGGGGCGCGGCCGACCTTGACGCAAGGCAGCAGGGCCGCAACAGCTGTCCTATCTGGTATTTATAATAATTCAGCAACAATCACGTAGAGGGTGCTCCGACACACACCCCTCACTCCCAACAAACAAATAATAATCGCAGAGGAATGTGCCGGAACTCCGCTTTTATATTCAAATATTATTTTAACAAATCTCCTAACAATAATTACAATAGAGTTAAAAATGTCTTTCACACGCACACTTTGATTAACAGTTTTCTTTTTTAAATAGTAAATAATTAAAAGATCGTTGCACGCGGCGAGACGCTCCACTTCTCTCTTTCTTTCTCTTCTTGTAATATTCGAAGTGTCTTGGAACGGACTCGCATCATGAAAAACACATTTATAACGGACACGCACAACAATTTCGCATTATCAAAATTTTCTTATTAAAGCTCTTATTTTCACATTCACACTTTTTTAACATAACAACAGCCACGTTAACAGCGTGAGCGGAGGATGCAAGAAATGCACCTGTCCTTGTAGTATTCGTCGATTTTGCATCCTCCGCCACCGGTACTCTGCAGAGGAACTTTTCGCCTTAGTTTTGATGTAGTGCTAGTTGTAAAGTGGAACTCTTCAGATGGATAACGGTGACTGCTCTTTGTTTCGTCATGACTAAAATTTCACGATTTTTACTTTTCGGGTGTCTATTTCTGTTTTTGTCGTCTTCTCGAAATGTTTTGGTTTCCCTTTTGTGTGTGTTTAGTTCGGGTTCGGGCGAGCGGTCAAAATCCAGTGAAGTATGACGCATGAACAATAAAGAATGCCTTAATAACGCCGTTCATGTCAACACTTACAATCATCTTTGGTTGTCCTTGCATCAGGTAGTTGTAGTGTATACATATAAGAGTTAATAATAATAAGCAAAAACACTGCTGTTACTGTGAGGAGGTTATTGTGGTTGGTTGCGGTTCACGTAACGGAAATTTCCTATGGCTATAAAATCTAACTTTATTTTGATTAGCTGAGGTAGATTGTAATGTTGGGCACACTGTTTACCATACCATATTCCAGTTTCTTCTCCAAACTTTCCACCAACTTGTGATCGAAAAAATTAACTCCTTCAAGAAAACATGAAAAGCATGTGTCTTCTAAATAAACTCCAATAGTCGTCTACTGTTTCTTAATCATCATCATCAAACAAAACAAAATGGACGTATCGGCAATAAAGCACTGTTATAAAAATGCACTTGCTTGAGGTATTTCGCGGTTCACACTGTGGTAATTACGACACGATCATTTGCTTTTTTCTTTCAGTAACAACACGCGGATTCACGCACTGTTTAAATCCGAATGTTCGTGAGAGAAAAAAATGAGAAAAACCAAAAATAACAACGAAAAAATGCTCTGTTCGGCGATGGCGGCGACAATACGCGACAGCGACATTCACACATGATTAAGATTGGAAGGATGATATTGCATTAGTGGAAGGCCTCGAGATGTTAATGTACAATAGGGTATGCGTAAACCCATGCACAGGGCAGTGAACGTTGCTAGCTGGCGTTACTGTTGTTGTTGTTGTTGCGGTGGTTGCTGGGGCTGCTGCTGCTGCTGCTGTTGTTGTGGTTCCAACGCGGCGGCAGCCTCCGATTGGCTGGGGTCTTTGGGTTGGCGCGGCTGGCGCGGTCTTCCTTGAAGAGGCACTACTGATTGCAATACCATGGCGCGAATGCGACGCTGCGCCGACTAAAAAACAAACAAACATCAATCTCCTGCTGCTAAACCCTCTACGTCGTACTCACTTGAACACTGAAGAATGGTCCAATGATATGCACCGTTGTTTCGTCCTCTTGCGGAGAAGAACCCTGTTCTGGCAGTTTTATTACGCTTCCGGTCACACGTTGGAGTTCGCGAACGTTCTGACCCCCTTTGCCGATTATTCGTCCGACCTGCGAACTAGGAACCATAATTTCCACTGTTAACCTCACGTCGTCCGAGCCGGCTACGAAGCCTTCCTCCCGCATTTTCTCGAAAATCAAATACTGTGCCTGCAAAAAAATTACAAAGTTATTCACGAATTATTTAAAACAACCCAAAATACACTTTTTCAGAGTTTTTGCTCTGGAATTGGCGATTCACGAATCGATATATTAAACTATTCATGATCAACTGGGAGGAAAAAGTCACGCACTTTCCGTGTCAGAATTGTTTTGAATAAAATCAATTTGATTTTTATGCCCATAACTGTACATATTAAAGATTATTCAAATAGAAATGATAAAAGGAAATAGCGGCAGAAACTAAAGTCACACGCGGTGTCTGAATAGAGTCATTTATTTTCGTAACGGCAGAAAGGTGGCGCCCGTGTTGTGAAAATGAGTTTTATATTATAATCTACATTGTCGCTTCCGCCTGGAAGAACAAAACTTCATATCAATATCAATTTCACTAAAATTCTTTGCCTGTTGATATACAATCTAATGTAACGAGTAACAATCTAATGTCCACCAAAAAGTGTAAATAATGAACCATTAGGTGCTCTCGGTATCTTAAGGTGATAACTATTTATAGCAAAACCTTTTATTACCTTCCACTGCGCTTCCGGAGACCCAACAATGGTCACCCTCCTCTCGTTCTGCGTTTCCTGCGGTTTCGTTTCATCGATGGGCGCAATCTTGACGGAAGCCCCTGAGAATCTTATGATATTCCTAATATGGGATCCTTTCGTTCCAATGATGGCTCCTACAGCGTTGTTCGGAATGTACAGATACGTCGTCTCCTGGCTGTCCCCTCCTCCTTGCGCCGCACCTGCGGGATACATTCCAGGATACGGTGCTTGACCTGTGTACAGACCTCTTGAGCCATAACCGATTCCTATGTATCACAAAGAAAAAACAGTCAAATAACATGATCGTTATTCGTCTACTTTTCTTTTGCCAGTGTGATTCTGCGGAGGAGCCTTACCTGCGGTGGCCATCATCGCCATCGGATGGAGGCCAGGGAACATCATAGTTTGTGGGGCCATCGCTTGCAAATCGTTCTCGTAACTTTGTCGTAATTTGGCGCTAATTTGGGCTTCGGCGCGGCTCATATTTTCGATGGCGCCTTTTACGGTAATTATTCGTTCTAAATTGAACGAGTTTATGTCGTTTATGCTAGAAACGGTGATTTTTGTATCCGTTTCTTGCATTATCCTTTTTATCGTGTTGCCACCTTTGCCGATTATGCGCCCGATTAGGTTGTTATGCGCCAGGATTTTCAAAGAGATCTCACTAAAACACAGAACGTATGAGCTTTATCTTATCAAAAGTTTCTAACTCTGGCGCCACTATCAACTATCTTATAACAAGCCGGAAGCTTGCTACGGCGCCAGAGACTGAGATTTATGCATTTTAGATGGATTTGTCAGGAAGTGCCTTACCCCTTATTAGTGTTATTGGCTTCTTGCTGCATGACCTCCAAGATCCGTTTGCAGGCGTTGGTGCAATTTTCGGGATTTCCGTAAATCGTGATGGCTTTTTCTAACGAACCTACATTGTCTTTTCTGTGTACGTCAACTCTCGCCCTCGTCTGTTGAGTAATCTGTCGTATCGTCGATCCTTGTCGTCCTATAATAGCCCCCACCTAAGCAGAATACCTACCATAATAACATACGAAAAATCCAAATAGTTCTCTTACCATATCACTTTGTACAAGTATTCTTAACGGGAAGTCCGTTTGTCTGCTCTGGCCAGGTAAACCCCCAAAAGGGGCTCCTGGCCCTCGAGGTCCTCTTCGGCCCCGTTTTTCCACAGCCAATTCCACTTTGATGGATCTACTATCTATTTCTATACCATTAAGTTGATTTACGGCCCTGAAAACGTGACAGGTAATTTTGGCGTTACATTCTACTTCAACTCACTGTTGAGCTTGTTCCGTGCTTTCGAAAGTAACTTGCACCGTTTGTGTGGCGGGATCTTTTGAGGTAAGTTTATCACATGATACGACAGCTCCGTGTTGTAATAGAAGATGTTCGATGTCTTCGAACCGGACGTTTGGACCCAAATTGGATATAATAATTTTTGATGTTGAACTGCAACAAAAACAATTCCAAATTTGCACTTGTAATTTATTTTCAACGGAAATGAAGGTTACTAACTATGTCATTTTATAATTTGTCAGTTTTTTAGCACATGATTTTTTTTTTAAGAAGCGGATGTCAAGTCGGAAAACGATAACGCAGCCTAGAACCCTGAAGACCCACGAAATTTTTCAGTTACAGTCAAGTTGATAGCACTTATCAGTTGTTAAGCACACTTAATAGCTGGCAGTATAAGCGATAGCTTATCTATTTTAGAAACGAATATCATAGTCAAACCCGTATGGTAAAACATAATGCTCGCATTTCACATTAACTCTTACGTAATTCGCAATTAACTCTGATAACTTAATAATGCATGGATTAAAAAAATATTTACGTAAACCGTAAACACACCACACGTGGTAAACTATGCCGACTATTTTTCTCTCCGATGAATACATTTCAATTCGTACTTTCCTAGATGCATTGTGAACCATGGATCCTCCTCACACACTTCTAATTTAGACTAAATTTGTGTAAAAACTAACGCACTTGGTGAATGCACACGCGCTATCTGTATACCACAAAATCCCAGGAGTAAAGTAGAGTAAAAACATGGCAAATAAGGGAGCGACGCTTAAAGCAAACAAAGATATCAGTGAACATTATTGAGGGCATACCGAACGATGCAGATCGAATATCATCGAGCGAATAGTTGTATCAACAACAATTTGGCGTCAAAAACTAGATAAGGCAGCTTACTTCTAAACAACAGGTATACAATTGCAACGGACGCGAATAGAATGGCTTCTTGGTGTTAAACTGTTTGAAGAATTGATAAGGAGGTACACGTGCAACGAAGAGTGTTTACATTTTCATGCATATTGTAAAGATGTGGTTAAAGTATGCTATAGTATGATTTCACCACGAACCCCGGAAACTGGAAGAAAAAGGGTGGTGTGTGTATATTGGGTTGCATACATCAGTTTATTTATAATGCGGTTTATCACTTTTTAACTAATCACTTTCACTAAAAAAAAAACGTTTGGTCAAGCGATTACTATAATCTAATTAGGCACAATTTATTTTTTTCTAAATTTTCGTTTTTTTATCACTTTATAGCAATATTTTACGACACGTTCAGTGAAATTCACTTTCATTCCTTGCAAGAATTTAGAAAAAAGTGATCATTGGTCCACCCTGTATATGTTTAAACCAGTAATTGTGACAATTTAGTTTTATCTGCACGCTTTTATCTCACAGTTAAGTCTGAAGTATTTCATCTTCAACAATTTTAAAGAATTATTTATTGTTAGGCTTATCTAACTGGTATAAACTAAAAATTTTAACGCAAAATAATTGAGATTTGTTTTTGAATTTACTTATTTATTTTAGTCATACAGAAATTGTAAAAGTATGTAATTAAATTCCATTACATTTCAGTCAATTTTTTGCTATTTATTGTAGTAGACGTTTTCAATTATTTTTTAATTCTCTCTAACAAGGTACAGTTCCCAGGAATAAATTTTAGACATCATTCTTCTGTCACTTCTCAAAATCTGATGTAAATTAAGCTTTATTGTCATTCTGATTGACTTTTACGTCTGTATTTAAAAATGTATTTAAAAATCAACTAACCGGTAAATAAACGCTGCATTAGACTTTCTGATAATTTCTGCCTAAAATTTATTGCTCGGAATTGTAAACTCTGAAAAAGACACCAAACATATTAAGATTCGAAGACAGAACTTACAAAATCTAATAGAAATGATGAATTGACTTTAATATAATTAGGTAAATTTTTTCCATAATCCTGACAAAAATAGCACATTGTAAGGTGTACTGGAGCGATAAGGAAGAATGAAAAAGTCATGCAACATTGCAAAAATGCTTCACATGGCCAAATTGGCCGAAAAATCAAAATTTTCCACCAAATGGAGAAGCTAATAATAACATAACTTTTTATTGATCGCTGGATATTTGAGGAGAAAATTCAAACCATCAAATTATCTAGTTATAATTAATAATTACAGTAAACAGTGAGCAATCCATAAACAGCTGGAAAACATAAACAGGTCGTTATGGATTATTGGTATCTCTTATTGCTGTGATAAAGTCATCTTTAAGTCCCCAGATATGAAGATTATTTATCACCAGTAATAAGCGAATTTGTTGGCAATGAGATAATAGTAACAATTGGATTTTAATTTAAAAGGACAGACAACTTCGGGTGTTTTTGTCGAGTAATCACCGCCCTTTGAAATCTCTCTGTCGGTGCAATCAATATAGGCAAAACAAGACCCTTGAAACTAAAAAAAAGAAACATTAAGTAGATACACAATGGTAAGCTACTCCGCTCTTGTGTTTAATTCAAATTCTTTCCACACACCGTCTGTCGGACACAACGGAATGCTTTAGCTCTGACGCAACCAATACACAATTACTTGAAGAGCACCTCGCTCTTTCTTCGGTAATTAGTACAATACCACAAAAGCGTTTCATTCATTGTTGCGAATTTCTTTGCCGGGCCGACAAACGCTGCATACGTTGTTTAATTACCACTTGAAACGCGACATTTCTCTTCGGGTTCAATTGGGAATTAAAGTTTTTGCTCAAATTGCCATTAAAAAGACGTGTTTTTACGGATGACCGGATATAACTTCGTAATGTCAAAACGCAATCATTATTTTATCGAGAAATAAAAGTTTCCCGACCGGTCGTTGACTTGTAGTGCTTCCGACCGAGGAGCGTCATTTCAACCAGCTCCAAGAACAAACACATCTGTTTATCATCGTGGATGCGTATAGTACCGATCCAGGATTAGGAAGGGCGTTTCGAAGAAGTGGCGCCAAAAAAATTTCAAAGAAAAAATCGTCTCGTTTTAGACGGCGGCGAGACGCAGTTATGCGTTTTCTATTTTAGCAAAAGCGTATGGGAAATACGGGCGAAAATAGAACGGGTTAGTTTCACAAGCTCGAGGAGTGCGTCTACGATGAAAATTAGAATTTTCACCTGGGAGAAGAAGCAATCTCGGAACAATTTCAAAAACCGTTGTTTTGCGATCGGTTAAATAAAGCGTTGGATGTTTTCAGGACAACTTCTATTCCACCCTCTTGTGGTAGTTAAGCTCCACCCATGCGCATTCCTTCTTTTCAAAGATCTTGAAGCTAATCCGACCAGTATGAAAATAGGCATGGCACATTATTTTAACCCTGATTTTATTGTTATCTTATTTTTTCTACGTACTTTCACGTACCATCATAATTGTGACTAAAATACACATATTTCTACTTCCTGTTTAACAGTGTATGTTTGTTTAATGGTATGTGCTTTTATGTGTTCCATTGATACTGGGAATATGTTGAAACTAAGATTACATTTGTCGGCAAAATTCCATTATTCACCGATCTAAGACATTTATGATAAATCGTACAGATGTTCCATTTCTGCTTACTGCAGTTTTCATGCAATTCTGCGAGATGAGTTTCACAAAAGTAAGGACAATTTATATACAAGAGTCCTCGTTATTTGTTGTGTAAAGATATTCTTTTATATTTAAGTTAAGAAACTTTTTTTTCTAAAAATCATTAAAACTAGTGACAAGAGACATTAAAGTTAAACTTGTGAATCTTATAGCGCCAAAGCTGTTAAAATTTTATTGTTAAAGTTTTTAAAAGGTAAGGTATATTAAAAGGTTTGCGTCAAGTTGAGAAGTTGCTTTACATCAAGAACTAAAGATGTAAAAAGCCGTTCATTCGTCTGCCTGACAGTGGAATTCTCCTTGCTTTACTTACTAAATAAGAGTTAATTAAGAATGTTGTGAATGGAATGGAATTAGCAGTACAAAAAAAGAAAATAAGCAGTGCGAAGAAATGTAATTTCAAGGCACCAATAGGTGTGTAGAAATTTCGTCTTACTCCTAGAAGCAAGTAAAATCATCGCTACTTCCTATACGATAACAGAACTTAGATCACCATTTATCAAAAAGGTTGAACCTACATTTATTGTCTAACTTTCAGGGCTATACTCGCCATACTTCACCTTTTAATTTCTTTGAAATAAAACAGGGCGAATTTCCTTTCAATCCAACCTTTCGTACCACAATAAAGAGGATACAAATATTGCCTCACCTTAAAGATAAAACAATCCCTGTTAAAACGAGGGCGTGCTTAATAGAGAAGCCGAAACATGGTTTGATCGTATAATCAATATTTCATACACTTTACAAAAATATGGGACATCTACTTTGGCCGCTTTAAATTTTAAACCTCTACTTAAATTCTCATTTGGATTAGAGACGGGGATAATGTAAGTCGAATGAACAGAAAAAGCTACATTTTTCGGAGAGAGCGAAGAGCCCTTTAAAGAGTGGAAGTGTTAATTATCAGGAAACTGTTAAATTGGACTTTATGTTCAGCGTGACAGCATATGTATTCATAAACCAAACTTGTTAAACAATGGATTTCTCATCAAAATATTTGTATCTACGTACTTGTAGAGTCAGTGTTCAAGCTAAACATGTAGGAGAATAGATCTAGCTAATCTGGCACAGAATTTCAAACTATTTTCTTCAGTATCCTCAACTATTCCATATCCCATTGGACTAAAATATTTAACATCAAAAATGCGGATATCATACATTAGATGACCTGTTTACACGTTTTATTTCCCCATTAGGGATACTTTAACGACGAATTCCGATCGATTCGATCAATCAAGGTGACTACTCCGGAAAGAAGGGAATTTGCCTTTAAATGACCGGTTATTATTAAAGTTGAAAAAAGGCAATGACTTTCCGCTGCAACTGTTCTTCGATTGACTACTATGTATTACCAAGAATCAAAATTACGGTCAATTGCAATCAAAGCTTTATTATGTAGTTGCAAATTAGCTGTCAAAGAGTACTTTAACTTCGATGATGTCTTTGTTCTCTTAATGTAAAATTAAATAAAAATCACCGGAGACGTACATTTATGCTGCTGTAGAAAAAGAAATATGATCGCTTAATGATCGAATTTGAGTGTCGGTGTCTTTTTACGTCTCTTGTAACTCTTCTCGCATGTTTTATTCCACTTCAGGTATTACATTAGTAGTGGTGTTGATGATCGTTCGACCGAATTGGCCATCTTGCGCCTTTTTGACGCCTCTGACACTTCCATATCACAGCTAAACTGTTTTTACCTCCTTTTTCACCGCCATTAAATATAATTATAATTAAATATATCCTCAATTACTGGACTGTTGTTTTATGCCTTTGTTTTTCCCTAAATTTTTGTTGCCTTATCTAATTTTACCACTGTTTCTATTTTGTTCAGTGTTCATTTTGTTTTGGTTGCTTTAGCTATTTTTTTCTTATAAAGAATTTTTTGTTCATCACGTCGAGCGACCAAATAAAAACTAGTCTTCAATTACTCAATCAATTTGTCAACTACCAATTGCCAAGTATGTCTTAAAACAAAATGCAGTCAGATTGTCGTAACAAAATCTTTTTCAACAAGTTTCAAACGTGACTCTTTGAAGTTCTTACATTAGCAAATCAACGGCGTCAAATTATTGACATAAATAAAAAATGGTGCCTTCAATCAAAGCCAAAACTCGTAATAAGGCGAGTAAGTTATTTGATCGCATGATATAAAACTGTGTCTTTATTTTTATTATTAGATACCTACGTGCATAAACGTCATTTTTCTTACAGATAATTTGCTTATTTACAAAAGAGCAATTTTAAAAACCAGCAGGGTTTGAAAGGGTTAAATTTGATTCCTGTATGGATGCGTGTCACTTTTGATTAATAGATAAGCTCCACAAGAAAATTATAAATTTTTTAGTATTCGCAAAATATAATGATGAAAAACATAAAGTAACAATAAATTACCTGAAAAGAAAATAACAAAAACAAGTTTATTGCTGATCCTCCTACAAGTTGGTGTCAATTTAACAAATGCGACACTTATTGTTTGACATACCGCAGGAAATGCAGCAGTTGAAAAAAATTAGTACGTAACTCGCTCTGCTGAACGACCGATCACAAAGATTAAATTTTGCGCTTACTAAAAAAACTCTCTGCAAAAAAAATGAGGTTTAGTACTTCTTTTCCAATCAAAATCTGTTTCGTGTTCTTCTATTTCTCATGTTTTTAGTAGTGTTCATGCATTTTTTTCCTTCAGACGTTATCGAGAGCTTTTTTTATTGATCGCAAATAAATGTGAACAGCTTTCCATCTGTATTCATTCTTTCCTCTGCTTTCGCCTCAAAGTCCGTTTGTGAGTTGGGAAATGGGGATTCTAATAATATATTTATTTCTCAGTTTTTCTTTTACACTTTTTTTTTGATCTTTTAAGTTACTTTTCTGCTATCTCTATTGCTAACTTCATTCTTTACTTTTACTACACAAATTCTACTATTCTGTCTAAGAATCTTAGACACGTTTCCCTGTGCGAGGTGCTTTTTAATTTTGTAGTTTGTCCTCTTTGGCGTCTTCCAGTTCCAAGTGTCTTAAATTTTTATACTTCCTTTATAAATATCTTGTTCCCAATTAGTCTTCAGTGTTTCCTTTTCTCTTTGAAATTCACTAGTGATTGCAAATGGCAATAATAGTATATTACAACATGCAATTTTTGTATTTAATTAATTTCGATGCGTCTTGGAAACTTCGAAATATCTATTATTATCTACGTAACCTTTTCCAGACTGACAAAAATAATCATAATCATATAAAATTAGAAAGTGAAAATGCAATAAGGTGCGAAATGGCAATATTTTACGAACTAGAGTTCAGATAACACCTCCTGTGCGTATATAACATCCATTTCGTATGAATCGGATACAAGATTTTTTCTAAAATCGCATCAAAATTTAAAAGGAACGTTAAATACTTCAAGTCGCAGTTCTGACAATTATATTAAAATTGATTGCACGGCGGATTCGATCACAGTTTTTATGCAGATTCAACGGTTGTAATTTGAGAAATATTTTTTTCCAATTTTGATCTGTTTAATTAAACGAGGCGTCATGCTTTCACAAAAAAAATTTGCATTTCAAAATAGTCAATTTCGTTCGCAGCGCGTATTCTAGATAATTGGTAAAGCAACTTATTATAGTTTCTATAATCGTGCGCTCAGTACCCATTTTCTTTGATTTAGCTGTCAACTAGAGAAACTGCAAGACAGCTAATTAACGTTAAAGTCATATTCCTGTACCAAGTTTCGAAACATCTTCCCGCACCTATTTGACTATTATCTCCGAAACAACTCTCTCAGCTTCTCCCCTTCAATCTTCTTGATAATGTGAATCAGCAACACACTTTCCAAGCTCCATATCGCATTGAATATTAAAATAATTTCGAATTCTCCTCACTTAAAAGTGTAGGGAAAGTTTTATTAAAAAAACTTTGCAACTTTAAGCTCGCTCCTTTTTTCTCATTTAAAACCTCTCTCGTTCTCCACACCCGATCGATTCAAAATTCATTATGTTATTCAAATTACAACTGGCTGAGATTATTCATTCATAACACGTATGAAAAAAAGTTACTTGAAGGGTTGGCAACTATGTCCAGTTGTCACCCTTCGTAGATATCCAGCACGTACCGTGGCTTGTCACAAGTTCTTACACTTGTCTTCTCATGCATAAGTCATAAACTGTGCCACTTCTAAAGTACATAAGTAAGTAATAGAAAACCTCACACTCAGATAATATAACTTGTATCTTACCAACTTAACACTTGACCCGAAGATCGTCAATTTTTACTAAACCGAAAGCGCAGTAATCAATTTCCCCCCTACACTATCAAAAGCATATAAATTCATTTACCGGATTACACGCAAAAACTGGTATCAAACAACAGTATGTTCTGAATACACGTCCAGGTGTTCCACGAAATGGTGGTTACAGCTTATTAATTTGTCGTGCGACTCTTTTTTAACGAAGACACGCTTATTTGCATGAATTAAAAAACCGAAATGAACCAACCACGACGGAACAAATATGTACCAAAATCGTGTCAGCAAGGTCGGAGTTAATATGACATCAGTTACCATCTTCGACCGGAAGTTTGCAAATGGAACACGTCGTTAAAACAACATTTTTTGACTAACGGTAATGATTTTACGACATTTTTTCAAATTTCGCCGGCATAATGGAGAAGATTTCATTCTGAAGTTTTTTAGGTCGTTACTAAAATATTTACACCATGTTAATTATTAATTAGCTAACCGTACGTCGCGGTAACTCGAATGGCTATTACCGGAAATAACGACTTAAATATTAAATAAAGCAATAAGTTTGTTGACTTAATTAACTGGGGAATCTTGATGGGGAAATAGTCTCTTATACTGCTTTAGAAATACCAAACTTACGACAGATTAAATATACAGACGTGGAAGGATTCAATGTTGATATCGCAGATCATCCAGTTTTCTTCCGTTTAGCAGATAATAATAATTGTGAATTATTTGGATTAACGCCCAAAATTTTAGCCGGGAAAAATTAATCATTTAACACGTTGAAGATTTTTAATAAACAGCTTATAACTTTTTTGAATATCCTTTGAGCTAATTACGAGAGCTTTGAAACTCATTTCTCGGATGCAAATTGAGAAAAAGCGAATCTCCGTTGAATGAAATATCTTCCTCTGCAAGTGAGAGGTTTCTCATTTCATCAATTTAGTCAATTTTTAGAATTTTCATTAAGTGTTCAAGCAGAGAGATAAATTCCGCGCACACACTTCTGAACCTGAATCTACATAGATAATTTTATTGTTAATGTTGTAAAGGACATAATTTTTCCCGAGAGACCTCACAGTACGCGTGCATTTACTGAAGTCCTAGACCGTAAAAGTCGAGTACCTACTTAGCACCCACACAGATTTTCTAAAATAACTTCCGCTCATTGTTGAGATTTTATATGTCGTAAAAAATCGGTATTATTGTGCTAAGATTAAGAACTGTCGTGGCCCTTATTTTTGTTCCGAAAAAGAAATAAACAATGTAACATGCTTTAAATAACTGAAGTACTTAAACAATGTAAACAATGATTATCTTCCTACACTGGCCTTCTCATTTTCCATCGGCTGTTTTTATTTGTTGCCTTTTAATGACAAGAAGAACAGCTAAAACGTTTTCCAGTTCCGCTTGAGTTCTTTAAATTAAAAGACACATTTGTCAAATATCCACTCTAATTTCGTCATTAAGTTTATCTTTAAAACGCAGTAACACGAAATTAGGGTACGATTTTGTTTCTGAACGATACGAGACGAAGTGAAAAGTGACAAGGAAAAAAATACAAATTTCAAATGCAAAAATCAAAAACGCTGCCGATATTTATCGTTTTGAGAAACAAAATCGCACCCTTTTAGAGTCATAATTATAATCGACTGGGATCTCCAAAACGTTGATAGCCTCAATACCAAACATTGATTACATCAAATCCAAGCTTATAAGAGCTTTCAATGCAGGGTGTAAAATCAAAGCTCCAGAAACATCGAAGAAGCTTAATATCTGGAATACTGTTTTAAAGGAACGATGATTTAACGTAGGTCAGGTGCAAAAATCGTGTCAGAGCGTGAAGAGGAAAGATAATAAAATAAGTATACTACAACCGGAATCAGAAGCGAAAAGAAAATTAGTTGAAATTGGATAGCACATCAAAAATATTTGCAACTAGACTGAACATGGTAATTTTGGGAAGAATACTTGATATGATAAAAATATAATAGCCAAAAAAATACCCCATTGATATTATTTGACGTTACATAGGTATTTCAAAATAGTTACCAAATCGGAAAGTATGAGACTTTTTATTTTTTTCAAAATTTAGTGTCAAACTAAGACTCAATACTTTCACCTTTAGAAAAAACATTGTGGGGAAACTTCTGGTTTAGTCGGTACATTTTTTTCCACTCTGGCTTCTGTGTGACAATTTAAATTCTACTTCAAGCTCACTTTATTAGTATAATAATTGTTATTTTTTTTGTTTCTATCATATTTTATTTAACAATTCAGGCCATTAAAAAACCAATATAATAACAGAAATTATATGGAGGCACATTTTAAACATTTTAAATGATATTTTTTTACAATTAGTGCTTATAAAATATATATGCTTACAAAATTCAAATGTTATTTTAATTTGAATACGGTATTAATCCATGAAACAAAACTTATAGGCCAAATAAGATGAAAATAATACATTGCTGTAAGGATTAACAGCATAAAAAAATTGTAACGACTAAACGAAACGTTTATCCATAATCTTTTTCATAAAAAAGAAAGTACAGAATATTACAAAAATTTCGTTGACACTGAATGAAAAAAAAATTGTTAAATTATTCACAAGTAGCTTTCAGCTTCATTAGTTACAAACTAATTTAAGCAGTATATCTTATACCTTTAATAAAAAATCTGTGAACAAGAAACTAAAGAAAATAAACAAATAAGAAATAAGAAAAGTAACAACTCGAAATATCGCTTGCTACTCATTTTAAAAATTAAACTAAAAAAGCACGTTGTGTCCACTGCAATTCAAATTTCTTATAAGTAGCAGAATAAATTTATCAAAAAAAGTTCTATAAAGAAAATTAAACCAATGTTCGTTGTATTAAACTTCAAGTGCTTTAAATATGTAGAATAAATTAAATGTTCCGAATAAATTTTTTACACTTCGTGCAGCGAAATTTAATTATTTTTATACGCTATTTAATTAATTATTTATAGACTGACTATCTGCATGATGTAATTAAAAAAACCTGCCTTAATGACAATTTAATAGCATCTGCGTTTATTTAAAAAATGGTTACATTTTTTCACCTCATTAATGTTAATGTATAAAAATCTGAATTTCTTAAAACTCGCGATTAAAGACAAAACAAAATCATGTAATGAAAATTGTAACGTAAAGACTGGCGCCGCAGTCTAAATTAACATATTACATGCGATATGCGATACAATGCAGCAGTAGGTACTTTATTATAATAATTACTTACGGGTCGTTGAACCATTAATTTGAGATCTTTTATCACATTAACAAAGAAAAAAGGACAGACACAGCAAAAAGCGAGACGACAGAAAATGTAAACTTACGTACGCCCATGCACCTTTCGTTGATTCCATAAAAGAAGCAATTTTAATCGAAAACGAATAAAAAAAATTAATACGAGTTTTAATGAAATTCGTGTCGCCGGTAGTTTCATCAATGAAACTCGATTTTGAATGAACCGTTTTGTAGAAAGAAACGGAGAATGTTGCGGTTTTTTTAATTCTCAATGAGATCGCCGCGTGATCTCACTTTTTTTGCAGATGGTCCGTACCGTGAAAAAATGAATAGAAAAAGTTACCTTCTTGTCATCCTTGGAGGTTTCGGCTCATCGCGTGCAGATAACTATTGCGAATTTGTGAAAATTAACAATGTTAGGAGCACTTCGAGGCACTTTTAAAGCGAGATCAAGCGAAAAAAATTGCGACTGGATCGAGACATGATAACGTGAACACCACGGCAGCAAATTGCGATGGAGGGAAAGCAAAACAATTTACTGCAACGGATGCAGGAAAAGCGCAAAACCGTCGACACTTCCGCTTTGTTCGGTGCTATTTCGTAGTGAATGGTAACGTAGTTTTCGTCGCAAAATGTGGACGTCACACACGCACTCGACTGTTTATTTGACTTGAAAACGTCATCTACATACGATCATGTGCTGTTATTGTTCAGTGTTGTAGTATACTAATAATGTGCACGTCAAAGCGACGGTGCAGGATAATGAATTCGAGCGATTTTCTGCGTTACCATATTGTTATTTGTGTTGTCTAACCTTTAACTTCGGAAAAACAGACACTCAAGCGCAAAAACGGGGATTTTCCAGAGAAAACGCCAAGGCGGTAATATTTCACCCAAAAACTTTAAACCCCCAATCCCTCAATGCCCATAGTTATAAAAATACGAGAATTCTCAACTGCAGCTAAATTTAGACGTCTGAATCATTTTTATTACTCAGCATAAAAATAAAAATAATTCATCATCATTATCACAATCCAGGATAAATTTTACACGCCAGCAGGACATTGCATCCCCCTCCCGAAAGTTCTTATCCCTTGTAAAGGAGGTGCCGCTATTATCATCTAGCTTTAAAGCTTTCAACACGTCGGCGTTATCTTTAATCAAAATTAGGGTGATAACCAGCCACGATCTTCAAAACGTTTATAGTTATACAAGATCAATACGCCGACACTAAACATCAATGCCATCAAATCCAAGCTTAAGAGCTTTTAATACAACCTGTGGTTTACAGCAGTGTCCCAGTAATAATCAAGAAGCTTAGTTTCAAGCAGGAATATGCACGATGTGACTGATAGTTTAACTAAAACAACAATTCAGAAATCGGTTTTCGGTTCAGTTAAACCCAAATCAGTTCAAAGCAAAAGCGCAGAGATAAGGTAAACTAATTAAATAATTCTCTAACTATTCGGTGTCATCATTTCGTATTATTAAAGGATAAAAAAAGATTTTTTTTAAGCAGAGTAGTAAATTCTCGAGCTACCTTTCTTAAAATAGCAACAAAATAAATCATTTCATTAAAACAATGATTTTAGACTGAGCTTTTGGACGCAGCTTTCGCCAAATTCTTAATGAGGTTCAAGCATACTTTATCAGCTAAATGTTCACATGTTAGATATCCCCTGCATAAAATTACTTCGTTTATTTTTACTTTTACTTTGATCTAGCATTAAAAATTTACAAGTATCAAAAATAAAATTGGGAATGTGTTCCAACGCAATTGTACTCATCCTGTTGAATATTTATGACGCTTTTGGTGAGCCCGCATCTCTAGGAGAATTACCTCGTTCGTACCAAAATAAAAAACAGTGGAAAAAATTAATGTCTACAGTTTTTCTGCTCAATAAAATAAGCGAACTACAACAAAAACTGCCATGAAAAAAGTCGCTATTTCCGTATTAAAACACGTGTTCGAATAATTCTCACTGTCTTTGTGACAATAATAACTCATCATTAAATATAACTCTGCCGAATTCAATTAAAAAAAATCTCCCGGTTTCCGATAAAAATTTGAATATTCACGAAGGATTAATTAAGTAATTTGGGGACGTGAAGGCAGTCACAATATAACTAATTATATACCACCGAATTTACAAACAACTTCCCGACCTAAACTCGTACACTTGGATTATTTTTAAACTGGAAATGTAGGGATTTGAGCACATGAAATACCCTAAAAGTTATTTTTGGCTACCGAAAACATACTTCAAAAGTAGCCATGGTGTTTTAAAATAGGCGGAAAAGTATTTCGCGATATCTATCCTGCTTTTCACTGTATCGGAAAAGTTTTATTAGTTTGAGTTCACACTTCAGCTTCTACGTCATTAATAAGTTCGTCCTCCATCGAAGTGCATAATCAGAAAAAAGACAATTTCTCGCTTGGAACAACCTCACATACCCGTTTTGTACATTCACGTGAATTCTTGGAGGCTGTAGACCCCATTTAAGCACCAGTTTATAGATATCCTGCCAAGAAAATGACAGTGAAAGTGCTTTAAAAACAATAAAAGTTCCTGTTAGTTGCAATAGCTGTCATTAATACGTTTCGTTAAGGTAGAATTAAATCAGTTTTCGTGTTTACAGTAAGTTTTTAAATTGTTTCGTCAAATGTTTTTAATAATGTTTGACTTACAGTTTTTTGTAGATTTTATCAATGAACCGCGAGTCTTGTAAAATTCGTGTTCAAATTTATGTAAATTGCACCGTTTAGCATATCCAATGCAAAACTACACTGTTTGCTCTTTTACTGTTGTTTTAATTTCTACGGAATTATTTTTACAAAATAGAAGAAGCGAAAAAAAGAAATGAATGTAAATTGTACAATGGGCGTTTATAAATTATCTAATTGAAATTAATTATATCTAATAGTCACGCTTCAAATGACTAATCCAGCTTAAAATCTAATTTGCTTTCTATAATATTGCAATTTCAACCATAAAATTTGCATTTGAACTTTTTTTTAATCTTCAATTTTGTGCCAAGCTTAAACTGAAATTTATTTTTATAAACGTGCGAAGCAATTAAATTATAATTAATTAAATTTCTATAGGCAGTCTTTGTCTTTACACGATAAAAATTGGTTGAAACTTATCTATGCTTGCAGTGAAGGACGTGCCAGTACCGACAAGATTACTATGTTCTATTGAAGATAACTTTGCAGATATCATTAATCAGTCCACAGTCTGGGTGCTAGAAACTTGCGGGAAGTTTGAACATTACATTTTATAGAATGATGAATTTTGGAGGCAGATTTATAGTACCAAGAAACTTATTCGAGATTTCCTAAGTGCTTTTGAACTATTTTAGGGAGATTTCTTAAGAAAAAAAAATCATAAATAACGATTTAAATTTCATTTTTTTAAATCTGTTCAAGAGGAAAATATGGTCAATTTCTTGTTAGAGTTTCCTGGAATTTTGTGAAAAGCAAATTTCAAACTTGGCCAATTTATTTCGAAATGATAGGAATAATGCATGAACTTCTTCCTTGTTTGTGGGGAAAAGTTTAAAGGGAAAAAAATCTAATTTTCTCAAGAACAGAAAATTTATGTATTAACTCATAACGTCATAACTAAACGCCGGATTTTATGGAAAATTATAAAAAGCATTTTTCTAATGCATTTGAATTTTTAAATAATCTAATTAAATATTTAGAATGTACCAGCTTTAGAGAAAAACAAAGGAGAACTACTAATTCAAAGCAGGAATTGCAAAGAATTCAAAGCTCTAAATTTGATGAGCTTTCAATTCTTTCTACTCTTGAAGTATTTTTTTTATTAGAGGAAAGAAAAATTCTAATATTTATTTGAAAAATCCACATGATCTTTAGCAAGGATGTGGAAAAATCTCAAAAAAAAAATCGCAAAATGAGAAACTCAAAATTAAAATTTTGTATCTAGGAAAGTCGAAAAAATATATAGACCCCAATAATCTAAAATCCCACAAATAATTTGATTCCTATACCTACGAAAGCTTAGATTCTTGAAAATTTAGAGAACCTAAAGAACTTGAACGGGGTTCATATAAACCTATAAAATCTCATAAATTATACAAATTATAGGCCGATATACAAATTCAAAACGTCCAAATCTTTTAAACCGTATAAATAATTTAGAAATTATCGCAAAAGAAGTAACAAAACTAATTTATTCAAAGGATAAACAAAAATAAGAAAATCTAATTAAATAATAATAAAAAGGATCAAAATTGAGAATAATATAGAACAGAATACTAAACAAGATAGAAATTCCGACATATACGAAGAGTAAAAAAAAAACAAAAAAGTATCTATCCTAAAAAATACAAATAAGTCCGAAGGATCTAAGAGGTTCAAATAATGCGTAATAACTTCTACAACGAATTCGAAACGTGTAAATTTCGAAAACCTAAAAGAATTTACTTTATGGAAATGCCCAGTCAAAGAACTAAAAAGAAAAATTCATGGATACAAAACGAGTAACATATTTTTTACCTAAACATTTCAGTTATATTACATAATTTTCCGCATGTATAACACGTCATATTTTCGCTATTTTTCGGGAAAAAAGTTGCACTAAAAAGTAATTTGACCTTGAGCCTTATTTCTTGCAATTTAGAATTTGATAATAAAATAATACTTCCATTCGCAGAAGAAAATTTCCTTTCTTACTTGTTTTTTTAAAAATAATGAAAATTAACTGTTAAACATTTTCCAACCTCATGAATTTATGTTGTTCTAGTTCTAAAACACTGTCAATTCGAATGTTTGACTCGTCAATGAGTTTTTGTACGAAATTTCCTATTCAACGGATTTATGGTCCAACTGTTATTAATGTTTGAACTGTGCGTCAAAGAAATTGCCGCGTTTTCATTGCTATAAATGAATAAAAGAGCCTAATGAACAAACATCAATCATTTATTCATGTGAATTCAAATTTTAATTTGACTTGGCTCTTCAAATGTTGTGACAGTAGAGATCTTTTTCTCCATCTCAACATTGAGAGACGAGACAAATTTGACAAGTTCTTTCGTTACAAAAAAGCTTCCGATATAATTCATTAGAGTTTAAAGCACTTCAATAAGATCTACACATTACCATTACCATTGAAGCTAATATTTGCATATTTCATGTTGTGATTTATGGAGAAATTTTTTGCCTCCACTAGACAAATTGATTATAAGGTCAGATACTTAATGCACGCTCAACTGGTTTTAATTTTTGTTGTTCAGCGAAAGACAAATTGTGTGAACAAGACTTCCAACAAACGGTAAAACACTTCTCTTAGAATTTACTGCTTCTTCCAATTGTGAAAATTTTTATTAAAAAATTGTGAGTCAGCTCCTCAGAACGTTAAAAGCTCGCTCTCCTTCCAAGCTCGAAAACAAGTTCGACGTTTTTCGGTTGAGAATTTTGGGACTGCTTCGGCTTCCGGCATCACGGTTTCGCTTTCATTTGCTGCCCCGGCAACAGGGATCACGAAAAAATCAATACGCTAGCGAGGAGAGCATTCCTGCGTGCCACCGCCGAAATGTTGGTGTGTGAAGAATATCATTTCATGCTCATTACAGCCTTTTTTTTCCTTTCTACTTTATTATCGTTTTTAGTTTATTGACTTGGCGCGTCGAGGACGTTTGCCTCTCTGCAAAACTGCAGCAGTGGCGTTGACTCCTCGTCCGAAAGGGTGAATGAATCCGATAGAGAGATGAACGTGTAATTACTCTCACGTGGCTAACAGTTTAATCGAAGAGAATAAAAAAATATCTGCTGGAGGGAAAGAGAACGAGAATCGTGTATTCGTGGGTGAGCTTTGAAGTGGCAAGCTTCGAGCTTTTCGAACATGTTTCGTATTCAAATTAATTGTAAATTTTGTTTGCTGGCAACTTCCACACAAGAAATATTTTGCTGGACATAACACGAATAAAATGCTTAAACTTATTATATTAGGTGGTCATAAAAATAGTCATATTCGTCCGTCAGGAATGTCTTTTAATCGTCTTATATTGTGCGCAATTATTCAGAGACCTTTAAATTTCTTTTTGCGTCGTAATTGAACTCCAATGAAGGATGTTTGTGATTTTAAATGGCCACAGTCTACATTAGTAATCGCCCTTTAAATCGAACGCTTATTGTCGAAAACGGCGTGAATTTGGCCTCGTAGTTCGTGCAGCCGGACGTGGGTAAATAGAGCCTCGAGGGTGCAGAATTCCTAGAAGTATTTAACTGCCGAATTTCAGTTGTGAAGGCGCCCCCTCACTTTTTTCAGGGTTCGTTTAGCCGCAACAGAAAAGAGCCCAGTTCAAGGTCAGGTCCGCACCCCTGCACGTCCACACACACACTACGATCTGGCTGTCCTCTTCGGCATCGCACCGACCACGGAACCGACAAAGAGATGAGAACACGGCGTTCTTGGGTTTAATTGTCTTGCCTTGTGCATTTCGTACATATTATAAGGGAGCAGCTGCGAGGTGGGCCAACGCACATTCATCAGACAAGCAACCAGCGGCTCTTTAGACACACGCCACCAGTCACCTGCCACTTGGCACGAGCTATACAAGAAACATCAAATGAAATAACCCCCGTTTAAATACGCACATACGAGAGATGGAGGAGCTTCTTCGCAGAGAAACGGACAGAGAACAACCCATTTTATTTGTTATTGGGTTTCAAAACAGGATCGCTACGAAACGAGCTGACAATATTCGACCACCCTTAAGAATACAGAGATACTTGCTGTTAAATGGATGCTCGGAAGTGGAGCGATCGATAATGCACTCTGCTTTTTCTTTTCACTCCAATAGTATCTTCATTTAAAGTGGCAATCATTAGTCAGAAAAGAACACAGTCATAAAGGTCGCCGGGCTTTTATCTTTACAACTTTACTCTTTACCAGACCATAAAGCAAATATAGAAGAGCTTGCAATTGATCAACTTTTATTCAAAAGATTATAATGCAAAACCATAAATTGGCACATATTTATTTGCTTCTCAACCATTGCCTTCGAAACAAACTTTTTGCCAGTCATGCAAATACCGAAATGTGGGTTAAGTTCATACCTAGATTGATCAACTGGTTTTTCGACAAACCCAAAAAGAATAATTTCTCAGGGCACCAACCTGTATTCTGAACATGCTTACAGTTCTGCTCAGAAGGCTGCATCAGAGCTAAAGACTATAATTTTTTTTGTACACATTATAGACATGACAGCCCCATTTTCAACATAGAACTTCCTGGTGGCCAAGACTCATCAAAAGTTGTTTTGTTGTATTTTGTAAAAAAGTAATCGTATGATGTGCAGCAGCGTGAAATTCCGATGCATCTTTCAATAAAAATGTTTGGTCTTTAGAACCAGCTGCACTAAGCTAAAAAATGTAGTGTAACACAGTTTTCCTGCGAAAGGTTTCGCTTCTTTTATCAGTGTATGTTCTTTTCACAGCCCCAAAATCACTTTTTTGTGCTCCTCCCGTTTATTTTACACCCAAATTAGCAATCAATACCTTAATTTAAAGCTGAAATTTCCTCGTTTTCGGTAACATACAGATTAATTTCTCATTCTTTAGAACATGAGTTCTGTTTCCAGTTAAAAAATAAATAAAAGCAAATTTTAAGTCCGTTCTCTGAAGTCCTTCATTCATAACGAGCGAAGCAAATTTGAGACAAGAAAAGCTAACGACACTCATTCCTTGAGAAAAATACTTTCAGCCGACAATTCCTTAGGTTTCGTTAACTATTTTTAACGTCAACATTTCAATGGGTACAGGGGCAATGTGGGTGGAACAAAACTGTTCCAAAGTATTTTAAGCCCATGCACTTGAATTGGTAAAGATCTCTAGTTTTCAGGAACAAAATGAATGTCGAAATTATTACTTCTTGATTATTGATGATAGTTGTTTTCTGTAGATACAATAATAGCTATTTTTGTCACAAGTTGCAAAATGGTAAAATTTTACACACTAGACGTGATTTGGACTACACTTCGCGTGCGTAAAATCCATTTCACACGAGTAGAAAACAATCAAAATCAAACGATCAAAATATTTCAAGTTTTAATAATTGTTTTAAAATTGACATTTCGCTTAAGAGAATTTCCGCACTGCGATGGGGTGCAGAGTCATCAGAAAATCCTGAGATTTTACACAGATTCAACGGTTGGAATTTGAGAAATCGACGCGAATATGCGTGAAATCTAACAAAAGTCGCTAAATTATCTATAAATGGAGATACAAAACGATTCCTATTTCAACAACAATTTCGATTCCTGTCAAAGTGACACCTACTTTTACGCGCTAGTTTAATCACTTTTGCGCAATTAGATCTAATAAAAGAATGTTATTTCAAAATTAAAATGACTTAAAAGTCCCTTTTTTTATTTGTTTTATGTTAGGTGAAATGGTTTTAATAAAACAAACCACATAATAAGATAATGGAAAAAAAATATAAATTCCACATCTTATTAGCAGTAATAAAACGTTGCTATTACTATTAAAACACACATTAAAATATTTTATTACTGATGCAAATGACAGCAAATAATAAAATTAAATAAAAAAAATGCTTGTTATAGATTTGTTACTCATCTTGGCAATGAAATTAAAATGACATTAACACTGAGTTTTTTAGAATAAAAATATTCCTAGTTTCACACATAATAATCAACCACTTTCTAAAGAATTTATAAAAATACATATAGCTTTATCAACTTATCATCATGAAATTATTCGTGCATTTCTATGAAGTGCGAACAAAGGTACATTCACTGAATAAAAACGGTGAAAACAACAAATATTTATTGTTAACCATATTTATTATTAACTGAACGAATTAGCAGGAAATGTTGAAAAGAAATTCCTGCAAACAATAAAAAATCTCCATAAACAAGCACAGAAAAATGTAATTGCATTTTATAATTGAAAAAAGCAAAAAAGGAAGGTGTTCCATAAAAATTGACCCTTGCATGCATTTTGGCAATAAATTAAATTTAATGGAATTTCAATTACATACATATCAAAATTTCAATAATGTGAATCTTACTTGGCAATTGCTGTTGGCGAAACCGGAGAGTTCCAGAAATGTTCACACAAGATGATAATTATTTAATTACGGCTATATGCAATCGGCGATGATTATCACTTCATTCCATCAGCTACGTAGGTGGCAAATCGCATAAAATGAGGACACCATCTTTCTAATATCAGCCTCCATCTTGGGTCGTATACATGAATCGAATAAAAAAAAATCACCGTGAGAAAAATGTCCGACGCGGTATGTGAAGAATTTGCCTAAAAGAAAACTAGTGAACGGTAGACTCGACAACTCCGGAATCCGGATCAAAGCGAAAGATTGCAGTCATCAGTTACGAAGAAAGGATAGATAAAAGCAACGGACAAAAAATCGTCTGTAGATTTGAGAGCTAGATTTCTTCGTTGATCTGTCGCCGATTATAAAATATTGGTCAACTTCCGGGATCGATCAATCAAAAATGTGAAATTAGTCAATAAACACAGCTCGATTTACGTGCAGTACACGTGTCACAACCATGCGTAGAGTAAAGGGGGGGCCAAAATATGGGTGATACGCATGTGGCCGCTGGAATGCAGTGTGAATCTCGTCTTGGAATTTACAATTGCGAGGAGGCACAAAACTTTCGGAACTTGATCGGCGAAAAGTTGCTTGCGTAAGCAAATCGATTGGAAACTGTTCGGAAATTTGATGAAGTTTCCGGTTTTATTGATTGAGGGAGATACATGCCAGAAAATGGAGCAAACTCTAATTCATTCCTGAAATTCTATCTTATAATTATACCAAACATGGCTAAAATTCCCCTTTTTAATCAAAGAATGAATCAAAAATATTCGATATGTAGGTCGCAAAATCTCAAAATCAGCTATCAAAGCAAATTAATGTTATAAAAATGACACCAACAGCTGTGTAAGTGGCAGCTTTATCTCCCCACAATATCAAGCGTTGGGTTACCATTTTTTATTATCAAAGGTACTAAAATTTGTGCACTTGTCACAAGCGATAATAAGTCTTTGGCTGAAAAAGTGTGAACTTATCAGTTGTTGTTGAACATAGAGCTTTCCTTTTTCTTGTGCTTTTTATGTCCTTTAATCTCAAGTTTGTCCACATCGAGCGTACAATAAAGAAGCTTGTATTGATTGTTTTTGCTGGCTATTCAACCTTCATGAAAGTTTTGTCGGGTTGTCCACGCAGTTTGGTCGCTATAAATAGGAACCAAGACAAAGTTGATTGCTCATATTCAAATATATTTGTGACAGAATTCAATGCGAAGACAAAGAACGAACCATTTTCAGGGAATAAATAACTTATAGGTTCATAAAATAAAGTCCTTAATATAAAAAAAAATGTGGTTCATATTTTATTCTGAAGAAATCTATTGGCCCTTCCACAGAAAACTGCCTGAAAAGAGACCACGGGAATGAGACCTCTCAAAACTGAAATTCAATATTCTTCAAAGTTGCTTAACTTCTTATCTAATCTCAACTCCCAACTGAAAACTTAGGAGTGAAGTTAGAATTTTATAGGCAATAAACAGTAAAAAATCAAATGAACAGAATGTAAATAAATATCTCGTTTTCAGCAGCAAACAATCAGTTTCAGAATTGTCAAGTAATGAAAAATTGAGAAGATAAAAATGCCGAGCTTAATTATTATCAACGTCAACTGAATTGTTATCATCATCAATAACTTGACTCCAACAAAAACTGTTTTAAATTTCTCCTCTCACTGAGTAAAATGTCACTTCAAAAAGCCCTTAAAACTCAAACAATAAAAACTGGTTTTACCGTGGATGTCATTATAAAATCACCTCGCACAATGGAGCCATTTACGTGAAATACAACATTTTATTTTCCCAAGTTTCAAGTACCTGACGGTATTGAAATATTTGTGGACTACCCTCGTCAAACATTTTTCAGTTGCATTCATAAGACCCATAATTCCTAAATGCTCCCCTGTCCTCTATGGTACTAAAAATTTGAAACTGAAGGTAAGGAAGTGATTTTCAATTAGACCCTTCATGGTATTTAAAGATCGAAGGCAGGTGTTATTGGTACCACGACCCTTGATTAAAACGCACTTTTTCCTTGCACGAACCGCTCGGAAATTATGATAATCGCAAACGACGATCGAGAAAGGGTCCATGGAATTTCTCACGAGTTGTTGAACAATTTGGTATTCATTCATTCGTTTTAATTATGAAGCCAAGGTCTGTACTCGAAAAAAATCAGTCGTGTATGAGTCATTTTCGCAGTTGTCCATAGATGGTAACATCAATAATAATTCAATCAGAAGAAAATGTGAAATATAGAACGAATTTTAGATGCTCAGTATTTGAACGTAGATATAATAACCGGTGTGCCAAAAACCCGTATCAAGGTCGCTCATGGTTCCATATGGATGAGAAGTGAGATTAGTGAGCAGATACAGCGTGTTATTATGGGTATTTCAGTGTTGACGGGAAATTAAGGAAATCGCGTAGCAAAGAGATTTTTTCGACCGACAATAAACATGTTTATTTACGTTTTGTTGAGATAAACGAGGAGGAACGATGAAGATGATTTATGGTATGTCTTTAGGTCCCGGAATTAAAGGAAGTGACGTCAGAAATAGTACACGCCGGGTAGCTTATTAGATGGCGTTCGAACCATGAATTAACTTTCGGTTTCATTATGGGCGCATGGTAAAGATTTTGAAATTCCTCTCTCACCTCGTCTCAGGTTCCTCTGCTTCGTAAACCTGATCATGATCATCAGGATCCTGCTGTTCCTGGAACTTTTCCATGTCGAAAATGTGCACTTATCACTGATATCCAAAAAGTGGAAAAAGGCAACAAACCACTGAATCACACACTCACTACACTATTTAAGCCTAATCAGTCTTTGTCAAAAACGAACAACTATTCTCGTCCACAAGAATCGAAGGAACCCAACATTAAAAAAAAAACGAACAAACATCAGCCTCGAACCGGAGACAATTTCTTTGAGCAACGGAAACTTCTCTTAACACAAAAAACAATCCGAGAAGAAATGAAAAAATCACAAAATTGTTACAACATAGCTTCTACACTGAACTAACACCATCTCCAAAAGCAACGTACAATGGGAAAAAGAATAAACGAAAACAAAAACAGACGTAAACAGACTACCGGATGTGTTGTTATTAGAGACGAAAATCCAAATGTTGCCGAAAGGGTCACTTTTGAAAGCGAAACCAAAAAGTCCTTTTCGGAAAAATGACGTAACACAACATATCACTCTAAATACGTGCTAAATGCGTACTAAGTTCATACGGAATAACGACGCTTGCTCAGTGAGGAGAAGGCGCGCCGGACACGCCTACCCCCCAGGAATCCAACTCCCCACTACTTGGAGGCGATCGAGGCCCCCACCATCGCAAAAGCTGCAAGGCTTTACTACGAACGTGCAACGACGCCGACGCCTGCGATGCCGTCTTACTGAAATGCACCCAAGATGATACCTTATCTCGGTTCTTCCTCGTTTGACGTAGATTATACATTACTCAAACATGAAAGTTCAACAGCCGGAAGCCAGGAACCGATTTTTTCAGGAAATGCGTTTTATGCCTACTACATAATTGGTAATTTTTAATTATGAATTATGTTCCTACACGTAATTAATCACCCTTTATCAACTTGTACGCCTATTATGTGCTTTCATTCAAGTAAATATACGAGAAGCTGTAAAAAAACAAACAGAACTCTTTCCAAAACCTAGCAAAGGTAAGAAGTCGTTCAAAATTTCCCCTAGAAAAATCTCTTCTATTTCTAAGCAAATTTCAATCGTGACAACCCCCAAGATTTTAAATTTCTGATTGCCCTACGAAGATTTCACTTCTGACAGTCCGAATTTCTGTACACGCGACATTCCTTATCCAAACCTGAATACCTAAGGACAAAGTGTCAACTCACATTTCAAATAAAAATCCTGTCGAGCTCGTTTGAGATTACTGTTGCTGAGAAAATTAACTAGATAACTTTACAGGTCGGTGGCATGCTCGTATCAATTGTTATCACAATTGACGGCACAGCTTGAAATTCCTCTTCATTGTTCATCAGTTCTTCAGCATCGCATTCACACGATCAAAAAAAGTCTAATTGAAATATAAGGGCCATATTTGAAGTGCTCTTTAAATTAAGGAACTTGAAACTTGTCTAAGAACTTAATCTAGGTGATTAAACTGGATCAGATTTTCAATCGATTTATCTACCCGAGGAGTTGACCATTCTTCGAAATCAATTCTAACAATAGGCGTATTCTTCTTCCTCATACAGTTAGGTCCAAATTTAGAAAATTTCAGGTAGAATTTAAGCTGCATTCTACCTGCAAACTTGACACAGGATTTTTGGAAAGCTCACGAAACGCAGTTGCAATGCAAAAATAAAATTTCTCGTCGTACTATTTTTGGTGCGTTTTGATTCCTGATTGTGTTTCCTGCATAATTTTCCCTTGAGTTTGTGTAATTTGTGGAACCTTAAATTTTAGACATTCATCCCTCGTTTGCCATCGTTAGTTAAATTTTAATACTTAACTAGTTATCATCGGATCCCTCAAGTTCACTAGCTCCAGTTTCCCAATTTAGATAGAACTGAAAATTGGGGGAGTTAAAACGCTCTAGCACATTCCGACTTCTATAAAATAGATGACGAAAAAGGTGGCAACCCCATAATTTGAGGAGTGAATCCTTGAAAATTCGTAGGTGGTTATAATTAGCCACAAAGTGGAACCCATTTAAGCCTTACGTTTGTTTTCTCTCCCGATCTAAGAAACTAAAAATGGAATCAACAAATTCGAAGAAACGAAGATAAATAAATGTGTAGATACAAAGCAATAACAAGGTTTATTAATAGAATGAGAAGTTACATTGTACAGTCAATAACAATGTTGAACAGAAGTCGATGGAACTTTTGCACCAATCCATAAGTAAGAAATGCAGCATTCTAACGGCCTGAAACACCCGCCCGCCTAGAAATATAGCAAATAAATTTTAAAAGACAAGCGATTTAGTGCAACTACTGCCAACATGTAAAAGCTTGAAGTCAAAATCTACTGCGTACTAAGAAAAAAAAAATCGGATGCTACATCAGTTCTTCCCAAATCCGTTACGAACCGTTCGAACATCGTACTAGAAGAGGGTTCAGGGGAACCAAGTTTTGAAGCTTTCTTTGTCCAAACACCGAACAACTTCCTGTGTAGTGTTTAATGGCATATCCCTGAAAGACGAATTTCAAAAAGGGCGACAGGTGGCGGCAGCGGTGCAGCGTTAGATCAATCAAATATGTGCAACAACAAATTCTCTTCTATTTATTCAAATTGCACGAAGACCTTGGAATGTCGCAAAAGGAAATATGAAACAATCTCGACAAAAAAGCACAACCATTCTTTCAATAAACACGTGCAGCCGCCGAAAAAGGAGCCATAAGTCGTCCTCTAAAATTTAAACATAACAGTATCCGCAAAAAAAATCCGCAGGTAGAAAACTCAGGTTTCGTTAGGTAAGGTAAGTATATAAAGAATGGGACCAGTTCCGGACACCCACGGTCGATTCTGGCAATTTTACTGTGGTTGTCTACGCATTCTTCGAATTAGAAACACAAAAGAGGATTCTTCAGCCGAAGAAAAATTCGTACGTTTGCCGCCTTATTTTCAAGGCCACGTGTCCTCGAATTCTTCGACGTCATGCTTTTAACTGTCAGATGTGCGATGATGTTTAATTAAGAGAAGGTTCCAAAACCCACAAATCGAAATTAAATGGGTAATGATAGCGACAGGTGCAAAAGTCCATATGGCCCATTTTTGGGAAAACCAATAGAATAAAAGACCCAGTTGAGTAAGTTGTAATTAGCGATTCGTGTTCCAGGAAAGGACTCGATAAATATAGGGTTCTTGCACACAAATACACTTATTTAAAATATCTGTCGCAACCGAAATGCGGAATTTATTTCCGGGTGATGTCGTGACAGATATGGGACTACCTGGCCAACGAAACACATCCGAAATTTGCGAATTTGCAAAACTGAACCTAAGATTTTTCACCAAAATCCACAAGGAAACAAGCGTGAAGATAAATATCAACCTTTTCCAATTAATTTAGAGAATAGAATCAAAAATTATCCACCAAAATTTCGATAAATGTCGAGTTTCCCAGCTAAAAAAATCGCAAAATGGAGGTTTAATTAGATGATCCATCAAAATCTTCTATAGCTTTGTTAAATCAATCCATCATTACGTGCAGCTTTGCGAAGTGTTTGTTTAAGAACATAAGGCTACGTACAATTCACCATTTTTCATTCAAGAAGACGTGTAATTGGTTGTTTAATGTAATTGGTAATTACCTACTGATAAATGAGAAAATATTCGCTTAACGAACTTAAATGTGCACATTTTTAATAAATACATATGAATAAGTATCTTGTACGCAAAATTCAAAGCTAAACAAAGTTACAAAAAGTTAAATTGTTTGTCTTACGATTAGTTTCCCAACTTTAAATTATATCAATTAATAAACAGAAGTTCCAAGAAAAAACAATATGCCGAAAACCAACATAAGAAATCTAGCAATTACAGTTCTGTTAAGTTTATATGAGTAAATTTTTTGCGTTTAACAACATAAAAACTCTCTCTCATCAACTCATCACATTCTAGAAAATGCTTAGACCTCTTTTTCATAGCTCACAGCTTCTAGAATGACTTTTAATGGTTTAATTTCTTGGAAAAATTGCCTTATTGACATTCACAATGACCTGTTGAATTTTTAGATTAAACTCCACAACAGAATTAGTGGCGCACAGCTCTAAAAACTCCTTTTGCAAAATTAACACTTTACAGCTTACTCTATGCGGTTTTATACTGTCACCAAGGACATGTGAAACCTAATTAAAAACCGAACAGCAAAAGAACTAAAACTACGACTAACATTTTATAAAAAAAACGACACAATTTCGCACCTTATTTTCTCCTAAAATCTTTTATTATTTCAGCCCCAAACCCATAAATTAATACGACAAGAAATCCTTGATTTTCCCACGTTTTCCGTCTGTTGTTCGCCCATTTATCCCGCCACCGAAAAACCGACATGATACAAATTGAAAACTGAAACTTTACAAAAGGGCTGAAAAGCTTGAGGAGTCGTCAGCAACTGGATCGATAACGAGCAGCCTCGCCCTCGACCCTCGGCAGATCGTCTCCAAGGACGCTGCTCGTTCATCTCTCTCGTCAGATGACACAGATTTTCTAATAAAACGACAAACTTCATTCCTTAAAGAAATTTTGCAAAAAGGAAATACGACCGTATACAGGAGATATCATTATTCTGTCCAACACGGAAGATTGGAAGCCATAAAAAACGTTTGTACTTTGACATAAAGCGTACGCACCTAGTTCTAAGAAGGCGAATTTAACACAGAGAAGCTCGAAAAGGCAAAAGCGGTTTTCTAATTCGCTTTGATGCGTTTGATCGAGCGAAAGCTATGGCGGTTGGAAGTTGGAAATGTAAAATGTTTTTCTTGTTCAAAAGTGGACATTAACAGGAAGTCACGGAATTTTGTGATTAGTCCCATCAATATCTTAGATACGTGTGTTATTTTCAATCGATTGTGTCGTGGTGCATAACGTCTGGCGAAGAAATGTCAACAGAGAAATTCATTATTGTCACTTACAAGTTTTTACACCAGCCTGTGGAAATCGAATTTTTCACTGTCATTTCAGTACAAACCACTTTCAAAGCTCCAATAAATGTAATTTCATGTCAGTGTTATTTATTCAAGACGTGTCATAAGTGATAAATGTATAATTAGAATTTGAGAATTTTAAATTTTCAGATAAGTAGGTGTTTGAAATTAGTGGTATTCATTTTAGAGATTTCGGAGTCAAAATTGGGGTAATCGCACGAATTTGCCATGTCAGTAAAGCCCAAATGCCCCCTTCTCAAAACACGCTCGTTTTTTCCATTACACTCCGACTCCCATTTGTACTAGCTTTTCAATAATCTGTTTAAAATCACTTTAATCGCTTCTTTCATTCTCTGGACATTTGCAGTCCAGAGCGTGATTATATCGATCGTACAGCAATTAACGTATAAGCGCCAACAGTACGAAAAGCCAAAAAAATGCAATTCTACTTACATCCAACCATTGCCAACTTGCATGGGTGGTACATCAGGAAAGCCTCCGATCGATCCCCTGTAAAAGAATTAAAATCAAATTGATTTTTTCCCTTCATTTGGGATTCCATTTATTGAGGCATTCTTAACAAGAAAACAACCGTGCACTAGCGGAAATAATGCTCGTTAATTCGGTTGAAGGGACGAACGTCCAAAAAGAAAAAATGGCAAACGACAGCTTGGCACGTTAGAAATATGTTAGGCAGGCAAGAAACAAACACAGCGAAGGCCTGTTTCGGTGGACGAGCCACTTCCGAGAAGCAGTTATAGACTCTCAACATGTGCCCAAATGGCATTGACCACCTTTTTCTGCATTATAGATTCGAACGAAACGAACAAAAGGAATCCAGGTGCACCAGGTACGAAATAGAAATTTCCAACATTTCGACGTAAATGAAAAGAAAAAATTGTTTTGAAATGCAAGTGTCACAAGAAAGATCGCTTCGATTTATTAAGCGCGACATTGTACGAAAATAAGTGATGGGCGAAAATTGTGTATTATATTTTGCACGAAAGCTTTAGCACACGCCATTCGAATCGACATCTGCTATATCCTTTGCATGAGCCCCGAATTATTTCAACAAGCTTCTTGTTGGCGTGATTGGTCATTTCGTTATTTCCACGGTATTTGATGCAATTAAGGCACCTGGCCACCAAGGAACAGAGCAAATTAAGAGTACTGAATTGAGTACATTCTGAGAAACTACACTTAAGATTGTAACAAGGTAAAAGACTTACCTTTTTTTGCCAGAAGCTACTGAGGGTTCCACGATCAACGCCGATCCATTGAAATTAAAACCTATAATAAAGATAAGTGCATAGTAGAACAAGTTAAGAAATTATGGCTCAACTTCAAAACTTCTGAAGAGCACACAAAATGTATCACCCACAAATCCTTGGCCTTTCATACTACAAAATTGCCCTTATTACGTGTGCATTACAGTGGAAAAAATGGTGAGCCATATTCGAAAATTACTACAATACGTTTAATGATTACTATAGTTGTGATGTCAGGGGCTGGATCGTCCAACTACCCTTACATAAAAATTGATTATTTTCAGGTCAATGAAATACATGATAGCTAATATTTCATTTTAAGAATTATCATAATTCATTAGAACAATACGTGAAACGAAAATTCGACATAAATGAAAAATCTGTTGAAATTTTTCATTGCTGGTTAGAATAGGAACAAACGGACCGAAAATGTCAATGTTATTAATTACATTACATTGGTGGGCGTTAATCAATGTCTGATCTGATTTATAGTAACTCATAAATCAATACCCGAAAAATTAATAATATAATCATGAAGAAAATATAAAAACATTTTAATCTGACAGGATCATCAAATATTTACAAATAATTGATCTTACGTGAGTTTTGTTTCAATTCCATTTTTTTTTTCATTGTCAGTGTAAAATACAAAACCTGTCAAATAAATGATAGATCTGTTATATTAAGGTATCAGAATGACATGAAGATGCAGTGCCAAAACTCGAAGTATAATGAAAAAGTTTGCTAAACTTCTAGAAGCATGCAGTTTCATCCGTCTCCGATTAATTGATTGTTTAAAGATTTATCACTAAACTTTACCCAAGACATTAAAAATCTAAAACAAACACCAATACAGTGGCGTTGGAATTTTTAAACAAACAATTTTAAGAGTTTTTTAATTTTCATATCAATTAATTGCTTTTTTAATTTTCAGTATTCATAAACCTCCATTCAATATGGCTTTAGGCTCCTCCCGTATGATTTCATTTCCAATATTCCCGGAAATACTGCATTTCCGACTTTCTACAGTAAACAACTAATACAATCATAATTATAAAGTTTTCGTTCGAAAAACACATTATTTGAATAATAAAATTTCATAGCCGATACACAATGACAATAATATTGGGTCCAATCAAATTACAAACCTACTTAGTTATCAATACGTTTATCGTTTTTGTGATCAGGAAAAAACTTTTCCGGTATTAACGACCTCGTATTGGCATATTTCAGGTATGGATGAGAAAAACATTACATTATACATTCGCTTTTGAGGATCATTAAAATTTAATCTTAAAAACAATACTAGAATCCGTTCTCAGAAGTTTTGGACCAAATTAATCCATTATTTATTGTTTCAGAACTATAGTGTATATTTTTTTACAGAATTTCGATTAAAAAGCTAGCAGGTAACATTTCTAAATTTTTTGTTTTGTGGCAGGTAGGTACTCCAAGTAATGGGTCCCATCAAATTAAGCCATAAAAATATACCTCGAGGTGGCAGGTGTATATAAAATGTCTACGAAGATGAGTCAAGTTTTATGGTTGGACTTTATAACAAAGTTAATATGTATTAAAATTTCCTGCAAAACATTACGATTTCAAATAAGTATCTCTAAAATTTTATATAACAACTGAAATGCTCAATGCCAGTTTCTTGACATTTGTTATTTCACAATGACTGTATCAATACGTCAATGTCAATGTCAATAGGACGAAAAAAGTACCACCTCTTTCTACTGGTAATTGCATAGTATCCTGCCGTCAATTAACTTGTAATTAGAGTGAGCCATGACTTTGATTTTCCTGCTGGTAACACATATAAATGGGAAAGAAAGCCAAAAATAAGTACGAATTAACTTCAAAATCTCCTACTGTTGAGGTCTATAACCTATAAATTGTTGGCTGTCATGTTGTTTAACATTGAAATGTGTCAAAATCCATAGCTTCTTCTAATAGTGCATTTTGCATGACGTCGAGAAAATTCTTTCCACTTGTTTTGTGAGAGCTTCTTTAGATTTACCTCTAAAGAGCAAAAAAAAAGTGCATGGATTTGGTGAGAATAACAAAATTTGTGAAGGATATCAGTGAAATTCCAAACTCCACGTTTTCGAATTCCACAGTCCGCGCATGCGTGGTGTATAATTTCCATCCCGACACGTGATGGATACAGGTTAAAAATCCCTTTTTTTCATTTTCTCCGAATCCGTTCCTGTGTCGGCACGCATCAAATTTATGGCGGGAATTTTTATACAGTCAAGTGTAGTGAAGCAACGATCTGACCGAGTTCGGCCCCCTACGAAAACCGGCTTTGTCACACTAGAATACCTACCGGTCGCATTCAGAAAAAAACAAGAAAAAAATCTCAATCGGTAAATAAAAGAATGTTATCCGACCAAAAGGGCATGAATGGTAAACATTTCCACGCGTGTCATTGACATCAAATTGTCAAAATGGGACCGTAACCGTGATGACATTAGCCGGCATTGCCAAAATTGCAAGTTGTTGAAAAAACCACATTCTTACCGTTTAGTTTATCGATGGCTTTGTCTGCCGAACTCTGATCCGGACAATCAACAAAAGCATAACCTCCACGTTTCACCAAAATATTGGTGCAGGACAAGTTTTGGTCAAGGAATAATTGTCTCAGGGCGTTCTCGTTTGTCTCCGATGGTAAATTGCCAATATACAACTTGCTCATCGTTATTGGAGGGATTTTTCCTGCCGCTGCCGTATTCATAGACACTTTTTTTCTTAATTAAATGACACTGAAGAAATCGGGAAGAAAGTTTCAAGTTTGCCGAAACACGTCCGCCACCTCGTTCGTACAACAAACTTTTTTGACATGCGCACTCTTGCCAACATTGCCGACCGCGAAGATTGAATGCAAACGGATGCGATTGGATTCTGTGTTGCACGTGACACATGCAGTTCATCATTGGTTATAATCTTCGGTTTTAACTCGCGATTTTTTTAATGATATTTTGCGATTCCCAAGTTGCCAACTTAAAAAAAACTCATACAAAAAATGACATTTCTTTTTTTGTTCTAAGAATCCGGTTAAAATCGTTCGGAGAACGGGGCGTTTAGTTTTAGAATGCCTAAAAGCCGTCGATTATCCCGTACGAAGACGATAAACTAGGTCAATTAATTTTGACAGGGGACGTGGTAACCGAACCTGACCATGGGCTCGTTAAGAGCGTTTGAGGCAAGGCGCCGTGGCTTAGTTGGTTAAAGCGCCTGTCTAGTAAACAGGAGATCGAGGGTTCGAATCCCTCCGGGGCCTCAAACAACTTTTTTTTTGTTATTTCAGGGTGCGCTTTGCTTTTTTACCAACACCAACGACGGAAAGAAAAAGTTTGATGTTTTCTTTTTTGTTTTCCGCAATTTTACCAACAGGTAAACAAATATTTGTACTTCATTCAGTTCTTAATTGTGAGCAAAATTTCAGGGAAAAATACCCACCTCAAACTTGACTACTTTTGGGTAAAATTAATTAATAATTGGGCCCGCTCGTTCATTAAAAATGTGTGTTTGTACATATGGACATGCGGCAAGTTTTTAATCGATATCAGGGAAATTAAAAAAAAGATTAATTTCTTTATGAGTAATAAAAGTTGGACACCGCCTTTAATTAATTAGTTGAGGCTTTATAGTACATATCATTTATAAATTGACATCGATAGTTTCTCAAACAAACAGAATAAAAAATATACATCTAAAGTCTAGAAATTTGAAGACAAATTCGCTGTATACATGGTAATGACTGGAGTCTTAACCTGTTTCTTCTTTAACTAAAAGCTTTCTTTCAATTAAGATTACCATCTGATTTACCGCGCTACTTAATAAATAACGTTAACGACAGAAAGCACGTGTATTTACAAACTAAACACTCAATAAATGCACAAGTGCAGTAATGGCAGTATGACTCCCATTTGCCTTAATGTGTTTACTTAATTTAGGTCTGTTTTTTATTTTCCAGTCAAGCTTAAACCGAACGATTTATTTAGTACCCACTTTTCTCGTTAATCCCACCACAAGCCAACCGACTTATGAGTGACACAACCCTAATAAGAATGAATTTTGAACAATTTTTTTCTA
This sequence comes from Gnatocerus cornutus, assembly GCA_029298725.1. Taxonomy (NCBI): domain Eukaryota; kingdom Metazoa; phylum Arthropoda; class Insecta; order Coleoptera; family Tenebrionidae; genus Gnatocerus; species Gnatocerus cornutus. Next base: position 13,235,274 of record CM055513.1, read on the forward strand.
CAAGACACCCTCTCCATATAAAATTTTTCTCTCATTGTATCCTTCCAAATTCATTAAGTACCTCGTTCCAAATTACCTCCACGTCCTCTAAATTTATTCTTTCCCGCTTCACTCCGCAGCAACGTCGGTCGCAACATAATAGCATCCTGATTAAATCTATATGCAACAGACCGGTAGAAAGAAGGCATTTACGAGTTATTGTCATAATTTCTAACGTTTATTAACGTCCTAACTTTGTGAGACTTGACCTGGAACGCGAGTGAGCAAACGAAGAATTAGATGGACACACTATATCGACCCAAACAACGCCCTTATTTACTTTCGACTTAAAGACCAGAATTAAAATGCCTTCAAGGCAGCTCAAACCAGAAAACGATGCTTTAAAAACTTGTTTTGATTTTCGGCGATAACAATTGTTAGATGTGTCCACCAGTTCCGGTTCCGCAAATCTCACCCCGACTTAACTGATAGATTTAAACGTAGGGATTTCTGACACGATTATGTTGCTAGTGTTGGAGAAATTTTCAACGATTGTGTTAAGGGCTTTGTTATGGAAATTATGGAAAAGAAAATGTTCGGCTCATGGGATAAAACAAAGTGAAGGCTAACGATAATCTCCAATAAATACAAGAAATATTTTAATAGAAGAAAACATCACAATATTCGTATTAGTTTCTTAGTCTTAGTGCAAAGTGGTCACAACTTTTATTTACAAATGCGATTTTGGTTTCAAATAATGATCGACCAGAGCTCGTCTGGGAGCCCAATCAATCAAACTGAAAATTGTCCAGACTGCAGGATTTCCAATCAATTTTTTGCTGTTTGCTGAAAGGTTAAAGGTCAACTCTTTGGGACCCAATTGGCTGTAAGATTTCGATAAAGGAAACAGAGCATAATTCAGCAAAACCACAACATCCAGGTCTCATTAGTTCTTAATAAAAAAGTTAGTTTGAATTGTGAAGTTTGAGATAGTCTTGATGAAGATATTACATAATTCTACAAAACGCTGTGGAATTTAAATTATGTTGGTAGCTCTGCCTATTATCACAGTCTCCCCTAACAATTAAATATTAATTGAAATGCAGTAATGTCTCCCATGACAGAACTAAAATGCCTAAATCGATAGAAAACAATGCAACCAGACGCCATCTTGCTTATGACGTGATATTTGTATAAAATGCATTTTATATTTCTGTGCGTTAACTAGCGAAAATTTTTAAATGTTAAACTTCTGTTTCCTTTACTTTTAGGCAATTTTCAAAGTAGCAATGGGGAGCGAGATGTGCTTTCCTATCTCGTATTTGATTTATGCAGTTTTAAAGCTTAACTAGAAAACTGAAATTTCTTTCGAAAATACTTATTAGGTAAAATAAAAGTTCAGGACAATTTTTTTTTCTAATATTGAAGTCTTCAATTTTAATTTAATTCTTGACGATAATTCATTGATTTAACATACAATTCCTGCAGTCAGCCAGCAAAAACTACGAAGTATAGAGTTTCTGAGTTTCCAGAAATTAATTAAATGTCACTCTTCCTGTTTAGAAATTCTCTAATTACATAGTTTACTTGTAAGTGCTCCATTAGTAGATAATTAACTAAATAACAAGTGTAGGCAGGTACTAAGTATGTACCTATGTATATATTGATTAGAATTTTTCTCTAAATTTACAATTTTTATTAGAACTATTTTACCTACCTTTGCCTGGATGTAATTAATGAGAAAAATCTGTAAAATAAAAGGTATAAAACTCATTTTTACACTAGTACAAATGATGGAATTTAATATGTGATATTTTAAGATAATATATGAAGGAGGGCGTATTGGTTCTCCACAATGCAAGTTTTCCACTTTCCAGTCCCGCAAACGGACATTTGAGACCTCTGAACCTTCCCAACCGAAACCCGCAACGAATTTCTTCCCGAAGAATAGATAATCCCTATGTAAAGAATCGTTGAATCTATTCGAAACTACAGCCTATCTTGTTCTAGGACTAGACCAGGTAGTGTCAAAGGTTACAAGACAACCCGTATTCTCATATGGGCCAAAACGGTTTTTCCCACCCTTCTATCCACAACAATCAATAACGACAACAGGATACAGATGCATGTGAATTATTTTTCAGTTCTCACGTTTTCCAACACACGTACGTCTAAGAAGAATATAATCGGTATCGAATAACCATCATCGACGTAATGAGCGTGTAAAAGATAACAATCATTAAAATGATGGCACGGTCATAAAAATGTGCGTCGCAATTGCCGCACATGCTTACAGGGTATGTAAAAAGTGCAGTGAGTGCAACGAGATTTATGATTGGCGAACGAGTATATATTGCACTTGGGTACAACCAATCGCAATTACTCCTGTATGCAGTTACCTTGCTATGCAATTGCGATTATGAAATGGATTCCCGACTTGGAAATGCGCACGCCGTTGAACGCGTGTATTACATGTTTGAAAACCAACAGCCCTATTAAATTTCACTTTACGATACCAACTTGTATTTAAACAAATTTATTATAAATTAATAACAAACAATTTGATAAGGGAATAAACCGTCGATATGAAAAAATTGGGTCTTTGCATGACAAAATATCATTTATGACTGCAACAATTTAAGTTATTTAGTCTTGAAAAGTGCACAATTATACAGTTTGCCCATTTCAAAGTTTGATGAGGCAGGTAGAATGATTAATCAAAAACACATTTTTGAAACCGGCTATAAATTGTAGAAAATAAATGTGCACGATATCTGTAGATTCGAGATAGGTTTGTAGATATCGAAAAAATGCTATAACGTGCCGGCAATAAAAATACTCTTGATAAACTATTCGATCTACACGAGCCAAAAATATTTGTCTAACGTTAATTAGAAAGTCTAGCTAATTAAAAAATTAAACAATATTTTAGAAGTCAGATAATACAAATTCTAAAAGTAAAAAAAACGGTTGTGGTTTAAAATGGCAGGTAAGTTGCCCCGACATAACTGTGAAATGAGACCTGAAATTTGTTTAACACGGTGCAATTTACCCGTTCTGTTTGAGACCCCCATTTAAATAGTGTTAAAAAAAACTAGTTCAACAGTCCATGACTGACTTTTAGGCATTGAACGCACATGGGTTTTTTTTTTGGGTGGTGATTTTTAAGGTAATTGCTTCGGTTTCCGTTTCACATTAGAAAATAATGTTGTTTGCAGTTACAACAAAAAAAAGTGTTGATATTTGTGTTGGTTGTGTGAGGGAGCCATTTGGTGAACTTGACTTTTTTTATTAGTAGAAATGTTTTTTAAAAATTTTGACTTCAGAACTGTCATACAACACATGTAATAACGATTTACTATTTTATTGCTAAATTATTTAAAAGCAGAAGAGTGATGACTCGATGACGATGACTGATGAATTGAAAATTTTGCCGCCTGGACCAGAGGTGGAGAATCATAATATTCAAATGTACCTTATTAAGTTGAATTATATTATACAGAAAGGGCAAATTGCAACAAATATTTATTTACGGATATTATGCCTCATTTATGGTAAAGCATCTAGTTTTGTAGTATAAAGGTAGTAATGAAGGCGCACTTCTTCATCATTTATACCACAACATGCATAAGAGGCTTCTTGATCCGCATTTTTCGAAATTTAAATGTTAATAAATTAAATCAAGTAGAAATATGCAGAAAGAAGCTGAATTTCATATTCGAAGAATTATAGAGATGGAGAAAGAAGAAAATCTGAAATAGACAGAAAATAAAAAAAATATATAAAAGCAGGTAAAGTACAAAGTAACCCAAAAATCTAAACTCCAATTACTTACAAAAAAGAACCAAATAAAGATAACAAAAAATTGACGAAAAAACCTTAATCCAGTAACTGAGAAGAGAATTTTATTCCAAGAAAATTGCTCATAAAAACGAACACCAACAATGTGTTCTAGAACACCCCCTCTTTCAAAAGAAGTCTGTCTTTTTTATTATTTATTTTTTTATTTACATATTTGTTTTGCCGAGAAAAGCATTTATGTCATACAATTCTAAAACCAAGACAACTGGGTAAAAAATTCCACTATGCCGCAAAATTTTGACAATTTAATATCAAATTTTTTCCACAAAATTAACACTTGTAAATAGTTGCAAAAAACAAAAGCAGGAATCGCTTTGATTTTTACCTCGAGTTTTACAGTTGGTCTCGACAGAGTGTTTTACTTCCTCTACTACTGATAACAGTGATAACAGACAGTATTTTTCGTGGCATAGGTACCGCCATTTCCGACTTCTTGCTTAACGATTTTTTGTTACTTTTGTTGTAAATAAGTTAATGAAACTGTTTAGTTCTAAATGCATTGCAGAAGTTTAATATGCAATTTCGGATTGTCCAATAATGTTCTATGGTAATGGTAATGGTAATTAATGGTAATGGTAAGTTGGTGTGAGTCGTTAATATTTTTTTTATAATTATGTTTAATAGGCGTTAATTTTGCTGGGTAGTGTAGTTAAAATCTCAAAAATGTGCGCCTTTTTCTCAACAACTTTCCAGTTTCCTAAAGTTATTATAGTTACGAGTGAAAAGTAGAAAATTCCTCAATTTTCATAGCTGTAACACACAGTGGTGGATGTCAGAACATTTTGTTTTCTCTTGAAAATCAAAATTTCCAAATATTGTGTCTTTTGCTCTACAGTTTAGCAATTTGGTAGAATTCATACGCTGCTCTAAAGTAGTAGTTTTTCCAAAGTTCATGCTGTAGCAATAAAATTACCGAAATTTTAAAGGGGGATGTCGGAAGTTTTTGCTTCGTTTTTAAAATATAATTTCCAATGTCTGTGTTTTCCGTTCTAGACTTTTGTAATTTGTTAAAATTAATACATAACTTAAAGGTGTAGTAACTTTTCCAAGTTTCTTAGCCGATGTACTGAAATTATAAAAACATTCCAAATTTAAACAAAGGGTGTCTAAATTTTTTGCTTCGCCTTAACAATTTCGAAAATTGGGTCTTTTGCTCTACAGTTTTGTAATTTGGTTGAGTTAATTAACGGCTCAAAAGTTGTATTTTTCTCAAATTTTATAGCACTAAAATTAGCAAAATTATTATAACACTAGTTATGACATTTTGACAACCACGTTATTGCAATTTCTTACCCCCATCTGCTTTGGTTTTAGAATTGTATGACATAAATTTTTTTCACAGCAAACATACAGTTGTCGATTATATCATGTGAACCACAAAATTTTTGTTTAGGGTAGGCCATGAAAGAGAGAGACAAACATGTCAAGAAGTCATGTCGGAGTGAAATTTTGTTTTTGATATAACCTCAATTTTTTGATGAAAATATGTTACATTACGAGGTGCAAATAAGAGAAAATGTACGTGTGTCTCTCCAGAATCAATAATGTATTGAAAACTAATTGAAATTAAATCAATTGACAAATGTCAAACTTCTGTCAAATTTTTTCTCAACTTACGTAAATTTTGTGAAAGCCTACCCTAAATAAAAATTTTCTGAATCACACGTAACAAATCCATCAAAAGTTTAAAAAATAAAGAAAATTCATAAATTTTCATAATTTTTCAAAATAAAAGTAATTCAACCTAAGATGATTAAAAATTTAACTTTTTTTTTTAAAAGGGGGTTTCCCTTAAACACATTGTTGGTTTTCGTTTTCATGAGCAATTTTTTTCGAATAAAATTCTCTTCCGCCGAACTGTGACCCCTCAAAAAATTCAAAATACTTAAAAACTGTTTTGTTGCTTATAACTGATTCATACCAAAAAACAATTTCAAATAAAATGGAATTAAAAAAACAGTAAAAATAAATCTAAAAAAATCTTCTTACGTTTTCCTATGTGTTGAAAACTCGTTGATTTACTGAATTTATCTTAATTATTAATATCGTGCTATCAAGAAAAAACTCAGCCCGCAGTTGCCTGTAAAATTTCAAGTTGTTTTTCATTGAAAAAACAAACTCTTGTTTGTGTTAATTAATTTGAAGTTGTCCCACTGAGAATTTTGTGAAAATTTTGAAGACAGATCTTGAGAAACCCGTTATGTTTGAATAGTATGTAAAAAAGTTTTTTATGAAAAATTTATCACAACACATATGTAGTCCTGCTTTCCATTCTTTGTATTTGAAGACAGTTCCCATTTAATTAATAACCTTAAAAATGGTAGCTGTCAAAGTGACAATTAAGACCAATTCTATAGAATTCCGAACGGAACTGAGTATGAATTTATATTATTAAAATATGTATTAAACATTTATTTACTTAAAAACGGCGCATTTTATATTTTTTGCTTCAAATTGGAGCTCAGTTTTGCGGCGGATCCGGATAAGCTCTATTAAGAATGTTTGTTCTGACTAGGAAATAACGAAAAATAATGACTAAAAATCTTGATAATTCAAGGCATACAGTTCAGAAAATAGGTCAAAAACATGGTCAGTGGTTCCGAATGTTATGGGTACTGTAATCTGAAAACTGAATTACCTACTGAAGAATAGAAAGCACTTATCAAACACTCCTGTCGTGTCATTACCTAAATATTCGAAAATTAAAAAAAATAACAAAAAATGGAAAAATTAAGTACCTAGTTAAGGTAGATGGAAAATTAATAGATATTGGACTCAACAGCTCATATGCAGGAGTCAGGATTTTATTCAAAAGCCAAGCTAATCAACAGTAGAAAATTTAAAACACATGTGAAAAGTTTTAATAAAGGCGATTAAAAATATAGAAAAAAATTGTAACAGTTTGCTGAAAATTCTCAGTATGTTGTCAAACCGACGAATGTAAAATATTTTTTGAGGCAAAAGCATTCGTATTTTGAATTTCAAATGTAATTTAATTAAACATAAGAGGAAGACGTGGCAACATAGACAAACACAAAAAGTTGATGAAAGAAAAGCTAAATAGAGAAAAAAAAGTAATGAAAAAAAGTCTATACCTACATGGAAATAATCAGGAGAAATAAAAAGGAATATAAGTAGCAACAAATTACAATAAGGAATAGGAAAGAAGACTTTTTCTAAGTACTTACTTACACATAGGAAAAGCTTTGAAAACGTAAAACGAATAAGACCATTTCAAGAAATGTAGAATATTTCAAAAGAATTAAATGTCTTTCTGATCATATCTGCCTATTGGTACAGATAAATAAAAAATAATAAGGTTGTTCTTAAATGCATAAAGTTTTTTTCTTCAAATCCTTTTTTCTATGATTTCAACTCTAGAAGGGCTAGGATTTGGGCAGAGTTTGTATGTATACCTACTTCATAACTTTTATACATTTCACATTTTCCTCTTTAATAATTTGGGAATCAACCTGCGTATTTGCAAATATTTGTTTTTTTTTTTGTAAATTTTGTCACTTATGCAAAAAAAAGTTTAAATAAACAAAAATGTACTGAATCAAAAGAAAATTTTAATTTTAATTTTTCGCAAATTTTCCATTCATAAAATCTATAACCCAAAAATTCAATGCTTCTATTGTTATTTATAATAGACTAAACCCTCCACAGAAACCTTCATAATATTAAAAACGGCTTAAAAACTATTCAAGATGTCCCCCACATCCATCAATAGTGTACAAAACAAAATTTTCTTGCATTTCCATGGCAATAAATCAAGCATTAATGTCATAATTTAGCACTATTATAATGTCTAAGACACTTTAAATGTGGGTTGTTCTGTAGAGCCCCTAAATTTACGAACTGGTTTTCAAAGCTGCTTTTATTATTATTTTTAGTTGTTATAAAATGATAAATCTGTTTTTAAATGTACCGTCTTATTGTATATGGATCGTGTTACATTATTTTGTGCTGTTATTTGATGATCCCGTTCTTAAAGAAAATGGTTGGCGAAAATAAAAATATGTAATGTATAGGGACTGAATGTGTACGGTAAATATGGCTTTATTACTCCACTGTATTTAGCGACCCCTACATGAGATTGCAAATAATTTCCTCACGGGGTGGATTTACAATATAATTACTGTAATAAAGAAGTGTGGTACTTAAAAAATTCAACCATCACCAGATCATGCATATTTTTGCTTACGAACAGATCGATACACTATAATTAGATCTGTGAATATACTTTACCTATTTGTTTATAAATCGCACCATTTAACTTTAATGAAAATCGGCATATCAAAAATAAATCGTCCCATACTTTATTAAAATACTTTCTCTATCCTTCGCTTTATGCTTTCACTTTCACTTTATATGCGTACAGGGCAACATCCAGGGGTAAACGACCCTTGAGTCTAACTTCCCCTACTCAATGGTTTCTCCCGCGTTCTATTTTCATTGGCGTCTTCCAGCCGCCATTATAAAACGGGCGGGAAGCTAATAAGGGTGGTGGTGCATGCTATTCACTTAGGCTTCTACTACACTATATCTTCCCCTAATTTTACTGTGATGTAGTTTTTTTAGCTCGGATGATGGCTAGAATTATTAATATTTATACGTTTAGACATCGATTCATATTTAGTCCCGAGGTATGAATTTTTTTCCATCAGAAGGGTAACACCACACAAAATCTACAAGAAATAGACTTCAACCCCATCTACATTTCAATTTTGTATTTTAGTTTGTCTCGCGATCTCGTCTTGCATGGAAAATATGTTATTTTGATGTAATTGAAAAGGAAATTTATGACGACAGCTAAAATATATTTTTCGGTTTATTTTCTTCCTGGGAGAAAGCTGATAATGTCGTATAAATTTCGGTTTTGTCAACTAGCTTTGTTTTAGATATAAAATTCCTTCTTATTCACTGCGGTTCAAAAAATTCTGTGAATCATAAGCCGTAGCAGAGACTATGCAGGAAGTTTTATTGAATTAATCAATAAACGCTTTTACTTGATGAACTCCCACGCAAAAGACAGGGTAATGAAGAATGACGTTGAAATTTTGGAAAATAAAGTCAGTTTATAGGTGCACACCACGTGCTTTGAAGCGGTTTTAGCTAAATAAAATTTATTTATATATTTAAATCTGTGATTTGAGAAGTTAAGAAAGAAGAAGAAGTTAAGAAATAGCAATGAATGTGTCAAAACTGTGTGTTGTGTAAAACAGATACCTATTAAAGGAACTGAAAATTAAAAAAAATTTAAAAAAGCATTCAAAAATTTATTGGTTTTTAGGCTACAGAAAGTTCTTTCCTTTCAAGATAAATTTTTTAGGCAAAATCTTATCAATGAGCTAAATAATAAAATCTTTTGTTTCATTTTTTGATAGATAAAGCAAATAACGTCCACAATTTAACAGGATTAAATTGGTAAAATTCGATTTCAAGTAGACTAACAATATTTTATCACAAACTTCTTATTTTAGATAAACTTTTGTTCGTTAAAATAGGTAAACCCAAACTGAAGTCAAAATTCTTTAATTTCCGCTTATCCTACTTAATTTTAATATCATAATGTCAAACATTGAGCTATCAAATAAAAGCTCATCCTCAGTTGCTTTTGAAATTGTAAAGCTTGTTTTTAATTTTGAAGTTATTCGAACTGTCTTGAAATGAAAAGCGAAAATAGGTGTTGTCATAATTTTTTTATAAGATTTTTCCTATTCGGAGCTTCTAAAAACTTGTCTTTAAAATTTTCACAAAGTCCTCAATCTGACAAAGTCAAATTACCTACTTGACTTTTTCTTCCATCAAAGACATGACTTGAAATTTCAAAGCCAATTGAGAATGAGTTTTTTCTTATTCCACGATATAATATAAAGATAAATTCCCTCTACAATTCGAGCAAAGATGAATATTCAACGCTTGGGAAAATGCTGGAGTTTATTTTTAGATTTATTTCTACTGTTTCTTTAATTACATTTTGTTTGAAATTGTCAACTGATAGCGCACATGTTGTATTTTTTTTACCTAAAGGACCTTAAAAATCACCTCATTGTACAAAAGAACATTCCACAAATTCGAATATGAGACACTTTTAAGTACAATCAAATAAGTAACGTACAACTACATAAAGAAAACACGTAAACAGTGACTTGCGAAAATTGCGTCATACCTACTAAATACATCCAACTTTTTCTTTTACTTGAGTATAAGAATTTATTTATGTTAACATAAAATTTTGCTCCCAGTATTTGTAGTAAAAAGAAAGAAATAATTTTGCACATAATGTGTAACTGAAATACCGCCAAACAATGGTTAGGCAACAAAAATTTTAACAAAAAATAAACCTATTTCAAAGCCTTCCGGAAGTATCTATTGCGAATCCATTTAGTTTATAATACCTGTCTACACAAAATAGAAGAAAAGATCTGAATTTTGACCGTGAAAACTAAAATTTGCATCGATTTCCGACTTCTATTTTACATAATAGACCTAGTTGCTCCACTTTTTTAATGCCTTCAGTTCTTTTCTTAAAAAAACATAGAGACACATTCATTCCTAATAAAAATAAATAAATGAATAAATAATAATTATTTTTATTTATGCAATGTTTGTTGACACAAGTTCATGAATGGGTGATTGAAAATACTATTAAAATTTAGTCACATTCACATTTCTTCTGTAAAATTATTGTTGTTTTCTTTCGGAAGATTAGATTAATTGCTGGTTTTAGGGGTTGATAGAAACACGGCGCCCTCTTGTGATCGGCTTCAAAAAGCGTTTGGATGAAATCTCCTAAATTTTATTCTAATTAAATTGTTGTGTCCAAGTAGGTAGTTAATGTAAACATTTTTTGACTTTTAATAGCCAGAACATCTCTTAGGCAAAATATTACATTTTCTTAAGAAAAAAAAGAACTAATAAAAATAAATACCTAAATAAAATATGCAAACTTAAAGGCAAAAGCTGTAATTATTTATTATAATTGTTTTAATTTACTTACCTTCCCTACCAACTAATTGTCTTTTATTATATTTATATGTATTAATATTATTTATTCAAATCTAACCTTATAATTCATGTAGAAGCATAATTAAATGGGCTTTAATTAACATCAACATCTGCAGTTCGGCCCTTTTACAGTTAACAACAAAATTAAAACTTAACTAATTTACTTCCTTTCTAAAACAAGGTCGTGGAAATTTCTTCGCTCCGCCCTAACACGTGGAAGTACTAACCCTTAATCATTTAAACACCCAATAATAGTCATTTAAATTCAATTATCAAAATATGTTATAAACAGAAAGGTAAATGTGTATGTACTTAGTGGGCGGAGACACATGTATAATTGCACAAGTATGCACCAGTAGCGAAGTAAGTGGTAATACATTGGCCAGCGCTACATTTGCAAATCGTTCCGAGGTCCAATTATTAACAAGTACGTGTGAATACGCAAGGGTAACTAGATGGATGATTTTACCACTACAACAAAAATATTATGTGAAATGACAAACTTACATTTCCACCACGTGTATTGGGTGACATTTTAAATTTGCTAGTTTTGTTTATTTATTTCTCTCTTTTTTGTGTTAAGCTAGTTAACTGAAACGTTTTTCCTTTATTGCACAATAGACAACATTACCTATTACCATTCAGCTGCTACGGTAGAATACTAATGTTTTCCGACCGTCTGCAGTTGTGACCTAAAAACTAAGTATTTCGTTAAAATGCAGCAAGACGTTAATAAACTTTTGGGTTTGACACGTGGAATTTTATCGCGAGGAAATGAATTTTAGAATCGGAAGGTTGCGCTGCGAGAATGCCTTTTATATTTATACAGAAATTTTTCAAGTTTATAGTTATCCACGGAATGTCTTTTACAACATGCTGTGTTAAAAAAAAGATAAAACTTTACGGTGGTGGTATAACAATGGAAATTGTGCTATATTCTTTGTGAGGAAAATAGATTTGTCTACTCCTGCCTGATGTCTATATATTAATTGTTATGATTTAGGATTTAGCGAAGTAGTAAATACGAATAGCAAATAAGTTTCGATGGGACATCAGTAAGGCTATTAACGTTCAAATTTTAATTAAGAAGTGTGTTGTATATCGGTCAACATAAAACCGTAAATAGTCTTTTTTTTTAACTTTAATGGTCTTTTTCTTATTCTATAAACATTTTGTAATTTTGAATCTTTGATATAAAACCACACTGTTCTTTTCCTAAGAACCCCTTTATCTGCCAAGTCTAAAACACAGTCTATGTAAACTCATAATTAAATATACTCATAAATACAAATTAAATTTTTGACTTACGCTCAAAATATTAGTTTTTTAAAATTCAACGACATCTGTAATTTAGTTGTTCATTCTGAAAAGCTCTTAAAATTCCTAGCCAATGAAAATGATATGTTAAATTATTTTAGAGAGACATTAAAACGAACTATAATAAGCATAAAAATATGTACTTAGGTACATAATATTGAAATTGCATTTCTAAGTGCGCATTTCTAGGAAGGATGAGAAAATTCTAAATTTTTGTAGTTTGGCTTGACTGCCAACAAGAGGCTTTTGTGAGTAATTTAAGTGTTTCACTGCTCGATCATTTCAAAAAATTGTCGTCAAATGTTAAATTGCAACGAAATAGAGAACTTATTTTGAAATGACGGTTACAGTTTTTTTATTGTATCAAATGCAAAGTAAGAAAATGAAATTTAACAATTTGTATAATTGTAGTTTTGTTATCATTATTATCATTATTATCAACAAACAATTATGATCTACTTATCTAATCAAGCATATCATTATCTAATAATTATTTCGTGAAATCGTAGATCTAAATTGCTAAAACAATAATAAACTGTAAATACTTTTAAAATAGTCATTACTGAATTGAATTTGTTTCAGGCAGCTAATTTCCGACTCGTTTAAAAAAAATGCTTCATAGAAAATTGAATAATCACAAGACCCTACTTTTCTCGTTTTTTCTCTTTGCATTACCTTCTTAGAAAAACAAAAAAATAAAACACATATTTAATACTCTTTATTTTTGCATGGTTCCGTTTACCGAATCTTTTAATATTTGTAAAAATATTGACACACCAGTAGACTACACTTTTATATTTACACAATTGCTTTAACAACTTGTTTTGTTTTATGTACCTAATGCATAAATTTCTATTTCACAATAAAAATTAAATAAACAAAATACAAAGAACCATGAAATGTTCACAAACATTCATACATGCAATTTCTGAAAAAAATAAGAAGACACAATGGTAATGATAAAAATTGCTTGATTACTGCGACGTCAAAGGAGACATGCCCCCTTGACGCAGCTCTGTAGTACCAGGAGTTTCTAAATTAGTTAACAGTTGTGACAGCCAGTGTTTTGTAGACTTATCTTCTTGAAGACAAACTGTGAAAGTATTATCTCTTAGATGGTCAGGGAGGCACTGTCTTAAAGCTTCTCTAGCCCTGAAAATAAATCAGAAGTCAAGAAAAAAAGAGCAAGACAAGGTAAAAACAAACCTTGGATTATCTGACAGTCTTAGATAACACCTTACAACATGTTTCAATAATCTTGCGCTTGGTTCTTTTGCCAAGGCCAGCACCATTTTACCCTGAAATCACATTATTACAATGGGCAAACTTTTTTAAATGAGGACTTACTAAAATCATAGCCACATGACTAAACCTATCATAAGTTTGACAAATGTAGGAGAGACCACTATCATCTAATAAAATTTTTTGTAAAATAAAAGTTGCCACAGTTTTGCTCAACTCAGATCCTGATTCCATGATGCGTAGACATAATGGGATTATTTCAGTAGTGAGGAGGAAATTTATGACTTCTTGTTCATCAGTCTGCAATTATAATATAAAAAACGTTCATAAGAAATTGAGAGATTACCTTAACCAAAGCACCTATAACTCCAAGACTTGTTAATCTCAAGTACTCAAATGGACGAGTTTTAGACACTGTATGTAAGAAGGGGTATAGAAAAAGAGGTACATGAGCTAGTAAAAATTGAGATCTAGTTTCAGGATGAGACGCCACACATTGAAGTAGAGCCAAAGCATTGCAAACCCTTAAAATAAAAATGTTCATATCACTGTATTCTTTGGTTGTTGATAAAACCTGTTGGACTGGTGCGCCGTCAAAGTGGCTGGATTGATAGCAGGATAAATATTGATAATCTCCTGCAACAAAGCAGCTGTTGTTCCAAAGCTGTTCCACAACATGGGGGCCAAATCAGGTACAACTTCACGTTTTTTACTAAAACGTAACAAATTAGCTCGATTTTTCCCACAAAAAAACATACCTTAGTTCCAACAAAGCATTCTCTCTTGTTTCCGGATTTGTGAGTTCCAGAATCCACTGGAAAACCTTTTCTCTTTCCACAGTTTGATTTGCAGGACTCGGTTGTGCACTCATCATGAATAATCTGAATTAAGACTATCTCCAAAACACACGTAATTTGGCTTGTTTTGAACAATTTTCTAGAAACGACAGTTTAGCTACACCTACACACTACGAGAACTGTTATGTAACGAAAACGAAAACGGAATTTCGGGTTTTTGTATTCGAAAAAGATTGTTTATTTACTTCAACGGGTTACTGTTCCACAAATAAATATACAAACTGTAAATAAAGCGAATTTGACGTTAAATTGTTTGACACGAGATGACAGATAAATGACGATTCTGTCAGTCGGCGGAGCGATGCGCATGCGCTGGAATGAGGTTTTCCGGACACAGAAAGTTTCGTCGATATTCGCTGATTTAAAAAAACCAAAAAAATTGTTTTATTAATTGTGATATTTTAGTGTTCAAAATCAGAGATTTGGAAAATAATAGATACGGTTACCATATGGAAATTTAGACATACGTTACACAAAACATGTGCAACAAGAATTTTTATTTCTGTCTCTATCTATTGCGTTGATTCCTATCGCTGATACGCTTATGCAGTATTGTCTCTCTCGTCAGGATGGAACCAATCAGGGATCATGACGTAGATCGTTACTCGAATTTTAAATGGCAAATCCAAATTGTCATAGCTAATGTCAGTAAAGAACTTTGAATGTAAAGTTTTGTGAATTTAAAGGTTTTAGACGTTATTTCTCTTGTATGTTGCTAAATTTTGTGACAAGGTTCTTTCATCACTATTTCGATTTCGTTTTGCTGTCTTTTAATGTTGAAACTTTAATTCCTTAATAGGCCGAAGCTCTTCTACATCAAGTGGAGACTCCCACAATATGAATGCGGTAAAAACGATCATTTATAGCTCCACAATTAAACGATATTGATACAATTCTCAGTGTGCATAACATAGTTTTCAATAGGTTTAAGGTCAAACACTAATGACAAAATCAAAATTACCAACGTGTGACTAATACGTTTCTAGTCTGACACCAGAAACCTGGCAAAATGGAGAAGCTAATTCAAACAGCCTAGATTAATTGTAAGAACATAGAAAACTTTACATTAGACCCAGACTTCTGAAGAAGAAAATGCAGAAGGTCTCTTTTAAGATGTATTTGCCACTATTTACATCAATTTGATTTTGTTCCTCGTCAGAGTGTAAGAAAAGAGCACAGTCTTCTTTCGGTCTGCCACGATCTGCTTTTACTCCTTTCTACTCATTGTCAACCTTTTTGCCTCTGTCCAAATCTTAAACAGAATCTTATTTCCTACAATGTCACAGGTTTCCTAGCGTGTTCTTCTTTCTTTTCTTACTTGTCGTCAGAGCTGTCCATTATTTTGTTAACCAGTTCTGAGCTTCATATTCTTTTGGGGTCCCATTTTAATGTATTTTTTTACTGCTTCCATTTATATTTCTTCAATACTTTGAACATTTCTCCATTCATCCAATTTAGTTAGGTACACCTTGGATTTTTATTAACTAGGATATTTCTTTCACTTGAATCTTGCTCTTTTCTCTCTTCGTCAAAATCCATGTTTTTCTTCCTCTCCGTATGTTTGGTGACTTCCGTTTCACTTATAAATCATCTGCTAATCGCATAATAATTCACTTTCTTTGCACTTTGTAGTCTGTGGTTAATTTTCAAATTTTGCTTCTCAATTTCTCCACAGACGACGATTTAGTTCAGAAACATGCCAGTTGTAATATTCCATTGATTTTTATTTCACTAGTTAGCCCTAATGTGTACCATTTCTTCTCTACGCTTATTTCAAAATCTGTTTCGACAGTTCTCGCACAAATTTGTTCAAATGCGACTTGAGCCAAAAATTCCTCTTTGAACTCACTTTCTGTCGCCTGTAGTATGCGACATCCGTGGTTTTATGGTACTGAGAGAACTTGTTGTGTTACAGTACGTTGGATTACTCATTTTGCTGTGAACTGTCACACATTACAATTTTTGTCAATCTGTTTGTCAAGTTTTAAAATTAGCCAATTAAAAACTCTCCATCCTGGCGAGAGAGATAGGTATACATTGTATCCAGTGAATGCGTGCATCAGACAAGGACGAAAGTTGTAAAGCTAGTCGTAGATATGTTTCTAAGACTTTTGACTATGTCCCCCCATCTATTAATTCCCAAATCTCTGTTCAAAATGTGTTTTGTTCAAAAGATAAATAAAATATTTTTAAATATCTAGCGGTAAACTAAAAAAAAATGTACAATTTTCAAAAATTGAAAAAATGGTGGATGCGCCTGCAAAAATTTAAATTTAAATAAATTGTACATTTTATCTATTGTAATTTTATACAAAACCGAAAGGGCTTACCAGTTTTTTTAGAATTGCATGTTTTATGTTACTTCAAATGTTCCTCTAGCATTTTAGATGATGGGCAAAGATATTCAGATTTTATGGCCGCTGGTGATTGTCAAATAAATTTTAATTGTGTTCTCTACATAATTATGAAAAAGTTAATAAGCGAGTTAGCAAACTGTCCATGAAATAACAAACAAATTTAATGGTTTTGGCAAAATTTATTGGGTGGTGATATTGCTGATTAAAATTAGCTAATAAAATTTTAAGTAGTTAGCGTCATCTGTCTCCCGGAGTAAAATGTAAACGGCCTAGTCCCGTTACAGTCATTGGCACCGTAGAAAGAGCCATCTGGAGTAGTACTACAGAAATGTTTTAAATTCCCGAGCGCGAGTGTAACTGTAAATGCAAATTCTAGGCCCTTTGAATGTAGAGTTATAATGAAATAAATAATTTCCGAAAAATATTTATCTTTGATTTATTTATCCGCCGAGTTCTTGTCAAGTCTCTTTATTTAACAAGAACTTTGTCCACGGAAACGCAATGGTATGATAATTGAAAATAATGCCTTCCTGCAAGACAACAATGAATAATTCCGTTGCGTTGAAAGAATAGAGCCTGCGCTAGCGTACACCGGAACACGGATGGCAACAGTCAGCTCTTAGGCAAGCGCAGTCATTAGTTGGTCGTCCGCTTCTAGTGCGTCATCCTGCAAACACCCGGAATAATCCGGGCGATGGCATCCACCGAGTGACGATAAACGCTTCACGCAAACACAAAAAGAGAAACAACATGAACTGCTCAAAACAACAGAATCGTTAGGATTCTTCCAACTCAAACAAACACTAAATCAAATATCGAAGACGAATATAATCAAAATATACAGTGAAATTGTGCTACTGCTCTTCTTGACGTCGGTTTATTTTTGTCTATTATGTTAATGGATGAAAGTGTGCCACTTCACGAGATGAATTATTAGGAAGGATTATCACAGTGATCTTCGCAGTGAGTATGGATTTATACGATTCTCAAGTTTGTTTGGTTTTGCTTGTTGTTATGAATTGATTTATGCGAAGCGTCTGTTTGGCTAGACAATCCGAGGGTGATTAATACGTAATAAGGGGAAGAGGTAATGTCGATCCTTTATCATTCTCAACTGCGATGTTTATTGAAAAATTCCAAAGTGTCACTCCCGAATTATTCAATTTCAAACAAACCAAATTTATTTCACAATTTTTATTTGTGGATATTTTAAATTTTTAATGAGTTACGATGGAAAAGTTGGTCAAGTGGAAGTGTTTTTACGTTGATTTTTAACGTTCCACTTTTACATTTTTTTATTTCCATCGAAGCTGATTTGTGATTAGATTTCATTAAAGTTCCGGATAGTAATGAGTTCTGAGTGATAACAAGTGAAATTACGGGCTGTCTTGCGTGTAATATGTATAAAATCCTTCTAATTTTACATGGTGTGGAGTAACTGCGTGATAAATCTATTAGTCACAAATACCTGGATCCAGTTTAATTATTCCGGTTTATTGGTGATAAAGTGAGTTTTTCAAATAATTCAATAATGTTTCGGCGTCATTTGCCATTAGGTATGCACTCAGTTAAGCAATCAATTATTCAAATTTTTGCATTTGCATTATTAGATATTAAAAAAATATTTATTTTCGGTCCTGCCTAACAACTTTATAAATTAATGCATCATTTTATTGTAAACGAACTAAAAATAAGAATATTAGAAAAATAAGAATACTTCTCCAATTTTTCCAGTTTTAAAAGTTCCTAAATCAAGCCCAAAAATAGCCACAATTTTAGCTAATGTACTTCAAACCATTCGTATTACTTAGGGGCTGCTCCAGCAGTAATGCAAACTTTTTTTGGGAAATTTTCGGCAGTACAATTAGTGCAGCTTTTCTATAAAAAACTTTAAAGATGTATGCATAAAGTGCCTTTTTCGTTGCAGCTTGAAGATGACGAGTAGAGTTCAAACAGGACCTTTAGTACCGCCCAAGCCCAACGGGACAAGATTTCCAAGTCTGATGTACCCAACTGATCCCAAAGTAGAGCTCTGTGCTCGAGTCGACACTTACTATGATCTCACAACCGCAGCCGTTTTTTTAGTGTACATAGTTTTTGGAGTTCTTTATACGTTTTTAGGTAACCCACCGTTCCATTCAGTGCTTTTAAAAACTAAATCTTTTATGTAACTTCATAATTCAGTTTGCAAATTCAATAGTACAGTTATCTAATGTTTCGGTTCTTGAAGTTATATTCGGCTTCTGGTTTTGCGCCACCACATACGAAAAGTGCAACCAACTGTGAATAATTCTTTATGATGATAATTACGATGTGGTCAAGGTCGGATCATAACCAGGGTCATGTGAAATCGTGCTACACATTGATCGTGCTTGTATTCAAGCTCTACTTCGTGTTCTATCGGATTTTACTAATGAAAGTTGTTGATTTCAGGTTATCAATGCTTTAAAACCGTCATGTTTCTCACAGGATTCATCTTTGCTTCGGCTATAGTTTATCTCATTTGTCTTCAAGGTGAACTCATGCCCTCTTATGGAAACGCAGGTGTGCAATTTCTTCGACATTAGATTTCTTATGTTGCTTTGTGCTTTTTCGTTTTTTACCGAACATCGTTCATTTCTAGAAATTCGAGAAACGAGTTTCTCTTGGGACTTTTATTTTACCACCTGTTCGTAGCAACAGTTTTTCGCTATAAAGTAGGTTGTAAAAATTAATTATAATTAGGAACTATAACTTATCTAGACAATTTTACGCTCCGCTAAATTCTCCAGTCATTTTCTCAACTCTATAGGAAACGTAGCTACAAGACTATAAAAAAGAAGAGAATTAATTAGTCGAATTAATGACTATATTCTGCCCAGCTTGCGTCCAGTTATAAAAAGATAAATATCTCCAAAATTTAAAAGAACTAAACATTTCAGTTTTAAATTTAATTCATGCGTTTAACATAAAAGAGACTTTAGAAGTCGCTGACCTCATAACGAAGGAAGTCCTTTCTTATATTTTCACTACATGACACCTTCCCAATTAAAAAGAAATTTTCCTGCAATCAACTTGTCAAGTTCAAAAGAAACCGAGACAAAATTAATTCTTCTAGCCGAAAGTGGAATTCTAGAAATATTTTACGTTCTTTCGGTAGTTTCAAGCAAACGAATGAAATTTCAAGGCGTCGCTTTAATTACGGAAAATAATTTCTTTAGAAATCAGAAATTAACTGCTATTAACTTAGAGACACCTTCAATTTACGGTACCAATTTTGAAATAGCTGAATAATTCTTTTTTCTAATTTTAGACATCGTACCTTGAAGTAAAATTACTTGGATCACGAGACATAACTATACGGTTTGACAAAATAATATGTTATTTTCTATTTTTATAGTTCTTTGTCAATTTACCGCTACAACATGACATTTTTCAAACGAAGACGCAACTACTTATTTGATTTAATTATTTCCTCGATGTCCTTTTTAATACTTGTATCAATATTAATAGGTTGTGTTCATTTCCGGACGTTCCTATTTCATTTCCGGTGTTCCGTTATTACTAAATTCAGTTCGATGTTAAGCAAGAGTTTTTATTTATTTTGTTTCTATTTTTTATTCACTAATACACAATACACTGTTTTTTATCATATTATTTATTTATACATATTTAAAAAAAAAATTGTAACAATACGTTTGTAAAGATTTCACGATTTTTAATTCAGCGCTTCTGTCCCAGAAATAAAGATTTCGCGACAAATTTTGACTGTCAAAGACGAAAAACTTGGTCAGCATTTTCTATTTAGGTATTGACTTATTTTTTTTCATTGACATTCAATCGCTTTTAGGTGTGGCTCTGCTGGCCGGAGTGCTTTTCGGACTGATAACGATGCTGGTCCAATACGTTGGTCTTTTCGTAAGTGGTCTCCACACCGGCGTCCTCATGGGTGTAGCTTCACTCTTAGTCACCGATTACGTCATAAACACCTCACCCAAAGGATCAATTTGGCTTTGTGTCGGAATTCTGCTAGCCCTGGCTTTAACATTCGCAGTACTGACTCTCTACTTCCGCAAAAGTAATACATTTCCCCCTAAAAATATCCTCTCTGACAGTTCTTCCTCAGGTTTGACCATCGTCTGCACCAGCATCTACGGAGGCGCGATATTCTCCACAGCTCTCGATTACTTCATCGAACGCCTGTCGATGATATCCTGGTTGTGGCAAAGAATATCCTTAAAACCAGTAGAGCCTCCTCCATGCTGGTTCTCTTGGTTTATTCTAGCTGCATGGCCATCGTTCTTTCTTACGGGGTTGATCGTACAGTGCGCTGTTACAGGAAGAGGGCTTCATCATGAAGGTAAAGGCAGGGAAACTCGAATTTGTGACCACTGTTTTGTTTGTAGTTTCAATCGGTCGAAAGAAGCAGAGGGAAACAATGGTCCGCGGTCAAAGCCGAGCAGAAATGAGGCAAAATAAATACAGATATTTGTATCAAGTTCGCACAGCTCATGGAGACGTTATAAGTCGGGTAAGACTTGTAATTTGCAATCACTGCAAATTCTTGTTGTCTCTTCTGTAGAATTTCGTACAAGCCATGCAAAATAAAGATGCACATCAAAGTGGAGGCGTTGGTGAATGTAGCACCTTACAATCTGACGCCACTCATTTGACTATCTTGCCAGATCTTCAATTAGCAGCGTATGCTGAAAGTGAAGATGATAGTAGCCAGACAGAGGTTATTACACACCGTCGTCAGTGAGATTTTTATGTTTTTGAATTTTTATTATAAGATGAAACGAAACCAAATCTATTTATTATTCTGTATATTTTATGGTATGTCAAGGTTTTAAGACAATAACGAGATGATAATGATAATGTTTGGCGATTTTATTGTCTTTAACAGAGTAGGACTATTTGCGGACGGAATATGTTCTCTTCTTTGTATTATTTTAATAAAGAAACACACCCTCAAATTTTGGTTTTACTTTCTCATTATCAATCGACAAATTTAAAAAAAACATAATAGATAAATACTTACATCATAAGTTTTTTCATTATTATTTTTCGATTATTAATATTCAAAACAACACTTTTTAGGACAAGATAAAATTAAAAAGCAATTTTCTATAAAATTAAGTCAATTTAATTCGCAATTTTGAGTAAATAATTTAACTTAAAAACTGCAGGATAAAAAACTGGAAGCTTAATCTTTCCTCAAATTTAAAAGCAAGCGAAAATTTAAATTTAAACAGAAAACTTATAATTTTGACATTTTTTCCCGCGTTATTTCTAATTTTGCGCTGAGACTACACCGTCCTCAGGTTGGTAGTCCTGTATAAACAACTTGGAAGCTTCCGATTGGCTGCTCATTAAATAACCACTGACGTGCCGCAGTCTGTCATGTGTTCGATGTGTCAAATCGAATTCTCCCACATGTTATTTTGAACAAAGTCTTAAAATGTGTGAAGCTGTGTGAAATCGTGAAACTTTTAAACTTGGCACGTTTAACAGTTACATAAGCAACAAAACAAAGTGAATAAAATGCAGAAAAACAAGAAATTTATTTTACAAGCTGCAGTCATATTCGTGGCATATTTTTACTTTGGAATCTTACAAGAAAAAGTGACGAGGGGTAAATACACGTACGAAACGACAGATGATAAAGGAGAAACAGTGTATGTGACGGAGAAATATTCGTACTCTTTAGCTCTTGTGTTTGTGTTGTGTGCAATTAATTATGTGGCTGCAATTTTCGTGTTGAAAGTGTGGCCTCAAGATGAAGATAAGACTCCTAGAGGCTATTATATTAGTATTGCTATCACCTACTTGTTAGCAATGGTTTGTTCCAACATGGCCCTCCAATGGGTTCCTTACCCAACTCAAGTTGTGGGTAAATCAGCAAAGCCTATACCAGTCATGGTACTTGGAGTTTTACTAGGGAACAAGTCTTATCCTTTTAAAAAGTACATTTTTGTGCTCCTTATTGTGCTTGGAGTTGTTTTATTCATGTTCAAAGATAAAGGAAAATCATCCCAGCAAGATGTAGGCTTTGGTTTAGGAGAACTTCTACTAATCCTCTCCCTCACCATGGATGGTCTAACTGGAGGAGTTCAAGTAGGCTCAACAGTACCAAAATCACAATCCTTATCTCTTATTCCAGGAGCGTATTAGAGCTGAAAGCAAACCATCAGGCCAACAAATGATGAAGGCTTCAAATGGTTGGTCAACTCTTTTCCTAGGAGCTGCCCTCATTATCACAGGAGAGGGTTTGAACTTCTTTGAATTTGCCCACAGACATCCTGTTGTGATCACCAACTTGTTGATTCTAGGCCTGACTCAGGCAGTAGGCCAAATGTTCTTATACAGCATGGTAAAAACAATTTTGCCCAGTTACAAAAATCACGGTTTTGTAGGTTTCAGATTTTGGTCCTCTGGTCGTTTCTGTTGTGACAACCACACGGAAATTCTTTACTGTTTTGGCCTCCGTTATTATATTTGGAAATGCACTCAGTGTTAGACAGTGGGTTGGCACAGTTCTCGTTTTCAGTGGTCTCTTCTTCGACGCATTTTTCTCTAAAGGAGCCGTAAAGAAGTCTCCTGGAAATAAGTCCTAAATTTCTATATTTATTTGTTGAAGTTTTATACATGATATATTTTATTATACCTATTTATGATTGAATAAAATAGTGAAGTGGATAAAGAAGGTTGTTCACAAACATTAATTTATTTGTTTCAGCAATATACAGAACATACAATTAAAATACTTATAAGTAAAAATGAGTCAAAGTAATATCATTGTTACAACAAACTAAGAAACTATTCTAATTAGTCAACAAGCTCAAAAAGTAACTTGGCTATAAAGTTTTGTATAATTGACGGCATCACAACAGTTAAACGACTTTGAGCTTATAATATTGTATAAAAGATTTGAACACAGGACACACAAGTTGTAACACTTCATTAGCACTATCAATATCGTTAAAATTACAGTATAAAAAGTAGTACGAATTTTAGCAACACACAATAGAAAATATCAGATAAAAAATATACTTCAAGACGCCATTAAAAAAGTAACTGTCAGTTACGAAATACTCTGTACTTTTTACAAAAACATTCTCAGTCAATTTAAATTAGATATTTGTTATGTATAACTGTAACTATTATATACAAAAATGTACAAAAAATATATTACACCTAATATAATGTGCGCTCAAGCGAAAATTTGGAAGCATAGAGAAATTTGGTGTGCATCTTTATAAAATTTGTTACGTTAATTGATCTGTGACGAGGGCAGTATTATGGGTCAGACTGTTGTTTCTTCAAAACGTGCAACAAAATGCGAGAAATAGTCGGCTGAGAAACGTTCGACCTGTGTCCAAGTTCATTAAAAATGTATCAACTGACACTATTGACTTAAAAATAACAGGCACAGACGAACCAAGTTTGAACACACGTCGCTCATTTCAAAACTGACCATGATGTCAATTGTTGATCTCTTAATTGTAACAAAAAATTGAAATAACATTATGTAATTCTATTTATGAGGTGCGATAGAATTATTGAACGTTGTTCTAGAAATTTCATTATTTTTCAGTGACTCACTCAGAAATTTGCATGTTTAGTTTTTGTATTAGAAATACAGCAATCAAAAAAATTAAATTACAAATTAGTCTTTCAAAAAATGGATATTTGAAGGAGGAGATATTAAATGAGCAACAGTTTTTCCAAAATAGTTCGAAATTTTTGGATAAAAACTAGGCACATTTTTACAATTTAAAATTTCCGAACCACTTAGTTTTTGTACTATGTATCCATTGTTCGCGAAGTTTTCGGTTTCCTTGAAATTAACGTTGAAGTGCAATTTCAATAAAACAATTCAAAGCTGCATAATCACTCAAATTTCACGGTGAGATCGTTTTGGAAGGCTCGGCTTCGATACAAATACTATATCATTGGTAAAACTGCTTTTTAAAACGATCATAGACACCAAAAATTCCATTGTTGTTCAATTCAACAAGTACAAAAATTGACTCACAGTTAGGCTTTGATAATAAATACTGTTTCTATAGAATTTGAGGCCAAACCGGTCGACGAGCTTTTTCCACGATATTTCAAGCTCTATTAGGTAACACTGCACGGTAATTATTGCTGTGTACGATTTTCCAACATCAGAAATATGTACAGTTGTAGATATAAAAATATACATTTAAAAATTACGTAGTGTTGCGAAAGCAGGAAATTTGGACGTGATGGTAAGTTTGTCGAGGTAGTCATGCAAAGACTCTTGGCTTTTTCAAACATAGGCCGCCTGTCTACCTCTGAGTCTATTGAAAAATACCTTCCAACTATGCACGGTTTTGCCCGACCAAATCCAAACACTGGATGTGATCCCCACGATCATGTACATTAAATATTTGATCATGAAAATGGGGAACAAAGGACGTGAAGGGTTTTGGCGAACACCAGAAGAACAAGGGACTGAATACCTGTCTTTCTGACACATGTCGTTACTCCACGTTACCATCCAGTCATCGTAATTTAATTGTTCATAGAACAAACAAGCTATGACGATCATCGCTGGAACAGCATATAAAACCGAGAAGACGCCGATACGAATCATGAGTTTTTCTAATTTGTCGGTCTTAGTGCCGTCATGTTTCATTACTGTACGAATACGGAAAAGAGAGATTAGACCTGAGGTCAGGAATACCAACCCGAAGACTAGATAAATGGAGAGAGGGATAAGCGTGAAGAGTCGGAGAGCTTCCACGTTCCAAATGCCGACGTTGCAGACCCCGCTGAGAATGTCGCCTGTAACAAATACCATCAACTTATTGTTCGGGCTTTTTACTTACAAAACTACCATCTACTTTGCCCATGGCTAATACAGTAATGGTCTTGATGGCAGGTACCGCCCATGCCGCTAAATGGAAATACTGAGAATTGGCTTCAATCGCTTCATGGCCCCATTTTAAACCAGCTGCCAAGAACCATGTCAGGGTTAAAATCACCCACCAAATACTAGATGCCATGCTAAAGAAATACAGAACCATAAAAAGGATAGTACAGAACTCGTATTTGGTTCCTTGGGTAATGGTGCTGACTTTTTCGATCCCGTTTTCGGAGGGCGTCGGTTCCTTACATGCTATAGAATCTCCAGCTATGAACCCCACAACGTATGCGAGGGCTACCATTAAGTAACACACAGACAGGAAGATAATGGGACGCTCTGGATATCTAAACCTGTCTGTATCTATCAAAAATGTACAAACTGTGAAAAGACAACTCGCTGAGCAGAGGACGGCCCACGTCCCGATCCATACTCGTGAAAACTGTCTTTTGTGTTCATTGAAGAACATCATATGGCAAGGGGCCCCACAGTTCTTCACAGTTTTGTGACCAACAGTTAAACTGTAATCTGGACTCTTTACTTGAAACTGCACTGGACACACAAAACCAAAGTTTTTGGTGTATTTTGGGTTATAATCAGTTGTCTTCACTCTCTTAAAATCTGGAGGGTCAGTCGCTGGTGACACTGATATGTTGTGTTGCTCCATACAAAGATTAGAATTCTCAGGATACTTTTCGCAGTTGAGATTTTCAGGCCATTGGAACCCAAACTTTAGCATCACCCCCTCACATCCCGATTTGGCAGATAAACACAATGACCGACAAGGGGGCAACGGCTGCTCCAAAATCGTGCACACAGGGAAATACACTGAGCATAAAAACAATTGTAACTGGGGGCTACACTTGATTTTTATCAATGGGAAATACTGATGGACTTCAAGACCCGCTTCTTCTTGGGTGTTGTGCCCCAATAAATTTGGCATAACGGTGGCATTATATGGGATATCGATGCAAAAAGGCACTGTGATTTGTTTACATTTATCATGTTGTGGGTTTTCTAACCCATCGTGCTGTTGGCCATTTGCAATGCACGATATTGTCAAAATAAAAGCCCACCTCAGACTCATGATTTTTCAAGATGATGAGCGGATATGGTGTTGAGGGAAATTCACAGATAAAAGCATCACTTGGAAGTTAAAACTGGACACTGTGCGAACGAAAATAGTCGGTAACATTACAGTTATGAACACAAACACTTTATTTAACGCCGGCCACCATATTGGACAATGGTGGTGGTTATCGTCACGGTTTGGGGAGATTCGCGCTGCCAACCGGTAAGATGTTACTAGGAGTGGCGAAGGTTACAACACAGCGTTTAAATTTGAATATTTTAGACGAAAAAAAATTGATCTTCTTGTAACCACTACAGTTTTAGTACGTTATTACTTTACGTAAAATAAAGGTATAAAACAGTTTTTTATTTAAATAAATTATTAGATTATTACCTTAAGAGTTTTATAAAAGTTGATGAAAAATTAAATTACAGAGAGTTTATAAGCTGAAACATGACGAGATGACAGACTAGAAAAGCAAATATTCATAGTGAGAAACTCTAGAAAAAAAACAAGAAATTGAAAGCAATAAAGTTTAGTAAAATAATTTAGAAAAAAACTCTTAATATTTTCACAGAAGTTTACGAGAAAACAATTGACACAGCGAAAAAATTTTAACATTCTGCTCCAACTAAGCTGTGCATATTCTGTATAAATTGTGTATAAATTGTAAACATGTTGTTAACAAATTGTAAATACACTAAGAACAATACTAAAACACCCAATTTTGGTAGCAAATAATTTTTTTTGTTTTATATGGTATTTTAAATATAAAGAATAGATTTTTTGACGAAGCAAGTATCTACATTTTTTTTACTTAAAACATACTTAATTAGTACATAGTTGTATAGATTTAATCTCATTTCGTTTTTTTTTTTTGTTTTATTTTTTGGATTATAAGTTTACTTTTATTGATCTATAATTTTTCTGACATTTAAACAAATAAAGTAAAATACAAAAATTTTGGCGTGTATTTGCAGATATTTGATCAATTTTTTAGAATGTCATTTGCATTCAGTTAGTGTGAAAGAACCTCTGAAGCGGCAACAAAATTTCGTGTTGTCTCACACATTTATACATATCATAACAGAAAATGATTGATTACAGCCAATTTATTTATTAAACTGTTGTGACCTGTACCTTAATTGTTACATCAACTCGAACTTTTTTTGATCTGGTGACAACCCATTATTAGTGAGCCAGCTATTGGAACTATGAACTCATTACATATTCATACCAGAAAATTTCAGTGTACGTTGCGAGAACTATTAAAAATTAAAAACAAGAAATTTTTGATCTAAATATTACTAACATAGAAAGTAGGTAACAGTGACGGGGTTGAAAATATGAATGACTCTTGTCAGACGTATTTACTGACCGAAAAAGACACTTCCCTGGTTTATTTAAAGTAGAACGATTTATTTATAATATTTTGTAATGAGATTAGTAGAATAAAACAGACATCGAAAATGGAAAATAGTTTGGTGTCTTAAAATCGAAGAGTACAAACAACTTTTTGTAAGAAAAATCTTTACTTGAAATATGTAGACAAATTATAGTGTCACAATTCCACAAGCCCTCATTCGAGGTCTGGTAAATATACGTTATAATTAATGCATTTCCTTTCCAGATAATTTCAAGAGAGTTTGAGAGATAAGCTAAACTCCCAAAGCTGTTATTATCCTCAAACTTCAAGTTAAGTGTGTCATAGGAACAGCAGCCACACACACATATGAATGGATAATTGATAGACAAACTCCATTAAAAAAACAAATTATAATATCGGCATCGGATTTAACATGCGCACACTTGGACACTGATGGTCAAGCAAAACACGGCGTCGTCGCATTTCTATGGTAACGACGTCGACCGTCGTCGAAACCAACTATTATTAATTATTCAAATTACCGAACATTTTCACGGCCTTCCGATGGAAATCAACTAGTTTGATGGTAGAAACGGCGCGAACAAGAATTGCTGCCGAATCGTTTGACTGTCTATAAACATTTCAGTCTTTTGTGTGGCTAACGTGGACATGTGAGTCCTAACGGACGATGTAGTGATAATTTTGAGTTTGGTTTTTGATAAAAGACAGACAAGAGTGCATTTAGAAACTCTGGAGCTCGATGATTACATTGGAAAAGTTTGCGCGGCATCCGCGTTATTTCGTGTTAAAGACGAGTTTTCCATATTTTCATATTTTGAGGATATAATATGGGAATCTGCTTAGATACGGGTAAGTTTTTCATGGTAAATAAGACATCAACTTCGTCATTTGCCCATTTGAAAGTTAATCGAAAAAGTGTCTTAATATATTATTTTTCGTAGTGAAGGTTTAATGGAAGAGTGGCGTATAATCGATGAAAATATTTATCGTTATTTTTATTTTTGTGCGGTTATAACTTCGAACCTTCTTTGTTGTATGTTTATATGTATAGTTACAAATTGTTTTGTCGCGTTTATGAAAATCTATAGAAAATTATATGATTGTTGCTTGGGCTGTAATATGTAATTTGGTCTAGTCGGAACCGCAAATGTATCATGTAAGGGAACATTTTTGGCTTGTTAATATTATGTTATCAAAATGAATTATGACGGTTTAGTCTTAGGTTTTATGGTAAAATTACCACATTGTGGTCAATTTTCTTGAGAATTAAAATACATAACTTGAAAAATGGTGCAATATTGAATAGTTTTCGATTAGTCATACAGTAATGTTGATACACGCAATTTTAGCATCACTTTGTTTACTAATAAAAATATGTAATGTAAGTACCTCCAATAGTAAAACCAAAAATCTTAAATAATAAAATTGTAATTTTCTTGTCTTTTAATAAAAGAGTTTGGAAGAGATTTGACTGAAGAAAAACAACAGATTTTTTTATGGTTGCGCAACTTTTTAAATAAAACTGTAGCTCAGAACTAAAAGTCCCATAGAAACATAACGTCGGCTTAGGCCGTTAAGTTGAAGCTCATTTTGAATTTTCGTAACGCAAGTCGAGAAATCTTAATTTTTTACATTTTTGCAGACAAATCCGAGATGTGAAAGCTTGAGAAATTAAAATAAAATGTTTCTTAATTCTGAAATAATAACTCATAAAAGAATACAACGTGTATCTTTCTGTTTCTGTGTCATAACATTGACACATTATCTAGCTCGATTTGTCAGGGTATAACTTTCACTTCTCAGCACAGAAAGCTTTTTTGCTCTTAATGCAATAATGTACTATTATTCAGTGTCAAAATTTTGTTTCTTTACATTACGTCGTTATTAGAAAACTGTTCGGTCAATAAATTTATCGCAAAAAATAACACTGTTAACATGCAAAATCTTTGATAATTCTAAACGCGCATCCACCATTTTCAATAACTACAAGAGTGGTAATAGAAAGAATTTTTTTGTCAACTTTTACTAGTTTAAAGTTAAAGTTTAAACAGATTTGATTCGTTGTTGCTCTTTTATTAGGGAGTATGTATTTGTTTTCAAAAAATTCTTTGGTTAAGTTTTTGAACTATTATCTAGGAAAATATATTTTCTTCCGGGACAAACTTTTTTTAAATCTAAAATTTATACTAAATTAAGTTATTCCATGTTTTACTATGAATTAAGCTTTACTGTAGAATTTGCATAAACTTCCTAAAACAAGCAAAACGCGTTTTTTTTAACTATTTTTGAGTAGGTGAATCAATAATATTGACCAATGTTTAAAAATCTAAGAAGATTACTAAAAGTAAAAAAAAGATTAAAAGTAACTGAATAGATTTAGTTCAAGCAGATTACAAGAACCAAATGGAGCTTAGAAGTATCTTGAATAGTGAAACAAAACAATAAATAAAAACACATTTAAATACATGAACATACACATAGAAGGAGAATACGGGCTGCTCTGAAACCCTTGCATTTTTCTTTAACGGAAAAATTTCCGTTAGAATCTGAGATCAGTTCTGTAATTTAATTACGTAGATTGACATATCAATAAAAGTCTAAATTGAAATGAATGTCGATGAATTACATAAAAGCGTATAAACTGAGGTGGACCAAAAATTAGAGAAAACAGGACAAACATAAAAACTTTTTTTTTCAATTTTGCAAAATTTAAAAAAAAAAATTGCTTAGGAACTGTTTTTAATTTTTTTTTGTAAGCTAATTTTAATTTTCTGGCAATAAATTGGATTATGCAACTGCAGCTTTCTTCAGAAGATCTTCTGGGATGCTTCATTCCTAATTATTTATTATTCTTCCATTCTGACTAACAAATGAAGAATGACATATTTTACGATAGCAACGAAAATTTTAATGGTACCTACTGCAAATTTTATTTTTTTATTTGTTTATTTACGTTGTCAATAATACTATAAAAACAGGCATTTTATTAGCAGAAATAGGAAAATGGTTTCAACCAATGTAATCAATGTCAAAATGACCAATGTCAATGACATGACTAGAAAACACAATTTTTGCTGATTTCTACGAATGACAATGCGTAGAAAATATAATAATATTATTAATGACGGTAATAGCTAGGTGTAAAATGTTTATAGCGTGATCATTTGGCGTTCATCGCGTGCACAATCATCGCAAATGATCGTATTAATTCCATTATTTACAAACATTTAAAATGACGGCACAAACTTAACTTCTGTAGGTAAAGATAAACAGTCTTATTTTTATAGTTTTGAAAATAAATTATTTAGTAATTCTTACTTGCAGAAATGGTGGAGGCGCTGGGTTAAATCACTGCATTTTAACTATTACATTATATGGAGCACGCATTTGTCTTGTATATTTAGTTGGAAAAGCTAGTGCGCGTGAAAAACAAAAATAGAATCTAAGGAGTTTAATAATAGTGTAATAATTACGTATAGCTGACTCCCCAGAAAACATCAATGAAAGACACATTCGACCTTGTCTTGAAAGATTATCAATAAAAGCTTGCATATTATATGTATAATTCTTTTCAAAATCTTAAAGTTTACTCAAGAGGCGTGGTCATTCCAACAGTCTATTGAAAACGTAAATGACCATGACCGGTGATAAACTTGAATATTAAATTTCTCATAAAGCAGACATATCCACAGTCAATTACTATGAATATTTTAGTGTATGAAAACTGCGTCTAATTGTTTTTTATTTTTCTTTGTGCATTAGGAAATGACAGTAATGCGCAGTTAGACTTCTCTTTTCATGCATTTCTACGTACCTCCCCATAAAAATTAATGATGTTTTCAGTATTCATTCATATCGGCAATAACAATGACTATATGTTCAATAGATGTTCTGATATTAAAAGAGATACGCATTTTAATATTTCTGATTAGAATTTTCCAAGTTATTAATTACTATGGAACTCATTAAAAATTCAGGACGTCAAGTATACAACTGACTTTGTTATCATTAATCTTACAAACATGACGTGCCAGATTTTTATGTTAATTGATGCTTTTATGCAATAGAGTGTATTGTATAATTTTGAGTGGTCTGATAAAATTTGCTGCAATGAATACCTACTATTTTCTAAAAATACGCTAGCTCTGATTAAGGGATAAGAAAATTAGCATTTCCTTAAGGCTATATTATTATTCAAAACGATTAAGCATACATGCGAGCAATTATGAAGTAAAATCCTGTCTTAAGTTATTAAAACCGCCGTAGTGTATACATAAAAAGTGATTTTAGATTCAACAAGTGGAAAATATCGCAGTATTTTATATGACCGTTTTAAGTCGAATTTCTTAACACGCTATCTCTAAAACTATGATTTTTATTTAGTATTAAAATGTCGAAATATTTATTTTTATTTTTAGATGTAATCACTTAAAATCTTTAATCACCATACTTAAAACTACACACGAATCTCTACTTTATAGGGTTTGATTAATTCTTTGCGCCTTCGCGTGTGCATTATTCCTCCAAAGTAATAAATTTCTTGAAAAATAATCCTACTACATAAAAGTCAAAGGAAAATGCATCGCATGTTCACATCGGACGTCATTTATTCTTAATCAGTAAGCTGCAAAGTTTCTATTTATGAACGCAAGAAAGTGTAAAAATAAAAAACACCTTCCAAAAAGCAGGAAACCATGAAAAGAAAGAGGCTGATCTAGAAGCTCATTTATAAACATGAATCGGAATAGTGTTTTGGTGTAACCTTGTCGGCGATATGATCGGTCAAGGGTGGCTAATTTACATGCAAAGGTTTGGAGGGTTTTGGAGGTTTTTATTAATGAAGGAGAATCTTAAAGAAGCGATTGTTTCTACTGGAAATAAAAGTTATATTGTTATATGATTCTTTCGAAGTTAATTTATGGAAAAACAATCTTTTTATGAGTACGTTAAAATTAAGACATTTCGCGTTATTACTAGATTATGCAAAAGATAGGTAAGACAACAAATCATATTTTATTGATTTTTCTCACGTCCTCACGGAAGCCCCACGTGTATCAATAGTTAATTTAACACGGTACATTGTTCGTGAAATCGATTTTATTAAAAGAAAACAAATATTTGTTCAATAAAAATAATAGACAAATGATTTCAAGTTAATTAGGTTTTCCACCCTTGATTTAGCTTGTAATTTTAATTTTTAAAAACTAGAGCTTTTGAAAGCTGCGTAGTTTCTAAAATTAAGCTAGTTCTATTCTTTCCAATTTAATGAGTTTACTTAATTTAAATTCATTGTACAAATTTTACGTTTTGTTTTATAATTTCAGAGCAGAGTGATGGATCTCAAGCATTTGAAGAAGGGCAAGATACTTGGGTTCAAAACACACCAAGAAGATCAGCGGGAAGAAATACTGCGACACCTCCTACTGGGAAATTACCGATGCAGAACGACACAAATATACAGTTCGAATCGCCAAAGGTTCCAGTCATATTCGTTCTTGGTAAGTTTTGATTTTTTTGTTGGTAACTGAATTAGATATAATTAAATGTAATTATGTGCAAAATCTGTTAGAAAAACAAAGATTCAAAAATTGCCTTCATAGATTTATAAAAAAA
The DNA here is from genome assembly GCA_029298725.1 of Gnatocerus cornutus. NCBI lineage: Eukaryota > Metazoa > Arthropoda > Insecta > Coleoptera > Tenebrionidae > Gnatocerus > Gnatocerus cornutus. Next base: position 13,268,845 of record CM055513.1, read on the forward strand.
TCTATTTTCTGTGAATTCAAAGAAATGCAATTTGCTCGTAAACTAAGTCTGTCTGCCAAAAAAATTTTTTTTGACATAACAAATTTGGTGTATTTACCAAATAATGTATAATTTGTTTAACATCTAAGTCGTATCATAACATTTCAGAGCTTTAGAAATTTTAGTTTTTCTGTTGATAACTGATGATAACATATAATGAATATGCATAACTGAATTCGTCTCTTTTGCTATGGAATATTGTAATTGGATCTTGTCTTTTTTACTATCCAATAAACATTAGCCAATGAAAATATTTCGCAGAAAATTAAGAGCTTGTCTTCATTTGTTGAAGGCGTTTTTATTATCAACATGACCAATGAATTGATCCTTTTTTTGTGCATGACTTGATTAGCGTTGAAATTCTATCCATTAAAAAAATAGCAGTTTTGGATATTAAGCTAATAAATGAAAAGTCACTATGGAGTTGGTTCTTGGGTGCGTTTTTTGTAATATAATAAAGACAACGCGAGCCAATAGAACGTTTTAATGCGATTTCAGTAAAATTCTCCATTTTGTTGTAAAGAATGGATGGATCTTTGAATTTCTTTGCAGATATTTTAAAAGTTTAAAATCAGCAACAAAAATTCATATCCTTAAGCTCTAAAAATGTAAACGAAAGCTCAAATACGTATTGTTAAGTTTGACAAATTTCGGTAGATGCAAACCAAAAATCACAAAATTCTGAAAATTTTTCACAACACAAATTTTTATGACTAAAAAAAAATCTGAGAACCTGAGTATCTAAAAATCTCTTTGTGAAATTTATTTCCCGAGTTTTCAAATTTTTCTTCCGTTAACTCGAAAAATTCAGGCAAAAAGAATATTCAAATTCATAAAATGATAAAATCAAGTACAATTTTTTTTTAATGAATTGAAAGATTTATTTGGTAATTTTATACCTTTCATGATCTTGAGGCTTACCTACATTTTGCGTTTTCCTTCAGTTACTATTAAACCAAATTAGAAAGAATCGATTGGTAAAACTAGTGGAATTTTTTCCAGGGGGTTATTTTAAATAATTGCGCTTGTTAAATCTCTCATGGAGCAATTTCATTACAAAAATGTTTATAATATTAAATGTGGTTTTCCCACTTTTTTTAGGAGGTCCAGGCAGCGGAAAGGTGACACATTGTGACAGCCTCATGCAAGAGAAAAAGGGCATAACCCACATCAACATGACCGACCTCTTACAACAATACGCCATCGGCAATGGTAAGCCAACAATAAAAATATTCGAATCGAAAACACTTCAACAGTAAAAACCGTTAAATAATAATCAATACAGCACCGTGTGACGTACACGAAAATGATTCAATTTTTGTTAAACTCTAGATGGACAAACGAGCTTAATCAATATAGGTAGCGTACCTACAGGTAATTTGAAAACCAACAACATTCAATTTTGTGTGGATTTATTGCGAATCAATAGTTAGTTCATATCGTACTGAAAAACGATTTCTTTTGAAAAAGATCGTGTTTCAGAAACGAATCGTCGGTTGCACTATAGAGTAGATTAGGCTTTTATGAAAATTTGAAGCTTGCCTGCAGATTGAAAGCTTACTTCAATTTCCTATCACAGAAAACTTAATATAACTTCCTTATCGATTATTTAAAATAAATAAATTACACGATTACTCGTCGTCGTTCAAGGTTAAACGTTTCCCATCTAAAGATAAATCTTTCATGATAAAGTTTGCTAGGAAATTTCAACAGAAGTAAACATAAAAATAGCATAAAACTACAGTCTTGAGTTGGCGTGTGAATTGCACAAAAGCATGAAGTTGCATACGTAATTATCGATTATATTTAATTAAAAGGTATATTATTACCGTGATTTACAGACATGCAAGATTTTGGATTGTTATCCAGCAAAACTGTTACCGAAGTTTTAATGTTGGAAATGAAGATGGCACCGACGGCGAAGACTTACCTAGTTTCGGGATTTCCCAGGAACATGAGGGATGTGGTGGAATATTCAGAAAAAGTAAGTAAATCAGTGTCATCTTAGTTAAGGGTTGCCACTATTTCACACATTTAATCAGTTCTGATCAACTTGGATTTGTATTATTATTAAAGAAAGATATTGATTTTCTTGGCTTATACAAACATTTTATCAGAAATAATTTGATGGTTGTCTGAAATGAAAAATTGTAGCTCTGCGGAACGGGAGCAAACACAATTAAAAGTAGAAAAATAAATTTTTAACTATTTAGATGTTAACATTGATTTATTCTTCACTATATTTTCACGTTTCTCTTTTATTGGGTCGGAAACATAAAGGAGTACAAAGTGCTTGTAATTATTATAAAAATTGTAAATTACTCATATTTAGAAAAGTGTAATATTTTGTACTCATGCTATTTAGACAAAAGCATAATTAGAACAAGATAAAATTATTTTTATGCGCATTGGCTAGAATTTGCATATTTACGATCTGATTATGCACACAACGTAAAGACTATAAAACTTGTTATCGATATGTACGTATCTCTATAAATAAACTTGTAGCTTAATGTTTCATTTTATTACCACATATTAAGTGTGTTGTAGAAACGAAGAGGAAAATAGTTTTGGCCTGAATTACTTTTTTGTAACTAATCTACAAACGATGATGTACATAAGAAATTTCAAAAATTTAGTCAAACATTAGAAGTTATTGCCAATTGTGGATAGAACTTTTTATTTCAAAAAATAAAAAAAAATATGAGAAATGAAGAATGCGACAGATTTGTGCCCAAATAAAATTTCTACTTACTTATTACTAAAACCTTTCTGATATTTTATTAATTCAAAATGTAAAGATTACGCACGTAAATAAATTTTATTTTTAGAACAAAACCAAGCAAGTCCGCATATTTTTTTCATTGTCGGTTTTGTTTGTAAGTTCTATATTAAATTTGTCAGATATTGTTTCGTGTAATTTGCTTGTTTACAAGCAGCAAACACGCTAATAGAAGAAAAAGTCTGTTTTTGTTCCATTCAGAATTTTTTTTTTTAAATTACGAAAACTTGACGTTTTAGAACATTCAATGGTAATAAACAAAAATGGTGGAGGCGCCGGGTTACACACCGGCTTTACCATTTACTGCTTAATTAATAAGTTAAAATTAATTGAAATAAAACTACCTACATAAAACTGTTGTATTTAATAATTTAACTGAAGCAAATAAAACCGTTTTAGTCTGATAAAAGCCTTATTTTTGTCTTATTTTGAGCTATTATACTATTTCTACAAATGATTCGTGCAGAAGAAACATCAATAGTCCCATAAAACAGCACGTGCACTCCCACATTTACATGAATAAACAAAGAATACATATCTAATCTTTAATTCAGTCACAATTGCACTACAATATTCTTCCATTATTTATGACAAGACAAATACCTGTCATAGCGTCATCGTCAGAATTTTTATCCACATTTCTCTGTAAATCTAATAACCGAGAATTATTTTTTTCCAGATACAAATGCTTAGCGGAGCCATCATGATTTCCTGGCGACAGAAAGTCCTAGAAAGACAAATTGACTACGGTGCCAAATTAGGCCAAGTGGTGTTATCACTGGCCAGAATGGAGTTGAATAATTTTTACAAGAATGTGATGCCTGTTGCTGATTATTTCGATCAAAGTAATATGCTTATATCGGTAAGTGATTTGTGTAACACAAAGTTGTGCTTGGATGTTAGAAGGCGGTAGTAATAAGGAAAATCCGTTGGCGTTTAGCCATTGTTTAGGACTTCCGGTAATTCGAGGCTCCGGTTTGCTCCGGGAACACGCAAAGTTGTCACGATTTTCTACCTGTTCAAAGAGTGCAATAATTCTCACTAAAGTGAACAGATAAGTAGTACAGACGAAGATAATTTACATTAACCTTTGGTTAACTTTTACAAAGTTATTTATGATGAAATGGTCTCGGTGATTACACATTGTCAATACCAAAGCTTTCTTACCGGCAATCAATTATCAGTTCGTTTGTTTGACCTCTAAATAATGACAAGTTTAATGAGAAAAACTATCGATTTACACAGTCCACATATTTATTTCTTGTTTCGCTCGTTATGACGATATTTTGTTTCGATGTAAACAACTTTGGCAGGCTCACTTTTTTTTCGAGTTGTTACAGTTTATGAATGATAAAAAATGTTCATTTTAGTTGAAAACTGTAGAAACAATAAAAAATTTAACGTTTTTAATACAATTCTTGGACTCGACCGACGATCAATACAATAAAAAGGTGACTGAATATATTAATAACCTAAATAAAATATGAAGATGCAACGAATTGTCAATACGTTCACCGGGATTTCTTGTCATTAATATTAAAACAGATTTATAGCTGAGATAATAATGAAGCTGGTATAAAAAATTAAACTTCATAAATCGAAGTGCTAGAATTATTATTACAGTGAGACATTTTTATAAAAGCTTTCAGCCAAGAAACAAATACTCATAAGAGGGTTTTCATTGCTCGAAAATTTGATAAACACTTACGCTGTTTGTCATATACATAATAATTTATTATCCTTCTTTTACTAAGCCTAAAAGCTTGGGATATTGATTGCGAACCAGTTTGAAAATGAAAATAGGTACTTTATAAATTGCGTTTTTGATGGAGCTTACGACTACTAAAATTTTTATAAATATGTATGTTCAATAAAAATCTGAAGAATCCAGGTCAGCTTTAATGTTTTAAGTTAAATACGGTTTAGAATTTATATATTGAGTTCTTATTTTTTTGGAAATACAGGGTCCGGCAACACTTACCTCCAAAATCGTCTTTAATTTTAAAGATAAAAATTTGTATTTTTCCTACGCTTATTATTATGCATTATTTGTTTTATAGTTTGTAGTTTGTAGTAAGTTTGTAGTTTACGATGTAGTTTAATGAAAATGGAAAATCTTTTGTGATTATCTGAAGTTTTTGTCTTATTTTCTTTAAAACTTCTAATCTGAAGGGTTTGCGTTGTAACAAATGATTATTTCACTCATTAAAAAGAGTGCTTACTTTGCCAGTACAAAACCTTGACCAGTTTATCATTGCCATTCAATGGCGGATGCGCCAGATTTTATTATAAGTATTATTAAAATTAAATTAAATTGCTTCGTGTAATTCAAAATAATTTTTCCTTAAAGGTAGCTATTTATTATTTTTATCTACATTTCATTTAAAATAAAGTGAATTTATGAATGGCACACGTGTATTCATTAGGAAATTGCTTGAGAAAGTCACTTACGTGACTTATTTGTAACATAATTTTACCTTAAGGGGTTTTAATATCTCGAAAAAATCCAAATATGTATTAAAGAACGACTAATTGAATAGGAACATTTTTTTTAGTTTATTGCCTTAGAAGAAATACTTTAATGCATTAAAATCTCTTTAATCCGAACTTTATGATTTCTATAATAAGCCTATCTAAATTTGATCAAAATATTTAGGATATAGAAAATCTTGCCCTCTATCAAACGCCGCAAAAACGAATAAAATTCGTTGAAAAATAAAAAGTTACGAGCAGGAGAAAATTATTCAAAATTTTAATTTTTAAACCGCTCTCAAACCGTAATTTTCAAAATACGATGTCAGCGTCAATATATTTTTATCTGGATTTCACACACTACATTATTATAAAATTAATAAACATAAGTGTACACTTCCATGATTTGTATTTGTGCATAATTTAACTAATTATTATCAATTCAAGAATACAAGGGACGCGCGCCTTAGAAGAGAAATTGTGTGCATTCAAACTTCATTTTTAAAAATGTCATAAATGTGCTCTGTATAAATTATAGTGGTTCTTGTAGAGTATAAAATCTAGTGAAATGTCCACTGATTGCACTTATTATATCTTATTTTTTTGTTGCATTTTGCATTTTGCATTTTGGCATTTTGTATCGCCTATCTATTATCAATTCTAGAATCAATTATAGATACTGGAAAAGGTCATAGAAAAGGTTAAATCAGTAAAAATTAAAAAAAATAGTGATATCTGCTTATAATTATTAAATTAAAAATTTCCATGGATCAATCCAATACCTGTCATGCTTTAAAAATGCGTGTCTAATTTTTTTCTCTCGTTGACCTATGTGGGCCTATAAACACGTCAGTTTGTCATTACCAAAGTTAAGTTAATGTTTTGGTAATTAATGAATAAGTAATCGCGGGACAATCTGTGTCATCCACAGTCTCATCGATTATTGTCTTTTTTTCGTCGTTACTTATACATTTTTCCACAATTTTAAAATGTAGATAAATGGTGAGCGCCACCCCTCGGACGTCTACAAAGACTTTCGAACAGCAGTATTTCGAATTTTGGGAATGCAAGACAACCCTCCTGTGTTCTCAAACGGCAAAGTAGCCACTCTACCACCTGACGTCACCACTGAACTTCCAACAATGGTAAGCTTTCATTTCTTAAAAACTTCCTTTATTTATTATTCCGATCGATTCTAACGAACCTCATAAATTCTACATCATAAGTAAAATGCAATCGATAACATCGAGACAAAACATTGTGTTCTTTATTTCAACGCAAAAACAGAATGAAGCTTTAATGAGTTTTTTTCAACAGCAAGCTTTACCTCCCGTACCTGTAAATCTTTCCTCGGAAAGAATGGATGAAGACGATCGACCGAAAACTCAAGTTATTTCCGTTAATGCTAGTAATCCGAATAATTATCAATCGCCGGTTAAAACTGGATGGCCTCCTGTATTGTGGGTTATTGGCGGTCCCGGAAGCAACAAAGCTGCGCTTTGTTCACAAGCTTCGAAGAATACAGGATGGACGCATATTAGTCTTGGGAAGCTGTTGAGGGCGGCGGCTGAGCCACCGGATCCGAGACACAACAGTGAAACGACGAAAATCAGGGAGAGTATAAGTGGTGGTGAGATGGTACCGTTGGATATTGTTATGAAGTTTGTGGAGTCGCATATGGCGTCGAATATCACGGCGCAAGGGATTATCCTCGATGGGTTTCCTCGAGATATGACGCAGGCGACGGAGTTCGAAGCAAAGGTATTTTTTAGTTGTACCTATTTATTCATTATAATTTTTTATTTCTTCAGACTCGAACTGTTAAATAGGTCTGACTTTTCTTATTTTATAATCAAAATTTCGAAATATACACTCATTTTATAATAATTTAGATATTTTTAGATTGATGATACCTCTACATTTTTAGCAGTGTAATAGAAATGTGTAGGTTTCAGTATATTAATTTTCAGGTTTCTCAGATTCTTTCCTTGCTTGATATTTTCTTCTAATTTGACATTCTGCAGAAATTGCAAAAGTTTAAAAAAATCAACATATTGTGTCACTTTCTCTGCTGAACAACCAATTACAGAGCCGCATTTTAAATTTGGCGTCTACAAAAAACTCTCCGCAGGAAAATCGACGTCTAGCAGCTAATCCGCTTGCGCAAGATAGCCAATATTTGCTAAATTCTTATTTAAATCTCTCTTTTGAAACAAATCTTTAATTAGTTTTTAATAGCGTGTTAATTTTGAAGATCGCTAGATTTAATTTTCCCTTAAGCTTAATTTACACTCAAGAATTTTCGAAAACATACATAGCAGACTGAACTGAGTATGAGCAATAAGCAGTGAGATAATACTTTTATTTTAAGAATTTATTTATAAAAAAATATGAGAAAAAAAATTTCATTTAAAAAATCAAAACATGTTTTTTGTTTGTTATTCTTAAGACTTAATTTTATTCTCCAATCTTTAATAACAATAAAACAACAATCTCGTTTTGTTAAGTTATCAATTTGTTAAGTAAACAAACGATTGCAAGGAGGACAACACATAATTTCTTTATTGACTTAAAATGATGGTGGAAATTTTTGTTGACACCTTTGATAATCCGATAAACATTAAAATTTGATTTTATTAACTTATTGATTAATGTTATTGTCGTATTATGCAATGTATTTGCGTTCTAATAAGAATCAAATCAATCAGCGATAGAACACAAAAAAGTGTAAATAATCCTTCAGAATTTTCTTAAAGAATATAACTAAACTACTTAATATTGTTTCCTTATCTCAAATACTTCGAAGATATTTTCGTCTCACCTAGACTTATTTTTATCGCCAGCTTATTGATTTTCCAACCTAAATACTCATTAGTGTTTGCAATATTAATTTACCAAGATCTATAAACCGCACGAAAATAATAAACCATTTTTTTTTAATACTCGTTTCTTAAAAACTGTCACAAAAGTCCTTTAACGGACTTTGAACCGTGCACCTAAAATCTCTTAATACTTATAATTAAACCGTACTTTTAAAAGATCAGCAATAATTAAACGTTTTCCGATGTGATGTCGAACGTCATAATTACCACCCACATTGACTGTTGTAATTTCCACAACTTGTACCTAAACGTATAATTTGTGTCGAGCCTTAATGAAATATTAAGTATTGTACTTACGAAGGCCACGCCGGAAATTACATGAATTTCATTTTCTTTGAAGCTCTAGTAAAAGTTGCATACTTCAAACGGTTTCCACGAATTGTTTGTTCCAGTTTAAGCAAAAACCAACGATTATCCTCTTGGATTGTTCAAAACTGCAACTAGGTAGAGGAAGACTAGACGACAGTGTCACAGCTTTCAGGAGAAGATTGGAGATTTTCAGGCAGTTGTCGCTACCAATGCTGAAAACTATGGATACCATAGGACGACTGACTATTGTAAGACACTGAAAACGTTAAAAATTCTAGAAGTGACGAGTTTTTTAAGGTTGATGGCGACACTGACACGGTCCCGGTCCAAGAAGACTTCAAAAACGTCGTCAAGGAGCATCTCGATTACCTCAAGCGCCAACAAAACTCTGAGGAACTCCCGAATGGTTATGCAAACGGTTACGCTAGCGGACACGCTAACGGATACGCCAACGGTCATATTCCCGGTGACACAACTTTGCAAGACTTGGAGTCAGAGCCCATCGAAACCATTAGCAAACATGTGGGCAATGGAGTTGCTCATAGTGTTGCTAATGGTGTTCGGCATATGGCGAATGGTTTTACTCCGCACGCGGTTAATGGTCGTGTGCCCAATGGGTATCAAAACGCGCCGCAGTACACAAGCATTGAACATCGAGAAGACAACGTCCGACAGATGTATAGTGAAGTTAATTACATGGACGGACATATTTAGATTAAGTTTGGATTTAAGTGACGAGATTGTGATAATCTGTGAACTTATACAAGTATTATTTAGGTTTAGGCTTAGTGAAAGGAGTGCTCAAGTGTGCCTTAAGGTTGATTGATGATGTAAGATGGGTGGTCTTAATTAAGGGTCCAACAGTATTTTTAGTAATAAGAAGTAAACTTTGTATTATAGTCTTGTAATCAGAATATTATGCAAATTTATATTGTTAAAGAAACGCCGCTGGTCGGCTGTATTTTCAAAACCGTTATTTGTAAGTGAATAAGTGGCAAACTATTTCATATCTTGTAGGTATTTAGAGGAAAACACTTAAAATGGTTGCACGTTTCACTAAGTTTTTCAAATGCGTTATTTATATTGTTTTAGATATAAACGATCAGTATTAAACTTCAGAAAATTTAGTACAAGTAAAAGCCTCATTTTCTTGCTTTTTTATTTTAAGACATAATCATAACAATGTCTTTCATAACTAATGTGGAAGTTTAACATTCAAATCAATCTTTTATAACCTTTTATGTTACACGTAAAACTTAAAATGCATCTTTTGTTAACAACACTTCAAATGATCTTTTTGATGCATTTTCGGTTCAGTTTGATAGACTCTACATGTTTGAAGTGTTAAATAAAAATTTAAATTTTGTAAGTTTCTTTGATGATTAACCCTTGAAAATCCTTCATTTGTCCTAGAAAGTATTAATTAGAGAAGAGCTTATTTTTACAAGCAATTAAAAAACTACAGACGAATAAATCAAAACTACCTATTTTAGTTACTTACTTAGAAAAAATAAAATAAAAAAACGCATTGAAAGCAAAAAATTCTATATTATTAAATTATGATCCAACATAATTGCAAAATTGCACCTAGACACTGTCATAATTGGACTAAGTTTGATTTATTGGCAATAATAAACATTTATCCCCCTAGTAAAAAAAGTGAGTATTTTGGGCTTTAAATTTTATGCGTATCACAGGTAGCACTATAAAATTACAAAACAAATTAGAAAACAAAAAGCAATAATAATTAAAAGGATTAGAGTCTATAAATGTCGAATATTCTAGTACGTTCATAATAATTAGAAATTTGCAAGAATCAAACATGTTAATACAATTTGTATTAACTGTGAAAACTATACAAAAGAAGAGAAACATGATTTTATTTCTAAATTAAGTTGTAAACAAGACACATCTACCTAACAATCAATCGTTTTTTTATAATTCCATTTTTATTGCAAAGTGAAACTTTATAGTCAGAACCGATAAGATAAACCTATAAAAGTAAGACAGAAGAAGATTCGGAGAAAACAAATCTGCCATCATGACACTTTTTATGTTCGTTCTCCTTCTGTGCTTCTGGTCGATATCTGGACAAGGTAAACAATATAAAATATTAAACAAAAAAATACAACAAATTTCGTTACAGACGTCCGCATTATTGACGGGCAAATAGCCAGTAATGCTCAATTTCCTTTTGCTGTCGCTTTTTACTATCAAACAGCGCAAGGATTGAATTTTTGTGGAGGCTCTTTAATCAACGACAAATGGATTTTAACAGCAGCGCATTGTCTTGTCGATGCCGTCGGATTTACCGTGCATTTAGGAATCAACAAATTAGATGAATCTTCTGCTGGTACAACAATAAGTAGCAATATCTATGTGATACACCCAGATTATAACCCAAATGGTCTGCGTAGCGATATTGGTCTTATTTCTCTGCAAACCCCTGTGGCCTTCTCCGGTTCGAATTTTCTAGAGTTTAAATTTCTTCGCTCAAGTTTGCTTTGTTCCAGATACGATCAGACCTGTGGAACTACCAACACAATATCTTGGTCCCAATGAACAAACTGTTGCTTTAGGTTGGGGTTCAATTCAAGATGGTATAAAATCGTAATTTCAAAAAACTTTTTTAAAAATGCGTTTGTAGAACAGCATTTACCGTCCAATTCACTTAACCATGTGAATCTCACCACAATCCCTAACGCGATTTGCAGGAGAACTTACGGCGACTACATCCACGAAAATATGGTTTGTGCAACTGGGGTGAGAAACCAAGGAGTTTGCGATGTGAGTTTTTTCATTTTTTGTTGGTGACATTGAGGATTTTCGTTGCAGGGAGATAGTGGTGGGCCTTTAATTCAAATTCAAAATGGTAGAATCGTTCAAGTTGGAATTGTGAGCTTTTACAGTGGAGCCGGGTGTGAAACTGTTCATCCCTCCGGTTTTACTAGGACTTTCGAATATTTGGAATGGATCAGTAATGTTACGAGGTCGTCATCGGATCCTATCAGAGCGGTTAATGCGATTTTGCTATTTGCATTTGTGTTGTTTAATATTTAAATAAATCTTTTATTAGTAGCTTGCGAACATGTTATTATGCCGTTAGCTTTCAAATCGTATCTTGGGTTGTCAATATTAAGCTAAATATTTCTATTTTTTTTAAGTAAATACACACGGGAGAGAAAAATTTTCGAATCCCTAATTTTCTTTAGTAATTAAAATTAATTAAAATGATCATTTTATTAGTAGGAATAGGAAAACAACTATTTATTGTTTTTATTTAAACTGGTTTTGTTGGTCCATTGTTTATATTTTTGTATAAAAAATTTAAAAACTTTCGTTTGTTTTGCATAGATTTCCGTCGTATTGGTAGAAAAGTTTCCAAAGCAAAATATCTGGCTGGAAGCAATGATCTAGTCAGAACCGATCGCAAGTCAGTCACTATGACAAGTATAGGTACAATGACAATTTTTGTCGTGATTTTACATTTACAGTTTGCCTTTATTTGCGCCGATAATAATAATAATTTAGAGTTTGCAGAGACCCCTTTTCTCAATGGCCAGGAATCGAGTATTGGTCAATTTCCGTTTGTTGTGGCTTACCAAATTCACACATCATCAGGTGAAGTTTATTTTTGTGGAGGTTCTTTACTAAACGAACAATGGATACTAACAGCTGCTCACTGTCTCATAAAGTAAAACTTCGTTTAACAACTACATATCAGTATAAAAAAAATAAATGGCATGTTTGAAATTTTAGTGCAAAAAAATTGACGGTTCATTTGGGAACAATTTTCTTAAATCAAGAGGGTACTACAACTGAAATAGTTAAAAGTAGTCAAAAGTTGATCTCACATCCAAATTACGACGTGGAAAGCATAAGAGTCGACGACATCGCTCTCGTCTATCTACAAGAAAATGTTACATTCACTGGTAAACGTTTTAAAATTATCGAATAGATTTCAAGTATTTTTTTTTTAGATTACATTAAACCGATAGCATTACCAACAGAGTCACTTTCAACAAACATAGAAACCATTGCCGTTGGTTGGGGTATTATTGACAACGGTAAAATTTGCAACGTTTTACCTTTAACTTTAAGATAAGTAACTTTCTAGATAATAATTCTCCACCGGAGCAGATGAAACATGCAAATATCACAACAGATGATTGTCAGAATGAATATGACCGTTACAGCACTATAGTTTGTGCTAAAGAGAGCGAACAACAAACTTGTCCGGTAGGAATATACAAAATTAAAGTGGTTTTTAACTAATGCTTCAGGGCGATGATGGTGGACCCCTAGTTCAAATTACTACAGAAGGTAAAATGGTGGTGGCAGGTGTTACAAGCTTTGCTAGAGAAAGAGCGTGTACATATAGTATCCCTCATAATGATATGATTTTTACAAGAACTTTTGAATATAAAGCATGGATCAACATTGTTATGAATGCAGTATCTCCTCGGGAGCCAAGCTTGTTTTCGATAACAATTTTTTCGTCTTTAGTAGTAGTCTATGTATTTTAGACAAAAAGAAAGGTAAATTCAGAAAATTAAATCAAATTTTGATGCAAAAAAAGTCGTTTTCTGTCGCTATTTGGTAGAAATTAATTTTATAAAGATAAATAAATGACAATCTTATAATCTAGTTCCTACTTTATTGTTAAACTAAAATTCTAAATATTAAAACAGGTTTTTTTTTAATTTTTTATGTTAAATTCTTGGATTGTTAATTTTTCTAAATTAAAGATTTTGTGTCTGAATTTTTTTGAGATTTTGAGATATTTGGTGTTGCCAGTATCCAGGCTGCTGATTCATATTTTTTCACATTATTTAGAATTCATTTTCATTGAAAAAACGTCTCAATCTCGATAATTTTCAATTCAAAAAAGACAACATAGTGAACAAATTTTGGAATAAATTTGTACTGAAGAAGTGGAAAGTCATTTCTAAAGTGAAATTGTCTTCCACATCTGAATCTAAAGTTAGTTTAAATAATATTTTTAAAAAATATGTTTTAGGGATCTACTATACAAAATTGACTTAGTACTTTCCGTGATATTTTTAAAAACCGATTTCATATCCTAAAAATTAAGTAATAGATTTTAGTGACTTTTATATGCAATTTTCCAAATAACTCAAAAATTAAAACATCCAATTTTCATCGTAATGCGTCATTGAAAAGAGTGAAATCTTGCCTTTCTGACGCACTATTACAAAATATTACATTATTAAATTAAATTACCAACTTAAAAGTTAAGAAAAGAAATTATAAAAAGAATATAAAAACCGTTCGGTTCAAATATCTTGATGAAGACTGATTCCTGGAGACTTACTTTTGTGGTTCGTTGAAATGCTGATTTTTTTATTGATATATTATAATTGTAATTATAATAGAAAAAACGTAAACGTAGACGGTGCAAATGTGAATCTAAAAAATAAAGTAGAAACAGTTTTTGAATGGTAGGAATTTTGGCTCTAGTTAGAAGCAAAAATCTAGTTAGAATCGTTCACAAGTCAGTCGTTATGACAAGTATAAAATGATAACATTTTTCGTAATTTTATATTTACAATTTGTGTTTATTTGCGCCGAGAATAATAATACTAATAATGAATACTTCCACATAGATGATCCTTTTGTCAGTGGCCACACTTCCAGAATTGGTCAATTTCCGTTTATTGCAGCTTACCAACTACAATCATCCTCATACAAAATTGATTTTTGTGGAGGTTCTTTACTCAATGAGCAATGGGTACTAACAGCAGCTCATTGTCTTATAAAGTGAAACTCTGTTTAACAATTACATATAAATCTCACGTGTGTGATTCTAGTGCAAAAAGATTGAAAATTCAATTTGGAATACACTACATAAATGAAGACACTGTCAAAAAAATGACTCGAATTAGTGAGAAGATTATCTTACATCCAGATTACGACAAGGGCCATAAGATAACCAACGACCTCGCTCTTATATATCTAAAGAATAAAGTTAGATTCACTGGTAAACGTTGTAAAAATATCAATTAGATATCATGTCATTTTTCGCAGACTGCATTAAACCGATAGCGTTACCAACAGAATCAATTCCAACCAATAAAAAAACTAAACAAACATTTATTGGCATTCGTTGGGGTGAAATGGACACCGGTACAATTTTTAACATTTTTAAACTTATAAATTTAAGATACTTTCTAGGTCTTGACTACCCAACGAAGGAGTTAAAATATGTTTTCCTCGGCGCAACTAAATGCAAACACAAGTTTTCTTACTATCTTCAGAACACTATTGTTTGTGTAACTGGAAAGAGAAACCATCGAATTTGTCAGGTACATTTGTGCAGAATTAAGTTGGTTTATTTACTATTATTTTAGGATAACAGTGGTGTACCACTAGTTCAGATGACTGCAAAGAGAAAACCAATCTTGGTGGGTATATCAAGCTTTAGTAGTAAAAAAAAATGCAGAACTAGAGAGCCTTTGATTTATACAAAAATTTTCGAACATAAAGAATGGATCGACAATGTTATTATGAATAAAATAGTAACAATCAATGCGGTGTCAACTCGGGAACCGAGTTGGTGTTCGATTATAATTTCTTCGTTTCTTATGCTAACAAATATACTTGCGAGTAGATAAAAAAAAATCTTACATGCTTAAAAAATGTTAATTTATGAATTTTTGTAACACTTTGTTTTTAGACAGTAATGAAAATAAAGACATTTTAGTCGATCACGAGAATTATTTGTACTTTCTCACAAGTTTGTGGCGGATTTTTCTTAAATCTAAACATAAGCGTGGTTAATCTCTTAATCTCTTAATCTCTAAAGGGTTACCTTCACTATTAATTAAGAAATGCATTTAGTTTAGCCCAACGCTTTGTAATTGTAAGTAAAAAAAAAGACAATTTGCCCATCTGTTGGTTTGATAGTTCGTTGATGTAAAAATTGATGAGTTGTGGTCACAGTTGACGAAAACATCAATTGCTGAGTCCATTTCATTTAATTTGGAAAAGTGTAAAGATGACTCTGAGAGTTATTCAAATCAAAGTTGTGTTAGTATAAAGGGTTAAAATGAGAGCTATACATTAAGAGTAGGAACAGTTTATGAAATTGTAACTCTACACAAAAATGGTTTTGCTCAGTAATTAACGCTTTCTTATTCTGACAAAAATGCCATTCTTGTCTTTGATAAATCATCGACCGCAATTTTTATTAGAAACATTAGAAACTGTATATGTACTCAAGATTGCCGATTTGAAGACACAAGGTTTGATTATAAATCTTCTAGTATTAGTTAGACGACACTCATAGAAATAGTTTTAGGGTAATTAATGGCAATAAATGCCTCTCCTGACAAAGAATTTAAGTTCTTTCAATCCCTTTTTGGGTCTGGAGTTTTTCAATGTTATTCAAATCGTACAGTACAAAACTTGACCCAACTACCATCTCTATACAATATTTTAAGTAAAAAGTTTAGTAATTATAATCTTGTCAAAACAAATAAATAAAATAACTTTGTTCCTCTATTTCCACTAGTAATACGTTTTTTATTTAGTAAGAAAAAGATTTTAAAATTATATGATAATTTTGGTGGATGCGCCGGGTTGTGCGTATAAAAATATTAATTTTCTTCTTTTCAGGTATTGTAGTTTTAAAATTTTCAGTTAGACTCAGTCATCATGACAAACATAAAATGACAACTTTTTTCCTGATCTTAAATTTGCATTTCGTTCTTCTGTGGGCCAACAAAAGCGTAGATTGGCATATTATTGGTGGCGTAAAATCACGTATTAGCGATGGCAAACGTTCCCATATTGAACAATTTCCATTTATTGTCGCTTGCTACATTCACTCATTCCGAAGAGTTAGTTTTTGTGGAGGTTCTTTAATCAGCAATCAATGGATACTAACAGCGGCTCATTGTGTCAAAAAGTAACTTTTCGTGTAAATATTTCAAATACAATAATTTATGATTTTAGAGCAAAAAAAGTTACCGTTTACTTAGGAACAGATAATTTGTTGTGGAAAGACAGTGGAGAAACAAGAACTAGTCGCAGCATAATTTCACACCCAAAATTCATATTAAATTGGATTCTCAACGATATCGCTCTTATTTTTCTACAAAAGATTGTTACATTTACTGGTAAAGTTAATATAAAAGTGTCAAACAAGTCTATGCCAACGAGTTCTTTACTGCAGATAACATTAAACCTATTGCATTACCGATCCAATCAGTTGGCCCCAATGAGACAACCATTGCTTTGGGTTGGGGATCAGTAAAAAACGGTAAAATTTTCAAATTGTTTATTATTATTCTTAAAATAAAAAACTTTAGGTCAGCGTTTACCATCAAACGCGTTGAGCCATGTACAACTAACAACACTTTCCAATTCTGTTTGTAGCAGAACTTATGGAAAAACCATAACAAAAAATATAGTTTGTGCAGTTGGAAAAAGAAAACAAGGAATTTGTCAGGTAAATTAATGCAGCGTTTAGCTTGTTTTTACCATTTTTGAAGGGCGATAGTGGTGGAGCGCTAGTTCAAATTTCTGCAGAGGGTAAAATGGTCGTAGTGGGTATATCATCATTCAAAAAAAAAGGATGTGAAGTTATAGCCCCTTCGGGTTTTACAAGAACTTTTGAATATTTAAAATGGATCGAAGAGGTAATGAACTCGACGATATCAAGGATGTCCTTTCAGGAACCGACTTGGTTATCGGTGGTAGCTTTTTTGTTCATAATAATTTTTGTTTTGTAAAAAATTATTTTCTTGGTGTAAAAATGTCGTTTCTATTGCCGCTCATCGTTTAAAATGTTTCTTTAAAATACATGAATGGTCAAAAAATATATTTAAAAAAACTAACTTCACACTATACATAAAATATAAAAAAAAAATTATTCATTTTTTAGTGCGTACAATAATTACTTTGAACAATGAACATATAATAGAAAAATACTCAAGACAAGCATTAGAAACGCCGGGTTAAGTAAAAGTTTTTCCCGCTAATTTCACACTATTCACGCTCACAAACATTTTTATCGGTTAAAACAGGCTTCATGTCAACGCACTGTCAGTTGTCAAACTACTGTCAACTTGACATTGCCAAACAAACTTGTGTCGTGCGGATATTTTCATTATCTGGACAAACGAATTGTTATTATTATGTTATTTAAACAGTAATAACCGTCAGTTTGATTGTTTAAATAGGCGTGCATTTGAAAAAAAGGACACCAAAATTCTATTTTAATTTCATAGAGAAAGTGTGTAAACAAGTGCTTGAGATTTCTCTTTCGTGGTAAAAATGGGGGACGACGGTTCTTGGAGGACACCAGCCTTCAGGCAAAGCGTAGTCTCAAAAATGTGAGTAACTATTTAAATAATACATTTTCTCAGAAATGTTTGTTTAGTGAAGAGGCAATACGTCAATCGGGAATGAACACTTCGCGCAATAGTTTAGAAATGGAAAATCATGTATTTCAAAAGGCTAAAACTAAAGAAGAGTACTTGGGATATGTAGCTAGATTAATCCTCCACGTTCGTGAAATGAGTAAGTTTATTTTAGCATCTAATCAATGTTTCTAATGTTTAAATAAATAGATTCGAAAAAGGGGGCCGGAATGGGGGTACCTGGAGCAGCTCAAGGAGCGCCTGGAGTCCCAGATCCAATAAATGCTCTACAAACATTGGCTATCCAAGGTACTAGAAATCCTCTCATGACAATGGGTGGTCAACAACAAGGCCCAATGGGGGGCCAACAACAAATCACAGCAACAAATTTGTTGCAAAATTTGAATCGCGGTCCTGGCCAAAACATGAACAACATGCAAGGTATGCAACCACGCCCTAACATGGGCATGGGACCTAATGGTGGGCCAATTCCAAATCAAATGGGTAATCAGATGGGACAGATGAACGCCCAAATGCCAAACCAAATGGTTAATCAATTAGGTGGACAAATGCCTAATAATGGTATGAACCAAATGCCTAATCAAATGGGCAACCAGTTACAAGGACCTGTTCAAAATCAAATGGGAAATCAAATGACAAATCAATTACCAGGACAAGTTCAAATGGGACCTATGCAAAACGCGATTAATGGCCCAATGAGCAATCAAATGTCCAACCAAATGTTAAGTCAGATCCAAGCTAACAAACCTGGAGGAATGATGATGGCTGCTCCTAATACAGGTTTCCCCAGAAATCCGACTCCAAATACGTTTTTAAAGCGGAGTCCATCTCCATCTGTTCAATCACCAGCTAGTTTAAGTGGACCACCACCAAGCAACCAAATGGTGGCATCACCTGCTTTAGCACCATCTCCAGGCGCTCAAATGGGAATATTGGGCGCTGGACCTCCAAGATCAGTGGGAATGGTACCCAGTCCTGGAAGTTCTTTAAACACACCTGGACAACCCAATCAAAGTCCCATGGGAATGCAAGATGAGCAAGCATACCGCGAAAAAGTTAGACAGTTGAGCAAATACATAGAACCGTTAAGAAAAATGATTGCTAGAATGGGAAATGATGGTGAACGTAAGTATAAACTTAATCTTAGTGTGCTGATTATTTCTTATAATTGTAGATGTGGAGAAACTGAGCAAAATGAAGAAGTTGTTGGAAATCTTATCAAACCCACAACAGAGAATGCCTTTGGAAACTTTAAAAAAATGTGAAGTTGTCTTGGAAAAACAGGGCTTTAAGAGAGGAGATGGGAGCGTCCCAGCGTCAACCAGCGCTCATTTACCGAGCAGGGAGCACCATGTCTTTAATCCACTGCTTGAAGCTGTCAGCAACAATTTGCAGAGTTCTGTCATCAACCACACACTTCATAGAACTTTTGGCCCAACTTTGGAAGCCCTATTTGGCCCAGAAATAAAGTAAGAAGATGTTCTTTAAAACAGGCAAAATTTGTAATTCTATTCTATTTCTAGATTGGTACCCCCATTAAAAAAGATAAAAATTGAGGAACCAACCAGCGACATCCCCGATGTCCTCCAAGGCGAAATCGCCAGACTCGACCAACGCTTCAAAGTTTCTTTAGATCCAAACCAACAGCCCGGCTCCAAATCAATTCAACTGACTTGCTGGTTAGATGATAAGCAATTGCCGTGTGTACCACCAATTTCCTTGGTTGTTCCTGAAGACTATCCAAAATCAGCTCCCAGTTGTCACATGGCTGCACATGAATACAATGCTACTCAATTTTTATCAGCCGTCCAAACAGCTCTCTTGGCGCGCGTTAAAAAATTACCGAAATATTTTTCAGTCTCGCAGTTGTTGGATACTTGGGAAATGAGTGTAAGGCAGGCCTCAGCTCCTAAGAGTGTTCCAGTATTTCCCACTACGATCTTAATGGGGCTGTGAGGTGAATTCTTAATGGATCTGATATTAAATTTATTTGATTTCAGTACCGTATTTATAAAAATTTTAGAATACTTTTTGCAGTCTCCTGTTATAATATAGGCCCGGATTGGGATGTAAACTTTCGTCTTCTTAAATTATAAAGGACCAATAATTAATTAAATGTCGCATATTAATGGAATTTTGAAAAATAAATTGGTTTCAATTCAAAATTGTTGTTTTAATTGTTGCATCATGTTGGCAATCCTGTTAAAAATTGTTGTCAATGTCAAATATTAACCAATAATATTCCACAAAAGTGACACTAGTCTGAGTCATTTATAAATTTAACGAACAATTTTATTATTAACGTGTTTTTAGTTTTTTACCATGTGAAAGTGATAATTTTGTGGAAAAATACAAGTCTACCTATTTCCAAAGTTGCAGTCTTCAAACTATTTACTCTAACCTCACTTTTCTCGTTATTGGACTTTCTCCTCTAAAACAAAATGTTCAGTGCAAAGAAAAGCGCAAAGCCAAAGCGGGATCACACTGGAAAGAACTTGTCACAGGTATTTTTATTAAATTCTGTCATATAATAGTATTTATCGTTGTTTCTGTAGTACGGCTTGTTTGATGTACCCTCTGATTTAAACTTTGATGGGGGTGTTAACGATGAGATGGACGATGGCGGTGATAGCGATTTGGAGGCAGAACTTGCGGCGTTAACAGGGGGTGGCGGCACTAAACCAAAAGCCCCTGCCAGACAGCCAGTACCTCAGGCAGAACTAGACTCTATGGTTGCTGCAAGTATGAAGGACATTCCTTCTGATGAAGAGTTGTCAGGAGATGATGATGACCCTGACTTGTTGAATGAACTGAGCAACATAACAGGTATATTGTCTGTGGGAAAAAATTGTTATGCATGAGACAAAAAAATGAAATTTTTCATGATAAATACCAAACTTGATAAACATGATATCACATGATTGTGTTACAAATTTATCATTTTATCTAAATGAAAATATTTGCATTGCTTAAGAAGAATAGAACACTACCATAAACTACAATTATATATTTCTAATCACCTTGTTAGCCTACTCATATTACCAAATTAATTTTTTTAATTCTTTAAATTAGATCTTCATTGATTGATTTTTCTTATTGGTCTATTAATTTTTTTCGTTTCAAAGGTGAAGAAGTTGCAAACAATGAGCAACCTGAAGAATCCCCGCCAAAATCCCCAGCATCCTCAGGCGACACTTTGAAAGTCTTGAACGAAAGACTAAAATTGTACGAGGAAGCCGAGAAGAATGCAAAAACAGCAGGTGAATCCAGTCGGGCGCGAAGGTTTACCAGAGGCATAAAAACACTAAAAGATCTGATAAAACAAGCAAATGCTGGTAGATCAATTAACGATGACGATATACCCCCAGAAGTAACCACAGGTGTTAGAAAACCAGCTACTGACTCAAACGACGGATCTTCGCCGCCTCAACCAACAAGAGCAGCTCCTGAGATTCCTGCAGAACCAACACCACAGCCTGAGCCTGAGTCACCTGCTGAAGTGTCTCCTCCGCCGCCTCACGTCGATACTCAGCTAGTGAGCATGTTGGTTACTCGTAAAGATCAATACAAAATCGCCGCTTTGAAAGCAAAGAAATCCGGAGACAACGCATCTGCTCTTAGCTACATTAAAATAGCGAAGCAGTTTGAAGCAGTCATTGCTGCAGCTCAGAGTGGCCAACCTGTTGATGTAAGTAAAATGCCTGAGCCACCGCGAGATCCGACTGACAAAGTAGAGGAAAGTCAAGTGCAACAAAGCGGCAATAACGAAGCAGAAGAAGAGGAAGAAGAAGAAACGCTGATAACAGCGACGTCACTTCTGGAAGCTCTCGAGCAAAGATTGGGAGTTTATAAGAAGCAGGAAGACAGTGCGAAAGAGCAAGGCAATGCTAGTAAAGCTAGACGAATGGGACGAATTGTTAAACAGTTTGAACAAGCTATCAAAGCTCATAAAGCTGGAAAACCAGTTGCGGTGGATGAACTACCGACACCTCCTGGATATGGGCCTCTTCCTGTTGAAGGAGGCGCGCCGAAACCGGCACCAGCTCCTGTGAAACCCGCGGCGCCTGCTGTTGCGGACAAGCCTAAAACTCCTCCGAAAAGCCAGCCTTCAACTTCGCACTCCACGAGAATAACAGGTAATTAGAGCTGTTATCCTACGCTAATTGTTAAATTTGACGACTAAGCGTGCGTTATTCAATTTGATTCAACTGGGTGTCAGTTTAGTTTGAAAATTATAGTCATCACTGTTATTATTCTGTTGCTTACTTTTTTCAGGCAATCTGGCCCCAAATTCTAGAGCTGAAAAACAACTACAACTTCTTTTGGCAAAGCAAAAACAGTTTAAAGAAGCGGCTCTCAACGCCAAGCGCAAAGGAGAAATTGAACAAGCAAAGGAATATCTTCGTACTGCTAAAGGTTTCGAGCCACTAATCAACGCCTCCAGCTGTGGTCTCCCCGTAGATCTATCCACATTACCAGTTTCTCCAGCGGCGAAGTCTCAACTGGATAACGAGTACTGGTATTAACAATTTCGTTTTCATTTTACGAATTTTTCTTTAAAGGTACGATATTGTAATGGCTGATGAGTGTACAGAAGGCGACAATTCCAACAAGGACGTACTTACAAGACTAGAAACGCAATTGACCAAGCAACTAAAAATGTGTCTGAATACGCGAGATCATCACAAAGCTCTTGGTGATGTCGCTGGAACTAATCGCTTCGAGCGATTAGCGTTAAATGTTACTAAAGATTTAGATCTTGTGAGATTAGCTAAGCGAACTCCTGGAGCCGGCGTGCCCAAGTTCCATTACGAATATAAAGATTTTTCGATTGTGAAGAGTTTCACAGAGCTGGGTGATAACGACTTAGAATTGACTATTGTTAGAGGGATCAGTTACACTTGTAGCAACCCTAAAGATATTGATACGTATGTTAAATTTGATTTCCCGTATCCTCAAGTAAGTTACCAGTGGTTGAAGCGCGTGGTTTAAAATATTCTTGCAGGATGAGCCATATAGTCAAAAAACTACTACAGTGAAAGATACCAACAGTCCAGAATACAACGCTACGTACACTATCCCGATTCAAAGAACTGCCAGAGTTTGTCAGAGGGTTTTTAAAAGACAGTCTGTTAAATTCGAAGTTTACTCCAAAGGGTATGTATAGTCTTCGCATGACAAATCCACTCCCAACCAATGTGAATTTTTGCTTATTGAATGTGCTTCGTTCCTCGTACTCATTCAAAGGCAACCACTTCTGAGCAATTCGAAATTATACGCTTTTAACGTTGCTAATTCAACTTGGTGGTCTAAAAGCATTGACGGCTGAATGATTTTAGCGCCGCGGATCAACATGTGGTTGTTACGCCAATCAAATAAAAACTGACCAACACTTGGCCGTAAAAGCGATTTAGAAAAAAGTGCGATTTACGTTCTGGTTTGTATCATTGAACTCGTTTATTTTTACACGAGAAAAGTTAACGAACTGATCGTAATTCTAGTCTGAAACTATTTGCAATTTAGATTTACTTAATTATTTTTAGAACGGCAGTTTTATATGGTAATGGTGTTCATATGGGCTATACTTACAGTAAATATTACTTGAAATAAACACTTTTTTGTGTGGTTTGGCAGATTTCGTGTCGATAAATCTAATAGAGAATTCGCTGGAGGTTGTATTTTCATGATTTATATTTTCGTCCTTAGGGCAAAACATTGAATTAAACTAAAAGTTTTTAATTTTCAAAGAAAAAAGTGACGAATTGCTAAGATGTTGATTAAATTTTAGACAAGAATGTGTAAAAGTGTCATGTTTTAAAAATTTGTACCGATTTATGAAGTTGAAATTTATATCCTATGAATAATATGCAATTTATGATGTTTCTGAAACTTATCTTTTTTGCAAAATCCAAGAATGATGTTAATCTTACAAAAGTCATTGATGTACTAACGCGTTTGAAATTATGATTACGTAAAACACCTAAAAAGATAAAAAGAGCAGTAAAAAATTCGAAGCTTTTCCGAACTATAGGATGATTGATGAAGTGAAGTACATCTTATAATAATTGAATTTTAATTATTTTCGTTATGACATTTTTAATATTCGAATTCTGACGAAATGCTTCCAAAAATTTCACGCGTGTGAAGGTTAAACTTGCCTCATATTTTGAGTACCTAAAAATTCTGGTACCATTAAAAGACTACGCGGGAATACAAAGTGCGTCTGTAATCAGAACCACTTATGTCGTCATTTTTGGTTGATGCGTTTACAAATTCAAACTAATTTTTTATGTATTTGTATACATGTTATTAACATCCGCAAACTGTTTAGACAAAAATTTCGCGTTTACGCGGATTTATTTTTAATGTCACTTACATCAGCATTCCTAAAAAATCCCAAAAAAAAACGTAATTCTGGCGTCAAAACTTGCTTCGTTTCATCAGTTGCGTGGTAGTTTTTTGCTCAATAACTGGCGACGAGCATTCTCACAAAATTAAACAAAAAAGCGCTCCGAGAATTTTGCCTAAATCATTTACGTCTGCAATTTCTGATTAGTCTAAACGAAAATAGTGCGTTCTGTCCTTTGGCTTTTTCTGTCCTCGTGATCATCCCATCTGCTTGTCTCACGCAATTTCGTTAATTGTTGGTGGTGGGATTAGAATAACAAATTGTTGCTCAAAGTTGAGGGTGCGATGTATGCGTTTTGCTAGCTGCTGGTGCGCTAGCGACATTGCTTGTTGTTTCAGTGGCTTCTTCCGTGGAGACACATTAGTCGGTACTGCCACCGTCAAATTACAACCACTGGAGACTCAGTGCGAACTCCACGATAGTTATGATGTAAGTTCTTCTTCAGCTTCTGAAAAAAAAGTACAATGACTTTTTACAGTTGCTCGAAGGAAGGAAGAAAATTGGAGGTAAACTCGAAGTGCGGATGAGACTCAGACATCCCATAGTCTCCCAACAAGTGGAGCAGCTCCACGAAAAATGGCTTGTTATCGACAGTTAAATTGAGAGCGTATAATACATAGGAAGTCCATTTTATTGTAGCTTTAAGCCAGGATTGCCCTTTATTATAGTGATGCAATTTTTTTTATAAATGAGTACCAGAATGTATGCGCCTTATGGTGGTTTTTAATTAATTGTTAGTCCTTCAAATTAAACCGTATAAGTGCAATTATAAATTGTTTTTTTGTATTTTCTACAGCTTCAGTTTTGCTCGTTTGTGGTCACGTTGTGCTTTAATCAAAGTGTATATTTTATATTATAGAAGAATAAATATGAGAATGACAATGGTGACATATTTGTTTTGACACGTGTATTTCTTTCGACACAAATTTACCAGTGGCGTATCCACGAGGCAGGTCGGACGATTCAAATGGCCCGTTTAACAAATGTGCGTGTATAAATGGCTGCCTACATATCAGTTTTGAAAAGTTTGGACGAATAGTCGGATACCTAATGGTCTTTATTTTTGTGTTTTTCTGTCATTACATCACACCACTTGGGTGGAGTTCTTTGTTTATGTCTTCCGTGGCATTTTCTAGTATGACCTAATTATAAATGGATTTACATCATTCAAAACAGGTAATACTAAGGTAAAAATAGTATAAATATTCTTAGAAAGCATCTGATGTAATGTCTTATATTATTGCTTGTTTTTTGGATGTTATTGTTGAGAAGCCTGTTTTACATTAAACACGATGTTTTCAACCATGACATTTTTCCAAATTGCCGGTTCCAGAAAAGTTGTTTACAAGCAATCAACAGAAAATATTTACCAAACTGAAAAGGAAATTTACAATAAACTATAATAACCTACGCCTCTGGATAATATCGTTATGAGGTTTCGTCCTTCAATGTGCACATTCTTATTGATTGTCAGACCACTCGTGTCTCAACATCTAAGCAAATAGTCTCATCGATCAGAATTGATAAGAGCACGTCAGCTTAAGAATTTTTTATTAAAATGCGGAATAATGCGTTCAACGTGACCTTTGATGGTCGAATTGGACAGAGAAAGTTGTAATCTTTGTTTACGTTTGTTTGGGACGACATCGATGACTACGGGAAATGTGATAATTTTTGAGCAATGGTGTCCAAAGAATTTGTTTATCTCCTGAACGTATCTGTTTTTTGACACTAAGCAAGCATTCAGAAGATTTAGACCGTTATCTGTTTAGCATGACAAAAATGAAAAAGAAAAATGTGGCCCCTAATAAAAATTTCAAGAATCCAACGACCTGGTTCCTGCAATTTGCATTCTACATCTGGCTCATTCACGTTGGTGTAGTAAAATTTTGATAGTAATATAGTTAATGAATATTTATGCAAAATCTCCGAATGAGAGCATTGCTATTTTCGAGGGTGTGCCTGCCCTTGATAAAAAGGGTCATCGCGAACCACTCCTCCTTGATACGCAGGTAAATGCCACTAGCTGCACTACCTCTACACACCTATTATATTTTTAAAATAACATTTCATGATGTAATTCATTACATTATTACATTTCTTGATTTTATTTTATTTTAGTTTGGTGTTGAAACTCTCCTTAATAACATTTAGATGAAGTGGCTGAGCTAATTTTAAGGATTTGAGGTCAATTCGCAAAAGTCATTTGTATGTTTTCACCCAAAACTCGTATTAGCCTCACGTGACAGGTGGAAAATTCGGAGGTCAAACTATAACTGTTAAAGGATGCATTAAGAACTTTGTTTTGGTTACTCCCTCCGAAAATAAACACTACTTCGTAACGCGATATAAATTATTTTCCGCTAATTCCATCCAATGGGTAAAAATAGTAACCAGGAACGCCTGTTTACTGTTTAAGCGGCGGACACGTGCACATTTTCGTTGTTTTTGGTCTTTTGTGCATAAATTTTTTCGTTCGAGTAATGTTAAAAGGAAATGTATTTCCTATGTCAATGACAGGCCTCTAACCTGAGGTACATGTGCATGCATGCATGCAGCTTTGCGTGACGTCAGGAGTACACGCTTTCACTGCATGAAGATGAGCAAAGTTCGTTCTAACCACGGTATGACGCATACAAGGATAACACGCCTCCGTTACTCCAATAATATGCCCAGGATTTCCAAGGCGACGATATGGCGTGTTCTGCTGACGATAACTGATAAAATTCATTGAAAATCGAGATGAATTTATCCCATGGCGTTGGGTCAAAAATGGCGGTTTTTTAAGGATTTGGCAAACGTTTTGTTCCGGTTTTTATAAGACAAACAATGGAATTTTTGTGGTTTTTTCCAAGCATCTTTAAATAGTATAATGAGCGGTTATACCCAGTGATTATGTTTCTGACCTACTACTACTATACAGTAGTACATTAATTGATTTCGTTTATGGTTCTTACCTCGCCCATTTGTAAAAAATCTAATTCTAAATCGCACAAAACACGCATTACTACATAGTGACCTATCGATGTTACGAAACGGAAAATATTGGAAAAAAAACAAGTGATCTTTAGAAACTTGCGCAATCTTCGTTTTTTGCAATGGTGGTAAACAGTAATTATGGTGAAAAAATGCCATTCAATTTACCGTTGATAACCTTAGTATGGCACGTGTAGGCTAATTTTAATTTTGGAAATAATTTCAAAGTTCAAATTCAAATTATGGTGTTAATTTTCAGTTGAAACGTGGACAATCAATTGTAATTCAAATCAATAATAAGTATGATTTTAAGAAACATCATTTTGCAATTCAGAATTGTAAGTTGAACTCGGAAAACAATCTTTGAACTGCTCAGTTGTAATTTCGACTAATTCTTTTTTGGGTTGAAACTGATGCTCACGGAATTCAAAAATTAAAATTGTAAAAAGCGTAAAATTTTCAGATATGTATACCCAAAGGAAGTGAGATAAAATTTTTGAGAAATTGTTTCGATAAAAGCTTTAGTAGTTTTCACAATCTCAAAAGCTGGAGACTTTTATATTTTTATTTTTATTTTAACTGAGAATTTTTTTCTGTTCTTTTTATCTAAAATTTAGGCTCAGAATTAAACTAAAATTTTAACCTGTTTTGTGATTTTAAAATCATTAATAAGCGATGGGCAGAAACAGCTTCCAAAATGTTTTTACCACCTCATTAAAAATCTTGACAATCAATGAAACATTGTTGAAACAGCAATTAACTTGTAATTAAGAACACCTTTAACTTCAAGTTTTAAAATTAGTATTCTCATTATTAATGATATTTTGTTAAAAATAGCACACTAAATAGACCGGAAAGTGTCAAACCTGAACGAAACATTTACATTTGATAAACTTTACTTCTTTGCTTAGAAAACATGACTGATAAAGCGTTATTATTACGTAGCTCGTGTAGTTTGTGTATTTACACGAGACGTTTTCATGAGACTTTATAGTAACAGACAATAACCATTCTTCTTTATCTGAGCACAATTTTCATTATTTTTTAAGCAGATGGAATCTTTTACTTACTTATCTTATTTTTGACTTAAGTAAGGTGTTACTTAAGAGATAAGTCACCACCATGGTTGGTTCTCGTGATCTTATTTTTTTTTTTCGAAATTGCTGTTTGTACCAAGTCCTTCGATTAACTCTTTTACCGCTGATAATCCAAAGCAATTATCAATTATACCGTGATCCTAGGTGTAATGAGATCCTGTTTACACTATGTTGTTTTTAAACAATAAACCAGCGGATAACACTATCGGATTTCAGTTGTGGGAACTCGGAAACTTTTTTTTTTTCGTAATGAAATAAATTTAGATTGAATGCCACGCGCGTTTTGGGAAAACGCCGGTTAAAGTTCATTTGGCACGGGCACTCGCAACTTCGGGAATCCTAAGTTCATTTTTAATACGTGTACCAGTAGTCAGTATGAAACTGCACTTATGTAAGTGTCTGAGTTGTTCCTGCAAACGTTTCCTATGAATTTCAGCCAAAAAGTTCTGTACAAACGCCAGAGCGGATCATGACTATTTTAGCGCAGGAAATTTGTTTTGTGTTTTGGTTGTGCAAGTCTATTGTCTTATTTGCATGACCCACTGAAGCCGAAGTTTCATTTTCTTCAAACAAAATCGTAAAATCGTAAAATACTGTTTTGATCAAACGAGAAATCTGCGCTCAAAATTCTTGCATGATTCCGTTTTGCTGAGGATTTCTTTTTGGATCCAAAACCGATAACATTAAGCCAAAAGTCTCGATAAGAAGAATCAAACTGAACTAAATCCAAACCTTTGGTAAATTCTGATTGAATGCCAATACGTAAGTAAATTTCTAAAAATATAATCCTTCATTGAAGTCTCATTTTAATAAATGACTAATTACAAAATGCAAAGTCCACTTAATGAAATTAAAATTAAAATTAATTTTTACTGCAGAAAATTTCGTTTCTTTTGTGGTTTATCCACCTTCCAAAAATCTTTTAATACCCACCATTCCAGAAAGCACTCGGTGGAAGCGTGAAAACGTGCGTCAATTGCGTTAAATTAGCCACGAATATTTTTTCCAAATTCGCTTCGAACTAAATCGCAGTTCTAATTTTAGTCCGAAACCTAAA
This sequence comes from Gnatocerus cornutus, assembly GCA_029298725.1. Taxonomy (NCBI): domain Eukaryota; kingdom Metazoa; phylum Arthropoda; class Insecta; order Coleoptera; family Tenebrionidae; genus Gnatocerus; species Gnatocerus cornutus. Next base: position 13,298,275 of record CM055513.1, read on the forward strand.
AAATTATTAACTCGCACAATTGAATCACGTGTCAGGAACATGCAGACTGTTGCCATCTGCAAATTACAAGGATTTCAGACGATGTGTTATTGTTTTTCATCGTTAATTGTGAGTATCACTGAGGACACTGTATTAAAAAACATGGATTGACGTAAAATGGGATTTTTTTAAGGTGGAGGAGGATATTTACCGTAACTGTATTGATTTTGTATAATTTAGTGTGCAGAATCGTTTCGCACATAAAAGGCAAACAACGTAACAATATCAGGATGTCCGTATTATAGGTGATATTTTTTAACAAATAAGACCTTGAGCGGAATTAGCGGTATATTGTAGGACTTGGGATTTGGATTGTCCTCAAGTTATTTTTGTTTATACGAAGATTAAACGTGGAAGGAAAGCAAAGTGTAGCGAAGCTTTAAACAAAGCGCTCAAGGCGATTCAAAAAGGATACAATCAAAATAGAGTTTTTTGATTTTGCCTATGTTGCAACGGATTTTAATGGGAGACACACACACTAAAACTGTGATCGACATGCTGAAATTTATCGACTTAAAACAGGACATCTTCATCGTTTATTATGGGATCTAAATTTAGTTGAATTTATTTTGCTTCAAAAGTTTGTAACTGTTTACCTGTTGAAGAATGTTCTTTATGTGATCGGTTTTGATTTTATATCATTTCTGTTTTGAAACTTTTATTTTTAAGTTATCGAATGGTGAATTGGAATCAATATGAAACGTTTTTAAAAAGGTTGTTTTAAAGTTTATACATTTCTGGGAGTTTTTTCTTTCAGATTTAACATTTAGATGAAATTTTTTAGAATTATTAGATATCTACGAATTTTCCGACTTCTTCCAATTTTACGTACATATTTCTGTAATTAGAAAATTCTTTGTTATCTTGTAATTTACATCTCCCTTGAATCCTGTATACAATTTTTTTTTCTTTTTTTTTTTTACTGTAGATTCTTTGGGTATTTATAATCCTTAATTATGGATCGTTTTAAATTTGATCTTTCAAGAAACATGGTGAAAGTACCATGAGTCAAGAACAGCGGGATTCACTGAAAATTACTAAATGGTCTGGTCAACACATGTTTGTCATGATTCAGAATATGCAATTTATTTATAAATATGAAAGCAACATAGGTACCTATCATTCAAATTTTGCAAAATATTATTATTTATGTAGTAAGCAACAAATCAACCACAAAATAAAATTAAAATGCCTGCCTGGGTGCATAGTTTAACGTTCTACTCACGTCATTCTTATGAATTTAAAATGCAATTAGGAGTATTTGTTTATTTTTGTTTACTTTTCTTGGTAATCTTTAAAAATATTTCTACATATTGTTAACCACTAAAAGATTTTTAAATGGTTAAACCAATTATTAGTTTTAAATTTTCCGAATGCGATAATTTTATTAGTCATATTTTTTCTATCCATCATCCAGTACTTACGCACAGCTGCACTTTTTGGATTTTGGTCAAAATTTTAGTGGCCAAGTTAAAATAATTCATCCGTGCTTCGTTAATTTAATGAAAAATACATAAGATAATATGTAAGAGCACAAAATTAGAAAGTTTTACTCACTTGTCTTGGAAAATTTTAACAGACGCATAAGATGTGTATTTAATTAGAATTTTCCAATCGATTTTAAACACGTGTTTTAACCTGTCCCTCATTGTTAATTTAGTCATACGATTAACTCTAAAGATGTAACAATGCGTAATTGACTGTAAATATTAGCGAACAATTTACACGTGTATGCTCTTTTTATTAGGGATTCAAAAAACAACGCGATTAACACCTATCAAAACACATGTCAATAAACAATGTTTAAAAATACATCGAAAGCAACGTTTTCATTAGGTATACGTTTATAAATTAAGTCGACAGATTTGAATCAAACCTCATTTCGTATGTGCAAAATATTGAATTTTAAGTGGATAAACAAGAATCACCATGAACATTTAACAAACAACTTATTCATTTAGTGGTCTGTTAAAAACTAATGATGGATTAACCTGTTTTATACAGGTGACTCCCTTTATAACGAAGGTATGTATAATGAGGCACTTGGGAATAATTTTCTTAGAAATACCTGAGTATAGTTGTTAATCCCACTGTCCACAACATAAATAATTACCCAGTTCATATTTATCCATCTATTAGCTTATGCATACGTGACAATCCATTACGGCTCTTTGTTTTCGTGTCTCTATTAATAGACTAAAAATCATAAAGCAGATAAAGGTTAAAAACAGCAATTTATTATCATCTGCATTCACTTGTTTTTCGCGTGATATGCTCCCAGCCCCCAATATCTGATGTTTTATTGGATATCATGAATGGTTTAATCAAATGGGAATTGGTGTAACCGAGTGCGTGAGAAATTTGCTCCTACAGCCATGTCCTCGTATTTATCAAAACAATCGAACTTTATATTGTGACTTACCACGTACTACTTAATGTATTGTTGCGCAAATTTCGTATAAAACGTGTGTAGGATGCGTGATCAGAGCTTTATCTACACGAGGATATGTGAATCATTTTTTGGATTGGCGACGTATTACTGAAGTTACAGGAAGTGAATGGGAAATTCTACTTTCTAAATGTGTTGAACTGTTATTCAGAGTTCATATTATTCAGAGGTGCAAATTTATCAATTATGCATTGCTAATTTAAGAAGATTAGTTGGGATTATATGACCCATTTTTATTTTTAAGCCTGTTTTTTCGATTAGAAGATTAGATTAGATTACGATCAGTTAAATCAATATACCAACATAAATAAAATAACTTCCAATTTTCCAGATAACGAGCAAATATTTGGTTAGTAATTTGCTTTTGATATTTTTCTGAACGTGGGAGAACGTAGTTCAATTTTCTCGAGATTAAACTGCCACGACCGGCTTTTACTTATAAGTGAGTCCAAAGACTTGATCTATCTAATATTTGATCAAACACTGATCATCTTTGTGGATCGTGATCAGCTGGTTTCTAAGTAAGAATTACGTTCAGATTTTTTGTGATAAAAGTTTTACAAGTTTTCCTCTTTACAATTTTGCAAAATGCTAGACTTAATGCACGACTAAAAAACTGTAATTTTCCCTAATATCATTCATAGCTGTAGAATAAAAACTATCAAAATTACATATTTTGTCAAAAGATGATGACAATTTTTGCTTGGTCTTGAAAATGAAAATTTCTAAAATTTGAGTCTTTCCCTCTACATTTTCGCAATTCGGTAGAGTTAATAAACGATTCAAAAATAGTAACTTCCCGAAATTTCATGGCTTTGGCACTTAAATTATCGAAATTAGGAAGTTTAGCAAAAGTTGGCGGTATTTTCTGCTTAGTTTACAAAAATAAAAAATTCTAAAATTTGAGTCTTTTGCTCTAGAATTTTAGAATTTGGTCGACATAATAAACGACTTGAAAATAGTAACTTCCCGAAATTTCATAGCCGTGGGACTTCAATTATCAAAATCACGAATTTTAGTAATTTTTTTTTAAAACTGGAAATTTTTTTCACTAAAAATGAAAATTTCTAAAATTTGAGTTTCTTGCTATACAATTTTGGAATTTGGTAGAAATAAGAAACGACTTGAAAATAGTAACTTCCCCGAAATTATACGGCTGTGGCCTGTGGCACTTAATTTATCAAAATTACGAATTTTAACAAAAAATGTGAATTATTGTTATATAGCTTGTCTTAAATATGAAAATTTCTAAAATTTGAGTCTTTCGCTTTACAATTTTGCAATTTGCTAGAGTTAAATCCACGACTCAAAAATTATAACCTTCCGAAATTTCGTAACTGTAGCACAAAAATTTTCAATATTACGAATTTTACCAAAATATGTCGGCATTTTTGTTTGGTTTACAAAATTAAAATTTTTAAAATTTGGGTCTTCCGCTCTACAATTTCGCAACCGATAAATTATTCCCTTGCATCCTTGAACATTCGTGCATTTCGTGCATTCATTTGACATGCACTTGAAATAACTTCTCTTATCGCCCGATCTATAAAATTTCCCTCAACTCCTACAAGAAAAGAAACCTCTAAGAAGGAGGAAGTGTTGAAAACATGTTTATGCTATGTCTCCACGAAGCTCTATTTCTGAAGCAGGTTATACAGAGTTGGAAACATTTACATTAGAAAAACAAGGCTGAGGATTCGTACTCAATTGAGCAACATCGGAGGTGTGATAAAATTTTCCTCCACAATTTATCCACGTGCGATTTTACTTACAAAGTCAAAACTAAGTAAACGATATCTATCTACCTTGAATGAACTTTTGTGATTGTCGACTTGCAATTTAAATATTGTGCAATAATTAATTATACGAACCATTCTGTCAATAGTGGATACGACCATGTGCACTTAATTTGCAAGGGCAAAACTGGTAGACGAACTCTTGGAAGTGGATATCAAAACCAGTTTTACTTAAAACAGTACAATTATCTAAAGCGTTTTTCCAGAGAAAATTAGCTTAACGGTGCATCTTACATGGGTTTGTTGCCACGTATGGTCTTTATTTCATGTCCACTGAGTTATTACTTCATTTTGGTACAAAGAAAACCAGTTTTGTATTAAAAAAGTTATTATATTTTCTCTTTATGGAGAGATTTAAAAGACTCACAATTTGTTACAAATAGCATAGGTACATAATACGTGAGCTGTAATACATAAGTGTTAGCTACTCTCTAAAATAAATAATATAAAAAAAAATCACAGATAACATTGTAATATGTCTACCTAAAATTGACAATCGATTTATGAAGAAATGGAATGTACATATTTACAATGAGAAAATCAGTTCACTCTTGTGCAGTTTGCCTACTGTGCTTGAGCTTAATCGAGAAGCGAAATCTATGCAGCTCCTGCAAGTGCAGGTTGCAGAGGTCTCAACAAAGGTACAAGACTGATCCTTTGGGGTTGGATCCCAGACCTTTCTTTGGTGTGCCTCTTTACATGTTTCGCCAAATGATCGGATCTCATGAACCCTCTTTGGCAAACACTGCACTTGAACTTCTTTTCTCCAGTATGAGTCCTTTTATGCCTCGACAACTCATCAGAGCGCGAAAACCTCCTCTCACAATCTTCCCACTCGCACTTGTAGGGCTTCTCTCCCGTGTGCTTCCTACTGTGAGCCTTCAAATGGGAAGACTTGAAATAATTCTTGTTGCAACCCTTGAAAGTGCACTCATACACACGGCGACGAGCCGGTGGAGGCGGCGGTTGCGTGGGCGGCGGAGTTAGCAAAACCAACTGTGCGTTGATGAGGGTAGTAGTGCCGTCAGCGGAAACAAAAAAGGCTTGCGGCGACTGTGTGGGGGCGAATTTGGGGGCGATGGCGGGAAAGACGACTTTGGGTTGAGGCTTCGGCATCTCTTTCCCGGTGTCTTTACTGTTTACGTAGACTTCTTCTTTGCGAGTACCCATTTTGAACTTCAAACTTTTGACGATGTTGTATTCGCATGGTTCTGAAGGAACTGGGCTTCGGGTGCAAGAGCCATCTTTGTTAGCCCGCATTATCACTGAGAAGTTGCGGGGTTGCTCTGGCGGGGGAGTGTGGCTCAAGAAGTGGCGAGCCAACTCAGTTTCGTTTCTACAGAAACGCTTCTTTGGGGGGTATTCTATTTCTTCACTTTCGGAGTCTGATGGCTGGGGGGTGAGGAGAATTGGGGAGGCACGCTTCCTTTCCAAAGCTGCCCGGACTGCCTGAAGAGACGATTCTTCGTCGGACATCTAAAATAAAAAAAAAACATCAGTCAAATTGTTTTTAAAGGAGAGGGTTAAATAATATGTTGATTATGGGACACTTTCTAAATACCAATAAGAGTAGAAAAAGGGTCAAGTGGGTTACTATGGGTTGTATTGCGTACGGAAAATTAAAAAAAAATTGTAATTGAAACTTACATTTTTCAAGGGAGGCGTGCTTGGGGGCGACAGCAAATGTGTAACTTCGTTCATCATCTTGACCAAAAGCACTGTCTCTAACAAACTGCTTCGTTGTAGTGGTCACATTAAAATGAATCTCTGTGTCGAAGCGTTTCGTGATGTTATTGCTCTGGCATGAGCTTTTGGGGTGTGTTTGGCGCTGAACAGCTAAACGAGCCAATGAGAAGCGGGGGCTCGTCGTTTTCAGCCAATCAACGTGAAGTGATCATGCAGCCAGAGCGTGATCCCTAGCGTGACGTTCACGTGCTACCCGGCTGATATCCGCGGCCACGGCCGTGATGTTTACGTCATGAAAGCGTGTCTCACGGTGTTCTACGTCACAGGCAAGCCCCAGTGTGTCTTGCGTTGGAGATCGATGACAACATTGCGCTCGGACGCGCTATTTTAAAAGTCCGGGCAACGGAATTGCAGCGGTTTTTGAAAGGGTTTGAGGGCTATTTAGGGACGATTTTGATGGGAAAATTGCTGTAAATGGAAATCCAATATAAATATTTACAGAAGGATTTACGTCAGTGGTTCTTAACCTTTTGCATATCGGTGATTTGTTTTTGAAAAATTAGTTGATATATGGGTTTTTATCATTCATGAAAACTCATAAAATGTTTGCTATTGTAATTGACGTTGTAGTAAGCTTTGCCATGCTAAAGGTCGAGTTTGGTTAAATAATTCTGTTTTTTTGTTAGAATTATTTATTAATAGTTGGTAAAATTTCGATTTGTCGGTGCCAAACATACCAGAATAATAAGTCTCATTTAAACTTCCAAATGTGTACTTGTTTCTTGACCAGCAAACAATAAAAAAACTATTCAAGCTCTTCAAGAATTGTTTTCTTTGCGAAAACAATAAAAATAGTTAAATTGTTGTACAGTTAAGATGGTGGTTTTTCAAGATTTTTAAAAGGTACATGTTCAACTCAGCATAACTCAGTAATTGTTATTTAGAAATTGACACTTTAGTCTATTGAGGGACAATTCATTTCGTAATCCATTTATGTCAAGAAATGTGTAGATAATTAAAAAATAAAACCAAATTAATTGACTTTGGCAAGTGACTACAGAACAAAGCCCCAAGTCGCAAATATACGTAGCAGCAAAATGTTTAGAGAGGGCTTTGCTGGAAGTACCTAATAAAAAAGTATATTCTAAAACGAGTTTTAAAAGCGTCTATATTAAAACACGAGTCTAGGAGTCCAGGTTCTCAATTAAATTCATTTTTTACATGTTTCTACGCTTAACATAGTCCAAACACTCCCAGGTGTAAGTTTTATGGAAAAAGTTTTTTTTTATCTCTACAAACGGTACTCCAAATAGGTTTTACTATTTTTCAATAAAAATATAAACAAAATAATAAAAATGTACCTACTTAGTTTGGTTTACTGTACATGGCAGTGAACTGGAAACATAATTTAGATAGTACATGCTCATATCAACAATTTGTGGTGATTGATAATGATAACTCATCCAAGAACCAATGATACTAATGGTCTTTATTTATTTATGTCTTTGTGTGATAGAAGGAATACTTACATAACTGTTATTAGGTCTGACTCATATTTTTTTCTGATTATTTTTACACGTGCATGTTGATTGAATTTTTTTTTGTTTTTGTGGTATGTATTGTGCATATTGTTAATGCATTTTCCAGGTATTTTCTTATTGCAAACTCAAGTACAACAAGTAACGTTCTCTCCGAAAATGTCAACAAATTCTTGTGCTGAAATATTTTTTTTCTTTTTTAAAGACTTGCATTTGTTGTAATAAAGCAGAATTGTTAAGAACGCGAAATTTGATATAAAGTAAAACTGTTGAAGTCGACACTAAAATATACAAATTGCAGTTTCTACAAAACTGTTTACTCAAAACAAAAAAATTTCTTGCTCCACAAAATTTAAAATGACCCCTCAGGTGTTTTGGACAGCTAATTCGCATAAATTACGTCACAAGCCTTCCAGAAGTGTGCCACTAGGTTTTCCACCTGTTATTAGAACACAAAGGAAAAATACACAGGATTTAGTTACCCACGCCAAATTCCTGGTTTTACGTTCGATGCTAGGTATTTTGGGACCAAGGAGCGATTGCAAATAATTTATTATTGATTGTTGTTACTTATCGAATTTTTATGATGTTTGCAAGAAACAATGAAGCGATGGTCAAATACCATGACGATTTTATTTTAATGGGCGTGTTGGCGGACACAATTCGGGGTCACCTGGGAACAACGACGCATCAATGTTGTGTCTTCAGACCTTGAGGAGATTCGACTTCCAATAATGTGAAATTTCAATAAAAGTAATTCTTTCGATACGGTGTTTATTGCCGATTTATATTTAGGTTTTATTCTAAGCTATTTTTGTAAATTGGAGCATTCAATAAAATTATGGATTTTATCGGTCACACACTCATCAGTTATTTTAGTAATAGGTACATATTTACCTACTACAAATTGTACATTTTTTAATAAAACCTTCCTAAATCCTAAAAGGTATCTAATTGCTTGTTTGTTATTCGTACTCCGGTAACGGGTACAAGGTGAAATACTTTTGTAAATAACGGAAAGTACCAATTTTTGAATGTTCCTAGTCATTCCTTTTAAAATGTTCTATTGTTACTCCTTGGCTACACTTGTAGTTTCAGGTTATTGCAAGGAAAGTTGCGTAAAATAAAGAACGTACCTTGTTTTGAACATTGTCAACAATCATCCAACTTTCTCGTTTCTGTTTATATCACATTTCAAGACCCAGTTCACACCCATTTTTTGGGTACCTACCCACAATGATTTTCTTTTATAATTTAGCCACTGTTATCTAAAAAATGAGTCCTAACACAGTTTTAGAAACCTCTCATAGTTTTTAATCAATGTCACTATTTTTATTAATTAATTTTCTTATTTCCCTGGCCTCAAATTCGCTATTGTTCTGTGAATTTACATTTTCCTTTTACTTTCATAGTAATTATTTCAGACTTTTGTCATTAGAATTTCAAATTTTGGGATCAAAGTACAACAAACAGGGTTATAAAGTCATGGACACGTAATTTCTGGGGATCTCGGTACAAAAATCACTTCGATGTTGTGAAAAATTTACATTCGTTGTTATTTTGCGTAATGTGTGAACAATAAACAAAACCAATCGATCGTTGATCTTTGTACTGTTGTGGTAAAAATTGTTATTGTGTTTGAACATAAGTTCGAATTAATTTGGGTCGTTTGAAATGAATAAGATTTTTATTAGCAAGATTTCTAAAAGTATATTTCTAAATTTGGGCTTTACTCTCCAGTCTCTTAAACATTTTGGTTAAATTTTGTAAAAATTCCAATGATGCTGTATGATGATTGTTTTTTGTTTGTATGTACTGTTTTTTTTTGTTAAATAATTTATTTTGTTGTCTTTAGCAATTAACAATGTAATATTGCAAAAAGTCGAAATAAATGCAGGAACTTGGGACCTTTTAATTTCAATTAGACCTTTGATGAATAGTTTGAATAGTATTGAAACAAAGTCCATAATTTGATTTACAGACTACGTAGAACAACTGGGTAAATATGGGTAAGGCCAAAATGCGAATGAGTAACGACTTTATAAATGAATTAGATTCTAGACACGAGGCAAAATTTAAATTGTGAGTTGAAGAAATACTAGTTGAGTATGAAGTTGGAGGCGGACACGTACCGCCATCTCTTAACATATAAACGGATTGTGTCAGGTTTCTGTACACCGTATAGAAACGATTATGTTGTTTATAGTTTTTCTGAAAGATGTCATTAATATACAAACTTCCAAGGTTGGTACCACTATTTGAATTCTAAAAGTCAGTTCTACCAACCTTTTGGGTATTTACGTTGTAAGCTAACTTCACTTTGTCTCATCGAAAATGTCTTAAAATAATTACTATAGTTATCATGAGTTCACTGTCAAATTTAAGATTAAGAATACCGAAGTCCTCATTCAAATTGATCTTCAAATTGTTAAAATACAAATTACATAGTTTTATAAACAATAAATCAATCTACATTCAAATGCATATCAAAAATAAAACAATGGGATATACTACTTTATTATCTTCTCGCTGGACGAACATCTTCGTTCCTCTGTGACAAAACTGGCTTCCATAATCTTGGTCAAGTCGGTGTCGTGGAATCTGTCCTAGGTAACTCTTCTGTACATTGTGATCTATGTTTCTAGTCTTTTCTCCAACCGCGAAAGAATCCTCGAAAGCTTTTTTGCAATGGGCAGGTCATCATATCCCCAGTCAATCGCATTACATTTGTAAGAATCACAAAAGTTAAAATGTATCTATGTATCTTTAAAATCCTATTCTTACTAAGTACAAACACTCTGTATATTGAACTGTTTTGTTAACACTTACGAAGTGAAAAAATGGACAATCAAACGTCTAACGTTTTTTTGAATTGAAACCTCTTCAAAGTGTCTAAAAATGAATATATGGTAGAACTTTACCTTTCAAGAATTTTTCACAGAACAGCACTCTGTAGCACAAATTTTCGAAATGACCGTCTTTATCAAAAGTCGAAACACAACTAACTCCAATAAAGAGATTAATAGGTAATTTCATAATTGCTTATTTCACCACTTTTTCTTGAGCGAACAAAAAATTATTTGGTGGCGCGCTATTGCAATAACAAAGGTAATAAATAATGACTTTTCACAAGGTCGAGTTCCAAAATAAATCTAAATATCAGACCAATTTGTAGACAAGACTGATTTTGCAAATTTTCAAGTGGTCATATTTGATAATTTAAAATTATTTCAAAGATAGGGCCGTGATCATATAAATGTACATACAAAGTTTGAAAATTTTTATTTTGATAAGGTAGCAACAATAGCGCAAGAAAAGCGATGGCGGAAACTGAATCTTTCATAGCTCCGAAAATTTGTAGCATTGAAAATTCCGGAATAAATATCCACTAAAACAGATTTACATTTTTATTTATACGGATTTAATACACGACTGAAAAGTAGTAGCAGTAACGTTCTCAAATTAATCGATTGATCACTGAAAAATAGTTTCTAATGTGGCCAAACAAAAAATTTTCACCAATTTTGCAAAACCTGCAAAACCTGCAAAACCTGCCTTCTGCAAGAGGTTTACTCGTATTTTAGTTCATAGTGTATCCCTAGAAACTTAAATTTCCAACGAAAATAAAGTGACAATTTTGCATCCAAAATGTCAACGCCGCTTCCAACATGGGTGCGAATAAGAAGAATCCTGCTGTGCCAAATGGAGCAAACCGAGGCCGAAATCCACAAATGCACCCTTCCATCAACCGGTTCAAACAGTTTTCTTCCACCTCTGTCGCCCTATACATCCTCGGTAAGAAGACTAAGGCGCGCCTTTCGGAAGATCACTTTAATCTCCGAGTACAACCCCCAGAGCTACGAATATTTTCGGAGTAAAGCAGAAATTTTACGGGTGCGACAAAATCACGTTCTGAGCGACTCTTGGATTATCCACCCTTTTAGTAATTTTCGAGCATACTATGAGATGTGGATGGCGCTAATTTGGCTGGTGGTGCTGTTCTATATGCCGGCTCAAGCTGCTTTTAATTTTTTTGACAAATCGAAGTATAATCTTCTGAGTGAAAATTTTGAGAAGAAAAATTATGTTGATTATGTTGGATTTTGTTTACGGCTTATATGTCTTTTTGATATTGTTATGAATTTCTTTACTGGATATTGCGTGAAGAAGAAGCGAAAAGTGGTTATGAAGCCGTTGAAGATCAGTAAAAATTATATATTAAGTATTTACTTCATCACGGATTTGCTGGCTTCTCTTCCGTTGGATACGATTATAGACTCTTATGTCATGCATAGAAGTGTGGATTGCTTGGGATTTTTGAGGATTATAAGGTTGCCAACTTTGTACTTTTACGTGACGCGCACTTTGGAAATTTTTGGAATCAATCTCTCAGCTTCCGTTCTTGTTAAGCATATTATAGTGCACTATTTGGTGTTTCATTGGTTTGCTTGCATCCAATACCTTATCCCCCAAATTCGCTTTTTTCTGTATGGAGAAATTATCGCCGAATCTTGGGTGGAAAGAACGGATCTCCCGGCATTAGACCTGCAAACTAGATACCTCACCTGCCTCTACCGAGCAATTGGAACGATATTTTGCATTACATTTGAAGAAGCAGCAATTGAAGCTTGGGAAGAAAAATTCGTCGCGATTCTAAGTTTTATTTTTGGAAAAGTCTACATGTTTTATCTCACCGTCCTCATTTTAAACTACCTTCTGGCACAAAGGTCCTTAGAAACGAAATACTTCGAGACCATCAGTCAAGTCCAAGCGTATATGAGCCAGAAACAACTTCCCATTTCTATGCAGCTGAGACTTCTCCAGTTTTACGACTACAAATACAACAAGAGATTCTTTAAAGAACGCGGTATCTCTGGTTTATTATCCGATAAACTGAGGGGCGAGATAAACCTGAGTATATGCAGCAAACTCGTGCAGAATGTAGAATTATTATCACACTTACCACAATCACTTCTGGAGCAAGTGGTTCTTAATCTAAAACCGGAGATATATCTAGCTAATGATATTATCATCAAAGCTGGATCTGTGGGTGATTGTATGTACTTTTTGGCTAGTGGTACTGTAGGTGTTTGGACACCGTCAGGCAAAGAAGTGTGTCATTTACAAGATGGAGCGTATTTTGGTGAAATCACTTTAGTATTCAAAGATAAAAGAAGAACTGCTAATATTGTAGCTGTAGAAATTTGCGAAGTTTATAAGTTGGACAGGAGGATTTTTAAGAATTGTTTTAAGACGAGTAGTAGTCTCTACAAGATGCTTGAAGAAGTGGCTAAAGACAGAATGGTTATCACCCAAACATTTGAGGATGTTCATGCTAAATCATTTATGGAAATGTCACATCAATTACAGCATCATATTTGATTGTTTTATTGTTCAGTTTAATGTTTTTAATTTATTATTGTAATATTCCATAGACATTTTTATAAATAAAATTTTGTTTACAAGGAGCGTAAAGTTGCTTCGGTTTTCCTTTTTTAGTTGGTTGTATCTTTCATACCGGTTGAATAATGTGTTGCCTACCTAACAGTCATGTTTTGGAATTGAAATCTGAAATGTTTCTATTACAGTTGCGGCCAAAATAAAGTGGACAAGTCTTAGACCACATGTTTTCAAAAATTGAACTGTGTAAATCAGGTTTTTAAAGTAGGCATCATGATAATTATTATAGGCTAAACAATGATATTAATAAAACAAAAGAAAAAATTGACATTGATGAATGGTTGCAGTTGTAGACTAGTACAGTGGTTTGCATCGCAATCTATAAAACACTTGTAAGTCAATAATTTTTAGATATCTAGTGTTGGTAGTTCTGATAACGTCCTATTAGTAGTTCAACAGTTTAATTTTTGGCCTGGATTAGAATGTCGTTCAAGAGCTGTATTACTTTTATTTTGGCCGTCACAGTTTTTCGTAACTATTTACTTCTTATATTTCTTCTAAGAATTTTTGTTGTTTAAGAAATATTCAAAATAAATCTACTAGGCGATTACACTGAAACCTCCTAAATGTGTGCTGTAGTTCAACGCAATTCCAGTAAATTTATTAACACCTTTTACCAGATTCTGCCTATAAATCCCAGCAATATTTTACTCAAAGTAGCCAGATTTTAGGTTAGATGGGGAAAGTAAGTAGATATTCCACAAGTGTGTGAAGGAATTGAATGCGAAACGCTTGAGAAGTTTAATTTCATTTCCCAGTAAAATATTTTTTATGTTTATTTATGTACAGATATTTAATAGAAAAATCTATGAAGGTTATCTGGTAAAATCTACAAACAAATACATATATCGGTTGCAATATTTAGGTTCAATAAATAAGCTTCGAAAAAAATCAAGGCTTTCCATTTAAATTGATTATGCCAGATATTATAATAATATTTACTTATCTACTTATCTAACTTTGGGGGAAAAGTCGGATTATTATCGTGTGCTAGATATTTAAATTACCATATTTTCATCAGTTTATTCACATATCGTACTATTTTATTCTATTTATTAGTAATAAACAAGAATTGTAAAAATAGAAATAAATGTATAAACGTCATGTTGTCTATGATATTTATTTAAGTGCTTTTTATAAACGTGTACAATATTAATTATTTTTTGATAATTTTAATAATTATTGTTTTTGCAAAAAAAAACGACCATTACTGTTAATTTTGATCCAAACAACAGGTAAACAGAACAATGACTCATGGTATATGGTACTCGTTTTACGCAGAATTTCCAAATTCGTGCTCAAAATATACGGTACGACAACAAATAACTGAGCTATGGTTATGGGTTAGTTTCGGATGTCAGGTTTTTATTTTTGAATTTTTTTGAAAAAAAAACGACTAAAAAGATGAAAAAATGTAATGGGATTATTGGGGCTCATTTTCTGCAGAATTTCACAATAAATCCAAAACTGTAATAATTTTTTCCCTAAATCCACAAATAACTGAATTAGCATAAAAGCAATTGAAATTTTGGGTAGTAGCTAGAGGGGAAGAATTTTAAAGCTCTGGAACATTTGGTGCTGCATATCTCCGGAGTTACGACAGATAAAAATATGTGGTTTTTGCCATCGTTTTTCTCGTATTTTGTTTGTATTGCTAAGAATTTGTATTTACCGGAATTTTGAAAAAAAAAATCAACTAAAACTATGTAAACTTCGGTCGAGGTTTCGATTATTTTTGGAACAATCTAATTAGGGTACTCATTTTACGCAGAATTTTAGGCAGATTTGGAATTCTCTGCTCAAAATATAACTCACGACAACAAATACGTGAGTGATGGTTCAATTTCGGATATTTGGTTTTTATTTTGGGAGTTTTAGTGCTCAGTACCTCGGAAATCTACATTGTTTTACATTGTTCTAATTTTTACTGTCGTGCTGCACACAAGTTTTAATAACACGTATTTAAAATAACACATTTATTTTATCATTTTTGTTTGCCAAGAAGAAAAATAAATAAAATCACTACCTAGATACAATCAAAATTTGACTGCTTTGATGATGGTTTATCACATCACTTATCAGCATGCGATGAACTTTGCAATTGCAATGGTGCAATGTGTTAAAAAATAACGATTAAAACACGTGGTGATAATTGATAAAATACGATAACTCCAATCAAAGTAATTAGACACTGTTTTTACTAAATCTTCGATTCTTTTTTGTCTTTGCGTATTACACCTACATGGTTGATTATGTAAAGAAAGACAATTAAATGTTCAAATGTATGTATGTTGTTCGAGATAAATAAATAAATTGTCAATTAAAAAGCAAGTTGAACAATTATTGACGCAATTGTAAAAGGAAATTCATTCGACACTTTTGTGAAAGCCAACTTTGACCTGAAATCTCATGATTTACCCGTTTCTATTGAATAAAACAACATTTACAATTACCTTATCAAAATCCGTTTATTAGCTATTTTGTTTAGAAAAACCAGTCATGAAAAACCCCGAAATAAAATCATATGCTGTTTAAACTCCCAGTAGTGCGTAAGCATGTTTCATCGAACTTCTGACTCATGACCGGTATCGATATCAATGCTTTTCTATTGCGCGCCGATAAAGCAAAAGAAAAGAACAAATGCTTGTAAAACTTTGAATTGATAAGAACTTTGTTGTCGTCTGATAACCAGCGAAGAATACACAAGAGCGCACACACCAAGTATTACTGAGTGTGCGCGCGAAAGCAACAATCAACAAACTTCAGTGAGTCACTCGCCAGTCGTTCCGAAACGTTGTGTGAGGGTGTTCTGTTGGTGCGTTGTCCGAAGAACACACGTGAACAACTGTCAAATTGTCCAAAACATAACCTCTACAATGCAAAAATCTGGCGCGATTATTATTTATAGTCGATTCGAATTGTTGAACTGTTGATTCTCTTTTTTGTTCTGTTTGTTGCTTTGTTAGTGTCCAAGTGCTTTTGTGTTTTTTTTGTGCTTTTATTTTTACCATGTTCGTGCCATGTGACTTTTGGCTTTAACTGGCGCTTTCGGGGAATTACCAACGATGTCCAGACGAAAGCAGAGCAACCCTAAGCCTCTCAAAAGTAGGTGCCAAAGTTGTGTGTTTCATAATTGTTGCTGACATCCACTGTTTTGTTTGTGTCGTATTGATAAGACGATAATGTGCTCGTTATTATTACCCAACAAAAGAATCAAAGTCAACAATTATTGTTCGATTCATTTTTAATTACCATGGGACCATTGGTACCATGGCCGGTTTTTTATCAGTTTCAGACTTGGGGTTTATACCCTGAGATGTAACTGAAAAGATAATCTTTTTTAGTGTTGGTCTGCTGAAACGGGCGCGCCTACCTGTCAAACATTTTCAGATCAATGTGATTGGAATGATTCATTAATTTTTATCAGTCTGTAGTTTGTTAATGCCTCATGTTATAGTTATTTGCAAAACTGTGCGCGTATTGCAAGGTGTGTATCGGATAAAATAATACGATTCTTTTCGAACGTGATTTATGCTTTTACTGCTCAGCTAATCCTGCTGCTATCGTTCCTGCGTTCCTTTAACTCTCGGATTTGGGAACTACGATGCTGTTAAATTGTAATCTTATTTCAAAACCGATAAAGAAATATTTTTGTCTCGTTTGTCAATAAATAAGAGATATCATTTAGTATTTTTATTTTGTTCTTGGTATTTATGGTGTTTTTGACTCGTCTGATGTCGATAAGCAGCGACGAAGTGATAAGCATTCGATTGGATTCGAAAATGATCCAGGAAGTCGTTTTATGCTGCCATACACAAAGCTACATGTCATCTCATTATCCACTCGGAGGACGGTCATATTTTATTAAAACTTGTATCATAGATTGTATCAGTACCTTTGACCTCGTTTACCTAATTGCGATGGACAATGGAGTGAAAGTCGACAGTTTGTCAGTGCACATATGCAGATCATTCATCTAATCATTGGGATATGATCGGCAAAACTAACTATAATCTGCGTCGGTTAATACCTGCAAGGGACAGTATTCCGCCCAGTTATCGTTTCGCAATTTGTATTGTAAAGTGTTAAACGCTGTTCAGCACCTATTAAATAGTTTCACATCCATTCTATTGTTCCTTCACACACCTGCGACAAAGCAGCCAGTGGTGGAAGTGTGGGCTTACTAAGCTTGTCCATTCGATGTAAATTTCCAACCATTATAATTTGATAGTTTTGAAGATGTAACGCCTCCGGTATTAACTATGTCGTTCCTGTTGTTAATTCCGTTTTTCCTGTTATCGACATTTTTCTACTACGACCTGTTATTACGTTATTGAATTTTCGTATTGAACCGGTAATTATCGCTTTGATAACTAATCTTTATGCAAAGCACCCAGACGAAATTATTACTTTTCGAATAGATACTTGTTTAAAGAGGTCTTGCTTGATTTTAGGTTAGGGATAAATATAATTACTGGAATTTTTTGATTGGATCCAAATGCCGGGTGTTTTTTCATTCATCCGGTTCATACAGTGTATCTATATTTAGTCGATATCAAAGTACAAAGCTCAATTGATTAGGATCTACAAATAATAAAGCCGTGGGTGCAAGACATGAATGTCGACAGTGCTCAATTTCTGATTATAATTTACTAAATTAAACATTACGCATTTTTCATTGTGGGAATTTTCTTGATAACGATTCGTAATAAAACCACAACAAAAACAGATTTTGTTGTCTTTGCTGCATTTATCAATTGAATATTGTTATTCTATTAAATGGGTATCTTTTCTTTCTTATCTAATAATGATCTGTTGACATATTCTATCTTATTTTCTTCTGATAAACGGGTCAACGATAATTTTTTCTGAAGCCGTTTTGTGGACAAAAATTGAACTTTTTACTTCTTGTGGTTCATTGCACCGGCGATGAGGAAACAAATGTGACGTTGAATTCAAACTATTTTATTTGCCTTAGCTCGATTTTTATGAACTCGAACTTTACAATAATAAAATAATTTAAGAAAATATTTTTATTGTTCAAAAGTTGAGCTAGTGTTATTTATTTTTTTAAATTTTGTGCATTATTAATACATATGTTTGTTTTTTAAATTTATATAAAAATTATCTAATTTGCTTTACATATTATTTTTAAATTTGTATTAGAAATTTTGGAATACAAAAATCAAAATTACACTTAAAAGTAGTAAAAGTAGAGCCTAGAACATTTTTTATGAAATTCGGCAAACAAGATTGCTAATTTTAGAGAATTTAAAGTAAAAGTTTAGGATACATAATAGTTTCAATAAGTTAAATTTGAAGATTGAAAGTTATGGAGCTGGAATTAAAAAAATTAGCCGTGATATTGCCCATTTAAGAAAATTTAAAGAATTTGACTTTTTGTAAAAACGAAAAAAAATTATTTTTATGAAATCCTTATTAACATAGACATGGATAAAATTTTGAAATTATAGAATATTTGAGTTTTGCAGAAACGAAAATTTTCAACGATATTATTGGCATAACTCTGGTGTCTTTCGTTTTTTTTTAAATTTGGCACAATTAAAATTTTTTTTATTAAAGCGGCAAAAATTCAAAATAATATACCGCAGGGTCTGGTTTTCAAAAGCAAAATTAAATTGTTAATTTATATTAAATAAATATTAAATTATAAATAAATAAATTGTATATAAAATATAAATTGTACTCAGGGCCGGTTTACCCTACAATTTAATTTAAATGAAGTTAATTTTGCAACTAATTTGACGATTGCTGACATTTGATTGGCGGAAAAAGGGTCACATGCCACTTATAACATAGCCATAACATTTAGATGATTTTGTCTGGAATATTTGTAGCAATTTCTATAGTAAAAAAAATGTTTACGAAGACGAGTTCAGTGCGTAAAAATATTGGCAAGTTTAAAAAAAAATATTTCTTTTATAAATAATTTATGTGACATTTTTTGTGCAGCTACTAAGAGCTTTTTAAGGCTTTTTTTGAAGGTGTCATAGATATCTCTCCCGGAGTCTCATTTTTATAAAAAAATTGCAGTCTGCACTTGTCTCCGCGAATGTACTATAGAATCCAGGGAAATTTTTTTTTTTGTAGTTTATTGCCATCGACGTTGTGAAAAGTTGTAGGTGTTTCTAATAACAGTAATTTCTAAAATTACCATTTTTATAGCTTCACCAATAAATTTAACTATCAAATTTCCTGTAGAAAAAGGCTCAATTCTAAATTGTTTTAAATAAAGGTAGGTAAGTATTTAATTTTTGCTTACTGTTGATGATAACTATAAATAAAATAATAGAAATTGAGTTAGAAACGAGTGTTTTAAAACTTAATAAGCCTAGCATTTGATGATTAGTTGTTGGATAATTCAGGTGTTGAACGTAGGCCAACCGGTTTAAATTGGCATATTTTCCAAAGCCCACGCAAAATTGTCAAATCTTCATTAATTGTTAATAAGCGAACGTGATTTTATCAGGAATCTGAACGGATTTCAGGATTGTTAATTATTACCGAGTTCAGCGACCCGTTCGATGTGTAGATCACTGTAACACCATGTGATATGAGTGATTACAAATGATAATTATTATTATTTTCTTGGCCTCGAACTGCCACTGCTGCTACTGCTGATAATTTAGATTTAAATCTTCCATTAAGATTTCTCATTATGTTCTGATATAACAGGCCTTTATTCATGTGTCAATTTTACATGTCATCCTGTTTAAATAAACAAGTTTTCTATCGAAATGAAGACAAACCGTCCAAATGAAGTGAAAGCTTACCTTACATCACTGTACCACCCTCAGCGTTGTCTTGCGTCATATGACTGGCATGTATTGTTAATTTTTTTTCCCGCCGTCTCCACCTCATTATCCATCTATCCCTGTGTACATAAAGGCGAGATATATCACGGATATATCAAGCTTTTCCATTAATTTCACGGTTGAGTCCATTATTCGAGCATTAAGTGTTGGAATATCAAGTCGGTAGACGAAGTCATATATCAGCCATGTGACATTGCATTTTACACGCTGTATTATATGGTAGTAATTGTTTTCACAACGTTGCGTTTACTTTCGTTATCTGTGCGGAAAAAGATATCAACGATACGAAATGCACACGTACAGACATTGTTTGCATCTCTTTTGAGTACTTTGCTTTACATTCGGATGCGCTAATAACACACAACATCATCGGATTTGTTTCCACGTCAAGAAAACACCCTCATCAACGACTCTACTGAATATACAATGCTGTGCTTTTACTTATTAATCTTACCTTGCGTGAGAAGTGTTATTAATTGGAAGAGTTTCTACGTTTGTTGTTCCACATGCTTGATTCAGAGACACATTCATACATATTATTATTTATCTACAAAAACATCTCTTCAACATCGAAAAATTTAAATTACAGACAAACAAATGTGTTGGAGTTTTGCTGAACTAGGAAGATATTTGCCACGTCTGCGACATTTACGTATGCGTAGTATCTAAATAAATACGACAGTCGTAACTACAACTTTATCTAAATAACAAAAACCATGCGGAACTGTATAAGTTATATTTTATTGTCCTATTATCACTTAGCGAGTAAATGAAAATTGATGGAAGTCCGGTAAGTATGGAGACTATCTGAAGAATATAATAAATTAAAATGATTAAAAGACTGACTAATAATGTGGTAATGAATTGTGCATTGTATAAAATTGCGGTCTCACTTATTTACAAACTTGCAAATTCGCAAGTTAATTTCACAAGTGTCATCACTCCTCTTTCCGCTATATCATCTCTGTGGATATTACTGTACAAATAGCGCAACTGATTTAAATATCCCCGTGCGCCACTGACCCTTCCTTCTCCCCCGATCATTGATAACGAACATAGACCGCAGTGTCGCCGAGGAAAAATATCAAACTTGGTGTTGCCGCCTTTGATTCAAACCGATAAAATTCTTTTAGTGTTCTCTCTGGTTTATTTTTGAAGCCGTATAACAAGGGATTGTTTTGTTCGGTTTTTGGCTCTAGTTCTTCGGAAATTATTTACGAGAAAAATCTCACTGAAGGATCTTGAACGGACGAAAATACTGCGATTCGGTGATTAGAGGTTTATCAGAAGGGGTAGAAATGAGGCTGGTTGTTAGTGTGACAGGCAACAAGTTGTCCTGGCGGCAGCACGACACGCTGCAGGTATTCAGACATGCGTGTTTACATTGCCTACTACATGCTACGAAGAATGTACAGAAACTTACACCTGCTGATGACACCAATTTGTTGGAAATAAAAATCAAGGATTTGAGGAGTGGTAAATGAGCTGGAAGATTCAACTGCTGCTAAAAAGAAGTGTTGAGAATTTTCAATCAGAGAGCCCAATTCCCAAAATTGGGCAATTAATTAGAAGTATTTTTCATATCTAAGAGTTTTTGCATTTTTTGTTATCAAATCCTCGTAACTTCTAGAAGTTAAATCCACTCAGTTACTTATTATCATAACGCAATATAGGTATGTAATTAATTAAAAAATCGCATCAATTTAGATTAAAATAAGTGGAGGTAGGTAATTAACTGCATGTTTATTTTTTTTTAATTTAGTCGCAATTAAAGTGGGTTATATTTATTGCGTTACGGTCTGGACTAAGTGCATAGAATCTGCCAAGCTAACGGTAGAATTGCTAATGAAAATGTAGCAATGTAAAATAATCTTCGCAATAAAATGTATGATTTGAATAAAAAAATAAGAAATTTGCGTCTGCTAATGTTGATACTGATTGATGTGGTAACGTTTTTGTCTTTTTTATTTGTCGATGGTTTTAACTTAACGATACAAAGACCAATTAATTTGGACGTCAGTTATATTTCTCGCACCGGACGTCTAAAGCCGCCTTTATTTCCGTCCAAGCTGACGTTTGAACTTCAAGTCTGAGATGTTGATTTCGACCGAAAGTTTGGCGAATAGCTCAAAAATACAAGTTAAAATGATAATAAAGCCTCATTTACATTCTTTTTGAACACATTCCAAAGTGCTCTAGCTGTTCCTCTCATAAAAAATATAATGACATAGATGATAATTTTTATAAAACATCAAAAGCTGTGCTTTTGTACTCATTTGGTGTATTTTTTGTATTTTTCAAGTTTCTAAATTTTCTACATCTAGATGTTACAGGATTTGTTACATGTTTAGATGCTTTAAGTTATTTGAAATGATTTGCTGCAATATTTTTGATTTATGTATTCATATTTCTTATTTTTTTAATAATTATTTGACATTTTTCAATTTTTTTTTAAGTTCCAACTCATTTTGTTTATTGATCAATACTTCAAATTTTCTAAAAATTAAAAGCTTCTTGTCTCATCTTGGAAATACAGACAGATTATAGCCTTTGGGATTTATGGTCAGGATGTACGTAGTGAAAGCTTAATATCAGTCCCAAAAGAACTGGGCCGCGGAATGTGAAGCTTTCCAAGAAACGCGTTTAAATACCTGCTTAAAGAAAAATGACCATTAGCTTTTGAAACTAGCTATTTCCCCTGGCAAAGTTAAAAACTGTTATTAAACCGTTGCATAAAATTGAAATAGACGAGCGGAACCGAGAACCGATTAGCAGGACTAATGAAACGTCTGTTGCGCCAAGCAGCAGACGTTTCTAGTGTTTATTGCGTTACGCTTTCAATACGTCGCTAATCTTCCTCAGAGTCTCCAGAGCCAACCGGTTAGATATCTGCAAGAGCTGAACGAAATTTCAAAATAAGTGTCCCATTTGATGTCGATAAGCAAGTCTCCTGTTGTAGTCTCGGCAAGAAACACAATCTGTTATAAAGCCTTACATGATATATAACACGCCGTTACTGAGAAATAGTTAAGATCAGGATCAGCAGGACTGCAGTGAAGAACAGGTTTGTGGTGGAGGAGAGAATTACGTTTCGCAATGGGCTCGTTTTGTACCGTTTAGTGTGGTATAGAAGGATGTCGAGATAGACTCTAATAATTGCTGAGCAAATATTTTTATTGTTTCAATGCATCGCTATCTGCTAAAATCGAGGTTTTCCTATCATCCCATATGATGCAGGAGGCGGGTTACTTACAGGTCGTGCTCAAAGGGCGGAGCTCTCACTTCATGAACGTGCGTCTTGTTAACTTTCTGATTTATTACCAGATTCGTACCCTGTTACGTCTAATTTAGTAATAGCGCTCTGTATGTACCAGCAACAGTTTGTTTTCGTCCTCGCTGATGATCGCCTTAATTGACTATCTTAGGATACGGTTGTAATTAATGGCGAGACGACCGTTTCAATTCCGCATTGGGCTGTTTCGTGCTGAACCGTTTTATCTGTTGTGAAAAGGGGAGCGCCCAAACCCATTAAAATCTGGATACGTGGAACTTAAAGGTGCTAGTGATAGATAGACACATGGAGATGTTATCGAGACTTGGTCATGCAAAGAAATATAATGGTCACATATAGATGCTTTATTGTTATTGGTTTCTGCACCCATTTTAAAAGTTCTAAAACTCTATCCAATAACATAAAATTGCTTCGCTGCAACTGGGACGTAAAACTGATTCAATCTTTAAATGAACGATCTGGAATGATAATACTTATTTAAAATAGAAACAAGGTTACAAATAATATCGTTGGCGCACACTAATTTTAAAATGTTCTGTCGTAATGTAGTCGAAATATTTTTGTTTTCATGTAAAAACTTCTTTGAATAGTTTGAATTTTTTTGACTCTTATCTTTACGAATATTTCAATGATAACTGAGCTCAAAAACAAAGAAGATAAAACATTTTTTTGGAATACTTCCATTAAACTTTGAAATTTTAATGTAAAAGCTCGATTTCTGGCACACAATGTCTTGGAATTTTACGTTTACTCAAATTAATATTCTTGTATTTCTAAAATTAGCGAAAATACGAAGTATAAAAATAATATTGCAAATTTTTAGTTCGTCCTAAAATTAGAAATTAAAAAAAATGTTTTTGGTTCTAAAATTTTGGAATTTTGGTTAAGTTAACATATATGTCAAAAGTAGTAATTCCTCCAAATTTCATTTTTGTATTTCTAAAATTAGCAAAAATACGAAATTTTATCTAAAATATTGGATTTTTTGTTCGTCCTCAAATAAAAAATGTTTAAAAAAATTGTTTTTGATCTTAAAATTTTGGAAATTGGCGCAATTTAAAAGTGTGACAAAAGTAGACAAATTTCAATCTCGTACTTTTTACATTAACGAAATTACGCAAAGCAATCTAAAATAAGGGAAATTTTTGGTTCGCTCTGAAAACAAAAATTTCTAAAAAATTTGTTTCTACTCCTCAAATTTTGAAATTTAGCATAGTTAATAAGCGTGTCAGAGGTAGTAATGTCTCCAAATTCTATTCTTGTATTTATAAAATTGGTGAAAATACGATTTTTTTTAGAATTTTGGATTTTTAATCAATTTAATCAATTCTAATTCGAATTTTTTTAGATAATTTTCTATATTTTATAATATCTTTTCTACAAACTTAAGATTTTGATTGTGATTTTAATTTTGAATTTCTAAAAAATTGTTAGGCCCCAATGCGTAAAAGTTACATTAAAGTGCGTAAAAGTGAAACTCAAAACATTGTCAGAACAGTCACTTGAAGTCTTTATCATCAAATTTTGAATTTTGCTGCGATTGTAGAAAAAATCTTTGTTTTTACTTGTGCCAAATGGATGTCTAGTGCTTAAAATACTATGATTTCGCGACTTCTTGTAAAAACAACTATTAAACTTTCTTGGATTTTTGATTCTTTTGAAGTAATTTTTCTAAAATAAGCTTTGTCATGCTCGTACTGGAAGATGTGGACAGAAGACCATCCAAAGTCTATCGATTGTTGGCAAAACCGAGTGGATAATATTCCTCATTTTCCATGGGTAATTTCAGGAAAGCAAAACGCATGAATGCAAACTGCTCGACACTGAAACAAGCATTTTGCGTTGTGAAATGTAGTGAAAAGAGTAACCCGTCCCTTTAGCTTCCCGACTGTATTCTCTTAACGTCGATAACATAGATAAGTCATGACGCTTTATGGACGTTTTCCCCACCTTTTTTTTATCAATATGTATCTCACGTTCGATAGAGTTGGCATCCGCCCACGCGAGATATCAGGGTATATATCATCATGTATTTATATAATGTCCGCCGGGCTGCGAAGGGGGTCAGGTTCTGCAAAATGTAGATAGAATGTGATACATCTTTGGGTTACACTCGGCGATTTATGGAAGAATCCAAGTGCTCAATAAGCTGGAACTAAATGGATATATGAAAGTTATCAAGTTTTATGTCGAAAGCGCTATCGCGGTGTTTGGTTTGGCCCACAATAGATTTTTTCGGGCTTTTGTGTTAAGTAAATGACGATACTCGCACGGTAATTTATTTGAGTTATCAGCGGATCTGAAGGTTCACTTTAAATAATCCTGATAAGTGATCTGTGGAGTGGCGGGTATAGTTCGTCATCCTTTATTTGGGCATCAACCGTGGGCACTGTATCAGTAGAAGAGTCCTTTCTGGAAATTAACTTATCTGATGACTTTTGAACAATTTATATTTTAACATCTCGTGGAAGACATAAATAAAGCATCTATTGCGTCCTTTCTAAGATTACGCCAAAACCTGAATTCTTACTTGGCAATATTAATTTAGATTTTTATCGAGGTACCATTAATTCATCATGATTATTTTTTCTTTTTTATCTCTAACTTTACGACGCGCGGTGGGAGGATCCACCCACGCCTATTTTAGATTACTTATTGTGATGGTGATTAGATATCTGTTTATTTTGTATTTTATTTTTGGCCTGGCCGGAGCGGTTGTAATTATGAATATTCTAGATAACGAAGCGATATTTCAAAGCGATTAGCTCAATTCCATGCGATTAAAAAACCGATGAAAACCATTCCTGATATCACACCATAAATATTCCAAAACTCTGGATTTTACCATTTTACCATAAAGACTGATACATATTCATCTCCTTAATTATAGTTTTATGTTGACGAAAAAGCGCGATTAGAGATCAGATAAACAGGAAAATGCGACCGATGACGATGGCGCAAAAGGTCTTCCGGTTAAACCAGATCGCATTTTTTTAAATCGACACTTAATTGATTAGAACAGCTCCGAAACTGTCACTGATTATTTGCCAATTAAACTGATTAGAAGGAAGAGCAGACTCGAGTTATCTTAAACGCAAATGATCCGTCCTTCGGTGGAGCTTTTTGAGATATAATTAAAGGCTTGTTCTTGGGTAGTGCGCTAATGGTGACGCCATGTTTTGAAAATTGCGGTCACCCGTCATCCGATATATTCCAAGATTAGATTTTGCGGTAGATGGGCGTGTCGTTTATTATTACAAATAAGGAACGAATGCGATAATAAGAAAGATAAAATCGAATATGCTAAATTGTCCGTTGGATCTCTACACTCGAAGTTTCAGACCATTACTTATGCATTAATTTAATTGTTTTTTCGTTTAATTTATCCCCGTAAAAGAACAATTCCCGACAAATTTTCCTTCGCGACTAATTAGCGAGAAATTGTGTGCAAGGGGCTCGGCAATCGGCTGAGATGGATGGGGACAAATCGACGATAGGCGATATTTTACCACGCAACGTTTTGTTTTTATCCCTTTGATCTGACTAATCTACAACATAGCGGTGAATAATAACAACCGCTGGTTAACGAATGCATTCAACGTGTCCAGTTAACATAACAAACATTCCACTAAATCCTTGGAGTGTCGCAGAGGCCGTGATTACTTTATAAGCTTGAAATCATATATCACCGCAGCCACTACAAATTATTTCCTTCGTTTCCCCGCAATACAAGAGTTCTAGAGCCGACCCTTGTATCGTGTCATTGTTGTTCCCGAGTTGTTCTTGTGGGCGTGTTGCACACATCGCCGAAGATTACCTCGACTTGTTTAGATTGTTGCTTTCAATGTCTACCAACTGACAGCGAACATATCGCAGGACTCGTTACTTTACTAATAAGGATATTTCGAGGAGAGTCGAACATTGGTGTCGGGTTAATCGGACATCACAGGAAAACCATGTCCTAAGTTGTTGCATAGATCTCAATTTTTAAGAACTTTCTACTTGAAGGCGCTGTCGAACAAGATAAACATGACTTGGACTTGATAACGCAAAATTATACAAAGTTTCCAGCTGTACTGAAGCCGCCTGTGCTTTTCAATTTTAATACATAATTGTAAAGACTTTCTCCAGCAAGTAAAAATCCGTATCTCTTTTTGCAATTCATCATATTTGGTAGTGTAAGGTCGATTGCTTAATTTTGTAGGTAATTAAATTCTCTTGTAGGGTAAGGTGTGATATTAATCCAGTGGAAAAGTTCCGGCAGTTAAATTGACACAAATTTTAATCTTGTACTCTTTACATTAGCGAAATTACGCAAAGTAGTCAAGGAAATTTTTGGTTCGTCCTGAAAAAATTTTGGAATTTGGTAGAATTAATTAGCGTGACAAAAGTAACAACCCCTTAAAATTCCAATCCTGTACTTTTTACATAAGCGAAATTAAGCAATAAAATAAAGCAAAGTTTTTGAACGTCCTGAAAACAAAAATTTCTAAAACTTTTGTTTTTACTTCTAAAGTTTTAGAATTTGGCAAGTTAATGAACGTGTCAAAAGTAGTATTCCTTCTAATTTTTATTCTTGTACTCTTTAAACTAGCGAAATGTATGTAATGTAACATTATTTTTGGTTTGTTCTGAATTTTTTTTTTAATAATTCTGTTTTTACTTCAAAAATTTTGAAATTTGGCAGAGTAAATAAACGTGTCATAAGTAGTAATGCCTCCAAATTTTATTATATATTGTAATTTTGAGTTCGTTCTCAAACAAAAAAAAATACAAACAATTTTTTTTCTGGTCCTAAAATTTTGAAATTTGGAAGAATTAATTAGTTTGTCAAAAGTAGTAAAGGGTTCAAATTTCAATCTTATTCTTCTTATATTAGTGAAAATACACAAAGTAATTTGAAATATGGAACATTTTTGGTTTGTCCTGAAAACAAAAATTCTAAAAAATCTGTTTCTGGTTAAAAAAATTTGAAATTTGGAAGAGTTAATAAGTGTGTCAAAAGTATTAAAGTGTTCAAATTTCAATCCTATCCTTCTTATATTAACGAAATTACGCAAAGTAATCTAAAATATGGGTCTTTCTAAAAATTCCTTTTCCCATTTAAAAAATTTTAAAATTTGGTAGAAGTAAGAAGCGTGTCAAAAGTAGTAATGTTTCCAAATTTCATTCTTGTATTTCAATTAGCGAAAATACGAATTTTAATTTAGAATATTGGAAATTTTTGATTCGTTCTCAAATAAAAAAAAATCTAAAAATTCTATTACTGGCTCAAAAATAAATGTATCAATAGTAGTAAAGGGTTTAAATTTCACTCCTATTCTCTTTAGATTAATGAAACAACTCATTTTTGGTTCGTCCTGAAAACAAAAATTTCTAAATATTCCTTTTCTGTTTCAAAAATTTTGCCTCCAAACTTCATTCTTGTATTCTTAAAGTTAGCGAAAATACGAATTTTAATTTAGAATATTGGAAATTTTTTGTTCGTTTTCAAATAAAAAAATTCTAAAAAATTTGTTTAATGAGCGTGACAAAAGTGGTAGATAACGCCATGAAATTTTAATCTACTGCTTAAATTCGCAAGATTACTTAAAATAATCTAAAATAATATCTTCGAATTTCGTTTTTGTACTTTGAAAATTTCTAAAATATTTGTTTCTTCAAATTTTATTTGAGATTTCTCATTATTTACATTATAAAGCAAAAGAGAAGAAGCTAGATCCACGAAAAAAGCGAGGTCCATCGACTTCCGCGGGCCATCTGTTCACATTCTAAATTGAATGCCAGCACCATTTCAATTGCTTATTGTCTAATCTTACATCCGAAGCGTTGCATGTGATTTCTCAGATAAAGATTCCAAGCCACAATTTTTCATTTTTGAGTAAAAGATATATCGTTCGAGCAGTTTTTGGCTGCAAGAAAGCAATTCCGTTCTTTCCGCCCGAGCGAATTAAAATTTTGATTTGCTCTCCATCTTTCGCCGTAAATATTAGATCCGGAGCGCGTTAAACGGGCGGCAAATGCAGTAAATCTCTTGGTGAGGATAGGTGATAAATACTGGCCGACAGCTCAGTACAAATCGAGACGCAACTGAATCAGTTAGCAGGTGGTTAGTGGCGTGCAGTATCATCGCTGCTAATGTTGTACGAAGCAGTACGGCGTGTTTTATGGCGATCCGGAGCCGATATATAGGGCCCGGAGCACTGCCGGACCGTGGAAACTGCTGCTTGATACGTCCTCCGGAATATATATAGTGCGGACCGTTATTTACATCAATAGCGAATGGAGGATTTTAGTGGTGATGTCCGCTGGATGGAGGTCGTAATTTTGTTAATTAATTTACGGGAAGTCCTTCCGGACACCTGACAGGTTTTGGTGGATTTGAGATTTAGTTGGTTGTAATGAGATTTCTTATCTTGATTGGTAATTTATGTTTTTTTCGTCTTAATATGGAGCTAAAATGGGAAATTGTGGATTGATGCTTGTTTAGCAAGTCTATCGGCTATTCTTTTAATGGTGCCAGGCTTGGCCCGTCAGAGCTGTATATCACAAGCGGGGCCATCAACATCTGCTCGACTGATTAATGAACGATCTCCCGACTGTGCCTGGAATTAATTTCAGCAAACAAACAGCAATAGATAACCGAAGCATAGAGTTATCGCGCATCCTCGCTAGAAAACGTGAGAATACGCAAATCTGATAAAAATATTGAATACGGCGAGCTGTTCTGGCTATCCCCGACCCCCCGGCTGTTTGCCCGAGATCGCACCTGATAAACTGAGGTGCGCCAGACACGACCAACTATAGCCAATACCCAAACAATACCATCAAGATGACGCCCCTTAAAAATTAGGTATCTATCAACAAACACGAAAAAATTTGCTCTCCACCGGCACCTCATTTTTTACCTTGGAGAGAGGATGCAGACCAGCTCGTCGTTTTTTGGAATAAATTCGTGCCCTGGAAAACTTTGCCTGTGTTATTTCCCTCAGGACCACAGCTCTTCTTTCCCGCTGCTGGCGGCTTCAGTAAAGTAAATATGGATTTGGTTAGTGGCGTTATTTACCGAACTACTCTTGAAACTACGTTGAAGATTTCAGATATCATGTTTGGAACAATGCCGGATACTCGAAAGTTCACTATTTGATAAATTTTCAAGTGATTAGAACTTCCTTTTGAGATGTAGATAAACTGCCATTATATAGACTTTGTATATCCGCGTTTACAGTCATCTTGATAACGACTCACACAAATATACATACAAATAAAAAAAAAGTGGATCTACACCGGTCTGAACAATATTTTAAATTGTATCTCTCAAGGTTTAAGCGCTTGTAGATTCTAATCAGCAAAAATGCATCATTCTGCGTTGTTATGGTGCATTGTTTTAAATCGCAATTTTGAATCTGTGGAATTTGTGGGCAATAAACGCTTTGTGGGGTTTAACTGATGTTAAAGGAAATTCTGGCTGTAGTTTGCAATAAATCATGCCATTTTTCTAGGTATTGCTCAGTCAGCTATATATTTTAATATTCATGTTTTGATCTGATGGGAGATAATAAAAATACAAGGATCTTTAACAAAAGTGATCGTTTTGTTGTTGTTTAGTGTTAAAATTAGACATGACTACTTTTAGATACTTGATACTATTTCATCAATACGTTTCGTTCGGTATATATTTTTTATCAGCCTTCAAACTCCGCTTAAAAATCACATCCTGGGATCCGAATTTTGAATTTTTTGCAGATTTTTTATCCAGTTTATTAGTATTTTGGATTTTTTAAATCTTACAATTTCAACCTTTTTGTATTGACTAATTTTACATTTTTTGTACTTACTTTTAAAATTTTGTTCTAATTTGTACTTTTAAAATGATATTTAAAAATATTACTCTTAAATTGCTTAAAAATATTCTCTCAAAATTTAGATTTTTTTAGAATTTTCCAAAACTTTCGAAACGTAAAAATTAAGAGATCCAAATCTTCTTACTCAACTTATGAAGCTTTTACGATAAAATTACTGACCCATCAACACATTCTTGAGACTGTCAGAATAGACTTTTTTCTTGAACTGCAGTTACATACACATGACTGATGACGTTTAAAGTTGCATTAAAACTGTTTATGCCGCCGCCTGAGCGCGCTATCTGCTGAGATCACACTCTGGTGGGTGTGTAGTGATACTGGTTTTGCCTTTTGCGATTCCTGGTGCAGACTAGGTGTTAAGGCGTGACTAACTTTCACGAGTGCATTACAGTCTACCACTTGCATTCTCAACATTTGATACTGCATTCAACTTTGCCTTGTAAAAAATTCTTCAATTTCTAAATTCGTAGGTTTTTATTAGCTTTTTATCAAAACTCGCGATCACCGGAATGAGAAGCTGCTATCTTCCACAAATTTAAATACTTAAAAGTCATTTTATTGCCAAGTTGACTTGGCTGTTTTGGTTTTATAGACGCATATTTTTATTTCGCACCTTTTGTAACTGTATAAAAAGTTAAATATCTTTGTTAAAGCAGGAGGTTGAACAGGTGAAGAGGTTTGATCAAGTGCATTAGCGATAGTGGAGTCACGAATATTTGCACTCGATACAGCTTGATTTATTGAAACTTAGATTCCTCCTCTCTCTTGCTGAATATTCATGAATTCGAATCTCCCCGAGATCTGTGAATTGCATGTACTCGGGTCGTAGTGATGTTGTACTAATTTATGTATTTGTTGACATTTCAGCTAATTCGATGCCACGTTATAAAATAATCATCTTATCAACTCATCTAACGTCTTAAGTAAAAACTTGTCCTTGGTCTAATCGAAGCTTGAATTTAAGAGCGTCGTGGTCTAGGCGTTTCCCTGAGTGATAAATGTATCTGATTGCTTCATCAGGTTCTATTAGAATTGGTTTTACGAGCAGAGTTATGCTCTTTAAGATGTTGAAGCCCACATAGTTTTAAAATATCACAAGTAAACGGCTATTTAATTGTGTCAAGTTCAGATAAAACTGGAGGATCTTCCAGGGGTTTTATTTTCCTTGCTCGCAAACAGCACTGTCGTCCTTCGAAAGGTGAGAATCCCTCATTTACCTCAGTTTTAATGACTCCAGTAATGAAGCGTTATCATTTTCTTAGAACAGGATAGGCGTAGCCTTCCCACCTGTATCGACTTCTAATCTCTCGTGATAAACATCCGACTTTAAAAAATTACAGACAGCCCTAGCGCACGTTTCAATTCCATGATCCGATTCTCTTCCACGCTCGGACAGCTCCAGCATCCGCGTTTCTTCGATAAATACGACCGTGCATATTAACTTTTTCACATTTCCTGTTAAGCATGGATTTTTCTTGTTTACGCACGTAAGTTTGATGATAAATCTTGGTCTGGCGGTACCGGCATGATAGCTTAAGGTCGGTTCATTACCATCGCACAAGTCGCACACTCAATATGCAGTCCGCACGACTAGTTCAACGCGCCCCCGCTGAGTGAGCGGCGCTAGTGTCGACAAGATTAATAGCAGCTTTTGATACAACACTCGCTGTGCTTTATGACGTTTCCCGTGCTCTGTCAGCAGCACATTTGTCAGGTGGGCCAGTCGAAGGCAGAAATTAGCACAGAAGTCAAATTTTGGGGAACCGGAAGGACGCCTTGAGCACGGTTTCAGTGGCTCATAGTAAGAGTAGTTTGGGTCGATTGACACATCTTAAAGTCGCCATTTTTACAGGAATTATTTTATATTCTCATAGTCTACTCAATTTTTTTATATTTTTTTGTAAAAACAAATCAGTATAAACAAGAATGTACAGTAGTCTCGTGAAAATCTCATAGCGAAAGCTTTCTTATTGAATTCCCAAATTCTGATTGTATTTTCATCTTGATGAATTAATAAACCCAGTTAAACAAGAAAATAAAGAAAAAGTATAACCCAAGCAGAGCCCACGCCAATTAATTAGTAGCAAGTCTATCAGTGGTCGCATTTAATCACCTCAACCTCTTTACAACTCGAACAATTAGCGATTAGCAAGCTTCATCGGACTAATTAATAAATATTCATAATTACCCAGTGTCTCCGTGTGAATGTAAAAAAGCCGTTCCCAAGTGAACATGGCGGTGCAGACGTTATCGAAAGCAAGAGAAACCCGGCGATTATGGAATGAGTTTTACCTATTTACTTATCAAACTGAATAATTTATACCATTAAAGCAAAAGATTAAATTCCGAACTGTCCTTGCTTGCTATCAAATCATATCTTTCAGACCAGTCTGTCGTGTTTCTACCGTTTCTTTCCACACAATAAAAAAAGTGTAAAGATATTTATTTAGATTGAAGATATGCCTAGAAGACTTATCAAATATCGCTTATCAAATTTATGCTAATACATGTGACCGGCACGCAACTTTACATTTTTACACTTATTTTGAATTTATACGCATAGTTTAAATTGTGGTGTTTCCTTAATTTTGTATATGAAGATTGAATGCACGTAATTTATGGTTCAATTAATAATAATTTATTTAAATCAAACAGAATTAATTACGAAATTGAGAAACTTTGGGACCAGCGAGTGTAGGAACCAGTAGCTCAAATGTTCATTAACTGGCCCGAATTAAATCGTAATTTAAATACTAATTTCCTGTTTTTAACTGTGTATTACACAAAATATAATTTCAAAGGTGCTCGCTTTGTCCAGTTTATATTAAGCTTATCAAGTTGTCAGACGACCTAGTTTCAAATTTATCTGTTTATGAACACGTCTCAATAAATCGAACAAATCTGGAATGTGTTATCGGTGCAGCTATAATCGTTAATGAATTTTTAAAACTAGGATATTTAGAGATATTGTTGTCGATTGGCTAATCGAATAATAATTCGAACCTCGTGAGTTGTAAACAGAAAATAAATTAGACAAATCCACGATAAGTTAGTGTTGTTGCACCACGAAATAATAAATGACTTGTGGGAAACTCGTGTTAATCACAGAAACATCTTAGCACTTCCTGTTTTGACAAATTTCCAAATCAAGTCTGTAGAAGATAAAACAATCAATTCGGTTCTCAGTGTTCTGTGTTGAACCTCCAACAGGTTTTACAACAGTTGAGTAATCTTCCCAGCGAGAGCTGTTTAATTTTAATCAAATTAACAAAACTCCCCACGAAAAAACCTCTTTTGATAACAGCCCCTGTCGTCGTGGGTCATTTCAATCACGCCTAGAAACTTTTCTTCCGGTTGTCGATATGTTCCCGGATTGACTGTCTCGATCAACGCGATTAGAGCAATGCAATTGAATGATAAGTACATGGAGCTTTTCATGAAGCAGTGGAAACGGTGGCATTTCCTCTGGAAATAACGACGTATAATTCCAATCTCCAAGTGCGAAGTGTAAATATAATCGAAGTCCATTTATTACCTCTCACGGTCCTGTGTGCATCACAACAACGAACGCATCATATCAGTGCTTTATGATTTTGTATAAATATGCAGATTCGTTCCCATTTCGTTTACGATCTGTCGGCGGAAGTTGCCGGCATCTACAAGAGATGTAATATCCCGCTGTCTCTCCTCTACTGATTAATGATGGAAACGATGACAAGATTTTACAAAATCAACATTCTGCTCGCCCACCAACTACAGGAAATTATCGCTGAACGAGAATGTTCGCAGCATTTGTAATTTTGCAATTAAGTCGCATGCAGAATTTTATTTGTTATGAGAGCGGGGTATCTCATGCAAGGAAATTTATAGAACACAAAAGAAGATCAAAATTCTAAGACTGCTTAAATTTCAGGATTTCAAGACTTTACAGACTTCATATGTCTTTGCAGACGATTTTTGGGTATTTCTTGAAGTTTTTGAAGAGTTATGAAATTGGAAAATTGTTGTGAAATTAATTATAAACGCGAAACTGACCGAAAAACTACAATTTTGTGGACATTCAAATTAAAATTTTTACAAAATCTTCGAAAGTTAACAAAACTTAATTCCTTTTTTCAAATTTTCTTCCATATTGTTTGTCAGGTAACTTCTAATTTTTAACACCGCGTTTTTTCTCAATTATCTTGGCAAAAACAACTTTCCCGGCGACTTCTTTAGCTCGTTCCTTTATTTAATTAATTTAATTATTTTTCCAATGATGGGTTTTATCAAATTTATTATTTTGCGATTTTGAGCTAACAAAAGCGAACGCGGTGCACTAAAAAAACTAATTATCTCTGATGGAGGAAAACAGGGTTTAGATTTAGAATCAGGAGGCAATTCTACTTTAGAAATGAACTTCCACTGCTCCAGTGAAAAATTTAAGTGGTCTAAAAGATTCTATTATTCATAGTTTTTAAAAGCTATAAAACCTGGAGAATTATTTAGTAAACTATGTAAGGGATGCAGACACCAAAAATATATAGAATAAGTGGAATATAGAGCAATTTTAGAAATATAGAGCAAATTTAAAAAAAAAACAAGAAAAGTAGAAAACTAGTAAATCTCAACTTCTAATTCGCTGACCGCGAATTTAAAAGACCTTCAGAATTCGCAAAATCCGAGTAACTAATTTATAGCACCTAAAAAAAAGATTCGTGAAATCGCATCCACCGAAAAAAAGAATTTAGAAATTTTGAAAAGAATTAATTTGGCTATGCTACCAATTTGTAAATAAATCGTAAAATCAACAACAAACAACGTTGAATAAACAAACACAGTATGTTTGTCAACTTACGTGTTTATTTATTTATTTTAGAGTAACTGAAGTAGGTACTTGAATTGATGACGTTGTAAAAGTTATCAAAAGACGTCTTACTTTAAATAATTAGTACTTGCACTATAATGGAAAATTGAAGTAGTGAAACTGAAGACCCACCTACTTTCAAAAGCATCAATTTTCCTCGAAATTCCAACTCAGTCAGATTACAATTTTCGACCTAAATTATAGCTTGAACTTTTGACGTGATTTTGTTTACATGGGAAATCCACAGTTCCATTTAATATTATAACATATTTTTAATGATAATTGGCCTAATCTTTATTCCAGCAATCAGTTAATGACTGTTATTGATGAAATATGTATATCAGATCATGATTGTATTGCATAAAACAGACACACAATGCAATAACAATCCTGTGGTAAATTATCATCTGGTAAATCACACCATGATTAATCGATTGGTCAGTGTTTGCTCGAAGCGGTCTAATCTAATCACCCCTAAACGTTTCTTTGTTTAACTGAACACGTAATTATAATATCGTTTAAAGCGACCAGTTAAAGTCACATTTAAATCGTCTCCAGCGGGAAACGAAACAATAAAAATGAGAGCATTATGCGGCCTTTTTAAGAATGTAATTATTTTTGTAATTTTTTCGTTGCCGGTGTTATACCTGGAAGCGAGCGATATTTTAAACTTATCACAAATGATATAAAGTAGTGTAATTTTTACATAAAATTTTCCGCTACAGTTTTCCATTAATCTGCGGCTTTATCTTAATGATTCTTAGTCTAAAGTTAGCGGAGTTTTTAAAAACCCCCTAGATCCTATCGGGGCTTATCTTAGCCAGACTTGTTGTTTATAACGGAAAGGTTTCCACTTTCCAAGACAATCTTCGAAACTAACCAAGGTAGGATATTTTCCTTGCTCAATAAAGAAACCAGATTAGCATAGCAAGTGTTAAACTTCCGGGGCTCCTAGAGGAAAATTTATCCCGTTATGACTAAATGCGTTAATCATTAATTTATCATAACATGTGTGTGCAGTCACCAAGAAGTCGCCCGCAGAGATGATAAAAATAAATTTCTCTATATGTTAATTTTCTGTCATTTTCTGTGAAAACTTTAATAAGTGTCCAGGTTTCGGATTAACCTATTTTATATATCCTTGTTTATGAGATTTGACTGTAGATAAGACGAACTTTAATAATATCTTTAATATTTTTATTACCGGCCGTCAACTAATTGGGGGACATTTGTGTATTTTTCTAATTAACAATTTCCGGACTGTGATGCGTCAAGTACCGCTTATTGGTAAAATACGCGTTATTTCATGGAGTCAAATCGGTCAAACTCAATTTCGTGAATTTTTGAGTTATCTTCGCCTTCGCTTTCCGTTTTAGCCTTTTAGCCATAACAGAACAGACATTGCTGGAAACTCGATAATAGAAGGATCATTCTTGCGAAGATTTATTTGAAGGGATAGACAGAGGCCCGACAGAACAGCAAAGGCATAACGCATTCCGCGCACGGCCGCGCTAAAATTCATTTCCTGGTCGACGGCGTGTCTTCAGCCACAGTACAGCGCTTGATCAGGAAACGAATCCGGACTCGAAATGGAAAACAAAGCATCGCGACTACTTATCACAACCGTCGCATGCATGGAGTTATCCTGTTCGCTACATTAATATCACCTATTTCGTATATCCTCACACAAATACTCTTTCAGCTTGACAAAAATTGCGCCTCATACAAAATAAGAGGCGATGAAGATTCAATGGCCGCCGTTTCATCCCCCGGAAGTTTCCAACAAATGTCATGTAAGAGATTTTTGCTATTGTGGAAGGAGACTTCATCGCAAGATCTTATCTCATGTTAATTTTTCTTCTTATTGGGGCAAAAACACTTTTCGGTGGCGCCTTACAAAACCTCGTATTGTGTTGGCGTGTCGATTTCTTTATTAATAGAATTATCACTCCATCGTCATTAACGTCGCGAATGAGTTTGGATGTCTGGCCACGAGTGGAATTAATCAACTCGGCGGAATGGTGGAGGCGATGGTGCACTTTATCGCGTTTTGCTCGGATTGGTTGATGTGCTGATGTATTTCGCAGATTTATTAAAATAAATTGAAAGCAGCGGCTCGGTTATATTCTATGGAGATAAGTAGAACTGATCGTGGCCACCGTCTCATTTCCTGCCCAGGGCCGATGCAGCAACCTCGCATCGGTTGGTCCTCCGGCTTACCCGGAGTTATCTATTCCTGCAACACCCGACATTACTCACAGACATATTCCTCGTATATCATCACGGAGTATGGATAGGTGTTTATGTTGCTGGCTTTTAACCGATAGTGGTAAAGTGGCCGACCACAAAATAAATACATTTAATCTTCGACACCATTTGAATTTTAATAAAATTGTTGATTTATCACACTTTATATTTAGGAGAGGACACCACTAATTGGTTATAATGTTAAGGAAGAAATATTTCCTTGCACAATGTAACCAATAAGAGGTTTCTGCTTTCTGATTAAAATCTACGACATTAAATACTGTCACGTTCATATTTTATATTTTTTTCTCTGTCTTGTAACAGTGTAAAATTATAATCATTTATATTACCAGCAATTTTTAAAAGTGTTTATAACGTTGATAATATCAATAAATGCTTTTCATTCGTGTGCATTTTTTCAGTCATTAAATGTACGATCGGTCTGCAGGTGAGATAGAACTATTTTATCTTTTATCGGTTCTGCTGGCATTCCAATTTTATGCGATCTTTTTAATTGTATAATTTATTTTACGATGGATCGAAGGAATTTATTAGTGATTTTTTAAATTTATTTGGCACGGCGCATATCGATTCTGCCAGATAAAACTGTATCAGATCGAACCATTTAAATAAGGAATGCGAATGACACTAAAGTTTTTGAATGGCAAAAAATTTGATTGAAGATTTCGATTTTGCGTTTCCGTTAATTTTGAATAAATACTCATACTTTTTGTGTAATTAAGTCTAATTTATTATTCTGGATATTTGCATATTGTACATGCTGTTGTCATATTTAATAATAATTAAACTGCATATTCTGTTCGATTTTAAATACAATTATTACATATTAGAGACGATTGCCACGATCGTTTTTCTAAAAATAATTTGGAAAACAGTTAAGAGGTACGAAAAATACTGTAGATTTCCATGTTATTATTTACAGTTTGGATCTTAATTTTTTATGTTAAAAACACGAAACCATTGTCATGTAGTTTAAGTTTATCAATCTTTATCATGAAAACAATTCTAAGGTTTTATTTGTTGAAAAGAGTCTAGAAACAATTTGCGCATAATAATACAGTGCGCGGCAAAATTCGAAATTTTTAGTTCGAATTCTTTGTGGCATATAAGTAATTACATTTTCTTCTTCTAACTTGGCGATTTTTTGCCACATTTGCGTTTTGAAAGGATTGCAGAATGCCACTTCATCACTTTAGTTTGAATTTTTGTATTGTTCTATAAATGCTCTATCTAATTAAAGTGTTGTTAAGTTAAAAGAAATTGTCAATATTTAAGAAAAAAAGGAGAATAACAGTATTTTAAAAAACAGGTTACATTAAAATAACGAAATTTAATGTTTTTGTTTTATCCTAAAGAATTAAAAAATACTTTAAATATGCATTTTCAAGCATCTAAATAATACAAATAATTCAACAAATTTAGAACATTAAAGGAATTTTGATAAATAAAAAAATCATGAAAACTCAAAGAATCCCAGATACGAAAAGATAAAATCTGAAAAATATGAAATAGAAAATTTCGCGGATTTCAAAAAATTTAGGAAAATTAAGAATAAAAAGAAAAATCAAAAAATGGAGGAAAAATGCAGAAAAATGTTTCAATAAAGAAAAATTTTAGAAATTCTGAAGAATACAGAGAATTAAAAAAATAAATTATCGATTATAAAGAATATTCCAAAAAGCCTTTACGAAATGCCTGTCTACGTAAAAGAGCAAGAAATGACGTAATCTAGATAATTTGAATTTAGAGTCTCTGTTTAACCGATTATAAAATAATTTGGGAAAAATAATTAATCTGAATGACTACAATATAAAGAAAACGCGAAAATCAGAATCAAAACATTAAAAGGTTCCAAAAATTTAACAATTACAAAAACCAAAGGAATTTAAAGAAATGACCAATTGTTAGAAACGATTATAATCAAATGTTTTATTGGTTTCAGGTTTCATATTTCGTTAATAGGACTAATATTTATTTACGCCCAATCTATAATTTGATTTGATTGCGATTAAGTTAATCTATTTGATTGGCGGGAACAACAGTGCATGTCATTTTAACATGGAGTTGAATATTTAATCCTGCTTAAACATTTAATTTAGCTTCTGTAAACCGGGCCATCCACTTCCTTCTTTTAACTTTTTGCTTTTTAAATGTCATTTAATTTCTTACGTCTTTCATTTTAAAATTTTTAAATGTGTGATATTAACATTATTTCGTCGATGTTTGTGTCACAAGGAATAAAATTGCAAAATAGATAATTAAGCCCTGCAGTTGCAAACGTTTTATCTTGCATGCTTCTTTCTAAGATATATTAACCACGTTTTACGACGGCTTATTGTATCTTAATTATCTGTAACGGCGCTGTTCAGCCAATTCATGAAAATTTCTCAGAAACTGTTTAATTAATTACAAAGTTAACTGTACAATAGTTGGAAGAACATCTTTATCTCAGGTGGAAAACATGTCTTTTAGAGTTTTTACGACGAGTTAATTAATTGACAAAAAGCTCCTTAATTTTTGAAAATTCTCGATAAAATCTCAAGGAAGCTTTCTCAGCGATTGAAGCCTTCAGACAAAGACATTGAATTGATGTCCGTTGTTTGTTTATTCTTTTCCGAGCATCGATTTGTTGCCATTGTTAAATGAAGCATTAAATTGATCTTTAATTTTAGGTTTTCTGAACTCGACTACACAAGTAATTTTATTAGCCTCGTCCGTTTTATTTGAATGTGTTGCTTGGTAAATCGCGTTAGGAGGAGCAAAAAGCAGATGCTCGGATATGTTACAAGCATCAAGTTAAGTTCCGACAATATTATACCGATAGGTAATTGGTAAGAGGCGATCGTGATTGAATCACAGCGGTAGTCTTTTTGTTCGGATGGATTTTAAATTGAATTTCTGTCGACGCTGGGCCCGCTGTGCCACATCATAGTCTTGTCTCGATACCTTTTAAGTGTCGTTATCGTCTCATCGCTCTGTTCTACACCGCTACAGTCACATCACATCATGACGAGCTCTTCGTCGCCCTCTAACACCTCTAGTGCCACATACCTTAAATTAATTTCATAATAA
Organism: Gnatocerus cornutus; assembly: GCA_029298725.1. Lineage (NCBI taxonomy): Eukaryota > Metazoa > Arthropoda > Insecta > Coleoptera > Tenebrionidae > Gnatocerus > Gnatocerus cornutus. The sequence continues at coordinate 13,339,422 of CM055513.1, forward strand.
AAACGGAGGTAGACCGTAAAATCTTGAGCTTTACATGCTCATAACTAATGTTGGTGTTCACCTGCAGTGTGAATTATTTTATTCTCACGTCATTGTGGATGAAAAATCAAAGGACGAATTGGGTCATGGACAGGACCCAGCGGGATACAGTTGTCGCGCAAAAAATGACATGTTTAGATTGATTAGACGACGATTTTAATGTGAATTTCTAGTTCTTTAAACCGGAAGCAATTTTTTAAATTGCAGCTTGGAGACCTTGCATACAGACGCATAAATTAGAATTATAGACGATTTTTTAGGGTAATAACTTCGATAGCCATCAAACGGATGCATTGGTATGATCCTTTTGCAACAGGAGAAATATTAATGTGTGAACTTTTTGATAGGAAGGTTTACAGATCAATCTGTGCCACTTCTCACAAAGTTTACATCACAACTTACATCACTTTGCTTTGATAATAGCTATTTACAAGGTAATTTATATGCAAAGTAAAACTATTAAATACTGATCGTATCTGATACTGATTGAATTGATCAGTGATAGCAAAATTCCAGAGCTCTGATTCGTCACTATCAATTTATGTATTTTTCTAAAACAATTTTCGGAATAGATCGCTGATAAGGAAATGAACTAATTTATTCGAATTTAATGGACATTCTACCAACCGAAATTAACAACACGTTACACATTTTCCGAGATAAGCCCAAATTGTTATGAATAATGATAAGGTTGACATATCTGGGAGTTTATCGAGAAAGCTTCAAATTCTTACAAGAACCGTTTTGATTTATGGAGCTTTTATGATTTGAATGATTTACGTTTATAATTTTATTGGGTGAATACCGCAAATTAGTTTTAAGTAGCTGATTTCTAGGCTTGTACAATCTAGTTCCGCGTTGCTTGGAAAATTAAGGCCAGCATAAGTGGTGAAATAGGTTTATTCACTTTTTTCATTTTTAGAACGCCAGTTTTCCGTGGAGCTGATTTTAATGTGCGCGTAATTAACTAATTAGTTTTATCACAAGTTTGGCTGTGAATTAATTCTAATTTACTGTGGTAACAATCGTTTTCTATTGAAAAAACTTAAATTTTAGATTCGTTAGTTTGCACTAAAATGGGAAAATTCTCAGGGCATTTTAAAACCACAAATTTAAAAAAAATGAAGATGTTTGCTAATTTATTTAATTATTGCTAATCTTACAGGAGTTGTATCAGCTTCGTCTATAAAATTTTAGTTGTGATAATTAGCCCATTAATTATTATTATTATCCGTCATAAATTAGATTTAAATTAGCTCTGTCAAAACACCTCGTTTGCAGATACAAAATAATTATATATTTTTCGAATTTCTACCATTTATAATAGGAATAGTCAGCTATCAAATCGATTTAAATATGTACATATCTAGTGTCTAGTAGCAAATTCAATCGCCACTATCGTGTCACCTGCTTTGCACCAAATTAATTTACATGTTTAATTTTTGCAGGTGATCCTCATGAGAAGCTGCCTCTGGATTTTCGCAACGACTCGGAATTACGGAAAGGTAAGTCCAAAAATCGAGTTGTTTTCTTTTTCTGTGTTAATTCCCGGACTCCTACGCAGAGCAGGGTGATAAATTAAGCCGATAAAAAGTAAATGAAAAAGTAAAACAATCCGCTAATCAAACAACAGATAGCATCTATCGCGGAATATTTATAAATGCAAATGAATATGAGTGAGATCTTTTTATCGTACCAAGGTCGGGCATGAATATAATCAGGCCCTAATAAGTCCGGTAATTGCATGTATAATTTAACAGAAGGTGCCATGATAAAACCGTATCGAAAATAATAAATTCTAATTTATTCGAAAACTTGCTATAGTGCATGCGCAAAATGCATGCTCTGTCATCATTATCTTCTCCTTAGCAATTTATAGAGGAGAGAAATTTGTTGGGAAAGAAATTGGTTGCTTTCAACATCTCTGTTATGGCTTCCGTATACCTATGCGTTAATTGTTGCAGGGTTGTGATTTTATCACTTACCAAGCAGATCAACTATATTTTTATCTTTATATTTCAGGGAGCAGATAATTCAGTTAACAGTTCTTCAGAGCATCTGCTCAGGAAGCTCACTTCTATTGATTTAATTAAATTTACGATCGCTAAAAGTGCAAGAAATGCCGTTCAAATTAGGAAATGAATATTTATGTGCCTTTCAGAAATGCGACTTTCTTCAGACATTTCTTTGTATATAGAGTTATAATATTTCCCATTTTCAGTTTGTAAGACATCATTTCCACTCATCGGCTATTCATATTCTTGAACTTTTGAAGTTCTTCAATTAAAGATATTGTTTGTTTTCTTCTGCCTACTTTAGTAAATTATTTTTTAAGCAATTTTTAAGACTAACATTAAGTATTGCCATTTCATGACCACCAAATGATGACATATAACATTAATAGTTATTTGTTTCACTACGCTGGAAAATATTTTTTTGAAAAAGCGAGGAATTTTATTTTGACTTCGGGTTTGAATTTGAAACGTCATTTACCATTTAGGGAAATGTTATCAGTTGGGAAATGGTTGGCAGCACCACTTTCAAATCGAACAATTGAAGATTAATTCAAATTCAAATATCAAAATTTTGTCCTTTATTTTCTGTAAATAGTTTATGCGCCTCCGTCATTTTTTACGACATTTGCGGTATAAGACCATCATCTACGCATTTAGACATTTAAAATAGTTGGTTTTAGTTTGCTAGTTGGCATAACTGCACAAATGTCAGTAGTGTCAATTCGTGTACCGTTGTGACAGCTAACGACCTTCAAAAATAGGGGTAAACTTATTAAGTTGCAGCAAACATTTGACAAAAGCACGAAATTCTGAGATTGTCCCCTATTGTTTGATCTAAATACGGTGCTAGGTTTCCCAACTGATAAAATTTCCCTAAATCAGTGAATTACGTTTCAAATTTAAACCCAAGAACTATTAATTGTCAGTTTACAAAATTTTGTGTTTAACTTGGAAAAATTTCTAAGAAATTGAAATTCTCATCTCTCATCTGGGCTCAAACTTCTAAATATTTTTCTTACATATTCAAAAAAAAACATTTTTTAGTCTAGTGAAACAAATAACTATTTAGTTATAATTTAGGGGACTACTTTTTATTTTCTAAATAATGTTTTAATACTAGTCAAAGTTTCGACAAAATTTTGAGCTTGTCCTGATAATTACGTTTTAAAGTTTCCAAGATTCGAAGCTCTGCAACTGATTCACGAGTTCAAAAATTTACAATCGAGTTTAACATGTCTAGTTTTACATATCAATGGAAGTATGAAATGAATACATCATTGCTCACAATACCTGTCTAGGAAATTGTGTTAGACAGAAAATGCATACTTATTAATTATAATATTATAATTACCTACCTTGACACTTCCATTCGACTACCTTGTTGACTGATGTATAATATAAATATAAATAAATAAATGCTTGAACAACATTTTGCACGACTTAATGATCCTATAAAAATTTAGATAATTATCTAGCTAGACTTTATTAATTTCATATCTTTTGAATATCTGAATGGACGTCATTCCAATGTTAAACAGAAACGGAAACGCAAACAAGGTATCATTGGTCAGTCACCCAGTATCTGATAAAAGTACTTTGCAGAATTTTTAGTTCTAAACTATTCATAATAAACATTAGATATGCGCCGGATAAATTATTTAGCGGCGATTAGAAATGTTTTCGCCCCAATTACAATAATTAATTGGAATTTTGATAATTCTATTTGATGTCTAAAATTAGGTAAATCGACATGTAAATTTTGGCCTGAAATAAAAGTTTGTCACAATGACAGGTGACAGTCAGTTATGTCTTTATTACTACTAGGAATGATCTCTTTGGAGGCACCCGTCGAACTAATTGATTATTTTTTAATGATAATCGCCTTATATCACGCTAAGCCATCTTTTCTAGTATTTCAATGCAGGTGTCACTGGCATAGAAAAATTATGCTCTAGGCATTTCAAACTTGTTCAGTTCGCTGCAGGCAAAATTTCGGTCAAAACTAGCAAATCTGAAAATGGGTGTATCTGCACATCTCTCAAGAATGTAGAAAATGGTTTTCTATGCGTGGTATGTTGTGGACACTATTTTCGATGGCACCAGATAACATATTCTTGCCCTTGTTTGACATGGCAGTTGTTATAAACGGATCAGACTTATATTTACGTGAAATTCTTTAAATAAATTTGGTATCTTAATGTTCATCTCGTTTTATTTTTTTTTGGTTTTGCCATCTGTTCTAAGTCAAGTTTTTTCGGGGTTTTGAGCTTCCTGCCTTTTTTGTCCGTCTAATTTGTAATAGTACGCTGTAATAAAATTACTTTTTTAATTTATAACCAGAATCTTGTTAAATCTAACATCATTCATCAAGGGAAGCCCATAAATTACTTCCAGAATATGTTATTTTTAAGGTGTTAAGCGACAGTTCAATCCTCCCATTTGTCATACTAACGTGCAAATTTGATGTCGACATGAAAAATTGTGACCTTAGCGTTGCGCTATACACATTTAGACGTGTTTTACGATCGTGATAATTAAATTTTAAACGAGCTTAAAGCATTGAGTTATAAAACTAATTTATAAGCCGCCTAAATGAAGGAATAGATATAATTATTTTAATTAATTAAAAAGTGTAATTACATCTTATCGCGATTTCTGATATTAAGATTAATTGCATTTGTGGGATAGATATACCGTTCGTTTATTATAGCAGTATGCAAATCATGTGAAATATATGATGGAATGGAAATTACAATATTAGGATTCTATTGCACCATTGTGTTTTGTTGCATGGAAAAATGATGAAAGCTTGACAGGACTGTGCAGGGAAATTCTCGGTGGAAATGCTTAACGGAGGCAGCAGCTAATTAATTCAAGTTAAATTAATTAAAACCTGTAAATGTGTGACAGTACAATACAAAACGGTCATACATTTAACTTAGAAATTTTTTATTATGAAGAATGGAGAGAAAGCGCATTGGAATTTATTTCGCATAGCAAAATGTGAAGATGGATCGTTCCAAGTATCTATTCCTCTTGTAAGAAGGTCTATGAAGAACTTGCACGTCGCTCAATGTCGCCCCAACGCATGTTAGATTACACCGGCATTTATTCAAATGTGAAAGCTTGGAATAACGTGAACCATATCACGATCTAATTGTTGCACTACGTCATTTGGTATATCTTAAGAGATTATTTGTGAAATTAACCGTGGCTGGTCGTTTCCTGTTTGTTTCTTATCATCACGCCCATAATTGGTGAAGATATTGAGTTGATCAGAAAAATAATAGCGTCATTAGGGTGAAAAATTTCTTTAACTTTCGTCATGGTTAGGACTATAAACCATAATAGATCCTTGATATTCCAGCAAGATAGTAGAACGACCATATGCTTTCGACAAGTTATCGTTACTTACCTGTTACAAACGCATTTTCGTCCACAATCTCGTACATTCAATCCGGAATCTCATTAATAAGCAATAGCATTGTCGAGTATGCGTGACATTGTATGGATATTAACTAAGCTGTAGGGTAAGATTGATAACGAATGATAAAACTCTTTACAGTATGTATACGCGAACAGACCGTTAAAAATGGTCAACAAATATACGACGAGAACAGCGATAAAGGAATATTATTATAAGCGTTATTTATTTCGCATTGAATGCCACTTCCATGTTAAGTTGCTCTTCCACTTCTTCTACTCTTACTTATCTGATCCTTTTCCATGGAATTGTTAATTCTAGCGGATGGTGTAACATTTGGTACACCAGAAGTGTTTGACCGCTGACAGCTCACCTGGTTGTCCTGCTTATTATTACTTAAGATCAGGAAGATATAAAACAACAGATGGGGGATAAGTCGCGCATTTCTTAGATACCCGGCTTAAGTACACACGTTCAAAAACTATTATTACCTACACGCTTGAGCAACGTGCGAAAGCGACAAACAATAATTGATATACAATTTTTATTTCTTTTTGTTGTTATTATTCATGACATAAATAAACACTTCAATTTACGATTTGAAAGCAGAAAACCTTTCATTTAAGGACCTAACTGGCGCTTGCTAAAGTCTATCTCACTCCTAATATTCCTGAAAAAATGTCAAATCTTGAAAATAAGAATTGACACTTAATTTTCGTGTAAAATTCGAAATTATCAAAAAATCAGGAACCCAATATTGTTAAAAAAAATCGGGAATGGGATTTCAATGAAACCAAGAAAATTACGTGTAAAATAAAAAAAATCCATAATAGAAAGTGTAAAAATCTAAAACGTTAGAAAATACAAAACATTTAAAGGACCCTCGAAAGGATCCAAGGACTTTAAAACACAAAATCTATAAAAAATGTTTGTTGTTTAAAAGAAACTAAACTAAAGTAAAGAAAGTATAGATTTAAAAAAAAACAACAAAAAGAAAAATTAAACAAAAAAGAAATCCACACGATCTGAATAATTCAAGTTTCGAGAAAATGTATAGGTAAAGCTTAAAATAAATTCAAAGAATCAAAGAAATCCAAATAATGTGAGAATTTTGAAAATTTAGAAATTTTTGGAAACTTGGAAGAAGTCTATGAAATTTGGAAGAATTTGAAGAATCGAAAGAATAAAAGAGTGTACAGAATGTATTTAATTAAACAATTTAAAGAACCTAAAGGAGTTTGCCGAAGAATTGAACGAAATATGCGAAGGAATCGAAAATTCTGGAAATTTTGAAGAATACCCAAAACAAACCAATTGAATTGAAAATAAAAAACTTAATTTAAAAAATTCGAAAATCTAATCCAATGTGTGTATTTCGTGAAGAAGAATTCAGTGAAAGTTTAAATTGTTCAAATTTTGATTACATATTTTTTTAAAATTATATTTGAACACATTTTATGAAAACTGAACTCTATCTTTAATTGACCATAAATATGACGATAATCTTACATTTTCCGGAAAAGTAAGAATATGTGTTAAGTAGAAATATTCTTATTTCTTTGACATCACAGTCAGATGTACTGAAATGGAAGAATTAACAAATTATTTACAAAGAAAAAGTAATTAAGATATAATCAGATGTGGCGAAAGAATGATAATTTATATTATGCAAGCTAGTAGTTGTTACTTTTATTTGCTCAGTATACAGTGAAATGTAAATTTCAGTTTAGGTGGTAAAACACACTGATTTAGCGATTACAGCAAACTAAATTATTCACATTTGACTGAAAAACGAGTGGAATAACATTCCATTTTTCGGAATACGAGGTCAGATATTTAACATGATATTCTAAAAGCGACTTATCAAAGTCTGACCGATGCTGTTGAAAGTTTGAAACTATACAAAATGAGATAACCTTCCTTTTGTGAAGCGTGCAATTATGATGGTCTAGGAAACAGTGTTTTTGATGTGTCTGTTGGATGTCGCCTAAAATATGCACTTATCAGTTCAGAAATAGAAAAGCGTGCAGTAGCGGTACCAGCATCTGATAGTTCTTAGCTTTCCTATCTGGCACTTTAGCGAGGGTATAACAGATTATTCTCGACCAGATGGAGATAAGCCGAAATGGAGGGTCCAGCTAGTAGATGAAGTGGGAAAAGCTCACTTGACCACTCGTTAAATAAAATAAAACATTCAAAGCTTAGTAGAAGGGGCGACGAGTTGCTTATAAATTCTAAAACGACGTAATTGCCGACGTTGGGGGGCGCGACGGCGGCGGAAGGACTATAAAGGGGATGTGTGACGCCTGCTTTGCGTTCTGCAACGGTCCTTTGCAAATCGCAAATTTGCGCACCATTACCTGTCGGTAAAGGGTTGGTTTCGCATGATCGACCGAATCATTTTTTGGCTGAATTATGTTATTACTTCGCTTCCTGTAGAAATTATTCCAAAGAGACTCCAAAAACCCTAACGTCCCAGAAAAATCAAAGCTCCAATGAAGCGTACAGTGGACTTCTTATCTTTCTGCAACGGCAAACAATTCGGGTCTTGTGTTAGTTCCGATTTCAGTAGTGGGAATTAATCTGAGATGGTTGATGAAATGCGACCATTACGGCTGATGCACTTGAAGAGACCATTGGCCCCTTTTCCCCGAAAACTAAGGAAAGGCGTCCACGTTATTGATGAGAACTCATGTGAGCCAGTCTTACTAATCGAGATATCACGTCATGGTGTGAGAGGAAAAAAACTCGCTTTGGATGAGTGTTCCTCAGCTTAATTCACGCCTAATAACAATGTTTGTTACTATCGTAAGCTGTTATCTCCTCGTAAAATTATAATAATTAAGCACATGCACATTTTGGAAATTAAATTTGTGGATAATGTAGTCGCTTGGAAAACTAATAACAATGTGAATTGATTTTTATCAATTTATTGGCGAGACGTTATTTGCATTTTGTTGTTCGATCGAAGTAATTTATTGATCTCGGAGTGGTGACGTGGGCGGGCATTGTGGTTTCAAAGAAAGATTTATCGGTTTCATTGATCGTGTTTGAAGTGGCTCGGGACCACATTTTAATTTGTACTTTGGGGATTTCCGAGGATTGTCTGAAATAAAAACCAGCAAATATTTAAATACTTAATTTAATAACGCAAGGACTCTTGAGTAATTTTATTAGCTGATGGCTCCTCTGATAAAATTCAACAAAAATGATTGAAGGTCTAATCCAAAAATTAGCAGTTCGACGTTCTTCCACGCAAATGAACCCACCGTGTTGGCAGAGATCCGCTAATTTCCCCACTTGTTGCTCGCTGGTGCGCCCATTTTGTTTATTGACGATGCCTATCTTCACATAGTAACTGCATTTTTCCCGTGTTCCATGAATTTGTTTTGTGGAAAGTCACATAAATTCCAGATCGTGGATAGACACGTATGTGTTCATAAATTGTGATCCAGCATGTTATCGTCAAGTCCAGCAACATATCGGCATTATAATGTCCATCAGAATGTGTTTGAATGTAATCGGTAATCTCATCGTATCATGTATCGGTTGCTCTCTTGTCGTCCAGAAACAGTCCAGCATCCATTAACATTAGACGAGTAATGGTATCGACATAAGCCATGTATCATAATTCGAGTTGATGGTGGCCCCCCAACGCATCACATTGGATCTATGTCGATGAAGATTATTATCCCAACATGTGTTCTTAAGTGACGGGTATGGATGTTGCTTGGCACATCGCCATACACGGAATGACGACCGCGGGCAAATATTAGCGAAGGTTGATGATGATGATAATTAATTGCAGCAGCCGGGACCAATTAACGATTATTGGCACAAACATGCGATGGGCGCTTTATTAAAACTTAAGCAGAGTTTTTATTTTTTGATCTGACACTTAACTTGGCAACTTACAACAAAATTTTTATTAATTGCTGCAAATTTTTTCTTTGTGACGACGGCGATGTAACGAATATTAATGGCAACTACTTTTTTTAATAAAATACAACTTAAAACATCGATTATTATGTGGAATAGTTTTTTCTCCGATCCTATCGCATGTTAATTCTGATCATTTGAATTTAAAATAATTTAATTTTAAGTGAATCATTATAAGGCATAAAAAAGATATAAAATAGTACAAAGAATAATCAACATGCTCTTCACCTAAATTAAAGACATTTACTATACGATAACACATTTTATGGTGTAAAGTGAAATGTAAATTAAACTCGCAGGTTTGGTCAATAACTGTAATTTCCAAGCTGTGAAACTTAAATTCAAATTAATTTATCTTTATTGGGTAATTAAACGATTGAAAATTATTTTGGACATTTATAAAATGTTTGTAAGATTTTTCCGCAATTTGTAGCTCTCTTTGTGTGGCTCCGAGATATTACAGTTTCTCACAATTAAACTCACCGCTTGCTATCAAGATTTGCTTTCCGTCGACGGATGCGTCTCCATCTGTGGTAAAATTTGCAGTTTTGGCTGTTTTTTTTTCTTGTCATTTTTTCCTCAAGCTCTTCAATGCATGTTGGCAAAGCGCGTTGACTCCGTGGAGTGGAAACGATGGCAATTTTATTGTGGATAGCCCCCTTAAGTGTCTGTGCGATTTGAAGATTGCGAAGTATGGAGGTGGTAGCAATTGATTTCTTATAGCGTTTGAGGGACAGAGAGATGGAGGCGGTGGAGGCAGTGTCGGCCGGCTTATCTCCAACTCCCAGATTGAATATATTTCATATGTTTTCATTGAACTGCAGCTGGCTACCGGCGCTATCACTCACCACCACCGACGTCCATTATGAACGCCATCACAACCCCACACCGCCATTTTTAAGATCGTTAAATCCACAAAGCTGTATCTCGTCGGTGCTCGAGATACAAATTACTGTATTTGTAGTGTCACCTGTGTAAATAAATCGTCCATTCGGTGTAATTTTTCTCTCGGATTTTTTGCGTCTGCTGTGATTTAAACAAATTCGTAATATCTCAACTAACAATAATAAAAACAGCCATTATTCGTAGGAGCTCAAGGCGACTGCATATCAGCACAATGGCTTTGTTGTGTTCGTTGTGATAAGGAATCTGCGGTGATAAGAGGCGAACGGTCGTGTTGCGATAACCGTTTCAAAATGGAATATTCGTGCTATTCGTATGTTGTCTTATCGGCTGATATCGCCGCCCCAATGACAGAATGTTCGGGCTCTTATCAGGACGGATAACGCTTTGCGATTAAAAATGTTGCTCGCTCAAACCAGACGCTAATGGCTGGGTACTTGTTTTATAAAAAGCTAAATATAAATGGACATTTTTATTTATACGCACTAAACTAACATGTTATTTCAATTATTTTATATCTTAACAACATTTTTATGGCAATCGAGCGCAATGGGCTTTAACTCACGTTTATCATATCGAAACGCAATTTAAAGTACAGTTGATATCAAATCTTTCGATGTCCAAGAAAGTTTTTAGGTTTATCTTCGATTAGGTACACTCAAATCGTGCAATAAAGTGCAATTTACCTAGTTGGCGCGATAACGATAAGTCCTTTGCAACTGAATATTTTTTATGGTCTTATAGAAGAAACGAAACAAGTTGAAATTAACATTGAATTGGACTATCTGTGTTGAATCTTGAAACAGCTGGCAGAAGTTTTTTGTAAGAAACTCAAAATTAATGAAATATTCAAGAAGATTCGACTGTCTTAAGGCGGAAATAGACTTGCGAGAAACTTGCGTGAGTTCTCGCGCGAGTTCTTGCTTACCTACGTACCCAAATGCCTCCTGAGCCTTATTATTTATTAGTATCGTCAAACAGTTTAAACATTTAGAACCTTTATGAATAGGTATATAGGATATTCCAGAACGCTCGCACTTTCGTTTACCGAAAAATTCTCCGTCAAAATCTGAGTTGATTTTCGTATTGCACATTGTTGAGGCCCTTACAGTTTTTGAGTTACAAGGTCTTTAAGTTGGCCAATCATAGCCCATAAATCGCTAGACAGCATTCTGTTGCTGCCATACCTGCGAAATTTTTCCTTCAGTTGCACGAAGATGCGCTGTGAATGGTCAACTTTAAATGCTTGTAACTTGAAAACTGTAATTGCGTAAAAATTGTGCGATACGCCGATCAAGCACAATTTTGCCCATAAATCATAGCCCTAGCCTAAAAATTGTGCGATACGCCAATCAAGCACAATTTTGATGGAGAATTTCCAATTAAAAGGAAGTGCGGGTGTTCTAGGACACTATATGTATAAAAAAATTATTGAAACTTCTAAACCATGTATAAATTAATAGCCATTTGGAAACTAGGTAACTATTGGAGGAGGATTTAATAACAGGTTCAGATATTCGAAAATTATAATCTTGATGATCTACTCATTCATTTGGTAATACTAATAACAATAACAATAAAATTTCCAAGGTCTGTGCAGGCAGCTATCGAGATTTTGTGATGAAAGATTAATTATTTAATAAAGTATAATAAGTAAAGAAAAAATCTTATTATTCACTTTTTTGTCGGTGTTTTGATGTGTTTTATAATATTGTGTTGATCCTTTATAGGATTCTTGGTATTGATGTCGTCCCACCTTTTTAGCCATCCACAAAGAGTATCATTATCTCTGTCGTACCGCAACATCAGATTTAATATTGCTTAAATGATACATGGAATTCACATGTTGTAATAATGTCGCAACTTCAACACACACGTACAGAAAATTACAAGATGTGATCAGAGAACGATCTTGATAACGCTCTAAATATAACGCTTTCAATATTATTTGCCGTTACAAAGTTTAAATTTTATTAGATAACCGAACTATCTCCTAATAAATATTTAAGTAATGGCGATAACATCAGAGCAATGATATGGAAATTTCTAAAATTAATCATTATGGTTCGATAGCCATAATCCTGATTAAACAGTTTTTTCCTTGTTGCACAACCGTTTATCTGCGCTTCTTTCTACCTTGCAAATGTAATACAAAAGTGTAAGCTGTAATACGTCCGTAATATAACAAAAATGCAATGCCGTGTGTTGTTGGTTTATCGTCAGATCTTTAATTTTGCTTATCTCCATCGGTATCCGGTATGTCGACCCGACCCGACCCGTTATCATTACAAACACACAGATCTTTGTACGATTAAAATGAATTACACATAAAAGTATGGCGGCAGTCTAATAACAAATATCAAAATATATTATTTGTAAAAAAACGTTCAGTGGATTTATAATCGCCCGACTATTTTAATGAAAGGTTTGATTAATTGTTTTAATTAAAAAAGAAAAATTATCATATGATAATTTTAATTGGAAATATGTATACGCTTCTATTGTTATCCCACGAATCGTCCGGTTTTTGTGTTATGGGGAAAAGTGATGAGTTGCAATTTTCTTGTAAAAATAAGGTTTTTGTAGATACGATCTTATAATTTACGGTCATGCTGTTTATCTCCGTTTCTATGAAGTAGTTCGGTTATCTTACGGTGAAATCTTCCGTCTTGTTTAATTATAAAAAGTATTATTACAGTAGCGAAAACAACTGGAACGTCATTACTACAAATGGAACAAATTCACTTTTATTAGCTGCGAATTGATTTTCTATGTTCTTATAATACAATACCAATTAACTAAATTAAACAGGAATAGCAATTATGTGGTTGATTTTTATTACTTTTGACACAGAAAAGGCGGAAAAGATGTTAAACACTTGTATGTTCAATCATTTTTGCTTTAATTGCATGTACATTATTATAATAACTAATGTATTAACACCTTCACATATCTGAACTGTAATTTATTAATACAAACATGTTTTTACTTTGTTTTAATTTTAGTCAGGTTTCAAAGTCGCCGGCAATTATTGTTAACAAATAGAATTCGTATTGTTGGTTGCATACATATTCATTATTTTTTATCTATGTTATCACATTTTAGAACAAAAACAGTGTTGAAAAACATGTTCATAATTGAGACACACGGAAGTTATTTTGATGGAAAAATTATCTTATTTTGTCTAATTTCAATGGGAGCACGTGTTTCTACGTTAGGGGAGCGTAATTTGCTTGGTCCGGCGCATCCACCAAAATTTCTTTTCAAGAATAGCGCTCTTTTTGAACTAACCAAATATCATAAAAGCCTAGATGCTTCATCTATGAATAGGAATTACACCGGAAATAATTTGTTTATTTACCTACTTTGCAACAGTTCAATGACTAGTGCTCACGTCAAACACTGATTTGTTTGTATAGTCCTTAATTAACAATGTTAGGATGTATTTTCACGTACACAGCTCATGATGACCTAATAAACACTAATATATTGAACAAAAATAGATTAAAATAATATTTAACCACTTTTGTTTGTCGACTTGTAATCATTGAAAATAGCATTAATACGTAACAAGTTTGGCTTATCAGGAAACAAAATAGATTAGTACTGCTGTACTGGTAATTATATGATATTTAACAGATAGCAGAAAATAGATAACTGAACGTTCGGCGTTGGAAGTTTTGCATATTGGTGTACAGTCGTAATAAGTAAACGTCGAAATAGAAAATCGAATTTGGAAAAAATGTGAATTACCTATAAATCAGTTAGAAATTTAATAATCACAAAATTCGTGAAAATTCAAACTTTGAAACACGTAGTTGGGAAAACTCAATGAATTAAAAGAAGATTTGGAAGCTCCAAAAGCGCCAAAAATCTAACAAGTGCAAAGAATTCTAAGATTTCTAATCTAAGATTTAAAAAAGTACAGTTATTCTAAGAAATGAGTGATTTGAACGAATTAAAAAAATCTCAAGAGTCATAAAACTTGAAATATTTCAAAGGATACAAAAAAAAGTTCAAATTATTTTTAAATGTTAATTTAAAGTAAAACTTGTGCGATTTTTGTGCGATACTTTTATTCTTACGGAGCTTCGTAAAACAAATTATTGTAACACACAAATTTCAGTTTTAATTTCTGAGTGCATCAATTACATACATCTGAGGATATGTAGGGTTCCTTTAGAACTCCGCCACAGTGACTTTTCCTTTTTGTCATCTTTAACTTTCACGTTGTGCCTCAGCAACAAATTCCCCAATTGATTGTTTCATCCCCCTCTCTCCCATTCAGCAGTGTAACGATGCAACAGGTGATTTCGCACCATTTCTCCCTTCTCTTCTACAACTGGCAGAGGGTCGTACACGAGGTCGGTCCCTTTGATCGCCCCGTTTTTGACAACAGACAGAAACTCGCATCGGGGCTAGATAGTTGTACGGTCTTTCCAGTGAAGTAGTTTAAATGGTGGTTTATATCGACTACATGGGTGAGTCCACTTCTTGATCGGTCATTTCTCGTCTCTCTGATTAGAATTCTAGTCGCTCTTCTTACACGTCATTTCCCCGTGTTACCACGATATTCGCGTCGCTAAACATCAGGATCGAGGGACCAACTCTCTTACTATTGCCGGATCTGCACTTATCCTAATTTAAATCGAGGGAATTGTCTTGGCGCACCTCCGGTTCCACAAAATACAAACTATGTGAGGGCATTCGAGTAAAAAGATAAAGGGAATTTAAAGTCTATGATTAAATTAGTACAAATGCAATCGCAACTAGAACCAGACGTGTTGTTGCAAGTTGCGATAAGACACGGATTATGATGTGTTTGGAAATTGTTGGGTGTAATGGCTTCTACAAAAGCAGTAAATGCAAATTTTCAGATTGCGAAACTCGCAAATGCAATAATTTTTGCGTAGGTTTACAAAGGAGCATTTCCGCTAGAAAACCGATCAATTTTCGAGCACTATCTTCTTTAATCTCGTTCGATCCACTACGATTGTTCCCAGATGTAAATCTAATCAGTTTCTACATTAAATGATTAATGAAGCCTTTTGACAATTATTCATGCCTGATAGTTATCATGTTTATGAAGTTTTATGATGATAGATAACACGAGATGTTAATCTCCCAAAGCGACCTAAAACATTTATCATTTTGATAATTTCGTGTTTAAAAATAGTGTTAGCAAAGAAATCAAATAATTATCCCATGGAACGAGTCCTGGCATTTTACATGGCAACGAAGCTGATCCTAGATATACACACATTGCAGCAGACAATACACTGGTGAAGATGGTAGAAAAAGATACGGCACCAGCGCACCGGTACCGGCTGCGCCGCTGTGTTGGAAGAAGATGGTCGCGATAAGATGACAGAAAGGTGATAAGGATTCGGTGCGATCCGAGATATCGCGAAATGGGATGAGATTTTATCAGATGATGACGATGGCGGACTGTCTACTCCGTTAAATCCGAAACGCGAGGAAGCGGTTCCAGGTGACGCTTTCAAGTGATAATGATAAAGAGCACCTATTGGGACAACACGTGTTGAATTTCTATCTCTTCAAATATTGATTGATACGTTTTTCGTAATGTGAAGGGGTGCAGGTGGGAAATTAAACCAACTGCTAATATTGGACTGTTATCGATGGGTTTGCAATATGTTGCGGTTTTTATAGAAAGTTTTGATATTAATTGGTATCATGGGGGAGAATGGATAACAGATTTTACTTTGCGCGGATGTACTACATGCATTGTGTGTTTAAAAACAATTTATAACTTCAGCTATTGATATTATAAATGGAGGGATGAATTTAATTAATACTCATATTACATCAGCATGTAGGACAACAACAATGAGCGTTCATATCGCATCAAACCTATCAAAATATATTGCTAGATTGCGTTTTCTGTTTATCATAAATGTAAATATTTTTCAATTTGGATTAAAATATTTAGTTACATTACATTACATGAACGAGGTAAATCGTTTTTAATTGGAAAACTGTAAAAATATCTGTTTCTGTAATGAACTCAAAATTTTCAAATATATCTCAAGTTTTTTAAGCACATGTGGTGTTTCAATTCTTCATTCTAAAACAGTGAAAGAGAGACAAATTAAAAAAATCCAAAGTCTAATAATTTTGACAATTTAATATCGGCACTAGTTTCGACATTGTCTTCATTTTAAAAACTGGACAAACAAAAATATTTTTTTTATCTTTACCCTGTACATATGCTAAGTTAATTATTTTATAGCAGTTCTCCGATATGGCATGAGTAAAAAACGGGAGTGCCTAATAGTGTAGGGTCTGTCGCCACGCCAATTTACATGATTATAAAATTCAATTTTATCCGATTTCATTAAAATTAAGTAAATTTAATTGCATGTAAATTGCAGTTTAGTTTACATATTTTTAATTATTGGCTAAATGCCCGTTAACTCGTTTTAACATAATGCGTCAATGTGCGGTCAAATGCGTTGTTCCTGAATGTTGTTGTTATCAGTTGGATGGAAGAGGATAAGCACAAAAAAGGTTTATCTTAAAACCCATTTCATACAAGAAACCACGTAATGAGTTTGAAAATTTTCAGTTGAACACAATCTCACGTCATCATAAAATTTTTAGCTTTTTGGAGATTATTCGATAAAAAAAATGACTTGGGCCCTTCATTGTATAAATCCATGAATTATATACTTGAGGAAATTTTGTACGCTTATTAGCATTTTTGTCGGAATTAATTCTAACGATTCCCATTCCGAGTTAATAATAGATGCAGTACAACCATAAAAATGCCCATAAATGTTCGGCAACAAAGCCGTCTTAATTAATTGAAGAAGCGGGCAGAAGCGAGAAATTGGTTCGTAAACCACAAAAATCGACCAAATAAACGCATAAATCCCCTCCTCAGCCATTAATAATAATTATTGTTAATATAGTTATTACATGTAGCCGGCGTTTAGTTTCACACCTCCATCAGCTCGGATAATGGATTGTTGTGTTATTAGGTGCTAGTATGATTTATGCTTTGTGTTTTATGAAAAATTCAAGTTCCCTGCTGGTGAGATAGGATCGGGCCTGGGTTGGCCAAGCTAGTTAAGCCGATAAGATCGGTTCTATAGAGGCCAAATAGCCCGATTCGTTGGACGATAAGAGCTGGTGCTGGGTCGCGGAATGAGGCGGGGTGTGTCGGGGGTACGTCAGCGATGCATGCTGCTGATAAGGGCCGGCCCGAGCCTTATCATTGCTCATCAATCAGCCAGTAACTGATAAACAAACTCTGCTTGAACGCTGGGGGACCGCTTATCGGCCTCGACGGTTTCAATCTATAAAGTCTGCAGGCACCACCCCTCTCCCCTCCCACCCTCTGTTTCGCCCACATTCCATTTTAATTAAAAATAAAAAATTGGACTAGGAAAGGACCTGTAAGTCGAATTCGGGCTTAGAGACGATTTGGAAAAGTTTTGATGCGAAAGGAGCGTGGCTAAAAATTTTAAATCAACAGCAGTTTTAATCGTTCCAATGGCCGAAAAGTTGCCTGGGAAGATTGTCATTATTAAATTTGCGATACGCTAATTTTAGCGCTCAGATAACAGGCGTATGATGACAACACGAGTATCATCATTATCATCAATCATCAGGTGCGACACAGATTTTTTTATAATAGCATATAAATCTATAATTTTGGTATCTTAATATTCATTCATTCTCCAATAACACTGGCTTCTGTTTATTTGTTTTCTTAACTTTTAACTTTATTTGTTTTTCTTTTAACTTTTTAGTCTTAAATTTTGCTAATAAAGACAGTCGGGGAAAGCTTTCACTAGCGAAAAATTTCAGCCATTTTTCGCTTATGACAATAATTGCGATACAAAATATTCTACTCCAATATATTTCGGTCGATATTTAGCTTATTTGTGGAGCAAACTTCAGTTATTGGTACTCATTTTACGCAAAATTTCGCACAGAATCCAAAACTGTATCCGAAACATTAACAAATAACAAACTGAGTTATCGCTGATTAAAATTTAAGGTTGTTGCCAGAGGTCTAAAATTCGGAAGATCTGGAAATATGGGTGCTCTATATCTCGAAAACTGGTAGAAACAGATAGAGATGCGGTTGAAGCCATTGTTTTTCTTGTATTTTCTTTGATAAGAAATCGCTTTTATATTTTCAGGAATTCGAAAATTATTTTTTTGGATACAAATTTATCCGACTAAATAAATCTATGTAAATCTACTTTTGGTTAATATATTGCTTATTTTTTGAGCAAATTTAAGTTATATGCTACTTATTTCACGTAGAATTTAACGCATATTCAAAATTTGTGCTCAAATTTAACATGCGACCAAAGATGCGACGACAAAAACTTATAATCGATTCTAATATTTGGTTTTTGTTTTCGAAATTTTAAATTCTTAATATCTCTGAAACTACGAAAGATAAAAAGATGCGGTGTTCAACATAGTTGTTCTCCTGCTCTCGTTACTTAGAATCTGCTTCTCAGATATCCGAAATTCGATTGTCGATTTTTTGTAAAAAATCCGACTTAAACGCTGGAAAAAATTACATTTTTGTTTTTTTAACTCGAGTTGTTCTTTCGATTGATACATAACTTAAAGATATTAAACGTCGTTTTTACCCCAAAAAGCCTCGGTAGCCGCCAAACGGCTAAAATTTTGAAGTTTTTCGAATTTGCGGTGTCCGTATCTCCGGAACTGCGACAAGTTGACGCTATTATTTCTCTCACCCTTTTGTTGCTAGGAATCCGTTACACATCCTCAATTCAAAAATTCCATTTTACTCCTATTTGAGTAGGTATTTGGACAAAAGTCAGAAATAATAAAAAGTCTTACTTCTATTTATATCTGCATACAAGTTTGTAAACAATAGAAACTTTTTAGAAATGCAAGTTGGGTTTCTGTTCGATGGAACAAATTCATAAAAGGCTTGTGAGTTGGGGATCGAACTTATTGTAATGCCTATGTAATTTTATAATGTGACAAATAATTTTTATTCTTCACTCTATATAGAGAACATGATATTAAAGAAACTAATATTGGCGAATTAATTTTACATTAATTGATTACTTGCATAACCACAGAGAATGTTTTAATCAACATTTCTTTGATTAAAATTTTCATTGCCTGAACGTTACAACCACAATTTATGGAATAATCGAGTGTAGAGCAATAAAGATTTATCTTAAACCAAACGTGATCTCATATATCTAATTCTTAGACCACGGTTTTTGTAAAATATTAGTAATGAGTACGATAACGTCTATTACACAAGTACATTTAATTTACTGTGGATACATTAATCTCGCCAGCACAACAAGAACCAATTAACATTTAGTTCCACTGATAAGATTTTTTTTCAGTTCTTCACAGCTGAACAAGTGTTTTCTGTTCTACAAGGAACATTCGCTTCTGTTTTGTTTTAATTTTGATTTATTTTATTTGCGTTACAATAAGTTGCTTGTTTTGATCCCCTACAATTAAACAGATGGTATCTGGTCTGTGTTTCAAAATGTGAAATACTTGGTCTGTTCTCGCAAAATTATTGATCGCTATCTGCATTCTGTCTGGGAACTAGTTTGTTTGGTGAAGAGGTTTGTTTTTAAGTTCTGTGTGGTTTGAAAAAAAAAACTCAGCAACCGTAATCAGTTCTATCTATTTTGGACGAGGTGATAATTTTCATGACGAAAAATAAGGACTTAGATCTTGTCTGTACGTTTCCTTCCATTATTAGTCATGTTGTAAGGTCGTTATTTTTATCTGTTTTGACTTTTAATTGTGTTTTTATCTGTGATCGGTAATCTGACTCTGCCATCTAATAAAAACTGATATTTATAACGCGATATATGCCCACGGCGTGCTTGTATATGTCTTTCGATATCAAGTTACTTAAGAAAAGTATGAGATTTCAATCACAGATAATGCGGATGTCATTACAAGTCGGTACATAAGTCCATCCTTTGTTATAACGTGAATACTCTTGCGAGATAATTTAATTGATGGGACCTCCTTTAAGTAGAATCGTGGATTTAATTAGATATAGGGACAGATGAGTCAGTTGAAAATAATTTAATCGTATCAGCGCCATGCAGCTCGTCGTCTTAAGTAATTTTTTAGGCGTTGGGACACTATCACAAATTCTTATCATTGGAAATATAAACAACAGTGATATAATTATTCATTAAGGTGACACTTGGAATTCCACCTAATACAAGGAGAACCTTGAAAGCCAACTTTATCGTCATATCTGAGTATAAATAGACCGGACCGTGGTTATCAAAATACTCCGTGATGACCGGAGAGTGATTTTAGATGTGACAGTCTGGAAAGATATCAGCCATTAGCGTTAAGATAACCATCGAAATGTAGGGACCGACAAGTTTTCTTGACATTTAGTTTGACTCTTATTACGAAGGATTTCAGCGAAAGTAAATGCAAAGGTGCAGATGCGAAGAAACAATATTTAATGACTCTTTAATGTTATGAAACCTTTTATTGGTACTTTGGTAATGGATATAATTATTTTAATGGCAAAATACGAGCGATAAAACAATGTTGAATTATTGGTTGCACGAATCGCGACCGTTCTCGGATTGGCAAATACGAACAATTCTTGAAAGTTGGCCGAAGATGAAGAACTTTGCATTATAATTTAACAATGTTAAATTTTCAGTGTCCACTTTGATCTCTTCTTAATATGACTGGAATTTCCAAGTGACATAAATGATGCCATAATTCGGAATTTACCGATTTCAATGTAACAAATATGCCGACTTACCTCTTCTGAGTCAGATCCATTGGGATTATAAATTTTTATAGTTCCGGGTAATGGTGGGCGGTACTTTTTATACAAAGATAGCGTTTTAGCCAAAATTTACGTCGCTCACTTTTTAACTCTAATTTTAATTCTCTTTTTGGAAAAAAGAAAAGTTCTTCCAGAAAATTAAAGAAACAGAATTCAATTAGGCAAGTTTGTTTTCTAAAACAAAGTTTCAAAACCAAGAAGTTCAACCTAACAAGTGATTCATTTTGATATCGTGAGAAAGTTTTAATCTTTTAGGTCGCCAAAAATGTCTACCTGAGCTATCTAATCGTTGTTTTTACGCCGAAGAAATTGAGTTGTAAGTACGAATTGTGTTGGAACTATAACTGTAAATTAATTATATTGGGAACAATGGAACGTACTGGTAGCAATTATAATACTAGTTTAATTATATGAATTAGTAATTAATGGCCTCAAGTCTATTTAGCTTTTGCTTGAGTTATTTAAGGTACTTCCTTAGGGCTCTAGGGAGTTGAAGAATACAGTTAGGTTTATTTACATTGCCTAAATCTCATACATTCTACATCTAAATATTTTTTAATTATTTACTCATTCCAATTAATGTCTAAATATATTTAATTTATCTCGAATTCTTTTTTCTTCTATGTTCTTTTTCATTTTCTGTTTCTCTCACTTTTTTCTTAAGATGTCTGTATCCAGAAGTTTAGTTCTCAAAATTTGAATTTCTAGAAGTTTAGAGAAGTTTTAAGCTCACTTGGTTAAACTTGCTCAAACAACCCTAAAAAGTCTTAGATATCTAAGTTTTCAGATTCTCATTTCCAAGAACTTCAGCTTTTCGTTCCAAGTTCAGGTTATCAGATTTTCAGTTTATTGTTGCTTGATTTCTTAAGCAATTGAAAAATAATCTGATACCTAATGTAATTGACGTAAACCTGAAAACCTAAGAAATGAACGTATGTAGGGCATTCGATTATAAAAAAATGTGGCATTAAAAAGGTGAAAATCTAAGAGCTTTAGGTCCTGAGAAACTAAAAAAGCTAAATACTGAAGAGTCTGAAAACTTTAGGAAATAATAAAATCATATGGATGTGAAATCTGGCAGTAGAAGAAGTTGCAATCCTGTCAAATCTTGAAAGAGCAAGAATCTCAAATTTCTAAGAATCTGAAAAGAAGCTGAAAATATTTAAATTTTCAGAGACTCTAGTCTATAAAACTTACACATCCCAGAGCCTTAGTATCAGAATCTGAAAATCTGAAATATTGGGAAACTGTGTTTAAGGTTTACAAATATGTATCAGAAAAAACTTGGGTAGGTACTTAAAAATTAGAAAACTAAAAAATTGAAGAATTGGAAATCAGATAATCTGAATATCGAAGATATATATGTTTCTCTAAATCTGAAATACTGTGGGTCTGAGAACTCGAGGGCATTTAAGAGAACTCGAGGACCTGAAAATACGAAAAATTTAGGCTGTTAATTGTAATTTTTTTAAAATAGTGCACAACTTGCTAAAAGTGCTAGCAACACTTTTATTATCCAACACAGACTATACTTTTTGAAAGCGTCTGCCCCTCTAAAACGTGTCGATTTTCAGTGTCTTACTGAACACGAGGCGAGAACGTCCAGTTTTATTGTCCGACCTCGAATCGGTATTGCACGATCAAGCAGCATAACAAGAGCGATATGGCCGTAATCTGATTAGCGGTGATAAATTACCCGGGCCGCTGTTAATAGATATCTTTGCAGACTCACGACGTCGAAACCGCCCACATTCACTATTAAACGCCCCAAGACACCATACTCCTTCGCGACTTATCTCAATATCTTCAAAAATGCGCTCAATTTATTTTAGGATAACATTGTTTAAAGTTCAGAGGTGATGCAACATAGATATTTAAGACTTACTCGGCAGTTTTAGTATCATGTATTTTCTTGTTAAGTAATTACATCCCACTTCTGATGATGTTGAAAGGGCCGACGGCGAATTTCGATGATCGAGGGCTTTTATTTCGTTAAGAAAGGGGTAGACGAGGCATAAATCAATAAGTTCATACGTGGTATGATCGAGGAGCTAGAACATTGTGTAAACTAGCTCCAAGTATTATCCGAGAGGGCGAACAAAAGGTAATAATGGTGGCGAGCTTTTTGCTGTGCAGATTTCGAAGGCGGCTAGGGCTGAATCCTGCAGATGAACGACTAAAGATTACATTATATTCCCGATTTATCTATTATTTCCAGCACCAGTGCATTCTCAGCCTGAGGTATTGTTAGTCTTTCTCACCCGCCTATTGTTTCAACGTAAATCATATTTTAATTTACTGATATATACACCTGTTCCCTTCGTTTCGCAGTATTCAATTGAGAGACGCATCCATTGTTCGATTCTGTTCCTTTTCCTTACTGTCAACGGATAGATTATAACGCCTCAATTTCATAATCCACTATTCCTAAAGAGTTTTTCACTCACATTTTGATTGCTCATCCACCAGTATTTTCTGAAAAGAGCTAATTCCCAAGCTAGTCCGTTTTATTATTCATAACTTAGTTTTAATTGTTCATAATTTACACATATTTTAATGTTTTTATTCATAAAATTTAGTGTTACTAACACTAGACTACCAGTAAAATGCTACTTTGATAACAATCTTAGATTATACGTTCGCGTAAAAACTAGCAAAGTCAGTTTCATGATGAGTATGAGATTCAACTATCAGATAATGTTCATAGAAGCTTATTACTTGAGAAATGATCAGTTAACTTACTCATCTTATCATGTTTTAATTATTGTCTTTAAGTACATGGTCCAATCAAAATGTGTCACGAACGCTGCAGATCCTACTTTTATATCCTTTAAGCTGAAGACTGATTAAGAACGCAATTCTTGTGTTTTGATAATAATTATGATCTCTTATAAGTTGTAATGTGTACTTCAAAAGGTACTAACAGGTTTATTTTATTACTTTACATGGTTATGCAGATTGTAAGCTTTGATATTATGGGAAAAAATTGTGCCTTATTTGGATATCAAGAAATTACAGTTCTGGTTTTATTCACATCTTTTTTTTGTAAAGGCCACAAACTTTTAAAATCTTAACGATTTCCGTAAATTTTATGCCTACAAGTTTTTGCAATTAAAATTAAAGACTACGTGGTAAACGAAGAAATGTGCACTAGATCTTGTGTTGGCATAAGTAATTGTAATGACACTGGAAAGGCAACAGAATCAAACTTTTACTTTCACGGTTGATGTGGTGGTGTGTCTTTGCATGTCTCTGTAAGTAATCATAATCTATATGAGACAATAAATTTGACGCAATGAAAGCGAGATTTTACGACCCATCTCATATCATAAATAAGACCTGGATGACATTTTTATCAACCAGCCTTAGTCTTCACACTCCCTTTGAACTTGACCTGTTAAATTTGATTCCTTCTTCTTGGCTAAATCTTTAAGTTGAGACGATATGACGAGCTGTCATCAGATGCGGAGTGAGCCTCTCTTTGGGAGTTTCCTCGTGTATCTTCCGGCTCGATCAAACGTCGTCGAAGTCTTTCAATGTTCGACACTTTTGTCTCTAATAAAGTCGGTCACGTGTGATCGAATGAGTGACATATCTCGCGTCGCCAGCCATTCTGCATTCGGCAGCGGGGGTTGTGACAGTCGGGGTGACATTTCCCTGTGCGCACGTTGACTGCTTATCTGTAGGACGCAAGGCGACCACGGGACCGGGCTATCACACTTTGGCAGGCGCTGGTGGCCTAGCCCTAGTCGGTCACCACTCGTGTGGAAAAATGATAGTGACTGCCGATTCGCACCGACGACGGGGTCTAACCATCGTTGAATATTCTCATTCTGAATAAAAATAACAGGATTGATAATGGGGGAATCGGAGCTTTTTGGGGTTCTTTTATTCACCTGGATGGAGGGGTGATTAACAAAAAGGTGGAAACTTACGCTTGTTTTGTTTATCGAAACAATTCTTTTATCTTGTCATTTTTCATGTTAAAATATTCATGTTTTTATTCATAACACATTTATCTTGCGTGGGTCATAAACGTCGGGTTTACTGCCCAAGGCAGAAAAAAATGATTTTGTACTGTCATCATCAAAAATAGATAAACCTTCAAATAGATTGTTACGTTCTGAAATACATTCGGAAAGTTTAACTTCTAAAAAATTAAAAGTGGCTTCAATGTGATCATAACTGCCAATTTGTCGTTTTGCGATTTTTCAGGAAATGCCATTCTAAATTTTTCAAATTAAAACAGATTGTTAGTTTAATATTTTAATGACCAGTTTTTGTATGATTTTGCTCAGTAGCATGTTAATAAAAAAACTGAGGATGAATGAAATAATTTAAAAAATCTGAGGAATATTGAAAATCTGAAGTAGAGGAAAATTTTGAATACATTCATATTCAAGTACATAATTTATTAAGAGAAAAAAACTATTGGGAAAACAATGAATATAAATAATGTAAACAATTAAAAAAAGAAATTGCAAAAATTTTTACAAAAAGTGTTTTTATAAAATAAGTCTTTATAAAATAAATTTGGAAGTTGTAAACGATGCAGAGACTTATTTGTTGGAATATTGGAAACAATCAATTTCAGTGGGTATCTAAAACAGAGGACATAATCTTGCAAATGTATTTTATGAAGTTTCTTTAAAAACAGAAAAATGTATTTTTTTATTCTAAAGTTGTAGGACCTAAATGTCTGAGAATATTGGGAAACTGATAGAGCACAAAAAGTATTTCAAGGATGTGAGCAATCTAGGAATTAAGAACATTGAAGAAATTTGCAAAATCTAAAAAAAATGAAGAACATGGAAAATTTGGGGTTTTAGAGTAAACATTTTAAAAAACAAGGAATTAAGGAACTCGAAGATTTTAAAAAGGTCTAAAAAATTTAAAGAGGTTGAAAACATTAGAATTTGTAAACCAAATCTCGAAAATGTTGGAAATCTGAAAATACAATTGTTTCAATTTTTAATTTAAGACAATTCTTTCCATTTCCGGGTGATCAAACTGCGTTAAAACTACATTTTAGCACCAAAGATTTTTATTGTAGTCTTGTTACAAGTTATGACATGAATTAGGCTTGATAGATATCTGACGAATTTTATGGCCACTGAAAAACTTTATTGTTTTTTTATACTCCTATCTTATATGAATTAGATGGAAACAGACTTAATATTGTCCAAGAAATTGCCAAATTTAAGAAGAAGAAGTGTTTTCTATCGTCCCCAATTTTGTATCTCAATTCATTTCGATTTTATCATTTATCGTAAACATAGTTCGAGTATTTCCAGAATAAATTCAGAACAAACACTTCAAACGACTGTCTCCTTTAATACCCATCTCATCAAAGCAAACAATTTTTATTGCAAACGATATTGTAGATTATCTTCCAAAAATACTTTTCGGTTTTTTCCAGAGACTAAACAAATTGTGATAAACGAAGAATTTTTAACAGCAATCGGTGTCTTTGAAATTTGAAACGCACCTTTCGTCAATTTTAAAAAGCTTTCGTCACCTTAATTTACTTATATTTGTTCAAAGCGTCAATCTTAGAATTCCAAATAACACCTTGGACGTATCTTTTAATCTTAATACTCAATAAACCATTTTTTCGTGAACATTAAGTTAAAACGTGTTCAACCAGCACACTTTCTTATCTGTGAAGTATTTAGAATTTGGCTGTAATTTATTCTTTACATGCATTTTTAGCATTTTACATAGCAATTTTACATTTCTCTGAAACTGAGTTTTGGAGTTATTTAGGTAGATTAACGATAGTCTGGGTATCGTTCATGAACTTGGAGTTATCTCATGACATCAATTAATATATTTGCTTTTGTGGGTATAATAAATTAAGTCTACAGATATTTTATCTGTGGGCAAACAATTCATTGGTTTGGAATTTTCATTTTTATTAAAATCCCAAAAATTTATCATATTTATTGTTTATCTATTATTTTGTCATGGTGCCCTCAGTGACTTTAATGATCAATGAAACAGGAAGCGTTTGTTAAATGATGCCAAACATTAGAAAATCAAGATAATTGATTGTCGTGCGTACAAATAGCCTTGTGATTTAAATGTCTTATCATGTAAAGACACGATCAATAAATTCAATAATAAATCACTGATCAAACATCAAACGATTATTGCAATCAAAGATACTGTCTTCCAGTGACATGTTTATAAGGAAAGCGTTCGCATTGATGCGATAGTCGCATTAAGAGCACTGATTTTCTTGTCATCTTTGATAAATTATTTTATTTGCTTCCTCAATTAAGCATGAGTCATTTTTCCGATAGAAATCTTCATAGTTGCAATTTTGCATTTACTATAATTACAGCAATTGAACGTCTAGTATCAACTGTGTAAACTGATCCAAACAATCTCGGGACATTCTTGAGCCCCAATCAATAATTACAACGCTATCGGCCTTTCTATCTGTACATGTGATGTTCAAGACATGAAGTGCGAGGAGCAGCGAAGAGTAAACTAGTTCCTGAGTATAATTAATTGCATCAAAGGTAGAACCACACCTTGTTTAACGTAACCCGGCATTAGTATGTCAAACAACTTAATCCACTGAAGCACGCCACACCGATTGCGTCTTTCTTGCTCACTTAACAGCGTTTATTAACCAGAAAACTAATTATTTCTGAGCGTATGAACACGATTGCCGACAGGTGCACACTCATGAGCTTGGCTGAAATTCAAAGAGCTTCCTTAAAAGATTTCCTTACAAGTACCCACTTTGATTGTGACTGCGGATGTCGATCTCGAGGATCGTCTTCCTATATTATATGCATGAAAAAGCTTAACTTTGAGCACGTGCTAATCGTGGGCGGCCAAAGCTGCGACGAACCACTTCAAAGAGGCTTTGTTGTTGACATGGCGATTGTCTTCTACGAGCAAGAACGGAAGTAGAAGCTCCACCACAGCTTCGAATTTTTTCCCTTCGAAATCGGTTTGTTTTTCAGCTAAATCAGTTCGCGCATCGTTTTGATGATGCGTTAAAAGAGGATCTGACGGAATGATCTCGATGGGCGGAAACAAGCCCATAGTATGCCATCAGCTCGTGGCTTTTTGTTTGCTTTTGGTGGCGTGGCGAGCTTCGATACTGATCTAATTCTATCCGCTTTCGTCCGTTACGAATGCATCGCGCACTCGCCATCGCCAAAGAATTCTTCAAGCCAAGTCTCGCCTTTCAGATTTTAACAGTTTTTGTTTCGAAAAGCTCGCCACTTAAATATCTGAAGAACTGCTACGAGATCTTTATCTTTATTCAACTAACGACGCTGCGGTGGGCTGTTTAAATTCCTGCTATCATCGTAACTTTCTCATATTCATGAAAGGTTGTTAAAATTTCAAATGTTGCGACTTGAAGACATGTTTAAGTGAGAAGGATTATGACAGGAGTGTGAATGAGTAGATAAAAATTCTGATTGAAGGAAAGTTTCAATTTCGTCGTCTTTTTGTGTAGATAGAAATTTTAATTAAATACCCACTTCTAATCACTTTTAAGGTTCAGATTTTTTAATTTTAAGTGTAATATTTATTTACTTATATCTAGTTGAACGATTTATTTCGAAATGTTTAATATTAGCGGAAATGTTGCAATGTAAACAAAAATAGTTGTATGCTCTTTCAAAGTACAAATTCAACTTCAAATATTGAGATCTTATAAAGCATCTTTTGATGTTTTACCTCAACCAAAATGTCAATAGTTGATATGTTTGCACTGAATACATTAAGGGTGTGATAACGCTTTTACTCGACTTATTGCTTTTAAACTTCCGTTATTTGTGTTTTCCTAGTATCTGATTATACAGTTGTACTTAAAAATACTCAAAAACGCGATTTTATTCGATCTTTTAATATATCGCCACGATTTTTGATGCGACATTAACATAAATTCGCGGAATGGAATGATCAAAATACATAAAAAATATTAAAAAATAGGTGGGAACTGCAAAATTAAAAAAAAATCCTTTTCAGATTTGACAAAGAGGAAACATTATTAAACAAATAAAAATTATTTTCGGAAAAATTTCAAATTTTGTGGCGCAGACGCTACGAAATCCCTATTATCTAAATTTAAGCGTTTTTATTCTTCTATTCTTTCTTGGAGTATGAAATTTTGATAATTTTTGTGGGAAGGTGTGCAGACGCAATTAAATGAATTTAGTAATTTTTTGCTCTAGTTTTGATAATAGCCGTCTCAAAAAGTACACATTTCGCACTTTATGATACTGTAAAATATTGATATCTTTACAACTTATTTTTTAAGGTTTAAAGGCTGTCTACTGTGCCGGAACAAATCCAATTCTGCAAAATACCGTACTAAACAGAATTAATTTTGTCGGCAAACCCTTGATTCCGCCGGTGGCCAAATCCCTCTGATAAATTCGTCCTTAAAAGAGTCATTTTCAATTTGTTGGGACATTAAGGCAATAATATTTAAGCCAAGAACGGGCTTCGAGGTACAAGCCACCTACATGGTAAGATAACATCGATGGAACTGGTTCGACCAAATTATGAACCCGTAAACATTAAAATAAACAAGGCCGACCGAAACCTGGCCTGATGACGGTGATTTAGGCCGATAGATACCGTCGTTTTCCCAAAACGTGATATTAAAAAGGTATAAGGAGGCAGCATGAAGCCGTGTTAATTTGACCATGATGGACGAGCTAGTGAGTGTGAGAATTCAACCAGCGTTTTTGTTTGCTGCGCCCTCTGCACACGATAAAGAAATATGTGATCTTTATCAGACTGTCTGGTCTTCCATTAACACTCAAGAGACCTGACTCCACGCCAAACCGAGGATGTAGAATAATCGCATTAGAAATATTGCTGAGCATTTTATTCTATTGTTCTTCAGTTATCTGGTATTGATTGTTATCGGATGGTTTATGACTGGAATGGGATATTGCGTGACTGTATCTCGATATTCATTTTTGCCTAAAAATCCGAATTTTACTTCCGTTGACATTGATAGCGATAGATGGTTGTGACGCTTCTTTTAGTATTGAAGCTTCTTTAAATGGTTGTCCTACTGAACCCATTCCATATATCAGTTGAAGGTTTCAAAGAGTTCTTCCAAGAAAAAAATCCACTCATTTACAGCAATGATTGGCAAAATTGGCGGTTTGATTGAATTAATTGAAAATTGGTGTAGAGTGTTCAAGACAGATCGATGAGAGGTGATAAAGGTGTGAATGTTTTACAAGCCATCTGTTGAGATTTGGGGTATGAATGTAGGCTAATACCCGATAAACTCAAATTTTACCATTTGCTCGATGAAAAACAGACTTTAATAAGCCAGAATTGGTGTCAATTATTTTTGTTATTGATTATACCATTGTTTACCATAACAATAATTAATTTTTTTTTCAGGTAAGTCCTTCAAAAGATCATCTCGTGATTGTTCCCAAACCGGTAAGATAGCAATTCCTAACCATTCTAAAAATTCTAAGAACTGTTACTCAACATCACGTGTTTTAAAGACACTTCCCTGAAATCTTAAATTAACTGATAGCGATAGTGACACATAATAAATATCTTCTTAATATGGATTTTCAACGGAAATAATTAGCACGACCCGTTGTCATTGTCTTAAAAAGTTATTACCCCGATAATCCCAAATTAAAATTTCGCGATATCATCACAGACGTAAATACACCGAAACGATAATCAATCTTTCCAGTTTTCGTTGGATTACTATCTTACCAAACTGTGATAGAGTGATAGATAGTTCAAATATTAGCTTTTTATTTCCCTCAAGGTTGGACGTGTGAAAGGACAAAAAGACCCACACTTAACTCCTCTAAAAAGACCATTAGAGCTTTATTCCTATCAACGTGTCACTCAAGGAACTTACTCAAACTTCCCGAAGAACAAATACAGTTTTATTATTTATTTACTCCACGCAGACACTTAATGATAATCTTTTATCTTATCTGATGGAATTTTTTTTAATCTTAAACATCAAAGGACGAAGATGTTAATTTAGACGTATGATTTGTATTGTTTCATTAATTTTCACAAAAATTCATAAATTTTATAATCGGCTTTTTCATGTGTAATATCAGGATGATGTTTGCTTTTATGGGACAGTTGTCGGTCGTTCCCAAGGTTGTTGTTATCAGGGAATAACATTCCTATCAGCTTATCAGCGACCAACCCTATTTACACCCCTGCTTCATATGAGGCCGCATTCACGGAACGGAGAGATTAAAAACTCGATAATGTAAAAATGTACACGGTTGGAACGGGTAAATTTTAAATAAAACGGACTTGGGAAATTACAAGCAAGACGGGATTATTATGGAGGGCGGAAATAATTTGGAGGTATAATACTGATGGAAAACGCATAATTGCCCAATTTTTGTATTTTTGTCGAGAAGCAAGAAGTACATTTTGACTTCTTACTAACGATCTTTACATAACATTGCAAAATGAAATAACAAATTTTAAAAAATTACAACAAAAGCCTGAATGTTACATTTTGTTCTCTAGCTGGTTTGTCCTGTTTATTGGTCTGTTTAATTTTTTTATATTATCGAAATCCCTTATAGAATCCTCTTGATTCATAGTTTTTTTGGACTCTCTAAGTCTTGAATTTTTCAGATTCAGCTTCTTAAATTTCAAAGTTTTAAACTAATCTTTATATTCTTTGATGCTTGTAATTTACTTTCTTTTATCTATTAAAACCTGTAAGACCTACGTTCGCAGGTTTGCGAATTAATTTCTATGATTCTTGGATTAGATAAATGATTAAAAAAATTTTTCTTTTTGTAATATCTCGGATTTGAGCTTTTCAATTTTTAAATTTTCAGGTTCCTACATTAGCTTTCGGTTTTCAAGTTTTGAGATTTCAAAGTTGTGTTTATTTGGATTTTCTAAAAGTCAGTTATCTTGGGAAAACTGTAAAAGAAAAATTTGAGGAAAATTACAAATTTTGATATTTCATAAAGTGAGAAAGCAGAGTGTTCGAATCAGCTAATGTTATAAAAAACAGGTATTTCCGAAGCCGCAATGTAGACTATTTACCTTTTAAAAATTCGTGGAATCTTTATATTCTTTGAATCGTTTAGATACTCTAGACTTTAAGATTGTTCATTGTCTTGGAATTCTTCACATCCGCTTAAAAAGTTTGGTTTCAATTTTCCTAAACTTTTTATGACATATCTTCAATTATTTAAATTCTTTAATTTTTTTATTACGACGAATTTTATCCACGAAGCGATAATCTATTTGAGTGGATAAAATTTGTTTATTCACGTGTAGCATACTTTTTTTTTTCAATTTCGTCGGATTTAAAAAAAATGCTTAGGGTCTACTCTTTGTCGTAAACTAATTTTGATTTTTTTGACAACAAATTGGATATTGCAACTGGACTTTCGTTCCAAACATCTTCTGGGATGCTTTCTTTGGTCATTTATTATTTAAAACACACTTTCAGACTGTAATTAATAAGAAAATTGCAGAATAACTTTTTTATTTGTGTTGTCTATGAGGACCAGTAAATAAATGTATGAATACCTACATTAGTCTTTAAGTTAAATAAAATTACTCCTACGAATGTAAAATTAAAATTGAAATTTCCTAGTTCAATTTCTGCTTTTCCAAAAGTGATAAGAATAAAATGTGCACTATCTAAATTTCCCAAGCTAGAAAAGGATCAAAACTAAAGCAGAATCCTTGATATTCGTAATGTGATTGCAGATCAAAACGTTAGACAAGGTAAAAGGATTCGCCTGCGATAAGACTGTATACTTTTCCATGAAAATTTCGGCTTGTTGGCTATGTTTGTGAGTTCTCTCTCATCTTAAACTAATATCTCTTATCGCTTTATCATTATTTCGATAAGGAAGTTATATAAAGGTGAGGTATCGGTTGGGGCATTTAGTTGTGAAGTTATTTTCCAACGAGTTTCTGCTATGAGTAGACCCTATTTGAAACCCTTCTTGGATGTGTCGTACAGGCTTCAGCCTTGCAAGTGTGCTTCAAAAGTGGCGAAATTAAAAGCAGACCATGTTGGATACATGCATTCAATGGCAGGCAGGACATGCTCCTACCAAACTTCTGATGAATCGCTACTTGCGATCGGGCCCATACAAGATTGCTAGAATCAGAAATAGTGGTAAGTGCAAAGTCTAGAAAGTAAAGAACGTCATATGCGTGCTCCGACTGTATGCAAACATTTTAATCTTCCCTCATTATTTGTATATTGACTTTATAAATTGCGTTTCTGTTTCCTTGGGGCTTTATCGGATTTATCTGTTTGTTTTGGCGTTAGATCGTCGATGAAATCGTAGCCCACGTGATCATCGTTACCGCTTTTTCTCCCGCTCAAGTACAAATGAAGTCCTTTTTACCGCCAGCTCGACAAGGATAAATTGCAGTTAACAAATTTATATCCACCGAAAGGAGCGCGCGACAAAAAACCCCGCTTATATGAGTACGTAATAATCGTCGCGACGGAATATCCCTGTCTTTTTCTGCACCGCGTCAGGACGCCGGGCTTCGGCGTCGAGGCGTGTGAGGTGCGGTAATAACACCCTGCAGACAATGATAAGCGCAATCAGATAGACCGGGGTATATATATCATATCACAATGGCATAGCAAAAATGATTACGAGAGACGTTCCTTCCTATATCACGCCAACTCGGTCGGTAATGTGAATCACGCTCTGCCGGTTCTTATACTCGCTTCTTTACCGACTGATTTATACATTCTGCCGCAAATACCTCATAACTCTATAAATCTTGACGGTTCGTGTTTCGTATCTGTAGCAATTTATCGACATTAGTGCATTTGTCATTACCAAAAGATGCTTTCAAGTAGGAAACAAATTCTTCGCGGATTATATTATTGGCGCCAAAATCCATTCGTCTGATTTTGATTATCGCGGAGATAAAAAAAATCTACAAAAATCTGATAGGGAATTTTTGTCTTAATCTTTGTTTTCAACGTCTTAATTGCCAATAGAGATATAATTTCACAATGTCCTTTGATTATAATCTGTGTTTTTATTTTTAATCTACAAGTACCTACTCCACTTCTACTACAAATACGATGTTCTACATTGCGTCTAATTTCTTTGTGCTTATTAGTTGGATACAACTCTTTACAGCAGCATTTTACATTACTTTAAACATTCTTGCTTTGTTATCTTATCTTGAGGTTGTTTTCTTAATTTTAGTAGACATTCTAACAACTTAAAAGTATAAAAAAATTATCAATGCCCCATTTCAAGCAATTTGCGTCCACCATCCAGCAACACGAGTGGAAATAAATTTCCCCGATTCGAACTAGGAAATATGATTGAATACACTTTACAATTCAGCGCTCAATTGGAAATTCGAGGGAAGCAAAGTAATCGATGTTTATACACATTCGGATGTGTGAATCGGAAGAGTATATCTGAAGTTTTTGAACGTTCGACCGGAGCCGAGTCTGGAAGCCACTAATGGCAGATCATTAGGGGCCCAGGTAATCTGCAGCACTTTTTTCTAAACGCCAGATAAAAATAATAAATCATTGTGGTCTCCATGCGCGGTCTCTTCATGTAATTCTGATTACGGTGCTGCCGATAGATAACGTAACGTTTTAACTCTGCAACCTGCCCAACGTGTGTTCTCACTGTAATATACGGCGTGTTCCCATACATACCAAATTACCACCACGGCTATATTTATTCTGGGCTTATCTGATTTGGAAAAATTTAACGGGATGGATGCTGAATTAAGGAGGCTTTCGGGATAAATTATATCGCGGCTAAATAATAGTTATCTAGAGTACAAGCGCCGAAAAGACGGCATGTAACCGAGATTTCGCTGTGAGCTTTTCGCGAGAGTACTGTACATGTTTTTTTATATAGCTTGTACGTTTTTAATAAAAAGTATTTTAGTAATGTTATCAAATACATGTTGGTGTTAACTTTGACACTAAGTGTCAAAACTACGTCAAAGCCAAAAACGAATCAGTTGAGCCGTCCCTGATGAAACATGTTGGAAATAAAATTTATTACATTGTCATTTTCGGTGATAGCAGTGCAAAAATTAAAAATTTTGATCTAAAAAACCGTAACTAAAGAAATCTGGATAAGATCTGTTATTTGAAAATGTACTGTTGATTCTTAACAGTTATTTTATCTTTGGTACAATGGAACAGATAACATAGAAACACTTCTTACAACATGAGCTAAAAATATATTGAACTTTATCATGATTAGGAAGATCTAACAATCTCGTAGAATTATCTAACTTCTCTTCATTTTCACGTTTCACAATAACACTGTGTAACAACAAAAATAGTTATGTTATTTTTTTCATATGTATTGTTAGAGACCGACGTACTTTTTGACATGTTATCATTGGTTTTGACGAAATGCCGTTATATTCAGAGAAAAAAACATTTTCAAAAATTTCTGTTTTCGCTGTTTTCCTCACTGCGAATTAAAAAGTGGGCACAAATGACAGTGTAAATTATTTCCGGATATATTAATCTCCGTATGGGAGTGTTCTATAACAATTAATAACAATAATAACAAATAAGTGAAACTCAAAATAATTTCCGCGACGAAATTTTGAGAAGCGTACACAGTCTATTTCGGCATTAAAATCTTCAAATCAAGAGCTCAATTTTTTTTACCTCTTTAGTCTAAAGGCATGGTAATCATGAGTCTTTGAAGTCAATGACATTTAGAAATCCCAGTATCTGGAGAACTTCAAGATCATTTCAGTAACTGCAAATTTGGTTGCTGGTATTTTCCATTTGCTAAGAAAAAGGAAAAGAACAAAAACTGTATTTTGAATTTTTAACATAAAACCGCATTTTATTTTCGTAGTTTATTGTTTTTTTAACACTTTTGTTTTATAAATACATATAATTCTTAATTTTCAAAAGCTAGAAACAAATGAATTTATTATTTTTCTTGGGGACAACTCCGACAAATGATATTTATATTCTTTAAAAGAAAGCTAAATTACAACTATATTAACAAAAAAAATCTGATAAATATGACTTTTGTAAAATTTTGTTACACAGTGTAATTGATTTTGCCAATTGAAGAAATAAGTATGTAGTAAAATCCGTGGTAATGTGAAAAAGAAAAATTTCGCGGTATCGCTAATTATCAAATTTGATAATTTGTCCTTTGTCATGCCAAGATATAATTCAATTTTGTATCAATGATCATCTGTGGTGACTTTTGAAATTATGAGCCAACTCTTCGATTAAAAAATTATCGCTTATTTATATCGTTTCCTTTGACGTTTTTAGATCGATCTTGAAATATAACAAACTGCAAAGCATGGGAAGGTGTCGTGATCGACTTATCATTGGATCTTTCTGAATAAGTTTAAAAAATAGTCGATCTCTGAACTTTGAACTGCACTTCCATTTCAAAATTTCTGTAAATTTTCGATGCTAGTTGATAGTTTTTCCACGTAAAAGTGGTGTTTAAGATGGTGTCGTAAAATTTTCTCATAAATAAGATTCAGTGAGAGCTTTTATCTTATGTCAACGGTTCAAATGTATGCGTTAGCTATCTGCTTGCAATAAAGCGATGTTGGACGCGATACACCTATCAAACGCCAATATTTAACGACATCGTTGTAAAGTCAAATAAATAATTGATTCAAAAAAAGTCATAAATAATTTATTTGTAAGCTCGTTCGACGTAAATTTCTCCTTGACATACAGTTTGTATGTTAAAGTTGTAAAAAGATAAGTCGCCTGCTTGGGTGGTTTTCGTACTTGAATGATCCCATGCTTGATAAGAATTGCGTATATACCCACATACAATGTATTGTGGCCAAGTAAAGATGGAATGAGAAGCAACACCGGATCTCAACAACAATCGCAATATGCATATCTTAACAGCGTGGTTTATCTTAAAATCTGCGTCTTGGTGCAGAATTAACAGCGGCAGAATCAGATATGAAGAGTTATTGACTTTGCGGCACGATTTACCTTTTTGTACCTTCTTGCGGTGTTAATAATCCCCCTCGCCCATCACAGAAAAAAGACAAGATAATCCCCGAAAAGTTGAATCATAAATATTCAATACCGCTCATTTTTCCTCGGCTACAAAGGACGCCTGCCAAGTTGTCACTGTCTGGTAGAATCTCGTAGATCGCTCCCTTTCGTGACGGATAAGAAGGTGCGGAGGCGGCGAAGGGGTGGCGTAACCGAGTGGCTCATGTAAATACATTGACTTATCGCCTGTCAGATTTATAAAAGTTCCACGAGTTGAGTACATTGTTATCTGTGGATCGCATTAGCGGAGTCTGGTGCTTGTGGTATCTCTTCTGGACGGAGAGGGAGATAGAAAGCTCTGTCGCGGTCTGCTCTAACAGAGATATCGAAAGCTTTGATGGAACTCGCAAGCTAATTATTGACCCATAATGAGAAGATTACACGAAAATCGGACTAAATTTGTTGATTCTTCTTCTACGTGAGCTTTAAAGTTTACAACAGGAAAATGTTATCTAAGAATGAAAAATTCGAATTGAAACGAGATTTAATGTCGGGAATATAACGCGAAAAAACGAACCTGCGATAACAACTCCACCTTAAACTTAATGGTTTATTGATATCTACATAAATCAACCTAATTGATTAATCCTGAGAAAGCTTTGATAGGCATCAAAGCACTGATTTAATGACTATAATTATGTAATACGAAGTTAGATTCTACTTTAGATTTTAGTTAAAAATGAAGGGGTTTAACAGTTTAAACACGTGCAGACTGGATGGTCTCTGAGGAAAATTGTAACGAAATTACATAGTTTTACTGCAGTGTCTGCATCTGAAGAAGATTATATATTACAAATCTTGCAAAAATGACAAGATTCTAAAGAATTCAATTGTCATTCAGCACTAAAATCAGGTGTTTGAACCAGCAAGTTGAAATCGTGTTCGGAAAAAGCAAAAATTTACGATCTGTTTTCCTCGGAAGTTGAATTTTTACTTTCCCGATTGGTGTATACCGAGTCCTCTTCTAATGGTGTTGAAGATAACATAAGAAAAATATGGCAAGGTGTACCAAAACGGTGCGCCCAAGCAGTACATAAGTAACAATTTAGAATCTGATTACGCCTCGCCCTATTTTCTTAAATTACTTTGTTTTAAGATAACAGCCGCTGGCAGGCCAATCTTAAGCATCCTTCAGGGAGCCGAAATCTGCGAGTTTTTATCGAAATAACGCAACACTGGTTTTATGTTGTTAGTAGGGTGCGAGTCTAGCTTAACAGCAAATAAAACCTGTGCAAACTTATCGCCCACCCCTTTTATTTATTAACATTGTTAAAAAGTATCGAAATAAACCTATATAATCATATCGGTCACGCTATCACCCCGTAAAATTATGAAACATAATCGTCTACAAGTCCGCTAATAGAATTCGATAAAGTGAAAAATTTGGCACGACGCCACTGAGGTATTGTCCATGGCAGTCTAATAAACATTTCTGCTCATAACTGATAACGCCCCATTGATGAATATAAATAAGGCGGTGGCGGCAACGTTATCGCAGCATTGCATTGGGGGCGGTGGGCGACAGGAGGCGGCGTCCCCGAGCGGACTCGAGCTAAGGATATTTAGATATTCTAATAGTGGCGGCGCTCGCTGATAACATGTATGGTAGTGCTGGCCTGGCGCGATAAGCGCCGCGACGGAGAGGTCTGCTGCTGATAAAGACGCTCTGCGTCGCTGTTCTGTTTCTCCGACGCGATAACGGCAGATATCGGCCGCGCCGCAGAAATAATAAGGCAGCCGGAATAAATGCGGCCTTCCATGCACTCTCTCAACGTCTACCCAACACCCACTAATCCCAAACCATAATAATTGAATTAGCAGATACGCCACTGCCTGATTCGAATTATACCAACCTGGGGGAATTGTCATGCTAAATTATTAAGCTGACCCTTTAAAAATACCGCTCCAAAAATGGAAAGAGATAAGACAACGTACTGTCAAGAGTTATTGTCTTCTTATCAGCCTGAACTAATTTAGAATTGGACAAAAACTCTAATCTGATTATCTTGATTTGAACAATAGGAACGTGTAAAAATCAACATCTTGATTATGATATGATCTAATTACAAATCGGTTTTCTGAGAAATGAAATGTTTTGCATTTATCAGATTTCAAAAAGTTTCAATTGTATTAAAATCGTGATTTTTGTGATCCAAAGGATTTTAGCACATTTACGTCTCCAAAGATAAGTTTATATGTGTAGGCATGAAGATATCCCTACTAAATAGCTTAAGATAGGCAACCCAAAATACGCTTTTAATATCTACTTGCAGGAATGAAATTTAGTTTCACTGTTTGGAAACAGACCACATAAAGGCATATTCTCAAATTCATGTTCTGAAGATAGAGAATCCAACTATTTACTGTTATCTTTTTATCGTGCTTGAAAAAATAGTGTAATAAAACATGAAGGATGTGTGTAAAAGTGTCAATGACAAGTGTGCGAACGAAAACATGTTTGTAAAGTAATAAAATCAGGTTCTAGATTGCCATCAGTAGCTATATTTTTTAAAATTAGTGAAACGTTCTATTGCAAAGCTATTGTTTCTCAGCGATTGTAATCGGTCGATAAAATTCGAGAAGTAATCGCACATCCTGTCAATCATCTATTTGAAATCACTGAGATAATCATCAGATCGTGCAAAGTTATCATTATCACGATCAACCGAATAGTATTAACGCAATCCACAAGGAAAAAGAAACTGAAGCAATCTTTATTGCTCAATGTTTCCTGAGTGTGCTATCAGTGTCTGAAGAAAAATCGCCGTATTCATAATTCATAAAGTATAACATGTGATAGAGGGATCGAAAGGATGTTCAGACCATCTACTTATTCGCCGAAGAAACATATAGCCAGTACACATAAGAACCGATACGAGGCTTATCACAAGCCGTGTGTATAAACGTGTTTGGAATCACTTAGTTCCGACACATAAAGAACAATACCCAGAATACATCATTAGAGATTCGGGTCGTGTCTAAAGCGAAGCGATCGCTATGCTCGTAACTCGATGCACTTCCCTTCCCAGACCAAGCGACGACTACCGTTTCTTGCATTGAACATTGGCCATTTCCATTGCGAGAGATTGATTTAAAAGGCTTCCAAAACGAGCCTCCATCACATACAACCAATAAATCAAAGAAAGAAACGCGGAAGAATTTAGATGGACCATCTTAATTGAAAAGGGAAAAAGTCGAAAATGGTTCGAACATGTGTTCAGCGTCGCAACTTCACCGAATTTCGTAGAATATCAGATAATAAGGGTGTGACCTAAAATGTATCACGGACCACAGACAACAGGTGGTCCTCGTTCCTTCATATTTCTTTTGAGACCGAACCATGAGAAAGTATAACGAGTTTCCGAAGAATGGAAAGAAGAGAGCATCTCGCCGTTTCCAGCAATTAAAAATATTAGCGGGCTGGTTCAAGGCTGCTACTAAAAGCCTGTTTTGTCATTAAGTAGGGACGTCACGATAAAATTGATCTTTATCTTGATTCCACCAATTATATTTTAATCCTTTCATGACGTTTAATTGACATAATTATCACACGGCTCTAATGTATGGCTAAGAATTTTTTTTTTACTCATTTCGGAAAAATTGAAATTAATGGACCGACAAGGTTATCTTCGATGTCGCAGGACAATAACAAGGTCCTGTCTGCACCACGGAATGCTGCTTCAAAATGAGTTTTTCTTCTGCGTAATTGTCTTAGACAGCACATAAGATTTTGATAGAGAAACTAGCATGAAACTTAGCAGTGTTGTATAAATGTAATAATATTTGAATGGAGCCATATAGTTGTCGTATCAGGTAAGAAGACAAGGGCCACGTGACAATGGCTGGCCTGTTATCAGTGCGACGTTGGGGGTGTCTCGTCGCTGGAGGTATTCAGCCCAAGACGTTATAACCGAATGCAAGGCATAATACCGAATTATCAACCATGCACATCATGTAATCTATGCAATGCAGCACATGACGTAACAACCCTTTCTGCAACGAGACATCCAGACATTAAGTTAATAAGGAACTGTGAACAAATCGTCGAATTTTCGCGAAAGAATTGCCCGTACTGATCGTAGATAAGGAAGAATTGCAACCTTGCTGTATTTCTACAAGTGACTCCATCTTCGTAGCGCAATAATTACGACCTAAATTGGTGCTGATCTGTGATAAATTCATCTAGAAGAGGGCGCATGTCGAATCTACCTTTTCCAGCTTTGGAGAGGTTAACGCGTTCAGCTTTTGATTATGTCATTAAAACAGATGACAGATAGATCACATTTTCGCTCTTATTTTAGCGGCTCCAACCATGACGGTTTATTAAAACGATATCCTCTGCACCCGCCTGACACCCATCGATTAGAATATTTATGATCCAGTTATTGTTGCCGCCGGTTATTGTTTTGGAGGATATCCTTATCAGGACGAGAATGATAATTTGTCCGGTTTTTTCAATTTGCTGGTGTCATCTTGATTTATTTTTCGCAAAGCACGAATTTTCTTGGCGATTTTTTAGCCCTGTAAATATGTAGATGTCGTAAACTGCACGCTATAGTTATGACGTCCTGTACCTCGTGCAGTGGAAAACAGTGAAAACGTCGGGAAATCCTGCATGAATAATTAAGCGCCCGGCGAATAAAACAAGGCAATTCTGTCCTGTTATAGTGGTGTATGGCACACGTTTTATGTGACGTTTTATGTGTTTTAGAAGAGTCTGGGCGTTTTTATATCTCGAAAACATCAGGTATACACTGCTGTTACGCAAACATCTCGTTGCAATCTCGTTCCTAATCTACTGACCCAAATCTCCCCATAATTTATCTCAGTCTTGCATCGACTTCATAACAGTCCTCGAGATGAACAAGACAGAGAGTTATGTCAGTCGGTCAGCGCTTTATTCAAAAGTTTCAACTCAGCCGGTAAACAAGGGCGCGAGATAAAACTTGGCATTTTTATCGGAAACAAGCGCACACTTTAACTGTAACTTTTCATATAGGTTACTTATCTCCAACTTCAAGGGAGGAAGAGTCCGGGAGGAGCACACTGTGTAATCTTATCTACAACGTTGAATATACCACAGGACAGTGTTCTCATTGCGTCTTATCTACACATCTCTAACTATTCTGTGGTCTGTCTGAAGACATGCATATCTTACATCGTATTCTCCGGTCGCTGTTCGCTTGCTGTTTCTAGACTTGTAAGAGGCGCGCACCTACACAAGCAACGGCGGCTACGGTGGCTACGCTCCCCACCACTTGACCACCGGACTCTCCGGAAC
Source organism: Gnatocerus cornutus (assembly GCA_029298725.1). Taxonomy (NCBI): domain Eukaryota; kingdom Metazoa; phylum Arthropoda; class Insecta; order Coleoptera; family Tenebrionidae; genus Gnatocerus; species Gnatocerus cornutus. Next base: position 13,381,896 of record CM055513.1, read on the forward strand.
ATGTTCTAAACATCTTACCACAACTTCTCACCCCCGGAACCTGCATTCAGCGAATAAAACGGACCGTTTCTTTAACATCAAAGACCAACTGAGGGTGGTTAAAATTACACCAACTTAAAAAATTCAAAATCCGGCATGATGCCTTGTTCCCAAGGTCCTTCACTTCAGTGATAATGACCGATTTAAATACAGGATGTTCAAGATAGCATCGCCGCGATAAAAATTCTCGCACCTCCGCCGTTTTCACGGAATAAGAAATCCGATAAAGATCCAAACTAACTAATCCCCGAGTAAATTCATCTGGAACCAAGTAAGATCTTTTGATGTTTCAATAATTCCAAGTTGCGGAAACAAGCAGTAGAGAAATACGGTGCGGGCCGCCTTGGTCTCGAGTTTTCTCCGATGTCGCGGTATTAATCGGGGCGTTATCTACAGCACATAAACACACGTATGTGTATGTGGGGCGATGTTGGCGGCGATACCGTTCCATGTGGGGGTGTAGCTGTTGGGGGTATACGGGCCTGTTCGCCGTCCGATAGCGCCAAAGATACGACCTGGAAGTAGGAAACGAGACAGTGAGATAAGAAAGTAATATGGCGGCTGGTGCAAAGAGATAACGACTGATACGACCTGCACCAGCTCCACCGTGCAACGGCAAGGACATGTTTGCTACACTTCACCAAAATCACTTTTTGTAGACGTGGGCTGTTTGACAATAAACCATTGAACCAGATGGATTTTATTCGCGAAAAATGCATCGAAAATAGGTTTTGTAGTTGGAGCGGCGAGATAAAACTGTGTTTCTAATTCCGGATCGGCATTGTTGGCTCATTAACTCCTGACCTAGTAGACAGTGTAATTAAAGCAGCGAATTTTATCTCATGTTCAGCTTGGCCCCGGCGCAATTTTTCTATGGGAGTCCGAAATGTGGCCTGCAACTAGAAAACAATACAAAAGGAACCCTATGGAAAAACGCACGATAATATTATTATTGCACGCCACAATCGCTATAATCAAAAATTGCACATGGTTGCATTCATGTTTTATCTCGATGATGCATTTATCGCGCATTTCCCACCGAAACTGGCTTTTGGTGCCGACGCCATATCTATCTAGGTAGACTTACATAACATTTTGTAAATATTGTATTATAACTATCACATATGAATATTTAATACCGACACAGGATGTCAGTCTGTTTGTATGCATCGCGCCGTTGTAAACTCACAATAATACCTTATCGTCCATCAGTTTGGTCATTTTATCGGTTTATCTTGTTGACAGAGAGCTGGTTTTGCAATTTTGTGACCGCACCTTCGAACTGATGCGTTTCTATCGATTAAAAAATGTATTCGAAGACGTCGGAAAAAGCGGTAGCCGGTCCTGGAGCCGTTCAATTAAAATAGCGGCGATCTGATAGGCACTGATAAAACATTTCTTGTGTTTTTGCGTGTTGTTTCTATGTATATGAGAATTCCATTTCTGGATCATTCTTTGTTTGATAAACATCAGAACTGGAAATTATTTCAACAATTTTACAATATCTCTTTCCCGTTTTAGTCATCTCGCCGTTTAAAAATTCAAATATATCTAAGCTGAGATAAAAACACAAACAAACGAAGGGAATAAAAGAAAAATGCCGCTGTATTATATTTTAAAAGTGTTTTTGATTCGTGGAAAGATTACTTTGAATATGGGACGGACTAGTTCTTTGTGTCACGACGAAGACGGTCATCTTTTCGCATATGTCGCAAGACTAACTTGTGCAGGAAGAGCATATTAGAAAACTTTTTCGAACTCAGCGATCGGAATCACGGCCAGGAACACCGAAGAATAGACGCCCGTGATAACGAATCTGCATAACAAAGCCAGGGCCGGAATGTAGCAAATGAATTAACTTGTTTTCGGGATTTACCCCAAACGGAACGCCACAACACAGTCTCGGAAATTTAATGAGACAAATTATATCTTGTTCCACAGTCATCGAATAACTCGATAATTAAATCTGAAGAAAGGAGACTCCGAGATCGTCTTTTCCACGAAACCGCGTACTTATTATTGACAGAACCTCTCAAGATGTTATCACGAGTAAACTCGATAAATGCCCGTTTACTAAATGCACATTTTCGTTATCAGATGCGAACAGGTTATCATTACGGCCAGGAACTGTGTCCAATCGATACATCAAAATCGTTACATAAACGCATCGACCGCGGGGAATATAAACAACTATAAATCATACATGCTTTAAGCATTCCACGGCCACGATAAAAAATGAGTTCGTTATCAGTTGACGTTGTGGGTGTCTCGCTCCAGGCGGATTTTTGAACGCCGTTCCGCCATTCTGACATGTTTACTCGGTTATTACACCGAACGAATTATACAGCGCGGAGTGCGGACAACAATTAGGCACCTACCAAGTGGAAATAAGCTGGTAATTTGGCCATTTGTCTCTGTTGAAGGCTTTCACCGTGACTAGAAGCGATCGAAATTTATTGTTATTCATCGCCTTGATCATGCTTGTTCTGTCACTTCTCCGCGTGCTAAATTGATTGGCTTTTGGGCACCTTGTAAACAAGCACATAATTAGGGGAGTGGTAAGCAGCGCTCTAGCGAACCGGTGATGGCCACTCACCCACCCAGTGTGTCTCTTTTTCATCTTGATAGAGCCTCACTGTAATGAGCTCCGTCTGGAAGCTGTCAGTCGCGCTGTTCGAAGTCGCTGGCTTCCTTATCTTTCCCCGATAGTCTCGTGCTATCTGTTCCCAGAGAATCTACTTTAATTAGGCCACCTTAGCCATTGGCAGTCTGCATCAGTTATCGTAGAGGCCGCTGACCATTTCCCATCTCTTCAGAGCTATGATCTGTTTTTAACCGTCCAACTAATTGCCTGTCGCCCATAAAAGATGATTCCGTTTCTTGTACAAATTGATTAAGACGTCCCGAAGGATTATTCCAAGTGACATGACTGGTTATAGTTGATTCCCCATTGATAGAGCAGCGAGAATAACCAGCTACTGTTTTAATTCGAGTCTAGTGATTGTCGATAAGCAAACGTCGCTCAAATCTGTATTCATAATTTCAATCTACCGTTCAATCCATCATAGCTATATGCGTTCTATTCTACTGCAATTAAAAGCTGTGGTGTCGTCCAACTTGCCAAAGTAACATATTGAAGTGGCGAACTTGGCAGAGAGCGCTGTTGCAGTTCTAATTGTCCTTCCATTTAACATACAATGGTCGGACCACCGCCATATATCGGCATTGATTTTTTAATGTAGCCTGCAGCGGCAAGATTAGCTATCAGCGCTACCATCTTGGTCCACTCCGCTATTTACAAATAGCTATTGTAGCTATGCTGATCTTAGATCGACTCTCTCTCAGTTTCCCAGACTAGGTAATTGTATGCTCAAAGTAATGGTCGATCGCTGAGTTATGGTGTTGTAGACGATTATACGCGGTGGCCGTATTTATCCCGTTGTATTTATTACCAGGTGGAGCAAATTGCAACAGAGTCGAACACAACAATGTGTGAGGAATGCATTTTTCAGGCGGATCGCACGCCTCACTCAATGTTTTACCGTCAGGCTTTCTGTTAACAAGCGATTTTTTACTGGGCTTTTAACTGGTCAATAGCTGCACAATTTTACGATTACATCTTTTATTTGCTACGACTACATTCTATTATTAACGACTTTCGCACAGGGGCGCTCATTATCGACATCATTTGCTACTTCGGGTAAAAGAACTTCGTCACCGTCTATGCCAATTCAGAAGCTGATATAAAAAACTGGGCACTGTTGCTGGTTTTTGCGGCTTCTTTGCCACTTTGCTTCAGACTGATAGACTCTCTCAGTTAGTCTTTTATTTATACTCTTCTTAATTTACCCGCACTTTCCTACAAACTTCTGGACATCTTGTTTATTTTACACTGTCTCTAATTGAGACGTTTTTTGAATTCATTCGATGAGAAAATTTTGATAACTAGAAACTTATAATATATTTTGATATTCCTGCAGTATTGACGAAAATCTGTTACTCTATTTTCCCACTAATTTAATATTTTACCTTGCTTTACTTATACTTCATTTTTCCTGCAGGATTTGAAAGGGATAAGTTAGATACCTATAATTAATGAATACAAGCTTTAGTGAGAATTTCACAAATCTAACAGTTTTTATTTGACATTCCACGGGAGTAGCGGTTTAAAAACACCAGTATTGTATAACTCGCTTTGTTAAAAGACCAATCCCAGAGTCGCATTTTAAAATATCTGCAGGAAAATGAGGTTTAGATATCTTCCGAAACATAAAAGCCTTCAAAGAACAAAAATTGCATTTATGTCTTAAGATTATTCCGAATTAAACATCCCATTCGAATTTAGCTTGATGTAATTCAATATTTTATCTTTGCAGGCTGTAAAGGATGCGCGGTTTAAAAAAAAAATTAATCGTTCGTCGTGAATCAAACAGAAACATTTATGGCGTCTAATTGCAAAAAAGCGGCATCAGTTATTTCTTCTGCTAATTTATACCCAGAGTGTGTGTCTGTCGCAAATGCCACTAAACGGTAGACACGGTTTAAAGTACCGAGGGATAGCCATGATTGCGCTTTATTCTAGGAACATCCAATCGGGTCCGCATTGGCAATACCTACGCATTCCCAATCGATCGTCAGGTGCGATAAGAGAGACACGACATAAAATAGACGTGTTAGTTGGTACACAACATAAATAATTCATAAAAGTCAGAAACATACCAAAATTAAACGAAACTGAACTGTCGTCGCCCCTGACCGTAACAAAAATGTCAAAGAAGACGAATCGAGTGCCGATATCTTGAAATCGCAGATGTTATTCGCGGCCATCCAGCCTGCAACTTTGTTAGATTTATTAAGTCGGCTACCTCGAGATAACAGTTGTGAGAAAAAGTTCTATACTGGGTTCCAATCAAAAATGCAAATTGGCGATTTCAGGTGTTGACGGTCTAATAACTTGTATGTAATTAAAATTTAGAAACTCTCCATGTCAAAATAAATTGTCGGGGGAAATTTATGAGGTACTTGTGGTGGACAACTATGCTTCCTTTATTTAATTCCAATGTTGTACGGCGCTGACAATTTACGATTGCTGATTGATAAGGAGAGCGCTCTCAGCAGGTGTGGACAGCCTTGTTAGCAACTCCTTCGGCCTCTCACCGCGACACTCTTGTGTCCCCGACTAACACTTGATTCACTAAAGGAGATGTGTAATCGCACTGACACCTCGTGACACTACGCTATAATTACAATTATGTTAATTGGCGGACAGACCTCATGGTAACGATGACGAGATAAGAGAACTCAACAATGAACCTGGATTATTCATCAGATTTCTATCAGATGTGTTGTGTCGTGCAGTTTACACTATTTTGCAACAGAAAGAAAAGAAACGAGCCGTGTCCGAGGAAACGCGCGGCAACGAAAAAGCTCTTGTTTGACATTTTGATAATTTCGCCGCATCCTCCGGTTGCTGCAGGATAAACCATTTTAAATCTCGTGATGTTAATCCGAGAGTGGTCCTGGGGCGATGGGCGTTGAACGGTAGCCACTATTAGTGGGCCGTGTCGCAGCCGCACTATTATTAACGTCACTAAAGCTTAACCTTCCCCAGAACACGTGTAGTTCACAGCTCCCGGTCATTCAAACCAAAAAAAAGAGAATTCGTTAGGTACTCTCCTTGATTAATGGAATCTCATTCAATCGATGATGGCGCAAACGAACATCCAGACTACTAAAAATAAAAAAAAACGAACGTTACCACTAATCATTTAAATGCTTTTATGGTCCCTTATCGAAATTTTTCTCTATTATCTCGTCGGAGGAATGGTGGATTGACTGCTACTCTTTTACTGTGGCGCCGGCTGCTATTGAAACCATCACACCAAGACTGTTAAGGAACACTCTCGATCACTATCGGTAATCTCGCGAGTTATACAAGTGGATATAAAATTAAACGAGGTCAATACGTTTGCAATATGACGATACTGCTTTGTCTGCTGCCAATTAAGTACACCGAAACGTTCCAAAGGCGTTGCTCAAAATGGTAAAGGCGCAATCAGCGGCGATTGGTCTGAGCAGAAGTGGAAGATAAGAAGGAATCATTTTGTGAATACCGATAGCTACGGCGAAATGGAAATCCCAAATAGGAAGCGGTGTGAAAGGACAGGAATTCAATTAGGGACTAATGAACCAAACGCGACCCAAATATAATTTTTTTTCACTACTATCTTGAAAACTGTGAAATTAAATTTCTCTCCTACAAGCGTATTTTGGGTTGCCTATGAGAAAAGTGTCATCTTTGGTATATAATTACTGATATTATATTTGGACAGTGTAGATGAAGTACTTAATTAACATGCAGTGTGGGGCAGAGAGCCGGTAGCTGCCCTTTGGAAATAATCTTGAAGGGGCGACACGCCAATGGGGTAGAGGAATACGTTGTCCGGACAAATGAAAAACGGCGTCCATTAGCCGAGATATGAAGTATGAATGCATTTCCAGTGAGGATTAATTCAACAAAAAACGTTATCATTATCGGGACCTCGGCTGCGGGGTCCATTATGTAAGGAGAGAAGTCCGCTCGGTGGGGGCGGCGGCGGCGGGCCAGGTGATTAGTAGCTCAACCGGAGAGAGAGAGTGATTGAGTCCCGTCGAGATACGTGCGACGGAATAAACCATACCCGGCGGTGTTATCTGCTCTGGCAGCGTCGCTCCGGCCTTTTAATCATCCCTTAACACATTTCTCACCTTATCTCCCTAAACCTTTAAAAAAGTTTCGCTGGTGAGCTCGATAGCGCATAAAATGTCTGCAGATGACAGAGGTGTGCCCGCCGATTTAATGCGGATAGAATTCACAGATCAATTTTAGATTTGAAACGATTTATAACTTCCTCTTATACAGCGGCGGCACTCGATACCATCTATCGATCACGCTACATTAGCATAAGACATTGATTTATAATTATACCGACGGTAAGGCTCTCCGCGCCGCCGCCACCGCCGCTCAACCCGGACTTTTTCATGAATTGGAGGAAACATCCACTTACCCCCACAAATCATAGCGATCTACCGCTCCAGACTACACGGCTGAATGCTCGCTTCGCGCGCTTTTACTTACAACGGCGTTTTTGCTCGCATTACTCACATACTCACAATTGGAACACTTTGACATCGCGGCTTTGTTTAATTACACTAATCATTACCGAGATAATAATACCACTTTGTTCATAATTTTTTCACTCTTCCTGTCCCACATTTGCTCCTTTGTAAGTAAGTCGCCATTCCTGCTGTAATCTTTGTAAAGAAATCAAGAAAAGTTATGACCTCTGGAAACATTGTTCCTTTGCCGTACTGGCCGTATCTAACGAAAATCGCCGCGACGGACGTTACATTATGAAGTGTTATCGTAATTCCCCCAGCAGCCATCAATCTAAATTACTTTATTTTCGCAAACTGGCCAACCTCATGAAAATGTAATAAGCAGCAAGTAAATGATTGTGTTGTGGAATGAATCTATTGACTTAATTAGAGCGGTAGCAGTGTGTCGTACAGTGTCGTGCGTCACGATCTCGTACATTTGCATATCGCTGGGGCGTCGCGTGGCCCACCGCGAGACGCCAGTACCATATATGTATTCCAACAACTTCCAACTTCCTCCAAAAACACACGAAACTCACTTTCAATAAAAATTTACATCGTCCATTAGTATTTTAAGTCGCTCTACATTTCGAGCGATTGGTAAAGTCGTCACGAGTCTAACTGGAGACTTGAACGGGCGATAAGTACACGATCACATCCGTTCGATAATCGCTTGTAATGGCTGCTGCAAATGTTATTCGTACACGCACAGCTTCCTTGCAGGAATGCCTGGTGCGATCTTGGAATTGCGGGTTAGTGCATCTTGGATCGGTAAAGCGTGGGATAGCTTACACAGTCGCTCCACACGGAAGCGAGGCGAAAGGAAAAATCAATTGGAATTAAATAAGCGATCTTCTGATTTTCAAATGAGGAACGAGGAGGTTTTATTATTCAAATTTGAAGAGATAAAAGAAGGCTCAAAGTGCCGTTAGATACAAGAAAATCGTTAACAGAGGTTTTGAAAAATTGTAAATACATTATTTATCAATTTTATTATTCTGTCACAACTTTGTAGTTATCGCGGCATTAACTTTATTTTATCGCCGTGTTCTTGTAATAATATGTATTTCACAATTAAGGAAGCGTTTATTCCAATTGCTTCCATTTTACTTATCATAATCTTATTCATGGATATTTACGTGCTTTTATTGAAATTTTTACTATCTAATGTAAAGCACCTCGACACCTCCAATAACAAATAATGGACAAGGAAAATCTGTGTTTGTAGCATTTTAATTTCGCGTGTATTTAGAAGTAACACCACTAATAAATTAGCTTCTAATCTCGCGATTATTATTATTGCTTTACTTTCCCATTACAGTCGTGCACAAATTAACATGGAATGAGGTATATGTGAACGAATGCTAAGGTCACAGCGGTGGCAGATACAAAATAAAAGTCGTTACCAGTTGGACGATAACCACTGGCTGATAGCACATACAACTTTTTAATCGCACATTTATGGCCTATTAGTATCGTATTCAATACAAATTGAGGAGCCGTATTTTATCCCTTTTATCAGCGGTTTTATGCTATCTTTTCTCTAATTATCGTTACGTTCTCCTTGTTTATTCTAAGAGGGTTATTTTTAAAATAAATTCCTAGACTTACATTAGTGGAGGAGATAAGCGATAGTTGGTGGCGATAACTTGATTATTTTAAGACCAGTATCCCACCACTTTAAGTAATGTTTATGGGCTAGTAGCGAACTGTGATCTATCTGCAATGCGTTTTTACCGGCTACTTCACCTCCACGAAGAATTTCCTCTAGTATTTCATATCCATATTTGAGCGCGGCTTAGATGAACTTTAGCTCCATAATAAGAACTGGAATTTATTTTGAAAAGATGTCATAAATTGCGCTAGACTACAAGATTCTTGGCTCAAGATTTTTGGGGTTTTCTTCAAAGTTGTTCTTAAACTTTTTCTGAGGCACTATGAAACGAGCTGTTATCTCGCGTCGTTAATTAAACAGATCAGAAAACGTCTTGATGATGAAAAATTTTGACATTGCTTGTCGTTAAAGAAATCTTAAGTTCAAGAAGATTGATTACATTATCTCATCAGTACATAACTAGTTATTTACAGTAGTCGAAGAGCTGCATCTGAGCGAGCTTTCGCTATGAGCTTGCGAGAGTCTTGTACACGATTTTTTTTCACTGCTTTTTCTATAATTATTAATGTTAGGTGAAAATTGCGACATATTGAATAAACTGTTGTATGGCAAGCCTCGTCGGTTAATTTTATCTCGTGTAGGTAATCTCTAAAATAACTCACTTATATTTTGGAAACTACTGAAACTAATGATGAGTTCAAAAATTTGTTCGTCGAAAAGATTATTTAATTACCTTTTCAATACAGTATCGGACTATTTATTGCTTTTAAAATTTTAAGTGAAAACAAACCAAATTTTAAATACAGGGTGATTTTGAAATAGTAGCGGAAAAAAAACACGGCTTTACGGAAATGCGTAAAAGACGTTTTCGGTGATTTTTATTAATTTTAAGGTAAAGATAAAAATTCCAAAATCCGGACCTTACTCGGCGCCACTTTGTTCCTATGCATAGCAACCTTAGTAATCACTGGCGTAGCATGAAAATTGGAATCAATTTTTTAAATTTTTTTCTTAAAATTGAGACAGCGATTTAAAAAACGAAACCTACCAAATGCCTTCATTTACAATAAGCTGTAATGGATTTTTTCCGCCTCTATTTCAAAATCACCCTGTATGTACATCTCTGAACCGTGTCCTGATGGCGCAGAACCGGATTGTTGAATTTGACTTTGTAAATGAGTACCCACTCCAGTATTTTTTCAAAGTGAACTCGTTATGAAGAAGATTGTCGTTGCCGATTGGTAACGAATTTCTATATTAATTAGTTTCGATCTGTAGTTATTAAGTAGTGTCGTGTCAGTTATTGGTCGATGTAAACAACAAGACACTTAACAAGTTGTAAAACGGTACTAACGAGAAACAGACCATATTACGGCGACATTCATGATTGACACCGGTTAATGCAGTTTGTTGCGTACGGCGGCTCTGTACATATTGGTTCAAGCCGGGGGCCATGTAATTAATAACAGTTTTCGATGTTATCGACAGTTCACACACATACGCACTAGACTCACACATACACACAATCGAACGAGGCAACCCTGCCTATACCTATACAGATCCCAATCTCTTCGGCTACACATTCCGAACTCTAATTAAAGATTGTTATCGTTCGCGAGAATTCCCATCCAGAGTCTTATTAATTCCTAATATCTTTTAATCTCGAACGCTATCAGCATTTTTGCTTGGTGTTATTGCTATTGTTTCCAAATTGACAACAATGGAAACTTCTGGGAGGTTGAAACGAGATTCAATCAAAGTACTTTTTGGAATGGGCGTCGTTAACACTTGGTGGCGAAGTGATGTATGTACGCTTGTGTACCTACAGGTCTTGCGTGGGCAGTTCTGACGGACTGCTTCATTAGAAGAGGGCTGCGACATGCGCGACCCGTGTACTGCTCGCTCTTATCACTGATGCATTTGTACCAACCTGTTCTCCCGTTCCCATCTATCGGAGACCAGCAATAACTTAAACCGACCGAGCAGTATTTTATTACTTATCACCTCCGAGTATCAAGTACCCGCTCCCGATGCTATCTTTTCTCATGTTTCCTGGTAAAGCGACGACATTCATCCGTTAACATTTGCATTTTGTTTCAGGGGAGGAAGAATGGGTGAACAACACCGATGAAAACAGTACTGCCACAACTAATTCTGAAAAACCTTCTTCCGCTACACCGCCGGCCAAAAGCAAGAGTCCAGACAAATCAGACGAGGATGATCCAAAAACTACGATCAAAACCGAAGCGGAGTCATCACCACCTCGAATCAGGCTTAAGGCGAATTTGGCCACCGATCCAGCACTTCAATCGCAGCACGTCACCATTCCTAGTTTAAAAACCGAAATTGAAACCAGCCAGTCACCGAGCGAATATCTAGCAGCCTTACCTTCTGCCATACAAACCGCTCTAGCTTCCAGAGGTTTCTTTATACCTAATCTTTCTGAACCTAGACCGGTTGACACTCCAGAGGTTGCGCGACAACCAAGTGTACCTCTTTTCGTCTGTCCACCTTGCGGAATACGGTTCTCATCGCTGAGTACTTTGGAGGCGCATCAAACGTATTATTGCTCGCACCGAGCCAATAAGCCTACAGATGATGACGCTAAGTCCGCCAGCGGAGTTGAAGCAAGTGGAAGTCAGTCGGATCAAGATCCTTCGGAGCCTTCCACCAAGAATATACGCACCGGGAAACAATACACTTGCACCCACTGTACTTACAGTGCTGATAAAAAAGTCAGTTTGAACCGACATATGAGAATGCATACTGTTTCTCCTAGTCCCGTCAACGTTGCCACTACAACAATGCCAAACGGCGACGCTTCTAATGATAGTCAAGATCGCTACTGCGCCGAATGCGACATACGGTTTAGTTCGCAAAAGACCTACAGAGCCCACAAAATGCATTATTGCAACTCCCGACATGTTGTAAAGTCTGGAGCAAACGTCGCTTCGAAAACTACTTCAAGTTGCACATCTGGATCGTCCCCAACCTCTCCGGTTGACACTACTTGTCGAACACCTCCTTCCCCAGGCACTCAGATTCCTCCTCAACAACCTTTCCTAGCGTTACCAACCAACCCCATCATCATTGTGCCATATTCGTTATTCCGCAGCGCTAGTGTTCTTCCTGGTCTTCTTCCATCAGCAGCCGGTCTGCCTAATCCCGACACTCCTTGTTTCTTGCTTCCTAATGGTACCTTGCAACCGATGACACAAGCTCTCAATAATCCTCCTCCACAACCCACAGAAGTGTTAAAAGCGATCAACAAACCCAAGGAAAATATCAATAACAAAGAAATATCATCTGCACCTCTGGATCTCAGCATAAGAAAATCGCCTGAACTGAAAAACTTGGTCATTGATTTAGGCGACGACCAGGAGAAAGAAAATATGAAGCATAGATCTCCAACACCGGAGAAAATCGAATGTGTGCCATCAATCCACGGATCACCTCCTTCAACACCTCTGTCACATACCGGTGCTTCTCCTGTCTTAAGCATTTCTCCAAAACGCAAACACGATGAAACTTCCAGAAGCAACAGCCCACGACTGTCTAGATCAACGCCGAAATCTAATTCAACAAACGAACGTTCGCGAACTAGTCCAGAAGCCAACCCAACCATATTCGACATTCCCCCAGGACTTCATCCACTGCTAATGAGAGCCGGATCTTTAGCCCTATTCCCACCGGAAGTCCAGATGAGGTTAGCAGAGCTTCCCACTTTACCCCCCGTAACCCCTCAAGTCCTTGTAAAGCAAGGCGTTTCCAAATGCAAAGAGTGCAACATAGTTTTCTGTAAACATGAAAACTATGTTATCCACAAGAAACACTACTGCTCAGCACGGAGTCAAGAAGACGATGGATCAAAAACATCGGGTAGTCCTCCAATCAGTCCCAGGAGCGCTGGTACCACCAGTCCCGCCGGACAATACCAACAGCTGATATGTTTAGCTTGTGGAATCAAATTCACTTCTTTGGATAACTTAAACGCACATCAAGCGTACTATTGCTTGAAACGTGGAGAATTAGAGGTGCGAAGATGTGGGAAATGCAGAGGTGTCGCTGAACCTGGCCATCAGTGCATACCGACGGGGGCCCTTTCGGGGTGGAAATGTCCCTGTTGCGACGTAGTCAGCCCCACGGCTAGTGCTGCTCAAAGACACATGGAGTCGCACACGGGGGTTAAAGCGTACAGGTGCACGATATGCAGATACAAAGGCAACACGCTAAGAGGGATGAGGACGCATATTCGGATGCACTTTGATAAGAGGTCTCCAGATTTACAGGTAATATCACGAAAGAAAAAACTTTGTACCCAACTTATAACGATTTATTTTCCAGGAGGAGAAGTACATCACTTACATCCTCGAGGATGACAGTGCGAACGTGATGGAAGTGAACGTGTCTCCGACGGCGAGTGCCCCCAGCGTGACCGACGACCGGGCGGCGTCTCCAAGTTCGGAAGGCCGTGGCGAAACATTACACCACTGTACCCAGTGCATGTACAGTTCCCCCTACAAAGCGAACGTCCTCAGACACGCCAAAATCGCCCACAGTCCTCGCGACACCGAAGAAGTCACTGTCAACGGTTCCTCCGACAAAGCCAGTACTCGTTCCATGCCGTCGTTGGACGACGAAGACATCATAATCAAAAAAGAAGCCATTGAACCTGAAGTAATCATAGCACCTATTGAAGATTCGCCGAAAGAGAAGGTCGCGGAAGAAATAGCGAAGAAGAAAGAACAAGAAGACGAGATTCTACAAGAAGCATCCAAATCCGGACCGAAGTACTGTAAATCTTGTGATATTTCGTTTAACTATTATTCGACGTTCATTGCGCATAAGAAGTTTTACTGTTCGAGTCATGCTGGGGAGATCACCGCCGCTTCCGCTAATAACAATAACAATTCGACGAGAGCTGCAGAAACTTCGGTGTTGTAAGAAGTGTAGAGACAGAACAAGTGATTCTTAAGTGTTGAAATCTGGGCCAGTCCTCTGTATACGCGTACTTGTTATTATATATCTTGTAGATTTTCGCAAAGCGACACATAATCGCAATACGTTAACATTATAACTATGAATGTAAAAATTTATAAGTTTTTAAGCTTTGTTTTGTATAAAGTAAAGATTTATGGATATTTTTATAGGTTTAAGTTGTATTATATGAAATAACATAATGTTATGCCAAAGCTGTAGTGTATGATTTTCCTTTTATCGGATTTTGTAGGGACATACATAAGCGTAAGCCTCTTTTATTCATATCGTTTAAGGGACTATGTCTGAGTTGCAATGAAAATAGCTAATGTACAAGTGAATTCATGTTATATAATTATATAGTTGTTTGGTGTTCAAAACACCCACCGAAGGTTATATAAATATGCAGTGATTACCCTTCTTGGAGACAATAAATTATTTATTTGTACAACACTTTTTTATTATTGAAAAAACTTATTTGCCACGTCTCAACGCAAATGAAGGTAAGTTAAAGAAAAAGTTAACCCGGCGCATCCACCACTATTAACATTTATTTTGACCGATTCTATTTTTTGAAGGTAAACAAATTGTGACTCAGTATAAATAATTGAAATATGATTATCCTCATCACTTCTTGCACAACGGTAAATACCTCAGACAAGGTGAACTAAAAATAGAAAGTATTACAATAAATCCGCGCACTATAAATGTTCAACAGTCGTATCTAAAGGTGAAAGATAAAAGATTAGAATATTTTATTAAGATTTACCCACCTACCAGCTGCCACGTAACTAATTTTATGATACAAAAGAAACAAAGAGTGTTATTCTCTTCTTATCTCTCTAATGCTATCCACAATTACTTACGTAATTGAGCTTAATAAATTGTAGTGCGTGAAATAACACTACAATCGATGAGAAAGATTATTTTCAAATAACGCAAGAAGTAATTTAGATTCTTTTTTAAATATTTATGCAAAATACGTAAAAATCTATATAAGTAATTTGCATCTTTCATGCAAGGTGCGTTTGAGGTCAGGGGGCTTAAACAAGTAGCAAAACAAACCCTAGGTAATTGAAAAAAGCACGAGACAATAGGAGATATTATGTGCTAGTTATGAATGAAATAACGAGGGCAGAGGAACGTCGATATTATTTTTGCGGTTTTCAAGACCAATTGTATCGAAATATTAGTACCTTTTCTTATTCTTGGTACGAGGTTTTGTGTTTTCACGAAGTTCTTAGACTTGATTCTAAAGTACGTTTTTGTAACATCTTTTTTGCCGTGTATTTTCATCCTATTTTTTTTATCTTGCCCGATACTGTTAAATGAAAATATTAAGTACCATACTTAACTACTGAAATTAACGTCTTTGCATGTAGTCACGATTTAATAAACTACGATAAGCGAGAACTTCATGGAAAGTACAGTTACAATTGCAAAATGTACTGATTGTGGGTAAAAAAAATTAAGAACTTTTGTACAAACTTGGTACTAACTAATAAATTTTACCCCATTAAAACGTTATCTGAAATCATCGAACTAAAAAACGAGCTCATTTAACATAATGCCTAATCAAAACTCGTGTGTGGTTTTTTCCGATAAAAACAACAAACAAAATTTGATCAATAAATTGAAAAATAGTGTCCAACCGAACTTGTTTTGTATCTTTGTATGTGTGGGTTTAGTTCTATTTGCTTTATCGTGTCGTTGCAAAATATTAGCTATATCGCGCGCTATCGCCGGCCGCTCGTGCATTTTTACCGAGATACGGGAATCATTTGCATAAGGCTATAATAAATAAACGAAGTTATCTGGGTGCATGGAATATATGCATGGTCGGTTCAGATTACCTAGATTCGATAAGTGCAGCCACATATCGCCCCGCTGCCCACGGCCATTTTTAAAACGGCACTTCCAACTACTACGAGGGGTATTCGCAAAATCTCGTGGAAATGCAGGTTATACAGGTTGTGTGGCTATGGAATATTGAAAGTGGGAAGGCTGTTTAAGAGTTGACTAGAAATTATTATTATGGCACGAATATTTAGTATCTTGTCTAAGCTTGAAATTTAAACTTAACACGAAAACTAGTTTGCTTTCATTATAATTAGGTACATCTAAATTTTTGTTTAATTATATCAATCATCACAATTTGTAAAACTATATTTCTCGCCCCTGGTTGCAAAAAAGGGTTTTGCGAAAAGTGTTCTATTGAAATTGTCAGAGGAGTTTGTTAACTCGGATCGTGAAAAGAAATAAATATTTATCACTACCACCACATCTCAATAATCCTCAGTAATATTTGTTACCGTTTTTTTCGCACTTTTGTTACTAAAAATCTGGTCTTACATATCGCGAGTTCGAAAATTCAATTTTTTCAATTTACAATGTAAATTTATTTCGCCGAATATTTTTTCTGGAATGTTGCTCCACATCTCCGGAACTACGACAGACAGAAACGCTTTCGGTCGAATTGAGTTAATGGCATTTTTAAGGCAGAATCCAAAACTGTGCTAATTTTTTTGGTACACCAACAAATAACTAAATTAGAAAAGATTGAAATTATTTCAAGTTCCAAATTTTTTTTTGTTCCATCTCCAAAATAACTAGATGGAAAGATGCGGTTTTTGCTATGGTTTTTCTCACACTTGCGTTGCTAAGAAGCGGGTATTATTGCAAATTCAAAAGTAGTTTTTATTGATTTAAACGATAGAAAAAATTAAATTTTTGTTTTTTGATCGCCCCCTGCAAACTGCTTGAACTACTGATCTGAGATTTGGTCAAGTAATAAATCTCAAGCTACTATTTCAATTGCAATATAGCTTGAAAGAATTAAACATTGTTTTGGGCCTGAAAAAACTCCTTAAAAATGCCTCTGTTAACACCTCGTGAAAATCTATTTCGGTGAACATCTAGTTGATTTGTGAAGCACGCTTAAGTTATTGGTACTCATATCTCGAAGAACTATAACTTCACGTAGAATCGTAACTGTGCTAATTTTTCACGTACGTAAACAAATAACTTATTAAGAACCGATTAAAATTTCTAATAGTCTTCTTCTCTAAGGTTCTTGTCGCACTTTTCTTTCTAAGAATCCGGTCTTACATTATTCCGATTTCAAAAATTTTATGTTTATAATTTTAAGTGTTCGGGCTTTTGAATGCCTAGGAATGTCCACAACATCTGAACATACTGTAAATGAAGTGTGGCACTTCGGTCGTAGAGAAAATTTAGTTCGTTTTTTATTAGTTACGTAGATTTCTAAACCAAAGTAATATGAAAAAACTTAACCAAACATAAAAAAGAAAATTCTTGTTTGCAATAAACATATTGCGATTTTCCTTTCCAACTTAAAAATTATTTTATTCCATTTAAGTAATGTTTAAATAAATAATTTTAACAGCAAGAAAAACAAAATCTATATAAAGTTAATAATTATATGTATGTACTCATAGCGCATCCACCATTTCCAAAAATCTTAAAAAACGTTTTAAATTTAATTATTATGTAATTTTTTTTAAATGCAATAAAAGGCTCAGAATCAACATTCCATAAGACTTTATTTTTGAAATAGGCAGGATTACAATTTTAATTACATAATTGGTGAAAAAAGGGAAATCAATAGGTCAACAAAAACTCCTCATATTAATTGACTTTTTTATTGACAAATAGGCACAAATTGTAATTTTAAATCGTTATAACGAAAAGAAAATCATGATCCTAAATATTAGATATTTTACCATCAAACTCGTAATCGTCAAATGCATGCAGAAACTCTCTGCTAATGTATTTTGGGTTGCGTTTTCAAATTACAAACCACAATGAGATGCAATGATGTAAATAACTGTTTTTTTTTCTATTCGGGAACAATAAAACTACCATAAAAACAAAAACTAAAAAATGAGATAATTATATTTGCACTTTAGGGATATTTAACACAGGAAGACCTGCTTTCCTCATAAACAATCAAAATTTGACACACTTATTAAACAAAATACTGAGATCTAACTAATAATAATATTCCTCTTCATCTATATCTCCATAATACAAATCGTTATTTACACCAGTCGTTTCAACAGCTTTCTTGTGCCTCGCCTTAAATCTCGCGTAACGTTCACCGTATCTCTGTACATCGGTATCATCAATATCTTCTTCAAACCCTGCAGATTCACTATCTACGCTGTATATAAACCCTTCTTCTCCATCATCACTAGATAGATCACTTAAATCACATTTTTTCATTGCTTGAAGCATATCGTCTTCAGTTACACTCTCCATGTCAGATTCATCAGGATAATCATTTTTCCAGTTACATTCTGCATTAGAATCTTCACTGTCATCACTATCTAACTCATTAAGACCATTGTCTCTCATGGAACCATACATTAAGCAATCATTGTATGGATACATACTGAAAGTACAAATTTAGTGAAATTTAATAACTAGATAAGTAACCAATACTTGACATAGTCCTCAAACTGAGCTTCACCAAGATAATCTGACATTGTGTAGTACAAATCATAAACATATTTGGTCCCATCTTCTGAAGTTTTTGGCTCAGTCTCATTGCAGTCGGTTTCTAGATCATAAATTGTGTACTCTGACTCATTTCCTTCAATTGATTTATCTGAACTATCATTTTGTGAACGAAAACAGTTCACGACTTTATATCGACTATTTTTAGAGTCTTGTTGCTTTTGCGCCCTTAACTTGGAGACTAAATCAGTGTTATGTTTTTTAAACTGTTCTTCTATCTCCACCTTGGTCGGTTTTTTCAAATGAGCGAAGATATCTTCCTGTTGTAAAAACCATTAGTAAGAAGTGAGGTTAAGTTTCATTTTCTACCTGATTGTGGATTGTTCCCGCAAACTTGAGAATTGTAGATAATTCAGAATCTCCTTTTACATCATTTCCATCAATTTTACGTTTCTTACAATTTAAAATTAGAGCATCTGAAGGTTGATCATCTAAACGCCTTTTCAAACGAATCACAGCCGCCATTTTTGAAACAATAAACGTTAATTTTGACAGGTGGCAACACTGCTTGACAATTGACAAAATTGACAGTTTCAAGGTTTTCAACTGTGGGAAATAATTTTTAATGTATTTTAATGGAAGTAGCAAGGTAATTTTCAACACAAAAATGAATTATGATGCGTTCAGATACGATTATTTGTTTTAATTCACAACTTGAATTAAGAATGTCAAATATTTATTATTTATGTTGGCGGCCCTGTTATTAGTCATCTGCAGAAATACGTCAATCATTTGTCATCGCTTGTTATTGAAATTATTAGTTTTTTGTGAGATTACTTGTTGGATTCGGTGTTAAGGTTTTACAACAAGTGTTACAAAATGGGGAACGAAATGTCATCTTCCGCCATGGACAGTATCCTTTCAAGTTTTATAGGTTATAATCGTTACAAGGTTATTCCCAAAATTACCCAAATTCTTTGATCTCCAACAGTTTCCTCTATCAGATTTTCGTGTAACACCCTTAACTCTCTAAGAACACCTTTTTAATTTGAAGTTTGCGGTCAAAGAACTGGAAAGGAGCTCAAAACGATGCGAAAAAGAAGAAAAACAAGAAAAGGCCAAAACAAAACAAGCAATACAGAAAGGGAACATGGAGGTCGCTAGAATCCACGCGGAAAACGCCATCAGGCAAAAGAACCAAGCTCTAAACTATCTCAAAATGTCAGCCCGAGTGGATGCAGTAGCCAGCAAGATACAATCAGCAATTATGACCAGAAAAGTCACCAACAACATGGCAGGTATATTTCCAATTGTTTCACGTAAACACAGTGTTCTAATGCTTTATTAAGGTGTCGTCAAGGCTATGGATGCAGCCATGAAAAGCATGAATCTCGAAAAAATTTCCAATGTCATGGACAAGTTTGAGACACAGTTTGAAGATTTAGGTGTTCAGACCGACGTGCTTGAGAACACAATGTCACAAACCACCACAACTCTAATTCCCCAAAATGAAGTTGATGGACTTTTACATGAAGTTGCCGATGAAGCTGGGTATGAAACTGTGTTTTACTCCCAGAGTAGGGTTTCATTGCGAGTGTTTCAGATTGGAGTTGAATTTGGAGCTTCCGTCCGGCGTCGAGGGAGGCACAATAGCAACCCCAAGCGAAGCATCGCACGAGCAAGACGAACTCACTCAACGACTCGCCCGATTGAGGCAGGCAGAATAAGTACTTGATTTGTGATAACATAATTTTAATTCCCAACACATTTAAATTTAAAGTGCTTTATAAATATGTCCAAGCTAGGTTAGGCTAACGTGTATGCTTATGTATAATAAATGTGTTTTAGTTTTTAAGTAACACGTTGGTTTGATATTTTGTTAATTATTATACACGTATTTTTTATTATCTGGTTGTAATAAAATATCAACAGTAAGTGACATTTTGAACATAACCTAAAAATCCCGAGAAGTCAGGTTAGAAATTTAAATCCGTCCCGCTCTCGTAAGAAAACAATAAATCCACCAATGAGAAAAAAGAAAATTTGTTACCATAGAAACATGTAAACAACCCTGCAACCAATAAAAAGAATAAATCGGATCACGTGGCGCGTTTACGGGTTCTGATTGGTGTGTCGGTTGAGATTCAAAATTCGCGCCGGAGAGCAAGTTGCTGGTGAGTCGCTGCAGTAAACGTGACAACACCGCAAATCAGTCAACAATGATATTTTGTTAACGGCTGGTTTTTAATGAAAACATGTGATTTTGGTTGGAATCGGGGCATTATTAGGGACGATTGAGTCTAAAGAAGAGCTTTCTGGCACTTTGTGAGGTTTTAAAACATAACTTTGTTAATTAGAGGCGCTGTAGTAGTTCGAAGTGACACGCCATTTTAGACGCAAAACCACACGTTCGTCAGGAATTTTAAGGAATAGTGTACCGTTTTCGAGTTATTTTCGTGAAAATCCCGTGTGTTTTAACTAGGAAGTGTTAGTTTCGCTAAATCAAAGTATATTTAATCGGGTAAGTTCAATTTTAGATCACCAACAATACGGTGTGGCATGTTGATTTTCATTGTAATTTAGTGCTTTGCGAAACGTTTGTTCACGTTGAAATAGTAACGTGGTAGCTTGCTAAGACGTTGTCTTCAACTTCTAACGTCTACTTGTGGATTTTAGTTGCAAACCATGTTCTGATATTTGCTCTAAGTGCAAAGAATGGCCCAGTATTTTCGCGTGTTGAGCCAAGAAGATAAAAACTCCGAAGAAGTAGCGCAGTTTTACCCGAATATCGATGAAAACCAAACAGTTCAATATGTAATTGCTTCTGATGGCACTCAGCAACAGTTTCAAACCCAACCAGTAGTGGTGTCTTCAGATCAGTTGATGGTAGTTGAAGGACAAGGGCAGCAAGTGATTATAGATCAGTCACAAGTTGCGTTCCCTTCATCCCAGTACGTAATCCAGGATACATCATCTATAGAGTTCCCAAATCGCCAACAGCAAGTTTATTATATGACAAATACCCCACAGACTCAATCTGTCATTGTTGAACAACCAGTGACACAACCTGTTGTTTTAAACCATCAACTGATGCAAGGACAGTTGACAAAGACTAATTTGGCAAATACTGTTCATCAAACTTGCTCTCCTAATAATCTCAACACTCAAGTTATACAAGAAAAAAACCTGATTCCTGTCAGAAATCAGTTAAAACTACGACAGGGTAATGTTATAAATGCGAGAGGGGTGGTCATGAGCACACAAGTAACGTGGTTTGTAAGTGGATGAGGTTTTATAATAATTTTTATTCTTTTAGAAGATTGGAACACAACCCATTACTAAAGAAGGAGGCCAAACTTTTGTGAGGAGTAATTCTAATGAAGAAGAGGTAAATTACTTTATTGCTTTCTTCTGTAATTACAATCTCTTACTTTAGAGTGAAAGGGAGAAAGAAACTGTTGCATTAACAGACGGAAGGATGATGAGCTTTACACAATATAGAAAACTCATGGCACAACAAAAACAAAACCAGGCCCAGGCAATCCAAGACAGGTATGAATTATTTATCAAATTGAAAAATAACGTCGATTTTCAATTTCATTTTTTATTTTTAAATTTTAAGGTTGGTAACAATGTTATTGTCATTTTACGGTGCACTGTCAAGTTTTATCAACTTTGGGTGATTGATCTAAAGTTAGGTTAGGAACTCAACAAACTTTAATCATTAAACGTGTGCAGTGCGTATGGTGAATTAACGAATAACACGTGTAAAAACAACATTCCTCTTGCAAAGAAATCTTAGAAATACCAAAGTAAATATCATTGTTTTCATATTGGCACTCTCACTCTTCATTATGTCCTTGACAGGAATTTCATATTTTATTGTTGAGTCAATTTATCCGTTTGGAGAAGAGTCGAAGTACCAATTTTGGTTTCAATCTAAAATTTACCAAAACTATCAAGGGCACTGTTTCATTGGACTGTACCTTCTGTCTTCATCAAGTTTGAAGTTGTTCAAATAAAAGCTTATCTTCAGATACTTTCAAAATTACAAGTCATGTCTTTGATTGTTTAAACGAGCTTGACGTCGAACAACTCTTGCGAAACTTTTTGAGGAAGATTCTTTTATGATATGTAATTTGACCACAGCACCTAATCGTGTTTTGTAGTTGCAATTCAAGACAACAAAAAAAACGTTTGTTTAATCAGAGACATGACGCAAAATTTCATTGACGATGAATTTGTCCGTAAAACAACACACAAGAGTGATTCCGCCCACCACTGTCATAATGCAAAACATATTTGGAAAGGTCAGGGTCAACTATCAACGATGCTTATATCACGGAATATTTTTCTCCGAAAATGCATTTGTGGATGACAATCAACTTGTAATCAATGAATAATTAATTAAATATTGATTATTTTTCCCTCGGATTACTGGTTATAAAACCAGTTATTTAAAACAATGCGTTTATCGATCCCCACCCGCCCCAACTATCCACTCATTCATTAGGGAATTTAAATAACTTCTTCCAAACACCAAGAACCCACCCATCATACATCAATACAATTTAAAAATAAATGAGAAAGTGGCGGCATTTCAATAATACCTTTAAAGTATTGATCAGTGAATATATTATTTCATCGACAGTTTTATGATGAATAATTTGCAGGATTGCATCGCCAGGACTAGCGAATATAACGCAAAGAAAACCGAAAAATCCTCCACCGACTAAACTTCGCAATGCTAAACCTAAACAGGCTCACCGTTTGAATCGTAACAATTTCAATCAAAATTCTTCTATGGATGAGTCTTTTGAAGAACAAAAAACAGAAGTTAAGCAGAATGTTTTGCAGCAGTTTCCTAATCAGATTCCTCAAAGGATGAATAGACAAAGTGTGGCTCAAGAATCTCAAAGTCAGTATCTTATTCAGCCGAGAGCACGCGACAACAAGCCGCAGGTCCATAGACCGCTGCCTCATTTCTTGCATTCCAGTCAGATTCAGAATATTATTGGTAAGAGTTCAAAGAGTTCTTTATGTTTGTCATTCTTTTGTACTTGAACAGACAGCGCACCCAAAAGCGAAGAGTACACAGATTCGATACGTATGTTGGTATTGCTGGATAATGGAGAGCAAAGACTTATTACTTTCACTCTACCTAAAGAAGCGTGTACGATCCAAGAAATTTTAGAGCAAGTCGGTGTTCCATTTACTAAAGAAACACCAATTCAAGTCTCGGAAGCGAATTCGTACGGTCTAAATTACATAGTCGCTGTCGGAATTGTCCCTGGATTTTCTCTAGACGGAACAGTAAGTCCCGCAGCATTCCAACCAAATCCAAATAATTCTTATCTTTATTATATCAGCACGAAGAAACATCTCAAGAAAGCGAAATATCCACACAACTTACATCCCAATCTGATCAACAAGATTCGACGGAAAATTCCGAAACACCAACTCCGGAACCTCCTAAGGAACTTCCTCCAAAATTGATTGAAGGACAAGTGGCTGTGTGCCCTTATTGCGGTTATTCGTCGGAAGATTTTAACAAGTGTATGAGGTGTAAAAGGAAGTTACCGGAAAATGTTAAGGCGCGAGCTGCAACTGATGGGAAGAAATTGGATCCAAGGGGTCTACTTTTGGACAAGAGAATTGGATTGAAGACCAATGGTTCGTTTTCATAATTTTTTGTTTGGTGTTGGCGTAGTTCGAAAGTTTTGCAGCTACTTGGCACCACTGTAAGGCATGAACGCATGTTGGCATGATTTTTGTTAATTTATCATGTGTCTTTTGTTCTTTTCTCGTTAATGTGGAAATATTCAAACTTCGCGCCTAAAATCATGGCTCGTGCATGACAATTTCCTTGCAACGAAACGTCACAATCAACAAAACGGTTAACGGTTAGGTTAACGGATGACAGTTGCAACTTTGATTTGATAACGGAAGCGCGAAATTTGAAATTCAAATTTCAATAATTAAAATTATTTACCATTCAAAATCCCTCAAAGTATTGTTTTTTTAGTAATTTTTATAAGTTCATTAATAATACTCAAATCCCTTTTTTTTTCTTGCAGGTGTCCCCAGAATGAATCTCTTGCCCAAAAAACGGCCTCCAAAGCCTAAACTACTAGAATGTGAAACAGTTGTCGTAAGTTCCGATGAAGAAGACGATTCTGAGAAGAAAACACCGGTTAAGAACGTAAGGAAGAATTCCACATATTTTACCGTTTTTTTATTCTCATTTTATAGGTAAGTGAGCAATTACTAGAAAAACTCGGCGCTGCTGTGACTATAAGTCCAATCTCGAAAGAACCTTCCATTGTGGATATCCAAAAATTGAGCATAGCGTCTGCATTAAAAGGTAATTTTTTATCTTACTCATGCCTATGTAATTTCATTACATTATAGCTACCGAGAAGACAACAGCAATAGATAAACTGCATAGTACAATGATCTTATGTAGAACTGTAAGAATAGGTTCCTATCGTTTTGTTCCTCCAGAGCCAGTAAGTTATCAAAGTTCCACGCCACGATTTTAATGTTCTCTTTTAGATCAAAATTGACACGAACGGGTTGTCATTGAAGGTACCACACCCGAAAAGTGACAATACGATTAAACTCATTAAAATAGAAAATTGTGACATCGTGAAAGTGTTGATAAGCTTCCAGAAGTCGCTCCCTGTTTTGTTTTATTATTTGTTACCGTGCGTGGGTGGGATTGTTCGGGCAGCTTTAGAAATGACTCAAGGTACCGATTGTTATTTCGATCCTTTGTCAGAATCAGAGGAGTCACACAGAAGAATCACGTTATTACCAGAGACGCTCTCAGAGGAATGTAAACAAACTTTGCATAAAGTCTACTCCAGAGTTGGAATGTTGGAAGAACTAACATACAAAGAAGCTAATGATATTTTGATCAAGACGTGTCCCAAAGAACTTTCAAAATCGGTGTTGAGTTACAGGTAAAATCAGAGGTACAAATAGATAGAAAAAAACATATTTTGGTGTAGTGTTTCAGAGATAAAACCAATCCTCATGTACCCTGCTGAAGGCCGAGGAAGGATCACCATCAACACGGAAGACTACATGTGCTTGGGCCAAGACCAGTTTCTTAACGATGTCATCATCGATTTTTATTTAAAATACTTGCTATTAAACCTACCCAAAGAAAAGCAAGATAAGGTGCACATTTTCTCAACTTTCTTCTACAAGCGGTTAACCACGAAGCCAATAAAAGCATCACGAAAGTCACAGCCTACGGAAATCGATCCTAATTTAACCCCAGCGCAAAAGAGACACAGTCGTGTTAAAACTTGGACAAAGAATGTGAATATTTTTGAAAAAGACTTCATTGTTGTGCCTATTAATGAAAATTGTCATTGGTTTCTCGCGATAATCTGTTTTCCTAATATGAACGGTAGTCAAACTATGGAAGGGCAGCCCATCAAAATCGAACCGAAACAATCAAAAAAGAGTAAGTTGGTGAGATTGGGGTGGTAGAAGTTTAACGAATGGGTGATTTTAGAAAAAACTGTTGCTCCTGTAGCTAATGTTGTAAAAGAGAAGAAAGTGGAACAAACGATTATGTGTGAAGATCCGGAGTTGAGTGATAAAGATGAGGCTGAAGGCGATGATAGCGAGTTGGATTCTGATGATTCGGAAGAACCGCCTCCAACTTTGTCGGTGGAGAATAACAGCAAGAGGCCTCCTATAAAACAGTGAGTAGCTGTGTTGGCAAAATTATGTTGTTTTTCACGGTTGCGGGAACAACAGAAGCGATTACAGCAAAGGTTCTAAATAACAACAAAAATTACCCCAAATTGAGTCAAGTACCTCATTTAGTATTATCAAAACATTATTAAAAGTCATGATCTAAGCAAAAGTAACGCAAGCAGTATTGCCAATGTGGTAATGTTAAAAAATTGTAAGACTTGCAATGTCTTAAGATAAAACGCTACAACTTACCTCTACAGTTTCTATGTTCAAAACTAAGCTTCAAATATAAAATTCGTAAGATTTAGGTTGGACATACTCGTGAAAAAAATAGGGTTAAAACTTTTGTAGGTTATGTCGTGTCAATGTTACCAATCGTTGGAATATAAATGTGCAACTAGTGGTTCTCAACAAGTTTCATTTTTAATGCAAAAATAAAATTGAATCTAATTTTTACAGTTCACTAAAATTTAAGAAAGTAGCGCTAGGCAACTACTGATTTATAACTTTCATTTGAAAGAAAGAAGCATTGGTCATTTCTTGTTTGTAAGTTGACATTTGTTCATTTTTTTGTCAGTGTTGCCACTTCTCCGAAAGAAAGTAGTAAATTTCCACACTATTAAATTCTCAGTGTTGCCAACATTATCAAATCATTGGCGGTTGGTCACATTTGTTGATCAATTTCTTTTTTTTGTATGCTAATTTTGAGTCCGTGTTGCCAATTGTCTAAATTTAAAACAGTGCTTCTCAAAATGTTGCATATTTTAACTATTGTTTTTTCCTAGCACTGACTGTAAAAAGTAGTAATATGATTCAAAAAAACGAGATTATAAATTGTAATAATAATTATTAAAAAAAAATTACACGATATAATGTGTAATTCGCAGAAAACTTGAACCCTTCAATAAATGCAAAACGAAAATCATAAAAGAATTTTCTAAATTCTGTTTATATTTTTTTTTGTCCGTTCGTTTCGCCGCAGGGTTGCCAATTGTTGGAATTTTATCATATCGTTCATCCTTGTTTAGTATTTCAATGTTGCCAATAGTGGTAATTAATTCTTTTACTATTGTATGCAAAGTTACATATTATGTTATAGGTCAGTCATTTTTTTATGAAATGCTTGTAATTACCAACAATATTTTGAATCAAATATAGAACCGTATTAATTTATATCGTTTTAAAACTGAATAATTTATTTCTAGGCCATGCATTTTAATATTCGATTCTTTGGCTGGAGCGAGTAGAAGCCGAGTCGTTGCAACTCTGAGGGATTATCTAACATGCGAATATAAAGCTAAACAGAATATCGACAAGACCTTTACTAAAGACGTTATTAAGGGAGCTTGCCCTAAGGTGCCGCAACAAACTAACTTTACAGATTGTGGGCTATACCTACTGCAATATGTTGAACAGTTTTTTAATGTGAGTTTCAGAAAAAATCTTTAAACCTAACTTAATTGTATTGTTTTTCAGGATCCTATTAAAGATTATTATATTCCAATTTCTCACTTAAAAACGTGGTTTGAAGAAATTACAGTGACTAAGAAACGCGAAGATATTTCACTTCTTATTCAGTCATTAATGAAAGAATCTGGAAAAGACCTGGAAATTTTACCGGAAGTAATTTTTCCTACTCAAAATGGTAACATGGTACTTACATCTTCGGACTTTTTAATTATTATTATGTTTTAGGTGAGCTTACCGAGCGGGCACTTTTAGAGAAAGAAGAAGATAAGTTTGTTGATCCAGATGAAGACATGGTTGAAGATGAAGATGAAGATTATGTACCTCCAACTAATAAATCGAAAACCAGTGATAGTGCTAGCGAGAATAGTGAAGTAACTAATGATTCGTACGAATCTACGACTAAACAACAAGCACGTGACAGTTTTAAAGTTACTTTAGAACTCTTTAAACAAGTCGTCACCTCTACTCCTCTTTTAAGGCAGCCAGAAATTAGTGACTTACCAAAACAAAGTAACAGAGACACTTTATCGTATCTTAAAGCGAAACGTATTATCAGACACAAAAACAACGCAACCAGTGAAGGCGCACCCGAATCAAAAAAAATAAAAAGTGCAGACACCAATAACCCGTAAATTTTTGTTCTAGTTATCATTTTATATCATACATAAAATTGTGATTAAATAAAATTTTCAAAACACCGTTTGAAATACGTGTTTTGAATGGTCTTTTTAGTTTGGATGATTTATTTATGATTATTTGTAAATTGTTATGAAATTGTAACAATATTTGTGTTTAAACTATGCAGTATATTGTATTGGAAAACAATAAATTATTAAGGATCATTCTGTTTTTACGGAAAAGGTTAATGACCCAAGCAGTGTTACCACTAGTTGAGAAAAAAAATTGGCAGGTGCTCCACTCAACGAAAAATTGATAATGGCATGGTTACCAACCGACGGCAATTAAATGAGTCAATGGTGCCAATAGAATAGTTCGTAAAAAATCCAAACAGGTTTATACAAATTTAATTGAATGATTTTCTTTATCTTGAAACCACGTTGAATCGTTACAATTTCTGTTTTTCTGAACACAAAATTGGGTAATATCAGTGCTGCCAATCAAACTCAACTGTATAACTTCAAGGTCACTAACTGTAGATGAAGTGTTGCCAATGAAGAATACCCAATGATTTAACACTGTTCCCAGTAGAAGAGAATTTGTTAAAACTTTGTTGTCGTTACTTTATTAATGAAACCACAATGCATTGAGTCAATAAGCGAGAATAAAAACGTATGTGTTTAAATTGCAATAAAATAAAGCACCAACCATCTGCTTAGTTGAATTTAGCTACGGGTGTTCGAAATGTAGGTGCTATCTTCGACAAATTCGAGATCCGCCTAAATTTCTCCATT
The DNA here is from genome assembly GCA_029298725.1 of Gnatocerus cornutus. Taxonomy (NCBI): domain Eukaryota; kingdom Metazoa; phylum Arthropoda; class Insecta; order Coleoptera; family Tenebrionidae; genus Gnatocerus; species Gnatocerus cornutus. Next base: position 13,410,741 of record CM055513.1, read on the forward strand.
TTTGTTTTGATCCGAATTTTAGAAATTCACAGTAAAATGTATTGTTTTAGTAGTCATTTTAGGATAGACTGTGACAAAAATTATAAATTATTTTTACAAAACTGTAATTTACAGGAAAAAAGTTAATTAATACAAAATAGCTCTTAAAAGTCAAGGTGATGACTAAGGAAAGTACAAAAATAGTTAATCGAAATACTAAAAAAAAGATTGGCAAGGTGAAAGGACTATTTTTGTCCAAAATATCGAAACTTGTAAGCACTGCAAAAACATTAGTTCAATTTTTTTAATGTTGGACGTGTTTTAATGTATTAATTTAATTTACGTAAACAACGTAACAAGTTATCAGCACATTTTGTATTGTCGAAGTATGCCAGAAAGATCAATAAACCAATTTTTGTTTTTACTTATTTTTCAAATAAAATTTGAATAATAGCTGTTCCCGCGTTTCGTTCTCATTGGCTGATCTTAAAACAATTCCTTCTAGGCGATCTAGGCAACCTGCGATACACAAAATTCACTGGGTAAGTCAAATTATTAATAATTTTAAGTAGAATTTGTCTTTCAATAGAAAACAAATTAATCCTCACCAATATTTAAACAAAGTTTTGCAAATCTCTTGCAAAATTTTGCTCACAATAGACTTGGCTTAGCTGTCACATTTTTTCATTGAGGTTATGTAACATTCTAAATTTAAATTATTCTCAACCTGGAACAAGGTTTTGTCGAGTGCACATTCACATTGTAGGTACCGGTAGTAGAGGTAATAAATCCCACGGTCACTTTTTTTCTCATTGTCACATAATAAGAGTTTTTGGGGTGTTCTAACAGGTTCCTTGTTGCAGGCCCTGGAGTATTGGAGATGCACCTGTCACAGGCTAGGTTGCTTGCCCTTCGTCTCGCAGTTGCTCAGGTATTTTTTTTTATTTAAGTACTATTTAATATTAGGCTAAGAGCAAAAAAGCCAGATTTTTCAGAATTTTACAAAATAGGCGTTCCTAGTGTAAAAAAAGCGAACATATTTTTCTGTGTCTTGTTTCAGTTATTTATCATTCAAGATAAAAATTTGTATAAAAAACTGGCAAATAAACCGTAACCTACTTTAAACCAATAAATCTTTCTGATAAATCGTTTTATTGCCAGGAATTGTTCCTAGTTTATTTGCAACTGTGCATGTGACATAAATATAAAATTTTATCTCAAAAATTGTAAGAACTATTTCGATTTATTCTAATTGATCCGCAGTAAATTAAAAAATGGGGGCACAAAAAAACTCGTTATCTGGATTAGACACATGGCGCCAAAATATCGTTAGGTAACAGCGCCCAGAATTAAGATAACGAAGGTATTTAACCTTCGTAAGACGTCAACGCAATAATTTTGTACCTATAATCTTTGCCGGCTTTCAAGTCCACTAAAAATTCTGCTGCTAAAGTACATCATTTACGCACATAAACTTTTAATTTACATTTGGCACGTGTTTTTATCAACAAAACCACGTTTAACAAGTATGCATAAAAATATAAAATACGCTTATGACCTTTTGATATGATTTAATAACAATAATATCAGTGCCCATGTGGAGTGTGATGTTCATCGACGTTTAGAATCATTGATAACTTGAGAGGGGGAAAAAGAACAATGTGACCTTGACCTATCGTGCTTATTTTGGGGGCATTTATAAATATAATAACTGTCAGTTTGCCAGCAAACAAATATTCGAAGTACGATTTTCTTGATTAAGCTCCCACTGCTTGTGTTTACGTCCGTTGAATGTACTTTGTTACTGATATAGTTTCAATGTGCCCCCAAGGAAGTAAACAAGGCTATAATAATTTGAGGCGCCTCCGTTAAGTACTCATTTTGAAAAAGCCACGCTGTTGTGAAGAATACTTGGAAATATGTTCAGAGTAAGTTTATTTTGGGAACTGTTTAATTAGTATTGACCGCGTCGCAATATAATAATTAAGAATGAAATTATCGTCACTGGTAGACTATTATTACAGCTTGTTTAGTCTTATAACGATTGTGAAAACAAAGGTCAATGATTGATTGTTTCAGAATGTTCCGGTCCCGAGAAGACATTTCGACAGACTAGTTTTTCCAACGGCTTTCCTATTGGCATCGATCGGAGTTGGAGTCTCTTCCCTGAGTGTTAAACAACTCCTCAACTCCCCAAGAAAACGCAACGCTATAATGCAATTGCCAAACTCTTCCTAATTTCGTGATGTGGATAGTTGAGCATTTATTTTAAAATTATGTGTCAATGTAAGATGATAAGTATTCATCAGTACAAAAGGTACTACTTTAAATTTATCTTTACATGTCTTCTGAATTTCGCCAACTGTTAGTGTAATAGACTTTTTTTTAATTATGATTTTTCATTGAGCCTCTTTAGCGAATTTTTGTAAGCATTTAGGCCGGATCGCACAATTTATGGTGATACTTACAAGAGTAATGAGAAGTCAGAAGTTGGTTCTTCCTGTTTTTGGTTATACAATTTTTGTATGCAGATTATTTATGATGTAAACAAGATTAGACTCACGTTATGAATGTAAGTAGTAAATGTTTAAATTGATACTTTTTTTTTTCAAAGTACAAAGCCCAAAAAACCTCCAGTGCTGTCAGGTACTTAATTTCAGCTCAGAATATGCAAACTTTGAGACGTAAACATTCTAAAAAGCGAAGACTTCGAACTCGAAACCCAAAAGGTCTTAAAACATCTTAAGAAATTGAGAAACTGGAATACGAAGATCTAAAATATTGTACACCTGAAAATCCAGGTATGAGACCTGAGAACTTGAGCCTCAAAAAAGTGTAACAAATTTCAAATTTTACGGAAAACATGCTTTTTACAAATAGAACTCTGCAAAAAGTTTTAAAGCGAATTTGCTAAATCAATTTATCCCGACCGCTTGTTCCGCCACTGCCCAACGTGCTGGGGTGTGTTCATAAAATGAGACGTCTGTTGGAGCGTGTGACGTCAGAGTGATGTGATTAACACTCAGATTCGCCAGTGTTATTGCGTTTATGAACGGTTTCCGTGGTTATTTAAATGTTTGACAAATCGGTAAATCACCTACATACAAAACCCAACTTTCGCAAAAATTCATGACTTAAACTATGCCAAATTTCTGATATCGACATCTCGCTTATTTTTTTGAGTAAACTTAAGTTATTATACATCAGTGTACGCAGAATTTTCCGCAGATTCCAAATCTGGGATTTAAATTCAGATCTAACAACAAATAACTGAGGTATGGCCGATCAAAGTTTCGGAAAGTTGATTTTTATTTTTTCTCATTTTTCGTAATTTTTAAAGTTAAATATCTCGGAAACTATTTGAGATATTGAGATTCGGTTTGCGCCATTCTTTTTCTCGGCTCATTTTACGTTAGAAAATGTTGTCAAAAGCCCAAAATTCGATAGTCGACTTTTCGCGAAAAAAAATTCTGACTCAAACGATGAAAATTTTTAATTTTTTTTATTTTTACTCATAGCTTGTAAACTATTTGTCCGATCGATCTTAAATTTAGCCAGTAGATAGATTTTGAGCTCCTCTTTCGACTGATGTATAATTCAAAGCTATTAAACATCGTTTTCATTTGGAAAACATTGATTGAAAATCACCCTAAAATAACGTTTTCAAAACAGTTTTTGGCTAATGCCTCGTTTATTTATTTAGCAAACTTAACAAATCTGGGCTTATTTTATGCAGAATGTCACGCTAAATCCAAAAACATGAGAATTTTCAATTTTCGTCGACAAATAACTGAGTTATGGTCATTTGAATTTTTGGGTTGTTACCAGAGGGCCAAATTTTTGAAAGTTCAAAACAATTCGTGCTCGATATCTCGGAAACTATTTCAGATATTAAGATGCGGTTTGCGCCATCGTTTTTCTCGCGATTTTTTACATAAGAAATAGTTCTATGATTTTTCTACAGTCGAGGTTTGCAAATTTTCGCAAAAATTCGTGACTAAAATTGCCAAACTTCTGATATCGATAACATTTGACGTGCATTTGAAATCCAGGGCATTGCGCATGTGGAGCGTTTTTCATCTTTATGAACGCTTTTGTGTCACATTTTACACAAACTTTACACAGAGTGATTTTTATGAACGCAGCCCTGCTGTCTGGTGTCAACTGTGGCTGTCAATGTCAATAAGCGTCAGCGCGAGTGGCGCTCAAAAACGAAAACAAGCTTCTAAAGCATAATTGCGCGTTTCGGCGTCCCAAAGTGAACTATTTCAGTACAAAATATCAAATTATGAGTTCAGCGAGTAAGGTGAGTGCTTCAAATTCGTACGCAAATTGTACAACGCTAACACAAAAAGTGAGGTTATACCAAACAAAGTTTAGCTTCTTCTCTAAAGCACGATCCACAACTTTCAGGTGGGTGAAATTTTCACGGCCGCGGGCCAAGCGTTCAACAGACTCGGAGATTTAACAATGCAACTTCACCCAAACGTGGAATCTCAGTCTGGGTAAGTCGCATCCGAAACATCCAAACATTTCAATTTTTTCTCCAGAAAATGGACCGATGAAGAAATTGAGATGCTCAGACAAGTAGTCAAACAGTTTTCTGACGGTTTAAACCAAATTAGTGAGCATATAAAGAGGCGAACAGTGTAAGTCATCCCAATTTCTTCATGAAAAAAGAACTTATTACATGGTGTTTTGTTTAGGTCACAGATTAGAACAGCGTTGAAAAAGAAAGCATTTGAAGACGCGGGACTGCCTGTACGACAGTTGAATACAGTCTCCCAACAATCACAGCAAAATGTTCAACAGCCACTCATCAAATCTGAAGTAACTTTAAACATGTTGAATGCAGCAGAATCAGAAGTAGATGTTGAAGGATTACATGAGGAAGTTAAATTGGAGTTTGATGGTGCAAATGAAGAGGTTTCCTCGTAATTGTAATTTTTATTAACATGTTTTTATTGTAATTAAATTATTTTAAGAAGGAAGGTGTTTGAACACGAGTAACTTGCGCCCCCATTCACTTAAGTCACTTTGGTAGATTTGTGACATCCCACATTTTTCTTCCAGGAACTTTTGAATTTCTTCTTCAACAGTTTGCTTTATTTTTAACTCCTTAAAAAGTGTGAACTCTGCGCCACTGATTTTCATGCGTTTAACGGCAGTTTTGTAGCACTTCCATGGTTGGGGCTCTATTATAATTAAATCACCGAACTCGCAAACAGTTTTCAAAAAGTCTTCTAATCCTCCATCGCCATAATTCAAGTGTATCCACATTGTTATAGAAAAACAGAAAACTGCATCAAATTTGGTCAACTTTCGTCTCTTTAAATAGTCTTTGATTACAGCCCTACTGCTTTCCTTCATGAAATCCAAACAATAAAACTGAATGTTTTCAGTTGCTTTTTCTTTGGATCTCTCTACTAGCGTTGGATCGATTTCGACGCCAAGAATGTTGCAAAAACTGTTTTTTTCTTTCAAGAAATTATACAGGGAGATGGTAAGATCCTAAAAAGTCCCTTTACTATTTGTTTTATAAATAATTTCATAATACCCCTGCATTGCTTCCCAAATCCAATGCATAGAAGGCTTTGTTTTTTGGCCAAATATCGGTTGGTAACAATTTTAGGCGGTTTTCCGGGGGATGAAATTGGTAATAGTTTATAAAATTACCATACTGGACTGCCCCGGGGTTTCCCCCTTTGAAATCTAATTCTGGTCGTTCCGACATAGTTCTAGTCTATTTAGTCCTAATAACTTGTTTCTTTAATAATTTTAAGGTTAATACGTAATAAATTATAGGGATTTTATTGTTGACGTTGTCAAGTTAAGTAGGATTATTTATTTAATTAGTTAAAGTTGACACAAGATGGCGGCGTATGTGTTGGAGCGTCTTTATATTTTTATCTGTAAGATCTGTTTTTTCTATTTCTTATTGTGACAACATAAATATTTTTTAAAATTTTAAATGCGTCAATATGATTTATGTTTGCAGACTTTATAGGAGTATTTTTCCATCAATTATTTACGTGTTTTAAATTAAACGAAATTAGCAACAAACAAAAAACAGTATCTGCTTATCGCACTGTTAAACAATGCGAAAATATTTTTTCTAATCTGCCTTAAAATTTCGACTCTTAGTTAATTATCAAGTAATCAGCTTTCAAGTTAAAGTGTTTAATTTATATTTACTTTTATGTTGGTGCGCCTGTATTTAAAATTTGTGAAACCGATTTTTTTTTAATTATGTTGGACATTATAAAAACAAACCTGAAAGGACATGAATAAAAAGCCAAAAATTGCGCAAATTACCATCTGGTCAGGTTCACCAACCCACGAAATTTGAGTCAATCATTTGTAGTCAGTCACATGGTGTTATCACGAACGACTAAGCACAACTTTAACGCTCGGAATAATATCCAATTATCCAGATTTGAAACGTTGGAAGCATGTGCTTACAATAATTAATGGTTTTCTTTATAGAAAACAAAAAACGAAGGTAATCTATATAGGTTTCAGCGAACACATTATAAAAACACTTTAAATAACTTTTAAATGATACTTACAGGTAAGAAGTAGCTAGACATGAAACTAAGAAGATATTTAATGAGAATGAATCACCTACAAAGGTAAAAACAGTCACGCAAAATTGCGAGAGACGGTAGACTACAAATAAACGTATACAGAACTTATTATAATTTGCAACCGAAGCCAATTCATATTGAAAGCTCAGCAGCAGAAAATCAGTTAAACTACAAATCTCATTCTATACATATTTCCAAAAAAATATCAGGTTTTCGAAGGTCTTTTTTTTAACTGATTTTATTTTTGTAATGTTAAACACACTACAGGACCACCAAAAAACTGCAACCACTTTAAAACACAGCAGAAGCCATAATAAGTTAAAAAATGAAGAAAATAAGGAAATAAATAATGGAGGCAGAAATGCAGGAGCGCTGGTGGAAGTGATACAATCAAAATTAAGTACAAAAACAGCAAAAGAAAAACTACAACTGTCATAAGACCGGTAACCTTATATGGTGTGGACGGTAAAGAAGATAAAATAACAAAGAATAAAAATGTGGTCAAAAGAACAAATAAGCATGGAGAGCAAAGTACTTTATGGCTATAAGAGCGACCGCTGCTTCTAAAAGTAAAAAGTCCAAAGGCGGATATAACAGCGGAAAAAATGAACAAGGACAGTAGAAAATTATTTTAAGAAACTAAATAATTCTCAAAAATTAGAAAAGGTCTAAAGTATGACCACTGATTGAAAGCCAGTTCCACTTACCTTACTAAAATAATTAAATCACCGTTTGGAACCCACAGCACGAAGAATCCCGCAATTAGTAGTGATGTGGTCTAAAATTAATCCTCGAGAAAAAACTCACAGCTTTTAGTAAAGGCGAACAACAAGTCGACTCACACACTCCTCGCACTTCACCATTTATAACATGCATATTTATACCAATTTGGGTACAGGAAAATCGCGATAATTCGATACGAATATCAGACAATAGTCTCCGACGATAAACGACAATTAACTGAAGAATCTATTGGTAGTTATGTGCATTCTCAGAGTACCTAAAGCACAAAAAACTCCAACGTAATCATAATAAAAAAAAAACATTTTTTGCAAAAAAGAGTGATGAAACTGCTGTTCGAGTTTCTTCCAAAAATTTAAAATGCCCTTTCATTTATGACTACTCAAAATGTTTTTTAGCAAGTGTTTGCAGTTTGAGATTTTTAATGCACTCAATTTTTGAAATTTACAAGAGAAACTTTTTTTGGATCAGCGACCTAATCCCAAGGTGTCTGTTATCTGCTTAATGCGATTTTTTATCTCACACAATATGAAGGATTGACTTTTAATAACTGACAGTTTCTAAAACTGAACAAGATAACACAGAGAAAATTCTCAAAAAATGACCGAAAAGTGACAGACAAAACCTGAATTATCAGTATCAATCTAAAAGCACTTATGAACCTTTAAAAACTTGCTAAAATTCTCTTAGCTTGTGAAATTACACGTCATTGCTTACAAAAATAAGATAACTTAGTTGCTATACAATGCAGAATAAACACAAATAATTTCGCGTTTTTAACGACTCGCTAATTTACTTTTAGACAACATGTACAGTGTCATGGAAGAACATGCGAAGAAATAATTAAGTCACACATTTGATGTCGCGAACAGCGTTTCTCTTTAATGAAAAAGATGAAACTAGAGTGTATACCCAATTTAACAAGATAACAATGAAAGACCAGGAGACATCTTATCACGTAGAGTGAAAGTAATTGTAACAATCTATAAGTGAATTTTCAACTCCACATACGCACTGAGGCACAACAAAAAGTCACGTTGCATGTACATTTCTTGGGTGTTTTAATATGCAAACTAAAATGAAACTGTTTTATTTATCTGATATGCAAAAACTGGTAGTCTAGTATAAACATACAAGGCAAGTAATTTTTTATTGAGATTTATTACAAAATTCACACTTTGTAAGAAGACATTTTTGAGATATCAACCAACAAAATCGTCCATTATACGTATCACATACTCACTAATAAGCACTTAAAGCGTATTAGCATTATTACCAACATTAGTTTAGTAGTTAAACCTTTTATTGTCGTCATTCTGATTATTTTAACATAAATTACGGTGGGCGCTGTTTGCCAACAATTTGATTTTTATCTTGTTTAAACGGTATAATTATTAATGTTCTCTTCTTGTATTGTTATATTATGACACTGTATTAGTTGTCCCCGACCTGATTAATAAAGGGGACCTTGTTATCGATGGAGCAAAACCCAGCCGAACCCAGTTGTTATACTTGACCTAGCCCAACATACGAATTTCATACTTTTTTCAATTTTTACTGGCAAAATTTATTAGACGTTTCCATAAGTTGCAATACAACTCAGAAAGTTGCACCAAAAATAGATTTTTATCAATTTGTGTAATAAAAACAAAATCTTTTTATTTTTACCCGCTAATGAGCTTTATTTCGTAAATATTTTACAGTTTTATCTTGTAGGAGTACAACAAACTTGACCAAATTAGAGTCTTCGTCTAAATTCTTCGATAAAAACAAGTTCTTTTCCTTCACAAACAAGAGCAGACAAAAATGCTTCGATAAATAAGGACTGGTTGGTCACCCTAGTCGATGATTCATCCGCCTTAAGGTTTTTAGGAATTTTAAAAGCATGACTGCACGACGGACAGACCAGGGGATGACGTTATGATGATTGTCTCCGTACAATCTATCAATAGGTTGTACTTCGAACTCGGAGTATCAAAGTGTATCGACTACTTGTAGTCATACTACTAATTAAATAGATAAACATAAACAATGATTGTTGCTGGTAAATCCGTCACGATCATGAGGGACTGGCTGATCTTCGGTTTGACGCAATAAGTTTTACAATTTACAAAGTCCACATCATCGATTGTGGATGTTATTGTTTCTTACTCATTGGCACATACGTAATTTCGGTGATTACGTAAAATCCGTTTCTTGTTTATCGAAGTTTAATGTCTCAGCAGAAACGAATTGTGTATAGCAAACGTCCTTTAAGTGTCGGAAAAATGTAGGAAACTGAAAGGTACGTTATCTTTTTATTTCACAATACATATTAGAAGGTCTATAAATAAATTAATTAAAAAGAATTAATCTCAAATTTCGTACAGTCAAACCATTCTTTTGAGATTGCATTTTAAATTGTGGACCCCAGTCCTGCCAATAATTCAAAACTTCAAAATGAGCTCTAAATGTTCACTGCCTACTTCGAACTCCGGTATAATAATCCTCCGGGGCACTGCAGCTATTGGAGCAAATAGCACTTTTTCCTCTGTCGGTAGGTGTTCAGAGCTACTGGTCGATGGCTTCTGTTGATCTTCGCATCTTTATTTCAACTCCATTCATATCGCCATCATCGACATGTTTCTTTGACAAGCTGTCTGGAAATCTGAGACGCGGTGTCCATTGAAAGAGAATGAAGACATTCATTTTTTGTGCTTGAAAAAGAGTGTAGAAATTTGAACTTCGCCTATTTTGGTCAACTAAATGTCCAGACACGTGTGGGATTCGATCAGTAGGAAGTCTGGAGACTTTGCAGAATCAGTTACAAGACGCTGAGACACAATAACTCCTGAAGAAATAAATCATTTGATAGAAAGTATGCTTAGACGCGTTAATGGATACAATTAAAAGGTGATATCACGCATTAATTGTTCTTTAAAAATGTTTTGATTAATTTAATTGTTTTCGTTACTAAATATCATTTTGTTCTTAACGTTTCGTAAACATGTCCGATTGTGGGATGCTAACATCAAAGGAAGTCACTTTGAAGCCAATCTGGGGAGCTAAAAATATTCAATTTTAATCCAACAACACTTGTCAACAAATTTAGGAAAAAAAATTACCTACTGGAGAAGTGGAAACTCATTTCTAAAGTAAAATGACCTTCTGTTTCTGAATCTGAAGTCCGTTTTACTCCATCAAATCTGGATTTAGATATCTTCTTAAAAAAAGAGCCTCTGCACATACATAAATTAATATGTTAAAGTTTACTGGACCTTAAAAATGCCAACTTCAAATTTGAAATTGCCCTTTTTCTATTAAAATAAAAAATCATGATGTCATTTTATGTATAGTGATGTATTGCAGTTTTAAACATCTGAAAAGACTCTATTTATTCAACCTTGTACTAATTTATAACTATAATATTTCATTTCGGGATTAAGATAATAAAAATGTACTTAAATATCAAAGAATTACAAACTAAAGGGGGAATTTTTCAGGGATTACAACGCCGCGCCGTCTCCTTTGTCAGTCCAGAGGAGAACGAAGAATGGTAACTTTTTACACACACTTAACTCTGAAAAGAAATAGGTGTGGTCGTCCACATTTTTGGAAAAGTCGATGATTACCGTCTGGTGCCGGGTGGTATTAGTTAATGCGATTTACAAATACTTGTTTTTTGAAGTGGACATAATGGACGTTGAAAGCAAACCTACATAGATATGAAATATTTGATATAATTTTTCAAATCAAATATTTAAGTGAGAACAAGAACGAAAGTTGCTAACGAAGTTAACAAAGCTCGTAACAGTTTAATCAATTCTGTAACTTTCTCCAGGAATGCACAATAATGAATCATCTTCAATTGTGATATTTTTATTTATTAATAACACTTACCTCGATCACACGTCATTCATTCATCTTCGTTGCCGTGAATGCAATCAGTCACACCCCAACACTTTGCAATTGTTGCGTTTACATTCACTTATTAGATAAAATAATGAAACTAAAAGAATTATTTTTTAATTGTGTTAGAAATATCGAAACTCTTAGCGATTTAACAGAGCATATAAAATCTCTCCCCTAATATTGCATGTTATACAGTCTATTAATACGAGATATCTTCAACAAATCCACAGTTAACACTTGTTGGTATAGAAATGAAGAAGTTATTATTACTCCAATTGTTAATTTGTGGTGGTTTTATTTCAAGTGCGCTCGAAAAACGAGATGTGCATAGAATTATTTTAAAGGAAGCGGGTCCTAAGAGAAAACCGCATCGTTCACCAAGTCATCATCGACATTATAAGCATCATAAAAATCATGGACATGATTTCATATCGGAAGAATACGATAGTTATGACAGTCTTCAAAGCAGTGAGGAAAGTAACTACAAATATAAAGTAGGTAGCGTTCTAATAAATTAGTTTCATTGATTGGGTCTCTTGTAGGATTTCCCTTTACCTAAACCAATCAAGAATCAATCTTACTCCCATTTAAATGGCCAAAAACATAGAAATAAGCGACAGAAACACCGTAGAGAACCAGATCAACTAGCCTCTAGTTCGACTAGTTTCTCTGTTCATCATAGATATCCAAGCAGAAACCATCGTACGAAATCTAAAGACTTCTTCGACAACTCGTATTTTCCTCTAACTGGCCAGAGTGATCACTTTTCAGCATTTACTTTTAACCCGAAAGTGGGAACTAGTACTGAAAGTGGATTTGTCCCGTCAAACTTTGGATTTGGAACATCGTTTGTTAAAAAAAATGCGACGTCGTACCAGGTCTATGAAGAGTTTCCTCCTTTTACTGAAAAGTCGATAACGTTGGCACCACCTCTCAGTTTTAATTCACATGGAGAAAAAGACTTTGATGACGTGAATATCGTTCACGAAAATTTGAGAGGATCGAAAAGGAACAAACAGTCTAATAAGAAAAACGCGGCAATTCGTCAGAGAAGAAAGAAAAAGAAGAAGAGTCAGTGAAACGCAATTTGGTTGAATGTTGTAAAACAATTATATTTTCAAAAATAAAGATGAGTTTTGAACTCGCCGACCTTTCTCGTATGATACCAACAAAAAGGAAACAAAAACCAATTTCCTGTTGTTTAAAACTGAGATATTTTTTAATAAACAATTGAGATACACGAATTCTCGGATATATTTAAAAACACTTATTAAAAATAGTCAACAAACCAGTTATTTAATTCAGGAAAACAAAGATAACTAGAAAAGACAAAACAACTAAAATTCTTTGTTTACACTGTATAATCAAACTAATAATGTGTTGTCGCGTTTCCGTCTGCACGCTTCATCTTATTTGTTTCATGACTATCCTGAGTATTTTGACCAAGACGAAAACGACGACAAAACAATTCAGAATCTTTCGCAATATGTTTTTTGTTATAGTTGATTGATAAATTATCGATTTTTCGGGTGTTCTTTGCCATAAAGGTAAATAGAATATTGCGCGATCGAGCACTTTAGATGTGAAATATGTGATGAAAGATTGTTTAATAATATTACTGCAACAGGTATTGTATATTAGCTGTAACAAATTCGAGATTACCTCATTCTATAGACACTTATTCATGGAACACGTATATTTGATATGGTTGTCAACAGAAGATTGTTTGCAAATTGTGGAATCTTCAATTATTATTTTTTTGGTGACACACATTCTTGTGAAATTTCTTTAAATGAAGGCGTTAAGGTGGTCTAGGCGAAAATGAAAGTCCTCCGGTTCTAAAATTTCTTCGGTTCGCCGTATTTCGCTTACATGAACCTACTTATCGGTATGTACACCATGCATTATCTTAATAATTTTTGCCATCGTCTTTCACGTCTTTGGTTGCTAAAACAAGAATCCGGTCTTAGATCTCCCGAATTTGAAATTTTAATTTTTTCGATTTTTTTTTCCGATTACGGTCGATAACTAGCTTATGTGCGGACCAAACTTAAGTTATTTGTCTTCATTTTATGCAGAATTTCATCCAGAATCCTAAAATATCTTAATTTTTTTTGTATGTCAACAAATAACTGCGTTAGAAGCGATTGAAATTTTGCAAAGTGAATTTTGAGTTCCATTTTTTTTTTACAAATCTCCGAAACTACGACAGATAGAAAGATGCTGTTTTTCTCACCGTTTTTCTCACACCTTTATTGCTTAGAATCCGCTCTCAAATATCCAAAATTCAATGGTCACATTTTTTCGAAATAAATTCGATTCCAGCCATAAAAAAATAGGAGTATGTTTTTTTCATTTTTTGATCGCCTCTCGCAAATTACTTGACCTACCAATCTAAAATTTGGCCACATGATAAGACTTCGAGCTGCACTTTTAATTGGTATAAACTCAAAGATATTAAATGTCGCTTTTGCTCCGAAAAAATTTCTTAAAAATCACTCCAGATAGACTCCTGGAAACCTATTTTCTCTCGTTTATTTGTGAAGCAAACTTACGTTATTGGGGCTTATTTTATGCAGAATTTGAAGCTGAATCCAAAACTGTCTTCATTTTTCCAGTATATTTATAAAATATTTTTTTATAAAAATGATGCAACTCAAACCTCGGTCGATATCTAACTTATTTGTGGAGCAAATTGAAGTTATTGGTACTCATTTTGTGCAGAATTCCACGCAGAATCCAAAACTGTCCTAATTTTTCCCAATAAATAACTTAAAAACCACAAAAGAACGTAGCCACGGTCCAAATCTTGAGAGATGTGGAAATTTTACTTTCTTTAAAGGGCCTACTATGGGTAGATAAAACTGATGTATGTAAGTATGTCAGAAATTTTTAAAAATTTTTGATGTGGGAAGTTACCTACTATTCAGACGCCATAAGGTCAGGAACAAGTGTAAAGTGTGTTGCACGTACGACCTCCTTTAACTGGATTTTTGAAATTTTTTATTCTCTTGAAGCAATATTAAGCTTAATTAAACTGGATTCTCCACATTTTAAAAATTTTCTACCTTCGGATGCATGTCAATGGCAGAAATCCGCACTTTAGCATACTTACAAATAAGCTTGACAGAATTAGCTGCAAGGATTTCCTATTTATGTTTACGTGTCCACCGGAAGGTCAGTAATAATCACAGTAGTCAATGCTTTCTAATGAATTTTGCAAATTAGACATCAACCTTCAACTTGTGGATGTTATCATGCCTGTTGTCCTTTCGTTAAAAATAGATGACGGTTGTCGGTTTTGCATTTAAAAAATCTTCCACATCCCGGACTCATCTTGACACATAATTTTTTTAGATTTCCCAAACCTATAACAGATAACAGATTTTGGTCTTTTGTTCCCCAATTCTTATCAGACTTGATAAACACAAACGATAACTCCAAAACAATATCTGTGGACTACAACCCGCAAAACAATTTCCTGGATTAGCGGAAAATTATTTTAATCCGAAAATTCCAGTTCGTCATACTCAACAAAATTTCAAGTCCTTATCAAATTCGCATATTTCATACATTCAAACACTGATAGGAAATATCAATGAAAAATATTTTCACGGATTTGGTTTCTTGATTATTGTGGTGAAGTTATCAGGGTTCCGGTTGTTTGCTGTTTTCGTCTTGGTAATAAACTACTAAATATTTTTCAAAAGAATTGGGCAACAAGACAAGACTTTGTTTTTTTTAATTTGCAAAGTGAAACGCCATCAGTTTTGGATCTCACGTCCACGTGAACAGGCAGTGCAACTGTATAAAAAACGTATTTTTATTTTTTATCACTGTGTATAGATAAAATTAATGAACTCGATTTAAAGCACAAAAAATCTGTTGAAAGATAAAACTATTCTTTCAACATCATCTGCTGACTCGGAGGAGGAATATAATGTATCCGCCTAACATTATTTTTTGGCACAGTTACAGCCGTTTCTTCAGCTTGATGATTAGAAATCCTGTTGCGATTATCCGTATCATTTGATATACGCTTTCTTTCTTTCTTTCTTTGTCGCAGAGCGTTGAAATTTCACTCAGCGACCCCCAAACAAAGCAATAATTTTAATCGCAGAACGTTGTCTTTTCTTTGTTCTAAAGTTGGTAATCATCTAGTGCAGGTCATAGTCCTTTCTTTCAGTATGTCCAATCGAATTTTCCAGAAATAATTGAGCATGTAATAAATACGAATAACTAATGGGCCATTAGAGAGATATTTATATGTAATAATTTTCTCTAATAAATTTAATAAGGGACCTGTTGCAGTGATCAGTTACCTGTTACTTGTTTGTAATAAGGTGGAAGTTAATAAATTTATTATGTAATACAACTAATCAATTATAATTGTGCAAAACCAATCTATACACTCAATACCGATCGTAATTTTTCGTGTTGTAACATCAAAATCTGATACCTTTAACGACGTTGCACCTACACAATAATAAAATTGTGAATACACAATCAGATGTTAGTCAATCTTGATTTTGGATCGAGTATTTCCTAGTTTTTTGAAACCAAGGTAGAATCGATCAATTTTGCAAGCTTATTGCTTTTACCTTTGCCTTGCAACAGTTAATTAACAAAATGCCGATTACATCACGTTCAAATTTGGTTATCGTTGTGTTTCCCGAAACCGCGACCAGCATTTATCAGATTCACGTATTCATTATTTACTTTTTTGACGCGAAAGGTTGTTTCGCAAGGTGCATTTTTATTAAACAATTAATTTGTTTACATCACTGTAATTTCTAATACTCTCCCAATCTAACAAGTAGAAAACATTCTCAGGCAACTTATAATATAGAAAGGAGCGGAGAACGAACTTCGAAATTTTAACGGAGTACTTTCTCTGAGTTCATTCACCGTTTAGAAATGGTTGACCTACGACAAGGAACAAAATTGTGGGTATGTCATTGGATTATCAATTCGATTAAACAGGTAAAAATGAGATTGTAAAGCGGAGCACATTTCCTTGTGTGTCACAAACTATTATATCAGTTTGGTTTTGCAATGATTTTTGTGTTCCAGTGAGCAGGAATAATTATTATTGCGAATTGTGACGTGGCTGATTTAGTTGGAATATTTCACAATTTTTAATTACCGGTCTTGGCGTATTGTGGTGGCGTTTGTAAATAATTTAGTTGTCAACAGAAATTAAGAGAAAAACTAGAATTTTAGATGCACGGATTTATAACGGTAACTTGTAGCAACCATTGTTCCCGTCGTATTTAAAGTTATTACCATTATGAAATCTTGTCGTTCATAAAATATAAATATATTTAACGACATGAATGTGGCAATAATTATTTAAAAATAGAGAAACATGTCAAACTATTGTACAATTGTATTAAACATACGCCTTCTGGGATACATCATTTTGTAATGTGTAACGAAATATGTATGAAATAGCTAGCTGTGTCTTCATTCCTACAGTATTTGCTTTGGTTGTTTTCGACGAGTAAAAAAATGAATAATTACCAAAAGCTCAATTACATTATCTGTAATGGCCTCTTGCATGTTGAAACATGATCTATTTCTTGATAACGTTACACGGAAGGATATAAAAAATGTGTACATTTACTTCAAACTAAATAACGATACAGGTACTTGCAGTCGTAAATTTATAGATTAGAAACTGACAGGGTTTAATTTTTAACTTTATCTTAGGTCACATTAGTTATAAATTCAAAAGAAACCCAAGCAGTGTAAGTTTAACAGAAATATTTTGCGCAATTAGATCACAAGTTATAGATTTCAGCATTAAGTCAAGATTGGGCTAGACATGTTTTAATGATGTTTATAATTTAATCTTTCTTCAGGGGTTGGAAAAGTACAACTTTAATTACGTATCGGGCTTAACCAGATTCGGATATCTCAAACAGAAAATTTGCAATAAATAAAATTACAGCAAGTTGACATTCTTTTCTTTCTCTTTTTGTCCAGTTCGTCCTAATTTAGAATTGATTCCATTTTTAGGTCCTTCCTCTCCCATTAATTCTATTGTCTCATTTTACATAATGTTTTCAAATTGGAGTTGGCTTGACTCATTTATCCTATTGTTTTCATATATTTTTATGATGAATCTTAAGCGTCACTAGCAAGCAGATATTATTTTTGGGAACTTATGGAAATTTTAAGGTAATGGTGGGTATTTATGTAAAATTTAACTACCTACCTTGAATTGTAGGTAAGCATGATAAGCGTTGATAAGTTGGAAATAATAAGGCAGTTTTCGTTATTTTAAACATGTAAGAACGTGACCGGAACAATTTCAAATTCTGTAGGTTTGTTATTCCGAATTAAATAAAATTAATTGACAAACTTTTCAAAATAATAAAATAATAAAATTTGAACGCATGCTTTTTTAATATTTTATTTAAACATGTATCTAATGTAGAATATGCATAAATCAAAATTAAAATTTATGGAATTTGCATAATGTTTTGAAAGTTGGTTCAAATGTGTAATAAATATTCGCAATCAATTTGTGTCAAAATATGTCAAAGCTCTCGCTAGCAAACTAGTATACCGTGAAAAAAATATGGGCCTCAATTTTTTGATTGTAAGATAACGTCAGTTGTTTATTGTAATCGTGATTAAGCAATTAATTCTCTGTCAGAAAAAGTTGCTTGTAATTTAGATTTGTAATTTAGAATTCAGAAGATCTAAGTTTCAAATTCTGTAATCAAAGTGTAGTTAATTTAATTCTCCTATTTAATAAGGTATTGAACAGTTATGACACTGACAACAAATTAAGAATTAATTATTCTTAATTGTTTGATCTCCGACCCGGATGGTGAAGAAGAATTTTGTCCAAGAACCCACAAAACCTTTCTTCTTGGACACTCTTCTTCTATTGATTTTCTCTCTATTTCAACTTTTAAATTCGTTGAAGTGCGTTCCTGCCTCTACTTCTTGAAGGGAGAGTTTCTGATTTCGAGTTTCCTTAGAAAGTGTAAATCTGTTTTCCATGCAATTCGTTGTAAAAAATCATACACTTTCTTCAGTGTATTTATTTAAACTATTATAAATACTCAATTTTCAGATATTATTTGTTCATGCTCACACATCGGTATCTCTTCTCTCCACCACAAATTTTGCTCCAAGAACTTACAAGTTCGGCGCTCCGGGCGTTGAAATAATCAAATTTACATTAACTACGTCATTCTTTTAATTCGATGGACGACTAGTATTTATTACATTGAAAGAACTTCAAATTTCGTTAACGAGGTGATATTTTTTGCAGTATTGTAATTTCACTTGTTTTTTGCTGGTGTTTTTTCTGCTCGAAAGATTTTTGGCTAAAGAAGCTACCAACACATTTCAAATTACAAGTCGCCTTCAATTCTAAGTACTTTGTAGATTTGATCAAACCTGGAAAATAATTGCCACTGATTTAATTATCAAGCTGAACCTGATGCTTATTTCATTTAGATTGAACTCGTAAAATGGCAGGTATCTACTTGCAGAATTCGCGTGTTTACTGTTTACCCTACT
Organism: Gnatocerus cornutus; assembly: GCA_029298725.1. NCBI lineage: Eukaryota > Metazoa > Arthropoda > Insecta > Coleoptera > Tenebrionidae > Gnatocerus > Gnatocerus cornutus. The sequence goes on from CM055513.1 coordinate 13,429,481, forward strand.
AGTTTAAACTTGTCGTCTCTCGACGCTAAGATGTCGTAAAGTTTGTATAGCTTTTGGAGTGTCTATAAAATTCTAAAATAAAGTTTCAGGACATAGTTTTTTAAACAACATGTCTTTATACCAGTAGCTGCAAGCATGTACCGTTAACATACCAGAAACTTGTTGGACATTACGTTTATTGAAGTAATAAGAACGTTTTATTGCACTTATTAATTTTTAGTAGTTCAAAAACCGCAAAAATTTGTTAGCCCCCGGAAATCAATTTAAGTATGTACCTACAAGCGGATTATTATTGAGATGCCGTGTAATGTAATTTTAGAATAGTCATAAAACAATCCGTCGTAGGTTTACAATGTTTAACCAGCTTGTACTGCCATAATCATAAAGAGAAAAACATTAAACTGGGTACCTATAGGTATAAAATAACAAGAAAAGTTTACACAGATAATATTAAATGTAATGATTTCGTTCACGATAAGTAGAAATCTAATAAACATAAATCTTGAGATCTCGTTTCATTTTAAGTGACACAATTTAATTAATGAGACTCGTGTAAAATTATAATAACCGTAAAGTTGTAAAACGTAACGAGATGGTTTTAATGGCGCAAAATAGACTAAAAATTTGTTCAATAAAATTATAATATTCCAGCAATAAATTTAAATATGTAGGTAGATACAAAATGCCTAGAATATAGTTTTCAGTTTACGACCGAGCGCATCTATTAGAATAAATCTAATCAGATCAAACGATATCATTTTAGTTTAAAATTTAAAACTTCACACTGTAGTAAGTGTGTAATGATTCATTATACACGTTTGACAGTAAATATGAATTCAGGGTGATTCACCCTACGATTGCAGAAACTTGATTCGGCTGACGCTTAATTTTCATTCAAATAAACATGTCTTACTCATTTTCTAGATGCATCACTTTCATTTAAACACGCACTAAACTTTAAATAATTTAATGTCAGCACCTAACTACTACCTACATTACAAAGTTTACGAGAAACGCATGTTGGAAAAATGTGCAAAGCATATTCGTAAAGATCATCAGATTTTAGCGTGGAGAGTAAAGATCAGGCATGTGATTCAGCAATTACCGTATGCAAAGTTTCTAAACGTAAATATGGCAATGGTTTTGCCATTGAAATTTGTTTAAAATTGTTGAAACTGTTTCTCAAATGCTTTGGGTTTTGGGTTTCCTAGTTTCAGACTTTCACATTATTCTGCTGAAACTGAGAACCTGAAAACTCGAAAAAATAAGGCCGTACATATTCCTATAAATAAAATAATCTCATACACACACGTTAAATTAAAATAGTCCCAAAAAAAAATGAAACAAATGTGTAAGTGATTACTGCAAGTATCAACTCTATTTTCAAGCTAGACAAAATAAACCCGGAAATACCAAATCAAGCGATTGCAGCACCGCACCGCACCGTACCGCACCGGATTAAAAATAATTCTTCGCTAAATGCAACTCTGACAAATTTATTTCAGCAATGACAGCCTACGCAATCAAATTAGTCATAATAATTAATAAAATTCCGTGAAGAAACTCTTTGTTTTAACAATACAAACCGCAACATAATTGAATGTACCTCTGCTCGAGACTGCAAAATTTATCGGTGTTTCAAGAAATAAAGTTTACACTTTTAAAACATATTTGTGGTTATTGCATAATAAGGAAAATTAGCAGAGATAAAGTTGATGCGTAGTACCGCGTGTGAAATTTAGATAAGAAGATTAGACAATTTCATAATTGTTATCGCCGATGCTTACGCATTTTCAGTTCCACATACGCCAACCTAGTTAAAGTATCGATTTTTATGAAAACTTTAAGAGGCACCCCCAGGGAACGAAAATCAATTTTCAAAAATAATTTACGATGCGTGCCTGTTTATTTATTTTTGTTCTCCAGTAGGAGCGGGTCGATGACTCGTGAGCCAATTGTTAACCTGCTTTTGACGATTTCAGTTCAATTAAATTCTGTTTGGTACAAAACAATTATAAGAATTTAATAATCAATTGACTGGAAACAAAGTGAACTCAATATCTGTGTTTACGATTTAAAGAACAATATTTTAAGGAAACTTCATCTTTGTAGTAAACACAATGATTGAGCCAAAATATCAGCAATTCGCAAAGTACAAAATGATCCAATTTTTAAACGAATTACCACAGATCTAAAACAATAAAAATTATTATCAGTTGAAGTGTATACGAGAAATTATCTGAGTAAATTTCCTTTGAATCTCCAGTTCCAAAGTAACCACAATGTACAAAAATCCAAAATCTTTCCTCACACTTCTCTGAAGCCGACTTGTTTAATTTTCCATATCTTTTTGATTAAATACACTCTAATTTCATAACATCAAATTATTTGTTGACATGAACTTTGTGTTAAAAAATAAATATTGATTTTTATTCACATTATCACATTTCAATTGATACTTTACAGAAGTTTCAGTGAATTGGTGTTCGTGACTTGGAATATTTTCCGTAACAATGAAAATTTGATTTGAAGTTATTACACCACAGAGTTGTTTTATTTATGTGCAGTTGAGTTGTAGTGTAAATAAGTCACAATGAGAGTATTTCTAAACATTTACACTCAACAAATGTGTTTCATTGTGTAACTCTATGTAATATGATTTACGAACAAACAATTTTTCCGACAATGCAAAATACCGCAATGTGGTTCACGCAAATAAGATGAATGCGCCACGAAGCGGCTAGATCTGGGAAGGTGTTAAAGTAATCGATTTATTGGATTCGGTTAAATTTTATTTCTGCTTATAGTATTTATCTAGAACAGCCTAAATAAGAAAAAAATAATTCTGGAGTTAGATCTTACAGATAAGTAGATTTTATTCACTGCTTTATCAACCGATCTCTTCTTAAATTTTATCTTATTACTTTAAAGCTTTTTGATTGTCAGGCTTACTCTATTGTCGCAGTTATGTTCTTTGTTTTTATCAAAAGTTTTTATTTTTAGAAATAAAAATATTTCGTTTTCGTCGTTGTTATCTGGAACAATGTGCAAATGACGTTTGGATCGAAGAGATGTATCTGTCAAAAGATAAAAATGCTTTTTTAAGCAGGAGACAAAGAATTTTGACATTTAGATTAAATAAATTGGCTGTGTCATGCTGATATGATGAAATACGTTGTTTTATTTTTTCAGACATTTTGTTTTCACTGCTGCTGTCTTTTCTTCGTCTTCTTTAATTCTTTAGATTCTCTATTCATTTTTTTTATTCTAGATACTACATTCAACTGTGAGAAGTTGAAATGGTCAAATTGAAACAACACAAACTATTTAAAATTGTCGACAGATGCGTTTTTTTCCAGCACTTTCACTCATCAATCTTTCCGCATTTTTTGTCACCTGTATGTACGTAACTTGTACTCTTCCATTCATTTCTTATTTTTTGTTAATACAAGTGTGTAATATAATAATCTTTATTTCAGAATAATACGACTAAACTAAAAAAATATTTTTGTTTCCACCATAATTTTATTACCTTCAATATTTTATCATGTCGACAAATTAACATAAGATCATTGTTATGTGCAGCCATATACTCGTATTATTGTTATCTCTGAAATGTTTATTAATAGAAATGGATTTTAATTTAATACAACATACAAAGTTGTACAACATCCAATCCCCTTTTAATCACATTGTAAAATCACTCCACGAAATTTACTTATTCTGTACGAGGATGTGGGCACTTTTAGTTTAACGACTTTTTTATGTGTTTATGTAAACGCACCTTGTGAATATTTATACAGGTCAGTATCTATTTCCTAATTTTGTTTAGATAATATTTTAGTAGTAACACCAAAGTTTTGTGGTTCACAATTATGTAATATCGATCCAAACAAAGTCTACTTATTAGTATGTTAATTTTTTTTTTCTTCCGGTGCTATCACCTGCAGGAAACGGAGTTATTTTTGATCTATATAACAGGTAGAAAATAGAATTAATTTAGTTAAGTAGACGCAACGTGTTCGTATTTTTGATTTTTTATTGGAAATTAGTGAAGAAAAACTAAACACGTTAGAGTTGTTTAATATTCAATAGGGGCAGCAAGTTGTTAGATGTGGATGTGACAAAGGAAATTAGTTGTACGCAGAAGGACTTTTAACTAGGCAGTGAATTGTGTAGTAATGAGTTGATAAAGTTGTTTATCGATAATAAATTAGGAATTAAAATAGAGCAAAAAATTCAAACCTTCTGTTGCGGTGTTTCCAATTCTTGGTCTTACATCACAATGACTTGAACCAAAAATGAATATTTCATTATAGAGATTGCTGAAACATCAATAAAGTGTGTCAAAATGAAATATTATTGATTTTAACGTCATTTACTTCCAGAGGCGGCGAGGATCATAAGAAAATGGGAACATGCTTTATTTAAGTTATTAATTTTTCAATATCGTGTTATTTGTCAAACTTAATTATTTATGCCTGTAATATTGCGGTGCTTTTATACAGGGTCCGGCAACACTTGTGTCCACCCCCAAAATCGTCTTTAATTTTAATAAATATCTCAGCTGTTATTTTAGATTCAATGCAAATTGTCTTCAACATTTGAATAAAAAATGGGCTGTGATCAAGTTAGTTTCCAATTTCATTACGTCAAAATTGGTAACTACGTTTACACCCATCTGTCAACATCTTGTGTCACAAATGACATCTATCCTTTGGCTCGCTTTAGATTGTAACAAAAGTCTTAATTGGTGAAATTGTCGTAAAGTGCAACATGGCCGTGTTAATCAAAAATAACCTTTATAAAAAGAATGAAGTGACTTGTGAAATTTTGGTGTAAACGTAGTTTGCCGCTGCGCTGTCAGAATTTTGAAAACTAACTTGATAAAACAGCGTTTTTTTCGCAAATTTTAAACACAATTTGCATTAGATTTAAAATAAAAACTCAGATATTTGTATCACAGTTATGTTGAAAAAAAAAATGAATTTGCGAATATTTCCGCAAGAACCCAAAAATCGCTTCTTGGCGTTGCGACGCCAACCAAACCTAGACAAAAAACAAATTTTTGCGTCAGCTTCTAGAGCTTTGTCAACTATGAGCGTATGCAAATTTTAAAAATTGTAACTTTAAAATTAAACACGATTTTGGGGGTGGACACAAGTGTTGCCGGACCCTGTATAAAATACAAAATCGATAATACCGTTAATGTCATAACCTTCCGTCTTCATGGTTTTTATTTGTTTAAAAAAATTGTGATTTAGCAGATCCAATAAACTTATTGAAAGTGCTAATGTGTTTAAATTTTATTATTTTATAATTAAAATTACATTAATTTTACTAAAAATCTTTACAATAAAAAAATCTAAAATTACTTTTTTTGGAATTTTATTGTTTTATAAAATTGTGGACTTTTCTACCATAAGGAGGATTTGTCTAAAATAAAAGTAAAATTTCTAGTTAAAATTCAAAATTAAATTGACAGATACGTAATTAATTTGATTAAATTAATTCACTGTTTGCAAATCATACGTAACATACGTAATTGAATTTTCATAGCAAATTCTAAATTTAATTACTTGAAGATTTTTTTCTCGCAGAAATACCCTGCAAGATTAACAAAACTGAAACCGACACTTTATTAAACATCCGAAGATTTTTTTCCTGTCCATTACAAATTTCGTTAATTAAATTTTATCTCCAACACGCCTTTCAAGCATGTCCGAATCCGGAAGATAAAATTAACTTGGTAATTAATAACACTGAGGTTATCTTCCCCTGATTTACCTCAATATTTTAGATACTAAAAAAAACTAGTTTTATGAAATCGTTCAGATAAAACAATAATAAATTGTTAATATTGGGCAATTCAGCCGAAAGAATTTTAATTATTGTGCACACGATAAATCGTATGTTGGTGATTATGCATATTTTTGTAGGTAAGTTCTGATAGGTTCAATTACAAAACGAAATATGATTCGGACAAAAAGCTAATTTTAATCACTCGATAAAACGAATTCTGTTTTATCTCAATTATTACTATCACAGTCTCGTTTAATTTTCGACTAATAAATAATAAATTGTATTAAACCCAACAGTGGCTATTTAAAATTTTAATTTATTTATGCTGTCGTGACATGGTTTGATCAATATTTGTACCCTTTACAAAACCCAAGCTCTAAACTGCAATTTTCTAATTAAATGAATCTCATAAAATAAATTGTGCTGATTCATTTCATTTAAGATGACAGATAAAAGATTGTTTGCGTAATGTTATACCTGCAAGCTTTGTCGCATTATTCCAGCAATTAAAAACATTTAGAAAATGCGGCTATCAACAATAGTTAACATTTTCGCGGTATGCAAAATGAGGTAACTTTCTGTGGAAACATATCAGCATGACAACAGTCCCTTCCTGTTATTTATCAGTGTTTTAACTTAACCCAAAAATGTTACAGTTCGCTAACCCTTGTAGAATTGGATCTGCACACAACGGTATTGATTGCGCAATGCGACAACGTTGTCATTATCTATCGGCTAACAAGTTAATTAAACTTGAGACTTTATTTTTACGGTTGGTATTTTATGTAACTATGTTAACAGCTACGCAAATCCATTGATTTACAATGAATAGGTAGAGTGTCCTTCCTTTAGCCTAGAACTTGTGGACGTGATCGCCGACAGCTCCAACAGTCGTTTGCGTGTAGTTTATCAATCTTGCACCACAAAGCACAATATGGGATCAAATTGGAGGAAAGGAGGCATAATGCACGTTTCCTGTAGCCTTGGACGTCATCAGCATTATCTCGGTGATTTTCAAAAAGCTCTTGACGTCAGTACAAGCTTACACAAAGTTGTGCTGCTGTTAATTTCTTCAGCTCCATTGTGCTGGCTGCGTTAATGACCACTATTAATAATGTTGTTGTTAAATATCCAATTATTGCAAGAACAATGCCAGCCATATCTTGTGTTTTCCTGTTATGGCTATGTTCTGGTTGTTATGAAACAACACTTTTAGACCTCCTTATGGCTACGGTTATCACCAATAACCACCTTTGACATATATAAGTAGTTTTATTTACGTTACGGCCGTTCTTATAATAATTGTGATTAATTCAAAGGTTAAACTATTGCTAAACGTTTATCTTTCGCACAAGAATTTTGCAATACCACGCGTCTTTTATCAAAAACTCGAAAAAGATAATGTGCTCGTAATTTAAACCATTGTTTCGCGAGATTATATTTATTTGAGAGAAAAAATACATCTAAAGCTGCCATTCATTCATTTCGCAACGATTTTATCTCAATTAGCAATAAATAATACTCCTATATGTTTAATGAAGTTAAGAAAAACGAATTGTATAGTTGCGAAAAGTGTTTTTCTTTTGCACAATTTATTGCCTCTTGTGCAAAATTCTTAATCCAATAAACTGTGGCAAATATTTAAAATTTTACGTTACGGTTGTTGCGTCAAGGCGTAATTACTTTTTTTACAGCTTACGTGGTTTTGTGTAATAATGTTCCACGTTATAAAGGCTCAGAGATAATTACAATCAGGGTTAAGTACTTTTTCTTCAAATATGTTTAATTTAAGATACAACATTATTTATTGGAGGCCGTTAAACATATAAATTGCTGACCAATAAATAATTCTAAAGCTGTACTTACACAGGGTCTATGACACAATAAACTAAATTCCGGAATTTGTATTTTACGGTTCCTTAACTTAGTCATAAAAGAATATTTGCCAATGACCATGATAAATATTTGTCTCAAAAGGGAATCTTTGAGAGATAAACATTGGGTCATAAAATTTCAGATTTCGAACTATTTTGGGACAGTGGTCACAAACAAGTGAAAAAATAGATATGAAACTAATTACGGATTAAGTAACAAACAACGTTTTGTTTATTCTAAATCAAAGGTTGGAGTAATCAACAATTTGCATAATATTTTATCAGTTAAGACGTCATCGTCAGAAGACTCAATCAAATACGAAAGTGCAAATTGGTATCATCCATGCTTTAATTCGTACGCCAGTCATAACAAACTATAAATCAATCATTTATAAAATGGTGCAGTCTGGAAAAACACAATTAGAAATTTTAATAATATTTTTATCAAAACGAATTGGGTAAGTAGTATTAAAAAAAAACAAGGAAGCGTCAAAAATCCACAAAAAAAAATAAAATAAAGCTTAATAAAGGAGCCGAGGAGTAGGTAGAACAATTTTTACACACTTTTCTTTTAAGGTTTTTTTAAGGTCTGTTACTTTCGTACCTTTAATGCTGTAGACATGAAATTTAGAAATGTTGCTACTTTCGACTTATCATTCAATTGTGTCAATGTTTACACTAATAGAACAAAAAACAAATTTTTGAAATTTTTATTTTGAGGACAAGCAAAAATTTTTATTTTTGTGTTCAAAGTTGTAATTTTTGTACTTTTAACGTTAGAACAATAAAATTTAGAGAAGTTACTGTTCCTGTTTTGTTTTTTTACAACAGATCTTGTAAGACAACAAATCTTATTCTTGGAAGCATACCTACAAAAACTTTTTATTCTTTTTATATTTTTATTTATTATTATATATATAAAATTTTATTCTGTCATTTTTGTAATTTTATAGTTATAAGCATTAAATTTGGGAAGGTTATATTTTTTACTTGTTTTTCAAATGCGCTACAAAAAATATAAAAACGTTGTTCTAAAAAAATTGAAAATTTTAAAGCCTTTCATTTTCATAATTTTTAATTTTAATTTTTAATTTCATAGATAGGTATAAAATTTGGCAGGGTTCTTGAGACCGACTTATTTTTCAACTGTTATAGTACAAAAATGGCAGGTTTTGTGGATTTGTTTTCTTGGCAGGATGCAAAAAATTTCAAAGTTTGGACTATGAGGCTTGTCTTATAATCGCATCATTAAAATCCACTTTATGCACTACTACTCTTCGTAAATCATGAAAATAACAATCTTAATAAATATTGACTATAAACGATGTTTATAGACAATTTCCTGTTGTCATCTCATATACTACAGAGAAAGTTATCCATTTAATAAACAGTCAAAGTGCCTGTAGGTAAAAATAACATAATCAGAATTATCAATACACGTGTTAACCAATGATCATAAATCTCCTGTTTTTTGTCCTCAACAATTTCTTCTGTAAATGTCCTATTGTGAAGCAGAACTAAATTTCTAACTTTCTACAAGTTCAATTTATCTTCCTTTTAGATGTTCCAACGTCTTTTTACTTTTTACGTCAACAATGTGTAGTCACCTTGAAAAATCAATGAATAGTCAAATAAGTTGATCAAAATAGTGTTGTCACCTTGAAAAGGAACCAAAGTTGATAATTTTTTGCTAAAGCGGCAAATAATAAATATTAATAATGTTCATAAAACGTGAATATAAAGTAAGACAATGAATTGTAAAACAAGCTAATTTTTGACAACTTTGACTTTTGAATGGCGCAGTGTACATGTGACATTGAGAAAAATAAAACAATGCAAATACGTTTTATGACTAAAAAATTGGTAAAAGTTTGCTTCAAGTAATTTAAAGCAGCCTTGACAATGAAAAAACCCACGCAAATTAAATTTCAATTGAACCGATGCGTGACGAAATACTGATTTATTGGATTACTTAATTATCTCTATGATCTCTGTTTGTGTATTCTTTTATGTATTTTCGATATTCAAAGTAGTTTACAAATGACTGGTTGTTCTTGCCACGCGCTTTTATAATTTTATTTATGTTACATTGGTAACTTTTGATAGAAACTTTCAAACTTCCATTAACATCAATGTCAAAATCAATTTCATGAATAATTTAAAGCACTCAATTATAGACCACACAAACCATTTTAGAATCGCTGCTGTGGATTTGCCACCAAAATTTTATTTAGGTTGTGCAAATCAAGTTAGTCACACCAACCGCACTGACAATTTTGAGTCATTCAAGAAGGGAGCACCTTTTATTGTGTGCAAATTGTATTGACATTTTAAATTTTTTTATGTTAAATGTGTCTCTCAGAGAGAGTGTTTCTCAAGATTATCTGGTCACTATTGTCCAAAAGATTAATCACCATCAGGTCCTAAAATCTGGGAACCAGGAGTTAACCCTTTGTCGAAAGGTGAGGGTACATAAATTACTTTTTTATGTTTTACTATTCGACATTGAAATCAGACAATGTCAGATAGAAAAATAACATTACAATAATAAGAATAAAAGTAATATGTCTCTTACCATAAAACGAAAAGATGCAAAATAATAACAAGAAAGGCGAAACGATTGAAAAAACAACTAGTTCACTTATCTCATTTGTACTGATAAATTTTAAATGATGTTAAAGATTGAGGTCACTTCAGTTTTAAATCAAGTACAAGTTTCAAAACAACACAAGAATAATTTTGTGTACGAAAACACTCTTGCTGCAATTTCGAAGAATTAATTTTTGACCCCTTTAATTGTAAAGTACACTTTTAGGCAACCTTACCTCGCGCTGTCAGTGCGGAAAAGCTGGGGCAGTGCGGCAAACGAGACAAATTACACTGACCGCTCAAGGACATTTAAAAGGAAAATAATTTTTAGTACAACAAAGATTATACATCAAAATATTATTTATACAAGTTGTTTCGTTATTTAATAGATATAATTTTTCCACCTTAAAAATCAAAATAAAATTAATTTTATTGGTGGTGGCATTTATTAGAATTTGGTTTATTGGCCAAAAGGCTTTTTACAAATCTTGCACTGTAAGAATTTTAGGTCTCTCCATAAAATGCCGCTTTCACCTGCGGCTCAAGCGACAAACATTAAAATTTCTCGCTTATAAATAATTAAAAAAAAATTATATTTTTTTCATTTTTTTTTAAATAGAAAACACATATTGTAGTTTTTTGTTTCTAATGATTTTGTAAGCATTTCTTATTTGAAAGAGCACAAATTTTTCCAAATACATATTAATTTGATTTTTTTCCAAACTCGTATAATCTAATCTCAGATTTTTAAACATAAAAAAATAATCAATTTACAATTTGATAAGTATTTTAGATCATGATATCGAAGAATGTAGAATTCTAAAAATGCGTGTTTAAAAACGTGGAACTTTGGAATTAAAACAATAATTTTCATCCATTTTTGGGAACACATAATTTATTAGTAAAGTTCACCTTTTTGACATTAAAAAGTGCAAGGAATGATATCTAAAGTGAACATTTATGCAAATATCATTAAAGTAAATAACGACTTTAAAATAATTGCAAACTTGAAGTAAAAATAATAGTCTGATATTTGTAATTAAAATGTTGATAATATGCGCAGCCACATAAATATGAATCACGGAAGTACACACAGTTTGAGGCTTTATACATTTCTAAAAATTCAATAGGGTATTTGAATATAAATGCACTAATGAATTCACAGTATGACATACTTCCAGAGCTTTTATGTCGAAGTTTTCCCATGCGGTCTTTCATTTCAATTTACCCGCGAATTCGCAGGATCAACACTGGTCTGTCGTAATGTTTACATCTTTATCAGTATTGACATCATCAATATTCCATTACTGATTTTTTTCTTCGTCACATTTATCACCTATCTAATATAAATACGTTGATATCTAATTTTTATTTTTCTTTAACGCGTATTTATCTTCTTCTTAATGTGTATACAATTTTGTCAGTCAAATAACTGTTATCAGTAAAAGTAAAAGTTACATCCATGAGACGGGTGCTCCCTGATATTTCCGATTATTTATACTTCTTTATTGCGTACAACTTCATCATTCGATTTATTTATTGCAACACATTTCTTCATAAAAATTCGATTGATAAAGATTTCAACAGAAAACTTTAATTGAGAAATAGGATATTAGGTCAATTTTAAGTGTTCTTTTTATGAGCACAAATCTCATCGTGATTTTGCCGGAGTTGGGCTATTCAAGATAACAAGGGTGAATTTACATTTTTTGTTGCTTTATTAGGTTCACCCTACTGAATAAATCTACATAGGGACAGGAGCTGCAGGCTAGAATAATATACAGGGTGCTGTTCCTAGAAATGAATCGTATTTTTTGTTTGTTGTTTTGCATGTTTAAATAATAGTTGACCTTAATCAGGTTGCTTAATAATGTTTGTTGTATTGGATTGATCAGGTGGAGAAGGTATCTTCGCCTATTGACATTGCCTCATCACACCTTAAGTTGACAATTTTTGTTGATTTATTATCTAACATTGCTCTATATTTTGTTGAGCAATGATTTATTTGGAGGTGTCAATGTCACTAAATTTTCATAAATCGATCTCGATCCTGGAATCGATTTGTTGAGCAAATATTTTCTTATGACTTATTAGTATTACTAAAGATGGAAAGTCATTTCAAATTGTGCACACAAATAGAAAATATTGATTCCACACGAAACGTGAATAGAAATTGGTCTTCAGAACAGTTACGGAAAATTTTGAACAATTTTCTCAGAATGTTTGCACAACATTAATCACCACCCTTGCTCAGTTATTGCACAATTTTATGCAAAGTTTTTAAATACGAAACATACTCGAAAACACCAGAATTTCTGTACCATGAAGTTTTAGTAAATCGCAAATTTTGGTTAAGAGTAAGAAGTATTTGATCTAATGAGCCAACCCGCTGTGAAATCTCGTTTTGGGAATTTAGTAGCTTAGACCAAGAGTTAATAAGGTCAAGGTACAAATCTAGAGCCATAAATGTTGGTCATTAAAAGCTCGTTTCCAATTTTGAAGAAAGTAAAGTAAAGTGATAAGCTACCGAAGGAAATTCAAGAATATTGTTAGAAAGCTTCGCCGGTGTGTGGTCAGTGGAAACTTTATTTACGTTTGCACCCACCCCCCAGGTCTAGGCAAAGACAAATATGTAATCACGTCCGTCCGAAACCAAATTCCTAGGCAGATGTACCCAATCTGAAAACGGAATCACTACAAAAAATCAGGCCATCTGCCCCATCTTTTGTTGGTGGCATTTTTTCAATGGGGTTAAATAGTGGGTGGCAAGCTGCACCACGCACCACCTTATTTATATGCCGATGTATCTCAGGTAGATTGTCCGAAGGAATACAAAAGCGCCCTACGCTACACACTCGCAAAAGCTCTGTTTTGTTGGTACGCTTGCGCGGCCCCCTCCGGAACATTGCGTGAGACTTCGCCGGAATGGATTTCAGATTTTCAGTCAGTAGCGCGATGACTTTGGTTGTGCGCACACTCACTGTGGAAGTGTTAATTTTGTGTTAACATTATCATTTTATTTAGTTGTTTAATTTTTTTGTTTCGGTAACTTTGGTTACACTTCAAATTTCGTTACGGATTCGAGGTCGGAAAGGTTGGTATTGTTATAGTTAATTTTCTTCAATGTCAGTCGATTTGTTTCTTTTGACCTTTATTGTTTACAAAACACCTTGGACAAATATTTTTCATACCTGCAGAAATTGTTTGGCTTTTGAATCGTCCGCTCCTGAGGACGCCGATAACGTTTTATCATCGATTTTTGCGGTCTTTGTTCTTCTCCGGTTCGTGTCGGCTCCTTTGCGCAAAAGGACTGAGAAACACCGCCTGATTTTTTGTTTCTGTTCCAGGTGGACTAGTGCCGATTAGGATAACAAATTGACTCTTAACCAATTTAATTTATTAGTGTTGTGTGGTGAAGTGCGAAAATGCAAAGCGTGCAAGACGTGGTGTCGGGTGTGAGGCCGGGGGTGGACAAAATCGTGGAGAACACGGCTTCCGCGAACGATATGCCCAAAAAATACAGGGTGTGTCAACCACGAGAAGAATGTCGGAGGCCCAAACCTACCACCGATCGGGACCAAAGCGCACCCCCGTGTCCTAATCAAAGTGATAAACAATTCCAAACTTCCGTTGTCGCGGATAAGTACCTTCTTCTCGAGCAAGCTGAGGGTAGTTCTTTGTACCGGTGCGTGGACGTCAACACCCAAGAGGAGTTGGTCTGCAAGGTGAGGGAAAAGTTCGATTAGTGTATAAACCACCATTACCTTTGACGTTAGCAACCCTTAACGCAGTACAAAATCCAATCATTCTTTACCTGCCCCTATTGTATGCACCCCCTTTTGTGCTAGGAAATTGTGCAAAGCACGGCCAAGGCCACGGGTTGTTTATTTTCTAGAGGTTTTTTCCGGACCACGTGACTCGACGGTTAGGGTCCAATATTTCATAATTTTTCTCAAAGTGAGATCATGGTAATGAGTCAGTGGTGGCGGAAAATTCGGATTAGGGAGTGAATCAGTAGTCCAAACGTTGGGAAAAATTCTCATGGTCACCCTAGCTACACACCATTAATAGCAAAATTAATTCAAAGTGCAAACCCGTTTGGTAGAACTGGTCCATTGCACTATTCGCGTGGTCATCCGATGTGAGAACCTCTTCTGTCTGGGGAGATGCCCCATAACCCTTCACCTCTTACGTGCATTTTATAACCAGATGTTGATTAATTGGTGATGCATGTGGGAAATAAGGGAAAATTCTGTCGCACCCTAACCCCACGTTTATTTAAATCGCGTCAAAAGGGTTCGATTCTAGATTTGCATATCATCGATTGCAAAGCTTCGTAAAATTCCGCTGCATTTTCGAGTTGCAGCGTTTGTGGAATGCAGGTAGAAAGCACCCTCGAACAATGCCCCAATCAGACCCAACGGAATGACCCAAGTATAACCTTCCGTTCGACGTCGTACGATTTCATTGACAAGCACGTGTCTCGCGATTAAATACTTAATTGTCCTTCTACGTAAAACCCCCACGTGGCCGCGAAATACGTTACGAATTAATTCCGCCGAGAAATATTTCCGAAGGCCACAATATTTATTCGTCTGGAATATCCATTTTTGCTGGTGTAATAACAAGCCAGGATGTACCGTTCCACTGCACTTCCGTAATTGGACTCTCTTCTACACCTTGATAGTGAAATTCTGCGTGCGCAAAAGTACTGCAATTTTCCTTCACGAAACAAAGGTTATCAATCAATGTCATCAAACAGACTCGTGAACAATGGTACCGAAGGTGTAAATGGTACATCGAAATTAATCCACGCTTTCTTCTCTTGTTGGATGCTGAAAAATTCCAGTAGTCTGGTAACGACCTGCTATGGTAAATTAGCGGCACGTAAACAAATCACGTCAGACACGTAGTAGTAATACAATGGCGTTTTATAAGTTATCGCACGGATTTTACATTTATAAGCAAATTTAATTTTATGCAAACTTTTGCCGTTGACCATGTTGCAAGTTGAGCGTCGTAAAAGTGTCATCGTTCCCTTTGAAGTCCCCGAAACGGACAACTGCTTTATTTTGTCAATGACTACCGCAAAACTGTCCGTTTTGTCGTCAAAGACGCCGCCGCCTCTTCGTGCAAACCTAGAACTGTTACTACCGTAGTAATAGTAAAGTACCGGAATTTACGCTCACCCACTCTCCAGCTCTTTATGACCGCTTGTATTCATCCCAGGTTAATTGTTCGCAATTAATTTTAACAGTTTGAACGGAGAGGAACAAAGCTCGACGTCCATATTATTTATAGAAGCACTTAATTATGAATGTTAACCTTAGAAAATGACGGCTACTTAAAAGAAATTTCGCAACAGTTCCGGAAAATTTTTTCAAAGCTTGTCGTTGGGACAGCCGCAGCACACCTTTGACGAAAACAGGAACGTCGAAGGTCAGTTTTTATTGCCACCGCGATCACAGTACTGGTTTAAACTTACAGCAATATTCACGTTTCAAGTACCATCGAGTTTTTTTAAACAGCGGTCACAATCAAACATAACGAGCGTCCCCGCTGTGCTCCGGGGACGTAGAAGCCGCGTTTTACCTC
The DNA here is from genome assembly GCA_029298725.1 of Gnatocerus cornutus. Classification (NCBI taxonomy): domain Eukaryota; kingdom Metazoa; phylum Arthropoda; class Insecta; order Coleoptera; family Tenebrionidae; genus Gnatocerus; species Gnatocerus cornutus. The sequence goes on from CM055513.1 coordinate 13,445,341, forward strand.
ATTTTCTTATCATCGGCACGGATTAACCCCGAAGTTAAGTACCTGCACGGTTTGAATCGTTTTGGTCTTCACCACGTCCCTCAAGTATAATTTATTCCTCGACAAATGCGTCTGACATTGAATGTGAGCGTGGTGTGTCGTAATAATGATGAAGTTGGTCATCTAACTTTGTTGGATTAGAGCACAGTTGTGCAAATTCAAGGGGATTTGGGAGCGTGCGGCTCCTTTTGATGGATTTGTTTTAATGTGGTAACCAGTTTAAGCTGATTGCTGAAGAACAACCGTAGAGAATGGAGACAAAAATAAACAAGATATGTTGCTGAACTACTGTCTTAAGAATTTTGTTGACATCAGCAAGCACCGCACGTGAGAAACAAGTGCTTTGTTGCGTTCGCATGCCAAAAGAAGGATGTAATTGTCAGCTCTGCATTAGGAAATGATGGCAAAAACTGACGGAATTATCTTACCAAAAAGTCAGATTGGCAAGATATTAAAAGGCATTGTAATAATTCGAGACAAATTACAGTTACCGCAAAATTAATGGGACTTTGACGGCTTGCAACTGAATAACAATAAAGCAATTTGTATTGAGCAATTTACAAGAGTGCAATTACGTTAATGGTTTAAGAGGCGAGACAGTTCTTGAGCATCTCTCATCCATTTTCTCGGCCTTGATGCTTCTTAAAATCCGCGTCGGTGAGATAAAAACGGACGGAAGTTTGTTTAGGTATTTACGATTTTCCAAATGTTAATTAATTTCGGCCATGAAACGCCTGTAAAATCCGTATTTGAGCAAGTGACACCATTCACCCAATATAAATAAGGTCGCCTATTTCGATAAAAATAAAATCAAACGAGATGATACTTTGTGGTGTGAGTTTGCTTAGGATTTCGTCATAAAATGGGCGATAAATGATAGTAAGTGGGGGGTGCATGAAAAAATCGTAAACATACCGATAAATGTAATGAGTTATGCACTTTAGCCTTACTGGTGATGTGTGGAAATGTCAGACGAATTCGTGATTAAATTAACATTAACGGATCACGAAATGGAGCAATTTTATAGAGCTGTTACTTTGGGCGTAGATCTCCCGGGGCGTTTCCCAGAGGGTTGGTTCTCTCGGTGACCGATGGTACTTGATTATGGGAATCTGTACTCAGATTGATTTAGTTTTGGGGACCCTGACATAGAAACGATGTAAATATGCACATTAATAAATGGCAATACGTTTTATAAAGTCAATTACTCAATACAAATGATGTAAGATTACAAGGTAAAATGTTAGCTATCGGACGAAAAATGAATCAACTGCTAATTAAATTCAAAAAGGCACTTGAATTTACGACACTTGCCTTTAACTCAGCTGGATATGATCTAATGATACAGAAGTAGGAACGGCAAGACGCATTGTTAATTTAATTGGTATTAAAGGAACGCTGGATTACTACAAGTACTATGTACAATTAATAAATTAATTGCTCCACTTTGCGGTTGTGCAAGGCCGGAGCCGAAATGCATAAATTTCAAGGCTGCTACATCTCTAAAGGTCTCGTCTCATCTCGCGAATATTCACTTAAAGGTTTTTTATTTCGTCAAGCAGGTCTGTGTAACAACAAGGTTGCCAGTTACCAAACACATTTGTAAATAGTCGGTTGCTCAGCAACATTACGATAAAATGTGCAATGTCTCTTGTTGCAACCAGCACATAAATATGAGATATGAAATAAATGGGCCGACTCGCGACAGGCGGTAGATAACACAGGCAAATATTTACAGGATAATTTTCATTCCAGATCGTTTCAAAGGACTGCCATTCTCTGGTTTCTGCCCACTATCGCCTCGATTCGCATCCGAGGGTTTCTTCCTTACACGAAGTGGTGGTCGGAAATCGGTACTTGTATTTAGTGTACCCCAAGGCTCATGGCGACTTACATTCGTACGTGAGATCGAGAAAAAGACTGAGGGAATCAGAAGCAAAGAGGCTGTTCAAACAAATCGCAGAAACCGTTCAACTATGTCACACGAATGGAATAGTATTAAGGGACCTTAAACTGAGGAAATTCGTCTTCGCGGACGCCCAAAGGTGAGTACCGATAGTTCGAAATGTTGCAACCTCTCCGGATGCGAGAATTTAACCGAGATCGTAATCTTCTAAATCGTTGTACCCAACATCCTCGACGGAAAAGGATGATTTGATGAAACGCGTTTTTGATTGGGAAAGCTTTTGTTCTGCTGCTCCGCGTTGCGTTTTTTCAAAGAATTTGGAAGAAATGTTCCCACGACGTGAAAGACGTGCAATGTAATGAAATGATGATAAAGAAGAATTGTTTAGTGTGTAGCAATTTGTAATGAATCGTCGGTGAGGCGCGTTTACACGTGTCTATCGTAAGAAGTGGGATTGGGCAAGACTTGAACCTCAGTGTCCCGTTTACGATTACCTCATCACATTGTAGGCTTGAATGTCTGTAATCTATTAATACCTCTTATTACATTCCCAGTGCTAGTTGCGGGTGTGGTTAGAATATAACGTTACTGTTCCGTTGCGAAAGGGATCAAACAGGAAATTGCATCGATCGACAGGATGTGCCGAAAAGCGCAGCTGCGGTGCATCCGATCTCTTCGAGAAAATCTCCACCCCCTTGCACACGGTTTTCCCATTACCATTCTATTCACACCCCTTACCTGGCCAAGTTCACGCCGTTATAGCGGAAGCCAGTTGCGAAACGTGAACTCGACCTCTTTGCTGCGAAACAATGCCCGCTCATGGCAATGATTACAATGAATTCGACGAGGAGTCAACTCTTTGGGTTGAAACAAACCAAAATTTGCAGCGGATCGACACGTTATGTAAACTTACAGCAATGTTATGAAAATTATGTGTTTGCAATAACGTGCGCAACATTTAATTGTGCAAGTATTAAGAGATTGTGTTGCCCTTCAATCTTTGTGCTGATTCAATCCGCGAGTGCAGAGGAGTTTGCTGATTTCAAAAATGTTTCCTAAAATTAGATTCACGCGGAAACTAGAGCAGGTATTCAGAAACAAGGTGCAGATGTTACAAGTTTTTGGTGAAATTGCCACCACTTCTCTTTGCCCACACGTCCATTTTAATCAAGCGCCCAAATGGAAAATATTTTCATTGTCTATTCTATCTGTGTCCAATAATAAACATCTTTCGGGGCCAGCTAGGTAGTCATCTGCGTATGCAAAATTTGCATTTATTGGGGTCAAAGCCAAGTTTTACGACTATCCGAAACTAGTTCTTGGGCAAACGCGACTTATCCTATATCATTGTGCATACCCAAGACGAGCCCGCATTGTTCGTTCTTTTTTGAGACCTCATTAACATGTCTTTTGATCGACAACCGTGTTCCTCGCGAAATTTCACCGGGTCATGTCTGTGACACGGATATTTCGGCTTGGCCAGATCGAGGACCTCTTACTTTTGCCAACCGGAAACAATATTTGACGTCAAAGGGTGCGTTCACGGTCTATAAATACAACGTCCATTTAAAAGTAATATAGCACGCGTGGCTTCTGTATATGAATGAACGAAACGGAAATAACTCAAAATGGCGATGTCGGACGCGAAATTTGTGGGGCGTGAAGCAAGGAAAAAAGTTACTCGATACGCGGTGTCACATGAGTAACAAGGCCGCGGAAACGATCCGCTGTCTTTTCTGTTTGTTTAGCATCGAGGGCGAATTTCTCGGATTTCTTGTGTTGAGCTGCTATGAAGTGGGTGTCAAGAACTAGGAGAACGTAAATCAGTTCTTGGTGTATTATTGCGGGCGACCTTTACACTTGACTTTTGACCTAGTGTTGCCAAAGCTGGCACAGGTCCAAGTATAATCGATTGATTCGAAGGATTGTCGGCTATCACGATACGAAACGGTGTTTTTTTTTGTAGGTTTTTTATCTAGTGGAGGTTAATGCCTTATATCCTGTCGTATGTACGCAATGCATGTTAATGAAACAGAGATGTTTTGAAACCTCTGGTCGTGACTGTTGCCCAGATAAATATAACATAATTGCTCAATTTCTGTACAGAGCATTAGCTCACATTTGGACCCACTACAACATACTTGAACGCCTCATCACTTGTGGCTATTGCAAAATACGCACATGTTATCAGTTGATAAAACTTTGCGGATTTTCCACTATAAAAATAGTCGGATCCATTCATCAAGTTGATTATTTTTTTTTTGCTTAAATATTTATGTAAGTGCGATTGTTTTATTTTGACTAAATTTGCGACCTCCGATTTTATAACTCATGTTTGTTTTGAGAAAATTGCGAAAAATTAAATACGTTAAGAATAGCTCACTCGTCAGGTTACACAATCCGGGTTAACCACGATTAACTCCTTATATCTAAAAAAAAGTTGACCCAGTTCTAGAAATCCAGTTAATGATAGCAAGGGAAAACTAGGCTTTCATACGTTTCTCATATTTGCTTTTCAAATGCAACAATCGCAGAATAAATGACACGTCAGATTAACGATTTCTTATTTGTCAATACTCAGGGGTGGTAGAGGAAGGGCGACTGAAAGAAAAAGTTTGCTACAACAAATACGCGATAGTTAGTGCTCGTGATAAAACGCTTATCGTACATTTCTGTTAATCTGCACAATCCCATTAATTGTCCCCCGCAGTTAATCGTTTTTGTGCAAATAAGTGAGATAACATCATTTCAAGAGTCATTTCCGGGCGAGTCCGGGCCTCCGGCAGTTTCTTAATGGTCGTCTGGCCGATGAGCTAAATTTAGGATCAGGATGCGACCGAAAGAGCCTGGCCGGTTTGCCAGATTCTTTGTTTGGGTATAAATACGTGCAAATTTTTTTTACGTCAAAACTCGTAAATTTTTTTGGCAAGCGTAGTTGAGGTCTATTTTCGAAGGCGACTGTTAAACGGAGAAATAAACAGGGCAGTTTCGTCAGGCGTTGCTAATATCTGTTAATGTACACTGTTTGATTTGCAGTAACGATACGGTAAATATGTATCATGTGTCGTAATACGCAAATTGTTGCGAAAGCCTTGGCTCGGGAAGGTCGTCTGCGAAAATTAAAATTTTAAAATAGACATGGCGCTATCGCGTATTTTAGTTCTGGTTCTGTCGTGGTTGCCGGGGTGTGCTTTGAAGAACAAAGGCGACCGGTCCTGGGACCTTGATGTCCGCGGTGCCAAAAAGAGTTTTCCGCATTATTATGGATTAATTGAGTAGTAATTAAGCTTGCAGCACGTATGGCAAGCTGATCTGATGGAATGAAACAGTGGAGCTTTGCGTCAGAGTCGGTGTCGAAAGAGTGTTGCATCAAAATGTTGCTGCAGTCATTATTCAATTTATAGTTTCGTCATTGAAGCGCCCAGGGCTCGTAGAGTTTTATTAAAAAAACCATCATCGCCAGTGTTAAAGAATGCCGTACAGGCCACGCGTCAAGATTTTCGGACCATAAATCTCCCAGTCCAATATTTTCTTTGACCCAACACCAGGTGTTCAAACACCTACAAAAAGTCTTTATTGCACAAAAGATGCGATCTGAGCTCGGCTTTTGTAGATCGATGGCTTCAGTGCAGATGTTTCTGTGGACCACCAGAGCAACCTTCAGCCAAACTTTACATTTAGTTTCACGAATAGCCAGCAGGTCCACAACAGTACAACCATTATTGTTCTCCAAAATTCGCACATGTCGTAAATTTCTTCCAAACTTGGATATCTCTGATCTTTCCATCTGATGTCGCGCGCGTCTTCGACTTCCTTTGCTGCAACCCTTAAAATGGTTTTTGTTTTGATTTTTTTTTGGTTTTTCGATAATTGACTGTAGTAATAGGTCGCACATGTTTCCTGTTCTCGGTAAGCATCTGCTCTTTACCTGGCCCTAAAAAGTACTTCTCCTTACAAATTGATGTATCCTGATCTCTTTTAATGCGTGCATTTTTTGTGCTTTTATTGTTGGGAATGACGGTACCTCAAACATCTGCCACGCGTCTGCACGCTTCAAAATGAACCGGAACCTGGTAATTCGAAGCTTTCATGCGAACGCAGCACCAAGTGGTTCGCAATTTTATATCACAGTGGTCCCCAGCAGCCGTCTGCACAATTGCAATTTCATGCGATTTGCCTTCGTCCTTTGTTCTTCGCTCATTGAATTAGCGCGATTTTAATTGAAGTAACAATCCTTGGTGATTTCCTTTGCTCTGACGGATTGAAATTCATTGTGTAAAGCAAAAAGGAGTGCTATAGTTCGTTGTTGCTATCAACGTGGAATTGGGAAATTTGATGTGAAACAAAACATGTCCACCTTGATTCCACCTTGACAAAAATGGGTTTTGTATGGTACGACTATGTAGTGGCGATTAACTGGCAACAATAACAGTAAGAATTCGCTGGCTCAAAATCACATAACATATGAGAATGATGGAAAGGCCACCCAAGGATTGCTCCATAACAAAAGTGTCGTTAACCAGTAAAGTGCTGAGAACCTTAGGCACACGATCAGCAGCAACTCGAGTTTATTGCGATAGTGGCAACTTTTGCGAAGGCAATAGGAATAAGTTGCTAGAAATAACGACAATGATGTGATATTTAAATCGAAATTACGGTCGTTTCAAAAGCGTTGCCGTAAAGATTTTGCGAAATCGGTTTATAGTTGGTTGCCTTACATAAAGTGTCTTGGATATCGTTGAAGGTATCCGATTGTTAAACAAGTTTAACGATGGTTTTACAAAAATATTTCTCTGGACTGGCTTTAAAATCTCTTCGGTATCATCTCAAGGCTACACACATGCAGTCGTAAGGTTGCTTCATTATAATTGTAAAGTTCAAATTGACGCCGATAAATTTGCATGGAAATCCATCACAAAAGCTGTTTTTATTACTGTGTACTTGTCCTCGACCGTCGGTCAACAGTGTTTGGATCTACGTAACGTGTCGTGTGTAATTTGGGACAGTGAGGCTTGCAGCAATCCGCGAAAAATTTACCAATACGATATCCGATTGTTTCGGAACTGCGGTATCTGCGTCTTTCTCTAACTCGCAGCTTTTTACGGACGTTTCCGGCGATGACTGTTGGACGTGCGGCAACTTTCAATGCGAAACCTTGCCTGGTCCTTAACCTAGTTGCGTGTGAACTAACTTGCATTTTGTATTCTTGGCCTTCTTTCGAATAAAATGCTTACACTATAAGGTTATTTGCGGTTCTTTCTTTTTTCTCTATCAATCTGCTGGATTTGTGTCAAAGATACCGGAGTTGACCGTGTCAATCAATAATTAAGTTTACAAGAAGAAACTGTGGCTGATGCCAGAAGATCAAGGTTTGACACTCGACAAAAATCCTCGCGATTTCAACACACACGTGTGGGCGCCAGATTGGTTTTCATCATTTTCCTCTCGACCAAGATATTGCACCAACTGAAAAGTTCACAATTCTCGTGGTTGCGTCAGAAAAATGATCGTTCGCAATTTCAGACAATAAAATTGCGAACTCGCCTACACACTGCTATTAAACGAACATTCGGATTATCACTGATAACACACAATGTTATCAAACTACGTCCACCCACCCACATTTCCTCGTTTCCATGCTATTATTTCACCCAAAGTGGAACTGGTGCATTACACTCGTTGCACCTGTAAAAGCTCTACAAAAATGTCTAGTTGCACACACGTAACTTGAATTGCCCAACGTTTATTAGGTTTAGTAATATCGCATTAAGTTCCTCAGTTTCAAATTGGGTGTTGCTTATCTTAAGTAACTCCGCACAACTTCGCAATTTGAGCAGTAATTGTGCTATTGCAGTGAATTAATATGGAGAAATTGCGATTTTAATACGGCGTTGCAGTTGAGAGAATTAATTAGAGACTTGCAATGCGTAGACCACGACGTAACTGTTTCGGTCCATTAGACAGTCTGCTTCCCTATGATGTTTTTTTAATGATTCAACGGGTCCTTGCTGGTCGCATCCTGTGCCAATAGACCAAGATAATCTTGGATAAGGCGCCAGGTAACGATCCAACTGTCGGCATTCCGGATGTCTCAATACTTTTTACTAATTGAATGTAAACACATTTGAAGGAAATCGGGTGTTATCATTCTAATTGTCTTTGAACAGTTTCATGTCTTTATCTGCAGTGGAAGGGTCACTTTATTTATACCAAAAGATACGATATCCAGCTTCTTTTGATTGAGAATCTTCACCCTATGGTTGCTCCAACCTTGCACTCCCACACCTCGCCCTCGGTAGCGATGCAGTTGCTGCAAGTGCAGCAGTCAATTTCCGCATTTCTCTCACTTGCTGATCACTCTTACCGGAGTCTGTGGTACACCGGTAGTGCGCGCGCATCCCGGTTCATTGCTCTATGCATTAATAGAATTAGAAATTACGACATGGGGGCGGCTGCCGCCTTTCCTAATCGCTCTAATAACCCTTAATAGCAGGTAGGGTTGCAAGCTGTAAGTTGTTCAATCTTGGAGGGTTGGCGAAGGCGCTTTTGTGTTGCAATGGACACTCCTCGGAGGTGTTAGGCAAGGTTAGTTTCCGAATAGCTTGGCAAGTGTTTCTCTCTGGATTTGGCCCGCAGCTTGTACTTTGCAAGTCAGTTGCCCAACCCTTCCACTGTCGTAATGATTGCACATACTGCAATCGACTGTTCAAAATAAAACATTCTTATATGTAGCAATAAGTTCGAATACAGCGTAACTTAATACCAGGACCGCGTTCTATCATACAGTCCGATAAACAAATTGAGCAAATTAGCTAGTTGCGGATGACGTAAACCACCGGATCATTGTAACAACCTTGTTATTTTAAAATAACGGGAAATTCCTACATAAATAGATAATCAAAGTGTTTTTTAATGCTTCCGTCTTGTGCGAGTTCCACGCTCTGTATTTGTGACTATAGCGGGAACTCGAACTTTTCTTCTTCGCAAAAGTATGTAAATATTTACGCGGACGCGGATCCGTCTCTTCTAACAGTAAACGCAACGTTAGTCGTGCTTAAATTATTGAATGGACTACATTTGCCAAGCAAAGAAAGTTTGCCGACGATGGCGCAACGCAAAAAGAAATGTGTGAAATGTTGTAGACTGAAAGTTAGGTTCGTTGACACGAGTAGTGCAATAGTGTTATATTTGTAACACATTCTGACTCCTTCCCGGTATCTCCACGTACGACTTTTAACAACGCTCCTTGATTAATTGGAATGAACTTTGGTAACCTGCGAAAATCGTGAGCCAATTCTGACAACGCAATTACCAAATATACAGGATCTAAACTAATCATTTGCATATGTATAAACTCCTATCACTGCGTTCCATCTTCTGCAATTTCTCAACAATTATTTTCAACCATCTATGGCCTTTCAGCATCCATCTATTCATTTTAGATACGAGATTGCCAAAGACCTCGACGGTGCCATTAGGATGTTAGGAAATTACCGACTGTTTTGCGTTATTCATTAACTGAAATTAAATTCTTGTTCGCATGTCATAATTTATTCCCGCAACGGTGCGCAAAATTTTTGTCCGAAATGTTTTTGCGAATTTAGAAAGTCTTCTTCGTATAATGAGAGACAAATTTCTTTTTGCTAACACCACTCCGTTATGGTTTGTACGATCAATGATTTTAATTTCATACTTGGATTAATGTTGAATAGACGTTTTTTCTAGGAATCAAGTGTTCGCATTGTACTCCACAGCGCAAAACTGAAAATTTTACGGTTTCTTCTCTTCCATTTTTGTTATGCGTCTAACGTAGCACAGCTGGAGATACAATCATCTTTTCAGTATATCACGATAATGAACACAAACAGTTGCTTGATGCCTCCTATGTCAAGAACTCAGGTAGAAAGCCTTTAATCGTGATCGGCCGCATCCAAAAAATGGGAGATCCGAAGCATATTCAAGAATGTTAAATCATAGAAAAAATAGCGAGTTCGTGGGAGAAAAAATTTGAAGCTTTTAATTCAATAATTGGCTAGAGTGGGTGCAGTACATCCCGCATATAAAAAGTGTGGTTTATCGACGAGTTTAACTTTTTTTGCGGTGTCAAACATCGAGATGTTGCGGTACGAGTTTTGAGAACTTGTTGCCGGGCCCGAAGACGTTCTTTGTTGTGGTTGCAGGCAGGCTCTTGTCCATGACTTGTCCTAATCTGCAACGTTGGCGAGGGCATTAGTTCCTACTCTTCGCATAATTTCGTGGCATGACCGCGAGATGCAAAAAAACTAGTCTTGCAACAAAATCTCGGCCCATAAAAAGTGGCCCGTTGTCCCGTTCGGCGGCATTTGGCGTTTTATTGACCCCGTCGCCGGTGTATGCGGCCAAATAAGTAATCAAAACATATCGGAAAAAATTGCATGGAAGCTATCTGGTCGCACCCGTGTAGGGCGGGGCCGCCGAATTCGCCATGGAAGCTAAACAATCTTATAATCGCTTTCATGTGTATTGTTTCGTTGAACTCTTGGTTTTGCAACGGCGACGCATGCAGAGATACCGGCGAAATTGGGCTCTCCGGCTAAGGGTAACAACACCATTAATAATAGGTATTGCAAGAGGTGCTGTTGCAATACTTTGCGGAGAAATGACACTTTCATTTGCAAAGGTTCTGGCTACCTTCTTCGCTTTCTCTGGCAGTGCGCGAGTTCGTTGAACGGGCATGGGCAGCCGGAAAAGTCTTGTGCAATTTTCGACAGATTCATGACCGCGAGCAGCGGAGCGGCAACACATTAGACGGGAGCTAGAAGCTCGCAGCAATCAGCTATAAGCGGAATTACAATTTGTACGTGTTATCCAATACTGGCACCATCGGGTTTTGGTATTTTGACAGAAACAGAGCAGCATTGTTGCAAGAGCTTGCCCAACATTTTGTTAAAACATTCGATGACGTTACGTTTTAATGCTTTCGACACTGGGTTGCGGAACCCTTTTGTACACAACTTTATGTACATATGTAATAGTCGATTGTTTAGTTTGCCAGATAATTTGCAAGCAGTTTTGGGCGAACGGGGCCCACGCCTTTGCGACAAATTCTTGATTGGTTGCGACATAACCACCATATGCGGTTTTTCTAATAAAACTAATTGATTATTTCCTTGCAGGACCGAGCTGAAATTAGAATCACTAGAAGACGCTGTTGTGTTGGAAGAACCGGAAACCGACTGGCTGCATGATAAAAGAGGATGTCCTGCTTACGTGAGTCCGGAAATTCTCAAAGCCGGCGCCCACTACTCAGGAAAGGCCGCGGATATGTGGTCTCTAGGAGTCATCCTTTACACCATGCTAGTCGGCAGGTAAATATCCAAACATCCAACCCGTGCAAACCAGTCAATGTTCAAAACAAAAATCCGAGGCACCTGTCTTAATTAAAGCCTGCGATAAACCCTTAATTCCGCACCTGCCGTGGAAGAACGCGCATCAGGTATAGGAGATGCGGAATATCACTCATGGTGGTGGTTTTTCTTTGTATAGCCGGCAGCGCTGAGAGATTCACCTGCTCGATGCACCCTTTCGAAATCGTCAGATTATTTGTAGTATGTCAGACACCACCTGCCCCCTATCACGGTAGGCCTTATATGAGGGTAAAAAAAAAATATTTCAAGATGAGCATGTGGCAGGTGCGTTCTTCAGACGTCTGTTGCAGCCACCACGCGATTGTGAAATCACTATTTTGTCATTACAAACTCGGCCGAATTATTGATAAACCAAATCAAATTAGACTTATCATTAAGTCTGTTTTTCGAACATGTTTACGGATCGTTTCCGAGTCTAAATTTAACCCGATAATAGTAACAAAAATCGACCGCAATTTCGCGAAAGAACACTTCCGGCAATAACGACCAATTTCGGTGCGGAAAAAAACGTTACTTCTTATTTCTTTATTTCCCAAGCTATGATGCGTAACGGATCCACCATATGTCGGTACAGGTGAACATAACAAACTCTTCTTAACCGCACTTAACAGTTGGTATAAGGGGGTTGATGTCTTATCGTCCACCATATGACGCTTCCTGAAATGAATTTTAAGAAAGTACATTTCTATTCGTTGCAAAGCCACCGAGTACCCGAGTCATGGTTCGATTATTTTAACTAGTCCGTGTTATAGCCGCAGTGATTTTTTCTTTACTTAGTCACGGTCGAGGAACTGCATTCAATTTGGTATAATCAGACCTTGAACTTGCGGTGTACCGAGATTTACACCTTTTTGTGGGTTCCGCCACCGGATATTTCTTCATCTCCACAATTTGAATGTTTAGAGATAACCGTGGGTCAAACATCCTTATCTTGCTCTTTATTTAAAATTTAAATACATTAGTCACTTTCCTTTGTCATTCTTCAAGCAGTCACATCTGACCGTGATCAAATGACAAAGAATTTGCATTCAACATTGAGCCGGATCATTAATAATGTACCACCGACAGGTGCGGATTTTGGTACTAAGTAAATTTTGCATGACGACCCCATTGTGTCGTAACACAGGTGTCCCATCACACGTGGGCTCCCTTTGTCTGGAGCTTCCACTTGAGATATGTAAATGATTGATTTTTCCCACGCCAACAGTGTCTAATAACGAAATTTCTGTTTCAGATATCCGTTTAGTGATTCCGAACACGCTTCACTATTCGCAAAAATTTCTCGAGGCCATTTCGTAATTCCTGAATGTCTTTCATCGCGCGCAAGATGTTTGATTCGTTCGTTGTTAAGAAGAGAACCTTCGGAAAGAATCACGTCCGAAGATATCCTGTACCATCCCTGGCTAGCGAAAGAAGACCGGGAGTGGACATCGAGGGCTTGTGATCAATTAGTACCCGAATGTAGTCTTTACGACGACTAAACGAAAAGAAGAAAACGTGCAAGTTCGTGCTGTGTTTTAGTATAAGAAGCCATTCGTTTTTTGTTGTTAGGAGTAATTTATAATTGTTTTTCTTGATCATTTCTTTTTAAACGGGTTTTAGTCGCACTTGTCAGGTGATGTCGTTTTCTTATTTATTTTGTTTTGTTTTGTTATGTACGTCACCTATCAAGTGGGATCTCATCATCCATTGAAACATTTCTGATATTACAAAGTGGTTTAAAATCTCATCTTAGCGAGTGGTACATGGACTGAATTTTTCGAGGCATCACGATATCTTAGTGATTAATTTAAAGACTGATTGAGCGGTTTATTGTTTCAAGCTAATTCATAAAGCGACCAATCGTGCAATGTAGCTTTGCTCAAACTTAAGTTCAGATGTGACCATGAAACAATTCTTTTAAATTGAAATCTTTAAAATCATGTGATCTGTAGGTCAATATCGTTGCAATGTTAAAACTAGGATAAGTGTAGATGAAATAATTTCGTATCGTGATGCTAATAGGAACGTTATAGTTTGCAATGTGATCTCGGTCAAACCAACTAGTTTGACCATTGACGTGTAGGTATATTTCTGTGGAACTGAGTTGTACATATTTTGTTTTTATTTCGTTTCCTAATTTATCATAGGGTCCTAGGTCTTATTCTATGTAAATTTTGTACATAGCTTTGCATTTTATTTGTGAATTCGTTCATGGTTGTTCTCTGCTGTTGTTCATAATTAAAAAAATCATTATTTATGTAATCTCTCTTTTATTTATCCCTGAGAAGATGAGCTCACCGCACTCGCTTCACCAAAATAAAAATACCATTCTAAACTTAAACGTGGTGACCCACAGTGCAATAAATCTTCCAGCTAATAGTTACAAAAATAGCAAATTTCTTGACGACGCACAAAGTATCGGTCCTGCGGCGAAGAAATAATTACCGAAGTTAATCACTGCGTACCGCGGAGACGCGAATTTGTCTCGTCCTTGAACTTATTGAAAGAAACAAGCCACGTTGTAGGTCAATATCATCGAATTTATTATTATCCGATACTATCTTAGCAAACAAGATAATTCTAATTTCGAGATCAAGATTACGCAGGATCCGCACCTACTGTTTCATCCTTAATGATCCTTGAAAACTGTAATAAAAATGTTAGCTTCTACAAGTAGACGTCACAAGGTGGTGTTATAAACACTGAAGGTTACGAGGAAGACTTTGCGGTTTATGCTAATCGAGCCAAAGCAATTACACATTTTCCAAAAAATTTACAACGAGCGTGTTTTTCTGGGGAAACACAGGGGCAAAACTTCCTATATCGGGAGATTAAGGTCAGCACGTTTTGTTGTAATTGGTTTCAATTCTCCAAAACAAAGATAATTGGATTAATTACGAAGTATTTGTGATGATTGCGAAAATGCAAATGAATGCCGAACATTATCGCAGAAACAAGTACGTAAATATACTAAAATATTGTAAATATGCACTTAGGCGGTGTTATTAAAATAGTTACTTGGAAAGTATGCATTTTTACAATATTTTTGGAATTACGTTTTTTTTAAGAAATGGTTTCACTTTCCATTCTCTTTGAAATACATGTTCTGCAACTTAATTTAAATTGAGAAAATACTTAAATTTGACGATTCAAAGAGAAATGTTTTATAATTAGTTCAGAAGATAGATGTCTCATAAATTTAAGTACAATTCAAGTTGAGAAAGTTTGAGAGTTTTATATCTTATGGATACCATCAGCTTTAATTCATCAAGCTTCCATAAGACTTATCCACATCTTCATGATGCAAAGGAAGGATTTAACCATTTAATTCTCCGCAAGATCACGAACCACTCAAGCTTCTATATATAATTCCTGCACGAATTCTTTTTTTCTCTCCTCGCTAATGGTAACAAAATCTGACTGATACAGACGACTAGGGACGTACAAAACGCTTTTGAAATTTGTTTTCTAATCTTCTTTATATTTAATTGACAGTGGTGTAGTTATTTTACTTATAAATTTCCATTTTATTTCTGAAATTAAAAAAAAAGTCAAAATGAGGCGTACTTTTTTGTGTACTGGGATTTTGGGACCTAACGAAATATTTTTTTTACATAAATAACAAAATTAAGGCAAATATAAGTTTGTTTTTGGTTCCCAACATGATAATAATTCCTCTTCCTCAAATTCCATTGATTTCAGCGTGTTCCTTTGGTAATGATTCGTTGATTTTTTTTAATAGCTTTGCCAAAATATTTTTGTCAGCCTTTTCAATTTCTCTCCAGTTTTGAGTTTTGAGTAATCCGTTTGGCATTTTACTTCTAAAAAGCAAAGGCAATCATTAACATCATTACTACAAGAAAAAACATGAAAAAATATTCACTGAAAAAATATTTTCAGTCATTCTGTAAAGTTTTTATTACAAAAATGATGGGAATTTAATTTAAATAAATTCCCTTCCCACTTGGGCGTAATAGCAGTACTTAATTAAAATCCTTGATGAATCATGGTGAAAAACTAAAATTATAAATAAAATCTTTGTGTCCTCGATCATATCTCGAGTCGGCCCTGATGATTTCACACCTAATAATTAAAATGTCTTTAAGATTTAGAGACATACTGTAGAATTTTATCTTTATAAATATCAAAAAGATGGTTTTGAAAGAACCTAAGAACTTTTTGCCAATTAGAAATTCGTCTCTATGTACGGCAAAAGAGCTTCTAGTAATCAATGATGATAAATCATTCAATTTTATTGCCATAACGCAACGACGTATCGAATTTTATTTTTCGAAGCGTTTTTAGGACACTGAATTTTTCAGTGTTGGGAACGTGAGGGCTTTATTTATTTATAGTTGATTAAACTTTGATGGTTTTAGTGTGCATACCACACAAACTATTTCCATCATAAATTAGACGAGTTTACCAATAGTTTTGTTAGACAAAACCACATAAAACTTTGCCTGTAATTATTCCTGACGTGAAATTTTAGACCACCCGACTGAAATTCTGCATACTCATTGTAGTCACTTAGTAATAAAAACAGGATTTCCTTATTGAGTAATTTAATTATATTTCTGACATGAACATGCTTTATTAAGGCGGCAACACTGACAAATAATTATATATTGATACATTATAGATATTGATAAAGCATGTAAAAATGTGCAATATATTCTAATGCGCCACTGTCTACGATTACGTTCTAAAATGTCCTTTTCCCACAATGAGCTTCTGATTTTTTTTCATTCACAAGGGCAGTGTCATAAAGTCATAATATTCCTTAGATTTATTGGAAACTGAAAACTAGTAAAAGTCGTACCTTTCCACAATACTTGAAATGGTGGAACCACCTGTCAGAACACAATACGTTTTATGACTCAAAAGAGCACATTGTTGCATTGTCATGTAGTTTGCTCATAAAATCCTTACTCTATAATCTATGACACTTTTATTATACACCAAGGATGATTACGTGCGAAATAGAATAGCAGACAAAGCAGTCCCCGAGAAATGAAGATTTTTAAACGAACGTTCTAGCTTTCAATCACTTATAGATGATTGGAAAAGAAGAAAAAATCATTCATTTCCATCTTGATGTAGATCTTTAAAACGCTTAATGTTCGACAGTAATTGAAACCCTGTTTTTGTTGGCACTGTTAATTATTTACTTACAATAATTGATAGAAACTACTAAATTACGACGTTTACTACTTACTATTCTCTTTTTATTGTGTTTACTCATTTACTGCTCCTGCGAACACTGCAGACGTGTGAAATTCATCTTTTACGCTGACGAACTAAGAATTAACAGACATAATAATAAATTGGTGTCATTATCAGCATGCAAATCTAGAATTCAAAAACGAGTTCATCAGCTGAGAACCTGTTCCAGCACTTAAAATTTTTTAGAGACAACAAGACTTTTCCAAAGACAAAATTCTTGATGAAACCAACATGAGCTGCGGGAAATAATTTCCTTTGATAATCATGGAGCTGCGGGCCCATTAATTTGAAATGCAAAATTTTTTTTGCTGTTTTGGATTAAGTTTGATACGGCTATCGTAAATAAGACTGTCGCTTTTAATTTCAGTCATTTCGGTTTGTAGGTATGTAAATTGTGTTTTTGATAATTAGTACTCAAAAAACAGGATTTGGTTATTATTTTTTTGAGCAAATTCCCAAGCATTTGACTGTGATGGTTTCGCTATTAGACATCTTGAAAACACGGAATTAAACTCGTACGAGCCCTCCGGGAAATTAAACAAAAATTAAAATAACATAAAAGAGAGGAAAAAAATTAAGAATAAATAAATACATGTAAAAAAACAGTAGAAGTAAATTAAACATCAACAGAGAACAGAAATGTTAAGTTGGAAATGTAATATTGAAGAAACTAAAGGGATGTTTTTTTCATTTTCCTTTCTTCACATTCCGTTGTCTAAGTCTTAATGCTTCGGGTCAATATTTACCGTCTCATTAGGTAGCCGTAACATTTCCTAGAAGCACACATAAAATACCCCCATGAAGTCCAAGAGGAATTTTATTTTCCCTAATTATACGCTGTTAGTAAAATTGACCCTTGTTTGATCGAAATCTCGGTAGAAAACCAGGTGTGAATACATTAGCAAACACACGATATCTCTACAAACCCGTTTAAAATATAGGTAAATTGCAAAAGTCGTAAGCATAATATGAAATTGAAAAAAGGTGGAATAATATATTACCATAAAAGAAGATATAAGTACAAATATCTTACATTTAACTGGGTGAGCGAATCCGGTTTGGTGCTGCAGACAGAGAGCATTTTCACTGTTTAATCAATGAAGTAGGTTTCCTTGAAGAAGATAATAGTTCACGGCAATGAATTTTGTGCAAAGTGCATTGGCTTGGAGTCTACCTTAATTGCCTAATTATGGAACGAATTAGTTAATTACATCCTGTCTGGAACTTTACTTTCTGAATATGTACAATACGAGTTAGATGTTATTATCATGGTCAAGTAATCGTTGAATAAATATGAAGATTCGTCTTAATTACCATTTTTCTGGCTTCAGATTTAAATTTTATCAAAACGACATAAATCACCAGCAAATATGAAATCACTTGTAAAATTAATGATCGTCGCTATTACACAGAATGAGTAGTCACTTCGGCTTTCAAGTCAGCTTTTAATCATATTTTCTTTGAATGTTCATTCATAAGACGGACACGTAACACGGAAGAGATTTTTTTACTATTTTCTTGTGAACCGCGTTGATGGTTTAGTAGTAAACACGGAAAGTCCGCATTATGCAGATTGTATCGACGATGTAAACCGGAATTTTACATCCAAGAAACAATTCTCAAATGTAGGAAAACTATAATGGCAGGTCATTAGAGGTATTGTCGTTGTATAACAGTAGTTGCGGTTGTTAAAAAGTCCTTTCGCGGTTTAATTTTTGAGAAGGAAATTATATAAGAATCAAACAAATAAATCGAAACTGTCATAAAAATGTGGATCTTAATGGGTGAATTAGTTATGTACTTAGTTGGTAAAAGAGCAACAAGATATTTGTGCCAACTGAAAGTTATTTACAACGGTGTCTTTGGTTTTTTCTAAGAAGCTGGTTGTGGAATATCGGTTGTTCACATCTGAAAATTGCGATTTTAGTCGTTTTTAAATGATCTCAGAAACTGGAGCACATATTGCAAAATGGTGCCGCATGAACTTTCTTAGGATCACATCTAGGAAATTCAAAGATCTTATTGTCTGAAAGGCTATAAAGGAATCAGATGATCTTTGATCCTGAAGTTCGATTAGTATTAATTGCATCTAAAAGAAGAACTAAGATTTTTGTGCGTTATAAGTTTGACTTGTAAAAATACCAGATATAAGAGTGCATCATATTTGGATCCTAAGAACTAGAAATTGAATAAAATTGCTGCCATTAATCAACTTAATGAGATTAATCATCACAATTATAATTAATGTGATCATCACGAAGACCTTATTAAGCGCTTCTTACAAACATCTTTACATTCATTTTGCTAGAAAGTAAAATGGAAGTGTGTGGGTGCTTATAAACTTATAAAAATGAAAAGTTTAATAAATACACCACTCAACAAATTTTCAAAAAAAATTGTAAATAAAATGGCGTCCTGATTCTGAATTTGAAGTCCTTTTTACAGCATCAGGTCTAAATTCAGAGGTGTTTTTAGGCTACACTATACAAATTTATTTTATTCGCTTTTTCCACAAATTTAACAAAGTTATGGAATTGCTCGATAATCTTTCTAACGACCTATAAAACTTATCGCTAGAACTAGTACTTCCTTCAAAATTTAAAAAAAACTGATCTCGTGTCCCAAAAATAACAACGCTGTTTTTGGCAATTTACCATATAACTCAAGAATAGTTAAATCAAATTTTCTTTGTAAAAAGACTGAGATATTTTGTCTTTTAGATGCGCTGACAAACACATTGCTATCTCTTATCATTTTGAACTTACAGAAGAACAAAAATCATTGAGAACTTTAAAAAAAATAAAATCTTTTTTTACCTTTAGGCGATTTCATTAAAAAATCAATGCTATTATTTGCAAAAACGTAATTTCTAGGCACATATTAAGTCTTAAAATGACCTTAATGCTATAAAAACGTCTTCAAATTTATTTAAAGTAAAAAAAAAATTAACAGAGATAATAACGTGTTTAACACCGCTTTAGAAAGCAGAAAGATCAACTTTTATAAAAACGTATTAATATTAAAAAAGTCAAAATGCCTACTTAGGAATTCCAAGGAAAAAAAGTATCAACAAGTATCATAAAAACTGTTCGTTTTTCGAAATTTTCATCAGTTGTTCTCAAATATCATGGCAAAAACTAACTCTCTCTATAATTTCTATAGTTCGTTGCAAAGCTTATTAAATTACCTTTTCAATGATGTATTATAAAGTTTCATGACTTTACAAGTTGTTTATTAAGCAAAATTGAACACTGAAACCTAAAAAACCTATTTTAAAAATATCAAAGTCCAGTTCGATTTTAGAAATTACTTTCCACCGCTCCAGTTCAAATTTCGTCCAAAATTTGTTGATATTAGAGAATTATTATTGTTAAAACTGCATAAATCTGTGACGTTTAGAAGCCTTGACCATTCCCTCCAAAGATTGTTGAAACCAAATCTAGCCATACATCCGATCTTCCTATTTTTTGTACTGCACAGTCATTGGTCCGAATCGAAGTAAATACAACACTTTTAAAGAATCATCGATCCGAATCGTTTACTTTGTTTTTTTCACATTTCGAGTTTTTTTTAAATTTATTCGTAAATACTGCACCGTGAAGGACATCTTTGTAAGATTTTATTTTTAGATGTTTCATTCAACGTAAAGGAAGAGAAAAAATCGTGGAGAGATTACACAATTTGTGTGATTTTCCCATAAAACTGTAAACTCAAATTTTAATCACTGCGTTGAAGCAAATAATAGGAATTTTTAATTACATTCTTGATTAGCATAAACTATAATACCAGCATATTCGCAATAATTGTAAATTGCATAAAAGCTAATGTTTCATTTCATTTTAATGTTGGTATTTCCAATAAAGCTGTATATGAAAATGATTCCACGCTTTAAGAGCGACATCCTGGTACTGAATCGCTGTTTAAATTTGAAGTTGCAACTCCTGAAATACATTTTTGTTGCATTACCAATTTGTCAATAAATTAGCCAAGCTTTGTGCCTTTAAAATTCCAATTGGCAACTGGATGTCAAAGTCGTGCCAGTATAATGGGTGTTGAGCAAATATTTAATTAAGAAAATGTAAGCCAATAAATACCATGTGGTAAATAAATCTGTAATTACGGTGTGTGTCTACAATGGCAGATACCAAGGTTTACATAATTTCTTGCACAAGCAAAGTGTTAGTACCTTTTACCTGCCAAACAGTCAAAGTAGCTGTATAGTTTGCAGTACCTATAGTTGCAACTTTAATCATAATTAAGAAGTTGGGTAATAGTTCAAACAGGTGCAGCCGAGTATTGTTCATGGGCCAGCGCTAACTGGGAGGAGATTGAACACTATCTGTTCCAAACAAGAGGTACGATCTGACCTTGACAGGTACCATTGCTCAATGCAATCGATGTAATATCAATCTACATAGCCCTGTCGCAAGACTACATTGTGCAACGTGCAACCACTTGTGTCACAAGCGTGGAATTAAACGGAGATTTAATTTTTATAATCAGATAAACTATAGCTTCTGTAATGGCAGGAGGTGCTAATTCTAGCACCTGAAATTAATAGCGCTGTTCACTATTGACGATAAATTATTTATTAACCGATGACCATCATCTGACACTCGCTCAATGAAATGCTGATGGCTAAATATTATAGACTCTATTTGGTATGGCTACTAATGAAATGAAGATGAGAAGGTCAAGCATTGTCGACAGAGGATTATTGCAATAATGTCATCGTTATATGTCAAGATCAATAACGTTGCATCAAGCACTAGGCCAAACTCGTAATTTGTTTCATTTGTGAATTTTTGTAAATGTTGAGCAATGAGATGAAATCATGTCAAAAGCAATGGAGACGAATGAGATTTATATAGGAGAGTGGAGCACACGTGTGCTGTCGCTAACTTTATCTCCAGCGATTTTAATCCTTCAAAAAAGTTTGAAGTAAAGCCTCCAGTAAAGAAGATCAAAATTTTTTTTAGCAGAGCAGGTCGGTCAACCAGCTTCTCTCCGTTTTAGTATGACAAACTATGACAAGCTTTTACATCGTTAAATAAACTATGCAGTTTAATTAGACATAGTCCAAAGGCACTTATCCTCTTAATTGCAATTTCCATCAGTGTAAGGAAAAATCTCAACAGTCTAGAATAGAATCTCCTATTCTTGCTACAGTTAATTATCCCTTAAGCAACAATTGATCCATCACTACATCTTTTCTCCTCAATTAGCCTTCATTGTCTAACAAGTGCCTCTAGCAATAAAATTCACTGATGTGTTCTCGAGCAATGGCACGAACTAATTAATAGATTCCTTCACTATTACATGGTCGGAAAGGTTATCACATTGAGCAAGAACGAAACAATCGTGTTAAGTACTCGTATCCAATTGTCGAAACGAATTTATGAAATATCGTCGAGCTTTTATTTTCCAGCGATTATCCAAGTGTGAGGAAGTTGACAATACTGAAAAGGTCACAATCGAAGGTTACGTTAACCTGGGTTAAAGGGGGTAGTGGGTGTTCGACTGTTACAGAATTAACGTGTTTATCGTCGGGGTCATGTTGAATCTGGCCGGGGACACGTCAAGGTCCCTGTATATGGCTTTTGCAAGACTTGGATATTACGTCATATTTCTGTATTTGCAGCCCACCGTTTGCGCACCTAAATTTGGGAATGATTTTAGGTGATTCACGATTTCAGTTGGGTTCGTTGTCTATTCTTAAGGGTGAGGTCACTCGGCGGTTAAAAAGCAAATGTTGTTGGTCGTACAGTTTAATGATCCCATATTTTGTCAGAAAATATTATATGGTGCGTCATCTTTGTTCTTGTATCTGTAATGTCATCGATATCAGCAAACGATAACTCAGAGCACAGAGGCTTGCGTTGCGGTGCAACTGTCCCCTATAATCATCGGTAGGTTATACGTCTGCCACCTGTAATTACTCGTAATAACAGCTACTTGTTTTTTGCATTGTTAAACTCAAGTGAATATTGTAATGAAATTAAGAGTTGAAGAACCAACATGAAAAATGATAAAAAGGTTAAATAATACAACAAAGACGAGGCTTAAGAAGAAGTGCTAATAATAATCTTCTTACTGATGTTAATATGTTTTATGATTAATGATATTGACGGTAATCGAGAAAACAAGAAGTATTTCAATGTCACAAAAGGATTTCAAACAGCTAATTGCTTTTTGAAGAGAAAGAAGTTGATAAAACATTGAAAAGCTCTGCTGGAACTTCTTTATAATAAACAACCTTATTTTAACTAAACTCTAATGACATGGAACATTCTTTACAAATTTTATAACAAAGTGGAACTAAACAATTTTTACGGCTCTCAAACGAAGCGGTGATTTTACAACGTTCTTAAATTTCATACAACACTCAAGAAAAAACGAGGGGTAGATCACGGTCAGATTACGGAAATTGTTCAGTTTTTCAAAATGGAAAATATGTCTAAAAAACATTTATCAAGACCAAGAAAAAGTCGGCGAAAAATGGGAAAATTTAACAGGTAAAATTCAAATCAGATAAAAATCGCCGAATTATAAAGTGCAAAACTCATTATTTTAGGAAGAAAGCAAAATTTGCTCTTAGAGAAGCAAAAACTTCTGGTATCTTTGCTGATACAGTTGTTGAAGATCTGTCTTCGGGCCAAGAAAAAGTGTTTTCAAAATCAATCAAGATATCAAAAGAAAAAAGAGCGACCACACCAGAAACTGTCTCAACAAAAGCAACAATGTATAAAGAGGAAACATTTTCTAATTATTCTAAACAAAATTTATCATCAAAAGAAAAGTATTTGTGGTAAAATTTCAGCAAAGAAAATTTATTGGATCAATTCTTGGTGTTGACAAATTATTTATAAAAATTACAATTTTTTCCCAAACACCAAATTTTTACAAAAAATGCTGACGCGCGTTTCGATAGCAATGCTATCATCAGAGCGATGATTAAACTCATGATAGCATGGCTATCGAAACGCGCGTCAGCATTTTATGTAAAAATTTGGTGTTTGGGAAAAAATTGTAATTTTAATAGTAAAATTTCAGTGTTATTATTTACTAATAACAGTAAATATTTTCAGGGAAGCAAACGCTTGCAATGATTCCGTTAATAAATAAAACGCCGATTTTCTAATTTTATTTTATTTAATATGTATTTGTGTCTATAAAAATGTATATAAAGGCGGATATATTATCTTCTTGTCAGTCACTTATGAAAATAGTTATTCTGTAAAATCAATTTATGGAAATATTCATTATTTCATATTCAGTTCACACATAATAAAAAAGTAATAAATAACTAAAGAATTGAGAAGAAATAATAATTTATTCCTAACAGTTTCTAAACTACAAGAAACCTACTTTTTTAACATAACACAAGATCTGAAAAATATCAGTTGCCCAAAGAAATTAAACCATTACAATCATGAGAATGGATTTCTAAAAAGACTCAACAAACACAGTAATTTAGAGAAACAATTATGCTTGACGCAAGCAATTGCGATGCCCCAAAATTCCACTTCGAATTTCCCAAATTATGACCTCGCACCACAGTGCTCTTCTCTACAAAATAATCAAATCAGTTACACAAAACATCTCTGTGTTTTATAAGGTTAATTACACAGCTCAAAAAATAGCAAGGACAAAATAATTTGGAACAAAAAATGTAGCTCGCAGTCAGCAATTAACATTACATTGAAAAATTATAAATGATTTTAGTTTCGCGACAAGTAGTGACAAGATTTTATACATTGGCGACAAAAGGAGTGCAAGGAATAAAGAAGTGTGCTAACTTGTAGCAGGTGCATAACAACAGGTGAAGAAAGTACAAAATTGGTAAATGCTGCAACTTGTAATTTGTTATAATTATGCGTATAACCAGATGCTCTCGTCGTAACGGTGCTAAATAACAAAAATAACTACAGATTTACCTAAACGTCTAGTAATTACAACACCTTCCACTACCCACTTTCCTTAATTTAGCTATTATTGTAACTTGTAATTAAACTACAACGTAACTACTGCGTTGTATAAACCCTGTTTATTAAATTATAGTTAGACTTACAATATTAATTAACTCTGCAGAATTTATAGTGGCAATGTGTTGTAATTAGTTTTGTAACGGTCCTTATTAAATCCATACAAAAAGCACTTGTTTTTGTCATGTAAATGTTGCTGTTTATTATTTATATGTTATTAATTCATTTATTTCTTACAGCGTGCCAGACTTGAGTATTCAAGCAATGCAGCAGCGAGAACGCAGACTATCACTAGCACATTCAAACATTCACGACTGGATGAAATTAGAAGTAGATGAATCTTTCCGCATTCTGCATGACAAAGTTGGATGTCAAAACTAAATTTGCTAAAATAATCTCTAGATCAGATTTTTTTTTGTATTTATAATTCTTTCGATTGCTAACGGTTTGAATAGAATCACTGGAAAAAATACAAAAATGTCATCAAATTTCGTAGTAATTTGTCCAAATCCATTTTCTCATCTTAATGACTAAAAAAATTTCAACTTATTGCTTCATTTGTTAATATAGCGTGCCGTTCATTATGCCGAGCTCTGCTGCAGCAAGAACGGAAATCCACGCTATCGCATTCATGTATTCATGGCTGAAAGAAATTAAAAGTCTGATGAATCCTTCCGCGTTTTGCTTAACAAAGTCCGCTGTCAAAATAAACCAATTCCTCAGACTAATTCTTGACAAAGTAGACACGATTAACGAGATAATGTTAAATGCAAAGGTCTGGCAGTGGCTCAATTTTTGCTCATTAAAATGCAGATTCTCATGTCCAGAAAAACGAATGTAATTTGTTGTTTCGCAACGCGCTCATTAACATGAACCCAAAGCTTATGACGCTTGTTTTGTAATTAAATCTTTAATTTTCCATTTTCAATTTTGGAAAAAAACGACACCATTAAACTTACTCGCGTCAACACGTGCGTAGGCAAAAATGACGTTACCGGGACTCATCCATTTCCGGTGAGGAATTTACAAGTGACGAAGGTAATCCCGCGAATTGTAATGGACAAGTTTATCAGCTTATCATATCAAACCGCATTTATAAACAGGCGAGCAAAAGTATTAGTCTGACAGATGGATCTGTACGGAACATCGCAGTTGTAAAACAAGTTTGCTAAGCGCAATTTATTAAATATTTTGCTTATTTGAAAGGTGCGGAGTCGTAAATGCCCGGTATGGGAAATTCGTGAAGTTGTAAGAATTTTAATGTGTTTGTAAACAGAGTTTAACCTTTATTGTTTGTTTAGATATATTTTTGCTGGATTTGGCTAATTCTCCTTTTGAGAACGCAAATATGCGTCGACAGAAATATGGCAGTCTGGAATCGTCATTAAGCTAAAAATTATTACAAATAAGTCATGCTAAACTTAAGTGGGACGTTCGTTGATTCAACCTCCAAAAACGCCATTTGGCAAGTTTCTGTAGCAGTAGACACTGCGCGATTTTTCTAGTCCAATTTTGAACTTCCGCTTTCAAAATAAAAACAGTTTGCAAATATTTGAGTAGCTAATGCCTTCTGTGACGTCGCTAATGACTTAGCACTTTTGAAACTTGTCATGTTGTCATGTTGTCATGTAGGATATTACGCCTTACAATAATATTTACCGACCACTCATAAAAGTGATCTGGTTCAGGATGTTATTTATTCTTCGCATTATACACGATGCATAAAGTCTCTCCAGACACAATTCGAAGAAACAATGAAAATCAATTTTTTTAGTCAGTTACCAGTCTTGTAGCCGGTTCTGCATAAAGTTTCATAATATATCAGTGTACAGTTGATATAAAATTTTAATGTCTTGAAGAGGTACCCACATAATCAAAGGGTTGATGACTTATCCAAGACATCTTCCAAGACCTTGGTGAACTTCACTTACAACCATAAAAAAATCACGACACTGCAAAGATATTCACCAGTTCTAAGCAACGAGAAGTTAATAGATAACTGATTGGATTTGCTATTATTGCCAACTGCTGTTAAATTTGTTAAACTTTTGTTGACTTGAGCCAACGCTTCTGGAGGGCATAAAGCAATTAAATTTTAAAAGCTAATATCTATCTTTTGTTCTCTTTAAGTTCTAAAGCGGTGGCAATAAATCTTCCAGAAGTGATAAAGATGGTAAGTATGGAAGTTTTATGTTCTCTGTTTAAATAACTATCGATTAATGTCAATAAACGAAGCTTCTTATTTGTTCTCCATAAAAGACATTCTTTGTTTGTGATAATATTACAATGCTGCAAGGGAAGATTGTTAATCATTACCAAAAGTGTCAATATCATCTGAATCCAATGTTACTGAGTCCGTAAATTAATACTTTAGTGGACTCATTTGAATTCGCAAAATGCCGCTTTATGGACTAGTCACTCATCAGATACTATTAAAACACCTTGTAGGGTCAGAATTTGTTATCAAAAATTAGGGGAATCGATAAATAAAACCTTAAAATCACCAATTCCTACCATAGCAAAATTCGATATAAAAAACATCTTAAAAATCAATAGTTTTTGTATCCACAAAAAGTTGTCCCCGGCAATGTGAGTTACCACATTTTAAGCCGTAAATATCACCGAAATTCCAAAGCAAATGAGTCAAAATAAACCTTTATCATCGCATTTTGACCTTCTGGTTTTAATTCCGGTACAACAAAAACGCAATGATTATGAAATTCGGACAAAAAATCCGAGGTTACCATCACATTTCTGGTGATTATTTCATTTCTGCAATAACTGGAAAACAATCCCATTTCCAGTTTTATTAGAAAGAAAAACTTTTGAACTTTTATTCTTAGCGATGACCAACACAACAACGCATTTAACTTTGCCCCAAAATCCCTAGCGAATTAACTTTAATATCTCCTCTTTCAAGTTCAAAGATAAGAGAACAGGTCGGGAAGCCATAAAACGGGTTCCTCAAATAATTTCACGTGAGGTCTTTGTGTTCTCAAATACAGTTAAGTGAAAAATACACAAAAAATTGCATTTTACAGAACAATAAAAACTAACTGATGACTAGAGACAAATCAACCCGTTCTCGCTTGATTTGTGAGAACCATCAAATAACAGTAATTTATCTCGGGCATGAAAAATGCTTACCATCGTGAAGTCTTATCAACCCCAGCCGGCGCAGTAAAAGCAGTTATCGGCGCGATAAAAAACCTATCAATTCTCCCAACTGTCTGAATCGACAAAAAGATGAAAAAGTAGTGTGGAGCACATATAGCAATCAGTCTTTACTAATGTATGCAGAACACATTGATGTGACATCGAAGGATAATTAAATCGTAATTATTACAAAATGTGGACGGTCGGTTCATTTCACAATAAGTTACCTTCAACACTGTTGGAAAATATAACGTTATTTAATATTGAACCTTATAAGAAACAGTCTGAACATGTGTGCGTACTTCATTTTTACGATAACTGGAAAGGTATTACACAATTTGCGCGATTTATGTAACACTAACATTTGCAAAAGTATGTTTTCAATTATAAATGAAAATTTATTTTATAAATGCACCTATTAAGTAGACAAATATCGCTAAATAACATTTTTTTTCGAAAAACACATTTCTCGCAGGTAAATAACACGAAGTGTCCTAGATAAAATCTTGTTCTAAGGTTCAACTGAAAATCTTCAATCAACCTTTCCAGCCTATGGTAATTAAACGTGGGAACTTCAATCTATGTTTTTATTAATCTTAAGACATAATTATATACATTTAGATGAAGAATAAAATTCACAAAATGTCAACATTCAACAATTGTACGATGTTAAGTGCCCCAATCAACTGTTGAAGTGTTTTCGGCAGAAGAAAAAGCATAAAAAATCAAACCCTTGGACATCGTTACATAAATACTTAAAAGTAAACAAATGTACCTCGCTTATACCTATTTCGTGAAATGCTAAAATTTTAACATTGAGCAGCACTTCGATTCTGCTCGTGGAACTTCCTCATTCTCTCTTCTAATTCCGGTCTAAAGTGTCTAATAAGTCCTTGGACGGGCCAAGCAGCGCCGTCACCAAGAGCACAGATCGTGTGTCCTTCAATCTGCTTACTTAGCTCCCACAACATGTCGATTTCATCTGGTTTGGCATTACCATCAACAAATCTATACATAATTTTATTCATCCAATTAATGCCTTCTCGACATGGGGTGCACTGGCCGCAAGATTCGTGCTTATAAAACATAATCAATCTCGCAATGGCTTTGACAATGTCAGTTTGCTTATTCATAACGATAATAGCTGCCGTTCCTAAACTGGTTTGAGCGGCAACTAACCCATCAAAATCCATTATTACATCTTCACAGACGCTGAAAGTGATAATTTTATTTATTAAATGAAAATGACTTAAAGAAGTACCTCTTGGGGATTAAAGGTGTTGAAGAACCTCCTGGAATTATGGCCAAGAGGTTATCCCAACCGCCTAAAATACCACCAGCGTGGCGTTCGACGAGTTCTTTGAATGTAATGCTCATTTCTTCTTCGACGGTGCAAGGACGATTCACGTGTCCGGAGATGTTGAAGAGCTTCGTACCGGAGTTTCGGGTGCGGCCGAACGAGGCGAACCAGGGCCCGCCGCGGCGGCAGATTGTCTAAAAAAAACAAAATTGCAACAACAATAATTCTGAAAAATTTGTAAAATATTCCAAGGTTTATATACAATTTTTTGCAGTTCTTAAAAACGCAACGAGAAAAACTCTAGAAATAATATATTCTTTATTTCAATTTTCTCTTGTCGTTCTTCCAGCCGGGTTTCAAAAAATTTTGCAAAAAGGACTCTTTTATTCCTCCAAGCGGCTTCTAGAATTTGAAATCTATTGGTTTCTCAGCCTCTTACATAAAAGCAGCTTTTTGAAGCTAAACATCAGCAGAACAGGACTACCAACATATTCCAAATTTCCAGCTGTTTTCAACGTAATTTTGGCCTAAAAATAAACTTCAACTTGCAGAGTGAGACTTACAGGTGCCACAGCAATGGTCTCTACATTGTTGACAGTGGTTGGACATCCAAACACTCCAACATCAGCAGGGAAAGGAGGCTTCAGCCTAGGCTTGCCCTGTTTTCCCTCAATAGACTCAATCAAAGCTGTCTCTTCTCCGCAGATGTAAGCCCCCGCGCCTCTATGCATAAAAACATCAAAATCATAGCCAGAGCCACAGGCGTTCTTTCCTAATAGTCCAGCTTGGTAAGCTTCAGCTATAGCTACTTGCATATTAGAGGCCTCGTTGTAAAACTCGCCTCTAATATAAATATACGCAGCTTTAGCCCCAATAGCTCTACCAGCGATGAGACAACCCTCAACCAATTTGTGAGGATCATGTCTCATAATATCTCTGTCTTTACAAGTGCCGGGTTCTCCTTCGTCGGCGTTTACAACAAGATATTTAGGACGTCCATCTCCAGGTCTGTTCATAAAGGACCATTTCATGCCAGAGGGAAAACCAGCTCCTCCTCTGCCACGAAGGCCAGATGTCTTAACTTCATCTATAATTTCACATTAACAACAATATTGAACATAAAAACAAACATACTGATAATCCAATCGGATCCCTTCAACAAGATTTCTTTAGTTTTATACCAGTCGCCTCGTTTTAAAGCTCCCTTGAGCCTCCAGTCATGTTTACCATAGAGATTAGTGAAAACGCGGTCTTCATCGGAAAGAGGACCAAATGTGGTTTTTGTTTGGGGTGGAGGGGTGCCAGGAGGGGGTGCCGAGAAGAATGCCACTTGGATATTGTTACAGTTTGCAGCGAGAAGTCCTAGAACATTATGTAACGGAAATGAGGTTATGTCCACTCGTATAAAACGCATTCAAAACATTAAATGAGTTCGACAAAAAAATGTCTGGTGATAACGTAAAAGTAATCTGTGTTTAAATGAATATTACCGTAATGATTTCTTGCCACATTCGTTACTCGAGAAATTGTGCCTGCCATTTTGACATTGGCACAAAAATCCGCAGAAGCACGTCACCTGTCAAACGTCAAACTCGCTGTAGTAACTTTTATAACTCATATTGGCAGCCGTGCTTAATAAAATCTATCCAAGTTACCGTTGAAATTAAATGTTAAAAATTACGTACTATTTTCCGATACATAATGACCCACAAAATCTCTTATTGTAAACCCCATTCCAATTAATAGAGCTTTACGTGAAAAATCTTAATTTTTTTTCTAGGGGTTTCAGTTTGTGTGGTTGTCACACATGAATTTTGACACTTCTATGTTTTTATTTGTTATTAGCAGCAGATCCTCGTCAAGTTTACGTAAAATTAATGTTGTAAAATGGCAAATTCCGATGAATCTGGGCACGATGTAGAAACTCTCTCCTCAATTTTTGAAGAAGGTTTAAATTTGTATAATGAAATCTGCAATAGCAATGAACCCACAAATAGTCCTTCAGTTCAGGTAACTTTGTTTCCTTAAAAATGCCAAATTGACATCTTTTGTAGATTAACGTGAAGAAGGCAATGGGTTTGTTTGAGCAAGCCACACGTTTGGTTTCTTTTGTTGGAGTTTTCAGCCGCAATGAAGGAGTAGAAGAGGTGGCCACTACTGATCTTCGATATTTTCTTCTTCCAGCGCTCTTGGGCTCTTTAAGTCTTAAATTAACAACTGGAGAACGTAAAGATATTATCGAAGTAGCTGAAGTTTACTTTAAAGATTACTTAACTAGATGTAGTGATTATGGATTGACTAATTATGATTCTAACAACAAAAAAGAAGAAGAGAAGGAGCCCCAAACAGAATTTGATAAAATAAAATTTTCTGTTAATACCAGAGCTAATAAGATTCAAAGGTTTAGAGAACAGAAGGAATTAAAATCAAAATTGGTAGATCTGAAAAAGAATTTAGATAATGAACACGCTGATGAAGAAATCAAAAGAGACTACTTCTTAACAATGCTCAAAATGTACATCCATGAAGCAGTCGACGAGTTAAGCAGCATAGACAACGAAAAACCCATTCTAGAATACATGGCCAACATGAAGAAAGATGAAAAGAAACCAGAACCCAGAAGACCAGTCACTCCACTTAAACCTATAATCATTACAAAAGATGAAGTTCAGAAAGCTGTTTTTGGTGCTGGGTACCCTTCTTTACCATCAATGACAGTACAAGAATTCTATGATAAGAGAGTCAGAGATGGGGTTTTCCCTGACCCTAATAAAAAACCCACAGGTCCTATGAGTTTGCAAGAGGCTGCTTTAGCAGGTGTTGAAGTCAGCAATGAAGACAGAGAAGCAGAAGAAAAAGAAAAACTTGAGAACGATGATGAGTATGTTGAGCGGATGCGACAAATGGACGAGTTTAAGGATGAACATAGAAGGGGTTGGGGAAATCGCATGAACAGGAGTTAGACGTGGTGCGAAAATTTGCGGAGAGTTGTAATTTGTGATGTAATAAAAATTATTAATGAAGTTATTGTTTCATTCGTTAATTTTACAGGAATAAATGTATAAAACTTTATGAATAAGTAGCTACTTATCGTAAGTATAATGAACAGTATTAAGTGAAAAAATTATTATAGTCGTAAATTCCTTGGTATAATTACTATAAAGTGCATATTTCTGCTTCGATTTTTACAGTATAAAGTGCATTCCTTGGCCTTTTGCATTTAACGGTATAACTGGTTGCATAACATAAGTCTGTTTGATTTTACAACGTTACGCCTTTTCAGTGTTTTGCTTTTTTTGTAACAGAAAAAAGAACAAAATGGATGTGTACTAGTTAAAATTTTATTTTATTTGGTTTAAATTAAAAATAAAAATTGTTTTTGCACTACAGTTTATTTGATAAATTAATTACGTAAATATTTCTTTTCAATTTAGTTTATTACAATAAGATTAAGAAATTGTTTTTTTGATCCCACTAAATTGTGTTGTAATTTTTCCTTATGTTTTTCTAAAGCGTCGAAATTATGTACTTCAACGAACATTAGATAAAAGGCCACTTGAAATGTAATTAGATAAGTGAATGCTTTTTGCTTAAATAGTATGACTAAGAAAAGATGTTTTTATCGCAAGAACCTTTGGAAGTTGAGGAGAAAATTGGTTGAGATAAGAAAATTAAAATTTAATGAACGAACTGCGGTTTGTATGTACAAGTCATACTAAAAGTAAAGTAATAGTTATTTACTTAAGAAAGTCGAGTAACGGAACTGGGAAGTTTCCAGTTTGCGAAAATTAGGTCCCCACGAGCCTTGTGCTATTGTGTTCATACTACGTGAAATGTATGTAAAACTATGCCTTGTTTTTAAAGATTTTCAAAAGAAATCAACTGAAAAAAGAACTGAGAATGATTCAAATAAGCATTGGTCACGTTTTGTGTAAAATCTAAAAATACTGAAAATGATACCAGTGAAGTTAATTTCGCAATTAATCTTTCCTCAAGACGTGCATACCTATTGTTAGCTCGTACACCTACACGAATTAATTTCTACCTGCGCTTGTGCTGAAGAAATGGGTCACTAACCCCCTCACACCCCAAAATTCCGCTAGTGTGATCAATATCTTTCAGCCAAACAGATTCCTTCTTAGAATCCTGCTGGATAATGTGCCTACTTCTCACCAGAGGTCATAAACCGGAAACTATTATTTAAACATTTGAGGAACACCCAAAATATCTTAGTACCAAATTCCAGTCTATTTTTCACTGAAAAATAATTCCGGTTATTACTCACTTTTCCTTGTTATCAACTTTATGGCATTGCGTATGATAATGACAATAAAAATCACTAATGATAAGAAAAAGCAATAAAACTAGGGTTTGTAATAATTGATAAAACGATAAGATTTGATAATCCTGTGAACTTTACGAACAATTTGATATTTGGGCGCAAGCGTCCACATATGCGCTGCGCGAAGGTCTTCATAGAGATTTTCTTCTTGCGCGCACCAGTGTGTTGTGGACCGCGGTGCAGTGAGGTATTCGAACGTTTTACAGTTGCTCTCGAACATGTGTTTATGTTTTTATTGATATCTTACGTAACAGTGATCCCTGAATACAATAATAATAAAAAATTCGGTCCCCCGAACCAGTGATTTTTGACCAAGTGTTCCTTTTTGTGTCTGCTCCATTTTTGCGTTTGATCCCAATTTTTTTGTGTTTTCGTGCGTTCTTGTGATTTTGTTTCTATATTTTAATTTTGGATTTTACCCCAACATACACGGATTCAACCTCCTCAGGTACGTTATTGAATTTTCATTTCGATTTCAGCGATATTTCCCATTTTCCCATCTGCGCTGTCGCTGAAATGAAAGTGAAATGAACAGATGTTTGGGGATGTAAATTTTGTTTGTTTGCCGGCGCAGCGTGAAGTTTAATTAGTTGCGTTCCAGGCCTTAATCGCGATTTAATTATACAATTTTGTTAAGAAAAAGGGCTGAGAATACCGGGCGAGCGGACAAAAATTCGCCAAAACTGGTTCTGAATTTTTCACATTTTTATCATCGTGGGCGCCGTTTTAGGAAAAATACGCTTTTATTTGACGTTCTAAATATTTTTGGTGATCTCACTCGATGTGCATGACTTAACTTTATTGAAATACGACGGCGTCATCGACAGGAAATAAATCGAGGCAATTTATATTCATTTTTATAACTTAATGCATGATTAGAAAAAACACAATATGATTTCATCCAATTGCAAGGCAGACAGGTTCATCAATGTCATATTAACACGAAACTCAGTTTTAGATTTTGGCATGCAAATGTTGATATCACATTGTGTTCAATTTAACAGTTCGTGCCTCCACCAAATTATTCACCTTCATTTTTGAAGGGTTCCACTGTACCTCTCGTTACATATTGCTTTGTAACGGAATTTGCTTACGGTGTTATGCTAAAGAAAGCAGTTTATTTTTATAATAGCATACCTTTCATAAAATTTGCAAACACTCTCTAATTGGACTATTGTGGATTTTAGGGCGAATAAACAGTTGTGCATGCATTTCGTAAAATAAGTGTTGGGAAATTTGTTTTTCGACTGTTGACTTGGTCGTTTAAAAAGGAAAAAAATGACTTCCAGTGGGTGCATGGTGTGTTTTAAAAATAATTGTGATGTTTGCGATAAAAATGTAGGTAGACAAGTACTCAGAAAAAGTTGTTATTTATATATTAATTTATTCTGGCATCTGTTGTCACTGGGGAATGCCCAAGTGAGATATTTATTATGCATGCATAAGTCTGCATCTTGAGTAATGAGCTCTACTTCTAACTTATTATTAAATGTTTATGTGAAATAATATGAGAAATGTGTTAATTAAATTAATCTGATTGTGAGAGCTAGATAAGATAATATAGGCGATAATCAATAGAATATTTAATTATACACCTGTTAAAATAATTCCACCTACATCCAAAATTGAGTCAAAATAAAATCGTGTTTTTTTATTATTTGACAGATTCATGGCAAGGGCACATTTAAACTTTTGTTGCCTCAGGTTATAATTAGTTTGCCGCCCCTTTTGTTCCCATGGGATGCAATGACCACGAAATTTATTATTTAACTGTGGAAAATTTGCCACAGTAAAGACCAGCTTAAATTTAGGTTTGTGAAATAGTTTTTGATGATGTGCTAATTTCGAAATTCTCATTGGGTTCTCCAGGATAAATAAATGTGCTAAATTTGGCGATGTTACTATTTTCTGTCTCAAATCCCAAATTTTTTTAGCATCGGGGACATATTTTAGAAATTGTAATTACCAAGACGAACCACAAATTTCCAACATTTTTTATTTGGACCTGTAATTTTGGCAGTTTTGATGCTAGGGCAATAAAATTTGGAAAGATTACGACCTTTGACCTATTAACTGTGTGTCTTAAATGACAAAAATTTAGAGCCACAGGATAGATTTTACAAATTTTTATTTTCAAGACGAGTTAAAAAATTCGAACTTTTTCTATTCAAGTGTGTTACTTTCGTACTTTTGATGTTAAGGCAATGAAATTGAGAAAAATTATTAGTTTTAAGAGATATAAATAGCCTTCAAATTTTATTTTTATAATGTAAAGACTACAAAAACTACACGTCTCGGTGTAAAATATTGGAATTAAATTTTAATTTAGTTAAACTAACTCAGCTGTAGTAATTATTATTAATAAAGTTCATTTAAGGATAACCAGTTTTCAAACATTTGAATAGTTTTCTTGTTTTAAAGAATTGATTTAAATTTTTTTTAATGGTAAAGTGGATTTATTATTTGCCATCCGAAATAGTGGTAAATATAGTCTTCTATTTTCCCCAATTGTCATGTGAAAAATAATTTTTAAAATAATAAAAAAAGAATTGCAAAAATAAAACAAAAAAAAAGCAGGATTGAAAAAGAACTTTTATAAAACGTGACAGATTCTTAATTTTATTTATTTAAGAGAGGAGTCTACCGAGCAGATCACAGAATAATTAAATATATGAATAATTAAAATAATACTCCTATGTAATATAATATAATTAATTTAAATATAAATCACTCATCGTTATCATTGTCATTGGAGCGACGAGATTTGAATCGAAACTCCCTGTTATGGACTTGCAATAGTTTTAATATGAACTGGACTTTATTTAAGTTTATTTAAAAAAAATCATTTTATTGTTTCTATTTTTGTTTAATTTTTTGGACAATTTCTATTTGTCTAGTGGGTATTATACTCGGGACATTTTAGAAAAGTTAATAAATAATTTTATGGAGGCTTAAAGGCAAACCCCCAGCGACTCCCTATATACATTATTAAAGTTTAGATCCGTTACTCTAGCCGAATTTAAACAATAATTAATTTAGTTGTTTTTCTTTCCAGTTTTATCCGCAATTCTCTGGGGATCACTTTGACACATGCCCATGCATCTGCCGTTTAACTTTCTGTTTGTTTGTGATTTTCCTAAATACAAATACATACGAATTTTTCATAGAATCTAATTTGAGATGTACTTTTAAATAGCAACCCCTCATCTTGTTAGGATCCTTAATGTTTGCATATCATAATTAAACTCCCTGTATATAAAAACGGCTTCTTTGAACCTCGAAAATCCAATTCCATGTAATTACCGAACATAATTAGGCCAGATTTGTTCGTTTCCCCTTTTTGCACCATGTTTTTCGTTACATCAATTATCACAATGCCTTTTCCTGGTTTGTTTCCGCCCATTGTGACAACTTTTTCCATATACCCTTGAAGTTTAAGCAACCCTTTTTGCACCTTTATCATTTGCGGTCTTCTTGTCCATTTTACCAGCCATTTCCTTTATTGTGTTCTTGTTCATTCTCCGTGTTCTTAAAATTCATGAATCGTCTATTTTTTCGAGCTTTGAAGAAAAATCTCATGTTGACTCGGTACACAATTCTCCTGTCTTTAACGTGCAGCTCATTATTCTCACTGCTGGAGTGAATGGTGGCTCTCACCCTTATTTTTTAATCCATATGGTCTCGTAATGTCTTCCGTTAGTTGGAGGTCATCGGCCGACTATGTCGCGTAGTCGTAGCATACATTAGTAACAATTTGTGTTACAGTACGACTCATCATCTCATAATAGACTCGTGCTTTCGACCTTGATTGATCTTTTAGATACAAATCCTTAAGTTCCTCTTGTCCCCTTCACTGCTCTTCGTAATTGATGCCAGCGATAAGACAGTTCTTTTGAGATCCGGAGCTAGGCATACTTATTCCGAAGAAGGAGTTCTACGATAACATTCTAATTTATAAAAACAAGCGCCGCTGCCAAAAAAGTGTCATCAGAGCAGAGATACATACGATGTGTTTACATTAGTGTCAAATCCATCAAGAGTCGTACGTTGTTGGAACATCTGTTCGTAATAACCTACACCTTTACATGAAGGAAGTGGTCATTAACGTATTGTGCAATATTGACTAAATTACCGCTTGGATGCTGAAGATATCACTATTTTCGGTTTAATGTTTGTTGTTTCTTGATGAGTATATGATAGGTTTGTTCTTTCTTCACCAATGTGGGTCAGCCTGACGTTATAGCTAACAAAGAAATGTGTTTCTTATAAAAGCATCAATTTTGTGGGTTATTGGCAGAAAGCGGTTTAACCCATTGACCTGAGTTCAACTTGAAATACGAAATATTGTCATCAAAGTTACTTTATCCTTATATTCACCCAAGGTTATCTTATTTGTTATTTTTGGCAGTGTTTTACAACGTGGCGGAATGTCTAACATAACGATCTCTGGGGGTTACGTAATGACTAGACAGTTCATTTTATTTTACAAGAAATATTGAGTCAGTCTCGTTTATATTGACCAATTAAGATTCTGGAATGAGCAGAGAACGATACTGAATACATGCATAAGTTCCTTTCCTGTAAGGAATATGGAAAAGAGGAAGCTTACGGCCATTTTGAGTCGGAATATTAAATTAAGCATAATAAATCAAAGCCTCAAAAGCAAACTGCTGATTAACATAAACAGAGAATTCAGTGCATGGATGCTATACAATTTCATAGTCAATGAATCCAGCCGAAACAAGACTTTAATCATCAAAATTAGCATTTTGTACATTAATCGATAGTCAAGATGGAGAGCCTCCTCTAGAGACGATATTGAGAATTCCAATCAAGAAACTAAGTTAGACGTAGACACAACAATAACCACAACGTCAAGTTTGCAAAAACTAGAATCAACACCGTTAAGATT
Source organism: Gnatocerus cornutus (assembly GCA_029298725.1). Classification (NCBI taxonomy): domain Eukaryota; kingdom Metazoa; phylum Arthropoda; class Insecta; order Coleoptera; family Tenebrionidae; genus Gnatocerus; species Gnatocerus cornutus. The sequence continues at coordinate 13,483,596 of CM055513.1, forward strand.
ATTTATGAATTCTTACAATAGATGAACATCGTCACCACAGAAAACAAAGTTACATTAAATCACGTTAAGTGTGAACTAACCATTGCGGTACACCACAAGATAAAGAGGAATCGATAAGAATTTTTTAAGGTTGTATGACTGCGAATTGAACTGTTATGAAAGTATGGTCACGACTTTCGGTTACCAGATCGGATTTTTTCACAGTTTCTGAAAGTTTCAGTCTGAAGAAAAAAGTTGATTGATATTGTTTCATGTTTTCATTGTCAATTTCACTATTGTACCTTTTGTTTCGGAAATAAACATTTAAATTTGAGCAACAAGAACGGATTTTAAATTTTTTTATTTTTTGAACGAGTTTAAAATTTCCAATATTTTCTAATTGGACCTGTAATTTTAGTGGTTTTGACGCTAGGTCAATAAAATTTGGGGAGAATACTATGTTTGAACTGTTGACTGTCTGTCCCAAAAAAATTTTTTAGCAACAGGGATGGATTTTAAACAATTTCAATATTAAGACGAGCAACAAATTCCAATGTTTTCCATTCGGACCTGTAATTTTAGTAATTTTTACGCTAAGGCAGGCGAAAATTTGGAGAATTTATTATTTTTGACCAGCTGACTGTCTCTCTGAAATAACAAAAATTTGTATCCACAGGGATGGATTTTATAAGTTTTCATGTTCAAGCAGCGATCTAAAAATATCCAATTTTTTCTATTCAAGTCTGTTTATTTTGGTAGTTTTGATACTAGAGCAATGAAATTTAAAGAGATTACTATTTTTGACTTGCTTATTGTGTGTTCCAAATTCCAAAATTTTTGAGGTACAGGGACGGATTTTAGAAATTTTAATTTTAAAAAAGTGGTAAAAATTTCCAATATTTTCTATTTGGACTGGTGATTTATGTGATTTCAATTCTACGGCAATGAAATTTTTATAAATTACTATTTTGGATCTGTTGACTGTCTCTCCGAAATAACAAAAATTTAGAGCTAGGGGGATGGATTTTAAAAATTTTCATTTTCAAGGCGAGCTAAAAATTTCTAAGTTTTTCTATTCAAGTTTGTTATTTTGATGCTTTAGCAATGAAATTTGGAGAGATTACTATTTTTGACTTTTTTATTGTGTGTCTCAAAGATTTTTTGCGCTGAAGAAAGGGATTTTAGAAATTTTCGATGTCAAGACGAGCCACAAATTTCCAATATTTTTCATTCGGACCTGTAAGTTTAGTAGTTTTGATGCTAGGGCAATGAAATTTGGAGAGAATATTATTTTTGACTTGCGGCCGGCCCGTTTCAAATAACAAAAGTTTAGAGCCAGGGGGACGAATTTTAGAAATTTTCACTTTCAAGCAAGCTTAAAATTTCGAAAACTTTTTTTCAAGTCTGTTATTTTGGTAGTTTTGATGCTGGGACAATGAAATTTGGAGAGATTGCTATCATTGCCTTTTTTGGTGCCTGTTCCAAATCCCAAATTTTTTGAGCAACAGGGACGGATTTTAGAAATTTTCGATAGATAGATTTCGATAGACGAGCCACAAATTTTTAATATTTTACATTTGCACCTGTAATTTTGGTAGTTTTGATGATAGGGCAATGAAAATTGTAGTGAAGATTATAATGAGTTTTGCCTCAATTAATTAATGCATACAAAATATTAAGCAACTTTGGAACTTGGCGAAATTATTGTTTTTTTTTCTGCTAATAATTTGGTTCAGTTAAAGCAATTCAACTGTAGTAATCATCGCGAATTTCATTCAAGGATAACCAGTTCTCACACATATCAATGGTTTTCCTGTTTTAAAAAACTGATCTTGATTTTTTTGAATCGTTGTCATGCAAAGAGAATGTATTATTTGCCGACCGCAATAGCTGCAAATATAGGTCTTCAATTTTCCCCAACTTTCATATGCATAATAAGATTTTTACTGTTCCATTGTAAAGTTTCTGTATTATTCTTATTACCGAAACTTTTGTTAAGCAAATTATACATCTCGCTGTTAGAAAACGTGCTACAATTTTCGGATAATGCGTAATGCGAATATAATGATGGTCCAAGCTGAGTTTGGAAATGCAACCTCTCATTATAATTGTAAGGCAATTTGTTATTCTGACTTCAACCTGTTACTGACACGATCTGTGTGGTACATTCTCACTTCCACAAAGTTTTCTGATGTCTTTTATTATTTTCCCTCCAACTCCAATTTACACCACGTCCAAATTAGGTAGTGTTATATGACTATAATCCCCAAATGTCACTCTCAGTATCCACCTCTCAAAGTAACCACATTCTCTTTTAATCTCGTTAGCGCCTTTCGTGTTTGCTTTATGTCCACTTTCTTGATCAATAATTGCGTAATGATAATGTTTAGTCCTTTGTGCTCACTTCACGCGATTAAAGGACGGATTACTTACGGCCTTGGCGATAAAAGGGCACTTGTAAAGTCACCTCCGGTGCGTATAAGCTGGGCTTTTTGGCGAAACCATGTTTCGGATTAAATCGATACTCGGAGGAATCAAACCTGTTGAATCGAGGGTAAAATTATAAGAACACTTAACACCACAATTAAAATGCTAATTCATAGAAACGAAAAGGAAGCAGATGTTGACTTTGTCTCGGAATAGATATCTTTTTTCTTGTTTGAATAGAATTGTCGCTTTTCCTTTTCGATTATTCTTTTAGTTTGCTTAAAAGTTAGGGGCCAAACCCGGACAAGCTCTTAAGGGGAATTTATTTGACGTTCACGCCGATATATTTGCATGTTTGTTTGGTTTTAGGGTGGCCCTCCAATAAGGAAACGACTCTTGACCCGGTCCCCAAAATTGTTTCTAGCTATTTGTACGAGCCGGTTTAATGGCTGGGGTTTTTATCAAAATTTTATGATTTGTTTGTGCTGACACTGGGTTATCTACAATTTGACACATTTTTGCTGTCGCGGGTTAAACATCATGTTTACACCAATAGCTCAACCGGTTTAATTGAAATCGAAATACCAGTAATTTTACATAACTTGTCTCGTATTTTGTGGACTTTGCAACTTTTCACGAGCTGAAGAATGTAAATATTAGATGAAATCTCTGCTGAACAAGTTGACAGTCATTAAAAATAATCGTGATGGCGGTGTTGGGTTATAAAAACTAACAAGACCAAGTGCTCCTCCCACCGGCGAAGTGCTCATTAAAGGTCATTACGATGTTTTCATGTAAATGTCTTGTTTAAATGCCAGACCAGATTGGTGAGAAAAACTTCATTAAGAGTTCTATAAGTGGCAGCTTGGAGATTATAATTATGTTTGTGTAAAATCAGTTTTGAGGGACCAGTTTTATTTTACCGCGAAATTGGGAAGAATGTAGGATTTTCCAGACCGAGCCAAATTTTTACTTTCAAGGCGAACTAAAAATTTTCAACTTTTTTTATTGCAGATTGTTTTTTGCGTAGTTTTGTTTCTAGGTCAATAAAATTTGGGGTGATTATTATTTTTTACTTGTTTATTGTCTGTCCCAAATTCTAGATTTTCTGATCAACAGGAAATAATTTTAGAAATTTTTATTTTGAAGACGAGCCTAAAATTTTCAATATTTTCTATTTGGATCTGTCATTTTGGTAGTTTTGATGTTATAGTAATAAAATTTAGAGAGATTATAATTTTTGACCTGTTGACTATCTGTCCCAAATAACAAATATTTAAAGCCACCGGGATTGATTTTAGAAATTTTCATTTTTAAGGAGAGCTAAAATTTTCAACTTTTTCTGTTGAGGTTTGTTATTTTAGTAGTTTTTATGATAGGACAATGAAATTTGGTGAGAGTACTATTTTTGATTTCTTAAATGACCTAAAAATTTTCGATATTTTCCATTCCGATCTGTAATATTGGTAGTTTTGTCCGTTGGGCAAAGTGGCAGCTTGGAGACTATAATTATTATGTTTGTGTAAAATCAGTTTTGGGCGCCCAGTTTTATTTTACCGCAAAATTGGAAAGAATGTAAGATTTTCTCAGCCCGAGCCAACATCTCTTTAAAAGTCCAAACAAGCCTCTGCTAACAAGAGAATTAGTGGCCATGATACCCAAAAGTCAATATTTATAAAACCGATATTGTATTCAACATTGTCAAATATTAGTTTTCTTAGCTCGTTCCAACTCCAGCGTCCTTGATTTCATGCAAGGACGCTGCAGTTTCCAATTCCATCTCGGAGCGTTTAATTGGAGACGCTTTGATGGTAATCGATATAATTACACGTACCATATGGTCGCGTCGTGATACGTTTTGCTGTCCCTTCGGTCTTCCTTTTGTAGGCGAGTCACGAAGAGACGTGGGTGTTTCTCTGAGACCCAGACAAGCGCTTCCATGAAAAAAAGGCAACCACCATAGCAAGAAGCCGCAGGCTGCTCACTTGAATAAAACGCTCTTGTTTTGAGAAAACGGGATTTAATTATACCGTTTCTTCGACGGTTATGGTCCCATGGAGACATTTTTTAAGTAATGGTTTTTCGTTTACTTACGGATCATTGCGGGTTAAGTAGCGTAACTGCTTTGGAGATGATTTGATGTAAAATTGCCAAGCAAATTAGAACATTGGCTATTTTTAATTCGGTGGAAATCCAATTAGAATAACAGCATCACTCACTTGTCAAGGCGTTGGTTGCTGCCAAGATGGGATTTCTTGTATTAATAGATTCTTTGTTGCCTTTTTGTGTTCACCCAATTATTTCCATCCAAAAATTACATTCATGAACCTGGGAAACAGAATTCCACAAGCCGGTTTTTCGCATTTATTTTATTAACATTCATATGAAGAGAACATGACATCTCGGCACTTAGATTTCTCACGTCTTAACGAAGACGTAAACGATAACTACTGGTAATAATTATCTGCATTCCTACCTCCATTGTTAACTTTGTTTATCTTGGTTATGACTGTGATAGGATCATTGACATTCTCGTTTTCATTTTTATTTACAAAACTTCGTTCAATATTTGCTAAAGGACGTCGTAAAGAAATGTGCCCTTTCGTAACCTTTTGTGATGACCTGAAGACAGGTTGGGTCAAACAAACGAAGCGGAAGTAGACATTTTCGAGAAAAACCTCATTTCCTTCGGGACCTTCAACATTTAAGGCAGAAATTAGAGTTTATTTTTAGTCGATGTTTGATCCTGATAAAAAAAGTGTAGATATGGTGAATTCTTGATGCCAGGAGAAGAGCATTATTGTGCTTTATATGGTGTGGGACGAAAGGGAAAGTGCGTATCTCTCTACTGTAATCTTGTCGCCGGTTTCTAAGCTCCTTAGTTTTTTACTGCAAAATGAAACATAAATTACACCACTTTTTGCTGCAACAGGATGTTCAGTTTGCAGTACACACACTCATTAATTAGGAATATGTAATTAAGATGTACAGATACGCCAGTGTGCGTTATATGTTGTAAAAATTTTGCATCCGATCTTAAGATTAGTCCTTCCTCCAGACTTTAAAGGCTTAAAATAACAAATTTTCTAACAAATACATAATACCCTCTACCTACACCTTTCACACAGAACCTTTTGTCTCCAAAAAAGCACTCGCAGCGGTTTTTAGAAAACTCTTCGTGAACAGTCGGACAGTCGCAAAGTTGATGAGGCCGACCCTTGTTGAGTTTTTCCAAGACTGCACGAACTCCTTTGTTAATCACCAATAAAAGCAGTTTAACTTTGTATGAAAGAATCTCTTCATCGGAGTATGCATAGGGTGAGAGGTGAGTGGAACAATCGTATTATATCGAATTCTTTCAACTGTGATGCGAAAAAGATACGGAAGAACCTTCACAACGCGGAATGATGATAGGTTAGAATTAGATTGTCAAATAAATCGTATCCTCGAGAAGTTTTATCTAAAAATCTCAAGGTAATAAATTCCACAACTGCTAAACATTGCGTTATAGTAAATATAACTTTGCTAGTAGTCCATGGAACACTTTGCAATGTTTAGATAGAACGTTTGTAAACCGCCTTCCTATAAATTATCCAAAGAAGTTGGCTAGAAAAATGAATTCTTGAACTTTCTTCTCTAATCTTCACGTCCATATTTCATTTTCCTGCATTATTAACCCTTCCGATTTCTACTGGCTCGTGTTTGTCGTAATTTTCAAAGTTTACTTACTTAATAACTTAACACTTGGTGACACAGCTTTGAACATAATTTCATAGAGTCACCAGAGCAAAATGAGCACCGACCTGATTAAACCGGACCTCTGTCAGAGCAGAAGGAAATGAAGTGACTTCATAAAAATTCGCCACTGGCGTAATAACGTTATTACAATAATTACTTGAATTGTAACATTTATAATGAAGACACGCAATATCCTGCGAAAGAATCAATGGGAAGACCATCACACTATCGCTTTTCTTTCAATGATTAAGCAATGGGAAAAGTGATCTGAGCGAGCTACTTCTGTTTACTCTTCATAGAAGAAAGGCAATTGAGCTTTCAAGAACGCGTGGCACGTTTGTGTTTATTAAAGCACATCGACGTTTATGCAACATTATGAATTCTGTTGAAACGAGACGTGTTGAAATGGCGTCGTGTTAACTGTAGAGTGTTTCTGTCTTTTTTCGTCTGTTTAACGCATGTTGTTCATTATCTAGCGGTAATCTTCCGGCCGTTTGAACATTACCATTGTTTTAAACGCCCATTACTGCAAACAGTCCATTGACTCTGTTGTCTTGCAGATTAGTGACAGGTGAAGGTGAGACTTGAGTCATGATCCGAGATTACAAGGGTGCATCGAATGAAAAATTCGAGACGTGGAAATATAATTCCCCATCAATTCTTCTTGCGGTGCTTGGTTAAGTGCGCGCAGTTTATAATCTCTTGTTTTTACTTTTTCTCCTCCATAATTGTTTCCTTTGACTTTTTTCTATATTTCAACCATTTTACCGATCGATCAAATACATAAAAGCCATCCCGGAAACTTTGTTGAAGTTTCTGCATTATTAAATTTGGCGAAAATTGTTACACTTCTCGATCCTGTGGGTTCATATTACAAGGTAAACACGGCTGCATTTTCTGTTTCAGTAAAGTATTAAAAATTTAACTTGAAAGGAAACTTTCCTCATAAAGCGTGAAGTTAATTGCTCATTTTGTTTTCACTCAAAATACGCCGGCATAGAATATCGAAATTACTAATTACATCTCGTTACACTTTTAAATGAATTATTCTCACGATTTTACAACAAACTGGGCCATAAAACTATTCCTACCGTTCTCTTTAAAGGTTCATTGTGGATAACTTTTTATAATTTTCTCATGCATTTGAAAAGAGGAAGCTTCTTGAGTATTTTGCGTCGCTAGAAAGAACTTGCATCTTGCAAAGTAGGAAGTTTCACAGTGTGCGCGATGGCTTTAGTTTGTGGTTGTACCTAAGTTCCGAAATTGAATTTGATAAAATCAGACTTTTTCATGAGGTCATTAAAATTAAACGACGAGTAATAAATCCAAGTGAAAATGCGCCGGCGACACTGTTGAAAGAAAACATTTATTAATTTTTCTCACACCTTTCGTTTTAAGTTTAAATACTTGTGTGCTCAACAAAAATATTTTTGGTGTTTCGATTCTCGTAAATTTTCTGGTTTCTGAAGTTTTATCTATGAACTCCCATAGCAATGAAGTTGTTTCACAAAAGAGGCGACTAACTTCAACGCAAGCCAAAACTAATAAAACGTCTCGTTATTTTGATAGTGTCGTTGCGGTACATCGAAAATACTGTTATTGACAAGCATGTGGGCATAATAAACCAATGGATTTAATTACCTATTTAGTTATCTTGTATCGTAAACGCTTTGGTGCATCGTGTAACTTACAATTACTAGGCACGCTTGCTTCTGCCCCATTTCGTTCATATTCCGCTGGCGTTTTTCCTGCTGGTCTCATTGTTCAATTTAATCGGAAGAAATAAGTGTACAAGAGTGGAATGAATGTAGGTAATTTAATGCGCTATTTCAATTCAAGCAGCACATACGACATTGCGGTCAATAAAAGCCAATAAAGCGGGGTAGCTATAAAATCCCCTCTCAAAAGATTTATCGGTTCAATAGTAGATAGAACAAAAGTTGATCCTACACTTCATGCACATTACAGCGACGAGGCAACTGATAAAAATATCGTTGCATATTACAGGTTTAACACGTGTGTTCCGCAGTTTGATCGATAAACGGCTTAAACTCGCTAAGCTTTGTTTGACTTGCGTTCTGTCGAGAAATCTAATTCACAGTGTAGGCTCGAACATGATTTAAGTGCATTTTAATGAAGAACTTCAGCCTAATGGAGATTCCCGTTTTCCAATTCAATAAAAGAGCACGTTGGGAATTGCCGTGTTTCACTTTAGCACTTTTCTTCGGTCGGTAAATTGCAATAACTCCCGGGCGGCCATCAACCATTTACTTTGACGGTGACCGGCCACTTTCTTTCTCTCATGTCCGGTGAAAAAACGAGAGGATTTTTGATGCTTCACAGAGCATTTTCAGTGAGGATGAAAAGGAAAGTTGAATAAAATTCCATACTGAGCTCTTAATTTTTTAGCAGAAGCAAATTGTAGGTTTCAGACTTTGTTCCGCTAATGGCATGCGGAGAATGGCGGAGTTGTGCAACTTTACTGTTTGCACAAAAAAACAGTCTCGCCGAACTTCCAAACAGTTTACATCTTCATAGCTTTGGCATGTAAAACAGAACGCCTCGGAGGTACGATAAATAACTTTTCGCACATTTAGCAGAGTGTGATTTACGCGGATTTTACCGATTTTAGAGAAAAGAATTGTCAAATCAATCTCGATAGTTCTCCAGGGACACTTTTTGGTGGGTCAATTAAAAATACCGGAATCTGAGAGATTGATGACTGCTGAAAATAAACTCCGCAGTTGGAAGCAAACAATGCCAAAAACTTTCTTATTCGCAGTCAGGGAATCTGTGATAAAATCGATTTTTTTCTCGTTTTCATTTTGCGACGAGCCTGCCCCTCTTAGTTGACGTTTATTGGCCTGTAGTTACCTCCTCCGGGGTGTTGAGAACCGGCCGAAGGCAGAGAGAAAAAAGTCAATTTCATTCAAGATTTTGTTTAAATTATAATCACATTCTTGTCATGCCTCACTATCCACATTGTGCGTCTAAAAAGATATTGCTTTATTGATTTTATGCGTTGGTAGTCCAAAGAAAGTTCACATATCGATTTGACATTCCTGGAGAAATTCGCAGCGTTAATACAATACAAGCAATTACAAATATTGCAGTTTCAGCATTTTCACTTATTTAATTTACTAAATAAATTCGTTTTCGTTCTCATTACTTACTCAGCGTTTCTAATCAAGCAGCATTTCTCTCCTTTATTTTTGCGAACACCAAAGCAATATTTCATGTTTCCATTACACTTTCTTTACAGGATGTGTAGATAAAACGCTCATATATCGATTTAAATTCACCTCATTGTTACGCACCCTTTTAAAGACAATAATTAATCATAATCATCACTATCATAAAAGAAGGGTACTTTCATCTAGCATCTTTACAATTCATAATTTACAATAAACCTAAATTTGCGAAGGGCGGTTCAGTCGGCTAATTCGCATTAATTATAAACTCATCCTAAAAACTTCGTTAATTTTTTCTCACGCCGAAAAAGTTTTAGCTGAATTAAATGGGGTGGTTCCATCCCGCAATTACGTGTAATTTTTTTGTTGGCGCTATCGCTGTAAATGGCTGCAAATGGCCGGAACGACCAACTAAACTCTATCAATAGTATCAGTATTTGTCGCTTCAAACTAAAAACAAAGTGCACAATAATGTAAAACAATCAATCAATCGAATAAACACGGTGTCAAATAGATTGGAAGCTGTGAGCACAGGATCGGACCTCTACATTTTGAATAACGCTCACGAACTGGGTTGAAAAATCTCATTAGCCAGCGGGATTATTGAATGTAACGAACGGAAACAAAGAAGAATATTGAATTAAAAACATGAGAGTTAAGAGAAATGCGATCCGGGAGAGAGAACAGTTGGGATTCCACCACATCGAATTGATTAGTGACTACCTGATCAACTTGTCACTTATAAATCACAATAAAGAACTGTTATTATTGTCCTCACAATGTTACAATCGAACAGGAGAATACACAGAGGCGGAAAAGAATTCGAGTTAATCTAAATATGAAGAGTAGCACTTGACATTTGAAAGAAAGGGGGTGCAAATGTAATAAACTCTCCGGAAGAAATTTTATTCACCGGTGGGTGAATGACGATACGCTGCTTACTTCTCACTGTCAACCATGCGTAAAATTTAAATGCTTCTGCATGTTTATACAGTTCCAGTATGCACGTGTATAAAATGTATTAATTTAACTCTTTCAGAGGACATAAATTACAAAACCGCGAGCGTGATTCATAGCACTTTCGTTTTTATACGGAAATCCCACATGCCTTTTAAATTTTTATACGCGTGGATATTAAATAATTAGAACGGCTTAAATTAAATCCACAATATTTTACGTAAGGGATCAAAATAATCAGTATTACGGATAAGATATGCTATTAAAATTATTTGAATGGCTAAACTTTCCGGACATAATTGTGTTTCTCTGAAGGGATTATCCGTGGCACGAAAATTTAATATTGTATTTTTAACTTTTTACGGTTATGAACGTACGGGTTTTAGCCGCTGCTTATTTTCGTTAATTTTGTGTACAAAAATATTTTTCATGTATTAAAAGTTAATGAAGAATTTGTTGGGAAGTGATATTGCTTTCTAAGGAATTTGTGGATAAAACAGGGACTAAAATTGCAGGTTCGAATAACGTATAAACTGAAACGCTGCACCGAAATTCGTTCGAACCATTCGTGGTGATTATTCAGTGAAATGCCACAGATCTGAAATACATTGTAATAAAGCAAAAGCCGCACTGTTCCATTATAGATAGCTGGGATACGCATGAATATGAGGAAAGCGGCGATAATTTATGTGGAGGTCCGGAATATACCAACAATAAAATTATTTAGGTACCTACATATTTTAACAAATTTTAAATTGTCATTGCAGGAATTGAATGATCCTCGAATTATTTCAATTTATTTAATTTATTTCTGAACTTCTGGCAGCTACTTCTATTTTTACATTATTTTTTTGTATTCATGTCCACTCATTACTAATAGAAAATCAATTACCTCCTTCAAGGGCTCAAGTTTAATCTAAGTTTGAGGGAAACTAATAGTAGTTTGGGTAAGTGGAGAAATCGGTCTTTATACCTACTAGTGCACATGAAAGGATCACAAGTTTTGAAAAGGTACTTACACACTTCAGACGCGAATATCTATTCCTATGAGTGAGTGTATTTTTTGGTCTGTTGAATTGTAAAGTACACTTTTCTGTTGCATGGCAATGGAAACCCCACTTTTGCGCTTTCAGTGCGGTAAAACTGCAGAAGTGCGGCAAAAAATCAGATTACAGTGGCCGCTTGGGGGCATTTACAAGGAAAGCAAACAAAGCTCTTTCTTCTTGACGTTCTCCTGCCATCTTATCTTAGCTTGATATTTAGTTCAAATTGTTTGATTTGGATCACAAAGCAACTGAATATCATCTCTTTCAAAATTTGGCTTTGTGCCTGTTTTGGAGCTAGAAATGTTTTTTTTCATTCGTTTTCTTTTATTCTTTTTCTAACTTTTGTGTTTTGATTTATAATTGCATACTTATCAGCTTAGAAAACTTTCAGTTTCTTTTTACAAAGTGGGTTCAAGAGCAACTGTAAGTTTATTTTACATTCCAATTTTAATCTAAAACTCTCTGTCTGTAATTGCCTTTAACAGCCGTTTGTTTTCCTTGTGTTCGAATAACAGCTGAGTGGTCAGGATTTGGAGACCAAATAAATGGCGATTGAACCAAATTAACCGATTTATCGTGACGTGTTTGGGGCTGCTGATGTATAACGGCATTTTTCACTATTCTCGAAAGAACGTATTCAAATCAATAAATATGCAAAATTTGAACATTAAAACAAACTTCTTATTTATTCAAAAACTGGTGAATAAATCACTGGTATTGTGTCTGAGAAAGAAACTGAAAGCTGCTTTCCTCGTCACCAGTTTCTGATGTTTTGCACTCAGGAGCAGAAGAAAGTGTTGAACTGGATAAACAATACTTTCCAACAGCAGTGTTGGATTTCATGACGCTTTACAGTTTGAAGGCGGTTCTATAAATTAAACAAAGATTTCCATGTTTATTATAATTTGTAAATCTGGAAATAATTTGTCAACCTTGGCCGTATATTTGTGTTTTTCTGCGACATTTATTGACCTCTCCAGACATTTGACGCTGATTGGAAACGGGATGAAATACACAAAACGACAAAAATTTCGACAGATTCTATGTTTCCGTTATTAATGTGGGGGTTCTGTCTAACTCGACCATTTTTTATGGATTTTCTCCGCCTTCGATTTACTCGTATTCGATGATGTGTAATCTCGATATTGACAGAGACAGATAAATATCAAATTGGAACTTAAATAAGTTCCGGTTCGGACGGTAGCTAACTTAATTAAAGAGGGTTCAACACAAATCACTATGAGGAGAGCATGAGACCACTACTGCAATTTGCATTGTATTCACTTTTACATTCACCATATCCCAAATCCATAAAATTCATTTTATAGCATAATTATGGACCTAACTTCAGCGAAAAGGAAACGTTAAAACGTGACTTGGAGATCCTTCCTGCAATAATTGGCCAATTCCTGTTTATCTAAACTTTTGAATAAAATATGGGATTCGGGCGATACGCAGCGTCACGAATGCGTCCTTTTAGTTTTGAAACGTTCGTGTTTATAGATCAAGAGGTGATAGTGCGCTTTTCGCCTCTAAATCAGACCGAAATGTCATTACGGAATCAGAGCGCAAACATTACTCATCAGATCGTAATTTATTATCACGCTTGTCTCGTCAAAACCACGAGATAATCCGGGATATGTCATTCGTTTCGTTTTTTAAATGGTTGTTCTTTTTGGCAATTTTACGGTTTTCTTTGATTGATTGCCAGTAATGCCTCCGGCTTTGCTTGTTGACGGATGGGGAAAATGAACACGTGTCAATGCGCGCAGGAAATTTATTTAATCACAAGAAAAATAATTTATTATTGCAAGACATTTTTGTCCGAAAAGTAAAACTTAATTTAATTTGATCTGGCTACTATCAAGTTTTATTGATGTCAGTCACGTGAATTACAATAAGCTTTCAAGAAATAATTGGATTGGAAAGAGTCAGGACCAGTGGCGTAGGGTTGAATTTTAGGGTCTCTACAAGTCGCTTTGAGTTTGGTTCAAGCTCATTCCTGAAATCTCTTTAGGTAATTTAATATGTCAACTGTGGGGGAATGTTTACGATATACAAGATAATCCGAGCTGGAGACATGAAAATTAATGTTATAGGAGATCATAACAGTTATTCTTCGACTTGTTTACAGGATTATCGAAGTCTCCTGAAATGTGATCGAAGGAAAAAGTCATGACACGTTTTCAAGGTTTTTAGACACTCTTTCACTCTTTGGGTTTTTGCAACAATCAATAAATGTCTCCAAATTTCTTTTTTTTTCAGTGTCACGTTTTGGATTTTTTTGCCGGTTTGCAATAGGCCTGAGATTAACGGAACATGTGTTGGTTATAATAAAGTTCTTGTGCAATCCCGATGTGTATTGCAACTCAGCAGACGCAAATCAATTCGCTTTTTGCAGTTTTTTGTTGGTATTGAACTCCAGTTTCTTTCAATATGTAAATATAGAAAATTAGAATTTACAGTCTAGTAATTCTGTTGTTTTTGCTCTCCATTTCATTGGCTGTAAAGTAGGGAGAGTGTTAATTAAATATCTTTCAGATTACTTTTCGTTTTCTCTATCGTCAAGTTTGCCATCTGTTCGGATGCAATTCAATACAAGATATTTAATATCTTTTAAATTCCATAACTCAAATAGTTTTAGTTCTAGGACAATGAAATTTCGATGCTGGACTACTTTTAATATGTTTATTAACTGCACTAAATTACACAAAATTTGAGTTCAAGAAAGAAACTAATAATAAAATGAATGGATTCAAAACTTTCAACGAAACTTTCTATTTCAGCAAAGTCACTAAATTAATACTCTTCCTTGCAAATACTGCGGGAAAATTTAATTAAAATTATAAATTAACAAATGTGAAATTAAAATTCTGTTCCAATCTGACCAGGCAAAAAATCGGGATGAATATCTTTATATTTATTTTGGTCATTTTACTAGTCCGCTGCAGCAGTAAAACTTTTGCCATGAAATTCTCTCAACCTGTCAAAATATTGGCATAAATCCAATAGAAATTTGATTGCTAAAATATTCCCACATTTGTCAAAACAGAAAAGCGTGAAATAAATTTTTTGCTGAATTTGAACAGGCTCTTCAGTGGTATTAAAATATAAAGAACTGTTTATAGTGAAAATAGAAATAAATGATCGAGAGGAATAAAAATATAAAAATTGCTTCGTTGCAAAATCGCGTGGATCATTTTTTCGGGATAAAAATGTGAACCTTGGGAAGTTTAGCTAATGGATTTTATTCTGTCCTACGCAATGTATCATTTTCTGGAAACCCTTCTTGACACGATTTAGCTTCAGTTCAGAAAACCGAATTGAAATTTAGCGCTTATGTTAAAGTAGACGCATAACTTTAATGCATAAATTTATTCTACAGTTTACGAAAATTTATGTGGAGACTTCATCAATGCTGCGTCCATTAAACTTTTCGTAATTCTAGCAGGAAAAACTTGCTGCAACCCGCCGCATTCAGATGAATACATTGTGTCTTTTTTAATTTGTCGTTTTCCTCTCAGCTTCGTTCGCAAGTCATCAAGTGTTGTTTATTTCATTTTTCCCGGATTTTATTTACATCTACCCCAGATGATTAATCTTCTCCGTGGGTGGCTATCGCAGTAATCAATCTGAGATTACACCGCACTTCGTAATAATAACTCCGCAAGTTCCAAGAGTTAAGGGTTAAAAACGACGTCTTTGGTGTGAGCTAATTGAAAAATACGAGTTTTGTTTTGATTAAAACCTTACAAAGACAATTATCACATGTAACTCGGAGACCGGTTCGCCAATTTGGTTAATAACACGATGCTCCAACTGTTAACTCGTGTAGTGGAGCTGTTAATTATTTTTTATTTAGGCCATTTATTGGCCTTGGAATTACGGCTGATGGGTCTGATGCGTGGAACTGCATCTTATCTTAGTTTTATCACAGTTTTCAAGTGTCGATTCCTATTTGATTGTGATAAATTTTAATTGGGCGTTAACACTTCGGTTTAATTAACGGAGTCGTTGATAGTTTTAATCGACGCCGTTATTGCTTTAATTACGTGTCACTTTCACAGTAATTTAAAAATGGAGTAATTTTACGGTGAGTTACGTCGACGGCCCGGAAATTTTCTGCCAGTTAAAGTCGTATTTATTATTTTGTCAAATACTTCCTAGAGACACGTTTTTATTTGTAATTTGCCACGAAATTGCATTTTTGCGTGAAAGTCGGCATTGTGAGACCAAACTTCCATGCTCTAATTCTTTTTGTTGCACTTCTGTCTGCAATTAATCTCTGAAATTTACATAAACACCTGCTGACTTACGGATCTAGATTTAAGCCTTCCGGCGGATTATGACATCTGTCTGAAACGCGAAGTTTTTTAGTTCCGATACATAAGTTGTACGATCATATTTCTTTCTCAGAAAAAGATGTTACCATTGAAGTCGTAACTCGTATGACGGATGGTCAGATATCACACGTAATATTACTTTAAAAGACGATACAAGTTTTGATATCAGTCATAAGACGTGTATTGTGAAATGGATTTAGAGCGAAAAATATGGACAAGTCGTTTGAGCTTTTATGGAATGTGGTGCAAACCATTGTTCTAGTAGGTTATAACACCTTATTTCATAACGGAGAGTTTTATGAGCGATTTTATATGGCTGTGTTTTTAGTCAAATTATCGATGACGTAGGTATTAATTATAGTTTTACGAACATCGAAGAGACAAATGGGGTAATGCAACTGTCACGTCATATCGTT
This sequence comes from Gnatocerus cornutus, assembly GCA_029298725.1. NCBI lineage: Eukaryota > Metazoa > Arthropoda > Insecta > Coleoptera > Tenebrionidae > Gnatocerus > Gnatocerus cornutus. Next base: position 13,499,693 of record CM055513.1, read on the forward strand.
TTTACGTGTTCCTGTGGGATTATTTAATTTGTTTCTGTTTCAATTGGTATTTCATTTTGTTTAGTTTTGTCATTAATTGCTGCAAATTAGTGGCCGTGTAGTTTGGTAAAATAAAAACGTAAAATATGTAGCATTGTTTAGTTGGAAACGTTTTCATATATTCAAATATATTTCGGTGAATATCTAGCTTATTTGTGGAGCAAATTGAGTTATTAATGCTCATTTTATGCAAAATTTCACGCAGAATCCAAAACTATTCGACTTTTTTCCGTACGTCAACAAATGAAGTGACTGAAGTTTCGGATATTGAATTTTTATTTAGAAATTTTTTTGCTCGATATCTCCGAAAGTACGATAGAAAGATGCGGTTTTGCTATTGTTTTTCTCGTATTTTATTTACTGAGAATTTGCTCCCACATTTTACACAATTTAAAAATTTAATTTTTTCAAAAAAGCATTTTTCGACTAAACCTGTAAATCTAAGTTTGGACGATATTTCGCTTATTTTTGAAGCTAACTTTATACTCATTTTAAGCAGAATTTCACGCAGATTCCAAATATGTGCTCAAAATCTTCCTACGATGACAAATAACTGAGTTATGGCCTATTAAGTTTTCAGATAGTTGGTTTTTATCTTCGAAATTTTCAATGTTTGTTATTTCCGAAACTACGACAGATAGCAAGATGCGGTTAATTTTTTCAGAAATTAATAACCTAAAATCTAATCTAAGAACTAAAGTAATATCATTTGGAGTTCTTCAGAAGTAAATTTTAGCATATTTAATATTTTTGTCTCGTCAAAAACAATTTAAAAATGCCAAGTCTCTGAAAATTATTTAGTTTATCGTGAGAATTCAAGAATCCTCTTAGGAATTTTGCATATAATTTTGCAACTATGAAGCTTGTTCCAGTAGAGTAGTTCGAAGAAATTTAATTACGCAGTAAAGTAACAAAGTTATTCCTAACGTTATCAAAATCCTTCAAACTGTTAAATCTTAAGCGTTATATTTATATCTATCGTTTTCTAATCCTGTAATGAAAATGAAAATTTATTTTGCAACAATTTGAATAATTCAGCGGTCTCGAGAAACTTACTCAATTTGTCGGAAATATCTTAAATAATAAATATACTTAACATGAAATCGAACCACTTTCATTTTACCACATCTTTCAATTAGTTTTACTCTGTTGCAGGTGAGACCTAGACGCTGTAAATAGTGAGTATTCCGTCGTCAAAGAAGCAACGTTGTGGTGGCTCACCACAAAGCCATACAACATTCCCTCACCAATTACATTTTACGACTCAATAATTACCCCAACAAAATATTACAACTTTAGGTTTATTGTGCAAAACCTGCTCACACAATGTAGGAACTTTCAAACTTCAGAACTGCATTCCCAACTTTACTGTTGTGTTTTTCAGAAATACTCGTAGTCTGTTCCAACAAACGTAAAAATCAGTGCAAGTCCAGTTCAAGTAAATTAAATTTTTATGCGCTGCAAAAAACGAGTCTGCTGTAGGCGTGTTGGTAATTCAGGAGTCAATGTCCGGTCCAAATAAGGTTCCATGGAATTGTATGCTGAAAGAACGCACCCTTTCGTCACTCAACAATTTCCAACGAGAAAGTCGCGAGTTTAAAGACGTTAGGACACTCTGAGCTTTTCCGCGGGATGAATTTGCAGGGTTTGTGGTTCGAACTTCTTGAATAATGCCATAATTATCAAAAGAACAATTTTGCGTTAAATTAGAATAAGTCATTTCTAATTTGGCACCGCCTTGTTAATCTTATCAAGTCCATCGCCTTTTTGTAGTCTCTTTTGACTCACTGCTTACTTTGAAACACAACCGCAGAGATAACTGGAACAAACAACACTTCCTGCGGTATCCAAGATCATTTTTCAGCTTATAAGTAGCTGTGTTTTGTTGCGGACGTCGTTTTGGCGTACAAATACATCCGGACTTTGGAAGCTTTACGTTATCAAGCACTTACCATCTTGAATTCACCTGCTGCATCTGTATGGACATAAATTAAAAAAGTTAAACATGTGGATGTTTGACATAAAAACGCGAGCAGGAAACACCCAAATTATAATTTTAGTACTGTCGGAAACATAAGTTGGAGTCTTTATCATTATCATGAGATGATATTTGAAAGAATCTCAAGCCAAGCAAGCATGAGATAAATTATATTCATGACAGTAATCGAATAAAATTATGTAAATTAAAGAATTTTATGTTAACTATATAGTTGTTTTAATTCAAATTTTGTGTGGTCTGGAGATCATGTTGTGTAATATAAAAACAAAATGCACAGACTTATATACTCATGATATAAATAGTGTAATCGAAACTGGGGAGGTCTGGTACGGAAAATTTCGTTCCAATTTTTGTGGATTGATTTATAGAGGCGGAAGTAAACAGAATGCTAGTAAAATAGTAACGATAGTGATGTTATAGTTCAATCGCATTAATGAATGAGTCGATAGCTATTATTGGGCTTATGACCGATATTTTTAATTTTACAGCCATTCAAAGTGTACAATAGAAATGTGTTAGCGGTATTATCTTTTTCTCTGTTTGGAAATCAATATAAACGTATGAAATCTGTTGAAATAAACAACAAAACAAGTTTATTGTATGGGAAAATGTTGAATAATAACTGGAACAATCAAATAAAGTACTTTTTTTTAAATATTATTTTTATTGCGGTCGGGCTGTTATCGTTAAACTCGTTTTAAACTTTTAATATTTGCATTTTTGTGTGTGGAATATAAATTTACTTGTAATAAAAACGGCCATGTAAGATGGAACAATTAAAATGCTTTATCCATGGTTGTAATTTTAAGTAATTATCCAATTAAATTACATTATATCTTATCATCGAATAAAACTGCGACAAAATGGGCTCTGAAGTAAAATATGTTGGTAGTCTTGTCTGTCTTGTTGACAGTTTGAGGTTAAACATTAATTCTTAGGCAACTGTGTCATTGTTGACATTTCATTAGTTGTGCAGTGTCAAAATGGATAATTAACAGTGCTGCCAACAAAAATGCACGTTTTATGTCAATAAGTTAAGTCTAAATTAAATGACTCAAAAAAATAAGAAATCATGATCTGTGAACGTAAAAATGCGACTATCACTGACAATTGCGTTATTAAATGTGAATAATAATGAAGGTCCCCCTGTGACAATTTGCGTTTCATTATTAAATGACAGAAACGAATGGAGCGCACTGCAGTTTTGAACCGTCCATCGCTCGGTTAATGACAGGCGTTTTTACCATTTGCACGAGCATTAAAGCATAATCGAGTCATTCTTTCGCCCTCCCCGTTTCACTTCTTCACTTTCAGTGATTGCTAATTCGCATCTTCCTTTGAAAGACTTATAGCATCTTTTTAATTGATCCACACTATGCACTTCCCCTTTAAAACCGCCATCAATTTCATCGTGGTCCTATTAAAATCCCATTTAATTACGAGACGCACAATGAGGCCGCAGTTCCGAAAAAACACTTTCATTATTAGTACAATGAAGCCCGCTGAGTGCTACGTCCAATCTTAAGAATAAAAATGTCGGTTCTGCATAGAGATTTCATTAAAAGTCTCAGAGATAAGTCAGCAGAGCAATCGAGCGTTGGTAAATAACAAGCGGGACGAAATTGCTCTCGGGGAAAAATTTCATACGGTTCTCTTCGGGAGACTGCTCCGGAACTCCGGTGTCGCAATTCGTAAATGGTGCTTCACTGTGGAAGGTGATACTGATTTTCTACACCGGAAATCGTTTCCGCAGAGGTTGTGGCTTGCTAAGGGTGTAATGACCGAAATCTGGAAAAAAATCAAAGTCGTATACAATCATGATTGACGGTATTATTATGCAGATTGTTGAAATTTCTATCCGGCCTCATTAATGAAAATTTTGGCTACCATCGTAAATAAATCCAGAACAAACTGTAAGTTTTAATTTCGCAATTTTTGGCTTCAATCCAAGCGGAACACGCTGCCAGCTACTTTTATTCGATTCACTATAACATTAGAGGCAGTTTATGTTTCATATACAAAATAAATCCATTTTCCTGGAGCAGGTTTCCTAGACATAAAGCTATAACTTTAAAGGAATTGCTCAACATGTATTTTACATAAATCGGATACTGTAAGTTGTGTTCAAATTTCACTTTTCTTGTATATCTGACGTGTGATCTGTTACCACATAATTAAGAGCGAGCAACCACAATAATTATGACGTGATTATAGGATTTCTCGATATTAATTTATGTTATGTGACAGGAAACTTCAATTCAAGCACCGGTGAGCAAATTTACACGTTTTAATTAGATTCTTTTCGCGTAACTTTAATTTGAGCACCTATTTATATCATAACGTCGACTTAATTATAACAAAGATTCTACAAAAAAGCCCGCAGCTAATATTGTAACATGTAAATTTTTAACCTGTCTGCGATAGTAAATAATCGTTATGTTAATTACAAAATCCCATAAGTTAATTATAAATGTGTTCTGCCTGAATGTGCAAATCCCTGCCTATTAAATAAATCCAATATGAAGGCATTTATCTTTTTTTTTTTCGAAATAAAAACCTGAAATTTTACAAATCGGTTTAATATATTCGAGTTATAAACGCGACAGGAATATTTCAATTGCTGGTATATACTGTTAACAGAAATAAAAATTACAAAATATCGACGAGTGCTTCCGTGTTCAACGTAGCACAGCTGCTATCGCTCCATAAATTTTGAAACTGCCGAGTATATTGTAGGTACTCGTATTTTATATTTTAAATTTCATACATAGATTACAAGTTTTTGTGTAGCAGAATTTTGCGATTAGATGTGTAGTAGAAAAGTCTAACTGAAAATGGGTGCACTTTTCTATTTTTTTAAACAATTTTGTTATTCGAAATATTTACATTTGTTGTTTTATATGTATCTGTATCTTCAAGGACATTTTTATCTCTCAATAAATTAAGCGCATTTGCTTTATTTTTGTTTGGTCTTGAATTAAAATTTGATTTTTTTTTTCTATTTTAGACCTAACTTTTTGCATTTTGTTTGTAGAATTTTAACAATAATTAACTGATAAAAAAAGACAGATCAAAAAAATGGGTGTAGCACACATCAAAGGGTAGGTAGGTACCATATTTTGTTTGGCTTCGCAGTATTCACATTGAAACCACTTTATTTTGGATTTTATCCAGACTTATAATAAAAATATTAATCATCAAAATGTGAGAAGATGAGAAAGCTGAGCATTACAGAATCCTTAATGTTTTCTAATCGTGGGCGATACATTAATTGCGTATATTTTTTAGTTTTCCAAATTTCTCTGCGCAAAACTGTTAAATTGTCATTTTTTTAAGTAAAAGTGTGAAGTGAACACGACTAATACTTGCTCACTAATTTTCTTCAACCGTTTTTTTAATTGTTTAATTAGTTATTTAGAAATGCATCTGTAGAGCTTTCATATAAGGTTTTAAAATCTCTTAATTTATTTAGCATAATTTTATAAATTTGTGTCGGATGAAGATGCATCATGTAAATTTCTACACCAAGAAAGGCTGTGAAAGTGGCTTTTTTAAAATTAATGATTTGTATAAATAACTAAAATTAGAAATTTTCGTAATAAAAAGATTTGCTTACTTAAATCAGGAAACGTTGCAAACTCAAAAAAGAACAAAAGGATCTGTATTTATTAATTTCAGGCGATGTAGGAGCGCAACTTATTTCCTTTCAACAAGATACTTTGTGGGATTTCTTTTTATTTATTTTCAGTAGCTTAATAATTTTATGGCATTATTAGTGTTGTTATTATGCAAATTATATTACATTATTATATCGGAATGAAGCAATTTCTGTATTTCCAATATCCTCTATTTAATTATTGGGTGAATAAACAGATATTGCTATGTAATGTAACTATCCAGGTTATAGTCTGTTTGAAAGTTTTCAACGCTTGTGAATCCCATGACACTGAAAAATAGTCTGCAAAACTGCTAAATGCAACATTAGTTTCACAACTTCTCATTTCCGTAATAACTAGATAAACGACCTGTCAATGTTCCATAATAAACTACGCAAATTCCGCTCATTACCCAGGTAATGACGTTCCACACTGCAATTCTTTTACTCCGGCCCACATACGTTCTTATCACAAACCAGCTCTAGAGAGGTTTCTATAAATGTTGCTAACATTTCAGTTATTTTAATTTCCCCGATAACATTGAAACATCCCACAAAGTGCATTGTTGCAATTAAGAGTTTCTATAAACACCTCATTCTCGAAAAGTGTTCCACATTCTCTGGGGTAAATCTACTATCGATGTAATTTCCGATACGAGATTCTGAATTGAAGTCCACATAAACAGAACGTGTGGAATTGGGTCAAACTAAAAGTGGATGACGGCCATATGGGAGATAATGATGCTGAAGGAACAGTAGATGCACCAACAGAGCTCGATGTGTTCATTAATGCTCTAATCCTATACCACTTTGATTAGATTTTGTGGGGATATAAACTAACGTAACTTGGTTAACCAAGTTCTCTTCTGGATTTGGAATATTCCATTAGACGCTGATGGGATTTGTGAAAAAGACACTCCTAGAGCCATATTTTTGAATTCTAAATGGTAAAATTCATGTTCCATGCACGATTATCTTACACCCACGCTTTCTACATATTTATAGCAGTTTACTCAATCATTTACGTGGATGTTCGTATACACTTCAACGAAATTACTTAGGGTGCTGCCATGAAAAATGGAAATAAGAAGTATATATTAAGTTTTTAGATCCTCCCTTCTCAGACTTCTTAATGTATTCATTTCGATACTGTTATCTCCTTCCAATCGTTACTTTCCTGACATTGAGAGCTCTGTTTTAATTATTTCGAATTCCGTCACAGAATCTCATTTCGTACAAAAACCTTGTTAATTTTCTGTCTGATCAGCAGGTGGTTTCTTATTAAATGTCACTTCCTCGTTCACGAGCGCTAAACTAAATAACATTGCCAGAACAATAATGCAAAGCTTCTATTATTTTATTTATTTTGCCAATTACGCGGTAATATTAAACAAAATTGGTCGACAAATATTTAATAACATGTCCACATTGTTTGCCTAAACATATTCTCTTTCAATGAAAAGCGCTGTTTATAAATATTCAGTAAGTATTTATTTTATTTTATGTGTTGTGTTATTCTAGTTCGGGTTTTAAAAGAATATGTATTAACATGTCTATTTTAGTAATGAATAAAGGAGGCGACATGTGTCAATATCTTGTTACTTTGCGGGGGCTGTATAATGTTTTCTTGTGGGTGTTCTGTAGAGTTTAACAATGCTATTTGCACTCTCTAAAAATATTGGAATATTTATAGACCGTGTACATGTATGACAATGTTTGTGCGTCATATTAGAAATATTTTTTTATTATATTATAATCCTTTTTCATCAAAATTTGCATATTCAGATGTTAAAATTCTTGTGATTTTTGGATCTTTAAAATGCTTCCGGCTCTTTGGATTCTACGATTTTTAGTTTTTGTATTCTAAAATCCTTGGATTCTTTCTCCTATTCTTCAAATTCTTTGAATTTCCAGAAAATTTACAGTTTTTTAAACATTTAAGCATTTTAGGGCACGAAAAAAAATTTTGGCCGGACCCAAACTTTGGAGACAAACTAAATCATCTAAACATGTCGTAGCCAAGAAAAATGGAAATTGCAAAGGAGTGTGCTGAAACTAGCAAAAACTCTTGACCACTCCATTCTAAGAGCCCCAATGACTTTGAGGCCTGTCACGATTAAAGCAACAAGAAGATCCTATAGAAACTAAAGACATAAAACTTTTTATGTGTAATTAAACATGTATTAGCACTACTAGCAGTGCTTCGGCTTTTACAATAAATTGCCTTTGAGATTCACCAGCTTGCACCGTTTCCAATCAGAATGAGTAAGATAATTTTACAGTTCCACTGTACCAGTAAGGTGAACGATTGACTTCACAATGCATTTTTGCAATCGTTGCTCGCATATTCCAACTCAATGATCCGTCAAAGTTTACGCATTCTCGTTAAAGACAGCGCCCTTTTCTCGTCCTCTGAAAAGTCAATAACCTGAAATGAAATTAAGAAACCAATACAATGCAAGTCTTTTCTCCACATACAATGCTTCATATATGGCACAAATTTACTGTAATTAATTCGGGTGTTTGATCTTTCTTTTAATAACCGGAAGAAATTGCTTCCGGGCAAGTTTTAATCACATAGAGGCAATTATCCCTTTTACGGTCTTCTTTAAGTTGCACATACTAGTCGTATTATCAAGAAACAGCGGATATAGCAATAAAATACGTGCAACTTATTGATTTCGTGCCAAAGCTTCTCAGTACAGAGCGATTCCCACGTTACATCGTGCAATCATTCCTGCTGCTGAGAAAGTTAAAATTAATTTCGCGTGCTCGCTCTGTATTACATAAAAAGTTTAAACAAATTGCTTCGACATTTCTGGTTCCGTTGAAGCTTCCCATCGTTTATTTAATGAGACTTTTCATAAAAGCTTATAGCGTCATTTGTTGTTAATTTGTCTATTTCTGTTTACTTTCACGTTGGTAGTCTTGCAAAACTTCCATCAATTTGTCACGTTGCCAACATTAAAACGTCGCATTTCCTCGCCTCAAACCACAAACTGTTTAGTTACTTTTAACCTTCCATCGCAAGTGCAGTCTCATTCATTTTACAGTTGCTCTTTATAGAAATCACAATTTAAGTTAACTGACGGCTCAACAAATTTACGGTTATAATAAGCCTCTCGCTAAAATCTGATTTTTCTATGGATTATGATTACGAGATAAAAACTTGAGGCGTAAAAAGTGGAATGAAAAGACGAGATGATTTAGCAGTTTTACCGGTGGCGCTGAAAAGGATATCTCGGCTTGAGGAAGTATACATATATGGCACTTTGGCGAGGAAAATGTCGTAACTTAATATCGTGCGTTATTTATTTTGTTCTTTTGTAAAGTGAAACCGATCCTGCTACTTTCAGGAGAAATATTACCACTCATCCCAAACGAGGATTTACCTGAAAGCGAGCCACAGTATGAAATTTTGCGGTTCAAGATTTAAAAAGGGCCCCAATGGAGGGAGCTTGCAACATTTTAAAAAGTCGAGCAAAGGGAAGTTGAACAAACGAAAAATCCGAAGAAACTGAAATTGGCACAAAAACGCTAAAATAGATTGATCGGCTGCAAAAAGAGAGCAACGACTGGCAGCGAACTAAACGAAGTGGAAGAGATGCAAAAAACGATATGAGGGAAAATAAATGAACGCAAAAGTTCCGCCGGACTATAAAGTTAGAAATTTAACTTCACTAATAAAAGGAACAGCGATCCTAAGACTAAAAAGGAAAATGTAAAAAGATCGGAAAATCGCGAGTTCGTTTAACGACTTCAGCTAATAAACAGGACATTTCTAAAACCAATTTTTTCATTTTCTGTTCTGTTTACTTCTTTGGGTTGCGCGGAGGGCCAATTACTGTAATGAAAAACGTAAATTATTTTTTTGCTTATTTGAAAACAGAAAGATACTAGAATTTCAAAATTAGAGAATTTTTGGATTCTAATTTTTTCATACTCCAATTTTTTTCAAATACGTTTGCATTATCGTTTAAAAATGTTTTGCCTAGGCGAGAAACCAGTGTAAAATTGTTTACTTAAGACCCGTGCGCCCCGGAAAAAGCTTTTTCATCAACTTGCTTTCAGTGATCTTAATATTATTAGAAGGTTCAATACTCTTATGCTTTAAATTCCGGTCGACTCAAGTGCAGTTTTGTATAAAAGGAAGCTGCTCTTATTTTTTAATGAAAATTGATAAGAACCGTCTACAGGGGGATGTCAATCACGTCTAAAGAGATTGCATCGAGCCTGATGAAGGAGATCGTCAAAAGATTTTAACGTTTTTACAAAATTTCGAGAGCTCCAATTTGTAATATTGTAATGCAAGCGCCGCCGCCGCCGTGTTGAAAAAATATCCATCCTATGTTTGGGGTTGTTGTGCATCATCACCTGATTGCATTTGAGATATGTTCTTTGTGGGCGTCCTTTGAAGTTTCTCCCCCACAACTTTTTTTATCGGTGCCTACTTATTCTCCTTTCTTTTGATCAGTATTTTCAAAGACAATCTTAAATATCCTGACCTCTTGGATATATTTTACGGCAGTAAAAGTGAAGTGTTATTCTCGAAAATGTGGCGGATATTGCCCCAAAATTTCCAGATCGCAAAGGGAAACCTTTTAACGGTATTGTGTTGATGCGAGTTAAAGCCGTCGTAGGCACGTTGCTACAATATTAAAAAAAAACATTCGATTTTGTTCGATCGTGCGAGTTTGATATTTTATTGTTTTGTCGGTGATTTTGGTGACGACGTGAAGTTAATTTCGCCACGTTCAGGTATGCAAACATTTTTATGGAAATTACTTTGGAAGTTGGGCCTTTTTTATGGTTCACTTGAAATTGTTTAGTTACAAGAAACTCAGAAAAACTCGCGTTAACCCACTTCCATGACACGCGGCTGCTCTCATTTGCAACATAATCTCTTTTGATGTGACATACCCATCCTCTTCAGCTTTTATGTTCATGAATCTTCATCCGGCTTACACAGAGAATGAAATACAAGTGTACTATTCTTGTATTATTTATTATTAACATGCGTGTTGTTTCTATAGGCTTTAAATAAACATTGTTATCTCTTACTCTTCAGACCTCGCTTCACACAACTGCGAGCTCTTAATTTATCCAAATTAAATTAAGATTTGAATGATGTAAGTGGTGTACGAGCGTAATTTAGAGAGCGTCATCTAAGATGACGAGCTTCGTTGTCGTCATATGTCCTTGACTGAAATTGCAAGGAAAACACTTCCATCTTGTTCTTGTCGTGGTAAAGCCCAAATTGACAGATTTCACTTGATGCAGTTTCTCGGGTGAATGCACGCAAATTTGGGGAGGCATTTTGTTTGGTGGAAATGAGTTAACTGTGTCATTATTTTTTAACAATGGATGGATAGAACTTTCTTCAATGGCTATTGTTTGAGGTCTAAATAATGATTTGCATGGCTTAACTGAGGTATAATTATGCATTTGGTAGACATGGCGAACTTTCTTTCCGTACTATCCTTTTTTGTTAGTATAACAAAAGGATTAGCATTGGGCACTAATCAAGCAGCGTGTGCTTCCACGGATTTGCATAATAGATTTTATGGACTTTGATCCATTTTAACTTTCGACATGTGAATCATTGTTGAGGTTGTTCCGCGAAATTCCACCAACTGGAACATATCAATTTGCGGAAGAATGGACTATCAAATGCGTCGATGAGTCACGCCAGTCATCTTCACCTTGGAAGAAGTCTTGTTAAATTGTCAGGAAGTTTTGAATGAAAAAACGATCGTATTTAGCTTGTCTTCTCAATTTGTCGCGATTCCGAAACGCATTTAATTACAAAATTAGCCGGAATCTGTTGCCAGTACCCGTTTTTTATCAAAGCTAATGAGCTCCATTTGCCACCGAACGAAATCTAAAATCCTGATTTTTCAATCGACCCCAAAAGCCGCTCTGGATTTATAAAGCCATTTCATCGAAACTAACAAGAATACAGGGATTGGAAGCTGGAATGGAATCGGCTGAAGGTGTTAATTGAAAGTGTGTGTCCTCTAAATTGCGGTTTCTATACCACACCCTTCTGATTTGTTATCATGGGTTTTGTTCTTCTAATCAGGTGTTTCATACATTTGTCTGTTTATTTGAAGACGACGTTGAATTCTATTACCGTTTCCAGGTGAAGGGACACTCTACAATTGTACCCGTCAAAGTGTGAAACAAGCAATTAGCAATTACCATAGGTAGTTTGCGCGTTTCCTCCGACTATAACGACATTTGTCTGTGCCCACGTTAATTAGAATATTTGCTGAACGTTAAATTTATTGAAAAATGGAATAACCTCCCGCTTAGACTCATCTGAAATGTGCGAGGATTATTCAGTTCCACAGCTGAGCTAATTTGCATCGGTGCAAGCAAACAAGCATTTTTATTCTTTTTAGATACAAGTTTTCACAGGTAAATTTACAAAGTAACAATCCCGTTTAAATCAACGGATAAAAATGACTTGAATATCGATACCGACTCGTTTTGAAACTAATTAACTTTATCTTCGGACGTTTGGATAGAGATAATTGTTTTTAAATTGCATTCGGTCATATCTTAACAGTGGTAATCGTGAAATGTCAGCGTCAGATAAATCGCTATAAAAGAATTGTATAAGGTCTGCTGCAAGAGCGTAATGAGCTGTCATTTTGTTTTGTGATGGAAAAAGAGGAGATAGCCGAGTCGCAACTTTTCTGCAGACTGCAGAGAGAAATTCGTGGATTTAGCGTTTTAAAATTAGTTTGTTTGCTTCTATAATTTTGATAGATATGTGTGGAATTATTCGGTATCGTTCAGTTGGCAAAGCTGACTGATAATAATCGTCTCTTCCTATTAGTAGATATTAATTAATTAATACCAACTCAGCGATGGATTAAATCTTCTTATTATGTCAATTCGTCTATAAATGCGGATGTTAGATCTCGACTGCAGCTTGTTTTGTAGCTGGGTTTCTGACAGATGGTAGCTAAAACCGCACATCTAAAGACGCCTCACCGTCTCCAATTTACATAAAGTATAAATTATTCTCGAATAATTCTCTCTGTTGACACATTGTTACTGAAGAGAAACGAAAGTACGTTCATCACAGTTTCATTAAGTCAACTTTGATTGAAAATTGATCGGCTCTGAAATCGTCCCCAGAAGGAAGTTACCATCATAAGAAACTCAATTAAAATAAGGCAAAACGTCCGGGATTTTATGGGTTTATGATTCCAACGAGGGAAGAAATAAAGAATTAGTAAGAGAAATAAAAAGAAGGCATTTTGTTTATTTTAGAGTTTAAGAGGATTTCTTTAGAACTGGGGACTTAATTAAAGGGAGCGAATCAACTCACTCAAGTTTATCTCATTAATTTCATTTTCATAATGGCTTTAGGTGGGAGGTAAAGAGCTAACTGCGTTTCATGCAAAAGAGGAATTGTTTTTACGAGTATTTTGTTTGGAATTTTTGTTCAGGGCTGCGTATGTAACTGTGTCTAGACGTCCAGGCGGCCACTTTTTACGTTAAACTGTACAGGGGTTAATAAAATCAATCAATTTACCAACAGTAACACGCGATTGTTATCAGTACCACTTTATGAGAGATTAAGGTTAGAAGAACCTGATAACGAAAATTCATGAATAATCCAAAGTGTACGAGGGATGCTTATCGAAGAAGATATAAAAATTACTGTCTTAAAATAACACTAAAACGTGAGCCGCCGTCATGTCATTGCGTGATCTGCCTTTTCGTTAAGTCTGTAAAAACTTTAGTACGAGCCGTTTCACCTTCATAGTAAATGACTGGTTTGTGCACTACTGCGATTGTGTATTTGTGCGGGAAAATTGGCTAGCAATGCAACAGAAATCCGATAATAGTGGCTTTGGAGGGAACAACATTATTCTAACTTTGCATATGTCATAATATATCCACTGGCTTTTGTTGGTAAATTTATAATTGATTACGCGTGTTATGGGCCACCTAATTACGCAACATTGATATCAACGTGATTATTTGCGCGGACTACTGAATCACCACAAAGGATTTCCGATTTCGCAACATGCTGCTGCGTCTCTGACACCTGAACCCATCACCAGTGGCCAGCTACTTTTGCTGTACGATTAACTAAAGGGATTATATGCTTCGAATTACCAAAAAAATAAGAGAGGTTTTAATAAATTTGAAAAATATACTTTGGTTTATTATTTTATTTTATCCTCAATTGTAATAGTAACAATAACAGGTTAGCAACGGATTGCGTTAAGGCTCATTTAACAACACTAGTAACGTAAAAAAAATCTTTACAACACTGCTTTTTTATTTGTCACAATTCTGAGTCAACAACATTACTAACACTAACGTTGTAAAGCTCCTCTCGCCTGCAACGTCCAAGAATTTAAAAAATTACAGCTACTTTTACAGCCAAATAGTCTTCAGGGGCATATTTTAAAAATGTATTGATCTCTTCTCGTGTGAATATACGGGATAGCTTTGGTGAGTATCCTGAACGATTTCACTTCAAAGGAAGAAATGTTCACATTTTCATGGGAGAGCAACATTTTGTCAACATGGAGATTTCTGTCCACACAGAAGACGGTTTGAACTTCCCTGACTAAAAAAAGTCTTCAATTAAGCATCTTCTGAATAATTAGCACAGAAAAACTTACCAGTTCCGAAACATAGGCCAACATTACATGTTCGATAATTCCTGTTGCTCTGTTGGTTTGCTGCCACTGTTTAGATATATCCAGTTCTTTTATATATCTGTCTACAGACTCGTTGGGTATCAATTTTAAACGGGCTGCATCAATTATTAATTCTTTTGATTCAAATTTGGTTACAAATTTTAAATTTTTTATCGTGTAATTCATCGTTGTTGCAAGTGTTGCAATGGTGGTGTTCTGTGAGTGAGGTTTTGGAGTACAAAAGACGATCGTGTCAATGTAATCTGTCGGACATAAAGTTTGTTACCATTTTTAAACAGCAGTCGCATATAAGGAAGATTTCAGTTCACTAAGAACACGTTTAAGGGCTCGCACTAATTAATTAATTATTTATTGTATCAATTTATTTCCTTTAATTAACGTAATTATCTAACCTTGATACGCAAAACCTACCTACAATAAAGCCAACCTTATCATTTAAAAATTTCCAAAGTGGACATTTGCACCCTAAACTTAAACCATTGACAGAATCACCATTATTTTGTAGCCCAAAACCCAATTCACATAACATCGCCATTGCAACATTTGCAACAGAAACGAATTACACGATGAAAATTTTAGAACATTTGCAACTTAAAGCAACTGTAGATTTTTTCTCTCTGTCTTCAATTTTTATAAGCAAACTGTGGAGAATTTGAAGTTTATGTACAAAGATGAAGCCAACATGTCTATAAGTGAAGTAATTGTGGTAATAAAAGTAACAGTTTCTAGCAGTTTACGTGGCATCAACTCTTTCGTCTAATGTTTTTAAAATTAAATCTTAAACGATAAAAATCACAATTATTGGGCACTTCATCTTTTCTAACATAGCCACTTCATCGCTCCCGGCGACAGATTTATATCCTTTACATGGTGATGGTTACTGAGGGAGTCGTTGTCTTACAGCGGCCCCATATAAACGTAAAATACCGTATGATTTCTTATTCACGGAAGATGGTTCTTTGTAACCGACCGGACGTAATACTATTATACTATAGGGAAACAGATACAACAGAGAAAATTGGAAAGCGAAGACAGCTTAGGATATCTCGTGCTTATTAAGCTCTTACGGACTTACGTTTCATCCTTTCGGATAAAGTGGTTCTGTGTCTTTGTGAAATTATCGGAGATGTGGTCGGACATGAGAATAGAGGAAGGTTTACGACTTCTTCAGCAATGGTAACGTTACTCATCATTTCGATCAGAAGGAACGAGCGCTTAAAATAGCCATAAATTCCGTATTAATTGCCTCTAAAATTCTTTATGAGCTCACTGAGCTGACAACTAACATGCAATAACTTTCATCAGAATGTTTCTGATACGTGTCCTATTGTCATAAAATTTCAAGCATCCAAAGATGATGCATTAGAGATTCACGTATGGAAGTTTAATAAAGCCAGGGAAACAATGGAGCAGCCTCTCCAAAGTTCATTCAGAAATTACTGACTTATTAAAAGCAGACGACCATGGCACTAAAAGCTAGTTTGAATAGGTGTTTGTATTGTCGACAGGAGTTTTGCAGTACCTATTTAAAACGACAGCGTTAAGGGCGAAAACGCACGGGAACAATAACGACACGCTATGTGTGTGCTTGCAGTTTTTCCCCTTCACTGCAAATATTCCTAAATGAAAGTCCGTATTTCTCATACTCGTGCTGAATAATAGCCAGTTTCAAATTGTAAAGGGCTGCTTTTGCGGCACACCTGAATATTTTTTTCTACTAAATTTCCCGAAGGATTTTTGCTACCCTTATTTCGGTATTGAATAACGAGGGAAATTGGATAATAATGTTTCAGCTTAAGAGTTATGGCCGTAGGGGTGGCCGTTAATTACTGCAAATTAAAATGTTCTGCAGATGAAATTAACCCTAATATGTAAAAAATTCAAGAAAAATTATTTTAGGAAAAGGTTCGGTTTGCACCATTTTAGAACGTAATGATTCCTAATTTCCCACAAAAGTCGTGGTAAAACATTTCTATGCTTCCAAATAACCATTTCTTGCCGCCTTTAAAGTACTTTTAACATTTCTCATTCTGGATTTAACGATAAGTTTTAACTAACGGTGGCTCTATTTATAGGCCATAACCGTAGCTGCCGCCAAAGTTAGTGCCTATAAAAATAGTTATCTTGAAAATTAGTAAATGTACAGAGGTTTTAGAGCATTTTATGCGTAATAGTTGTGTGGTTACATATTTCGCAAATAAACAAAATTTTAATTAAGTTACTTGATGTTTATGACCGCTAAATTTTAGTTGCTTTATAAAACACTTGTGTGGTCATACTGTAACAACACCGGTTACATCTTTGTTACTATTAAATTATTATTGAATAATTACTCTTGTCGATTGTCAGGTCATATTACAGTTGATTCGAATAAAATTACTGTTGCAATAAATTGTGAGAAATTAGATTGACGGAACTTTAAATATTTGACGTTTTGTAAATAAATCATTATAATTGGCAGATTTACAAATAACTAGAGCTGAGTCGCGAGAATTTTTAGAAAAAATCTCGTTTAACTTAATTAGAAATATTCGTTCTGCTGAGGTTACAAATGCCTTGATTGTTGGTCTTTAATTAATTAACGGAAATGAGGAGAAATTTGAACCTATAGGTAAACTCTCGTCCTTTTTTAATCGATTTATTATTAAAAAAAGGGAAAATGTGTGAAAAATAAACGAAAACATTAATTTTGTTTTGAAATTGTTGCCTCGCAGAATATTTCAACATTCTCTCGATTTTTACATTTTAAATTCCCTCCATATTTATTTTTAGATATTCTAATTTTGTATTTCTTTTACTTCTTTAATTTTTTATATTTACGCAATCGTTCAGATTTATAATCGGTTTATTTCTTTATTTAAAGTTGCATTAAGTTTGAAAATTTTAAGATGACAAGGTTGGCATTATTGTCCCCAGAATTTGACATTTGCCGATTTTGACATGAACATTGCTATGCATCAGGTTTACGTAGTTAATTAGTGCGAGCTCACATGTTTAAAGTGAAATGAAATTTTCTTCTGATGCGACTGGTGTTTAAATGGTGCCAAACAAATTTAATTTCAACACATTACATTAATAGAACTTACACAATTTTTTTTTATATTTCAAAACCTAATTTACATTGCAACAATTGCAACAGGATCGAATTACTCCATGAAAATTTAAAAATTTGTTATCTTGGGTGGACATCTGCAACCTAAACCAAATATATTCTATTTCCTGTTGGCGACTGAAACTGTGAGCATCAATTTGTTTTAATAGAAAGATGAAGGCAGAAATTCTCGTGCTTGAACAATAATAATAACTTTCAGGTACATTTCCAGCTCTTGCTCCCGCAGTGTATCAGTCTTAATTATCTGTTGGCAATTGTTAAACCGTGAACTACACAACCACCCGCATAATGTACTCAACTAACTAAGTATATTCTCTTTAATGTTTATTTTCGAAATAAATTTCACTGTGATCTGACTTGTAATGCTAGTTTTCCTTTTACAGGAGTTTGCATTTGGAGTACCCTTATTTACTAGATGGAGTTTCCAGTCCAGAGGAACATTTAAGGTAAATGCAAATCGAAATTCACAGTTTAGCCGTAACACGTCTGCAATGCAGAATCTTAACCAACTCAATAAACAATAGAAATTATCATACGACTACGATAACTTCACCATCTGGAGAGTTTGAATAAAACTAACTTGCATTTACATAGAACAAGGCACCGCCACCGTAGCAGACGGCGGGGTCATATTCTAAAAGTGCAATAATCATAAAGAGTGCAAATAAGTAGTTCAACTAAAACCAATCTCTCGCTTTTATCCCACCTTTATCCAATATCGCGAGAAACGTCGAGTAAAAGACATGATTATGCGCGATATTCGTTACTAAGAAGCTTGTTCGAGTGTTGGAGCTTAAATGTCGCAAATCACGATCCGTGCTTTTGCAATGATGTTGAGTGAAAGCAGGGGCGGGTTGAGAGGTTTTTACGTACATTTTATATTTTGCTGTCGAGATTTCAGGGGCGTTATTTACTGGTGGCTGGAGCGATCATAAAAACTCAAAGAGTCAAGTTGAATTGTTGAGAGGATTAAGTTTTAAGCGCCGACTTCGCTCACACGGACGAAGGAAAGTGATTTTCAAACAGCCACGATTGTTTCTATTTCCGGCGTAGACTCGTTAGTGATTAGCACCGAATTGAAAATTAAATATGATCCTTCGAAAATGTTCATATTCAGGCTTAATGCAACCAATAAACCGTAATGATGCAGTAATGAACGCGGTATTTGTGTGGATTGAGCACAATTTCCATTATTTGATTGCTTCATAGTTTGGGTTCTACTGGGAAGAATATGCATACCTACATACAAAGCGCGGGTGCGAATTTTCAGCTTGTTTTCTGAGTGAGAAAAGCAGTTTTCGTGGATTTGGAAAGTCTCCATTCTATACCATTTCTGATTCTCTTTCCTCAAACGCTTGAGTTTCTAACTAAAAAAAATAATGTTTCAGGCCTAAAATCCTACCTACATTTGCTCGAATGTACATAACTATTGCGCCACAAGTTATTTTCTATACAATATATCTGATTCTATTTAAATTAAAACAGTCATATTTTACATAGTTCCTCTTGTTCTCTAATCTTCCGTGCAATTTATTGATCCTTCGTTGTTTCCAGAACTAATTTGTTCACTCCCACATATTCTTAAGTTTCTTTGTCTTGAGCTAATGCTTTTTGTTAGCTTTGTCGACGTTAGTTCTTGCAGCTTTGAACAGCTTCCTTCTGAAACTACATGTCATCAACCGCTTCTGCTAGCGCACAATTAAATAAAACTTGCAACTTCTTGTATTTTAATTACGTTTAGTTTATGGTAGTTGGCAAGTAAAAATGTGCGGACAAAACAGCATTACGAACTTTGCGCTGCTGAACTATTCGTTTTATAACTTAATCCATTTGCGTGAAAGTGTGCTTAACTCGCCTGGTAGAGTTATTGGAAATTGTGTTACCCTTGAAACGCAGCTTTACACTGAAACAAGTTAGCTTAGTAAAAACCCTTTAATAACCCACCTAATTGTTCTTGAACCGCAGCGAATATAATCTAATTCCCTTTGAACTACCTCCGTGGTCTCCTATGCCTCTAAACTTTACCAAGCAGGGTTAAGGACCAGACGACAGAGTCACAGCCCTTTTCGGATACTACGCCCTATCGCGTATTACACTGCGTATACTATGCTTCACAGCTTCTACGCCTAAGATCGATACACCAACCCTCTGCGTTCTTCCGACTCAAACTGGACGCTTTCGTTTGCCAGACTCGGAATAGTTTTACTCTGGAATTCGTCCCATTAAATTATTTTTTTTATTAAACGTAGCAGTGGTGACGAGACGAGTTATTTATATCGTGGTGCGGAGAGATAAGGGAATTAAGGGTGGTTGTTGACATTTCGGATCTTTATTCGGGATGCTTGAAGAGGACTGACCCCAACGGAGGTGTTCGTTGCATATCGATAATCTTTGGTGTGGTTGAGATTAATTAATCCGGGGTTGTTTGGTCGAGGGCCCGGAAATTGCCGGGGGCGGGGAATTTTCAAAGAACCTGTAGGTCGCCTAGTAAAATAAAAAAACTGATTTTCTAATTCTAATTTTCTGTTCGTTTTCATAATTAAGTTTTATTTTGTATACTCATTCTGGTGTAATATAGGTCATTTTACGTTTAGATTAACACGGCAGGAAAATGTAGGATTTCTCTATTGTGATCCTTTACGTCCTAACCACATTTTACGGGACTTTGCGCATTACAAGCAAAACCTAATCTCAAAATTTAAATATCACACTAAATCATTCTCGTTTAATACGTTCAGAGACATTGTCTCCAATGTGAAACGTTTTAAGATCGTATTTACCAATCTCATATTTAAAATGCAGGAGAGATTGCAACATAAACTCGAGTTTTCTTGAACTCCCATTGCGGCCATTTTAAAAAAGACTTTACATGTCTACATGGCGAGTGTCTACAAGTCAGCACCGCTCGTTTTGCTTCACCTGTGAATATAAATGACGAACAAAAAAGGGCACAGAGAGGTTCTATTTTTTCATAAATGGTTGTGTATAAAAGGACCCCATGGAGAGCTTCGTCTTATCCTGCAATATAACTTTATAATGCATGCGAGGGATTTATATCGCGACACGAGTAGGTGTGAGGGTTCGCATTTTATGGTTCAACAAAGATAATTCGAAGAAATGTCGCGTTTTTAAGGTCGGATCGAGAATTGTATCGCTTCATTGCGTTCAAGTATAGGTCACGGTCTGACATTATGGGCACAATTTATTTCTTTGTTGACCTAGATTCATGGACAGATGTCGAGTTCGATGTGAAGGAAGCCTCGGAAATGTCAGATATAATAAAGGCGTGATCGGTTTTATTGTACAAGGCGAGATATGAAGAAAAATTACGATAACTGACTTGTGTTTAGAATAATTTTCTTTGTTGCGGAAATCGCGAAAATTTACCAATTAAGTTTCCCTTTCTTTGTCGAAATCCCGGCAATCACATGGCATTATAACACAATGGCACATTAAGATGCAAACAACTCAGTTATGTGGAATCTGCTTTATGCCTCCTATTTCATCAGCTTAGCTCTGTTTCTACGAAGGGAGTAAATACAGTTTTATTAAAATATAAATGAATTCGAATACATGTGGAGAAGTTTAATACTCTTGAGCAAGTCGCCATCTGATGCTGACGTCGTTCGATTCGGTGGAACGTGTCTGATGTTTAGGGAATGAAAATTAGGGCATATTGGTTCGGGTCTTCTCGAAACTTTATTATTCGAGGTGAAGCCGAAGGAGCGAACAATTCAGTGGCACAGCAGGCCCTCCGGCCCTCTTCATTAGCTTTAAACGTTGAGAGTTGGATTTCGAGTCTCTTAGTAAAACAATCAAACCTGGCAAAGTAGGTCCGAAGCTCTTCCAAACTTGGTTGGATCTTAAACTGGCATTCAAGTCGGATTAAAGCGACGTTCGTGTTTTATGTTTACCGTTTCTATATGGGCTTTAAACGGTGTGTTTGCTTCTTAACAATAGAGCCCTCGATATAATAGGCGTTGTAAGAGAAAACCTTGTATCATTGCTGAAGAGCAAACCTTGCCACTCTAACGGACCCGATCGTCGAGACAATCCGTTTATCAAGAGCAATTGTTATCGATTCCCGTGATTCTTCCACAATTCCGCTATTTTCAGAAATGAACCAATCTCGATCAGTTGTTTGCTTTAGTCGTGCGATGAATAGATGATCGAAATGCCGACGATAAATTAATTTTTTTTTCAGACTGAGATGTCGAGATTAGCTTCAACTATTTGGAAAACAGCTTGCTGTATTCTGGGACATAAGAGCTCCAAAAGAACGTTACGACTGCGATCATTCTCTGGGGGAATCAAAAATTCCCCTTCGGAGTCGTTGGCGTTTTTTTCTATTTTATTTCAAAACATTTCGGTTCAAGGACGGCGCTCTTTCTTACCACGATTTTCTTTTCAGCGGATTTCCGCTGATTCTAAAGCAAACACATTACGTAAATATCAAACTTTTCATTGAAATTACAACAATAACGCCGCCACATTCCGGAAAAATCCGGAGCAACTGTTGCAGAAATAAAAAATAAATACTAATGTAAACAAAGGACCAGTTGCGGATCCCTTCACTGGGAATTTCATTCTAAAACCACCAGTGGCCACACAAAAATGGAAGCGTTTGTAAAACAATAATTTGCAGGATCAGAATACAACATCGCATATTACATAACAATTGATTTTATAAAAGAATTATAGTAAATAGAGCTGATAATGTTTATTGAACATTACTCTATACCCCTACATTACGTATTTGAAATATTATTATCATTTGATTTCATAGTTTTGTGGATAACCTGATAACTACCGTTCGTTAAATATTTAGATATTAAAATAATCTGATAAATCAGATTCTGAATAAATAGCACATATTTTATGGTAATTTGGATTCTAACTTGTTTTCAAATTACACGTAATTATTTCCCAAGCCCACACATCGAATTTATTACTGCTTTTACCGTTGTTTTCCAAATTTAGCAAGTTTAATACGATTTTTATACCCCCAAAAACATTGAACTAGTCTAGAGTTACCACATAATTTAAATTTGCTTCCTTTTAAAACACCGACGTTTAACTTTCGATCTTTCAGATCTCGGGAAATAGCAATTGTGGGGCCAGAAAAGTGTGTTGTTTTTTGTTTTCCGTGGTATATAATTACTATTATGTTCCTTCAACCAGTTTCTGTCGCTTGTAAATCATAGAGAAGTTTAAACATTAGCAGTAATTTATAAGGTAACTCTTCTGGGATTACCATTGTTTACAACTGGCTTGAGATTATATAAACTATATTGCGTCGCCAGAAAATTGTAAAAGTAAAGTGCAAGCAAGCATAAAGCAGTAAAATTTCGTCGTTGCCGACGAGGAGGGAATCGTAGATTCCTCTTCCATTTAAGATGTGCCCTATAATCCGGGTCTTCCTATAAATCTGCATCAAGTTCGGCATTCTTGCGTCTACTTGCCGCTGATATTAGGTCTATAAGTCAAAAGAAATCGTAATAAACTCACTCGAATTCGCCTTTATTTAGGACGAGATGTCAGCGTTTTTAAGCATAAAGTAAGCATCTTGTCCATAAAGTCCTGGACCTCATTATTTCCATTTTTGCCGTACTTCAACTTAATACCGTCTTTGAACGAAGATATTCAATTGAGTATCGTTTATCAAAGAGACTTATAGATGGTCTCATGGGGTTAGAGAACGGTGCTACTTTATCCAGTCATTAGTCCGCATTTCGGGGATCGAGGACTGAAGCATTAAAAATTTAAATTCTCTCCGAATCCGGTCTTCGTTAATTAAACCTCAAGTAGTATTGATCATGGTTTTTGAGGAGTCTTCTAAATTCCAACACTAGGTATTTTGAGAGTGTTCCGGAACTCCGGTGAGGTATTATTCCACGGAATAATTCATGCAAATTAATCTTCGGGGCTGTTTTCTTAAGTGTCTGATGAATTGCTTGCGTGGCTCGTCTCGAACCTAATCTCAACTCTCCATTATTGTTATCGGTACGTTTAAAATAATATTCTGGCTTTTTCACTGCAATTTGGGATGAATTGTACGACGCTTAGTACATTATAAAAGCGAATTAAAAGCGTGTTTCTTTTCCGTATTAGTGAAGATGAATGTTCCAGTAATTTCCTGAAAGTAACAAACTAATTTATTTAGGCGGAACTTTATTTAGACGAGACTCGACGGAATTGAGAAGACGGGGACTCTATTATTGTCATTTATTTAGGGATCTAAACATCGATTATTTAAAATTCCGAGAGAAGGGCAAGTTTTCATCACAACTAAAAATGGTGGAGGCGCCGGATCAAAATGTTTCAAACCGATCTGTTGTTTATAATAAATTTTTGATGAGCCTTTCATTTATTCAATAAGAAAACAGACCTTTCTGATCAATAAAAGAAACAGGTTAATGATATTTAGCATCGACGCGAGCGCGCATAAAATTTCCAATCAGTGAGGCATCTGGAGACACCTGCTACGTGTCATTACAGTATTGAAAATTAGATTACAAGGAAACGGTTCTAATTTTGGATACACCTTCAGATCGTGTAATCTCCTGAATCTTTCTCGGTATTTTCACCCTTTCACGAACACAATTCCGCTTTACAACCTCTTTGTTTGCGTCAAAATTCTCCACCATAGTCTGCAGCGGTAAACTCGTAGACAACTTTTCGGTAATTGTTCTATTGATTTTCCGTCAAAATTTTTATTACTGTCTAGACACGCTTTTGTGAATCTTATTGCGGTTGGACGTGGTTTTATCACACCGCAAGTTCGATCAGTGTGAGACGAAAATCGAAAAAGCTTTCAGTCATGTGTTTTCTAAATTAGTCGAGTGTTGAAGCTTGGACAGGTGTGTTAAGAGAAAAGTAGGATAAATGACCAAGCGACCTCTTCAATCCGTGGGTTTAACCTTTTTCGGAAAGTGGCTTCCACTGTTCATATATTTTCGGAATTGTGTGACGTGTTGGGAGAAAATTTCCAAGTTGAAGTAGGTAACGAGATTATAAATGATATTTGCTTTGTTGGTGTTGACATGGTTAATTTTTCATCCCGAAATCGATGAGTACAACAAAAGAGTCGGTTTGTGAAGAAGACGCTGCGATTTTTTCTTATTTTGAGTTTATTTATTGAAGGATGTTTTTTATTCGTCTGCAAGATGAGATTTATTGGTTGCGATAAGCTCGCCATTGAGAAGTGGGAGATAATAGGCAATAAAGCTCACTTATTGGAAGTTTCTTTTTATTTCCATTGTTATAATCGCGTGGGGTTTGTTAACAGCGCGCAATGCAAATAGCGTCAAATTGATTTTTGGCGGTCACTTGGGGTATAAACTTCCGAGCTTTATGAATTTCCACGGTGTTGATATTCCGATGAACTTACGGATTAATCCGAAAATTATGCGTTTCCACCGTTTCAAACACCTGTAACCTAAATAAAAGTGAATTTGAGCACGTCATAAAAAACTTTACTATGTAAATTCGTGGAAATTTATGTATCGCCGTAAAATTTGGAGGACATTACCGGAACAAACCTGAATTTGTTTTTATAACCCTTAAGGTTCGGTGAAAGTAAGAGACGATCGTTAAAACGTCGGAGAAACGAAGCACACCGAAACCATCTTTTTGCTTACACCGAAAGCTTTTCCGCTATCTAGACGTGGAAATGGTGAAAATAAAACGACCACTATGCCACCATCAGTTCGAATTGATTCGATCCGGGGAAATACCGAAACTTTGTGAATTTTCATTCGTGGCGCTTGTTAGCGCATCTTCGTTCTATCTAATCTCATAAGACATTCATAATGTGGAGGAAAAGGAGCGAGACGCCGGAAGGTGACGCCTAATGTGTTGAATTTCCCTTCAGCGAGCATTAGCTAAGCGAACCGATAATGGCCGGTGTGCTCCGCTATATTCATATTTCATTAACTCGACCTCATATCGTCACTTAGAGGAAATTATACTGTGGACGGAAAAGTGACAAGTTTTCACACTGTAAATCTTCCATTTCTAGCGTCATTTTCGTTATAATACAAAACGATCGAATAAAAATAGTTGATCACCATTCCTCTTTATTGCCCTCGCGATCTTCTGCCCTATTTGCTCCTCCTTTGGTGTAGAACAATAGCCAAAATTGCCCTGTCATTGATTGATTCCTGCAGGGACGATCCCGAAAAAGTCCGTAAGCCATGTTTACAATTTCCATTTGCTCGGAGGCAAGAAATGATTGATGATATGCAGGATAAAATGCATCCTGATGCTATCTGCGTGGAAAAATGTGGAAAAACTTTCGGCTTCATCAATATCGTGTCACGTACGCGTGTTATGTAAATCGGAATCGTTCTTTTAGTCGATTTCGATGGACGCGAATCTGAAAAACGCAAAACATAAACTGATAATACCACCGTGCAGCATAAGCTTGAGTAAAACCAACCTTTCAGCAGTAAATCCGTTCCATTTTAAACGGGTTGATCACGAAAGTGCTTCAATTTAGATGAAGCTATAAATAAGGACTGGCTACGTTTTGGGCTGGAGGAATATCGTGGAAGGCTGCATGTAGTGAGAGAGTAATCATAACGTCTTGGCTGGTAATTAGTGGTAAATACAGGAAGTGAGAAGTCTTTGAGACCAATTAGGATATAAATAATGTTTTATGTTGATTTCAAAGTAGTGTAATTGCTACCGATGAGGCTCATTTTCTAGTACATAATTTAAAGCATGCATGCTTCTTTGACAAAGTAATAATAAATACAAAGAAATCTACGTCCTGCTGAGAAAACTATTTTATTAAAATGAGCTCTTCTGTATACATGAAAGTTCATCAGGAAGACATCAAATTGTATTATTGGTCGAGAAACTCTTCAATTTCTTGTCGTTTAACTGTTATCATAACGAAACGCTTATTTAGACGACATGTTACTATTATCTTTACTTTCATTTTTAATCGCATGCAAAGAACGTATGTCACGCAATTTGCCTTTGCAGGTTTTGTATTGAGCAGTTTGTTAGGTACAATATTTGTTTCCGACTTTTATTCCAATATTCTAAACGCTTTTTGAATAGGATAGATAGATTTTAACTTTTTAATTTTAATATTTATTTTTTGGTTTGTCTAGATTCGGTGGAAACTTTATAAAAACTTTTTTTTTAATTTCTTGAAACTTACAGATAATCTTGAACATTTCTGGTATTACTAAATTCAAATTAACTTTAAAATTTGTAACGGAATATTGTTTTGCTTTCTTTTTTTATTCTTTAATTCTTCAGTTATTTAAATTTTTGAAATTTTCAATCTTTTCTGTTTTGTTTTCGTTTAGTTTTTTTTTTGCATTTTTGTAGTCCTGGAATCTTATTTAAGGTACCTACCTTCTTTCTCATTCTTTATTATTTTCGAATTCTTCAGAATTTTATGTTTCTTACAAGTTTTTTAGCTTTATTCTATTTTTAAAATTGTCTCATAGATCTCAAATTGTATTCATAGATTTAACTTCTTGGAGTTTTAGATTTTTTACTTTCCAGATGTTTTTAGTTTTCATATTTGGTAAATTTCTTTTTTTTTTAATGTAAGTTTGTATTAATTATTGATTACAATTTATAATTAAATAAACAATTTTTTGTTTTTTTTTAATCGTTTTAGCGTGTTTTATAGTAACCGTCTTGTTTGGAACTTTTACTTTATACATATAAAGACGAAAATTGCAGTCTGTTAGTAACCACAAGAAAGGAAAGAAAGTTCTGGGCGAGAATAAAAAAATTGCACACTAGGGCGAACAGGTTTATTTTTATTTTTATTTAATTTGAAAAAACGGTAGAACCGATCCAATAGTCCCATCAAAATTTTACGACTTAACACTTTACTTAGCACCATCCATTTCTATACAACTTTATTCGTTATTATTAGCTCGAGTATTGATTGCCGGCACCTAGCAACAAGTAGATGTTAAAGTTAATTTATTTGCATAATAATGCTCCTAATGTGATGAACTAACAAACTAATGAAGCACAAACAACCTTGTCCGCGATTTAGTGGAATTTATTGTGTAAATAATGCATTTTTGTCGGATGAAATAATTCGTGAGTGGCACAAAGTCGTCCATAATTCACCATTACCGCGATTATTTATTTAGGTAGACTGAATTAAAACGAAAATGTCAAAGTGAATAAATGAATGGTGGCTCGTGTAAATTCGGTTCATAATGAATTGCTGCGACATATGAATTAAAAAAAAATCGGAAAATTTTATATGCATTCGAACGACAAAGTCGTGTTTGCTGCAATGCTGGATTTTGTAAAAATTCAAGTACAGTTTTATATTTTCATGGAATTTTGCCTGGTAAAATCACGGTTTAGTTTTTTATCGTAAAAGCTCGGACAGGAAGCGATACTTTTTATTGCAACTTCTATGGCAATTACTTGTTTGCTAAAGCAGAGATGTGTGAGAGATTTTTTTAAACAAAGTAAATTTTAATGAAGTTGATAAATCTGCTTTTAGGAAATTTGCTGGCAGAGCTGGTGCTGGATATCCACCCATGTTTAAAGCTTTAAAAAGCTGTTCCAGCTTGGTTCATTTCCTCTCGTAAACTTGAGGCAGAACTCAGTTTATAAAATTGAAGTTCAAGTTAATTGCATTATGAGGTTACTTGTTATAATGACAGTGTGTAGGATATAAGAACCTGCAATGCTTCAGATGTGTACCCGATGATTAAACACTTAAAATCATGCGACGAATTAAACCAGTTACAACATGATCGAAACGATGGAAATTAGTTGTCACGCGAAAGTGGAAAATTTCACTTTAAAATGGTCGGTTGGAAACATTGTGGCTGTTTATTACAAGAGTTGTCGCTTCAGTGTGCCACCCTCATCCCATTCCCGGTAATGGCATTAATTAAGGAGTTTGGTAATATTCCAGAGCATGTCGTCCAAATTCCATCCATAGAAAATTCGTTTTTCAGCTTTAACAAAACATTTCGTGCCATCCTCTCCGTCTCATAATTAATAGCATTAGTCGACAAAGCGGTCAAATTAGGAAGCCAACAAACCATAAAATGCTGACGTGCGAAATCTTCTATCTACGTGGTGCATTTCCCTACTGAAAATTTCATGAATAGTTGGCAACATTTTTATTTGACTCTCGTCTCTTTGGTAGAATCATTGACAAAGTTTTTATGAACTCTTACAGGGAGGGCGTAAATGCTTCAAATTCCTAAAGGGGGTGACCTCGTTTACTAGACCACCGTTTTACAGACATTCTTAACACAAAAACGAGAAAACGTAAAGGGGAGGTTTTTAATTGACAAATTCCGCTGCTGCTGCGTTGGGGAAGTGTGATATGCTCGAGTGCTCGGATTTTTCCCACTATGTCCCATCATCTATTTCTGCTTCGATTCAAAAGCACTAGAATATGCAACTGCAACGGCGGTTTAAAGTGAACGACCTTTTATCGTCTCAAGAATTTTACAGTCACGTAAGCGAAAAATGTCGCCTGTTCAGACTGCCTTTCTTTAATTATTTAGTAGATGAACAAGCTCTTATCAGATGAATGAAAATGTAGCGGTGTTATCCTTTACTGTATATTCAAGACACGTGGTGGGACCCTGAAATATTAATTAACTGTGTGTAACTCAGATTTCATGCATTCTGAAAGGCACTATCTATACTTAATGATGCCTCCATCTCCCAGAGAAATCTTAGGCTTCCCGAGTTCTATACACTGTAATCACAGCCTTACTATAATAATGTGTTGATAACTAATAATAGGACGTCTAAAACATCTGGAAAACTATTCAGAGGCCAAGCAACTCGGCAAACTCTAAACATTACAACTAGTTAAAGTTTTGATAGGAAAAAAAAGTAATTGCAATCTATACATAATTGCTAGAAGCTTGTTGGATGGGAAATTATCGATTGCATGATGAGATTTGTTGTGAGCTTCGAGCAAAACCACAAGAGATTTGTTGCTAGATTTAGTCTGTATATGAAAATGATAAATGTTCCGAACTTCTTTACAATCTAGAAGTATGCAAATTCTTCATGCGACTTTACATAGTAGTGCACCTGTGGGAAGATGCCTCTAAATGTAAACGATTTTAATTTATTTGAGTAGGTTTAAATTTGAAAGTCGGTAATTTGCAGCAGTTGAAAGGTGAAAGTTCATTTTATAGCTCACAATTAGTTTTGGTGATATTTCACTTTTAATTCAAGCAGCTCTAAATTTCACCCGTAAACAGTTTTACTGTTCGGATGTCTGGGAGTTTTATTCAACTTTTATATACAGGAAAATGTGATTCAACTTTTATGAATTTAAATTTCACGTTCAGTTTAGTCAATAAATGTTTACCAAATTTAGAAAATTTATTCTGACTACACGTAGTTTCAAGTTAGTTTCACTTCTCCGAGTAGAATCGGTTTGTTTTTCGTTTAGTTCAGATTGTTTAGTATCATTTCAGCATATTCGTCTTTTATGTAATCAAACATACTCAATTACCATCAACATAGTATGCACCACTTGACCCACCACCTCCGGAACAACCCTATCGTTTATCTAGTCATGTCCGCGCTCCCACAACTGGAGTCATGGAATTCTTGTAACAAAAGCTATTGACACCTACTTTATCGACGTTTAATATTGGAGTAACTTACCGGGGGTGGTCCACCCCCTCATCGTGGAGGGTTTGAACTGTCTTTCGTGTAATTTCTTGGCGGCGGCGTCGGTTTTCTTCTTGATGTGTTCCCACCTGGGCATTCTGCAACAACGTCCTCAAAACAATCTGAAGCGATATGCGAGTATCCCTCGGGAATCAACCACCCGGGAACGGGTTTACCTGCCAACTGTCTTGCTCCGCATGTGAGTCGTTGCATTGGATTGTCACAGCGAGACTAGCCCGCCATTGCATGAATCAAGGGTGCCTTGGTTTTGTAGAAGGATTTTCTAGGAGCTTTAACGTGTTTATAAAAAGATTTCCCATCATATTTTGTGTACTAAACACAGACATTTGTGAGATTTAAAGTTTTTTGCTTTAAGGGCTGTGGAAGGAAAAGAACCCCTATAATAATTACTTAGATTCCATTTTAATTTCTGTACTTTTAAGGGTGTCATAGAGACTCCTTCGCCAACAGTGTACGTGAACAAAAGGGGGCGAAACCCCTCCAGCGCGGGCTTTGTAGTTGTATTATTTCTTGTAGTTTTAAGGTCTTAGTTAGCGAGGTATTTATAAAGATATACGAAATAGGCTTAGTCAACACTCTTTGTTAAAATTAGAAGGGGCAGAATTCTCCCTTTGAATTTACATTGTTTTCTGTGCTTTTAATGGTTGCGATAATGAAAAAACAAAGCACTCATGGCAATGCTAACTCTAGCTTTGCGTGGCCAGTGCGGAAAAACTGTAGTAGTGCGGCAAAAAAGTCAGATGAGACTGGTCGCTTAGGAGCACTGCAGTTGTTCGAATTTAAATAACTATTTAGTACTCATCCAGTTGATATAAAATTCTTGAAATTTTCCAATTTGGAATTATACATCCAATTATTATTGAAAACTTAGCCGAACATGATGAACGAAATGTAGAACTAGGAAGTACAAGACAACAAAGGCTTTAATAAAAAGGAGACCCAAGACAGGAAATGCAGTAGATAAAAATGAAAGCAAGAAAAATGGAAGCAAACTGAATTCTAAGACTTTGTTGTGATATAATTGAGTCGTTTAAAAGTTTGATTAATTTCTAAAGCGGTCCAACGCATTTATCGCTAGTTTGCTTAACCAATTAATAAAAGTCAAACATAAACCAATTCTAGCATTGACGCATTTATTACTTTCTACCACAATAAATCCAATAACTGATAAATATGTCCATGAATATTGATCACTATTCACTCGTGCTGTTTATCACTTCTAGTCTCTTGTGCCAACTCAACTAGCTGATTGCTCGACGAAAGAAACTTGAATTATGAATTTCTACACACGATACTTTTTCTTTTTAGCTTCAACAGTTGTGGTCTATGAATCCCACAGAACTTTTTCCGTCGTAATAATTCAGCTCGTGGAGTTATCTTAATGGGTGTTGGCAACATTTTTTAAATACCTCAGTCTCATTAATTCGTTGCACTGTCGGACTTCTTTCAGTGTAATATTTGTTCAGTGTGATTTACAAAAAGCGATAACAACTTTTCAACGGACTGATTACCATTTCCTGTAACGCAAGTTCTCGTGCGAGAGAACTTCGTATTTTTTTGCATATTTGGGTGTGTATTAAATGTGGGTTAGTAGTAGGTAAAGCTGATCTTGATACGAGTTCTGAGAGGATTAAAACAGCGATATTAGGGTTTGTCTTTACACATGTTGTGTTGCAACATTGTACAGTTAGTTTGGTAAAAAGTTGTGGTTAAAACCACAAATTTTTTTTTTTTCGAGCCATTCTTATTAAAGCGTCCAATAACCACAGGACGTGTTCACAAAGCAGCGTTTTTTCGTCTCAGTCATGTGCTGCATATATGAAAAGTTGCTTCTAGGGCCATTAGAGTGTCCAGTTTCACCCTCTAATACAAATCCATGTTTATTTATTAACTTGTTCTAATGGTTGCTGTTTTCAACACAAAGAGGTGGGAACCAGTTTTAGTTTTAATTCGTCTATTATGCATTCCGAGCTACCCTTTATTGTTCTCGGGCTTTTATCACAATGTGTCGTCTGGTTCGTCCCTTTTGATTCCTTCGGATTTGCATACCTTTCTAGTTCTACTCGTTCCACTTGATTCGACTTTTTATCGGTGACGCTGGCACAGAAAACGAGACAATTTAATCAGTGAGTTGAGTAGTGGAACGAGGGTGCATTCTAGTGTTTTCTGTGACACTTGAATTGCGGTTGTCGCCGGAAAAGGGTGGTTTTTACTGTTGTCGACGTGGCGAATTTTCCCATTGAGAAGATACAGAGTGATGTTAATTACAGGTATTGTGGTCTCCAGCGGATATACTCCACCCTTGTCAGTAATTATTTTGCATGATATAAAAATTGGCGCAGTGAGGTGATATATGCGTTGAAATTCTTAAAATGTAGCTTTTCACCCTTTTACAAGCTCATCAACATTAAAACGCATCAAAACACAGGCGAACAATAAACCGTCTGGGAGAGTAATTTTCTCTTGCTGTAATTTTTCATGGCGTCTCTGGTTTCAGCGTGAAAGCGTTTGAACATGTAAATCGACTTTTAGGATAATCATCATGCGATCTTTTTGTTCTGTGATAGGGGTTGGCTGGGTTATTTTCATTCGGCGCCCTATTCATTGAAAATTTCACTACATGAAATCTGTATCGTAGTACAAACTCGTACTACGACGAATTGACAATGTGCCCACTCACTTCCTGAATAATTTGCACTATTGAATTATTGAACCTTGCCCTCCGACAAATAACACGAAGTTTAAAAAGGTTTCAGACACGAAATGTCACTCGAAATCCTGTAAGCAGAAGATCAGACTTGTCTACCTCTGAACTGTTCTAAATCTAGCTAAATTATTTATGAGTTTCTTGAAATACTCACAGTAACCTACATTTGTCCAAAAAATCAACTCCACGACGCTGACGACAGACTTTATAGTGCTTAATAACCCAATAACTGTCCCGAAAAATGAAGCCTCTCTTATTATCCCAAATTTTCTTTGATCTTAGTGCATTATAAACATGCTTCTACTTGTTTGAAACGTAGTTGCGGAAAGCTCACTAACAAGTTCTCCCGAATCTGAAGTCTCTTATTAAAATTTAATGAATACCAACTGAAAAACTGTGCTTTATTTTTTATCTCAAAATTTCATTTATGAAACGCGTGCCTCCGAATATCAATCGTGTTGAGTTTTAACTCTATCAAAATTCATGAAATAATTAAGATGTAGAAGAGCAAGTTTTAAAAGAGGCCGCCCTTTCATGATTGATAATTGATAAGATGTGGAGAAATTTATTTTAGATTATTAAATTCCAAGCACTCATGCGAATGGCTCGTTTGTTCACTGATTTAATTGAAAGTTGTAAGCCTATTGCTGTAATTATCGGGCGTAATATCGGTAAGTAAGTGTGATTCTGATACTCAATAGCGCGATTAGAGTGTTAATAAAACACTGATGTTCACAGCAGTATTTTTGAGCAATTTTTTATTTAACTAGAATCAACAAAAATTGGCTTGGAATTTCTTGCTGTTCATAAATGTAAATTGAGATGTTATTGCAACTCGTTTAATTACACAGACCCAACAAAATCGATGAATTTCTATGTTTATAGAAATATTTCATTTTTTGCGACCAGATTTGTGGATATTATTTTGAATTTATCGAGTTTGAATAATCCTTTTTTGGTTGGCAGGATTAATTGATTACAATTCTTTTAATATTGTGGAAAGCTTTGAGAGGATATTCTAGATATTATCACAATTCTCTGAATACCGAAGCGTAGACTTTATTGTTTGACGTTTGTATTGGAAATTCTACACAAAACTATTTAGTTAGTTCAGTTTAATTTTACCGGTAAATATGTTAGCAAAATTATCTACACGTAGATGTTACGGATTAGGTCATCAGAGTAGAAACATTTTTTATACTAATGCAACAAAAGTGGTGCTGTTAGTTTGAATAAAAAGTATAAAAAATCATGCACAGTACTCTCGCGAAAAGCTCATAGCGAAAGCTCGTGTCTTTACGGCGCTTGTTTTGGAAGTAACTATTCTTTATTTCTTACTATTCTAAAGATATTTAAAGCAGTCTTTCCTTCGAAAAGAAGATAAAACTGAGCAGTAAACAGACTAATTTGAAGCTAATTAAATTCTAAATTCTAAAATCCTCTGCGTCTTCGTGGACAGAAATCTATCAAAACTCCACTCGTGGAAGCACCCAATTTCGGGCATCACTGCGATATTACATATACTCAAATATTAAATGAAATCCCAGAATTTAGTTAAAAGTTATAATAGCATGAAATTACCAAGTGAAATTAAATAGCACTACAGGGCCCTCCATAATACTAGTAGTCCCCTGAAGGGAGAAAATTTACTCAACTTTCCCCACTATATAACTTCCATATTTGTTTTGTTTTATATAACGCAAACATTTATTTTGTGGAGATAAAATCGCGTGCAATTGGAAGTAATGGACTGGATAACAAATTCCCTAAAAAATATGAGAGCCCATGCATTTTTAAGGGAAAACTTTTGTGTGTTTTGTGTGGAACTAAAGTTGCACAGACGATTTCGTGTTTTATCGCAATGAGTTTTTCCTTTAGGTGCTCGTTAAAAGATCGTTAGAAGAGTTTTCAGTTGATTAAATTAAAAAAATAAGACGAGTTATAAATGTTATAATAAAATGTATCTGCATGGTCGTTAATATCGGTGCTATAATTATAAATTTAATTAAACAGGTTGTAAAGCCGGTGGTGAAAAAACAGGAGAATTTTTTGCCACTAGTTTATAATTAATTATAATTTTGTTTTTTGAGCATTCATTCTATATCGTAACAAACTTTATATTTTACGCTTTCAATAGTAAGTAGTTTGATTTACACAGTGTCGCTTTGTAGTCCTTTGATATTAAATTAAACCCACTTTCACGCCAACGCTACGCATAGAAAACGAATGGTAATGTAACCCTCGAGAAATCCGATATAACTTTCTGTAATACGGCGGATATAAGTAGTGGAATCATGATTTATTTTGATAAATTATACCGCCATCAAGGTAATCCAATTACTTGCAAGTACGTTAAGATAAAAAGGTCTAGAAAACCGAATTACGTGCTTGAAGTTCCAAGGTTTACAGAACGTGAAATTTAAATTATATTTTCTTCTTAAAAAGCAATTTTTTCTCGCTTTCTTGATAAAGCAGATACTTTGTACCTCGTGAATAAGAATTCATTTTACCTACTTAAAATAACCATCTCTTGCCTGACTGGTCATTTCGATCTAATTAAAAAACGTGCAAACGAAAATGGGAGCTTTTAGAATCGAAATTGTTGGTTGACCTATTTCCGTCATTGCAGACTTCAAAGCAAACACAGTTTCACATTTTGATGCTTTGTTCGAGGAGAATGTGCTTCTCAAATCCCCTCTTTTCAAATAAAACATTGTCAAATGTATAGGAATTGCAATGCCAGTTTATTTTGTTTGTTCTATAGAAGGAACAGGTGCTTTGGGGTTGTTGGATTTTTTAACGATTGTGGTTTTGAATTGTGTTGCAGATTCACTTTTAGGAATCAATTTCGCTAAAATGCTCGCTCGGTAATAGAATCTTAAATTGGGGAGCTTTTCTAGGATACATTTTGGTGCATGAAGCTCATTAAACAAGATTGAAGTTTTGAAGTCATTACGTTGCAATTTTTCTAGTTTCCGGAAGCTTCTTTATATTTATCTAAGCAGAACTAAATTAAATTAGAGGAATTCAGTGCTTTGCTTCTTATCCAGATTTTTTTAGACATTCGTCCGTTTGATAAGATTAGATTAGATACCGAGGATTAAATTACCAACTGTGCCTCCCGCATAATAAACAGACTATAAAAATGGTGAATGCGCCATATCAGATTCAGATATTAAAAATGCATCTATTTTCTTCTAAATTTCCAAGAAAACAATTTTAAGAAAATATGAGAAAAGTCCAGCGCATTCTTTATTATTGCTGTTTGTGTTGCACCATTCATTTTAAATTAAATTAAGTTTTTGCGAAGAATTCCGCCATCATTGCCGCTTTGTCCTCCCGACATGCAAAAGCTTGAATAAATAAATGACAATTTCTTGTTATCTATTAACCATTCATTTTAGAGTATCATGTCTGCAAACTTGATACACAAAGTACCTCATCTTCTTTTGTGTCTACAGAAGAGCCCAACAGACACTACAATCTAATCACGACTTGACATCACGAATTCACGATCGTGCACAGTCATTACCAAGCCTGTTAAGTCTTGGTGGTGCATCCAACGGGTTTCTTTGATCAAGCACATCTCTCAAAACCGTTTAATCTCGAGGTATTTGAATGCGAGCATCGAATTTTCATTTTTTCAGGGGTTTGTTAGACGGGTTTAATTTTGTTACAAGATCCTTTCGTGTAAAGCAAAGTTGCGTCAGGTCAAGGGTTGTTTTTAGGCAACTCCATCATAGTTGACTTGTTCTCCCATTAGCATTAGTCTTCATTTAGAGGCGGGTGGATATGGTCATGATCCCTTAAGACGCCTCAGCGGAATAAGGAAGTCCGGACAACCCTTCTTTGTTTACATAGAGATTTAGTTTGGTTTGTCAAGAGTACCAGCTGTACATACGAAAAATGGTAAATGGTTTCAGTGACTAGCAGGAAATGTTTTTTATTTATTCCACCTGCAGTGTAGTATGCGGAAGTTGTTCTCTTCGCATAGGGGAATACCGGCAGTAACGCCCTTGGCGTCACAATAGAATATTGATTCCAACGCCCTTATGACGATTATTTGCTGCAATTTTCATCTCATCAACACAAAAATTCAATTTAATACATATTTATGCCTATTACTTCTTCAAATTGGCAACTTTGGGGTAACGAAAAATATGTTTGCGTTTTCGAATTGCTTGATAAAGTACGAAATAGAATAAAATTATGAGACCTAACTAATCTATTGGCGTAAAAATTCGCTCTTTTGTTAGGGGAGGATTCTTTTGAACTTTTCTTGGAGGGTTAAAGTAATTAAAAATTTGATTCAACTTTTCATCCTGTCGGAGCGGATTTTAAATTTTTATTTAATTTTTTTTATTGCCAGGGAGCGGAAAATATGAAACAAGTTTTATGACAATATCACCATACTGACTGCCGCAAAGAGTTTATGAAAGGATCATGAAAAATGACAACAAAACAACGTATGTAACCGAACAAGAAGTTTTAAACAAGTTTTGAATTACACTTTTAGAATATCTAATGAAAAACGAACTCTAAAATCGTACATTTCGCTGATAACTATTTGTTTTTCAATCTAAATTTCCATTGATAAGGTATCAAATTGATCCCAGCTCAGGACATTTATTTGTGGTCCAATAGTTCAAACTGTTTCTCTCTGCAGATAGTTCAGCCTTTCTTCTTGTCGCAAACCATATTGATCCCAATGAAATATAGCATCTTTAACCCAATAACGTAATTTATTCTAACTGAGCGCCATGCATTTTTAACGAAGCTCTTAAACTCCCCGGATACTGATTTCAAACTTTTTATCGGATGAATTACAGCTTATTGATTTGAAAGTTATATGAACTTGTTTTCGCGTAGAGAACTCATTTTTGTCCAACAGGTGGCTAGACAGTTTTTTCTGTCATTGTCACCACTTGTTTTGCGTTTTAAGACTGAGATTAATAAGATTCGTGAGTTTTCTGGAAGGTTGGATTTGTACAGTGCTCACCGTCTTGTAACGAAACATCTTTTAGTAATTACATCTCATGGTTTTGTGCACTTAAGAAGTGTAAAAGGCTGTTCGTATGTATGTCAATGAAGGAGGCTTTCCAGGGAAAAAAACATATGTTTGCATCCCTCGTTAAATTGCG
Organism: Gnatocerus cornutus; assembly: GCA_029298725.1. NCBI lineage: Eukaryota > Metazoa > Arthropoda > Insecta > Coleoptera > Tenebrionidae > Gnatocerus > Gnatocerus cornutus. The sequence continues at coordinate 13,537,714 of CM055513.1, forward strand.
ATTTAATGTAATTTTGCCTGTTGTGGTCAGCGGTCCTTTGACAACTTGTCTCGGGCTAACCCAAACTTCGAATTTGCCTCTGTTCTCATATGCTGCAACCACAAACAGGAAATTTCGTTGTACTAAGGAGAGGTCAGGTATTCACAGTGCGATGACAAATTGCATTACACAATTGCGCAATATTGCAAAGGACACCCGCATTCAGCCTCTCCAGAAGTCGAGTTAATTATTGACGCGATATCAGTACATCAATAAACCGTTCTAAGTGTCCGCCCTGAAGATCGTTAGCCGTTTGAAATTCCGATATATTGAGTTGTAGCTTTCACGATTACCATAACTGATGGTGCGGCATAGATCAAAGGGAGAGTTCTGTTTTGATTTAGAGGTATTTTGTTCGCACTTTCCACCGAAGTCGGTGATCAATGATCATTGTCATTAGATTCCACAGTTTCGAGTTGTTGTTTACACTAGTTTTCCTTTGAGACAGACCGAATACAATTCGGGAGGAGGTGCTACCTGTATTATGGACTCGAAGCTCAAGGGATGACCCTTTTCCATATAAACTTACGTTTAATACTTCCAATTTTGTTTTCATGTGTTTATGTAGCTTGAATGGAGATGTATTCACCAAGCAACCAAATTACTGAAAGGGCGAAGTTCATTTAGCATATGGTTCTGTCTCTGGCAAGGCTTAACTTTCGTGACGCAAGAAAGTTCGTCCCTTTTGCTTGACCTAGATTCAACTCATATCAGCTCAAAATAATCAACCCTTTATGAGTTCTGCTATTTTGTGCGGTTTTTACTGTACAACTTGTCTAAAGATCCTAAGGGATTCTTGTTTCTAAACCGAACATGAAAGTTAACAACTCGCCACGTAAATAAGCGCCTATGCAAAATTTATGATATCTGTTCATATCAGGCTTTAGGTTTACTTCCGACCGCACTTGTCCCTTACAAGATAAATACCTACCCTTGCCATTAATTATGGTTCCATCCAACTCGGCGGGGGCGGTTAGTTAAGAACTGATAACGGTGTTCAATATCACGATAGTGGCGGTTATGTGGGAATGCGGTCTACAGGTTAAAGCGAGTGATTTATTACCAAATTTTGGCGCAAAGATGATGGAATAAGATCCCGAAACCTAATTTTTTATTTTTTTTTTAGGTAAGTCGTGCCAAGTCTACGTCCTCAATACTTTCTCCATCCTCTGGCCACCCGCTTCTTCACCACGCTCCGGTAAACCAAAAAGGTTTTCAACACATGTAAAGCTTATAATTGCTTCCGACAGAATCAGTTCGTTGCATGCTCGTCTTCAACAACATCAATCACTTTTGCCACAAAACGTGATTTGGCTTTTCTTATTGGAGATTAAAATTCCTGAATGGCTTACGTAACGCTGTTTGATTATGCAACGAATATTGAATACACCTTTTATTTGAAGGTGCAGACAAATCAAGTCAACAGCTTGAAAAGAGGAAGTACAAACATTTTTCTTTTCCGAGTGGCTTAGATGCTTTAAACCAATTGAAAAGGGTCGATTTGGGGCTTAAAAGTGGTGTAAGAATGTATTTGATGCCCACAATCGCATACATATTGACTGGCTAGGATGTTGGAGTGAACGATGGGCTTCTTTAGCTGATGGACGAGACTGCAGCGGGTTGCAATGTAAAAGTGCACTAGACTGTTCAGTTAACTAAGTGTGAACAAATTCAGCTTTGATTTAATGCTATATCCATATTTTTAATACAAATATCAGTATAAAAACATCGTATTATATTGTGTCCACACCCGGATAAATCCGGTCAGTAAAATAATTATTAATTCCGCATGAGTACACTTTGTAAAATTCGCATGTTGATCATAATTGTCAGTGAAAGTTTTGACAATGAGCCTGAAGCATCAACTTTTTATCAGACTAAACGAAACTGACAAATTACCAGAATATATCTTCCTTTATTAGTTGGATTGTTCGCCATTTATCAGTTTTATATCAAACTGCCATATGCTGACAATGTTGACAAAACACAAATATCTCATAAGTGGGGATTCTGGAAAGAATCGTCACCATTAGATGTTTCCAAAGTTGACGGATTTATTGTCCACATACACAACAAATGATAAATTGGAAGCTTGTTGAGCTTGGTGGAACGGATCAATTGGTAGAACTGTGTACAAAAGAGTCTCACAGCGGAGTGGCTTATATTAAATTGTTTTGTTACAAAAACTAATTTTGATTAATTTTTTGTAGTGTTAACTGTAAGAAATAAAAATTTGTTCGAAAAAACGAACGTCAGTGGGGGAACTCCGGGAAGATTTTTCGTCGTGTATAGAAAATGAGTGAAGCGATTAGATGACAGAAGAAGAAGTAAAAAGAAAAATGACAAAATTAACAGATCAGAAACACAATAACTCCGCCGCACCTCTCATTTCATTACAAACTTAATTGTCTTAAATGTTGATTCACCACTATTACTCATCATTGTTCCAACTAAGGAATAAAGACGCCGGAAATCTATGAATTTTGAATTTCGCCTTCATTGAAATTTTAACCTTGTCGATTAAAACTCCTATGCTAAATCTTCTTGTCACGTAGAGTAAAACCTCATGACAGGTAGAAACTGCCGCTTGGATTTTTTCAACATCCCTAAATCTCCAACCCTACATGGACATCACGTCAAGTCCTTGCTGAAAGTTGATGTATTTCGCATGGAACGATCCGCAAAGAAGGAGTTTACCGACGCGCCCCCGCATATTTAACTCGCATGGATTCACCTCTGACCTGCTAAGGAGCGTCATAAGACGCGATATTATCATGCATAATACTCGTTCGTGTGGTGCCTGTTAACATATTCGCTGTTCGGATCTTCATAACATTACGTGCTACATATTTTTTCAATTAAGAGGATGTCAATGTCGTGCCGGAAAAGGGCTTACCAGGCTCTGTGTTAGAGGTTCTTTGACATGGACAAAGGTCGAACCGCAAGCTGTAAATACGAACATCACGATATGGTTGAAATTTTGACATTTTAGGCGTTAATGAAAGGTTTACGATTGTAATAAACGAAGTCACTTTCTGGAAGAGAGGACAGTTGAATCCAGCGAGACATTTACATACAGCGCACGTAACCAGTAAGGATATTGTTGTTTGAAATTTTGGACTTACCAAAATGAAACGAGTCGGCGAAATTTAATTAAATATTCCGTTGATTCTTGCAGAATTTCAAGGCACTTCCGCCCATAAGTTGTTTTAGTACTGTCTAACCACTAAATACAACTAACTAAAACTTATTTTTTACATTTATGCTGTCACGACCATCCATTTACAAAGGAAATAAAACGTAATGATGACTTCAAATTATTGCTTCTATTGTCTAAAGTCGATGTGCTGAAGTCATAAAATTCTTCGAGTTGATTATGATGTTAGCAGCTGAAAAAAAGGAAACGAAGTTAGGTTCAATAATCCTCCGTAAATTGACAGATTGCCTATAAACTTTGCGTTGTAACTTCCCCGCGCTTTTTCATATAAAGTCAATTTTAAGTGGAAATTTAATTCACCCGTTTTCAGCGAACGGGGTGGTAATAAAAAGTTATGTTTGACGGTTTTAGAATGTCACTAATTTTAAATTGAAATTTCCGTGATTTTCGCTGTCCGTTCTCAGAATAGAAAGCACAGGGGGAAACATGTTCTCATGTTTTTACCAGTGGAAACGAGAATCTCGCGTGCACCCTTAAAAATCACATCAGAAACTTTTAAGATAATGATTGGCTTTAGTAGACATGCAACATTCTAATCATTTGCTGTTAAAATTGACATCGTCGCACTTCTCCGTTTATAGTCCCACCTTTTGTATTTTACTGCCCCGTAAAATGAATATAAATTATTATATGAAATATTACAAAGTTCGTTTTATTGCGAAATTAAATGGCCGAAATAACGCGATTTAAGTTAGTATATTAAATTCGTCATTTTTGAAGGATTTTATATGGAAATTTAGAGCTACATAATATGAAAAGAGGCTGTTAAAAATAGAAAATGAATTCATAACATGGGGAATAATTTGGGCCTTTAGAATCTCCCTCCCTGCTCTCAGCTGTTGATACATGTTTATCCGTTCCTATCAATCATAAACTTTTGAATTTGTCTTTCTATCCGTCGTGAAAAGAAAAAATCGCCGCCATAAAATTACAAACTCCCATTAATATAAAGGGTCGTCCTTTGAGATTTATCCCGACAGATCTGTAGTAAAGTTAGGAAAGATTTTAATCAACGAAGTCAATAAAACAGGAACATGTTTAAAAGTCAGGTCTTCGACGAATTTTTATGGCTCCTCTTCAATATCAAGTTGCGTTATGTCTTTCAAGTCTGATGATACTCCTCCAAACCCAACTCACTAAGAATAAAGCGTTTCAATCAAAGCCCAAGTGCTTTTCCTTAGATAAACACAGCATCAATTAAGGGCATTATGGTTGCAAAGCGTGGCTGATTCAAAGTTTTCGTCTTTTTGTGCCGTTGCGCTATGAATTAATTTAATGAATTTGGAAGACTCCTTTGTCTGGCATTCGGAAGGTGCGCTTTCCCAGAACACATAGGTAATGGGAAAGCGCAAGGGTTTCCAATTTAGGGTAAAACAAAGAAACCACCAAACCAACGCACATATCTCAAATGAAGGGAAGAAGCTCAGTGTTCCGAATGCTTTTGATCGGGCGATATTAAAATCGTCTTTGTGGCATGAAATTTCGACCGTTTATGAAGTTGATTGTTGAAAGCTCTTCTTATTTTTCGTGTCTCCAAAACCGAGTTGAAACATTTCTAAACTTGAGCTCGAATAGAATCGTAATAATATGCATATAATATGCTAAACTTGCCTTTGTCTGCTGAGTCGGAACTTTGTGTAGAAATTCCATGCTGGCCAGTCTTGGCGTATTGTATTCTGTGGTATCAGGATAGATCGGAACATAAATCTCTCTCATACGCTCCTAAATGTTGTTGAAACGCCATTTTTCACCCTCTCACACATCGAACTTGAAATATTCGGAATATTTCAGGCCAGTTTTCCCAAGCCAATACATAATTCATTGCGAAGAGCTTTCTTGTCTTTGTATCGATAATTACCTCGTGGCTTGAGGAAATGAGCGTCGATTTGTTCTCCTCGGCGACATCCTTTCTGTTTTTAACCGGAATTTGATTTGTTTGTTTGTGAATATTTGTTCAGTCGACTCGACTGCAAACACACTGTATAAATAATATTTCGTACCATTTGTATTCAAACCACATCAGCTAAAAATTCGATCTCATGTTCAATTTGTCGGGGCGTTCGTTAATATATAAAAGAGGCAAAGGAAAGGATCCGAGACAGCGGGATACATGCGAGATGCATGTCAGTAAATAAGGCATTTTTTGTTTTTCTTCGGGATCTGAATTCTTTATATCCTATTTACCATGATGAAAACATATTATCCTTCAGGAATAGGAAAAGTCGGTTCATTTAACCCGACAAAACACAAGATTCTTTCTTTCGTAAATCCGACGCCCATTTAAGGAAATTAAACGGGAAAACTTACTGATGGAACTATGAAATCTCTCTAGTTTGGTATTTTCCTGATTTTTCAGAAAACAACAGACAGTTGTCTAATTACAAAGCAAGAAAAACTGGTCAATGCTGACTCCTCGGAGGCGGCGGTATCAGCAGATCTCATGTAATTAGTTCAATTTGAGTTTTCCAGTAAATTGTCTCCAATAAAGAGCACGAAGTAACTTTGGAAATACACGCAACAGAAGTTTTCTCACTTCAGTCTGGGGATAATGAGTTCTTTTTGTTTCGCTTGTGAAACATGGAAAACCTCAAACGATTTTTTGTTTATTTTAGTTGCTTTGATGGTATGAATGTATTCAAAAATAATTAAACTCGAAAACTACAGCGAAAAATTTAATGAAAGTTGTTTTAATATTTGATACACTCATTATTTTAAATCCGAGCTTATAATTTTATTAAATAACGAATTTCAAATGAAACAAGATGGGTTCAACATAAATTTTATAAATTCGTTCATTAATTACAGACCTATTGTATTTGCAACGTTGTTAGAAAATATTTACAGTGAGATACTGAAATAGTACGAGAACTATAAAATATTAATGAGAGGATCGGAGTATTACTACGCTATCGATTGAATTAATTTTGTAAATTTTCAATATTTCTATGCACGAGTGAAACTAATTAAACGCGTAGGTGTAAAGTAATTTCTCCTGGGGTTTTATTTATTATAGTTCGTAATAAATAATTAATATCCTGTTTCATTTACAGGCAAATTCTAGAATAAGACATGCAGGGCGTTAAAAACGTTAATTAGAGACTATTTTCAGGTTCAAAATATTTTTTTCGGCTCATTTAGAATGGCTTTTTAATTTTGTTGGGGACACATCCATTATCGGGTTTTACTGGAGGCATTTTCTGTGGGGACTAAAATAGAGTGTCCTGCTGCAAAAAACCGAATAATGTGTCAGTTTTTATTGGTTTTTTAACAACTAATAGTAGAACCGATTTGGATAACTTTTGAGTAACGAATTTGACCCAGAGGTTTATTCTGCTAAGTTAATTTAATTGAGCCGTATAAGTGCATGGGTATTTCTAACTTTTTTAGATTTTTTTATTTTAAGAACAAATCATTTTCCATTAGGATTTTGTAACGAAACTTGAGGGGCTTACTGTTTTTTAACTTGCTCAAAAAATCTGCCAACTAAAAATTTATAGCACAAAAGAAACGATTTTTTTATTTTTAGCACGAACATTTCTGACATCCAACATGTGTATTCAACAATTAATATTTCTTTTGAAATCGTGTGTTTCAGCCTGACTCAGAACCTTGGCATATCAAATCAAGTGTTTTTAAAGACGTTAAAATTGATGGAAATTGATATTTTTTGCTCAGAAACAAGTTAAAAAATCATTCGTCTTGTGACATCAGCGATACTTAAATTCGCAAATATTTTAATTTCTATTTGAACTAAATATTGCCGTCAACATAAGCTCATTAAAGCCAAAAGCTATTCAGAATTTAATAGTCTTACATAACATTTTTGATTGCTACTTAAATATTATCTTCTAGAACATTGGTACGTTGACCTGTGCCGTCCAATTTTATTCTAATTACATTAGTACCTATTACGTTTTCGTGATTGCTACAATTATTTTCAAGATGTTTGCTTTTATACGACCAATTATGTTAGAAAAAGCTATCAAACGTAATAATTTTTTGTTGATTCTTGATTGGGAGATTTAATCCAATTTTTTAGGTGCAAGTTCAACGTACAAACTTGATCAACTTTTTTTCCAATGGATTCTATTATTAGATAAGAAGCTCAGCTCTTTGGCTACTTCAATCCGTGCCCTAGATTTAGATTTTCTATTAGTTTTCCTCTACTTTGGATTTACGTTAATTGAAATTGAAGGAAATTCTGGTCTGACTAGCGTGTGAACGAACATGACCACTGGCTTTTAAAATGTTGATGAAAGCGTGTTCGCCACTGTTTTTAGTGTTTGCCGATTCTCCCACATCTGTTTGCTTACACGGCTTGTGCATTATATTTCTTTTTGTAGAAAACCAATGAAAATAGGACGCTTTCTTAGACTTTTCCCAGAATTTAATCACGTTTCTTTCATCAGAACATCTCATTGATTTGAAAATAAATGCAGATTGACAGGAATCAGACTCAGATAATAAGATTGAAAATACTAATTTAATCATAAAAAAATCCACGACTCCCGCATATTAATTAACTTCCAAACTGTCGCGAACAAGTTTCATTAAGACTCGTTTTATTGAAATCCTTTCAAGTCCACTCGACAAAGAATTTCAACATTTGCAGAAAACTGGAGTAATATTTATCGCCGGCTTAAAACTTTGATGGGATGATATGATAGAGCAAATTTGATTAGAATCATTGTTAGTTCCAATATTTGATTCGAACTAGGTCACGATTCCATAGTTCGAAATTGTGAACTATTCGGAAATGTAAATGTTCATCACGGAATTGCCGAGTTCAGCTCAGACTTGTTTGCAGAACCTTTTCGTAGTGCAAAAATATACACGATGGAAGGCTCTAATTCTGCACCCTTTTAAATGAATTCCAGCCAGTTCCAACATAAATTTTCTACCTCTATACTTAATTGCGATCCGAATAAATTCAGATTTATGTAGTGCAGTAATTAGTATCTTATCTCCCGAAATCGATCCTGTTATTTTATTGCCCCACAGGGATCTATACAGTTTCTGTGCGAATTTACCTTTATTAAGCCGAGCATTGTTATTCTGATCTTGCTTTGTAATTTTGACTTAAACTATACGAAAATAAATAATTAGATTGCATCCCACGATTGTTATAGTTTCTGCAGTGTAAAAATACACGTTGAATAACGGAATTCGATATAGAATTATTACGTGGGACGACTTACAATTACTGTTTGGAACTTGCTCTGTTTTATTGGTCTTGAGTCAGTTACAACAGTGCGATATTTCTGGAACTGCAAACATCTAAAGCAAATGTTGTAGGCAATTAAAATTAATTATCTTGCTTGTTTCATATTATTTATGATCTTCTATATAAGAATATTGTGCCATTATTGTTTATTGACATTTCTGTAATGGTACAAACAAAGCGTTTGTCGTGGAGAAAGAAAGTTAATCGCATATATTTCTATAACTATTAATTCAATGTGAGCTAGTTGTAGAAATAAAATGATAATGACGGAGCAATAAATGTAATTTTATTCATAATTTAGTTTCTTTTTTGTAGCCACATAACGAATGATATCTTTTACATCTCTCAGCACTTCATTCATCTAAGAAATGTGTGCCTCGCCTAATCTACTCCCATCCACGAGAAAACCTATTTAAACTGAAAATGCATTTCCACCTGCACTTGCAAAATGAATTGCCCCCGGCAAACTTCCTTAGACACTGTCTCTTCTTCTTTTATCACCTCAAAAGGAGTACCCCGTCAAGAAGCATTTCCTTTCTCAGTAATTAAATAGAATGCACCTGAAAGCGCGACTAAGAGCGGATTTTGGTGGATTTACCGGCAATAACACGTGCCATAACTCTCAGATATATTTCATCTCTCCAATTATCGTGACGTGATGTATTGGCGTGATCGTAGATGACATCTAGCCCAGTCTTGTTTGTTATTGCATCCAGTTCTAATCCTGAGAAGTCCAGTGCGGCTCTAGGATACGCTGCGTTAATCCCACCGGTCCGAGGCGTAATTAAAGTAAGAACCCTGCCTGAAACGATTAATTAGACCCACGCCTCATCTAGCAACGAAATAATTTAGAGACACGCACCAAAACCGCGGGGAAACTTGTTGCTAGCAGGATATTGTGCGTTAAAATGTAATTTATTGAAATATGGGGAGGAGAGGTAGGTGCAGAACTCCCCTGAAAAAATAGTCTTATTTAGTTCCAAAGTGTTGGAGTAGAAGAACAAAGCCGTCGAGCAGTTTTCCTATCAGTTTCAAGTTCATTGAATTTCCCAGAGCGCGTGCTTTACCCTTTCGAGATTGATCTCCTCACCTGCAGTTTCCTCTCGGATTCCCCTAATTCAAATGAAAATACAAGTGCACTTTAATTTCCATTGTCAACCCTCCTAACCCAGAATTTTAATTAAAACCTTCCTTTATAGAAAAAGTCTTTGTGCCAAGACATCTAATGACCCTGATGCGTGTACAGAAGAGTAATTTCCCCCAAAAGCTCCGTCTTATCAGCAGTTCGCAATGCGCTGCGCTTTGTATAAGACAAACACTTTCAAACCGAATGAAGTAGACCAAATATCGAAATTTCGTTTCACCATTAGCACGCTTAAATAGCTTCCAAGTTTGAGTCGCGGTGCAATCAAGGCAAAGTGCCGGTTCTATAACGCTTCAGAGACAGAATGCCAACTAACTTTCAAGAAGCGTAAATTTGGCGACCCTGTTAGGGCGGATTATTATTAGTGGCTGCCAACTTTCGGTGCAGAAAGTTGAGGGTATTAACAATGGTCGTAAACAAGCGGGACACTCGCTTATATGGGTTTCTATATGGAAAACTTGGACGAAATTTTAACGGTTATTTCGGTCCAGCCATTAATTTTTGATTCAGTTCATCACAAGAGACGGGGCTCTTGTGCTACGATGGCCGTAGCCAGGTTATGAACACCTTTTAAGAATATATAGCTTTTCTTATTAAAGCGCTCAAAGAAAACTGAAATGGGGAAAGGGCGGTAAAAGGAAAACAAAGGTATGCGCAAAATTTCCCAGACAATTTAGAATCGACAGTAGTTTTATGTTCACAGCATGTGACACTCATTGCGCTTATAAAACTCTCAGCTAATTTCACGACGAAATCGATACTTTTAAATTCCGTTACACTTGATAATAACCGCAATTTACATCATCAGACACATTTCTTTCATTGCGGCGACGAGTTCTTTCGTTGTGGTCCAGTGATCGAGGATTGACTGACAGAGGCTCGTTTGCTCGTTCAATTTATTTATTGAACTTGATTAAAAATTGTTGTTGGAGAGTTACGAGTTCGATTTATACGGAATTCTCTTTCACGTAATTGAATGAAAATGAAAATGTAAATCCATCATTTTGAATGAAAACACATTGTTTGGAAAAGATGTATTGTTTGTTGTTCGATGTTGGGCCTTGAGCCAAATCCGTTATTCCGAAAAGGACCAATTCCGAGATGCAGAAAAAATGGAAATTCGTCTGTGCTCTTCAAAGGAAAAATGATAATTAAGTTAGTATGAATCCCTGCAAAAAACATCTTCAATTACGTGGAACAAAACCGCAAAGCGATGAAATAGCGCACAATTTTTTTTCCACGAACTAAAATGACCGTGTCAAATTTGATCGTACAATAAAGCGTCCGAGTCCAATTGCATTGCAACTATTTCAACCGTATTACTAACAAACTGAGCTTGAAAATGCATTATCTTCTTACTGTAGTTTCCTGTCTATTCCCATTCTTCGAAACCTCGGCAGCCCATATCGCGAGCAGCACACAACCTGCCGGCTTTGGCAAAGTCGAGCGTTATAGTATCGACATTATCGAACTTTAATATGGATTTCTCGTCGAGCTGTATCTTGAAATAAATATTTACACGAGGAAAACATTCATTTAACGCCTGTCTAATAAATTTCCTTGTGAGCGAATCGGCGAACCGGAAAAAATAAAGCGGGCGAAAGGGTTGAGCTAACACTACACTGGACGTTAATATTTTCGCAGATTTTATTGGCCGGACACAATCACTAAATTGTCTGTTGGATTAAAAGCTTACAGAAAACTCTGGAGTTTGATGGTAATAAAAAGCATGAAGAAAATTATGGACGGGCTCCAGCAACCAAAATTCGTTCTAATCAAGTTAGGTTTATGAAAGGTATTTCGTGTTGTTAAATTGTTTTGCAGATTATGGGGGTTTATTAAAATTTATCGATCTGATGACCTGAGTGGATTACGCCCTTGCATTAACATAACGCAAACTAACGATGCTTAAAAGGAGATATTACCATACCTTAGGTGGCCATTAGAGTTCGTGGTTGTTTTTCAATTCGGGTCTAAGTACATTAATATCAACTCGGACTGTTAATTAATTTACGAGATAAGAGGTGGGACGTGTGGTTAATTGCCTGCAACGATAGTTCATTTTATTCAATCACGATTAAATCCGAATGCAAAAGAGTCGAGGAAGTGATATGTATCGTTGTTCTTTGTAAGCGAGATTAAATTTCGGGAGATAATTTTTAATGGGCCCGAATTTGCATGACGGAAGAGTAACGAGAAGAACAAACGGAGTCTACTTTCTTCCTTCCTTTTAATCAAGACTAACAAATACAATAGAATTGTAAATTATACACCGGCAATCTAATTGCTTAAAGCGATGATGCTCGGAGAAAGAAGAGGTATTACAATGACAAATGGTGGCCATCACGGGAACATTACGCACGTAAAATGCAACCGTAGCGGTGCCGTGGATGTCGTTAAGACCCTCAGATAAACGGAGTTGAGAAGGCTGATTTATGCTAGTGTACATTTGATTTGGGGTAGTCATTAGGGCGAAATCAAATTTCGGTTCAGTACCTACATCAACTACAAGGGACCTGATCCCATTCTTCACGAAAAAACAAACCGTTATAAACAAATCTAAATACGTGTGACACTTAGGAAAACATCCCAGAAATAGAAAGTATTACACGCCTCAATTCCAGTCGCTGTAACTTTTTACGGATTTATGTGGGAGTCATCATAAAATTCAAACTTCGGACAAAGCCCAGCCATTTATTGATTTTTGTTTGGGTTAGATAGTATTGATTGGGCCAGAGACTGTGTAGTCATTTATTTAAGTGTATGTCTTATTGTGGGTGGCTAGTCATATTATTAAGTGACCAGGTGTGAGTGAACTGCGCCTTATATTGTTGGCAGCCTACAGCATAAATGTCTTTCACCTTGGAGACTGCATACCAAGGGCCGCCTGCACAGTTTCATTGCACTTGAAAATGGTAAGACAAGTTAGTGTCAATCAAGAAACCTAATTTGGGGTAATAGGTTAGTAATGAAATCGCCGGTTAATTATAAGGGATATCTGACGTAATAATTGCATGTAGCCCTCGGAGGATAACTGTCAAATTCAATATTGTGTCTAACGTGTTTAGTAAATCCACCCAGCTTATGGAGCAACTTTGCTGGAAGCAGCAAGGTATCGATAATAATTCATTGTTGGACAGATGATTCTCACTTTTTTGAAAATTTATGGAGAATTTAAACTTTCTAAAATTAAATATACAGTGCCAGGAATACTTCTTGTGAAATGTTGTTTAGTAATAGTCATAAATAAAATTATGGGATCATTACAGAGAGCTCCCGAACTATGCAAAAACTGTTAATAACTACCATTTCGGATAGAAACGGGAAATAGCTTAGTTTATGTAAAGTTAAGTTATGTTAAATCTTTTAATTTTCGAAAATTACCGACATATTGCTTTCTTCGTGGGTTGGATTTAAATTGTAATAATTTATTTTGTGATTAGAACTAAGCATATTTAATTTAAATAACAACAAACCCACATAATAATTAAACTTGACCAAGACGTTTTAGAAAGAGTTACAGCGAAAGGATTTGTCTATTAAGGAAACTTTCTACTCATTATCCTTTTTTTTAGGAATTCAATGCGTTACAAGGTCAATTACCAAGAACATTTTAATTGTTATTATGACGTTGTTATATTGTTTTTTTAGAGAAAATGACTGATTAACGCTAAATTAAGTGAAGCAAAATATCAGGTAATTTTGTTTGACATGATACGCATTACGTCCGCATAATTAATGGATAATTAATATTGATATCGTGTTTAATTAATACGAAATAATGAAAGGAGTTGAAAGGGCTGAATTTGTGGAGCATTAACAGGTCATGGTCATGACATGATCGGCAAATTATGTAGTAGGAATATTTTATTTCAGTTCAGTAACTTTTTAATTACAGGCGTCTTGAAAATTTTGTTTTCCGATCCGAAATATAAGTTTTCGTAATGTGAGATTTCCGAAACAGCGATGCTTCATTAAGTGATTAGAGAAAATTTAATGAAATTCGAATTCCGAACTTCAGTTCTTACTCGACTTACGATTCTCATATTTCCCATAAATCTAATAAATGAAATTAACAGTTGCAAAATACAGAATTTGAAGTAGTTGGATTCTCTTAGTTATTCGTCTTCTATCCCAGCATGAATATTTCGTATTTCTATCACCAATAAGCACTTTGCTGAATTGCTGTAAAATTTGACTTTGTTGGTGACCTAAATTCAGGAACCAAATTTATTTTTAACCACTATAAAAAATAAGAAAAACGTCGAAGATAATGTGGAAATAATTTTCATAAGGGACAGATATTTGGCAATAACCGTCGCGGGAGTGAATGATGGTATTGATCCACCCATCTTATAAAAACTCTATTTATACCACCATAAAACGTACACCAGGGAAATTTTTTTAGGCAGTACAGATGTCGCCATAGTATAAAGCTCCGTCTTTTACATTACAACAGAGACAATAGGAAGGATGACAAACTCCACATTTCCATCCCCCTCGATAATGATACCTTTATAGGTCAGTCTGTGAGGAAGAAACGAAACCCTTATGGCGTGCAGACTAATCACTTTATTGATTCCATATTTGAAACGAATATTTTATGATTGTGACGTGGCTGTTATGATGAAACTTGGGGCTATAAACCCCTAACTTGCCCAATTTATCATGAAAATAGTATGAGGTGCCATAAACTTGAATCGTTTTTGAGTATATCTCAATTATTTTGCTCGGGGAAAATTACCTTTGCCACACTTTCAAAATGCAATAGTTTGGAAATTTTTTCAGCGTCGATCCATCATTACATTTTAAACCTTGACGTCAAAATCAGCTGTGAACGCTTTCATGCAGAAAATTTAACAAACCTCGTAGGGTCTATTCCCCTTAAGCAATAATTCATATCTGAAGTGCCGTTATTCATTCAGTCTTAGAAGGGTTGTATTCATATTATATACAGAGCAGAATGGACCTCGGTGGCAAGCCCACTTTTTCGCTGACAGATATCTCTACAACATTCCTTTCTCAAATCTGGGGTGGGAATGTGTTAATATGGCAGTGATATAGGGCGATCCAATACAAAGGGGATCGAATGTACGAGGGCCTATTTGTTATAGAATTTACACAAATCGTGCGAAAGTTCAGAATGTTACTGGGTTAGAGTGTGTTTCTGCTATCGATTCAACCGACTCCAAAAACGCCAGACTTTTGCCGAAGATTACTTCTTTCAATTTACACTAAGACTGTATAACACTCCACTGTCCTTTGATGTAGACTTACTCCATCCAGCTCCATTTTCATTCCAAGAATTAGACTTTGTAGTCATCAGCGACGTTTGAAACGATTCCACCTGATCTAGATAAAGAACGACAGGAACTTATTCTTCGCCTCCCACACCAACTTGTATTTAATAACAGTGAAAACTGTATCCAATAAAGGTACATTGTAGCGAAGGCGTTTAATGGTAATTGGTCTTCGCTTCGTATAAATCGAGCTTTTAATTTGTAAGCTCAGTTCTCGGTTCTAGCAGACTTGTAGGGTGAGGGCAGACTGCTGCTGAACTCACCCTATTCTGTCTGGCGTCCGTGCGTACAGAACACACCAACCCCAAACTCGGGTAGAAAGTGGCAGGGGTTGTCTCGCTCTCCTTCGTCGTTTTAGCGACATTCCACCCAGACTTGCGAGAAGACAGTTCTCTCAACTTTTTCCACTCTTTCGATATACGGTCACGTGCCAAAAGTTATCGAATGTGTTTCTGGCCGTCTTGAACTTCAACATCAGATGTCTCCGCAGAGAACTTTACAAATGCTTTTTGTAAACGTGGTCCAAGTAAACAAAACGAGATTTTCGGTGATAATTAAAATGACTCGACGGTTTATCTCTTGGAAACTACATGGAATTCTGTCAAGTGAAATAATAAACTGGTAGTCTGGGCTCTTGCTCAGACCACAAAATTATACTCTCTGTGTAAACTGGAAGATTTTTATTATGGGTTTCTTAGATTGTGGGGAGAACTGGGATTTAAAATACTATTTAGAGGATCATAAAATTGTCTGTTCAGCGTAAATCTGGGAAATTGAGAGTTTCACAAATAACGTCGCGTTGATTGAGAGCGAAGCATTTTTAGAAATCGAATTCCAAATTCCGGAGAAACTGGGTATGAAACTAAGGAGCAGGAGAATTTTCTCCGGAATATCGTTTTTTAAATAAGTACGTGTCTTTTAAATTCTGTCTGTGTAAACAATGGCTGATGTAATACCAGTCAAATTTGACGATTTTTCAGTTTTATTTTAGTGTAACTAATCTTAAGGTAATAGTAATTTCGATCACAAGGCCGGAAAGTGCTCTTTTGGAAGTCTGAGTGAAATTGCGAAGATTTCTAAAAGCATTTTCGGACGTGTGATCCACTTTATTTTTTAGGTCAACAAAATTTACCAAATCAAAAAAAAATTGATTTAGTAACTTTTACTTTTCAAGGTTGCTCTTTTAGTACGTATTTTCTAAATAAAACATTCTAACTAATTTTAAAATACTTCAACAGCAGACTCCTGTGTCAATTGATGACAGTGCGATACCAACTGGTAAACAAAAAAATATCTAGTTTTTTTTTAGAGACTTAGGCCACCAAACGCTGTTTTCCGGTCTATTTATATGTCTCCAAAACCGTTAAAAAAAGGACGGCGGCCTATAAAACATTTTATTATTAGCTAATTAAAAATAAATTGATACCTGCGTCTCCTCTAATTTTTCAAACTTGATTGAATAGAAGGAATTTGCCTTCTGTGTAAGTTCTTATTGCTGCGGTCGTTTGGATCGATAAGACATTTAGAATTCTGTTAAGAATAAATCTTTGGTAATTTGCTGAGAGAACTAAAAAGCTGGCCATTAGCTTCTCAATTAAACTTAAAGCTGATTATGCTAGTTTCAAAGTTCTTGTCTTTAATCAAACCTCATCAATTTCCCCGTCATTTTGGGTGACTGACTTCGACTGTCAAAATAACTCACTTATTTAAAATTTAGTTTTTACTTCTCTTTTGGATGCCCGAATGTTTTTTATTTAATTCTTTTTGTATCTACTTGTTTTTGATATTTTAAATTGTTTGGATGTCTTGCAGTTAAACATGCAAGTATAATTAAAAATATTTTTCTCTGATCTTGAAAACTGTTTTATTAAGAACTAGCAATTAGACACTTAAATTGTAAAGTAAAAGAAAGAAGCCGTAAGGCAGTAAGGGGAAAATCACTGAGCAATTCTACAATAATTGTTTCTGACGCTTGGTCTAAATAACACCGTAAAAATGCGAAAAGAAAAAGAAAAAGATTATAATGTCTTAATTTCAGAATTCCTTTGTAATGACTTCTTTTAGCTTACAGCATACCACTGACGTTACAGAGTCGAGAGAATCAAGTTACAAATCTGTTGCCTATAAACGCCACATGTTTGAATTAATTACTTGACAATCAAAAATTACAGAATGTGTTTATTTCAGGAACGACAATAAAACATTACCATAATAGTTATTTACAGTACAAGCACCAATAAGACCTGTATATGAGCGAGCTTTTGCTAGCTGCTTTTCGCGCGAGTACTGTACACAATCTTATATGCAATTTTGCTTAATGGGTGAGTTAAACATCACACAAAACGCATTTTTATGATGTTTAATAAAAAATATCGATCTATGTCTTTAAAAATATAATCTTTTTTTATCAATTATTAATCTGGGAATTGAAAAAGAATTATACGTCTTTTTGGTCAAACGCTCATTGTCATTTTCGATGATGGCAATCGAACTGGGCGGCATAGAGTAAACAAATATTTTTTTCTTGTTTCAACCAATACACAGTAGTTTTTTTAACGTTTACTGAAAACATATGTTATGTTCGTGTTTAACGACAAATTCGATTCGGATAGATGTCAGTTATTATAATATGCCTAGTTATAGTTTTTAGTTTTTTTAAATTTGATATAAAATGTTTTAATTAAAATGTGAACTGTTTGTGAAGGCAGAAAGGCGTATAATTCGACAATGAGCATGAGAGCAATTTCATATTATTCACGCATGAAAAGTGCACTTCGTCTTGGCGTACGAAGGAGCAACTTGGATTTTGCTCTTTATAATGCCTATTAAACAACTAAAACTATAATAAAAGTAAAGTACCTAGTTTTACCACTCTGCAAATGACATGATGATAATGAACTTCGGAATAAATAAATGTGCACTAAGTGCAATTCCGATATTTCTGTCGTAACTTTAACGAAATACGATACAAGTAACGGGTTCTTACATAACAAGATTCGTGGGAGTGTGGTAATTATCTTTGCCTAGTTGAACATAATTTGAGAACATTATTGTGGTCGTTCAGGGCTGGGCAAGCTTAGCCGAACAGACAATCTTCATCCTTCCTAAACATCATACCTACTCATTTCTCTTCTCAAAATGGAAACAATATACAACGTCTCAGAGGAGATTAATTATTAACATTTCGTCGAACATTTTTCTGCGAATTTATTTAGGTCATCTGCTACGCTTGTGGCAACCCGGCGCCTCCACCTTTTTTGTATCTGCTACAGGTTGCATTAATTCGAAATGTTCGCTTTCCCAATTCTGGATTATAACCGCATCACCGAATATATTCTCGACGTCTTAAATTCTGCAAATATGAAAACATTTCAAAATCAACAAGTCTCGGAATATGTAAATTTAAAAATGTTTTAGTACGCTTCTGTGGAGCGGGAGATGGAGTGGAGGAACATCTCGCAGCGACTTCCGCCTTGGGCCACGCCACAGGAAAGAAAATTTTGCCCAATTTTCGTGATTTATAACTACTTTACCCGTCTGTGTTTATTGGAAAGTGCGTTGAGGCAAAGCCGCCGGTTATAATTCATAAAAAAACATCATTGATGGAACGATAATTCATGGAGATTCATTTTCTCGCTTCCGTTTCGAGTTATTAAAACAAATTGGAAAAAGCCTTCTTTTTCCGTCTGGGATTCAATTAACCGTCATCATTTGAATTCTTGCTGTGATGAAGACGATTGGAAGAGTCTTTGTCGTAGTTTGTTGTAATTGCAGGGGCCGAGGCGCCTGTGGCTCCAACGCTACATTTAACAGGTTGATGCTTTCCTAAGTGAAATGAAATTGTGTATTATACACCAGGTTGGCTTCAGACCGACACGGATATGTATCTATCGTCGTGTTTGCACGGATGAAGGGTTTGAACGCCCAATTACTCTCTTATTAGGTTGCACTTAATTGCATTCGGATATAAGTCGAATTCTACCTTGTTTCGTCTTTCCGACACGAAAGAAAAATTTGCAGGGGCCGCTAACTTCATTAAGTAATTTCATTTTACTTCTTCGGGAGTGCGATTAAATAGAATTTATCGTACTGTGTAATTGAAAGTAGAAGGAAATGACGGTTTCAACTTTCCACGGTTTTGATTGTTCATTTCAATGTAATGTAAATCATGTTGGATTTAATGCAAAGCTCGTGCTCGGTAATCAGAGACGTGACTTTTTTCTGCAACGCAGAAATGTGTTTTTCTTTTAAAATAAAACATTTCTCTAGCCACCAACAATGTTAGATTTCTGTCGACAAAGGCACCCTCGAAATTTACATTTTCCCTTGATTTCATATTTAACTAAACCAACTTCGTTTCGTTTCATTATTATGCATCAACCACACTGTTGTCAGATTTATTGTGTTAAGCCAAGAAACAATTGTACGGGCTTACGAGCGCAAAACTATTTTCTACTTTAGAGGTACTTAGGATTTAATTGAAATGTCTGCCTGTTTACGCCTTGAACGACACTCCACAGACATTCCAAACGAGGAATTTATGTCTGACCGATTTTTTAATTGCACTTAAATTAAGTCGCGGTGGGATTTCTTGACGAGACGCAGAATTTATACGAAACGATCAATTTTGCGAGCAGATGCTGCGACATTTTTGTTCATTTTGTGCAATTATGGGACTCGAAATGGCATAAAAATTCATTGTTATGTGAGCTTTTCATCATTCCATTCTATTTGCTCCATAGAAAGGAGCCGATATCATGAACACAAGTAATTTTTCTCCGACTCAGTTTCTTTCATTGTTTATTAGCGTCATTTGCAGTATGGTTGACAGTTTTCCGTAGTTTTAACAAGAATTTTTCGACTTGCCAAAGTTAATTTATCAGAGTTTATTACGTCTGGGCGAGTTTGCGGGTAATTCGTCTTTATCTCGTTTTACTACATGTGTTGTTTTTCCCTCGTGTAATTACGGGGATTGTGATCTCGGCTAATTCCAAGATAGATAAATAGAGATGTCTATAATGATTGGGGAAGTTAAGTTACCCCAACTTTGTAAGTTTTGATTCCAGGATTGTTTATCTGGGGGGAAAACTTGTACATTTTGTTAATATTTCAGCAGTCACTTTCAGAAATAATTATAATTCATAAGCTCGGAGATATCTGATAACCACAAGCAAAGGATTTATCAGATATAAAGTCCTGAATTATTCCGTAGCTTTGGCGAAATTGAATTCTTCATTTCGTCCGAATCCCATCTCCTTTCTTTGTCTTAAGACCCGCTCTTTTCCAACGGATGAAGTATCGGAAACTGTTATTGCATTAAAGTTAACGAAAACTTTGCTCTTTTATTCTCATCGGTTTGAAATATGTACCCCATTTGCGAATTTCACTACGTTTACTTTGTAGTGTAGTTTGGCTGATTTATTTTATGCTCCGATGCAAATTTGATTTCGAGCCGCCAATTAATTCCTAGAATTTATCGGAGGAAATTACTTGAAGGAGTCGCCGCTTAAATAGAGGGAATTTAATAGCCAACATATTAAGTAATTTGGCAGAGAATTTGTACCTACTCACGGAATAAGGAAGCCACACGTCCTTTCAGCTCAAATTAATTATCTCGCGAAATACCATCTAATGAAGATATCATAAAACCCGGCGACACTGCGCAGTCTAATCAATAAACCTTAAATAAATATTCATTTTAATCCGAAAAATTAGTACCCACTTTAGCAGAAAAATTCGCTTCCAAAGCTTCATGAAGATAACCAATTTCCACTTAAAAATAATTTATAGGTAATTACCCAGGATCATGTCGTATTTGTGTTTGCGACGTTCTTTAAAGTTGTAGGTTTATATTTTTGAAATAAATTGTAGGCGACCGTCGTCGTAAGAAAATATAAAAGGCCTGCTCTCATAAAAGGTACAAAGGAGCATTAAGAGCCTCGTATATTATCAAACGTAAGATGAAAACCTTCCGTTAAAAATTCATAAAAATTCAAAACGTGTTTTTATGCGTCCTAATAACAATTTTATATCCCGAATAAATCAGCAGAAGTACTGCCTGTTATTTATTTCGCTATAAATTAATTTAAAACAGTTTAAATACCGTTTTGGTAAGTGCTGCAGCTTTACACTTTTCTACCCCGATAATCTTGTTAGAACTTATACAGAGAATACAAAATTATCTGCACAAACTTCCCAGACAAAGATTTGATTTAAGAAGAATGTATTTTTCACCCGCAAGCCCAGGCTTGTAGACGTACCACATTTCCATTTATTAATTTCGTTTGTATCTGTGGAAACTTTGAAGTAAGCGCTCATAAATATTATTTTAATTAAAATAATGAATCAGTTTCATCACCTTGCAGTTTTCTAAAACTGCAGCGAAAATTAACAAGTACGCGGGGACGTAATTGAGTTCCCTCTTTAATTCAATTAAATTTAATTAAAATTTCCATTTAATGGAACCCCAGGTCGGTCGCATTTACTGATATAATTACATTTTTGATGAGCGTTTTTCTAGATTTATATAAATATGTTTGTTTCAGGTGGAATGGCACGAGCTGGGATGGCGCTGAGGAGGGGAACGAGTCATGGAAATGCCGAGTAAGTTTCGCCAAAACTGTTAAATTGTATGGAAATGCATGTTATTCAGTATTACATGCAGGCAGCAATTCAATAAATTGTCGGAATCAATTGCGTGCCAATTGTGGACACGTCCCAATATATGGCAAATATTTCATAAAGCGTGTGATGGATATCGGGGAAAGTTCATGAATATTGATTGCGCTAAAGAGCACTACAAATTGCCTTTTCAAAGCCGTTGCGGCAACAGAATTTCTTAATAAATGTTTCAGTTTTCTATTCCGGACGGTATTACAATCAGGCTGAGATAACAAGATGTGGGAAACTGCGCAAGTTTTCTATTGAACGAAAATAGTCTTTATCTAGCTTTGTTCTTGTTGGGTTAAAAACTATTTGAAAGTGAGAGTTTAAATTTACACCAGGAAACTGTTTCTCTGCTTTTATTTTATGAGTTTTGTGGAAGCTAACAGATTGTTCTAAATATATTTCTTATCGACTACTTTTTCTATTGTCGACATGAAGTCACAGCGCCAGTATTAAACATTTATGCGGTTTGATTCACCTGTTGCTGTATTCGATTTTATCTTCACCTTATATTTTTTATTGTATTGCAAAGACGATTTTATTTAGTTTGTTTTATATTTCTTACCGTGAACACGAGGATGTTATTACTTGGCTAGAATCGTGATAAAACATAGTCGTGTTGAGCTTTGCTAATTTCGCTTTCACTGGTGCAAACTTTGAAGTTCGAATTTCAATAGTCAAGTCATTTAAAGGTCAAGAATATTATTCAGTGGCAAAAAGTTAAGCGACTAGTGTCTCTGCAACTTACTGTTATTCAGTAAATAGAGCACTTTTTTCCGATCGGTTCGCTTCGTCCTCGATCAATTATCCAGTCCACGATGATTCAGCTGCGGTATTTGCAAACATGTCAATTTTTATCTTCATTTAGCTTGACCGAGTTACGAACTGGATTTTATGGTGTCTTGCCACCGTCAACATTCACCTTGGAATCGTAAACTTGCCACCTTGACACAGTCTTCGTTTCAACTTTTTGCAGACTACAAAAACCCGGATTAGAAAAACCTCAGCATTGATCGCTTTTGTCAAATCCCGGATTTTTATCAAAGAGGAAATAAGTTACAAACTGTTCCCATCATTCCTCGACAGCTGATCTCTCAAAGCCTGAGCGATGGTGAATGATGCGCTGCAGTTAGAATTCAAAGGATTTAGTTGTATAGTGAAATTTTCCTAAACCCGATTTTCAGATTTGCTGAAGTTTTGGAATCGCATTTGTGACTGCTGTTGATCCCTTTCGGTAATAATACCGGAAATTTGCATAGGTATCCAGACCAGCAGATGGCGCAAAGTGTCCACAACAAATGGAAAGTTTGTTTATTTTACACCTTTGAACAAAGACGCTTTTAGTGGTAAATACATATAAACGGGGATTAAACGACGCACGTTTCTAAATCCGCCTTTATAGTGGTACCCTTGAATGGCTAAATATTGCAGGGTGGACCCAATAAGCGGGATTTAATTTTGATGGAGTGTGCAGCCGCCACGTAAAGGTCTGAGGGTCGGGAAATTACTACATAGGTGGTAGTTGCGCGTCTTCTATTAACAAACGAAATTAAAAAATATGCGAGCCTCCCCGATACGTATTGGAGGATTGTGCAAATTCAGGGAGTTTTTGATCCTGGATTTTATTAGACGTAAAATATAAGATGTTGCAAAAGTTTATGAGATATTTCGCTGACTTCTGGTACTTATAGGGTATCATGAAATTGTTATAAAATTTTATGTTGTGTGAAATAACTCCGTTTTTTGTTAATTAGATGTGCACCAAGAATGATATCCTAATAATAAAAACAGAATTTTTACAAAGTTACAGAAAACTAGTGTTTTTATTTTGCCACCCTCACGTAATTACCACGAAGCGCAAACATTTCATCAAAACTTGCTAATGGAATTTGCTCATTTTTAATCCAAAAATGTCGATGATGGACACGCAGTCGCGCAATAATTTCGAATTTCATCATTTGCATCGATTCCAAAGCTGCCACCTTTTAAAAAAACTGATTCAAAGTTGTGAAATAACAAATAACATCTCCACAAAGTTTGATGCATGGCAATCTCGCCAGTGAATTTCTTGGGCGGATTTAAGGGCTGTTTTATGCCTTTTCTTCTTGTCATTTTTTATACTTCCATAAAAACGTGCCTTAAAATGCATGATAGAACTCAGATGTGTCGAATAGACATCGCATTGCGAGAATTTTGTAACTAAAATTAAGCACAGGCATCCCAACAATTTTGCCTGAGGATTTCCGTTTCATCAGATTTGGTATCCTCTCTGGAAAACTACAATTCCATCGCTCCGAACGAGTAATTTACCAGAATTTCATTTTAACTAAACTGGGGCTTATACAGGCGTGAATAAAATATTTGGGCGCCACTTTATTATAATACCCCGGAAATATTTTCTCTTTTATGGCAGCAATCAAGAAATACTCGAATTTTTCAGCCAAGTTTTTTTCTATTATTTTAACGCTGCTTTGAGTCAATCTTAAACACTCAAATGTATCCAATAAAGACGGGGGATGTAGACGTACATTTTTACGATGCCACTTTCTGCGAATATTATTTCTTGTTCTGGCAGAACATTTTCCGACGATGCGAGAAAGAAAATTGTGTTATGATAATTTTGCTGTACTTAGCTTCTAGGCCCATCCTTAACCTTCTATCGACGGATTTATTGGGAGTTGTGGCTCCCTTCTTGCAGGTGGTAATTTCTATTCTAACAAGGTGCATCACTCCCCCCTGTGCATTCATTAGAATACGTTGCCACGGGCACGGAATCCCATCTTAAAGTTGCGTTTTGATGTTTCCCGGATAATAACTCGTAAGAAGACGCGGTGTGACTCCTTGTAAGCGCTGCTTTACGACTCCCCTAGGATAGTGAAAGTCCTACAGGAGGCATAGTATTGATCTCAACTCTCACTTTATACCACCAGCGGCTGTTATTTACAGCCATAATTAACTCATCTCGCGCCCAATAACTTGCCTAAACTTGTGATAAAATCAGGAATAAGTTATTCCTTGGAGATTTTTCCTCCTATTGTAGTGTCGAAGCTCGAAAACAGTTTCGCGCAAATGTGCATATTGCCTAATTCAATGGAAGTGAAGTGGAGATGCTCTCGTCGAGTTGTTTTCTCGCGAAATTGAAATTTGTTGCGTCCCTCACTCGAAGTTCCAAAAGTACTTTCGCTACTTATAAAGTATTCATGTTATGTAGCAAGGACGTGCCTATATTCGTAGGACATTACTGGAATTTACAGGTTACTTGTTGGAGACTTTAACGACGGAATGGCCCATTAACTAAAACTGAAATTTTTACTTTGTGAACCGGCGCATCCACCATTTTCCTCTCCGAAGGAAATCCGTCAAAAAAATTTACGGTGTAAATACCTCTCGTAAAACATGAGAGATATGACTATTTCATACATGGAAACAATAAAATTTGAAACACTCAGCTTCCGGGTTAGTTTTTATTACGCGACTTATCGACCCCAGCTGCTCCGAATTTCCTTTCGCATGCAGTAGCACAATCTCATATGGGAATTATTAACAACATCCCCCAATTAGGGTCGTTAGCGCTTGCGAGAATTATTAACTACGCATCTTCGTATTCCCTTTCACATTGATTCTGCTCAGATGGGATAAAGTTATCTGTATATATAACACAATACCGTAGACGATGTTTTAGTTCCATAAACAGCCTCGATCCTGATGGTAGTTTGTTTGAATAAGCGCCCTAATACCTTCCTTATCTACCAAAGTTTGTCATGCAGTATTCATGTCGTCTATGAAGATAATTAATTGCTGCAAAACGTTGTTCCTGTGATTATCCTTATTTAACGTAACCAGATGTGCGAGCATTTATATTTTGCGGTCAAGCTACGTTTTATCACTCCCAGACGATCAGAAAGTTGCCCTTAAGTTTGTTTAGGACGAGTTTTGAGACTCGAGAACATGCAAAGTTTCTGAAAGTTTGCTTGACATGTGTGAGTTGAGAAAATGCTGATTGCTTAAAATTAACGTCACGCGAACTTTCACTTAAAGACGCGAACTTACTTCCTGTCCTAGATCAAATTGCTACGGATTTACAATGACACGATCGGTGTCTCCAAACTTAAACTAAACAGTGGTAACAACTTTGGGTGATGAATTAACTCAGTTTCTGTCACATCACCTGCTCCACATGCCTTTTTTTTTGTTGTGGGAATGCAAAGCTTTTTCTGCTAAACTGTTAAAAATTGAAGGAACCTTCTTTCACCCTTGTCCATTCTCTGAAAAGGTAAAGTGGGTTATCGTTTGAATATTTAATGTCCCTTTTTTCATTTTTATCAGATATGTATTAGGTTATGAAGTATTTATTGAGGCAGTCGGCAATTTTCAGAGACCCTTGTTAATGAAATATTTATTATTGTGATACGACCTAATACGAATAAGTGGCAATAAACACAATTTACGAGCGAATAAACACTTGAATTAAATACCGTACAGTTGAATTGAATCAGGTTTTTAATCGGTTGGAGGTATTTTTAGTATTTAGAACGTCAAGCTTTCATATTGGCGATATTTGCATTGATTCTAAAATTAAATTGTTTGGAAAATACGACGCAGACGAATTTAGAATTCTAAAAAATATAATTAATTCCTAATTTAAAAATAAATATCTGAAAGAGTAGAGTTAGAATCTAGAACAAAGGAATTCTTAACTACGATTTCTTCAAGAATCTTTAGAAATTCTATGATAAAAAAATTTTAACAGTCGCCAGAATGATGGTTTTTCAACTTTTCCAGTTTTTCCAGAAGATTCTAAGATTTATTCTAAAATTCTAATGATTTCCGATATTCTTCCGGTTTCTGCAAAATTTACGAAATTTTCATGGTTCGTTAGCAGGATAATTTAGTAATTTTTTTGGATTCTTTGAATCATTTAAATTTACTCAGATTTCTCTAGGTTTTAGGATTGTGCAGGAAGCGTTTTAAAAAATCAGCATTGTATAACTCGCTCTATTAAACTAAAAAAATCAGAGAGCCTAATTTTAAAATTAGCGCTTAGAAAGAATTATCTGCAGGAAAAATGAGGTTCAGACTCTTTTATGTTTTAGATCCTTCAAGATTCTTCAAGGTCTCAAAGACTAAGATTTTCTAGTTTCATAGGATTCAAAGAATTGGATTCGATTGCAATTTTATATTTTCAAAACAATTAGACTTAATTTTATAAAAAAAACGGTAAGTTAAGGAATATAAATAAAAGGCGGCCCAGTAGTAAGTGAAGAAGGATCTGCGTTTGAAGGATTTTAAAAATATCATGAATTAAAGATTGAAATTGAAGGATATTATAGAACACGTTTAGGACGAAATCCTAAAAATTTCGAAGCAACAAGAAATCAGTAGAAAGAAATAGAATCTAAAGAGTGTAGATTACAAAATAATCTAAAAAATCTGTCTGAAAGATCAAATATTTGAAGTAATTCTAATAATAATTGCACTAAATTTTAGTATACAAAAATAGTTTATTTATTTATTTCCAGATTGTGTTTAACTAAAACAAACATTTTGAAATTCCAGAACACATTGTTTGGGAACAAGTATCTTCAATTATTTTCCCATCGTAATATTTGATTCGTTAACTAGATCCAAATAGCCATCGAAAAAAAAACAAATAAACTCAACATGATTATTTATCTTAACAAACGCAACAGATTCTTTTGTGTTTCGGATCATGCAGCTCATTTGAGAAGAACAAACAAATTACGCAATAAATTTAAACCATTTAGATTACATGCTATTTTATACTTGAAGTTAAAGCAATAAACTCGATTATTTGAAAATAAAAGTCAGATGTCTTTTGGAGTCCGTGGCGATTTATCATTGATATCTTCCTGTAGGAGTGCTTGAATTTCGCCTGTAATCTAATGTGGATTTTATGGATTTATTCACAATAAATGGCGCTAATAACCGATAAAGTGTTTTGGTGTCTGCATGAGTAAGCTTTTTAGCCATTTTCAAGGTTTGAATGCATGAAATTTTTGCTTCAGTTGCAGTATTTGAAGTAATTTATTCTATCACAGCAATCCACACACACACACGTATATTCTGTAAACATCCCCTGTGTGTGACATTTGTGATATCTAGCCCGATTAGCCTCCCGCAGTCACTAATTCCATACTGCCATTATCGATTTTGCGAACTTAATCTAGCAGTGATAATTGACGATCCCCATTGTAGGGTCAGAGATTTATAGATTATATAAAGATGTGAGAACCGACGTTTCACACAATAAAACCAATAGCTACTTTTTTCATAGGCCATTAAAATCGAACGACATCATTGTATCGCGCCGGATATTTCTCCGGAGTGAGATTTTCTCTAAGCCTATTTATTATACCTAGTTTTTATTTTACGGGATTTAGAACGCCGCAATGTGTGACTCGGGGAAGCGTAAAACAAATAAATTCGATTCATTGGTGGAGTAGATAAGAAGTTCCAGTAATTAAACAGAGGGGAAAGAATCTCCATGTGCGAAAAACTGCTCGTAAAAACACAATCTCAAAGGGTTGAGGAAATTTAATTATACGGCTCGCAATGGCACGTGGAAACGTAACACGTCCTGGGAATTTTCCCATTTTAAATTGCTGATAATGTTTGCTCTGCTTATTCCAATAGAACCGCTCTTGTGCCCCCATAAAAATTTCTGAATACTTCAGGAGGCCACCTAAGTAATTTCCCTGGTGCCGCACAACCACAATTGAATCTTGCGATCGATTTTCCATTTCCCAGATTTTTAATCCGGGTAATCGTCCCATCTCCGTGCTTGGGTGTAATTATAAACACGGCGGTTTCTTTCAGAAGAAAACGGATGTGTAGAGTTACAGCGCGATAAAAACTCAACTTCTTTTCTAATGAAACAAGTGTTGGGAATATTTTGTGTACGCCACATGCATTACTCTCATCATGTCGCTCTACAGAAATAGTAGAGTTCTATTTTTGTATAGACGGATAACAAAATGATACAAAAACGACACGGATGTAATGGAGTTTCGACAAAAAAAATCCTACACTGCTGTTCCGGGGAATAAATGGAACGGAATATATGAGTTTTATGCTAATCTTTTTCGGCAACATCAATTTCACAATATCTGACGTGTATCTGAAGAGGGGTTCGATGGAAACTTGGCATGATCGGGAGGAACTAAATTTTGGGTTGTGTACCGGCGGTGGAAGCCACTATTAAAAAATACAAAAGAAGTCCGGAACCATTTCTAAAGAATGAATTTTAGGAGGGTGGCCAGATGTTGCCTAATTAAAATTAAATTTACGTAAATGACTATTTTATGAACTCATTTAAATTGCAACCAATTTCAGACCCATTGTTTTAATTATTATTGTACCTTTTATTACCAATAGATGTTTATCAGCCTGCCAATGTAACGTAAAATCTCTCTTAATTATCATTATGCTGCCGTTATTAGAACACAAAACACTTTTTAATTGCCGCGAGTAAAATTTAACGCCGATCTGTGGTCTGCATAGTTTATGACTGGATGGAGTTTTCTATGGTCCTATCGTATATTCAGAGGTGCAGTATATTACATTACATTATCGCCATCCAGGGAAATCGAGCTGAAAGTGATGAATCAGCCTTCATACGCTTTGATGAAGATACGCTTTTTGCTATATTTATTTTAAGGATACCTGGTGTGAATGTGGTGAAATTATTTACTGGTTTTTGGAAATGGAATTCCAGTCCCGAATCAAATGTTTGGAATTATTCTGCTGAGGACAAATTAGACTGTTCAACAACATTCACACTTTCATTTAATTGAATTTTTCGAAAGTAAAAGAAGAAAATTTTGAGCGAGTCATAACAAATTTCTTTCTAAAACTTCAGTGCCACAGCCCTAAATTGGTTAGATTTTAAGTAAAAATGTTTAAAATGTCAAGAAAATTGGCAGAGCAACATTTTTGCCATTTTTTTAATTCCCTGTCGCAGAGCCAAATTTCTATTTTATAATACATACTTTAAATTTAATCAATTTTTCGAGTTTTATCCTAAATAAAACAAAAAAGAAAATAAAAAGATTCAGCACGTTTTATTGCAGCCATTTCAGCTTGAAAAAGTTAGATAATTAAACTGCGCTGTTTAATGAGTCAGTAAAAGACACAAGACGATTGCATCAACTTTCCACAAGCTGATTAAATTTCCACCTTTTACTTGCTTTTCAGCGGCATCAATGTAAACAGGACAAAGGTTAAAAGCTCTTGATAAGACTGTATCAGGATAATTGGACACAAGCAGCTTTTAACACACTTTGATATTCATTTTCATTTGTATAAGTAATGTTTTGATAGTTCCACTTTAATCCAAATTTTAATTTCTGCAGTGGACATGATAAAGGATCTCCTAAGAGCTGGGTAAATATTGGTAAACTCAAGTCGGCAACATGAAAACGAGCTTCGTTTAAACGTACAATCAATTTGAATTTCAACACGCAAGATTTTGTTTTTTTCCTTCACATTAGTAAGTGGTCCGAACATTATCCTCGGACAATGATAAGAGAACTCGTGCGTTTATCCCGATGAGAACGCGTGACAGTTTCGGGGGACAGAACAATGAAGCCATGTCATGTGCTTAACGCCCTTGACAACACGTGCGCCCTTCTGAAGGGATCGAATAGCTGCCGATTTCAGACGTAAAGGACAAACTCATCGTGGCGATGACACAACTGTCGGACATTACCACGCAATATTATGGGAATTTAACAATTCTAATCGATTGACATGGGACTGGGAGGTTTTCAAAAGAGTTTGCTCGCAGCTGTACCATTACGATTCCAATCCCATCAAATTTAATCTTACCACTGTGACATCTCCGACATCAAAGCCTTCCACTGACGTTATTGGGAAAAATCTGCCATTTCACGCGCAGGAACGAACTGTCTGCGTTACCAGATGAAACTTGTGGCCTCTAGCGACGGCCCATTGCGACTTGATGTAGAGCGTCGCGACGCTGGAATTACAGATTTTTTTTCTCCGTTCTGATATAGTTTTTACCGTTGGGAACGGTGAAGTCGCATCATTGCGCCATAAAAGCGTTATGTCTTGTCTAAGCTCGGTTATGGATTGAAATGAATTCGTACTTTAATCACTTAACCCTTTTATTCGAACTGTTGGGGCATTAAACTCAGTTTGACTGTAATTACGCCACTTCCAGTTTCTTATCAAAATAATTAAGAGGCTCGGTGCCAATTTCTTTTAATTAAGGTTGTCCCTCGCTACGAAAATTACATTAGCACTGATGGAGAACTCTTGGATTTTATAACAGGAAAACCGCAATAGTATCTACATCATATGTAAGTACGAGCTTTAGTACAGTTGGAATACAATAAACATCTTTTATCTAGTCATGTTAGAAGCAATTTAGCCGCTGGGATTATGTGCACTATTACCAAGCTGCCAGAACAGTCATTTTTGGAGATATTAGACGCTGAACTCACGTATTTGTTGTTATCTGTGAGTTATACAGTGTATTATGGTCTTAACACAAACTAACATTTATGTTTATGGTGCAAAGTATGTGATTCGTTTTTTTTGAAATAAATTTATGGGGATGGAGACTTCCACTACCAAACGCTGTGTTGGTGGAAATTATTACCACAATGCGGTTCATCGCGCACATGTGAATCTCAGCTATTTTATAAAATTAAACTGAATATGAAAACAATTTGCATTTTCTGTAATCAATGAATACAAATAAAGTCTTTTATTTTATTCTTGGCTTCATTTGAAACAATGTAATAAAACCGAATATGTACATTCAGAATTGATAAAAGTTTATTGCGTTCGTGTGAAGTTTTCGTAAATACCTCGCTTTGGTATTCAATTTTAATAAAAAAACTATCTTGATAGAAAAATTCGTATCAATTCCAGATAACGAACACATTGTTGGTCGTAAACTCTACGGAATTTCAATGATACGAGTCTGTCTTTTGTAGCGTGCAACTATGCTGCTGGTCTACTAGGAAAATCACCAACATGAAATATGTCGCTATTGAGTTATGTAAGACTATGAGTTATGGCCGAGTCGGTAAATAGAGTTTCTACTTTAAAAGGAAGTTTCGATTAAATTCTGCTGGAGGCGATCAGAGTTTCTATATTTTATTAGTTTCTTTCTGCTTTAACTATAAGAGATTCTGTTAAGTGCTTTGTTAAGAGAGCCTTAAGTTCCGGTGGTCGTTTTTTAGAAAAGTGCGTCTATGAAAAGATGATAAAAGATGTGGAAATGCTTCGGCATTGCAGTAAATTAAGGGCGAATTTTATAAAAAAATGTATTTTTTTTAATAATTATAATTATTAATTAATTATATTAGATTTTTAAGGCTAAACATTTTTCCTGCATTTTTATAATTCAAATAACTATAAAGAGTAATTAAAGAATTTACAGTTCAAAATCCAAATTGAGAATATAAGAATTTTCAAAATTGCCACAATGAGATCTACGAAAATATACAGTTTTTTAATTTTTATTTTTCACAGAATTTCAAACTTTTATTTTTGTAGAATATTTTAGTTTTAATCTGAAGAAACTTTCATCGTCAGTTTTCTTTAGTTTATAAGTTCGTTGATTTATTAAAATCTAATAATTTTAGATCCTAAGAATATTAACTAATTAAAAAACGACCACGAAAAAAAAATAGACAATCTAAAAAACTTTAGAAATATATGGAATAGTAATAATACTAATAATTATACATATATCAGGAGAGAGAAGACAATTTTTTAGCCTGAGCGTTATTTCCCGTGATCCAAAGGATCGCAGTCGCACATTTACAACATCAAGGTATAAATATTTTATGTAATATAATTTAAAAGGTCGAACAAATTTCAATAATTTGATCATTTTAAAAAAAGTCTGAAAGACCAAAAATAATCTGAACAATCGGAGCCATGTAAAGAATCTCTTTCATTTAAAGAATATATTTACATAACGCTAGGATATAAAAAACGTGAGGCAGAATATGAAAGATCTAAATCTCGAAATTTTGAAAGACTGAAGAATGCGACGAAGGAAGAGCTAAAGAATTTATGATGCATCTGAACAACCTTCAGAGATTTAAAAGAATTAAAAAAAATCTTGACTACCAAGGCCTCAATAAATTTAATGTTTTACTTATTTTTTAGAGATGGGTGGATATTTTGTAAAAACGCCATGCATTAAAATTTTGTCATTTTTTTTTATCGAATAAAAAAATTCGAGAACTGCAGCCACCGTTTGCTCAAAATGTTTATCTTGTTTTCATTAAAAACGAATGAGTTCATTAAAGGTTAACGCGTTTTTATTTTTAAACAATCGATAAAAAAAGAGCAACAGAAAGTGAATTTTTAAAATTAGAACTGAATCTCGTTACTCGCCAATTATTTCAGTTCAGGCCAATCACCGCTTTATTAATTATAACTTTAACATGTCGACCGTTCTCTAAAATGTTCAATGTTTTTTGCAGTTCCACCATGTTTCCCTAACAGAGCTGTCATCATCAGCACGATTATAATTAGTTGTATTTGTCTGACAATGGCAGTTTTACAGTAATTGGAAACAGCAAAAATTGCAGTGTATGTTCCGGAACACAAGACTTTTGAGGCAAGAAGGCGCTTTATCAAAAACGCGAACTTAGACACAGGTATCGATCGTGCAGTTTTTTTTACTTTTATAGCTTTATTATGTAGACTCCAGAAAATATTGTCTGGAATTCAGTCCCGATTCCACGCCGCGCAACTTGAATTTGTTATATTTGACTTTGTCATGCAAAGCTCGTTAAGCCGGTCTTGGACTGGCTAAGACACATGAGAAGATCCCATAGGAATCCTAAGTGATTAGTTATTACACGTCTTAAAACAAGCTCAGTTTCTTTTTCTTTACATAACTGTTGAACTAGTGGGAACTCCGCATTGCTTGCAGAACGAAGTAATGAAGAGCACACACAATTCCAGACAATTTAACATTGCCCAACAATTTTGATCTGTCCCTGATGGTTGCAGTCACGTTCTGGGTCAGACAGTCTGCTTTTTCATCCCATTGATATTTAATAGCCACCGTCGACGTACCATAAATCACTAGTGCAAGTACAAAACCAGCTTACAAATTACATGTAAGTGAATCCCTTTACATCCACACCTTAATCACGCCAGGAAGCAAACCGCGAGATCTCCCCGAAGCAAATTTATTCAATCATGCCACGGAAACGGTTTAGCATAACATATAGCTCCCAAACTTCTTGTCACCACTTAAGATTCAGATAAGCTCTGCGGTATCTTCATCGTAGTCCAGACCAAACCTGGATCAAAGCCCTAATTCTATGTCCAATGTAGTCATATTAGGGGTAGCAATTCTAATCACGCTCGCACTTTGTAGTTCTTGGCTTTTACTGTCCGATTAAAACCCCTGCACTGCTTTGTCAGAGGGTGGTTTGTGAGCGCGCAGAGGGGATTATTAATATTTATATCGGAGTGACGTGATATTTAACTGGGGAAAGGTATTAAAGGTAGAGGGTGGAAGAATTATGGGAATTTTTGGGTGAACCGGATCCAGACTCGTTATTGCGAAAATACTGTTTAAATTAGAATCCTCCTTCGTGCTTACTTTGCTACACATATAATCTGTAAGGGAAAGTTAAAAATTATCGCTAGGGGGTCGAATCCGAGATTTGCCCGTACAATTAAGGGAAAGTTACTATGTCGTGCACTTGGCAGCTACATCTCTGGAGAATATTTATGTAGCTTTTCCCCACGTATTCACTTTTTTAATTATTAATACGGAAGCAGATTGCTGCAGTTTTATCTGTCTAACTCGCACGTTCTTTGTGTTCGAAAGAACATTTTTTATTGCTACAGATAAAGTTATCTTCCCTCGTTTTAGCAACTACCCATACGTATTAAAGAAGGGAAGGCAAGTTGGTGATATAAATAAGGAAGCTGGGGGAACAACCGTACTCTGATTCTTATTGTATGAAAGAGAAGGAATGGAGGAGATGGCGCATCGCTTTTCTCGTTTGCAAAATCGGCACCTGTTCTCCAGACCACGATTTCTATATTTTATGGATTCAATGTGCCACTTTCCAATTTAACTCCAACTTCAAATGGAAGCGTAGTTTGACTGTGGAAGTGGCATAATTGAATGGAGTTGAAGCCAAGTTTTCTCATGCCCTTGAACTTTGCCTTTGTTGATAGAAATGCGCGGGTTTTTCGTTTAATCACAGGTTAAAAATTAGAGTATGAAACCAATCCGCCATTTCCTATCATAGCTGGATCAGTTATAGTTGGAAGTATTATTGCTAGAGTATAAAACGGCACTTTGTTTTAAAACCTACGAATTGAAGTTCAAACATTACCAAGTCGATGAGATTTTACCTATTCTAGCGTGCATTTTTAAAAGCTTCTGTTTAAAGCCTCGTGATGTTTGATGCTCGCATCCTTTTTCTGCATATTTCAGCACTAAATCAGAATTTATATTTGCCGACCTAATGGATGACACATAAATTGCAGTTCCTGCGGAAAAGTCGAATTTGTATTTTGTAGTTTATTTTTCATGTGCTTGCTGTGAAAATACAATCCATCTTTTTTTTCATCTTCCGCCGATTTCAACAAGAATGATAACTATGGAGCGCATTTTTTAAATTTCATTATTTGCTTATTTCCTTTGATTTTTATTGGTGACAGAAACTCAACAGTTAAAGAAAAAAACACAATATAACTGTTGAAATAGGGAAAATTGACGTACATAAACTTACAATAAAAGATTTTTGAACAATCAAATATAATATTCTCTTCCAAAAGATGCAAAGCGTTGAAGAATTCCATATTTGGTATAATTCATTTTTGATTTTACACAATTTTAAATAATTTAATAATTCTATTAAATTGTATAGCGAAAGACACAAATTTTAGAATTTTCTCTTTTAAAACGAAGCAAAAATTTCCGCCATCCTTCACTAAAATTTGTACTTTTGATAGTTTTAGTGCCACAGCGATGAAATTTGAGGAGGTTATTATTTTTACATCGTATAAAAAGCGAAATAAAATAAGAAATTAGAAGAGACTGAAAACTTTGAAGAATCTGAGAAATCTGAAAAATTTTAAAATTTTATTTTTAATTTGAATCCAAGAATTATACTTCTTTTTATTTTCTGTGGAAAGAAATGAAGAACTTTTGTAAAAGTTAAAATTCAAAAGTATCCCAAAAAACACCTGCATCTTAATGATTACGAAAATCTAAGAAATCTGAAATGAAATAATAGAGCAGAAAATGGCAACAACCTAAATAATTCAGTGAAACCAAATATATGAACAATTTAAAGAAAAAATGAGAAATCATGAAATTAGAAAATTTTGTATCTAAAAAAAGCATAAAATATAATAAAAAGCCTCAAAATGAATGGGATCTAAAAATATGACCCACAAATAACACGGCCGTACTTTAGTAAATTTCATTACAATTTTGTGGTCTTTTGATAATAACCGATAAAAAATACAGCTGTGGCAAGCCAATATTGTCACTGTCACGTTTCCTGTTTTAAAGTCTTCGAGGGTGACAATTTAACACCCTTCTTTCTACACGTGAGGGTGTATAAAAACACAAGTTTACTATGCATCTACGTTTGCTGGAACAATATAAATCAAAGCAATAAATATAAACTTGAATATATGTCTTTGTGGAATTTACGCTTGCACTGCTTTTATATTTTCCAGGATTTAAATTTTTAGTACTTGATTTTCTCATTCCATCTCAATGTCCAGAGTTGAATTATGACATATTGTTTGTGATTACCCGTTGAAAAATAATGTCGAGTTTGTCTGGCTGTTCGTTATTGCGAGAATTACACACGCAACTTTTAACGCGACATTAACAGCGTTGATTACAGCAAATAGAAGCGTTTTGTGCTTTTAATGTAGAGTGCTTTCAACTGAAAATCGACGGAATAAAATAGTTTAAAATAGGATCGTCTAATAAATCGTGAGGATAATTCTTGGAACCATTTTCTCCTGTTGTACCCACATCAAAACCCGGAACATGACCTGTTGTTATTCGCCATTCACCTACGCCGACACCCGTAGAATCTCGATTTTGGTATTTAATTAAATACTGCAGAATGATCGATAGATAAATGGGGTAGATTTTGCAGCTATTGCCGACACTGACCTACATTCCAAATTCCATCCAGCGTCATCATCATCATCAATTCTTCCGCGTTTGCCTTTTTCCACCGCTAAACACAGTCCGCACTCTTTCGATAACATTATGAAAATGCACCTGTCAGGTTTGAGTTATGACCATCCACATTTTAAAATTGAAATTTCGCGTATTGCTTGAAAATTGATGCATTGTTTTTTAAACTGCGCAATATATCATCAGTGGAAGACATTGAAATTTGTTTTTAAGCGTCGTCCAATTGTCACGCAATAAAAAAACAAACTGACCGACTAAAGTCGCTCGGGCCGGCTGGTGACAAAATTACGCCGGTAGCTCAGTCTGGGTGGGTTCGTTAAAACTCACCGACCCGACAATCTTGAGGGCGCCAGGATCCTCCGGCTACGACTTGCGAGTACCCGGATCCAAAGTACTCGGTGTAGCTTACCCGAACGAGAGAAAAAAAAAGAAAACGAAAAGAATTCTAACCAGGAACGAATATATTAAAAAAAACACACTAATAAAACCTAAACAAAAAAATACAGGAAAACAAAGACGTCGTCTTTACACCGGCAATCGTTGCTGTTAGATTTACGACGATTCGCTGTAGACCGAACGCTTGCGCAAGCCGACGGCACACCGAAAATCCGCGCAACAATTCGATCGTACAAACTCGCAATTACCGGGTCCCGACTTACAAGGACGTCTGTACAACAAAAAAACAGAAAAAGAAATGACCAAGTGTGAAACGGTTGATTACAGTGAAGCTGTAATCTCCCAACTACTAATTACAAGTAACAATTAACAAGGACGGTTACGGTGAAGCCGTAAACTCCTACAGGAACAAGTTAACAAAAC
The DNA here is from genome assembly GCA_029298725.1 of Gnatocerus cornutus. Classification (NCBI taxonomy): domain Eukaryota; kingdom Metazoa; phylum Arthropoda; class Insecta; order Coleoptera; family Tenebrionidae; genus Gnatocerus; species Gnatocerus cornutus. Next base: position 13,575,331 of record CM055513.1, read on the forward strand.
GGTGACACGATGACTCGAACAAAAACGTGGATAAAACGATCTGACCTTGACTCCTACAGCTCCTCCTACCGACTCTCCTCTAGGTGCTCCCGACTGGTGAGCCTTCCCGAATCCAACAGGGAAGAGGTTGTACGGCTCGGTCAAAACGGTCAGCCGCAATCCAGTTTCGAACTTCCAGTTCGCGCCCCCAACCAAAAGGGGAAAAAACGAAACAGAGAATAGCCCAGAATAGAACAGGCTAGAACCCAAAATAGAAGGCCCTAGGGTGGAAAATACCCTTAGGAAGATGAATACACTGGAATACTTTACTTACTACGATGGAAAGCGGCCTTAAAGTTTTCCACGTGGTTCACGTCGTGGTGGCTTTACTCGATCTCGAGACCCGACAAATTCCGGTTGCCTCCAGGAACCTTAGTGACCCAATCCAGATACCAATGTACCAATCAAACCAAAAAGGCCACTAAGTCACACTCCAAATTCCAAAATACCGAAACACTCTGGAGCACCGTACGCCACGAGATCTAAAACGCAAGAGAACCACGGAACCAGAATGGCTGCTATCGCTTCTTCGGCTCTACGTCACATTTCGTCATTGAGAAGGTGACCCCTTGACAGGTGAAAATTTGGGGTTATTCGAATCAAAACAAAGAATGAAAGTGATCGTAAAGAGTAGCAAAACGAAGCCAACGGTAAGTAAACAGCTGGAAAATTATTCATCAACCAATCGTAGACCTCAACGCACACTATGAACAAAATAAACAATCGCCAGAAGACAAAAATAGCAAGAGTAGCACCGTTGATGTTGCGGTCAAAAAGAAGAACGACCCACGACACGATCAACACCAAGCAGGCTAACGTGGTTGTGAAAAGGAAGAAAATAGAAGTTAGAAAAGTTGAAGCAAAGATGAAAACTAAAGAGTTGCAACCTAGACAACCCTGAGGAACTTGTAGCAGTCCTCCAGCTAAAATTCTGAGGCTCAAACGTATTCCTCCAGTCACCTCCGAACTGGTACCTAACAAACTGGTAACTATAAACATAATTGAGCAGAATTCGTAACGGACAATGTAACTCGCCATGCGGTTACACTAAAATAGGCAACCAATAAATTACAGGAGTCAAAAGGTCTCGAAAATCAACCCTTTCTAACACCTTCCCGTTTAACTCGAAATTGTCACGTTACAAATCCCTAACACAAATTTATACCGTTACATAAATCCCACCCTTTCCTCGTTAGAAATTTTCCCAAAATTTCTCAGTGTGAGGTATCGGCGAAATTTGTACTTCTCAACCTAATGTTCTCCACAACTTACTAAAACCCGAAAATATTACATTTGTTACGAGCGATTGGATCACCCTTGTGCCCACACTCTAAATTATGCAGCTACCTTAAAGGTTGGGCGCTTGATCCTCTCGTCAAAACAAAAACCACTAAACAAAATCAAAATAAAACTCTCTCGAAAAGAACAATACAACGGAGTGTCAAAAGTTCACCGACGACCACGAAAATCGACCGGATCATCACAACATGAGGTCAAAGGCTCAGCTCGGACCCTCGACTCCTTGCATCATAGCTCCTTAGTGAGACGAAAGTTCTCAATACATAATTGTCAACAACAAAAGAAAAGAAGACGTAGCCGAACACCTGTATAGCCAATGGAAGACCGAATCAAACTCCCTAATCAAGGCGCCAATGCCAACTTCGGAACTTCACTAGCTGTATAAGAGGCTGAGGTACAGATCGATACGACTCAACATCCCGACTGCAGCGGAAAACAACCTAACGAATCGCACCTACCCGTACAAACTGTCAAATCCTAAACCAAAACGGAATCAATCACAATATACCAAAGAACAACCAAACCAAATTGCGAATGATCCCCAATACAGTAACACAGCCGATGGAATCAAAACTACACCTCATACAAGGACTAATCAACGTAGCACACCGCAAAACGAATCTCCACTCCACACAGGAAAATTCGGTGTCAACCTAGCCTTAAACAAAAGAGGTTTGTCGGCGTTGCGAACTACTTCGACTTTACGACAATTATACCATCTACAAATATCAACACCAAAACCATCAAGAAAACCACAGATCCAAAGATACAAAAATACACGAACGATGACACTATTAACGTCGCTCCTCTGGAGACAGACACGATAACAGCTCATTATTGGACACAACCACACGACCGCTTCTTCGAAGACAGACGCCGAAGTGGCTGATTTCGGTAGCCGACCACTCTGGTGCAGACGCTACTGAAATCCACACTGGGGAAACTGGCTGTACGGACTACCCATATCACCGTAGCAGGTTACCCTGGCCAGACATTCCTGGGGTTTACACGTCGGGGGGATCTCCGGGGTCTTCCTTAAGGTCTTTGATGTTCCAAACTCCACTTCTCTTACCTTGAAGGTCCTCTAATTCGTAATTCCAGGGGTTCAAGCGTTTCCGAATCACAAATGGCCCTACAAACTTAGGCAATAGCTTGGAGGTGACATACGCAGCGGCATTCGATTGTGCCATATTCCTTCGCCAAACCCGCTGGCCCTCCGAAAATTGTACCTTCCGGTGTCGTAGGTCGTAAATTCGGCGGTTGCGTTCAAAAGCCTTATCAAGTCGTTTGCGAATATCCTTGTACAGTTCTCCAAAAGCAGTAGCACGGTGTTCTGGTGAGGGTGGTTCGACTTCCTCCTCGGCTGTTGGTACAGAGCGGGGTCGCCCATCTAAACGAATTTCGCGACCGAAATTTATAAAGAATGGCGTTTGGTTGGTGGTCTCGTGTTTCGATGTCCGAAGACAACATGCCACCTTTTGGAGGTCTTTGTCCCAGTGTCTATGGTTGTCCGTCGTATATGACCTCAGAATCATATTGAGGGTCCGATGTCGTCTCTCCACCGCATTAGCCTGGGGATGATAAAGGGAAGTAAACTGCACCCGAACTCCATACCTCTGCAGCATGTCACTCAGTTCACGACTAACCAGTTGTTTCCCATTGTCACACACCAAGACTTCAGGCACCCCAAATACACAGAACACGTGATCTTCCAGTAACTTCGCCATAGACTTTGCGACGGCCTTACGCAGTGGGAATAACAAAACGAACTTACTAAAATAATCCTCCACTGTCATAATATACTCGTGACCCTGCGTCGAGCGCGGAAGCTTGCCAACAATGTCGATGCAGATAAGTTGCCAGGGCCTGGTGATGTTCGGTCGGCCTGCCATTTGTCCAGCTGGTGGCTTATTGTCAGTTTTGCTGGCGATGCATGTCCTGCAGTGCTTCACGTAACGAGCGACGTCGGCTCTCATGCGCGGCCAATAGTACCGTTCCGCGAGGCGGTGGTAAGTTTTGAAGACGCCGGTGTGACCGGCAAAGACGTCGTCGTGGTTCTCTCGCAGGAGGGTTAGTCGTCGGTCCTTCGGCACTACAATTTTCCAGGCAAACTCCGAGCCCCGTAAATCTGTGTTGGGTGTCTTCGTCCTTTTATACAAGACCCCATCCTCTACGCGCCACAACGGGTATGACAACGGCTTATCCTCGACCTCTGTCGTCATACGCTTGTGCCAAGCGTCACCATTGCCTACGACATCCACTCGAGGAACCGCTCGGGATAACGCATCAGGCACCACATTGTCCTTGCCCTTCCTATGCACCACGGCAAAATCGTATTGTTGTAGGGTCACACTCCACCTTGACAGCCGACCTGAGGGCGACTTCAAACTATGCAGCCATTTTAGACTGTAATGATCCGTGACGACAGTGAACTTATATCCTTCCACGTAAGCTCGAAATTTCTCTATCGCAAAGACCACAGCCAAACACTCCTTTTCGGTGACCGTAAACTTGCGCTCACTCGCTGACAAGGATCTACTCGCATAGGCAATCACGTGATCACCATCAGGATAGTTTTGATAGAGCACTCCCCCTAGACCATAGTCGCTGGCGTCGGTTTGCACAAAAAATTCTCGCTCGAAGTCCGGACAATACAAAACGGGGGCGGAAACGAGTGCCTCTTTCAAAGTCCTGAAGGCGTCCCTGCACTCAGGTGTCCATAGGAATTTCTTGTTCTTCTGTAGCAGTGCGTTGATGGGTGCGACAATCGCGGAAAAATCCGGTATAAACCTGCGGTACCACGAAGCCATGCCATGTAGGCGACGCACTTCCCGTACGTTGTTGGGAACAGGGAAGTTAATGATCGCGTCTACTTTATCCGGATCCACCCGAAGGCCTCTCGAATCCACCACATAACCTAAAAACTTAAGCTCCGACCGACATAGACAACACTTATCACGACTGACCGTCAACCCAGCTTCCCTGAGACGACGGAAGACTTCGCCCAGAATCCGCATATGCGACTCGAAGTCACTAGAAACCACGATAATGTCATCCAGGTAAACGAAAACCGACGGTGCCAAGTCAAAACCTAAAACGTGGTCTATAAATCGTTGCCAAGTCGCTGGGGCATTATGGAGGCCGAATGGCATTCTTCGGAACTGAAAGAGTCCGCGTCCGGGAACAGCAAAGGCGGTTTTTGGACGACTTATTTCCTCCACAGGAATGTGCCAGTAGGCCGATTTGATGTCTATCGAGGAGAGGAAGGTAGCGTCACGGAGACGATCTAAAATTGTGCTCACCCGTGGCAATGGGTAAGAGTCTCGCTGAGTAACCGCATTGAGTTTGCGGTAATCCACGCAAAACCTGTAGCTATTGTCCTTCTTCTTGACCAGCACTATCGGCGAGCTCCACGGGGATGAACTCGGTTCCACAACACCCTCTCGTATCATGGTGTCAAGTTCTTTGTTTACGTGCTTCCACAACGCCGGTGAAATGGGGTATGTTCTTTGCCGTATAGGCTCAGCCTCCGTCCTGATCTTGTGTTCCACTTGATGTGTGACACCTATGCCATGGTCCGCGAATGGAATGGTTAACCTCAATTCTTCCAGGCGTCTGGTCTGCTCCGCTGTTAAGCTGTGAGAGCTTTCGATGGCGTTGATTTGCGTTGGCTGACCCTTACTGTACACCCATTCCCCACGTCTGACATCTGGAACTAATCCAACGTTTGTCCAAAAATCTATCCCCAAAATCAGGACATGTGGGAGAGACGGTATTGCTAGAACCTCCAAAACATGCACACGATCCTTTACCCTAAACGGTACGTGAAAGATACCCTTAACCTGACATCTATCCCCATTAGCCACCACGCACGACGATACATTGGCGGGGTGGTCCAGCCTTAACCCTAACGATTCAAAGATGGAAATACCGGGTTGCCCAACGCAAGTCCTACTGGCTCCTGAATCCAATAAACCTAACACCCTATGACCTAAAACAACAACACTCAAATAAGGTCGTTCATCTCCGACCGCACCTTCCAAAATAAAATCCAGCCGAGCTCTCAGCGAGGTCGCTAGCCTAACCCGATCACCGTTAGATCCAGAACCCACGGAGCGGTTGAACTCCTTGAAACCAGCCAGCCGCCCTACTGTTGGTTTCGTGCGTCGTTTCCCGACGTCGACGGTCTATCGCGGTTACAATCCGGGCAGTTCCTCGTAGTGACGCCTTCGCGCTGGCATCGAAAGCAACGTAGTCTCCGAGGTTGTCGACATTCTCTGGAGAAGTGGCCTGTTCGTTGGCAGTTGTAACAACGACGATCGTTGTCTGGAGTTGATCGTTGGACAGCCGAAATTTCGGTGGGAGCCACGTACGCTAGCGAGGGTTCCACGAGATCGCGACTTCTTCGCGGTGGCGGCTGGTAGCTGTCTACTCGATACTTGGTTACCTCTAATCTAAGACATTGTCTCTCCAATTCCTCTAAGCTTTCCACAACTGGTAATTGTTGGACGTAGAACGGAGCGAGGTTACGGGTAAGGATGTCCAATCTCAGCTCCCTCGGAATGGCTCCATGTCGATCAAACAGTGACGTCATACACGCGAGGTACTCGATAAACTTCTCTTGCTCGCCCTGCTTCCGTGCCAAGATCTCTCCAAATAACCGGTGGCTGTAGTCCGGCGGCAAATAGTGGTACCGTAGCAGATCCACCAACTCTCCCCAATTGTGTACTCGAGGCCGTACCGAACGGAACCACGTTAGGGCCTTTCCCTCAAACAAATCGATGGCCGCAATGAATAAATCGCGTTCGGAGAACCTTCGTGCTACCCTCAACTCGGAAACCCTATCTAAAAATTCGGGCACCGATAATCCTGATGGCTCTCCCGAAAATTTGACACCCCATTTGTGTACGGGCATATCGCGATGCTCCGTCGGGCCTCTCACGACGCGACTGGAGTTACCCTGCGGGCTGCCCTCCGTGTCGTCTAAATCACCAGACTCCTCATCCTCCGACTCCACGGATTCGTCTCCCGAAGGTGGAACCACTCCCATAATGGCGCTAAGGTTGAAGTTGCCAAGGCTGCGACGGGCCTTGGTTGCTTTATCCAGAGTTTCAAACAGCTCCGACACCTGGGAAACCAAGGAAGCCCGGGACGCTAGATGTTCCGCCGCAGCATCTTCCAACGGTGCGCGGTTAACCCTGTGGAGGAGGTGAAGCAACCGACTATAAATGCGTTTGAGCCTATTATCACGCGTCGAAGGTTCCTGATACACGTTGATCGCCGTCAGCAGTTCCTTATACTTGGCCTTTATCCTCGGCACCTCGACCTCATACTCATACACAAACTGTGCGTCGGTAGGGTGAGAGGTACCGTCCGCTTCCGCTTTGAGAAATACCCCCAATTCCTCTCGTAACACCTCCACCGACCTCCCGCTGGGGTCTACTCCCCTAACCCGCAGTTCAAATTCGAGCTCGTCGCGTCTTAGGTGCCTTGCCTCCATCACCACGGCCGCAAAAAAAATAATTTCCAAAAGAGCAGAAAAAAAAATAAATAAAAAAATTGAGTTAAATGAGCTGTCTCTACTTGGGCCCCACGTTGGGCGCCAAAAATGTCACGCAATAAAAAAACAAACTGACCGACTAAAGTCGCTCGGGCCGGCTGGTGACAAAATTACGCCGGTAGCTCAGTCTGGGTGGGTTCGTTAAAACTCACCGACCCGACAATCTTGAGGGCGCCAGGATCCTCCGGCTACGACTTGCGAGTACCCGGATCCAAAGTACTCGGTGTAGCTTACCCGAACGAGAGAAAAAAAAAGAAAACGAAAAGAATTCTAACCAGGAACGAATATATTAAAAAAAACACACTAATAAAACCTAAACAAAAAAATACAGGAAAACAAAGACGTCGTCTTTACACCGGCAATCGTTGCTGTTAGATTTACGACGATTCGCTGTAGACCGAACGCTTGCGCAAGCCGACGGCACACCGAAAATCCGCGCAACAATTCGATCGTACAAACTCGCAATTACCGGGTCCCGACTTACAAGGACGTCTGTACAACAAAAAAACAGAAAAAGAAATGACCAAGTGTGAAACGGTTGATTACAGTGAAGCTGTAATCTCCCAACTACTAATTACAAGTAACAATTAACAAGGACGGTTACGGTGAAGCCGTAAACTCCTACAGGAACAAGTTAACAAAACGGTGACACGATGACTCGAACAAAAACGTGGATAAAACGATCTGACCTTGACTCCTACAGCTCCTCCTACCGACTCTCCTCTAGGTGCTCCCGACTGGTGAGCCTTCCCGAATCCAACAGGGAAGAGGTTGTACGGCTCGGTCAAAACGGTCAGCCGCAATCCAGTTTCGAACTTCCAGTTCGCGCCCCCAACCAAAAGGGGAAAAAACGAAACAGAGAATAGCCCAGAATAGAACAGGCTAGAACCCAAAATAGAAGGCCCTAGGGTGGAAAATACCCTTAGGAAGATGAATACACTGGAATACTTTACTTACTACGATGGAAAGCGGCCTTAAAGTTTTCCACGTGGTTCACGTCGTGGTGGCTTTACTCGATCTCGAGACCCGACAAATTCCGGTTGCCTCCAGGAACCTTAGTGACCCAATCCAGATACCAATGTACCAATCAAACCAAAAAGGCCACTAAGTCACACTCCAAATTCCAAAATACCGAAACACTCTGGAGCACCGTACGCCACGAGATCTAAAACGCAAGAGAACCACGGAACCAGAATGGCTGCTATCGCTTCTTCGGCTCTACGTCACATTTCGTCATTGAGAAGGTGACCCCTTGACAGGTGAAAATTTGGGGTTATTCGAATCAAAACAAAGAATGAAAGTGATCGTAAAGAGTAGCAAAACGAAGCCAACGGTAAGTAAACAGCTGGAAAATTATTCATCAACCAATCGTAGACCTCAACGCACACTATGAACAAAATAAACAATCGCCAGAAGACAAAAATAGCAAGAGTAGCACCGTTGATGTTGCGGTCAAAAAGAAGAACGACCCACGACACGATCAACACCAAGCAGGCTAACGTGGTTGTGAAAAGGAAGAAAATAGAAGTTAGAAAAGTTGAAGCAAAGATGAAAACTAAGAGTTGCAACCTAGACAACCCTGAGGAACTTGTAGCAGTCCTCCAGCTAAAATTCTGAGGCTCAAACGTATTCCTCCAGTCACCTCCGAACTGGTACCTAACAAACTGGTAACTATAAACATAATTGAGCAGAATTCGTAACGGACAATGTAACTCGCCATGCGGTTACACTAAAATAGGCAACCAATAAATTACAGGAGTCAAAAGGTCTCGAAAATCAACCCTTTCTAACACCTTCCCGTTTAACTCGAAATTGTCACGTTACAAATCCCTAACACAAATTTATACCGTTACACAATCTGAAATTTCAGAGGATTATTTTAGTCGAGTAACGCCTTGTCGTTGAATCTGCGAAAAGATTAATGAACACATGTCAAATCCTTGTGCAACTGTCAACTCTCTTAGAAAAGGCTCAGAATAGCAGGAATTGATGTGGATGGCGGAAACGTACGTGGCAACTCACAATATTTACTTTAAGAAGATTACGTTGGAGGAAGGACGTGTTTACAAATAGTAAAGGAAGCTGGGACGAAATGAAATGGTGGGCCAACCTATATCGGCACTTTACACGAGTTGGATTGATTCCTGCTGTAACATTACTTAGTCCAACAATTTAACGGATTGCAATTCAGCTCTTTGCATTGTTGGATATGTGCACAGCCGCTGATACTTGGTGTGTTTACCAGATACTTTCTTCATCAATTACGCCGCCGCAATCAAAATAAGGCAGCTATAAATTAGCTTGAGGGGGTGCATAAATTAATTACGCAATCACTGCTGAAGCACGTTAAACTTTCATTGCCGGACAAGACACCACTAGCGAGTTTAATCTGTTGATGTGTCCACGCCACCGTGCAGCTTTATTAAAACTCGAAATTGAACAGCAAATTTGCAAATTAATTTGTTAGTCGGGATGCTCATTAATGAATTAAAACCAGCGGCGCCAGACATCCAAAGTTAATAAACAGTCCAGTTAGTAGATCTCGATGTTGCAAAAACTGAGTTAAACAACAATAAATCTCCACAGTTTTGCATTTCCCGACATGAATTCTGTCAGTGACACCAGATGTGTTTTCTTTTTCAGTTAGCATAAATTTAAGTTTGTCCCAGTTCTTCCAACTTCTTCGCCGCTTGTTCGCAGGTTAGATAAAAATGAAGTTAGCATTTGTGTTGAAGGCTTTTTTCACTTTTCAATGCAAGGTGTTGTGTTTTTCGGTGGAATGTAAATACAATGTGAAAATGATTACATAACCGTCACGAGATGTTGTGATTGATGATTTGCATCAGATGTTCAGACCAACGCACCATGAAGATATTATGTTCTTTTTATACACACGCACGCACAACATCGTTTATGAATTTGTTCAGCTCTGACAAGATTTCATTTTTCAAGGGAGGTTTTTAATAAATTCCGGGAGCAACTGGGCCATAAAAAGTTTCTTTAAACAAGGAAGTGGAAGCAAATATTAAAAGCATGGAAAAGAACCTTAAATTTATTTTGCTGTGGCCATGAGGAGTGTGGAGGATTTATGCTTCTGGGAGGACAAAGAGAACTTTAAATTACAGGTGATGATATAAATTCGCGTTACCAAACGTAAATTCTCGAGTTATCACAGTAGACAGTTTTCAATAAAATTTTAAATTACTATTGGTCACATTTTTTTTGTCTTTTGCATCCAATGAGCAAAGGCCAATGAAAACGTTACCCAGCAAATCCAGAGTGCCATTTCTTTTATTTTGAATTGATTCTTTTGTGCGGCTAATTTAATTAGCTTAGCAATTTATCCAATAAACAACAGTTTTGGATAACTAGCCAATGAACGCAATGTTACGATCGAGTTGGTTGTTCGGCTCTGTTTTTTGTTATAAAAACCACTTTGATAAAGTCAATGCGAGCCAATACTTTTGGGTTTTAATCCGATTTCAATCACATCTCCATTTTGATATGAAAAAGGGGTGGATCTTTAATAAAAATTTATAAAATTTGTCTCTTTTGCTATAGGAGTTTGTAGTTTGAGACGATTAATAAGAATGTCAAAAGTAGGAACCTTGCCAAATTTCGTGAACGTTGCATTAAAACTACCAGATTTTTTTTTAGTTTTTAGAGATCTGACAACCTATGAACTCCCGAAAAGCCTGAAAACCTAACAAATCCCAGAATAAGCCTACGCATGGGAAACTAGAAATTTGAAAATCTGAGAAACCGGAACAAGTTCTTGGTGCTTGCCATGTAACTGACATTAATGCATCAAAGACTCAGGTCTGAATAGGGCACGTGCATCTCCTAAGAAATAACGCAAATACCCAGCAGTAAATCGGTTTGTGGTCTTTCATATCGTATTCTTGCCTCCCATTTATTTCTCCTCAGACTAATGTCCAAATCAAACGAATAAAACTGACGCAGTCCCCAACAATTTCTCTTTGTATTCATCCCGCAAATTCTTGTACCTTGCTTTTCCCTTATGCGGGTGTGCTTCTTTAATTTTAACGACAGCGGCGTTGTGTTATTCCACCATCAGCTTGCTTTTTGCACCCTGACTTGTTTTATGCTGTAATAAATCACGAAACACATTTTTATGGGCAGGACGCACAGGGTGCTAAATGCACACGTAATGTTCATCGCTCACCTCACGTCTAACCTCTTAATTCATTTAAGTTCGCGACTACAATGTAGATAGTAGTTCTATTGTGAACCCCAGGTCCAATTAAACCGTGGTCACAGATGTTCCCAATGAACTACTGCGAAAGAAAACGGACCACCACGTCGACTTAGGCCACATTCATGCACGTGTAGATTGTTCATTTCCACGAAGACACCCTCCTGCAAGGGTTTAATTTGTTTCACATGTTGGAAAGGAGGATTTGACACTCTTTTCGTTTGCATTTTATGTCTGCGGAACCACGAAAGGTGGAAAGAAGAGATAACGCGTTTTTTTATTGCCCGTTTGCCTCATGAGATCCTCTGTTCCTTCAGCATCAAATTACAATTAGATGTACTTGCGCCAAACTTTTATCAACACTTAATGTTTCCGCAAGAAATAAAACGGAATAAAAGACAATAAATTACGAGGAATTGCGCCACGAGCATTGTCATTTATCATTGTTACTTTCTTTTGATTAATGCCCGATCTTATTTGGACAGATTTGCATGGACGATAAATAATTAAATTCCGACGAAATCCTGCACGTAACTTTAAAATCAACCCTTCGTTACCCTTCCGGGGTGGATAATTGGAATTGTTGGATCCGCGGAACGTTCATTGCTAATTGTGTATCTTTTCCGAGGGTTAATATTTGATTAATTTCCACGCCCAGTGGATTAATGGTCAGCAACGTCTTCTAATCTGCAGAAGCAACTTCACGCTGAAGATGCCGATAGTTTTCAAGCAGTTATGCATGTGGAAATTAACAGTTCGATGGTTGGTATGATTAGTAGTCGAAAATTAAGTAGGTTAATTATCCTCTGGCTTTCCCGCAAAGTGATTTTACCCCTTGTAACGGAGATTAATGATTTATCCGCAGTCGCTAAATTGAAACAGTATAATTAATAAATAATATGGCCGTAACAAAGCTACCATTGTAATGTTATACGTAATTGATTAATTAATAGAGTGTTAAATCATCGTGGAATTGAGTTTGCTGATCACCTGCAGAGGCCGGAATGTCGGAAAGTTACAAGTAATTTTACCCAAAGTAGAAGCTGAGTTAATTTGGAAAAATTAAGTTAGAGAATATATGGGCACAGGTTAATGAACGGGATTCATTTATATTGTTCCTCTGGATCGTGCTCTACGGGAAATCACGTTCTACTTAATTTGGTTTATGAATTTATGATAAACTAGGAATGCGTTATTTCTATACATTTCCAAGTAAATGCAAATGCAGGTAGTTTGAGCCATGGGAGCGCCACTTTAAAAAATCCTCCCAGTCTTCAGGTTCTTAGCCTTGTTCACACCACAGTTGCACTTTTATATCCAACGGTTCCAAGTGGGCGCACCAGTTGGATTTATTTCCGCAAAAAAAAAGTATCATTAGCGTAGATTCAATATTCTGCTCTAATTTCAATACATCGATCCTCGGCAGCGAGTGGGCGGATTACGGGAACCCCCCACGTAATGCAAAAGTAACTTATTCCTTTAGGAGCAATAATGACCAACATAAATTTTGATTCGGCTCACCTCCTCGAGTTCATGGTCAAGAACGCCAGTGTGGGATTCGTGATTATGGCGCCAGTGGAGTTGCGAAAAATGATGTGCCGAAGCATCTCATTAAAAAAATATTAGACATAAATTCAAAACGAATTAGAAATGACCTTTTATGTAGAATTATCGTGATTATTAAAACCCAAACTGGAGGAGGATTTCGTAATTTGGGCTCTAATTAAATGCTGGATATGGACAGGAAAAAGCAGCTGAAAAGCAGCTGAAAAGATTAACACTTTATTTTTAGTACATTATGTCATGCTGACTATATCTTTCCCTTTTACTTCACGAAAGAGATCACAAGGTAAATGTTTCATCCTCTCATGCACCGCTCCTACAAATCTTCGGAGGTCTGCTCTACTTTCGGTTGGTCTGTGTCGACATTCCCCCTGTTCAATACAAATCGGAAAAGTTCCAGCTTTTGTTAACTCCAAGTTGCATTTACTGGTTGTGAAATTATATCGGAGCATCTCTTCTTCCATTTTCGTCAAACATTTACAATTCCACGGGTTTCCGAAAAGTGTAATAGTCATCGGTTTTGTGTTGTCGGGAATTTTGATGTTTGTTAACAAATTGTAACTTAACAGCAAAGTCATCCTCGCAGTTTTCACCTTCTTGAACGTTTTCAAAGAGAATGTTTCCAACTTGTTGCTGCTAAGATCCAAATAGACGAGATCTTTCAGATCCTCGAGGTCTCCATCATTGATGAAGTTGATGTCGTTGAAGGAGAGATCGAGCTTTTGGACATTCTCCAACGTCTTGATGTCAGAAACCTGCGTTAGTCTGTTATGGCTCAGTGAGAGTTCTTTCAAATTCACTAAGTTTCTTACGAAGCATTTTTCAACGTACTCCAAATTATTATAATCAAGTCGGAGGACCTCCAAGTTACCATCGAAGGCCTTCTCGTTAATATACGACAACTTGTTATTTCTAATAAAAATGATTTTAATTTCTCCACCGCGAAATGCATCTTCCGGAAGCATCTCAAGCTCATTGTTCGATAAGTCTAGACGTTTTATCACTGATCCACCAAAAGAGAACCTTTCAACGGACTTGATGCCATTGTTTGTCAAACTAAGTCTGCTTAGTTTTCTAAAACCGCGGAAGAGTCCTTCACTCACATGCTCGATACGATTCCCGTAGAATTTAAGAGTTTTTATTGTTTGTCCGATGGTTTTAAACGCGGCGAGCGCAATGTCATCCGTGGAATTAACGACAAAGAGAAGTTTTATTTCTTCGAGAGGTTCAAAAGTTGTATTGCGGATAGATGAAGAACAATCGTGATGAGTGGAGTCGATAATTACATCTGTCCAGTTCGTGCGATCGTAACTTCTAAGGTCTGATACACAGTCACAAAACGTTAAATATTTTTCGTCACAGACACTATCGATTTTTGGTAGCAAGAAAAGGAGGATCGTCGTCAAGAACAACATTTTAGGAGGAACTAGAAACAGCAAGTTTATCTGGTGACTGCTAAAATTCATGTGGTTAACAAGTGATCGAATCTTGTTTACCATTTTACGAAGCGATAACTTCATTGAACAGAAATCTATTTTTAGTTTGAATCTGCAATGGTAACGAAGTTTTGAATGTGTCCGCCAAACTTTTTATTTTTTAACGAATTTGGTTCAGTAAACTGCCAACGGTACTTTTCTATGCTTTTTTTATTTCTAACGGAAATTCTGTTGGCATAAATTTATTATTATATTTATTTTATTAAAAATAGTTTTTCCGAAATTAGATGTTGACTGCATTCATACTTGATTTTATTCTCGACTAGAGCTAATGGAAAAAATGGAACAATTCCGCTCCACACTTTTATTTTCCGGTGTCCGCTTCCGAAACAATTATTATATGCAAAATTTCGTCGGAGACATAAAAGTAGCAATATGGTGATGATCAGTTTTGGTCGGTTTTGAAATGAAATTTTGTTGTGCGGGAAAAAACAAAAAATGTTTTGGGCTCCTCCATGTTGCTTTTTGATATTTTTTAATTTTTAATGTTTCGCTCTGCTTTAAAAATCTGAGCTTTTCATTTTCCTAGCTTTAGATTTTTTGTTCTAATTGCTTGGAATGAACTGAAAACTCGCACTTCACGTCTAGATGAAATAAAATTAATCATTAAATAACAAACCGCCGTTTCCGAAATAAATTGAAGCAGCAGAACATTTACCTGCCACTAAATAGAAAACAAATCAATTTTTAACGAGTGTGGTATCGAAAATAAATGAAAAGAAACGCTAGAATAGATAACTTCTTTTTCATTTTTGACAGCTGCTATATTTCCGCGTGATTTATGGAATTCACCCTCGTTCAGTCTATTGATCGAGGATTCAGGTATTTTTTTCCGTCTCTATGATTAGATTTTTGTATTCTTACCACTGTAAATCGTTCAATTCATTTAACCGTTTTAAACTGTTTAAAGCAGCCGCTTCACGTTTTTACGATTGTGGAAAATTTCGTCGGAGATTGGGAAGCAGACATCTTTTTGCACTTTTTCATTTTCTCCGCCAATTTAAAAACCTATAAAATATAGAAATACAATTTTATATTTGACATTTTATACATTTTGATCCGTCAGATACAGCTTGAGGCAATTTCAGATAAATAACCTCACATGTAACACAAAATAAGTTAAACGCAAACACACAAGTTTCCTCCACTTTGGCGGAGCATTGCAGGGAAATTGGGTCCTCCTCCGGAAACTTGTTGCTCACATAAAATAACTAAGTAACCACGAAATATTTAGTTATTTATTTTTTAACACTGAATTTCCGCGTTTCCTAAATATCCAATTCTGTTGGAGTTCAGAAATGTTTCATAGTTACTTTTGTTTCTTTCGACATGACCCAGGAGTGACATCTAAATAAACATAAACGATGTTCCGTGAATTCTAGAAATTAAGCTCTCAAGAGTGGTAAAAAGTCAAGTCTCCGGAGCGCGGTCAAAGTCGAGAACTGCCGTCGTTCCGTAAAATTCATCTCTGGAGCGGGTGGAGCTAAAGTTTGTTTTTTGTCGACAAAACGGTAATTAACAAAGTTTTATAAGCGAAGTAAACAATTATTCATCAAATAAAATGCGGCAGCTGCATTTAACTATGGTTTAACAGGGAACTATTTCACAGGTTTAATCGCCAATTGAAGCTTTTTTTCCTGTTTTGAAGCAGCAACAACTTGAGCCGTGGCGTCGTGTAAAGTTTCGTGGAAACTCCATTTCCATAAGTCATACTTTTATAAAATCTCCTTACCGAACAAAGCAGCAGATAAATTTTATTGGTAAGTGCCTGTCAATAATGTTGCTTTTCTAATACAGGAAGTACACAGAGAGTTGAAATAACAATATACTCAATTTTCTGAGAATCTAGTCTTGAAGTTTTTGCAATATTTGCAGCAATTGGAAGAACGGTAAATTTTCTACACCTCACCAATAAAATATTATCCGTTTCATATCTCTTCGTTAAAAAATAGAATGAATCTGATTATAATCCCGTCATTAACCGTAACGAGCTGTTATAAAAATGAAAGCATGTGGGTTACCCTCCTACACCAAAAATAAATCTCAATTGAATTTTTCAACGGAATTTAATATTCATAACGTACTATGACCTCATTTTCTAATGCCACAAGAACGTAAAAGTAAATGGGCCATTAGATGGCAGCTTGGATTAATGCTAGGTCTCCGATCAGACAGAACTTCCTATGCAGTAATTGCATATCTAAAGTGTTCGTTAATTTTCCCATTACCATTCCGGAGCAAACCGCCACGCAAATTATTGCTGGGTTTGGCGATTGACTGTTGCGAATAGGCCTATACCTGTATTCTCCACAGTAATAGATAGTAAATAACCAGTTATACGCCAGAAACAGACGCGGAAATTAACAATGTTACTACCGATCAAGCCATCAAAAGGGAGGTCCCACACACTCAGAGATTCGCAATACATGCTTTGAACCAAGCAATCTGGCAAATGGATAGATTTCTTAAGATGTTGCTTCCAGCAACGGCTTCGGTAATGAACAAACTCGAAAGGGACACAGCAGAGTTCAATCATACTGCAAGTGCTGGATAATAGCCACAATAAATTGTTGCCTATTTCCCGGCGTACCTCAAAAGTCAGATAAATGATCGCACCTGAAACTTCTCTGAAATATTATTGCAATATGTCAGTAACTTGAACCGTAATCTCGATATTTATGGGCGTATGTGTGTACAAGAAGATAAAAAATGTGGCTAAAAACTCGCTCTTTGCTCTTTGAATGTTTGATGTTCTCCAAATTGTACTAAATGCCGTTATTAATTAATGATAATTCCAAGCCAGGAGCAAGAGGCAAGGTAAATGTTTATTTTTTTTCTGGGTTTGTGCTTAAAAGTTGTAACTCCGGCAATCCGATTATGTACATAAAATCGGACTTTTCATTGAAAGTGGATGAGGGAAGGGAAATAATCAAATTCAGGATTTTTTTTTAAGGCATACAATAATCTCTACATTTTCTAGGTGAGTATTTCTCATTTCCTAAATTTTCTAAATTGTTCTAGAATTTATAAATTTGGCGTTTTTGGACTTTTTGGACGCACAAACTGACAATTATAAATAACTTAATTTATTATTTATAAAATTGTAATACAAATGTTTTACACAATCAGATTTGGGGATAAAAAAAATTTCCTGTAAATAAAAAATTGTAAAATTCTTACTTCTCGTTCGAAAATTCTGTAATTTAGTATACTTATTAAACGAATTCTAACAAATGAGTCCACGAAATTTTATTGCTATAGCGTTAAAACTCTAAAACCATACAAAATTTGATGTACCTACCTAAGTAACATAAAAAAAAGTTAATTCGCACTACATGAAAGAAAAATTCTAAAATCGTTGTTTTTTGTTACAAAATCCTATAAATTAAAATAGTTAATAAACGGCCCTAAAGTAATAGTTTCTCCAAATTTCACTGCTTTATGGTTAAAGTTATCGGACGATGGAATTTTATTAATACTTGCAAAATTTACAATTTTTCTTTATCCTACAAATGAAAAAATATAAAAAATGTATTCTGTGCTCTAAATATCTGTAATTTAATACATTCAATAAACACTTCTAGTGTGATAAGTGCACCAAATTTTATTGTTGTAACATTACAATTACCGACTTACAAAATTTAATAAAAATAATAATTTTGACTCTGGAAGAGTCCTTGGAAGAAAAAATTCTAAAACTTTTAATTCTTGTTCTAAAAATCTGTAATTTAGTACATTCAATTTAATGCTTTGGACAAATAAGTTCAGCAAATTTCACTGATTAAGCATTGATACTGTTCAACTTACAGAATTTGATGTAAAATGAAATTTTTAATTTACATTATACAGAAAAATATTGTAAAACTTTTACATTTTTTTTAAACATTTTGTAATTTTTTTCAATAACCGCATATCAAGTAATAATTCCACCTTTGATTGCTCCAACGTGAAAACTCGTTGATTTGCCGAATTTAATTAATAAAAAAAAATCGTCCAAGAACTGGAAATGGAATTTTTCGATCCCTTCTAGACTACTCCGGTAGTGCACCTATTTTATTTTATTTTATTTTATCTTTTTGACAGATTTCCTTTGATTCTTTGTGTTATTTTTAAGGCTGAAAATTTGAATTAAATAAAATAATATGCTCTTCTACATTAGACGTTGAGTCCGTGCGTGGTTTTAATTTAATTTGCAAAGCGTCAAATTTGAACCAAAAAGTGTGGCCAAAAGCAGACACTTAACTCTTTGAATATTTGATGTTTTCCAAACCGTACTAAACGCTGTTATTAATTAATGATAATACGAAGCCAGAAGAGGCGTTCCAAGGTAAATGTTGATTTTTATGCGAGTTTGTATTTAAAAGTTGGAACTCCAGCAATCCGATTGTGTACATAAAAACGGACTTTTTAATTAAAAGTTGACAGTGGAAATAAGGGAGGCATCGAAACAATCAAATCCGCTGCAATTTTTTATTGATAATTATCACTTAGACAAACTTACAAACTCCTTGACGACTTAAACGATTAATTAAACTTTAGAACAGTTTGATTGCTTTTATCAAATTAAAACTGGAAACTTTCGCTCCGTTGACGGAGTTTGGCGAACATCTATTAAAAAGGTCAATACGGGAAACTTATTTATGTTCTCAGGTCAAGGAAAAAATGTTGATTTTCCTTTTCGGTGTAATTTTAAACAGTTATTTCGTCCAAGATTAGTCAGTTAATTAAAACGAGCTAAAACGAAAGTCTGTGTTTGAGCCAAATAGCAGGTTTCATCTCGAAACAATGGATACAAAGAAAGACATTATTGCTGCCAGACTCACAATAGAAACTAATTAATATAAGCATAATCTCTGATTATATCTGGAAGTGATCTTCCGTAAACGCTTCTTTGTGCTGAAATCAAAGAATTTTCCTACTGACGAAATTGCTCGCAAGGTAAGAAAATTAAGTGGAAGATTATTGACAACCAGTCGATCAACAATCAGACACGCCGTGTTAACTTCCTGTGTGTTCATAAAAGGCATGAAGATTACTTAATTCCAGTGTTTATGCAACTCGTTGAATCTTTTCACAGTATTTTAATGGGATAATGTGTACCCTTTTCTTGTTATGGAATTTTATAAAACTCGAGCTCAAAATCAACTGTTACTTTCGCTTGAGTTGCGCACCATTAGTTCCATGAAAAAAGATAATTAAATGGGGGGGAAGAGCGGCTAATGATCTTGTCAGTTACAGTGCAAATCGCATTTCTTTCATGTTGATCCATCAGTTTGAAGAGATTATAATCCTTTTAGTGGAAACATTGATTATTATTAAATAGTCCTGACAAAAGTTTTTGTCGCTCCCTCGCCACCATGAAGCCACAACTTTTGTCTTTTTTATGACAGTCCCATCGTCCCAAGTACGAAATTATTAGCTAATGTTGGGCAGGGTCCCAATAAAAAATTGAAACTTCTGGGAGTTTCGTATCAAATTTGTGATGTCTTTAGTCCTTTATTGCGTCCGTGTAAAAGGACTATTTGGTGCGCAAGACATAAACTTTTGCCCCCATCACCTCATTTCAACATTTCGTCTTTTAATGACAGTCCCATTCCCTCGATGCGAAATCGATGCAATAAAATATTCATGAATGGCCCAAATAAATAGATTGGGAACACAACGAAACACCGTGTTTTACAATAACTCTTCCACTCAGGATGTGTACTAAAAACCATTTAGAAGGGAGAAAGATACGGAAACTGAAGCAGTAAATTCATCACGTTTATCAGCTGTCTGAAACTCGATAGACCGATGGTTAGTTTCCCTCATTTTGACGGTCTGATGCCGCTGCGAATTCGCATCTTTGTGGAAAAAAGCGAATGATAGAAACGGAATTAATTTAGATCGGAGTTGCGCTAATGAAGTCGCTGAAGAAGAAGTAACAAACTCGTTAGAATGAAGTTTCGTGATGACAAGTCAACTGGTGGATCCCTTTAGCTTTGACAGATCTTTCAAGCGAACTGACCCGCTATCAAAAGCGCTATCGCGATTGACGAAACCGACGTTTCAATTTTAAATTACGAACGCAAAATTTAATTGAAATTGGGTTTATATTGGCTGTCATCGAGATTTATTTAATTGATGTTTATGTGAGATAAAGTTGGGTCGATGGAAATAAACTACAAATTCCGATGTGAAAACAGATTTTTGAAAAGCTGCGTATTTTTCAAATGAAAGAAGTTCGTAAATAAACTTGGCCAGTTGTTCAGACTTTAATGGGAAAGAAATATTTATGTAGCTACAATGTAATAATTTTAATAAGAGCGCAATTTATTGTGAAATAAAAGTGAAAGACATCATTTGACTACAATTATCTTCATCTGTGTCGTGTATGTAAACACTTTGAAAGTTATAAGTTTCTCCAATTTTTATATCATTCATATTTCACTCATTTTATAACTGCATTAGGTGAAACCACCACTATAATTATTGTCACTGGGAAAGCTGTCGTGTTTGCATTGTTGATTTCGCATCCACTTTAAAGTAAAATAGCAGTCTTCATTTTTTAGTTCTTTCCACATTTAATGATGTGTGCACGTTCTAGCCTCGCAACGTGCTCTACTGATTGAAGCTAAATTTAGATACGTGTTTAAAGGTTAATAGGTTAAAATTGTGACTTCGTCATTCTGTTCACGTATCATTTATCATCCACCACCTTGCAGTAATGTTACACTTACTTTATTTGTTGTTTCTTTCACTTTTATTATTGCACCTATAAGATCGAAACTGTTTCCGAATTAGCCATATTTCTCTTCAAATTGATTTTTAGATTTGAAGTCGAATAACAATAAATTGTAACTCAAAATTGAAAGCTCATAGCACTGAGCTTTTATTGGTGTCGTTGATATTTCCTCCTAACATGACAGCGACATCTGTCCGTACCAGAATCAGCTGTACATAGATCTCTACGAAGGATAAGATTCGTATTCATTAATTTTATTTTATTATTAAATGAAAGCTGTAAGAGAAATGTAGGAACAGGGGCCCAATTGTCCAGATTTTCCTTAATTGTTGTTGTTAATTTTGTATCGAATTATCTATGTGCTCCATATAGAAAAAAAATGTGAATCTACTTCAGTCTATATCAAGCAAACTTAAGTTATAGGGTACTCATTTCACGCAGATTTCAAGTCCTGGTTCAAAATTCACATACGACTACAAATGACTGAGTGATGGCTTATTAAAATTTCGGATAGTTGATTTATTTTCAAAATTTTTACTGCTCTATACCTCCGAAACTCCGACAGATGGAAAGATGCGGTTTTCGGCATGGTTTTTCTCGCATCTTTTTTGCTCAGAATTTTGAACAGAAACCCCTTAATTACCTTTGATGTAAACATTATTGAAACACGTATTCAATATGATGCTCATTATATTTCCCATTTGAATCTAGGAACTGATTTAGCAATTCGAACCATGTCTAATTTAAGAATCAAATCGACAGATAAAATAAATCAATATCAACTCATCACATCAGATTCGTTTTTTGGAGAATTTCCTGAAGATTACTTTATAGATAAAAATAAAACGCGTCAAGTATAGAAAACACGTCAAAATCGAAAATTGTTCTTTGGCAGTTGCTTCTACATTCCGTTGAGATTTTATTGGAATGAGTCTCTCTGGATTACACAGTCCAAACCGTTCCGTTTCCCCAACATCGGAAATAGACTGATTATTCCATACACGCTTCCACGTAAATCAAATCGCGTTGATATTTCGATTATATGAAATGGTTTTGGACACGACCATCTTATTACCGTGGCAGATGCGTTCGTAGATGAATTATTGATTTCTTGCTGTTTTTTGCCCACTTCGTCGATGTCAACTGGAAACAATTACGGTTTACACGGTCAACAAGTGATTGATGCCACTAATTGGCTTTATCGTCACAACCCTGGATAAATCACTCTCGATTTATACGAGGGTCATCCCTTGTTATTATTATCGAATTTATTTTTAGCACCGCGGTTGCGACTGCTGAATGAAATACGATGGTATTTCTAATTTGATCTCTCGTGCAAAAATTAAAAGCGTGAGGGATGATCTGGGTTTAATGAAAATGGACATGCGTATACTCACACCCTGACCGCAGCAGGGATTTTCTAAACGATTCACATTTTTTTTATTTTCATTTCGTACTTTATTGAAGCGTTCTAACCATTTTTGGCGCTTTATTTTCCTCGAAATCGCTAAATATACCGAAGCAACAAATTTTAAATTTCGTCATTGTGGCAATTTTGGAAATATCCACGTAATTAAACCGTAAACGAATTTTTACAAATTGAGTTGGACGTTACAAATTCATTTTTAATTCACATGTCTGTGGACGTGTTGTTAACTTAATTACGAATCTTGCCTCATTATTTTTTCATTGATAGGAGTTCAAAATTCAATGGAAATTTAATTCACTTTTAAATAATTAATTTTGAAACAAAGCAGATTTAATATGCACCGCGGCCATACTGCATGTCGATTACACATTGCAAAATATTCATAATAAGTCTTCTGATTTAACACTGAACAAATATCGTTTAAAAGTCACATGTTTTGTTAATTTAAAAATATAACAGCAAACAGAAATGTGCTAAATAATCAACAGTGCGAAAACATTGTAAATACAAATATTTGCATTACAGGTAAACTGTGAACAAAATTATTGAAAATATTGACGTCGGCGCCTCCACCAAAATTTCGTCATGCAATCTGACAACTCCTAAACACTGAACTTTAGTGCTAGTTATTTTTACATTTGTACAATTCGCATTACTTCCGTTTCCGCGCCGCAGACGCTTGGATTTATCCATTTCACGCAACATGAGCCGTCTCTGTATTATTTTGCACATTATGCAGCAATACATCATTTCCACTCCTACATTCCAAATGATAATGGCGCATTACTTCAATTACGCCGTCCACAGATAGTATTTCCTAATGATATATTTTAGTCTCCCAGCAAATTTCCGAGAACAGGGCAGTTTTTATCAGCAATAAACCGAAATTTAATGTGCTTCGAAGTGTGGAAAATTGAAGGATGTTCGGGATAAAATTCCACGTATCTTTTTCCTTAAAAAAATCTAGTTGGGCCCTTGTAAAACCCTATAAATTACACATGACACGAAGGGGTCACGACCCGGTAAAAAACAAAACCAGAGAAGATAGATAAATAGCAGGGGGGGTGGAAAAACACGAACGACGTACACTAGAGAGAAAAAATACAATCAATCTTGGCCGCAGGACGGCCAGGTCAGTTCTTCCATATGTGGCGGAGCTGCAGCATGAAGGATCGAATTGTGTTGAATATTGCATGTCGACGTGAAATATGAGCTAGTGGAGCCGCAAATCACGAGAAAATATGAAAAAAGGTTATGACAATCAAACCCCCATCAAAGCAGCCCCATACATGAACTTCGAGTTCGTTAACAAGATAAATAAGGAATTACATGTGACTATTGCCCCGGTAAACTTTCTCAAGCTAATGAAGTTGTCCTAGAGATTTATGTAAGAAGACGACTGCAAATCCAGGCTAAATTAAATTAAGACATTGCCACAGATAGTTGCTTAGAGTCGTACAGTTGTACAGTAAATTTCCCCGGAAAATTAACTGTTGATACAACTTTGGTCCAAAACCTAAAGTAAAGTCCCCAGTTAATTTCTTGCCACGTCGCTAATAATCAAGCCGAGGAACCTCTGTTCTCGTATAAAATTACTTATTTGATAATGATATTTACGTTTGTTGGCTTGAAAAAAGTGCCACGTTGTTATTAGTCAGCGGAATTGTAACAAAAGCCTTTCAGGTATTTTCTTGACGGAAATCACTTTTCTAGTCGTTGTTATCTCTTTCAATTTTCACGCTACATCATCCCCGATTTGTCTCGACAGTAATGAGCAGACATCAAGTCGACTTTTGGATGGCAGCTTTTAAATTAAACATGAAATTCGTTGAAGAATATCGAAAATTTCTCTTTTCTAAGGGCGTTTTCACTTAACATTACGGCTCTAAAGTCACCGGCGCCATCGAAACAAAAACAGTTAAGATTATGTAAATTACGAGCTTTATTTTAGATGTTGCGCCGGTAATCTCACGCCATTTTCGACCAAAATGGTTACATTTACAGCAATAATGGTGGTTTAGCGAGGTAGTCACCACCGCGACAAGACTATTATTTGGTTCAATTAAAGCAGCGAGTTTTCCAGGAAAACAGTAGTTAATATGATGGGTGGTTCGAATAATAGATGAAGCAACAAGTTTAATTCGGTGTGGTGCGGTCTATTTTTAGTTGCACAGAGTGCAATCAAAGTTAAAATATGCAGTTACCTTTCTCTGCATTGTAAATTGGACGCCAATTATTTCTTTTTGAATACAACAAAGTTCAGTTCTGATGAGGGCCTTCTAGCTATTTATTAAAATAACTGTTTCTTTTATTGTAGAAACGACTATATCAAACGGTTGAAACTGAATTAATTTTAACTCGGCCAAATAGGCTAAGACTAAGACTGCGCTTATTCAGACTGGGTAATTTGAGTCTAAATGAAAGAGAAGGAATCCACAATACATCACATTACGTAAATAACGAGGTTCTGGTTCCAATAAAATAGACGCTTAGCTTAAATGTTGAAATATGCAGGCAATAATTTATTATTATTAAAATTACTCAATCAAATCAAATTTAGACGCGAATTATTTTACAGCAATTAAGATAGAATGAAAAATCGTTTTGACCCGGCGCCTCCACCATTAAAACTTCTTGTTTCATACTATGCTTGCGTCCTTAAATTCATTATGAGCAACACATGTACCACACTTGATGCATTTAGTCGTCGACTGCAAGAGCAGCTTTTAAGTCATTATGTATTCTGCTCATTTCACTTGCATAATCACATTCCCCGGCTTGTAATTTAAAAATAAATCGGTCTTTGTCTTTGATTTTTTGGTGTGCATTTGCATCCCTTTCAGTCTGCGCTTAGTGATGTATACTTAGTTCCAATAACGCGAAATTTCGATGGACGTTTTTTCATTTATTACGATTATTACAATACAAAAGTTGAACTTCCCTAAATATCTCACTGTAATTACTGAATCGTAAAATCAACCCTGTGCAACCCTCCCCAAAGTGCGAATATAAAAGAAACTCGCCTCGACCTCCACAATTTTTTATTATGAGCACGATAACAAAAGTATTCAAAAGGTCTTTTATAGCCCACCTTCTTTCATTTCAGAGGAAACGACGACGTGCAGCGGTCCATCGAGCTGCTCGACAGGGTCTTGTCCGAATTCGACGATGTGGAAAACGCGAACCAAGTGCAGAACGTGAGTATCTCGCTCCTGCCTGGTTATTGAGTGATGGGAAATTTCCCATATCTTCCACCGTGCAGATCCAACAAATTACCACGTCGACGTCGACGCCACAGCTGAGACAAGTTAGCACGAACTCAACCACTGGGAACGTATCATCCACTCCAGACGACGAGAGCCCTTCTCTTGGTCATCAGTCAGAAGATGACGGTTACATGAGCATGAACGGCCGCAAACCTAAGTTCAACTTAGCCTTCAAGCCCTTGGCTGAAGTGCCTGTCCATCACGAGAATGCCTCGCAGTCGCCCACAATTATGCATCCTGGAGATCCTGACGACTTTCCGCCGCCGCCGGAGGAGGCGCAGAGGCTTATAGCCACGTTGCTGCCAAAGTAAGCCATTTGTCACAAATTTGCGCTGCAACGAATTCGGGAATTAAATCCACTGGAATTCGTTTATTCTAACGTAATTACACTCCTTTATCCTGTAATCTTTACGTTCAACAATTTAGTTTTGGGCTTGTCTTACGCAAAATCTCATGAAGAATTCGGTGGTGTATGCAGAATCCACTTACCACCAGTTGCTTCAAAGTTTGAATTTGAAATCGAAGCGTATCCTGATAATTTATTTTTGGTGGATGTGCCAGGTTCATAACTGTTAATTAGTTCCTCATAAATTTCTCGTTTCGCGTATATATTTAGAATTCCATTGTGTCTCACTTCATACATCTGCAAACGCATGAATTTAATTCACAATCACCAGAAAACATTGTCGATTCAGCAGCGGTATGTGTATAAACAAGTTTGAGACAGTTAAATTACTGACTCGTTAACAAGTAAAGTTAATTATTTCGTTTTGCCGTGGAACTGTGAGCAGCTTTCAATCACGAACTGCATTTCTATGACGATATTATACCAAGAACAAGTGTGCAATTGGACAAGTATTGAGGATTGTTTGCAACCTTGGCAAGTATCGATAAAACGACAGTTTTTATATCGAGATTCTTCGCTGTGAGCGAGACAGGTCCAAATAAAAATTGAGAGAAGTTTTGTGTTGTTTTTTTACTTTTTGTCAACTTATTGAATCTCGAAAATCCAAGTTTGGTTTCTTGTATCGTTTATTGGACTGACGATGATTTATTACGAAAGTTTACTAAAAATGCGTACGTAGCTTTTATGTTTTCCAAAGCTGAAAAACATAAATGGATCTAGTTTTCAAGATAAGATTAACTAAACATTGCAATTTTGTTAAACAAATAAGACTTCTAACGAAACCCAAACGACCTTTCTCCGCCCCCCGGAGAGCTGTTGCGCTGGTTGTGTTGGAAAGAGCCCTGCTGTGTTGTGATGACAAGCTTAAGTTAACGCGCCAGCAATAGCGCATCGTCCAATTACTATTTCCTTTCCCACTAAATGGTCATCCTTCCACCATAAAAAACTTTATTGTCCTAATCTCCCCCCAAACTGCAAACTTCCATAAAAGGACCCTTCTTTCCACCACTAATAATCGATTATTTCTGTCTTACAGAGTTTCTCCAGCACATAAGCCAAAAAACATCAGTAATTCAAGTAGAAACCGGCAATTCCCATTAACACAGTTACCGGTGCGAGTAGAAACGATACCACCGCCTCAGAAGTTCCAAAACAATGAGTATACGTCAATAATAAATGGCTTACCCGATCCAATACATACAGCCACTCAAACGACGTTGGTAAGTAAATCTGCTCGTCGTTTTTCTTTTGGTAAATGAGATTTTTAGCCAAAAACGAGACATCAGCGTCCTTATGGATGGGAAAACAACGATTTTACGTTAAATCCGCCGCCGCCACCACCAGGATATCGTTTTGGTAGTCTCCCGTTCCAACACGGCATCTATCCTCTCACGTCTCCAACCCGAGTACCTCCAAGAACTATCCCCACAGCTTTGGAACGTCACCGGGAAGTGAAGAGACGAAGTAGCGAAGACAATCTTTCTAGTGACTTAGAAGGTTCTGTTTTGAGACCTTTGAGTGAATTAGCTGATGACGAGCATTTCTCCGATGACTCGTTGGAAGAAATGCTGCCTCCTCCACCCCCAATGACCAACAAACGCGCCAGCATCGCTTGGGAGGTGAACAATACATTTCCGCATTATCACAGTTGCTAACACTTTTTTTTAGGTGCCGTTAGACGACGAGGCCCTCCTCACCCCGGGCAGTACGAAAGTCGTCGGTAGAAGACGAAGAAAGTCCGGGTCTCACTCTAGCACTAGCTCCATACCGAATAGATTAAAAGAACTAGAAGACTGGCCCGATCCTCCTCCTTGCACCACGGAAGACGAAGTCACTTCCCCGTTTTCTGATTCTGACGATCATGTGATTCTGCCACCGGAACTAAACGCGGATCACTTATCAGGAACAAGCACTTACATCGTCCGAAGAGGAAAGAAAGACAGAAAAACTTTAGTCAATCTGGGAAGCTCAGTCAATTCAAGTTCATCGCTCAATTCAAGACTGAGTTCGGACCTGAGTATCCCCGTTTCTCGATTTAGTACAGATTTGAACTGTCGACTGAGTCGTGATTTGAACACTCCAAGTTCTAGATATAGCGTAGATTTGAGCACGCCGCATTCGAGGCTCAGTCAAGAACTCAATTCTCCCAAATCTAGGTATAGCTTAGATTTGAATAATTCGAGACATTTGAGTCAGGAATTGAGCAGTTCGCCTTCGAGGCTCAGTGTTGATCTTTCTAGTTCTAGATCTAGCACACCTCAAAGCAAGCAAGGGAATGAGTTTAAGAAGCACAGCACCACGTTTGATAATATTAAGTCGTTAATTAAAGAAGGAGTTATAGAGAACTATAATTCACCACCTGTTGAGTGTACCTCGGAGCTAAATCCACTTGTTCCTCCAATTGTTAGAGTAGTATCCTTACCCAGTTTGAACGCTGAGGAGTATCCGCCGCGACGAGAGTTAGATGTCACGGTGGAAGAAGAAGAGGATGGTGAGACTTCTCAAGAAAGTGCGGAAATCTCACCACTTCGACAAATTGAGCAAAATATCAGTGAATTACTCGAAAGACGTGATATTGAAGTTATTCAACAAGACGAGAAATGTTTGTTGAACGGAGTCGAGTCGTTGAATAAGAAAGAAAAAAAGGAAAAGAAGGAAAAGAGAAGAGCACCAGCCAAACCGACAAGAGAATCGAAACGAGGACACGATTTGCAAAAGTCTAGTAGCCACAATGAGATTCAACGCTCGGAAGATTACTACCGACAGTTGTTGATAGAAGGCGCGAGTGCATTTCCTAAAAGGAATGGTATCCAGAAGTCGGAGAGTGCTAAAGAAATGTTAATTGCGCACCGGGAAAATCGGCCTTTGCCTACGTCCACTTCTGCAGATTTCCCTGTGCGCGTGGAGGTCCTCCAACACGAATTTCCTCCTTTACCACCATCGCCGGTGGAAGAGGACGAGGATGAATACTCCGAAATCATCCATCCGCTCGAAAAGACTAGGGCTGACACTTTGCCCGCAAGTAGTGAGCCACCTGCAGTGCCTCCACATCGCGATCCCGTATCAAATAGCTTAAAAACTCGTTCAATGGACGCGAATTACAGTAGAGGTAGACGAAATCATTTCTACAGTTCGTCTAGCAGAAACATCCCATCTGAAAGACGCACTTTACCCACGGAATTGCAAGAATCGAAACGAAAGCCGTTCCAGAAGCGTTCGTCGCACAGTCCTCAGGAAGAGCATCATTTACAAACGTCTTGTAGTCTACCAGAGACTCCAATTTTCGCCAGAGGATGCGACATCCCGAGGACTCCTCACAGAAGAGCACCAGATGTACCTGGAGGAAATCAAACGGCACCAAGACAGAGCAACACGATAGGTAGTCTGAACACGATAGGGAACATGTCGACGGGAGGTTACAGGCGAGGCATGTCCAATCCAGGTCTTGAGCAAGCTGTCCGAGGCGCGGAGATGTTAAGATTGGCGGGAGGACCAGGGAGAGGGTGGTATCCGAAACAAAGACATCGAAGGCCAGCCTCTATTGAGCATCTAGACAGAATGGCGTCTGGCCACAATCCTTGGGAGGCCAACAGGAAACCTCTCACTCTCCCGCCGAATTTAACACCCAAGTTCTTCCAAAGATCACCACGGGATGCGTTGCGAAGGGTAACCAGCCTACTCATAAGGAAAGGTTAGTTCAGAATTCCTTATTTAGTTTCTTCTGTTAGCATAAATACGTAATTTGGCGCAATTAAGGTGCAAATAAATCGTTAAAAAGTTAATAATAGTTATGTTAGCTCATTTGGTAACGTCACGACTTTGCGATCTGCGGAATTTCAGTCATGTCCAAGAAATGATATCATAGACCCATTTAACGGACTGAAACGGTAATTAAAATTGTATTTAACGATTTGCAGTAAATTTGTTTAATGGACGAGGCTCTTTTTCACTTATGCAGATTTAATAAAGTACTGAGATAATTTCAAATTTTATGTGACGGTAGTTGGTGGTTAAACTTTAATTTCCATATAAATTTAATTTGAACACTGAATACAAAATTCAAATTAAAATTCCCGGTTTGGATCAGTTCCGCCGCAAACCTTCGACAAACAGCACAACTTCGCTTTTCTCCACGAGGTGTCGCAGCATGTTTCACACCAAGCCTCCTGAGATAAATTTATCACCGGAAAAAAAGATCACGTGACGAAGAAAACCAAGAATGACCTTGAAATCTTCGTCTTTATTTCGAAAATGACTAAGCGGTTTGTCTGAGAAATTTTTCAAATTACACATTGCTATTTATACGTGTAAAGATTATTCATCATTCTCCCTTATGCAGTTATCAGAAATGTTTCTTTGGATTACAATTGGAGCGATGACCTTCGCAATGCAAACATGATCCTGATAAAACTGCAATAACTCCTATTTTATTGATTGTAAATTGTAAATTTCGTTTCTTTTTTCGCAGGAAACAATGGAAAAGAACCAAGAAAAGAGAAAGAAGTCGTGTCGCCCACGATCCACGAAAACGCGAATGGTAAGTTTGGTATAGTAACAAATTTGTGACCTTTATTCGAATCTCTGAAATTGAATTTATTGGTTACGTATGGGCGTCGATAATGGGAACACATTGGCGTACGTTGTCTGTAAATATTTACTCGAGTCGTTGAGATCCTCTTTTCGACTGCCAATGTGTGACAAATAGTGCACACCAAATTTCCCATCTTTTCATATTTTTAGCAGTAAATCGTTAACATTCCGATTTTCAGTAGACGGTAGATATATGTCCTGTCACTAAATTTAGATACCCCCCACTGTGCCATCACTACATTTTGGTTCATCGGTTGCAGTGACAACAGATGTTGTGATAGTGCACGACGTGCAGAATTCATTAAAACAAAGCGAATCATTTTTCTGATTCAATGCTCAATGAATCATTTTTGTGTCCAAGGATACTCTTATCGAATGTTTGAAATGCCAAAGAACTGACCGTTTTCGGTCACGAATTTGTTTAAATTTTCATCGAGCTATAAAAGAGTTAAATTAACTTTTTTACGCTATCTACCCATAAACGCGATGTTTTCGTTCTTGTTTAATTATCTACATTCATTATTTTGAGATCAATGGGAGTTCATTGTTGTTGATGCCCTTTTTATTAATCATTATTTCTGCATGATTGAGAAAAACATAAATTCTCGTCTTGCGAAGTCGGACGATCACATAAAGGGATTATACGAACGAAATTCGTGCCTCCGCCCATGAGCCATTCTTTCCTCTGCAATCCCCCAACACTCCTGGATCAATATAGAAAGGGAGAGTTAGCAACAGGGCAACTCCGCCAAATTATCAACTCAATATTTATCGTTTGTGGTTTTAATACACGCAATTAATTAGAGCCGTATTGTTCGTTTCAAAGTTAAAAAAGACTATTTATGTGTCTTGTAGATATAAATAGGAGTAATGTGTTTTCTGAGTGGGGGAGCGGAGACACACATCGCTGAAAGCAGATAATGTTACCTTTTGCATCCCGATTTCGAAAGGAGGACAGCTTGGAATGTCTCTTTGCCCTAAAATATCATCGGCTCGTTTTAAACTTTAAAAAATGAGTATGTAGGCAAGTATGTCGTTAAGTTCACGTTTGTAGTCACTAAAATACTCAGGTAAACAACGATAAGCGGTTTTATGGAGTAAGTGGCCATTAGCGAAATGGTACCACTTTTTCCGTTTTCAGGGAACACGTTTATCGGATTTCTAGACAGAATGATAAGCAACGTTATTTACCGGTTTCAGAAGAAATAAATACGAATCATAGATAAAACTCGATTTGACGCATTTTCTGCCATTTTATTTCTAGATATCCCCGAAATAACGCAGTTTTCCTAAATTTTATCAAAGCTTTAAAGCCAGTTTCGGACTCTGAGAGCTATGCATGTGGTAATTAACGATTAGAAATGCACGCGCAGCATTAAACCGTCTAAATTTTCATGTGGAATTAATCGTTTTTATACCAGCATAAATTGAGAGATTAGAACACAATCTTTCTATTTCTAGATATGTGGTCATAAATTCTTCATAATGCTAGGCAATGCAGGGGTGGAATGATAAATAGGCAGCATTATAACACTGCTTAATAAAAACAAATGGTCGTAGCTCTTTTAGGACGATGAAGAACGTTTTCTTCAACTGTTATTACAACTTCTAGCTCATTGGAAACTCTTCATGAAGTTGAAGCGAAGAAAATCAATTAGTCTTAATCCCACCGAAAACCCTAACCTAATCATTTTGTAATTCTGTCATAGAAATGACAAATTCTATTGAGAAATATCTTGTCCATGATCTAAATTAAATTAGTACTTAGGGGTCTTAAAACCCCCAAAGAAATAATCAAGATTTAGGGAACCACACGATAAAAAGTTCTAAGTTTCGAGCCTTTTACTGGGAATAAAATAACGCCCCCTTAAAACTGAATCTACTATTTTTACGGAGGTTTTAATTAGCGTTCACAGAAATATGTTACATATAAAGACCCATAAAAGCACAAGAAGGACAACTCAAGAATGATTCACCCTGTATAAATTCGACAAAATGACTCCACCTTGGCTCCAATTACAAGAAAAAGAATGACTAAGAAAACAAAAGGAAAATAAAACTCCAGAGAGAACAATGCTAACTCCGTTTTTAATAATTAGCACCACGTAATCGTTCAGCAATTAATTAATGTCGGAATTGAATTACACGTTGCATCGACTTTCATTTCCGTCCCAAGCCTCAAAAATGATATTTTAGCAGCAGAGCGATACGATATCCTATAGAACCAAAATGATTTATTATTTCGTTGAACAATATGGTCATTGTGGTGGATTCTAAAGAATAACTGATTAATTTTGTTCTAATTATTCTGGCTTTTATTGTATGAATAATTTTCTTTCCCCCTCAGATTATACAGGTAATATTTCAGGGTTATTAGGGACTTATCTCAGGTCAAGAATCTTTAAATTCCGTCAATATCTCGTGTAATTATCTTTATTGAAAGTTGCCAGGCCCGGAGTTCAGTTAAGTTCACAATTCGATTATTTCTGTTTTCTTCCACTTTATTCATTAACAGAATTAGAGACTAAAAGTTGGACGAGTTGCATAAACCAAATTAAAAACGAATCAGAAAATTTGTAAATAAAAGTTTTGCTCGTTACAAATGGAGCTAACAAAGAAACACAAGAGGTAAAAGAACCACGACATAATAACATAAGAATTTTTGCAGTGACACCAGTACCAATTATAGCCATACATCTTGCAGTAAATTCTTCATAGAATTATATCGTTTAAGCTCAACATGCCTCTGTCACGATTTGCACAATTATTTCAGTCAGTTAACAGTATTTCCGCTTTTCCTTAAAGAAAAATGCCCCCAACGACAGAGCATTATTAACATCATTACAAAACCAAGACACTTAATTATAACGTATCACACTTTTTTAACAAGGAGAGGTGATAAAAAGTGTCTTGGGATTCTGCCAGGATCTGTTTGCATTCGGAGTTGGTTTTTGCACTGAACGTGCAATGACAGAACCAACCTGAATTGTGGATTTGTGAGCTTATCGGTGTTGTTTGAAGTGTTTATTGTTTGACGACGATGCGATAAAAACTTGATCGATTTTCTGGGAAGTCGATCGCAAAAAACGATCCAAGAGCAAATGAGATACGCAACTGTGTCAGGATGAGAGATTTGGTAGGACCATGGCTGGTTTATAAATACAAATTTTATGAATCATTAACTTATTGATATGCTTGGAAATCAATCGAACTAATAACAAACCTGAACAATAAGCACTTTAAATCACAAAGGCTTGACATGATTCACACTGCAATGTGAGATTCCTGAGAAAAGTTGACGAAATAATCTGACCATCAACAGTTCGTATTTCTTATCAAAGAAATTATTATTTTATTGTTGAGATCATATAAGAGTCATTCAATTCTTACTGTATTTTTAACACATGACACATGAATGGTACTAAAATCGTTTTATTATTATGAGAAGAAAAGTGATATTAATATAAAAAATAATTGCAGTGAGAACTAATCCGAATTGTGAATGGTGCGCCTCTAATCGCATTCAATCTAAATTTCTAACTATAACGCTTTTCCCACGTGTCCAGAGTCTAAATTCTTCTCCGACAGTTACGAATTTTCATGACTTTCATTTAAAGCTCTCGATTAAGTTGAGCAAGTTTTTAATTACAAAAAGTTATGACGTTTATCTCATTAAAAGCTCTCTTTATTTTTAATTTCCGTAATTTCCTTTTGTTACCAAACTAGAAGAAAGGGGAACACTATCTAAATATTTGAGAGATAGAAGACTGCTCATTAAGCTAAAATTACAAGCTGGCGTTCTAGACACGTGAATATTTAATTCTGTAACATTACAATCAGCAGTGCACCACTGTATTGATTGATTTAAGTGAGAAAATAACTAATATAGGGCAATAGGTGAAGATTGTGCTACGACACGTGGATCTTATCTCGAAGAATCCTGCACGTGAATGTTATGGTTGTGGGGCTTACGGCTTACACTCCCCAGTGTAGTTGCATTTAAGAATACACATAAGCAATCAGCGATAATTTTGTAATGACATGTAATCATATAAGTGAAACTCAATTTATAGCGTCTGAAGCAAACATAACATTACTGGAATTTATGATTGTTGATCACAAAGCAATGAAGTTGAAAATTGAATATTTTTCTTTTTGATCTTCAAACAATTTAATCGGCCACGGTTTTGCTTTCACCTGAAAAATTACACACGCAACATCCGCAGTGGAAGTCGGAATATTTATTAGAATAATTGTTGATGTCGCAACGAAGGAGACGCAGCTTTTCATTTACGATTTTTTTTGTAGGTTCCAACATTCGCAAACACTAAACTGTAAAAAGCAGTGCTCTACAAACAAAATTTGAGATGTCAGGTATGTGTCCTTCACGTTGTTGCACACTTGACTTCACATCTCTCCAGCACTGTATTATTTGAATATATCGTTGTGTTTATCACTCTCTTCCATTTCATCACAAAACGCATTCTTCAGAATCATTTAAGCAATTTCCGGTAAACGTGTTTGTATAGCCCGATCGAAAAGGGTGGGATATTTGTAAGTGGCAGAAAACATATTCTGTTGGCTTATCAATATTAAATGGAACCTCTAATCAATTTCGGTTTGCGGTTCTGTGTTCCCACAATGGTTTCCTAGAGCTTCAGTTGCGACAACCCCTTCCGGAGTTAATCGACCACT
The DNA here is from genome assembly GCA_029298725.1 of Gnatocerus cornutus. Taxonomy (NCBI): domain Eukaryota; kingdom Metazoa; phylum Arthropoda; class Insecta; order Coleoptera; family Tenebrionidae; genus Gnatocerus; species Gnatocerus cornutus. The sequence continues at coordinate 13,610,614 of CM055513.1, forward strand.
TTGTATGCTCGTACGTACTAATTTTCCTGTGGTAAAAGTCCAGTTCCAAACACTATGTTAAATATAACACAGACCTTTGTCGGTACTGAATAAAAGACCTGTGATAACTGAGCTTTCGGATACAACTGATACGAAAGCGTGCAAGTTATAGAATTTAAAGACAATTTACTCTTATCTCCAAACTTCAAACTACCATTCCCATCGCTTTATATTACGGGACATTGGAACACAAAGACCTATAAATATTTAGCCTAGTTAGCAAAACTATTATGAAGAAACGCCGTGTTTTTGCAAGTCAGCTAATGTTGGAAAATTACCAAGGAAGATGCCAAGGAACCTGCTTGCACTGTCTTTTTTAATGAATTTTTGTGCTGTGCTAACGGTCCGTTTTTTGGCGGTGGTTTCAATCACAATATTGCGAGGTCGATGTCAGCGAATTCGTGAAGTTTAAATTAAGTTTCGACAGCTTCATTCCAGTTCAACTCCGAATTTTAATTTTAGACGGATCTAAATGTGGGCACTTCTGAACTGTTTCTACTGCTTTAATAAATAAAAAAATCTTCATCAATTTTTCATTTCGGAACGCAAATAATCCGACTCCTTTGATGAGTGAAAAGTTTTAATTCGGCGTATTTTATTGGAATCGAAAACATAAAAGTCAATAAAAACTACCCAAATTTAGTATTGGCCAAGAAATTCACTTAACATTTCGTTCTGCGTTTAGTTTCGTGGTTTACGATTATAAACGGCGAAAACTTTTTTGCCTCCGCATGAACGCTGTAATTTTTTGTTCAGTGGTTTCTTGCTTCTTCCAGCATTTTACGCCCTTGAATTCATATCTGTCACAAAAGTTTTGCACGTTGAGTTTCGAGATACATTCACATTAAGTTTGGCAATCATACAAAGTGATAACAACAGACTGGTGATACTTTGGGAACTGAAATACGGATAGAAAAAGAACCATTGTAACTCGTTTTAAATGTTTGGTAATTGAAATTTCATACTCATAGATTCTGAAGACCTTAAGCTCTCAGAAATTCAAGATTTTAGGTCCCATAGTACTAATTTAAAGTATTGTTCAAAGAGATAAATATTCTCTGATTTTTTTACATTCTGAGACGTTAACTGTTAAAAATTCGTAAAGTACATTTCTTCCTGTAATTGCAAACGGGTTTGCTGTTATTATTTAGTACTGATGTTATCTGAGGTGGTAAACTCGAGATGGTTTTGCAACGGTACGGGTGCCTGAAACCTTCTGTCGTGCCAAATTATGACACTGATTAAACCTTGGAGATACCTCCACCTGTTTTTGGACAACTGCAAGAACTTAGACTTGTCAAAAATTGTGAATTCTTCTTACTATAAACTATTAAAAAAGTGAAAAATTCTCTCACTAAACAAAAATCAATTTACGAAATCGCCCGACTTCACGACGTGATGACCAAATTAGAAGCAGTTCTCCTTTCATTAAAAATCAATTTAATTCAATAAACTAATTATTATTGGCAGTAATACAACTTGAATTGCGAAACCTCATGTTAGATCAAAAGGCTTGCATCTTTCATTTGTCCTTAGAATGTAGGTCGAACATTCCGAGGTACTTTCTGACAAAACTTTTGATTACTAGTTACAAATTGCAAGGATGCAAGGAACGTCTCTATTTCACAACAACTTTTATAACTACCATAATTCGTTTATTCTGTCAACAAAAATAAGATTTTTTGCAATGACATAGATAAGATTACTGGAGTCTATATAACTTTAAGCGTTTACCCTTAATTCGCAAAAATAGAGTTTGATAACAGACTCTATTCAAAATACCGTTTTCACTTCCTCTAAAATGAAAGGATGACATTTTATCGCGTTGTATTCAATAGTGCATTGATTATTTTTCACAGACTAGAGTTATAAACGAAATCAATATTCTCAGGAACAGGAATATCATGTTAATTCCTATTTATTCAATTTTTGCTGTCTGCGTATTCAATCACATGTACATAACTGCCAGTTGAGTTATTAAATATAATGCAGTTGCAAAAACATCAAGTGTTATCACTGTGGTTTTGCGATGTGATAACAAAAATGAGTAAACACGTTTTCAGTTAAAATAATTAAATTGAAAGCCTCTACAAACTCAGGAAATTACTAAATAGAAATGCATTCTCCCCAGAGCCGCTAATTTTAATAGAAATTTCATGGCATTGTGAAAAGTTTAATTCTCCAATCCTCTAATTTTTGAGGTTTTTGTATGCACACATAAGGTTCGTACAATACGATAATTGCAGTTTATAATGTGCCTACAGAACAAAAAAACGCGGCTTATTTGTAGATCTAAATTAATCTGTTATGATTAAATTTTCTGGTGTTGTTATCCTGGAAAAGCTTTCATATAAACGTTAATTTACATTATTGTTTTATTTGTGGCGTGAGCGGTGGTCATCGGCTTTTTGAAATTCAATGCTCTCTGGAAGCTCGTTGATGTTACGATGATGTTGCAAATGTATATTATTCCTTATTCATGGAAGCAGAAATCAAACCGGAATATTGATATTTACCAGGTTAAGGAAATTCCTGGATTATACAAATTTTAATTCGTCATCACTCTATTTTCTAAACCAAGTGAACAACTTGAAAGTAAGGAAAAGTGCTTTAAATAATTCACTGATGAACTTATAAGTCAGGGAAATTTTTTATTCTCTTATTTGGATCCACACTTTAACCTCGTTTGGCACTGCTTTTTACTCAGAGGTCGTAAAGATCATCATATTAAGAAATTATGTAAATTAAACACGTTAGGACCAGGAATTTGGTCAATGTATCGGTGATTCTTATTCTCGTGGAGTATTGCACAATATTACAGCTCAAGCTGTTACAAAATATTCAAGTTTGGATGTTATTCGAAAATTGTAAATTGTTTCTAATTAGTAAGTGTATTAGTAATGCTTCTGGTATCTAATATTTACGAGTCACAACCCAACAAGTAATTGCAGGTTATGCAGGTGATTGAGTATAAATTATTTTTTGTACATTAGTCAACTTGGTATTCTAAACATTTAGTCGAAATATAATGCCCAATTATTAAACAAATAAAGAACCGTAGTCTCAAAATCGTATTTTTTTATTTCTTCTATATTTTTAACTCTCAGACTGACTTTAAAGTAAATAGAATGGATTTTCAAAGCTCAATTCTTTCGGATGATTGATATTTTGATTCTTTATTTTAATTCGTTTTTGTTCACTTACGTTTTGGGTTTTTGTAAAATCAAATTAATACGAATTTCAATAGCAAAATAAATTCATTGTCTCAATAATAGGAGTAGTTCTTTGTTCTACATAATATTTGCGTGTAAGAACAAATGTCAAGAATTGGAGGTTCAACAGACTCGTAAAATTATTATCTTAAAAAGTACTTCCTATTTGCCCAGCAAAATTATTAGCGTTTTCAAATTTCTAGTTTTAATTTTAATAACTATAATCAATATAGAAAATTTCGATAAGTTTACACAATCTTATCTAGCTTTTGGAAATTTACAATGTGGACATTGACTTGGATTTAAAAAATCCGGACTTAATAATGAGGAATAGATTAAAAAGTCAACAGTATCTTAAAAGAATCTTCCTTTTTTTTCAAAAGAACCTGCAACCTGTTTAGACATAAAATTGTTTTGTATGAAACAACAATAGTAGAAAGTTCGTACAATTAATTTCCTAAGACAAAGCTCTGACATCACCTGATTTTTATTACCCACCCACATTTGATGGATCATTCATTAAATCATATGATTTTCAACACATCAAAACAAAATGAATGTCAAAAATAGACGAGCACCTAGAGATCATCAAAAGAGGCAATAAAAAGCTTGGCTATAAACACGCTTGTTGCTATTCCGTTCCAAACAAATCTAAACCCATTTTACTACTCACTGTGTAATAGCATCAATAGGATTTAAAGTTAATTGCTGTTAAGTAGTATGACCGACTTTTCGGGTCGCATTGTATCATTCTTTTACACACCTTTTCGAGTTTGTTTGGGTTGGGGATCAAGGAACAATAAAAAAATCAATATATTGCGATAATAAAAGTAAGTGAAAATACGTTGGGTCATTTTTTTGTCAAACGATTTGTAATAAACTGGTTAAAGTACAAAAATTACTAAGTTGCTCTTCAATCTCATCATATTCGAAGAATACCTAATTAACTTTATTAGCAATTGTTGGAACAGATCTTTTGCTCTACCCAAAATTTTTTGTAGATGCATAAATTATTCTCAAGATGCAAAGTAGGGATTCAACAAATCCGATTACATTTTTTCTGTTTTCTCTCGTCTTCCTTTACGAAAGACATTCTAAAGACAAAATTAATTTATTCAGTATTTGAACCAACTTCATATTCAGTCTAAAGAAGACTTCTATTTACAAAGTATTGATATAACCGCAATGGGGTTTCCCTAAACTCCCGAAGATTTGATAACCCAACAAACCGACTTTAACGAGGACATTAATTTGTCTTTCCTCCAACAAACTCATGTTGATTAAAACTTTAACTTCACCACTTTCGTCACCATTATGAACTCCAATGTTTCCGAATTCGCGTTGTAAACAAACGAATTAATTAAACTGTCGTCGACAGAGGATACACTTGGCACACTAAAATTGGCCACAGCAGATCGAATCTCACTTCTCATTGCAATTATGAAATGAGCACTTTTTGATTGTTTTATTAGGTTGTTCATTTTCGCCAGATGTTTTCGTCGTCCACTTTCCATTCAAGATAAATTTTCGATTTGGTCCTTGGTGTGGCGTGTAGGCAGTAACATTACAAGATAAGGGGTTACTAGGGTCGCGTCGTTTCCGGGGTGTCGTGAATGACAGGAAACTGAGAAAGATAAAAACACCCTTACCATCATTGCTTTAATATTATGATGTTAATAAAGGAAATTGATTTACATAAATAGACTCGGGAACAATAAGTGATAGCTTATCACAGATTTTTTTGCATTGTAATAACGTTTTGTTTTGCTGATTGGAATAATTGATTTCGCCCGGATTTGATTGATTAGCCGTGAGTGGGTTTTTAATTAACATAAATTTTCTGGTTAAAGACGGATTATCCTTTGAGTTAATTAAATTTTTGTTTCAGGCGAAGAAGTGCAGAAGAAAAAGGGATTTTTTAAAAGCTTCTGGAAACGGTCACGGCATTACTCTTTAGAGCAGCAATAAAGTGGTCTCGCCCTTTCCCGGTATAGAAACAAATTTACCTAATTAGTTTTTGTGTACATTTTATATAACAATAATTTAATAATTCTAACCGATTAGTATTACTATTTGTATCGCTAACAAGAAAAAGAGCACTTGATCCTAATATTACATAGTTGTAGATATTTTAACTAATTTATTATTACATCATTGTGTAACAAAAACAAAGTTTAGAGTTCTTGTAACAGTTCGCATTTTTATTTGGATTTTTTGTTATGTTTTGCTTTGGAATTGTATAATTGTACATTAGTTTTATTTATAAATTTTATTTTTATCTGTGTGTTTTTGATTTAATAAAGTTTATTTAACGATAATTCTATTTGAGTTTAGCCGTTATTTATCGCATAAATCAACATCACTTTTTTTTTCGAGATTTTTAATCGGCAGTGCAAGGTCACCACACAGATAGAGAACACACACTTTTATACGTTTCATTGCCAACTTTCTACACCATAAAAATAAGAAACCGTTTAAAATAAACCTGATTCGACTGTAGCAATTTCTTGAATTCACTCTTTCCCGATCCCTCCGCAAAACGAGACATCAAGAATGGCAAAAAAGTACTCATCTCCCCTATTACAGAAAGAATTACTACTCACTGAACATCCTCGTACAAAAGCAGGTTGTTTGATGATTTTGTATAGATCAGGTTTGTTCGAGGTCTTTGAACTTGGTCCAGCGAACAGACTGCCATTGTAATCTCTATAGCAACAAGTCCTTATGTCCGATTTTTAAGAATTGTCTTTAGTTATGTCATGCCAAAAGAACAAGAAAAACCAACAGTTGCGTTATAATGACTGATTGTCATCAACGCCAACGGTGAAACATTATTTATCAAAATAGATGTCATCAAACTGATAAACTTCTCCATTTCAACATTTTTCATCAAGTGACGTACCATCTTCATCGAAGGCCGTTGCTTCTATGCAATCACACGAAACATCAGAGGTCGTCTGCCTCCTAAGAGTTGACCGATTTGGTTTCGGTGACAATGACAACGTTCCAACACCAAAGAAGAGTATCCAGCAATAACACGGCGTTAATGGTCAGGTAAGTTCGAGAATGTGCATGGGATTTTCCTTAGATCGATCAATTAGGTACGTAACTCTTTGAGGTATAAAAAGATTTTACAGACTTCCAAAGAAGCGACATGCTCGCTGAGATTTTTATTACCATTTTCATTTCAATGGCACAGACTCGGGGCTATCATTAAGGATTTATAGAGATTGATGCGATGACTGATCCGGTAGGTGAAGTTAAATCTTGTTAGTTTAATGAGCTTCAAGAGATGTTGGGAATTGGGACATGTTTCGCTAAATTTGAGAAATTGGTAATCATATTATCAGAGCTGTCATTTCGTCAAAGTGCTTTTACGAAATTTGCTCGTGCCTCGTAATTTTGTCAAAATTTTTCAATTTTTCTACAGTTTGTGCATTTTGACAGATAACTTTTCGATATAAACAGTTTTCTTCGCCTTTTCTTATTGACAGCGTGAATGTAAAGTTTTTCTGATTATCGAAATAAAAAAATTGGATTCCGGAGGAATCGGCACATTCTAAAATAATTTATCAAAGAACTTGTTGATTTTTAATTTGATGCTTCTATAGTAAAATTCCTCAATAAGTAGACACTATCATGTCTTCAAAGCAGATTGCATCTTTCAATGAAATGTAATTTGTTACAAATGCGTCGTAAAATTGATCGAATGATTGAAGTGCATGTCAGTGCGCATTTTACACATTTAAAGCCTCTAAATCTTCCATAAATGATAATTGAGTACCTTTTGAAGCAAATGAAATCCTATATGATCGACAAAGCTGTGACATTAATTTCTAATGTTGGCAACTACGTGTCAGTCACTACAGTCACTTTGATATTGTAAAATGACATTGCAATGTCAAACAGGGTTACCAACGCCGCTGAAATTCCAAAGCCGATTTCATTCGATTATGTGCGATTATCCAAATTAAACGATCGGAGCATGACGTGAAAACAAGTCGAGAGTATATTTATAATGAAAACAATGACAATGGCGAATGCTATGTAAATAAATGGACAATATCGATCTAGAAGCTTATTTATAAATTATATCTCGTTAGTTTAGTCTGGGTCGCTCGACCGCTATTTGAAATTTTGATGACAAAAACTGCACTTTTTGCAACGATCAATCATCACTCCCGTGTCTCGGTTAGGAAGTTAACCGATGAAAACTTAAAATTGCAAGAAAAATCAGTTTTTATAAAAATTTTCGCTTTTTTCACACTCATTTCGAATCAATTTCAATTCAGTTCTCTGATCCGATTCGCATGCTGTGTAAATTGTGAGAAAGTGGAAAAAAGCGTGTAAACACCCGAAGATCTCCTTTTTGATCGTAAATTCTTCACGCCATATTTGCAAACAAAGTGACGTTAATTGTACAATTATGCAGCTTATAGTGCCATTTGCATCCGCCCTATTATTCTGGGTTCCAGTCCGGGAAAAAAATTATGCAACTGCGGTACAATTTCTAATGTAAAAAAAGAAAAAGTGTTGGTTTCGAACAGGAAATCTCATCGTTTTATCTGATGTAATGCAATTTTTGTACGCTTTTTTTCTCTTAAAGTTTGGTCAGTTTTTAGAGCTGTCGAGTAAATTCCAGAGCAATTTCCTAAAGCCTCGACGATGCAAGTTATACGAACAGCTCGCCTCGACATCTCGACATTTCTAAGAAATGTCGCAGCTGGAGGGTTTCATTACAAATATTGAAGAGCCTTCAACGTGAAATTCAATTCCACGACGTTTCAGGTCTAAAATTTTAAGAAAAACCATACATCATCAGTCTTTATGAGTCGCTTTATTGCTTTTGAAGCCCTGAATAATTCATTGTTGAAAACAATGTACGTAATCATTTCAACATTGATTGCGATATTTTGACACGAGCGAAACGATGGGAACAGCCGATAAAGCGGTTCGTTACCCCACGAGGCGCAATCCTCATGGTAACTACCGACGCGTCTGCGGCATCGATCCAGACTTCCAGGGCGTAGTCAGCGCGGTCGACACGGCACATGGATGTACTGTATCCCTAACAAAAGACAGTTTACCTTTCCTTTAACCGCTTGAATGCTAATGACCGTGTTCTAATATAAGCTAACATTTCACAGAATTTTCACTTTACTTACTCTGGTGCGTTGTAGTCACCAGAGGGTCCTAAGCGCTCAGCGAGATGAAGGGAAGTGACCGAAAAGGGAGATGAAACATGAGATTTCATGCGAGACATTTACGAGGTGCGACATCTAATAAGAAGCAATTTGGGTAGATCGTTGTCTAGGAATGTGTTTTTGGCAGAATAATAAGTTGTGATAGGGTGTATCCGGAAACGCCGGTTAGTCACTGCATCCATATCCGTTCAAGTTTGAAAAGGAGTACGTGGTTAGGAAGCAGAAATGAAACCGCAGACTTTATAATACAAATTTATTATGTTTTTTCATTTAGATACACAATATCCCTCGCGAATTATATCAGAAAAACTTTACAAAGCTACTTTTCGATTTTAAAAATTAAGAGGTAAAAATAATGTCTCTTACAATAAAAGGACAATATGAGCATTTAACGCGTTACAACAATATTACAGCAGCATGCAACGAGCTATTGTCACCCGATGCGGATGTAGAATGACTCGTTGCAGGTTATTTTCTGATTGGTGTAACAGTCACAAGGAAGTAAATACTGTCAAAACCGTCTAATTCTAAAATTATCACAAATTTCAGCGTTATGCTCCGTTCTTTAACCAAGTGTTCCAATAAAACTAGTGCTTGAATTTAGATTACATTTTAGAGAGACAGGTAAAAAGACTAATTCACACCAATCATATAGCACAAGATTACTGACATGAACAAGCAAGAACACAAACAAAATATTGCTGAAATCATCGTAAAATTGCTACAAAATCAGGGAATACAAAAACCTTACCATGACCGTATGAGAAGACTCGGCAACTTACAGCTAACTTTTGTGCTTTTTGGGAAACAAAATCAACGTTTGCTCCCTTTTATTAAGGGCAAAACACCACAAACGGGTAAAGTTTTCACATCCAATAATTTCATACACTATACGGTACAAAGCTTCGGGTTCAAGGGTAAGAGGTAAGGAAATAATTAAAGAAGAGAACAGCGGGACTAGAGATTTTTTTATTAAAAAACCCTAACTGTAATTTCTCAGTATCAAATATTTAAAGATAGCAATGGTATAAAAAAAGCTAACACGAAATGCTTATTTTAAATAATTAAAAACGACCCAATTTCGAAAGCACATCCCGCGCCTAAGCGGAAAATGCTTCCAAAACACCGGTCTAACTTAAGAAATGTATCCTAAATATCCCTAAAAACAATGATCGGTATTTATTGAGACCACAGTCTAAAAAAATCAAAAATAAACCAGAGTAGACTACCTTATAAGCACTTGCATCGAAGCCAAAAAGTCGAAATCTACTAAAAATAACAGGAGGAACGTGTTGGTTTTTGATGTTGTTTCCATCGAATGCTTATAAAATAACCTACATGGGAACAATGAAAATTAAAAATCAATGATCGCAGTTACACGCGTTATGATTGTTTAAAGGAAATCAACCGTTCCTATAGTGAATTATACTGTTTGATGCACTCGAATATACACATTGCTGTTCGCTGTTATTATTGAAAAAAATACAACTTTTTGTAATATATAATAGTCGCCGCACGGCAATGGCTGTCTTGCAGCGGCCCACACTATCTGAAACAAACGCAACCCCCAATAAGACTACAATCAAACACACCCCTCACTTAATTCTACCCCCAAAACAAAAACACTCACCTCTAGTATCCGCAGGTAATTAAATAATCACCTAGCTTTTCTACGACTGACGCTGCTTGTTGAGGTTGAATAGGATCTTCATAAAGGGATACTACAACGGCTGAAACAAACAAAATAAATCACTACACGACCGGATGCACGTTTACAGCTTGATTAGGTAAGTAACAAAATTCAGAGAACTTCGTCTGCGACTTAAACGTCATTAAAAACAAATCAAGCGCGCGTGGTGCCTTACTGAATTGTGAATATCTTAAGCACTCCACTTCAATTATGCAAGCTAATGCAGACGCGATATTGATTAAAATTAGAACTTCAGAGTATCAAGGTTGAAAACTTCCAAATTAATTTTTTAGAGCTCCAAGAAACGAATGCGCCTCCTCGTTGAGAAGGGATTTCATTTAAAATTTAACGAGTACAAACCCTTCACACGGCACCACTTCAAACTGACGTTTCTAGCATAAAATGCTGTGATTTTATTAAAAATGCAGAACCTACAATGGAAACCACGAGAGGTAATAAATTCATCAAAAATGAAAGCCGCTTTAGGATCTCCCCGATTAAATACAAAAAACATTTGGAAGTTCTCCCTTGAAGTTTAATTAAACAAAGTTATCTGAGCTCGTCATGGATCAATTGTTTGAGAGCCCTTTTAACACAAATGTAGGCTACAAATTCGATAAATGTTGATGATGCTTACACGAAGGTCCTGAGATCGCGAAGTGGGATTGCTTTTACTCATTCTAAATCTATCCATTTTCTCTAATGTCGTTAACTTTCCATTTCAAGTAAAGACGTGAATTCGGGAACCTATACAAGGAAGTCTGCGCGAATTTAGATAATGGCACATTTAAATAATAAAACGCGTTTTACAACAAGAATGGTGAAAGCCCGTAAAGCGACTACAATGGAAACGAAAAGATTTTCGGGGAACTTTCCCAAAATGCGTGTTTTAGCACAAAAATCAACAGGTAAGGAAAAGAAACCCGATAGAAATACCTTCTGGAATAAATTTTAGCCTAATAAATTACAAGCTTATCGCATGACACTCCAACAAAAACATAATTGCTTTATGTACCACTTTAAACCGAAGTGTAGCTCCTCTCAATCAAAAAATTAATATGGAGTCTCATTCAACTCATGCAACCGTCAAAAATATTGTACAGTGTTGTGCAGGTAGGGAACCAAAATACGAAAATGCTAATTCACTAAATTCCATCAATCATTTATAGTCATTTGGTAGTTAATCATTCGCTTTAGTATGCCTAACAAGTGAACAATTTCGCAAATCTTGAAACGCTTTCCCGTTACAAATGCAAATTTCAAATAATTAAAAACTCATTACATATTTTCCATAATCTATATTTTTAGTGAATGTCGCAAGGTTCCCCGACCTTGCCTATAACCTTATTCGTTAGGATGGTGCCAGGTGTATTGCACTCGTGCTATCAGTTCCAGATAAACTCGAAGGCTCATTACACATAATTACATGCTTGCAGGTACAAATAACGGTGTGTACAAAATATCATTTAACGAATCCGCCACCGAATCGCCATACAAGTTACGCTTTGCCAAAACCATAACCACCGTCAAACATAAAAATATACCGTTGATTAATTGGTTACAGCACTGCCCTCGGAAAAAATACGTCTATAAAAACCTCGTAAACAGTCCATTACCTGATCAACAGATTACTCATTACGCTTTTTCAAAGAACTGAGCTGTTTTTTGGGGGAACTGAATGGTTTGTCGCGTGGGTGGAAAACTGGCACACCTTGATTGTGGAATTTTTTCAAATCGTTTGTTGACCCGAAATATTCACTCACCTTGTGTCGTCTTCATGCAGTGGACTCCAACTTTTCCCAATTTCGCTCTAATAACACGATCTGTGCCAGAAAGGTATATGTATCGGTTACCGGCCAAGGTGACTCCTGACGACGTAAGGATGTCTTGTTTTTCGAATCCTTGAACCAATTTGGCTAATTCTTCTTTCGAGACCTGCAGCAAACAGAAGAAGATTATACTCAACAGCTGGAGATTGCAATTCGATCGATTTCGCAACAGATTAAATCGTTGAATTTGAATTCAAACCGGCGCCTCCGAACATATGTCCGTTGAAATGACTCACGCGACATACTGTCGACTGCGTCATCGTCGTTCCCTTGGCTCAGTTACGCACACCAGACTTGCCTTTCCAACGTTTTCCATATATGAGACAAATAGATTGTTCTTTTTGGTCTGCAATAACATCTGGCGGACAGATAGACAATCCTCGGCCGATAAACAAAAATGAGAATCAAAATGGGGACAAAAAACCTACACCGGCCTCTCCTGGGGATAAAAAAAACCTCTTCAGCAAGAGTCGTCTAAAAGGTCATGTAATTCAACCGACCTTTCCGTCCGTAATCCAATCACGATGATAAACACGACAACCTCGCCTTGCAGATATCGTTCCTGCGAGGACTAAGCTAATTATAGGGGAGGAAGAAAAATTGGTCTGCTTTGAATGGACGATCAACAGGATAATTAACACGACCGATAACTCAAACTTTGATACCCATCTTGGTTGCTACTCGTGTTTCATCAATGAAAAAACAAGAGTCATACAAGTGTAATCTTCACTTGATACCACCTGTAAGTGGGAGTCCTTGGACACACCATGAATAAACAAATCAAAAACGAAGAAAACGATTTACTTTCGAAGCAACTTGACCGAAGCAAAACCGATTACCACCTAGTCATTTCAACGCTTTATGCCCGTTGCACTTGAAATCTTGCATCACGTCCCAATTTCGCAAAAGAAAGTGCATTGTGAAATCGAGATGATTTCGCTTTTTGCGATAACCAGCTTTCTGGTAATGTTCAGATTCTTTTCGCAAATACAAATCAGAATTCAGGCCAAAGGAAAACGTGTGGGCCGGAACTGATTACAAAAATAAATACAAATCTTTCCGTGTCCAATTCAGTTAGGTTCATTCGCAAAAACCGCGTTGAATTATATTATCTTTATTGAAGAAATAGATAGTTGTCAATAAAAACATTACATTGCTTCAGAACAAATAAATATTCGAAGAGGTATGTCTACTATCCATTACAAGTAAGAAACAATAAAATAGCGGACACGACAAAAGAACGATATGTTTTCTGTCAATTACAGTACCTCGAAGAAACACACCTGTTCTTGACTGCTTCCAATTTAAGTGCAACAGATAATTTTAGTTACCGGATTCGATGGTTAATAATTCATTTAGTGAACTGAACCAGTCAATCAGGTCGCGCAAATGAACCACCGTCTCTTCCTCTTATTTTGCACAACGTGAAAAAGTAGATTAGAGGCATGAAAATCTTTATTAGTATTCAATATTATGCAACAACTGTCTACAAATTGCAATGATTAATTGTACAGTTTCTTATCAATTTACAGTTAATGCAGGAAGTTTCCAAGACCCATCTCCGAGGTGTTTACCTAATCTCAACACATTTTTGTTTATTTCTGATGTAAGCGGATAAAAGTGTTTTTCAGTTATCTGGAACATTAATCTGTTCATAAATTTCGAGGTTTAAAGTTGTTCAGACCAGATTTATAAGAGATATAAATTGATATTTCGCAGTATGTGCACTTCACAAGGCTTTCAATAATTTTCTGTATTGAAGTAACAGCCCATGAAGTTAAGCAACTGGAACCATCTACTAGAAAAGCTTAAAATATTTGCTTTCATAATTGAAGATAAGCATTATTTTATGCTGATAGAAGCGAATATACAGGATATTATTAAAAAATATGTCAAATATAAAAACTCGGCATTGAATAGTAACAATATCGCAAACTCCTACTGTGTTATCACAAATGAAATAAGACCATATTTAAAAAGTGATCTTATCTAATTCGTCAAGGATGAAGTAATGCATTTTCGCTATCAGGTACAGAATTAAAGATTACATAGTTCTAATTTAAAACTTTTATGAAAAAAACAGATTAAATAATTTGATGAACATGCGTCACTATCACAGATAACAAATATCAGAAGGAATAAAACTAAACAACACAGTTATAGTTAAACCCTTCTGATGGATTTAAAAACAAAACATGTACCGCCATTTCCTGTCGAAATAAAAAAAAAACAATTTAGGTTCATACAATTCAAAAGAAATTAAATTCGTGCCAGATTATCAAATTTCATAAGGTCATTCACAAGCAACATTTATTACCAATAAAATTTCTGTTTGCAGTCCCCGGAGTACCAACAAATTTTCGTACGGTCAACTTTTCATTTTAATGACACACGATGTAGGTATAAAGTTTATTAGGACATTTAAAAAGGATACGTTGTGAACCCTAATTTCATATTGGCCTCGGGGTCTTTCCACCAATGCCAAGTTCCATCTGTTTATGTATTCCGGCGTTATAAGATGGGCCAATTATTAACAATTACATATGTAAAATATAGGTTAAAAACTGAACAACCTTGCTAAATGTATTTGAATAATTAAAATAAAAAGTAAATGAGAACAACCCTAGAGCATACTTCATGTCTTAATTAAGAGTCGTAACATAATCACGCCTCCACGATTAGGATACTAAATCCATAATTATAACATAACTAAATTTTCTGACGGGATGTTTATCTGACTTTAACCAAGCTTCCGTTTAATTATGGATACACCACGAATTCCCTTGTCAGTCATTTCCTGTGTTCCCGATATTAACACCGCCCGTGATAGAGTGGCAGTTTTTCACAAACCCAATGACAATAGAATAAGACTTTTAATAACAGTACTACAAGATTAATTATAGACAAGAATGTAACAGAAAACAACTTGTAATGGAACATAATACAACACATTCCTGCATCTTTAAGAATGCATTGTGATACTGCCCATATCAATGTAACAGCTAAAAATCAAAGCACCTACAAAGTTGGCTGTGTTTGCAAGTACTGTATTAGCTGTAAAAAGAGAAATCACCGACTTTGTTAAAAAAATAACTGTTCCTTACGTGTTTATCAAAGGGCAAAACGTGAAACCATCGCTGCCGCCAATTTACTTTAATTAGATGATTCATTTTAACGGTAAGCCTACTCGAATTATCACGTTGATAAAGTAACAAACATGAGGGACAACTTTTAAATCTAAATTATCAACGCTAACCAGTTTAATGACATGCACGGTGTATGTTTATTCTCTTCATTGATCGTCGTTTTACAATTGCCACTTACCGCAGGTCAACATCGGGGAAATGTGACTAGCAGTTGCCAACTATGGACCAAAGAGAAGTAATTATTATTCCTTAGACAAAGACTTGGACTCCGTGGATAAGATAAAACTTGATCCATTGGGGATAATATCAGATAAAAACACAATGCAGCTTTAAGTTTAACGAACCAGGGCTATCACTACGAGGTGACAGTGGGCAAATGTATAATAGAATATGCTTCAGATAGCTGTAGCTACCTTAGATAATGTCTTGTCAAGTCCACAAGGGTACTGTAGATACGTAGGAAAAAAAAGGTCGGCAAAAACAGAAGAAGACAATCTCTTCAGCTGGTCTTTTGGAAGAACTCTCCATACAAGGCATATCTGTTTTTGTACTTAAAATACAGTGCGAAAGTTCTGTCTAGGGAACTGGCGAGCTTCCTATTTCAGCTGATGATGCAAGTCCTGATAGAAGACACCAACTTTAGAATCGGTTACAAAGGAAATATCGTCTTCTTTCCAGCATTTCTGTGGTACACGCATGTGATATGAATAGTTAATAATTAGTTTCTTGTCAATCCACGAAATACGAATGAGACATTTCAATTTAATACTGTATTCAGATTTCTCTGTGTAATCCCAATTTCATCGTCAAAGAATGAAAGCTGTCAAAATAATGGAAGTTCCACCTTTTGAGTGGTGTGGATTTAGTTCATTCTGCTTGAATGCACAATGTTAAGAGGATTATCACGGTTGGTCGTCATAGATTCATTGAAGGGAAGCGACACGTCTGAAAATGAAATCTATAGGCAAAACTATATTTCGTTTCAATATAAACCAAATGGACAAAAAGATTGATATTGACAGGAAACCAGAGAGTAGTTCAAAACAATCACTTATTGGTTCTGCAATGAAAATCGACAAGACAATGCAAAGTTTTCACGGGATGAGTCACATGGAACGAAGGGGAATCATTACCGGAAATTCTTATTGAATAATTCAGTGAAATACCACTTGGTCTGCGAGTATCGGCAAGGTTCCTCGGAAGGCTGCGGAAGAAGCTCGAAATTTATAAATAAAAGATTGTTGTATTTTGATGCGTTGGGCTCAATTTGGCGAAGCCTTGATAAACAACAGAGCGAAGGTTAAGGCTACGATGGGAGCTCAATGACCGTCACCGACGATCAATAAACGGGTGCATGCAAAAGCTGAACCACCCCCTCGCGTGGGACGTTTATTCATCGACTTGGATGAATGAGGGGCGATTAATACTACAACAAGACCAAACAGAACGGAAAATCATATCCATTTCCATCGAGCGTAAAGCGATTAAACGCAGTAATTAAGAAAGCCCCCCAATTAAGATTCGGAACATAAACAAACCTTAGATGTATAAATACATAAAAATCATACGGAATTTCGACTGCACAAATTCCAAGTAAGGCGAGCCCGAGTGATGGCCCCCTAGCAGGTCCACCGCAAACATTTCGACTTAAACAGGTTTCGTGGTGAATTCGATTAAAATTAATACTGTCGCAAGTGCAGTGTGCGTTTCTAAAAAAGGCGAACTCAATTTATTTTTACTGGCCGAATTCCTGGAATGACGAAATAGACGTGACGGAAACGAAAATTGCTCGCACCCGAACCAAAAAGGGCACAATTTTTATCCCAAGATAAAACCGAACTATTCGTAGATAAAATTGCCGGTAGCGACAAATACGGCGGTCGCCACTTATAATTTCTACACGTCGCATAAAACGGCGGCCATCTTGAATTTAGACCGGCACTTGTAGAAAATACGACAAAAACCCGATTTTTACAGAAACTCCCGAATTTACACGTCTTGGCGCTTTCTCCTCGAAGAAACCAACACTTCTATGCGGCCGTTTCAAAAAATCCGCCCAAAAATTGAACATTTGCATGGCCAAGCCCTGTCGTCTTTTGTCTAGAGACATGTCAAATTCGAACTTTTCTCAACTGAACAAAGTCATTTTGGTTCCAGAAAGGACGAGGCGCAGACAGATGAGAAAGGCGCAAAGGACTTACATCGAATCCGTCCGATTTTGCCCAAACATTTCCATCATGTCCTGCGATGGCGGCTTTTGTTACACATCTTGAAGCCAAAAGTTGCTTGTCTACGTAATCCTGCCAGCTCATTTTGATTAAATAAAATTAAATTATCACCTCACACACGGAGCAAACACTAATTTGCAACAAATACAGCAGTTGCCTCACAGCAATTACAGCAAACTGAAGCCGAGCAGTTGTCTGAACAAGATTGCAGCAACGGAAGTATCGGTTGACAACTGAGCAGTCGCATAGCAGTTTTCATTGCCAACGCAACAAAAACAAAAAGGCGCCATTTTCAAACTTACAGGTGGAAATTACACTGAACGCAAATTATCACCAACTAATGCCTCTAAATGAATAATGTACTACTCATAATAAACTAGAACTTTATTCCTAAAAGTAATAATTACAAAAAAGTGAAATAAACGTAGAACGACTTCCTAGCTCCCTACTGAACAGATAACAGGTGTGGAAAAATGCTTAATTAAAAATCAGCTCCAGTCTTTAAGTTACAATAAAATAAATAAAAATATATATCCTTGAATGAATTAAGAAAATCTTGTTAAGGAGTGACGGAAAATGGAAAGTTAGGTAAAGCAAAACCACTGATGAACTTATTAAAATGGAATAAAGATCTTTATTTTCCAAAATCCCACAGGTATAGTTGCTGCCTAGAAATAAAACGAGTATGAGTATCAAAAAAATCATTTCAACAATGCAAGGGTTTTGGTTTTTGGAGAGGTGTTACGTAATAAAAGTCTAAATTGTTATTACCATTTTATTCAGATTATAATACAAAAGAAATTCCAAACATTAAACACAGAGCGGCAATATTTCCTTCTAATTTTTTTATATTTATAATAACCTTTCCAGAAGCCAACTAAACCCCTGTGGAGACGACAAAACTGTTGGGAGGGAAGAAGAAACCGACCGTTTGTGACATCCCTTAAAGGGAAAACAGGACGCTCCGCAGCCCCCATACAGGAGCGAGTCTCCTCAATTATAAATACTAATTATCTAATATAATTTAAAACTAAAACTAGACGAATACAATTATAGGTTAACCAATCAAAAGAATAAGGAGAAACGACAAATATTTATATATTTATATAAAATTGACACACTCAAAAAGTTTATTTATTTAGATAGGCAGCACTGCGCTTGAATACGGCGCTGGCCTAAAGAGACGAATTGGCGCACAATATTCGCATTAAGTCGCAGACTGAGCACGGGCAGCTAATACTCACACCAAAAGAAACTCTAGGCAACGTCGGATCACAGCAACACCGCATTTATATCAGGTCGGCCACATTCATTGGCATTTCGTCAATTTTTGTATTATAAAACTGCTCAATGTCCTTGAGCGTACGTTTATCCTCTTCCGTCACAAAGTTTATGGCCACGCCCTTACGACCGAAACGTCCACCACGGCCAATCCTGGAAACCACAAGAATCATCAAAATTTCACCATAACAATCACCCACTAGTTTAAATTAACCAGCGAGTTATTGATAGAAACTACAAGCTATTTCTGGTAGACAATCGATAAATGACGTCAATTGTTTCAACCCCTAGACAAGATTTAAAAAATTGAGAGATAAACAGTCTCTTAGAAATGTTTATGACTCGGCTTAAGTTTTAAAAACTTTTACAACAAAAGCTAGATTTATGACAGAGTCGTTTTTGCAGTAAAGATTTGTTTGACTTTTGGGGTGAAACGTCTGACACTACAACTCAACATTATATTCCGACTTGAAGTAATTTCCAGACATGCCATATTAAGATTACCAAAATCGTTAACACTGTACGGGTTTTTTGCTTAAAGCTGATTATTAGTAAAATAAACTAAATTAAATTAAATTTGGTTAAATTACACCAAAAACTCTAACAATGATAATTAGGTGATGCATACTGATGATGAAAGTGTTATTTATATGAAGAAAAAAAAAAACAAACTAAAAAAACGACACCATAATTTAGGGGTCCATTTTTAATTATTTGGCATCAGAAAATGAGTAGAACCACAACTGTGAATGTACAGGTTGAAATGTGCATGACCATATCTTCCGAGTCTTAATTTATTACCACCGAAACTTTCCAGTCCTGGATTTACACTTTTTTAAAACCAGTTTTCGCGGTGCATTGCATAAGCACTGTTAAATTGAAAGAACCAGAAAGAAGTTCCTTTTTTTTTTAAATGATGTGGTTACCCACGCAATGCCGCGTCAAACACAAATCCAGTGATAAAACCAGAAATTAAAATTAATATAAATACAGTTATTACATTCCAATCACTCTGACTCTGACGCATAAAAAGATCACATCGGCTTTTTACAAAACATAAAATATCATACCTATGAATGTAGTTTTCCCTGTTTGAAGGCAAATCGTAATTAATAACTAGTGAAACTTGTTGAACATCTATCCCTCTAGCAAGCAGATCCGTCGTGATTAAAACTCTAGATGATCCTGTCCTAAACTGACGCATAATGACGTCACGTTCTCTTTGTTCCATATCACCGTGCATGGCTGACACCGTGAAGTCTCTTTTGTGCATATTTTCGGTAAGCCAATCGACCTTACGGCGAGTATTGCAGAAGATTACTGCTTGAGTGATGGACAAAGTATCATACAAGTCACATAGGGTCTCCAGCTTCCAATCCTCCCTTTCTACATAGACGAAGAATTGTTTGATACCTTCTAGGGTTAACTCTTCTTTTTTTACGAGGATACGTACGGGGCTACGCATAAACGACTTCGTTACATCCAACACGTCACCTGGCATCGTGGCCGATAGAAGAATAACCTGCAATTATAGAAATTTATATCATTAAAAAAAGATCATGTAAAGAAGATAATAAAAGTTTAGCCATTTCGTGAAACGTCGGATAAGTGGCAACGACATATGTAAATGAGCTTTGAAAAAAGTCGGCAACCAGAACCAGATTGTGCAAGATCAAGATCACACCTATCAGGAGAAATTACTACCGTTAAGATAAATATCAAGGCTTTACAAAAACCATTTTCATATTCCCAATTATTTCAGGTCAAGTTCAATGGAAACAATTATGACAAAACTTGTTACTGAAATTATTTTCAGAGAACCTTGTTACAAGTTGTAATAAATCATATAACTGTCAATTACGATAAAAAGTCTGATTTGAAAGAGTTTGATGAATCAATAATGGACAAAAAATCGACGTTTTCAACGACTCCAAGACGGAAATTTATGATTTATAACAAAATAATTGTATGTTGAACCATAACTGTACATGTTTTGCTTCTCATTCTTGTGAACAATAGTTAATTGGATTTTGAATAAGAATTTAAGTAAAAACAGATTAGATAAAAAGAATCTAAAAGTCCAGACAGAATTTGAGCAGCACATGTCTAACAAACACACAATACGGTATATAATTATCATGAGTACCTCAAGGACTTGGTGTTGATTTAGATAAGATTATTCATTTGGCCACTTTAGTATCAATAATTATGTAATTTCCTAGAAATATTTTTTATTCTGAATCACAGGACGACAATCATGGTGAACATTAATTTGATTGGTGTTGCTATGAGCTTTAATTTAAAGAGTGCCGGAAGCCACTTGAAATGAATCTAAAAGTACTTAAAACCAAAGTAATTACCTGAACATCAGAGTTGAGCATTCTGAAGACGTCGTGAATCTGATCCTTGAAACCACGAGACAACATCTCGTCAGCTTCATCCAAAACAAACATCTTGATGTAATTAGCCCTTAATGACCTCCTATTGATCATATCAAAGACTCTTCCTGGCGTTCCCACAACAACGTGGACACCAGCTTCCAACTTCCGCATGTCTTCCCTGACATTAGTACCTCCGATGCAAGCATGACATTGGGCATTCATGTAGTCACCAAGAGCAATGACTACCTTCTGAATTTGTTGGGCTAATTCTCGTGTAGGAGCTAAAATCAACGCCTGACATTCCTTAAGTGTAGTGTCTATTTGTTGAAGAATTGATATTGAAAAAGTGGCGGTTTTGCCGGTACCAGATTGCGCCTGCGCAATAACATCGTGGCCCTTAACACATGGTATGATAGCCCTCTGCTGGATCGCGGAAGGTTTTTCAAAACCATAAGCATAGATGCCTCGCAGCAGTTCCTCTTTGAGGTTCATGTCGTCGAAGTTGTCGACCACTTCTTCCCAGTTGGATTCGATGACACCGTCGGGGTCCATTCCCGGGGGGCCATCGTACGCCTGAGATTCCTTCTCGGAAGCGGGACCGTTTTTGTCCCATTCTTCTGTTCTAAAAGCATCAAGGATTTAGTGAAACGACCTTCAGACGAAGGTGATACAAGCGCAGCATATGTTTGGGCGCGTCGGGGCCACGAGGGCGCTCTCAAAAGCGCCAATAGCCCCCATATCGCGCTAAAATTACATAATCCACATGGTTTCTTCACGTGGAGC
The DNA here is from genome assembly GCA_029298725.1 of Gnatocerus cornutus. Classification (NCBI taxonomy): domain Eukaryota; kingdom Metazoa; phylum Arthropoda; class Insecta; order Coleoptera; family Tenebrionidae; genus Gnatocerus; species Gnatocerus cornutus. The sequence continues at coordinate 13,632,407 of CM055513.1, forward strand.
GTGGAAGTAACCAGACGATTACCGCACGCGGGAGATTTTCTTAGCCAAGACGGCTGAATCTATTTATAAGCTAGACTTATCCGCATCACGCCATTTTCTGCGACAGGGTTAGAACGCCGCAATATTTAAAAATTGCTGAACATGCCTATGCGCCATGTTGGCATGAGGCAGTGTGAGTTCACGCCGAAAAATTCCACGGAAAGTGACTAAAGTACACGCCTTGTGGCCACTCTGACATTGCCAATTTATCAAACACAGTCACAGCGACATTGTAAGTTACAATTTGACATAAAACACGACTTAATTATTGTCAAAAAAACAAAACTTACCTTCCTTGGTTCACTGACATGATTCACTCGCGTTGAGTTAAACGGAAAGACTTCCACTGCTAGATGCAAGGTGTTATATTCCTACGCCAAGGTAAATCTGGACCCAGAAATACAAAACGAACCGGGAAAACAATTTTTTCTTGACACGACAAGTTCTGTGAAAGATTTGTTCACTGAACACGAGCGTTGTAGAGCTTGTGATTGTTAATTTATGCGCGAAAATTGTACGAAATCGTCGTACAATTTTTTACTGCGGACAAATATGGTCGCGGTACCGTTCTCCCACGTCGGAAGTTGCTCTCACTGTCAAATTGAAGCGCGAAAATTTAAAGATTGCTTGACATGTACACTGCGAATTTTGTCAGTTTGTTGTCGGGATATGACAACCGATTTGCACAAAGAACAAAAGACGGACTTGTCCTTACAATGAAAAAGACGTCCCTGTATGATGGTGCAAACAGCTTCTCATTATTTGCATTATTCTATGAGTTGCAACGAATTTAATAAAAGTGTCATTTCATTTTATGGAAATTTACATCCAGAAAATTAAAAAGAGAAATAAAACACTAATTACTTGGGCTGTTTTTATTAACATAAATTGTTTTCGTAAGTTGTTCAAGATAAGTTTATTCCTAAGAGAATTAACTAACATAAGGAGCAAAAAATCGTACAAAAATTCTTATTTTTATCCTAACTTAATGAAATTTTGTGCATTGGTTTGTGATGCGAATAAAAAACTTTCAATTTAAATTCAAATTGTGAGAACAACCTTCAACAAGTAATGGTAAAAACTATAAAACTAACAAAAGAAGATTTGCGAGGTTTTATAAATATTATTTCAATTATACAACTTATCGAATTGTTTTATATTATGAAAGCCACGCTCTTTCAAAGATAATCGAAAAAGCATTGCTCGCCTATGTATTACAGTTATGGCAAAAAACAATGCAAAATTAGCACGATACGTGTGAAATTTGTTGTTATAAAACGATAAAATTTGAACACAATTAATTAACAAACTTAAATTACCAGTCCTTAACTTATTTGATAAGCGTTAGATGTGTGGAATTGAACATTGTATGTAACTGTAAACACATAATAACAACGACGAAAAATACATTTTGAAATTTACAACTTTCTTGGAACAATCCTTGTAATATCAATAAATTTAACGTATATTAGAGTATACATATAAAATGAAAAATATTGATGGTCCTGTGGTCAGCTGAGTTTTTTGGACCAAAATTTATTTCAGACAACTCAACAGAACTCGTATTGCACATCATTCATTTGTACATAATGTATTCCTAAATAAATAAAGTAAAATATAACAAAAGAGTTTTCAGGCAATCTTAACAAGTGACTGTACAATAACTATTTCTTCACAACCTGCTGTGAAAACCTCTAGCTTAAGACATAAATATCACAATTGTCTGACAATACAGATAATGGTTACAAAAATGCGCATCCAAGTATTAAAAATAAGACAGTAATGGGAAAAATCATATAAATGGACATTCTAGGATGACACGTACTAACTAAAAAAGTAATATCATCGCCTTCATGGTCAATACCATCTCTGGTAGGCACCTCAACGATCACAGTGTCATCAGACCAAAACGACAATGGGAAACTACATTCGGTCTGATTGATACAGTCATTTCCTTTGGAAGAATTTGTATAATGATACGTGGGTTTGTAGATATCAAAAATAGCATGTATATCATTTTTCACGAAATCGTTATCTGAATAAAAAATATAGTAGTAATATCCATCACGAGCTACCTCATGTTCAGTAACCATGTGATTACTTTGTTCTAACTCCCTAACGTTACTACAGTGATCACTGGGAGGAAACCCCTCCGTTAGAAGAATTTGTCCATCATAACAAGTCAACAAATCTGTTTCAAAACTTGAAGCACTGCTTTCTTCAGGCTGTAAAGCAGTGATGTTGCGAGCATTGCCCCCGTGGGCTATATGTCCGTCCAAGGCTGTTAAATCGCGCTTGACTCGATTATTTTCGTTTTCGTTAAGTGCGTGTTCAAGTTTTTCAACAGATTTTCGCCTCGTGTGCCTTTTGTGATGCCGAGTTTCATCAGTTTCATTATTTGATTTAGTTAAGGTACTTGTTGCAGTCTTATTTATTGCTACATTTCCATCAGACAGCTTAATTCTACCCTTATTAAGACGCGTTTTGACATACAACGTTACATCGTCCTCATTGTCATCTTCCGCAGCTGTGTTCCTATCCACCAAGTTGTTATCAACGACCCCCATCATTTCAGCCGCATTTTCAAACGTGACTTTAACTCTGTTGTGTTCTTCATCCATTTTGGCACCATATTTTTGGAAGTTGTGTTCAAGAAGGCCACAAGTTCTCAGATTCTTTTCACCTCTTACAACTAGAATTCTAGAACCGTCAAATCGAGAACATACCCGTAATTTTACAATTGCTCCTTTCAGAAGGAAGAAGCCCCAATATTCTAAGGTGTCATCAGGTAGAGTCATGGACTTCTTCAATCTGATGTGTTTACGTTTCTGGCTTAAAGTAGGTTTTCCATACAACTGGAAAGCATTGAATGTTGAATTCATTCGAAGACTATGAGAACTACAGAAAACTGAAGAGACTCCATCTACTATTGCTACTACATCTGATTCAGCCACTGGGTATGTAACATCAGCGAAAACACTGTGCCTCAGATATAATGGGAGGATTATCAATATTGCTGGGAACAATACTGTTAGCAAGAAGAATGCCAAGACTCTTTTAGCACCATGAATTTGACCCATTTCTGCAAAAAAATGTTCAATGATAAGCAGGTGAAAAAACCACTGTAACCTTTGGCTGTGAACACTTAATATAATAACGGAGAGCGAATGTAGCGGCTAAATTATACATTCAATCTCGGGGGGGCTATCACAACTTGCAGTAAAAAATGTCAAATGTAAGCATGTGACACTGTAACATTGTAAACATGGAAAGCTTGGAAGTGTTGGATTTTATTTTATAAAGTTGTTAAATTTAGCGTAAACCAATAAATTTGTTTTATTTACATTTCTAATTTTGAAGTTGTCACTGTCATAATTGTCAAACTTATGTCAAAGTAAAAAATATTCGGAACGCCATCTAGCCTTGGCGGGAATTTCAAATAAGATTCAAATTGTCCTAAATTAGTGGTTATCATTGTAATTATACTTAAATAATTCAACTTACTGTGCAAACTCGAAATAGAGCTATACTTGTATCCATTGTAATATGAGACATGGCTAATTGAATTTGTTGTTCCTGAATTCTTCATGCTTCAACGATGATTTATAACAAAATGTTTGGCCGTTTTTACTTTTTTGCGTCTGTTATGATGCAACATCAATTAATTATCACATAAACTTGTTTACATTTTCAATATTTTTGATATTCAAGGATACACTGAAACCGTCGCCTTTCAAGGAAGTTGTTTTGAACCAACTTCAATGGTTCACTGCAAATTCGTTGTTACTCTTCATAAATATGTTATTTAACGACTAACAAAGTTCGACTGATTGATCCTTGTTATCACAATTACAGTAAACAAGAAATATAAATGTGTCGCTTCCCCACTAGAAACGATGAGATAGTGACAATTGTGTTCTAAAAATGTCTAAGTTGTTTTACGGATTTAGAAGTTTCAAGTCTTGGAGATTACATACAATTTAACTGATTAAATAAGTGATGATAACGGACCAGAGCCATGATCTTTTATTTTTTTATTGTAAGTCTGAAAGAAGCGCAATCCGTAGGTACAATAAAATTGGGAGACAATAAATTATTTCATATTTAATAATGCTGGTCTGGTAATAATCAATAATAAAAATTTGCTGAACATTAATAAATCTGTTTATTATTGCTTTTAGATAAACTGATAACGTAAATGACGCAAATAAATCAGAACACCCGCACACGTCATGTAATTTTTGCCAAAGTTAAATTTAGAGCAAAAGAATTGATAAGGATGATAAAGTCCTATAGATTAAGTCGTGCATGCAAATATTTTAAAATCAAAATTGTACTGTTTTTAGAAGTGCAATAATTATTTAAAATTTTACCGATTTTAATTTTTTCTTTATATTTTGTTTCGAGACTACTCTTACTGTGATGTCCAATTTATTCAAATTATAAAAATGTGTCTGTAAATTTGTACGGGTCAATTAGAAATATAATTATAATAGAAGGAAAGACCAAGTCCATAAACTACGATGTTTATCATTCAATTGTCTTCCGTTTAAAATGCCAGATTAGTCTAAAATACATAAATAAAGTTTGTATCATATATTTTATTGTCACTGTTACACAGAACGTGTTAATTATACTCCAATTACCTAAATGGAGTCATAAAAACAAAATAAAAAAAAATTACAACAAAAAGAAATACATAATAGTTATTGTTTGCTATCGCGGAGTTTGAGTTGTATTTCCATAAAACCTTTCAAGCTTATCAAAAAAAACTTACCTGAACAATTTATTTATTATCGTGTAGCATTTTCATTTTTATATTTAAATATCATCTTAATTAAATGTACCGCCAATTAGGACCAATTAGGAGAGATCATTTTGACAAATCAAGTGTCAACAAATAACCTAACCCAACTTTCTAACTTGTCAGAAGTGTTTTTAAAATTTAAAAGATTTGAAACTCAGTTCTTTGTTTAGAAGATGACCAGTGAAGAAGAAAATCTTCAAACTTGTAGAGCATGCTTGTTATTATCACAAAAAATGTGTCCAATTTTTGAAACGGCGCTTGATGCAGACACAACAATTGTCTCAATGTTGAATTATTTCTCAATTAAAGTACGTACATTTCCACCGTTTTATTTATTAAAACAGGTAATTACAGATAATAAAAGAAGACCACCTACCAAAAGGTCTATGTCCTCCTTGTGTGAGCAGTTTATGTACAGCCTACAAGTTTATGGAAACCTTTATGAAATCTCAAAAAATTTTAACAGACAAAAGTGGCAAAAAGTCCAGTGTTTTAGATTTCAATGGGATTAATCAAATTAATAGTTTGGAAGAGAGTGAGCCTGGTATAAATGAAAGTGGCGTTTACATCAAAAGAAGTATGAACCCTTCATTTAAAAAAAATGAAGAGGCGTTTGAAGAAGATGTCACCATCACCTGTGATGATGACAGTGACGAGTCTGTTGATGAGGACTACTTAATAGCAAAATCAGTGAGACTCACAGAAAAGTGGAGGATGTATAAAAATGACACCACTGATTCAGACTCTGATCGAAACTTTAAACAAGTACAAAAAACAAATTCAGAAGGATTGGAAGAAACTTCTACCAAACCATCAGATCCTTTAGATTTAGTCTCATGTCCCATTTGCTCACACTTTTTTGAGAATTCATCTCTACTTACCAATCATGTAATCCAACACAATCTTCCACTAGAGTGCAAAGACTGCTGTTTGCGTTTTATTAGCGTAGACAGTTATCTCAAACATTACCAAGAACATAAATACAGTTGTAATATTTGTAACAAGTGGTTCCTTACCAGAGATCTCTGTAGCGCACACATAAAAATGCACAACAAATGTAAAAAGTTTGTATGCACAGGGGAAAATTGCACAAAAACATTCAAGAGCAAACAAGCTCTGAAGAGTCATTTCGAGACCATGCATAGCGAAAATAGGAATTTTTTATGTAACTTATGTGGAGCAGCTTTTAAAAACTGCGATAATTTGCGGTATCACATCAAAAAACATCAGGGACCATCGCATATTTGTAAGGATTGTGGACAAGGTTTTATGCAAGCGGTGCATTTAAAGGACCATATGTGGAGACACACCGGCGAAAAACCGTTCAAGTGTTTAAAATGTGAAAAGAGTTTTCTCACAAATAAACACTTGAAACGACATACTGAAAGCCATTGCGGTACTGTGAGAAAAAAGCGATCGCAAGATTAATTAATTAATAAAAAAAACTTCCATGTATACAGTCTTTTTTGGGCACTTTATAGAAAATCCACCTGAATGTTTTAAAAATATATTACATTTTTTACAATAACATAGATATACAAAAAGTTAAGCTGCTATTGCAGTAAAGACAAGTACTAAATTTTATTTTAAATTATATTCTCCAAGCTGTCACTCCCAAAATAAAAACAATAAAGAAGAAAATTAATGTAAACATGTAAAATATGACGAGATTGATATTGGTACATCCTTAAAAATATAAATTGATTGTACAACAGTTAAGCCAAAAGCTGTGAGTTGAGTATTAAGCTAAACTGCAGTAACAAGAACTTGAATCTTCTGGATGATCTTTGTTATCAACTTGAAAGTTACCATTTAAAGCAAAAGATTCCCACAGTCCTGGGGTTTGAATTATCTGAAAACACGATTTCTAGTTTGTAGACTAACCTTTTTTGTTTTACCTTATGAACTAGTTCCTCAAAAGCACACTGGACACCATCTCTAGTTTTTGCACTTGCTTCAATATACAAAGTTTGATGCTTTCTAGCGAATTTCATTGCTTCGTCTCTACTAACTTCGCGGTTTTCCTGTAAAAATTAATTTGACGATCTTGACAGTTACAATTAAGTGTACATACCATATCAATTTTATTCCCAACAATCATTTTTACAATATTGGGCTTTGTTGAGTACGTTTCTAATTCATTTAACCACGTTTCTAATTTTGCAAAGGTAGAATAATTAGTGACATCATAAACTAGAATAGCTCCTTGTGCTTCACGATAATACGACGGCGTTAACGTTCTAAATCTTTCCTGCCCTGCAGTGTCCCATATTGCTAACTTTACTGTATTCCCGTCGAGCGACAGTTTTTTAGTTTTAAAATCAACGCCGATTGTTAATGTTTGATCAGGGTCAAAGTTGTCTTCAGTGAATCTAACCAGGATACTATAACCAGATTTTTTATACCTTGTATTCTATGTGGTTATTTGTATTTACCTCGACTTTCCCACACCGCTTTCTCCAATTATAAGGATTTTTAAAGTTGTTAACACTTCTTCGTCCATTGTTTTCACTGATTTTGCGTCGTTCCAAAATAATGACTATAATAAAATTATTTAAATTATAAGCTGGAAAAAGTATTAGTGTATGAATGGATTAAAAGGTTTTTGATATGCAGGTTTTGTTAGCACTGACAATGAGTCGTTAATGCGTGATCGAAGAAAAACGAAATTAAATTTACATTAAATTATTGGCACTTTTGACAACCACATTGACAGGTATGTGTCATTGTTTACATCACACCCATCGGTAATGCAGATACCTAGAATACGAAAATTATTTTTTTCGAAATTTTTTACTACAGGGGTCTTAAATATACGTAATTTTATGATGTTTATGTTTAGTTGTATCACAATTACGAAAAGACTGAAATGTAGTCTAAAAAATACCAATTTAAATGACCCAGAACAGGGCCATCTATTATTTTTTGCCATGAAATTAAACTCGAACAATGCGTAAAAAAGTTCCTTTATTAATGGTATTATCTCGTAATTAAAAATATCTTAATTCTAACTGCTAATTAATCCTAAATAGTCGTCCATTAAGGTTCCAATGGCAAACTAAAACAAAGGGGATTAGGAATTCAAAATCACCCTTTTGTATCTTACAATTCCAGTGGCGTCCACTCTGGTACCCACAATTTTAAGTCTAATTTCACCCTCTGCATGAATGACCACATCTTCATCTTTAGTTTTATAGCACTGGGGGTTCACATTGGGACAAAATTCCATTTCTGCTGGTATAGACTGCAACACTTGTTAAAGACTTGGTTCATTTGATACTGAATTGAACTTACATGATGAGAAATAAAACATGATAATGGACCAATTTCAGCAAACATCCCAACCTACAATTTCATTGAATAATTCACTCTTAATTGTGATTACTTGCATTACCTTATTTACTTGACGCACAACAGCATCAAGTACTTCCCCTTTAAAGGGTCTAAACACTATAGCTTTATATTTTACCGGATACACCACGTATCCTTGTCCTGGCAAAATTAGACCTGCCCCTATCCCATCAATGGTGGTGACAGCAATAACAAAGCCATATCTACAGATATATTATATTAGTATACAAATGTTATGCCGAATTTAGCACTCACTTTCCAGTACAAGTTCCTTCTACTTCGGAATACAATTTTGCCTTGACTTTTTCATGTAATTGGGGCCCAAAGTATTGGGGGTGTAACAAAATTTCATGTTCTAGTGAAATCTAAAAAACAAAACGTTTTAATGTGTAAAATTTAAACGTAAATTAGTGTTTTACATGATAAAACATTTCTATTTACGACGAAATGACTTTCCACTCAAAATATCAAATTTCGTTGTTAAAAGTGGGGTTATATTTACATGTCAAATGACCGGTACAACTTTTGACGCGGGCAACTAAAATTAAAATTTATTCGTTCTTGATTGTCTAATGTAGCTTAAAAACACTTAATCATCGTTTATTAGATAACTATAATTGACCCCAATTACGTAAAAATATGGAACAAAGTAGAAATTTTTATTCAAAAGAGCATAAATTGAAAATAAGCGCGCTTTGCCAGTCAATGTTTTTGGTTTAAAAAATGAAAACCCTGTCAGTTTGAATATGGCTGGTGATGTGTGGGTCATTCTGTTTTTAGAATTAATCAAAATTTTCCACGGTGAGTAAAACCACTTTATTTAAATATAATAAAAATATATGGAAATCTCATTATTCCAACATACTGCCGTCTTTAATTAAATCTTCTTTGCTAATTAATCCAAGATGGCAAGCTAAAACCATTGCAGCTCCTTGCTCTGCAAACCGCTTGTTCTTCTCCCTGTAATGTTTTTTGATCAATTACATTATTGTTAGTAAGAATGGCACAATTACCAATAAGATGAACTATAGTTTTTGCCTTGGAATGTCGCCACAGCTCTAAATAATTTGTCTTGATTTATAGTTTTATAAGTGGGCAAGTCTATTTTATTCTTTCCACAGTATGCAATGATTTTGGACTTGGGCAAGTCTGGATCTTCAGGATAGTTTACTCTGATGAAGGCACATTTCATTTCAATGAGGTCATCATCTAATTCAGTCTTGATTTTCTTAGGTTTGGGGCTAAACATATCAGGGGTGACTTCGCGTCGACCTAGGATTCCTTGTGATTGGAAAGATAATTGTTTTTTCCGGCAGTAATCGGCCATGTCCCAGATTGAACTAAAATACTACATGAGTTTACAGAAATTAAAACAAAGGAGTAGACACCAGATCTGTTCCAATGTCTGACATTCTAAGAATTTTTTCCCTCTTGGTGTTTCTTGTAGTTCTTTCAACATGTTTTGGACGCAGTATTTGCTATTACTAGGTGAATTGTCGTAATCTACAGCATATTTCAAATAATCTACAATTACAGTGTCTATATCTAACAACCCTTGAGGTCGAAAAATGGAGCAGTTTCCTTCTGCTGCTCTTGCAATCATAACACTAGAACAGCCACATTGATGTTTGAAGTTGTGAATATCTCGATGTTTGTCAATTTCTTTGGAACCTCCACTGAAATTAATAAATAATTGCCATTCTATATTTAAATCATACATACTTTGCGATAACTGGAATTGTAACACTTTCTGCAATCCTTTTGATTGTCTCATTTCTGTTTTGATGCTGAGGTCTTTCCGTTTTTGTTCTCCCATGAACAGCAATGGCTGCAATGCCTGTTGATGCTAATTCTTTGACCAATTTGATTGTCTCTTCAACATCTTCAAAAACTCTAATTTTGCACGTGATTGGAATACTTATATTTTGAGTAAGTGCAAGTAAAATAGCTTTGGCTTTCTCTGGTTGTTTTAATAAGGCAGCCCCCATTCCTCCTTTCAATGAAAACTCCTTGGGGCAACCCATATTGATGTCTATCCCAGCAATATCATTCTCACTGCAATATAAAATTATGAAAAAGTTTTTAACTAAAGCCACGTTTTGTACATCATTTTAGCCACTTTTAGGGCTCTTTCGACGTCGCATGTTCCTAGTTGTACCACCACTTTCTCCTTCTCTCTTTGACAAGTTCGGAAAACAACAGAACCATCAGATTTGTCTAGGTAGTCAACTGTACCTAAAACATCTGTAATTGCTTTGTAGTTTGTATGCACGTGGGATTTTAAAATTACCGTTTACACGTCGCACTGACTTTAAAAACTTCCAGTCGATTAGCTCTTCACTATAAACAATGTCGGCTCCATAATCCAGCGCAAGCAGTCTCATGGGTAAAGTACCCACCCGTACCATGGGGGCCAATATGATTTTGTTTCCATACTTTAAAACATTCGTTTTCGTCATAGTGAGTTCTGAATATTTTTAACCTGCAAGTGTCATTACAATAAAATTACAACTGTCACTTGTCATGTGTGGTTAACCTTAAATTACTTGGTTCAACGCCGGCGTTATTGCCAAATGTCACAGTCACATGTCGCTCAATTTTTTTAACTGTTTATTACACTGACAAAGTCGTCTAACCAAATCCGTCTTTTACGCACAATATTCGTAACTTCAAGTCCACTTTCAATATAAAAAGAAGTTACATTTGTATTGGATTTATGAATAAGACGAGTAAGTGGCAACGGTGTGGTTATTTTCTTTTTTTAGTTTTTTGAAATTTGGAATGTAAACAAGTAGGTAGCTGTGATAAATTTTTACATTTCTGGCATCAACAATGATATTCAATACTCCTTAAACATTATTTCTTGAGAGAAAGTTAATGTGAACAAAGGCATCAAACTCAGAAATGCCTCACCGATTCTCAACAGCCCTTTCCCATATCGCTTTGGCAGGCACAGGAATTTATTGCCTTGCCAAAACTTCCGATTTTGCGGTACATTTTCCACGCCTGACTTTTGGAATAATTACAATTAATTCAATGCTTGGGGTTTGGAGGTGGGGTAAGTGCAGGTTTTACATTTGATAAAGTCTTATTTTCAACTTTTAGGAAATCCTGAATATGGTGACGATGTTGATATATTTTATAAACTGACTACTTATGTGCAGTTAATGTTGGCTCTTCCTTGTCTTACAATAGCTGAATGTCTGCAACTTGGTTATAATCCTTATGCATCTTGGGCGCTCATAGCAATCCCTGGGCTTATGTGTATATACTGGATTCTATGTTCAGACGATATTTCTGAAAAATATGATGATCTTGTTGTTCCTATTGAGGTAGCTGTTTTAGGTGTAGTGTCGTTTTTAGGAGAAAAATATTGGGGGATTGCAGCTGCTGCATCTTTTGTTATTAATTATTATTTAGTTTGGAAACAACGTGACTCTGAGTCAATACCTGCTCAAGACTTGTACAATTACGGCCTATGCTTCTTTACATATTTTGCGCTAATGACCTATTTGGAGTAATCTTTTTTGATACGTGTATTTTGACCAATTTTTATAACTGTTCGCTTCGGAAATTGCATATCATTGTTGTCATGTCCGTATATATTTTTATATATGATGTTTCATGCTATTGTATATCCTTTATTATACTGTATTTGACAAGATTATATGTTGGATAATATATACAATGTTTTCATGCAACTGGAGTTTTGGTTTTTCCATAGAAAAAAATCTGTAGTGGCCGTTAAAAAATGTATGAAATATGTAGAATTGTTGTGAATCTCAAATACACTTTAATGAATCACATTCTGTCCGTCGTAAATGGATACTTCGTGTTTGTATTCACACGACATAATTAGGAAACGGAGAATATCCAAGTAATTTAATGTTAAATTTCACTTTTGTAGGCAATAAATTGTACGTCTTCATGGCTGCTTAGGTTTAGTGAGTTATATTTTTTTGTGAATTATTGCAGTGAGGTAAGTGTAAACTTCACAATGTTTTTTTGGCAATTTTAGCCATTACGAAACATTCGTTAATTGTATGTTTAATTTCCACCTTTTTCGTTACACAAAAAAGACAAAACAAAAACATCTTCACTTTTGCTGTCTTTTTAAATGACACTTTTAAAAGCGCAATAAGTAAATAGAGCCATGGAGTAGTTATGAATCTGCTTCGATGCCGGTTCCATTGACATTTCATTTTTGAGCATAAAGACACAGTACGTCAAAAAAGACAAAACGGCACATCCCGTGGCATAGGCATCATTATGTAAGACACCAACCCCCATCAACGAGATGGTACTTAGTACAACACTGAAGTCGATAAGATCCTGTCTTGTGTAATGTTGAAACAAAAAAATGTAAATTGGTATTAAACTGATGATGGTGTGCAGCCAAGCTACTTCTTTCTGGGCAACGGCATACTTGAGCCATATTTCTGTTGTTAAACATGGTACTGTTAAAGCTGCTTCAAACATTTCTAGAAGAGCTTTTACCGAAGTCATGGCGTTCTCGGAAACTAGAAAACACTTTGAGGTGGTTTTAGGAGTGTTGGTAACATACAAATTTGGGTGACTCCCATGCAACTGTTCAGTGCACTTATGCCCAGTGTTACATACGCAAATCGCATTAAATCGTGCGGGTATTTGGCGTTGTATTGAATTAGACAATAAACAGCTACATATGCCCATACTGCGTAGGAAAGCGATACTAAAATGATGCCAATGTGTGTTACCTGAAGATATTTTTAGAAATAAGGTTTTAGTGAGTAAGAGACTTATTACTCGACAACAGAGGAAGTACATTAATCCGTGCAGGTGATTTAATGGAAAAGGATATTCAGTTGTGTCTTCTTTTTGATTCTCCATGTTTGTTTCTCAATTTTTTGTTAACTGCAAGACGGAATTCAATCTCACAACATCTTTATTCTAAAATTTAGGAGCGACAGCTGAATTTTTCTATTTTGATTGACAAGAAACTTCAATTTTTTCAAATGTATGCAGATTTATGAAATCGTCGTTCAAGTGGCAACTTCTTCTATCTCAAATTTTGGATTTTTTCGTTTTTGCTTGTTTTCAAATTGCTTCTTCATGAGGAATGTAGCCGTATTTTGAGGAATTTCATTGTTTCCATTTGTAAGACTGAGCAGCTGGGTAAAAACATGTATTGCGGTTCATTTCAAAGCATAGAAGACTTAAACCACTTGAAGATATTATTATATTTATGCGGGTTTGCGGTAAGGTAGCAAACTATTTAATAAGTCAAAGCTATAACCGCACTAGATGGTTGGGTGAACTGTACTCAACCTAGGTCATTAACACATTAAAATTTTGAATTAAGTATCAAGACCACTATTATTTTAAATTTGGTTTGTCAGTACTAGTTTTTATCGCGCAGACTTGGTTACAAAACTGTCATCTATTTATTCGTTAGATTGTGGTTAGACTATATCATAAGATCCTCATAAGTAATCCTAATATCGTTCAAGGTTGTATGAAAGAAGATCACAATAGTAATGACTGTAATACCAATTTGATGGCCTCAAATCTTGATGGTGAAGTTTCTGCTTCCATACTAGAAACGGTTCTTCAAAATTGCCTTCAAAATGGTAATGGAGATGTACCATTAATTCATGACAATAATCACCAAATTACGAAGGCTAATCCAGAACCTCATTCTGAAAATGAAGATGTTGTCCACCCTGTTGAAGCAGTAACTAACGTGGAGTTATATCTTCAAAATGGTAAGAGTATCTGAAGTTAAGCCCAATTCTTAAAGTGATGGGGTTTTCCCCGTAGTTGGTGAGAGTTCTACTTCAAAAGGTAACAAGAAAACAAGAAGACAAACTAAAAATATAAAGGAATGGAAGAGGAATATTACAAAACAGCAAAGAATGGAGGGTGGAGCATACACAGGCTACCGTCGACAAGACAAGAAAAAGACGAATGTCATCATTCATGATGTTAATCAGCAACCACGTAAACTTGGGCCTGCTTGCAATTCACAGACTTGTGTAAAATGGAAGACTCGTCTGTGCAATACAGTCACAGAAATGCAAAGGAAAACACTCTTTGATGATTTTTGGAAAAAGATGTCTTGGGATTCGAAAAGAATGTATGTTTGTTGCACTGTCAAAGTTGAAGAAAGTAAACAAAAAACCACGAAGAGTGTATCTCGTCGACATTCTACCTACATTTACCATCTTCAAATAAATGGCAAGCATGTGCCGGTTTGCCAGTTTATGTATTTAAATACTCTTGGCTTAAAAAAAGATTTTGTCCATTATTGGTTGAAAATGTTTCACAAAACTTATTCGAATCAAAGTTGTGATATTCAAGAAAACTCCGAAGATGATTTTGAAGAAACGCAGGTCAGAAATGAAGACGAACCTGAGAATTCAATTGCGGTGCAGACTAAAAGAACAATTGCTGTGACTCAAAAGTTTACATTTTTAACACAGTTTTTTGATAGCCTGCCGTTGTTGCCTTCTCATTATTGTCGGAAAAGCGCAAAGAAAAATTATCTTCAAAGTGATATTAAAACTTGGAACCAACTTTATATCATGTACAAGGAAAAGTGCAAAACATTTCAGGAAGGACATTTATCACGTTACTCCTTCGATAAAATAAGAAAGGATCGAATGATTGAGATATTCCAACCGAAAAAAAGTCGTTGCGACAGTTGCCTTTCTTTGAAGAGCAAAAATCAGAGTCGGTCATTTCTTTAGAAGATAATTGTTTTATTTAAATGAAATTTTTAATAATTGTTTGAAAAATAAATATAGAAAATCGATATTCCAAAAATGTTTTTATTCTCTGAAAAAAACAGTTTCTTTACCGTTCTGTAAAGTTGCGGAAATTAAGATACTGGAAGTTGCCAACTTGGACAACGAAATATTAAAATAAATTGTTATTGATTTAAAAATGTTTTAATTTTTCAGTTATTTTTGGTAATTTAAATGTGAAAATGTGGTGGATGCGCCGGGTCAAAAGTATCTCATTAGATCCGTGTTTATGTCTAAAATAATTTTGATTTTGTAACTGTTTATGTCTAATTTTTATGGACATTTTTAAGTGTACTTTTTAAACAATTTACTGAAATAGTCATTTCGTCTGATTCGTATTTCGCGGTCTTGATCCTACGCCGGCGCATGCGTGTTGGCGCGTTACGCAAAGCAAAATATAACAAAAAACAAAATGGTTGCTGTATAGAAGAATGTGTTTATAATGCATTTTTACACAAAAGTACGTGCAATGTGGCCTAATTTCTCGAATTCTTGAATTCACATAAGAAAATCAACGGTAAATATATCTCCAGTAAACAGTTTTGAGGTGAAATAGTACAAATTAAACTCAACAATGACATGACGCTATGAGCACGCTAGAGTAAATAAATAGTGATTCGTCTAAATCAAACCAGGAGGTTTCTATTTATATGAGAAGCTTATATAGGTTAACAGTATAAGTAAAGCAAACGGTGTTGTTAATGTTTCATTTGCGTAAAGTGTTATTACATAACAGGCGATAGTTTGGTTTGTTTTTTGTAGCATATAAAGTAAACAATGTCGCCTCTTTGGAGGTAAATTATAGTGATTTGTTGGTATTTGTTTCAGGATTCTTTAGTTGAAGATGTACAACTTAATGGTGTAGCCATGAATGTGAACTTATTGCATTGGAAATGCGGGGTGGGATTGTCGAATCGCTAGTTTAGCAAACTACGCTTTTTTGCATTATGAGGGAGATGGTAGGAGGTTGTTGTGTTTGTTCTGACGATAGAGGATGGTCTGAAAATCCACTTGTTTACTGCGATGGACAATCTTGCACTGTTGCTGTTCATCAAGGTAATCTTAGTTTTAAGATGACAAAAGAACTAATACAAAAACGAAACGGTCTTACAGTAGTGCGTTCTGCTACTGTTATTACAAAATAGGAGGAAAATCGCGAAAAATTTTGCGAATTAATGCTTCAGGTGCTCATTGATTGAAAAAAAATTGAGGTATTTTGGGTTGCCGCCCAAACTCGGTCAGCAAACTGTCAGTTAATGGCCTTGAATTATCGACGCTTCTGAACACCTGTTTGTGTGGTTGAGGATAGTGGTTATAGCTCTTTTGCAATGAAATTTAGCGGCACTTTGTCTTTTCAATTAACCTTATTTGGAGTCCTGACGTTGAATGGAAGGCGACTTGTCTTGTGGGATGGGTGACTATTTGGTGATTTTTAGTTTATGACCCTAGAAATCCAAGGCGGGAAATTTGATGTTGTGAAAAAAATTAACTAAATAAGCTGATTTGTATACACATTTGCCATTTTCGAGAACCATTAATAAACATTATTTTTGATTTTGAATTGAATTTTTGCGATTTGTTTCAGTTTGCAGAAGATAAAATATTGATATTTGAGCATAAATTTACTTTGATTTAGTCTAGTCCCAAATTAGGTAGCCTCCATAAATAATTTAATCCATTTCTGTATCCATCATCAATCACATTTAATCCGTTAGTCGTTAGTCCACTGATTTTAAATCCTATATAGTCCACTTTAGTCCAACCAAATACACCTCCTCCAATTTTAGACTGACCTAGTCCTAGTTAGTGGTGCATTTTGTCGAACAGTCATTGATCTGTTTAATAAATTAGTCATGTATTGATGAGTATCGAAAAGATTTTTTTCTGAATTTTGTTTTTCTTTATTATTTTGCAATTGCATAATATTAACTTAATAACATTTTTTATTCTATCATCAACATCTTTTATTGAATGTTCATATTTCGCAGCAACTGCAAGGTCAAGTTGAATTGAATTGTTGCATAACATGTAAAAATTTAGGTTTCCATATATTAGTTTTAAGAGGAAAAGCAATATTATTTTTTGCAAAAACTAAATATTACTTCTAGTTTTTTTTTAATTTTCCAAAGACGAAACTGCAAAATTTATTTCTGTTGGTTCAATAATTATTTTAAATTAGACAGAACTTTGATTGTTTATTTAATTTACCATGCATCAATTCGGCAAACAGCTAAAAATAAGCCAAGGAAACGAATTAATTTACGAAAATATTCAGAAACGGCATTTTTGAGATTCTCTGGTTATGAAAGAAATTCAACTGGCTGTTTATTAAATTTGATAGTTCAGCAAATTTATTAGTGTTATTTATTCATGCAAATCATTATTTTATAGTCCATAGTTTACGTTTTATAGGTATTTTAGTACTTTTGCCTATTTGCGTAACTCATATTAACAAAGTTGCAACTGTTGGTATGTTATGTTTGAACTAAAGATTCGGAAATGAATTCAAGATTTTAGTAAGTAGAATTATTTTTATTTCAGTGAATTTGTCTCGCCAAATAAAAAACGGATCAAACGACCTTATTTCTCTCCTTCCCGCCTAAACTGTTTTTCTCATAATTAGTACCTGTCTCAATAATGAGCATAATAAGCTTTATAATTACGTTAGGCTTTGCATTTAAGTGTGACAAAAAATATCAATTATTTAAATTACTACAAATCGGAATGTTCATTAAACGTGCTATTGCATAAGTTGATACGAGCCATATGGATTTAGTTTAAAACGGTAAATTTGTCTTTTCCTCGAATTGCTATCTCCGTTTTGTTGGTGTGTATTGTCGTCCGTGACAAATCCAGGGTGAACTCCGAGAAATTGGTGATGACAAAATCTTCAGCAGGTAGTTTTACCAAGGGAAAGCTATAAAGGCAATATCTTTATGACCGCTCTGTACCGCGACCGTCTCGAATTTCTCCCAAACAAACAGTATCCGAACGCAAAGTTTGCAAACACGTGCTTGTTTCGTTAACTTACAAAAATCCATCATTATCTTTTAATTAATGTTAATTAAATGATTTTCAGCTTGCTATGGTATAGTTACTGTTCCCACTGGACCGTGGTATTGTCGTAAATGCGAAAGTCAAGAGCGATCTGTTAAAGTGGTGAGATTTTTTTTTTCTTGAAGTATGTTCTATTGGAACCTTCATTGAGAGTTTTTATTAATGATCTGTTTTTGGGTGATATTTTGCAGAAATGCGAATTATGTCCCAGCAAACATGGTGCTCTCAAGCGCACCGACAATTCGGGCTGGGCCCACGTTGTATGTGCTCTGTACATTCCAGAAGTGCGCTTTGGAAATGTTACTACGATGGAACCGATTCAGCTCCAATTAATTCCAGCCGAGCGCTTCAGTAAGGTAAGCGAAATTCATGTCATATCCTGTAACATAACGTTGAAAGATGGATATTTGATGTCTGTATTTATGTTTGTACAAATATTGGAAAGAGACCAAATTTTATAGTTGCCGACGGTTATATCAATATTACCTTTACATCCTTTAAAAATAAATTATTCGATACTATTGCAGTTAAAAAAGATAATGTTATGTAAAACTAGAATGGTATAATGTCAAACTTTATAACTTTGTAAGTAGAATGTTTGCTTTTGTAAGTTTTTTCTATAAAGTGTATCAACCACATAATTCGCTTTGATGTATTTTCGCTCAATAAGCAGTTTTAAATAGGGAAATCGATAGTGGTCAATATCGTTGCTTTTTTCATAACTTTAATTGAAGTGTTTTTTCCTTGTAATTTCGAAAATGAGTTCGCAATCCTTTTTTTAGACTTGTTACATATGCGAAGAGAAGGGTAAGGCGTCAAGTGCTTCAGTTGGTGCGTGTATGCAATGCAATAAAACTGGTTGCAAACAACAATTCCACGTAACTTGTGCGCAGAGTTTGGGTTTACTGTGTGAGGAAGCAGGGAATTACCTAGACAACGTGAAGTACTGCGGCTATTGTCAGCATCATTACAGTAAATTGGTAAGACACTAAAATTGTAGTAATTACAATCAACAAATTAACTATACATCATGCAGAAGAAAGGAGGTAACGTTAAAACTATCCCACCTTATAAACCTGTATCGTCTGAAAATCACCTGTCTGACTCAAACTCTGAAAAGGAAGCTGAAGGCGCCGTGGCATCGAAAAATTCAACAACAACAACGACGTCGGCGTCGTCGTCATCTCAGTTGTCTTCGAGTAAACGGAAGACGAGTTCGAGTAGCAAAAGCTCGTCTTCAAAGACGAGCTCGAGCACGAAGAGCTCGTCTAGTTCTTCACATCAGAAAACCGTCCATACCTCGAGCAGTAAAAGTTCAGATAAACTGAAAGTTTCTAGTTCGAGTGTTCGAAGTAGTGCCAAAAGTGTAGAAGACAGTGGTGTTAGTGCTGATACGCTTAGTGCGGATAGTAAAACTGATTCTAGAGACAGCAAAATAGATTTAGACCAAAGTAAAACGGACGTTAAAGATTCGAAAAGTTCGAAAAAACGTAAGAATAATTCGAGGACGCCTACGCCGGTTACGGTAGTGCCCAGTGAAGCTGGTGGTAGTACCACTTCGACGCCCAGCGTTGTGGTGGATAATTTGGCTGGACCAACTTCAGCTGGAGAGAAGAAAGGAAACGTGATTGACAACATTGAGAAGAAGAAGGTTTGTTAAGTTTTTTATTCTTCCACGTTCTCATTTTCTGGTCGTAGATAAAAGTGGAGACCACTCAATCTATTCTAACAAACCAACCGATCGTTGCCTTAACTTCAATATCAACGATAAAAACCATATCTCTTGCATCAACGACTTCAACATTATCTGAAAACATCGGTCTAGAAACAGCTCCTTCGCCTTCGTTGCCACCTCAGTCCATAATCCAACCAACCCCTCACCCTGTTAACTCACTTGTGGTTTCTGTACCTTTAACCAGTACCAATCTGAGTCCCCATCCTACAATTCTCAGTAATCAGACGAACGTCGTTACTTCAGCCCCTCCTGTTTTGCACCCTGAAAGACCTGTAACCAGTCCTGAACGTGCAACACCTAATACAACATCAGTGGTCATGACTGGCGGCAACAGTAATCAAGGAACTTCCATTATTAGCTCAGAGATGAGTGGAGGAGGGTTAAAGATCACCTATGAGAAACAAGACGCTGTTACCACTGAAGTTGACATGGAGTTGGAGGTTTCTCCTTCGAATCAAGATATTGCCCATAAAAGGTACTAAAACATATATTTGTGAAAAGATATTTATGTGGGATTTTAGGTCGCATTCGTTAGATAAGGTAGAGAAAAGTAGTCGAGGAAAGAAGAGAAGTTCAGGAGGAGCCAATGGAATCATCAGCCAGTTGAACAATACTTCGATTTCTTCGACTTCCTCAACGAAACGCTCAAGTAGATCTCAAAACTCTTCCACGCCTCCAGTACCAGGAGCTTTTGCGAGTATATCTCAGTCACAGATAAAGGATTCTCCGCCAAGTAGTCCGAGCTCGGAAAGTCAAAGTGCTTCGATGTCAAGTAGTCGTGGAAAAACCAAAACAAGAAAGAGTGCTCCTTCGGCACTTGCGAGGTCACAGTCGCCGAAAGACACTAAAGAAGTGAAGCTGTAAGTTTGCGTTTCCTTCCCGGAGCGTTTAAATTTACAGTTTGTCTTAGGTTTCAGAATGGCGTTACTGCACCGCACATGCTTGGAAACCAGCTAAACCCCAACTCCAATATGGCGCAAAAGATGTCGGACCATCTTAATTCCGAGTTGGAGGCTCACAGCATTTTTAATCCCAACGACAACTCTAATATGGTCGGACCTCAGCTACATCATAGGGTTATTGCTTCGGTATTTTTTCGTTTTCTTTTGTTCAAATTTTCTTTTTTTATTTCCTTTCTGAATGGTTCAAAAATACGTGTACTAAAAAGCGAATTTTTGGATCAAACTGCGAGAATTGTTGTTTTATTGTGGTCTATTTCTTAGGCGAGGGCAAGTAGTACTGGCGGCTCCAGCACAGCCTCTGCAGGGAGCGGTTTCTCGAGCATGTTAGGAGGAGGCGGCGGGAACATCCCCCAAACTCTTGATCAGCTTCTCGAAAGACAGTGGGAGCAGGGATCGCAGTTTTTAATGGAACAAGCTCAACATTTTGACAGTGAGTACATCTCATGGCATTGTCATCTTTTGTTACAAAACGAACGTTGCAGTTGCATCTCTACTCTCGTGCTTGCACCAACTGCGAGCCGAAAACTTGCGGTTAGAAGAACATGTGAGTTCTTTATTGCAGAGAAGAGATCACTTATTGGCTGTTAATGCAAGATTGGCGATACCATTGACTGGTCAGCCAGCAACTCCTCAGTCTTCCCACTCCCACACAGGTTTGTACAGTTGGTTTCACTTTGAAAAAGTGCGAATTTCTTTGATTTCTCAGTGAATAATATTCACCCTGCCGTGGGGGCGAGTCATGGCGATGTGCCCCGCTCCACAACGCGACACAGCGGCAACGGCTCGAATTATCCTGCACACCCGCAAGGCTCTCAGCATCCGAATCCCGCGGTTGTTGTAGAAAATGGTTTGCCTTCTGACCCTGCACAGGCGTATCCACCACATTCCCATAGAAGTCCGGCAACGAGTCAGTCGCAACCAAGTCCATCGATTAGGTAAGTTCTGCACTAGTTTAAACTTAATTGTGGCCAGCGCGAAATTACAATCAATGTAAATGAATTGTAGACATTCGCCGGCTGGTTCAGGGTATCCCAATAGTGGTCTGTTGCGTCAAAGTGCAGACACTAGTGGACGCTCTGCTCCCAGACCTCAGCCGTATCCGTTGTATCAAGGGCAGGGGCCTGGGCCTTCGTCGCAACAACAGGTATTTTGACTGTTAGAAGTTGTTGCACTGTTTCTTGCTTTTCGTCATAAAGGTGGTCTTATTGTTGGGTTGTTCAGCTTGGTTTATGTGGAGGCGCAAAGTTGTGACGACGCAATTGCCATGGCGCGTCAGTTTGATATGAAATGTAGAAAATTTGCGGCCGTTTAACAATTACTGGGCTGAAGTATTCATCGTTTTTTTCAAGTCATTTAAAATATTGACTTGGAATTTCTGTATCTTTTTGTCTTTTAAATGTTGATTAATGCGCAATGGTGACGCTTATTAACTCATATCATCTACTAATTCATTAAGGCAGTGGTCATGCTAAAAATTTTCTTTCCCAGATGGTAATCAGAAGAGATTCGGATGTTTATCATCAGTCGACATCGAAACCTAGCTGAGAATACGTGGATCCATCGTTCAGTATAACGAGGCTTTTAGACTTGCATTGACAAATCACTAATTGATCGTTTGTTACTTGTCCTCGAATCATTGTACTTTATAATAATGAAATGTTTTTCTTGATAAATATTTATAAGCAGAAAAAAAACGTAAAGGAATTCGTAGGTTCTCTAGGTAACTGGTTATAAAAATGTACAACATGTTGTACTTAAGGTGGTTCCTGCAAATTACTTTGTTTATAGTGGTACGGCATTTATAAAAAGCTGCTTAGAAAAATTGTTTGCTTTTGCAATTTATTTGCATGTTTATTTGTTTTTTTTACGCAACGACTTTTAAATCGAAGCCTAAAATTTTGGCATGCTCACCTGGAACCACCATGTTTGTGACTTGATAGCTAGCTTCCGAATGTTCAATTTAAAACTTGTGGCAAATTTCATAAACTGTTCAACGACTGGGTGTCAAAACTGTTATCTTTCGTATTCTTCGAGTACTATTAAGTTATAATTGTTAACTCATTTTGTTATGTCATATTAAAGCTTTAAAAAGGATCATATTAACATAATTGTGTTCTGTTGTAGTGAGTATGAAGGTATTTCCATAATTTTAAGTAGTTTTAATTTTTATGACATTTACGAATAATTTATAGACTTAATTATCACTGCCACTGCAATATGCTCAATTACGTTTCTATTAAGTCTAGTCACACTTAAAAAGAATGAACTCAACGTCTATTGAGGATAAATTTGTTGACATAAGACTAAGTTATTGAGATGCATGTACATTGCTACTGATTAAAAAATGCGTGAAACCATAAATAATATTGCTAATGTACAATGTTAGAGTGAAATTGTATAGTTTTAGTTGAGACTCAGGGATATTACTATAAATCTAACTTCGTAGTATATCGCAGCGCCTTTCGCTGAGATGTTTTCATTTTGTTACGCATTTTTATGCCAGTAATTAATGCCATATTAGTTGATTAATTGTAAATAATAATCATAGATTAATTTAGTAACTTCTTCTGTAAATTTGTTAGTTTAGCACTGATAAGTGATGTTCTTTTCATTTTGTAAAAACAGTCGTTTAAACTAGGAATAGTTTTGTAACTACTTTGAAACAAAACGAAAATGTGAATATCCCTATTTTTTGCAGATATTTTTGGGATTTTTTGTACTTTTATAAATAAGATTTTAGAGCGTAATCTTAGACGAATATGTACGTGAATGTTGTCTGTATATTTTGTAATATTTCATTTTGTTTTTGTTATGTAAGATATAGAATTTGTAGAAGAAGGTCTTTCAGTTTTCACCTGTCTGCAACAGAAACTTAAGAGATCTCATAAATAAACAACAGTTATATCAATCCTTTTATGTTTTTTGTTCAACAAAAACCTGATATATTATGAAACCGAATTTATTTATGCTAGTCCCGTCTCAAACATTGGTTTGTCTACAATAAATCGATCGAAACCGAACCTCGTAAGATCTATCGTTTTGAAATTGCCATCTAAAATAAGTTCAGCCACAGCCCTACCAACGGCGGGTGCATGTTGAATTCCGTACGAACTGAATCCTGTTGCTATATAAATATTATGGTAATAAGGATGAGGTCCAATGATTCCACTATCATCAAACAAATTGTTTTCATAGATTCCCTCCCAAGAATTCGTCATCTGTAACGAAAATTTTAATAAACTTATGAAGTTAGTAACTTTTCGTTACTTTAATTGATTTGAATGCAGGTACTCTATTTTCTAAACGAGGGTAGATTTCTTGGTGGAAGTACTGTTCATTTGAAATTTCAGGTTTTTCATATGGTGAAACTCCACCTATAAAGGAACCACCTAGACCGTTTCTCCTAAAGTAAATTCCCGTGGGATCAACAGTCAGTGGGGTGTTTAATCCAGGGGGAGTTTCAAGGCAGTCGAATTTATATAAATATCTATTCCTGTAATGTAATGGTTAGATGTGTGAACACAAGTAATGAAAGAAAACCTCGATTCAATTGGCATTGGTACTGATAATATCCCTGAGCCCACTCCTATTTTTGCTAGTTGCGCCAATTCAGGACTTTCTACTCCAGCAGCTATGATACAATAGGCGAATTCAATTGATCTGTGCTCTCCATTAGGCATTTTTATCTTGAATAAAAAGATTATCTGAAATAAAGATAATTGTCCAACTAACTTACCACTGCCTCATGAATGGCTTGATAAGAATGTTCTTCTATACCTTCAGCAACATAGTCTTGTTTTTCAGAAAACATAAAATCGACAGCCTCTGCTTCAATATACTGCGCCCCCAAATCAGAAGCACCGTATCTTAAGACACTGAGGAGAGCCCAAGGGTCAAACCAACCGTGGTTTTCAAGCCCTAAACAGCCTAATTCTATGTCTGACACATTCATCCAAGGAAACCTAAAATTAAGCCTGACGCCTACATTGGAGAGTGGTTGATTTTACCTTTGCTTCAGTTGATCTTTTGTTAACAATTGATTTACAACACCAAACTCTTTCTCAATGATGCTGTTATCAATCAACTGTTGGGCCCCTTCTTCATTGGCCAGCACAAGATGGCCTTGGGGGGTATACTGTACATTAGCTCCTGCTCCAAATCTTTTTTTGATGGTTCTAAGAAACTGTGCTCCATACAGAGACATTTGAATATTTTCTGGTAAAGCATACTGTTGGTGTAAACTACCAGCTGATAATACAGTTGAGCATTTTGAATACTAAAACAAAAAATTAGTATGTTGAAAATAGTTCTACTGTCTAGCAGTACCGTGGTATCTTTTTCAATAACCACAACTCTTATTCCTTCTCTACTACTTTTTTCTTTTAACCAATACGCGATTGAAGACCCAGTTGCACCTCCACCAATAACCAACACATCTGCATGTCGCGGAAACAAGCCCATTAAAGCCCTTTGTCTCTCTTTGTCATTTTCACTTGGTCCTTTCATACGAATAAAATCATCTCCGAGGATCCTGAGAGTCCTGAATATGGGATTTTCGAATTCCTTGTGGGTTCGCGAAGTTGCATGTAGTGAACGAATAGATGGTAAACGTATGACTCTTGAAAAGTAGCGGCGAAACATGTTTCCGGTTAATTACAATTAATTGTTTATTTAAACGTAAATTAATTGTATATAATAATTCTTATTTTAACATTTTAAGGTTATGTGTCAAACGCATGTCAGTGTCAAACTTATGCGGATGTGGCTCAGATGACACAACTGGTTACATAACGTATTCTGGTAATGTGCCATGACAATTCAGATGGACTTTTTAGTCCAAACTTGAAATGAAATACAAGCTATTTGATCAAAATGACTTGAATGAGATTAACAAATGAATGAACAATTTTTTACTAAATCATGGAAGTTTGGTAATAAATTATACTTCTTTTGAAGGAGTGTTGTCTTTTTATTTAATTATTTAATGATTTGATTTAATTTTAGCAATAACATGTTTTTAAAAAGAAGCCCTCGTCTATCACCACAGGGTTTTTTTGTAGAAAAAATGTTGGGTAATCTAATTCGCTAATCATATACCAAATCCTTCAATTAATTAGTGGTTCAATGTTCTCACATCCCAGGCAAGCCGACAAAAAAAGGGTTAACTAATTGGTTATTAAAGTCCATCGTTTATTTAACTTTAATCAGTCGTGTTCGGAGTTTCGTCTAAGAAAGACGTGTTTTTTGGCACCTACCTGTAACCTTTCTTTTTGCTTTTTTTGTGTGTATAATTTGTTTAGTTAATTATTATGTTTGAGATGGTTTTAGTAAGGACGTTGGTGGTCCACTGCCGGGATAAAGAAAAAAGATCTGTGGGTAAGTTTAACCGACGACTCGTAAATCTACCTACTAAAATTCTACTTGAAAGTCATTGTTTAATAGTTTTGGGAAATTGTTTATAGAAAATTGTTCTAATAGGAATTGTGACTTTTATGTATTATATTGTCCATATTATTCATATTGTTTTATTTATTAAATCAAATTTTAAATTAAAACAAATAAATATAAATTTTTGTGTTACACAAATTGCTCATTTTTATTATAATGTGATCCTATACACCATATTTCAACTGAATCTGTGGTCCAAACTTCAACACATGCTCAAATTTTGGGACTGTACACGAAATTGTGTATAGGACTGTATCACCTAGTTACATTTTTACTTTTGTTGGGTTTGCTGTTAATATCTGAAATATTGACAAACACGTCAACCTGTCAGAAACCAGAAATTATTTTTGATTTTGCACAAATTTAGAGACTAATCGTCAATGTTGTTCGTTACATGAAGAGCTTTTCCTGTCTTAATATTGTGACTTTAGGTTGGGTATAATGAAACCCCCAATGTAACAGCAAACGGGTTGTAGTTGAACTTAATCTAATCGTGCCAGTTTTTAACACTTTAAGCCTGGAATAGATTAGAGAGAATCTTGCGACACTTCTAGCGCGAGTTCTTGCTTATGTGTTTACACTGTTTGGAATAAATACTGCAAGTTTCTCTCGCGAGAATCTGGTGACTTCTGGCTTTTGCAATTTTTCACACTCCTTATTTGAAAGAACTTGAGCAAGATCAAAAATGCTTGTATACACTGGACAGAAAATCTCTCGCGCGAGAATTTCTGCGAGTTCCAGAGGGTCAACTTGCAGCGGTAGTTACATTAGGAACAGCACTGTCCGACAGAAACTCAGGCGAGATTTCTCGCAAGTCTATTTCCGCCTTTTGATAAGAAGATGCACTGGGTGCAAGTAATGTTTATATTATGACTGGGCTCATTTCGATTTTCAAATTAAAACCCTTACGTTGAGATGTTAATCATTGCCGATCGTTGCACATGAAACAAAAAGAATCTTCGAAATTTGAGATGTTGAAAATGTCGTCTTTTCCTTTTTATTCAAACATATTCATTAGTTCCACTTGCTTTGTTTCTAAACTTACTAGCAATTAAACGAATCCAAAACGGTCAACTCACAGTAAAATTCGGAAAAACACAAGTGTTTTATTTACAATTTTTGTTTTTTAAGTTGTAGATCACGCATAGCACATAGTAAAACTTCTTTATTATTCACTTTGCATCGAATGGGACGTAAATCTTTTGCTTTTCCAACAAATTCCTGTTTTGACAAATAATGTCAATAATTGTAACCAAACTAATTTTGACAAGACTCCCAATCTTTAAACCATTACCAATTTTAAGCAAAATCACTAGCTGTCCAGATACACTCAGCACTTACATACACTTGTCGCCACCAAAATTGGGGCCACAGTTTCAGTTGAAATACCGTGTAGACTATCCTTTACCCTCCCTTTCAATTACTTTTTTTAACATCCAACAACGCTAGAATTAAACTATCAAGATTCCACTATTTAATTTGGCATGATCTAACCTCAGCTGAAAAAAGTGGATATAATCCTTCAACAATAGTCAGATTTAACGATAGCCATCTAAAAGGGGATCTAAATAAACTCCCTATTATTAAATTCTAATTCCCGTTTTAGATTCTAGTGAATTAATTATCGAATTAAATTTTTTTTATCAACATGAACATTGATTAAAACTGATACGATCACAACATTGTAAAAATAAAGAAACGAATAAAGTACAACGTTTCTGAAAATCTGTCATATGAAGTGGTGATTCAAGTTCAGGAAATGCAACATGATGGACTTAATTCCGGTGTCCTGACCCACAATGGGAGATTTAAAATCCCCTTACCGAGGCGTGAACACGATACAGACCGTCCCTAATGCCACTCAAGTCTTCCCTACATTTATTTAAAATTAAATAAACAAGTATACGCAGCTGGATATCATACCTATTATTTGACCCCTTAGAAAAATATTATTAAAACAGAAACAGAGGCAGCACCTGTGAGTAGCATTGAAACATTTTATTGCAACTTTTTTCAGTAAATTATTTCAAATTGGTCTGCATAGGTGGCAGGAATTTTTCCAATCACATTTGTAAATATTATATTTTGTAAAAATTCGAAAAAAATGAAATCCTAAATGTTTAGTGATTTTTGGAAACAATGCGTATCAATTATTATCGCATAAAGTTGTTTGTAAATTACAGGTGTTTGTGTGCACACCTGGCTGTACGATATTTGGAATTGGAAAACATACTTGAAAGAGCGATTAACACACATTCAGGTGACTGTTTGATCAAATTTATTTTATTTAAGAGTGGCAGGTAATGGAATGGGGCCTTTACATTAGGTACTTCAAAAGTTCTGTTTTCTGAATTTACGACTATTTTCTACAGTTACTAATAACACTATTTGGAAAAATTTGTGTTGGAAAAGTGAAAAATAATTTATGAAAAGTGCTTGGAATTCAGAGGATAAGGTATTCTTTTAGATTCTACTGTACAAAAATTTACTTTCTTTAGTTCTTCTTGAACTCTTGGAAAGATACGGAAATTCTCGACATTGTTTTGGAAAGCCAATTTAATAAAGTCTTTCAACAATCTATAAAACTCATAATTGGGTTTAGTAGTTCCCATAATTTAAAAAAAATCTCTGTTTTTAATGATTTAACTCAAAAATTATTATTATATCGTTTTTTCATTGTAATACATCACTGAAAATATGTACTGGAGGTTTTGCCTGTTTGACGCGCTGACAAATGCATTGTTATCTCTTATCATTTAGAAGTTACAGAGAAGAAAAAACAATAAGTTTATTTAAAAAAAAAAATTTCTAGGCACATTTTAAATTTTAAAATGACTTGAATGCTAACGGAGCGGGGAATGACACATTTGAGAAAACTTCTAGATGATGAATAATTCTTAGTTTGCTAATGGACCAAATAAATTAGAGGGTGGAAGTCTTTGAAAAGAATTGTTTAGACTTTTCTGGTAAACACAATGACTAACAATTAAACACAAATACTCGCCAATCTGTTGGAAACTTAGCACAATATCAGAAGGTGGATGTTATTGAAAGTTATTTTGTTGCATTTTTACATGAACTTTTTTCGGACAATTTGGTAGCAGTAAGTAACCAATGAAGATTTCATCAATATTACAAAATTTTATCTGTTACAGCTTTTTAACAGTTGTTGCATAATTCTGCTAGATAAAATCATTTAGAAACGCAAGATTAATCAAAAACTCCAATTTTGAGGACATTTTGAGTTTTACAAGAAATCATTCGCCTGAGAATTGAGTATAAATTGTTGCGTCATCTTTCTTCATTGTTTACTGATACTGCGGTAAGAGATGCACCCATTTCTCTGTAATTATTGTCAACCTACAAGTGTAGTAAATCCGGCTGTACCTGTCTAAAGCGACAATAGTAGTGCCTCAAATGTTCCCTAACTCTAGTAAATTATTTACGTATTTGTACCAGAATTTTCAGGGAGCAAAACAAATTGAAGTCACCTGCAAGATTCCCACGCTTCAGCTCCTACTCGTGACGTCACGCGGCGCTAGACGTCGATATTCTCCAACCGCAGCTATTGGTCACACTTGTTTTCTCCCACGATAAATCAAGATGGCGACTGAATTTTGGATTTATGATAAGAATAATCTGTTCTTTTACACGCATTTTCAGAAAGGAAGCTATTTTGTAGGTAAATAGTTTATTCGTTTTTTTATTTACAATAATTTACAAAATCTCTGCTTATTCGAGTATTAATGACTAATGACTAGCTTGGACTAGGTATAAGTTTATAAAAAATAGGAATAACAATAACAAGAACATAAAATAACAAATTGATTAGAAACGGAAGTTTAGTCGGACAAATTGAACGAAGAACTGCTACCCTCCTTGTTCGTTCTTGGATCCTCAGGTATCCAGACTTTCGCGTGCATAATCCCGTTGGAATTGGGCTCCTTCGTCCGGGACCAGGACAAAGAATGCGCCGTGTATAGCCCACCAGCACCTACAAACAAATCTATAATTTACTTTTGCACCCTTGAAATTACAACATTTGTCTGCGCATCATACAGGATACAGCTGCTTTGCGTAACGAATTACGATGGGGTGCTATCATACCTTGATGGTATTATTGAAGGGGCGGAACACCCCCTGACCTAAGTTCGATCAATCTAACCACGAATTTCGCAGCGTCATTGTATTTCTTTCATACTTAATTACACACTTGTCTTTTTCCACACAATTATTTGAACATTATTTTTTTGTACACTAACCTCTTACGATGACCTTTTTGGGTTCGTCTTTTTGAGTGTTGCGGTTGTGACCGTTGTAACAATCGGTGTTCGAGTTTCGATCGGTTCTAACCAATTCACTGAGAAAGTTGATGTATCCTATTGCTAATTTTAAGGTGTCTACTTTGGAAAGGCGCTTTTCGTAAGGGAGAGTGGGTATGTGGGCTCTTAAGCCTTCGAAAGCGTCGTTGATGGATTGCATGCGTTTTCTTTCGCGTAAATTTGCCGCTTGACGTTGCTGGATCTGCTGCTGAGGACATTTATTCCGGCGGCGGTGTCGGTGAAGGCGGCCTCTGAAATTACATGGAAAAATTAAAAATTATGCTGTTTTATCATTGGTTTGCTACCTGTTTCAAGTTCACACTAGTTTAAAAATACTGCTCATAAATTATCGCATTTTATTGATTGGCTTTTGGAATTGATTAATTTTTAAGTACATTTATGATCATTCACTAATATTAATATTTGATGCAAATATGTATAAAACTGTTATTGTTGTTTTTATATGTGCAAGTTTCCGAAGAAAATTTTCAACAATGAAACGTTGAGATAGAAACTTTACTATTTCGGACTATTTTTCTGAAGGTGTCTATTAAATACCTAAATTATAAATTGATCAAAATAGATCAATAATCGTGAAAGTATAATAAACAGATCGTTAAATTAAAGTAACTGGGTATTGTAAAAGATTTACTTCAAAGTTATAACAAACAGTTAAGCACTGAATTATTAAACAAAGATTACGAATATTTTATACCTTTTCTCATTTTTTTAATAATTAAATCTTCTTGCAATCATCAGATAAATTTATTTTTCCGGTAATTTTTGACTTTACAAGAGACTTTGTGGCAAAAATAAAATGATTTCGGCAGAAAATTCCTTCCACTAAAGACAAAAAAGTTAACAAAGAGTATTTTTAAAAGCATTTTTTCTTATTGCATTTACTTGCAACAATTAATTAAGAGGCACATTATGCAAAATTGGTAAAACGTTTCCTTTTTTACCAAGTTCATACGGTTATAGACTAATTTATATATGTGCATTTTTCTTTAAATTTTTTTTAAATATTTTGAAACAATGGTAATAATGTCACGGCTCACCTACCTGAAAAATTAATGTCTACAATTGTAGGTTTGAAACCATCACATTTCTATGCAATTTATTCTAAATATTTTCGATATCATGTCATTATATTATTCAACTACATTTATTATTGTCAAATAATTGCGAGATACAACTTGTATTCAAATAAATATTTGATAAATACCACCAATTATCTAAACTCACCAACTATGAATTTTTAAAACGTGCAACAGTTTTCATGTTTCATTTACGATATTTCTGATTTGTTTAAAAAATCTTACTCTTTTGATCCGGAGCTGTTTTCTTGATCACTGCTGTAGGAATACGCGGAACCAACGGAATCACTGCTATTCTCATCATAAAGAAACAAATCACTGCTATTGGAGGATCCTGTTGTGCTCCCAGTACTACTAACCGCACTAGTAATAAACGGACTAGAATCGAAAAAAAACTGTCTATTCACTATATCTAAATCGATATTCTCCATATTAAACATTCTGTCGCAGTTTTTCCCCAAAAATTGCACACTTTGACTAGATAATTGGCTGCTCAGTTAAAATCACAGCTTGTCACTTCACATCACTCTAATAGTTAATTAATTGGTGGTTTGTAAACGTGTTTGTGCTTTTTAATAGGACACGCGTGTCGCCACGTGTCGTTTCTACAAGAGACACGTGTCTCCGACAACTGAGTACCCGGATTTTTGGCGGTGTCGAAGGACACACAGAATATCTGAAGCTTAAAATGAGCTTTGCAGATACGCCGGCGCTTAGGGGTGGTTCGTGGAAGCTCCGCCTTCTCACAGGATAACAAAGCTAGTGTATTGACCAAATAGGAGTTTTTTATTGCTTTGGAATATGCAACAAATATCAACACCCGACATGAAAAATATTTGCATCATGATGGTGGACAATGGTTGCGACGAATCGATCATCGATGAATGTTATTTTTAACACATCAATAGGAAAACTTAAAGAATTCCTACCGATTTTCATGTATGGAAATTGCAATGTGAAGTTATAATAAAATATTTAAAGAAACCAAATGGATTTTCTTTATGATGACTTAATTTAATTCTGTTGATCAACTCGAATTCGATAATTCAATTTTTTCCAAAAACATTTTTTGCCTTGGTCAATATCTAGCTTATTTGAGGAGCAAACCAAGAGTTATTGGAACCCACTTTACGCAGAATTTCAGTAGAACTCAAAATTGGGCTAATTTCGCTAATAACTGAATTATTGTCGCAATTTTGTAACTTTGGTGTAACTCCACCTATCTTTTCAGCGAATATGTAGAGTTCTAGTTGAAGTTTGTTTCACTTTGCAACATTTTTACATTTGTAAGACGTGGGGCTAGAAATATTCTCAGATTAGAAGACGAAATTGCATTAAAATGGACGAAAATTTCACGATTAATTGAACTCGTGCAAATTGAAAATTTTCTCGACATGTGTAGAATCTTCAAATTTGTTGGGTTTGTCATTTCGTGATTCGTCAAATTAAAATAGTGTTTGGTTCATATGTGGGTGGAGTTAAAACAAGATACAAAATTCTGACAATAGAAGCTTCGGATATTAAAATTTAAATAATTGTTTTTAAATAAATTTTTTGTTCCATTTCTCCGAAACTGCGACAGATAGAAAGATGTGGTTTTGTCTTCGTTTTTCTCGCAATTTTTAATGCATTGTTGCTAAAAATCTGGTGTAACTTATACTAAATCCAAAACTTTTTTTGCAAAATAAAATCCGACTCAAACAATAGAAAAATTAAATTTTTGGTTTTTTGACCGCCACTTGTAGACTATGTTATTTGACATACCAATCGGAGATTTAGCCAGTTGATAGATCTCGAACTCCTCTTTCAATTGATGTAAACTCAAAGGTATTAAACGTCGTTTTTGCTCCGAAAAAGTTGCTTAAAAATTATCCTAAAAAAACTGATCTTGATAATTTGGAAAGCAAACTCAAGTTATTGGTGCTCATTTGACGCAGAATTTCAAGCAAAATTCAAAACTGTGAGTGTTTTTATCGTACATCAACAATTACTCGAACTAGAAGCGTTTAAAATTTTGGGATGTCGCCAAAGGGCAAAAATTTTGAAACTCTGGACAAAAACTTGTTTGATATCTCCGGAACTACGGCAGATAGAAAGACATTTTGCTAAGAATCTCACATGCAAATCTTGAATCCGAAATTTCTATTTTTTTCAATTTATACAATGTGTGTCGCTTTCGGTGGACATTTTTTCCGGTATTTCTTGCAAATTTTTATTTTGGATCAGTTGATAGGTATAGTTTAGCCAAGTTGGTCTGAGCTACCATAAAAGCATAAAAATTTGCGGGCTACCGCAACGGGACAGCTTCAAAAGATTCTCAAGTGCACATAATGAGGGTTTATTTGCTCAAGTTTGCACCCTGCGATAAGAACAACATCCCTAAACAGGCCAGATGTCTCGTCATAAATGACAAAATACCGCAAACTGTCCGTTTGCGGTTGCCGTCTAATTTTTATAATTTTATGGTGGCTCAAACTAACTTGGCTGAACTTGCTCGCTTCGTCGGAGTTGAGCCTGTTAAATTTAGTCTTATCATAGTTGAATGCTTTAAGGGCTGATAGTTTCTAAATTTATTGATGTTCATGAAATTATTATAAATTTAAACCTCTATTTTATAATTTATTACTTTCTAAAATGAACTATGTAACATACATTGTGGGAAAAGAAAAATGAGGTGGAAACGTTTAGAAAGTTGAAAATTAAGCAAACTTTAAAATTGATTAACAAAAATAAATGCGAAATGCTTTGCTGGAAAAGTAGCAAGAGTGTGAAGAACATCTTAATTTTTGCTATACGCTCATTTGTACTGCTCTCGCTCCACACTATAGTAAATTAGCATCTATTGAGTCGATAATAGCCTTTTAATGTAGTTGCACTTTCGCCCCTATCAAGTGAAACTGCGTGGGGCGTTCAGTTGATACATATGTTTCCATCAGATTCTCTCTCACAGTAGACCAAAAATATAATCGACACTTAATATAACAGAAACAACCCCTAATTTAACAGACATTCTATGAACACACGTTGGAATTACTTGTCAAATAAAAGAGCGTGAAGAGAGGATTAGGTGACAAATTGCAAGTGCTTTACTACAGAGTGCTTTCTATTTGTTCACATTTTATATGTAGCAAGGGGTTGTTTTTTTTAATGTTTTAAAACTTAAACGGTGAAGAGCACGCACCGGAAATCGACGTCATCAATCATGCTGGTTTCCTCATCATAAACTTAATTTAAGTAGAGGTAATTAAAAACACATATTGGAGACATAGAAAATTTATAGCTGGCTCACAACTCATATTTCTTCGATGAATAGCCTTGGGGTTGCCCCGTGTCATAAATAACGGAAATGCACGATATGTTTTTAATGAGTAGATATGAGTGGACCCCACAAATTACACCTTCGACCTAATCTGCACCCCACAAATAGACACCTGAGCCAGGTCCGAACTCATTCTTTTTGCACCAAAACACACGAAATTCGAACTAGGAACTTTTTCTACCCCACGATTACTACTGCTTTTGTCGGGTTTTTTCATCTTCATTTGTGCAATTAGCGAATGTGTAGTTTTGATAACAAAGGATTTAGTTGAGAATGTGTTTATTTTTCCTCAACCCGAGTCTGGAACAGGGCTAAAACACATTTTCCATGGTTGAATAAATTTACCCTGCATGTCAGGGGCTCTACGCACCGCATAAACGCACGTGTCCCTATCTCACCAAGCAATCACATGTGTTTATTTAGCTTTGGTTTACAATTTACATTCAATAATATTTGCGACATTGTTTATGTTGGTGAGATAAATGTTATTAAATGGAAATTATGTACACATAATGCGTTTTATCTAAGCGGTGTAATTTTCACGTCAAATACAATTGTTTTATATGAATGTCTATGTCTATGGAGTCATAGAAAATTGAATTTTAGTTCGATTTTTTTTTCTTCCGAACTAAAATAATAAAGTCTTTTCAGATTACAATCAGCAGGACGAAATTAATAAACAATCAACGATAACCATACCCATACCCATACCTACAATAATATATATGTATGGTGCGATGCACATAATAGCCTTTAATAGACTTTAGAATAAGAATACTTTGTTTATCTCATTTTTATATGAGAAATTAAACACAAGCAAAAAAACCATAACCAATTGAAATTTTAGAAAGTTGCTAAATAAATGTCAAAAAATGTAAATTTCCGGTATTTTTAGAGCCTCATAAGTCCGAAACTAGCACTAATTTAGAAGGATACGCTTGACATTATTGTTTTTCTCATGATTTATATGATAGTAATGCGGTCTTATCTTGACTTTGGAAATATTAAAAAAACTACAATATGAACGATGGAAATAATTTAATTCGTCGTTTTTGATTGCTCCTAAACTACTACACCCATCGATCTCAAATTTGGTTTTATAGATCTCGAGCTGCTCTTTCGATCGATACAAAGGTTGTAAACTTGTTTTTTCTATTTGTGCCAAAAAGAAATGGGTCTTAATTTCACACACAATTTCACATAGAATCTAATAGAGTGTTTGAAATTCTTCTACGACAACAAATAATTGAATTAGAAGCGATTGAAATCTTGAAAAGTACTAAATGCCAAAAAATGTAATATTTCTGAATTTTTGGAGCTTTTTATGTCCGGAACTAAATATGTAGAAAGATGCGGATGACACTATTGTTTTTCTTGTGTCTAATACGATAAGAATCCGGTTTTAACTCAATTTTAAAAATATTATTTCAAAAAACTACGATACAATGTAAAAAATTTAATTTTCAGTTTTTTTTTTCTTCTAAACTAATAATTCTTAAATTTGGTTAATTTATAGATCTCAAGTTGCTCTTTCAATCGACACAAAAATATTAAACGGGCTATTTTTTTTAATAAAATAAAAATTGTGTTGATGTCAAAGTCTCGTTTATTTGAAAAGTAAACATAAAGTAATGGACTCATAATTTCACAAACAATTCAACACTATGTTTAACTTGGGAATTTTCAAAGCCTCATATCTCCGGAACGAAAACAAATAAAAGGATGCGAATTTTCTTGTATCAGACGATAAGAATCTTCTCTTATCTCGACTTCAAAAACTTCGATACGAATGATAAAAAGAATTAAAATTTTTGGTTGTTTCCTGGTTGTCGTAAATTACTTGACCTATCGGTTTCAGATTTGGTTAGTTTATTTTTTTTTACTTTTGTTTCGTGTTGCGAAACTTTTTCCTTGTTTATGCAGTGCAGAATTTGACTCCTAAATAGAAAATTAAAATTATTAAAAGCTGTTTTTTAGTTGGCACTGTATGTAAAAAAACGCAATTGTTTGTTTGAAAAAGTCTGTTTCGCATATCAAAAAAGTAGGTAAACACGATACAAGGTAAAAATGATAAAAACTTTACGATTAGCTCCTATAAGTTCATTACTATGAGGAACTTATTGTGGTATTATATACAACCAGTAAAACAGTACTCACCTCGTTTGCGTTTTTTGTGTTGCCTACATACCACTTTCCGGTCAAAAGTTCACCGGTTCATTGATTGCTGGTAATTTGTAAATAGCTATAATTTGAAAACACAGCAAGTACGCATTACTTTAAATCCTATTCTTCCCTCTACCACGTGTACAATTTCCTCCGTTTAAAGTATTTTTTATCTTTAATTGCCCAAAAAAATCATAAATTTTCCGAATCTAACAAACAACGTTGTTATTGCCAAATCCTTCATTATGTTAGTTAAAGTAAAAATCTAAAATCGTCGACCTTGAAGTATTTTTGAATTTTTTCTTTGTTATTTCCTTTGCTTTATTGCCAGATTTCCCACCAACATCGCCTGTCAGCATGATTCTGTCATTTTGATCTTTCTGAACGTTGTTATTTTAGGTTAGAACTAAAATGTATTGTTTAATCCTGTAATTTCTTTCACTAGTTAAGGACGTTTTTTCGTGAAGTTATCAAAATGAAAGTGACAGTCACCACGCTGACCGATTTTATTTTTGTGCTCGATGTGTCTGAAGATTTGGAACTAGAAAATTTCAAAGCATTTTGTGAGGTTGAAACGGGTTTCCCAGCTTCGGAAATCGTCATAGCATTCAATGGAATGCCTCTTATGGATAACAAGAAGTCTTTAAAAGACCTCGGAATTCGGGATGGTGATGCTGTGATACTTCAACACATGTTGCAACATGGAACTCAAAGTTCCTCAGATCAGCAAGGCGGAGGTATTGTACAAATTGGATGTTGATCTTGATTTCTAAGCGTTAATTTTAGTTTCCTCTTTGGATTTTAGTAGTATTCAAGTACCTTCGTCCACAAGGGGGGCGAGGGTTTCACCAGCAAGACCTACAGAGGATGATCCTGTTTTGATAAGGGATATGTTCCTGGCAAATCCTGATCAGTTGGCTTTACTGAAGCAAAATAATCCAAGATTGGCGGATGCTCTGCTCAGTGGCAACATAGGTAATCAATGATTCAGAAAAATTGACCTTATTTAGGGCATCAGTCTCATTACCATTAAGAAAGGTAGAAGCAACCTTAAATAGTCTATTTTGTTACCATCTAAATTTAATACAAGAAATTGTATCTAATGGTCTGTAGAAATTAAAATAGGTTGGCAGGCTTGAGACGTGCTTCTCGTGAGACTTATAACCCCCACATTACAGTGCTAACAATATGTAAAAAATTAGATCTTTTGGCACTATTTGCTACAATTTTCTAATATTTTATTTTCTAAATTATTATTCATTGGTTGACTCAATAAATGCGTGCGTCATGTAAATAGATTTTTGCGGTAATTAAGTATTTGAAAACAATTGAAAACGTGCTAAGTTATGTAAATATCTGTTATAGCTCATGTAGCACTGAAGTAATTTGTTGAGACAGGATGTTACAAAAAAAATAACTTTTTATACTCATGTGAAATTATATCCAAGAACTTGTCGAGTGCACGATAAAAATGCTGAAAGTTAATTTATTTGCTTTAGGAAATTTTAATCAATCGAATTATGTGGTAATTTTGGTTGCAAT
Organism: Gnatocerus cornutus; assembly: GCA_029298725.1. Classification (NCBI taxonomy): domain Eukaryota; kingdom Metazoa; phylum Arthropoda; class Insecta; order Coleoptera; family Tenebrionidae; genus Gnatocerus; species Gnatocerus cornutus. The sequence continues at coordinate 13,671,034 of CM055513.1, forward strand.
TCGGGTAGTTTCGGTTTTTTATTTATATTTTTTACTTTTTTAAAAATGTAGAGTATAATTCAGTTTGTAAACGCATCGAAATTTGAGTTCTACTTTGCCTTTACGATTGTGTATTGATATATCTCATTTTTTGTCTCAATTTGTCTCATTTTATGCATGTACGATCTCCATTTACGTTTCCTTAATCTTCTTCTTCCCAGTTCTACTACTTCATTCATATTTATGTTTTCCTGCTTGTCAACACTTTGTTCTAGATAATTCGGGTGTTCATTTTATTTATATTTTGTACTTGTTCCACCTGTCTTCCTTATGAATGAAGGTTTCTTCAAATTTATATGGATCTGGTTGTTTAACACTATCAAACTGTGCCAAGTTAGAAAATTACAATATCCAATGTTACTTAATACAATTAGAACTATGTATATTAAAAGAATCATTGTTAGCATATTTGACCCAACTGGTGCGCATCTATCGGATGTTATTGTTTGTATTTCCATCAGATTTCGATTGTAAATCCAAATGACAAAGTGATGAAACTGATGCAATCGTGTCATTGTATTTTACATTGCATAATTTCGAGGTTTTCGGATAAAGCGTTGACTGTTGCGAATAAAAATCAGTAATCCAGCTTTGATAACAGTGCAGATTATAACAAGTTATGTGATTATAAACATTTTGAAAATAAGTTTTTTCGTGCATTCACATTTTGTTTTTAACGACCTATTTTCGCCTCCGAAATTATCCCTGCTATTAATAACATCCGAATGCATTTTATCTGCATTTTTTGGCAGCGCATGAAACGTAAATTCTTATTTTTTTCCAATGGTTTCGCTGGATGTTTTCACCTCATTATTTATCCCAGATACTTTTGCATCGGTTCTCCGAGAACAAGTCCAAGCTAGACAAGAACGCGAACAACAAAGACTCAGGATGTTAAACGCGGATCCTTTTGATACAGAAGCTCAACGGCTAATCGCCGAAGAAATCAGACAGAAGAATATCGAAGCAAACATGGAAGCAGCTATGGAATACAATCCTGAATCCTTCGGTACAGTCGTTATGTTGTATATCAATTGTAGGGTAAACGGATATCCCCTCAAAGCTTTCATTGACTCAGGTATAACAAAATCATTAATTATGTCATCGTAAAGAGAGTTTTAAGGTGCTCAAACCACCATCATGTCAAGTAGTTGCGCCGAAAGATGTAACATAATGCGACTGGTAGACACTAGATGGGCGGGAATTGCGAAAGGTGTAGGAGTTCAGAAAATCATCGGCAGAATCCACATGGTACAAATTCAAATAGAAAATGACTACTTAACCACAAGCTTTTCCGTTCTTGAAAACCAACCGATGGACATGTTGTTAGGTTTGGACATGCTGAAACGACATCAAGTGAGTGTCCATTTTCCTTTAGATAACGTCAGTGATTACATGAATTTTGTAGTGTTGTATAGATTTGCGCGCGGGCGTCCTAACAATTGGTACAACAGGAACTGAAACTAAATTTCTTACCGAAAGTGACTTACCGGAGTGTGCTCGACTCAGTACCAACAGCGAAGAAGATGTGATTTCTAGGTCTATAAAAGAATCGGAAGATCGACAACTCCAAGAGGCGCTAAGAAACAGTCAATTGACATCAAGTAAGTATCGGGACGAGTTTCCCGATTTTAACGGCTTTTCCAGAAAAGTCGAAGCGACCGAAAACTGGGAAATAAGTTGCAGGGGAGCATTTTCGGACATAAATTCTTGTTAAAATAAAGAGATCGATTTTTTATTTATTAAATTCTGTCGTTATTTCTTGTTACATTTACATTGGCGAGATGAAGTTTTTTCCGCCACTCTTCTTTACGAACTTTCTGCTTTCCAGATCCCAACACTGGGTCAAGTTCCAGCACGACATCGCCCAATACTCAAATTTTGCCAAGTGACAAATTTTCCGAAAGGGACGTTATTGAACTTGAAGGTTTAGGTTTCTTCCGAGAACAGGTCATATCGGAACTGCGTGCATTTAACGGTGATAAAACACAAGCGACTGGAGCTTTATTCGCAAAATCATTAAAATTTTGAGTGCATTTAAAATGGTCGTACAGCTTTCTATTCATAAGTTTTTTTAGATATTTGATATTGTGGTCGATAATAATTCGTACATTTACATATCTACTTTACGTGATTTGTGTTTTATGATTATTGGCTGGTCCACTCGAGTGTTCGGTGTGTTTGCCTAAGATGTAACACAAATATGACACAAGAGTTTTTATAATGATCGTGCATTTTTATAAGACTGTTTTCACATTGTTGTACTCTCTCGGTATGGTTTTAAGAAATTTATTTTTAAGGTAAAGGCAGTAAGACCTGGTACGTTTGATTTTGTGAAGTGCTCTATTTACCGCAATAAGCTCCAGGATGTACTATTTTGTTATTAATATTTTGAAAATATCTTCCGCCTGATTATAATTTATTGTTATGACTACGTGTATGAAATTATTTTAACTACTGAGTAGAATTATTAGCATAATTCATAAGTTATATTTATATATTGATATGGTCCGATGTTCTACTTACTGTATTGCTATAAAAGGGTTCGTTTTTAATGTATGTATAGGTGGGTTTGACTTTGGTATTGATATTGAAAAGTGGGACTTGTGTTAATAAAAAAATAACAAATATCTTGAAGTGTGTTATGTAGCCTCCAATTAACCAACAAGAAACTTTATTCTCTAATTCAACAGTACAATTTAGATAGTTGAAGATTTACCTGAAATACATACATCAGTTCTTAGACAAAATCACAGCTCTTCCTTACGCCTTTTCAAAAACTCTTGGGTTAAAATAACAGTGTCGCTAAAATTTTCGGCCGCCCTTTTGTCCCTTTTAGCATTTTTTGTGGAAGGATCAGCATCAGCCAAAGTGATCCTCGACACAACAGCGTTTTCCCTGTAAAAATTCACTTGAAGACACTACAATTCGCTTCAAATTGACTAACTTTTGAAGATTTGCTTTTACTGTAACGTCTCGCGGCTTGCTGTAATCACACTCCAAGTAGAAAGCGGCGTCTCCTGGCATTATCAATTCTTTATCATGTTGGAGCACCAACGTGTTGGAATAGATTTCCCCGTCCTGAACATTTTCAAGTACTTTTCGAGTAGAATCGTATCATAATTACCTTCTTCGTGTTACACTGATCCAAAGGAAATTTAATGGAAAATGCCCGTTGCCCCCGCTTGAATCCCGGATCTAAGAAACAAGCAGATTTCTTATCGAAGAAGTTCCCTCTGGTGTAAATAACACCCTCAAAATCTTCATCGGTTTCTAGTTTAACCACCATGGAGTTGGATCCGCACTTCAGTTGGACACTTTTGTACCCCTCATCACTTATTCCGATGGTCATTTGGTCGCTCACGTCGGAAAAGAAAATGCCTATAAAACAGAAATAGGAATAAAAAGTTTGTTGGTGTAATCATACCATTTTTTTCACCACTGCTGGTTTTTAACGTTAAAATACCGACGAGCAACAAGAAAGGATTTGCTGCTACCATTTTTTCTTACGAAATCTGTTTCATCATTAGAGATGAGTAAAAAAGTGTGATGTCTTACAAACACGCGACCGCGAACTTTCATCGTGAGTAATGCTCGGAGGTAAACGAACTGGTTGGTTCACCTTGACTCATTCTTTAATTTGTTATTCTTGATGGTTGTGCACTCTTTATTGTTCTTTGAATAAATATGCATTTTTTAGAGGACGTAAAAGTTATTTTTATGTTTGAAATTTTTGTCTTTTTTTAATTTGTGTCTTGCACATCTATTTTAAGTGAAATTAAGAAATTTTATAATGTAATTTTTTTCTGCACATTTAACTGTTTCCCTTTAGGTTGATCGAAGAATGAATTGAATTTTCATAGAAGCTTGTCCGGGAGATGTTAGTTTCAACATTTTTTAGGCTTTCATGATGAATCGAAAATTATATTATTATTATTATTTAAAGAATTAATAAATGGACAGAGTTGGAAACGCAGATGATTTCAATCTTAAAAGTGGTTGAAGCATTTTAGTTTTTCAAGTTTGCATTTTCCAAAATCCGGAACGCTCAATTTTTTTTTCAGTTTTTTCAATTTAGTTTTATTTCACCTTTATCATTTTAAATGTTGATGATAACGAAGTAATGCTAGAATTTTATCTGTTTTATAATTATATTGTTTACTAGAACTGACAATAAATAATAATTATTATGATTTGTTTTATTGCTTCTATCAATATAATTAGAACATCATGATATATCTACCTAAAGCTTCTTTGTTAACTTTGATAACGATATTTTATTACTTTAGAAATACATTCTCAAACTTACCACACTCTACAATACCACTTTTCTTCAACTGATAACTCCATTTTCCTCAAATGGATCAGAAGAAAATACATCCTTGGCAAAAATCCAATATTTGTTCGAAAATCCTGTTCCTGTAACCTTTAGTAAATTTGTCGATCATTTGTTGACTTTTTTTGCAGATACACATTACCACTGTTTAAAAAAGGGCTGAAAAAAGAGCTTGAAGATGATGATCTGTATGAAACTCTTCCGGAGTTCAAATCTGAATTTTTAGGAACACAAATCGAAAACGAATGGAAAAAACAAAAACATCGAAAACTCGCCATGTTCATGTTACTTTGGAATCTTTTTGGGAAATACTACACATTAATGGGTTGCACGGAAATTATTGCTATCACTTTAAGGTAATTTTGATACGACTATCCATTACGTTACGATTTTTTTGTAGCATAGTTCGACCCATCATTATCGCAAATTGGGTTTCGTTTTTTATTCCGGGGCAAACAGAACTGTCTTCGCCGAATTTTTACTTATACAGTTTTCTGTTAATCGTACTAAATTTTATAGAAGTGATTTACCGACAGAATTACTACCTTCTTGCTCAACTTTTGTCTATTAAACTTCGGACAGCAATATGCTCTTTAATATACAGAAAATCTCTTACACTTTCTTTAGCAGAAACTGAACACGCTCCTTTTGGAAAGATTGAGAATTTGCTCACAAGAGACGTGAATTCATTTGAGCTGTTTTTTTATCAGTTTAATGATGCCTGGGCTGGTTGCATTATTATTTTTATTATTTGTTATAATATGTATTGGAGAATTGGGTTACCTACAGTTGTCGTCGTTCTTGTTTATGCAATATTTTTTCCATGCCTAAGTAGGAAAATTTATGTTACTGAGCTGAATAACTTATTATGATAAAAACTCGTTTTAGTTTATGCAGGAATTTATATGGCTAAATTAAAAATTGCAACTTCGGAGAAGACGGACGAAAGAATTGACATTTTTCAAAAAATTCTGTTAAATATAAGGACTTCAAAAATGTATGGCTGGGAAAAATACTTGGAGACAGCCATAATTAAAGCTAGGAAGTATACTTTTGTCGTTATATACTTAATAATTTTCAAAATTTTAAACGTTTTTACAGGAAGGAAATGAATATTTTACTCAAGATGGTCATGGCACTATTTACTGTCGTAGTAGTGGGAATTGTGACTCATAATTTCACCTTCTATCTTATTCTAATGACAAGTTTTTGGACGGGCGGAACTATAACAGCTGAATCTATTTATTTCTTAAACAGTTCTTTTCAGAGCATGTTTTTTACATTAATTATTGCCATACCATACTCATCATTTTATGTTGCCCAAGTATTTGCTGCCATAAAAAGATTTCAAAAACTTGTGCAAACGTTGGAAGCAAATACAACAAAAAGAGAATTAAAGGAAGAATGTACAACGCCAAAAATTCAACTAATGGATGTCTCACTGATTGTAAAGGACAAAGAGATTTTTAAAAACATTAACATTGAAATCGAGGAAGGACTATCACTGTTGGTAGGAGCCGCAACAAGTGGAAAAAGTTTATTCCTATTGATGCTACTTCAAGAATTTTCTTTGGTTGAAGGAACATTGGAAGTAAAAGGAAGAGTTTCATACGCTCCTCAAGAACCATGGCTATTGCCTTCAACAATCAGAAAGAACATTCTCTTTGGAGCAGAATTTGATGCTAAGCGCTACCAGGAAGTCCTCGATGTGTGCGCTTTGCAATACGATTTTGATTTCTTAGAAAACGGGGATGAAACCATCGTATCAGACCAAGGAATTAACTTAAGTAAAGGTCAGCAATGCAGAATCAGTTTAGCTAGAGCTCTTTATAAGAAAAGTGAGATTTATTTGCTTGACGATTGCTTGTCAAACTTGGATCCAATCGTAGCTGATTTCATCTTTACCAGATGCATTAGACATTTTTTGAAAAACAAACTTGTGATTTTAGTCACAAATAACTCTAATTTGACGCAATATGCTGAGAATGTTGTAAAAATCAAAGATGGAATTGTAAGATTAGTAAAAAACACATCAGACGTGAAAGAACGAATTTCTCATGACTGTTACACTGATTATAATTCAAGAGTTGTAAACGAAAATCAGCGTGAAACAGAAGTCTGTATTAGAACCAAACTTTTGGACAAAGGAATAAAAAATGTTTACGAAGAAGTTAAAAACAGTGGGTCTGTTTCGTTGAGCAATTATAAATCTTATGTGTTATTTGGAGGTGGCAAATTATTCTGTGTAATAATATCGTTTGTAGTTATTTTGGGACAAATATCCATCACCTGCAAGGATATTTTAGTAAGTAAATGGTAAAAACTGCAATTTATTTAAGTCATGCAAAATTTGTCTCATCGAAATTATCGTAGGGCTAATTTAGAACAGGAAATATCTTCTTACGCTACGAAGAACAACACGACTTACACAACTGAATTTGTTGACCTAGAAAAACGTCGAAACTTCATTTTGTATGTTTATACACTTGTAATAATTGGTTTGGGGTTAGTACTGCTTTTTCGAGCTTTGATTATATTCACATTTTCTAAAAATGTGTCTGTGAATCTACATAAGAAAATGTTGAATTCAGTGATCAATGCAACAATGGAATTTTTCGACACTAACTTCATTGGGAACATTGTAAATAGATTTTCTAAGGACTTGCTTATAATTGATGAATGCATTTCTGCCACATTGTTTCATTTGATTGTGGTAAGTAAAAAATGGACTTGTCGAAGTATTTCCAATGGTTATTTTCAGATTGTATTTGAAGTTTTCGGAATTATATTTTTGATTTGTTTTGGGAATGCGATGTTTCTGATACCGACCACAATTCTATTTATTTGTTTAATTGTTTTACGGAGAGCTTATTTGAAGACAGGGCGTGCACTCAAGAGATTGGATGCTTCTAGTGCGTAAATAGAAATTTTTATGTCTTTTTGTAAATAATGTACATGATTATAGCTAAGAGCCCAATAGTGGGACACTTAAATGCAGTTTTAAAAGGACTTCCAACAATCAGAGCGTTTAAAGCAGAAAACCTGCTTTCTCAGGAATTTGATAATTATCAAAACGTTCACATTTCTGCCTCCTACTTGAATTTAACGTGCATGGGAGCTTTTGTCTTTGCCGTAGATATGTTGGCTTCAATTTTCACTTCTCTAGTTGTGGTAAAGATTGTGGTTTTTGATCAAGGTAAAAATATTTTTTATCAGTGGAAAACACTTTAAATAAACATCCGTAGATGCCGCTTCCGGTGACGTAGGTTTAACAATTTCACAAACTTTCATGTTGAGTCGTATATTATATTATGGATTCCATAAATGGGCAGATTTGGAAACACAAATGACTTCAGTTGAACGATCTGTTCAATATATGCAAATTTCGCAAGAATCTAAAAGTGGGCGAAGAGTAAGTGACTGGCCAAAATCCGGAGAAATTAAATATGAAAACGTGACGCTTTGTTTTAAACATCGCTTGGCATATGTGCTCAAAAATGTGACTTTTACTATTAGTGCTGGAGAAAAAATCGGCATTGTTGGACGAACAGGCAGTGGAAAGTCTTCTTTAATATCTGTCTTGTTTCGTTTGTACGATTTTGAAGGAAAAATCGCGATAGATGGAGAAGATATCCAGAACCTATCACTCGGATTTCTGAGAGCAAAAATTTCTGTCATTCCGCAAGATCCGTTTGTCTTGGATGCACCCTTAAGAGACAATATTGATCCAGAAAAACAATTCAGCGACGAAGAGATATGGAAAGCGATCGAAAGCGTCAAATTAAGACATTTGTTTCCAAGTCTGGATTCTGAAGTTATAAGTTCTACCCTCACATTTGGTCAAAAACAACTTATTAACTTGGCGAAAGTTTTAATTCAGAAAAACAAAGTTATTATTTTTGACGAAATTATAGAAAATGATGATTCTGAGACTGAGAATCTCATCAGTGGTATTATTGACGAACATTTCTGTTCATGTACCGTCATCAAAGTAACGCATAAAATGAAATTTGTGATGAACTGCAACAAAATTGTGGTGTTAAACAATGGGGAGATTGTTGAATTTGGTAGTCCTCACGTTTTGATGGAAAATAAGGGATGGTTCCACAAAATGATTGAAATATCGTGTCGTTAATGTGATTTTTCATTGGAATAAACGAGTGTATAATTTTGAGTTTTTAGTTTTTCGGGTTTCCAATCTTTTTACTTTTTAATCACGCTTGAACTGTTAAGTTCTTTAATCTTTAACGTTTTTTATGTTGCGGTTTTTATGTTCCAAAATTTTACTCTGTTTTGTAGACTTTGAGATTTTGATAAATAAATAGTTAGCTTTTATGTAGTATACGATGTTTTCAAATTCGATTTCACAATCCGTGAAAATTAAAATGAAATTTTATCTTTTGAAGTTGATTCTAGACATTTTTATTGATAAATAATTTTTTTAAATTATTTATCAATAAAAATATATGTATAAAAGAGTAGATAAGTACATTAATTGTTGTACCTACATGAGCAAATTTGGCAGTCATGTGAATAACATTCATTATCGTTATCACGAATATTATTATCGCTTAATGTTATTACATTCGTGAAAAAGTTGGTCATTCTTACGAAAAATTGTTTTTGGCATGAGTGAATGGAATAATTTTTGTATGACCATATTTCACGAATTTAACGTTTTACTTTCTACTTATAAAATAACTTCTGCATTTTTTAATTTCCAAGTTTTTTATTTATTTAGGCTCATTCATTTTCTGGATTCATAACAGTTTTTTTATTTTTTTTTCAATCCCCGAAATTCTCAAATCCCGAAGATGTTAGACGTTCAAGTTTTCAATTTTTGATAAACATTTTGATTCTTTCTCTTTTTTCCTACATTTTGAAAATATCAAATTTTCGAATGTAAAATTTTTTTGGTATGAAATACTAATTAAATTTTCCGTAATCCACAACTTGGTGGTTGCCATTTTTTTTTTAAATATAGTGATAATGGGACAACGTTGATAATATAATTTTATTTGCAAGTACAATTAAAAAAGTTAATCGTTGTTATTTCTGTACATTTAAAATTGGAAGATAAGCCGGATTGTGACTTCTATTAGGACTAGTGCCTGTAGTCCGGAGGGTAAGGAATAAAATTAGCTAAACAAGATTACACTTTCTGAATAGGCAATGACTTTTTGCACATCTGTAGCTATGGACTGTACCTTTATTTAAGGGCTGAACACATAAGATCGGACAATGCAGACAAAAGTTACGCGGTGCTGAAGACCATCTTTTCGGTTGCGGTATAAATTACATTTTTTAATAGCAAAATTTGGAGATATCTGTAAAGAAAGGCAAAAAAATAAAAAAAAAACTAATTCTAATTCAAAAAAAAACCTAAGCTTAAATCCTCGCAATAATTTTCTCAAAAAAATCTTGAACATTAGATGTTGAACAATCCATATTAAACAGTGATGGCATTTCTCTACTTGACGTGCTACATTTTTTGGACTTCATATCTGAATTTTCATTGCTTTTATTTGATTTTGTATTAGTCCCTATATTTAATTGCTAGGGAACGCACCTGCTGATAACAATACAAAAGGGACGATTATTTGGCAGTAACTACATTTATTAGTCCCATATAGTCTTATACCTTTTGGACCAGTTTACGACAACGTTATTGTTATTACTATCATTAAAACATCGATAATCGTGAATATAATGGTGCATTTTTGAACTATAATTTTTTTAATTAATTTTAGGCTTGCATATACCTACAAAAACTATTTTTAATTAGATTGCGAAGTGAAATCAACTTGCGCTTCCGTCCAAAACGGTTCGGTAAATAAGTCAAGTTTGTTTTATATTTTACTAAAATACTTTATCAATCTATGTATAATAAATAATTATGATTTGTTTTACTACTTCAATTTTGACAACAACATAGGTAACCACGACTAATTTGTTTTTGATAACACGGTGTTAAAATTTAAATAGTTTATTTTTTCAGGGGCCAGAGAGTTATTAAAACTTACTACTTTCTTTATTTCATTTCTTCATTGCATTTAAAATGGATCACAAGAAAAAACACCCAAGGCAAGAGTCCAATATTTGTTCCAAAACATTGTTTCTGTAATATTTGATCAATGATATTCGTAGCATTGATTTTTGTTTGCAGATACACATTACCACTTTTAAAAAAAGGCCTAAAAAAAGAACTCGTAGAAGAAGATCTCTACGAAGTTCTTCCAGACTTTAGGTCTGATGTTCTAGGAAAACAAGTCGTAAACGAATGGAAAAAACAAAAACATCGAAAAAATATTGCTATGTTTGTTTTGTTTTGGAATCTTTTTGGAAAGTATTACGCTTTAATGGGTTGCACGGAAATTATTGCTGTCACTTTAAGGTAACTTAAGTACGACTATCGGTATTAAGTTAGCATATTTTTGTAGCATAGTCCGACCCATCATTATGGCAAATTGGGTTTCTTTTTTTATTCCTGGTCAAACGGAACTGTCGACGACAGATCTTTACTTATACAGTTTTCTGTTAATCCTACTTAATTTTATAGAAGTGATTTACCGACAAAATTACTATTTACTGGCTCAGCTTTTGTCTATTAAACTTCGAACAGCAATGTGCTGTCTAATATACAGAAAATCTATAACACTCCCACTGACAGAAATTGAACATGCTCCTTTTGGAAAAATAGAGAATTTGCTCACAAGAGACGTCAACTCATTTGAATTGGGTTTTTATCAATTTAACGATTCTTGGGTTGGTTGTATTATCATTTCTATTACTTGCTACAACATGTATTGGAGGATAGGGTTACCTACAATAATCGTGACTCTTGTTTTTGCAATATTTTTTCCATGCCTAAGTAAAAAATTTACATTGCTGAGCTCACTAAACTAGAAACAAATTTTAGTTTATGCAGGAATTAGTATGGCCAAGTTAAAAATTGCAACCTCGGAGAAAACGGACGAAAGAATCAATATTGTTCAGAAAATTTTGTTAAATATAAGAACGTCAAAAATGTATGGCTGGGAAAAATATTTGGAAGATGCTATAATTAAAGCCAGGAGGTATACGTTTGTGGTTATACTTTTTTGCGTGTTTAAATTTAAATCTCGGCATTTTTATAGGAAGGAAATGAATATTCTGCTTAAAATGGTTATGGGATTATTTGCTGTTATAGTAATAGGAGTTGTGACTCATAATTTCACTTTCTATCTTATTTTAATGACGTGCTTTTGGCTGGGGACTACTGTTAATGCGGAGTCAATATATTTCCTAAACAGTTCTTTTCAGAGCATGTATTTTACATTTACCACTGCCATACCATACTCGTCATTTTATGCAGCTCAAGCGTTTGCAGCCATTAAGAGATTCCAAGAAACTGTTCAAAATTTGGATGCAGCCACGACAAAAACACAATTTGAGAAAAAATCTAAAGAGCCAAAAATCCAACTAAAGAATCTATCCCTCACTGCAAATGGCAAAGAAATTTTTAAAAACGTTAATATTGAAGTCGATGAAGGATTAACATTGCTTATAGGATCTGTTTCAAGCGGAAAGAGTTTGTTTTTACTGACGCTTCTACGAGAGTTTGCTTTTGTTAACGACAAAGTGGAAATAAAAGGGAGAGTTTCATACGCTCCCCAAGAACCGTGGTTGTTTCCCTCGACAATCAAAAACAACATTCTTTTTGGAACAGAATTTAACGCAAAGCGTTACCAAAAAGTGATCGATGTGTGCGCTTTGCAATACGATTTTGATTTCTTAGATAACGGGGATGAGACCATCATATCAGACCATGGAATTAATTTAAGCAAAGGTCAGCAATGCAGAATCAATTTAGCTAGAGCTCTTTATAAGGAAAGTGAGATTTATTTGCTTGACGATTGCTTATCAAATTTGGATCCGATAGTGGCTGATTTCATCTTTAACACATGCATTAGACATTTTTTGAAAAACAAACTCGTGATTTTTGTTACTAATGATTCTAACTTGACGCAATATGCTGAGAATGTTTTAAAAATAAAAGACGGGAGTGTAAAATTAGTGAAAAACACATCAGACGTGAAAGAACGAATTTCTTTTGACTGCTACACTGATTATAGTTCAAAAGTTGGCAATGAAAATCTACATGAGACGGAAGTCAGTGTTAAAACCAAACTTTTGGACAAAGGAAGAAAGAATGTCTATGGAGAAGTTAAGAAAAGTGGGTCTGTTTCGGTGGACAATTATCAATATTACGCGATGTTCGGAGGTGGCAAAATAATTTGTGCATCAATTATATTTGTCGTTATGTTTGGACAAATATCAATCACCTACAAGGATATCTTAGTAAGTCAATGGTAAATCACGAAGTTTAGGATCTACAAACTGTCTAATCAAAATTGTACAGGGCCAATTTAGAGCAAAGAATTTCTTCTTACGACATGAAAAACAACACGAATTTTACAACAGAAATTAAGGACCTCGAAAAAAGTAGAAGCTTCATTTTATATGTTTTTACAGCAATAATTATATCTATGGGGGTGGCGATTCTTGGCCGAGCTTTTATTATTTTTACTTTTTCTAAAAACATGTCTTTGAACCTACATAAAAAAATGTTAAATTCGGTGATCAACGCAACGATGGAATTTTACGACAATAACTTTATTGGGACCATTGTGAACAGATTCTCTAAGGATTTGCTTAACATTGATGAATGCATTCCATTCACATTACACCATTTAATTGTCGTAAGTAAAAAAAATAGTATGCAGCTTGTGAATTATGTAATTATTTTCAGATTGTGTTTGAAGTTGCTGGAGTTGTATTTTTGATTTGTTTTGGTAATCCCATGTTTTTGATTCCTACGGTGATTCTATTTATTTGTTTAATTGTTTTACGGAAAATGTATTTGAGAACAGGACGTGCACTGAAAAGATTGGAAGCTTCTAGTGCGTAAATATAATTTTTTATGTCTTTTTTAAATATGTTTACAGCTAAGAGCCCAATAGTGGGACATTTGAATGCCGTTCTAAAAGGGCTTCCAACAATCAGGGCGTTTAAAGCAGATAAACTGCTTTCAGAGGAGTTTGATAACTATCAAAACGTCCACAATTCTGCTAGCTATTTGAATATAACGTGCATGGGAGCTTTTGTTTTTGCTGTAGATATGTTGGCTTCATTTTTCACTTGTCTGGTCATGGTAAAAATTGTTGTTTTTAATCGAGGTTTTTGATACTGCTTATCAGTACAAACCAACTACAATAAATTTCCGTAGATGCTGCGTCTGGAGACGTAGGTTTAACAATTTCGCAAACTTTCATGTTGAGTCGTATATTATATTATGGATTCCATAAATGGGCAGATTTAGAAACACAAATGACTTCAGTTGAACGATCTGTCGAATATATGCAAATTTTGCGAGAATCGAAAAGTGGACGAAGAATAAGTGACTGGCCAAAATCAGGAGAGATTAAATATGAAAACGTGACGCTCAGTTTCAAAAATCGTTTGTCTTCCGTGCTCAAAAATGTGACTTTTACTATTAATGCCGGGGAAAAAGTCGGCATTGTTGGACGAACAGGCAGTGGAAAGTCTTCTTTAATATCTGTCTTGTTCCGTTTGTACGATTTTGATGGGAAAATCTCCATAGACGGAGAAGATATCCAGACATTATCACTCGGATTTCTAAGAGCAAAAATTTCTGTAATTCCACAAGATCCGTTTATCTTGGATGCACCTCTAAGAGATAATATAGACCCAGAAAAACAATTCAGCGACGAAGAGATATTTAAAGCAATCGAGAGCGTCAAGTTAAGACATTTGTTTCCAAGTTTAGATTCTGAAATTATAAGTTCTGCCCTCACATTTAGTCAAAAACAACTTATTAATTTGGCGAAAGTTTTAATTCAGAAAAACAAGATTATCGTTTTTGACGAAATTACGGAGAATGATGATTCTGAGACTGAAAATCTCATCAGTGGCGTTATTGACGAATATTTTTCTTCATGCACTGTTATTAAAGTGACTCATAAAATGAAATTTATTATGAACTGTGACAAAGTAATTGTTTTAAATAATGGGGAAATTGTTGAGTTGGGTGATCCTCAGTTTTTGTTGCAGAAAAAGGGGTTGTTTCATAAGATGGTTGGAATATCGTGTAAAAATTCAGGTATTTAATAAGATTATACTGGTTTGATAAACAAAAATATATTATGTAAACATCACACGTCTATATAACTGATTGTTCTTTCATAATTAATTGGTTTTATTGTTATCCCGTGGCTAATTTATCTTAAAGGCAAGCATCTTAACCCGGCACCTCCACCATTTTTTGTATCTAAGATGAAAACCGTCAAAGCGTTGATTCTTGACTTCTTGACTCGTAGAAAACTTCTTATTTTACTTTGCAACGGCATTCCCAGAAGAGCATAGATTACTTCAATTTGAATAGCGCGCCGTTAATTCAGTCACGTTGTTCTGCGACATCATAAGCGCGGAAAAAAACACAACTCTTGAAAAAAATGTTTTTTATTTTAAAATACAGTGGTTGATACATAAATAAGTACAACTAATACACTCATCCATAATATGTAATTTGATTCAAAATAATTTTTAGGAATTAATATCATTCAAGTTCTAACTCACATAACAGCGTCATTATCACATTGTAACAATTACCAAAGAATATGTAACTTAACAAAGGTAATTAGGTCTCTACCTAATTAATCTAAAGTGGGTATATTGTCTATCATGACCTATTCAAAATATTGCTTAAACTCTAAATAAATACTATACAACTTGTCATGTACCAGTGAAATTTTACTCGCCACTTATTTACAGAATATAATAAGAATTACAAAAGATAAAAAAACGATCACCTTTTTTATATAAACTAGAGCCACTGGCGGGCATGTGATGACTAAAATTTCCATTTAAAAACACTTATCTTTTTGAAGCTTTTCTTTTGCCGGTCGACCTCTTAGCAGGTACTTTTTTGGTGACAATAGGATTGTTCAACCAGGGTAAATTAAACTCGCTAAAATGGATAATTAAATTAAATTCTATTAAAACTAAAATCTCACCTAGACAAAATTTTTGGTACTGGAGATCCAAAAGCAGACACCGGCAACTGATCTGAAACTTCGAGATACTTTATATCGTCCACGCTAGGCCACAATGAGTGCATTGGTTCAGTCTGTTCATCAGTCCTAGAACCTGAGCCCATTCGTTCTTGTCTTTGCTTTAATTTTTCTATCAACCTTTGTTCTCTTATTCTTTGAACATCCCATCTAAAAAAAAAGTAAGTGGTGTTTTTTGGGGTGACTTTTTACCTTTTTCTCCGCCGTTCGTCATTTTCTAAACGACTATGTCTCTTATTGTATACTTCATCATCTAGATTTTCTGTTCCTTCCATGGCGTAACAACTAGCGTAGACCTTAATCCGCCACCGCGGGACCTAGAAAATTCACTTTTAAAAAGACAGTTACCTAGGCTTGGTCCCTAACCTCTAAATTTTCATTTGACATATCGACTGTCACATCTGGCACATTGGCTAACCTCAAATTCGTTTTGTTGGCCTCAGTGACGTAATGATCGGAAGTCATCAAGATCTGGGAGTCTTTTATCACACCTACAAAATAAAAATTCATGAATGATTGCCAAGTTTTTGGACTGACTAACGTTTACGTCGTTTTTTAAATTTTCGAAAAGATCGTTTTTCGTCCAACACGGAGTCGTTATTAGAAACAGCCGACGAGTTACTTAGCCTCTTCCTACGTATGCTCATCCTAAGATTTTTCATAGGATCAAATTCACCACCTGAATTGTCAACTGTGAATTCTAGTCTGTTTTTACACTCCCTATCACTGTCAACTTTAATTTTGTCACTAATATTGTACTCAATCTGAGGATCAAATTTAGTTTCTAAGGATGGATTTTCGGTTTGAGATTCGCCGTCACTTAAACTACGCTTGTCTTTCACAGTGTCACCATTTTCACAGTTCAATGTAAGGAGATCCAGACAGTTTTTGTTGTCTTCATCACAGGGACTTGAGTCTTGAGTCATATCTAGACCCTCATCGAGAAACGAGGTAGAATGGTTGCCGAAGAACTTCCTCGGCTGGAAAGGAGCACCCCGTTCCAGACAGTTTATGCGCTCTTTAAGCTAAAACAAAATTGAATAAATTCAGATGAAATCAATAAAAAACTTGTTACCATTTCATTTTCTTGTTGCAAAATCAGAATAGTTCTCTCTTTATTAAGAATTTCATCGCTTTGTTGTTGGATTAGATCCAGGTGAAGAATCAACCAATCTTTCAAAAACTTAACCTCACTTTCGGCGTCTTGACAGTTTGGTTCCGAGAGATCTATTTCACCATTTTCCGTGTTGGAAGTGTACATATGATCGTAGGAGAGATTCAAATCACTATTTTTTTCACTATCTTTCCGTTTTTCTAAACAATTTGCAGAAGCAAGCGATAATTTTCCTTTGGTTTCATCTGGGAAATGCTCGGACATCTTCGTGTCAAATCGGTTTATGTTTTGATCATTGTTGCAATTATTTATTGGCATCATACGAACGGCAAATTACCAAAAAACGAATCATGTCGAAAACGGTGTCATAATTTCGGTGGAAAAAAATGCGATGCAACTCAACACCCAGAACTGTTGGCCCAACATCGAAATTTTGAGGTTAGAACATGTCCGAGGTCCTCCACAATTTGCGGCGCAGTGGCACGAATTTCCCTCTAGTGCAAATTTCAACCCAAATAACAACTTTCAAAATTCACGAATCTTTATAATGAAATGTTGGTAAACAAAGACACGCAACAATGATGAGTTTACTGCTTTTATTATTTTGTTTGTTGATGTGATGAGACTGTCGCGCTCGACTTTGTTATTTCCGGTTTCATGGCGGCAAATTCAAATATACTTGTCACAGTCGTACTACACGTGCGATTTAATTTTACCAAATCAATTTTATTGAAATCCTTGTACTAATCCCTCAGATTAAAGATAAAAGGTATTGGAACACAATGCGTATTTAGTATTTTCGTAGAGGTGACTGTTCTATTAATACGCACTCCCACAAGTTCAAAACGGCAAAAGTTCGAAATTCCAAAATAATCGTTAGAAGAAATGTTGCAAAATATTGATGTTTTTTGGGAAACCATCGTATCAGTAAAATTAACGTAGTTATGACCACATCTTTCGCCTTGATCTTCGGCATTCAAATCATAAGTAAGTTTGAGGTTAGCCGCACCGTTTCATGGGCTGCGTTCGTTCAACTTAATGTAAACTCATTGATTACCAATAATTTTTTATGTGTAAGCATGAGGCATTTTTAACACGTCACAGTATGGTCTGGTTGTTGGGTGCTTAAGCTTATGGTATTGAAGATTTGAAGACATGGACGGAGAAGGGCCACATTACTTCTAAAGTAAGTCCATATTCTATAATTAGTTGTTTTCTTAATTAACTGGAATTTTCCGTGCTTAAATTTCGAGGCTAGTTGTCGGAAGTTGAAAACACCACGAGGAGACTTTTATAATTAAATTACGCAATTTTCTTCGATTTTGCAAGAATGTTTCGTTGGATCGAACTGTCAATGCATAGAAATGTCACAATGTAGAGCGCATTTTCGTGAATTTTCAAATTTTTTAATTTTAGTAGATGTTTATGCAGCAAGGTATTAAAATTGGACTTTATTCATAAAAGAGACGAAACGATTCCGAGCCAAGGATACTCATTTACAATATTTTTAAATTGATAATATAGTTTTACAATGATGCGTAATCGTAATGGATAATATTTTACAACTTTTATTTTCACACCATGACTTGCACATATTTAATTCGTGAGTTTCTGTCATGGTATTTGTAAAAAAATAGTGAATTTTTATCTCAAAACCAGCTTGAATAATATCCGTTCAATTAAAAATACGTTAAACTGCACTTGTAAAATTGCTTGCATTCATTTATTTTTTATGCATAATTTAAAAATTGATATTCAATACTATAATGTGCAGTGACAGTAAAGACGATCTGAATCATCAATAAAACTTCCAGTTAAATAATATAATAAAATACATATTATGCAAATAAAGGATATGCGAATGGAGTTTGTTTACGCGTTTTGTTACGTCATCTTTCGCAAGCAAAAACTTACAAAAACTTTTTGTTTTTAACGAATTCTTGTTAAATACTTTCAGGGAGTTATCGGAACGTATAAAAGATCCAAAGTGAAATTAAAAACTGTATTGCCAAAATTGGTAATTGGATACAAATTGGTATGTTGCATTAGAAATAGAAAATTATTTTTTTCGAAAAGCGTTTAACTACTGTTTGATTTTTTATCTTATTATCTAAATTATTGCCCAAATCTTTCGTTGATTTAAAATAATTTGTAAGAGCTCCAGATTACATAAAACTGCACATGGGTTTTAAAAAATATTTTAAAAAGTACGCAAAATTGTGAAATTACACATTATAATAAAAAACAACTTATATCTCTACCTATTAGCCTAATCTTTTTTTATCTCATATTCTCAAACCTTGAATAAATCCGTACAAGAAGTTTATTACATAATTGCCCACATTGTTAAAAGTGCAACCATGTAAATCAATAGTTTAATTATTCTTTATTGGCTTTTTAAGCGTCCTCATTCCAAGTCCTGTTGTAGTTTTGAGTGGTCTATGTTCGAAAACACTTGAGAGATCAAAGCTGCTCTTTGCACTATCATCAGACTACGAGACAACGGCAATCCCAAATCTTTTAATCGGTATATTACTTTTAATCCACTCGTTTTGAGTGTAGGATGTAATTCCTTTATTTGCTAAGATAAAAGATGTTTGGATTATTTGTCTATACCCATGCAGTCAGTACTGTCGGGTTTTTTAAGTATGAATATTTGTGAAACTTTCTAAAAAGTCTTTTTTTGCAGTTCAAATTTCCTTCAACGGGATCATTACGAAAAGTAATAGCACCAGAAAATGGCAGCAGGACAGCCACATTTCGGTGTTTGGGACTATGTAGTCCTAGTCATAGTCCTCTTGATCTCTTCAGCCATCGGTGTGTACTACAGGTTTACCGGTGGGAAACAAAAAACAATGCGAGTAAGTACATTTTCTTTGCCGTCAATGATAATAATCATTTTGTATATTTAAGGAGTACTTGTTGGCTGACAAAAACATGTCGATAGTTCCTGTAGCGTTCTCTCTCATGGCTTCATTCATGTCCGCTATTACTCTACTGGGTGTTTCAAGCGAGAACTATACGTTTGGTTTCCAGTTTGTTGTCATTAATATATCATATGGAATATTCACGCCTGTTGCTGCCTATTTATACTTGCCAGTGTTCTTCAAGCTCCAAGCTACAAGTGCTTACGAGGTGCTACATTTTAGTGATTTCTTGTATTCAACAATTTGGTTTTAGTATTTGGAACGCCGCTTTGGTAAATCCTCCAGACTTGCCGCGTCTTTGGCGTACAGTTTACAAATGACGTTGTATATGGGGGTTGTTCTGTACGCCCCAGCTCTAGCCTTAGAAGCCTTAACAGGGATAAGCAAAGTGGCGGCAATATTATCCGTCGGTATGTTAGAAAATTTTAAAAGAAGATCATCTAAGCGTTTTTCTAGGCCTTGTTTGTACCTTTTACTCAACGATCGGTGGAATGAAGGCCGTTCTTATTACCGATGTCTTTCAATCAATACTAATGTTTGCGGCTGTCTTCAGCGTTATTATCTACGCTGTGATTGACAAAGGAAGTTTTGCAGAGATTTGGAGGATAGCTGAACGAGGCAACCGCACTGAACTTCTTAAGTACTACTATAAAAAACCCACAAGACTCATTTTTACACGATTGTTACAGTTTCAATCCAGATCCTACAGATAGACATACGTGGTTCTCACTGATTATCGGGGGAGGAATCACATTCTTATCGTTGTATGCCGTGAATCAAACTCAAGTACAAAGATATTTGACCATTAAGGATTTAAAAGGGGCCCAGAGAGCGTTGTGGCTAAATTGGCCTATTTTGACCGCACTGAGTCTAAGCACGTCGTTTGCAGGTTTATCTATTTATTCCAAGTATTCTGATTGTGACCCAGTCAAAGCCAAAGTTATCAATAGTGCTGATCAGGTAAAGAAGTAAACTATCAGGCTTCAACTTGATTGATTTTTTTTAGTTAATGCCACTGTATGTTGTGGATACAATGGGGAACATTCCTGGCCTTTCTGGGCTTTTCGTAGCTGGAATTTTTAGCGCTTCTTTGTCCACAGTTTCAGCGTCTCTTAATAGTTTAGCAGCAGTCACGATCGAGGATTATTACAAGGTTGATCTTCCTCTTGTTCTTGCAGTTTGTTAAAATTCAATTTCAAACCCGTAGCCTCTATACAAAGCGATTTTCAAGAAATCGTTGACGGAAAAAAAGATCGCTGTCCAGTCAAAACTCATAGCTTTACTATTCGGATTTATTTGTCTGGCGGTAGCCTTCTTGGCACAGTTTTTAGGCGGAGTCCTGCAAGCCGCACTGACGATATTCGGCGTTGTCGGAGGACCTCTTCTAGCACTTTTTTCACTAGGAATGTTTACAACGACGGCGAACGAAAAGGTAATCACGTTTCTGAGAAGTACTTTTATCAACTAAAGTTTTAGGGATCGTTATTTGGATTGATTTGTGGGATCTCTTTCTCTTTGTGGATGGCTTTTGGGGGTCCGAAACCCCCTTTACCGGCACTGCCGGTCAGTACTGATGGCTGTGAGATTGGTTTTTCTAACGTCACCATTACACCACCACCAATTTTTGTTGGGGCTGCGACTGGAGACACGTAAGACACTTCTTCGACGTTAACAAAAACTGAATGTTTTTTCCAGGGAATACTTTTGGTTGTATAAAGTCTCATATTTATACAACGGTGTATTTGGATTATTGATAACGTATATTGTTGGCTATGTTGTTAGCTTAATTATCTACCTGGCTAAAGGTCGACCTGCTCAAAATTTAGATCCAAATTTGTTTATACCACCGTTGGCGCGAAGATTGGAGAGGTCATTAGATATTCCGCTTAACACAAAGCAGTTGTCGGATTCTCAAGAAGATTTGGGTACTAAATATGTGACGAGGAAATATTAGTGTGATGGTTTAGTCAGGGAAAAGAACTTTTATTGTACTTATTTATTACGTAACGAAGTCTTCCATTATGTATAGCGCAGTTGTAAAGTTTCGAATTGTTTTTTGGATATACATTATGTAAGTATCAGTTTAGGTGAATACATATTTCATATAACGAAATGTTTTTCATTAAATATTTTGAGAATTCCCCGTTTCTATGTTTAGAGAGATTAAATCTAACAAGAAAATGATTCCTTTCCTTGAGTTATATTGTGATTAAGATCGATATTTTTGTGATAAAAAATGGCGCGTTTACCATTTTTGGTATTTACCAAAATTGATCTTTCTCTCAGAATAAGAAATTTACTAAATTTTTAAATATTGCATTGAAATTTTATATTATGTAATGTTTTGTTGATGCATTTTATAACATTATGTAAAAAAAATGTATAATAATAACTCGATGATTCAATAGATTGATTGTGAATATTTTTTGGGTGAGTTCTCAGGATTCCACTAAACCAATAATTGAATTTATTATTTTCTGCGAATCTTTATCTGTTTTTTTTCGCTGGAATTTTAAATTCCTAAGTGTAGTTTGCAAATATTTAAATTGCACAATTTATGTTGCTACAAAGTCCTCAAATGGATTGTAAATTTGGAGTGCTAATTGCTTGTGGAATGTTGCAAGGAAATGTACGGTCAAGACGGTTTTTGTTTACTTTTCAAAAACCCAATGTCAGATTTTACAACATAATAAAATAATTGTTTAATCTGATTAACAAAGTTAGAAAATGTGTCAATTCTGTATTTTCGAATAAAAGAAAAAAGCGTTTGAATTTCTTTCGGTTTAATTTGAAATCCGGCGCTCTTTTCCCCAGTTTTGCCAACCCCCACTTGTCAATCTCCTCCACGTGCGGTGTAAATTGCTTTTGCGTCTTTGTAAAAAATCAACATTAAAATTCGCGTCGTGGTTCGCATCTATTAGTAAAAGAACTGCTTTGAACTTTACATTTGTACGTCGAATTGGTCCCGTGATCTCTTCATAGTGTTTTTGCGTCTTAACATGTCCCAGACAGTGAACTTTGTTCCGTTATGGCTGTCAAAACGTTGAACCATGTTGTGTGAAGAAATAAAAACAATAATAATTCCCTGCTTGCTAATTGCGTAATCGTTGCTCTTACGAAATGAAGAAGTAAAGTAGTGACTCGTGCTTTTCTACTTGAATCCAGCGCAAAGCCACCAGGTGTGTTCAAGTGCGTCGTTCTCAGAATGTGAAAATGCCTGCACCCAAACAGAGAAAAATCGCCCTCATGGGCTACCGCTCCGTCGGGAAATCATCGCTCAGTATGCAATTCGTGGAAGGCAAGTTCTTGGAGTCGTATGATCCTACAATTGAAAACACGTGGAAAAAATCTCTTCGGATCAATTCCACCGAATATGAGCTCATTCTCGTGGACACAACAGGCCAAGATGAGTTCTCAATGTTTCCTTCTCAGTACAGCCTCGACGTGCACGGCTACGTGCTAGTCTACAGCATCGAAAACGCCAAATCGTTTGAAGTAGTTTCAGCCCTGTACAACAAACTGGTTGACATCACCGGGAAAACGTACTTCCCCTCGGTGCTGGTGGGTAACAAATCAGACATGTACAACTGTCGCGAGGTTTCCGCAGAAGAAGGCCGGAAATTGGCAGAGAAATGGAAGGCGACGTTCTTAGAGACCTCAGCTAAACATAATATTTCGGTTTCTCAAGTTTTCCAGACGCTGTTGAATGATATCGAACGCGCCGACAGCAACGAGAAACCCAATTGCTGCATCAATTGACTGCGTTTGAGTGGCATAGTTTTGTATCTATTTTTTTATGACTGTCTAATTTGCGTTGTGGTGCACAAGAGTGTGATTCTGTCATGCATTAACCTTTTTTTCTTTTCTAGGAATAAGTGAGATATTCTCCCTCAACTAGTTAACTTCTCATAGATTTAAACGTGTTGTCTTGATTCAAACTGTACAAATGTTGGATATATTTTCATAACGGGACGCCACTGAGGGGGAATTGTAGGTTTTTAAGTGTTAGCTCTGTTTGTATTTATTTCTAAAATAAGTAAATGAATTTTTTACAACTGTAAGGGCACCGTGAAGAAACAATGTGCAATACGGAACCCTTAGCTGACTTCAAACGTTTATGTTCAGAATGATTGTTGGAATGTCTGTATTTTTTTTAGTCGGATTACAGACACTACCCACACTCATTCTGTATAAAAATGCCTTTTTGTAGTATACTTTCCAACTGTTACTGTGGTGTACACTTAATTGTTTGTATTAATGTATGATATACAGATATAAATAAATTGGATACTTTATTTTATGACTTTTTTTATTTTAGGTCAGTAGGTCACGGCACGCCACTGGTCGCCGGAATGTAACAATTTTCGGGGGTTTTTCCTTGAAAAAGCTCACACAATGTATTTTAATACGTAACTAACATGCAATGTTAGAACGAAATTAACTTTCTAAAAAAATAAAACTTCAATTGTGGACTTCCTGTTATTCGGTTTTTCCCAACTCTTATTTTTCACGGTGTTCATATGTGGTTGGTGCGGTAATCAAATCATTGATAACACAGGTCAAATGCTGTGTGTTTTTCCAAAAGATAACAAGTAAAGAAAACAATTAAATATTACCCAAACAGTAAAAGTTATTTAGGTAACAAGAATGGTAGCAGCATTTTTCAGAGCGAGGATGTGTCAGAAAAAATAATTTATTTTGAGTTTTCATTTCGCGTTTTCAGTTTTCATCTTAAAATGGTTACCTAAAATTAAAATATGTTTTATCTCTGTTTCCTAGAAATAAATCGAGCATAATTTGATAAGAGTAAATCTTACATAATAAAGTCAACCATAAAAAAAGGATAAATTGAATTTAAATTTTTATCAGTTACAAACTGTGGATTCCTGCTAAGAGAAAGTGTGTTTTTAAGTTTATCACACAGATGGAACCCAGGTTGTCAATTAAAATTCCAATAAAATTTTCCAGAAATTCTGATCAAAATACTTTTGGACGTAAATGCAATTTTACGATTGTTGTCAACTAATTTCACAATAATCTCCGTTTACTTAACTATAAATTTAGCACATTGAAACAGAAACATGTCGCAAATATCCCCTAAATGTTATTTAAAATTCCTAGAAATTTTATATCCATTACTTAATTTTAGAATTTGGAATTTGGTTTTGTGGTTTTGGCTTTTAATTTTTCAAGTCTTGTACTTCTAGTATTTTGAAAAAAGATTCTTTAAAATATTGTTTTTAGAACAACAGTGTACACAAATCAATAAAAAAATTACAAAAAAAATTGTTCAAATTTCAAAACAGCGGAAACAGGCTAGCCAACCTTTCACTACTTTTGATTGCAATCCCCTACAATGTAAACAAACGCGTTTTCGAGAATGATTCCATTTCTAGAATTTACACGAAGGATGTTTTCTATTTTTTCATTTCCTGTCCATGAATCTTTCGAGAATGTTCCACAATGAATATTTTGCAAACTTAATTAAAAACAAAAATCCAGAACTCTAAAATGAGGTTAAAAATTCCATCGGCAAAAGGCAAATACCAATAAATCATTGATTTTACCTTAAATATCTGAATTCAAATTAAATTAAATCCAAATATGAAACCAGCATTTTGTTTTTTCTTGGCTAATTTACGTGAAACCGATTTAAAGTGATTATAAAAGAGAAGACACGTTTTTTTTCCACTTTTGTTCCACTGAAAAAGCTTATAGTAACATTGGATCCTGATTTCAAATTATTAGACCATTTTTTACGTTCTAATCATTTTCATCTGTACATTCACCCCAAAACCCACGTCTTTCTTTTAAAAATGGTCAATTTCGCCTTATTTGTACTTTCGATAGAAAACAACTTTAAAACCAAACCGATTTCTTCGAATTGTAAAGTCCTGTAACATCCCCTTTCATTTTACAACACCTTTTATTCATTTTTCCTAAATTATTCCAGAAAAATCAATAAACACGTTCTATATTTTAATATTCGCGCTCGTTTTACCGGAAACGAGTCGCCTTCTATCCTTGTTTAACAACGCTTTGGAAGCTTCGAAAACCCACTAGATTCTTCTCGAATAGTCTAGAATCCGGGAGGCTATATAAGGATCCGAACAAACACGAAGCATTCAGAATTGAAAAGCTAAGCGAACAGAGAGGAGCTAAAAGCTTAAAGCCCAAAAGTTCAGTGAAGTTATAATTTTCCAAGTGATTTTCAAGTGTTTAGTGAGTTTGTGCATTAAAACATAAAAGGTAAGTCATAATTTTTCATTTTAAAGCCGAAATTAAATGACAATTTTGTCAAAAGAAAAGCCGGTATTGATTTTATTTGTAAATGGAATCGATGCGCTTTTTTACGGACATTTTCCAACTTTTGCATCACGAACTTGGATAATTTCGGTGATTTTTTTCGATTTTGACCACCATTTTGTTGGTTAAAGTTTCCTCGTGCCGGCTCCATTTTCTTTATGCGAATTACTCATTTTCTCACAGTTAGTCAACATTTTATTGCAATCCACTTTGTGACTCATTGGGTCGACATTCTCTGAAGGTCATATTTTTTCCAGATGCCTGAAGAAAACCAAAATGGAGAAGTCGAGACCTTCGCCTTCCAGGCGGAAATCGCCCAGTTGATGAGCTTGATCATCAATACCTTCTATTCCAACAAAGAAATTTTCCTTCGTGAATTGATTTCCAACTCTTCAGATGCTCTCGACAAGATCCGATATGAATCTCTCACCAACCCATCCCGATTGGATTCCGGCAAAGATTTGTACATCAAGATCATCCCCAACAAGAACGATGGCACTCTCACCATTATTGATACTGGTATTGGTATGACCAAAGCCGATTTAGTTAATAATTTGGGTACCATTGCCAAATCTGGAACCAAAGCTTTCATGGAGGCTCTCCAAGCCGGCGCTGACATCAGCATGATTGGTCAATTCGGTGTAGGCTTCTACTCAGCTTACTTGGTGGCTGATAAGGTCACGGTAGTCTCTAAGAACAACGATGATGAACAGTACATTTGGGAATCGTCGGCTGGAGGTAGCTTCACGGTGAGATTAGACCAGGGAGAACCTTTGGGTAGAGGTACCAAGATCGTCCTTCACATCAAAGAAGACCAAACTGAATTCTTGGAAGAACACAAGATCAAGGAAATCGTTAAGAAGCACTCACAGTTCATTGGCTATCCCATCAAGTTGATGGTAGAAAAAGAACGCGAGAAGGAACTCAGCGACGATGAAGCCGAAGAAGAAAAGAAAGAAGAAGAAGCTGAGGGTGAAGACAAAGAAAAACCAAAGATTGAAGATGTGGGTGAGGATGAAGATGAAGATACCAAAAAAGATGAAAAGAAAAAGAAGAAGACCATCAAAGAAAAGTACACTGAAGATGAAGAACTTAACAAGACCAAACCAATCTGGACCAGAAATGCTGATGACATCAGCCAAGAAGAGTATGGGGAGTTCTACAAATCTTTGACTAACGACTGGGAAGACCATTTGGCCGTCAAACACTTCAGTGTTGAAGGTCAGTTGGAATTCAGAGCTCTCTTGTTTGTTCCCCGTCGTGTACCATTCGACCTCTTTGAAAACAAGAAGCGTAAGAACAACATCAAACTCTATGTGCGCAGAGTATTCATCATGGACAATTGCGAAGAACTTATCCCTGAGTACTTAAACTTCATTAAAGGTGTCGTCGACTCTGAAGATCTCCCCTTGAATATTTCTCGTGAAATGCTCCAACAGAACAAGATTCTCAAAGTCATTCGCAAGAATTTGGTTAAGAAATGCATGGAACTTTTTGAAGAGTTGTCTGAAGACAAGGATGGCTACAAGAAATTCTATGAACAATTCTCGAAGAACTTGAAATTAGGTATCCATGAAGACTCCCAGAATAGATCAAAACTTTCCGAATTGTTGCGTTACCACACTTCCGCCAGTGGAGATGAAGCTTGCTCTTTGAAAGACTACGTCAGCCGCATGAAGGCAAACCAGAAACACATCTACTACATCACTGGTGAAAGCAAAGAACAAGTGGCCAACTCTTCATTCGTTGAGCGCGTGAAGAAGCGTGGGTTCGAAGTTGTCTACATGACTGAGCCCATTGATGAATACGTAGTCCAACAAATGAAAGAATACGATGGAAAAACTCTAGTCTCTGTCACAAAGGAAGGTTTGGAACTCCCTGAAGACGAAGAAGAAAAGAAGAAGCGTGAAGAAGACAAAGCTAAATTCGAAGGTCTTTGCAAAGTCATGAAAAGCATCCTTGACAACAAAGTAGAAAAAGTCGTCGTATCGAATCGTTTAGTCGAATCACCTTGCTGTATTGTCACCTCGCAATATGGCTGGACCGCCAACATGGAACGTATCATGAAGGCCCAAGCTCTCCGCGACACATCCACCATGGGCTACATGGCAGCAAAGAAACATCTAGAAATCAACCCAGACCATTCTATCGTCGAGAACTTGAGACAGAAGGCTGAAGCTGACAAGAACGACAAAGCCGTCAAAGACTTGGTTATTCTTCTGTTCGAGACTGCCTTGTTGAGCTCTGGGTTCACTTTGGACGAGCCCCAAGTTCACGCTTCTAGAATCTATAGGATGATCAAATTAGGTCTTGGAATTGATGAAGAAGAAGCAATGATCACTGAAGATGCCCAGGGAGGTGATGCACCGGTTGCTGATGCCGCAGAGTCTGAAGATGCTTCCAGGATGGAGGAAGTTGACTAAATCTTGTCTGTGTTAGGACATGTGTTTTAGTATGTTCTAATGTCATTCCTAGTGTTTTCTAATTTTTTCTAATTATTTTTCTATGCAAATACAAGTATTATGTTCTAGGCCTTTTTGCCTGAAATGTTACGTGTTCAAGTATTGAATTTGTTTTTCAATAAATTTACCAACTTTAATCCTCTTTTTTTTATTCCTAATTAAACACAATAATTAACACCTTAACATTCACGATAATAAAAATAAGCCAAAAAACAAAAAAGAAATTGAAAATTCCAATCTCCACTGGACTTATAATGCATTCACGATCTTTTTAGACCAGAGTAGGCCATGTTTTTTTTTCTTTTTGTTGGCTACAATGACTGACATAGGTAGTTTTTTCACTGTCACATCTGACATGTGTCTTTCATGCATGCAAGTTTGCCACTTTTCTGATACCGAAAAAATCGTGTGTTTCCTTTTAATCGTGAAAGTAACAGTTTAAAGGCATTATCTTCAAAATATTGCAATAAAATGCCTAAAGTGCTTTCGTTTTCGAACAAAAAATGCGGCGTGCAACCGTTTCCAATGTTCTGGACACCAAAGATGAAAAGTTTTGGCTGATAAGCGGCAACAATTAGAATT
Organism: Gnatocerus cornutus; assembly: GCA_029298725.1. NCBI lineage: Eukaryota > Metazoa > Arthropoda > Insecta > Coleoptera > Tenebrionidae > Gnatocerus > Gnatocerus cornutus. Next base: position 13,699,932 of record CM055513.1, read on the forward strand.
TTATGCCGAGAAAACAACACTTTTCAAAATTATTAAGTCTATGAGTTACAAACACAGAGAAGTGAACGATCACAAGACTTTATGTAAACAAAAACAATTCAAATTCTAAATTGCTGCACTTTTTAGTTAACGAAATTCGCCAAAGTTTGCTTTTAGTGTGAGATTCCATAACATAAAACCCTGGCTCAAATGCTAATTCGATCAAATAAACTTTTTTAAGGTTTTATGACTAGAATCAAGACCTGGCAGAAGTGCTTCTTGAGAATGGTAAACTTCTTGCCAATGGAATGTACTAGCAGCAGTAATGTCTTCCATTATGATTAATATTGCATTTGTTGAAAAATAATTTCAAAATTTTAGATAAAAATTTAATAAAATTATCAAGTTCTGAATGTTCGGTTCAAACTGGCAACAGAGGAAAGGTTTCAGACACAATTCATAACCAAAAAAAGGTGACAACTCCAATCGACAGAACAAATGTCAATCATTTTCAGGAAACTTTGGCTCACAAAGGTTGACTACCAACCAAGTTACTAGATTTCCATGGCTTGCCGCGGTCTAAAAAGATCGTGAATGCATTATACAAACTCACAAGTTTAGTAGAATTCGATAAAAAGACACGCCCGCGGTGACAGCTGTCAAATCAGTCAAATGCTTAACCTCAAATAATTTCTCTTGTTTTTAAAATGGGAACCGATCAAATGGACGATAAAGGAAAAATGCAAAAGCCGGCCCCCTCAGGTACATTTATGCCTTGACTATTTTCAGATCTTTTTCACACTCTTACATTCTAATTTTCTAGATGATCCTGAGCGAGTATTTCGAATCTACAACGTGATATCGTACTTTATCGTTCTGGTAGTGATAGGAATTCCCATTTGGTGGTACACTACGAGAGTTTATAGAGCTTCTTTGCCCCTAGATCGGATGTTTGATGTCACACTAGCAAATAAAACCGACAAACAGTTTGGTATCCTCCTAAGTCTTGAATACGACGTATTAATCACAATTGTTAATCCCGAACCCCAAAACTTGGAGGTGGAACTTGAGGGCCAAGACTTGGAAGCTAATTTGGAGCCGTTTTTGGAAAAGGTGGCCCCCATCGCCGATTTTGTGGTGAAATCTCAGTGGCTGTATTTAGTTGAATTGGGGGCTATTCCCCGCAAAATCGTCGACCATTACGTCTTGTCTGAAGACCAACTTCCCCATGTTATTACTCCATTGGAGAAAAAACTGTGGTCCCATTTATCTCCGCGCCCATGTTTAAATCTAGTCTTGTATATTTCCCACTGCGATGTTCCCTTATACATCCACAACAGCAAAAACGAGCGAACTGCCAACGCCTTTCTCAGTCCTCGATGGGGTGGAATTTTCATCATGAACCCAGATAAAGAATCATGTGAAAAGGGAAATTTCCAACCCGACATCAACGTGATAGCGTCAACATTCACAACGCAATTAGCAAAAATGCTGAAAATGGAAGACACCAAACCGGAGGATTTACTAGAACTGCAGAAACGCAAAGCTGAAGATATGGTCGATTCAACGCGACGAACACTGAAATCTCTCGCGCAGTTGTTGTCGGAGATCAACAGTATTGTAATCAGTGATGATGTTGCTTTGAAGATCAATATTGCAGTTGATAACGCTGATTTAGCAGAGAAGTTGTTGGCTGAAGGTGATGTTGAAGACGCGCTGACGTTCGCAAAAGTCGCGTTTCAAAACTCCGAGGCGGCATTCAGTGATCCATCGTTATTAGCACTGCTGTACTTCCCCGACGACCAAAAGTATGAATTCGAGGTGTTAATTGCTTGATTAGTATTAATTGTTAATTTCCAGGTATGCTGTTTACATTCCTTTATTTTTGCCTGTGATGATTCCAGTGTTGATGTCTTTAATAACGCTGCGAAAATGGTTCAAGGAGAAGAAGCTAAAGACCGAGTAGTGTTGTAAATAAAGAAATTTTACACAAAAGTATTTATTTTATTTATATACAGTTATTACAATGAAAGTCAAAAATTGTTCACATCTGTACACGGTGCGAACTAAACATATGCCCCGACGAAACACTATAAAAATATATTTAGGTGAAGAATAAATTATTGACTTCTACTCTATGTAAGTAATAAAAATTAACTAACTTAACATTTACCACCTACAATGGGATCTTCGAAATGTGACTATGTGATTCGTTAATTGGCATTTTCGGTTTGACAACCACTCCGTATTGTACAACAAAATGAAACCAGTCACATCAAAACTAAAATTAGTCGATTTTCACCGCTGAATAGATTTTTCTCACGAAAGCGTATGCCGCGAAAAACCCGATTGTTCCAGTAAGTAACCAAAACGTTAACACCATAAGTCCAGTGTATCCAAAATACAACAAGGTCGGAATAAATTCGGTTATTTCTAGTTTAGTCACGAAGTAGAATAAGGAGTAGCCTAGAATGTACAAAGCGGAGCCTCCAGAGACTATGAAGCTCCTCCACCACCAGTGGTAGTCCTAAAAAATAAATTAATAAAAAATCGTTCGTATTTCTAAGGTACTATGATAGATATTTGTGTAAGGAACAAGGACGTTACCTCTCCACAGAGCTGGAAGTAGACCATCACTATCGAAATCTGCGAGCACGAAATCACCAATATTATAAACACCAAAAACAAGAATCCAAACAAATAGTAGAACTGATTCTCCCATATCGCTGTGAATATGAAAAAAAGTTCGATGAAAACGGCCCCGAAAGGCAGAATCCCCGCCATCAGAGTGCTAAAACACAATAATTAGTTTAGTTTTAACAATAGAGGCCTCTATTACCATAGCATAGGATTCATGTACCAGTGCTGATCAGGAACTTGTCGTGGAATCTGATTCGTCCTTACCGGATGTTGATAGGGCTGCTTCCTGTACCCAAAATAATATCCCAAATACACGAGAGGTAATGAAATGAAAACCCACATTAACAACAACGAGATCATTGTGGAGAATGGAACGGCCCCACTACTAGCTTTTCCCCAAATAAAGAAGTTTAAAAAGAAAGAACTACATGCTATAATAGCAGGATATAACGTAGCTGTCAAAAAAGCGGCCCTTTTCCATTCACGGCCCTTCATTGTTTTATAAAGGCGTGCAGAAAAGTAACCGGCTACTAATCCCATGAACATGTAGAGGAATATAGCGGCGGTGGTTAGAGCTCCTCTGGAAGCAGGTGACAACATCCCCAACATGGCGAAAACTAAAAAAAATACAACGATTATAATGGAATTAATAGAGCACGTTTTGAGCGTACATAAAGTGATTAGCGCCATCAGGAAAATTTGGATCCCTGACCCCACAACCGCGGCAAACAACCGAGAATTTTTCGGGGGTCTGAAAACATCTCCGTGGACTAGTTTCCAGCCCGTTTCTTCGATTGTCTCATCAAAGCTTTCATCGGCGTTGTATTTGGCGATGTCGCGTCGCAGCGTTCGCACCATGATCATGGTTAAAATTCCAGATAAAAAGAAGATTACGACGATAGAATTGATGATAGAAAACCAGTGGATTTGGACGTCGCTCATGGCCAAGTAAGTGTCCCATCGTGACGCCCAACTGATTTTCGACAACTCCCATTCAACTTCATAGGTGAAGAATAATTTAGTGCCCGTTGCGGGATCAACAAGTTGTGGTCGAGCTTTATTCGGGAACGTGCACGTCTTGTCGATGAATTTTAAATCGTCCATGTGGACCGATTTGGCCTCCACGTGAAAACCGACCACACGGTAAACGTCCCTGGAATAATGAGTAGTGAAATGGGGACAAGAATGAATAAAACATACGGCGTTGGGTTGTGGTACAGCAGTGTCAGCTTCAAGTGATTGTTAATGTAATTCCTATCTCCTACTGTGTTTCCTAATTTATATCCGTGCTCGTATTGAATTTCGTTCGTTTCTGGGTTTAGGACTGGAGTTGCTGCTGGAAGATTGTCAACCAACCTGCAACCAAAAATTAGCGAAAATGTCTGAGACAGTCTGAGTACTCTTACAAATGCACAAAGTACTCGTGCTGAATCCTATCTACGACAATCTGCGACTCCCCAACGCTCCAATTAATGGGGTCTTTGGGCGAGTTACACAACAGCGTACACGGCGTGTTCTTCGCCATTTTTACGTCATAAGGGGTGTTCACAATGCGGTCGCCCCTCAAAACTTCCCCCAAATTCTCGGACTTGTAATGTATCGACTTGAGACCACCCTTTGGTAAACAAAACGGCAAAGAATAATACTCGTACGGTAGCTGTGTGTGTATACTCGTCATTTTCACAGCCTTTACTTCAATCGTGTCTCCTGCTTTAAAATCAGCCGGGGCCATTCCCGGTACGTAAAACGACCAACAATTGGAAATGCATACTGTTATTATAACAATTATACAGTACTAGAAAAATTGAGGTTAGGTTTGAACGTGCAAGTTATGGAGAAATAATACCTTTTGATACATTGTGAAGTGATTGAGCTACAGTGGAGCTGCTGAAGTGGAAAACACGTGTCCGATTAAGTCGCTAGAATAACAAAATAATCATTTTAAAGCAATTTTACACGGAAATGTCGCCGCAGGAACACCAACAGTTTTGACAGGTGAAACGTCATTAACGTCATTAAGATGAAGATGCCTGTCAGGTGGGAAGAGGTTAGAAAATGTCGAGAATATTTTTGATTTCAGAAAATTATCTCTTTTTCCATTTATAACTAAGTCAGTATTAGCCACAAACGTTTTAATTCATTTTTTTTTACATAAGAAACCAATTCACGCAACATTGCAACTCCTTAATTAAACAAAAAAAAATTAAGTCTTATTTTAATTCAAATTAAATCTACTACAACGTAGGTGTCCTCCTGTACCAAAATCTGGCCCGAAAGTCGTCCGAGCATGTCAAAAACGCTGCTTGCGTTGGAGAATGAGCGATTAGTCTAACCGCGCCATTGTGCCCCAGTGACATTAACTGCTTCCTTGAGGCATTTCGGGAATTCCATGCACACAACGACGTCGTCGCCTCATCGGGGAACAAAACGTAATCTTCTGTATGATTGAAGACAGCTTGGGCTTCATACTCTTGTTTCCCCGTCGTGCCGGCGCCTGTATAAGCGATTAAGCAACGGCTAGTTGTCAATTCCCACAGTTTACAAATAGAGTTTTTGCCTGAAGACAACAAGTATTTGCCGTTTTTGGAAAAGGCAACTGAACAAACTTCAAGACCGTCATGTGCTTTCTGGAATGTATTAATACAGCGATTGGAGACGGCGTCCCATAGTTTTATGTTGCCGTCTTTGCTACATGTTGCAAAGACTCGGGCATCTTGAGACCATTTGAGACATGTAACACTTTGGGTGTGTTGATGAGATGGAAAGGCACAAACGTAACATTGTAGGGTGTTGACGTCATAGAGGCGGACCACTGGATGTTGTGTGGCCACGATCATGTGGTCGCCGCCGGGGTGAAATGACATGGCTTTGATTGGTTCAGCTTCCTAGAAAAAACTCTGAGATTCATTCATTCATTTTTGACTAAGACATACAGTTATTGTCTTGAACGCCTTCTTCACGCTGGCTTTGGAAATGTCAAACATCTTAATTGTGTTATCTTTAGACCCAGAAACTAACACAGGCTCCTTGGGGTGAAACTCTAAACATGTCACCTCCTCCATGTGGTCATACAAAGTCCTAATAACTGGATGTCCCTGTTGCTCACCTCTTGACGGGTCCATTTCATCTGGGGCCGACTTCGCCAACATTCTATCAACATCCAAGATCTTAATACTAGCATCAACACTTCCTGTCGCGATCAACTGTCCGTCGCTAGAAAAGCACCCAGCCCTGCAATTTCCTTTATGCGACGTAACATAAGCTGTCTCGTACAGCGCTGGTTCGGGGGCCGGTATATTAGACTCAGTCTCAAACTCCAGATCAAGACCAGGACCAATGTTATTGTTCCCAATACCAGGATTTTGGGGACGCTCTTTGCGATCGGGTTCATGTTCCAACCCTGCCAGAACTATATGAAACAGACGATCACTGGGGGCACACGGAGGATCTGCTTGGACCGCCGCTGTAAGATTTGTACCTATATTTTGGTGGCCGTCGTAAAACAATTGACTAGAAAGATACAAAAGTGAGGTTATAAAAGATTTTTGTTGCTTTTTTACCTGATAATGAGCCGGTAGAGAAATTCACGGCTCTTGATGAGGTTACTTGTGTCCACATCTTCTTCTTTTAGGCCGGAATTCGTCATTTTGCTCGTGAATTCTGAAATTTAAACTTGGTTTGTCAACAAAATATTTGGGGGAGGAAATGTTGGTGTCACTAGTTTTATGTTGGTAGCACATTTGAGATATGGCGCATTTTTAAATCATTGAAAGTGGGGCTACACTACTTAATTTTTTATAATAATGAACATCTCAATTACTAACGTTTTTGCTTATTTATGTAGGACTTGGCTCTTTTTAACATTTCCCTCAATCTTCAGCGCAGAATGTTATGTAAATTTTGATGTAATCACTGTTAAAAAATATGAAAGGAGCACTACCACATTTTCTTTTATAAGATTGAAATTTCAAGGCGCTAACTCATACTTTATACCCATTGGTCGACCATATCTACCTTCAGCGTTTTAATCTTCATCATTCCGGTTTTTGCACGATAAAAAAGCACCACAAAAAAACTGAAATAAAGGAACAGCAGCAGAATTTGATCACTTTGCACATTCGACTCGTTTTGGCAGGACTAAAATGACCTCACGATTATAAAATGTCGGGCGAATTCCACAATACCGTTGAAGACGTTATTCTCCCAGAAGAGGATGAACCCAAAGATGTAAGTACAATTTTTTTGAAATCCCTTTTTAAGAAAAACTTTCAGACCCTCTTTTGCGAGCTGTGCAATGTTAAAGTTACAAGTGCCAAAATTCTTCAACGCCATTTGGAAGGCCGGAGACATCAAATGAAGGCTCAAAGAAAAGGGAAAAGCTTCATTTGTGAATTGTGTGATGTTGTCGCAAATAGCGAAATTCAATTGAACATACATCTTAACAGTGAGTACGTCTGTTTCGTTATTTGAGTTACTGATTGATTCATTATAGGTATTAAGCATAAGAACAAACTAACGAAAAAAGATGAAGGCAAATTCACGATGCTTTCGACGACCAAAGCTGGATTGTGGATTTTGCTCTTTTGTGCTGTTTGTATTTTTATTAATTTGTTGCTGTTGTTCAGAGTGATTTGCAATTAGTGTAGTGTTTATTGTTCTATTATTGTATATTTACCATTTTTTGTATATTTGCCAATATTAAAACTGTTGTTTAATTACCCAAATATTTTATTTCCTTTAATAACATAATCTATATACAAGCTGAAGGGTTTTCACCTATAAAAACAAATTTATAGGAAAAACACGGTGCTTATTGCATCACAATTCTACATGTTTAATTTTAGTAGAAATAAACTTGAACAGAATAACAATAAATATATCTCAGTAACTTTAATATTATTAACAATCAATTTCCGGTATATTTTCTTGTATCCACGACAACGCAGATCGAATATTGGACAACTTAGCCCTGCACAGAAAGCTAGAAATCAATAAGTACTCAGGGTAGGTTCTTCTCCCCCCTTTTTTTTTCACATCATTATGCCCATAGCTTTTATCGTTAATTTTTCCTTCACAGAGAACTTTTGTAGTCAAAGTCAATAGCCATTGCAAAATCTGAAACAAAGGAAGATCATGCATGGTGGTTTTTATTGTTATATCATAACGGTGTACTTTACACCGTATAATTACGTCTAATAAAACAATTTTGTAATAAAATTTTATAATTAAATTGCAGTTTTTTCGTTTTTATGTGCTTAATAAAATTTCTACAAACCTCAGCGCTGGATGGCAATTTGAGGCCTTGTTTCAGCCACGAGCTAGGTGCCCACAAAAACAATTGACAAACGTTCGCAGCCACTTCAGGATGGAGACGCTGAAACGAATGAATTTAAATACAAACATTAAAATAAAAAAATATCAACCTGTCTTGGGTTACGCTTCAGACAATTTCCCACCAAGCTCCTTATAATTGTTGGCACCTCTTCCGGTAAATTCGGCAGATCCTGCTCCTTGTAGTTCACATTTTTCAACCGATTATCGCCATAGAATGGATTCCCGCGACCAAAAATTTCATAAGCAATAGCTCCCACCGCCCACAAGTCAGACTTTGTGTAATTTAGAACGCTAAAAGTTCCGGGAGTCTGACAAATGATTTCTGGTGCCATCAAAGCTGTGTTGCCTCCCTTATCAATTTCGTAGCTAGTGTAAGGTAGAGTGAGCCCGTGGGTCTTGTCAGCGAGACAGCAACCAAAGTCGCTGATTACTAGAATAGGGCTCTCAGGCTCTGCAGTGTCCAATAAGAGATTATCGCTTTTCAAATCGCGATGGGCGACACCATGGGCTGCCATGTGCGCCACACCTTCTAACAACTGAGCCAGAAGTAAAACCGCTGTTCGAGTAGACGGTGGAGTTGTCAGGAAATTCTGCAAGTTGCAGTTGTAACGTTTCATCAGGAGAAATAGCGACATGTTGCGCCCTTCACCGTCTGGATGTATACGTCTCGGAAGGGCTGCGGGGCACAAATCCTTGCTACCCTCAAATTCCTGGATAAAATCGGTAAAAACTGAATAAATCGCAACAATATTTGGATGCGGCGGAAGGTGCTTATTGCGATTGGCCAACTCGGTTTCCCAGTTATTTATTTCATGGGTAGGATTGTATAGGCGAGCGGGGACAGTTTCTCGATACATAGCCTTGAGAATTTCCATTGAATTAGATTGGATGTCGTAGTTGAACATCATTTTCAGGGCAAACGAATCGGTGGTTTGGTCTTGTTTTAGTTTGGTGGTATATACAACTCCATTAGCTCCTTTTGCGATGGGTTTTCCTAGAGTAAGGTCGTTCAAGGACACAGGATCGGTTTCGAAGCGGTTTTCGTCGATATCGTATTGCCATTTGATTTTAGAAATGGCTTCGCGGATTTCCCAACAGACGCCTTCAAGTTCTTCTTCTTTAGTTAGGATTCCAGTTCCAGAAGCCAAGCTCACTCCAACTAGGGCGAAAAACGGACCGGAATCTCCAAACAAAATCCTAGTGAAATTAAAGCACAATTAGCTATGACTCAGTAGTTTTGATACATTTTTACAAATTTTCTTTATGTGTTTAAATGACCTACGAACCTTCGTGTAGCCTTTTTCCTCAACTCTGCCGAAAGACTATTAGTGACTCTATTTAAGACGTTATCAATAAGGATCCTCCTAGCCTGCAGCCCCAGCTGCACCCCAACATTTCTCAAAGCGAAATTCTTAGGTACTGCTTGAGTCGGTGATATTTGTACCGGCGGAGGTGCTGCTGTTGCTCGTAAAACAGCATTGCTTTTGTCGCCAATTGTGGTGTTAAGGTCCCGTTTGCAGATCTGCTGGAGAAGGCTTCGACCATGTTTAAACAAACGAGTTCCCACGGCTCGTACGGACATTTTGCACGAAACTAAATGTCAGCACCCGCAATGGGGCACACGATTTACGAAAATCAACACAGAACAGAAATTATTTTCGGCTATTCTCAGACACCAACTGACACACTGACATTTCGCCCTTTGGGTGCGCGTCCACCATATTTATTTTGACGCACAAAAAAATAACCAAGTGCTTTATCCTTGTTTATTATGTCATGTGTATTGGTTGGAAAGAGACGGAAGTTTACTTGCATCTGTCAAAAGTTTATGTAATGTTTATTTCTGGATTTTGCGCTGCAGGTCAAAAAGCAATTTAGTTCACGCAGCGAAAGAAACAGACTAAACGATCGTAATTGCACAAATTGAATACAATAAAAAATTAGCAATAATAATCGTGAGTTTAAGCGTGAAAACTTGACAGATGGCGCCACTTAGAGAAAAACGATTCAAATAATCCCTGTTTATTGAGTTTAATCAGCATTATGGGGAACACACTTCATAGGCACTTGAAATTGATAAGGTTACTAGATGAAAACCAATTTTTTTACTTTACAAAATGTTTACTATTTTTTTCCCATAAAATACCACATTTTAATTTTAAAATTCTATGCAGTTTTCTTTAATTTTATGTTTCGGATTTCAGTCACAGAGGACGCACGTTTGAAAACGAAAAACAACCCTAGCAACGGTTTTCCGTGACAGTTGACACCTGTCAATAATGAATTTGAAATTGTGGTAGTGCAGTTTAACTGAATTTAATCCATTTCCTTTAACCGGTGCCAGACTAGTCATAACTTATTTATTAACAATGTACCTTAACTTTTACACTACAATTTTACTAACATTTTTAACCTTCCAAACCAAACATGCTGAAACAAGTTTGGTTGATTATGTAAAAACCTTTAAAAGTTATTTCACTTATGAAGAACCAGAGACAGAAGTGGGTGAATTCCCACAGAGAATTCCGTATGAAGTGTCGACAGTTGATGAAAAATTTATATCAGAAGCTGCTAAGCTGACAGGTGTTGCGCTATCAGAGCTTGACTCCTGCCAGCAAAGGGTTGGTGTTTATTCATAGATTATCGATAATGTAACTGACGTTGTTGCAGGTGGTGTTGAAATTGAAGTCTGATTGTGATAAGCTCAACGACGAGCAGCTGGCGAAAATGGCCGTGCACCTTTTAAATTGCCAATCGTATGTAGAAGGGCGCCCCATTTTTCCCTGCACCGATGATATGAGCATTCGCGATTGTACCAGTAGCATGGATTCTGACACCTGGACCAGCTATCATTTGATGAGTAACAGAGCGAGAGCTGTTTGTTACTCCATTAGACAAATACAATTTAGGGGCTTGGCGGAACATACCGTGAATAGATTGATGGATGCCGCTCGCGATCAGATACAGACTTTGGGGAAAATTGCCGATAACCAGCAAGATATACGAGATCTGACTGAATATACACTCACTTCCATGTCTGAAGGTCATTCTATGTTGGCCAACCAGCAGAGAGACATCCAGAGGGCCCAGTTCCACGGTCAGTTGGCTCTAGAAGATAACATCCGGAAGTTGTCCAAAGAGAAAGAATTGATCGCAGACACCCACAACGAATTAGTGCAGATGACCCAAAGAATCCAGAAAAAACTTGAGGATTCCACTAAAGCCATGGAGAAACAAGCAGGAGAAGTCAAGGACAATCACCAGGAATTGTTGGACGATTTGATCGCAATCCAGTTCAAAGCAGAAGCCATTTTTGAAAGAATCGGTACTTTTATAACAAATCTTTGTTTGAATTCGTCGCTAATCTAGGTTTTAGAAGAGTCATCGCGGCTGCTTTTGGAACAGAACGAAAATTTCAAAGTCCAGTATCAAGAAACGCTCCGAAATTTGGGTGAAGTTAACAAGACAGTCCACAATTTAGTGGTTTTAGTCGGAGGAACTCGCCAGGCTTTAGAGGAGCGACTAGCTTGGTTAACTACAGCTCTCGGAGGCACCGACTTGGCTGTGGAGCGGCTATATCTTATAATTTGGCACGCTGCTTTCATGATGGTATCAATGTTGACTTGCGCGTTCCTCTCAGCCAGGCTAGGAACGAGACTTATGGTGGCAATCTTGCCACCGCTGAACTTAACGTTTGCGCTGTGGGGCAGCGAGCACCAGTTAGGACCTCTCAGTTTAGGGGCGACCATTTTAAGTTTGGTTCTTGGTACGATTTTATTGTGAAAATTATGCGGTGATTACACTTTTTACTTTAGGTCAGATGTTGATTCTTTGGGCGGCGTCTTTCAAAGAGATTGTGAAGCCACCTTTACTGGGATTAAGGTTTTCAAAACCTCGAGTTTCCACGGAGGAGTCTTCAGATGTTGCTGATTTTGAGAAACCGGATCCTGTAGACGACGATTTTAATATAAATAGTTTGGGTTCTCCGACTCCGCCGCTTTCGAGGAGTGGATACTACAATTCTAGATCCAGAAGTAGAAGTACAACTCCTTTGATACTCAACGGGAGTACTAGAGGGGTCTGTCATGCTAAAACTCGAGTAGGGACCCCTTGTAAATTGTCTAGTTTACCGGGGCGCGACTACTGCTACCGGCACCAATCCGGGGATTCGGTTATGGGATAATACATCACTATTGGTCAACTAAAGCACTTGTTGCCGGGAAGGAGGAGCCATGTTTTAATGTTATTTTAATTTTTTGACCAAATCTGTTTTTTATTTCTAGTCTAGTATAGGACTGAACAGAGCAACTAACGATTTTATTACAAGCTCAATTTTTGTAAACTTGAAAATAAGAATAAATAATTCTGTTCCATTACATGTCCTGAATACCCGCCTCTTGGCCGGTCCGCGATTTTTATATTGCGCAATGTTACTATAAAAGTCGCGTTACTTGGCAGGACCCCAATTGTATTTGATAACACGCAATTATAACGTGTTGACTAGCCCAATTTAAGAGGATCGCGAATTCATGCGTTTCAGACGTGTGTGATAAGATCAATATAACTCGCACGTTTTTGCACGCCACTGGATTAGTCGTCGCGCAAGTGTGAGAGAGTGGAGTGTTTGCAATCACCTTTACCTAACCTCCGATCGTCCGAAAGATGGTAAAAGGATTTATAATTGCATCTATAGCGTAAGTTTTTTTTTTGTCGATGCGGCGAGGATTTGACTTGAGGTTTTTCGAAATGGACTTCGCGACAAAAAAGTTTTTTTTTAATATGCACGTTTGGTTAAAATTATATAATAAATTAGATTTCCTCATGTGCCTAGACGACCTTCACAGACGACAATTATCAGTCACACGACTTGCGTAATGTTATTTTAATGCAAAATAATGATAACTTGGAACCGCCTGAAAAATAGTTTTTTACAATGCTCATTCATAAAAACTCTAGCCAATCTTGCGAGTTATGTAAATAGTGTGAATCATTGAAATCCAATCATTCAATATCACTCAAGAATCGCGTGATTTTTTTTCGCGCTAAATTAATAAAATTAATAAAAAATGTGCAATAGCACATAAAATTTATTGTCTTGTATTCAGAACAAATGGAAAAACGGTGGAACCAGTTTTTTCTGTTGAGTAATTTTAAATAAATAAATAATTATTAGTTTGCAGTAATACGAAGGCAAACACGTGCTTCGCATGAATGATGAAATTTCACAAAAGTAATTAAGTTGGATTTTTAGTCCCGATCCACTTCAGATAAAAAATATTTGCTGAATCAAGGAAACAATGTGCCGAGGTTTTATTAGATGAAAAGCAAATATTCGCAACAAAGGAAAATCCCATCATTAATGATTACTACCTATATCTTGTGTAATATGAGTAATCATCGATATTGTAACTTTGAATTGGTATCCGACTGGTTTAAACAACATTTGTTTCAATTTTACAGCTTCATTTTAATTATCTGCTATTTCTGGATTATATGATGTAAAAATTAAAAAAAAAACAATTTATGACAACTGTCGCCTCCACGTCAAATCCTCTACAACAAAATGTTTCCTTTCGAATATCACCTTAGAATTTTTATAGCTACATGTAAAGTAATCGCAGCTATGGCCTCTCGATTAACCAAGATTGCAATTGGGGGATTTACCACAACAGCGGGAGCAGCTTGGGCCGCCTACCTTTTTTTGACAGATGAAAAAGACAGACGAGTAAGTGGAAATTGCCTTTGTACGGTGTCTCTAGCGTTCTATTATCAATAAGAGCCCACAGAAAATTTAAAGAGTCAAGATAATATCACAGGTCCTTAAAGAACCCACTTAATGACTCAAGTGTTGAGTTTCTGTGCTATCGACTTTATGGAAATGAAATAAGATTGTGTAAAATACAATTAAATTTATCACAAGGACGGAAAATTTGAGACTAATTATTATTAATATTTGGTAATTATGATAAATAATTTGCAGACAGTCCAAGGAAAGTTTTAGATTTGGAAGATGCAAAAGTATTTTGTCTAGAAATTAGATAAACTTACGTATATCTAATGGAATTTTACCACACGTTTGGCAAATAAAAAAAGTACTCAACGTGAGTACTTCTTATCTCAGTGCACCGAAATTGTATTGTAGTTTTAATCTATTATGCAAGTTTTTCTTTGATCCTTCAGAGAACATTTTAGAATATCTCGGTTTCCACCTCATTTATCGATTCTTTTATTATCAATCGAAATTGATATGCAAAATTGGTTACATTATAATCAGTCTTTACATAACAAGTGTTTTGGATAATTACCAAAATGTTAATAAGTAGTCAAAACATTCGCTCAATGAACAAAAAGAGAGTTGATTTAAATTAACTAATATCTCCACATATTTTATTATAGTGGCCGACAGTCAACGCCGAACGCCTACCTCTCCGAGCCAAACGGCCCCTTCCTACGCGCGAAGATCAAATCAAATCATTGCAAAACGACGCCTTTGATGTTGTAATAATCGGTGGCGGCGCTACTGGCGCCGGCTGTGCTCTAGACGCCGCCACAAGAGGCCTAAAGACCGCTCTCATCGAAGCCGATGATTTCGCCAGTGGTACTTCTAGTCGTAGCACAAAACTTATCCATGGAGGAGTCCGGTACTTACAAAAAGCCATAATGCAGTTCGATGTGGAACAATACCGTATGGTCAAAGAAGCGTTGCATGAAAGAGCGAGTATGTTGAATTCGGCACCGCACTTGGCGCACCCGTTGCCTATCATGCTACCAGTCTACACGTGAGTATAAACCGATTTATGAATTCTTGTCTTATTTCTTGTAGTTGGTGGCAGGTTCCTTATTACTGGGTGGGCATCAAAATGTATGATGTTGTCGCTGGTAGCAAAATGCTAAAAAGCTCTTATCTTCTGTCTAAGAAGAACGCGCTGGAGTTGTTTCCTATGTTACGCGGAGATAAGCTCTGTGGGGCTATTGTTTATTACGACGGTCAGCAAGACGACGCTAGGATGAATCTGGCGATTGCTCTTACAGCGACGCGGCACGGTGCCACTGTTGCTAATCACATCTCTGCCACAAGTTTAATCAAAGAAAAGAATTCTGATGGAAAAGAGGTGATTTCTGGTGTGAATGTTCGAGATGAGTTAACGGGAAAATCGTGGATGATCCCTGCCAAATGTGTGATTAACGCCACTGGTCCTTTCACTGATTCCATTAGGAAAATGGATGACCCCAAAATACCTGAAATCTGCGCGCCTAGTAGTGGCGTCCATATAACATTACCAGGATACTACAGCCCCGAACAAATGGGGTTGCTCGATCCCTCCACAAGCGACGGTAGAGTCATTTTCTTCCTGCCATGGCAAAAACAAACCATCGCAGGCACTACAGACTTACCGTGCGAAGTAACACACAACCCTAAACCGACGGAAGACGAAATCATGTTCATTTTAGAAGAAGTTAAAAACTATCTTAACCCTGACGTTGAAGTTCGCAGAGGCGACGTGTTATCAGCGTGGAGCGGTATTCGCCCTCTTGTTTCCGACCCCAACAAGGCCGACACGCAATCTCTAGCTCGAAACCACATAGTCCATGTAAGTGATAGCAAATTAGTAACCATAGCTGGAGGAAAATGGACAACGTACAGAGCCATGGCGGAGGAAACAATCGATGCAGCGATCGCCGCTTGCTCCCTTACACCCCCTGAAAAGAAGTGCAAAACTGACGGACTTCTTCTGGAAGGAGCCCATGGATGGACCCCCACCATGTACATTCGATTAGTACAAGACTTTGGGTTGGAGTGCGAAGTTGCGCAACACTTGGCGACGTCTTATGGAGACCGTGCGTTTGCTGTTGCGAAAATGGCTGCATTGACAGGTACACACCGTTATTTATAAAAACAGGACTAAAATCCGTTGTAGGGAAACGGTGGCCGATAATCGGGAAAAAGATCCATCCAGAATTCCCGTACATTGACGCGGAAATTCGGTATGGAGTCCGCGAGTATGCTATGACGGCTGTGGATATGATTGCCAGGAGGCTTCGTTTGGCTTTTTTGAACGTACAAGCCACCCAAGAAGCCTTACCCGACATTATTAACATCATGGCCGAAGAACTAGACTGGACTGAAGGTAAAATAAAGACTTTAACGCGTTTTTGTGTCTACTGGATTTCTTTCAGCTGAAAAACAGAGGCAGGCAAAACTTGCAACTGAGTTCTTGCAGAACGAAATGGGCCAAAACGTAAACCGCGCGAGTCGCGACAAAATCCCCATCAATCTCAAGAAGGAGGAAATCCAATTATACGTCAAAAGATTCCAGATTATTGATAAAGATCGCAAAGGTTACGTTTCCATCAACGACATTCGAAGAAGTCTTAAAGTGAGTCGAGTTGATTTCTCGTCCCTCATGTTAGTTTTCCTTTAAACTATTAATTCTTTCGTAGTCTTTAGGTATGAAATTAACAGATGACGAAATACATACCCTTTTGTGTGATATTAACGTAACAAACAACGGCCAATTGGAACTGGCTGACTATTTGCAGGTGAGACCACGTTCACTGATCTAATTTTTCCCTACTTTTCAGCAACAAGGTGAAAAGGAGGTTTCTGGTGAGGAGCTTCATGAGATTCTACGAGAAATCGACACAAACATGAATGGACAAGTTGAACTTGACGAGTATTTGCAGGTTTGACAAAAAACGTTCAGTTTTTGTGTTTAGTTTGTTTTGGCATAGAACAGCTCCCTCGCACACCTCCCACCACCAAACTAATTTTTCAAAACATGTTATAACACTCTTCTGTTTCTAGATGATGTCGGCCATCAAATCCGGGCATGTAACTTACTCGAGATTCGCACGAATGGCAGAGTTAGAGGAACAGAAACACGAGAAAGAAATGCTCAAGAAGAAGATTTCAGTAGAGCGCAGTGGTGGAGGTTTATAAATCTCCTTAAAAGTATTGCAGAAGAATCACGCGTTTATACTCAGGAGAATCATTCTGTGTCAATCCTATTTATTACTAAATTATTTCATTCAGATTAAGTAATTAAAATTGTTACTTTTATTGACTGTCTGTAGCGACAACTCTTAAATAAAAATGTGGTCCACGTGTTTTCAGCGGTGGTTATAAAATTGAAAAATCACAGACTGTTATAGAAACATTTATTACTTCTTTGAAGAAATTAGTTAAAGCATGCATTGCCCCTTTTCAAGTGAAAAGAAAATATAAGTTAATAATAAAGTTAAATTAAATATATCGCAGCACATCGTAAAAAAATAACAAATATCATTGCAGCTAATTTAACAATCGGATGCATTGAAATCTACACCGCTCGGTGGAGCGCCTTGCTTCTTACCACCTCTGGCGAGTCGATCCAATTCGGCTGCAGCGTCCGATCGCATGCTGGCTTTCTCAGTGAGCGACTCCGGTCCTCCTGACTTGTTCGCCAAAGAATTTCCCGGACTTGATCCGGTTTTCTTGTGGAGTAATGAATTGAAGAAGTTTGCGAGAACTCCTTCGCCACCGGGAGTACTGACGACTTTGGAGCTGTCCAGCTACAAAACCGCGTTTATTAAACTGATAGTGTTTGAGCTGGCGGCGCCAAAAAGTAACCTTTTAACCAAAAATGTACCAGAAGAAGCAAAAAACTAAACAAAGAAAGCGTGCCGATTCTTGGCGCCTTCACATAGGGGTCGTTATTTACCAGTTAGTTCTTAAACCGAAATAGTCATGCTGCACTTAGTTATAACGAAATTAATAAACAGATCGGACACATGGAAAATTTGGAAAAACGAGTTTACCTTCTTGGGCGAGCCTTGACTTGGGGTTCTTACCGTTGCTTTTCCTAATGGTGAGGACCTCATTGGTGACTCTCCAAGTCGGGGACCCTGCAAGTTGTTGCCACCCGCAAACAGAATTTGCTGCTGCCTGGCTAGGAAGCCTTGTTCGTCTTCCGCAATTAATTCGTTCTCGCGATTGATGATCTACAAGAGGAGATTAGCTCGAGTTAAAGCGCAATACCCGAAAAATTACTTTTCTGGTGGTTGGTTGGACTATGATGTCCCGGAAATAATCATCAGGTTTGCAAGTATGAAGATTCTCATACAAGATTCTAATTTTGTTCATATTATCCCAACCAGACGGTCTGTGGAAGAATTATAAAAAAGAGTTTATAGACAGAAATGTTAGTTACATGAACACGGCGTCTTTCTCGACTACTAAAGCTGGAGTACGGAAGGGGAATCCGTAAATGCGGTGGGTTAAGTACTTGTAAAGCAAATCGCAATTTTTATCTTCTTTGGCGCTTGTATAGAAGAGGGCTGCTCCATACTGTAAGCAAAATTTACGTATCCATTGCTGCATGAAGTCGAGATGCTCGTCGCGATAGTCGTGCTCCTTTTCCAAAGTCTGAATGTAGTCGGTCTGCAAAAAAAAAACAGAAAGATGACGTCAAAAATATAATTCTCATCATAATTCGTACTTTGGTGACCACTACGACAATGTCTAGACCCAAGTTATTGGTGAGAGTCCCCTCAGGAAGTGACGTGGCATCATCCAGCCCATCCTCTCCCTCCCCAAAGGTTCTAGAACTCCGCTTCATGGGTGAAGCTGGGTCTAGTTCATCCCCAGGTTCCACGTATTCCTGCCACATTTTAACTAAATGTTGTCGTCGGTTTTGGCGGAGATCCACTTCTAGACTTAGTTTATCCAAGTGATCTGCCAAAACTGACGCCCAGTGCTGAAGCTGCTCAAGAATACTCCACGGAGCCGTCATGGTCACAGTCAAAATGACTAGAGTATGTTGGAATGTTTCTTCATTTAGTGCAAACCGAAGAAGATCAGTGTGACCTGGATCCCCGTCCAGAACCCAAACACTAAGTCGAGTTTGGTCTAAAAACAAACAACGTGTGCTATTCATTTCAATATGGGGCGCAAAATGAACTCACCATCGCGGTAATCATCCCTCACGTCGATGTACGCATATTCCAATCCAGAACCTTTTTTTGGATCTTCCACGCCCTGGAGCTTCGCCACAATTGTGGTTTTCCCCGACTCATTGTCCCCCAAAACCAGAACTTGCTTACAAGAGGGCAATTTGGGATTGCCATTATTTTGAACGTCACTCAAAATTTGAGACCTGACAGTTAGGTTAAGTGAGTCATCGGAGTTAAAATGCTTTGACAAACTTACCACAAGTTCTTTTTGTTGTCGTCGGTGGATTTTGGTGCTTCTTCCGGCATTTTCAAGATTAATCTAATATTCTAACGGGTTCTTTGGAGCAAAACCGACAACTTTGACATTTAATGATTTGACGTTTGCGACCTTGGATGAGTCATGCTTACCATCCTCAACTAAAAAAGATCGAAAGAAAATAATTGTAGAAATTTGAAAGATTTGATTATTATTTCCGATTTGTTTATGAAGAAAATGCAGGAAACGAATGATTTTCGTGGTTTGTTTATATTTTTGAGGAGTTTCTGAACTGGCGGTAAAGGTGTACCAATTGCAAAAAGTTACCAGGTTTTTGACATTTGTCATATCTTGTAGTGAGCCTTTTTGTACGCATTTTGTGGCATTTGCGTTGTTTTTATCAATTTGTGCGTACAGCTATGTTATGAAAGTCCTTGTGTTACTATTGTATCGTTATATTTGCCCGGATTTTGTAACTTTAGGCTTAGGTATCAATGACAATGTTGGAATCTATTTTGCAGTACGTTAGAGGCTGGTTTTCGGATAAGGAATCGCCGAGATCTCATGAATTGTCGCGAAAACGCAGGTAAGATCTTCTACCATTTCTGGTGTGGCGATAAACATTAGTTTTATTGTAGAGGATCAGATATTCAAACGTTTTACAAAAGCCCCAAAAGTAGGAGAGTTCTGTCACCAGTGCACAACATTCTTGAAGGTAAAACTGTTGTTTTATTTCACGTTGTTTTAACTAACTATTTATCATTGAAGACGACTGTTTTGCATCACCATTGAGGTCGTCAATATTACGCCCGTTGAACACTGAAGTAGTGATAGACAACGATGATGATATCAGAGTTCTAACAAAACCAATCAACATCAATCAAAGATCTTTAGAAAATCGTTTCAAAATGAACGGATCTGACGATTTAACTTTTCTAAAAACAGTAAAAAGCACAACAGAAAAAAAACTGGATGCTAAAAAGAATGGTTTTGAGTATATTACGCGCTTTAACTCAAGTTATGAACCCACATCCACTAAACCCCCTCAAAATGGGACGAAAAACAAATCCAAAGCTTCTCCCCTTGTAAAAAGTGAGCGAAAAGGCAATTTTAACAACATGTCTTCACCAACACTAGATTATTCAATTCGATTAGATGACAAGAAACGGTATGAAACATTGTTGGATAACCTGATGTTGAGTAATTCTAGCAATGATTCCCTTAATTTGTCCTCCATTTATGGGACTCCTCTGGGAAGTTCGTTTAATCGTTCACGAAGATTAGTGGAGTTGGCAAGATCTCCACGGGAGAGATCATTGGAAGTTATAGATCTTACTAAGGGCAAAAGGTTGTCGACCAAAGATAGGGTCATTAAAGTGTTAGACGATTTTGAGAGCGAGCCGGCGGTTATCGAGGATTCGGACTCGGATGTGGAGATTTTGCCGTCTCCGCCGTCACCAAAGCCGGATATTAAAGTGGATCCGATCAACAGCTTAAAGCCGATTATAGAGACTTCAAAACCTACCCATGAGAAGTGGCTGGAAGACATGTATGTATTTTAAGTGCATTTGCAATATTAGGTGACAAACTTTTTCTTTCAGAACCCGCAAACATGAGCAGTATGTCCTGGACAAGTCGATGGAAATCAAAGCGTATGAAGAAAACTCATCCACTTTGAGCGAAATCAACCGCGACATGATGATCAAATCGCTGACGAAGAAAGTCCAGGATTCCCTTTCCATCAAGGACACAATTTTACCGATTATCGAAATCGAGGAAGAGGTCGAATTACCTCCTCTAACCGACGAGCAACTTCGTGCAGTTAAAAAAGCTTTGTCTGGTGACCCTAACGAGGTCCTCACCAAGAAGTTTAACTTGAATGTGAATCGTCGGGATATGCAGACATTAGCAGGTCTTAATTGGCTTAACGACAATGTGATTAATTTCTACATGAACCTGATCATTGAAAGGGGCACAGAGTCGAAATGGCCTCGAGCTTACGCAATGAACACGTTTTTCTACCAGAAACTTACGACGAGTGGTCCCGAATCGCTTAAAAGATGGACGCGGAAAATAGATTTGTTTTCGTACGAGTTCGTTTGTGTGCCCATCCATCTAGGCCTCCATTGGTGTATGGCTATCATTAACCTAAAGGAAAAGACTATAAAATACTACGATAGTATGGGAAAATCAAACCATCGGTGCCTGGAAGCACTGAGAGGCTACTTGGAGTTTGAGCATAAAGACAAGAAGAATGCGCCGTACAGCACCAAAGACTTTATTCTTGAAAACGTGGAAAACATTCCGCAACAGATGAACGGAAGTGATTGCGGAATGTTTTCCTGTACATTTGCAGAGTTTGCGACACGGAAAGCGAAATTTACTTTTCACCAAAATGATATGCCATATCTCAGGAAGAAGATGGTGGTGGAAATTTTAACAGGACGTATGTTAATACAGTGACTCTTTTGTTATTGATTACACTTAAAAATTAGGCTAAAATTATGTATTTGTGTTATCCAGCTAATTTATTACGTCTAATATGATATCGTGATTCTATGAATTCAAATAAACTGTTAATTTCAGAATAAGAGTGTCGTTGTCTAAGTAGTGCCGTTCTTCTAGTTTAGCGTAAGGAACTCTGTAGACGGATTCGGAGCTTAATGAGTCAAAACTTGGCGAAATGATGTCTTTGCTCATTTCAACTTGGTCTAAAATTGTAAATTTGTGTTTCTTTGAAAAGTTTGTGACGGGTTTCAGCTCCATTCCTAAGTAGTTCGGGTCCAAATGTTGAGAGTACAATTGCAGGCATAACTGATTTCCTAAGTGGTAAAATAGAGGACAATAAATTTTGTTATTGAGTCTAATTAATTTTTTAACAATCGCATTACGTAAATGAAATTACATGCGACTTTTTATACGAAATATCTCACTGACATTACTTACCAAGGACGTAAAAATCGGAACTCCGTAAACGAATTCCACTTTTTTGTAGAAATGATCGAACGTTCATTACTTTCCAATAATACGTATAGACTTTTTCGCCGTTTATGGTGTACATGGTGTTATTGAGCTGATCAATTTCATTCCGATACCATAAAAAGTCATTTGTTAGCGTTTCACTGATTGTTATGATGTCCTCTGTGGGTTTAGGTCCATCTAAACTTTTTTCGTCGTAACTAAAATATTCATATTCTTCCGTTGTGCGCCCTGGCGGATGTTGACCAGTGAGGATCTCCTTAATTTGATCCAGTTCTTTGAGTAACTTGCGCTCGAGCTGGCGGAATTTCCGATCAATTTGTTCTAGAAAGAAGTTAAGCTCAACATTTTTAGCTTTACATCGATTTAATTAGCAAATTTGGTCCCTGGTAGCCAAAAATACCCCGCGCCACCAAAAACTGGTTTACTTACTGCTCGTGCAGACTCCTTTCAATTGCCTTTTGATGGTAGCATTGGCGGAGGTTTGTATTTCTTGCGTGATGATTTTACAAACTGCATGTTGAGTTTCTTCGGCTGTTTCTTCCGTCGGTAGTGGCACCACTTCGCTGTAACTTGTGTATATCACATTGAAAATGAGTAAAGAGTAAAGAAGCACCATCATCGATACGTCGCTGTATCATTGTTAGTGTGACTTCAACCTAAAAATACCGCGAGTTGTTTGTTTTTTGATGAAGAGTCTTCCTGGCCTCATTCTAACAAAAGTATCGAATACACAAAGCTTGCGTAAACGAGTCGAATCGCCAAAAGTGGCGTAACAAGAAGTTTCCGTCACTAATATGAATGAAACTGCGTCTGATCTAAAAGAATGTATTTTCCATTTTCTGTGTAAATCATATCATTAAAATAAATACAATCAATAAAATACATATAAGGAATAATTAAAATTGCGTAGAAAATAAGGGTAATTTTTCCTCGAAACATCAGCACGACGATTCGCTAACTTTGTGTTGAATACTTGAACAAGTGCCTAAAGAATTTATACAACACGCACCTCCACTGTGGAATAACAATCCATGTTACTTAGTTCGACCATAGAAATTCTTTATAAAACTATTAATTTCAATAAGATTTAGAATTGTATTAGGTATCCTATTTAAACTTTATTAAGTATGCTAAGAATAGATCTTATTAGCGATTACAGCCGTCATCAGTCGGTCAATTAATTCCTAATAAGACGACTCGTTTAAAACTATCCATAAGCATTATAGGCACCCCACTAGTTTTAATTGAATTAATGGATTTAAAGAATCATTCACTAAACTAACAACTAGACTTATTTTTACAAAACAAAAGTTACACTTAAGTATGTACGAAATTATTGCTAAAAGCCGAAACAACGTACAGAAAGGAAACGATAACGGAACAGAATTTACAAAGGCAGAACAAACCGTTTCTTCATTTAGGCAATTCAGTTCGTGAAACCGTCTATTCTGCTCTAAAATTATACACTTAACAACAATCGAATATTTAGTATAAATATATTATCATAAATACACTTAATATGTCCGACGACCCTAACTGAATCTAAAAGAGATATCACTCAATTTATTACTGTCGTTTGAGCAGGAAAATCAAATTTTTTATCAGACCTGAAAATCATCTCTGTTGGGGGTTCAAAGTGTCGGTAACGGCTGAAATTAAAATATAACAATAATAATAATTTTAATAGGAAAAGTGTTAGTGGCCAGGCATCGGCCTTAGTTCTTTAATTTGCCTAATGAGGTACGCTTTTTCATCGTTGAACTGTTCGTCTTCGGCTCGGTCTGTGTGAAATTTCATGAGGAAATCTACTAACTTGTCTTGATTGCGGAGGAGGATGTCCAGGATTGGTTTCGGTTTGTTGGGGTTCGCCACAAAAACCTGCAAGAGGCAGAAAGTGTCAAATTTCAACCCCCAAAAATAGAAAAACTGGTATTGCCACACTATGATGAGAATGTTTAAATAATATCCTTTTAAAAAAAGAAGTTTTTCTAGATTTAATATGTTAATCTTATTTGGGATTTAAAAATAATATATATTATATATCATAGATAATATTTTTTCCTAGAAGTCATATTTTCGTTAAAATAGCAATATTTATAGCACCACAGGAATTTTAATCTTTAAATCATCTGGGGATACTAATTATTATCACCAAGAAAACTGATCTCATTTGATTGATAGTAGGAAACTCCCCATTACCTTAAAAACATGGAAGGCTTCAAATTGGATGTTCCTAGATCTCTCCTTAAGCATATTCATCATAAGTTTAAGATTGTCAGGGTTGGAAATGTACCTCGTCATCACCTAAAAGGCGCCAAAAAAACGTTATGATTCTGGCACTTGAGATAAGATAGGAAATGACTCACAGTGAAATTATGCCTGTCGAGCAGCAATTCTCCAAGTAATTTCAGACTTTGACGGCGCGTCACGTAATTTTCGGAATTTAATAGGCGCTGATAATGGCCGAAGACCTTGTCATAATTAACCTCTAAAAAATCGGCACACAGGATTTTGTGACGTGTCAACAATTCCTAAAACAAGAAATGAATAACCTGTGGTTATTGTATGTAAAGAGAACCTTAAAAGTAGAGAACGCGTCAGAGGCAATGTCAAAGGTGGACACCTCCACATATCTAAAGAAATGGTAAAAATCGTCGGAATACAGCATAATTTTGGCCAACGCTTCATATCGAGCACATTCGCGCAACATTGTTCCACAATTAAGCGCGATTTCTTGCAGTTCATACCTGCAAAAGAAAAATCATTCTAATGCCAACTCAAACCTTCACACTAACCCAGTCATTAATGTAAACAGAATCTCAGGTTTTGTACAGATATATTCCACAGTAGGTGAACGAGTCCCGATTTGTCGCCTTAGAATGTTATTAAACACTTGGGCGACGTCTTTTTTCCCCTCAAAGTCAATTCGGTGAAGGTTCTGGATGAGTAACAACAACAAATTGCTATTGTACAGCTCCTGTGCTAGCTGTGCTACGATGATGTCCGTTTGGGGCTCCGCATCTGAAGTACCATACAACATATTCTTGATCAAAACCAAGTTTTTGCTAACATCTTCTTGGGCTTTCTCGGCTTTTTTGTCGCCTTTTTCCAGCGAGTTCACCGCTTCTTTCAACGCTTTCACGATGTCCGTGGGGCTCTTCTGCGACTTGCCGAACAGTGGCATCTCGAAAGTTGATTTGGTGGAGAGGAGAATTGACTTGGTGAAGTGATGTTCCGCAGGGATGTTTTCAGGTTTTCGGCTGGTTTCGGGGCAATTTGCGGTCGTGCAGGTTTCTCGCACTGAGGACTATCAAAAGTTCACTTTATACATCACAAATTGCTTTATTTTTGTTGAAATGTGGAGATTTATAGACACATTTGACAGAACGAAGTCATAAGGATCCTCAGACAGGTTTTTTTTATTAGATTGGCAGGATTACCAACATGAAGTGGTTGCGAGTGCGTTGGAAAAAGTTTTATTTCTTCGATTTGAGGTTTCTTAATCTGGATTATCACCTAGAAAACTACGTTGCCGACGTGATGACACGCGCGCGCAGGATTCAAACTCGAGATAACAACTGATAATGATTTTTCAATATTAGCAATCATCATAGCAAAAATGGTAACAATAAACAAAATTATAGCGTATATCCCAACAACAGCATAAAAAAACAAATTAAATTCGACATGTTTAATTAAACTGGAAGCCTGTGTGATCGTTGTTTTCAGTTATTTTAATTTTGTTGTGGTTTTGATTTTAAAACAAATTTTGAAAAAAGTTGGAAAAACCTTTGATTCTTTGGGTTTTGTTAGTATGATATGAAAATCGATCGCTACATCTCACGACTACCAAACGTTCAAGGTTCTCTATATATACCAACAGATGTTAACATTTAGAGGGAAGGTCTGATGCCTCTCGGGATAAAATCAATGAGCAACATACACACAATGGTTTAAGCATTCAAGTAAATATTGTTTACAATAAAACCCCGTAGAGGTGACTGTGACCCTCCTTTTTGAACTCACAGATTACAATTTGCATTTCTTTTTAAAATTCACAGTCCCAACTAATTTTTAGTGATTCAGAGTAATGCTCAAAATTCTACGAAAAAATGTGCGCTTTATTTTTTGCTATTTGTACTAATAGGCCAATAAACCGTTAAAATAATTATAAATCTAATTTAATTAATAAAGAAACGTCCACAGAGTTTTTTGAATTTTAATTATAACTAACTTCACACCATACAATTCAGACGACCTTGGGCATTTGACAGATCTGTCAAATTGAGTCAAACAAATGTCAAACGATAAGTTTTAAAATTATGTAAATGTATTAAAATGCGCTTTTCTACCGTACTATGATTCAGGTGACGTGGAAGATTAAACATATAATCGTGTCTGTGGTACTAACAGTGATTTGTAATGATGCAACTTTGTTAGTTTTTATAGGTTATGTCATTCCTCTGTTTTAGTGTTGTTTATTTTATATTTTAAGTACAGCAGCCAGACTGATAATGAAGCATCACCGCATGGATATAATAAAATTAGGTATACTGAAGAAATCGAGTACAATAAGCTTTTGCTTAAAGAAGCAACACAACGTATTCAGGAATTGGAGGATAAAATCCTAGCTTTAGAGTCTAGAGTTCCAAAGACGTACCCAGATGTGAAGTTTTTAAATTATCTTTCACGTAAACGTATTTTGGTACTAGTTCAGTTTTTTTGTTATTAAACCGTAATATTTTAATTTGTAGATAAGTGGTGGAGCTGGTTTTGTAGGTTCCCATTTAGTTGATAGATTAATGCTTGAAGGTCACGAAGTAATTGTCGTTGATAATTTTTTCACAGGCCGGAAGCGGAACGTAGAACACTGGATAGGTCATGAAAACTTTGAATTAATTCACCATGATATAGTAAATCCTTTATTTATTGAAGTAGATGAGATCTACCATCTTGCTAGCCCTGCCAGCCCTCCTCATTACATGTATAATCCTGTGAAGACTATTAAAACTAACACCTTAGGTACAATAAACATGTTAGGGCTTGCCAGAAGACTGAATGTCAAAATATTAATAGCCAGCACGTCAGAAGTGTATGGAGATCCTGACATACATCCACAGCCTGAAACGTATTGGGGCCACGTGAATCCAATAGGTCCCAAATTAATTTGATTAAAACCGAGTATTGCAAGTTTGATTTTAGGACCACGCGCTTGTTACGACGAGGGTAAAAGAGTTTCAGAAACTCTTACATACGCTTATGCAAAACAAGAAAATATGCACGTCAGAGTAGCCAGAATTTTCAACACTTTCGGTCCCAGAATGCACATGAATGACGGTCGAGTCGTGTCGAATTTTATCCTGCAAGCCTTACAAAACGAAGTCATCACCGTTTACGGCCCAGGAGAACAAACACGCTCTTTTCAGTACATTTCTGATTTAGTTGATGGCTTGGTAGCGTTGATGAACAGTAATTACACTCTTCCCGTGAATTTGGGAAACCCAGTAGAACACACAATCAACGGTACTTTGGTTGCAAGAATTTTCTTTTTGTAACGACAGTTTTCAGAGTTTGCGTCGATAATCAAAGACTTGGTGGGCGGTCGTAGCAAAATTAAACATATGGCTCAAGTAGAAGACGATCCTCAACGCCGCCGTCCCGATATAAGTAGAGCTAAAAAACTGCTGAATTGGGAGCCTAAAGTGGACCTTAATACGGGACTCCAAAAGACTGTTGAATATTTTAAAAATGAATTACACCGGTTTAAGCACTCCCAGCGGAACAAGTTTTTACCAGAAACGCCATAACTACTGTTATACTGTTATTGTGATATATTGTTGTGTTGTTTTAATAAAACGTAAGATCAAGAGGTTTTGGTTTCTTTTTATTTTAATTTTCGCCTTTTTCGTTTTTGTTCCAATTTTTAATAATCTTCTTTTTTGTTTTGAGTACAAACAATGTGTTTTATTATATTAGACATAAATCAAGTGCTTTTTGTTTTTATCAGATAAGATAAACAAAATTACAATTCAAATTTTGATTATTTTATATTGGTAGTAATGAGTGGGATACGTAATAAATAATTAATATAACAAATAAAAATTTACATTTTCGGGCAGCTTTATAAGTCTAACTAAATTACTGTCCTTGATTTTAATTATTATCGCTACAATCTTAAAAATTCATTTTATGCTTAAATTTTAAGCGGTTGGTAGTACGCATGCGTTTCAGAAGTTTGGAATGCGTTGGACCAATGAGAGCGGCCCACGAAACGTAAATTTGTTGTGTTCGTATGTGTCAGAAATGGAATGAATCTTATGAAATAATTGTTATTTGTTAATAATGTTGAAAACAGTGCAAATGGTGAACTTTATGAAAGTGACTCGGAAAAATATCTGGTTGTCTTTTGCTCCATATTTAGCGTTATTTATTTTCGTTGACAGTAAGTGAACATAACCTCAATTTCTAATCTTAAAAGGAATTTTAGTTTCAGAATGTATCAGCCAGGCTGAAGTCAGTAGGCACTTAGAATTAGGTAAACAGTATCTAGCCAAAGGTCAGTTAGCGGACGCTCTCAGTGCATACCATTCGGCAGTTGGTAAAAATTTCACACCCACTAATGACCAAAAATACATTTCTATTCATTTTCAGAGGGCGATCCTAGTAATTATTTAACTTATTTTAAAAGGGGAACCGTCTATCTTGCCTTGGGGAAAGCAAAAAATGCCATAAGTGACTTTGATTTAGCTTTAGAAAAAAAACCTGATTTTACAGCTGCAAGAATTAGCAGAGGCAACATCCATCTAAAACAAGCTGATTATGATCTGGCACAACTAGACTACTACAATGTTGTAAGTAACGACGTTCTCTCTTATCTTCACTTTCTGTAACATAAATATTTCAGTTGAAAACTGATCCTTATAATCAAGAAGCAAATGAGTTAATAACTAGGATAGACCCAGCCAAAGAACGATTAGATTTAGCCAAGTACTACTACGCTCACGATGATTACCCAAATGCCATTCATTACTTATCAGAAGCGTTGGAAATTAGTCCATGGGCGGCGCCATTGTACGAACTTCGAGCAGATATGTACATGGCCAGTGGTGACGAAATGGCGGCGGTGAGTGACGTTCGTGCCGCCACCAAACTGCAAAGTGACAACACGGAAGGCTACTTTAAATTATCACAAATGCTGTACAAACTAGGACATGCTACTGACTCCCTCAAGTCCATCAGAGAGTGTCTTAAACTGGATCCTGAACACAAAGATTGCTTCCCTTTTTATAAGAAAGTAAAAAAAGTCGAGAAGTTTCTATCAGAAGCGGAGACTGCTCTGGAAGAGAAAAATTATCAAGAGTGTATTGATGCAGCTCTGAAGGCATTGAAGAACGAAAATGAAGTCCAGAACATGGTTTACAACGCTAAGCGCCTTTTGTGTGCTTGCTATTCGAATGATGAGCAGTCAGCCGAGGCTGTGACGATATGTACGGAAGCTTTAGCCATCAATGACGATCCAAATGTCTACTGTGATAGAGCGGAAGCTCATTTACAGACAGAGATGTACGATGACGCCATCCGCGACTTCAAAGCAGCTTTAGAAATGAATTCACAATTTGAGCGAGCAAGAGAGGGGTTAAACAAGGCGGAGAACAGGCAAAAACAGTCAGAGAGAAGAGACTACTACAAAATTCTAGGCGTGAAAAGAACTGCTAGCAAAAGAGAGATCGTCAAAGCTTACAGAAAATTAGCGCAAAAGTGGCACCCCGATAACTACCAAACGGACGAGAAAATGAAGAAAATTGCAGAAAAGAAGTTTATTGATATAGCCTCAGCTAAAGAGGTGTTGACGGATGATGAAAAAAGGCGGCAGTTTGATAACGGCGAGGATCCTTTGGATCCTGAATCCGGACGAGGAGGAATGCCCAACTTCCATCACTTCCAACATTTCCATGGCAGTCCGTTCCAATTTAAATTTCATTTTAATTAAATTATTAGGGAGTTTGCAAGTCATTTATTATTTGGTGTCTGTGCAGTGTACCATGGGGAAACTCAGGATCAGTGTGATAAAATGCTGTCATCACTTAAATGCCAGAACAAGCTTTTAGTTATTTACTCATGTAAAAAGAACTGATATCAAATGTACATATTTGAAGGATTTTTACCATTTGTTCTTACTCTGTACATATTTATATTATAGTAAAATATTTATATTTTTTCGTTTATTTTAACCTACACGGTTTAAATTTCTGTGATTATCCAAAAGAGCGAGTACAAAAACTGGTTGTTACTTAACTGTGACATCAAACTGCAAAAAGTACAATTAGCTATTTATAAAGTGCTAATTATGAAGAATGTTACGTAATACTAATCACTCCAGAACAAAATACTGCATGATTCTTTTTTATAAAAATGGAAGTCAAGAAGTACAATTTGTAGAAGATCGCGGAAACGGAAACTTTAAAATTAATTTTCAATAAAGCTATTCAAAAAATTAAAAACTTCGTCCACAAAGAAATTTTTGTCACTTCCTTGCGCTTTCTGAATCAGGAATGCATTTTTGGAGTGTTTTAATAAATTTTATTCCTCACGGCTGGTTGCCTAATCTACTAAAATGCCACCTGCAATAAATTAATAAGTAAATCTTTATCATTATTATTAGACGAATTAACAAACACGTAGGTAGCTTAAACAAAACATTTGGTTTGTTTTTTATCAAAAAAAAAACATATTTTCGTATAAATCCATGAAACTACATTTTCTTCATTCACAGAAGATGTGAGATAATTTACAAATAAAATATAACTCGACTTTGGATTTAAATTAATATTTGAATATACATTATTACGTACTGAGCAACACTGTTTTGTCGTGAAAAGAAACCTTAGTCATTGAAACCTAGATAAGAGAGAATTTATTAGGAAATCGATTTTTTTTCTCGCTAATATAAAAGTTTTTCACTGAATTCTTATAACTGGATTGTGATTGAATGGTCAGTTCATTTGATGTAGGTAGATAATCGAAGCCTTACTGTATTTCTTTTACCAGTCATAAACATATTTTGCAAAGATAAATGAGATTAAGGCATCAGCAGCAACAGAATAATGTATAATAAAATAATAATCCTTGAATAAAATTAATATGAATAAAAATAATTTTTCCCGAAAGATGTGACTTAGTAACCTTGAATTTTACTTTTTTAACTTTATACTGCAACAATACAAACGGGCTAATGTAGTAATTATAACAAATAAATCAGTTTTTTAGTAATTCGTATGTAACACAATAACCCAATAGTTATAATTTATTAGTCAAGCAGAATTTGTCTCTTTTTATTGAGTTTTTTTTCAAATTACTGTGAAAAATTTCACATATTTTTAAGTAAGTTTTTGAGAGGTTCCTAAATTTCAAGTCAACTGAAATATTACTTGAATTAAAATTTTGACTAACTAAATATGGTGGAGGCGCCAGGCCAATAATTCTTACAAAACTATAATTTATGGAAATGTATACGAAATGTCTGTGTAAAAATGGTTCTAACTTTCCACGTTTAAGTTTAATAAAGTAAATAATTATAAATATAATCTTGTAAAAGCTGTGATTATGGGTTTACGTTTTATCTTTTTAATACTTTTTATTGACTGAATTATCTTCATATAAGAATCTCTCGTCTAGATTTTATTTTCTTTTATCTCATATCTTGAAAAATTATGTGCTTTTTATTTTAACAATTTATCTCTACTATGTCTCCAACTCTTGAAAAAGGACTTTATGAAGTACCAATTGTACCATGGTAAGTCCAAATTAAATAAAACAACATTTAAATCGATACCCATTTTAGTAAAGAAAAGTATCCAAATTGGATGTTTTGGAAAAAGCGTCGATATGTGGTCGCATGTTTTGCATTCTGTGGTTTCTTTAACGTTTACGCTCTTCGAGCGAATCTTAGCATAGCAGTGGTAGCAATGACAGAAAATAAATCAATAACTTTAGAAAACAATACAGTTATCTTTGTAAGTAAGTATTTTTCAAATTTAAATATAAGTCAAATTATTTCACAGGAAAAAGATTTTGATTGGGACTCAAAAACCCAAGGTTACGTACTTAGCTCTTTTTTCTATGGCTACATTACTACACAACTATTTGGCGGATGGATATCTGCAAAAATTGGTGGAAAAAGAGTGTTTGGAGCAGGAATCGCAGTAACAGCTCTTCTAACTTTAGTAACTCCATGGTTAACAAATATCCACGTTGGTCTTTTAATAGCACTAAGAATAATAGAGGGGGTGTTTGAAGGGGTGACTTACCCTTGTATTCAATCAGTTTGGGCAAGATGGGCACCTCCTTTAGAACGCACGAAGTTAACAACAATTGCTTTTTCCGGAAGTTATGTAGGCACGGTTGTGTCAATGCCTGCAAGCGCTTATTTGTCGACTTCTTTGGGCTGGCCTAGCATTTTTTACTTTTTCGGTGTATTGGCGTTAATTTGGTATGGATTTTGGTGGTTTCTTATCACAGAGTCGCCGGCGGATGATCCAAGAATTTCGCAAGATGAGTTAGAATATATTAGACAGTCTTTAGGGAATATTGAGGCTAAGAGGAATATCACACATCCTTGGAAAAATATTTTGACTTCGTCGGCAGTTTGGGCTATTATAATTTGTCATTTTGTCGACAACTGGGGATTTTATACTCTGCTCACGCAACTACCAACATTTATGAAAGGCGAGTAATTAAAAAGATTAAACTTTTGTTTATAAATGACTTTAGATATGTTTAACTACGACTTGGGTAAAACCGGATTTCTCTCCGGCCTGCCGTATTTATCAATGGCTATCATAATTCAATGCTCCGGACAACTTGCTGATTGGTTAAGACAAAAAAAAATCTTGACAACGACACAAGTTAGGAAAACGTTCACTTGTAGCGCCTTTATTATCCATGCAATTTTCATGGTGGCAGCAGTTTATACTCCATCGACTACAGGAACAGTAGTTTGCTTAGTCTTAGCTGTTGGTTTAGGAGTTTGCACGTGGTCCGGCTTTGGGTAAGACGTAAACTTTTATTTTTTAATCTCAATATGTTTTTAAGGGCAAACTACTTGGATCTTGCCCCTCAGCATGCCAGTGTTCTTATGGGTATTAGTAATAGTTTTGCTACTCTAGCTGGCATTTTAACTCCCATTGCGACTGGGTATATCGTAACCACTTCTGTAAGTTCTGTAAGATAATAATTAAAAGAGAAAAAAAATGTTTTTAGAGTCCTGAGGAGTGGAGAATTGTTTTTTGCATAGCTGGTGGAGTATTTTTGATTGGAAGTTTGGTGTATGGGATCTTCGGATCGGGGGAGTTGCAGCCGTGGGCTATAGAAACAGAAGCTCCAAAAATACGAGAAGAAATGACATGTGAAAATAAATCTTTCGAGTACGATTAATTAGGTGTAGAAACGTTTTCATTGAATCTTTTCATATAACAAATAAATAAATGTTGACAGACTACTCAAATATTTTTTAATATACTCTCCTTATTAATAGGTTTATTATTTATTTAAAATTGAGAATATTCTAAAGACATACAATTTCTCCACAGACGAAATCTGCTTTAAAATAGTCAGATTTACGTAAATCTAATTTTTTCTGCATAGAATTTTTTATAGACGTCAAATTTAAAATATGGCTTAGTGATTGGTTGGTTCAGCAGCGAAAAACACAACGCTCATTTTTTAAATTTCTCCAATTTCTACAGAATGTCAAAAAAAATTGTCACATTTGTCAAATTGTCACCAAATGGTAGGAGCATTAACAATAAGTTTGTACTTATTATTTTCAGTGCAAATTAGCAGGTATATTTTTATAACTTTTTTTTTTGGAGCCATCTAGTAATTAAAATTAACATGCATTCATTACAGGTATCTTACTTATCCCTTTCTAATTCTGCTGATTTCTAAAATGGCTTCTTTGTAAATCGAAAATTCTCTGCAGGAAAAATAATGTATAGATCAACCGAAAAGAACAGAACGATTGCGGCAAAAGCATGAAGATATGGAGAATAGGATAAACTCTAAAAAACAAGGGCAAAAGATGATAAAAATAAATCAACACGTGAATAACCCAACGAAATATACATTTTAATACCAATAATAAGTATATAATTGTAATAATTGTACAAACTATAATAATATGCAAAAAAATTAAACTACATAAAAGACAACAAAGGTAAATAGAAACGTAAGTAAATTCGGTGTAAAAATTTGTTTAATTTGCGGAATCAATCAGCAAATATTTAAATTTTCTACTTAAACGGGACAAAAAAGTAAACGTTTGGTTGACGCCATTACTTGTGTAATCAAGCTAAACTATTTTTTAAAACTCAAAGCTTCCTCCCCACACTTCAATGTGGTTTATAGCAAGGCTAAGAGTCCCGACATGTAATAATTATTGCAAATGACATAGTTAAAGCAGCACTAATTGTTATTTTAATTAATTTGAGATAAACTGTTACCTAAAGTACCACCTATCTTAAAAGGATTCAAAGGACTTATTGTCGTAAACTTCGGACTCTCTCTTATCTACGTTTTCTTTTTCGTTATCCACCGCCCAAGGCTGCACTTCTCCAGATGCAAACAAACCATACAGAATACTTCCGACGATAAATATCCCAGCCGCAATGCAAAACACAATTTGCCATTCTTCTCTCGACTGAAAAATCCAAACAACAATGTTTAATGAATAAGATGTGCCACCACTTACCCCTTCCGTTACGATGTACCCAGTGAGAATAGGACTGCAAATTCCTGCAAGTGTAGCTACGGTATTGCTCAAACCCATGATGATGCTAGCATGTTGAGGCGCAATATCAAGATAATTCACTCTAAAATTGAATAAGAATTATTTTGTGCGAAACTAAGGATGTAAGCTACCCAAATCCTGCCCAAGAACACACTCCTATCCCAACAGCAAAAACTAAACAAATCATCGTTCCTGCTGTTGATTCCACGAAAACTGCAGCTACCATGAAAATCGCATGGAAGATAAAACCACCACAATTAAAAATTTTGCGGACTTGGGTCGTGGTGAGAATTTTTTCTCGTCGGAGATAATCAGCGAGATGTCCGGAAAACTGTACCACAATAGCCATGGCAAGGTACGGAACTCCAGCAAGGAATCCAGTTGTACCAAGATCATAACTAAAAAGGTCTAAGACACTTTTAAGGAAATTGTTCGTCTAAACTCACCTTTCATGAATGTTGGGAGCTGAGTTAGAAGAGTATAAAATCCCCAGTTGTCAGTAAAATGAGAAATAACGATAGCCCAAACCGGGAAAGAAGTTAAAATGTCTTTCCAAGGATGTTTAATGTTTCGTCTCGCGTTAACATTCCCTAGGGATCTTTGGATGTGTGCGAGTTCTTCTTTGGATATCCGCGGATCGTCTACTGGAGACTCGGGGATAAAGTACCACCAAAATCCCAACCAGATTATAGCCAAGGCTCCGAAAAAGTAAAAAATGCTAGCCCAGCCTAATGAAGTAGCCAAATAAGCGCTCAGGGGCATAGAAACGACCGTCCCTATGTAGCTTCCTGAAAAAGCAATTGTTGCTAACTTCGTGCGTTCTAAAGGAGGTGCCCATCTGGACCAAACAGCGTGGATACACGGATACGTCACTCCTTCAAAAATCCCCTCAATTATTCGCACAGTTAATAACAAATTAACATTTGTTTTGGCTAAAATTGGAGTGAATAAAGTTAAAACGGCGGTAACCCCGACTCCTATTCCAAAAAGTCGCTTTCCTCCAATTTTTGCAGATAACCATCCCCCGAAAAGTTGAGTGGTAATGTATCCGTAGAAGAACGAGCTGAGAACGTAGCCTTGGGTTTTCGAGTCCCAATCAAACTCCGGTGCCTATGTTTAAACAGTTAATTGTGTTAATTTCCAAGCATAGAACTTACAGTAATTGTTACGTTGTTTTCAATAGTGGTCTTGTTTTCTGTCATTGCTACAATAGCAATGCTTAGATTTGCTCTGAGTGCGTACACGTTGAAAAAACCAAGAAGTGCAAGAGCTGCAACAACGTATCTTCGTTGTTTCCAGAACATCCATTTTGGGAAAATTTCTGGACTTTTTTAATAAAAAATTGTAAGAAAAATTTTTTTCATAATTTTGTGTTTTTACCTTATTGGGTCGGAAAATTCGGATTCTGTTGAAACTGTCATCGGTACACTTCACGATTCAAAACTGATAAAACAAACTTACTTGTTAATCAACACTATATTATATCAGCACATAATTTTGGTTATACATGCGCAAAACATAAATTTCAAGCATATGTGTTAGATTTAGATATCATCAATGCTCACATTGTTTTATTTGTTTAATAAAAATAGTTATTGCAAACCATGACAGGTATATTAATTCAGGCATGTTAGAAAACAATGGTATTTGTGTCAATTGGACTAAAAATAGTTCAAATAAGGAAAATAAAGAAAATATTTTGAAAGGGATTCACTATTTAGGTTGAACAACCCAACGATAATTGGTATAAATTAACAGCATTAATTAATGTTGTATTTATAAGGATACTTAAACACGCCCTTCGATTTGTTTTTCTCATAAATAAAATGCTCACTTAACCATTAAGGACAGTGAAACACCCTGTATATACATTATAAAGTTTGCTAAATCCGTGTCTCAATAGTGCATAAAATTAAAATAAATGTTGAAATTACATCTAAATAGTGGAAGTGGTTTGCGACAAATTGTAAGTTAAGTGGTAATTCATTCACGAATAACAGAAAAAGCACTTACCGACAATACATATTTTGGAGCAATAAAAGAACGTAAATATTAACAAGGTCAAAAATAGCAACAATAAAAATAAATTATTATCTATAAGTACGTGATTGAATTATTAGGATTGTGAAGTTATCAAAAATTTTCATAAGATGCACATGATAACTGTTTCGATAAAACCATGCCTGGATCAAGCAAACTTGAGGCCCGGGGCTAAAATATAATATAGGGCCCAGTGCATTCAAGGTTAATATTTAAGGAATACTTCTGGGTCATAATTGGCACCAAATATTTGTAGTTGTAGACAGATTTTGAGAAGTTACACTTACATAATTTAAAGGTTTTTGGTACAAAATGACAAATTTGTATGGTACAAGATTCAAAAGTAAAAGCTGCAACAAGAATTTTTCTATAGCTGCGAAAATTAGAGTAAAGGTCGGAGTATGCATTTAAACGCTTCAAGTTTTAAGCGGCAAGGCACCTCTATAAAAAGACAGCTACAGCACCCTAAGGTCTCCCCTTAGTCCGGACGTGGATAAACTATGTATAACAAAAGACCGCAGTTCTTATCAGACGTTTTTAGATTAGAAACAAAATTTTATAAACGACAATAAGTACTTTTTTTTAATCGCAACTATCGGTTGTTATACATTTTTGATAATTTTGTCAAGGTCTACATTTTTTAAATCTACAATTTCAAGTGCAGCACAATTAATTTTTATCATATCAAACCATCTGTACATCTCAATGTACAAGAGTTTTTTTGTAATGTCATTTAAAAATAAATAATAATATGTGCAATTTTAGGTCCAAAATTTTTCTGATATATTAAATTTTTAACTCTTGTACCGCTAAAGCCTGATAAAAAAAGGGTTAAATAAAATCGTTATTACATACTTGCTCTTTTCTGGCATCACAACTAGTAGACGGGCAGCGAAAAAGTTACACACGTTTAGTATGATAAGAAGCCGTTTAACGATAAATTAAATGGAAAAATAAAATGTAAAAATACCTACGATAATAATGAGGTGCAGTTTGCCGGACAAGCTGCGTTATTTACGGGTTAAAAATTAAAAGAAATAACAAAATTGATTTTTTTTTCAATTTTTTCTTGTATTTGCAAGTACAGTAGACTTTCGATAATTTGAAACTCAAGGGACCTGGCAAAAAGTTCAAATTATCGAGAGTTCAAAATATAGTGCGATTCAAATAATTGAGAGAAAGAGAAGAAAACATTCAAATAAACGAGAGTTTAAAAGCAAACAGACAATAGTCAGAACAAACAAACCAGTCAGAGAAGAATGGTCAAACGATGGTTAAAAATTGTCAACGCGATTTTACTGCGCATCTATCGCTTTCGCCATCTTAAAACGCACGGACTGTAGGTACCTACAAAATGCAAAACCTCCTAAAGTTTAATTAAGAAATTTGAAGAATGTTATTACAGATACACGTACTTAATGGAGAAATAAATTTATTAATGATAAGTCACTCTTTACATATATTCTTTTTTTAAAATCACAAGTTTGAAAGCTTTTTGTTAAGTTGCAACGGTAAATATATCTATCAATTTCTTATAACTGAATCTGAAAAGCAGTTTATAAGGTATTCCAACAGGTAAATCCGTATGAAACCTTCAGTTTAAATCGCCTTCTCTAATTCGACAACAAGAGTTTTACGACACTGAATTATTTAAGAATCTATTACAGAAAGTTAAACGTTCAAATTACTACATAAGCCTTCAAATAATTGCTTTACTATTGTTAAAAACTAGATACATACTTAATTCTTAGATATATTTTAACTTCTAAATCTATCCTATCACAATGTCGTCTTTACTAGTTTTCTACAAAGTGCTAAGCATCAGGTTCAAACGATTTATTATCCTGGCCTGTCGCTTTGGCGTTTCTTTCCTTCATCGGAGTGTCTTTCGTTTTATCTTTTACAATAGCCCACGGTTGAACATTTCCTGATGCAAACACCCCGTAGAATATCCCACCAAACAAGTATACACTACTTGCTATGTAAAATATGATTCTCCATTCTTGAGCGGTCTAAAACAGATTTGTTACGAATGCCAATAAATTCCGAATTGGCCTACCGGAGTCGTGACGATATATCCTGAGATTATGGGGCTCACAATTCCTGGTAAAGTTCCTACAGTGTTACCCAAGCCCATCAAGACGCTCGCGTGTTGAGGCGCAATATCCAGATAATTAACACTATAAAAGGAGAGTTATTTGGGTAGTAACAAAAGAAAAGCTACCTAAATCCGGACCAAGCAAATCCTCCTAAGCCCACAGCGAGGGTTAGACAAAAAATTGTTCCAACAGGTGTCAACCAGAATGCTGCAGTTAACATAAATACAGTTTGGGCAAAGAAGGCTCCACAGTTGAAAACTTTTCGAACTTGTGTGGTCGTCATGATCTCTCTTTCTTGTAACCAGTCAGCAAAGTGACCAGATATCTGGATTATGATGGACATAGCTAAATACGGTACTGCTGACATAAATCCAGTTTTTCCTAAATTAAAATTGAGAATTTCATTCATAAATTTGGGGAGCTGAGTCAGGAGGGTGTAAAAGCCCCAATTTTCACTGAAATGCGAAATTACTATAGCCCACACGGGCATCGATGATAAGATTTTTCTCCATGGATGAACAATTCTTTGGTTGGAGTCGCTGTATTCTAGAGACTCTTTAATATAAGCAAGTTCCGCTTTTGAGATTCTTGGATCTTCAGCTGGTGACTCCGCCACCACGAGACACCAAACCATCACCCAAATCAGCGCCAGAACACCAAAGAAGTAAAAAATACTAGGCCATCCCAGCGCTTTGGCTAAATACGCACAAAGCGGCATTGAGACAACAGTCCCCACATAGCTTCCAGAGAAAGCCAAAGTTGCTAGTCTTGATCTTTCCAGAGGCGGCGCCCACCGTGCCCATACAGCATGGATACACGGATATGTCACCCCTTCGAAAATTCCTTCAACTATCCTGACTGCCAACAAAAGATAAACATTCGTTCTTGCCAAAAATGGCGTTGTTAAAGTTAAAGCGGCAGTAATTGCGACTCCTCCACCGAAAACTTTTTTTCCACCGATTCGGGCAGAGAGCCAACCGCCGAAAAGTTGAGTGGTGATGTAGCCGTAGAAGAACGAACTTAAGATATAGCCTTGAATTTTTGAGTCCCAGTCGAATTCCGGTGCCTGGAAGAGAATCGTACAGTTATGATGTTTTGGTTTTTGGGAAACTTACTTGAATTACAGTACCATTGTCTAGAGTTATGTTTTTGAGTTCAGTCATTGCTACGATTGCTATGCTTAAGTTGACTCGGAGGGCGTAGACGTTGAAGAAGCCGAAGAATGCGAGCACGGCGACGACATAGCGGCGCTTTTTCCAAAACATCCAGTTGGGGTGCGGGTTTTCAGGCCTGGAAAACGACTCAAAATATAGTGGAGATAGGTATGTAATCATAATCATACTTAATTTAAATATGTAGTAACTAAAATGCACGATTCGTAAAATAAAATTGTTTGATTGGTTTTAATTTGTAATATTGTTTTTTTCAACGGTTAATTTTTGAACTTCTGTCTAATGATATAAAGATATTCCAAATAATACCTAATTAGGTTCAAAATCATTTGCTCAGATCTTTGCCGTAATTTTAACAACTTGATTAAGACTGATTTACCTATTACCTAACTTCCTCTGAACAATAAGTTAATAAAATACTTTACTAACAAGCAAAATACATACTTAGTACTTTTTAATTTGTCACTGTTTTGTGGTCATTTATGTGTTTTCGTGAACAATAATAAGGTGTACTAATAATTAGGTGTAAGTCACCTTGTTTAGTCAAAATACGGTCATTAAAGTTCGATATTACAGGTAATAATGCGAAGAATTTACATTGTATACTTACTCATAAAGTTTGAATTTATAAAATTTTATTACTTAATCATATAATTTGATCTTTAATGCTAATATTCATACGGAAACATAAAAATTACACTGGGCAACAGTTTTCCAAAGTTGTAAAAGAGGTTTCTGTATATACAGAGCGTTCTGATTACGAAACAGTAATTAGTTTTTTAAGATCAGCTTTAGTTTTTGAAAAAATAGTTACTTTGATTTCAAAATTCAAATTTCAGCCTAAACAAGCTGTAAAACAATACTGTATGTATTTTAGAATTTTTTTGAAAATGTCCTCAAATTCTTTTAAAATCAATGTTACTTTACCAATTATAGCACTAAATGTTAGAGCAAGATCGTTTTTGTAAACGCAAGAACTAGTCTAAAATAGTATATT
Organism: Gnatocerus cornutus; assembly: GCA_029298725.1. Lineage (NCBI taxonomy): Eukaryota > Metazoa > Arthropoda > Insecta > Coleoptera > Tenebrionidae > Gnatocerus > Gnatocerus cornutus. The sequence continues at coordinate 13,741,150 of CM055513.1, forward strand.
AAAACACCGAGTTTCATAAGGCAAAATTTTTGGCTCGAATCCAAGTTTATAAAACGAGCGGCAAAGCCGCGCGTTTTATAATGGATGAGTGCCTAAATGGTCTTATGAACGAGGTTTTTATATTATTTTTCCTAATTTGTTCTTGTAACAGAGCTATTTTCGCTATTTTCGCATTCGTTTTCAGTGCTAGAATATCCATTTCGATACGAAATGTTAGAATAGCTTTGTTTCCATAGCAACTTGGGAATGTTTAAAATACAAATTAGGAAAAAACATGTAAAATTTCATGATTTTATTGATTTTCCATTTTCTTCGAAAAAAAAAAGAAAAGTTAAATTTTGCAGCGCTGTGTTATCGTCTCAATACTTGTGTAAGTATAAAAAAGGCAAGTTATGTCTTATTTTCATTTAAAAAATACAAATTTGAAGAAAACATTGCTATTAAAAGTTATTTATCATAATCTACGCTTTTTTTTAATATTGCCGAACGGGATGAAATCAGAGCTTCGGTGCTGTATTATTACATAATCTACCAGTATTCTATTAAAAAAAATGCACAAAATTGACTTATCCTACTTATCTAGGTATCTACATATCTATTAAAGCGTCTATAGGACTCTCAGTAAACATTTTTTATCAAAAACAAATAACAGCAGATGGCCATTAAAATTAAGTTGTTTTATTGATCAATTTAATTTAATGAAAATCGAATATTTTATGTAAAAAGAGTCATGCCGATGTCTTCTAGCTTGCCGAGATTTATAAGTGCAGTTTTGAAATAATGTTTAAACCAATTTCAATCAAATTGATATAATTTTGTAAATGATCCAACTTCCTGTTGTTTTCAAGGTATGCTTTGTTTGAGTTGGTAGAAAGACATTTGATTTTTCTAATTTAATTAAAAATTGGTTAAAAACAAATCATTCAGGTAAAATTAATTTATAAATTTACAAACCAACATCTTAAAAAATTGCCCCACCTAAAATTTATTCAGTAAAAAAAATGTAGATTATTCAAAAAAGTGCTGTAGATTCGTATCAGTGCAGATCTGGACAAGTTCAGATTATTCTCAAATAAAACTTTCACCTTCCGTAGAATCGTGATAAAACAGATTTATTACGACTCTGCGGCATTCTTCACCTTCCTCCTACCTTTCATCAACGGTTGTTTCAGTCCCATATGAGTGCACTTTTTCGTTTGTGAGTGCCATATTGAAGACACTTCCACACTGAGCATGCAAACCGCACTAGTTACAAATGTTAGAGAAGCCCGGAGGTAGTGGTAAATTGTGGCCTCGATTTCCATTCTCCTATGTGGCGTTCGTGATATCGGTGATATTCAGGAGTGAATAAAAATTCTTTTCAAATTAATAATGAGTTTAAAATCCAAAGAATTTCAGTCGTGATTGATTTGAAGGTTTTGTACATGCATGAAATTATTTATTTAGTCGCTTCCTGTGTTACAAAGAAAATGTAAACATGTACAAAATGTACACATTCATTTAATTAGAACTGAAAAATAATTTTGCCGTTGATCACATTGAAACCACTTAGTTGAAGTTGGTTATTTGTGTTTAATTTGTATGTACTTAGAAGTAACTATACTTTTGTACGCATTTCAAACAAAACATTTCTAAAATTTGAGATTTTACCTAAACCATAAAAAAAAAACTGGAACAATTTTTTAAATTTCAAAACGTTTGTGAAAAATGTGTTACTATTGAAAATATGTATGCTATAAATTAAAGTGTTGAATGTAGAAATAATTAAAAAATTACTCTTACAATTGATTTTATGTAACTTTTTTATTTTAAATTTTGTCCTGTTTTTTACTTTATACAACCACCAAATTTATAGATTTCTTTTTCTTCCTCTCACATTCTAGCCACTAGGTGGCGCCACGATATTTCATTCATGTTTGCTTGTTTTTTGGCAAGTAGATGACAAGTTCATTCATGTTTAGTTCAAAACACAAGACTACGTTCAAAATAATGTTGTATAACACTTAATTAGCGATAATAGTGGCAAAAACACCTCAAAATCCCAATAATGGCGTATGTCAATGTGCGAGATTGGTCAGTGGATCAAGTAGTCGACTGGCTCAAAGGTAAATTGATTTTGATTTTTCAAGGATACCTAACCTCATTTTTGTATTTTTAGGCCTAGATAGTATTATTTTGCATTATACGACCTCATTTTTGAATAATGGGGTAACAGGACATCATTTACTTAATCTAAGAGCTGATGATTTGGATAATTTGGGAGTTAAAAGTTTGGGTCATCAGGAGTTGATATTGGAGTCAGTGGAGCACCTGAGGCACTTTGTATGTTTTTATTGTTGTTACACTTAACTTGTTTAACAGTTATAATTTACAGCACTTTGAGTTGGATAAAGAAAACTTGCAGATGTTATCGCTAAAAGTTTCTTGTGCCTCCAATTCTCTGTATAAAGAGTTATTGTTAGTTGATGAGGACTGTCCACTTGTCTCACCCCAAATGATGTCAGACGTCCACAATATTATTATGACGGTTAAGCCTTTGGTTTGTTGGCTAGATCGCGCCCCTTTTCTCGGTGATAAAGATTACAATGACTGTAAAACTCAACTATTAGACTTAAGTTTTGAAATGGCCACAAGAGCACACAGAGGAAAATTCTCCGAAAAACCCGCCAGCAGTATCAGAAAAATCTGCGAGAAGATCACCAAACTGGCAGATCACATAATACAGGAGATTTCCGATCCTATGATTCTTCAACCAGCTTTTTTAGATCTTGCCACTTTAAAGAAGAAAGAACAGGAGTTGGGGTTTTTTATCTCTCCAAACAACCACCATATTCATCAAATCGCGGAAATTAAATATGGGTCCCCAGCGCACGGAAGCACGAAAATTGAAGAAGGGGATGAAATTGTTCAAGTAATCATTGAGGTTTTGTTTTTACGAAGTTTACAATTTTCTTGAATTCCAGGTGAATTACCAAACTGTGGTTGGATGGCAACGCAAAAACGTCATGCTTCTGCTACAAGACTCACCTCCTGAAATTGTATTAACGTTGAAAAAGCGACCCCGTCACACTAAAGTTTATGGACAGATTTACATGAAGCCGTATCGTTTGCCGAGTAAAAAACTTGAGGGTCAGACGTATTTTCGTTGGAGCGACAATATGCCTGCCCCAAGATTGCTTCCTATTCATAATTTATCGCCGATTACTATTCCAAAGTAATTTTTAGTGTAAAGTTACGTATAATATTTTATCTTGGTGTTTTTGTAGATTGCCAGCAGTCATTGAGCCTCCAGATGTTGAGACTGAATTAAGTAGTAGTGACGACAGTGAGCCTCCTGATAGCCCATTAGATGGCAGTGGGAGGATGTACCCTTTGAAGCCAAGGCCCATCTTGCAGCGGCGCAACACTATCACTGGCGCTACTCCCACGAGTAAGAGGCCTTACCCATCAGTAGAACAGGTAGGTCGTTATTTTGATTGAACTCAATTTTTGAAATTGTCGGAATTTTTCAATGTGATTCTTGCATCAAGGTCAGACTCCTTATTAGCAGAAAAAATCTGTACAGCAATTGACAAAACACTTAAAACCGCTTAAATTTGCATTGTCGTTCCATTCAACAAAAAATATGCTTATGCCTAAAGATGTGGAGATTAAAACAACGTAAAATGTACTTGAAATTGTCGACGGCATTTCAAAATTACCTCCATTAATTACATGGAAAATTAGTTTCTTTAGCATTTGCAATAACACGCTAATTTTTTGTGACATAATTTTATTACAATTACGTATATGACGAGTTGCAGGTGTTTCTATTTTTTTGATCGATTTGAATAAAGAAAATATATTGAGCCTAAAGATATAAAGGAAAAAAATATGGTGAAACGAGGTGTTTTGAGATTTATTATTACAAAAAAAATACGCGTTTTTTGGAATGTAAGAAGTTCTATTTAGACCCGCGTCGAAATGACATGTAACAAACATTTTTACTTTCATGACTTCATTAAATTCGACCATGAGACGTTAAAAAATACTGACGATAAACACAAAAATGTCGCAACTACCAAATTACTAGTCATACGTTTATGGATAAACAGATAAACACCAGTTTTTTCAATATTTGTCTGTGAAGCCTAATTTCTTTGTCTTATTATTATAAATTTAAATTTATTCTGGTTGCTCGTAGCAGATATGTGATTCATCATCATCACAAACACGTGTCTAAATACTCGTAACTGTGTAAAAAGAAATCCTTCGATCCTTTCCAGTGAAGCAACTAAGCAAACTAGGGGACACTGTCCATTAATGCTAATATGAAGGTCGCCTTATTCTTCGCCTTGATTGCCGATCTTTTTCTTAACGTATGTCCTAAAGCGACCGAAATTCACAGAACGCTGACGCATCGTTTTTTTATCACAATTTCACACAACCGTATCAGTGTTCTAAAACTCCCAGACTTCTTTACATCCTCCCGCGATAACTGATTAATTCTGCCATGTTAACAACGATCGCATCAAGACCACATCGTTACAGTTTATTTTCTTGCAGTACTGGCAAATATGGAAAGATCGCGCCGTTTCTACCCACTCAAGTTCCTACAACATTGACAATTTTGATTCTGACGCGAATTTTCTTCGTGACAAGAGTGCTTCATGTAATTTGGGACTTGATTTGAGTCCAAGACCCACCACTGTGATTGGTCTTAGCTCGAGTCGTCGCAAGAATTCGTTAAAAGAAAAGAGCGCGAAGAAGAAGGTGAATTTCCAGGAGAAGAAACTTGAAGATTGTGAGAAGAAGGAGAGTTTGACGAGCAATTTGAACGATGAGAAGAGTGTCAGTGTTAACAGTTTGGCTAGTTTGACTAATGAGAATATTGCGTTTATAGACGAGGGTCGCGAGTTGACTGATAGAACGAGTATGGTGACGGAAAATGATGATATTAAGAAAGATTGTGAACATTTTCACAATACTCAAGAAAGAGTGAAAGATGCAGTGCTTGCCGAAGTTAAAATACACGATATTATTAGGAAGTTTGATGAAAAGGAAAAGGAGGTTATTAATAAACCGAAGATTTTTCCCAGGTCACAGATTAAAAAACCACCTGATGTACCACAGAAACGTGACGCGAGTAAAAAACCGCTGGTGCCACCTAGAAGCGCCACAACCAAGTTGAGGGGGCGACTAGACAAAAGTCATAGCACCCCTGCCTATGATTTGACAGGGGATGAAAACTCACCTGTTGAGAAATTTGTGATAGACAAGACGCCCACGGAAGTGACAGGTAAGATCATAACATTTCTGCGTTTTCAGAAATGATCATATTTTTTTCAGACGATGCTAATCCTTTTACGTCTGAAAACAAACCCGAGATTGAACCCTTTAGTGAAACCAAATATGAGCTAGGGATTCCGATAGTCGAAGCCATAAACTTGCCACTAACTCCAAACGTGCCAGTTATCGAGGAAATCAAATGTACACTTACTTCACAAACTATCGAAAAACCTCCAGAAATCAAAGAAAAATTTGACGCCGATCTTCCACCGAAGCCTCCACCAAGAACCTTTGGAGTTGTAGATGTAAACAAACCGGCTTATCCGATAGATTCACCCAAACCGAATTTACCGAACTTGAAAGCAGACTCATCGTTACCACCGAAATCTACAGTTTTTGAATTCCCAGAAACCAAACAATCGACGATTCATACTGTAGAATTGACCGCGACGGCTGTGACAGTAAAACCACCAGAATCTCCGGCTATGCTGAAAGCGAATGAAAAAACACAAAAACATTTTGAACCGAAAGTTATGTCGACACCAAAAGGTAAAGATCATTCGGGAGAAAACGATGGACTGGGGTATAGAAGTTCGCCAAATTTTGATGTGCAGAAGAGTATGAGTGACAGCAAGATTTCCCCGACGAATTCAATAGTCCGTGCCATGATTTACTCGAATAAGAACAAAGCTGGAAAGAAGAAGAATACCATCGCAGCCAGTAAGTTTCACCGAACGATTATTGCCTGTTTAATTCTTTGATTTATTGCAGAACGACGAAAGGTAACCGTCAACGACCTAAATCCGCCTGATAATCAAGGCTTCCTGTACCAACGTCTGCGAAGCAAACAAAACCAAAATATCCATTGGGAAAAACGGTGGTTTGTTCTCCTAGGAAGCTGCCTTTACGGCTTTAAAACGAAAGAAGATCCCAGAGCCGCATGTCTTATTTTCTTGTCAGGTTTCACAGTGGCGGTAGCTAGTGAAGTAAGTTGAATAAATATCGCTAAGATCAAACTTCAACCGTAATTTTAGGTAAAATCGCGCTCAAACGCCTTCAAAGTGTACCACACTGGAACCGTTTTTTACTTCTCCGCCGAAGATCCCGAATTTCTCCAATCTTGGATCGAGTTAATCACCGCGGCGACTCTCAACAACGACTTGAAGGTCAATGATGGCTCCCTCTACTCAGAAACTGACGAATCTGACACGGAGAAACCAAAGAAACCGGAAACTGAAAAAAATCCTGAAACTATCAAAAAATTCGGATCTCTGAAAAAACTGACTTCAAAGAAACACGACGCTGCTGGAGGTAGTACCAGTCTTGATCGGAAACGCTTTTTTAATAAATCCAGTAGTCATTCAAAGAACTCACTTCCGGTACCAACCGCCCAGTTCAGATCTTACAGGAAAATAAAAACTACTGAAAGCCAACCAGGCAGTGTCACTACGGGTAATTTTACCTCACATGTGGCATTTTTTGCTCCTAGATCTGAAATTCCCAAGTTGCAACAGTCAGTTCAGAATGTAAGCGTTCCTAATTTAACTGAACACATGGGAAAGAGTCAAGAAAACGATAAAGTGTCTTCCACGAAATTGTCAAAAGTGAAACCGTTGAATTATGTGCATGCTAGTAATCCGAGTTTGTGCAATATTAATGATTTTAATGTACCGAATTTTCCGAAGAAAGGTTTTAAACGAGAATGTAATGATAATTTAGCGGGATTTGTCACTTTGGAAGAATTGATGAATAAACAGAGCGAAGAGCGAAAATCGAATCCTTATAACATGGGCGAAGATGTTTTGTTGAACTTCAATCTGATTAAACCGGATGTGGTTTATGGTGAGTAATAAAGAGAAAAAATTCGCGGACATCTCTTATCTTTTTTTTAGGCGAGGTTCCTATCAGGCCCAAAGAAAAAATTGAGGTTGAAGAAAAACCAGAACCCATCAGCAAAAAAGGGCACTCCCGCAATGCTTCCGATTCTCAAAAATCGTCCGAGAAAGAGTTCACGAGTTCTTGTTTTGGTAAACGTCTCGGCTCATTGAAAAAAATGCACAAAGAGGATGACGATTACGAAAACCGTACATCCACATATCCAAAAGCCAAAGGTTTCGACCAAAAGCTCAACCGATCGCTCCCAAGAACTCACAAATTACCTGAGAAACCTGACACTTGTAGTCGCTATGCTTCTGATCGAAACTTGACTGGAATAGATCGCGGCTATGAGATGATTTACTGCCCAGAAATGGTCACCGATATCCAGTTTGCTCAAAACCGAAACTTGGATGATCGAATGTATAAAGACACCCCGAAGAAAAGTCACAAAATTAAGAAGCAACACAGTTTTACGTCTTCGGATAAGAAGGGGAAAATGAATGTTGATGGGAAATACACGAATAAGGTGTCGGACTCATCGAAAATTAAACTAAAGTCAGCTTTACAGTACACTCCAATGTGTTTGCCGTTATCACAAGACCAGAAAACACGCCCAAAGTTGGCATTTGAATTGAATCTAGACGATAAGGCCTCAAAAGGGGGGAAGTTCAAACAGATTTTTAGTAAACAAAGTGAGGGGAAGAAGGAGAAGACTTTTTTAGGCTCACCGAAGTTACATCGTACGATTTTTAGAAAGAATAACTCGGGATCGGAGATAAATTGGGCTTCCACATCGTCTCAGGTAATTTATACAACATTTTTTATCGGATAAAAAACTACGTTTGTTTTTCAGCCTATTTCAATGTCGCAGAGCTCCTATTCACTCGAAAGTTCTCCGCCGTCCTCTTCAGAACCGCTATCTATAAGTATTAGTCCACACGCAGACTATCCAGGTCTAGAATATCCTCCTGTTTTTGAACCGGAAACGTATTCTCTTGCCGATCCCCAAAGTAGTCTAACTTTGTTACGTAAACAAGGTAAGAGTAATAATTGATGTACCTACAGAAATGTGCAATCTAATAAGATAGAATAATTGTTAAATATGTTCTTTTAAAATTCAATAATTGTGATTAATTGGCGCAGAGATTTGTACTTATGTGGATAATTTCGCGACAATATCAGTACATGTCTTGGCCATGATATTACCTAAACCATTCTCGCCATTTTTTGCCTATATTGTTTAAAGAAGAGTTTATTTTTAGATTGTCTGACAATAAACTGTTGGAGTATATTTAGGTATATGCATAAAATTAAGATATGAGAGTAAAATTGACTGTTTAACATTTATTGTCAGCCGCAAGTAAAATGTAACACCATTTGTTGTGATACATTGAACATGTCAATTATATAAAAATTATTTTAGTAGAAGTTAAAATTATACACCTTGTAGACTATTGATATTGTTATTTGCCAAAAACAATAATTTAAAATCTTAAAAGATATAATTGTGTTGATTATTTTATCTACGACCGACTCGATAATCACCATTAGTATTGACGACAACCAAATGTGTACGGCAAAATTGTCTAGCGTGATTTCCATTATAGGCGTACTTCGTTATTTATGACACTTATTGACAGTGGTTAATTAAAGATGCATAGACATTTAGCTGTTGTCGAAAAAGCAAGAGTCATTGCAAAATTAGGAGAAAACCGTTCGCTAAGAGCAGTTGCTGCTAAATAGCAAATGTTGTATAGCTAAGATTAAATGTTTATGAAAAATCAAAGAGAACGCCACTGCTCAAAGCCTGATTTACATTATGGATAATAAGGGAAAAATCCGTGCCAACGAAAACATCGTTCACATTTCGGTGTCGCTAATAGTATGTCATTCATTGTTGTTATGTAACAAGTTCTATTACATCGTTACGTAACTCATTTCAATCACTTAAGTAATTAATAAGTAATATAATAAGGCAGTAAGCGGTCTTGGATAAAAAACTGTACATCACACTTGGGTTAGAGCATACTACAATATTACAGGTTACTACCTGCCAACTGTAAATTCGTAATTGTAAAGATGCTTTTAAGCCACTTGTAATGTAAATAACTGTTACAATTATTCACAATAAACAATTAATTGTTTTGTTGTCGGATTGTGCCAAATTTATTTGTTCAGTGTTCCCTTCTAATTAGAGTACATCTTGAAAAAAACGAATCTTTTTAGAAGCCTTGAGCTATTGAGTTATATCACCTCTTTTTTGCTTGCGTTTTTGGCACGATCCAACAACTTCACTTTGTATTGACAAATCAGTTTGTCTCAAAAATTCTCCAATAAATTCCAGGCTTGATATTTACAATAAATTCTGCACTGTTAGTCACATTTCGGTTTGTTCGAAACCCATCGTGCGAGGAGCCATAGCGATAAACTTATGATATTGAAACTTCAAGATGTAATGAGATTTTCGTGTTGGAAGTTTCATTGCAATGTTTTTATTCAATAATTATACGAGTTTTTATTAGATATTTTTACTATTATAGGCTTGTTATTACTTTTGAAATATTGCAGTATTATTTGATATACATATTTTATTGTTGTAACTTTGGATGCTGTTTTTTCTCCATATTCCAGAGGTATCGGTAAAAGTTGTTACAACTCAGCTGTATATAGTACATATTAATTTATCCATTTTAATATTTATATTTTGCTTTTTACTTTAGGAAGTGCCAAACAAGTGACCCTGAAAATGTTACGTTTCCAGAAAATAAATTTTATTATTTACTTGATTTGCATTTTTAACGATTTTTCCCTATAATTAAACGCGCTATAAATAATCCTCTCTCTGATGACCTATAAAGCTTCCCTGTATAAGAAAATACATAAAAGATGTGGGCCGATGTCAATTTCTTGTTCATATACGTCCTTATGGCCTTGTTTGCGCTACGTCAGAGCAATTTAGTTTGCTAAAATTGGAAGCAATATCCAAAATCTCGTCGCTAGCAACAATGAAGAACCAAAGAATTTGCCTCCAGCGCTCAACTCCTTCCGACACGTTTTTTATCACTGATTTTTTCGTATTCTCACTTTTGTAATTAACTTAAAAGGTGTAAAGTTTTTACTGATCGATTCTGGTACTGGAAGAAGCCGCGACGCCGTCGTTATGACAACGCAACGAGATAAAGGGCGAGTTTCCAGCTGGTTTTCAACATTTCCAGCAGAGTCTGGACCGTGGAAAGATCTGTGATCATACGTGAGTACAAACGTGATTTCTTCATTAAATGTAATAGATGGTAATAGAACAATTTGTGTCACCGTTCCTAATCGAAATTAATGACGTATGCACCAGATAAAAATTATCACGCGTTTTATTGCGATGTTCTTATTGACTTCTTGACTTTGTTTTCTATTTATAACTGTGAAAAAAAGAATGAGATTAGTTTGGGTGGAAAAGTTCAAGAGCGGTTTTTTAGGAGCACAGAATAATGAAGGAAGAATGTAAAGAAGACTACAACGAGGGAACGAAAGAGGAAGAAAAAGGAATAACATATCGGAACTTTAAAGAGTTTTCTTTTGAAAAGTTTGTCACGTACATGTATCGGCCGACGGACCCATCTAGCTTGGGGATTGTTAGGTTTTTATTTGGTAAGTATTCGATTCAGTGCACACAAAAATACACTTTTTCTTAGATGAAGCCACAATTCTGAGAATAATTTTCTCGCTTTTCTCCGAAAAAATTATTTATTGTTGCGGATGATAAATCCTCATTACAGCTAATGAAAGCATACCTACACTATAATTTTGTTTGACAGATTTATAAGTAGATAATATTAAAGAACACGTTTTATTATTCGTGGCGTTTTTTAATACCATCAATACATTTCCAATTAGACTACTAATGACTTTGATTTATTTATTCAGACGTTTTTATCTAATTGAAAATAATTACGTAATGTTTATGGTTTTTCAAATAAAAACAAAGTTCACGCTATTAACAAAAATGGTAAAAACATTTGCTCTCACTTCTAGGACTCCTCATGCTCATAGACCTTCCCGAAGAACGCGGAGGTTCCGACATAGATTTGCGTTGGGGCGAACCCCGAGACTGTCATTTCCCTTTATTTTCATTCATGAGACCCCCACCGTTCCCACACACAGCACTAATGTATGGAATGATGTGGTTAGGTACCAGAACCATGTTTTAGATTTTTTAATACTATTTCCAATTTTACAGGAGCCTGTGGGATTATGTTGGGATACAAATTCCGGACGAGTGTGTTGTTGTTTGGGGTACCATATTGGTTCCTTCTTTTCCTGGATAAATCGTTCTGGAACAATCACAGTTATCTTTTCGGACTTGTAACCATGTTACTGTTGGGCTCATCGGCTAATCATTATTTGTACTAACGACGCGAAGGTGTCGCACGTTTTCTAATAATAGCAATTGTAGTTCGGTTGATGGGATTTTTGACAATAATAAGAGAAACCGGCATGTGCCCTATTGGAACTACTTTATACTGAAATTCCAATTTTTTCTGCTCTATTTTTTGGCTGGATTGAAAAAGACTGACATGGAGTGGTTGGAAGGGTACTCCATGGTTCACTTAGGGGCCCATTGGGTGTTCTCACCTTTCAAGTAAACAATTTAATTTTATGAATATCCGACTATCTTTTTATCGTAGGATATTATTGACCACAGACCAAATCGATTATTTAGTGGTTCATTGGTTCGGATTTCTCCTGGATTTAACAGTGGGATTCTGGATGTTGCTGGAGGTGACCAGACCTTTCGCTATGATCTTCTGTGCGTGTTTCCATCTCATGAACTCCCGACTTTTTAGCATAGGTACTTTAATAATCTCGACGAGAACTTTCTTACTTTTTCTTGTAGGTATGTTCCCATATGTGTGCCTCGCAACGATGCCTCTCTTCTGTTCCGAAGACTGGCCTCGAAGAGCACTCAGAACCTTCACTAAAAGTCTTAACGTCAGTGTAAACCCTAGTCCCGCCTGTGTTTACAACAAAGGACAAATCAAAGAATACAAAGATTTACAGCTTCCGGAGAACATTACGTGGAAACATAAATTAGTGGTGTCACTGCTATTGACCCACTGCGGGCTTCAAGTTTTTCTCCCGTACTCTCATTTCATTACAAAAGTGAGTTACGACTTGACCGATCCACGAACTTTATTTTGCTGTTCAGGGATACAATAACTGGACAAACGGCCTTTACGGTTACTCTTGGGACATGATGGTGCACTCGTGGGACACCGCGCTCGTTCTTGTTAAAGTTGTAGATAATAACTCCGGAGCGGAATTTTTTCTAGATCCAGAAGCGTGGACTCAGAATGATAGATGGAGCAAACATGCTGACATGTGTGTGCAATATGCTGAATGCTTGAAAAGCAATCTACTGCTGGATTTAGAACGTAAAACCGAAACTGTTTTTCTACAGGTTTTATGGTTGTTTGTTTCCAGATGAAAAGTCTGCAGAATTAAAAGGATCCTCAAACGAAGTGGGGCTTAAACACATAACTTCAGACAACATATCGATTTATGTAGATGTCTGGTGTTCGCTTAATGGGCGATTTCAGCAAAGAATGTACGATCCAAATTATGATCTTCTTAAGGCCAACTGGTCGCCGTTCAAACCAGTGGAGTGGTTGCTCCCAGTTTTGAATGAGTATAATGATCTAAGAAATCAAATGAGTGCTATAACTAATGAGGTGTATTCGTGGTCGAATTTTAGTGATGTGTTGTTTATTGCGGATTTTCCTGGTAAGTTTAAAGTTTGTAACTTCAAGATGAATAATTATGCCTTTGTAGGTTTATATCTCGAAAATTTCATCAGTGACGATTTGGGAAACGTCACACTAACTGTTTTAGAAGGAGAAGTTTTTTATGAGATTGAAGACGAAAATTCGGAACAATCCTTCGGGATTAAATTGAGTCAGAACGAAAGTATTCCCGTGGAAGTAGGAATATTCCATAAAATCCATACTATCAGTGCAACACCGTCGTGTTACATGTATGTTTATGTAAACAAAACCATAGAATACTTAGGGGATGTTCCTAAGAATGTCGGTGGGGACAGAGATGTGATGTATTCTCCGTTTCCGCTGATTGAGGACGTGCAATTTCGAATTGATTCGTTCCTGAGAATGATTGGACATATTTCGAATTCTTTTTTGCATATTTTGTATGATCAGCCTTTGGTAAGGAGGATGAGACTGGAATTTACTGAATAAAAGTGTTGCATTTGATAGATTAATTTATTTGACGCCGTCGTACACACATTTGCAGAAGTCGTCGCTTTAAGAATGTTCTGAAAGATCAAACCTAAAGATAAGTTGTAATGACTGATTTATTAATTGAATTAGCACTAACTCATTCTTTAAATAGTGTCTAGTTTATTTAAAGCCATGATATATGCAGGTGCAGAAATCGTCTTCATAAATCACATTGTAGTAAATATAATTGCGTACTTTATAGCCGCAAAATAGAAGAATTTCTGCTGCTGTAATCAAACTGACACCCAGAAAAACACCGCTGATTCCTCCAAAGTTGCCTGAAAATAATGTTTTATGGTCGTTTTTTTTATACATAATATCTTACTTAATATTTCAAACCAGTAATATCGCAGATCTTGCTTGAAGATTGTTGCGAAGCGACTATTATAATAAACATGCACAATACTACGGTTGGTATAGTCTCTAAATGAAAAAATCTAGCATTATAAAATTCTGACTTACGGGTGTTTAATGGATCCTGTATTTCGAGTGACTCTATAAAAATAACTGTCACAAACAGGGAAGCATCTCTCTTTGCATGATAGAGCAAAATGAGCCTCTCTTTGAAGTTCTGCACCAAATGAGATATCCGAGGGTTGTAGTCTTTCCCATTTTGCTAAAATTGAAAAGTGTGTCGACTGTTACTATTTGGGAATAAAGTACCTTTATATTTGGCTAAACACTCGGAATCGGAAAGACCACAAATATGAGTCTGATTTTGGGGAAACATAAAAGGGACGCAACCACAAAGCGCTGCCATACTATCCATTCTACAGTTTATAAGACAGTTACTTTCCGAGTAGAAATCCGAGAAAGTTGCTCCTTCATACGAAAAAATGCACTGTCTCTGAAAATAAAAAATATTAAGAGATTCTTTATTATACAATGTTACTTTATCTGGAGGATATTGCACTGCATCTTCTACTGTGTGAAGTCCAACTGGCTTCACTTGTATAAAAACCTCACTGGCTAGTCACTACAAACAAGGCCCCTTCAGAACACAACACATTTTTAACACGGTCCCTTCAGAACACAACACATTTTTAATAATTTCAACCTGGTTTTTCAAGATAACTTTTGAAAAGTTAAAATTTTTAAAGAATTTGCCCGGTTTTTCCAAACGTACCCTTTTCAAAAAAGTCACCATTTCAAGGAAAATACACCGTTTTTTCAAACAAGAATACGGTTTGGACCAAACAAATTTCCCTTTTAAAAACATTTAAAATTAGGAATTTTACCTTGATTTCAAAGATTTTACACTGTTTAGAATTTCGTACTAATATGGCCCCTTGAGAACACAGCTACTTTTTAAGGAAAACACTCCGATTTTCAAGGATTAACAGAAAAGCAGAAAAATCGTGAAGACTCCCGTTTTTTAAGGTATTTTTTAAAATTAACATTTTTTTAAATGGCCCCCTCAGAACACAATACATTTTTAATGCTTTTAGCCTGGATTTCAAAGAAACTATTGAAAAGTTAAAATTTTTAAAGAATTTACCAGAGTTTTCGAACTCGCCCTTTTTCAAAAAAGTCACCATTTCAAGGAGAATACACCGTTTTTTCAAACAAGAATACAGTTTGGCCCAAACAAATTCCCCTTGTAAAAACACTAAAAATTCGACTTTTAACCCTGTTATTCTGTTGGGGGCACTTCAGCACAAAAATGAATACGGTTTCTTTCAAACAAATTTCGAACAAAATCCCCATGAGCGAAGCGAATTTCCCTTTCAAAAACACGCAAAATTAGAGATTTTACCTTTTCATGTATATTTTAAAATTAATATTTTTCAGACTTTCCCTTGTTTTTAAAAAAGTTAAAAGTTGAAGGTACTTATTTTTTTATTCAAACATACATTTTTTTTAAGTTAATACACTATGTTGAAACTAATTGAAAAATTCATTTATTATGATGAAGTTGAGGATAAAGTTGATCTTCCACTATATGTTGAAACTAATTGAAAAATTCATTATGATGAAGCTGAGGATAAAGTTGATCTTCCCGACTCGGGGCTTGGGCGATTACTATTAATGAATGAACAAAACATAAGATTATAGCTATGTATATGTACTTTCTCACCTGAAGGCTAATACTCTCTTGAGGGCTTCAATAAATGCATCTACTTGGACTTGCTCTACAAATAATAATCGTATGTTTGGTTGCCCATGAAGAAGTAGGGTGGCTTCCCCAGGCACTGTATCATCAAAACTTTGTATCTCAATATCTTCCAAAAACGACAATTTTACACCGTTAGAATAATAGAACAGCACAGTATCGTTTTTTAGGGTAACCTTAACATCTTCTATCTGAGGGGACTCTACCTGTTTATATGTTACCACGTAGGAGGACATTTTCGCTTTTATCAACTTTGTTTTTCGACGTTCACGGGCAAACTGGCGAAAATTGCTTATCCTGTTTTTCATATCCATTTTATCTAAAATAAAAACTACCTATTCTCTCAAACTGTAAACATCAGGTAAACATCAAATGTGTCCATGGGACAAGACTACACGCGCGCGCAGTTGTATGTATAAATGGTTGCATATGTTGCATACCGTAAAATTAAATCGAGCGGCTTTTATGTGATTAATAACTCACATTCCCAATAAATCGCTTTGTTTTTAAAAAAGTACAACAATATCCCATTTCTTTATCTAAGAGAACAAAAACAACAATTTTAAACAGATTTTAAAAATTTATGCACACGTTCTTTCACTTCTTCTGGAGATAACTTTGTGATTAAAATAACAGCAACTCGTAATTTTTCGCAATAATTCAACTTCTTCATCTATATACCATATAACCGAAGTATTTTTAATAATGTTTTTTAAGGAGAGAAATATTAAGTTGCATCACTCTGCATTCTACATACTTTAATTTTTTTTTGTCTAATTAATATCCAAAGGGTATTGTATCAAAGTTTTTTAGAATAACTCTCTTGTCATAAACAAAACCAAATTCCTTTGTTTCTACTTTATTTAAAAGTTCTTTAGTTTTAGTATCTCTGGTAATTCGATTATATTGTGTACTGATTTTACTGTTTTTGTGTCCTAAACTATTATTCATGCTATCGGAATTAATCTTTTCGGACGTTTCATAGTTTAATGTAAATCCTTTAATTTTGCAAACAACTTTACCTGTATTAGTTTTATAACAATAACTTTTTGGACCTGTTGATACCCAATCAGCAACCCATACGTCCTTACCTAATTCATCGGTCCAATCTCCCAATAGACAACCTGTTTTAACAGTGTTTTTACCATTATTTATATATACAATGCTATCTGTATCATAATATATTACACTTTCTCCTAATATGTCTAACATTTCGTACAATCTTAGTCTAGCATTTGCAGTTGTAAAAGCAGCTATAAATATATTAGTATTGAAATCATTTTCTACATAGCAACCTTTATACTTGTAATCAATTTGTAACATATTTTCGTTTAATTCATTGATATGTATATTATCAAGTCTGTCGTCTAATAAGATCTCATAAAATCTCTTAATATCTGTAACATACTCTGTTGCCCCCATATTTTGTCTTTGACCAAATTTACCCCATAAGGAATTTAAACAGATTTTTGCAACAGCTCTCTTTCCAGGATTATTTTCTATTTTACCCAATTCAATACCTAGATTTTCTTTTACGGCTTTTCTATATTCTTCTTCTGATTCAAAATCATTTCTCCATTCACTTGTCTCTAACTTTATTTTCATAAATGCTTTTACATATCCTTTAAACAAATAACTCAATTTTTGTTCAAAATGCCAAACTTCATCAATAGTTATTATTTTGTATCCTTTTTCAATTGCTTTTTTTACTTCGTTTGTACACCAGGTTCCTCTGACAATTCTTTGAGATTCCGTATGAGTACACTTATCTTTTTGATTATTTAATTTTGCACACAATTGACATAATGGAAATGTTAGTTTTTCAAAACCTTACGATGAATCAAAGATTCAAAGTTATTTAGAACAATTTGGGTATTCAGATAGTAATGAATCATCATTAACAGAAACGTTCTTGACTAGTGCTTCGCATATCAATGAAGCATTAATAAGGTTTCAAGAATATTACAGTTTATCTGTTGATGGAACATTAAATCAACAAACATTTGATTTGATTAAACTACCGAGATGTGGAAATAAAGATAATCCAACAGCATATAGAGTTTATTATCAAAAATGGAATAAAACAAGTCTTAAATGGTATTTTCCTTTAGCAACAGTTGATATGAAAGAATTGACACAAAAAGCATTTAATCAATGGCAGTCTGTTTCTAATTTAAAATTTTCCTATAATAGCAATAAACCAGATATAGTCATTTCTTTTGCTAAAACACCATTTCAACACTATAATAATGCTCGCTGTCAAAAAGGAATATGTAACAATAAATTTGATGGAAAAGGAAATATATTAGCACACGGTTTCTTTCCAAATAATGATGAATGTCGAGGAATTCATTTTGATAAATCAGAAAACTGGTATTTTGGTGAACCAAGTGATACACCAGATGGACAATCAAATTTTTTTACTGTATTATTACATGAGATTGGACATACATTAGGTATTGAACATTCTGCCAATAATAAATCAATTATGTATGCCTATTATACTGGAGATATTTTTGAATTATCACAAGATGATGTGTGGGCAATTCAATATTTGTATGGAAGACCTGAACGATTAAAATATGAATTAATACCAACAACAACAACAGTTAAACCTACTGTAGGGCAAAGCGTCCCTGAAGATCAGCCTAGAGGTATATTCAGTAATTTATGTGATTTTAATAAAGAAATTGATACATTCTTAATTGCAAATCATCATATGTATATTTTTTATAAGAAATATGTTTGGTTAGTCAATTTAAAAGACATGACTTATGATAAAGAACCAAAATTAATTAAAGATTATTTATATTTTTTAACAAATGATTTTCAAGAAATTTCACATATTTATCAAAGACCTTCAGGCGATGTTTTAATGGTTGTTAAAAATTTATATTATTTAATTGATTTTCCAAGTTTTAATGTTAAAAGTGGATATAACGGTCAATCTATTGAAAATTTAGGAATACCAAAAGGAAAAAGAATTGATGCAATATTTAGAACTTATTCTGGAAAAACATATATATTTTATGATAAAGTCTTGTACATTGAGTTTGATGAGTGTTTGTTTAGATCAAAGAAAAATGGCCTTATTTCAGAATTATTTGCTGGAATACCTCCAAATATAAGCAGAGCATTCAGATATAGAAATTTATATTTTTTTAAAGATAAAATTTATTATGAATTTGATGATATTTCGAATACATTAGTTAAATCTGATAAATTTGACTTGACAGTTTTTGGATTTAAATGTGGTCTTATCGATCAAATAATAAAACTAATTAATCGTTTGTGATCATTTTCATATAATTTTTTTAAAAATAAATGACTGACTCTGACTTAAGTTATTCAAGTGACTCAACTGACTCAGATGATAATTCCTCTTATATTAGGGTTAAAGAAAAAGAATGGAGAAAACTTGACTTAATGACGGAAGATGATATGAGAAACAACAGTTATGAAATTGATGATTGGTTTTACGTTTCTGCTAATAAAGAATTATCTGAAGATTTGATTAGAGAATTTAGATCAAAAGTTGATTGGGAATGTGTATCATTCCGTCAAAAATTATCTGAAGAATTTATTAGAGAGTTTCACAATGTACTCGATTGGAGTGCAATATCACAATATCAAAAATTATCTGAAGATTTTATAAAAGATTTTGCCAATAAAGTTGATTGGAGTGCAATATCACAATATCAAAAATTATCTGAAGATTTTATCAGAGAAAACAAACACAAACTAAATTTATTCATTATATTATGCTATCAAAAATTATCACAACATTTTATACAAGAATTACAAAAAGATCTAGACCAACTTATTTCGAGCGAAGGCAAACAACAAATATTTTCAGGTTTTATTACTTTAGGTACACTTTATAATTTAAAGAGATATGAAAAAATATTTAATCAAAAAGTTAGTCACAATGATGAAATAGAAATTAAATTTAATTATCCAATGAAAGAAGGAGTTATTTTTAAATTTAAAAATTGTTTCAAAGATCCTATTAGATATCTCGATCTATTTTACTTTATCCGTAAAGGATATATGAGAATATATAAGGAAGAAGAGGAAAAAGCTACAGAAGTAAAACCTTTTCCTAGTCCTTATCTCAGACCTGAAACAAATGGTCCATATGGTATTTATGCACATGATTGGAAAACTTTATCAATTGAAGGAATTTATAAACATGGAGATGTTTTTACTCTTCTAATGGGATCTTAAATAATTACATCTTAATGTATCATTATTATCTTATTTTATTTATTTTTACATGCTGTAATAACATTCTGACGATTGGACGAAACAGTATTCATATGTGCGCTGAAATAGCCCCCAATAGAAAAACCGAGCAAATTCTTTAAAAAATGTTAATTTTAAAAAATACCTTAAAAAACGGGAGTCTTCACGATTTTTCTGCTTTTCTGTTAATCCTTGAAAATCGGAGTGTTTTCCTTAAAAAGTAGCTGTGTTCTCAAGGGGCCATATTAGTACGAAATTCTAAACAGTGTAAAATCTTTGAAATCAAGGTAAAATTCCTAATTTTAAATGTTTTTAAAAGGGAAATTTGTTTGGTCCAAACCGTATTCTTGTTTGAAAAAACGGTGTATTTTCCTTGAAATGGTGACTTTTTTGAAAAGGGTACGTTTGGAAAAACCGGGCAAATTCTTTAAAAATTTTAACTTTTCAAAAGTTATCTTGAAAAACCAGGTTGAAATTATTAAAAATGTGTTGTGTTCTGAAGGGACCGTGTTAAAAATGTGTTGTGTTCTGAAGGGGCCTTGTTTGTAGTCTAGTCCCACTAAAAAATCTGTCAAACCGCCACTATTTTTGTCAGGATAGTCTTCTGGGTTGAAAAGGTGAATCTGAAAAGGGAAATGGTAATTTATGCATTATGGGATTAGTAAAGACTTGCATAACATAAAATTAAAATTACTTTACGTACATTTGCTCCAACTGTATCCATTTTGCTAAAAAAATAATCATCTACATTGTGGTTTAGCACAAATGTAAGGCCTTGCATGCACATTTGCTTCTGCATAGCGAATTTCTGCATTGTTGAAAGATTCATGTATCCTGAAACGCGTTTTATAGAATATCATCTTAACTTATTACAAGAACCTACTCTTCATGCGACGTTTTTACGTAGTTAAAAGTGCAGCAATAACCTTCAAACGTTAATCTCGTTTGAAAAATGTCACTACAGTTTACGACGTGGCGCATCCACGAACAAGAAATTAAAAGATTTTCGCATGAAGGTGCCAACTGCAATTTTTTTTATCAAAAATACGATGGTAAGAAGTAATTGGTTATACGAGTTTCATCACATCTCGTAGTCCGTATTCAGAAGCGTTGGGTAGTTTTTCTAAAAGTCTTTGGAAACGCATTTGTTTTTGAATGTACGAGTCATCAAGATCATAGATGGTTCCAAGAGTTTGTACAAAGTCTCTGATTGTGTTAATTTCCATGCCGCTACTTTTGGATCTAAAATTAGCTTTATTATTACTACGGTTTTTTTGAGTGCTAACTCACATAAAAATAGTCAACTCTTCGGCTTTCTTCCGACTTATTTTATTTATGTTACAAATAGAAACAGCCGGGAACGGTACCTCATTGACGGGAAAATTGCTATCTTCAAGAGACGTTACAGTTGGAGTTTCCATAAAATCAATCCATAATGTTGTAATTATTGAAATTGTTACACCCACCAACAGTATATTGACGCATATCCATATAATTTTGACGGTTAAATCTAAAAATTTCGTTTCTATTTTTTCTTACTTTAAATGTAAGTAAGCACCTTTATTTTGCACATATTGTAAACTGTTGAGAGTGGAAGTCTGCGATTTTTTTTGTATTTTACATTACTCGGCAACATTTCGCGTGCACACTCGAATTTCGGTTGTTTTTTACTTAAGGATTTGTATTGAATAGTCAAAAGAGGAGATAGAAATGCACCAAGTATCGTGGTGGTGGCTTATTAATACCGAAAAATATTGAAGAAAAAACGTACTTTGTTTACTAGCGGTAGGATAAAAAACCTCAAATGTCCAAGCTGGTTAAATACATACAATATTTTTTATGTATGTCCTAAATTAGAAAGTGAGCAGTTTCTGAAATATATAGCTAATTTGTTCGTATTTGATTCTGATTTATTGACGAGATTTATATTGATATTTAATAAATTAATTACAAACGACCTTTATCAACATTATCTAGTGGTAAAAATACTCTAAATATGTAGTTAAAACATGTAAATTAAATTTTGTGTTCTATAAATAGCTATTTTTAACAAGCGCTACATGTTAACATTTTGATTGGTATTTTCATTTCGGAATGACGCACGTCCAGGCACAAGTGCATAAAGGTGACGTACGAGTGCGTAAAAGTGACATGAGAGTGTGTAAAAGTAGTTGTCACTTTGACAAGCTTTGAAATGCAAATAAACAATGGAATTTGCACCCGCATTTAGAGATGATTTATCGATTTTTGTGAGATTTCACAGATATTCGTTTCGACTATTCTAATTTCAATCATTGAATTTGCGTAAAAGAACATGTGGACATTCTTTCAAATGATGTAAATTCTAAAATAAATTGTCAGTAGTTACCTTTAAAGTCGATTTCGCTGCGATTGTGGAAAAAATCTTGTATGCTAGTGTTGCGAAATGTATTAAAGAATTAAAATTTAAAATTTGCAAATTTTATGTTAATAAAGTGACAGACTTATGGCAATAAATCAACGAATCTAAAAAACAATAAACGTGGTCTTATTTAATACAGAATTGCACAAGAAACTTAGTGACGTGTTCAAAGTTCTACGAAACTTCTAAAAACTTACACAATCTAATTAAACAATCTGTAATTGTGTTAGTTTTGGAAATACAATTTTAAGACTTTCGGATGTTTCCTTTCTTAGTGTCTTTATAAAGTACACCAATTTACAAAAATTTAGATCATCGAGGACCGTTTTTAGAAATTTTAAACTTGATGATGAACTAAAAATTTGTTAAACACTGAAATTCTGTTGCTTTTGAAAATACAATGACAAAGTACTATTTTTTTTACGAATTCTAGTGAAATCCATGCAAGTATAGGATTTATTGAGGCTCGTTTTGCATAATCAAACTTTATAAAAGAAATTAAACTAAAAATGCTAAATAAAATTGTAACGATTGATTTATTAACTAAATTTGCACACCAAATGTTTTTAACAAGGTACCTAATTTATTTAAAGCCGTGATAAATGCATGTGCATAAATCGTCTTCATAAATCACATTATAATAAATGTAATTGCGTACTTTACGCGTGCAAAATAGGAGAATTTCTGCTACTGTAATCAAACTGACACCCAGAAAGACACCGCTGATTCCTCCAAAGTTGCCTAAAATCAAGTAATGCTTTATGCTCGTTTTTTCTAACATAACATTTTACTCAATATTTCAAACCAGTAATATCGCACATCTTGCTTAAAAATTCTTGCATGGCGACTGTTGTAATAAACGTGAACAACACTGCGGTTGGTGTAATCTCTAACGAAAAATTTTAGTAGTACCGCTCCTTCTTTCCGAAGTACTTACGGTTCCTTAATAGAGCCCGTATTTCTGGTGATTTGATACAAATAACTGTTGCAAACTGGGAAGCATCTATGTTCGCACACTAAAGCAAAATGGGCCTCTCTTTGCAGAGCACTATGAAACAAAATATCTGGGGGTTGTAGTCTCTGCCATTTGGCTAAAATTTGAGAATTTGTTAATTGTAATTCGTTCAGAATAAGTACCTTTATATTTAGTTAAACAGTCAAGGTCTGCAAGAGTACAAATATCACTCAAATTTTGAGGAAACATAAATGGAACGCAATGACAAAGTGCACTCATACTTTGCAATTTACAGTGCATAAGACAGTTACTTTCTGAATAAAATTTTAGAAAAGTTGTCTTTTCGAAGGGAAAAAAGCATTGCCTCTGAAAACAAAACGTATTAAAAAGTTTAGATTTTAACTGGTATTGTTACTTTATCTGCGGGATAATTAATAGTATCTTTCATTGTATGAAGCCCAAGAGGTTTCACTTGTATGAAAGTTTCGCTTGCTAATTCCACTAATACTTCGGTCAAACTTCCACTATGTTTATCGGGATAGTCTCCAGGGTTAAAAAGATGAATCTGAAGATAAAAAAATTTTGATTTTTATAATTTCGACCTGTTACATACATTTGCTCCGATAGTATCCAAATTCGTAAACAAATAATCATCAACATTGTGGTTTAGGACAAAGGTGAGCCCTGCATGCACACCTGCTTCTGCATGGTGGATCGTGTTATTAAGAAAAGGTTCAGCTATCCTGAAAAACCTTGGGAAGTATTCGTTTAAGGTTATTGATTACCTACTTTTCCGTAGAAGATTTTACGTAATTAAAAATGCAGCAATATCCTTGAAAGGTCAACCGTGTTTGAAAAATTTCGCTACAGTTTACTTTGTGTCGCATCCATGAACAGGACTCTAAAAAGTCTTCGCATGAAGGTGCTAGCTAAAAATGATATTTCATTATGAAGAATATGCTAATTTTTTGTTTACATTTTTCATAACTTCTCTTAGCCCATATTGAGAAGAATTAGGCAATCTTTCAAAAAGCCTTTGGAACTGCATAAGCTTTGGAATGTACGTGTCATCAATATCATAGACGCTTCCAAGAGCTTTTATGTAGTCTTTAATTATGTTCATTTTCACACTACTATGATTGAACCTATAACTTGTGTGACTATACAGTTTTCTTAAGTAATAACTTACATGAAAATAGCCAGTTCGTCTGCTTTCTTCCGACTGATTTTATTGATGTTACAAATACCAACAGCCGGAAAAGGCACTTTTTTAACTGGAAAATTAGTATTTTCAAGAGTCGTCACGGTTGGACTCTCCATGAAATCAATCCACAGCGTTGTAATTATCGAAACTGTTATACCCACCAACAAAATATTAACGCATATCCAGATAATTTTCACCGAAAATTCTAAAAATTTGTTTGCTTATTCTTCTATGTAAAACATCGCGAACTAAGTACCTTTATTTTGCACGTATTGTAAACTGTTTAGAGTTGAAGTTTGCATAAAATGTTTCAGAGAGGTTTTTTTGTTTTGTTCAGTGCTCGCATTAATACGCAACATTTTGTATTGACGAAGATTATGACGATTGTTACGAATTTTTTTGTAATCATTAATCATTTGAGTAAAAAGGACCGTGTGAAAGAAGTCAGAATGCACGTTCGTAGTGTAGAGGTTGGTTAATTAATGTTGAAATTCACAACAGGAAAATATTTCTTGTTTACCAGCGGCAGGATAAATGTTTAAATATACAAGTTGGTTTAATACACACAACATTAATTATTTATATTATTAAATTAAGAACGAATAATTTTTCGAAATATGTCATTAGTTAGTGTTATTTTGCACAGAATTTTAAATGAAATTTAATAATGCGTTTTCACTACTTATTAAGAACATGTCATTATATTGTTCCGAACTGTTAAATTAAATTTCTTTCCCACAAGTAGAAAACGATATTTTGGATTGCCTATATTAAACTAATATTTAGTTAGGATAAAAAAAATGTCAATAATAAGGATGTTTTATTGGATTTAAGTTAGATATTTTTATTTAACAATTGCAAATTATTAATTAATCACCTATGTATTAAAAATAAATTTACATATATGTAGATCTTTTTTCGTGGACATAAATGTGCTATTAGTGAAAAAAATAAATATACCTACTCGTATAAACCACGGGAATTAAGACTTTTTGGTCCTGGGCTAGAAAAGTGTCTTTTCTCCTTTGGTATAATTACAATTAATGTAGGTACAGCTTAGGCGCGCCTTTTTGTTGATATTTAGGGTGATATGATACTCTGAAATAAGATTTATGTTCGTAAGAATGTTGGTGGAGAAAGAAAGTCGACAAATGCCTGTTCCGGCATAGTTTATTCAGGATAAATTAAGCTGGAAATTACTTGAAAAAACTGCATCCCCTAATTTATTAATTTAATTTGGATAGTTCATCTTTTTATTTGAAGCCATCATAAATGCAGTTGCAGAAATCATCTCCAACAATCACATTATAGTAAATGTAATTGCGTATTTTATATGCACAAAATAGAAGAATTTCCGCTGCTGTAATCAAACTGACTCCTAGGAAGACGCCGCAAATTCCTCCAAAGTTGCCTTAAATATAGTAATAATTTACAATTATTTCCCTATAAGCCATCTTACTTAATATTTCGAACCAGTAATATCGCAAATCTTGTTTATAAATTGTCGCATAGCGGCTATTATAATAAACATGAACAAGTGTGCGGTTGCTGTACGTTCTGGATAAAAAAAGTAGTCTAACTTTATAGTTATTAATAAAGACTTACGAATTTTTAATGGGGCCCGCATTTCTAGTGATTTTATACATATACCCATTACAAACCGGGAAGCATCGATCTTCGCATATTAAACCAAAATGAGCCTCCTTTTGTAATTCTTCACCAAATGCAATATCCGCGGGTTGCAGTCTTTCCCATTTAACTAAAAGTTTAAAGTTGATTAATAAAATTAGTCAATTTTTTCGAATCGTACTTTTGTATTTGGCTAAACACTGCATATCTGAAAGAGTACAAACACGAGTTTGATTTTGAGGATACATAAAAGGAACACAACCACAAAGAGCTGCCATACTCGTCTGTCTGCAGTGCGTGAGACAGTTACTTTTCGAATAGGAATCCATGAAAGTTTTACGTTCAAATTTAAAAATACACTGTCTCTGGAAATG
This sequence comes from Gnatocerus cornutus, assembly GCA_029298725.1. Lineage (NCBI taxonomy): Eukaryota > Metazoa > Arthropoda > Insecta > Coleoptera > Tenebrionidae > Gnatocerus > Gnatocerus cornutus. The sequence goes on from CM055513.1 coordinate 13,767,504, forward strand.
TAACACTTTAAAAGAAATATTTCTCTTCTATACATAGCTACTTTGTCTGGAGAATGTTGAAAAGTATCTTCCACTGTATGGAGTCCAAAAGGTTTCACTTGTATAAAAACCTCGCTTGATAATCCTACGATAGTATCCGCCAAAGCTCCACTGTTTTTATCAGGGTAAGCTCGGGAGTTAAACACATGAATCTAAATTAAAAAAGAGTTGGTTTTTCTAATTTTGCCACATACCTACATTTGCACCGATTGTAGTCATTTTGGTGTAAAAATAATCGTCTATATTGTGGTTTAGTTCAAATGTCAGCCCATCGTGTATACCTTCTTGCCCATACAGAACTTTCGCATTAAGAAAGGGTCTAGCTATCCTAAAATGCCCTTTATGCGAATGATATTTACTTAAACTACTCACTCTTCTGGTGACGTGTTTACGTAGTTAAAAATGCAGCAGTACCCTTCAAAAGTTAATCTCATTTGAAAAATTTCGCTACAGTTTACGTTGTGTTGCATCCACGAACAGGAAATTAAAAAATCTTCGCATGACGGTGCGACCTATAAGTGAATATTTTCTATGAAGAATACATTAATTTTTGCATACTTTTCTCATAATTTCTCTTAGACCAAATTCAGAAGGATTGGGTAGTGTTTCTAAAAGCCTTTGGAAACGCATTTGCTTAAGAAAGTACATGTCGTCAAAATCGTAGACGGTTCCTAAAGTTCGTATGTGGTCTTTGGTCGTATTAATTTCCACGCCGGTATTCTTGGATCTAAAAATAATGAAATTATTAGACGTCATTTTTTGATAAAAATTCACATGAAGTGTGCTAGTTCTTCGGCTTTCTTACTACTTATTTTATTAATATCACAAATAGAAACAGCCGGAAAGGGTACTTCACTGACTGGAAAATTGGCGTTTTCCAGAGAGGTCACCGTTGGATTATCGATAAATTCATTCCATAACGTTGTGATTAAGAAAATTGTTAGACCCAGCAACAAAATGTTGACGAATATCCAAATAATTCTCACCAAAAATTCTAAAAACTTTCTTCATCTTTCTGTAGAACATAAAACTTAGAAAGTACCTTTGTTTTGCACATATTGTAAACTGTTTAGACTAGAAGCTTCCATAAAATGCCCCAAAGATTTTGTATTCTTCATAATGAACCTCACCGTAAAACTGCGTGTTTTTATTAGCATTAGAAATTAATTTTTCTTCAATAGTCGTTAAATAAAATCAACGTACTCACCCTTTTAAGACGGAAATGCACGTAACACATTAATCGAAATTTATGAAAGGAAATTTTTCATGTTTACTACCGGCAGAATAAATGGTAAATATCCAAGGAGCTTTAATACACACACATCATTATTTATTCATGCCCTTAAATTAGAAAGTGATCATGTTTGAATTAGGTGGATAATTTGTCGATAGTTAGACCTGATTTGAGATTATAATATCTAAAGTGGGATTATAAAACGGTATAAATAAATCATTTTTTATTTTTTTTAAAAAATTATATACATAAAAATAAATTCGAAACTAACAGTATTTACAGAGTATTTTTGACAGCTCAGCGGTCACTTTTACCCACCAGGATGCATTTCATTTTGTTCCTTTGTTATAAATTATTGTCATTTTATACAATATCAACCGTATTTATAAGTGTGTAAAATTAGCCGCCACTGTCCAGTGTACGTACTATAAAAATAAATAAATTATCAGTTTACATTCTTTCAGAGATTGTATCTAACACAGTTGTTTGATGAGGTGAAAAAGATTTACTATTTTCTGAGTTAATAATAGCCAAAGGATTCACAGTAATGTTGGTCTCCAGCAGCAGCGGTTTTTTGCAGCGTCCTTCTAGAAAGTACGTCTCCATCGTCCCTTTTCCCTTCACTTGAATAGTCCCTCTGCAAGATAACGGGTACCCTTTTGAGCTTAAAATTTGATACATTTCCTTCGTAACCTGAAAAAAAAAACATTTCTTTAAACAACTAATGGAAAATTTCGGCGCGATATCGATCTCTTGGAGTGTGTCCAAATGTGGGTTGTGTTGAGTTGAAATTCGGGGCATTAATAAAGGATGAACTTCCGATGGCTTACTTGAATTTTGTCTAGGACGCCAGTGCTATCCATGCGGCTGGCAACGTTCACAGCATTACCCCAAATATCATATTGAGGCTTCCTGGCACCAATGACTCCAGCCACGACTGGACCAACATTGATGCCGATTCTAATCCTGAAGTGGTTGAAAGAGTGTTCGTTTACTTCAGCGAGCTGCTCTTGGATTTTCAGAGCATAGTCGGCCATCGCAGTCACGTGTCTGTAGCCTTGCATATCGCAGGTGTTCTGAGTCAAACCTGTAAGGAAAAATTGGTTTTTAATAACTTCTCAGCGAAATCTCAGGTTTAATTTGCCATGTGACGGTCCTAATTGGATTCCCTTTCTTACCTGAAGCAGCCATATACGTGGCTCCTGTCGACTTAATTTTTTCGATATATCGAAACTGGTCTTCGGATAGCAATTCATCGAAATCCGCTATAATTTCGTTAAGAAGCCTCAGACACTCCACCCCTTCGTTGTTGCCTTCCAGTTCAACGTAAAATTCCGAGAAATTCGGAATTGAAGCGAACATAACGCAGACGAAATCGCACTGTTCGTGGTAAAGTTCCTGAAGACAGCATCGCGATTACATGGAAAAATTGTATACTTTCGAACTTACGTCATTATTTTTATCGCTGTTGAGAAAATGTTCAGCGACATGAACTGGCAAGATATTAGCAAGCAATTTACGGTTGTACGCTTCTAAGTGCTCCATGTCTTCTTTCTCCTCTGAAAAGCACAGATTTTACATTTAACAAACGAATTTCGAGCAAAAACCTAATTGAACTTTCAAGTCGTTATAAATCCGACGAAAACTTGAGATGTACCAACTTTATCAAGCGGATCAATTTTAAAGTCCTATATTGTGAAAACTGTGAAATTAATAATTGTGGACTACAGTGGGGTTCACTGACGGAAAATGAACGAATTCTATTCAACGATATGATTGAGCCAAAAGTTAAAATTGATTTATTTGTAGCTAATTTGTTTTTTAATTAGATTTTTCTTTGATATTTAATGATTGATAGCTGTAAGCGGATTTAAAGTGAATGAAATTAAAATCCGCCAAGATTGGTACCGAAGTTTTGACCCGGCGCGGCGCATCCACCATTTAATCAATATAAAATTCACGTGTTTACGCTAAATTCAATCAGAACAATGCAATACTGACTTGGGAACAAAACAGCTATTTGAAGCGTTGGCATTCACTGTAATAAATAGATTTCCAGAACTAGCACATTTTTTTCAACCCTCATTATCTTTCTGGTCTTATTTCAAACAAAACCCTCTGACCTCAATAGCTGACCATCCTGGAGTCCAATTACTGATCCAATTAGAAGAAAAAAGTTGACACAGCGTCTTGTTTGCTCGTTACGTTTTGTTTGAAATTACAAGTTATATAACCGGAATGACACACAAATAACCTGGTCACGTTGGACTGTTATTGTGGTTGTCTGGATCGAAGTCCGGGATATTTGTTTACCTACCTGTAGCTTGTAATTTCCAAACGAAATCCAATCTATAAGTGGCTTCTGTTTGTTGACCGTGCAATATTAGTGCTATCACGAAGCCTACTAATATCACAATGTTGACGTACTGTTGAGTTAAAGTTGGCTCACTGAAACATTAAGAAAATTACATTGTGAAAAAATAGTCTGTTCAGTACAATATTGGTAAACGCGAGTAGATACGCCAGGTAATTAGCTGATGGCTCTCAATGACGCTGAATCCAATAACCAAATAATATTTACGAAATAAAAGAAAGTCTAAGGACATTTATTTTCTCAAGGGAGCATGAAAAATACACAACTTCATAAGCACAGAATGTGGTTAAAATAAAGAGCATTGTTATTTTCCTAGTCCTCCTCCTATTAAAGTATTCAAAAGTGTATCTTCAAGTGGAGCGCTTTGTGTGTTCCAAACTTGGTACAGGATCACCAACAATCGTAAAAGATTAAAATTCTTTTCTGAAGTATGTGAAGAAAACTATAAGTTCAACATTTTATCGTAATTAAAGTGTTAAAAGAATCCTACCTGACTGTATGGGCTATTGTTTGATAACAATAGCACAAAAAATATTTCGAGTAGTTTATCTGCGTGCATTTTAAAGTAACGAAAGAACGTGGTTTTAACATTGAATGTAAACAGAGGAGCTAGACTGTCTGTCTATTAAAAGTGGAACTAAAACATCATTACCTGCATAATTATACTTTATTTGTAGCGTTAAAACATAAGAATAATAACAAATAGTTGCAATAAAATATGCAGTGACATTCATTACTAATTGATTTTATAAAGACGAGTAGTTAAAATTTTATTATTCTTTTGTTGTGTACGCTACGCAGTATGGCTCGTGTTTGACATTGTAAAAAATATAGCTCGTTTACGAAGTCGATAAAGAGCGTTTATTTTGCATAGTTAATTATGGGACGTGTATCGTAATGATCAATTTGCACAAGCGAAAGTTCACATTGTTACTTATGGGCTTTGAATTTGAATATTTTCTTATATTTTACGTCTTTTATTGAACATATTTTTAAAATCACAAAGTACGTTTTAATGCACAAGCCTGCACTTTCCTGATATAAAATTCACGTATAAGTTTACATTGGAGACCGAGGCTCTTTTTTGTTGTTCGTTATGTGGTGTTCTCTAGGGATCCCAAACATTGGTGAAAGCATAAAATTTTATCTTTTATACAGGGTCCGGCAACACTTGTGTCCACCCCTAAAATCGTCTTTAATTTTAAAGATAAAATGTTGGAAATTTGCATACGCTCATAGTTGACAAAGCTCTAGAAGCTGACGCAAAAATTTGTTTTTTATTACGGTTTGGTTGACGTCGCGACGCCTAAGAAGTATAATTTTTAGCGATTTTTGAGTTTTTGCGGAAATATTCGCGAATCCAATTTTTTTTCAACATAACTGTGATACAAATATCTGAGTTTTTATTTTAAATCTAATGCAAATTGTGTTTAAATTTGCGAAAAAAACGTTGTTTTATCAAGTTGGTTTTCAAAATTATGACAGCGCAGCGGCAAACTACGTTTACACCAAAATTTCACAAGTTACTTCATTCACTCTTATAAAGGTTAATTTTGATTAACACGGGCATGTTGCACTTTATGGACACCAGAAATCGTTAATTAACATCGACAAATCGACAATTTCGCCAATTAAGACTTTTGTTACAATCTAAAGCGAGCCAAAGGATAGATGTCATTTGTGACACAAGTTGTTGACAGATGGGTGTAAACGTAGTTCCCAATTTTGACGTAATGAAATTCAAAACTAACTTGATAAAACAGCATTTTTTTCTCAAATTTTGAAGACAATTTGCAATAAATTTAAAATAACAACTGAGATAATTTTAACACATTTATATTGAAAAAAAATTAAATTAGGGGTTGATATCACAAACTTACAATTAACTAAAAATTACATTTTTAAAGCGTTGCGACGCCAAAACTATCAGTGATAAAAAACAAATTTTTGGGTCAGCTTCTAGAACTTTGTCAACTATGAGCGTATGCAAATTTTCAAAATTTTATCTTTAAAATTAAAGTCGATTTTGGGGGTGGACACAAGTGTTGCCGGGCCCTGTATAGGGGGTCTCCGCTCTTTTTTAATATTAATAGTGAATTGCGTTCTTTTAAATGAAAATTGTGGGGTTAAATACATTACTGTATTGTTACTGTCATTCTAAAATATGTAAAATATTTTTACAGAGTTTCTTCAAAAATATGTATCTATTAAATAGGCAATTCTCAACTTCTTTTGAAAGTTATGCTCCTACTGTTGGTTATTTTGTGCCAGGGGGTTTTCCTCTTCATAGGTAGGCCTGTCTTTTAAATCTTACAATTTTTTGACATTACGTTAAGAATTACTTAAGCCGTATTCTTTTCAACGGTGAGATAAACACATAATTTGAAAGATAGTGATTTTTTTTTCTACATGTTGCCTTAGAAAGTATAATATATAATTTCATTACTTCTTTTTCTTAGAAGTTGCAGCTATTAAGGCAGCACATTGTATATTAAACTCCTGATACAAAAGTACCAATAGCAGCAACAAATGCTTGAAATCTATTTTAAAATGGGAAAATGCTGAAAAATGGTTAAAAAGTAATGAATTTAAAGGCCAATTTACCTAAATATTTCACCACCGTCGTTAAAAGTAGCTAGGAGTAAGTAAGTAAGATCAAAAATTTTACGTCCATTATTTTATTCTTGTGACTGTATGCACAATCTTGAGAAGTTAGTTCTACTAAATCTTGGAATAAATTTTACAATTTGTTGCTTAAACTCTGCCCTCAAATACCCAAAATTTTATGGTCAATTATTTTCGCAAAAAAAATCCGACTCAATCGATAAAATAATAACTTTTTCGTTTTTTAAACGACTCTCGTAAACAGCTTGTCTTCCTGATCAGAAATTGCGGTTTTCGCCATAGTTTTTTTTAGCATTGTGTTTGCTTTTTAGAAATGTGGTTGAAATGTTTGTTTTTTTTGTTAGTTATTTCGTGCCAGGTATGTACATACCTGACAAAGACTGTAGAGACATAGAATCCCAAAAATTAGGAATAAGTTGATTTTAATTTTGCTTAATATTGAATTATTCAACCGAATTAATTGTGATGAATTAAAGAAAAAAGTTGCATGAATTGCATAAAAATTTTGAATCAACTGTGAGATAAATACAATAAATCAATGATAACTTTTATTGTCCATTTTGCCTCAGCAAGTACATACTTTTATTTTTTCTTATTAGCCAAAGTTAGTGCAGGAGCACATTGTATATAAAACGCTTGATACATAAGTACCAATAACAGCACCAAATACTTGAAATTCATTAACAGCAAGAATGTGTAAAATACGAACTGAAAAAAAAATGGTTAGAAATTGATGAGTTTTAAAACCAATTTACCTGAATATTTTACCACCAACAGTCAAATGGCATAATTTGTGTACATTTATGTACAGTTTATATAGGAAAATAAAGGTCCCCACCACGCTGCATAAAATATGTTTACCTTTTATTAAGTGTTTTACTAAGTAGAGCTACCATTTTTGTTATCTCGGAATGCTTGATAACCATACAAAATAATTGATGAAAAATAAAACTTTCCATTAATTTTAAATACCTTTTTATTTAAAATACTTATTATGTAAAATGGGAGCAATTTACGAGTATTTCAAGGAAACGCTGGTCAAAAGTTTACGCGAACAACAAAATTTGTTTCAGCAAAAAATGTTAAAAACAAAAAATAACTACAGACAAATAGAATATTATAATATAAAATTGTCATTGTAACTTTTCTATAATAACAGGTATCAAAACCAATATTGCAGCATGATAAAGGCATTAGTGCTCGGCAGCAAATAGGAAAAATCCGCCTGTAATCTTAACTTATACAGCATGATTTTTTAAAAACGGCAGGCGTTGTAGAATTTTTATTTATGAACCGATTTTAAAAATTAAAAAAACAAATTAAATGGTTTTTAATTTACTATAAACTGATGATTTTAAGAATTTTTCTAAATGTCTTAGTATCTTTTGGGCGATACTCAACTTTCTTATTTTAAATTGACACCCATATTTTTTTTTTCATAATTTGGAAGATATTAATTTTCTATTTCTAATGGTGTAAAAAAATAGAATACACATAAATAAATTTTTCATACATTTATTTAACCATAAACGTAGGTTTCAACAAAAAAAATCGACTTACTGATTTCAAAAATGTTTTTAATAAAATTTTTGACAATTTACACCAACTTAACACGACTTTAATTTGATAAAGCAATAATTATAGATCAATTCAAAAATACAAATTAAACTTTTATAGCAGCATTCTGCAATCCTTTCAAAACTAATAGTTTCATTAACTGATTTCACACAAATGTGGCAAAAGACTGCTAACTAAGAAGTCAGAAATATTAATTGGCTGTATGCCACGAAGAATACCTACTGACTGTTATCAGTGTTATCGGTATTCGAGGAGGTAAAATACTGTTAAGGCCAACTGTAATACTTGAAGTGAAAATCACAGCGATTGCCACTTTTGTCTTTTACACTTTTTTTGCAAGTGTTTATTTATTGGAAAAAATTTGATTTTAAATTGTACAAATTGTTTAAATAAGCATGTTTTAGAGAAAAGTTTGAGAAAAAAAAACATGATTAATTTAAAAATAGTATATTATGAAACGCGTTTCATAATGAACATTTTGTCGCACGCACGATTTTAAGTGTCATAAAGTAGTAAGTGCGGTAAAATGCATTATGAACAAGTATCATACGCTATTTTTTCTATTTCGCCTTATTTTAAACGGGAAAAACTTGATTTAGAAATCTAGAGAATCGGTAGTTGGCATTAGAAAATGTTCGGGAAAAAAATTCGAAGTAGCCAAATCCAATTTCAGTTAGTTTGACAGGTGTGACGTTTTGAGGTTACCGAAGCGCAAGGGAGCCAAGAGAGCAAAGATGTTGATCATGATATGATGGTTCTCTTACATCCAAAGAGTTTTTCTGCGATGAATTATTAAGCCAAGTACAACAAGAAATAATAGTGTATTGATCGATTTATCATGGTTTATCAAAACCAAAATCTAAATTGTCAACGTTGACAGCAGGTTGACGGTTTGTCTACTGCAAACCTAAGAAAAATATAAGTTTCTGGAAATATTGGCACGGGATTGGTTCATTACGATACCGAAATACGCTCAAACGCGTATCGAAATATCTTCATTATGAACGCGAAATAGAAAAATATACTATTTTTTAATTTTACGTTAATTTTGCGGCCGCAGGGTAGAATATAATAATAATATTATGATATAAAATTGCCACTATAACTTTTCTGTAGTAACAGGCAACATAACCAATATTGCAGCATAGTGGTTTGCAGCAAATAGGAAAAATCAGCCTGTAATCATGTAACTGATTTACAGGGTAAATGTTTCATGTTTTACAATGCATCGTTGTATTACGATAAGCCGGCAATTATCGGAAAATATCAATTTTGCATTGGAGTATAAAGTCCATATTAACAGGTAGTAAATATTGCACCAAATTATCTTGCTCTAAATAGCAAAACCGTGTTTGTGCTTTCACTGACGTATTTCTATTTCATTCGGTTTGGTGCAATTTTGTTATCGGAAAGTTCTATCATGCTTGAATAAAATAAGTATACTTTAAACAGTTCTTAGAAACGTTTTACCTTATTTGTTGTATTTATAATTTTTTTAAAACCATCATTACTTCATAAAAACCGACACTTTTATCTCTCTTAATGATAAAGTGTCATTTTATAACTAATAATTTTATGTTTGTGCCAACCACAATAAATGTTTTTGTCTCGGTGATATCTTCCTTGTTTATAGAAAATCTGATGTCCTGCAGTCACGATTTTCTTTGATGTATTGAACGCGCAGCAAAGACAGACAGACAAGAGGTGCAAATATCAATCTTTTGACTTGTGCACAGCTTGAATCCCTACCTCCTTTTGATTGTACGAAAATAGAATAATGGCCGGCTTAGAAATTAATTTGTACGATGTCATTAAATAAGAGGAAATCCATGGTTTTAGACGAACATACAATTTCATCAACAATAAGCGTTAATCTTCCAAACGGATGCACTTGACAATAATTATTTGGTTGCGGATTATGTGCAAAGTAAAACTAGTGAAACGTTATCGGCAAGGGAAATCAGTTTAGAAACAATATTTAGGCCAAAAAAATTTAAAGTGCAGTTTTATTCAATAAATACACATGTTCGCAATGAAATCAGAATGCGTTGATGTGGAATGAAATTAACACATATTTATTCGGACATAAAATTTTTGTAGAATACATTTGGATTGCAGTGCGCAAATAATGCCGACTGCGATAAATAAAAATTCAAATTTTTGATTTTTTTTTATCCCGGCGCATCCACCATTTCTCTGCCGTCAAAATATCGTAAATACAAAATTGACTCACCCCTGTCTGGATAAACAAAAAAATCGCTGCATGGCGTGTTCTTCTTTGGTGTACGCAATGTATGCGGCAATAAATCCAGCCATTCCAGCCAGCAGAATGATTGTCTTGAATAGTGAACTAAGAACTTGATAAACAGCGCACGCAATCATAGAGATGAGAACAAGCAGCAAGAGATACTGGAAAAATTAAAACACATGTAAGCTCGTTAGAGCACGAATACGCTGAAATTGCTTACATCTATCAAGAAGTAAGGTTTGCAGTCTTTATTTTCGTTATTCAACGAATATATGGTGAAATTCGTACAGTTGCTGTCGATGATGGTTGAATTGAGACATTGTATTTCGTCGGGGAGCGACGTCTGTGAAAAGAACCTTTCAGGGAAGAAATGGAAGAACAATGAACTTACAGAATGCAACATAACTAATCCATATATACATACAGCCATGATGAAAGAAAATATTTGAGCAACATTTCTGTTCTTGTGGATGAACTTCGATACGGCAAAAACTTTTAAGTGGACATCCTGAAATTTAATTTGGTGAGAGTAGAGTTGGAGTAATTTTGGGACAAACCTCTAAATTGACATTTTCAAAGTAGACTATAATGGGAATGAAAACTAAGAGAAATATGATAGGAATTGAGAATAAATAAGCAGTATCGTTCCTGGAACAAAAAACATTACGTAAAGCTCCTCCACTTTTATTACTTACCTTCTCATAACAACAATTTGGACTAAAAAAATCGCAGTAAAACAGAACGTCGAGCAGAAAAAATACAAAGTGAGCATCCTATCCTTCTCCAATACGTACTGAAAAGCTTCCATAAAAAAGACGAAAAATAAAGGAGAAAATACCAACTTTGGCCTCCTTGTCTCGATCCCGGAAATGGAGAAGCAACGTCCGGCAATGCTCAGTCCTTAATCTGTCTATGCTGCGAGCGTCAATGGCTCTCATCAAATACTCGTTCACTTCATCTTCTGGATTTTTTTCTCTTTCAGGTGGATCGCTGAAACCCAACCTGGAACGGACAGGATGAGCTAATTAAAGGATCCGTTGGGCGATATGAAATGTTCTGATAATTTGCGAAAACTCTTCCTATGAATATTTAAAACGATTTTCCCAATTAATCTGCATGGAGAACGGTAATGTTCTTCATACCGTTCATTTTGGCTCGCTTTTGTGAAGCGAATCCAACCCGGCAACAAACATATCAAATTCCTAACGGGCGCTCGTTTGCGATAAAGAGAAACAGGAACAAAAAAATATTGGAAACCCTGTTAATTATAACTTTATCAATACGGACAAATTGGAAACCTACTATTAAATGAGGGACGATACAACGAGAAGTTTTACAGAAATTAATTTCACAAGAATGTTTTTAATAGGTTAAACCTGACCTTTTTGTTTTTAAGCTTGTGGTAAACGTATGAATATATGAAATATTGTTCTTGAAAATTAATGAAGTGTAGAAAAACCTTTCAAACCTACTCACTTGGACGAATGCTTTCCATGCTGCGATCCATGCCCCATAACCCTCATCTCCTTAGAGATGTTTCCGTTCATTGAATGATTCTGGTATGGCGTCGAACCCTAAAAAATTCCAATTAAATCATAATGTAACTAACTGAAGAAATTCTTTTGTGTAGCAAAGCAATCCTGAGACACCATTACCGGTGATTGACAACATAACAATGTTTTAGGTTTATTGAAGCGACAAACTTTTTTAAGAGAAGTCAACGATTTATTTCACACTCAGATCGGCACGTTAACGGGACAAACATTAAAAACTTCCCCGGAAAAGAGAAACATCATTAAAGAACGCCAACCCGAAAAAAATCTCAGTCTCAGTAATATCTTCGTCCTTTACACCAAAAGTTCGTACTTGTTGCTTCTTAAAAGATCTTTTATTCAACGACTTCATTACAACGACCAAAATAAACCGCACAACTTCCTAGAATTCGAGTCAGTCGAAACTTACCCCTCTATAAGACGGTGCAATAATTAAGTATGTATCAATGTTGTGATCTTTGAGATAGGAGTTGCGGTCACCCCCGTTGCCAGGCTCCACGACGTAATCATTACCGAGGCATTTGAGGGTCTCTTTGGTAATGTGAACACGTCTGGAAAAGTACAGCGTTTGATTAAAGCTTGTGGTTTGGTTTTGTTCCAGACGCGAAAAAAGACACTTACCCTGGAATCCCGCCACTTTCCATGTGATTCGCTAAAGTGACGTCGTTTGACCATACGTCGAATTGCCACTTACGAAGCCCAAGAACGCCGCAATGGACGCGGCCGGTGTGGATGCCCACTCGCATGTTCACGTTGACGGACATTACTTCGCGGACTAAACTGAAAAAAAAAGGTTTTTGAAGTTATGTAGAATCTGACCCGGCGCATCCACCATTCGTACTTCAAAAGCTTTTTCAGGATTGCTTGTATGCAGTCACTTTCTAACACATTTAGTACTTTTGTTGCTTTCAATACTCTTTGATCTCTTTTGCCGTTACGTGAACAACAAACGCTCATTTTGAATAGTGCCCGAATAATATTCTGTGTGGATATAGATCATGAAATAAAATTAAGACACGATAACAAAAACATTCAAAGATGTCGTCGCTTCGAATGCTTTCACGGTTGGTAAATCCAAGAAAAACATATTTTCCCTGAACTTAATTACTGAAACATTTTCGTCTCGCCATCTTTGTACAAGTCATCTTGTTAAAAGCTTCATTTATTTCACAAATGACTTCACATTTGCCCCACACACCAGGGATGAAACTTACGTTAAAACGTTAGTAGCATTCCTAAATAACACTGCCATTTCAGATTCATATTTGCGACAGTAACGCGTTCTGCACATTTAAATTGTGAAACTTTTCTGGGGAGAATTTGTGTGACTTTATTCTTTCTTTTTAAGTCTTTTCAATGCGCGTAATAAACTAAATTAGAAAATGTGACATATGATTCTTGGTGAAATTTACGACGTGCTTTGTTTTCCATGCTTAATTTGCTTATAAATATGCAAAGTGGAACAACACTGCCGCCACTTCGGACGTGGTCAACAGAATTTTTACGTGTAGATCATAAGAAAAAATTTCCGCTCCCTTGTTTGGTTTTACCACACCTCATTAAAATAAACGTCGTCAAAACAGGGAAACAATTCAGACAAGTGAGTAACCCATTAAGTTAGGCACAAATGGTGCCATTTTTAATAATGGGCTTTTTGAGTGGGTGCTCGACCTGTTTTTTAGTTTTGCTCTCGGTTTAACGATAGCTTACGGTTTAACCTCTAACAAGTTGAGGGGATTTTTTTTAATTAAGGGGGTATGTTACTTTTTGATGTAGTCTTTCCATAGAAAATTGTGTTTTTTGGGATAATTGTTCGATATTTAAACATAAAAACTGAAACTGGATTTACAGGGGCGTGTAAACTTGCATTTTGCACTGATTGTTATGAGCAATTATTTTAATGTTTGTTGTGAAATGGTTCAGTTCAATGAATTGAATTTCATTCCAATAAAAACATATTGTAATGCAATAAAATGGTGGAAACCGATAAAATTGTTTGTTGTACATTGCAGTATTATGAAATTTTTAGTATGATTTAAATCCGTAAATTTTATTGAGACCAAACAATTCCATACATTTTATTGTAAAAGTTATTAATAGTACAATTAAGATTCTAATTGATTAACGGCAAAAACCATTTTCGACAATTATTGGAAACATTTCTTTTCATTTTAACCCAAACTGTTTCCTCCAATTAAGCTTGCTAAAGCTGCTGAAGAGATTCCAAATTTTGGCACTTCATAATCTACGCTTATAATAAATGGTCGATAACCATTTTCATCAGCAATGTAGCCGATATGCCGAATAACATGTTCCCCATTTTCATTATCGTATTCATCGGTGTATTGACCCCTGACCACCTGAATTTCATTGTCCGTTCCTGCATTTTTTAATTCACCCACTTCAACACGTTGTTGTCCAACCGCATCAAACCTAAAATCGAGTATAATTTATGATCAAGGAACTAGAGGATAATTATTTACTCAAAAAAATAATTTCCTGAGCCGTCATTCGTTAGATTGAAATTGTAAGGGTGATTATTTTTGGACTCCGACATTTTTGGGATGTCTACATCTAAATAATCAGTTCTTTTGCCAAAATGTGCACTATCGTCTTGATTTACATTTCTAGTAATGTCTTCATTGGTTGGTTTCCCAAGAACACAAATAAGGAAAACGAGTAAACCTGTAAGGCACTAATAGAAAATGAAGTTAGAATATTATTTTTTTACTATTTATTACCAAGATGAACAAACATTGTGTACTTTGTACTAAAAACCTGGCTCTGAAATCTTGATATTACTTACAGACGTATCTTTGTAGGTGATGCAGACTCAAGGTAAAACCGTCTCTTAAAAATTGTTCACGACCTTCCAACAAGTCGGACAAGTTTCTCTATTCAAGAATCATCTTTAAATTATTGTGGAAAATAACCACTTTTTTGTTTAGTGGCTTTAATGTCAGACGTGAAAATACTTAAGAAATTATGCAATTTTTAATAAAGGCTATCGGATATGTCTATAAAATAATTTGGACTTTGATTTTGTTGTTGTCATCGTAATTATATTGAAATATTAATTTCCATGTTAGAAGTATTTTTAATCAAGTTTCTATACTCGAAATCTCAAACTCCAGCTTAAGTATAATTAAATTAACGCGGAACTAGTTCGATAATTTAATTTCTCCTATTCACCTTGTTAACTGCAAGTGTGTTCATTTATTTTTCAAAGTATTTATTTTTGGTAGAAAATTCGGTTGCAAAATCCACGTACTCGTTGAATAAAGAAGAATAGAATGACGATGGAGCTAATAAAATAACATAGACGAACTTTGTCATCACGTTAATCTTGAATTTTTACTGATCTTATAAGAGAGAAGGTATTTATATTGCTGTATTTTTGTACTATTATTCATGATCGTGAATTATTATTTCACGGTATTTACGATCATAAATTTAATTGAATAATAATTAAATTAATTTATTTCAAGTAAAAATTTATATTTTTAAATCTCCTCAATTCATAGCAATTTATACTTTCACTTTTTTGTTTCGGACATATTTGGGATGTCTACATGGAAAAATTAGTTCCTTAGCTGAAATGTTTTCACTATGAACTTAACAGTTACATTTTTATATTATCTTTACTACAATTTTTCAGAAAGTTTCAACAACATAGATACATTTTTCAATCCTTCAATCAGTGATCGTGTAAGATAAACGATTTCTTAATTTTCCCCTTAATGTCAGAGGTGAAATTAGTTACAAACGTAATTACGCAAAACCACCTGTTGTTTATTTTATTACTGTCTGATGATTCCAAACTCAATTCAATTCAATTAGAACTGGAATTTTTACTTTTAAGTGAAGGCTATGGGAAAACTTGATAAATTAATTTGGACTTTGATCGTGATCGGATAATACGAAAATCTCTACACTTTATGATAATAATAAATCTTGAACTTCATCGTGCCCATAACCTAGGTTAACGTTAATGAGGTTCTCTTCCCTTGACATTTGTTAATTGCAGGCGGGTACTTTTCTTTCTCTAATTACATAAGTTTTTATTTACAATTAAATTTTAAAAGATGCGCAAAGTAACAAACAATGATGGAATGACGAAAATAGCAACAAATAAAACCGCGAATCTGATGAGATCATGTCTCTTAGAATAAAAACTTCACTTTATTTCTTTTAAGTGAAACGAATGCTCAGCTTACAATTTGTTTTAAAAAATGTAATCTGCCGCTACTTCAGCCCAGAGAGTTTCCACCTATCAAACTTCCCAGCGCTGCTGAAGATATGTCTTTTTTCGGACCCATTGCAGAACCTGGAACACCTGGTCCATGACTAGATCCAGTTATACTAAAAATGGGTTCCGGAGGAGGTCCTGTTGGAGGTCCAATAGATCCAACTCCAGGTGCTGGTGCAAAAATTCCAGGTGTACCAATTCCAGGTGCACCAATTCCAGTTTCAGGTGAAAGAGGTCTTGAACCAAACGGTCCAGTTGGTTCTGACGGTGTCCCCGAAGCTGTGTCAACACTTATAATAAAAGGCTGATACCCATTTTCATCAGCGATGTATCCAATGGTTCGAGTAATGACCGCTCCACTCTCGCTCAAATATTTATCAACATACTGCCCTCTGACTACTTGAATTTCGTTATCAGTTCCTGCGTTTTTTAGTTCACCTACTTCATATCGTTTAAGTCCATCAGTATCAAATCTTAAACAATTTTATGTAAAATTTGTTACACTATTCGGGTAAACATACTCAAAATTATATTTCCCGGAGCCGTCGTTATTGAAAGTAAAATGGTGGGGTGAATCGTTACCGAATTCGGAATGTTCCTTTTTTGGTGGTAATTCAACGTGTGTAAAATCACTTAGTTTACCAAAGTGAACGTTTGCGAGTTCTTGTGCGGCGCGGAGATCATCTTGGTTTGCCGAAGACACGAAAAAAATCAGACATCCTATCAAAATCTGAAGGAAAAAAAATCTTTTTGTATGGGAACAAGTAAATGGGTACTTTACCACCGCGTTCATGTTGCACTTTCACAAGAACTCTATGCACTGGTGTCTTCAGAGAGACTTGATGTTTACCTTGTAAATTATCTCATTAAATAAGAATTTACGGATGTCTGATTTTTAGATGGAACCGGTCGACGAATTTTGGAAACGTCGTCACTTAAAGATGTTGAAAAGAATTTTCTTAAGGTTATCAAGTTATTATACTAATATTGTACACATTAGTTTTTTGTTCATTTGCACTAATTTTCATGTTACATTGCTGCTTGCTCAAATTTACAACAAAATTAAATTTAAATATTTGCAAAATGTACAATCAGGTTGCAGATAAAAAAAAAATGTAGTTAGACACTTTACTTGAAGATCCATGATGAACATATCCACTAAAACTAACTCCGGAGGAATGGAAATGTATGCGGCTACACCGCTGCAATATTAGAGAACGAAATTTATTACTGAGGTATAATAATAATAATAATAATAAAAGAAAACAGTTTATTCTATAATAATTTTAAGCATAACCTCCAGTTGTGTCGGTATCAATTTCATAATCGGACAGTTATTTATGTAATGAGAACGATAAAATCAATATTTCTGAACATATCTTAGCTGAACCTGTTTAGCAAATAATGTTAAATTTCGTAGATCATCTGCTATTTTAGTAAAAAAATTATTACTACTGACTATTATTGTGCTTTCATAAAATAAACTGCTGTTCAAATATTTAGATGTTTTCACGTTCAATAAATGAAATTCTCGCTAAAATCGGTTTATTTTTTACTGGTCACCGTTTCGATTTGATAAATTTGCTTTTAAAATTTACTTAAAAAAGAAATTGAGAACTAACAAATTTTGCACGACTAATGTTGATTTTCGTTTATTTAGCAAACTGCAA
Organism: Gnatocerus cornutus; assembly: GCA_029298725.1. Taxonomy (NCBI): domain Eukaryota; kingdom Metazoa; phylum Arthropoda; class Insecta; order Coleoptera; family Tenebrionidae; genus Gnatocerus; species Gnatocerus cornutus. Next base: position 13,785,074 of record CM055513.1, read on the forward strand.
TATTTATTCCGCGTCAAAGTTGTGAACATTTTTTTTAATTTTATCCCAAACTGTTTCCTCCAATCAAGCTCCCCAAAGCTGCTGAAGAGATGTCAGTTTTCGGTCCTTGTGGAGCACCAGGAGGTGATGCTGCTGTCGACAGCACAAAAAAGAAACCTATTACAAATGGTCGATAACCATTTTCATCACAATATAGCCGATATTCCGAATAACATGTAACCCATTTTCATTAACGTATCGCTCGGAGTATTGACCTCTGACCACCTGAATTTCATTTCCATCTCCTGTATTTTTTAACTCGCCCACTTCAACACGGTTTAGCCCAAACGTATCAAACCTAAAATCGATTAAACCTTTTCTGATAGGAAAACAAGATGTAGTAATATTTTACTCAAAAGAATAATTTCCTGAGCCATCGTTGGTTAGGTTGAAATTGTAGGGATGATCATTGGAATCGTCCAATTTAGCTTCTGGTATCTCTACATCTAAGAAGTCAGATTTTTTTACCAAAATGTGTACTGTCTACTTGCGTTACGTAGTTTATAGCTTCTTGATGGAGTGCCTTCCCGAAAACACAAAAAGGGCATATGATTATACCTATAATGCACTGATCAAAAATCAAACTATACTTCTTTCTTCACTAATCATTACCAAGACGAACATTTTGCACTTTCCACCAAAAAACTCACACTGAAGGTTTTCTGCGTGATGCACATTCAAGGTAAAACCAACGTGTTAGACACGTTGCTTATTCAAGAATCATCTTTATATTATTGTAAAAATTATTATTTCTTTATTTGTCAAAAAGAAATTATATATGAAATTACGCAATTTTTACTTTAAGGTGAAGGCTGTTAGAAATCTATAGGTACCTAAATTAATTTTGACTCTAGTAATAAAATAAATATTTACTTCAATATTAATTTGCATTTTAGTTAGTCACAATTATTATAGTTACAGGCGATTTTTTTAGAGTCAGAAATCGACTTATAAAAATTATTTAACAACTCATGGGGCCCTTTTTGTATAATCTTAAAAGTTTAGGATGGCTATTGTTGATTTCGGTTTAGCGAACTGGAATATTTCGTAACCGTAAAATAAAGGTGAGCAGCATTATGATTCCAGTTTTCACATATAGTGCAGAGTGAATGGCCCATTATTAAAACGGTTATGTGTTTTTGGTATGAAAAGTATTTTATGACCACTTTTATGACAATGGATGCACTGATTCCTATTAAAATTTAATGATTATAAAAAATTATTATGATCGGTCAAACAGTACCGCCATTCCAAAGTCTAGAAACGTAGGTAGTTCATAAATATCGCAAATAATTTTAACAATAAATAATCAATCAGTTGTCAGTCAGTTCAGATCCCCGAGCTGTTTCACATTGTATAAAATTCACTCATATAAAAAACAAATGAAGCAAAACGAGTTACATTACTTACGCTATGGCGTCGATCATATCCAACCCCATTTCCACCGTACAGTGAGCATGATCCGGTCTCGGTTCCGGTAAACCGGAAACGCAATAGTAGCAGTCACCCAACAGCTTAATCCTCAAGCAATGATGTTCAGCAGCCAAACGGTCGAACCTGCAAAAATCAGCGTGCTTAAGTAAACTCGTCCACCAAATTACTCTTAATTAGCATCTTCGAGTCGAGATTAACTTTCGTCGTCGTCGTCGTCGTTAAATTGCAATTAAAAGGCTCGTTTGAGGCAAAATGTACTATAAATTAACCGCCCTGCATTTTTCGCGTGAGGATTAATTTTCAGGTGGATGAAAATTCTTTGTTCTAAATTTAGCCACCGAGAATATTTTGCCTGTGATGTTGGCGAGCTCTCAGCGCAGATGCTGTTTTATATAATTCGTCTTTCTTTCATAATGCAGGGTGAAGGGGCGCGCAAAAGGGGTAAAAATAAATTGTATTTACAAGCTCACCTGGCAAAGAGTTCATTCAAGATTCGTACTAATTCTTCGGCGGTGCACTGGTCCGAGAGGGTCGTAAAGCCACAGATGTCGGCAAAGAGAATGCTGCAATACAAGGTGGTCTTTGAAATCGGTATTATCTGAGTTTATTGCGGCGTTTTAGACTTGTTGTAAACATAGCACAGAAGAACTCGTTTCTAGCCGCCTCAATAACACACAAAGATATTAAGTTCCAAGAAATCAATCGTTCGCTTCAAGTAAACACGATGGAAGATTTCCGGAAAGCTTTTATGCAAAACGATTCAATTTGCTTGAGTTTCATTGCCTTCACAATAAGAAACAGAAATGTATCCAAATCTCACCTGACGTTCTCATGCCTCTGAATATAAATCTTATGAAACTGTTCTTCTTTGGGTTGTCCAGCTATATCAGCCTTCATCTCCATGGCGACGTGTCTCGGCAACACCGATAGCAGAAGACGTTCCTACAAAATTTAATAACGTCACATTAAAAAAACAGAACTTCTCTTTTCATATTGAAAATTTAGTTATCAAAATTTTCAAAGGGAAAATTTCTTGTACGCTCGGTTAACAACCGGAAATTCCAAGCCGGAGATCTTAAAAGATGATAAGGATTTATAACTCCGACATTACGAAATTATTTTCAGACAGCCAATTTTAAAATTGTCGCTGGTAAAGAGAGTGGAATTCGGAGCCACACGGTTTTCTTTTATGTTGTTTTAACGTCAAATTTTGAATTAGAAAAATAAACCGCATGGGATCTAATGCAATTACCATTCCAAGGGTGTGAGGAAATTAGATTATTTTTTACTTTGCTTGGAATTCGGAAAGCCAAATTTGATTTACAGTTAACCAATTCTAATTTAATCGAAGCGTCGGAATTCGCTCCAGTTTTCAGAAGAGCTCCACAATTAAAGATCGTCAGAACTGGAAGTGTAGACAAGCGTCTGAGGTTTCTCAAATGGTTTTGCTAACAAGTTAAGGGAGCTGTTAAGGTTTCTAAGGTCCTGTTTAATTAAACTCGTTTACAAAATGGATCCCTTATGATTTATAAATTAAATCGAAAATGGTCCGAGCATGATCTTCATTCGATATAAATTGTAATAAAGCTACCTGTTGCTGGTTCTCTCGTTGGATTTTCAGACGAGCTTCTATGCACTGTCTCGTCTCTAAAAAAGCTTTACGTTGTGCCACTTCACGGGGATAATGGGTGCAAACACCGGCAACGTTTCCGCATAGAAGGATCACGAAGCAGCTACTAATCTGAAAAATGAAAAGAGGATCGCTCGTTTGAAAAAACGAACTCTGCTTTAGGTGGAGATTTAGATTCGAAAAGACCCCATTTATGGCAACGTTAAGAGATGATGACTTCAAGCTCACAATCTTCACGTAAACAAAATAACAAGAATTGGCCAAATGGCGTTTCTTTGAATAACTGACGAATAAATCATACTTACGTCTGCTATGGCGTACACTTGTCCTACATAAACAAGTAAAATAACTTGGGTCAAAGCCAAAACCGTCCCCGCTAGAAGGGCGTCTTTCAGTCGAATCGGCATCAAAGCGTATGTTAAGTAGGTGGTGGCGAGGGAGAATGTTGGACCCAGCAACGGCCGCTCTTTCTCAGTAAGAAACGAAATACAAATCTGGAAGAAAACAAATTTCATAAACAATAAAAATTAAAATCGCTTATTTCGGTCGATATTTAGCCTATTTGTGGCGCAAACACAAGTTCCTGATGCTCATTTTACACAGAATTTTAAGCAACATCCGAAACTGTGCTCAGATAGTAGATTTTCAATTTTTTTGCTCCATTTTTCCGAAACGACGACAATTAGAAATATGCAATTTTTGTAATTGTGCTTCTCACACTTTTTTATTAAGAATCCGCTATTTCCTATTTCGAATTAAAAAATTCAATGTTTTCAAAAACAATTTTACAACTAAAACAATGTAAATCTATTTCGGTCGATATCTTTCTTGTTTATTTATAAAGCAAACTCAAGTTATTTGCACTCATTTTAAGCACAACTTCATGTAGAATTTGAAACTGTCCTAATTTATCCCGGACGTCAACATTTTAACGATTTTCTTCGCTTTCCTCAAGAGGCTTTGGAAAATATTTTGAGCATATCAGATTTTCGGTTCGTGCAAAATTGAGGTTCAAATTACTCAGTTTTAACGAAGGCTATATTTATATACTTTGAGGAGAAGAGGTTTTAAAACAGAATCTCTGGGGGGTGTACTTCTGAACAAAAGAAAAAGAAACTTCTGTTGCAATGAATGTTATGAAAACACCTTTAAGCTAATTAAATCCCAGTGGCCAAAAAAGAGAAATATAATTGTGCAGGAGTTCTCTGAGGAATTCTAAAATCGATTCAATGTCGACAACTAATAACTAACAAAACATATTTTCCTCTAGCAAATTAGTATCGAGTCGGTTAGAGTTATTGGTAGATTAATTTTTGAGTTTACAAAAATGCCGGATTACGGATCTATTTTTAACTTGTTCATTTTCCGGAGCAGTTTATGAGCTTAAAACCTGAAACTTCCAAAGTGAAACTTTAAGTTTTTTTTTGATTTTAGAGTTTAGATAAAAAGTTGGCAGCTGATTTATCTATTTCAAAATATGGCCAACTAGCATAATCTCCCACAACTAATAAGTAAGCTGGTTTGCCTAAATCTGAAAAGCTGGAAAATTAATTACAGAAGTTGTACCGAAAATGCGGTTTATAAGCTTATAAGCTGTGTGAAATCAATTAATTTTTTTCCTTGGATTAAAACCTTTATTTCCAGAAAACTAATAGTAAGCTCCGTTAAACGGATCATATTAAACGTAAAGTTCTAAAATATCGCAAGTTCTCCTTTAAGAGGATATACGAATACGATCTCAAAATATTCCCCCGAGATCCCTGTTTATAAAATGTTTATATCAATGTTTACTTTTCAATAATATACCCTCATAAAACTCAATATAATGATGTTTGATATTTCGTAATAAAGAAATGTTTACAAATTTAAAAATGGCGGATGCGCCGGGAAAATCCATTAATTTTTTAGTTGTAAACTCATTTTAATATCAATTTTTCCTCTTTAGAGTTATTTAGCGCACACAGCTGCAATTTCATAATAAACTTTAAAACTCCCAACATTAACCACGCTATAATCCATCTTCCACACAAAACAAACATTGATTCTCCGAAAACTTTGTCAAGCAAGTTCTTATAAACTCCAACCTGAGATTGTTAAACATGTTAAAGAAACCATTAAGAACTTTTAATTAAAATACATCCTTGATAACAAATTTATGTTGTATTAAGACTTTAGCGCCGCTAATGTAATTGTCTTTTAACTTACCTCTAATGTTAAAAATGTCACTAGGATAAAATACGAGATGATAATCAAATAGACCTCGTTCATGGCGGGCTTGGACAGCACCGCCAAAAGAACTGAAAAAAACTCACTTTAGCTAATTTGAACCATTACAATTCTGGTTTTAACATGCAGTGTGAGCTCTCGCATTAGCACCAATTAATTGCTCACAGACATCTTACCTCCATAAATTGCTATGCAGCATCCAGAGGTTCCAATGAGTACGAGTAATTTGTCTAATCGCTTTGAGTGCTGTTGAGGAAGATCTGTTTCTGAGTGGTGTACCATTACAAGATCTGTCGCGGCAAACAGGAGGAATCCCACGCATAATAAGAGTAGAAGTGATATCAAGTTCGTCATATTGCTTTGGTTCATTTTTAGGAAATATCTCTGGTACAGCATTTCGACCTGAAACAATTAAATTCGAAGTTGAGATTAGATAAAGCCAGAACTTTGCAAAAGAAAGATTAAATCATGAAAGAGCGGACTGAATGACGATTTTATTATAAAACAAATTCGAGAGAGTTGCACTAGTTGAAGGGAGTTTTGAATTAAGTAACTGTGCTTAGAGCGAATTTATAAAGGAGTTATAAATTAGTAATGAAATGGCTTTTCGTCGTAAATGTGTACTTGGTGGCCTAATGCTGTTTAGTTTCACGGCATTATGCATATTAAGACAAAGAAAACTAGAAGTGTTGCGAATTATTCAGAAATATAATAATAATTAATATCATTTTAGGAAGTAGGAAAATTCTGAAAATTTTGTTAAGAGACTTGAAGTGCTTCACAAAAGCCGTCCTTCGTCACTTTGTATAAGAATTTCTGCTATGTAATTTAATACATTCATCCCCGAGCTTAATGTTTAGTGAATTCGGCATTTGAAATAATTTCTAGAAATTCTACACTTTATAACAAATTTAGAGAGTTGGAGTGCTAATTACACTTCCTCTTGTATATTGTTAATTTAATGGCAGATTGCAAACACACCGTTTCCTGTATAATTGCCCGCTAAAGTGCTCGGCGTATTGACTGAACGTTAAATTTGTGCAGTTTAGGCAGGGGATTGTGTACTTCGGAGTATCAAATAGAATTGGTTATGAAGTTAGATCGGTCAAAAAAATATGAAGGTGTCTAGACAAATTTTTCTTAGGAGGTGCATTTAAATTTTCTTGAAATCTTCAATATTTTTTTTAGACATAATGTATTCGTTTTTTATATGAAGTTACTCGGTACCACACGCACTTCTCGAATATTCCCGTCACGAACAAGCGACTAACAAATTAGGAAACTATCAAAAACTTGTTCTAGACATTTGGTTATCGATTTTAAGAGTCAAGCCGTGTTTACGAGTAAACCAAACTTCGGAACTTATTGATCTAACCTTCGCAATGTTTAGATAGGTCTCATTTGTTTACTCGTATTTTTGCTCTGAATTGTATGGCGTTGTAAAAATTGTAATAATTCGTCCGGTTTCCACATCTCTGAGTCTTCAAATTTTTCAAGAACTGCGGATCTTCTTCGAACCTTTGAGATTTTGCTTTCTTGGGACTCGGAGGATCAAAATATTTTTAAGAATTTATCAGATTTTTTTATTTTGAAAATTCTTTTATTTTTGATTATTAAATTACATATTTTGAATAAAATTTGTACTAGAGCTGTGAAAAGTCATTTCTAAAGTAGAACTGTTTCATGATTTTGAATTCGAAGCCCGTTTTGCTCATATCATTGATTTTTTAATGAAATCGCTTTAAAATAACAAAAGTGTTAACTTTTTGAAAGGCTTCTCAGTGTTTTTTGTTTTGGAACTAAATTATTGATAAGAGATAGTAATGCTTTTGTCAGCAAACAAAATATATCTCGATCTTTTCAATGATGCATTACAATAAAAAATTGATGAAATAATTCTTAAGTTATATGCAAAATTGTAAAATCCTAGTGATGAGTTTTATAGGTCGTGGTTTTCCGAAACACTGCCGAGCAATTACATAGCATTGCAAGTTTTTAAGAAAAACAGAAGAAAATAAATGGCTGTATCTACTCTTCTATATATGTTTCCAGTTATTTGTAACGACAGTCTACTTAAAAAACTGAAACCAATCTGTAGAATAAATATAGGAGAATAAAAATAAAATACGCCCTTTAACAGTATAAGCTCTAAATTCACACTTGTTTTAACAAAGACCCTTATAAGCGAAAAGATTTTGAAAGTTCTGGCTTCAGAAAAAGCGCTCTTCATTTAGATAAACGACTTGAAAACTCCTGAAAAGTTGTAACTCTGAAAATATATGCACTCTTTATGCACCGAGGAACCCGCTTTATTTCCACTCAAAAGATTTCATACACCGTTGTCTGCCAAAGTACAAAAGAGCGACACGAACAGTTTTAAAGTGACAAAATAAACTTCCTACATCGCCGTTGAAAAATTTAATCCTCGCTACACAAAATGAATTACAAAAGCGCTTCTCCAGAAACAATTAATTCTTAAATAGAAAACCTTGAAAACTGTATTAAATATTACATTTGCTTGATGTTTACTTAGAAGTAGATTAGACGTTCTAAATTAAACTCTCCAACTTTCGTTATTACGATTTTCATCTACCTGAAGAGACATCAAAACTGTCGGCATAACTGCCAGTTAAAAGCCGGATAATTTATAACTTACTTGTTCATTTTGAAACTGATGAGTACTGAATAATTTCTTGATGAGTCTTAAAAGTTTACCGAAGAAACCACTCGATGGCTTTGGAGCCGAAGACATTAATAATTCCGCTTCGACTTCGTGGCCTTCAAGCTCAGGACTAGAATTTGGGGCAGAACCATTTTCTTTTGCTGGAGGCGTTCGGGACACACTGCCAACCTAAAAAAACGAAAACAATCACTCAGGGGGATCTTAAAATGGATTAAAAATTGGAAAGTTAGAGCAATCACGAAAATGGGTCAGAAAAGATTAATAGGCACTGCGGGAAGTTTATTGGAGCAGGAGAATTGAACATGAGTTTGATAGTACGACTGACAATTGCTGAGATTTCGAGTGTCTTTAATCCGAATCAAGAATTCTTCACTTTGGCATCCTTTTAAGAGCAAAAGTAGATTCCATTTATTAATTAAAATCGCTATCACTTACCGCTATAAGACTCGACGAGAGGCTTCCTTTATTATCCTTTGAACCAAAGTGCTCAATCACCTGCCAATTACTCTTTCGCGTCCCCTCGTTCGCCGCCGCTGGAAGGGGGCTTGTGTTGGCGGTTGACGGAGTTGAGAGGCCACTGCCATTTCCGGTTTCTGTAAGAGGTTCAGTACATGATCGAGGATGCTGCTTCAAACTAGTCCAACGACGTCCACATCCTCGTCGAACTGTTCCAGTATCCTTAAACAAATTACGACAATGAGACATGCTTTGAGAATAATAATTAAGTTTAAAGTCAGAATTTAATAATAAAATCCGAATTCATCAAGACTTATTCAGATTTTTCTTCAAGCATTTAAGTCGATAGTAATCAAGATGAATACTCGAGCTTCCATAAAGCACGCCAATTATATCATTTGGATCGAAGTTCAAATTATTATTTGATTTGAATTTTCCGCGCCAGTGAATTTGCTGATTAAAAACACTGAATGTCGACGACAGAACTCCGGCGAAGTCAAATTAAAAAACTCCACTTTAAAATAAAAATTACACGATTTAGTACAATTAGCAAGAATGGAAGCAGATTTAACCTGGTAAAATTAAAGACAAAATTTCTTGTTGTTGTTTGATCATTTTCCCCATACTTTACGTAGTAAATATTTAATATCACACATAAAGTACTAAAAAGTTATGTGTTTTATGTACAATTATTATAGGCAGGTAACTATAAACATCAAATTTCAATTTAGTACGATCCAAAAAGCACACAAATAGTAATAGCTTCCTGATAGCTTTACTCGTAAAATTTTATGGACCTTCCTAATCGTTATAACCTAAAGTTATTTTTGTGTTAAGTTTTCAATTTAAATTTGTGAAAAATCGTCACATTCTAGAAGTCCAAAGTATTACAATATTCTAAAAATAGACAGTCTTACAAATTAAATAAAATAATAATAAGACAAGTTACATCGAAAGGACTCAAGTATGTATTATTTATTATTATTTTTTTTAGTTATTTATTTATTTATTTTATGGGTAAACAAGTCGGATAATATTTGTTTCCTTTATTTGTAAACTAATTCTTTATATTATTATGTAATAACTAATAATATTCTGAACCTTCGTACAGCGGATTTCAATTATTTTTTGTTTCAAGTGTTTGGGTGTACTTTACTTTACTTTTATTGCAGTCTGAAGTTGGCAAAGGAAACCCAAGAGAAATAATAAACTACGACATTTCAAATATACTCAAATTCCTACAAAATGTACGCTTTATTAGACTGTATCCCAGAAGACTCGTAGAGTAATAAATTGGAAATGTCTAGACACTGTGTACCCAAAGTGTTGGATTTTACAGGAAATTGAGTCAAACCACTAAATGTTATTAGTTCTGCAAATCATAACAACTACACTCTAAAATTACAATCTCCTTGCCCGAGTAAACATCACATTTAGTTCTGAAACTGTAAAAATGGTGGATGCGCCGCATTACATAATTACTTTCTTTTGCCTCAAAGTTCATTTTAACAGAACTACCATTTAAAACACAAACCTTGTAACATATTTCGCGCAAAGATAACATAAAATCTCTCTTAATTAAAGCGGTTTCGCGTGGAAAATATACATATAATAATTAGGATGTGAAGTACAAGCGCGGAGGTGCATTCTGTTTAAAATCATATTTATCTTCATTTTAAAACATGTAGATAACTACCGAAGTTTCTAAAGAAAAACAAGTTTAAAAAGCTCGTCGCTGAATACAAAAGAGAAAGACAAACAAATTTGTGAAGCTGTGCAATATTATGCATCGCTTGATGGATGAGAAATTCAGAAGCTCGAAATCCAATCCAACAGAAGCGAAACTCATTTCATAGTGTTAATAAAAGTGTTCTCATTACTAGGTTTTCGTTTAGTGGTGTCTGACATCTGATTTCTCTAAACAAAAATCTGGCACCTAATCTTAGTGCGGTAATTGACTGAAATTCTATTCCCGTCGTTCAAACCTCAGTTTGAATGAATTGACATCTCTTCTTCCGCTGAATTAATTATTTTTCATTAAATAAACTCGAGTAAAGACTGTGTTTATTGATTAGATCCCATTTACATTAAAAAAAAACCGATATAAAACTCACATTTTAAAGTTCATGTTTTATGCAACGACCAAGTTGATTTAGGTTGATTTTGACAGTTTGAAAATTACTTTATGGTCGAACATATTAAACTTCAATTTCGTCCAAATTTCCAGGGAAAAGGTATATTTAAATTTAAGTAGAATAAAAAACTTATTTAAGACGTTATAAAAAGTTTAGCAACGATGAATTACGTGCTGCCTTTCGAAGATAAAAATGCACACGAGCTCGCGTGGTTCTTGAATAAAAGCATTTCATTTCTGTCGCATTCTCTTTGTGACCTTACGCACAATTGTACTATAAATAACGTAGAAAGTTAATTTTGAGATTCCGGACATTCTTCAACACGTTGTTTGTGTTTTCATGTGAAATATTCGCATTTAAACATGGAACAAGATTATGTAAGTCTCTTTAAGAAAACTTACTGTTCATTCATTATGCGAACTTCATCCTCTTATTGCTGTTCTTTCTTTGATGTGATGAGATTTCTGTTTAAAATTTAATTAGACAAAAGACGTGAAAGATTGAGAAAGTAGTTCCGTAAGACAAATTGTCCTTTATCACTTCATTTAATTATACACAATGAAAGGATTTGTAGCGCCGAAACAAAGGTGTGTTTCGACATTCAGTGATGAATTAATCCATTGGACGCCCTTCATTTTCATTAAGAGTGTTTTTTTAGGTTGTTAGTCAAATTACGAAGTATGGATATTGGGGTTCTGTCGTCGCTTTTCAAATAAAGATTATATTATTAGGGACGTATAGTACAATTCCAGTAAAGTACTAAAATTTCTTTTTTTTTAGATATTTTTTTTGACATGGCGCATCCACCAATTACTATATTTTTTACTAATATTTAGGAAGAATTTTTTTTAAAGTCAAACTGACCATTTACTTACATTATTTACTTTTTGTCGATTTTGATCTACGGCAGAAAATTCAGAATTTATATACGATTATAAAATAAATATGATATAAAGAAATATGCAAATGAATGTTTTCCATGACGCTAATGCTTGTAATTTACTATATTTATAACAGTAATATATTCAATTGGAAACATAATAAAGCTACAACCTTGTTAGAAGTAGTATAATGTACCAAATAAACGAGTAAATTCGACCCACTGACATTTAGTATTACTTTATATCTCTTTATACTGACTGATGCACATTTTATCAACCTTTAACATAATTAGTATGTCATTTATTATAAAGTTTAAAATAAAGTTATAAATTTATTTACACTAACCAACATTTTTAATCAATTTGTTCAAGTTTTTCCGCAAATTTCATAATAAACAAATCTGGTCTGTCAAATAAATAATTTATTACGTATAAATGCATACAACAATTAATCATTCGCTTCTTTCGCCACTTTAGCTAACAAGTAGATAGTAAATTACTCTCTTCACTCCTGGGAGGTATTTGATCGACCGAACAGTATGTGGTTATAAATCTTACAATAAACGCTCTGCATCCATTTTCGTCAGTAACATACCCAGTCGTCAGGAAGAAAATATGCACGTTGTCTTCATTTACATAAACTTTTCTGTAAACTGTCCTGTTATTTTTACAGTATGAACTTCATTTTCAGTGTCCGGATTTTTTTTCTCGATTACAAAGCGTTTAAATCCCAAAGTATGAAATCTGCAAAAAAATCTTCCAGTAATGGTACAGATCAACTCGTAATAAAAATCTCCTGCATCATTGTTGGTTGAATTCAATCAATGTTCTTTTTCATGTTTTTCATGGATTTTCTAAAATTCTGAACGCTCCACGCTGGTAAAGAAATTCTTACCTATAAATACCAATTAATGTCAGTCTAATCACAAGGTAATAAGCTGTCTATCAATTTCCTTTGTTCTCCATAATTCAGAAATTCAATAAATAATTGGCAGCGCCGCTTAAAAGGTCACATTTTGGTCTAAAGCTCCAGGCAATTATGTACCTTGCCTGGTGCTTTGTTTTGGTAATAATTTTCTTTAAAAATTCTCACAAGTGATCAATTTAAATAAATTGAATCTATTCTGATTTATTGCGAGTTTCATTTTAACTTACACGATTCAATTAAATTGGTGTAATTTCATTGCCGTTTTCCGAGTTGAATTTGCGTAAAATATAACAATGCTTTCAATTACCGTTAAATTTATTGCAAATTGTTAAAAATTGGTTATTTCAATTACTTTAATTGCGGACTTCGAAAAATGTTCTTATGGGGGGTTAGTAATTTATTGGGACAATTATTCCCAAAAAAGAGTTCAATTTTAAAACTATATTCAAATTCTGAGGTTTCAGTAGACTTTTATTTTTATTTCAATCAAATGTATTGGTAAGTTATTGGTGGAATAAATTTAGATTTTAGAAGAATGTCTAAGAACGAGTTCTTGCTCTAATTTTGACATTACATTTAAATTCTGTGGTTCTCCAGACGTTCTGTTTTTTTCGCGCTATTTTTTTTAATCCTGTCGACAGTTTTATTTTCATAATTTTAATTTTTTTTCTTTAAAAAAACCTTTTTTTTAACTGATTATAGTCAAAATTCTTACCTAATTACTAGGAAGCAGACGTCAAAGAATATTTCAGTTATTTCATTCATGAATAAAGTATTATTATGTAAATATCTCCTCATTCTCCTTATTAAAACTTAATAGAGACGGTTTTCCCACCTACTCTTGCCTTCATATCTTTTTATAACCGAAAACCAGATTCACTTTCATGATCTCAACGTTAGTCTGCTTGTCGACGAGATTTGAAGTAGTTTATTAAATATGATTTGGGTAAATTATGTCTTTTTTAGCCAGATGTGACTGTCATTTTTAGCTCTTCACTCTAATTTTAACATATTTCGCCACTTACACACAAAGTTCTTCTCCGACACCGCCACCAGCACCAGAATTTAACGAAACTCAAACAGTGAACTCCGAAACCACCAGTTCGGTGCGGCGCTCGAAACCTTCTGAAGATGAGAAAATCATCAATGAAACCACCGCAAAATATGGACTTCCGAGGAATTACCAACAACTCGGACTGCCAGGACCTGAGCTACGTACAGACGATGAAATCATGTCAATCGAAAACAAATTTTCAAATGGAAACCCAGAAGCTTATACACTTAAGTTAATTAATATTCTTGGTAACTTAATTTAATATTGTGTCGTTTGTAGAGTTCGTACGATAACTAAGTTCTTCAGTTACAACGGCCGCTACGAAGAAGCGCAAATAATGAAAGACAACGGGCGCCAAAAAGTGGTGACTTTGGGTCAGTTTGGGGAACATTTTAAAAGGAAGACTGGTGGATTCTATATTCGTACAATTGGATATACTCTTGACGACAACGGTTATCAACACTTTTTGATTGATCTGACGAGAGCAAAAATTCGGAGCAAACATGCTAGTCATATCGGTGGAAAGCAACCAATTTCTTCAACGGTGCTTGCGTCATTAATTGGAGGAAATTCCTTGGGATAACGCCTAGGCCCTTTTATGCTGTTATTTTCTTGTGTTGCATGTGAAATTGAATAAAATTACCATTTTCTTTGGCTCTGTGCGTTTCAAATAAGAGTTTAATTTAATGACTTGCAGCTATTTTTAATTACATATTATAAATACATTTAACTGTGATGAATGAACGAAATGCATTTAGTTAAATAATTTCATTTAAGCTGTGATCATGACCGGCTCTGATCTTGTTTACAAAAAAGTTTTTTAACAAAGCTAGTTTATTTACTTTACTTATTAGTTTTTTCGTTCAGTTCACTAAAAATGCTTTTGGTAAGTCCAAATACATTTTTTTGTATACTATTTTTTGAATCTAGTTTTGTATTTTTGTTGTGACGACATTCATCATTTCTTCGCAAAATTCTCCTCTACCATTTCCAGTAGAAGAAGAAAAATCTACCGAAGACCAAAAACTTATCAAGGAAACAATTGAAAAATATGGATCTGTCAGAGATTACAAAAAATTAGGACTACCCGGACCTGAGGTTCTTGACACCGATCTCAAGTCAATTCGGACAAAATTTTCTATTTGCTCCGGAAACTACACATTGAAGTAACAAAAATTTATTTATAAAGATACACCATTGAATCTATTCTTTTATAGGATTCGCACTCTTACCGAATTTTTCAGTTACAACGGTCGCTACGAAGAAACTAAAATTGTAAGAAATTATGATCAAGAATTTCCAATCACAAAAGGTCAATTTGGAGAACACTTCGAAGGAAAGTACGGAAATTTCTACATTCGTACAATTGGCTACACTCTTGACGAAAATGGCTATCAACAATTTTTGATTGATCTTACAAAAGCAAATATTATAATTGTCATCGCTCAATCGGGAGGTCCTGGTAGCGATAATAAAGGAATTTCGTCCACGGTGCTTGGAACATTAATAGGAGGAAACTCCGTGGGATGACAAATTTACAAATTCTCTGTGAATGCTGCTTGAATTTGCACTAATTTAATAAATTAATCTCACATTGGCCAGGGAAACTTCAAAGTTTTACTTGAGCTAAATATTAGTCCGATTAACATTGATTTGTAAGTTTAAATATTCCACAATTCCAGCTCTCGAACTTTGGTGTAACAGTTACAATGTTTTTATTTTTAATATTAAGAAAGAACAAAACAGAAAATGTCTTCTTAATACGGAAAAATATAATAGTAATTCCTAATTATTATGTCATGTAAATTTTAAACATTCGGATTTTCTTGAACTCTCTTCGCGGAGATTTTAATGACTTATTACGCTGTGTACGTTTCAAGATTTATTCAAAAAATTAAAACGTTTGTTTATACTGAACTTTTGTTAATAAAACAATTTATGTAAATTGAGTTTATTTATTTATACATATACCTTACTCACAGATTTTAACATTAAATTAATTAAAAAATATCACTTATATATTATGAAGTACATAGAATTGCCTGGTCTTGCCAATCTGATCTTGTTTACAGAAACAAAGTTAGGAAACAGCTTTTTAGGTATAAACACGAAACTGGCTCGTCTGTTTACCTCTTCACATCAACGTTTTTTGTTTAGTTTACTTACAGACTCCATCGTGTACAGTTCACTGAAAATGTTTTTGGTAAGTACAAATATTTTTTTTTTTTGCACTATTTTTGGGCTTTAGCTTAGAATTTTTGTTGTGCCTATTTTCATCACTTTCGCGCAAAATTCTTCCGCACCACCAGAACTACTCCTCGAGGAAGATCCTATTAAAAATCAAAGAATCATCAATGAAACCATTGCAAAATACGGACCTGTTAGAGATTACAAAAAATTGGGATTGCCCGGACCTGAGGTCCTTGACACCGATTTTAAGTCAATTCAGAGTAACTTTTCCACTGATGGCCCAGGAAACTATTCATTAAAGTAACAAAAATTTATTTCTAAAAGAACACTCCATTGATACTGTTCCTTCATAGAATTCGAACTATTACGGACTACTTCAGCTACAACGCCCGCTACGAAGAAACGAGAATTGTTAAAAAAGATGATGGAGAATTTCCAATCACGAAAGGTCAATTTGGGGAACACTTCGGTGGTCAATACGGAAATTTCTTCATTCGTACAATTGGCTACACTCTGGACAAAAATGGCTACCAGCAATTTTTGATTGATCTTACAAAAGCAAACGTCATATTTCTCTTGGAAGCATCAGGAGGGCCAGGTGGCATTAAAGATCCAATTTCGTCCACGGTGCTTGCAACATTAATAGGAGGAAACTCTTTGGGATGACGAATTTACAAGGTCTCGGTGAATCCTGCTTGTGTGCACATTGATTTAATTACTCTCATTAATTATTCATGTGCTAAGGAAACCACAATCTTTTATTTAAGTTAAATGTTAATTTGATTGACTTGCGATTAACCCTGATTTATTTTTAGACATAATTTTACTCTCGTTGGCTAAGTACATATTTGATTTTAAGCACGCAATTCCAGTTCTTGAATTTCGGAAATGTAATATGATATCAATAAAATGAATAAAAACTGTCACATTAATGTAAAATTGTAGCCCAAACGTGGAAAACAGGTAAATTTTTACCGTGCATTAAGTCAGTAAATAACCGCAAAGAAAAATGAAGAAAAATGCAAACAGTTCTGGATTAAACTTAAAACTTGCCTCGAATTATTGTTTTATCTATTTTATTGTGTACTCATGAGGTTTTCGTAGTAACAATTACCGACAGAAGCATAATAACATAATTTCATGCGATATTAAAATCTCATCACGAGTTTTTCCGACTGATCTTGTCTTCACGGGGGCAAGGTTTTGTTTTTATAATAAAACGAGACTAGTTTAATTACTTCCATTATCTCAACCTAGTTTTCTGGTCAGTTCAGTGAAGATGTTTTGGGTGAGCAGATATCCTCTTTAAGTTTCGAGCACATTTTACTGTTAATTCTAGTTTTGTGTTTCCTTCGTGTTTTTTGTTACATTTGTGCAACATGCTTCTCTGATGTCTTCACCATCATTAAACGAAACGCGACAGGAAGATAATGAAGATCAAAGAGTCATCAATGAAACCATTACAAAGTATGGACCCCCTAAAAATTACGAAAAATTAGGACTACCAGGACCTGAAATACGTGATTTCACTGATACGTCACTTGACAGTAAATTTTCCACTGAAGGTTCCGGATTATACACTATTAAGTAAACAATTGTTATTATTTATGAAGTAAACAAATTTAATCTATCGCAGAATTCGTGCCCAGAACTCGCTGGTGAGCTACAACGCTCGTTACGAGGAATCGAAAATTGTGAAAACGGAAGATCGAGAGTTTCCATTCGTTAAAGGTCAATTTGGAGAGCATATTGTAAGGAAAGGAGGAGGATTCTATATTCGAACAATTGGCTACATTCTTGATGAAAACGGTTATCAGCAGTTTTTGATAGATCTTACTTCAGCAACGTTTGACCAGATGCCCATTATTGGACTTGGAATTTCGACGACGGTTCTTAGAACATTAGTAGGAGGAAACGCGATGGGATGACGGAAGCATATGTTGTTGCTCATAATTTTCACAAATTGAATAAAATCTTGAGTTCATTGGTTATTTTCCTCAGAGAACAAAATACTGAAATTTCTGCAAAAACGTCCGCAACTATTGAAATGCAAATGAAACTGATATAGACAACTGGGTAGTTCGTTTGTTTTCTTATCTAGTTTTTATTAGTTCACTTCCTTTATCGTCGACAGTTCATTGAAAACGGTGAGTAAAACATTTGTTTTTTTATTTTGCACTTCTTCGGCATCTTTCACAATAACTTTTACACGTAAAGAGAGTCCTTTGGAGTGTCGACTGATAAACAAACCGATGAAGGACCTGAGAAAGAACCAGAGAATCACACACAGCTAAATATAGACTTAAAAAGTACAAAAAAAACGCCATTAGTGGGAGCAAACTCCTTAGGAAGACGAGTTAACAGCTAAAGGTGCAGGTTTAAATTCTTGTCGGCCAAATGCACACTCTCATGAATTATTCCTGTTCTGCAGAAACTACTATTCTATTGACTTGCAGTTGACCTTGATTTTTTGTCAAAGTTTTACTCTCGTCGGGTAATTATTTAATTGAGCACGCAGTTTTTGGTCTTCACCTCCAGCCTAACATGGAAGTTATTAATTAGGATCTCGTGGAATAAAAGTGTGACGAAAACAGCAGAGCACAAACAAAAATATAAAGTTACAATCCTAAAGCGGAAAACCGGTAGTTTATTATTGTATTTTAAATCAGTAGCTAGTTTACTACCTGCGAATAGAAATGCACACAGCTCTGGTACGACTCACCTAATTCCAACCGAACAATACTTGTCCCCGAATTACGAGAATCGGAAACAAATCAACATTTTCTATATGGAAAACAAGGTCAGTCGGTCTCTTCGCTGTTAAGATAATTTTCACTTTAGTAGTGTGCAATAACAACGACAAAGTGCATCATGTTACTGGTAAGTTTATGTAGATAACACGCGATCCTGCCGACTTGCATTATCGCGCACTCTTTCGTCTTCAATAATGATAAAAACGATTGCAGTTTATAACGCTTGTGACATTCTTCATCACCCACTCGCAAGGTGAGGACGTTTTGCAATACACTGAAGATCAACGAGTTGTCAATGAAACTATCTCTAAATTTGGACCACCTAGAAACTACCAAAAGTTACAGCTTCCAGGACCCGAAATAGCTGTAGATGATGAAAAACTGTCATTACATAATTCGTTCATCTTTAATAGTACAAAGTGTTACGTTTTAAGGTACCTTCTGCTACACTTTTATGAATAAAATTTCAGAGATTTTTTTTTTAGGGTTCGTAACATGGTTCAGAATTTTAGCTACAATGCCCGGTATGAAGAAACTGAACTGAAGGTTGTTGCAAATGATGAAATTGTTGTTACGAAAGGGCAGTTTGGAGAACATTTCAAACGCAAATCGGGAGGATTTTATATTCGTTCGATTGGTTACACTCTTGACGAGAAGGGTTACAAAGAATTCTTGATCGATCTTACAACGGCTGTCACGACAGTGAAGGAAGTTATTGTTGATAATTTTGGAGGTCTTCCGGGTGCTCCGGTTAACAAAGGAACTATTTCTTCGACGGTACTTGGGACTTTGATAGGTGGAAACGCAGTTGGTTGACAAAATGTGTCTTAAAAAGAAACTTATTTATTTTGTAGTTAATTACGTATTATTATATTTTCCTAATGCTGCTTCTAACCTATGAAAACAATGTGAGAACCCCTTGAAAAATAAAATATATCAATCTAATCAAGAACGTCGGTATAATTAAGCCAAACTTCTCCACCGATTGTCATCATAAAATTCTTAGGATGGATCATATTTAAGCATATTTAAGAATTTATATTTTTTTAAGAAAAGACAGCACAACTTTTACTTGCATCATTGCATTGTACGTCGGGATTCAGTGCTAATTCAAAAAAACAAAAGGTCATCGTAGTGGAAGACTTTTCAAAACCCGCCAAGAAAAAAAGAAACGATTGAGCAGCGAGATCATCGACTTTACGTGTAAAGCCTCCATTTTCCAACTTATCGGTGCTCTTCCCTAGGACACTGTTATCATCAACGAGTTTTCCTCGGTTCTTCAGTTGCAAAAGAAGATGTAAGAAGTCCCCTCAATAAATGTTGTTCTCTTCACGATACTTCAGGGTGTTCTTAATAATTTTCACAAAGAACTTCGATACAGTCGGATCGATAGCTTTAACTCTAAGTCTTCGCATAAATTTGGAACAATTAAATTCAGAAGGTCAACATTTTTTTCCAAAGCCGAGGTGAAAAAAACCGTTTCAAATGCACAACGAAGTTATTGTTTGGACCTTTCATCGAATTACAGTCAATACCAAAAGCACAATCTCCTATAACATCCGTGGTAAATCCAGCTAAAAACTGTTTGATATTGACCGACTTTCTCCTCACATGTTTATCCATTTCGGTAATTAACTGATCACCGCATTCTACCAAAGTTTCAAACATCATTTTCATTTTTCCGGAGGTAAACATGGGGGTTAACTTCGTGCGTAAATTTCGCCATTTAAAGACTTCCAATGTAAATAAATGAGCACATGAACATTGCGTTCGTTATAATAGGTACACCGCGCGATCAGTAAAATGTTCAAAATTGTTCTGAAGAATGTTTTTGATGGTAGTAGGATCAAGAGGCATGTACAGGGGCATAAATAGTACGTATAATCCTTCATCATGACAATTGTGAATTTTAAAATAGTTGTACAATTTTAATGTGAAATATGCAAAAGATGCCGTTTGAGCGGCAATAGATTTACCGTTTCCAAAATAAAAACTCTCCGGTAGGAGAGGGTTTACTCCTTTTCTTTGCCAGTGAGAGTGGATCCATTTTAACCAGATAAAAAACGTAATTACAGATTACATCAGTTGTGAAGAAGATGGAGTCCAACAACCAGTTATTCGTTAATAGAGCCATTTCGAGAAACACTAGTTGTACTGGCACTAATTATTCTGTTTTGTAATTTAACGCTTTACCACTTTGTACATTCGCATTTATCAGAAAAGTAACATTAGAGCTGATGTTTTAAGTGCACTTGGACGAACCGTTATTAGTTATTATACTAATCTTGATTATTGTCAAACAATAGTGCTTGTTGAATTGTGCGCTTTCGCTTAATGTATGATAAAGTGAAGGTGAAGCCGCTGTGGCAATCAAAAATGCAATAAAAACGAGTTTGATAAAACAAGTGCTTTTAAGTTTTATAAAACAAGTTTTTTTTATAAAATTTTTCCTAATTGGCTTATTTAATACTTTTTTATTTCCAAATTTTCTCAGCTGTTAACGCATCCGATATGGAAGTGTGAAATTAAGCATTCTAAACAAATGCGGAAATAGCTCTGTTAAAACAGCAAATTAGGAAAAACATTTTTTGATCTCTTCAATTGGACATTTTCCGTGGCACACACGGGAACGGCAACGGTAAATTAACTTTTGTTCAGCAGTGCGGAAAAGCTGCAGAAGTGTGGCAAAAAGTTAGATTAATTAGATTAGATTTTACAGATTCAAGGGGATTTAAAAAGAAAGCAACCCTTACCAGAACTCTAGAGTATTATTTTCACAAGTTGTTTCATTATTTAAGATGGTTTTTTTTGACCTTAAAAATAAAAAAAATTTATTGGTGGCGCCATCTGTTAGAAGATGGTTTTTGAGTCAAAAAACTTTTTGCAGATCGCACTTTTCTTCAAATGCCGTAAATGTTGCTGTCGAGTCGTAAATCCCTGCCTACAGTTGCTCGAATGTAAATTACTATTGCAGTTTGCTTATTTGCAAATCTCTCAAATATGCAACTAAAATTAGCAAATAAAACAATTATTAATAATTTTACGTTTTACTAGTCTCTCCTCTCGTCAATCTTGTATGAATTGCAAACTATACGAACAAATTTCGTCCTTCAAAAGTTGTTTGCGCAATGCACAAAAGAACCAGAAAAATGCCTTAAGGTAAATCGCTTCTCACCTTCTTACGCGTTTGCAGTAAATACAGTGTAATATTTCCTTTTTAAGCAAGAGCATGCACCATGAAACAGGTAAGACTAACAAGATCTAGATCAAGATCATTATTTATTTGCTTCGTTTTTACAGTCATTATTTTTGGTGGTAGTTTCTTTTATCAACTTTCTGCACTGTCAAGACTTGTTTGAAGAGGCAAAACTAAAGGGCGATGCCGAAGACCGACGCGTCCTTAATGAAACCATCGCGAGATATGGGCGTCCTGAAGACATAAAACTAGAATTGCCCGGCCCTGAAATACTCTTGGATAAAAAGAAAAACGACCTAAACAATCTGTTTAATGGTGATCCTGCGAATTACACTTTAAGGTAATTGAATTTTACCTCAACTAGTGTTAAGTATTTCATTTTCAGAATTCGGAGAATAACGTCGACCTTCAGTTATAATGCCCGTTACGAAGAAGGTGTTATTAATGATGAACCGGTGGCGAAAGGTCTCTTTTCTGAACACTTTCAAAGAGACGCTGGAGGTTTTTATATTCGCACCATAGGTTACACACTTGATGGCAAAGGTTATCGACAATTCCTCATTGACTTGTCCACAGCGATACCGAATATGAGAACACGAATTTCGTCAACTGTTCTAGGGTCTTTAATTGGCGGCAACTCAATTGGATAAAGGTGTGATTTTATTTTATTTTTTTACTTATTATTCACATAAATGTGCAACTCTTAGGAGTAGGATCGCAAAGAATAAACGCATATTTTAGAAGTCGTTTTTTATTGTTCCTTCCCTCAACCGTCTCAGAACCTAGTTTTCAAATATAAATAACTTTCAATAGGTACTATCAAAGTAGATGATGTTCTAGCACAATTTTTTTTATTATATTTTTAAAACAACTTAGCTCGAGATCAAATCCATCTGTCAGTTACCTTGGAGGTGCTATAACTTCGAACATAAACAGACCATTTTGAAGAGATCTAAATTTATCTAAAATTTGAATACATACCTAAAATTGACTCATTTGCATAATTACCTCTATTTTACAAAACGAAAATCTATTTTAAAAATACCAGAAAGAATTAAAAGAATTATTTTACACAACTGAAGAGGCGTCATAGTAAAATACGATGCACTTCCTGCGGAGTATTTTACGGCTCCGTCTCAAGTAAGACATTTAAGCTATTCAAAGTGACTTAAAACCCTGCAAAATTGGATTCTAGGAGATTTTAGGAAAGAAAACAAAAATCGTCTACTTTTTGTGTTTATTCCTTACGATGGTTCCAGAAATTGCATAAGTATGTGTAATAAAACCATCACAAGACTTGGTAAAAGCCGAGAATACAACGTCTGAAACCCTGAAATTTCCAATTGGATTTCCGCCTATTAAAGTCCGAGAGCATCTGTGGAAATTCGTGATTTTCCACCCGGCATCGCTCTAGACAAATCAATGAGAAATTGTTGATAGCCCTTCTTATCAATCATATAACCGATGGTACGGATATAAAAACCTCCAGCATTTCTTTTAAAATGCTCAGAAAAGAGACCCTTAATCACTAGAATACCTTTTTTAACAATTCCTTCTTCGTAGCGAGCATTATAACTGAATTTCGGCGTTACTTGGCGAATTCTGGAAATGTTGTTCTTTGTGTTAATGCTATAAAGATTAGGTACTGATAATAACATTTTACTTTAAAATATAATTTGAAGGATCACCAGTGAATATGTTAGTTATCTTGCTTTCATGACCGTTTGGAAGTAGTTCGGGACCTGGCAGTCCGAATCGTTTTCTGTCTTTTGCTTGGCCATACTTAGCAATGGTTTCGTTGAGTACCTGCTGATCCTCCACAGCACCTTCTTGATCAGAAGTACTTTGACAATATAAAATGTTGAAAAAAGAAAATGTAAAAAGCAATAAAAACTGCAAAATTAAAATCAAAACAAACGTAAAATGATTGTTAGTCTTACTAGATTCATAGCGTCCGAGTTCCAAATGCTAAAAAGGAAAAACTAGCTTGTCATTTACTTTTTGTTGCTTTTATATACAACCTGGAAGATTTGATATTATGAAAAATTCGTTATGGTTAGCGCGATGAAT
The DNA here is from genome assembly GCA_029298725.1 of Gnatocerus cornutus. Classification (NCBI taxonomy): domain Eukaryota; kingdom Metazoa; phylum Arthropoda; class Insecta; order Coleoptera; family Tenebrionidae; genus Gnatocerus; species Gnatocerus cornutus. Next base: position 13,808,749 of record CM055513.1, read on the forward strand.
TGTAATTTATACAAGATCGTGCTTTGACATTAATTAGTTTAATTAAGAATGTATAGTACAAAAAATATGCTAAACTGGAGCTGGTTTAGATACACCGCTGATGGAAATTTTTCATAATACTGACACCCAAAACAGTTCAACTTTGGTGCAGATAAATTAGTAAACGTTCAACTTCCCAGGTAATTATAAGAAATTTTTGACGCCGAAATTCAAATATTTTTGTAGAGAGTTTTGATGAAATTTGTTCGACGTCTAAAACAAGTGTTAATTCTACAAACAAGATGACAAGAAAAGAATTGTAATCCGCTGGTTTGTCTCTTAAAATACCACCAATAGAAGTTTTCTTCTATTTTTGTTGTAAAAGGAGCTGCATAAAATCTTTACGATAACGTTTGTTTTCTTCAGCATCCTAATGTACTTTTTAAAGAATTTTTATAACACTCTGATTAGAATTATTGTACAATTCATTACAATTTTATAGATCCTCTCTCTTAAAAATCGAAAGCAAATAAAATTTTAAGTGAAATGGTCAGTTATTCTGCGCCCCTGAACAAACCCCAGCAAATTATTTAACATGTTCCTTTCATCCCTCCTCCGCAGAGCCCTTTTAGTCGATATTAGTTTCAAGTCAGTCATGGTTTGCCAAATGGAACACCTCCAGGGTGCTGTTTGCTCTTGTACAAGACACTCACCTGATTACTCTCCATCCCTTCTCTTTTCTCTCAACACCACAAATAAACCCACACAAATGATTTTTCATAAATATGTCTGAAGACCCACGCAACGACTCCACAAGACATATCATGAGATTCTATTGTAGTTGTTGTACAAAAGTGCCAATTTGTGGCGCCCCCAAACAGAATAAAAAATCAGCAATTTTCAGCACTCACATAACAAGAAATGTGAATGGCCGCATCTCCAAGAAAATATCGAATCTACTTTGAAAAAAGTTCGAGACTACAAAGCTCGAAAGCTCAGGACTAAATGCCAACATTTAATGTGTTTCTAGACACGTAACGTCGTTTGAAAGTCACGGAGATATTGCCGTCAGAAGGTCTTGTTTGCACGAACAGAGATGTCTGGAAAAATATTTCGTCATGATCCGTTACAGCAATTTCACCAACATCTACACTATCTACAAATTTCCTGAAAACCCACGAACAGCTTTATAATTTTCTATATGTATGCAAACTGCGATGGCGCCGCCTTTGAATCCTCCAAACCAGTTTCTGAAAAAGCTCTTCCTGTGTTTTTAACCCTTGTATCTTCCCACATGCCCTCTCTATACAAACCTGATTTGTTTGAGGTTCAAAAACTTGAATAAATGAAAGAGGAGGCGTATTGCATGCACCGGAATGTTTCCGGGCTACCGGAATTAAACCGGAAGCTGCATGTAATCCTAGCGGCCAACTAGCGCTCGGACTCCGGATGCTATTATCTTTGATTACAGGTCGTTGTTTCTACATACTCTACGTTACTACTAGCGGTGCATGAATAAGAATCATTCACATTGTTTTGATGGTTCTTTTTCTTTAAACGATTCGTATATTATTGATGTTTTGGCTACAATCGCAGACATAAAAAGAGCGTCGCGACAATTGACCGTAAAAGTTTGTTTCACTCCTAGACACCCCTACTGATTGTGAGACGTATAAAATCTGTTCCGTTTAAGTAAACAAACAACGTTCCAAATTGCTAACTTTTTGTTAGGTCGATGCTTCATTAACTTTTGTAGCTCAAACCATTTCACATTACATACATTAATTGGATATTAATTTCTGAAATGCCTGGACCACGAATCAAATCCATACATAAATCGATGAAGTTATTAATTAGAAAACTATGGAAAACGTAAAGAGTGTGGTGAGGTTTTAAACTACTGTCTTAATATACATACTTATAAAGTTATTTTCGCAAAAAGCCCGCGGGTTCTCTTCCAGTTATTTCCAGTTTTCTGTAAGTTTATCATTACTGTGTGTTGAATTTAGAAGTTTCTGCTTCCGTATAAATAGTTTCATTCGTTCCCGTTCATTGGAAATTTCTCTGTTTATTTATCAGATTTTGTTGATCAATTTGTCAAATTTGCTGGGTGTAAACCGTGACTTTTTTTCACGAAATAACCAAAATAACGTATTTATACTGTTTTAGCAATCCTTTCGATAAACTGAAAAAAGCAACACTTAACCCAAAGCAACAAATTGCTTTTTTCGGCAGTGAGTTTCGTTTAAAAATGGAGCAAACTCAATTACGAACTTCGCCGGAGGGATAATGGATTTGTTGTTCGAAGAGACAAACTTATTCTCAATTTTCGCGTTCGACAATTTTTATTAATCGATTGTTAACAATGTAATGTTATGACAAGTTGTATCTAGACAAGTTTGCTTGTTCAACAAGGTTGGAGGTTTTGATCTAAATCCTGGATCTAATCTTACTTTAGCACTTCGGCGAGTTTTGCTACTGACATGGTAGAAGTAATTAGTTTGTCAAAGAGATTTTAATTTTCCGCGACAAGTCTAATAGTTTGGGGATAGGAATTAACAAGTTGGTAGCGTGTAACGAATTCGTGTCGGTTTCATGATAAGTGACAAACTGAAAAATGTAAATAATTAATGAAGCAGCGGATTAATCTAAAAATGTACTAAATTGAATTGAATTTTTAATGTACTTATCTGAGTCTATTTCTGGATCGGAAAAACGATTAAAATTATCTTGATCCACCGCTCAAACGCATTTATTCTAGTCTAATCTTCAGAAACTCGTCGATACTCAAAGATTATCGATAAAATTTTGGTAATCTTTTAAATTTACGAATTTCCTGTCACACATTTATCATAGTGGGTGTTAACAAGATGCAGTACGCTTTCTTTCTTTTCATTTCTTCCATTTGGCTCGTCACCGAGCAAGCAACTTCAAGTGGTATTAAAATAAAATTTTATTGAGTCATGAAGTAAGACTTTTTCCAGGTCGTATTATTGGCGGCGATGCAGCCAGAGCAGGCCAATTTCCTTTTGCTGCAGCCATCCATGTCCAAACTGCAGACTCCAAATTCTTCTGTGGCGGTTCTATCATTACCAAACAACACATACTAACAGCCGGACATTGCGTTGATGGGTAGGTGTGGTTTCTGTGAATTTTTTTACGTTTTTTAACATTTAGAGCAATTCTTTTTACCGTCCAAGTCGGTTCAAACTATTTGGAAGGCGAAGACCCTTATCGTTACCTGTCTGCCACAGATAATTATGTGTTACATCCCGAGTATAATTTAAATACTGGTGAACATAATTTGGGTGTGATCGTGTTAAGAATGGAATTGCCGTTGATTGTTGGTTTGTACTTTTAATTATGTCATTTTAAGAGGTATTTAAGAAGGTATTTAGGATATCGATGGACTGTTTCGTATTTACCAACTGAAGATGTGGAGGCTTCAGAAGAGGTTATTAGTATCGGTTGGGGACAAATTACCGATGGTGAGTACGTTCTATAGTATATTCAAGGAGACGAGTCAGTCTAATTATCACTTGATAACTTACTTAAAATATGCAGAACACAAAAAAATCTAAAAATAGCTAAAAATCGTTGCTTTTAACACTTTTTTTACACTTATTTTCTAAAGAATTCAGTTTTTTGGAAAATCTATAGCAATTTTTGTAAAAATTTGTATTATTCTTTACGGCACTTTTCCCCATTTTTACTTAGATCAAAGATCTAATTATTCAGATATTTTTGACGCAAAAAGATAAAAAGTAGAAAGGCTGCACAATAATTTTGTAGTTGGGCCATTTTTTTTGCATCCAATAAACAGAAGCCAATAAAAAAGTTACGCAGCGGAGCTCAAATTCTTTTATTTTGTTCGTTTTTTTTTTGTTATGTTATCAGTTATCATTATCAACATCCAATGCATTGATTCTTAATAAGATTGCAAATTAATTCAATAAACAACAGTTTTTTACGTCAAGCCAATATGAATAAAGAATTACGATAGAGTTGGTTGTTTGCGTGCGTATTTTGTAATCAAAACTATTTCGATAAAGACAATGCGAACCAATGAATTCTTTGTTAGGTTGTAATCCGATTTCAGTAACATTCTCCATTTTGTTACAAATAATGGGCAGATTTTTAAATAAACATTTCTATTTGAAAGAGAATTTCAAGATCTCATCTATTTGGTTTGTAAAAATCTATATAATTTGGCTACGGTCACCACAATATTTCACTCCTATAAAACACTAACTAGCTAACTTCTTCAATTCAGAAACTCCCGGCCCCGAAAACGTCTTGAGTTACGTCAACTTGGTTGTATTATCAAACACTGAATGTAAGATAACTTATGGTAACCAAATCACCGATGACATGGTTTGTGCAGAAGGAAATTACAATGAAGGAACATGCATTGTGAGTAAAGGTCAAAACCGTATAACTCAATTTATGTTAATTTTCATTATAGGGTGATAGTGGAGGTCCTCTTGTTCAGAATGTTCGCATAGGCCTAATGAAACAAGTTGGTATAGCAACTTTCGTAAGCGGAAACGGATGTGAAAGCACAGATCCTTCTGGATTCACAAGGTTATATCCTCATCTAGATTGGATAAGAAATGTTACAGGAAGGGAAGAATAGACGCGGAATCGTCAATAAAAGCAAATAAATTGATTCGTGTTGGAGCTTGTGGTTTCTTTCTATGATCAAATTTAGTTAGCTCGATATGTGATTTCTTGTTTATTGGATTTGAAACAAGACAAACGATCTAATAAACAAACTGCTGGGAATAAACCGACAAAATGTTATTGATAAATATCGCCCCATTTTGCTGACTTATAAAAATTAATGATCGAGGCATTCAAAAGCAGTTCTTTCTTTGTTGTAAAGTTTTCTTGGTAAAAAAATTCAATGGAATAATGAAGCACTGTAATAAACTTTAAACCAGAATCCGCCTTTCCAATTAGCAATAGAATTGAGCTCAAATGAAGTGTTAAAATTAGTAAAAAGGCTCAAACAGAAGTGTCTGTTAAAAATAATGGATCGACTTGAGTATTGTAATAAAGTTCTCTTGAAATGAATTCGCCATCCCAGGAAACAAGTCTTCATCGCGCTGTTCACTTTAGTGCAACAAATCTTCTGTTACACTTGTAACAGTGACAGTTTTATACGGAAAAGCTTTCTAGTCTCCGAATCACAAAAATGGAAATATCGTCATTATTGTTTTCATCAAATACGCTGAACGGTTGTGTTGACAAATTTTCGAACAACTTAATCTCTAATCCGTATCAGAACTACCCGAAAATAAATATTGGAATTAGATTTTAATCACCACGATCAAAGAGATTAGCAATTAGCGCGTCACATCGTCTCTGCCAAGTAAATCGACGCATCCTCATCTCTTATATTTCAACATGCATGTCGACAACAGCTCCTACTGTGGCACATTCACATCCAGACAACCGTCAATAAATGCTCTCCTCGTTAATTACAACTAACGACAGGTAACTGCGCGAAACTCTATCCAATAATTGTCATCAATCAATTACAGACGTGATAGGAGCTAGCAGAATATTCTACGCACATCTGATGTGATTTTAACGTCATTATCATCCCAACGACCGCAACTAATAACTTTCGGTTTAGAAGATTAAAAAACACGCAACCACCAACACGGAATTAGAATTATAAGGTTGATGGAATTAAGTGTACCGGGAGACGAGAGGAGTGCAAACACGGGACGAAAATTTGCACTAATGGACTAAATGCGAGCGGTTCTGACAATGAATAACACCTTACTAAAAAAACGTAAATGCGTTATTACACCACCGGCGCCAAGAAAGGATTTTACATGTTTGTCACGTCGGAATATCAAATAATAGGACCGAATTTTGTGGCGTTGCTGGGCTCAAGTTTTTATATTCTGGAACTTGAAATTATAGCTGACTCCAGGAATTGAACGGTGGAACATTGTTATCCTGCATGTCAGGTTCTAATGCCGTTTTCCAATGTGGTTTCAAGTTCTGGTTTGGAAACGAACAAAAAATTGAAAGAAGCTGGGTGTTATTTTAGTTTGCCAAAAATGGAGGATGCGCCGGTCGGGTCGTTTAAAAAATGTGGATTTTTCAACGGGCTATGATAATAATGGACACGTGTGATCCTTGTAGACATGGCTAATTTAGTGTAACAATTCCATATGGAATCGTGGTTAATTAATATGCACATACATGTAGCAATTAGGACAGTTTCAGGAGACAACCTCAGAACGTTCAATCAGTTTTGCCTGTAAGGGATCTGGTTATTCTGTGTAACTTATTTTTTATACTGCAGTCACCGACATTGACAATTACTGTTTGACCAAAGAGAATAACACTTTTTTGTCATATCTTCTTCCCAACTGTAAAATTAATTTTCTCCTGCATGTGGATAAAGAAGAGCGTATTTTGGGTCGACTATATTAAACTAAAAATTTAGCACTATAAAAAACATGTACAATACTCAGCTCATAGCAAAAGTTCGCTTACATGCAGCTCTTCGGCTACGCTTACTGTAAATAACTATTGTAAATTTCACACCGAACAAGGTAACAGACTTGAAAAACTCCTGAAGTAAACTTTCGGCTGAAATAACCATAATAGCAGTCATTAGAATTTCAAAATGAACCCGTAATTACGTTCAAACTTTCTCTCTTTCAAGTTCCATAAGTAAAAACAACAATTTTTGAGGTAAATCAGTTTTCACCATCGCGTCTGAAAAGTGTACAATTTAAACCTCCTTAGCAACTTTTTAATTTGATCTCATTAGTAATTAAACATCCTCAGCAAAACTGCCAACGTGTTAAAACGGAAGGAGAAAACTTCTAAATTAATTAAAGGAGCATCAATTCTCAGCACCATCAGCCTACTCCTTTTCAATCCAAGTTTCAATACATTACAATACGTGAAACCACCTCAATGTTCATTGATTGGTTTGTCAATGTTTGAAAGCTATCGGAACAACTTAACAGACGAGGTCAAACAATTGCTTTGCATCGAAAGCATTTATTATGTTGGTTTGTATGGGAATTTCGCGTGTGTTCAGCAGAAGTGCGATTTATATCATAGCAAAAACGGAGCTCAGGATGAATAACTGCACGAAAGCGATATGTAAAGGAAAAACTAGCGAAATTTTACATCGAAATTCGAGTGGTTTAGCTACGATTTCAAAGATAACGACAGATAATCCGCGTACTTTTGATTTCGTGCTTCCTTTACCGATTTATGAGCTATCTGGTAACTTCACACCATTGGAATATAGCACGATAAATTAATTCCCTTGTATATTTCGGAATCATCAGTATCAGTGTGAAACAACAGCCCCAAATTTCCCTTCCTGTTTAAAAGTAAACCCTGCGCTTCAGAGCGTCGCCTGACAGAATATAACAAAAACATTTTAAACTTGAAGACCGGATGTAATTTCTTGCGAGTTTGTGTGTCTTTCACAAACACGGGCAGTATGGAGAAAAATTTCCGTGCAATGGAGAAACTGTGTTCGACGAGGAATTTTTATTAAACCCAGGAATTCCGACGATGGCTCCTCCGTCAAGTCAACGCAAATTATGTTAATTCCTTCATTGCGTTACGGTAATTTTATCATCGTCTATAGAACCATTTATTTCATTCCGATGGTTGTTATCAGACACAACAATACGTCAAATACGTAAATGTGTGGTGTAATTTATGTAAGTTTTAGCACGAACGTGATCACGCTCATTAAATAAACTTAATTTATTTTATGAGTTACGTGTCTATTTACTTAATACAGCGGGACGAATTAATTAAAATTAAACAAAAAAATTGATGGTTATGTAAAACACAAAAAATTCAAGCATGGCAGAGCAAATAACTGTTTAAAAGCTCTTTGCAGTAAGTATAAACACCATCAAATTATCGATATGTGTTTACGTAAACATCGCTTGAAAAATTAAAAAGTATCGTATTTTTACTACTTTGAAGAACTTAAAGCAATAAACAAAATTACAATTTCTCCATTTTCTAAAAAAACCTCAAAAAAAAATCGAAAATGGTGGATGCGCCGGGTTCCATGGCAATTTTATTCAAATTACAATTATAAAATTAATGTTTTAACCGTAAAACGGAACTCAAGATATTACCCTAGAATCTAAAATCTCAAAGCTTAAAAACCCAAGAAACTGAAAATCTGCGAATTTAGGAATTAAATAATTACTATGATTTCGAGATTGTAACTTCTAAAAACTTTGTAGACAAAGATATTCACCTTTTTTCGATTTTAAAGTGTTCGACTCTCTTTTACGTTCTCCGAATCTGGAAATTTGATTCAAATCTTCTCAGGTTAAAACAGATAATTTCATTATGAATAAATGAATTGTTATAGCTTGCAAATTTGACTTTTTTTCAGCTGATTTCTGATTCAAAAGAGTCTGCTTGTTCGTGTTTAAAAAAATTAGAAGAACGGAAAAAATATCCACCGAAACGCATTAAATCTAAATTGTAAGTGAAAATTATCCACGCGATAATTTAGATTGACACTCCCAAATATCGGCTGGTTAGCACACAATGTCTGGAATTAACGGCCATGAGTAATTAACCAATTTAACCAATTTGAAATTTGTGGCAAACCTAAATACCCCTCAAAATAAGTTCCCCGGCACGTACTGAAAATAGCAGAATTGCACTTCGCTTCTCCACATTAAATGAATTCGTGACATTAATTTCCACGAATATCAACCACTAAACAGTTTGTTAATAGCATGCAAAGTTTGAAGTTTGAGTAATTAACTAATTTGTAGTAATTTACGAATCTGAATATTATAACAGATTGAACCGAATCGCTTAATTTCAGTACACACGAATTAAATTCCCGCAAATGCGATTCTGGGATTCTGTGGAAGCAACCACCATAAAAAGTCCGGAGCGGGCTAAAAAATGATGTTTAACCTGGCGCCATTATTGTAATATATGTTAGACATTTTCTGCTGAATTCGCCAGTTAAAAATCAATGGTATGTTTTCGTGTCTGGTAATATTTTATCCTAAAAAAATAAAAATAAGTTACAAAGGACTTGGCAGTTTAGAGTCATATTTTAACTTGAAATCAATAAAAACCATTCTGTTAACATATCTATAACCTCGTTAAATATGAGAACGTAGGCACTTCTCAGATTATTCGATAACGAGTCACTTTATATGCTTCAAACGCCTTAAGAAGTTTTATTATGCCGGTGTAATGTGAATCTGCTAAACAAACATTCTGAGATGCAGCAGCAAAACATGGAGATAAATTCAAGTCGAGATATGCTTTAGATCTAATCTTTAAATTGAATAATGCACAGAATTTCCACGTAAAAGCAAGCAGTGTTGCTAATTTAAAAATAATAGCTTTGAGGTTGTCTTAATGCGTTAACACATCAAAAGAAGGAGTGTTTATTATTTTTCGTTTCATAAATACCCGATTACGGATGTTTGTAACCGAGATATGTTTGCTCGCATTACTACAGCATGTTTAAAAACGTGTCACTCTTAATCATCTAGATTTTCCATCATTTAACTAATAAAAATGTAAAAATAAATATGACTTGTTTACGAGTTAAGCTTCAGTTCGAAGAATCGTCTCACATTCTTCCACTTCTTGTGCAAATTTGCAAGTCTATAAATTCGCTCCGTTCGTCTATGTAAATACAAGTAGCATCTCCATGCAACAGCCCTTTTTAAACTTAAATCGAGACTCTCCGTTTTCATCGAAAAACTTCTTTGTGTGTGAATTTTGAATTGCTCTTTAGAGATAATTCGAACATTATTGTTTGTTCAATCGAGTATGTGAAAGTGGAGTCCTCTTACCGGATCCCTCCGTCGATTATCCCTCAAACTGAGTCTTTGCTTCCAATCCCGTTTTTGCGAAGAGTCCGAACTGAGAGATCTCAACATCGGATTCGACTGCATCATCTGCAAAGAAAGACAATTTGTTATTGATTCCAATTCACAATGAAAACGTCGTTGCGCACAATTTAGACGTCATTGAGGAATTTCATAATAAGTTTTCAAGTGTTTTAATCTCAACTTGTTGTTGAAGCCTTTTCCACAAGAATCGATCGCTGTCAGGTAAAGACAAAAGGAGCTTGAGAGGTAATAAAATTTGATTGATAGTGGAATTAAAAGAACTTTTATTCAAAAGCGTTGAGTAGATGCATCGGACTTTTTATTTAATGTGATGAGCTGGGAAGATTAAAGTAAAAGATTAGTTTGCTTTGCACTCTTGAAAGGGTACAATTTTAGATTGAAAATACGAAGACTATGCTTACTTTAACCTGAATAACCAAAGCATCAATCACCGCGATAATGATAAGAACGTTTTATATCATTCTGTATCATAAGGAGGGAAAATTGGTTTTTAGGGCATGAAAACAGCGCGCTTAACACGGCACTGTCTGCAAAAATTGAAAAGTGGAGATAGAGTCTCGGGGGGTTTATCTGTCTAGAGCATTTGCATAATCTATTTTTATGAAAACAAACTGCTTGATTAGCGCAATTTTCTCATTTCTTTTTATCCTTCTTTGATTTTATTGATTCTCTCTACTTTATTTTGCCTTTTCTTTTTTGCCTTCAGGTTTATCAGTTTTCCGTACTCAATTTTATACATTAATTAGACTTTTATTTGATCACGGAGTATTGTTAGACTAAAGTTTATTTTTTTCTGCAGAAATTTTTTTGTAGGCGCCAAATTTAAATTACGACTTTATGATTGGTCATTCAGCAGAGCGAGTTATACAATAATGACATTTTTAAACATGTCAGTTGCTTGTGGAGTCATCTATTAATCAAAATGAACATGTATCTATTACAGATAATTAACTTATCTCTTTCAAATTCTGCTGATTTCTGAAATTGAGCCTTTGTAAATCGGTAAATTCTCTGCAGGAAAAATGACGTATAGACATGTCGAAATAAACATTGCTCTAATTGCTTGACGCCCATTTTAGAACAAAATTATTTGTAAAGGCTGCACACAATAGAAGCAGTTACACAAAGGTAAATTGCTTTCAAATGGAATTCTTCTGAATTCCACAAATATTGTTCATATGAATAAATTATTTGTGATTTTTACCAATCTCGTCGCATTGCACCTTTCAGCTCGCATATTTCGTGCAGAAATTAAATATCAAATCCCTTCAGGCCATTTGAAAAACCGAATGAAATGGAAACTGTGTTTGTTTGCAAGTAAAAGTTTGTTATTCCTTGTTAATTCAAATGAGGCACCGCAGCGTTGAAAACGAAGTTAATCTACCTGACAAGCTTTTTGCCGGCTTTTGTACACGCCATCGATTTTTTCCTATGCATTATAGTATCAGCGATCCGTGAATTTTAATTCGAGAAATTAGAATCCGAGTAAACAGAATAATAAACGAACCAATACTAAAATAGAGTTTCAGCGAAACATCTTTTTTCTTTTGTAAAAACAAAAGCCCGATATTTAAAGAAATTTATTAACCTCCTCAAATAAATATTTATCGACGAGAAGTTACGTTTTCCGCCTATTTTTATCACTAACAATCCACGTTACGTTCACTTTTTTTGATTTGGCCAATTTCAACTCTGGAAACTTTCTCTGAAATTGTTTGCGATGGAAAGTACTGGTGAATAAATATTTAAAGGAGTTTACATCGCGAGTGTGTGTTCTTTTAAAAATATGAAGCAATAAACTGGAGCAAACGATCGTAATCTTGTTTCCGATTGAAAATATTTTTCGGGAATAAAAAACAGACTGCCACAAAAAACTGACATCACATCGATCATAAAGTTTGTTGTGATTTTGAAATCTCTGAAAACGGAAAGTTGGTTCGAGAACACTGTTATTTTGCGAAGAAACAACAGGCACGGAATTTACTTTCAACAAACGTTTCGTTGGCTCCGCCACAAATATTTTTAGGATAAATTTCGGGATCCTATGTTAGGTGGTAAATTCTGAATTTGTTTCCATTTCGCTAAATAACGCTTTGTTTGATTTGAATTAGCTGACATCAATAACAGGGAAACTTTAGCTCTTGAATTATAACGTTGTGAGATTTTCGGGAAGTTTCCCATCTAATGATGAAAATTTGGGTATGAAACTTCACTCATTAGCGACTCTTCATTAGAACAGGTTTGCTACAAGATGACGGATTAAGAAAATTAGTGTAAACGGAAACTGGTGGTTTCAACAATAGGGAAGTGAGTTTTTACATATTTATAAAATTCGTGGAATGTTCCTTTGGCGGCGAAAACTCTTTAAATTACAGCTTAAACAATAAAACAGGAATGCAAACAAAAAGGAAGCATGTTCTACATTTTATCTTACAAATATTTGTATACTTATTTTAGAAAGCTCCCCCAGGGTAAAGTGCTTCATAATTTTTAGGCTCACCGTCTTAAACTCAAGAATGTAATTAATTTTCTACATGGTCTGAGAAAATGGCGCTAATTAAAAAAACACTATTTTATAACAAGAAGTCTCCGTGTCTTATCTTAAAAAACGTGTGGTCTCAAATATTTAATCCCGAAATACATCCTTATGGCAATACAAGAACTGTTACCTAAAATGGAACTAAAGTAATCCTTTGAAGTTTGGTTTTCATAAAAATGTACTAAACTTGAAACAAATTGCACTGCATATATGCATACATTTTAGACCCAATTTTACTGCACCTCCATAAAAACCACTCAAAGTTTACAAACTGTGAACTCTTCAAAATAAAATCCCAGATTTCACAACTTTGTCCCCTATTTTCTTTAGTTTAAAGCAAATACACGTGTAGATCTCACAGAATATATTTAATACCAACTTAAATTTCAAGTATACCTATAGCAGATTTGCGAAGAGCTTTCGTGCGAAAGTGAGCTTAAATTCGTAGTTGACGGGATGAACGTGAGAAAGAGAATTTTCATTTGATCCGAATTCAGGTGTTTGTGAGAGGCGAAAGAGGTTTTTTCGGCCCGTTAATTTTTAAAAGAACGGAGAGAGAAATTAAATGGATTTGGAAAAGGACAAGAGCGGATAAGCGGCGATGCCTAAGGCACAATGTTAATTTTAGAACATTTTTTTTACGCCACGGACAGTTTGTCTAGTTCTCGATCATAGAACTAAAATTTCAATTTAAGTTTGATTAAAAAAATTCATGAATAAATATAAAGACGCAGACATAAGAAACCGTGGTTTGTTGATATTGAAACGAGTATACAAAATCGTTAAAGCCGCCTAGCCAGAGAACAACAGAATCCGAGATATTACCGTTTTCCAAATGAACAAACAGTGTTTCGGCTTCCCAACAGATAAAACTAAAGCAACCTTTATGGATAATATATTACACAAACCGCTCGTATTTTCTAGCCAATTTCATTTTAAGACAGCCCATTTCTATTTGTAGCCATTTATTCTAGTGCTGTGAAATCTTATTGTTATCACAACCAGAATGACAAACAAATTACTTTAGACCCGTTCTCGCGTTTGTAATGAATTTCCATCGATAACAAGAATACAATCCTTCATTTCAAACGATCTGTTTTAACCAAAAGTGGAGGTTTTATCGTAAGTCTGACAAATTGTAAAGGTGGGTATTTTAGCTTAATTTAATTGTTTTGCATACCTCTCAAAAGTTCAACCATTTATCTAACTTTGCCTGAACGACGCTGTCGAGATTTTATTGTAGATGTCATTGAAAACAAAGACGAGCTTTAGAAACGGACAATTTGTTTCAGTTTCAGGAGTATGAAAGCTAGCTTTCCATAAATTAATGATATGGATGAAACCTCGCCCTTCGAAACGGCGCTTTGATATTTTAATAAAGAGAAACAGTGGTCAAACGAGTCAACTAACATGGTAATCTCAGCTTTATTTTGACATGGAAATCGGTGTATGTTTTACAAATAGATTTTATATATGAAATCCTCAATTTCGGTACATGCATTTTTAAAAGTTTTCCTAGGGCGTCGGATAGAAAATTGGATTTGCAAGGTAATACGATACCACGTCCCATGCGAAGAAAATAAAGCCTTCCATGCAAATATTACATCATAAAAATATAAATATATCTGAAGGCTTCCGTGAGATGGTATCTAACGTTTGGTTTTTATACTAACAATGTAATTAAAGATAATGATGGCGAAAACATGTCACGAAAATAACACCCACGTCACTTTATTTCTATAAAATTCTATTATTACTTCCCATTACTATAAACCCATTTTGCATTTCAATTATGAAAGAGATAAAGCAAATTTCGCCTCGGTTAAATTGCAGCAACCACCGATTTTCCCAATAAATTAATAGAAGTAATAATCTCGATATAGTTAATGCAGTGTTCGCATTTAAACCAATTCGAAACGTTCCAACACTCACGAAATTTGCGAACTTAATTAAAACCGAAATCGGTCACTCTACTTATTTCCGGCCCCTTTTAACTCATCAAACAATTTTAAACAACCGTAAACCAATTCATTATCTCCATGTCCTTCTCCCACCGATCAAATATTTTGAATACCAACAAGGAACGGGTTAATAATGAAACCGAGAATCCCATTTTCATCCCAAAGGATCAGTTAAAATGGACAAGAAGAAGGCACCGAGATTTTCGCATTAATTTCGAACAGGGAATTTTAACGAATTGAGTGGTTGCAGAGATGGCGTAATAAATTATTCAACAATAGGAAGTTTTATGGGTTTTCAAGAACGTATTGAGTACGTAATGCCTACCTTTTGAGGATAATTCCGTTGAGGGCAAATGGTCCATTAAAAATTTAACTGGCAGTTTTGCACAAGAGAGATCAACAGGAAATTTCATGTAATGTTGCGAGAGTTAGATTTTAAAAATGGATTGTTTTTTCGGAAGCGGACGTCACTGGAGATTGTTTTTTCAGAAGCGGACTTCACTGGACGGTGCAAAAAATCTGAGCGATGTTAAAAATTCATACTGAGATGAACAAAGGTAATGGAAGTAAAACAAATTTTACAAGGCAGATTACAGATTTAAGCGAACACAAAACACCCAAAATATTGTGAAAAATGGTGAAAGCGCCGAATTTAATAAACCACATATTACAAAGTAGAATAAATTCATATTTTTCTATTTCACGTCACAAGACGCGTGGTGTTATTGACGGGATATTTTATTAAATTTGTTGCCTCGTAAACAGAATATTAGTCTTTTATGTTTTTCCGTGAAGTTTTATGGAGGCAAACGTACTAATTTTACTCATAACTACTACGTTTTTAATTAAAACTGACGCCAAGGGATAAGGATAAGCGCCAAACAATCCAAAAAATATTCTGACTAATATTAAAATTTCCACTCAGCCGTGTATTCAGAATAGTTCCAATTTACTTTCACATGTTCGTTCCAATTTTATCCCTTGCCAATTCAGTTTACGCGTCAGTTATGCTAAAAAATGCACCTGCAAATTAACAGGAATTGGAACAACGATTATCTGAAATATTGCTTTGTTCGAAACATAAAAGAATTAACATTCAAAGATAATGCAGGAAATTCAGACGAGATGAAACAAAATTAGATTATGACTGTTTGTCAATGAAGTTTAGTTCGAAATGACTGTTGATTGGGTTGTGTTAAACCTAGAGATATGTGTAGTTTTTGAAATTTTAATGCCGTTCGCCCGTTTGCTTTTTGTTCCAGGTTGCTCAATAATTCCAATCCTGCAGCGATTGTCAAATTTATTATTAAAGCTCCTCCGGGCAATTCACATTTTCAGATGGAAGTTCAACCTGACCGCTGTAACTAACATCTGGAAAAGAACTAAATTGAGATAAGTTACTCGCACCAAGTTTCAAACTAACTGTAATTAATTAAATTGCAATAATTGCAGCTTGTCTTGAATCAAGTCGATAATTTCTGGGATTGAAGTTCTATTGGAGGTAACAAGCAGATATTAGCTTAAACACACGCTTCAGGAATTTTAAACAAAGTTTGATGGAATATGCAAAAAACGCCTTTGTGTTATTCACGTAATGGACAAACATGCAAGGCCAGTTCATTAAAATTCTCTGTGGAACTGAAATCACCGTTTTGATGATATTTCAACCAGTGGAACATGACACAATATTCCTGTTTTTTCTTTGTCTCCTGGAGTCATCGCAAGCGCTAATTAGTTAAGACTTCAGTTTCGTCTTAACTCTAACTCGGAGGAAACTAACCAAGTCTACACAATACTTTTTGTATGTTCATCATTTAGCTGCAAGTTCTGCGTTGTATAAACCTAATTGTGCATGTGTACACAGCTAGTCGTGTGCTAGAATTTCAATTAATTGGCGGCGTCTGCAACACGACCTGTGTTATTAGCATGCCAGAAATGCCAGGGCTTTTTATTAAATGTCTAGGTAAAGGCGTCCTTCGCATCTAATTTCAAACATCAAAACCATCAGAATGTTTCACTGCTCTATGTATCTACAAAGATGCATTCGTGATTTTGAGAGCAAGCCACAGATAATAAAGAGAAAACTAACAGAATGTAATACTGATCTAATTAGAGCACTCCATGAAGTTTTGGACGTTCTGGGTGTTTACATTGTCCTACATGCTTCAAATTTGCGCTCTATGAAAGGAAAGAGGTTTTACTCTATTTTGGTGTGATAACAAATTATTTTCCTTTCTAATACGGATATTTATATTTCATGTTGTAAAAATGGTGGATGCGCCGGGTCCACAAACCCGTTTTGAAAAAAACACAATATGAACATGTTATCTAAAGAGAACAAACAAAAAATACTAAAATAATAAAAAGAATTGTCTCAGGCGCTGGGTAAAGCTGAAAGAGAAGCACTCGATCAGAAGAGTCAAAATTGATCTTGACGATGTCTCCAGAATCGCAAGAAGACGAATCGCGAAAATCAATGCAATGTCCCGACAGAGGAAAAACGCAGACATGCTTCTAACTCTGGTTTTTATGCAGATACAAAGAAGCGATAGTGTTCCTTAGGCGACATCTCAGAATCTGATGAAGGCGCCACAAGACGTGACAAATGACTATGTTCCGGAGGACGGTGCACGACTCCAGAAGCTAGTCCAACATGTAACTGGAGTTAGTTTAAGATTTATGACTGCAAAAACTCCATGTCTATTATGTTTCCCGACATTTTCAAACAAGTTTTACCAATTTTTACCTTAAAACAATTAAGTTAATCCAATAGATTCGACTTTTCCGACAAATTTTTATCTCCAATATTGTTTCAATTCCTCGTCTATTGTGAAAGGAAACCGTCGAGCAAATACATCAGCTCGACTTGTAAAAACACAGAAAAAGAATCCAACTTCGTCTTTACCCAATAAAAACCCAGAAAAACTACTTTTCATTGTACAAACACACCGAACGATAAAATATCGTTTCATGGAGTCTGTAAAATAAGTAAAAAGTTCACAGCGCGATTATTCGCCACACAAGTTTTTAAAATAAACTCAAATAGTTTTACAATTCTGCCCACGGAAACGTTTTCTATTTTCAATTATAAAATCACATCTAAAAGGTAACAGCTTTCAGCCGTGCTTTAATTAATCCGCTTACTCAACTATCCACATAATTAGAACACAAAGTAATCCCTAGATAGCAGAATATTCAAGTTGTTTACCATGGACTAAATTGTTAGTTAAATGCAGCATTTTCCAATATCACGTTAGTCGCGTGATTTAACAAGTACCACTTCGGGAAAAAACCGCCACGTTTCAAAAAAACGAGAAACTCGTAATTAAACCTAAAGCCGTCTCTCCCATGATTTTTTAAATGAACTAATTCTGAAGGGTAGTCGGAATTGGCACAATTTTAATTAAAAGTTGTGGGATTATCGTAAAAGTGTAGCTCAGCAAACACCGAAATGTCAGGTAGAATTTTGAACTAAAAATGCCATTGTTTCGAAATTCAATAGATATTGTTCGTTCGTCGAACATGGATAACCACAATGCAGACAGTGTAATTTTGTGCTTACCGAAAAGCCAGTGGGAATACAGAGATAAAAAGTTCAGATCTCAATAGACTCAATTTTGTCGCCATATTCCGTAATTAAGAGCCACACCGCAAGAGACACGCCAAAATATTAAATGAGTTTTCAAAGCGCTCACGTTAGAATATTGATGTACATATGCAAATATGTATTTATATTTATAATGTATGTGTAAGCTCTCGGGTAGGTAAAGCTACACAAAAGGGAATTTGAATATTCATTGTACTAGTTGAGAGCTCTTTGGAACTACTCGAACAAGTCCCCTAATTCCTGGCGTCCCGAAAATATAACCTTTTATATCCCGAAAACAAATCTAATGGAAATTTAAAGCCCTCCACCTTTCATACCGGCTCCTCGAGAAAAAAAAAATCAAATAAATCTCCATCGTCGGAAGAATTAATTTATTTTTTATTACAACTTGCAGTCGCTGATCAAATAAAATCCTCTGGACTTTCCTTTTTATTCCAAATTCAATACGTCACAAGTCGTTACAAAGAAATGTCTCGGATTAAAGTCACCCGCTGACGTGTTTCTGTTATTGAAATTTTTTGAGTAAACCTTTCTAGAAGATTAAGTCGGTCTACGCCAACAAACAGTGTATTATAGCCTCCTTTGTGGGAAAAAAATGATGTATTGACTAGGTTATAAATTTCGCGCTGCTTCAAAGCCCAAAATAGATATCGATTCCAAGCTTCGGTCAGATTTAAATAGGAGACTTCTACAATAAACATAATGTGATCCAAGAGACGTAAAACGTTAGTTAATAAATTGATTCAATGTCATTACAAATTTTTGAATAAATTTATTCAAACAGTTCGGCTACATGTGAGTTCTCGCGATTATGTGCACGATACACTCACAAAAAAGCACTTTTCGTTATTGTAACGAGCACATTAAACGCTAAGCAGATTTGCATTCATTATTATTTCATTGCTGTTTAAGTAGTTTCTGCCATGCGGTAAATTACCAAACAAAACTGCAACGGATTTAATGTATTTTTACTAAGCCTCGATGTGTGGGAATTTAAACACATTGCTTATCAAAAAAACGGAACCAATAACAAATTTTAAAAACACTTTTTTACAAGTAAAGCCAAAAACAATTATTTTAGATCCTTTTTACTCGTTTCCATATAAAAGTCTTTAAATCATTCAAGAAAACAAACAAGAAATCCGCAGAAATGGATTCTTTATCGTAGAGACAATCGTTTCTGAAAGAGATTGAAAAAATTGCATATGAGTAAAGTCGATCAGTAAATATTTGAGAGCCGACATTGGAGATACTGAATCTAAAACAAAAACGCTCTTTATTTAATGAAAATTTATAAGGGATTGGGAGCTTTAGAAACTTCATGAAAAATTAAATGAAGTTTTCGAGTTAGCAGCTGTAAAAGTAAGAATTACAAACATAGTTAATCATAAATTCATAAACCATAAAATTTCTAGTTAGTTAAATCCTGGAACTTTCTAATGGGTGCTTTAATCCAGCTCCAATCTGAAGCTTGCGCAAATAAACATATTTTCCCGACTGTTTCAACAATAAGAGGGAAAAATATGTTTCGCTGTTGATATCTGTGTTCCCGACAAGTTGAAATAAGTCAAAAACAAATTACACACTTATTTTTACTCGAGGAACGACGTTAAAGTGTGGGAGTATTTGTACTGCTTGAAATGAACAATAAAAGTTTAAAAGTAAATAGGCGGAAACAAATTTTCCAAGTACTTAAAAAAGCTAAAATTAAAATATAACTTTAGGCTTTTAGGAACATAAAAAATTAGAAAAAGATAAGAAAAAATAAATATGAAAATTTTAAAATCTAAAAATTTTAAATTTGCCACGTTTGATTTAGGTACTTTGAATAATCAAACCATTTCACCACAATTAGATATATAAAAATTTAAATAAAAATTATTTGTACATTAAAGTTTATTCTATATTTTTTGTTGTTTTTGTTCATCTACACAAACTTTGCAAATAAATTATTGTTTACATAAAATTCAATTACAAATTATTCCAACAACATTCAGTTCAAATAAACCTGATTTTTATGTATAAGTTAATTTTCCGTAATAATTCGTGCTACAGTGTTAAACAAATATTAAAATTCATGTTAAACCTCAAAAATGTGCTGACCATGTTTATATGGCAAATACCTCAGTATAAATTGAATTCAGGGCTGAAAATGTATATGTGCAATAATTAGAGTCAACTTATTTATTTAAATTTATAAACACTGAAAATCCTATTCTAAAAACTTTTTAAGAGAAACGGACCCGGCGCATCCACCAAATTTAAGCTACTTGCTCCATAATATATTTTATTTTTGTGGTGGAAAAATCATCAACAAAACACCTTGTCTAAATAATATTTTGATGTATAAACTTTGTTGTAGTAAAAGTTACTCTATTTTGCCGCACTGTTGCAGCTTTTCAGGAGTGACAGCGGAAAAGTGTGTTTACAAATTTGTGCAATGGAAAAGTGTGCTTTATAATTTAAGAAACCAACAAAAATATAGACCTAATTTAAAATTCTACTTAGCAATAATTTTACATCATTACAACTAATTTATTTTTACGGAACTCCGAACTTTTCCTCAACTATTTTAAAAGTTTTCGTAATATTAAGGAGAAACGAACTACCACTAATTAGTTAAGCTCCCAACTGTAGAAAACTCTGTGGAAACTTTTTCCCTATTCGTTCGAATACAAAATGTCACCTTTCCGTGACGGTTACAGTAAGAAAACAAGTTACATAAGATGCTAATACATAATTTCCGGATTTTGAGTAAAAAGCTTTTGGACGTAAAAAGTAAACAGAATGACGAAAGTTTCCTACAAGAACTTACGTCACTCGCTGTTAGGTAAGATAAGCACGTAAGACGCAGAAAATTGGATGTTGATTATGCCACGTTGATACATGAAACACAGATGAGATTTTATGAAAAAATTATCGGATAATAAAAGTTACTACGATAAGCTTCCTGCTGTGAAGAAAAAAGTTTCCAGTGAGCCGCTCCAAAAATTAATGCAAAATTTAATCCCCTCTAATTAATTCAAATTACTTAAATTGGCGCCAATGCGAGTGTCAGGCAATTTTTCCCCGCCATTTAACTTCCTTGACAACGGTTATATTTGATTTTCTGGTCACCGGCAAGTTATTTACTTTTAATAAAACTTCCATTTTCTTCGTAAAATTGAAAATCTTAATAATTCCCAAACGTTAAAAATGAATTCCAGATATAACGGCAAAGCAAACAACCAGTTTCAAGCTTAAATTAAAGAAATATCCGGCTTCGGTTATAAAAACGTTTTATTTTACCTTCAATTTTTAAATTATCATGTTTGCAGTTGAAATTTTCATTCGTAGTCGCGCGAAGTTTTACCTTCTCCTCTTTCCTTCATTTACAGCTTCTTAACATTAGTACAGAGGATGGTATGACATCAAAGAACTGTCGTAATTGGGATTTGAAGAGAAAACAAATAAAAATCTTATTAAGACGGCGACAAAAGAATGAAGAACTTGCCGACAACGCTTCTCGTAATTTTATTAAATTTCATGAATTTTATACCGAGAAGTTCCGGGGTTTTGTCTTAAAATTCCCTAGTGGATGCTCTTAAATTGTTGGATATTATTTTACTCCACTTTCATGACAAAAAATAAAATATTAACCGCAAAAATCGATAAAATTTCACAAAAATAAGATATTCAAAACTTTTATTTCTCTCTCAATATCCAGGAAAAATCATCCCGGCAAAACAAAGTCTTTTACAGACACAATTTAATTTTTAAGATTTGTATGCTGAAACTTTGTTTTCGGAAGACAATGATATTTTTCTACCTTACAGCGAAATTGTGTCGTAACAAATATTGTCTGATGCGAGAATTTGAGATGAAATATTTTAGTCGTCTTGAAAATATCAATTTAAATTTTCTCGGATATTAAATAAGGATACTTTCAAGTTGACGTTTCGAGAAACCGAATGTTTTCAATTACATTTTCGAACCCATTAATTATAAGTTCTAAAGTTTCAAAAACGTGCAAAATCATGGCATCGAATAAAGTAATTAAAATTAGCTGATAATAAGCTTTATTTATTATTTTAATAACATAATTAGAAACAATTAAAGTATCGGATAAGAGTAAATTATAAGTTCTAGAATTTTTGAGGCTCTATTTCACAACAATATTGATACTAATCAACAAAATTGATGAGAATATTCATGTGTACATGTTATATTCCAATATTGGTTCTACCCGATGCACTGAATCATTTCTTGCAAATTAATTCCTTTCATGTCAATTTGCTTGGGAATTATGGTTATTAGAAGACATCAGTACAAAGACACCTGCAAGATATGTAAATTTAATCTAATGAACCACACCAAGTCAGTCTGGTGTTATGTTGCACATAATTACAAGCTTATTTAATGAACAATATAAAAGACAAGCATTCAACATTGCCTTCATAATTTCAGAGACAAAATTATAATATTCCAAACCGCAGTAATTTAAACGCAAATCATTTTTGGTAAGATCACTTTTTATTATTAAATTTGTCAATAAAATTTTTTTATCCTCATTAGTTTTTACAGTTCCATGACTAAATTATTAATAACAATTATTTCAATAATAACAAACCTAACATCAACAATATTACCCTGTGATAACATCCCCAGACGCAATAAATATTTATACTTCAGTCAAGTTTCATCAGAAACTCAAGCACACTTTGGTGTTGCACGGATATAAAACTGGTTAAATTATCGTAGCTATATTTATAAATGGTGTCTTCAGAGGAGCCCACTTTTACCTCAAGAAAAACAAAATTGCATATTCTCTAAAAATTCCCTCACTCGCCATTTTCCGACGGCACACACGTGTCTTCAAGTTTTAAATTATCTGTCATGCACTCAAGAGACCTTAGTTAGATTGAGTCGGTTCCAGGTCAGCACATTTCCATCATTTTAATTTATTCAAGTGTCTGATGAATGTGAAGAGAATTAAGTGGCATTAATTATACCTCACAAATTTCTGCATGTAAGTGCAAGAAAATATTGCGCTTGAAATACAATAATTTATTCACGGCTAGCGGTCGGAAGTTGTGCGACAAGTTGCAGTTGTTGACTTCTCTGAAATGATGAAATGGGTAACTCTAGTGAGAACGTTTATTCTAGAAATTTGTGACCCTTGCGCATCAATAAATCCAAGGATCAAAGTCAGGTTTACATTTCCGGGCAAATGCACCTCCTAACAAGGAAAAGTAGTTTGATGATTGATGGACGTTAATTTTTTTAGCGTCACCAAAGTTCCAAAATGTGGTTAAGATCTCTAATTACAGTCACAAACTTCCAAAATGTTGTTCAAATTACAGTCTGATCAGCAGAAACATGTTCTTGTGTGTTATGTTTGCAAACATAAAGTCAACACAATTACAAAGAGCAACATTGTTACTTACCGATGGAGCAAACTACGATGTCGGGGATGAGATGGAATTTCTGAAAAGTTAAAGATATCATTACACAACTATCCTATCTGTATATCTGGAGAATAAATCTAATTATACTAGTTTGAAACCGACGCATCCACCATTTTTAGTACACAATAATATTTAATTTGTTCTTCATGAGTAAGATGCAGTCTTCTAAGCCAAATTGAACTTTGGTTTATTTATCGACAGATCTAAAATCCGCTCTAGCAAACCCATCATTGAAGCATTCCACCCAAATCGACTTCCATTCCTTGGTGTTTGCGTTGTACATTTCACCTTTTCTATCCAGTCGATTCTTATTTGATTACAAGTCTCTAAGGACCTTTTTCTATTTTTAGACTTCGTAGCGTGTTGAAAGAGAATTTACGTCACGAAAAGAACCGTGGTAAAATTCTTGGCAAAATGGTGGATGCGCCGGGTTCAAAATTTAAACCGTTATTATGCCATATTTCCGCTATTCTTTTCAAACCCGTTAGGTATTGTCGAAGATACATTTTGTTTTGGACAAAATCGAAAGAGATTTGTTACCAGGCTCTTCCATTTTCGACGCTGAATGTTTTACAAGGTTTTCGTTTTCCCGGGTATTGAGAATACATTCAAGTTTCATCGGTGCAGTTGTTGCAATAAAAGAAAGTCAAGCCGTTTGTGAGTACATATTTACTCCTGCAGTTTGAAAGGAGAATACTGAGAGCCGCTTTATTTCCAGTTGTTTATGGAAAATGCAAAATTGAAGTTCAATTCAAACGAATGGATAGATGACTTTTTCTATCAAGAGTCACGTAATTGTTTCGTGCTTTCATTGCGCTTTCTTACAAGCAAAGTGGAAAGACTGCAAAACTTTTAGTGCCATTTTATCTCTCAAAGCAACCTAGGCCAATCAATGTTTACAAGAGCTTTGTAGTGACCGGGTGCAACAGGTTGGTCATGTCTATGTAATTGATTTCGTTATTTTTAACGCAAGTATTTTCTATATTTTATTTACAGTCAAGCTCTAGTGACTTTTTATTAAATATTGGTATGAAAAAGCTTAAATATTTTTAAATATAATCTTGACCCGGCGCCTCCACCACTATTTGTAAAAAATCGACGTTGACAGGACTTCAATAACTGCTCAAAACTATTTTCAATGTCCAGCTTAATACTAAATCACTTCGGTTCGCCACAACCATTTGAAATAATTCTACATGCAGCAGAATTGCGTTGTGATCCAACCGTTTTACTGGCTGCCTACCTCGCCGAACAAAAAGAATTTAATATATTCCACCGACCCTTTCAAACCTATTTTAGCTATCATTCCATTCTCCATTCCCATCTTAGAACCAGCAATAAAACTGTCGTTTCCGGTCAATAACACAGTTCCTTAATTAAGAATTTAGTGGCCATTACGAGTAAGTTTTACAGTGCAAAAAGCGCCGACCCGTTTTCCTTTTAAAGAAACCGCATTGTCCACAATCAAAATTTTCAGCGTCATCAATTTAAAAATAAAAGGACTATTATTACAACGGAGCAAATTCAATTATCGGTGCTTTTATAATTCCCGCAGCGGCCGAAAATGACGACATAATGTCGTTTTCACGCTTCCTTTAACCTGATTAATGAAATTTTAAAACCATGAATTTTACAAGTCTATTGAAAAAAGCCGGATTCGTTATTAGACGCTTTGACGCCCACCGGTGATATTAAAAAATGGGAATAAACGGTTTTCCCGGATCTATCAACTGCCAAAATCAATTCCGACCAAGTTGAAAGCCCATCACGTAATATTAACATGAAATCTAAATTTGGGTTAGATTGGGCATGCTGTCACACATAATTATTACAGGGTGATGTTCTAACACTGAACAATTCCACTTTAATCTCTTCTATAAACTGCGCTATAAACACCGCATATTGTTCGGAAGTTTAACTAGACAAGTTTCTCAAATTTTCAAAAACTGTTAATATTATAAAAGAAACCTTGAAGCTGAATGCCTATCTCGGTGGTACATGGCGATATTGAGTTGCTTTTAATTTTTCTCCTTTGAGATATTCAGATAAAATTAATCCTACCTGAGCGAACTTAACAACATCAAAAGATCTTCAGATATTACATTTTTAATAAATATCAAAATGAATTGTTTGGTGTCGTTCACCTCGATATTAATAAATCCACAACAACGAAAATGAGATTTTTATTTTTTTGCAAATCAGAAGAAAAGCAAGGAAAAAGTAACACTGCACGATCCACTGTGTTGTTCATTATACTTTTGAAATAAAACCAAAAAGATTTAATGTAATTTGCTTTTCATTTAACCACTACTACATTCTTCCGTTATCACATTTTCATGTAATATGAAAGCACACCGGAGCAGCGCTCTGAATACATACATTATGTATTTAAATTACAAGGACTAGCGCGTCGCGCAACGAAGACACAAATATTTTTTCCTTTAAAAGAAGGGAAAAGGTCAAAGAGATTCTGTAAATACTTTCTACTTCAAAAAGAAATTATTACAAACGTGACATATTTGGGTATTCATGCTGAAATATTGAACAAACACTCTTGCGATTTGTAACAATATCACACAGATTTCAATTTGGTTTTCCCAAAAGGTATAAATATGCAACTGAGTATGATGGCAAAGTTGTTGCATAATTATAATTATTCCCACTCCCACAGGATGAGCAAAATCTGGATCCAACGTAATACTAAATGTCAACACGAATTAATTGAGCTTAATATAATCACGAATGGGAATTTATGTTTAACCACTACAGGTTATAAATTATAGTTTGGATTGCGTGTACAAAAAATTCGAACATATTCCTGTCTGTAAATTAGTAAATCTTATATTTTGTAACCAAAAGTTACCGAGCTTAAACCAATTTTATTAAACTCCTCGAAACAGGAAAACTGCTACAGTGTCTTTCCATGTTGGGTTTCTTCTTGTTGTGTGTCTGCAGTAATGCTGCCGATGAAAATGGATCGGAAGAAAAAGGAAAAACCAAAAAGAAAATTAAATTCTTTTTTACTACTAACTTGAGAACATGTGATTATGTCGTCTGCTTCGGAACTGTGAAATTAAATTTCTCTCCTACAAGTAGATAAAGAAAAACGGTTTTAGAGTTGCCTATATTAAGCTAAATATTTAGTCAGGATGGAACGGTATACGTCAAAAATAACGATATTTTATTACTTTCCTTTAAATCTCGGGAAATAAAAACGCTCGGACCAGAAAAGTGTTTTTCTTCTTTGGTATATAATTACTGTTTGTAATTTATGACAGAGTTTTGTACCTCATTTATTGATCTTATCTTAAACAGAATTTAGAGCTGTCAGATTTGAAAAAATAAGAATATAATTGACATAACTGTTGTCTCAATTGTCAAGTTTAATAAATATATTTGCATTTATGACTAACTGGATATTGCGTGCTGAATTACATACCTACATAATTTATTAGCCTAATCTTCCAGCATAACATATTATAAACAGTATAAATCACTGACATTTCATGATTATCTCAGTAAATAATCCGTTTATTACTAATAAAAGTTTAATTTACTTAGTTGTCTCTGCGATGATCCAGCGAAAATTTTGCATAGCTTTAGTAGCAAGTATGTCTTTATTAGTTATCAAAAACAAACAAAAATATAAAACAATAAACATTTCAGAAAATTACCAACATTTAAAGAAACTAGATTTTGTCATAAAACTTGAAAAAATATTTAAAATAATAAAAAAAGTGAAAAAAGGCAACGAGAAGCAGAGCTCCGATTAATGACAACTTATGTATTACCTCCGTTAGAACAAGGTATGCATGACACTCCAAGGACAAAATAGAGTTTCATTCTTCAAGCTTGTTAAATTACAGCATCAAGTATCGTGCGAAGCAAAAAACGCGAAAGCCCATCTATTTATAACTGAAAACACATGATCGGTGTGTCACCTATATCGGTTACTTTTACCTTCATCTTGAATTTAATGGTGCTAACGAAGTCTTAAGCAAACATGTTTCCATGCAAATATTTACTTTTTAAATCCAAAATTACAACCGGTAATGGCTTCCACCTTAATCAGCTCTGTGAAACCTGTCCCGAAATAAAATCCATGCAACGATTTTCCTATAAAAATTAAAGCACACCTAAACATCTTTCCCACGGCGGATTTAATAAAATTTGATGGGATTTTGCAACATGTTACGAACAAAATACATATGGAAATGAATCTCCAGGATAAAGAAAAATAAGAAAAGCGGTACGTAGAGGGATAAGTTTAAGCGGGCCAAAATCTAGTTATTCAGAAACAAAACTGGGGTTTTAATAAAGGGAAAATCTGTCTCAATCCATTACTTAAACGTGTAAATTCTCAGATTTCGCTGTTGGGGGATTGTGGAATTTAATATTTTAGTTGGATCGAAATGGAAAAACAATTAGGGTTGATATTTTCGTATATTCCTGTTAATGGAAAATTTGTATTCGTTTCGTCTGCGTCAGCTTTCAAGGAATTATTCATTCAAGTCCGTTGGCGTGTTGACATTGATTAATTAAAAGGCGTCTTCTCAGATCAGAGTTATCAAAATACATATCAGAGTTCTCAAAGTTCCCAAACTATCGTTAACTGGACCAACACTACTTATTCATGTCAATCGATATTTTCTCCGATGAGGTTTCACCTTGGACACGTGTCCACTTAGAAATTAATAGGCACCAAGGGTTTAGGACCAAAGGCCATGACTTATATCACCAATAGTTACATGTGATCATCAAAGACCCTTTGTGCAGACCCGTATCCGTCACCAATCTTTAGATCTATAAAAGCGACATCTTGCCTCCTGAATAAAGGATGAGCATAATTTCTCTTAGCCCATTATATTAAAGCAGCTCGTCAGGTTTAAGTGTCAAAGAAAAATTATAATAACCGGCAAGGACTCTGATGTATGAACTTTACAACTTGGTTATGACTGTAATTTCCTATGAGATGAAAAAGTAAAAAAGTAAAGTTAATAAATCTTCGGAAAGTTCACATTATTTGATGGGCTATTGACCCAAACATTGGAGTTTGAAAGAAGTAATAAAGAATTGTATTTTTGGTACTACAGAAAACTTGCCTGGGTCAAGGAGCAACGTCTATAATGAAACATTCACGTGCTGATAATAGGTTTAATGAAAACGCTATACAAGCACGGAAAACAATATGGTTAGAAGAACAATTCAAAACGATAGTGGAATTGCTGGTCATTTAGAAGTACATTCTTCTAATTTTCAGAACAAGGAAGTTCTCAAAAGAATCAATTAACTAATGAAAATTTATAATTCTTTACATCTCGCGAAGAAAAGACCAGTTAAAGGATGAAATATTGTTCAAACTGAATACTCAACACATATGTATCTCCTCGAAGCACACCATAAATCAATTTGTTTATAAAACAACAATTTTGCCACACCTCATTTAATCATCAATATCTCCGCCCACATTTAAATTAGTATTGTTGTAAAGCTATCAAACTGAATTGAGATAAAAAAATCGATTCCTGTATGTAGTTTGTAACCACCAAAACTTGCAAAGACTGCAGTAAAACGTGGGAAATTTGCAAGTTCACTCGAAAATTAATACCATTCAGTACAGTACAATGGTTACCAACTTCATGTCTGTTAATCAATTCATTTTAATGCAAATTGTTATCATAAATTTCTCTGACCTTCGCACAATAGATGGTGAGGAATGACAATAGTGTTGGTGAGGTAATTGACTCTCTGGTTTACGCTCAAATATTCTTTGAGATTATGTTGAAAAACGTTTTCACAATTAAACGGTAATTTTTGATTACAGCGGAATAACAAAATTGGCTACAAAACGGACGATCATTTCATGTTCTCTTTATGGACAACGCTAGCTCGCGGCGCATTATTAATGACCAGACCGCCCATCTAGTTGTATCGAAATTAAAAAAGTTATTGTTTAAACATCTATTAATTACAAACTGAAACCGATTATACGAACGCAGCCGAGATTTTTAACAATTTATTCAAACAGTCGGGAAACTCAATTAATTTAATTAAAGAATTTAACAATTTAACTTTCTCGAAGTCCAAATTAAGATTGTAATTGTATTTGATATCGCACGATCCTTTAAATTTCCATTTGAAGTGGGTGGATGGCTTAAATGTTTGCCAGTTACGCAACGTAAATGTTTTTGGAAATTCCCGTTGTATTTTCTTTGGCGATTACAATAGGCTTGGGAACATTAAAAGTAGAAGTTCTAATCTCTCACAAGAGCAAATCGGAGTCTTTTTTGATACTTAGGGGGCGAGAGGACGCATAAATGAATTATTGCTTGTTAAAAGTTAAATCCATCCAGTAGAGGAAAAATGAGAGCTAACTCTCGTCCTTTACATCGACTCTTTAATGCATATGTGACAGGTCTAAAAATAAATTCATTATTGTTGATGACACCCTTTTAGCCTTATATGCCATTCAGCAAATATCCGCTTTGTGATCTAAGAGTTTCAACAGAGACGAATCCAGGGATTATCCCGAATTACAGTCAACTTAACGGGAATTATGGCCAGAAAGCCATTTATTATTATGTAATTCAATTACTATAGTCAGAATTTTGTAACTTTGGTTTAACCCCGCCCACATGAACAAATGACGATTTGAATTTGTCGAATCAAGAAATGGCTAGCCTCCTTTACTCAACACTATCAAAAATTTGACGGCTCAAGTGTCACACATGTCAAGAAGATTTGCGGTTTTGCGAGAATTTATTTAATCGTGAAAGTTTCGTCGATTTTGATAGTGTTTCATCTTCTAATGTGTGGACATTTCTACCCCGACTTTTAGCAAATATCGACGAAGTATCAAAATTTTGCAGAGTGAATCAGACTTCCAGCTAAAATTCAATTGGCCCAAAAGGTAGGCGGAGTTAAACCAAAGTTACAAAATTCTGACTATAAATTTTAGTCTATTTTCGGGATTCTTGTCCATCAAAGGACACTTTTTTTTTAATTCTGAATGTTTTTTGTCCTTCAACTTCTAAACGATAAGAGATAGCGCGTCAAAAAGGCGAAACAAAAGCACAACATTTTGACATTTGAATTTAAATTAATTGTTCGATTTGAATGCGGTGCTACCAACTTATCTCTCAAATTTCCTTAAATGAGTGAATAAAGTTTCAAATTCTAACCAGAAGTCAAAATAATAGATATTTATTATATAGAGCGGAAGGAAGCAAATTATTCACGACAACAAATCAGTTATTCTCGAAATTGTAGATCGAGAGAATAACATTTTTGGAGTGAATAATTTGCTCTTACACTCGAATGTAATACTAGATTTTATCCAAGGCCTCTGCTGGTTGCAAATAAGGCATTAAAAGAATTAACAGAATTGACAGCAGTGACATAGGCGTTATTATCATGGAAATGTAACATAAAATTCTTTATGGTCTCTAAAGAGAAATATTTATTTAAGTATTTAATCTGTTTCAAATAAGTGAATAAAGAGAATTTTTTTAGTGCATTTTTGGACGAACAACTATTAATTGTCGACGCACAATTTTTGTGTTTAACACGTCTGGAAAATGCTATCACCGCATTTCCAAAAGAACACTTTCCAGTCTAGTTAAACAAATACATATACTACATACGGCTACCAACCTACCTAAATTCAAAAGTTCGCATTTCTCAGAAACGTCTAAAAACAATAAATTTCCAAAAATGTTCAAACCTAGAATTTTTAAAGAAAAAGGAGTTTGATCGATATTGCCTTCTGGATTAATTGAGACGAGAGTTTCCAGGAAAATACACAAAAAAATGGATGAAACAAAATAGCATTTTTATAGATTGTGCAGTGAATTCTTTGAAAACTGTATTTACCTAACTAATTACCATAAACTGTACAGTTTACCATTTCAAGCTATCAGCAAAATGATATATGTATCAATTAACTCAAATTAAGCTTTAATTCGTTAATAAATTTTAATGAGTTCGCAATTTACATTTCGGAATATAAATGTAGCGGCGCCAGCATGATAAATCAATCATACACAAATACATGAATTCCTGAATTTACATAATTAATTGTTATAATTTTACAAGAATATTAGAAGTTTATTGGTTTGGTCTTTTTTTTTTGACTAATATTCCTTTGAGAACGTGATAGTGCACATGAAAATGAGGCTGTATAAGTGTATTATTATACTTGGCAGTAAACATATTTATTGCGATTTAAATATACTACCCTTGTCACCATAATGTCACGAGTTCGAGGCATCCACAATACCTTAATCTAACTAGTCATTCATAACAGCCAAGCTCCATACAGAGTTCTCTAGTGAAATTATAATCGTTAAACGCTTTAAGCGTGTACTTCCGAGATATAAGTTTCCTTTCAACCCGAATAATTGCTTTGAA
The DNA here is from genome assembly GCA_029298725.1 of Gnatocerus cornutus. Classification (NCBI taxonomy): domain Eukaryota; kingdom Metazoa; phylum Arthropoda; class Insecta; order Coleoptera; family Tenebrionidae; genus Gnatocerus; species Gnatocerus cornutus. The sequence continues at coordinate 13,840,602 of CM055513.1, forward strand.
TAATAGCAGTTGCACCACTGCATAAAGTCATTCAGAGTACGCGCATCTCTTGAAAATAACCAAACAGAAAATCAAACTACTTTTAATCCCGTAAGGGCAAATCTGAGACAGTGTTTGTTTAATGTATGTCATAAACATTACACGTACACACGCAAATCAAATTAACGCGAGTGAATTGTGTAAACATTACACACCTCACTTCATTAGCCGTAAAATATTTGTACGAAACTTTCGCAGGTTTATCGAGATTAAAAAATGGGTAAATATAGCAAGGAAGGTTTCTTTTCGACTCCTTACTGCTAATTAAAAACGCTTTAAAATACCTGGTAATAACAATTTTTCTGGAAAGTTCCATTTTCCGAATAATTAGCCTTGCTTTGTCAAGTTTTTCTCGCTGTTTGACAAGCTCTCTAAAAGGGCAATTATGAGTTTCAAAAGAATGTAATTGTTTTAGTTGGAAAACTTAAAGTCACTGGGAATTATGCATGGGTTGCTCCAACCTGGAATTCCATTTAGTTGTAGTAAATTAGAAATTAATTAAAAGTCCCATGCACCTCGCCGAAATAGATTTTCGATTAAAAAATACCCCATGCGAGTGACCTAACATTGGCCAATCCAGCGGTATCTCTTTGACAATTCCCTTTACATGCTTACCGAATTGAAAATTATATTTATAGCTCGCGAACTCCGCTCGAGATTAAGTTAAGATGTTTAGTTCAACTTAATTAAACGTCCTGTTAGTTCAGAAAGACTTCCTTTATTCCTAAAAACACCTAAAGCTCTTCCCAATGCCAATCCCACACGACTCAACATCTACTAAAGCCAACCCCAGCCTTTGTTCCTCCTCAACACAGACGTTTTAAATCTAATAACATTTTCTTATATTAAAAATTAAATTAACTGTAACTGTCATTAGGTACAAAAAATTTAATAAAAGCTACTTGAAGCGAAATTAAGAGGGTTTAATGAGCTTAACATTTTTCTTTATTGCTACAATGTTTTCGCTAATTAATTACCGTGTTGTTGCCTGACTTTATTTAAAATGAAATATTGTCGCTTATTTAGAGAAAAGAATATCTTCACTAAATTAAATGATCGGAATTTTTCATCCGCGCTTCATTAAAAAAATACTAAACAGACACTTTCTATTTGTTTCTACTGCTTCTGTGTTCTCCCCAATTGATTTTTTATTGCGAGGATTACCCGCATGTTTACGCCAGCACTTCTTCCGCATTAATTTTAATCAGTGACATCACCTCCATCAGCGGTTTATTGTCAGAAAAACAAAGGCCTGTTTCCAACAGTAGCATTTTGCTCCAATTATAAAGACTTCCTCAAACATATAAAGATAACACTTATCACCTGTATCAAAAATAGAAAAGTCATTAATAATAATAACCGAGAGGTCGTATCTCATTTAATTAACTATCAATGTGATTATTTCAGGACTAATTTGATAAGAATGCGTCTGCTGAAAGTGAAAAAAGCCTGATTGGAAACGAAGTGTATAATTAGAACGTTTCCGCTGTTACTCCAATTTCATTTAAAATAAAACACATTACGCGTGCCTTTGTGCTGATTGTGCAATAAATTACAGTATTTTAATCTATATAACCTAATAAATGTCGATTTGAAACGAGTGAAATGTCAAATCACATAATGGAGCAAACCGCATGACCTGTTATAGGAAAATAATAATCAAAAGTGGTTTCAGTTCATGCGAAATGAGTAATAATTGGGCGATTGACATTTGCTGTTCGCGTAATTTGCCAGTTGTAAATTACTAGATATTAGATAGTTTTATCTGTGAAACTAGAACCTGTAATAATTAGCGAGAGTTTTTCAAAAATACGTATCTAATGGTTCTAGTTGGCGGTTGGCGGAGAGTAATGAGGTTTTCAAAAATTTGCCTGCACTTTAAATCATTGCTTCCCTTCGACCATTTAAATTTTTCATAAATGTTTAATTCAACGACTATTTTAAATTATTCTTTTCAGTGCAGTGATGTACGAATTTAAATCATTTTTATATTCCCTGCGTTTTGTATTTTCCAGGATTTTCCATCTGAGACAATATGAAAGTTCTCGTTTTGGTTTGAATCTTTAATTTAAAGCAGTAAAACGTGGTAGAATGACAAATTTTATCAATTTCTGTAGTTTCAATGTTTTATTGCTTCGAATCCAATTTAATATTCACGTTTAACAACTAAGTTTTCTCAAATGGCGTTTTTTTCTGCAGTATTATCTATCGATTTTGAAGCTTGAAATTTTAAAAATGGCGTCTGATTTAAAAATCAGTGCTGCCAACGCGGTTTAGGTAAATTTCAAAGCTTTCGACTATGTCTAAACTAAATCTTATTTAAAGCTCATAAATCGGTTTAGAATTAATCAGTAATCCTACACTTAATTTCTAATGCTGAATTTTGTGTTCCGGTCGGGTTGTTTCATATCAGAATTCAACAGGATTGGTAACTAAAACTAACAAAGTTAAGAAGATTTTGGGAAATGGCCGGGGAAAATAACGAGTCTGGAACTCTTGAATTTGGCTCTCAAATGCACACAGAAATAATCTCTATTCACAAATATGCTTTTATTCTGTTTTCCATTACAACCCTTTGATTTATGGCAATGTTAATCTTTAAAAACACAAATTTGTCAAAAAAATGTTACAAGTGCAGTGGCAATATTTCAATGCTCTATTGCCATTGATTTATGCACTTCCAATCGGGAATTTCAGGTTTATTCTATTGTGGTTCTGGTTGGAAAAGCTATAATTATTCGGCTTTTGCAACTATTTGTTACCGGTCTGTTATTTTAACAGAGATAAAAGGTATACAAATTACCACATGGTAACATGAGAATGCAACAAAAATATGTTTGCTGTTAACTCATCGAAAGTTTTAATTAAACAAACCTGCGGTTTTATAACTGGAATAATTATTTAGGTGGCTTTTTATAAATCTTTTAATTCTGTATAATTATATTAAAACGCGGTTATAAAAGCCTTAGGACCGGTTTATAGAAACTAATTGTATGTTAAATCTTTAATTTTAATTAAATATTTAATATCATGTTAAAGTGACATGGGTTCGTTTTTTCGCCAATCAAATGTCAGCAATTGTGAAATTAGTTGCGAAAATAACTGAATTTCGGGTCAATTATTGTGTAAACCGGCCCTTACTGTTCTATAAAATACCAAATCCACAAAATCCAAAAGCATTAACATGAAAATTCTAGAAAATATTGAAATAGTCTGAAGTATCTGAACAGTACGGGACAAATGGGGAAAAAACAAAGAATGCAAAAATATTATAGTACCTAATATCAAAAACGAAATACGAAAAATCACAAGAAAATCTACAGAATTAGATTCAATTACGCAAATGTTTTCAAATTAAACATAAAATTTATTGCATATTTATGGCTACATTTTCAATTATTATCCAGCATAATTTTCCACTCTTCGTTAATTAAATGCCATCATAACTATGTTAAGTAGACGGATTTTATTTACCTACATTAATAAAGCCGGAATTATGAATTTCTTCATTTTAATGTACTTCACTCTAATCCTGACAGAAAAAATAAATCATTTTGTGCTTTCGTAAAACTGACATTAAATTCCGTTTATTTCTACACCCACAAAAGTCACCAAAATACAATTTTTCTAATTTTACTCGGAAAATTTTGTTCATTTCATTTATATTAGGTACGCTCACAAAAATAGAAACGTGAGTAAGAAATAAACTTTACGTCTTACAAAAAAAAACAAAAATATATCAATAAAATAAAAATATTAAAATATGAATTGTAAAGGTGCTAGGTACTTATTTTGAATTTATTGCCTTTTGTCCATTAAACACCATTTAAATAGACACCCACGGGTGAGATTATGCATACCACCAATAGAATAATAAAAATATATCTGTTTTTTTTTCATGCAGTTTTGCCACACAATAGAAAAAATCTTCCTTTGTTGTGGAAATGTAATCTGAACACTTTGGAAGATTAATATGCCCAGTCAAGAGCAATTACAAATTGAAATAAACAATTTTAAATATTTACGTCCGTTTCCGTGTCAATTCTAATTTATTTATCACGTTTTGGATGATTCGTTAACCTGAATTTATAGATTGTTTTACTCATTACACATTACTGTCAGATTTTACCGGTTAAACAGCGAGAAGAAGTGACACGTCGTGGGCGTGCATAGCTCAAATGAATTACGCACAATAATTTAGAAATAGGATGCAATTATTCGCGTAAAAAAATAAATGGGTCAATGAAAGTGCCAACAGATATAATAGCGACTAATTTAAACATAATTGGAGTGCATTCCAGCTGCTTGAGATGTCTGTTTCCCAGATATTTTCACGCTCTTCTAATTAACAAAATAAAAACACAGAACGCTGAAATATTGCACATTCTTTATCAATGGTTATCACAGCCAATGTGTCTGGTGATAAACACGAGCCACGTGCCAAAAATGCTTATCAATAACCTTTGGTGGAAATAGACTTAAATCCCGGAAAACCATGATTTGTACTTGACGGTGCTACCGATTGATGGATCAGTTATTTTTTTTCGATTTATCTCGCTTAGATAAGCGGTTTATTCATAACCAATAGTGATAAACTCGATTCGTTTCGAAAACCAATTTTTCAACAGTCGTAATAAATAAAGTACGAAATTTGGGTAAAACGCCAAGACATTTTACAATGTAGTCTCTCGAAGTTGACGTTTCTGTAATATTTGTCTTCTGAACACGTCACGTACAACATCATTACGAATGACAAGATGATGGATGATCAAATGGTAGAGAATTTTAATTTCGCAAGTGTTCATCAGCTGAAGAAGAGTTTTATATTACTAAGCCAGAAAGTTGAACAGAAAGCAGATTTTTAATAAGAGTAATTTATAGGACCACTTATTATAAATATTTAATTGGTTTTTAACATAATAAAGATTTGACTAGTTTATATTCAGTAAGTTAGTACCTAGTTCATCTAAACTGATTTAAGGAGTCCGAGGATTTTGAATATTTTATTTATGGATTTGTAAATTTATTAGGTAGTCGAAGGAGAATGTCGAACTCTGTACGTAAGTTGCAGTTTTTTCTAAAACATTTAAGTTTGAGCAAATTTTCTTGTAGATTTTACTTTTCCAAGCCGAAATATCTATAGAATTAATAAAAATACAAATTATTAAAGATGTTGAAAAAATGGTGGATGCGCAAGTCTGTTTAACTTAGCTTCATTTTCAAAGTCTTTGTCATGCTGGAACTCGCAAATGAACTAAATAGTTATTTGTTTCAATAGACTAGAAAATGTTCTTTTAAAAATGCGAGAACTTCCAAGACTTCCAGGTGCCAAAAATTACTAATTATCTTATTTTAACTACTTGTTTGAATTTGATTCATTCATTTAGGGAAATTTTATCAGTTGGAAAATGGTTTGGTAGCACCGCATTCAAATTGAACAATTAAAGCATTTCGTGCTCCTGTAAATTTTTGCTGTAATTTTACTTAATCCGCAACGGCACACGAATGACACAATTGACATTTATGCATTGATGCCAACCATCAAAATAAAACCAACATGACATCCAACATAAGCAGATCATGTTTTCAGTACATTTTTTTTTATGAATAGAAGTAGTGTTGTGGTAAAAGAACAACAAAACAACATTTTACCCTTGAAACCCCAGTCGTCGACTAAAACCACTTCACATCAATAGGCTGAGTAAAGCAAGTTTAAGATTAGAACCTCAACAAAGTATCAGCTATATGAAACTTATTCGTAAATAACACTTTTATAGTAGCTATTACCAAACTTCCATAACCTTGAACTAAATAAAATTCGAACACGAGTGGTCTAAAATTAGTTCCAATCTACCCTTTTTCCGTGTACCTTCCTTCACTCCCCAGTTTAATTTTAATAATCTATAGCTCCATAATACAGCTTTCATCGATCTTAAAAGTTCCAAGCTATGGTAATAAATAAGGAAAATGTTCTTTCAGCACTTTCTTTAGACAATTAGAACTTTTTAATGTTTCTCTGTAAACTTTTCCGCACTGTCGCCAAACCTATTAACAATGGATACAGCAAATAAAAGGAAATAAACAAATTAATACATATTTATTAACCGTTTAAGAGACTAAATTATTGATGCGGCTATAAATACCGGTCTTAAATTACACAGGTTGTGGTCGCAATAATTAGTTATTCGTAAAGACATTAAAATGTGATAAACACTCAGGAAGGGGTTATTACTGGGAAATTTATTGTCGGCGAAAACAAACGATCTCTGGTGAATTTTCATTGAACAATGAGCTGAAATTTGTTGATGTTTTAATTGGAAACTTCGTGCGATGCAACCGGCGTTTTGTGGCTTAGCACCGATAGCTAAACGATTTGTCACTGGCAACTAAAAATGTGCTCTTTTTGCAGTGATCTCCACAGGGTGCAATAAAATACAACAGTTTTTTGTACTCGTAGCTCTCATCGTGCACATTTCAACCCGTACTTTTAATTTTTGAATAGGTGTGGTAAAAACTTTGTCAGAACATAAACCGGCAGAGTTTAAATAGGAACCGAAAATACCCAAAAATAAGAGTAAGGAGAAAACTGAACTTGAAGCGCCACAGAATATGGAATTAGTTGCTTGAATGGAATCATCGCACTGCATTTTAATAATGAAGGAAACCTTGATCAATAATTAAAAACTTCCTAAATCAATAATTTTACTTCATTCTTAATATAACATGCAAACAATTAGTATTATCTCAATATTTGTCAAAATTGTCGTAAAATCTGCCGTTTGATGTGGCGACAAATTTCAGTCAAATACGAATTCTTTTTACTGCATATCTTCATTAGCACGTTTATTTTCAACCAAATTATACAATTATCACTGAGAAGCCAAACAGTGATATTTCTTTATAGATTAAAAATAAATTTACCATGACAAACTCATATTTCGTGCAAACATTACGTTTGTGTAATGTACCAATAAAAACATTGTTAATTCACGGTACTTTTATAGCCACGCTAAAATGAAATTTACATGAATTTTGAATGGGATCCTGGTAGCGCTGCATATTTTTCTTCATCGATTTCCGAACGTTAATTCGATCGATTTATTTTCTTTCAATACAGATTCCAAACACTTTTGCAGGTGTATAGCAACCGGTGCTAAAATGATTTAAAGTTTCACTATATACCGTACTGTAATGACGTCGTAAATCATGTTATGACATAAATATCAACACAGGAATTAGAACGGTTTTCACGAGAATTTATTTTATTTCAACTCGGAAAGGCATTTCATTCAAAAGTTACGATGTTCAATTAGACAGTTTTATTTTCATAAGGAACTAAAAAATAAATTCATCGACGTACGCAAATGTTATTGTTTATTTTAATAAACTCTGAGTAAACAACAGAAGAAAATTAATAAACATCGTAAGGAATCAGCAAACCTTGCAGACCTTTTAAATATAGATGGAGCTTCTTTGCAAAGACGCCATCACCAAAAGCTGTTACGAGATGATAACCTATTAGTAAATGAAGCACATAGAATATGAGCCAACATGTTCTGAGTTCAAATAAGTCACTGAAAAAGACTGCATTATAAAGTTGGGGTGAAACAGAAATGAGATTTCAGGAAACCGCTCGACCACAAAGCGAAATCCAACCAGTCCATTCAAACTTTGACCAGCTGAAAAAAAATAAAATGTTAGTTATTTGAATGTTGGCAACAGTAGAAAGTTTCGGATCACTTTTATAACAGGAATAGCAATCAACTTGAAAAAATAAGCGAAGAGAAAAAAGTTCGAACTGAAAAGTCTTCCCCCTTGTCTTTGAGATGTGATAAATGCAGTTCTAAAATAAGCACGTTCATTATTATTTTTCAGGTTTAACATCAAGACGAAAAAATATCTCTTCCTGGAATGAATTGTAACGAGATTAATGATGGTTGAGATTCATTAAGATATTAAAAATCCGTGCGATTACAAGATGAGCTATCTCAAAGAATGTAGAGCGCCTTATTAGAACTGATGAAAACGCTTCTCGATTTTGACATAGTTCACGAAACTATTTCTACCGTAATGTCGTATGCAAATCTTTAAGAAAATTCCATTGTTGCAGTTCTATTCGTAGAATAGTAATTTACCATTCAACAGGCCTTAAAATACCTATAAAATCCAGCATAAATTTTCCACAGAAAAAAGTTTTATATCCTAGATCTCTAGAAATTCAAGGTTTAATTTTCTGTCATTAACAATCAATAAATTCCGCTTGTGCATGGTCACGTCAACAGGTTAAAAAGACATGTCTTAATAAATGACTTGGTTTATTCAAATTAAAAGCTTTTTGTACAAGTCAACGGAATCTGTTGGTTTTCACTTAATTAAGTTTTCCTGGGGCAAGTTTTTTGATGAGCATTAATTTAATAACCAAACGCAAATCAAATTTTAATTTTTATTCCGGTTCTTGAGCCGAAAGTCCAATCCAATGCTTTTATGGTTAAAACTATAAGATCAGAGTTATGGTTTGTACTAAATTCAAATTGTTTTAAAATTCCGCTTTTGTGTTCTAAAATTTTGAAATTTGGCACAAAAATGTCACGGGTTCCGCCGCCAAATTTCTATGAATAGGTTAATCGATTGGGATTGCATAAATAAATAAATAAGCTAAATTGCGATTCAAGCTAAAATAAATATCAGCATTTTGTTGTAATTTGATCCCACAATACTGCCGAAAAATAGCTCCCCAAAAATGAGAAAACGTGGAAATGTACAATGTGAACCATCTTCAAAATTTCGTTATGCCAAAGTTAAAAAAAAATGTAAAAAATCTTAATCTTAAATTAAAGTTCATTACCTCAAAACCCAATTTTCAAGTGCACAGTAAACCGAATGCATTTAATTAGCATATCATTAGCTCAACTTTGGAATCAAAACCCATTTCATTATCTGTCACGATCCACCTTAATCCCGAAATCAACGTGAAATTAAAGTTTAATGATCAACTGAATAATGATGAAGATATTTGTTGATCCGATCCAAATGGAAACGTTAACCATCCAGATCAACAAGAAACGACATTGATTTATTACCTAAATAAAATAATCAATTCTAGATTAAAATCTTTCATTTTGATGTATTTATACTGTCATGTTTGAACTTAAATAATGTATAATCATATATTTAACCTTCTGGTAACATTTAGGTTAAATTTTTTATCTTACTTCTTGTAGTTTAAAGCTCTTAATCTCGATTTAAAAACAAATGGTTTTTCTAACAGTTATGAGCAAATATTACTCTATAAAATTTAAAACGAAAAACAAACTCACTACACTGCGAGCAGTAAATTAGATTAAACGTTTATTTACCTATCCAAAGATCTCATTTATTCCAAGCAACAATAAGATAACATTCACCTTCAGTTTCAGATATTTTAAGGTAGAATAAGTAAAAAAAACTTCAGTGTTTACCCGGTCCAAAGGTTTAAAAAAGTGCCCCCCAGTCAATTAAGCCCCCCTGTTTTTATAAAGGTCTTCTTTGCTTAGTAATTAGAGTTTTGTTGTTAAAATCCTTGGAAAAAGATACAGCAAAAAGAATATTTTATTCAAAGCGATACGTATGTTCCACCAAAAGGGCGAATAATAAAAGTGTCATTTCGTGTTAAATATTCATGTGGCTAATGGACCTACATTTGTTATTAACCACAAAATTTACTACGCACTTTGTATTCTTATGAGTACAGACTCCACATCGAAGACTCATCGACTGTCAATACGTGATTGATCTCGAAAATGGTAAAAACTAATTATTATTTTGCAATAAAAGTGTACCTACGTACCTACGTTATGTCTCTTAAATAATCTTTGATGTGACAGCTTAATATCGCGAGTGAAACCGAGGAATAACTTATCACTTTTGTCTTGACTAATACAAATTAAATATTCATTGTTCCAAGAATTTCTTGATGAAACTGGTTGTAACACGTCTCGTTTCTCCATGCAAAAATGGTCTTGTAAGACAATGCAAGGGTCTCACAAAGCAACCTGTCGATCTTTATTAGTCCTCAATTTTAGAGAGAGAAAGTTTAGCACTCAATCCAAGGGAGCACCTGCGACAATGCAAAAAAAATATTGAAAGACAGAAGTAATCACATTTTTCGATGAAAATATTTCTTCAGGTCTACGTTTTGAATGTAACAAAGGCTAAACAAACACTTTTGACACAGCACAAGATGTTACTTTCAGTGTGACTGCTCTGTTAAAAGATTACCTAATTAATTATGGAAACCTCTTTGTTGTGAAAAACAACGCAATTTTGCTTACAATAACTCGCCCTGTGTTATTAAATTATACTTTAATCAAATATACGAAGAACGGGAACGAAATAAATTGCTAAACACTCTTACCCATAGCAAATTGAATGGCACATTTTGTAATATTTTATACTTTTTTTGTAGTTGTTTAAATGAGTTAATCATTAATCTTGTGGTTTTAGGCGCATTTTGAAACGAAACACGAATCATTTATTAGGTGGAACATACAGTTCTTAAAGAAAACACCAGAAATAATTGAAACGAAAATTGTGGGAAATTACCCGCAGAAAAAAAAAGGAAACTATATGCTAACGTTTCCTGTCTCCTGCTATAATAAAGTTCTCTTAAAATTAATTGAATCGTGAAATGAAGAAATCCAATAGAACCTCATATTCGAGCTTTATAGTCGTACATGCAATAAGAGAAGCAAAATTGAGTAATATTTCAGAGGCCTTTGTTGAAATATACAGAACATTCAAAAAAGACCATAAATGTTTCCAGGCAAGAATACATCAGTGTAAAAAGTCGAAATTTTACGTGCCATATCCAGCTTTCAGCAAATATACTCTTATAAATAAATGACCAACGATGTAAATAAAATTATCTGAATTTTATTTCTCAAAAGCTCGTACTTCTGTTGAGGTTTTTACTCGGTTTTTACACATTTCCAATTGAATGTAAATTGCAATTTAATTTTCCAATTTATGTGCGGTATTTTTAGGTTTCTACTCTGATTTCGTGAGTAAGCGAAGTGAAATGTTTATTTTAATCGAACGAAGAATCCTGTGAAAATAAACAAATTTTGTTGGGAAAAAGTCGGAAACTGGTATCATTCTAAAATTACAAATTCATGATGTGAATCACTAAAATATGAAGAAAATTATTGTTATATAATCTTCTTGACTGCAATCCTCGGATGTCTTTGTTCGTTTGAAGCTACTCAGAAAATCGTTAGGATTATAATATGCACTCCAAAGTATGGAACAAAGAGCGTAATACTGCAGTCAATGGAAAATTTCAATAAAATCGTTTGAGAAACTTGACAAAGGAATATATTTTATTATTAAAAAATTTAGTGGTTAAAGCTTTTATCTAAAATTCCGCTTCAATATCCTGGTGTAAACTTTTTATACTTTTTATTTAAGCTGCAATGTAAGCAGTCAGATTAAAAGCTTATTTATTGAAGCTCGTTATTCGTTTGTGCAACATTTATGCAGACTCACAGTAAAAAGATGCAAAATATCAATTCCGCAGAAATTCTAAATCTCTAAAATTCCAAACACAAAAGCTAGACGGTACAGTCATATTTCACTTGTTTTTATAATAGGACCCAATTATTCACGTTAATTTTAAAACCTGTGTACGCCCCGTGAAAATCGCGTTCCTGAAAATTAATTCAATTGAATCTAAAGAAACCGAAACATTCCCAACTCCAGTCTGGAATAAAAAACTGCTCTAAAAATTAATTAAAATCTCTAAAGTAACTCCAATTGTATTAATTTAATTAGGCCTCTTCAACGTTAAATAAATTTTGATGTGATGTCGCCAGCTAATTATACAAAAATTTAGCTCCTCAATTAAGACTGTGGAAGATCACAAAGCGACTAGACCGGTACCAAAAAGTAATAAAAACACTTCAAATTAAAAGAAAAAAAATGTTATAGACGTAAAAAATTTAAATCATTTGTTTGTGGCAGTAAGAAGAACTTTGAAATAAATATTATCAATAACAATGTTAAACACGGTGTCAGAATCTGCAATTATATTCATTTAAATTAATCAGATGTAAATTCCGCTCTTAAAATAAATGTGGAATATGTACTACAAAAAAAACTTTTCAGTTTCATTTGTTCAAATTAATTTACATTTCATCCACACTAAACTTTTCGGACAACTTTCACAACAAACTCTAACTTTCCAGGAGTTGTTGACCAACACTTCATAATGCCCGAAAACCAATACACGTCTTCAAACACACCGGAAACCCCGAAAAACCACAGATAAAACTATTCTGCGTCAATTTAACCAAGCGCGCAATTTAAATTCATAAACTATCCCGCTGTTAATAACGGTAATCCGACAAAAGCAAGTCGGTAATAGAATATTAGTTTCAAGTACGCGGTTGTGTAAACAGATGCAACAATTGCTGCCATTCTACCCATCGACTTTATCAAATATTGATTCACAATCATCGTAAATCCGCACAAATACCACGTTGGAGCGACGTCGAATTTTTTGCAAGAAGTCCTCAAAGTTTACCTTTAAACTGTCCGAGAGCGAAGTTGACCAGCATCCATGTTGCACGTTGGTGAGGACAAGTTGTCACTGTTGTTCACGACGACGACGACGTCACAAGTTTTGCGAAAGTCGCGGTAACTGCAAAGTTCGCGCGTCGACTGGCGTTGAGACGCGAGCGCCTGCTACAGGTGGTGAGGAGTCGTCATTGTGCGCCTACGCATCGTCTCTTTTACGGTGATAACGCATCTCGACAACACGCAACAAATAATGGAAATTAAATGCTTGTAATCGTCATGTTCGATGTGGTTTAGTAGCGAAAATGAGCGTCCGGAAGTTGTAGAAAGAAGTTGCGAGTTTGAAGAAGTTCGCACGTCGAGGGAGTAGATTGTAACAAGTAGTCGGAACAATAAACTTGCGCTTATTTGAGGTGCGAAAATGAGAAACAGAGGAAATTGGGGTGTTACCAATATCTTTGATCATGACTGATTCGATAGTGAAGAATTTCAACGTGTGAACACGCTGCGTGGAGGAGTAATTAGATTATTTATGCACCACCGTGTTCGTTATTCGAGTAAATCAAATAATGATTATGGTTGAATTATTTCACGCGTATTTATTTACGGTATGGCTGCCTAATTTTGTTTGCAGGTTTGTTCCTAATTTATTGCTTCTCAGTTCTGGAATTTTATGTTTTCCTGAAAACTTGAAGGGGGAAAATAGCGGAAAATAACGACAATTCCAAGCATTTTGAACATTATTATGCAAGACCTGCTATTTTTAGAACGGTTTACTAAAGTTTCACTAGACACAGAAAGAAATCCAGAATACATATAAATTTAATTAACAAATGGCAAAAAGTCAGAACCATGACCGCACTAAAATTTGAGTCCAACGTTTTTTATATCATGTGACACTTTTATGTAGTCTTTTGTGGATAATGTTTTAATTATTTCAATTTTTAAAGTCATAATTTAATAAGCTTTTCAATGACCTATAAAACTCATCGCTAGAGTTAGTTCTTCCCATAAAATTTTTAAAAAACTAAGGTATCTTATGTCCAAGAAAGTGTCTGTTATTAATAATTTTCATATGCAATTTTGCATATATCTAAAGAATAAATAATTACATCTATTTTCATCGTAATATGCATCACTAAAAAAACTGAGATTTTATCTTTTTGACGCGCTTAGAAGTTACAAGATAAAAAAAACATTCAGAAATTTTTCAAAAAATTAAAACTCTATTATTTTTGGCGATTTCTTTAAAAAATCAATGCCATTACTTACAAAATCGCAATTTCCATATTAAGTTTTATTAAAATGACTAATGCTGACGCTATCCAGAATAGGTAAATACTTTTAGATTTTTTTTGATGATGAAAGTTCTTAGTTTGCTTATGACCAAAAAAAATAGAAAGTGGGAATCTTTTAAAGAAATTCAAAGAAAAATTTTCTAGAAAACACAGTAGGTAATTAAATTATTAAAGACATATCAGTCTGTTGGAAAGTTTGCACAAAATACGAAGGTGGATGTCACTAAAAATGTTTTTTTTGTATCTTTACTTAAAAAGTATATAAAGTATATAAAGTATATAAAGTAGTAAGTGCGGCAAAATGCATTATGAACAAGTATCATACGCTATTTTTTCTATTTCGCCTTATTTTAAACGAAAAAACTAGATTTCGAAATCTAGGGAATTTTAGGGTACCTAGTTGGCATTTTCAAAATGTTCAGGAAAAAAAATCGAAGAAGTCAAATCTAATTTCAGTCAGTGTGACAGGTGTAACGTTTTGAGGTTACCGGAGCACAAGAGAGCCAAGAGAGCGAATATGTTGATCATGATCATGCTGGTTCTCTTGCATCCAAAGAGTTTTTCTCCGATGAATTATTAAGCCAAGTACAACAAGAAATAATAGTGTATTGATCGATTTATCATGGTTTTTCAAAACTAAAATCTAAATTGTCAACGTTGATGGCAGGTTGACGGTTTGTCTGCTGCAAACCTAAGAAAAATATAAGTTCCTGGAAATATTGGCACGAGATTGGTCCATTACGATACCGAAATACGCTCAAACGCGTATCGAAATATCTTCATTATGAACGCGAAATAGAAAAAAAAAATAACGTGTTTAAACCGTATCGAAACCATACATCTTAACCGTTAAAATAATGACGTATTACATAAAAAATTAAAGTGCTTTTAGATCGAAATTTTCATTAGTTTTTCTCAAATATCTTGGCAAAAACTAACTCCTCTTACATAGTTCATTGGGAAGCTTATTTAATTAATCTTTTTAACGATGTATTATAAAGTTTCATAATTTTCCAAGTTGTTAAGCAAAACTGACAAAAACAAAAATGAAAACGGTGAACTTAAAAATATATTTTTTTAAATATCTCAAAATCCTGACCTGATTGAGCAAAACCTGCTTTGGATTCAAAATGAGAAGATAATTCTACATTTCCCAAATATTTCATCAATTCCTGTTCCCAATGACTTTCGCTCGACTTTTTAGAGCTGAATTTTCTGGAAATTATGCATTCATTGTAGTTATATTGTATCTAATTGTAAAACCTCGTCGTTACCTGAAACCCCCTTTATTAAAGTCTCTCCTTTTATGCATTTTTATAAGTAGGTACTTATAGAACAGCATAAAGTTAATGCTTCAAACAAGTCGAAAATAATGTAGTCAAGTAAGACGATGGAACCTGCAATTTTATAATGATCATTATCGTTATTGTGTCGTGAAGAAGTGATTTGAATTTTTAGCGGAAGCCCCAGCCATATTAGAAGACTTTGTTCTTGTGGAAATTTTGTAACTACACGTAGGTAAATATGCTTATTCAATAAAGATTTTTCAGCAGAAATTTTATAAGAGTAGTTATCTTTTGTTAACATAATTGACAATGCAAACGAACGTTATCGATGGTTTGCTAGTTATCTAATTT
Source organism: Gnatocerus cornutus (assembly GCA_029298725.1). Taxonomy (NCBI): domain Eukaryota; kingdom Metazoa; phylum Arthropoda; class Insecta; order Coleoptera; family Tenebrionidae; genus Gnatocerus; species Gnatocerus cornutus. The sequence continues at coordinate 13,856,128 of CM055513.1, forward strand.
GCAGCTATGATTGTGAAAACATGATACTATTTTATCAATACTTGTTAAAAGCACCAGCCTACCCAAAACTTTGTGAAACAGAAAAAACCTTACATAAGTGTTTCAATTAACGTCACTGCCTTAAGGAAAATGATAATAAACTCCAATTCTTATGTTCGACAAAAATAGGACAATCGTTTATCCAATCGAATCGATATTGATTGTATCATAAATTTTTCAACGGATATTTCTAATAATAATAAAGTTGAAAGAATTTATAATTATTATGAGAATATATATATTTACTTTGTGTTCAAAACACCATAATAAATATCCGTATTTTTTTAATAAAAAATTATTTGACCCATAGTAAAAATTATATTCGTTGTGAAAACCTGTTTTGGTAAACAAATTAGGATTTCGAAAAGACGAATATTTAGTGTAATGAATGGCTTGTTGCCAATACAAAAGTTAACACTTGTTCTTGTAAAGTTAACGTGGGAATTAAATTTATTTCTAGTTTTTCGTATAAACAATCGTCAGTCATGTGCTTTGAAAAATTTATACAGAAATAGTCCCTTTTTCCAAATATATTACAAACACGTTTTATTTTTGCTCGAATCTAAAATAGCACACCAACTATTCGTAGAATGATTGACACTAAACAAATGTACCTATTAGCTTTACTTTTCGCGCAATTGACTCATTTCGTTATAGTTATAGTATGTATTTACTCGAACAACTTGTTGAATGTAATATAAAGAATAATTATTTCTCAACTTGTAAAACACATTAAGAGTTATAGAAGCAATTACTCTGTATTTCTGAACAAGCGATTAATTACAATCCAACAAAACCTATGAGCACGTATATGCAATTCCGGTCAAATGAACAGCTAACTGGAAGTTTCATTTTGTTGTATATTTAACAAAGAATTCCAGGAATTATTTAGATTATTGCACAGTAAAATCAATACACGGTAATGGTAAATAACATACATTCACATACTGGGCGATTTTTTATCAACTACTACTGAGGTAGTCAAGCTTGTCTACTCCACTTTCTGGTGTATTAGAAAAAATATTTTTATTTATGACTTTATTGTAGTAGTATACCTAGTCATAAATATCGACGTTTGTAGGTCTTGCCAATTGCTAATTTAATTTCAGATTATTTCAAAAAGTAAATAAATGTGACGGAAATTATAAACAACGATTCTTTGGAAAACAAAAAATTCAGTTATAAGGTCGCGAACAAAAAATTGTTGACACTAAAAATTCTCTTTTCGCTTTTATCGGTCCGAAGAGAAATTTATTAGAAGAAAATTGCTCATGAAAATGAAAACCAACACAACAATGTGTTTTCTGCAAAATAGTTGCAAAAAACAAAAGTGGGAATCGCTGATTTAACATTTCTCTACCACGATTATCGCTAAAACTAACGGGAACTTCGACAAAGACATTTTTTGCCATTTGTTCATTAGCGTTTTTATTCACAACTTTTCGATGGACTGAACTGACATTGACATTGGTATTGTTACCTCAGCAAACCTGCAGAAAATTTTAATCATTTTTTTTCGAAGACGGTGACGTTTCGAAACGCGAAATTTGGCCATTATGTCAAACTGTGTTGTCTGATATTAGAGCTAAAATATTTGCACTTTATTCGGGTTCGCTCTGTATATTAAAGTAAAACACAATTTTTAAATGCCATTCATTTCCTATAAAATTTTCGCCAGAAAAACAAAAAAAACAACAAAATTATGTTTGTTCTAATTTCAGTAACGGTCCTAATTAGTTCTATACAGAATTTGAAAAGGTTCACTTTTGTAATTTATAAGCTTTTTGCTATGAACTGATAAAACTTATCTTCCAACATTTAGTAGTAAAAGCGCTAGTAAAGTTTTTTCTATTGGTCGAAAAATTAGGGTTGAATGCAGATGTGGAATTTTGCATTTAAGCGACTCAATTATGTCTTAACATCTACTTTAATAAAACGACAAAAATGATGATATTCATAACTAAATAATTTATCCACGAATGATGCTGCCCTCTATCCGTGCATCATGTGAATGAATCATACTGAATTATAGATTTCTTTTAAAATTTAATTTTTTTGTAAAATAAGAAGTGGAAACAATTTGCAGCTTCATTAAAAAGATTTCCACATATTAAAATGTAAGAAATAAATAAAGCTCCACTTAGTACCTACTTACCTTAAGAAATAATTTTCTTTTCAGCTTTTACAGCTTATTTAAAACTCCATTTGCAATTATTTTAAAATCACTTGATGATGAAGACAAAGCAAACTTGAATAATTCAACACTCATCAGAAATTTTCATGGAATTCAGGGTAAGTAAATAAATAATTCATCTTTCAAGAACAGTATTTATTTCCCATTTTACAACTGCTCATTAAATCAATATATACAAAAAGGTCTTATAAACAAAATAAGCTGCAATCCAATTACATTGAGAAATGTTTGCAAGTCTGAAAGGCTTTTAAAGTATTCACAGCAAATTACTTACATGACTAGCACCCAAAATACCGACGAATTTACCGAAATAAATAAAATCTTTACAATGTATTCGTTATATGTAAATATACGAAAAATCCCTACAAAAATACCTGAGAAATAAACCGTTCCTTTTTATATTTTTCGAATTTTTTTGTAATTTTTTACTTAAAGTTCTCTTCCCTGCTCTGCAACTGGGAAAAGACAAGTTGCAATCATTTTTTTTGGTACAACGTCCACCAATAGTTGTTGTTCTGTAAAGGTAGACGTTGAATTTTTTGTGTAGTATTTTTTATTTGTTATGAGGGAAAAATTATTTTGCAGCAAGACATAAGGTCTTAAGACATTTCAAAAACGTACTAATGAATCAATTAAACAATAATTACAGTTTGTCGCCGCTTTCAATCGGGTTGCTTTATGTAAACACTTCACAAATTATCGATTTTTTTCAAGGTTTTTTATATAAACATCAATTGAGAAATATATAAAAAGTATCAAAAATGTAGACGTTCCAACCGTCTGGAAAGCTTCGGCGCCAAACTCGGAAAGACGCAGTTCTGAAGGAATTAAACTTGATGTACACACAAATTAAACCGTAATGAAATGCCTTTTGTCTGCTTAAAAACTCACGCGCTAATAAGTTGTTAACATAGTATGGTTATAGTAAGAATGGTGGACTTGAGCGCGACAACGCTAAGCCGTGCTTTCAGTGGTGGTGTTCTGCACTGGCTGACTCTCCTGAAAAGAAGAAACAATATTACCACCATGACCCCACTTATAAAATAAAGGTTAAAATATTAACATGCAAGACATTCATTTAACAATAGCAATCCCAATTCCATGACCCTTGAAGAAAGCAAAGAAAAACTAGAGAAACACACAGATAGAAAAAGTGATGTAACTTACTTCAGTCTTCACCGGTCCAGTTGCTTCTGCCTGCTGAAAATAAAGAAGAAAGAGTAAGGGGAAGTGCATGGAAAACTAATTACTAACATGAAAATGTAGGAAGTTTCTCTAATTACTACTTGCATTGTTTTACTAATTCGTATTAATTAGAGTTCTCTAGAAAAACGAGCTCAATGAAAGAATATTGTCAAAGGACATCATTTTATGTGCCTGAATGAGAGATGCACAAGCAACACATTTAAATGGGTAAGAATTCAAAGCAGCCGACGATGTTTTGGTTGCAATGATAGCGAGTCATTTTCTGTTTATTCTGATACTAAATTTTCTGTAAGTAATTAATATCGATCTAAATAAACAAAATAATCCACAAGATTTCTGTATTATAGTCAGAATTTTATAACTTTGGTTTAACTCCGCCTACCTTTTAGGCCAATAGAATTTTGGATGAAAGTCTGATTCAATCTGCAACATTTTGATAGTTCGTTGATATTTATCTGAACTTAGGGTAGATCTGTCCACACATTAGAAGATGAAATGCCATAAAAATCGACGAAGGTTTCACGATTAATTGAATTCCTGCAAGACTGCAAATCTTCTTGACAAGTGTGACACTAAAGCCGTCAAATTTTTAATTATGATGAGTAAAGGAGGCTAGCCATTCCTTAATTCGACAAATTCAAATCGTCATTTGTTTATGTGGGCGGGGTTAAACCAAAGTTATAAAATTCCTGCTATAATTTCCTTTGTTTCAAAAGTTAATCCAAAGTTCAAGACCTTAGGCGGGCTTCGCATGTTCCTAATTCACCAAACCAACGAAATAATGGTGGAATTTCTAAATATTGATTGGATTCACGGCAGTACTACAAGCAGTTTATTATTACACACTTATTAAATATTTTCAACCCAACTTTCGTTTTGGCTAGACCGTCAGATGAATAATTAACAATTCGAAATTAGAGGAAAAGTCTCATTAAAATCCGTTAACTTGCTATAAATAAAATGAAAAGGTAGTAAAATTTTCACCAATGAATTCCGGTGATGAAAATATTTTGTACCGGTTGCTTTGTGCTCATGATTGTTTCGTCTAAGCTTAGTCATGTCAAACGGAAATAGAAAAAAATAAAAATATCAAAATTATCAGCCAACAGTAGTTTGTGTGGGTTGCAACTACCAAATTATCAAGACCACGACACCTACATTTACTTCTATTCCTACGAGCTTAACATTTTAAAAAATAGGAAGGACCAACAGTAATTTACCTTGTTGTTTCCGGACTCGGACTGGGAGTTTCCGCCACGGGGACGTGGTGGTCCGCGTCTACGGTAGCGGGGACGTTGTTGTCCACGAGGTCCATCCTGACCAACCTGTTCTCCAGCCTGGCCCTGGCTGTCTTGAGATTGTGGTCGTCTTCCACCGCCTCTTCCGCCACGGAAGTTTCTACGGAAAAACCTTCTTGGGGGTCCACGCCCTCTTGGCGCATCTCCGTTTTGATCCTGATCGCTGCCTGGTGGGGGGCCACGGTACGGTCCTCTGTAATAGCCACCGACGTAGCCGCCGCGCCCGCGCCTAGGCCTGTACATATCACTGATACATATCGTTGAAAAAAATGTTATGAACCACCACTTAAAAAAAAACACAATAATACCGCAATTTTAGATGTAATATCGAATTTTTATTGTCTCACCTGTAACGACGCGGTGGTCCGTTACCGCTGCCGCCTCCTTCACCACCAGACGCAGTCCCGTCCTTGCCACCTTCGCCTTCGCTTTGACTCTCTCGTGGTGGTCCACGTCTTGGTCTAGGTCCGCCACGGCCGCGAGTATAATACCATTGGCGATAACCTCGACGACGGTCAGCCGCATAGGGTGAACCTCTCACTGGCTCGCCGTTGGGACCGGTCACGTTCGCCGCTTCATTTCCCTTTTCACCGACGACGACGCTAAACTCGACGATCTCGCCGTCGCCGACCGAACGGACGGCTTTCTTAGGGTTGTTTTTGATAATGGCCGACTACAAGAAAAAAACAAATTAATAAGCAAATATAAACAGTGATTAACTATGCTAATCCGCTTTTGTACCAATACCTTCAGCACATGACGCATAGTTATTTAACCTTTCAAGAATCAACAAAGAAATACATTTTTCACCAAAAATTTACTTTTAAAAGTTGTGGAAGAATCGTTTATTTCTGATAACCGTTCCCGGATCATAAAACATTCCGAAAAGAGCCATAAAAAGTAACACGAGGAAAGTTGTACGAGCATAAAATATCATCAATAAGGCATAAACTCGGAGAAATTGTAACATTAATTTCCAGTTGAATTAAACTTCCCATTTTGAATAACGCAAACATATTTTGCGAACCTCTTAAAGTCCTGAATTGTTTCCATAAAATATCGTAAAATCCAATGACTTAATAACAAAAAATATGACTGTCAGAACAATTGTTGAAGGTTGCCAAATTGAATACACACGTGGATTGGCAAATACTTTTCCAACTCAGTAAAACTTTTTAAAATTAAGAAAATTAGAACGAGAATATTAGATTTATACATTTATACAACGCTGTAGAGCAAAATATTTTGATAAAATCCACAATATGTACCAACTGAGACATGTTATCAAATAGATAAATATTTTGATACGTCGACATTAAACAATAATTTTGGGTGTTTACACTCGTGCAAAAGATAAAGCTGTAACAAGCCGATTTCAAGTTGGTGGCGCAAAATTGCATCAATTTAGAAGTAACCTGTCAGTTTCTAAAACTGCAATTACTGCATTACTTGGAAACACTTTGAGTACAAAAAACCGAAAGTTGCCGAAAAAACAAGAGCATCAATCAAAATAAATGAATTGTAAAGTTCACCATTGAAAGATCGTGGTTTCTAAAATTCAACGATTATAATTATTTAACGGATATTACATTGTGATTAACGTTCTTTCTTGCCCCATCTTAAATTACCAACTCCATCAACAAATTTGAATAAACTAATTACAACTTTCAAAGTCGTATCATTAATCAGTTTTTTAGGAATTTTAATTGTGAGCAAGTTCATATAATCCATCAAATAAAAACTTAATTGGACTTACTGTTTTATCTAAGAAGTGCAACAATAATTCGAAATGGGATTACGTGTGATAAAACTAGCGATAAAAATGGGAGTTTAGTTTTATGACATTCATAAATTGCAACAATAAATTCCAATTCCGTCAGCGATCGTTTCGAGTGATTTTTGCACCATTTGTGACCAATGAAATTAACATGATAAGTTTTTGCGTTCTTTTTTAGTGTTCCCCAAAGTTCAATTAGCTGCGAACATGAAGCCGACAACTGCATTATTGAACATTGGAGTTGTCGTTCTTTAGCACACCAATGACTCAAGCATCTCCTTAGGTAACCAGAGATGGATCTATGGAGTGTGCATTTTGATAAACAATGAATATAAACCTACAATGTTTACATGACCTTTACATTTGAATAAAATGGTCAGGGCCTTGAAAACAGTGCAAGGAAACGTTGATAAGAAACACTATCAATTCCAATAAAGCAGTAAATCACAATTATGCATACAAATGAAAAATGACTTACTTGGTGTACAAAAACATCCTCCTTGGTGTCGTTTCGGTTGATAAATCCGTAACCGCTCTTAACGTTGAACCATTTTACAGTTCCAGTTACTTTGCTCGCTGTAAAGAAAAAAAATGGTTTGAATTTTTTAGGGTCTTTAGGTCTCGTGTGTTGGTATGTATTTCCCCCCTGCTATTTTTTGTCCGTTTTTTATACCGTTTTTTCGCCGGTACGCGTGGATAATTAAATTACAAACCAGAAAGCCAATTATGAGATTTTTCACCTCAATTCAAACCGGAAATTGAAAGAATTCGCTAAAAATAATCATGACGCAGTTGATGGAACCGACGCGCTCAAAAGCCGGGTCGCCTCCACGTGACGGCTACATTTATAAATAAAATGCATGATGGAACAAATTTATGCAATAATTCAGCGTAAACAAAAACATTTATCGGGATTTGCTTGAGATTCTGTTCTACTCGAAAGATTTTACCGCGTCCTCTCACAATGGCGGCAGCAACGCGCCAAGCCATGCCAACCAAAGAAGGCGACGATTCCAAACAATTGCCGATCAAAGGAAGAAAACGTCAAATTTCCCAAAAAATGTCAAATCGAAACGAAATATATTCAATCCGCAGTCCTTTCTTCGGAAATGCAGCCATGTGCTTCGCCGAAAGAAAATGGACGCCGGGCCCACACGAAATTTGTAAAGTTTGTTTTACTCACCGAGCACCTCTTTCTGTTTCTGCGCTTTCGGCGGTTCTGCTGCTGGTTGTTGCTGTTGTTGCTCAGCTTCAGCCATGATGGTAAAAGGGCCGGTTGGCTGATGTTAAACTCCTCTTTCCACGATGTTCTTCCTTCCTCCTTCCTGCCTTTCACAGTTGTTGAAGATCTTGGCGATGTTCAATTTTTTTCAACGTTAAATAAACTCTGTGAAACAATCACAGACAAGCGCCGTATCATCGGTCTTTGTTTTGTACATTACACACGCGAACGACGTGTGTGGGTAATCAAACAAAACGCGACCAATCAAAGCGCATGTGCGAAAGCGTTTTCTATTGGCTAATTATGAAACTATTGTTTGTTTATTAATAATCGTACCACTAGAGGGCTGTAACGACTTTACCAGTGGCGTAACACATAATAGAGTAGTGGGAGTCACATAAAATAAATAAACAAATCAGATAAAATTTTATTTCAATTAAACACTGTCTTATTTACGACTCTTCACTGCATTTTCCAAGAATTTGCTCATCACAGGATACACAGGATCGTAATTCACCGAGTTTTTTTGCCTCACTAGATTCTCATACTTCTGCAAAGCTCCAGCAATCAAATCCAGTCTGTCGCTTTCTGATGGATGTTCGTCCAACCAAACCGACAATTTCGGAAGAGACCACGCTGTATTCTGATGAGGACTCGCTAATTCACTTCCAGCGTACGAAAAAAGTAATAACAAAACAGTACTGTGAGGAACAGAACTCTCTGAAGCTTGACTAGCGACGATTTCTTCCGGTGTTAGCGTTACCAGAGATGCCATAGATCTCAGAAGTCGATACGGACGCCCCAAGTCGCTTAGATGCGGACAAATCACTTTGAGACAATGTTCTAAATGGAGATAATCGGAATGCAGACGGATTCGGCCCCCTTGAGACAAAGGACGCAAAAGCGAAGAGTGCCGAACTAAGAGTTCTATACAGCGAATGGCAATTTCGCTGCACCTACAAATTAAAATTTAGCGAATTATGACGAAGATACGAAATTAATTACTTGGATAACAGAACTTCTTTGTTGTTAAAATTTGAAAGATACGTGTGATAGACGCGTGTTATAAATTGGGTGAGTTCACGCATGTATGGGCTACATGGAACTGAATTTCTATTAGGCGGAATTTGAAGCTTCGCCCAATCCGTTTCAAGATGTATTGTTACTACAATTGTCTCTATTGAAGATGTAATTGATACTAAAAAAAAGAATTAGAAAGTCAGATAAATAACTGAATTGACTACTCACCCACAATGGGTTGTATAATAGCCGCAACTAGATTCTCAAGCACTTGTAGGCTTTCTGTAATAATACTAGCACCACCCGCTGGAATACTTTCTTTCATATTAGATAACATTCTTTGAATTTGCACTTGGAAGTAGTACAAAGCGTTGGCATACAAGACATTTCTTTGTTGTCCCGAATTAGCGTTTCCTCCTAGAATAGCATTAATAATTGAAAGGTTTTGTTTTCACGCATGCAATTTACCAATAACTTGTGCCGCTTCTGGTCCCGTTTCTATCTGCTGCTCGGTCTTCAGCGCGTACATTTTAATAGATTTGGAGACATTCTTGCATATTTTTTCACTCAAATTTTCTTCCACCAAAGCAACACTTAATTCACTGAAAACAAACGTTTAAAGATCACGCCTTTGAAATGTTTTAATTACCCAGTGATTGTTCTAATTAACGAATCAATCTGATCGTGAGATGGCACTTCGCCTTCGGTACTAAACATGGACTGGGCTGGATCTAACAATCGGTTTAATGAGGAAGATAAATACGAATTTTCGCACTTTTCTAGAACTTGTCGGCTAAAATTTATACAATAAACAAAAAAAGAGTAATTAAAGTAACTTACTCAAAGACGAACTGATCATATTTCAGTTTTTCATACATGTCATAAAAACACTTTAGAAATTTAGGGTAGTCTTCTTCTAACATTTGCTGGACTGCCGAAGAGCTACTCTTAATTTCAATCTGAATCAACTGGCCGAGTTTTACCCAAAATTTCGACGCTATTTCCGAATCAATGCTTTGTGCATTTAAGTTATTGATTGTAATTTGCAAAAATTTAATCTGTAAATTAATAATTATAATACATTTAAGTCGTCGGTTGACTCACTTGTTTGCAATTTTGATAAATCTCTTCAGAAAACGCCTTCTCTATTTCAATCCAAATTTTATTTCTGAAGCCCTGGGAACTCGTCATGGTGATACGACCAGGTCCTTTGCTCACTTTAGAACCACTTGAAAAAGTACTTAAGTCAAAAGCTGCTTTGAGGCATTCCCTGCATTCACTTAAACTGTTTTCAGTCGTGGTTTGAAGAGTACTGTTGATAACGCCCAAGTTGATAAAAATCTAATAATTTACAGTTAAGGAGAGTTAAAAAATAAGTAAAAAAATACTTGTAAAGCTGTAGTAGTTTGTCCAACATTCTCATTAATTATACCTTGACTCAGTGACCCTGTTGCTAATTTGACAACTTTTTGCTGTTGGGCTCTTATGTTCCTGAGCTCTGATGTCACCGCGTCGATGTCTTTAAGGTCAGAATCAGAAGCTAATTGTTCTAAAATTATAATTACAATTATGAAATAAAATCTCATCTCTCAATTTTTTATTCACCTAGTTCATGCAAAATCGTCGCTTTTTGCACAGGATCAGTTGTGTTAGATAATCTCTTACTCAACTGCTGTATTCTATTGACTTGTCTCAAAATATGACTAGCCAAATGTAAACGCCCCAAAACTTTAGTATGGGTTTCTAAAGCACTGTATGGTCCTGCAATCTACAAGAAAAAATTACTCAAAGAACCACCAATGAAAATGAAATACTTGATTTCTGAGTCTTTCAGCATTGGCAAATAAATTCTGAACATGACCATTCATGGTATTTAAAACATTCTCTAATTTAGTTGCATGATTGCCTTGTCTTAACAAATCATCATGTTTTTCCAACACTTGCTTCTGTAACTCGCGACTGATTAATTCTATGCCTTCGCCAAGTTTTTTGACTTGCTCAGTAATAGTTAAAGCTTGAGGAAGAGCACTGTTTTTCGAATTTGATTTCAAGAAACATTTATAGAAGTCTGGAAAAAAATTGTCGTGAAAACTGATTTTACGAGAATTAATACCACTCTTACCGTCATTCTCTATTTGGTCGACTAAATCACCGTCTGAATTAGCCGTATCCATTGGAAAAATTCTTTTATTTTTATTTCGAGTTTTTTGCTAACCTACAACTCAAACGTCATTAACTTCAAAACTTGACAACTTGACAAGTAGAGCTACTGGAGTAGACCAATTGTATTACCCTAGTAGTCTAAATCTCCTTCTAAGGTGTAAACACGTCACTGGTAAACACTGCTGAGTGTAAATGACATAAATGTCAAAGTCACGTCAAAGTTATTACACTAAAAATAAATTTAAATTATTATTTACGCATATTTCCAATTTATACAATTTTTTTAGCATCTTTTTTACCTGAATAGCAACCCAAATGTGTAAACTTTTGATATCAAGCTGTAGTTTACATTTCAACATAACCTAACTATGGCAAGAAATCTAAACCATTTTCTGAAATTTGAATGTGTTTACCGTCAGTTCCTGAAGCCAAGTAGCTTGAAGCTTCCAGTCCCTGAGTTTTCTTACGTGGCGGCTGCTCCAGTCAAGAAAAATCGGCCAGAAGGACCAGTTTATAAAAAAACCGATCATGAGTTTAAAGTCTCCAGAAAAGCGACAGTTCATTGTCTTGAAAGCATCCTGGGCATCAAAACCTTGGATGCCTTACACATTGTCTTAAATAATCCATGTTTTCGTAATATTCCCAAACAAGTGATGAAAGAAAATCATGGTTTTTATGAGAAAAAAGGGCTAACGCGTGAAACTCTTCTTCAGTACCCTGAATTACTAACAATTTTTGATCCAGAGACGAAATTAAATGAGATAATAAAGCTTCCATATGATGTGAACTCACTAGCAATTCTTCTAGTGTTGTCAAAAAGCAATTTGATGAAGTTTGTCTATAGTGAGGTGATGCTAAAAAAATGCGACGGTAAAATAGCAATTCTGTCAAATCTCTTACAGGTAAATTAAATTTTCCGTTTTATTTTTGTTTCATTAGTTTTTTCAGATCAGTCCTCAGAAAGCGTGTGAGTGTATAGCATACAAACCTATTCTAATTCAACTATCTAACAGAAAAATGGAAAACAACTTGAAAATATTGATAGAATATGGTGTGACTTCAGAGAACATTTGCAATGATTTGTGGGTTTTAAAGTACAGTGAGAACCTCATCAAAACGCGTCTAGAACTCGCAAAAAAACACGATATTGAGACCATGAAAACGTGGATGGTAAGAGCCCAGGAGAAGATATTTCAAATGTGAGTAACTCTCCAGTTAATATCACAGTTAATTGGTTTTATTTTAGTCATGTGCAAAGAAAATCCGACAATAAAAATATCCTGGGGGACAACTCTTTAGCTGAATATCTTTCTGAAAGGCTAGAATGTAGCGTCACGTTTGCAAATTATCTTATCCTGAAACAACCTTCACTAAAAAAGAGAAGTTTGAAGAAAATGAAAGAACTAATTGACTTCTTGTATTCTCACGGCTTTACGTCTCATCACATTTGCAGGGTTCCTAAAATTTTAGTTCATAGTGTTGAAACTATCAGTAAAAGATTGAAACAACTGGAAGAAAAAGGCATTCAAATTGATAGTCTTTCTATGTTAACAAAGAGTCAGAATCAGTATATGCAAACTTATGAAGCTTTAGTCAAAAGTAGGAATAAAGGAAAAACCAACAACTGACTAATTGTTTTATTGAATCGATTTATCTTGAACTTTACTTGACTGAGAATTAAAATAGGTGAAGAGAATGACTGCAGACAGACGAGCTTGAAGGTCTTGTTGGCTCAAGTCATGGGCCCATTCCACGCGGCCCCAATTCCCAGTTTGGTACTCTTCTTCTAAACGGGATAGTAAAACTGCTTTTTCAGGAGTTAAAAACTGTTCTACGCTTGCGAGGGTTAAAATTACTGATTTTAAAGTGTCTACTCCATACAATATTCCTAAAAAAAAGATCTAGAATTTAAGCTTGCAAAAATTGATTTGATACCGCATATTGTTGCAAAATTATGGGATAAAAGGTGTTTATTTAATATGGCTTTGTCTTTTTCGCTAACGGGGGGAATATCCATTTGCTGTGATTTTACAAGATTCACGTCAAATCTCTTATTGAACCATTCTATGACTGGATCCCACTGTTCTTCTTGCACTTTCAACAGTTCTTCGTCTTCCTGTGGTAAAATTCATAATTATATAAAAATAGAAGTTAAGCTGAGAGGTGAACTTACATTCCCTTGAAATAAAAGAGTGTCAGTATCTAAATAATTTGTTATATAATTTGCCATATCGTATTTTGTTAGATTGTTGGGATTATCTATCACAGTATTGCATAATGTTGTCTAAAAACAAACAATTAGAAAACATTTTTTGTAATTGTTCACACACCAAATGCATACTGGTTTGGACTATGTTCTGTTTCTGTGCATCCCATTCTGTAGCTACAGCTAGGGCTAAAGGTTCACTTTCTACAGTAAATAGGTTCCCTTTGGGTGTTTTCAGCTTCCTTTGGTCTAATATAATTTCAAATTTTCCTTCACTGCGAAGAATCCCAGTGTTTTTATAAAAACGTTTTTTAGTAGCTATAAATATTAATTTAATGTCTCGTTTCTTATAAAATAAATAACTAACCATAGTGTCTCACTTCTTTAGTTGCAACCTTTTGAAACCAAGAAAAACCGTGCAAAAGTACCCGTAACATTTTTTAGGTTACCGAAAATATAACCCAACTTAATTTTTAAATGTCTTCACTGAAATGTCTACATCAAATTAGTGGCAAATTTAAATTTTCTTCTCTTGAGTGATCGAAATGTTAAACAAATTAGTTGCGATTGAACTTTTGTCGGTAGAATAAATAAAAACGGAATCATCGACTTCACTGAATTTTAATCTCAAAAAATCGTTTACACTGGCTTCAAATTTCTAATCTGGGCTTTCTCAGAGAGCATCAAACAAAACAGGGCTGTAAAAGGGAAGAAAAATCGACATAAAAAATTAAAAAGTGAGAAATTCTTCTTATGAAACATTATGTCCATGTTTATTCTTCACTTCATACCTAACACAAAAGAAGATAAGAATTTAAACAAAAAAATATATAGACAAATTTTACAATCGTAATTAGATTAAAGCACAAAAGGATCAAGTCCAGTAAAAATGCGAATTTTACATATTAAAAACATATTGATTTATTTTGTCATAGAGATAACGAAGAATTTGGTGGTGCCAACATCTGCTTGTTGAAATCCTGGACAAGTTTAAATTTGACAACTGTTCACTGATCAGCACAAATAGAGAACCTGTGATTTAATAATTTTCCTTAAATATGATGAAAATATGTACAATGTTCAACTGGATGAACTGGAAAATAAATATGAGAAACAAATTGGATGAAATAAAAAAAAGATAACTAAAAAATAAGAAAAACAAAGTATTTAATTATGCGCATGTTGCGCAAGAGAGTTATAAGGGATCGCTTTTTAATAATTTAATGTAATTAAAATTTTCATATATAGTTTTGCGTTGAAGGATCCACTCACATATTCCACCAAAACAAAACAAAACAAATAAGTTCAAGCAACGTAAGTGTAAACTTTCCTGTCTTCAGGTGTTCGCGCTAAGTATTCTCGTTCTATCAAGCCTTCTATTCGTTTCTTAATAATAACAGGTGATGGTAAAAATCTGCTCTTCAACTGTTCAGTCACTTCAGTAACCAAAATGTTGTGTGGCATCCTCTTCCTCGACTTCATTATTCTAACAATAGCTGCTTCTATTTCGTGCTTTCTGTCTTCGTCTACCTTATTCCTAGTTTCACGTCTTTCAGGTTCACTTTCACCTTTAGCCGCAACTGTCTGAATTTTGACTCTATGCAGCTTTGACGTAAAGGAATCGTTAACATAAAACTCGTGGCTAGATTCTATTTCTTTCGTTTTGGGATTCTTTATTAAAATCCTCTGTGTTGCTTTGCCCATCGCTAATGATTGCAACGCCCTTATCAGATCCCTTTCAGGTATATCCGACTCGTTCAAAATTTCTTCATAAGTCAGTTTTTCATGATTATTAAACAACATCAAAACAACCATTTGGTACGTCGAAACTTGAATGATGTGCTTCCTTGGACCTGTTCTTGGAGAAATCGAACTGGTCGACGAACACGCGCCCTCTTTATCCGGATCTTCTTTCTTCGGCCCGAAAAATATAGCGTTGAGATCTGCATTGCCTAATTGGGGCTGTAACGTCAACTGCCTCCCACTGTGTTTGGCTAAATAAAACCTAAAAAACACGGGAATCAGACGAATGGCATCTGAGAGTTTGTGCAAATACCCACCTACTAAAACATTCGAAGGCAGCTAGTGGAATAGCGGGAATGTGGCACTTGGGGGTGGCGCTCTGCGTAGGCCAGAACCCGGTCGTCAGAACGCGCATGAATAAATCCACCCCGCATAAACTTGACTACAACACAAAGTCACACACAAGTTCAAGCATAATTAAGATAAGTACCTCGGTTTTGGTGATATGATCCTTGAACTCATCCATGATGGTATTGGAAACGGTCATATCCTTGAACATACCCTCTAGTTTCGAAGTGAACTGACAACCGCACTCAGTCTAGAAGAAATAAAGTCATTCAACAAACCATATCCATTTAAAAACTCCGTTATTTTTGTATCTTGTTTTACACCGTGATTATTGAAATTTTGTAGGTAAAAAAAACAAACAAGAAAACAAATTACTACTTTCTAAATTTGTGTAATTGATACATTTAAATGCAAATCTAGTTAATAAAAAACTCCCAAAAAAGCTTTGGCATGCCCCCGCATAATTTATTACAGACAAATAAACAAGTTCAAAATATCGCGAAAATATAAAATATTAATGAATATCTTTACTTCAAACACGAAAGTGTTGTCATGTCACGCCTACATTTTGTCTGCAGTAACGAGGACTGAACAATGTTATCCACAGCTTTGATTATGTCAACGAAAGCACTAGCACTCGTGTGCTTTTCAGCGTAACAAGCACGAAATTTCACATTGCCAACTTATCTGATAACATTAACCCAGTTCGAGTTTGTACTTTAAGGGTTATTACCATGAATCCCATAATTTGTTAAGAATTAAGCGATTCGGACAATGCGATAAACTGTTGTAATTCAATAAAAAAGAACTTTGTCCATTAAAGAAGTAAATTCTTACGTCTTGGTACTTGTCTGTTGATTAAACATTATTGATTGATGTTATATTGAATGGTCTGACTGGAACTCAATGCTAATAATACCACATTAAATGAGGTGATAAGGTAGAAAAAATGTAATCAACGTGGTGTATTAAATAATAACGACGCGATTTTACATGCCTTACCTTTAGCTTAGAAATCATGTTTTTCTCCCAATCATCACTGACTGATTTGTTGAGAAGCAGTCTCTTTGCCAAGTGTTGTTTATAATATCGTTCGAACACATCCTTCTCCTGTAGGAATCTAAAGAGTACCATAGATTTGTCTAGAACCAGCTCAATTTCTTGTTCGGACATCTGCGAGAAAGGCCGTAAAACAAATTTTTTTCCTCAAAAGAAAACTTACCCCCTTGACACCTTTTTTCAATTTATCGTCTATAAATAACGAAAGGTATTCCGGCGACTTGGGGTTTAGATTTAGAAAATGTTCGAAATCAGAAGCGATCATCTGCTTGAATATTTTATCGTTATTGAACGAATTCTTCAAGAAATGATCGAATCGATCCTTCAGATCTAACAACGACTGGACGAAAGTGATGGCATTCGTGGATGGTTGATGTTCCTCTTCTTGTACGAGCGCCTTTCCCTGTTCTCTCAAATACTGACTCACGCAGTCAGCCATTGTTTTGAGTCCGTCAGCCACTCTGCCGAAAAGTTTATACATACAAGCAAGGTCTTCGGTTTTTTGATGTTTTAACATGTGGACGACGCCGCTGTTTTCCATTTCGACTATCGTTTTCATGTGTTTTTTAATGAGTTCTTCTTCGACCACCTCTACGATTCTGGATTCGGTGGATTCATCCAGGTAATGTTTCGCTCTATCAGATTCTTCGTTAATTCTGGCTTCTACTTTATTTATATACACGGACGCACTATTTTCGGCTAAAAACTTCTGACTTTCTACTTTGTAAAATTCGGCAGATTGTTGAAGGAAGGGTCGCTCGAAATCCTCTTCGTAGACGGAGCGTTGATTTATGCCGAGAACCATCAACATCTGACAGGCGTTCTTAATCGAGATCCTGTCGACTTTTTCGCCTCGTCGTTCTCGCATTACCATGTCCAAGAGGGTTTCACGTAAATGGTCGCGAATACAACCGTATCGCACAACCTTATAAAAACAAGAAAATATAAATAGAATACAGTAACATCATAAATTATAAAAAACGCACGGAGATTCTTTCACTGTTTCTTTTTTGTTATGAAAACAATAGTTTTTATGTGTAAATTTACCTGATCTCTAAAAATAATTAATCCCAAATTATACACGTTGTCAACGTCATTTTGTTGAACATAGACGCGATCCATGTACATGAGGATGTCCCGAATCATCACCATCGACGTTTGATGATCGTTCCAGGCTTGATTCAGCGTCATAAGGAAGCAGTTATGTAGGGCCCGAAGAACATCTTCCCGGACCTATAAAAAATAATATGAAAATAATTACCCCCTTAAACTGCATTATTTAAGAATATTATGTTAAAGCAAGCACAAAAAACATATGTATTGGTAATAACTTTCCGCCGGCAAACTTGACTAGGGTCAAAATTAAAAACAAAATTACTTAACCATTCACTGGGTGTTATTCCACATACGCAGTTGGGTTTGAACCCCAAATGTGAACTCCAAAACTCGAACGAATACCAATCATTCATCGCACAAGTTCAATTACAGCACCAATGTCCAATACGGCAAATAACATGATTTAACATGTCACGTTACCGAGGATCCGCAACTTGATGATTAAATTAAACGGACTTAGGGAACTCGCATTTCCAATATCATCAAACGGAATACATTGATAGAAATGACAACTTTGATCCTTTATATTCGTCCTTCAACAAATGCGGCCCGGTTTTGCATGCCCGAAAATTTTAGCAATAACAATGAAGGTACATGAAAATTTCATTATTTATCACAAGTACAGTTGCAAAGTCGTAAAGTCCGTCCGTTAACACGAGAGGTAGTAACTTTACTTAGAAAACACAAAAGCTCTTATCCATGTAACTACAGTAGCTGCCAGAGTTTTGTTGATGGATGTAAATAGGTACCACAAAAACAAATAAAATATGCTTTGACCGTAGCGTTTTTATTCATTATCATTATTCTTGTCGTGCGCACTTACAAGCATGCAATCTTAATAATCAAAATAGTCTATTGTTTAAAAAAACGATAATTGTTGATGCAGTATGTTCAAAGGTGGTTAAAATTAAGCAAAAAATACTTCATTAATTTCCCAACAATACATCCGGATATTTTAATTTGTTAGAAATATCATATTTCATGTTGCAAAGATAACAAAGTTTATATTGCTGCAGTACTATAAACACAATTGAAGTACTTACATATACATAATTTGATTGATAACAATGTTAGAGTTGAGCAAGGAACAACAAAGTGTTGTTGATAGCTTGAATTTCAAAGTTCGCGCCTTTAATTTATTACTGCAAAATGATGAAGTTTTAGTATAAATCGCGATTTGGTTTTACAACAATATTTGTTTAATCAAAATTAAAGGTTTGACAAAATGACCTGAATAAGTAATCGGTATATCTGTCAATTAATAGAAATAGATAGGGAATTTTCCCGAATCATCGATCAAATGATTAGAAAAAAATGCTTGATCCTTATCTTCTGAGTGCCACATGACGCTTAACTAAAGATGACTTGCCTTTTGAGACTTTTTATGAAAACTGTATTGTCATGTTTAAGTTTCTTTTCCCACGAGCCTCTCATTTTCATTTGGTTCACCTTGCGATAATTTTTAAACACACAGGATAGGAACCAAGTCCAAAATTTTATTCGCAATTATCCAAAATTCAGATTTCCAGGTAGTTTCAATATTATTTTACAAACCAAAAAAATTAATACAATTTATCTGTAAGAATACACATATCTATCGATCTGTTAATCCGATTTATTGGTTTGATAAATTGTCACGTATTAATTTGTTCAATTAACGCCACAAATTAGAGAATTTTTAAATTGGAACCAATAACTTTTTCTTTAGCGAACAAACATCCCCTTTAAGTTATATTGCATTTGTATAGAGCAATAAAAAATGTTTACACGATTTTATAATCGTGTAAACAGGTGCGAATTTATATATTTTTGAGGTCGTTTCTCCTGTTTTAGTAGGAAATTTGTTTACGTAATACTTCCACCAACCGTGCCCAAAACTTTAAAGAATAAAAATTTGCTCTAATTTACGAGCAAACGTTAAAATTTTGTTTTTAATTGGTGCATTTAAAAAAATCTATATCATATAAGCTAGCAAAATTTGTCATTTCGAAGTGACAATAATAGTACCAACCGATTTTAAATTCCAAGGCCCCCCGAACCGCCAGTGATCTGGTGCCTCCAGTTATTGTTATTAGGTACTTCAAGTGTCGTAGATCCTAATTTTCAGTAGATAAAAAACAATCCAAAACAACTACATTTTCTCTTCGAATCTAGACTCATTCCGATAAAAATAAGATGACATTGTGAACCCCAGTCACACAAATAATACGTATATCAACAATTTAAATTTGCGTGTGTTCTGTCACCACCAGTGCACCGCTCCAAATTAGTTTTTTTTTATTCCTTTGGATAAATTAAACAAAATTAATTCATGTTGGACCGTATTGTTTTGAAAGGAACTCCACGTTCAAAATTACAATAAAAAAAGATAAATTGTGTCCTCTGTAAATATGGTGCGTGGTCTCTGCAAGGTCAAGGTTATTTTTTAATTTGCATTTGGTCTCACTTAATTTCCAATCAACCGACAACTGGAGCCCCGTATTCAAATAAAGCACTTATAAATCAGTTGCACCTGATAATGTCATTTTGGTTTTAGCTGAAACTATAATAAATAACAATGTATAATACATTTTGGTGGTAAATTAGAGCCGATAATTTGCGTCAGAACGATCCAATAAATAAAAATCTAAAATGTGTGTACGAGTGATTCAAACTATTAATGATTCATTATACAATCTGATTACATTGACTGAAGAAAAAAACAATACTTCATGCAAAAGTCTGACCTTTTATTGCCACTACGACTTTATTACAAACATTTTTAATCGAATCCTTAGTTTAGACAACACAATTACCTTAATGTATTTTTTCAAAAAACACGGTTAATCGTAAATTGTATGTTTTTAGTAGCTACATGTTTTCATAAACAATTATTTTCTAAATAGGTCACGAATTTTCCTGAAGCAACTTGCTTGTTGACTGGTAATTGAAAGCCAGCTTCCCTCTTACCTTTGATTCTAAATGATGAGTAACAACCTCCTTGAGCCCTGTGTACAGCTTCTCTCCATGTTTATGTAGTACCATAGTGTAAGCATTTCTATACAACTCTTCGAAACTTAGACCTGAGTTGTTCTTTTTCTGGATTTCTTGAATGGCATTTTTGAGAAGGGCCCATATGCTTTCAACGTACTTCTCATCCATAGTCATCTAAAACAAGGGCCCCATTATTTAAATGTTCATTGTAATGATGATCAAGTACTGTTTTAAACGTGATGTCGCCAGGAGGATCATTTTGATCGCTAAAGTAATTGTTTTTCATTACTTAATACACGTAAATTTTGCACAATTTCAAAAGTGGTTATGAAACAAAAGTGAAAAGAAATGACAAGTATGACAATGTGGTGTGTTTTTTGTTTGAATCTTTCTATAAATATTAAACGAAATGTGAAAGAGTGAGAGTTTTGATTTTGAGAAGAAAAAATGGTTTCGTTGAGTTTTGAACTTGAGTTTTAATTGTCTTTGTTGTTTTTGGGAGAATGACAGGCCAAGGTGGCCATGATTAACTGCCAAATCGTGTCAAAAATCGAGCGGAATTCGAAAAAATATGCAAATTTGGCGGTGAGCTTGCATATTGTGATGATAAGTGTATTATATGTAGGATTTTCGATGGTCATTGATGATAATTATCGCGTGAGGTATCGGTTTGACATTTGCTTAGAGGACAATGCACTTCGAAATCTGGGAGACTTACTGGGAAGGCACGGATTCTCATTTTGCCTTCCTTCTTGCTGAGTGAGGAATTCTTGATTGCTGACATTTTCGTAATTGTTGACCACAAAACGGCACGCACCAAATTTAGCAATTACACGGATCACTCAAAGCTGAGATCGAAAAAGGTCGCTTTTTTCGGCGTCAAGTCTTTCTTTTTGTAACAACAACCACTCATCTTTAACCATAACACTAAACAACAATACACGTTCCTGTTTTTCCAACTTGGAGACGAACTTGGTATAGAAAAACGATCTCACTAGCGAAAGTCAATCACACGAGACAGATTTTAATTGGCGGAAAATCTCGCCGACCTGGACTACGATTGTCTTTTCGCATTACACGCGAATTTCGATTTTTGGGTACACAAACTTCACATCGCCATTGTCAACGTCGAAGAAAACGAAGAGAAAGTTCTTTTGCTTGCTGTTAAGCATTCAGCTGATTCGTTTTTTTATTAGGTTCATGCAGCGCTGCCAACTTGACACTCGATCAACGCCAATATCCCTGGATTCAGAGACAGACGTCATGTTGACGGCGTCATCGCCAGCGCGGGAAAAATGATTAATTGAAAATCAAAAAAGCCAAATTTACTAAAATCATTAAATTTGTAATTACATGTTGACTCCTCCAAAATTAGTAATTAAATGCAACAATTTTATAAAGACAAAAACTTGGTAGTAATTTTTTCAAGTTTTTTCAGTTGTCGGTTACAGAACAATACATCACTTTTTGTAGTTAAAATTGAATAGATAAAACCTCAAGGGGTGTATTCCCCGTTGTATAATTGAGGTAATAAATTCTTATTCATTTATACCTGGATGGTTCAGATAATCCCCGCCCTTTGAACATACAATAAAAGGTTTAGACCCCCTGAGTCGCCAGTATCTATCCTTGTTTACACATTTAATAAGGCACGTTTTTTTTGTTCCTGTAACCTGAATTCATTATACTTTGTTAATTATAAAAAGCGACATTTTTTTGTGTTAAAATGTAACAGTTTGCCCTTGAAGGGCAAATGAAACCAGCAGTTATCACACAACATGGAAGTACGCATTTATTTAAAAAAATACGAGTTAAATCCACAAAATGGTTACTTTAAGACTCACTGCACATCTTATAAAAATAATGTCATTTTTCTACATAAAATTGTAAAAATCAACTGTCTCAAACATTTCATATTTCACTCAAAAACAAACCGAAATTGAAAAATGGATAAAAACGGTCTACTTTTCTTTAATGATGCTACCTCCTCCTTTCCCCCTTCTGAGTTTTACGTTTCTCTTTCTTTTCCTCCCTCATCTGTTTCTGCTTCTCTCTGTCTTCTTTATCCTTCTCCTTTTTTTTCTGACTATCAAGTTTAGCTTGTTCACGTTTTACCTTTTCAGCATGTACAACTGATTGAACATTGGTGTTTTTCTCAATACTGTTTTCTTTATGGTCACCAACTTGATTTCCGTCATCATTCTCCTCCTCATCATCAGTCATTTGAGAATATTGAGATAAAATAGCCTCACGGATTTTCTTCTCTTCTTCTGTGTACTTTTTCTGTTTAGTTATGGCCAGAGATTGAGATTCAAGCAACTTCACTAGTTTCTCATCCACAGCTTCAGCTGAAAGTTGACTTGAACATGACTCTTTTGGTTTGTGAAACTGCCACTTTTCCAGCATTTCGTTACAGATTCTGTTGATATCTTCTTCCTGAAAAGGAGCCTTAGTTTGAACTAGATAAATAAAGAACACTCACGTTTTGAATGATCTCTGCAAGTATTCCTTGCAGAGCTTCGATTTTCTCTTCATTTGAGTCTTCGCTGTCCAAAATGCTCAAAATGTAGGAACCGAAAACACTCTCGTCTGTGTTTAGTTCCTCCAACGTGCGACTTAACCACGAAGAAAAGTCTTCGAGTGCGGTAGCCATCTTCATTTAAAAATGTAGGGAGTTTTATTTGTTGACTGATGGTAGTGTTGGTTTGACATTTTGACACCAAGGATAAATTGCCAACCGACCCAATTATGTAACTTATTGTAAAATTCTGTTGTTATTCCATTGTATTGACACCATTTTTAATCGTCAGTGTCACTAGTAAAAACAACTTCTTACGTAAAGACATCGTTTTTTACGTTTGAAATGTAGTAACTTTAATGTTTGATGGCCAGCCTGTTTGAATGTCATTTTGTCAGTTGTCAAGTTTATGTCATTAGTTCAATCGGTTAGTTTATTACCTCATCGTTTCGTATTTTTTTATAATAAAAGTGATTATTATGTATTTATTTATGACTAGTATTTGAAGTATGACAATTACTTCAGTTGACGTATCTACCAAGTGTTTTTCTGTGATATTCCACGATTAGCTACAGTTCACAGTGTTTTGACAATAATGTCGAATATTCGCAACGATTTGGATCCTTCGTTGGATCAGTCCTACGTCCAGAAGATGCAGTATATGACTATGAATGATAGCAATGGAGATCCGAGGTACGGCCGAATTATGGTAAAAGCAGAGCCGGCGGTGCCCCCATACCATCAGAAACAAAAGTCAATTGGAGCTATTGAGAGTTTTGCATCTGAAGGCCCCACCCAGAACAAACAAAACGATTACACAATGTATGAGCGACAGAATATTATCGCTAGTTCGAAATTTGCGACCCCAAAACAAGTTGAAACTCTAACCAGTCACAAACAAACTGAAGAAAACGATGTGTATGTTCAGTGTGCTAAACCACAAGTCCCCCCTAATGCAAGCCCAACGCACTCTTTAAGTGGGTCATCACAACATTCAGGTAGTCCTAGAGCAAGCATGGCAGCTAATCCTAATCCAGTTTATGAAAACATTGAGTATTATCCCACAAGGACTTATCAGAATCCCTACTATCAATCTGAAGGCAATTATTGTAAGGCTCAACCACAAGTGCCTTCAGGCAACAGGAACATAACAAGAGATGGTGAGGCTTTACCAGTTTATGAAAACCTTCATTCTTTGGGGCACAAGTCAAGTGGGGCTACGCCAGGGCCACAAGTGCCTTTTAATCAAGCACCACCACCTTATCCTACTCAAACTTACCAAGAGAGCTATGCTCCAATGCAAAGGCATGGGGTGACGTCTCCTTATTCAACTTACCAAATGCTTACTCAACAACAAGTTGATGAAATCAACAGCAGCGACTATGTCTGCATGACTGGGAATATTTCTCATACTCTTAGTACTAACGTACCCTTCCATACATCGTCTGCCAAGAATTACAACAGGGAACCTGCAACTGGAATTGCGTCCACTCCACCAGTTTTGCCAAAGGTTCCTGTTGTTAAAGAAAAGGTTGAAGTGAGGCCACCCCCTGTTCCAAGCCCCACACCAAGCGCTTGTAGCACCTCAAGCACTGGGAAATTGAAGATGAGCGGAAAAACGTTGCTGCCATATAACGTGACGCCACCCAGACCAAGGGGGCCCACAGAAGCCGAGAGGAAGATTGAGGAAATGACTAGACAAATTGAGGAAGAAATGGAGAAGCACGAGGAGGAGGGAGAGTATTTCGGTAATTTTCTATTGATTGATTTTCCTACTTTTTTACGAAAATTTTATATTCTTTCTGCTGTGTTGGAATGTTTTTACTAACGAACGTAATTTTATGCGTGGTCATGTACAACGTGACTGTTTTGTCATGTTATGCTAATAAGATTCCATTAATAAGTATTATGACCAACACTTCTGCTGTTGTTATGAAATCATGTACACCTTACGAAATTCATTGTATTTTGGCGTCTAGACAATGTAATTTAAT
The DNA here is from genome assembly GCA_029298725.1 of Gnatocerus cornutus. Classification (NCBI taxonomy): domain Eukaryota; kingdom Metazoa; phylum Arthropoda; class Insecta; order Coleoptera; family Tenebrionidae; genus Gnatocerus; species Gnatocerus cornutus. The sequence goes on from CM055513.1 coordinate 13,881,004, forward strand.
TATTTTTTATTTCTGGCCAAGTTCATTCTAACTAGTTTAAAATGTTTGTTTTTCTATTTGTAGAAACATTTTCTTGACGTTTATTTGTTTTATTCACTTAACGCACATGCAATCAATTAGACCGTTTTAACCATTGTAACTTCCCTTGTGACATGTTCGTCAATCAAAGCAATGTTTGTTAATGGAATTATTTTTTTTGAATAAGAAGTTTAGATTTTATAAAATCCTGTTATTAGGTTTTGTCTTGGGTTTTTCGGTCGCTTATCAAATATGCAATAGAAGTTTATATAATGATGTGGGGTTGTTTTTTATCGATTTTCTTCCCGATCGTTGCTTTTGATCAAATATTTATGACGTAATACCAAATACATAAATCTATTTGGCATAAACAACTTCGCACAAAATTGGTTTTATTTAGTTCACACGCTAATTAACTATTTTATCATGTGCATTGTCTGTAATTCTTGTTTTTATGAAGCGACCAGTATTGTAGGTCGTTAATTTTTTAATCACGTGGGCGGAAAACCGATATCAACTAAAAATGATTAATATTTCGTCATAATTGAAGCAAAAATGCGATTGTAGGATCGGGATATTTACGATAATTGGGCATTTTTCTACGCTAAGCAGTGACTTTTACATTTGACGCGTGCACGTGTGCGCTTCTTACACTTTTTGTTAGCATTGCACAATAAAAATTGGTCTTTGTATTGAGATGCATATTACGTTGACCTAGTTCCCAAGGTTTCTCTAAGACATTTTGTAGCAAAGTTAAAAAGTTAAATGGATTTGACCGCCACCTATTGATTGAACTTATATGTTGGCATAAGTAATACTCAAAAATCTGCGAAGAAATACTACAAAAAAACTGTATATTATGTAACGAGGACAATAAAGAGCACACTTGCGGCTCATTGAAGTTTACATTTTTTTTATGTTTATTAATGAACCTTTATCTTTTAAGGTATTTGCCACACTTGCGGCGAAAAAGTGACGGGCGCTGGCCAAGCTTGCCAGGCAATGGGTAATTTATACCACACGAACTGCTTCATTTGCTGTTCATGTGGACGCGCCTTACGCGGTAAAGCGTTCTATAACGTGCACGGAAGAGTATACTGCGAAGAAGATTACCTGGTAATGACTAAACCAGACACCACTCAAACCGAAAATGAAATAATTAATGATGTTTTGCAGTATTCAGGATTTCAACAAACTGCGGAAAAGTGCGCAATCTGTGGCCATTTAATCATGGAAATGGTATGCTTTCCACTTTTCGCAAAACAGTTGTAACTCTTGTGTTTTTACAGATTCTGCAAGCTATGGGAAAATCGTACCATCCTGGGTGCTTCCGTTGTTGCATTTGTAACGAATGTTTAGACGGTGTTCCCTTTACTGTCGACGTCGATAATAAGATTTATTGCGTCAACGATTATCATAGGATGTTTGCACCTAAATGTGCTTCTTGTGGGAAAGGTAATATTTGCAAGTTTTGGTAGTATGATCTAACGATGTGTTTTCCAGGTATTACACCAGTTGAAGGCACTGAAGAAACCGTCCGAGTTGTGTCCATGGATAAAGATTTCCACGTTGATTGTTACATCTGCGAAGAATGCGGAATGCAGTTAACTGATGAGCCTGACAAGCGGTGTTATCCTCTGGAAGGGCGTCTAATGTGTCGAAGTTGTCATATTGAACGGCTACAACACACTCCAAGACAGATGCATCCAGTTGCTGCCACATATCAATATACGGGCTAAGTGTTAATATTAGATTTTAGTTAGGTTTTGTCGAGCAAATGTGAGTTTCGTGTTTGGGAAATATACAGATATTTTCATCAAGTTTGATTAGAAGAGTTGGAAAATGTACTGAGGGTTTGCTCATCTATTGTGCTTTTAGTGTGTAGATTTAAGCTTGTTATATTTGATAGTAACAAGTTAGGAAGAGCGCTAAAAGTTGTTTTAGAGTCTAGAATATTGTTATGTAAGTAAAGTTTAAATGGTAAATCTATCACCTAGTTGCTTATGAAATGTGATTGTAATAGTTTATCTCGGCATTTATTATTTATTTATAGTTACATCGAAGTTTTGGAGGTTGATGGACACGCCATAGTTAAACAGAACTGACTAAATTGTGAAAGTAATGTAAACCAACTTCCATTATCTTACAATATTTTCTCTTGCTTACTGATTATTTTAGGATTATAGCCACAGTATTTGAACATTGATGATCTTCAAACGAGCGCTAGGGAAATAAGATAAATTATATAAAATCGGAATTTGTGTCTGAGCCACATGATTCAATGTTTAGATGTTAAGTGTGTTTCCAAGTCGTTCCTACAATAGAACTTGTATTTTTATTGTAAATTTACATTGCAGGTTTTCTTCAGCATCTAAACGATTCTACAAATTTATTAAATTTTTAAATAGATATTTGCTGTGATATATTTTTTAATGACAGGACAAGCTTACTGATTATTTTCATTCCAATTGATGTTTTTATGCTTTTATATTGAAATAAAAATGTATAAAAAAATGTTTGTTTTCAGGCGCCTCGGGAAATTACAGAGCCTTAAAAAGAAACTAGAGTAAGGAAATAAATTCACTTTATTTTTGAAGGTAGCTAGCTACCTTTCCAAATAAATATAAGCAAATACTTTAGCATCTTAGCCACTAAATAACATTCGATAGTTTAATCCTTATCAACATTTTTCTTTTCTTTCTTCTTTATCTCGTCAACTACCCGTTCTTTCCCCTTAATTTTGTCCCCTAAGTTTTTAATGCTTTTATCAATATCTTCAATAATATTCTCCTTTTTATCTATAATACCTTCTTTAGTTTCTCTCATTGTCTCCAAAATATTGTCTTTCCTTTCAAGATACATTTCTTTCAGCCTCTCTGGACTTGGGGCTGGTTTAATGTAGCCCCATTTCTTTAAGTAGTTAATTGAAACTGTAGTTCCACCTAACGTTACAGTATATCTGACTGGGGTAGTTACTTTATATAATGCATAAGATACTGCAATGTAACCCATACTAGAATTCTTTAAAGGATCAGTGATCTTTTCGCTAATGTGCAATGAATTTAGAAGTGCAGGAATATCCACGCCACTGAAATGACAACTCGTTAGACTCTATACACTAATTAAACACAAATTATACCTTTTAGCCAAGTAGTAAAAACCACCAAACCAAACTGCAGAAGTGACAAGGTGAACAGGTACTAAAACATACCAATAATCTTTATACATTTGCTTGAACCTCTGAAATATAGACAGTTTTGGCTCTTCCTTTTCTTTCTTTTCAAGACTGCTCTTGTCTGAGTAAAATTGTATTCTACTAGCCCCCATGAAATGGGGCAACTTCTGGTCAAGGTGATGAAATGACGGCCCGGTATTTCGGTTAAAATTAACGACGAAAACACTCATGCATCTGTTGTTGTTTGTTATATACGACAAATCCTTCAATTTAGTGAAGTTTCGCCCCAAAAGTCTTCTTGTCACGACACTTGCCATGGTTAGATTATAATGATAACCTCAAAGTTAATGGAAATCTTACAGCGGCGGAATAAGTTATAAATTAGTTGAAAATACCCTAAAAAAATATTAGTTTACAATTAATTTCAAGGTAAAGACGTGTTTTCTTAAACACTTACCTTTTTATTTAAACATTTTTGTTACAATGCATGTGGCAACATATGACGTGACTTTACGTACGAAATGTTAATGTTGGCATTTAAAAAGGCGATAAAAACAACTTATAATTAGAATAAGGTTTCGAGTAGTTAAATGTGACTGACGCAATCGTGTTTTTATAATGTTGTTGTTTAAATTATGTGGTTCTTTAAAACCATTGCCGCGACATTTTGAATGGTAGAAATGACTTTTAACCACTTTAACTATGAAATTTCCCTAAATTTAGACATATTTTTCCCAAAGTCCCTAACCCGAGACAACTAAAATGACATATGTTGACATTTACGTCAATACAGTTAGTTTTTGAGGTGTTTATATATTTTGTGCTGTGAAAAAGTGTAAGATGTGTATTAATGCAATTATGCATTGAATTCCAATCTTGTTTTTTCGCGAAGACTGAGCGATTGGTTTCGCTTTTGACCCGAGTGCAAGAAAAGGACCGAAGGTAAATGTCGAAATCATGTGATTATGAAATTGGAGAAGATTATGCCTTTACAGATAGACTCCGTGTGGGGTTGGGCGTCTCCGCCCTTGCGCCTCCAACTGGCCTCCCACATTCGGGGTACCTGCAGAATGGGGGAGGTGGCAGTTGGAGATCGCCCACCATCTCCAGCAAGGCTCTCCCACACCTCTGATAAACACCCAAAGAACACACTCACTGAATTGAATTTATTGCGACGGCACCGAGAATTATGCGACGTCGTTTTAAACGTTGGCACGCGGAAGATTTTCGCGCACAGAGTCATTCTGAGCGCTTGTAGTCCTTATTTTAGAGCAATGTTTACAGGGGAGTTGGCGGAATCAAGACAAACTGAAGTAACGATACGTGATATCGATGAAATAGCGATGGATCTCTTGATTGATTTTTGCTACACTTCTCATATCATTGTGGAAGAATCAAATGTACAAATGCTACTGCCTGCCGCTTGTCTCTTGCAACTCACTGAAATTCAAGACATTTGTTGCGAATTTTTGAAACGACAACTAGACCCGTCGAATTGTCTTGGAATTAGAGCGTTTGCAGACACCCATTCTTGCAGAGAGTTGCTGAGAATTGCTGATAAATTCACTCAACACAATTTCCAAGAAGTCATGGAAAGTGAAGAGTTCTTGCTACTGCCAGTTGGACAATTAGTTGATATTATTTCAAGTGATGAACTCAATGTTAGAACTGAAGAACAGGTCTTTAACGCTGTCATGTCTTGGGTTAAATATAATGTGACTGAAAGAAGGCAACATTTACATCAAGTCTTACAACATGTGAGGTTGCCACTCTTGAGCCCCAAATTTTTAGTTGGGACTGTAGGCTCGGACCTTTTGGTTCGTTCAGACGAATCCTGTCGCGATCTCGTTGATGAGGCTAAGAATTATTTATTGTTACCCCAAGAACGACCGTTGATGCAAGGCCCCAGGACTAGACCTAGAAAACCCACAAGACGGGGGGAGGTTTTATTCGCAGTGGGAGGGTGGTGTAGTGGCGATGCTATAGCTTCTGTAGAAAAATTTGATCCACAAACCATGGAGTGGAAAATGGTAGCCCCCATGAGCAAAAGAAGGTGTGGAGTCGGCGTCGCTGTATTAAATGATTTGTTGTACGCCGTCGGGGGACACGATGGCCAGAGCTACCTCAACAGTATTGAAAGGTAAGAAATTCGCCTTCAGATTATCGTCTAAAAATCAATAGCCAAAATGCAATTTAATAACATGATTTACATTTAATAACATGATGATTCTCAAAAACCAATTTTAGATATGACCCGCAAACGGACCAATGGTCGTGCGACGTGGCGCCAACGACGTCCTGCCGAACCAGCGTCGGCGTCGCGGTGCTCGACAACCTCCTCTACGCCGTGGGAGGTCAAGACGGAGTTCAATGTCTCAACCACGTAGAAAGATACGATCCCAAAGAAAACAAATGGACCAAAGTAGCCCCCATGACAACCAGACGCTTAGGCGTCGCGGTCGCAGTTTTAGGAGGATATTTATATGCAATAGGTGGTTCCGATGGTCAGTCCCCTTTAAATACAGTCGAGCGCTACGATCCGCGTCACAACAAATGGGCTTTAGTGAGCCCCATGTCAACTCGCAGGAAACATTTAGGATGTGCTGTCTTCAATAATTTAATTTATGCGGTAGGAGGTAGGGACGATTGTATGGAACTTTCCAGCGCAGAAAGGTATAATCCTCATACAAACACGTGGAGTCCGATTGTAGCCATGACGTCAAGAAGGAGCGGGGTAAATACTTAACTGTTAGATCTAGACAAGAAATTGAGGTCGTTTTTCAGGTCGGTTTGGCTGTGGTTAATGGACAGTTGTACGCAGTGGGAGGCTTCGATGGGACGGCCTATTTAAAAACGATTGAGTTTTACGACACTGAGCAAAACCAATGGAGGCTGTGTGGATCGATGAATTATCGACGATTAGGTGGTGGCGTGGGGGTAATGAGGGCACCCCAAACGGAAAACCGGATATGGTAGCTTAAGAAAGAAGCAACTTATGTGTGGATGCCTTTTCCTCACAATTTTGTATAAACCAATTCAGAAACAGAACTAATTGGCGATGTACAAAATTGTAAGACGAAGATTTGTGATTTGTATTTATGTGTTGGGTTCAAGTCCTAAACATTGTTTTATCTTCGTTTCATTTCGTAATGTTTCAAGGAATTTATTTATTTTGCCTAAAATGTCTAAGTCAAAAGTAGTGAATGATTTTTGACAATTTTTGAATCAAAATTTTAGTATTGTAAAATTAATTTATACATATCTTTACGAGTTTTTTTATTTCGACTATTTTTGAAATTACAACTTGAGGAGCTTTGTCATTTTTAAAGAAAAAAAATGCCGAAAGGGCTTGAGAAACCACAATTTGAGTTCATTGTCACAAGTAATTGGATCTGTAGTGAAGTAGAAAGATATGAATTTAAAAATATGTACAAAACAGTTTAAACGATCCAAGTTGTATAACGATTTGAAAACGCGCATTCAAATCTACTTCAAGATCAAAATAAAAAGAGCACCTTAGAGAAAATTAACATCAGTCTGCGGTGTTTAAGTAGATTTTTCTTACGGACTCGATCCAATCAAACTATCCGTTGTATATATCCTAAAATTCTTCATTTTAGTAATTTATTTATGTTACATTTTATAAACTATACTCAATTATTTTATAGTTTCGCACCGCGAATGTATCATTAATGATCATAGTTTTAGAAAGCTTCTCATTAGTAGGAATTTATGAGAATTCCCAGAGACTTACAAATTCATGTTGAATGTTAAACCTTCAAGTACCTAATTGTTGATCTTTAAACTTTTATTCTTTATTTGATTCTTTAAATTTTTTTTAGTGTAATGTCCATGAAAAATAATTATTGTAACAATTTTGTTGACAGCTTTTTCTTTTATATTTTACAAAATAATAAACTGTTACAAAGTAAAAAGTTTTTTTATTTGAAAGAAAGAAATAATAAAGCAGAGCGGGAAACACGTCATGGAATAAAACTGAAAAAGAAAATCAGTTGTCAGCCATAAAAGTCCCTAGATATTTGATCTAGAATTGGTGTAAAACACAAATTCCCCAAGTTCTTTCCGGCTGTCTTTTCCGACAGCGGCTGCACGTGAAATTTGTGTTAATCTACCAAATCTCTCTAATAATTAATTTCCGGTAAGTTTTTTATAATTTCCCATATTCTCGTTGTCACAAAAACACAATTTCGCATAATTGCCACTTTTTCTCAGTGTATTCCACCCTATTTCTTTCATGACCTTACTGAGCATTTTGCCCAAACTTATGAGAAATTGCCACAAAGCATGTTTATTCGTGCATGTAATTTGAAAGTGATTAGATCACTGTGAAATTGTACATTTCTTTGCGTTGTTGGTCTGGTAACAATACCGTTACTTCTTATTAGGTTAACTCAGAATGCCATCCGACGCAAAAAAACGTGAACAACAGAAGAAAAAGGGGGCCGCGAAAGCACGACAAGGCGGGAAAAAAATTCCAAGCAAGAATGATGAGCAGAATTCATCCAATGGTGATGCGCAAAATGGTTCAACTGAGTTGAGTGCTGAAGAGGCACTTTGTGCCAAGCTAGAAGCAGACGCTAGACTCAATGCTGAGGCGAGAGCGTGCACTGGATCATTGGCCGTCCACCCCAAGTCAAGGGATATTAAAATCGCCAATTTTTCTATTACTTTCCATGGAAGTGAGATGTTGCAAGATGCTTTGTTGGAGTTGAATTGTGGGCGGCGGTATGGGCTGCTGGGACTCAATGGGAGTGGTAAATTGATCTTTTTTACAATCGATTTAGTTCTAACGTTTCCTGTTTAGGCAAGTCCACTATTCTGGCAGTGTTGGGAAACAGAGAAGTTCCTATTCCTGATCATATTGACATTTTCCATTTAACTAGAGAGATGCCAGCTTCTGACAAATCAGCTTTACAGTGTGTTATGGAAGTTGATGAGGAACGAGTGAGATTAGAAAAATTAGCTGAAGAGTTAGTTGCATGTGAGGATGATGGTAAGTTGTGATAAAATGACAGGACAGTCCCCAAGCTTTGATTTAGAATCCCAGGAACAATTGATGGATATTTATGAACGTCTGGACGATATGTCGGCTGATACTGCCGAGGCACGTGCAGCCAACATTCTTCATGGTCTTGGTTTCACTAATGAGATGCAAAACAAGAAGACCAAGGACTTCAGTGGTGGTTGGAGAATGAGAATTGCGTTGGCGAGGGCGCTTTACGTCAAACCTCATCTTCTTCTGCTTGATGAGCCAACTAACCATCTTGATCTTGATGCTTGTGTGTGGCTGGAAGAAGAGCTCAAAAAGTATGTAAAAAACGTTTGTTGTTATTAAAATGACTTAACTTTTAACATTTTCACAGCTACAAGAGGATTTTGGTTCTAATTTCTCACTCGCAAGATTTCTTAAATGGTGTCTGCACAAACATCATTCACGTAAACAAGAAACGCCTGAAGTATTACACAGGAAACTATGACGCTTTTGTACGTACAAGAATGGAGTTACTTGAAAACCAGATGAAGCAATACAATTGGGAACAAGACCAAATTAATCATATGAAGGTACGCTTGATGATGTTTCATTAGTTGCAACTAAAATTTGTGTTTTAGAACTACATCGCCAGGTTTGGGCACGGTTCCGCTAAACTCGCCCGCCAAGCTCAATCTAAAGAGAAGACCTTGGCGAAGATGGTCGCGTCTGGTTTAACCGAAAAAGTAGTAAGCGATAAAATCGTCACGTTCTATTTTCCCAGTTGCGGAAAGATCCCACCGCCGGTAATCATGGTACAAAATGTTAGTTTTCGGTACTCGGATAAGGGACCTTATATTTATAGAAATTTGGAGTTTGGTATTGATTTGGATACGAGACTGGCTCTTGTAGGGCCAAATGGTGCTGGGAAAAGTACGCTGTTGAAACTTCTCTATGGTGATGTAAGTAAAAGTTTTCAACAGTTTGATCTTGTTTACAGTTTTGTTTTCAGTTGGTACCCAGTGAGGGCATGATCAGGAAGAACTCCCATTTGCGCATCGCTAGATACCATCAACATCTCCACGAACTCTTGGACTTGGATCTATCGCCGTTGGAATACATGATGAAGTCTTTCCCGGAAGTAAAAGAAAAGGAAGAGATGAGAAAGATTATTGGAAGATATGGTCTAACAGGACGCCAACAAGTGTGTCCAATTCGGCAGTTATCAGACGGACAGAGATGTAGAGTTGTCTTTGCTTGGTTGGCGTGGCAAGCTCCCCATCTCCTCCTTTTCGACGAACCTACCAATCATTTAGATATGGAGACCATCGACGCGTTAGCGGACGCCATCAACGACTTTGAAGGAGGAATGGTACTTGTTAGCCACGATTTCCGATTGATTAGTCAGGTAATAAGAGCCACTGGTCTCAATTTTGTTCTAACACACTTTTCTAGGTCGCTAACGAAATTTGGGTGTGCGAAAAAGAGACAGTCACAAAGTGGAACGGCACTATCCTTGAATACAAGGAACACCTGAAGACGAAAATTTTGAAGGATAACGCAAAACGAAAATAACTTGCCAGTGTCTTTTGATAGTAAATTTTTTTTATTATAGAAACGCGAGTTCGTTTTGATCTTGTACAGTTTTTAGATGAAATTAATTTATTGTTTAAATAATTATCGGCTGTTTCCGCGTATTGCATGTACTAACAAATTTTGCATTATTTAAAGAAATGGGTACACTGTCGTCACTTGACGTGTTTAAATTTAAAGAGCAATTAAAACAGTTTAAATTTTATTTATTTTTATTGTCAGATCTTACCCAGCGTCAAGTTGTCATGTTATTAATCTATGTCGTACTAAATATTTGTTATCATAAAATATATGAACAAATAGGAGGCATAGCATTATACCTCGACAATTTGAAACTAGAGATGCATTCCAATACTATTTGTTCTTCTTTTCCACTTTTTAAAGGCTAGTATTGTAGTTGCCATTAAGAGCATTTTGTATCTTGCTTGATGCTTCTTGAGTAAGTGCAGCTTCTCTTAACACCTAAGACTTTATTTAAAACAGATTGCAATAATGGGTCATACATACCACCATATGACCATCCATTTCTGCCAAAGATTTATCAATCCAAGTAAAACTCTTTTCTCTTTGCCCACACTCATACTTTGCTATAAGAGCAAGATGACTCACAGCTAAGGAGAGAGCTGCAGCTCTCGCTTCCAAGAGCCTGGGATCCAGAGGAGGGTACATACTCCTCACCATATCATCAACTTTACTGGAAATTCTCTTTGCGTTCTAAAAAACTATTTTAGTTTGAGAAATCGCAGTTTAGAATATTGACCTCCACAATTAAAGACAGACCACTTCCTGAAGCTTGAGTTGTCCCCATTGCTAACGCAGTGAGGCGCTCAGTTAAAAATCTGCAAGTTTTCAAGATTGACAAACAGTGGGGTATCAACCCAGTTGCATCATCAATCCATTGTTCATCTGCCAGGATTTGCTCAAGGTTGGCATTGAGTTGGACTTCCCCCAATTCGAGTTCTGCTTTTTCTGGTTCAATCAGCATGACCTCGGGTCTGCGGAGTTACCACTACATGATATTCCAAGGGATATTGAGAGAACTTACCGCGATAGTTCATTCTGACTGTCCAAATATGTAGACTTGTAGTAAAGTCTCTGTCGGCGGCATATAATGATGAGAACCACGAAGGCGCTCACGAAAATCGCTGATAACACTCCAAATGCTATCGCCGCCACCATTTCTGTGTACTCAGGGGACATTTTGCTGAAAAACATGACCAAACGAGACTAATAACAAATACAAATAAGAAATAATTATGACTTACTGTTTGTTTTGCAAGCGACGATTTTCACATCATTACAACATTTGATGTTCAAATCAAAGAATTCCGAGCAATGTTTGATGACCTGTTGCTTCTTGTAACTCTAGAAGATTGTTGTCCAACAGCTCGGAAATAGTTTTGATCATTTCCGATAGTTACTATAATGCACTTTCGCTCTTACACATCAAAGTTTATTTCTAAAGTGGGAGGAATTAAAAAACGATTAAGCCGTATCATGTTTCTCTTTGTTAAGAATTCGCCCTATTTCCAAAGGACATGAGAAGGTTAATTTGAGTGTAAACAAGTCATCAACTTAGATTTAATTTAAAAAAAAAAAGACGTGCCACAAATTTTTGAAATTTTCTGACATTTACTGCCAACGTGCGCATGCGTCACCTGTCAATACTGTCATTTTAATAAAAATTCTTGGCCATTGTTAATAAATAAAGGTGAAAAATGTGTGATAAAACTTGTAATTCTGGTGAAACTTCTATGTCAAAGGAAGAAGAACGTGAGCTCATCCCTGGGTACAGTTCAATAGAACAGTTTACAAAGGTCTGGTTTGCATAATTTTGAGGTTATGTATGAACCATGCTTTGCTTTCAGGATGGATTTAAAACGCTTATGGAAGCTATTAAACACTCAAACGCACTTCCTTCTGGTCGCGACTGGGATTTTTACAATACATCAGAGTCGTTTAAAAAAATAATCAATGATGGAAGCAGTAATGTGATGTGGTTGATGAACCAACTCCTTCGCTCCCATGACATTGATAGCAACATTAGAAACAGGGTGTTAGATGAAAAAATAGAATTAGTCATAGAAGCAAATGATGTTATATTGGAAAAAGTTGCCAACAATATTGATGAGATGAATGGGATTAAGAAAACTGGTATTGCTCCTGTTGTCCTTCAGACTGTCAGTGCACAGTTGCCTGTAAATGGGTCTTGGAACAGAGCCAGTGGTCCGACTTTTACAGTTAATTCAGCAGCCTTACAAGTAATTAGAATATTATTTTTGATCAAAATTTTACCTTAAAGATTTTAGGGCGCAAGCAGAGAAAAATGCATTAAATTGTTGACTGCTAAGAATATTGTTAGGCCACAGAAATTCTTTAAGGATCATTTAGATAACAGGAATAATGTTCCTTGGTATCCAAGGATTAAAGATAAACCTAATTCACTCAAGCCATTGGCTATTTTCTTGGAAGAATGCGATGATAGACAAGAGTAAGTGAAAAATTATGCATGTTGCTTTTAATTTTAGATTGTTTAATTTTTGTTTACTAGTTTGGTTCGCATTATTATGTTTAGAACTATTTTTGGGAACGATTATACAGGGATTTTTAAATACAAGCGGTTAAAATTTTACATTTTTTAGACACAAAAAATCACTTATATAATATAAAAGGATTATGATCCAAATAGTTTAAAAAAAAAACAATTTATGAAATATTTGGGCAAGAAATGATTTGCAAAAAAAAATCTTTTCCATAGTTAAATTACGTTATTTTCTTAAATTTCATAATTGTACTTCCCTGTTTCTGACGAAAAGTCTTTCAGATGGAGTAAAATATTTCAAAAAAACCCTGAAATTGTTAATGAATGCAAAATCTCTCGAAATACGTCTTCTGAATGTTATTTCGTTTATCTATTTTGTACCATGTATTTCAAACGAACATTCAAGTTTCCCAAGACATATGTATTTAACAATCATCCTGTATATCTTTTAATTGGGTTTTTATTTGTAGTTTTCTTACAATTGCTCTAACTTCCATATCTTGTGCAGTTGCAGATTTTGTTCAGATTTTTTTTTATTAGCACGAATTAATTTTATTCTATTGCTCGTTCTCCCAAGTGTGCACTTTCTGCTTGCTAGATCCCAATCTTATCAAATCAATTTTAGATACTCTCATCCCTACGAGTATGAACTAGATCGTTTTGCACCTACTTCAGAGCAGTTACTCGAAGAAAAACCTGTTCTACCAAAAGCTTTATCAGATACTCCTTTGGTAGAAATAGATAAACCGGAGCAACTCGACGATTTAGTTGAGACTTTACGCAATTGTAAAGAATTCGCCGTAGATGTTGAGCATCATTCTTACCGATCATTCATGGGGATTACATGTCTTTTGCAAATATCCACGCAAGATAAAGATTACATTATAGATACGTTAGCGCTACGCGATAAACTTTACGTACTTAATGAGGTGTTTACAAAAAACGATATTCTTAAGATATTCCACGGGGCGGATTCAGATGTAGAGTGGCTACAGAGGGATTTATCAATTTATATCGTGAATTTGTTTGATACACATCAAGCGGCGAAGATGCTGCAGTATCATGGATTATCTTTGGCGTTTTTGATGAAAAAGTTCTGTAATATCCTTCCAAATAAGCAGTACCAGTTAGCCGATTGGCGCATTCGGCCCCTACCTGCACAACTTAAAGCTTACGCTCGTGAAGATACTCATTATTTGATCTACATTTACAAAATGCTTAAGAAGGAATTATTAGCTAAGGGAAATGAAACTGAGAATCTTTTGCGATCGGTGATTGAGCAGAGTACGGAAATTTGCAAGAAAGTAAGACTGGTTTTATTGATCGCGTTGTTATTTTATGCCCGATTCTACTATCTCCCTTTGTAGAGATATTTTAAACCGATTTTGGACGATGAAAGCCACTTAAAGGTGCTACGAAGGTGCAAAAAAATGTTTGACAACCGCCAATTGTACGCTTTGAAGGAGATTTTTGCTTGGCGGGATCACCTAGCTAGAGAAGAAGATGAAAGCTGCGGGTAAATCATTAGTATTAATTGTTATTCAAATAAGTGATAACGATGTTGCAGCTATGTTTTACCCAACCACATGTTGCTTCAAATCTCAGAGAGATTACCTCGCGAAATGCAGGGTATTCTGGCTTGTTGCAACCCAATTCCACCTCTTGTCAAGTCTAATTTACTTGCGCTACATCATATTATTTTAAAGGCTCGGGAACAACCCGTGGAAAAGGTATAGATCCAATTCTAAGGCAAAATGGTACAAATCTTTTGTTTTAAGGCTATTATGAAAGAAACAACTGGTCGAGGCATCCTTAAAGAAACCTCGAAGATAAACATTGAAAGCCCTCTTTATTGCCCACATGACTTGTCAAGATCTCAAGAGTTCAGAGATGACTTACCGACGTTATTATGTAGTGACGTTTTCAAAGTCGAGACGAAAAAGACAGCCGACGTTGATCTACTACTCGAAAAACCGTCGACTTACTCAATTTTTGACGACACAATTGAAACTAAAATTGCTTTCAACGAACGCGAAACATTCAAGAAACTTCGCGGTTTTGCGTTTTTTAGTCCTTATGAGCGGTATAAGTTAGTAAAACCATTCGTTGAGGAAGAAAACAAAGCGACAGAACCTCAGAATGATGAACCTGTGAAAGCAACACAATCGGAAGAAAAGCCGTCGGAGAAGACAGATGAAGAAAGGATAGCTTCGGTAGTTTTTGTTGTTATCGTGTCGGTTTAGTTTTGACTTGTGATTTTAGATTAGAGACCACTTTGTACAGCTCTCTAAGAAGTTTAGTGAAGAATTGCAAGTACAAAAGGCAAAAGACGATGAGGAGCACCAACAGAGAGAACGCTCACTTCTACAAATGGGAGGATCTAGGAAAAGAAAACGGGAAGAAGACACTAGTTTTTCGCAACAACTTGAAGAATCCATCGATCTTCATTGTCCTGTACCAAAAATGAACCCCAATGGTTTCCAGTATGGTAATAAAAGGACTAAAGGCAAAAAAAGAAAGTTAAATGAAGCGGACATCCAAGAACAAATGCCAGCAAAAGTAAATAAAAAACAGAAGAAACGCAAACAAAACCATGGCAAACAGGTCAACTCACAACAGCCTCAGAATCAGCTACAACAAGACGGTTGGTTTAAACCCAGAAATCAACAGTTCCAACAAGGCAACTGGAATCAACCCCGAAATCAACAAGTTAGAAACCAACAACATAATCACAAGAATCAACAGAGGGTTAAAAATCCACAAAATCCAAATAATCAACAGAGGGTTCAAAATCCAAATAATCAACAGAGAGCGCAAAACCAACAACAAAAGCCCAAAAAGAAAAAGCAACCGCCAACACAAAGAGGTGGATACCAGCGTCCCGTCCCTGGAACTAATACCAACAAGCCACAGAATAATGAGAGACGAAACATGAATATGAGAAATGATACGAGTTTCACACCGTACGATTATGCATCTGTTGATTTTCGACAGTTTCAAGGAGGTGCCGGTGCTGTTAATAGCGGGACACAAATTAAACCTAAATTTAAACCTAAGGTAAGCATAAAACATGTAACTTGTTTTGCAATGTTTTGTTTCAGAACCAGAACTGGAAAAACAAAAATAAAAAAGGAGCCAAATCTTCTACTTTTACAGGTGGAAAACAGAATCGGGGAGGATACCATGGCGGGAATTTTTGATTGTTAAATTAAATAATATAAATGCATGTATATTCTTATTGTTCATTTAAACTTATTTTGTTATAACGAATACAATTTTGATTGTAGCTCTTTCTCTTTTCCGTCAGGTGTTAATTTGGCCCAAGGATCAAGAAAAGTGAACGAAAACTATTTTTTTTTATTAATCTAAGGTACATGCATAATGCAGATAACAGCGCTGATTATGGTTACATAATTTACAAATTCGATTTCACAACCTTCAACAGATCGTACTTGTCGCTTCCACAGGCTCCTTTGAAGTCATCCAAAGTCAAATCAACAACAGCAATTCCACCTAAACCTTTGGCTTTAGCATAGCTTGTTTTGTATCCAACAGTATCGGTGTCTTCGTAACCGACCCAGAGCCCACCATTGTTATTTTCATCAGCAATTTTAAAGGCATAAGATCCCCGTCGTTTGGAAGAATCAGCAATTCTCTTCGCCTGGGAAGGTTTCGGGAGTTTGGCATTGTCGGGATTATTCAACAAACCGCAAATTTCTGGATAACTTAACAGTCCTGCATCTTTGGTGGTAGGTCCTGGAGCAGCAGGACCATCAATGTGTAGTGGAGGAGTACCATTAATGTCGGATTCATCATCCATAGCCCAAGCACGTCCATAAGTAGCCAAACCAAGAACGAGTTTGTTCGCAGGAGCACCATTGTTCATCCTAAGAGTAAGAGAAGAAATAAATTAAAGAGATTTGACGGTCGCGATTTTACCAGTAGCGAACTTGTGCGTCGACATTTTCGTCCGGTTTTCTGTCCACGAGTTCGTAGAGAGGAGCTGGGTAATCGGCTTCTTTCGGGTTCCTTTCAGGGGTGTAGAAGTCGAAAGCTTGGAGCACGACGAACTCTAAATTCGGAGCTAAGTTTCTGGGGTCGTAGTAAACTAGAAAAATTGTTATCAGTCACAGAAAAAAATGTTTTCGGCACAAACCTGTGCTGTTAACATTGGGCAGCACTGTCAAAGAAACCAACAAGTTCTCAGCTTTCAAAGCGTTGTGAAGTTCCCTCACTAAACTAACAAACTGATCTCTGTGTTCTTCGGCGTTTTCGTCTATTTTTGTCGAACCTCCAACAGTCTTTTTAATTGAATGCCAGATTCCTCCTATTTTTGATCGGATTTTCTTTGGTTTGTTAACAGGGAACTCCCAACCGAGGTCTAAGCCATCAAAACCGTAAGCTTTGATGAGCGTGTAGGCGGAATTAACGAAAGCTAATCGTCGGTTCGAACTCTCCAACTGAAAAAAATGAATTTTGATCTATTTTGGGAAAATGCGATTAAAATTACCAGTTCTCTATACTTGAGGTTCTTCTCCGCGTCTTCTCCACTAACGTCAGCATTTCCTCCAACTGAAAGAAGAACTTTCAGCTTAGGAAAACGGCGTTTGAGGTCGGTGATTTTCCGGTAGTTGTCTTTGATGACATCGAATTGTTCGTTCAGAGGGGTGAGTTTGAAAGTATTTTCGTCAATCGCAGCGTATCCATAAATGAGGTGGGTGCAGTAGTCCAATGCTGGGACTACGTCTGATGCTTCGAATTTCGCTTGACCTGAAATTTTGTTGTCAACTTGCGGTCTGAACGAAAATACTTCTAATTTGTAAAATTTGCTAATCAAATTAAGCCTGCAAGGTTGAGCAATTTTCCAATAATGTTAATTATCTAGTTTAAGAAGAGGAGATTTCCACTGTCGTTAGGTGGAATGTAAAAACTTGAAAAAACGAACTCGATGCATGTGATAACCCCGCGATAGATAACAATTCTTCGAAATAAAACATAAACAAAATCATCATGTAAAATAAAAAAATATTCCCAGTGCGTCTAAAGGTGACTTTATTTTATTGTTTCACAGGTTTTTGGCTCTTTATGATGTAATACTTGAATCAGAGCTACGATACATAAATATATGCAAAACTGAGCGACGGCCATCCGAGTTTCAGTTCACGGTCGAAAATATGACTAACACTGTTTTCAAGTCAAGGTAAATGTTTACCATGATCAAAGATTGTTTATCAAAGGATGAAAAATGTATCCAGTTTATTATTTGCGTTGACACTACCAAATTCTTAGGAAATTAAACTTACCTTGTCTTAAGTGAGACCTGCTGTCATAATAGCAAACGATCTTGCTTTCTGCTTTACAATAAGCCGAAAAAGCGGCTACAAGAAGCAGGACGATTGGTTTGAAGGAGACCATGTTCTGTGCAGTTCTGGTAGTCTACTGAGTGGTAAAGCGAATCTGCTGCTCAGTTTTAAAGAACCGAGTCACAACCCACCTCTTGTCGCTTACTAATGCTTGTTTACCATAATTATACAAATTGGATCATCATTTATTTTTTAATGCCATTCTAACAAGCTGAGGCCAAAACCTGGACCAAGAACTCAAAGTGCAAGAAGCAAGAAAAAGCAGAATTGGGGCAGCAGTAACTTGAAACAGAAACCCTTTTTAAGTATTTATATTCTTGCATTTTTTTTTGGTTTTTATGGTACCGATACGAATAAATAAAACTTACAAAATTAATACGTGTAAAATTTTATTTGCTGAATTGTGTATCACGGTTTGAAAGAAAATTACAATAAAAAAGTCATGACAATGGAATTCGTTTGCAATTACAAGCGAAACTTAGCAGCACGCAAAATCGGATATTTGTCGCCGGTGCAAAGACCTCTGAAGTCGTCCAAAGTAATATCGATAACTGCAATTCCACCCAATCCTTTGGCTTTGGCATAAGAAGCTTTGTTTCCTGCAGTGTCAGGATCTTCGTACCCTACCCAGATTCCTCCTTCTTCGTTTTCATCAGGTGCACGGAAAGCAAAAGTACCTGAAACGAAACGGATTGGTATTTTCTCGCAGTAATACTATAAAACAACAAAATACATAAACATTACCATATCTTTTAGTAGCATCATTTCTCTTCCACTCTACAAAAAAGTCCCATCACCCCCGACCCACCACATTCGAAATCTTACCTTTCCTCTTTGATGGATCTCCCATCTTCCTCAAATGTTTCCCGGCGGCGGTAGTCAACTTTTGAGGATTAGCGAGTTTCACGCAAATTTCGGGGTAACTCAACAACCCTTCTTCTTTACTGTAAGGCCCAGCTTCAGCGGGGCCATCAATGCTCAATGGTGGTACTCCACTAATTGAGGAATCTTCGTCCATTTTCCAAGCGCGCCCATATGCGGGGATTCCCAAAATTACTTTATTGTTGGGAGCTCCCTTTTGTAACCAGTATCGTACTTGATAATCAACATTTTCATCGGTTTTTCTGTCGATTAATTCGTAGAGAGGTGCAGGGTAATCGGCTTCTTTGGGATTGCGCTTGGGGGTGTAAAAATCGAAAGCTTGAAGGGTGATGAAGTCGAGATTGGGGGCTAACGCACGAGGGTCGTAGAAAACTATAAAAGAAACGGTAGAGAAGATCGAACGTTTTGTTAGGACTTACCGGAGCTGTTGACATTGGGAAGAACTGATAGTGTTAAGAGGAGGCCGTCGTGGCGGAATGCGTTTCTGAGCTCGCGGACGAAAGCAGTGAATTGTTCTTTGTGCTCTTCCGCTTTGTCATCGATTACAGACTCACCAACGATCTTGTGTTTCAACTTGCTGAAGAACGAACCTAAATTGCGAAATGATAAGATTTATAACTAAACAAATTTCGAAGACTTACTGATACTTCCACGGATCTTCTTTGGTTTCGTCTCTGGGAACTCCCACGCCAAATCTAGACCATCGAAACCATAATTCTTGATCAAAGCTTGAGCAGAGTTCACGAAGTTTAAGCGATGATCGACGGACTCAAGCTAAAAATGTTTTCTTAGATTGTTTTTTAATAAAAAATAATAAACTGACAATAGTTCTGTATTTGAGATTATGATCATCTCCAATATCTTCGTTTCCACCAACTGATAAGAGAACTCTGAGTCCTGGGTATCGTCTCTTAAGATTTGTGATCTGTCTGTAATTGTCTCTGGTTACGTCAAAGTGATCGTTTAGTGGAACTAGTTTGTGGGTGTCTTGGTTGATCCCAGCGTATCCATAAACCAGATGTGTGCAGAATTGTAGGGCTGGGTCTATGAAGTTGGTGTCGAATTTTCCTTGACCTTCGTGAAGATGAAAATAAGTAACATGTCATTTTATATTTTGTTGTGTTTTAAAATTCTAAATTTTTTCTTATCGATTTGTTGAATAATGAATTTGTTTGTTGTTATTATCGAATTAATTGATTGATTTAAACTTGTATTTAATAACAAATAAAAGGACTGAACAATGAAGAATACAGCAAGCAAACGCAGAAAGAACAAAAATGTAAATAAGGAATAAGAAAAACAATAAACAGATAAATACATAAACGTACTTAAAACAAATTATGTGGTTTTTTAATGCTAAAAAGCGTCATTTTGTAAACAGATTGCATTTTACGGACAACTTACGCAACAGTTTATACAGACAGTGGCCATAATTAAATTATGTTCAAGAACGTCACATTTATTCGAAAAAATCAATTGATAATGCGATGACCTTTTAGATCATTTACATAAATCTTTCTTGGAAAGTGTATTGAATAAATATTATTAATAAAAAGAGTTAAATAAGATCTTGAACTTTCTAGAAACTAGGTCCAAAGATATGCATAATACAGTCTTCAACAATAAGTAAAAAATTAATAATTCTTATTAAAATTGTTCATGGTCGGAACGCTCTATTTATATTATATTTCCATGTTCAAGGTAATCACCTATGAGAAAAGTGGAGAAATAATTATTATTAATAACACCTTTTTGTGCTTCGTTTGGAATCATTTTGACTTTTTCACTTTTTTTATTTGGAAATTTATTTTAATTAAATAATATAAGTTGTATAAGATGTTCGATTGATTTACATAACATTCGTTTTATATCTTAGCTAATACGAAGGTGTGAATTTAGTGTTTTTACCGGGAGTTCTAAAATTTGTTAAAGAAACCACAAAAGGTTTTAACATTGAATAATAATAAGATAAAAAAAACTGATTGAAATTCAGATGTGCGTAACGCTGACAAATAACAAAGACGATTTATTCACTGGTTTGGTAATATCTTTTTCCACATCAAAAAACCACCTTGAACTCGATAATAGCATTATTATTATCCTTAAAAACTCACAGCTTCCGTGCCTGATTTTAATTGCTGGGATTATTTTTTTCGCGGAATGAAACGTGACAATAAATAAAAAATCGACTTCTTAGTATGGGCACCGATAACAACACATTTAATATCTTTATTGATTTTCGATTTGACCAATTTTAAATATCCTCTTACCTTCTCTGAAATAAGCTTTGCTGTTATAATAACACACCACTTTATCGTCGGCGGCGACATAAGCCCCTAAGGCCAAAACGGCACAAATCAAAATTTTCATGGTACCCACGATGTTTATTGTAAAACAGTTCACGAGATACTAGTCGGTTATTTTCTTGGTCAACTCTTTTAGCCAATTTCTCATAAGAATCGTCATCGTTTTTATAGAAGGGGAAGAACATTGAAAGCGGTGTAAAAATCGCTTTATCGTTCTTGTTGAAATTATAGTTCACAGAAGAAATTTTAATTATTCAAATGAGCAATGGGGGCAATTTTAAAGTTTGTTGTTGTTGAAGGTACGGAATTGAATAATTCGGCGATTTGCGTAAGCTGTTGTTTCCTTCTTAGATTATCATGTTGGTAGACTTATTTAAAGATTTTAGTCATTCTTTTCTTCGGATGGATATTCGCAGAAACGCGCGATATCAAGACACTCTTGAAAATAATATCTTTTTAGAAACTTTCCATAAGTTTTTGAGTATTCCTTTGCTTCTGGTATTTGAAAGTTTTTTTTGTTTTTCATACGTCTTGCTTCATACGTCTTCATATATCTTCTGTTTGTTCTTCATTCAGGACAACAGGGGTGTGTTCATAAAGTAAAGGTCTGTTGAAGCGTGTGACGTCAGAGTGATGTGATTAACACTGTGAGTTTCCGTGGTTAATTAAATGTTCGACAAATAGGTACATCACCTACATAAAAAACGCAATTTTCGCGAAAATTTATGACAAAAACTATACCAAACTTCTGATATCGACATCTCGCTTATTTTTTCGAGTAAACTTAAGTTATTAAACATCAGTGTACGCAGAATTTTCCGCAGATTTCAAATCTGGGATTTAAATTCAGATCTGACAACAAATAACTGAGGTATGGCCGATCAAAGTTTCGGAAAGTTGATTTTCATTTTTCCTCATTTTTCGTAATTTTTAAAGTTAAATATCTCGAAAACTATTTGAGATATTGAGATGCTGTTTGCGCCATCGTTTTTTTCGGCTCATTTTGCGTTAGAAAATGTTCTCAAAAGCCCAAAATTCGATAGTCGATTTTTCGCGAAAAAAAATTCGGACTCAAACGATGAAAATTTTTCATTTTTTTTATTTTTGGCCATAGTTTGTAAACTATTTGTCCGATCGATCTTAAATTTAGCCAGTAGATCGATTTCGAGCTCCTCTTTCGACTGATGTATAATTCATTGCTATTAAACGTCGTTTTCATTTTGAAAACATTGATTGAAAATGACCCTAAAATGATGTTTCCAAAACAGTTTTTGGCCAATACCTCGTTTATTTATTCAGCAAACTCACAAATTTGAGTCTCATTTTACGCAGAATTTCACGCTGATTTCAAAAACATGATAATTTTTGAATTTTTGTCAGTAAATAACTGAGTTATGGCCGTTTGAAATTTCGGGTTGTCGCCAGAGGGCCAAATTTTTGACGGTTCAAAACAATTCGTGCTCGATATCTCGGAAACTATTTCATATATTGAGATGCGGTTTGCGCCATCGTTTTTCTCGCGATTTTTTACATAAGAAATAGTTGTTTGATTTTTCTACAGTCGAAATTTGCAAATTTTCGCAAAAATTCATGACTAAAACTATGGCCAAACTTCTGATATCGATATCTTGCTTATTTTTTAGAGTAAACTTAAGTTATCATACATCAGTGTACGCAGAATTTTGCGCAGATTCCAAATCAGGGATTTAAATTCAGATCCGACAACAAATAACTGAGTTATGGCCGATCAAAGTTTTGGAAAGTTGATTTTCATTTTTTCTCATTTTTCGTAATTTTTAAAGTTAAATATCTCGGAAACTATTATAGATATTGAGATGCTGTTTGCGCCATCGTTTTTTTCGGCGCATTTTAGGTTAGAAAATGTTCTCAAAATCCCAAAATTCGATAGTCGATTTTTTGCGAAAAAAAAATTGCGACTCAAACGATGAAAATTTTTCATTTTTTTTATTTTTGGCCATAACTCGTAAACTATTTGTCCGATAGATCTCAAATTTGACTAATAGATAGATTTTGACCTCCTTTTTCGACTGATGTATAATTCAATGCCATTAATCGTCGTTTTCAGTTTGAAAACATTGATTGAAAATCACCCTAAAATGATGTTTCCAAAACAGTTTATGGCCAATGCCTCGTTTATTTATTACGCAAACTCAACAAATCTGGGCTCATTTTACGCAGAATGTCACGTTGAATCCAAAAACATGAGAATTTTCAATTTTCGTCAACAAATAACTGAGTTATGGTCGTTTGAATTTTTGGGTTGTTGCCAGAGGGCCAAATTTTTGAAGGTTCGAAACAATTCGTGCTCGATATCTCGGAAATTATTCCAGATATTGAGATGCGGTTTCCGCCATCGTTTTTCTCGCGATTTTTTACATAAGAAATAGTTGTTTGATTTTTCTACAGTCGAAATTTGCAAATTTTCGCAAAAATTCATGACTAAAACTATGGCCAAACTTCTGATATCGATATCTTGCTTATTTTTTAGAGTAAACTTAAGTTATCATACATCAGTGTACGCAGAATTTTGCGCAGATTCCAAATCAGGGATTTAAATTCAGATCCGACAACAAATAACTGAGTTATGGCCGATCAAAGTTTTGGAAAGTTGATTTTCATTTTTTCTCATTTTTCGTAATTTTTAAAGTTAAATATCTCGGAAACTATTATAGATATTGAGATGCTGTTTGCGCCATCGTTTTTTTCGGCGCATTTTAGGTTAGAAAATGTTCTCAAAAGCCCAAAATTCGATAGTCGATTTTTTGCGAAAAAAAAATTGCGACTCAAACGATGAAAATTTTTCATTTTTTTTATTTTTGGCCATAACTCGTAAACTATTTGTCCGATAGATCTCAAATTTGACTAATAGATAGATTTTGACCTCCTTTTTCGACTGATGTATAATTCAATGCCATTAATCGTCGTTTTCAGTTTGAAAACATTGATTGAAAATCACCCTAAAATGATGTTTCCAAAACAGTTTATGGCCAATGCCTCGTTTATTTATTACGCAAACTCAACAAATCTGGGCTCATTTTACGCAGAATGTCACGTTGAATCCAAAAACATGAGAATTTTCAATTTTCGTCAACAAACAACTGAGTTATGGTCGTTTGAATTTTTGGGTTGTTGCCAGAGGGCCAAATTTTTGAAGGTTCGAAACAATTCGTGCTCGATATCACGGAAATTATTCCAGATGTTGAGATGCGGTTTCCGCCATCGTTTTTCTCGCGATTTTTTACATAAGAAATAGTTGTTTGATTTTTCTACAGTCGAAATTTGCAAATTTTCGCAAAAATTCATGACTAAAACTATGGCCAAACTTCTGATATCGATATCTTGCTTATTTTTTAGAGTAAACTTAAGTTATCATACATCAGTGTACGCAGAATTTTGCGCAGATTCCAAATCAGGGATTTAAATTCAGATCCGACAACAAATAACTGAGTTATGGCCGATCAAAGTTTTGGAAAGTTGATTTTCATTTTTTCTCATTTTTCGTAATTTTTAAAGTTAAATATCTCGGAAACTATTATAGATATTGAGATGCTGTTTGCGCCATCGTTTTTTTCGGCGCATTTTAGGTTAGAAAATGTTCTCAAAAGCCCAAAATTCGATAGTCGATTTTTTGCGAAAAAAAAATTGCGACTCAAACGATGAAAATTTTTCATTTTTTTTATTTTTGGCCATAACTCGTAAACTATTTGTCCGATAGATCTCAAATTTGACTAATAGATAGATTTTGACCTCCTTTTTCGACTGATGTATAATTCAATGCCATTAATCGTCGTTTTCAGTTTGAAAACATTGATTGAAAATCACCCTAAAATGATGTTTCCAAAACAGTTTATGGCCAATGCCTCGTTTATTTATTACGCAAACTCAACAAATCTGGGCTCATTTTACGCAGAATGTCACGTTGAATCCAAAAACATGAGAATTTTCAATTTTCGTCAACAAATAACTGAGTTATGGTCGTTTGAATTTTTGGGTTGTTGCCAGAGGGCCAAATTTTTGAAGGTTCGAAACAATTCGTGCTCGATATCTCGGAAATTATTCCAGATATTGAGATGCGGTTTCCGCCATCGTTTTTCTCGCGATTTTTTACATAAGAAATAGTTGTTTGATTTTTCTACAGTCGAAATTTGCAAATTTTCGCAAAAATTCATGACTAAAACTATGGCCAAACTTCTGATATCGATATCTTGCTTATTTTTTAGAGTAAACTTAAGTTATCATACATCAGTGTACGCAGAATTTTGCGCAGATTCCAAATCAGGGATTTAAATTCAGATCCGACAACAAATAACTGAGTTATGGCCGATCAAAGTTTTGGAAAGTTGATTTTCATTTTTTCTCATTTTTCGTAATTTTTAATGTTAAATATCTCGGAAACTATTATAGATATTGAGATGCTGTTTGCGCCATCGTTTTTTTCGGCGCATTTTACGTTAGAAAATGTTCTCAAAATCCCAAAATTCGATAGTCGATTTTTTGCGAAAAAAAAATTGCGACTCAAACGATGAAAATTTTTCATTTTTTTTATTTTTGGCCATAACTCGTAAACTATTTGTCCGATAGATCTCAAATTTGACCAATAGATAGATTTTGACCTCCTTTTTCGACTGATGTATAATTCAATGCCATTAATCGTCGTTTTCAGTTTGAAAACATTGATTGAAAATCACCCTAAAATGATGTTTCCAAAACAGTTTATGGCCAATGCCTCGTTTATTTATTACGCAAACTCAACAAATCTGGGCTCATTTTACGCAGAATGTCACGTTGAATCCAAAAACATGAGAATTTTCAATTTTCGTCAACAAATAACTGAGTTATGGTCGTTTGAATTTTTGGGTTGTTGCCAGAGGGCCAAATTTTTGAAGGTTCGAAACAATTCGTGCTCGATATCTCGGAAATTATTCCAGATATTGAGATGCGGTTTCCGCCATCGTTTTTCTCGCGATTTTTTACATAAGAAATAGTTGTTTGATTTTTCTACAGTCGAAATTTGCAAATTTTCGCAAAAATTCATGACTAAAACTATGGCCAAACTTCTGATATCGATATCTTGCTTATTTTTTAGAGTAAACTTAAGTTATCATACATCAGTGTACGCAGAATTTTGCGCAGATTCCAAATCAGGGATTTAAATTCAGATCCGACAACAAATAACTGGGTTATGGCCGATCAAAGTTTTGGAAAGTTGATTTTCATTTTTTCTCATTTTTCGTAATTTTTAAAGTTAAATATCTCGGAAACTATTATAGATATTGAGATGCTGTTTGCGCCATCGTTTTTTTCGGCGCATTTTACGTTAGAAAATGTTCTCAAAATCCCAAAATTCGATAGTCGATTTTTTGCGAAAAAAAAATTGCGACTCAAACGATGAAAATTTTTCATTTTTTTTATTTTTGGCCATAACTCGTAAACTATTTGTCCGATAGATCTCAAATTTGACCAATAGATAGATTTTGACCTCCTTTTTCGACTGATGTATAATTCAATGCCATTAATCGTCGTTTTCAGTTTGAAAACATTGATTGAAAATCACCCTAAAATGATGTTTCCAAAACAGTTTATGGCCAATGCCTCGTTTATTTATTACGCAAACTCAACAAATCTGGGCTCATTTTACGCAGAATGTCACATTGAATCCAAAAACATGAGAATTTTCAATTTTCGTCAACAAACAACTGAGTTATGGTCGTTTGAATTTTTGGGTTGTTGCCAGAGGGCCAAATTTTTGAAGGTTCGAAACAATTCGTGCTCGATATCTCGGAAATTATTCCAGATATTGAGATGCGGTTTCCGCCATCGTTTTTCTCGCGATTTTTTACATAAGAAATAGTTGTTTGATTTTTCTACAGTCGAAATTTGCAAATTTTCGCAAAAATTCATGACTAAAACTATGGCCAAACTTCTGATATCGATATCTTGCTTATTTTTTAGAGTAAACTTAAGTTATCATACATCAGTGTACGCAGAATTTTGCGCAGATTCCAAATCAGGGATTTAAATTCAGATCCGACAACAAATAACTGAGTTATGGCCGATCAAAGTTTTGGAAAGTTGATTTTCATTTTTTCTCATTTTTCGTAATTTTTAAAGTTAAATATCTCGGAAACTATTATAGATATTGAGATGCTGTTTGCGCCATCGTTTTTTTCGGCGCATTTTACGTTAGAAAATGTTCTCAAAATCCCAAAATTCGATAGTCGATTTTTTGCGAAAAAAAAATTGCGACTCAAACGATGAAAATTTTTCATTTTTTTTATTTTTGGCCATAACTCGTAAACTATTTGTCCGATAGATCTCAAATTTGACCAATAGATAGATTTTGACCTCCTTTTTCGACTGATGTATAATTCAATGCCATTAATCGTCGTTTCCAGTTTGAAAACATTGATTGAAAATCACCCTAAAATGATGTTTCCAAAACAGTTTATGGCCAATGCCTCGTTTATTTATTACGCAAACTCAACAAATCTGGGCTCACTTTACGCAGAATGTCACGTTGAATCCAAAAACATGAGAATTTTCAATTTTCGTCAACAAATAACTGAGTTATGGTCGTTTGAATTTTTGGGTTGTTGCCAGAGGGCCAAATTTTTGAAGGTTCGAAACAATTCGTGCTCGATATCTCGGAAATTATTCCAGATATTGAGATGCGGTTTCCGCCATCGTTTTTCTCGCGATTTTTTACATAAGAAATAGTTCTTTGATTTTTTTACAGTCAAAATTTGCAAATTTTCGCAAAAATTCATGACTAAAACTATGGCCAAACTTCTGATATCGATATCTCGCTTATTTTATTATACATCAGTGTACGCAGAATTTTCCGCAGATTCCAAATCTAGGATTTAAATTCAGATCCGACAACAAATAACTGAGTTATGGCCGATCAAAGTTTCGGAAAGTTGATTTGATGAATTGATGAATTTTTTAAACCATTTGAACAAATATTCTTCGATCATGACACGATTTTCAGCAGGATCATCTTCCACTTTCAATTATAAAACTTCCTAGAAATTGTATTCTTTTAAAGTTATCTAAACAATTATATTCTTGTTGTTGTTTTTGGATTATTAATCAAATTTCTGTTACAAATAATCTTAGCTGCAAGCACCTTGAACCAATAGCTCTGTGCCCCAATTCCAGATTTTTATTTCTTCATTTTTTTCCGAAGTCTCCAACACAAACAACTCTATAATTCCTCGCATGGAATAATCTCTTTGATAACCTCTGCGTTTCTTGACTTTTATGTTAAATCTCAAGTCCAAAAATAAGTTGCTTTGGCAGGAGGCAACGAAATTTTGAAGTGAAGTGTTACAAATATGTCAAAATTATCAAATGTAAAATGTCTGATTGTTCCGAACTACCATTTTTTCCAAAGTATGAAACGAACACTTTACAAAACCATTCTGAGATAAGGGTAACATTCTTCGAGTCAAAATTTGCGCAAAGTCATTACAATTATGAAGATGTCCCGATTTCGAGCAATGCTTGTACTTTAATTGCCGTTTTAATGGCGTCTTATTGCAGACACGAAAGGATTATTGTAAGTAGATGCGATTGATAAAAAGTAGTTATTAATTCTTGTAGATTAACAAACCGGACAGTCCTTTGAATGTAAGATTGATTTATTTACTTGCATTCAGTATTCTCGATGGAAATAAAATTCATGACAGTCTGAAAGCGAAAGGTACTTTGGATAATTTTAATTTGACCGTTCCTGAAGCAATGAAATTCGCTGGATATCGGGCTGAGGGCCTAACAGAATGGGTAAAAATCAAAAAGAAGCGAAATATTCGAATTGTAATTTTTTCAGAAAAGTATGATCTACATGGAATCATTATTCCAATCTCTTTATGGTAACATCAAAAGCAACCTACAAGAATGGAACAATTTCAACCAAATCAAACAATACACCGATTTGTTTATAATTTTAATCGCTGATAACAGAAGTGTGCTTTTTATTTTACAGAAAGAAACGGTGAGTGATTCTTAATTTTTTAAGAAGTTTCCAAATACTATTTTCAGGTAACTTTGGTTGATTCACATTCACATGCAGATAATAAAGGTGCTCTTATCGCTGTGGCTTTCCGTGAAAAGTTTAACGTCTTGTGTTTATGGTTCAGTCACATCATTAATAAGTGTTATAAGAATGATCCAGGTTTATACGAATTATCGTTTCTATATTTTAAACGCAAAGATTATCAGAAGTAATTAAAAATAAGAAAAATAGATTTTGTAATGCATTCAGAGTTGTAATAATAATTATTTGGTAACAAAATTTTGTTTTAGGACGAATTAAAATTTCTAACAGAAATTTGGGAAGGTTACGACTGTTTTTTTTTAACTTAATTGACGCGTTGGAGTACTTTTGGCCCTGGATATAAATAAGAACGGCAATTTATTTAAAAACAATATAATTATTTATTACAGCTGATGAAAATTTACAATTTTAGTGCTCAAAATGTTTCATAATGTTCGCTATTTACAATTTTTTCTATTTTTAATAAATAAAAGAAAGCAGACTGAATGACATTAAATCGGAACCGTCGCAAGTTACTTGTAATACACGATAATTAAAAAACTTTCACAACAGACAAAAATAATTAATGAATGCACAATCCGCTACAATATTTGTATTAAATTTTATTTAAGAATACTAAAAGCGCATCTACTCTCTTAAATTGTTAAAGTAACAGTGCGACGGATTGGTTTAACATTTTCAGGGAATTTTCTCATCTCCTCATAAGGAAAGTCATAAATAAAATTAAGTATAAAGGCAGATTAATGTCATCCAAGTCTGATATTCGGCACGTTGTTTTTCAAATAAATAGTTTCGCTAATCAAGTTGGCTGGTACTAAGTTGTTGATTTCCTTTTGTTCTCGTCGAAGCCCACTCAACGAAGTCATCAATTAGGACGGGCCATGCGCCTTCTTCATCATAATTACTCATATCATCTGCAATTTGTTGAGCAAAGTCTAGTAAGAGATTCCAGGTGTCTTTTGGAATCGATCTCTTGTGGTTTTCCTACAAAAAAAGATCATCATGCTTTAGAAGTACAATCAGAAGTGAGCACCTGTAGAAACGTGCACCATAGATCCAGGAATTTGAATTTTCCTTTTAGTACGATATTCCAGTAAGCAATAGCCATATCGAGGTCCAGTCCTTTCTGGCCCGGATTTTTCGCATAGTTAAACGTAAAATGATAAAAGTCCTTAAATTTGTAATTATCGCGGATTTCATTTTCTAACGTCGACAGTCTGGCTTTTAACTTATCGATATTATCACAACCTAATTCTGTCATACCGTTAACAAACTCATCTCTAGTAAATTCACACTGAGTAGCTGCTTTGAATTTCCACGCGATTATTAGAACGAGTTTAGATTCAGGGGGTAGACTTAAATCATCTAAGAATTTCATAATACCATCAACAGTGATTTTGTCTGGTTCAGTGGGGTCTTTGTATCTATTGTACAACAACTCCAACTTCTTCTTGTCGACATTTCTAGGTTCTTTGTAGTAAGCATCTGGGTTTTGAAAGTAATTATCACTGGCTAAGTCTAACTTCCAATCGTTTTGAGTAAGGCAATAAATCGCTGTATTCTCTCCAGTCTGAGTAAATGATATAAATTTTTTCACTTTCTCTCTTTGGGACGACTTGAGTTTATGCTGAAACAAGGGGGCTTCCATCATATTGTTGCTTTTCAAAAGTTAAGTTAGGTTAGCTGCTTGAAAATAAATTTGACAGACGAACTTCAAACTTAAAAAAACACTTTACGCCGAATTTTTTCCATCCTGCGTTTACTTACCATTCTCTGATTAAAGATTTCTACTTGAAATTTGCGAAAGAACGATGATAATTTAGAAATTACCAGTTTTCAGAGGCTGGTTGAGGTTATGTCTATCAAAATAATTTTGACAGCTCCATTAAACTGTTTGTGATCTTTTCTTGAACAATGGACTGGACTTACTCACCATGGTAGTTAAGGACTTTTAGGCTATAGATTTGCTAAAATAACTGAATCATTTGAATGGGATTTTCATAAATGAATTCGGAGGATCATCAAATAACCTTAAAAGTACCTACACAAGGTTGCCACTCTAACAATATTAACGCAATGGAAAACTAGGACGAAGAACCAAAACGTGAGAAATAGAGAAAGTGGAAAGAAAGTGCAAGTTTGTGCGTGGGGGTGATTTTATTTTCTCTATTTTTTTTACCGGCGACTGTTTTCACATAACCTCGAAAAAATGTTTATTCTCAATTTCAAACTTCCAAGGACTGTCACATCCCTTATAATCAGGCACAATTCGGGAATAAATCCTGAAATTGTCCGAGTCCGCTTCGCCCCAAGTCCCACAGGTAACTTTAAAAAAAAATGTCACAAGTTCAATAGAAATGTTTTAGGATTTCTTCATCTGGGGGGCTTACGTACCGCCCTTTATAATTTTCTCTTCGCGAAGTCTCGCAACGGGAAATTTATTCTGCGCATTGAAGACACTGATCAAACCCGTTTAGTAGAGGGGGCGGTAGAACAACTTCAGCGCGACTTACAGTGGAGCGGGATTGAGATCCATGAAGGCCCCAAAACTGGGGGGCATGTGGGGCCTTACATCCAGTCGCAACGGCTCCACTTATATAGGTAACCCCCTAATTTTGGTAAAACTGCTACTTTGGATATTCCTAGGGAACATGTTAAGACGCTACTTGAAAACGGTTCAGCCTACCATTGCTTTTGTACAGAGAAACGCTTAGAATTACTACGCAAAGAAGCGCTAAGAGCTCGGGAAATACCAAAGTATGATAACAGATGTAGAAACTTGGAGCCTTCACAGATCCAGGAGAAGTTGTCCCAAGGAGTACCATCATGCATTAGGTTTAAAGTACTTTTGACTTAAATTCCCCCTTTACTTTTTTACCAAAGTCGCCGTAGTTAAACTCAGAGGTTGAAAGTTTCCAAGATATGATTTACAGTACCATAAGTTATGATATAGCGGCAAGTGAAGGTGACCCTGTGATAATAAAATCCGACGGTTTTCCAACTTATCATTTCGCTAATGTGGTTGACGATCATTTGATGGAGATTTCCCACGTTTTGCGAGGGGTGGAATGGCAAATTTCCACCACCAAGCATTTACTTCTGTATAGGTAAATTTGTAACTTTAGGTTGGTTGTACCGTCCGTAACTAACTGGTA
The DNA here is from genome assembly GCA_029298725.1 of Gnatocerus cornutus. NCBI lineage: Eukaryota > Metazoa > Arthropoda > Insecta > Coleoptera > Tenebrionidae > Gnatocerus > Gnatocerus cornutus. The sequence goes on from CM055513.1 coordinate 13,913,108, forward strand.
CTTCCCAGGGCTTTTAATTGGAAGCCACCCCAATTCGGTCATTTACCTCTTTTAATGAACCCCGACGGTACTAAACTAAGTAAAAGACAAGGAGACATTAGAATAAGCCACTATAGAGACAACGGAATATTTCCTTTGGCTCTAATTAATTTTATTACAAACTCAGGGGGTGGTTTTGAAAAAGACACTGAGCGAAACGTTAAACCGAAATGTTATACAATCGACGAGTTGACCCAACAGGTAAGTTTTAGCACCAGCAAGATTCTAATAAAAATTGTAGTTTGATCTCTCTAGAATCAACACACATTCAGGGAAATTAATGCCGGAGCGGCTTTCGGAGTTCAACAGACTTGAGTTGAAGCGAATGTTGGAGAATGGAAAGGAAGGCGAACTTGTGGAAACCGTGCGCCAGATGGTGAAGAGCCACTTTGCGGGATGCGACTCTCTTGAATTGAGCTCGGATCATGTAAAGTACATTCTTAATTGGTCGCTCAACAGAATTACAAAACTGCCGGACTTACTCTCAAACGATTTGAAATTTATTTGGGTTTCGCCAAAAGGGCACAAAGTCAGTGACAATGAAGTGAGGTATCTGACCGCTTTCACTGAAGATTTGAATAGAATGGAGGACTTGGATAAGGATGAATTGAATAAGTTTTTGCGGCAGTTTTCCGAGACACATCAGATCAAGTTCGGGATCTTCATGAGGACGCTGCGGTCAGTTCTAAGCGGACTGAAGGTACAGAAATTGTTTTTTTTGGGATATCATACAATTTTTTTTGATAGGAGGGTCCGGGGGTGTCAGATATGATGGAGATTTTAGGGAAAAAAAACACGATAGCTCGTCTTCAATGCTGCATAAAAAACAACAGTTGAGATAAATATATTTAATATCTTTCATAATACATTACAATAAAAAAATCTAAAAAACAAATTAGCGTGAATTTCATTTATCGAATAAAAGTATATGTTCATCATTTCACAAACCTAACTTGTATGAAACAATAGAGAGAGTTCACTAAACAATATAAAAGAAGGAGTCGTATTGCTGGCCATTTTATTAAAGTGACTGCAAATTTTTTATCACAGAAGTTCAACAGCAGTCTTAGGTAAAAAGGGACAGATTTCGAGAACGCTACCTAGTTATGTAACTCCCGTTCGAATAAAGTTCTCGAAGTCTGTCAAACTAATAAGAAATCGGTGAACACAAATTAAGTAATCACAGAATAAGATTGACCCGTTTCGTGGTGGCGATTGCGGTGCTTAATCAACCAAACGGCACGGCAGCCCCCACCAACAATTCGGCTCGTTATTAAAAATGATAAGGAAATTTTGGTCCTCTTCTAGAGTAGTGCTGCCTTTCAATCAATGATTGTTCCGAGTGGAGCGAAATGGACTTAAATTAATAAAAGGAATGCGTAATAAAATTCCTTAAAACTAGCCATTTTGTACACGTGGGAATGATCGTAAGGCTACAAACAATCTTGTGCTAAGTAAGATATAACACGTTTAGGAAGTTTTGGTTAGTGCTGTTATGGCAGTCAACAAAGGACGCCAAAGGGCGTCAATGCGAGTGTCGTCACTCGGTACGCTATTAGGTCATAAAGAAAAACAGGTCTTTATGAAATGGAATGACCTGTCTTTGATATGGTATTGTGCGAAAAAAATACAACTCTATAACAAGAAGACGCTTCAGGAGCGTTTTAGAAATAAGTTCCACTACAAAGCTATAGTTTGACACAAAAATCACATTAGGCTAACATGCAAAGGCAATAAGTTAATGATTATCATAGTTACTTCTATTAACTGTCTTCTGTATTCAACGAAAGGTCTCAAATCAACATAGATTAGCTTAGACTCTTACAATTAACGTACTAAACTAGTTCTATATTCTTTATAAATACTTCAACATCCAAAAAAGCTTAAAAATATAGATGTACAAATGGTGAAGACTACACGGTTGTCTACACATGTAACGGTACGTATCTTGTCTATATTGCACTAATTTATGATATAATGCTATTGTGATTTTATTCAGTTGAAGAATTTGGTCGCTTAGAACAACGCGGTGTCGTAAATAAAAATTTTATGAAAAGTCTCAGGACAAGACGACAGATAAAACAATGCGCTTAAAGATAGAAGACTATAGCTGAAATATATTGCTAGGGAAAGATAATTGCTTTTAGTTTAGAATATAAGTTATATTAATAAAATGTTTGTTATTTCTTCAAGAGAATTTGACCATAACAGTAAAATTGTCCTAACAAGTTTATAAGCGTACGATTTTAGTTAATTTTTAATTATTTTTGGTTTTATATTGAAGAATAGATGAATTTCTCGATTTGATGAACGAACATACACTATCATTTTCACACTTAACTATATTTTATAACTAGAATATACTTTTTGGAAATCACAGCAATTTCTCATATTTTTAACTAATATCAATACATCTATACGGGGTGGTATCATTTTTTAACGTCGACAATTAAATGGAACACCGTTTTGCATTGACCAACATTGTTTATATTCTAAATGGCCCCGGACCTAAAAACTCGATCGAAAATCGCACCCGACATATCCTACGTAATATATTTTGATTGTTGGTCAACACATTCTATGGGTTTTTTATTTATAAACCTTGAGTCAAATCCTTAATGGCTTGCAGTATTCTTTTTACATGTCCTACTTTAGTAACACCTAAGTCTTTCAGATCCCTCCTTGCCAATGTAAGAAGCTCCCGTCCCCTTATATCATTTTTAACGAAACTATCGATATATTCAGCCAGTTGTAGAGTTTCCAGCCAAGTCGCAACCTCCTGAGTTCCCCAAGAATTAACTTCGCGTCCAGATTTCTTGCTGGATTGTTGTTGCGTAGAAGTCGCTCCTTTGGCTCGGAATTTGAGCCAGAAGAGCCCTTTGCGTTTGTGCTCAGACTAAAATCACACCATTGAGGAAAATGGGAAAATAAATTAGTTCTTACCTGGTCTCCCTGCACTGGCTGAAGGTACACCAAATTTCCCCCGGATCTGTCGTACATCACACATTTCCTTAATTCTAATTCCGTATTAGCTAAACTGGCACTTAGTTTATTTTCAAGGTCCTCTCGTAATTTTAACTTATCTCCTCTATCGTGTAACAAACAACAACTTTCTTCATATAGCTGCTTAATGGCTGTAACTAACTTAGTAAACTCAACCCGTAACGAAGGTCCCTCTAATATTTTTCCGTTTGGATGTATATTTTCAAGGCATGCATCGCATTTGGTCGCTAGCGTATACAAGTCCGCTTCCAACGAATGAGTGATTGCTAAAATCTTGATCCACTTCGTTAAAGTTGTAGCACATTCGATGAAATTCAATAAAAGATATTGTTCTTCGTCACTGAACAAAATATCCGGTTCGATGGGCGCCGGCGGCTTCTCTACAAAAGTAACAGTTTGCTGCTTTTCGTGGTGCACCGGCACAGCACCACTGAACGAGTGTTGGCGAATCTTTTCGAAATTCACGCCCAAGAACGATTTTTCATGACTTGGCATGCTTTGCCGAGTCAGGCTCTGTCTTCCTTTATCGTGCGAAATGGAGTGTCTTGGCTTGCCTTGAGCCGCAATACTTTGTCTTTGCTTCTCTTCCCAGGTTTTGAGGGAGTTCTCGAGAGCGCGATTACGACATAACATTTGCATTCGATTCTTGTGGAGGATCCTGATGATCCCAGGAGGTTGAATCCACGCCTCTCCATCCACTTGAATTGGTACACCTTCTTCTCCGAGAATGTTGATTTGGATGCTTTGACACTGCGCAATTCTGTGATGCTGCAAGTTTATAAGACGAGATGCTGCCATTTGAACCGAGCCGAAAACTGCCACAACTTCTAGTATTTTGTCGTCGAACGATGGTGGGATGAAAATGTGGTCTTCTTTGGTGCCGCCCCAGAAGTTAATGCCGCCCATAAAGCTAAAACAAACTGTTTGATCGATGGTACTTTACAAAAAATGATAGAAAACCTGGGAATGTTCAGTATGACAATTCCTTGGAGACTCGGCAGCGGGATTCTTTGTCCGTCGCACTCTAATTGAACTCTCTGTTCCAAGTTTTTGTATGTTTTCTGCAGCCATTGTTTGCTACCGAGGACTCCGTACCACATGTAGTTTTTGGCACGCGAGCGGCATTTTTCCGGGTGCTCTTCGCGCTTATGATGGAAATCCAAGGAGATTTTGGCATCGATTCCGATGCCAAAATAGTTATTCATGACGCATCTTTCGTAGAACCCTTCTAGCAGTGTTTCGTCGGGATCAATTAGAGGACTTACGGCTGCGCAAAGGGTGTCTGCATTAGCTAGAAGACATTTGCTAATGAAACCACTTCCCGTGCTCACATCTAAAATGCGATACACACCGATAAGACATTCAGTAACACTTCTACTTGGCGTTGCTGGGATATTAAAAAAAAATCGCAAAAATCAGGGAGAACAATGCTTTGTCAGTAATATATAAAATGTTACTTCCGCACCAGGATATTCGCGTTAAAAACAAAGCAGATTCTAAAAATTTAATAAAAGATTTTTGAAGGATTTTAGGTCTTTTTCGGTTGTTTACTTTTAAAAAACAGCTAATTTTTTAACTTTATGCTATGTTTTTAACGCGTCAAATATCCTGATCCAGAGGTAACATTTTATATACTACAACTTTTGTCGATGGCATCCTAAAAAAATAACCAAGACAAGGCACAAGGGTTATCTCATTCCCCAATCATTTCAAGAAACTAAAGGGGGTCGCTGTTAACTAGACTAGGTAACTACAAGCATAACTTACTCGGCCAAGCAGGCAGTCTCACTAAAGGATTGATAATGGGTAGTTTTCGATTTTCCTTTTCTTTGTCATCCTTTTTCTCCTTTTCCTTCTTATCTGAATCGGCGTAAAAACTTGTGGTAGCAGCAGCTGCGGCGGCCAAAGCTGCAGCTTCCACAGGATTGAGCATACTGCAACAGGAAATTCGTCGTGTGGCAGCTGGAGACCTGGTTAAAAAGTGCTCGTTGTCAATTCCCAGCAAGTTTGAATTCGAACTATTATTGCTTGTTACATCACTCGTCGAAAGTTTATCAGCTTTAGAACATAAGTTGCGGATGTCGAGGTCTGAACCTGAATCAATTTCGATTTCCACGCCAAGTTTTACAATGCGCTCTGTTCGAATTTCTTCGGTTAGAACTGGAGAAGGGGGCTCCACTATCACGCTCACTTGGGGGAATACGCACTGCAAGAAACGTGTGAAATTAAAGGGGTAAAAAGAGGATGAATTACCGTTTCAGTTTTAGGTGTTTGCTCTTCTTCCGTGGTTTTCTCTTCCGGTTCTGTTTTCTCGTCTTTGTCGGATTCAAGGGCTTTTAGGGTGGATGTGGAAACATTCGAGAGTTCTTTTTCTAGCTTGTTGAGGTTGTTGTGTGATCCTATAGGGGTAACTTCGTTCTCTTCCAGAATGCTTTGTCTCGTCACGTTGGCTTCAGTTTTCGACATTTTCGTTGTGGTCCGGTTCCTTTTGAACGACCGTCTTGCTATATCGTTTCCCTCTACGAATTGAGCTAAACTGCAATACTTGGTAGGTTCAGATTCTATTTTGTTATCTAAGTATACATGTTGTGACATAAAGGCACGATTTTCAAATCCAAATTGCGCATCTTCGTCGACTTTGCTTCTGGAACTTCTTCGTTTCTTCTCCAAAGACTCCCGTTTGGAGCTCATTCGTCTTTCAAGCTTGATATCGGCAATGTCGCTGGTGAAGAGCGTCGTGTCGTCGGTGTAGGTGTTTTCTATACTGTCTTGATCGTAACCATACAATACCTCACCTAACATGGAACTGAGATCGTCCATAAGAGACTCACCATGTAAAGCATCAGAGTTTGGATAAGTGTCAGTTTCGGGTGAGTCTATGTGGTAGATATGGCCGTTGAGGTCTTCTCCATCGCTGTTCTTGCGAGGACAAAACGATTTTTGGTCCAAAATTTCCGATGTGATGCTGACTTCTTCGTTGGAGATGGCGGATAGAATGCTGCTACACTCCTTCTCTTCTTCTTCGTATTTTGTACTTTCGCGTCGTTGTCTGTCTTGAACGACTTCCACTTCCTGTTCGTTGGTTTTTAGATTGCCTATTGACATTAGGGTTGAGCAAGTTTCTCGCAAAATCTTCTCGGTGGCGGCTTCCACTTCCGTGCTACAACAAATAAACAAACAAAAAGCTAATTTAGTGCATTAATAAGTAAAATGTTTGAAAAGTCGATTAATATCCCATCAAAATGTGCGCGGGCTTTAATCCTCGCTTTTAAAGTTTAAAGCATATAAAACAGTCAGTTTCAAGTTTCAGGCTTACCTTGGCTGCACGTGGCTTGACCTCCTACTGTCGGCGAAATCCGGCGGAACAGGCAAAGAGGCCAACAAATCTGGATCGTCGATGGCCGAGTCACGTCTAACGTCAGGCATTGGTGATATGTTAGCTAATCTAGCAGTTAAAATGGAACTCGTGGGTGATGGACACGAACTCACGTCTGTACTCGATCCCGATTCAATTGTCGGAAGTTTTAACGAATCAACTTTCACAGGCTCATCCTTATCTAAATCTGAAGTAAGCGAAATTTTAACGGTCGGTATCGACATCGATGCCTGCCTGTTTTGCTCGTCCACGACTTGTTCAGTGTGTTCGACCAAACTCCGAATAGCTCTCTTCAGACTATTAGCCCTCAACATCAACGCGTCTTTTTCTCGTTCCATAAACCTCGACGTGCGTCTGTGTTTTCTGAAGTTAAAGTTACTTAAATCTTTCTCGGATTTTTCGCTTTTCGCTTTATCGAATGAGACTTCGCTGTCGGTGTCTTCTTGTTTGCTTTTATCGTCTATGTTAGCAGCGTCCAACTGTTCACTCGTTAGAGTGGCTAGTAGTAAATCTAATTTCTGTTGTAAAATATCACACTTCTTCCCTAATTGCTCATCACCTCTCGTTATCGAACTTTCAGCGACTTGCGTCGCGAATTCCTTCACCGTTTCACACAGTCGTTTCGCCGAGTTTAAAATGACCGAAGTTTCGTCTGATTGAAGAATATTTTGTAAGTGAGTAACTAAAGAATCTTCATATTGCGAAATTTGAGTGTGTAATTGACCATCGGGTTGGCCGGGGGTTAAAGACAGTTTAGGCATTGCTATCGTGCGCTCGAAGGCCATTATTGACCAACGATCTAGCATTTTCGTTCCGGCTTTCTCGTACTTTTCCAGTAATTGTGGAAGATGAGTGTCGTCGTCACAGGATGAACCCCATCCCAGCACACGCGCCAGGTCATTGCCTGTACCTAAAGGAAGCACAGCCACTTGGCATTGTTTCTGAAAAGAACAACACACGTAAAAATGCGAATCTTTAATTCACTACAAAAAGACGTCGAAATATACAAACGTGTGTTTATCTCATTATTTGCAAATATAACGAAGTGATGTGGCGGCAGAGCGAACATTTCAGTTCAGTTAGGAATGTAATATAATAAAGCCGAATCCATCTCGAAATAGCGGGATGAATTTGTCGTACATACGTAAGGCAGTGAGCAGATTTCAATATATCTCCCGTGTTCCGGTTATAAAAATTGCAGCAGAAGAAGCGTTTCGGTTGCTGAGTAAATCATGTTGTAGGGATTAAGAATTCACCATGGAATCAACGTGCAGAGTGCTCTTCATGATGAGAAAATATGGATTGGGAATGGAAGCGTAAATTATTTTGATCTTATTTTAGGAGTCGGGAAGCACCTAAGAGAGAAAGCTCTTGAGAGAGTTGATAAACATATAACAAAGAAATGGGGGTGGCATCTAAAGCCGCTATAAGGCAAAAATGACAGCGTGCGCAAGTTGAATAACAAGCTGTATGTAAGCAGAAACAGATCTGTTTTATTGTTATTTTCATTGCACGGAAAATTCAGAGTGAAGAATATGAAATAGGCGGTTGTTGTTTTTCAGGTGCATTTCGGCAAATGAATGGAGTTGATGTTTTATCCTCGTAAATTCTAGGCATATTAAACTTTTTGCTCATTTTATGAAACAGCCGTTTCAGCTATAATGATATGTGATCCGAAGTCTTAACCCGTCGAGCGCAACGGAATTAGAGCCGAGTATTTTATTATCCTGTCAGCTTACATTCCTTTTTATTATTTTTGCAAATTTCGTAACGCCGTTCCACGTTATTATCTAACAAAAGAGTTGGAATATCAATTTCATGGAACCTCAGCTTAAAACTTATCTCGCTTGACATTTAATGGGATGTCTGTGAAAAGTCAGATTTCCAGCGCCCCAGCTTTTGTATTCTCCCAGCGCTGTATTATAGAAAAATTCTGTTTATCCCGCTGTTTCTTTCGAACTTACGTGCATGTCTAACTTGTCGATCTCCGACAGCACCCATCCCACGGATCCGTCTCCGCTACAAACTAAAATACGGAATGGATCGAAGTGTCGAAACAGCCTTAAACCTAATCTGGGCCCCGTTGAAATGAGATCGAATACTTGTGCAGGATTGAGTAATTGTTTGAACCTCCGTAGAAATTTCACGCCTTGGTTATCACCTGCAAGCACCGCGTTGTTTATCAAATAATTGGGTTGAAGGAGCGTGCTTTACCTGATTTGGAATTCACGAATACTAACAGTGGAGAAGAAGCTTGCGGTCGTACGGCCTCCCAGGCTTCATCTTGGATGGAATGTAGAGCCGTCGGTGGCACCACACTCACCCTCGCAGGGCCCAGAGGACAGCTGGGTGATAAATTGGGTCGGCATTGGGTGTGGACCGTCGCCCGACACCACAAACATCGCCAGTCTTGTAACCTGGAAGTTTTAAGCCTCTAAGCTACAAAAAGTTTAAAAAAGTATTGATCAAAATTATTGTTATCCTTTTTGGCCTGCTTTTAGGTGTCAAGGATCGATACAAACAAGGTCAAAAATATTTACATTCCTCACTTCCAATTTATTAATAAGGTCATATAACAACATACAAAATTATGCTAATTATGCTAATTATGCTAATTTAAGTTTTTTTTTACTAAATAATAATTAAAAAAAGAACAAAAACTCTTTTGAGTTAGTTTCCAAATTTACTTTTCATTTCGGGTTTTTGCGCTCTCTGAATTAGCTTTAATTTTGACGCTTCCCAAGTAAACAGATAGAGAGATTGAGGGATAAAATAAAATAGAAACGCGTTGTTGTTTAGTTGGGAACTTTGTCTGAATAAATAAATACCATTTCCAGGATAATTGTAGCTCTAGCTTGTTCGTATGTTTGAAACTTGTATTCTGTATTTCAGTTCTTTGTGCTTGTACTTGAAAAGAAACTTACAAGCGTTCTGAAACACCAACAATGCACGAATTATGTTCTGTTTAATTCCCAATTCCCAGAATTAGGATTCTCTCCTGGTGTTATCATTAAAGAGCTATGTTCGATGAATTTTGGAGGAGCGGAAATAACTTTTCTTTATCAGCACTTGTACCCTTTTGGAAGATATTAACGTTTTCCAGATGATTAAATTAAGAATTTGAAAGAAGTGAAGCGGAAGTTAATCCACTTTCCGGATATTAATTATTGATTTCGAGAGATTCTCCTCGAAAAACGATTACATTTATATTGTCAACGATGTTTGTAAGTCTCTAAATTAGTTTGTGGGGAAATGCTTACCTAAGTACTGAACCACAGGTTTTATCACAAACAGCACATTTCGCAGAAACTGGCAAATTTCCTTCCATCCACTGATGCGGCATTGTAATAATCTGAAAGAAGAATTATCCTTATTATAGTTATTTTTAACAAAATGCTATTAAAATTAATTGCTTCCATGCATTCATTGTACGCGAGATTTTAATGGGAAAAGCTTTTTTTAATGAAAATCGAATAGTTCTTTGAAATGTTTTCCGGTTTTATTTCCTAGAGGCTATAATTACTGCTTTGAATACTTTCGAACCAATAATTCGTGCTGGCGAACGCGACGCTAAAAGGGAACAAAAACATGGCTTCATTTATGGTGGTGATTTTCCGCTAGGTGTTTTCGTCTGTAACGTAAAACGACTTTTTTGTCCGATGCTAGATCAATGATTCAAAAGTCAAAAAAAGTTGCAGACAGGTGAATTTTATTTTTGCTGAAAAACGCGTTTCTATTTTTATCTAATCTTTTGTTAAATCTCATATTGGATGCCTTCAGGGCTGCTTATATTACCAGAACCAGCTGGGGTGTGATGAGATTAAAATTCTCCGTTTCATAAGTAGAATTTTCTCCGCGAACTAAATTAACAATAGTGTTGCCAAACATTACCGCATATTCTAACATTTGTTAGAACTAGGTTACAAACATTATGCATAATGAACAGTGTCTGTCTTTAATGTATGTTCCGAATTCGGGACAGAACATGAAAATGGTCGCAGTGAATTATTTAATTTCCCAACGCTTCAGTAACGGCAAACCCGTTTCATTATTTTTTCACGATAGAGAGAATAGTTGGGGTTTGTTTTATTTAGTACATTTCTGGATGGGGGATGAAAGTCAATATAAATGGGTGTAGCACCAAGAGAATACCTTTCAATGATTATTGATAACACTTTGACCTTTAGTAGACTACCGTGAAAATATAGGGGAGAGGAATAGCAGTAGTTAAGATTAGTTTGGTTAAATTAAGTAAACTGAGCGATATTGTTGACTTTGGGAATTAGGTCAAAGAAAATGATGGAATTGTTGATCTAATTTAATAAAGTGGTACGATTGATATTTGTTAATTAAGAAACAAATAAATATTGAAGTTTTAGTGCACCCGGACCCGGCGGTTCCACCATTTATGACACACCAAAGTATAATAATAGTGAAATTCGTCTCATTTTCCCCATTTCTTCATTTTCCTAGATCCGCGCTAATGTTTTAGTTCTGGTTCGATAGCCACCCTTTGCCCGGCACTCTAAATTCAAATTTCCTCCAATCTGAAATCCTCGTCTTGTACTTGGTATTTAAATTTCTCCATGAGCTCTATGTAAACTACCTTTTTTGACGTTCCTTGAAAAACTGCCTCTCCCGCTTTATTCTATTCAACCAGACGGCGCATATAATGTAATACCATTTTTTAATAATACAACCTGAGCTCGTTGCATCCCCAGGAGACAAATGGGGACGCATTAAAGCGGTCTGTACCAGACACCAGGTGTTCTCTCGCGCTTTATCATGGGCGCAGGAAAATCCCTCTTCTTTTTTTTAGTAGTTACTAAATCTTACCCCGTCGGAATCCTCGACGATATCTTTCCCGACCGAAGCCAAAGTCGTCCATTTGCAATTGTTGATAGCCTTCGCGGCGCATCTTTTATGAACTTTACACTTGCAGACCTCACAGGACAGACCGTGGCTTGTCACGCCACTAAGAGCCTCTCTGCAGACGTTGCAGTAGGTTGGGCGAGCATGAGATGTGGCGTACCTAGAACAAAAAGTTTGTGTAAAGTTTTTTTCACACACATTCATCACGGGCTCATATGAAGTTTGTGGGGCGTCGCGACGCCGGATTCTCAAAAGTTAGAATGAGTCTGTTTTATGTACGGATCTTTGGTTTAGTTCAGCGTGAATGTGACCATAGATCTCCATTTATTCATGATGGTGATAAATCTCATTTGTTAGATGACACTTTTTGTTTCCATAGAGTTTTGTCTTAGTTTTTGTCAGGGGCGAAATGGGGTTGTTCACCTCTGATACGGAAAAAATGGAAAAGACGAAGACGAAGGTTGTCATAAAATTATTATCTCCAGTTCTTGTGGAGTAAAGATAAATCTGTTAAACCATCAAAAAGAACTAGAAATAAAGCGGTGCATTTTACTAATCTTTCTCTTTGTTTATTAAAAAAAAAAACGATTGCAGTGCAAAATTTGTAATTAATTTTCCCGGCGCATCCACCATTTTTCATTTTAAAGCCCAAATGAGCAGAAACTTTCAGTTAAAATAAAGCAAAATGTAGGTACCTGTTTGTTTACGTATTATTTATCAGTTTACTAAGACACTCTGCAAACAGCTTCAGCAAGATAAAAGCTACAGTGATTATCATTTGCATATTAAATTGCACTCCTGAAACTCACACGGAAGCTGGTTTAATGATATTTGCGATCGACTTCAAAGGACATTTGAAATGCTAATTAGACTCATAAGAACCTATCAGGAGAATTTCGAAGAAAAACAGTGGACGACTCAAAAATGACAATCCAAAAAACGCATATTATAACAAGAGTAAAGATTTTTGAAATACTTCTGATTTTACTGTTCTGTAGATAAAACAGCTGAAACTAAATTGCAATTTAGATTCAATTTTCTCTTCAATTATTCTTTATTCGACGTATTCTTAAACAACCAAGAATAAAACCACGGGATGAACGACATAAAACTCTTTTTTTTCCCACTCAATCAGTGTAAGCATTACTTTTACGCCACCATCGTAACGTCTTTATGTCTCCACCATTTGTATTTTATTCTTCCAGCCCGTTTAATTTGAGCGTGCCCGCCAACACTTTGCTGAAACTTTTACTCTGAACTCTAATTACGTGTCTATTAAACGCACCAGTGATGGTAACCGGAAAGGCAGTCTGGCTGGTCGGGTTCGTGGAAGCGGCGCTGGGAGGCGGCAGTGAGGGCGCCGAGCCAATCCTCCATCTCGCGGCGGGACTCAGCGCACAGCACCAGGGATCTGAACGGGGTGATCACCTAGAAAAAAAACACATTCCACTTTCACTTTTATAGCGAACGAAGCTCTTAGCAAACTTTTATTGGCCACATATCGCTTTAGAAGTTATTTCATTAAAGTCGAATTTGTAGTTCTGGTTCCGAATACCAGACATTTCTTTGAAAGAGATAGTTACCACATGTGTTTAATTAAATCTATGAACTCACGACGGTAATATTATGAATATTGAGTTTGGAATTTCTTCAGTAGTTTGTACATTAAATATTGACTGAGCTCACATTTGTCATACACCTACCTTGCAAAATTCGCCTTCTCATAAAACCAATTTCGGAATATTTCCATAACATTCCACAAAATATAAACCTAAACTTTCTGTTTTGTTATGGTAAACACAGTATTGGGGACCGTGGCTTTCATAAAATATTCATAAACTCACCTGAAAACTGTGATTGACGTTTTTGGTTGAACACTCGGCTAGGCACAGGTCGGTGAGTTCGATTTCATCGAAAATCACAGCCTGTAACAAAAATTAATCTCAACTGAAGCAACTGAATCGATACTCCTTTAAACAAAATTTCATTTCCACCCGTTACAGGAATTTTAATTTAAAAATGATGTTATTAAATGAAAGACTTTCTTTCAGGTCTGGGCCTATGGCGCAAAATTCGACCTGTTTTGTGGGAGCTTTGTGTTTTAATCGTCTCGTTAATAAAGTTTGATACTAAAAATGTTTCTTTCATAGGAAACTCAATTCGGTTACAATGAGCTGTTTAATTTAATTGAACTTAAATCAAAAATTGACGTCGGTGTTGACGCATTGTAAATTTTAATTAAAAAATATCCAATTTTGATTATAAAATTATCTCGTTAAGGTCTCTACGATTGAGGTCGTTATCACGGTTATGTCCATTACATTAATGGATATTTGAATCTTTCTGGGTCACCCTCTCAATATTGTGGGTATTAATATCCTCATACCTACAACAAGAGCACTCAATTTTCGAATTTGATCTGTGCATAAGCTATAAAATTTTTATCGATGGTATTAAGCGCTTCCCGCTATTTTATTTTGCGAAATGAAATTTTGATCCCGCAAAAATGGAAACTACTCAAAAGGTTTAAAATAAATCCTTGCTGCAATGTTAAATATAAACGCACCTCCAGGTAATTTCAAGCTTGGATTTTTGTTCTCAAGTGTTGCTAATAAAGGATTTTACTTCAGTTTTACTACTCTGCGTGGTAGCGAATTTAATAGCGATAATGAGTGTTGGTGTTAATAAGGAAAGTTTTGCTATGACGCAATAATCGTTAATGTCGTCGTCAACGATTTTTTATTTAACTTCTTCATTAAAATATTTCAGATGGATAACAATGAAATTATTATTAATTATAATTGAAGAATAATTCGGCGTTGCGTAACGATCCTTATTTTAATGATCTATTCTTGCATCGCTCTCAAAAAGCTTCGTTATCTTGATATCCTCGTAATAAAGCTCCTTAACTTCGAGTTTTATTAATCCACGACACTAATGGAAAGCGACTTCGTTAAGATCTTGGATGCTAATTTCAATTTTTGAACTTTTGAACTAAAAATTTCAATAGTCAAAAATCCTCTACAAACACATTTCGTTGACAGAAACTGATCCACTGCTTTTATCTATCAAGCATAAATCCTACTCGACTACCTCCCTATAAATCAAGCGAGGATAATACTGGGAACTAATCGTGTCGATTTTTTCACTCTAATTCTTTTATTAATCGAATCGATGGGAAAAAACAGGCTGTTGTCGAATCTTGAATGAAATTCGCTTGTTTTCTTCACGCGAAGAAAAAGGAGCTGATATGTGCTTTTCGTTTACAGTCTACGAGCTACATTTGTTATCAAACTTTAGTTTGACGTGAAACCGAATACGCCTTGAATTACTAAAAGTTTAGTTTTGTTGCTTTATTCGCGTCTGTGCACTAATGAGTGTTGATGTTTTATTAAATTTTCTACTCTTGTTTGTGTAATCGAAATTTATGTCGGTGTCGGATCAAAACGAACGAGTTAGTTTATACGTTTCTCTCATTAAATTCTTAGTACGTTGATATATCGCTCCCGTTCCTTTGTAGTTTTCGGAAAAAGGAAATCTAGATCTTAGATGAAAATAGAAAGACATTCAAAGGGTGTACTTAACGTTTCGGTGTGGACGTTTCCTTTCTCCTCCTTTATCAGTCGTGAAAATACTCCTCCAAGTTCGGAGAGCTCCACTAAACCTTTCACGCGATTCTTATCCGGAAGACATAAATTTATTATAGAGTCTGTCCATGAAATCCTTCCATGTCAATGTTTTATTACCTCTTAGCCGCGGTAATGAAATCCGATGTTTGCTGTTGCTCATTTATTAAAGGAACGAGCTTAATTATCTGATTTATTTAACATTTGTGCTACACTAGAGTTTTTATGTCAAATTAAATTTTTACAGAGAGTAGGAGTTATACAAAAAGTAGGTAGGTAGTTGGTAGCTTTTAATTTCAAATTATCGCTGCTTTAAGTTATTTCGAGGAAAACGGGCTAAATTAAATCTTCAGATAAATTTCACGGAAAAAAACTTCGAGTGAAACTTGAGTCTAATTTTAGACGCCGAAATTTATCAAAAGATTTTGAAATTGATTGTTGTAATAAAGTTTGCCAAAGATGACGTTGTTAGCTTTCTTTAAAGATATTTTATTTAATTTGGGCAAAAATGTTAAAAAAGAAGTTTGTCATGCAAATGAAATAAAACCGTCTTGTAAAATATTTGCCGGACTAATCAGGGAAATGGAATTTCGTGCTTAAATCAGCAGGAAAATATTTGTTTTGGGATGATTTTCGGAAAACTTGTTTATTTGATAACACACTCAACAAATTTTGAAAGAAATTTGTACTGTAGTAGTGGAAAATCATTAGTAAAGTAGAATTGCATCCTTATTTTGATTCCGAAACCCGTTTTGCTCAGTTCAAAACTGAGATATTTGTAAATTTTATTGGCCATACCATACCGTACCATACCGCTTTAGAGAAAACTTCCCACTTTTTCAGGCCAATTTTTTTTTCAAAATTTTGTTGTGTAATTTGAAACGGAGACCATCAAATAAATTAGATAAATAAATAACTACCCGCAGAACGCTGGTCTTCACGTAAAATTGTGAAAACTACTTCTTCAGCGCCATCGGGACTGCAATTATTGGTATTGTTAAAGCCTCGGTTAAAACTAATGTTTCTGAAACTTTCCGGAGATTACAGCAATTGGAATAAAATCCTAGTTAAATAGCTTTCGGTGAAATCTAAATTCTGATCTGAAGTGAGACGTTTCAGAAACATTCGGTGGAAATGTCATCATCTCAAGTAATTTTCATACAAATTGCGGTGAGTGGTGTCGAACTCGACTCCAAAAATAACTTTGGGAACGTTTCGTCTTAAATTCCACGTTCAGTTCAGCTTATGGGAAAAGTTAGTTACATTATTCATTTATTAGATGAACTATCTTTTTTTAGGGTCCATTTTTAATTTCCCTGGGCTGAAAGCGCAGTTTATCGAAAATAAAAGAGTTTCGAATGCCGGTCTTGATCAAATGTTTTGTTAATGGGATTAAGGCGGATTCCGGCAGCTTTAATAAAACCCACCGAACGTGTGATCCGCTCCAAAGTAATTTATCACGAACAAAATCCGAGGCCCGCCCTTAAACACAATTATGGGTCGATGTAGCGAAACTAACACGTAGCGTTTTGATTTTGGCGCAGGTGAAAACCTTAACCCTTTCAGCTGGCGTAATAAATTTCAATAATTCACGCGAAAACTGAGAAATCGGACCATGAAATTTTCACCACAGTATCGTACTGTAATTAAGCCAGGGAAACGAATCGCACATGCGGAAAATTTTTATCCCCATTTGGTATCTCACACCTCTCATTTTTTCACTCGTAAATCTCTCCGTACCATTTATCAAATATCGCTTTGTCATCGTAAATCACATATTATAGCCCAACGCAAAATCACGAAAGCTCTATTCTCTAGAGTGCGTGTTTAATGATCGGGGATTCCCCTGAATGCGTTGGGTTATATAAATTAAGGGGTGGCTTCCACGATCCGCAGATAACTTGTTTCTAATGCGGATAAGCATTCCCTTAAGACGTTACTACGCCGGCTAAACAGATATTATAGCGGTAACTCGGAGAAATCTCTCGTGAGATAACATGTTCAATGTTCACGACATTCCCATAATAAATTTAATTTGGTTCTGAGACGTTCGATTTTGTATTATAGAACGTAATTTCTTTACTGGGAAACTTAAGACGAAACATTAGCCCAGATTTGGGATTTGTCTAGGAATTGATCGATGGAGCTGAACAACTTAGAGATGAGACCACATATTTATCATTATCAATCACACTTTATCAATGCATTTTTTAGTTTGGATGAATAATTTTAAGTAGGCATAGTTGGTAAGGGTAGTTTGTATTTTAGACGACCACTGAAACTTTTTTTAATAAAGTCATTACCAACGTCATTCTTCATTTTCTCTGTCTGAAAGTTTTATCAATATTTTTTATCTGCATGATTGATAGGAAAATTTGATGAAAAATATTTAATAAACACTGCAGACAGAAAATCAACTTTTTAGGATAATACAATAAGGAAACACTTTAAGTCTGAGCTGCAGTTTAACAAATCGGATTAATTTTAGTGCCTTGTTTCTTTCCACTTCTAGTTCTTTCTTCGGCTTTAGTATTCTGTCTCTTTAATTTTATGGCAAAATGTATATAAACACTCGTCAATTTCAGTTTTATCCACAGTTCCTATCACGTCACTTTTAGAAGTTACACGCTTCACTTTTGAAGAAAACAAATTTTTAAAACAAAACTCCTAAAATTCAAAAATTACGAAATTTAAAAATTATATAATTCGAAAATTTAAAAAAAGAATTATTAAATCCTCACGCCCTAAAACATCTCGATTATTATATTTCGAAAATTCTATACGAATTATAAAACAAAGTCTGCTCGTGCAGAGGTTCTAATGCTGTCAAACGCTCCAAAAATGAATATAAATTGTAATTGCGGATTAAGTGAAACTCAAAATCATAGAAATGTCCCACAAAAAATTGTGTATAAACTCGAGACTTTACGCTTCAAATTTTACCAATTCAGCTAATATGACACATTTTTTTTTCGAACATCTTATCCATTGTACTGTTAAGCTTGAATTCTAAACAGTATTCTAACAAGTAATCTCATTAGTTGAGTCTTCTTTCAGACTTGTAACTCGATCTTTTTGTTCTCCTCCGCCATAACGTAAGCGTGTTCTACGCACAAAGCAAAATTACGATAAACTAATTTGAATAATGGAATGCTGAACAAACATAAATAGTACGTTTTGTAGCCCTGTACTATTGTCCTCTGAAAATTATTGTGCATGAACTTATTGGATCACGAAATTGGATTCTATTGTCGATGCCACGCAACACCACAAAGATAATTGTCGTTAAGGTGATTTTTTGGGTGAAATGAATGTTGATTGTTGTTAAAAATAGTTGTGGTATCGAAAGCAAAATGAATATAACCGATGCTGGCGGCATGAAAACCAACGATATTTTTATCGTTTCACAAACAAACGGGATTTTTCAATTCTGTTTTATGGACGAGGATAACAAAGCACTGTTGTGCTTGTTAGTAAAGGTAAAAATGTTCATCAAAAATATTTCCCTCTTATTACTCGTTGGCATGACTCTAATTTTAGCACTATAATCCCTGCTAAACGAAAATCGAAGTCGAGTTATATATAAATTATCATTGTCGATGCCGCATTTTAGATCAAATATTTCCTGCCATTAATTCCAATGAAATTGGATGCAGGATAAATTCAAAGTTGTGGTCACATGGTTCGATATTCCATGAACTCTGAATTATATTTTTATGCGAAATTTCCCTACATGACAAAAACAAACTTGTTTGAGCCCCTCTTCCACCAAAACTAACTTTCTCTCAATTTGAATTACACTCCAGGCTTAATTTAGGTAGTTGGGGTAGACTTAATTGATAAGTAAAGTTCAATAGGTTCAATATTAGCATTTGTATGGAGCCTAGTCTATGGTTTTAAAGTTTAGAATTGTTTAGATTAGGCACATTTAGCATATAGTAAAACACATTTTCACTGATGGAAAACCATGCACGAACATTAAGAAAAATCATGAGATGGAAACATATTTTTTGTATTAAATGACTATGAAAATGCGTGAAATATTAATTAAAATTTTGTTGAAGATGGAGCTTCTCGTTCCATCTCAACGTTCTCACAAACTTAAAAAAGCTCCTCTTTAAAACTTCGGGTGTTATCCTCAGCCACAGGTGCTACAGAAAACATTAACTTCACACTTTGATGTACTCTGCTTTCAACTCTAGTTATTTGTGACGTATCGCTTGCGGCCACCCTCAGTCGTATTACATAACAAGTTTGCAACCAAACTTGCTTTCCATTATATGCACACGTGTTCCCAAACCACAGCAAGAGAAACGCAACAAAGCGCCGTTCCAAGAACTAAATTAATAAAATATTTACCCGGCGCATCCACCATTTTTCGAATAACTTTTATTTGCTATTTTCAACACATGCAAACATCGTTTCTATCGTCAAGTTACTAATTAAGACTACCGCTTTGTTCTGGCGTTCTCCGTAAAAATTTCGTCCAAAAAACAGGTTCAGCTGAGTTGTAATGATGAGATCTCTGACGAGAGATCATTGTTTTGTAGTCGAGTAGTTTCTGCATCTGCCACATCGTTAGTTCAACGTTGACGTTATAATTAAATTTTGATTGGGTATACAGGTGGCAACACCGTGCTATCAGTTTGTAGCTCTGCGGGGTCACTGTTTGACTGAAAGCATGCCGTGGAATTTTCTCTGAGATTATTTGAATTGAAAAGAAAAAACTTAAAGAAAAAATGTCACAAATGTGTTGAATTTGACGCTGAAATGGGCTGAAAACGGAGAGAATGAGCGCCATTTTTGTCACTTGTGTTCATTGTTTCAAATCCGTGCAAAAGCTGTTTAGGAGCTTCCGCCGCGAGCATAAATTTCCCATCAGGTTTGGCAGGAAACCGCAGTCAATTCTGTAACATCACGTGCAACTTAGAAAAATGGAAATTCATAAAGTTCGATTACACGTGCAGCGGAAATTTGATTAAACTCTGTTCCTAGATCTCTCCATTTTTGTTAATTTTGCAGAAAATAGGAAACTTTGTTTTTACGATGCTTGGAATTTGCAACGTGGATTGATTTTATGCGGTAAAGGATCGTTTGGGTTGTTATCAAGCTTCTATAGTCGCATACTAATGAATCGGGAATTTAATGGACTTTTGCTGGATTAAAAGGTATTTCTGTGGTTTTCACATTCTGCTGCTATTATTGGCACCTTCAATGATTAAAGTGATCGTATTTAAAATGTTATGACCGCTCTCAAGGATAATGAAAAAATTTATTGATTTAACATTTTATTAGTGTTAGTGCGGTAATTAACAAGTCCTTCGGGAAAATTTATGGGAAAGCTACATTGTTTTGTAGGCAAATTGATTAATGAGATTTTCACAAACTAGCAGGTGCTTGTTTATAAATTAGAGAGTATGTGGCCATAATTTCTTCTTCTATAACAATACACCGGTTGTGGCAGATCTTTCAATAATTATACTTATTATCTATTTGCTCAACATTTTGTTAATTCGTTAGTCCTTGTTTGCATAGCGAGCAGGTTGGGTTGTTATAGATAAACAATGACAGAGTTTGCTTTTGGCTGATGGATTAATGTTTATATGTGTATTTGCTGTATAATCGCTATCCTGCTCCACTCTATCAACTCATAGGGTATATCTTCATTATTATTGTTTGTCCTTAATTTCAGGGTTACCAACAATGCACATGTTTTCAATGGTAAAAATGAAACAAATTCGATAATAAATGGCCATGACAGAGCAAACAAACAAAATTTGTTCCATTCAAAATAATGACAAACAAAACGCCTTGTTCTAAATGTTTAATGTTATATCGACTTGTTTGATATTTGCTGATATTATAAGCTGGAAAATGGTAAAGGACTAAAAAGAAAAACAGTTATTGCAACTGAACTCATGAAAGATCCGTCCAACAGGTCCTTTAATTTTCATAAGTTTTAAACTAGTTTATTCATGGATGAAGGAGCGGAAAATATACGGAAAAATCGTAATTAGTTTAAAATATGCAAACATACATAAATTCCAGCAAATTTTCTCGATTCTCCTTAAAATCGCAACATAAAGTAAACTTCGTGATTTTTTTTTAACCCAAATGCGACTTTTGATAGATTTCACGCATATTCGCGCTGATTTCTCCAATTCCAAACGTTAAATCTGTGTTAAAAATTACTTATAACAGTTCGGAAATTCTGTCAATGAAGTTTCTATTTGAAATAGCTATTTTAGAACTGTCACTGTTCCAGCTTTAGAGCTTCTTCTTTCTTTTGATGCTGTTTATTTGCAGTTTGTTGTTTAAATCTGCTAGCAAAATACGAACATTTTGTGTCAATATAAATCAGACTCGCAAGTTTTCAGTTCTTCTCAATTTAAACTCACTTTTTATTGGATCATTTTTTAAAAGTCAACAATTGAGAAAAACAAAACGTATTTTTTCAGTCCATTATTTCGTTTTGAACTTTAGATTTTAATTGCTCAATTATTAACGTAAAAATTTGAATATTTCGAGGCACCCAATAAAATTTTCACAGCTGCTGAAAGCATTTCATATGACATTTACGTAAAAGCTGTTGGTGCCAGGTCTTTCGTCTTCCTCTAAAAAGGTGCTGTGATGTACTTTTTATTTGTGAAACAGAAAAAAATGTTCGTGACGGCGCCGTTCATTAACTGCAAGTGTAATTTAATTTGAAACAAGCGACTGTTCTGTAATTTTACACAACTATTAGGGCGTTGACATTGCTGACAATTTTATGTCCAAGAAAATTGTAGAAATATGTATAACAAAATTTTCCTGACGGTGAAAATATTACAATGAAATTGTGACACTTATTGGAGTCCCAAATAACTCGTGGAGACTTCTGTTCCAGTTACAACACAATAAACTTTATAAAAGGTACGGAAAGGTGCAGACTTGCATCCTAATAAAATTGGGAAAGTTATGAGAAATTTGACCACAAAGGGTGTCACAGACCCAACGTCAGCAGTAACGAAATAGGAGCGCTTCAGCACTTCTATTGAAAATCCCAGATCCAATACACTTTTCCCCAAGGGAAAATATTGGCCGAATTTTGATTTCGCCGTAAAAACAGACTTGATCGTTGGTAAACTCGAAAATGTGTGTGCATTTGTAATCATCCCCGATTTTGTGGTGAAATTTATCGTCCCACATATTACATTCTGCGTTCGAATTATTACATTTTAATCCCACTGTTCCAATTGCTCTTTAATTATAGTTGTTGATAAGTACTTATCGGCGCACAATTTTTGATAAGACAAAATTACACAGCTTAGCGTGACACAAATTAAATTTGATTCAACCCCTCATAACTTTCTTGTGGTTGCTATTATTAGAGCCCAGTCTCTTGTATCCGTTTGATGTACATGCACATGTGATTCCATGTTTCTTGTACGCTTTAATTAAACTGAAACTTGTCCTCGTTAGAAGATAATTGTTGATTATTTTGCAGAAGCGTAGAATTCAAAGCGATGACGAAACAATTTGGAAGCAGTCATCAAATGGAACGATTATTATCGTTCCATTTAGTATTATTTATTCAACAATCTTAGCAATCGAGCCTTCTTGGAATTATTTGTCCATGAATATGAATTAGATACTTTGCCGTATCCTTCACCAACAAAGAATTTCGGTGTTTTTGTTATTCAAATCGTGGCATAGCAGCGCACCGGTTATCGGTTTAATTAAATTTTTTCTGGAACGTGTCAAGGACGGCTCACAAAGATGGAATTTCTTTTAAACTAGGGGAAGAGGCAGGTAAATGTGAAGAGCTCTTAAATTCGTATTTTTAGAGTGGAGAGGTTATTGTTCAACTTACGTGATAGCACTCAGATTGGCCTTTTTTTTCTGCTTTCAACGAACTGAACAGGCCCCACTTGTGTTGAGACTCTTTATCATGATTGTGACGAAATATGAAAACGTCCTCAATGGTTTAAGTAATCGTAATTAACATTTATGCAAATTCCAAAGAAGCGTAATTAAGCAAACCGTTGACAATTGAGTCGACGTGACGGTTTGCTCAGAGACAAAAAAACTCCTAATTAAGCAAAGGGTGCATTTTGATAAGTTTTAATTTGTAAATCACAAATTAAGCTTCTGAATTACAAACGACGCAATTTGAATCACAATTGGGTTTAACTTAATTTAGCATCCAACAATTCAATTGGTGGTGAAATTTTCAGTCATCTTCAATAGTGTGTGGATCGTTAAAAACTTGGAACATAAATTTGGTGGAGGCGCTTGGCAAAATTAAATTCTCAAATGTGCCGTTATTGTTTCTTAAAATTCTGAATAAAGAACCCCTTGCACAAAGCGAAGCAAGTTGTAACGAAGTTTGAGGATACGCTGTTACTTTGTTGTTAATTGTTCGTTCGAACGTTTTAAACTAGTTCTACGAACCTTAATTCTATTTGCCAATCCTTTACTGTTTTATATCTCTGAAGCATAAAATGGAAGCCAATTAATTGAAAACGACATTCTGTGAGCTGGAGAAACCTAAAAAGAGCACTTTCTATCTGTTTAGCAGTTTCGTAATTTAATCCGCTATTGACATTTAGATGCAAATTGTATTTAGACAATTTGTCTTTGATGATGATAAATTTGGGAGTGCAATCTATTACGTTAGTATTAGGACGTCAGTGTCAGAAGCAGGAACACTTGAGGATGGGTACAGCGTGTGCTATATTCAAAATAGAGCACATGTGCGCGTCGATCGTACTAAAACTATTGTACCTAATATACACGCTTGGGTTTAATGGCGGAAGATGTCACAATGTTGACCTGTCCATCGATTTCGAGTTAAGCAAATGTCGGAGATAATTAATCTGTCGTGAGTTTGTTGATATATCGGATGGGGCGAAAACAAATGATTAATTCCGATCTGAGAACAATACACCTCAGGGTGTCTTCCAACCAATATTTGTGCTGTTTGATTCATGGTAATTGCACTTATATGACTTTAAATTACAAGTGTAATAAAATATATTCGAATCGTGCAAACTTCAATTCCTTAAAGCTTGAAATAAAAGATTTAGCTCACTTTACTTTAATAAGCAATAAAGAAAGATATCGTTTTTTGAAGTCAAAACCGTGATGAAAATTTTACTGCAGTGACATAACCATCAACGACAAACATGTCAGAAAAATATGTCAACATTGGACGACGTCATGTTGATGCAATTTGTCGGCAAAGAGGATTTCTTTATTGGAACTGAAAACCTACGGAAAATTGGTATATTTCTCATTATAAACACAATTTTGAAGGATATTTAAGAAGTTGGGATTTACAATATAATTTCGTTAAAATTCGGTTTGCTTGGCCGGAAATTGCATTAAATGCGATTTTCCGCCATTTCGGGGCAATTATTTACGATAAACAGGATAAACACAGCGTTTTAATATTACAGAATTTCTATTAAAAAAATTTAAATTACATGCCAAGGGAGAGAAGACTTTTCCAGCCCAAGCGTCATTATTTCTCGAGGTCCAAAGGATCGAGAGAAATTAGAAAGCAAAGGCTAGGAAAGTTTTCTCTCTCGTGGTTGATTTTTTTTTTCTTGAATAAAATTTCTAACCGAAAGCTATTAAAACAACTTTAATTTTTGACGTATACTAGACTGTTCTTTCTATTTCCACTAACTTATTTAGCAGTCTATTTGTGGGAGAGAAATTTAATTTTATAGCTCGGAAGCAGGCGACATAACATATTCTTAAGCTATAATAGCAGTAAAAATAATTTTAAATGTATTTTACTTTCAAAACCAAATTTATGAAAACAATAAATTCTGGCCAACACCCACTTTATATAGAAACTTTTCTTGACACTTCTGGGCGTAGTAAATGGTTTCTTTTCTCCATTGTGTGCTTGTCTGTCTTGTCTGATTTTATTTCCTAGCCTTACGTAAGTCCTTTTGATACTCAGACAAAATCAATTTCTTTATGCCTTTAATGAATCCTATTTTGAACCGATCGGAGTGAAACCAAAGAAGATTGATTGGGACGTGATCACACACGTAATATAGTACTGCGACGGTATGTAATACGAAAATAGTATCAAAAGAGATTTATGTAAGACTTGGCTTACGTTACAAAGAACACGAGGCTTATTAGACATTTGTCATCATCGATTTTACGTGGGTAATGATACGCAAGGTGTATTGAGTTGGAGGGAAAAATTTGGGAAAAACTTTAAAAAATGGGAAGCAGCAGATGTCTAAAACGACATTTTAATGTAAGCATGTTCGAAATCCATCATAAATAATTGACATTGTTGATTACTTGTTGCGACCGCACAATATAAATGACCTCATTGCTGTAAATACAGAAAATTCATTGGTCGCAAAAATGGGTTACCTACGTGAATCCACAGTTGGTGATTTTCAAAAACAAACTGCTTTTAATGCGTCATAAAACCACACAAAGCATGTTACAATAACAATTTAATAGAAATATAAAATTTTTATTAAACCTCAAACAAAATAATGTTTTCTTTGCACTGATTCCCTGAAATCCTGTTGTAGCGGTTAAAATAGA
Organism: Gnatocerus cornutus; assembly: GCA_029298725.1. Lineage (NCBI taxonomy): Eukaryota > Metazoa > Arthropoda > Insecta > Coleoptera > Tenebrionidae > Gnatocerus > Gnatocerus cornutus. The sequence goes on from CM055513.1 coordinate 13,938,590, forward strand.
AACATCATTTTTAAAAAAAAACACAAGAACTGAAACTTGAACGAAGTGGAAGCAATTTAGTGTGAACTCAACAAGGAAAAGATGAAACTTAAGTTGAGAAATTACTATGCAGTTCTTTTATGGCTACAAATAAGGAATTTCAACGGTTTTGATTAACGTAACTTGAAAACTTAAAAACAACATCAAATAAATTTACAGCCAAAAGAGAAATTGGCGTTTTAAGTTTACAACTCATTCAAAAGATTTTAGGAAAAAATACTTCAACTATAAAAGTTTTCATTTAACAAGAAACGCTCGGAATAGCAGCGATAATAATTTTGCCATTATTGCAACGAATTTGCTGTAAAAGCTATTTTGGGCTTGTTCTTGCGGTTTTCGTGGAGTAATTCAAAACATCATAAATCTCCGATCGTGCTACAAAAAACCAAAACACTGATTAATTCAGATATTATTAGATCCGCTTTCAGCAACTTTCAAGTAAAGCAGCACAAAAAGCTAAAATTATATTTTTCACATTAGCCCAAATTAATCCATCGCTTTTAATATTTCAAGTTTACATTAACACCCAAAAGCTCTTTAGAGGTTTGTTGAAGACAGTAACCGTATTTCTTTTTCTCCCGTTTTCACTTACCTTAAAAGCTCTTAAAGTGCTCTTAGTACCCCGAAATAGAGAAAATTGTAATCAGTGTACAAGTCCTAGTTTTTTGTAGAAGAATTTCCGGTTTCAAAACGAATTATTATTCCTTCAATGTTCGTTTACGCTAAAAATTTAATGGCCGCGATGAACTCGACTTTCAGAGTCAATGAAGCGAGGTCAGCGGTCGATAAATCTAAACGTGATGAATGTTGAACCTCAACAAGAGTCTTGCGATAATGTCCCAATCTTGGGCCTTTGGAAGCGATTGATTAGTCCATTCTCATTCTCCTATTGATTAAATAAACATGTTTTGTGCGTGTTTGATTGGGTCGGCTGATGGAATGTTGCCCCTTTGAGATGAACTTCTTGTGCTGACTGGTCAGTCCTTTCGGGGCCCTTGTATTAATACTAATTTCCATTTTAGATGAGAAACTTGATCTAACGTTTACCGACATTTACTATAGCTTAGTTGTGAGGTGTCGATTATTATCACATCCAGTTACAAGGGTCACAGAGACTGTGATCTCTGAGTTATTTAAATACAGTCATGTCTGGAAATATGCGTCTGCATTTGTGCATATTTTTAGCATAGTGCAGACTGGATCGATGATAATTTACTGGAAGCTTGACAAGAACGAAATAGCATGAGAACGAGGCATGAGAGCGTGAAACTGGGAGGCTATCAAACTACACATATTGTGATCGGGACTGAAAAGGTGAATACGGGTAAGTGGGATATATGCCTTCTTCCTACTTTTTTTTCAAGATAGTTGGTACAAAGGAGGTTGAGACACGTATTTCGAATTTGTTAAAATGGTGGATGCGCCGGGCGAATACATTGGATGTCAAACATTTTTGAGTTCAAATTGAACTATAACCGCAAGTGAAAACGTAATAAAGCCACAAATAAAGCATTTTCATTAACCCACTCGTTTTCACATTCCTAATTCCGCAAATTCTTGAATTTTCAGAATTTTTTAAAATCAGATTTACAGAAATTTTCTGTTTGTCAAATTTTTAGAATTTTTAGTTTTCAGTTTTCGTTTACTAATTATCGAGAAGAAAGATAGAATCTCGATTAACTTCAGCAAGCTCCCCCAAGTCATTGACGATTATTGATAACACATTAGAAGTAAAAAATCCCGACGAGCTGCGAAATTTGATCATTATCTTAACACGAAAATTTCTTAAGTGACTCTTCTAATTTGCCTCCCGTGACTTTCCTTTTTAAATTCCACGCGTCCTATCTCGTAGTTAATCAACTTTAATTCCATCTCGCGCCCTGTTACGTCACGTTTACTTAAGAACTGCTGTTACAGGAGTAGTATTTTCTTAAATGCAAGCGATATGCAATTAAGGTACTTACGGAGAACAAGGGAAGGGCAGACTAATTATTCCTGATTACATGAAGCTATAATTAGAAACAGGGGCAACATCTAAAGGATACTCCAGTGCAAAGTCCGGAATATAATGTTATCGGTGACGTCACTCCGTCGCAATCAATAGCAAGTGATCTCTTGTTCAATAATTTATTTAGCAAAGCGTAATATTTTCTGGTCGATGTGGTCGTTAAATTGATAGTTTTCTGGAAAATCAATCAAGGATGTCTGCGGTAAGTAAATAATTTTAATGAAAAATTGTAAGTTTAATGTTTCTAGTCATTGGTGCATTAATTTCCTGCTAAACCGAAGCGGCCATTAACTTTAATTTTCATAGCAAATCACCGTAGTAAAATTATTTATAGGCACTTTGCATAAATTCTATCTCTTCTGACGTCAGGGCGTAATTTTCAATTAATGTTCCTATGCAAAATTATAAACTTGGAGAAATTGGAATACCTTTTTAGATTGTTCACCTACTGTTGATAAAATGTTTATAAGAAACGTGTCTGTGTTATTTCGTCGAAGATTCTCCAATAAAACTGGAATTTCCTCCGTATAAAATACCATTTATAGCTTCATTTTGGTTTGGAGAAAGCGTAGAATGCGTAAAGAATTCCCAGTTTATGTTTATTATTTGGTGATGTGGGTTGTCGTCGACACATCTAAAATCCTCTCACATTATCGTTTTTCTTCGTTCCATTGCCTTTTAAGCCCAACTTTAACAAGAAACCTAAAAAACCGCCGTCAAGGGACACTTTCAATTTAATTCAAACACCATCTAGAGACTTCCCGGCTAATTCCACATGGGAGATTATTGACGAGAGAAACCGCATTTGTACCCCCGGGGAACACTAATTTTATTTATTCGTATAAACATAAAAAAAAATCTGGAAAGTTACCTATAATGACCACGACAAGAACAGCAGTAAATCTTTCTTAGCCGTCAGTAATCGATTCGCTATCAGTTTGATTCGTTTCTTTCCCCAGCTCGAAATGTGAATGTTGCGTTTCAGATTAATTTAAAATTTTTGAAGTAAGAACGTGCACGAGAGGGGTGTAAATCACTTTAATTGGCTGGGACAAATTGAATTTGGGGTGTTGATTGGACAACTGTTCGATGAATTGAGGGTAATTCGAGAAATTGGTTTGCTTTTATTTAAAAGAAGGGGAGATGCTTGGAGTAATTAACGAGATGAATATTCGTCATTTATTTATGATCGGAATTAAATTAGCGAAAGCCTGAGATCACGAGAATTGGATTAAGGAAACTGACACTCTTAAAACGGCGGTTAAATGGAAGGAAGTCATACAATTTAACCGGTTTACGATAAATATGATACCATCGCCAAGAGAGTCTGTACTTTCTAATATCGATGGCATGTTCGTTAATTTTAGCAACAACGACAAACTCTAGCGCCAAGTTGTCAGTTTTAATAAACCAGCAGGTAATTAAGCGGTAGCGTTTCCAATGGCAGCGTTTTAATAATTTTCTCTCCAGCAAGGACAGTTTAGTATTAAAATTTCTCATCTCTTAGAAAACACTTAACTATATTCTCAGAGGTGCTCGACTCCTAAAAAACATGTAACTTTGACGAGTAAATAATAAATTTCGCAATTTCTGACAGCTACATGTAACTATTTTTAAAATTTGGGTCGTTTCCTCTAAAATTTAAGAATCGGCTTAAACACACGTTGTGTCATAAATATGTTATATCAGCGCGAACATGTAACATTTCGGTACAATTTTCATGCAGGTTGTCAGTCTGCTGCTTTCATATCGCGCATACCAGATTTTTTCTTGAAATATTTCCCGGGGAAAAATTCAGGGAGGAATTCTAAGAAACACTTTTATCTAAGTTCGATTTATTGCCTACGAATGGGGTGGAAAGTCATATTTTCGGGATTTCAGGGCTTCAGTGGAGATGGTTATGTTAATAAACAAGGAATATTGACGGTTTTAAAGACGTGGTTTCTTTGCAGGTTTCCTTTTGCTCAATTTTTATGATTTCACACTTTGGAAGAGATTTATTGACAAGTGAGCGGATAAAGTTGAGAGATTCTCGTATTTCAGTGAAACAGTTTTAGAGGTTGTTGGCATCCGTGTTATACTTAGATGAGGGTTTAGAGCGCTAATATATTACAGAAATGACATATTTCCACGTATTTAATTCGGTGTAAATATTATTTTTAAACTGAAACATGTTGAGTGGAAATCAGTCTCCACTCAACTGACTGTAAAATTCAAATACTGCTATATTCGGAACGTTTTCATAAAATATGAAATATAAATAGATATGAAATGCTCGGTTTCAGTTTTATTAAATAATTGATTGTACACAATAGACAAATTTTATTTTTCTTCTTGAAAAAATAAAAATAATACCTACAATATTTTTATTCGAAATATTTCTTTCCTTTAGAAATTTATAATACCAGACCAAAGCATTATCGAGTATAAAAATTAAATAAAACTCCACTTTTTCTGTTAGTTTAGCTAAAAACGAAAACGTTTGAACTTTCCATCTGAGTTTTGTTGACACGAATGAATTAAACAGTCTTTGTACCTGCAGGCACTTTGTAAATCGAAGATTAAAGTTCTACATCCCCGAGTTTTTTACCTTTTTTATATTCCATAAAATCAGTAAAAAATTATCTTCTTTTTCATCGTCCCAACTCGAATTATAATAAACTAGTTTGAAATTTAGTCTAAACAATGCTATTATTAGTTTAAAACTTGTGTTGATTCTTCAGGAAGTTATAAGGTCATGTAGAACCAACCAAATTTAAATTTAGCGTCAAGAATTTATGCGTATCTCGAGATTCTATTATAAGATCTGAATAGAGGAAAGCTAAAATGATTTTAATGAGAATGAATGATAAAAAACGTTGCTATAGAAATAGAATCTATAAATTTGACGGTCTAGAAATGGAACAGATCGTCTGGAAGAGATATGTGCGTTTTCACAACTCACACAAACCAAACTTTCTTTCAATTTATTTCTAAAGAAAGTTTTCAAATATTATTGATCGGCTCCGTTTTGTGATGAAGGGGAATTGTAAATGAGGCAAATTTAATGTTCAGAATAAAATTAATTTCCACAAAACGCTAAAAGACTGAAGTGAAATAAAATTTCCAAAATTTTAGAAAAGACTTGTCGGAGCCATCATTTTAGTATCTCGTTTCAGTTTTCCTTATACTCAGTTTGTCAGATTGTAAATTTTTTTACGTTTTATAGTGTAGCTTTTTTAGGTTTTACATATCCCGAATTGGAAAATTCCCAAAATATTTTTTTCCCAAATTTCTGGGGAAAGAGAGATTTAGACGGTTATTGCCAACGTTTTTCTCGCACTTTTGCTGCTAAAAATTCGGTCTTACATATTCCGAATTCAAAAATTAATTTTTTTTGATAACAATTTTCCTAATTAAATATGTATACCTCGATATCTAACTGATTTGTGGTGCAAATTTAAGTTATTAGTACTCATTTCACGCAGAATTTCGCAAAGAATCCAAAATTATGATAATTTTTCCAGTACGTAAACAAATTAACACTTACTATAATTATATTAAAAGCGATGAAAATTTCAGAGATTAAATTTTAAATTTCGATTTTTCTTGCTCCATATCCGAAACAACGCCAGAAAGAAGAAAGATGCGGTCAACGCCATAGTTTGCTCGCGCTTTTGTTGTTTAGAATTCGTTCTCAGATATCCAAAATTTGTCGGTTTTATTCGAAAAAAAAAAATCTGACTCAAATGATGAAAGATATTGAATTTTTTGGTTTTCAAGTGCCTCTCGTAAACTATGTATTTGTCTTACATAATGATATATTTCAAGCTGCTCTAATGATTGGTATACAGAGTGTCCCAGAACTCATCACCCAGAGAACAAGGGGAGGTGCCGACAGCAATACAGATTCTTCATTTTGTATGATTATCGGATAAAAAATTATAAATCTGTGTAAGTTCTCGGGCACTTTCGCTTTCGCACTTGTCGACCCGATTAAAAGCCCTTACAGTTTTTAACGAATCTCCAACTCGAATGGAGCGAATTCTTCAAGATGTTTCGATGAGCAAGCGTCCGAAAACTTTATAAATCGATTCTCTGGTCGAGTGTTTCCACTTTCTCCCTGCACCACGCACCTTCTTCCTTTAAAATTCTATCGATTTCCGCATCTTCTTCCAATTTCCGAAGAATGATTCCCCACTTATTTAAGTAAACAATGAAATGGAATAGAAAATCGCACTGGAAACCCAATTTCGTCTTGGAAGATCCCCCATGTTTAATTAAAACATCGTCTGAGGGTGTTTAAAGCAACTTATCAGAAGTTGAGAAAATTGGCTGCGCTGAATTTTGTATAAGATTTTGATGGATTCGAGGATCTCTTTGGCTTCTGTTGCTGTGCCAATAATCAAAGTAAACGTCGCGTTTAAGAAAGTATTTAAAGCTAAAAGTTTTGATAAGAATTTCCCACTTCGTTACTCCGGAAAATTGTCACGTTAGCTTTGTACCTACTTCTTGACCGCCTAGGCGCTTTGATCTTGCTTTCAGTATTCTGCGGACGCTCTCATGCATAATAACTTCAAAATGCGTACACTCATTTTATCATTCTCTCCTTTGCTTCTAATTTATTTGTGTTTTCTTAATCAAGAACCTGACCGACATTCGCGCAGTCAAGTTCAAGGCGCTGGAAATGCGTCAACAAAAACAAAGTAGGAGCAATGAAAATGAAACGCTAACGACGCAGCAAATAATTAAGTTCCTTTAAAAAAAACAGAATTTCTATAAATGTTAATTAAAGGATGTTAATTAATTTTTGTGACGCGTGCCGAAAGTAATTATAGCTCCTTTAATAAAAATAAAAATAAAAATTTCGCCGTTTTACCGCGCTTCAACAGCTTCGAACGTTGAAAGAATGGGATTGTTTAATGAGCTTCAAATTAATGTTTGATTTGAATCCATTACGCAAGGATAAAATTTTAATGAGGTTTTTGATCGTGTTAAAAATAGGAACTGGGTTGCAATATCGAGGACACTTGTGTTTATTCAGGTAGAGAACCGAAATAGATTCCAAGCGATTTTATTTCTTTTGTATTATTCTGTTTCCCACAACAAAAAAGAAAATCAAATATGTAAGAAATAGTGTAAACACGAAAATAAAGCTCCCACCCCTAAAACAAAGCGAGCTTTCGGCAATTACCAAAAGACAACAGACTGCGATATTTGTGGCTGTGGGTGTGTCACATTTCGTCTGACGAAACCCGATACTAATCAAATATGATATTTATGACGTCACGCCACCTCATCTAAATTTCACCACAATATTTTGACCTTTCTCTCTTTTTAAGGTTGTTCCCAACCCCTGAAAAACCACCCTCATCCTTGTGTAGTGACCATTAATTAATCCCACGTCCATTTCGTTTGAAAAGGGTTGGAACATCGTCACTTTGACAATTATCTCGAGACAATGCTTGAGTTTTGAGTAATTTCTATCATTTAATGGAATCTGTGAAGATTGCGGCTTCGTTAAAGGGCTTTAATGAGGGTACCTGCAGGAGCGCTAATTTCCGCTCCATTTCAATTTTTCGTTTCATTATTCTTCAGGCGACTCCACCACCCAATTAAAAAGCGATTTAAAATACGAGTGAACAAATTGGAGGTGTGTAAATCTCTCGTTTACTTTTGGAAAATGAAACTTCATAAAGAGCCATCATTTTTAATTTTCCTGGAATGGGATTCACAAAGAAATGAAAAAATTAGAGTGTTTTAACATTCAATCTCGAAGTTGATCGTTACACGTCAAAAATTCATCGCAATAGTCACGCGATGGGGGAAATGTGAAAAAACACAAAGGGTGAGTTATGCCCTTTAGGAAAAGTCAACAAAAATCGATATGTTATTTTTGGTTTCATTTTAAAAATGTATGCTCTTGTGATCCAACTTTACAATCCTCATAAACGTCTTTGGTATTAAATTCTGTAAGCGACTTTTATAGCTTATAAACTCTTGTAGCGATATAAAGTCTTGTATAAAAATTATATTTAAAATTTTCTTGTCAGCAAAGACCATTAATTTTTAAAAATGTCGCATTAACGTAAATTATTAGGTTAGTAAAGTGTTCTTTTTCCGAGTATTTGCGTAGGTGTCAGGTGTAATATTTTGACAGCGGCAAACGATCAACGTGTCATAAAATTCAGTCCAAAACATTTTATCAAATTAAATTAATTGGACCTGTTTTAGCGAATTTACAGATGCTGTTTCTTAGAAGTATAAATTTATATCGTCAGGATTCGTCAATTTCCAGGAATCAGTAATCACTACAATGTCCAAAGGGTCTGGAGATATTGAAGGGCCAATCTGAGAAGAATTTCGGTAATTAAGCAGAGATGTGAACAATTAAGAAAATTCGGAGAATTAAGAAAAGGCATTTGCAGAAAGGTTTAAAGAATCTACCGAATTTGTGAAAGGTTTTTAAAAATCTTAAATATCCGAATGAAAAGAAATCAAGGGTCTGGAAGATTTTACACGTAAAACTGGATTATAATAATAATCTGATAAAAAGCTTTGGAAATTTAAATAATCTGAAAAAAATGCTTGATACACACCAGTTTTGTGGGTTAAAAAAAAAGGTTAAAACAGCTTGAACTAGGCCCATAAAAAGTCCAGAGTGCCCAAGGAATCGATCGATTTTATTGTATTTCCAATTTTTCGCTCTGAATTCACTATTAATAATTTATTTGAAAATACAAAAGCCACCCAATGTGTGCTTAATTTTTATTTACATGGTAAAGAAAAACAAAGAATAATGATGTAATCACAGCCTATTTTCCCCAACCAAAGTGCAAACACAACCACCCACTTTCCATTTACGAAAGAAAGCTTTGTAATTATAAATGAATCTACTTTACCTCTCTTTGTTATCTCACGTCTTCTTATTCTTTGGTTGGTTCCACCTTAATGTAAAACTGTCTGGAAATTACATGAAACTGACAACCCATCAAAATAAAAAATTACAAATTAGATTTTCTTGCAGTGATACCGTTCGCTAAGTAACTGTGTTTCTCTTACTGATAAAATTACGATTTAATTTTTAATCAACGTGGAAATAAATTTAAACACTGCTGCTTTGAAAAGGTTTTGTGGCCACTGTTTCTAAAGTGTTAATTTCACTTTCTCTTTTCAGTTTACGACACTTTGAGTGAATCCACGTTCGTAGTTTATACAACGTCCAAACAAAACTGTGCACAATTATCATCAGAGTGAGAACAGCCAAACAATTCGCAAAAGCTAGTCCTGTTTTTCTCCAGTCAATAGATTTATAGACATATGGGTCTCCTTGTTTGTTCTCTCCACCAAAAAGAAAGTAAATAACAGTGAGAAGACCATAGCACGTGAGACACAACACTGAATACCAAAAGTGGGAAAATTGAACTGGATGGCCTACAATGAACAAATCCACCATCATTAACACAGAATTATTTGCATGTTTTAGTAAATCAAATACATTTTCTACGATTTGGTCCTCAACAGTGTGAATAACACTCCAATAAACAATAGTGGTTAAAAAAGCCGAGTCTTCAGCAAGTGTGTTAGTCAGCCAGTAAACACTATAATAGGAATATTTAACCTCAGTATTGTCAGATTTTTGAAGTCTTCTTGACAACAATACCGCGATGAAAACTGCTTGAAAGGTGCAAACAAGATAACTCAAATTTGTCCAGTATATTAACCATTTGACTTGGAATGAGGGTGTTTCGGTTCGATCTTTCACTAAGAAGGATATTAAAGTGAAGATAAAAATTACGGCCATCGTCCAACGGTAAACGAGATACGTGATGCTGACTCCGGATGTCTTCTGCCATTGCGAGGTGACAAAGACGGAAGGGTTTTCGTGGGTTAAAGAAAGTTCGGCTTTGCAGGCAAACATTTAGAGCAACGTCACAATTGTTGGCAGGTTTTCTTGGCATTTAAAAGAAATGAATCTATAAAGTTTTGATTTGTCGAAACGTCACTGTCATTTTCAGAGTAATTTCATGACATTACCTTCACTTTGATTGGGGATCGAATGATAATGCAGTCAAAGCAAGATATGGAATTTGAAATGGGTTGTCTATCGACTTTGACACTTTATAATCGTCACGAAGGTCATAACAACCAGTTTAACTTCGTCTAGTAAAATTGGTAGTGAAGTATGTACGTTTATTTCATACTTTATAGACATTTGGGGATGGAAATAAGAGTTATACCCGATAATACGCCCATCACATACATATTTATTTCTTGAATTTCAATCGACGAACTCTCCAATCTTTATTGAAGAGGGAATTAAATTTCCTCCAACGAGCTATTGCTGTTTCAGAAAATAGTCCAATTTTTGTTCAGATTCACAAGAAAATGAATGCGAAACAAACAATAGTTTCTTATTACCTCGATATCTATTAAGTTTCAATTTAATTTTTTGTTGGATATTGATAGTCTTTCTTCGCTCACAATAGTCACTTGGCACACCTACGTGATTTAAATAAAATTTATAAAAGCATAAAATTGACTAACTTGCATTGTGCCACTCTCTGTGTTTGCAGAGTGTTTACTAAACTTTTGAAACTTTAAAACATAAATAGCGAAAATCAAAACGTGAAAAAATTAAATTGGTAATTTTATTTATGAGTTCATATAAAAAATTACAGTTTTAGAATGACGATGTCTTAAAGATTCCGCAAACTATAAATTCCTATTGCCGAAAAAGAAGGCTTTTTTGAATAATTATAAACTGTACACCTGTTTATAGAAGTAGTTATTTTCTGTTAATTTAAAATTGGAAATTAAAAAGAAAAAAAAACTTTCATGGATATTTCCTTTGTCATTTTAGTTATTTGGAACGATTGAGAATATTTTATAATTTGGATTCAGAGGCACAAAAATGATTAAAAACTGGTGGAGACGCTTTTTATGGAGGGTGCATTTTTAAGATTTCCATAAAAAATAGTTAATTTAACATTTAATTGTTTGGCTTCAACATGTAAATTGGTTTGCGTGTCTAAATTTGCAAACGTGAGTAAAAATCAGAAAAAACGAAGTAAATTATATTCCTATCCTTTCCCAGTTTGCTTCCACAGTAGTTTGACATTTACTAACTACACGTTTTACTTCTGAAGAGTTCCCAATTTAGACCGTTATTGAGATGCGATTCCGCTTTAAGGAACTTTGAACTTTGTGAAATTCTGGAGCTGTAAATAATAGTCTGATAACTAAGGTTTCCTAATGTAGTGGAAGACAACAATCAGTGCCTCGAAATTTGATATTAATCGATAACTTCCATCAAATCCATCACGACACACACCAAGTTTAAGTAGTTCTGTCTTGACACTTAAATTACGATAGTTAGAAATGCAAACTATTGCAATTAAGTAAAGTGATTGATACGGCTATAGCTTTGCTATAAAATTTGATGAATGCATTTCACTTAAAAGTAAACATTTCTTGACGTCACCAGAACGGCTTGTTTCATTATGACTGTCACAGACCATTTTTTCCCCTTCTTTCAATCTCAAGCTGTAGTGTCTTAACAAAAGCGTCTGGAAACGATGAATTATTCAATCTGCGGCGCTGTATTTACTTTTTTAATCACGGGATTTTCGGCTAAGACATATGAGATTGTTCCCAGTGGACAAAATCGCCACAGAAAAAAATTGTTTTACTTATTTAATTAGAGAATAATTAATTAGGAAGATGATTTAAAAAATTCCAGAGCTCGACTGTTAAACCACTAGCGAGTCGTGCAATTAATCAAATATCAGCTAAATCGAGTTTGTCGGTTTAACTGCAGTTTCAACAAATAATCCAATTTTTTTTAATAACGCACGAGTACTCGAAAAAAGTTTCCGGCGAGCAACATTTTATTCAAATTATTCGAGGGGCGCGTCCTATTTATTTTTAATAGGCACTTTGAGTTTAGGACGCAAAATTTAAGCACATACGACAGGCTCCACAATTCAATAGCATCATACATGTTTAAAAAAAAGTCTCATCTGGTCTGACCATGACCTTTATGCCGCACTTTTGTGGAGATGAAATCGAACATGCTCTTTATTATTTCATGCCATTTTTGCAACATCCTATGTTATCATTTTGTGCTTATCCTGATCTAATCAAAGTGCTTTAAAACAGTTTTGGTGTTTTGGTGAAGAGTGCACGTGCCAAGTGATGAAATTTTCGTAAATACATAAAAGTTTACAACATTGTCCAAATTCCAAATCTTTGAAATAATTAGACTAAATCCTTAGCTACTTCTTTCTGTATTTATAATCATAATTATGACAAAAGTTTTACAACCCGCCCTTCTAAAAATAATCATCTAAACCTACCTGTTCTTGTCGATTCTGTCAAACTTTACGAACCCTCCGGCTCGGCAAATAGTCGTCCCGTGTGGGACTGGCTCACACGTGTCTGTTTTGACAGAGATACGTTGTGATGTGGGGCATCGATAGCGCGTCCGTTTCGTGCAGCGGCGTCGTCGATACTGAAAACGGGACGTCGGCGTCGGCAGCGTCGAGGTGCTTTCCCATACTATACGCGAAAAGGGGAGGAGCACGCAACGAGAAAGCTGTTTCTGTGACGTCATCAGTGAGTTTACGCTCTACTCCGACGCATTAAAACGCCGGATGGGTTAAACGACCTTCTGGGTATACGTAAACCAGGTCCGGACTGTGATCATTTTGCTCCGTTGGGAGGATACAGGTGTGTAATGGAGGATTAATGTGTTATCTTCCTGTTTGTTTCATGGAAGACTGGGTTTAATTGTGCTTCTCGGAATTGTTGTGCGCGAGTTGGCGGGTAATTTGTTGACTGTTGATGATGCGGGGAGAAATCTGACAGGTTTTACACGGGGAGAATTAACGCAGGAAAATATTAAATTTAATACAAATTGGAGGTGTTTATAAATTAAAAAGGAGGGTTTTCCGATCGATACGAACTACAAATTAAAATAACTCATTGCATTAGAGTTTATAAACAGAGGAAAATTTATAAATAATTTTGAATTTAGTAGTATTGATATTTACATTCATTAAAAACAGAACGTCATTATAACAGTGAAATATTCATTTCTTTAATGTTGTCTGGCGTAATTATGGTGGATGCGCCGGGTTAATTTCCTGTTTCGACATATTTAATTCAAGTTTCTTGGAACTAATGACGCTAATATGTTTTCACATTCACATGTGATTGAGGTAATGTACTAATTTTGTTTAATTAATTTGGATAAAATTATTTATTTTTAATTCAAGCAATGTATGAAGGTAATACACTTCCCCGGCGGAGTTCTTCGACCTAATACATAAAATTATACGATTTTTTTTAAGTTTGAATATCGGATTTTTTATAAATCTAATTTTATGATATTCCCACTAGGATACAAATTCTGTTATCATATCGTCGTTGCTTTTTTTTACAAAAGTCGTTTTAAGCTTTCAAAATATCTCAAGAGATTACACCTTCAAACAAAGCAATTTATCAGAACCAAAATATAACTTTTATGCTATATCCAGCATCTGCGTGGGATCTGTAATCATATTTTAAAATCTTCAAAGTATTTATATTTAAATAATTTTATGGCACATGCAAAATATGGAACAAGATTGACGTTCGCTTTATTCTTCTAAGACTTTGCAATTTTGTAATTTGTGTTAAAAGTAATAAATAAATAAAAGTTTTATTACTCAAACTTAAAGAATGAGCTCTTGTTTTACATCTAGAAAAAGTAAGTACATTTTTTACATCTAGAAAAACAACGCAATGAAATAAATTTTATTACTTAATTACTTAATTAATTTTATTATTTATTATTGATGTGAAAATAATTGATGTCAATAAAGCAATAATGGTAGTTCTAATTTTTTATTGGCACTTCTGAGTTTATTTTTATTTTTATTTATTATATCTAAAAAATATTTGGGTAATTTCTTCTCTATTTTTTAAAGCCGATTACAATTTGAAAAAAAAATCGAACCTCTATTCTATAAACATATAATATATTCTATATTCTTTATAGAAGCCTCTCAAAATATGATCAAAAAGGAATCTAGAGATACTTGTCCTCTACCAAACGCCCTAAAAACGAATAAAATCGGCTAAAAAATAAATTATTCAAAATTCAAAATACGACTTAGACGCCAGAATGTATCTGTCTGATCAGAAGAATCTTATTTTTATAAATAGAATTAGACGGCTAGAAACGTTGCAAAGAAATCGTGTAATCGCAAATTGTATCTTCTAATATGTTTGTGTACGTTACGAAGATTAGATAAAAAATGTTGCATAGATATCACAAGAACTCAGTTAATGATAAAACTATAGTTATTTGTTTCACTAGACTAGAAAATGGTCTTTTGGAAATGCGAGGAAAGTATTGAAATCCGAGCATTTCCAAAACATTTTCTAGCCGTGTCAAACACGAAATTTTGTGCGCCGACAATTATTAATAGTTATTTAATGTAAATATTGACACAACCTGATATAAGCACAGCGTTACTACAATATAATCAAAGTGTACAACTGAATAAAATGCGAAGAGCCTGTATAACGATATTTTGTCGTTTCCATTCGCCAAATCTGGCAATTTTATAATTGAATTATCCGCCATCGTTGTCCAAAATCCATCTCGAAACTTTTTTCATCAACCCTCCTCTGAAATTCTCGATTTTCACCACATCCTTGAGCACAAGCACAAATAGAACTCTTCAGTTGGAAAAGTAAACTCAAAAGCTAAATTAAATTTATGAATGATTCAGGGAATAGCTTGTAGTTGCTATTTTTACTGAGAACAAATATCAATACGCAATACAATCACACGTGTAAATAAAAAGAGTAAACAAACCTCACCTTAGCCAAGTAAATTTTATTGAAAGACGACGACATTTAGCGAGAACACATTTGTAGGAAAAATAGTGTTTGCGTTGGCGTGAAGAAAAGTGTGTTTTTTCTTGGGCTAGACCACGCACGCACTTCTTTACACAATTATAGGAATAAATAAGATGCGTGGTTTCATTACGTTTAACCTTACTTTAATTGGAATAGCAAAAATTCCAAGATAAAATGAATATTAATGAACGTTTTTTAACATTTTTGCATGATATATTACCAAATTTTTTCTTTCCGGTGTTGGCTGCAACTTCGTCTTATTGTTTTCCCCACAAACATATTTTTGCCCGTAGGTGTGTCCCCGTAAATAACACCAGAAATCTTCGTTAAGATGAAAAGTTCCAAGTTGTCAGCAAACTTTTTAGATAGTCAAAGTTATAATCATCCTTCAGTGACTGAGGATTATGGAAGTTCCAAACAAGTTATTTTCTTTATCGGGTGTTAACCTTCGGCAAGTTTATTCCTCAATTTGTGCAAACACACGATCCAACGCAAAACTTTTAATACGTCATCATTCTCCCTAGAAAATCGCCAAAGGGTGGAATACGTTCGTATTGATTTAGAACTCCACCTAAATAAGACATTCCCTAGTCGAGAAGAATCCGGAATGAATTGTGAATGAATTCTTAATAAAGCATCGCCGTTCTGCATTGTGATAACCCTGTGTGGACGATTCCTGCTGGGTTGCTTTTTATTTATTAATTGTGCTTTGATTATTCGTAATTAGCGTTTAACTCCTATTGTTAACTCAACAATGTTGTATTGATTACGGCTACCATGTACCTATGCATAGTTGTGCAGATTTCTCCACAAAAGCCCACCGAACCGTGAAATTCCAAATGTTTTATCTCCATTTAGTCTTATCTTATTGCCAACTGAATCTAACTGTGTAAACGTGAAAGCGGTATCGAATTTAACAGAATTTCGAACCAACTAAAATAACTCAAATACATAAGAACAGTCCAAATACGTCTTGAAATCTGTGTATTCAATTTACAGCTCACATTTAAAGTTGTATTGTCTATTAAACCAGGATTTACGCTTTTAATGATAAAGTTCTGATTTTCAATCACTAAGTTATAATTTGCTATACCAATTTAATCCACCGAAAGTTAAATTAAGCGCCTCTAAGCAACTCTAAATGTACTTTATAATTGATGAAGTTCGGTCTTGAATTAATAATTTGAGTAATTAGAGTTGGTATAATAATACATGATCGGCGTAGAATTAAACTGACCTTTGAGATATTGATATGCTAAAAATAGGTTTCAACGTTATGAATTTGCCAAGCGCAAAAAGCACCGGATCTGTAAAAACAGAGATATTCCAGAAAGTTAGCCAAAATTTATTCCAACTAGTTACACAAACAATAATTTATTAAATAATATAATGTACAACACAAACGATGAGAAAGCGAAACCGGCATTTGCTTTACAATAGGGTAGAACAATAGCACTCATAAGCCCGGTGCAACAAGAGCCTTTCCGGCTGTTTATGGCGAGCGAAGCGAGCGTTGTTACAATATCAAGGTCAAAATGTACTAAATAAATATAATAGTAATATTAAAACAGATTTTCTGATTTTAAGATTTCTACCAAACATTTTTCGACCTTCGGGTGAATTGAAAATTGTTATTATTTTATAGAAGTATAAGCCAAATGGACCTAGAAATGTTTCCTTTGTCGCTACAATATCTCCACATCCCATGCTTTTGACATAAACTTATAGGTCCGACTACTGTATCTGAAATTCAAAAACGAGTTTCCCTCAAACTCGTTTCCGAAGCAATTTGTGTAAAATTTTTTCGTTACGTTATGACAACAAATGTAATTTTCCTTTTATCCGTTTGTGACGGGACGATAATTTAAAAGCTCAAGTTTGAGCACTGTAAACAACTGTGCAACTCTGCTTGATGTTGAAACTTAATTTATAATTCTTCATTCTTTTATGATAGTGAAAAACTATAAAGCTGAAATAAATAAAGTGACGCTGCCAGTTTCGTTCTGAGGATTAAGTGATTATTGTAGTTGACAGTGCGAAGAATGTTTTATAATTTCGACTGTTAAGCATGCGACAGATTTACACAAATAAACTAGCTATTATGGTTAAAAGTCTTAAAAATCGTTGAAATCACTTCAATTTCGAATTGATATAGTCTATATCTATTATCTAGATTGTGCTTACTACAGTGCTGGTGTTAAGTTAGTACAAATAATAATTACCATTTCTACTAACAGTTAACAACAATCAACTATCTCTAAAAGCCCTATAGACTCACATGAGGTTGATAGGGAGGTTTGTGTGGTTAATCTCCTAGTTTTGCTGCTATTACACGTCATCTCTGTTTATATTCCCCACAAATTTTCTGTTTGACTTGTTTCCACAATTCCCCTTTAACAAGCCCGTATTGTTCAAAAGTAAAACCACCTCACTACCTACCTGAAAAAGAAAACGATAACATTATCTCAACGAATTCCAGAAGCCTTAAAGCTAGAAACAAAGTTTTACTCAAATCACAAACGAAACGAAAGCTTCGCAAATCATCTGCAGACCGTTCGTGAAGCTTTTTTATCTATCGCCGTTGAAGTATTCCATCTTCGACGTTCTTTTTTCAGCGGATTAAATTTGGCAACAGTTGTTGAAAGCTGGCGCTTAATGTGAAAATGTTTAAATTGAAAGAGGTCAAACACGTGGAGCGTCTGGAGCGTCATTACGGAGTACTTTAAGTAAAAAATAAATTTGAATAAAAAATGTCCTTTAAGTGTTATCGATTCGCTTGGAAATTTACGAATATATGGTTGATGGTAAACGAATTGGAAACATCGACCGCTGAAAAACGGCTTACGTTTTTCGATTTAATAACATCGACAGCGTCGTCATAAATCAGGAACTATTGAGGGCTGCAAAGGGCCCACAACTCGGGCGACATTTCATACATCAAAGGATGTAATACAATCAAGTTTGGAAATTTCTCTGTCTTGGGAAATTCATGGATTTTTCCAGGTCACTCACTACATGCTCACGGCTAAATAATAGAACATTTGAGATGTCGACTCGTGAAATTTGATAGTCTAAAGGCAGACGCCGTGAATGGATTGTTTGTCTTGTGCAATCATTTTCAATTGATAAATCGAGAGGAAACCCTTGATAGAATAGACCGCGTGAAACTGACACTGAAGCTTTTCATCTCCCAGTGAATACATTTTCAATGAAACCTTGCAATTTCCTAATGAGGGGATTGAGAGCACAACTACAACATCGTTTTTTTGCATTTTATAAAAAACAACCTTATCATTATTGACTTACTGATAAGCTATCGAACCAAATAATACTCTTATCATCCGAATGCAGTGACAAACAGTGAATTCAATCGAAAATACCCAAAAAAAATCGTGTTAAGAAAGTTTCAAATGAGACCTGATGTAAGTACTAAAAATTCTTGAATTTATAACAAATTACCATCTGCAGAAATTTCGCAAAAGACCAGGAACCACCGATGAGGGTAAAGATTACGAAAATATTCTTGTAGCTTATTACTCCCTGAAATTCGTACTGAACGACGACATCGCAGATTTTAAAATAAGTTCAAACGATGATAAACACGGATCATTCGATGACTTGGTTATTCAAGTCATTTACACGAACCGCGAAAAAGAACAATTCAACATTCAGGCCAAACACAAGCAAACTAATAAAAACAAAACTTTACTACTTCAAGCACTAGCAGCAGAAAATGGAAAATTCAGCGTTAAGAAGCGGCTCCAGGAAATCAAAGACAATCAAGACGGTTCCAGGTACATTCTTTTTACAAACAGACCACTTCAGATTTCTGATGACAAGAAACTGATACTAGAAGAAGAACATTTTTATATCTTCATTGTTCGTGCCGGTGACCACCATCTTGTTAGCACTGCAGCTCAGGGAGTTTTTAACATCAGTATTGAAGAAAAAAACGTCAAGAATAAAGAAGCATGGAATGAAATCAAACAGTACAAGCGTCTTAGTAGCAACTTCTATTTCTTCACAAATCAGAAGAACGTAAAAGAAGTCCAAGAAGCTGTGCTTTCTTTATTTCAAGAGAAGTTCAAATGCGATGCTAACATTGCAAAAAATTACGTTAAATTTATTAAAGATTGGAGCGATCGTGATGGGAAGAAAAATAAGCTCGATAAAGAATTTTTACAATTGAAAATTGCGGAGCTTTTGCTGACGCCTTACATTTTGATTCCTTCATTTGATGTGGAAGAAAATGAGAAATCAAATTTATTGAGAAAAGCCATTGATAGTTTTGACATTACTGTCACAACTACTGACAGCAGGAACAACTTTTACAGGATCAAACACAAAGTGGATATAGATACTTTAAATAAAACTGCTAGAAAATATCATGTGTTGCCAGAGTACGTTTTATCAGAATCAGAAATTTCCAGTTTACAACGAAACATTTTGATGTGGATTTTAAACAAACAACCATTGATGGTAAAAGTTACCAGCAGTAACGAAACTTCAATTTTCCAAGCGGTTAGACGATGCTCCGGACAAAAAAAGTTTATTTTAGTAGGAACCAAGAAACAACATCCAGAGCTTTTAACATTTCGGAATTTAACAGATCTGTACATACATTGCAAAGAAATATACAAACAAGTTGTACAAAAATTTAGTTGTGCTTTTAATGGACAGAAAGAAGTCACCCTTGAAAAAATCATAGGCAACGAGGAAAAAATTCGCAGCGCGTTTTCCACAGACGAACTTATTTTAATGCTTGATGAAACTGGGCACTTTGGAAGTTCAAAAATCGTCATTCCTAATTTCTACTTAGAAAGACGATTAACTAAAATTACGATTGATTTTAAATTTATCGAGAAAAATGGAGATAATAGTCACATTTTGGTCAGCGGTAACACAAAACTAAAACGTCTGAAAAGTCTTCTGCCAGACGCCAAGTACTTAACACCGGAACAAGGCCCCTTAAATTCACCAGTGGATTCTTCAATTGAGTTCTTCGGAAAATGTCTCTACATTGCAGATCAGTCTTACGCAAAAGAAGCGTTTAGAATAATATGCGAAAACAACCCTTGTCATCACTTTTGCCTCGATGACGATGGTGAACTCCTTTGGTTGCAGAGTTCCCAAAATGTTAACACTCTGACGCACTTTGCAACAAAATCCAATCACTTTGTAAAAGAATTCGAAGTTCCTGGAACGAGTAAATTGCACATCATCTGTGCCGACGCAGGCATGGGGAAGTCAATGATGATGTCAAACCTTAAAAATAGTTACTCGTCTGACTGTTGGGTGCTTAAAATTCTACTCAGAGAGTACATTTGCTTTTTCGAAAAAAAAGTCCACCACGAAGAGTTTTTTGAGCATTTATCCCAGCAGTTAAAGTTGAGCATGTTTGAACAAAAAGTTTTTGATTCGTTCAAAACTCAAGGAAAGATAATATTAATGTGGGACGGAATTGATGAAATCAACAAAGAAGTCTTTGAAAATGTGTTATACCTCATTGAAGACTTAAAAACGGAAGATTTTGTCCAATGGATTACTGCCAGATCGAACTTGAAACAGGTTCTTGAGGAAAAACTGAACACACTTTCTAGGAAAATTGAGCCGTTTGAACGAAAAGAGCAGAAAGAGTTTATAAAGAAACGCCTTCATGATGACGAACTCAAAGATACCATCGACGAAATCCTGCAGAAAGTGGACGATGCACTGTTACGCATTCCTTTGCAGCTCTTTATGCTAACGGAGTTGTACCGCAAGAACAATACGATCTGCAAAAATCTTTTAACGCAGAAGTTCTCAATCATTGACCTCTTCGAGTTTTTAGTCGAAGAAGCGTTCGACTTCTATTACAAAAAATCAAATATAGACGTCAATAGCAACAACATCGCCAAACAAATCGTTGAAGAACATAAAGTTCAACGCATGGAATGTTACCAAATCGTGGCGTTACATCTGTGCCTACATCCAACGATTGTAGCTACATTCAAGTTACCATCAATTGAGAACTTCATACAAAAGGTGAAACAGGAGGGTGACTCTTTTGGGATAATTGAAATTGTGAATAACACTCCCAGTTTTTCTCACCAAACATACGTCGAGTATTTCGTGGCTCTTTGGCTGTCGATGAACTTCACCAAAATTGAAAACTTGCAAAGTTTCTTCTTCGATGAAAGTTTCAAAGGGGTGAGATTCATGTTTGATTTAATTTTATCGAAGAACTGTCCCGTCCATAAAGCCGTTCTTCACAAAAGCGTCGAAGGTGTTGTGAAAAATTTGAACCAAGTTAATTTAAAAGATGAAGCTGGTAGAAATCCTCTTCATATTGCGTCGTCGTGGGGTCAAAGTCATGTTCCTCTAACTACTCAAAAGAAGGGGAACAAAACTATTGTAGTTACCGAAAAAAGAATTTTTCCAAATAGTGAAAGTGGAGAGATTTTGGACATCTTTAATATTCTTATCACAAAATGCGACATCACAGAAAAAGATAGACTTCTTCGTTTTGATTGTCTTCAATACGCTGATCGATCGTTGTCGTTGGCTGCGTTGGATTCTTTTGCCCAAAGGATGCGCATTGATTTTCAAGCACTTCAAAATTTCAAAAGTCTTGAGAGTGTTCTTTATTATATCGTTAAATTTGATTATGGAAATCTGCACAGAGACCTGATAGAACTTCCGTACATAGAAACCGTCACCGGAGGGAGCCTCTTACATTTATGTGCGGCTCACAATCGCCAACAGATTCTTCCAAAATTGTTCAACAATAAAATGTACCCTAAAAATATTAATAAAAGAGACCACCGAAAATGGGCACCGGTGCATCACGCTGTACACCATGGTCACTTAGAAATGCTCAAAATGCTAAAAGAAAAAGGAGCTGACATTCACTTGGGGAGTTCAACCGGAGAAGAAACTCCTCTTTTCGTTGCTGCAAAATGCGGGCATCTTCAGATATTAGACTATCTGTTGAAAAATGGAGGTGATATGAACATTTCCAAAAAAGACGGTTGGACTCCTTTACTAGTGGCTATCCAGAGAAGCAAAATTCAAATTGTTAAGTATCTTGTGAACCACAAAGCTGACGTCAATAAACCAAACAAAAATGGTTATGGCCCTCTGCATGTCGCGGCCAGAAAAGGAGACTTCGAAGTGGTGAAATTCTTAGTCTTAAAGAAAGCCAATGTGAATATGGTTGGAAAAAACGGGGAAACTCCTCTGTTTGTTGCTGCAAAACTGGGTTTTCTAGACGTAGCAAAGCTTTTAGTTCGGCATGGAGGCAATGTTAATGCGGTCAAGACCAACGGATGGACACCTTTGGCAATAGCTACAAAGTCTGGAGACTTACCAATGGTCAAGTTGTTATTAGAGAACAGAGCTAGATGGGATGCTACTATTAGAAGTAGCAAATTATTGAACCCCATGAGTTGGAAAATTGAAGCCGTTAATCCATTAAAAATTGCCATAGAGAAAAACTATCCACAGATCGAAAAACTATTGGGCGAATACGGGGTTCGTAATATTTTAGAACCCAGAATTTTTCAAAGCGCACCAATGCCTATACCTGAAGCTCAGGCGCTTTTAGATAAAGGTGCCAATAGCAAAACAAAGGAAATTATTATAAGCATTTTAATTATTTTAGTTTTTGTTTTAATTTATTGTTGCAGTAATATGGTGAGGATCGTAATGGATAAATTGTGGTCGTAATTTTCAGTAAATAAAATGTATTTTTTATGACCTTAATACTTTTGATTGATACTTCAAGAGTAATTTATCAAATTGCTGTCAAGTTTTGTTTTCATTTTTGTTCCTTCCTAAAATGTAGGTCGGAAAGACCTAATCTATAATTGATTTGTGATAAATTGAATCTTTTCGCTACAACCACTTGAAACTTGAAAAATAGATGAAATACAATCGAAGTAGGTGGAGGTTACAAAACTTGAAGATTTGTGGAAAAAGTAAAACCCGAATAAATTAATGTAAATTAAGAAGACAAATGGAAGAAATTTTGCAAAAAACATTTTTGGGTTGCCGACTACACCTGGATTTACTCAAATATTCAAAATAAGTTTCTTTAGAAAAAGAATAAAAAAAAAATGCAAAAATGGTAACTTATTTGAGGACGAAAACCAAAACTGATTCCTGGATTATATTAAAAAATGAGCTCATACTAAATTGCAGCAAAACATCTCTTCAAATTTGACTCAGATTGAAATAATTTATTAAAAAAACGTCCTTTCAAACTAAATTTCACCAGAAGCAGTCCTAATTGTTTAATTCAATAATAAAAATCCGTGTCCATTAAATAAATTTATTACGCAAATTCCAGCAAGAAAATTTTCGCTCATTACTCCTATTCAGAAAAACACTTCACAAAAATCCTCACTCTCCATTTTGAATATTAATCCCTTGATAAAAAATGTCGTTTGTACTTTCCGCGAGTCTGTCTCAAAACCCTGTAAAATCCCCTAATATCAGTAGTCATACAAAAAAGTTTTATGGAATTTTATTTCCCTCGTGACATAACACGAAGTCATAAAGGTACCCTACTCCAGGACGACATAAAACAGAAGCAGGTGCGTTCGTAAAGGATAAATGTACTGCGCGCAGAATCCAATTGATTGCCCGGACCAACTTTTCAGGAGAAAACCCGGAACGTGTTCCCGGATCATAGCTCCGGGTCAAAATACCAAAGCAAAATTGAAAATAATGAAGCGGGAACGGGATCTATTGTGGTTTAGGATAGGCATGGACGTATGGAGTCTTCACAATCTACTTAGGTAACAATAGAAAATTCTTCATCACAAGTCTATGCTCATGTAAAATCAATTAACGCTTCCGGGTGATAAAAGTGTAGCTATCAATGCGTAGAACTGCGGCGTCAGTTTTAGTAAGAAAAGAAGCTGAATTTTAATGCAACTATAAAATAAAAGTGTTTTTATTGGGGTTTTAATTCAGCAGGACGTGAAAGCGGATTTATTATCACTGACATTGTGTTCTTCCACTTTTTAACTTTTTTCCGGTGGCGATGATTCAATATAATTTATCTAAGCACGTTAACAAAGCACCTGAAACTACCTAAAATTGTCCGCTCTCATTCTTCCACACGCTCCTCGTTCTCTCTTCTCTTAATTGACCCAATTATAAACTAAAAACGTTCCCGCCGCGAAGGTTTTAGGATCGCACCACGCTTTAAGTGCTTTATTGAAAGAGTAAATTCAACGCGAGTGTTAATAGAATTCGACGATGACGACAGCTTTATCTAAAAAGTGGATTACGCACTAGGCGTTCCATCGAAGAACTCTCACAAATGCGAAAACCTCTTAACAGAAACAAACTCGAGTCGCACTAACGAAGAGAAAATTGTATTATCTTGACACGTTCGTCAATAAAAAGTGCAATATTTACGCTTACAGTACAGAAATTTGATTAAATTCGCTCATTTTACCTGAAACCCTCGTGTCTGAAAGCTCTGACAAGCGTTTTATGCAATTAGCTTGATGATGCAATGCTGCAGCGTAGAACTCCAATAATGCGCAATTCTGTTTCTATAGAAGAGTTTGCTACTGTAATTTAATTTACTGAGTGTTCCTTTATTTCCGGGTAAGAGAGTAGTGACATGTGAGTATTCATAAAATAACCACGTAGCACGGAGCGCCAGAATAATTTCGTTTTATCAAAACCTATTTAAAAATGCAAACACTGTCACAAAGTAGGATCACATGTCTAAGCTTTCAAGGCATAATTTTATGAGAAATCCTGCCGGGTGTATAAACACCATTATGAAATTTTTACGATATTAAAAGCGACAATTTTCATCATTCATTTTCAACGGCGCTCAAGCTGTCGTTGAAATGAACGACTCATATTAAAACGACGTTTTTACACAAACGTGTCTCTCATTCTGGTTAAAATTGTGTAGTTTTACCTTTGTATCTTTGGCGTAGTATAATTTGCGTCCTTTTAACTTGAAGTATCTTCTCCTCCATCGCTGGAACGACCAGGTCTGTTTTAATAAATACCCTTCCTTGATGGAAGCCTGCAAAACAAGACTACGATTATTATTGTAGGAAATAGAAAAGAAAATCTCTAAAAAATTCATCCCTTATCCCAAATGTGCACGTTTACGGTTTATTGCATTTTTCGCAAGCAAAATTACAATCATAAATTCTATACAAAGATTGTAAATATCATTTTGCAATGGTTATTTAAGAACCTCCTACTAGATTCTAAAATATTTAGGATCTAAAGTTGACTGGTATTGGTGGTTGAAATTTTAAACCCTAATAATTATTTTTAGCAAAGAAATTAAACTTTTTGTAATTATAAGGTTTCCCAACTTCTAACATTCGGGTTTTAAAAGTTTATCTTAATATTTTTACCTGAATTTCAGCTTATTTCATTTTTAATTTCTTAAACTGTTTTAAGCGTAAAAAATTGTAGTAGTGTTCTTCCAAGATTATAAAACTTCTCAGATTATTTAAATTGTGTTTTGAACCACAGTACATGCAATTTTTAACTTCTTTTAGTTTTTCTAGTTCCTCTAGATTTCGTAATGCTCCAGAGAGAATTTCATATGTATTCTAAATAAAATATTTAAAAATGACTGTTCCTAATTTGGTTGAAATAATCCAAATTTTATTTTTAGTAATTTAGGTTTATAGAATTCGTTTAATGCTGCAGATTTTCCAGACTTGGACTGTCTAGAAGAATACCTACACATATATGAAAATGTTGCTAGTTTTTTAGAATGCTTAAAGTGATTCTTTTTAAAAACTTTAGATTTTTTCCAAATTCCTTCCAAAAATTGAAATTGTTAAATATTCGTAGCTTTCTTACCTTCTTCTTGTATTTTTATGTTCTTTACAATAAATATGCTTAGTTTTTTCTATTTATCTTTAATTTTTCAATTAACTTTCAATCCTAATCTTTAAATTCTTTATTTCGTAGTATTTCTATAGTTTCATTAAATTTAATTATCTGTATTGAGAAGAGTAACTCTTTTTTTCACATTAGAATTTCTAGACACTTGTGCGCATTCCTAAAATTCTCAGTAAGTATGAATTTAAAATTTTGAGTTTCTATAAATATTTAGAATTTCTTTTGAAAATGTTTGAAAAAGTTAGTACTGCAGATTTTTTAAGAATTTAGTCGTGTTGAAAATAGCAGCTTCGTGTGTCTAAATTCTACCCCAATAAATTTTGAAATCATTTAAAAAACAATTAAAAATGCTTGAAGAATAATCTGAAAATTCTTTTTCTTTTTACTGAAAGTTAGTGTAGAAATGTGTGCTCCTTTTGAAAAGCATTGAATTTGATTTATTAGTTGTTTGTCCACTGAGCACACAGCAGTAATTTGCAATATCACACTTCAGACTGCGATAAGTTTAATACAATTCCCCAGGGTATAGGAAAATAGGAAACGAGGAAATTAATATAGGATTTACCGCTGTAATCTATTATAACCGCTCAAGTTTAGATTGCGTAAAGATGATATTGTATTCTCTCGACGCGACGTTAATAATAATAATGAACGGAAACATGAACTGTTGTCTCAAAAGCTGTATTTTTAGAGACGAATATAAACAAACCTGTCCTGCAAAACCGGTGCAAAAACTTTTTGTTGCTCTTTCCCTTTTTCTTGCCTCCTTCCAATCCTTTGCTAGGTAAATAGGTGGTTTTCCTTGGGCCACAGCCTAACGAAGAGCTGCCATATTATAATTACTCAGACAAGAAATAACACACAGTTTGAGTAGTAGACGGTTTTATAATCTCAAAACCCCCAACTTTTCGCAGGATTAACCTTTGACATTTTCCTTTATGTACAAAAGTTCGCCAACAATAAGCTTTTCCATCCCTTCGCTCCAATCCCCTCATGAAAACAAGCTCCGCTTTATCGCCATAATCTTAAGAAATAACAGCTGCCGCTTTAACACATTCAAATTTCAGAAATATTTGTTTAACTTGCACTGGCGGTAAAGAAGCATATTAATTGATGGATTCATCCAAGGGTTAAGGTCAAAGGTTACAGACGGGCTAATTTTATTCGAGAAATGTTTGGATGAGATTTAAATATGGCATTTTTATCCGATTTCCTCGTAAATATTTAGTATTTTCGCTTTGTGCCAATAAGCGAACATGTTTTTCAAATCCCCGCTGTCAGATTGATCTGATGAATAAGTAAGTAAACGGCTGTGATATAGAAAAAGGCAAAAAATAACGGCGGATTTTGTGTGGATTCAATCCTTGACCTCTGGAGATTTTAACTGAATTACGCCGCAGATTTTTTCTGGTTATGAATAGTGGAAACTCGGAAAGTTACTGGCTTAATAATTTGTTAAGGAAGTACTAGAACTTTCCCAAACACGGGAAAAATCCGTGTAAATAGTTAGCTTAGCCAATACTTGGTATTCAAATGCCACGAAATCGCTTCTTTCAACAAATTTTACAAAAAATTCAGCAGACTTTACCTCTTGTAAAAAACTGGCAACAAACGAATATTGTTATAACGGTGGAACGTGCATTAAAAGCACAAAAAGTGCACAAAAGAAAATATGTTTTTGACAGCTTAAGAAAATTCGACACAGAAATGCTTTCAAGTTTTAGTGTTTTCCATCCACTTTTGTTATTTTCAATTATAGGCTTTCGTAATCTCGATGGCTTACCTATTATTTCTCGTAATTGCTTTATCCTAGTCTTTGTCGGATTCGTATTCAGCA
This sequence comes from Gnatocerus cornutus, assembly GCA_029298725.1. Taxonomy (NCBI): domain Eukaryota; kingdom Metazoa; phylum Arthropoda; class Insecta; order Coleoptera; family Tenebrionidae; genus Gnatocerus; species Gnatocerus cornutus. The sequence continues at coordinate 13,966,246 of CM055513.1, forward strand.
ACGCCGCTTCATTCTTACAGAATTTTATTTTCAGAATTGTTGTGCAAAACTACAAAAGCAGCCTCTCCGTTTCAAACAAGTTCTAACTCATTACCGTTTTTAATAAAATATTATTCCGAACTTGCAACTTCAATTAAACTGCAAAAAGTCTTTGTGACAAGCACTTTACAGAATTCAGTTATATGTTAGTTTCAACAGCAAAATTGACTTTATGTACTTATTTTAGAGAAGCATCTGCAAATCTTCGCTCTACTTTAAAAGGATTCTCAGCGCATTTTATCAAAATGTGGAATCATTCCACTTCGAAAATTTAAAAACCGCCAACAATAGATTCCCACAAAACCCAATAATTCGATAAAATCAAGATTGGTCGTATAATATGAACTAGATTAAAGAATGCTCTAGTTCCAGCCCGGATAAAGCAATCCTGGATTTAACGACAGAATGATAAAAAGGACTAACTGGACAACTGATTTAACGTAGAACGCCTTCAACTAAGAATCCCTTGCCAAATAGCTGTCAAAATAAAAGAGAGTTTATGGAACAAGGTTTCAGAACTCTGCATTAAAGACCCCAAACTAGTGCAATAAATTAGAATTTACAACCGATGCAAACTTGTCGCTAAAATGGACGTCCATAAAAGACAACGTCACCGCAATCATGAATTGCAACGTTTGCATCATTCTAATTGGATTCGTTGTAAAACGCTGTGCACGGCCTAAATCGACCTAAATAAAATTATCCGCGTCCTTTTTGAATTTTCCCACTTCATTATTTTATTCATATTGACAAAACGAGCGCTTTCATCCTACCAAAATGAGATATACAATAAAACGATTCAGGGAATTATTATTTTCGAGACGGGTCGTTTCCAACATAAAGAAATTTTATTTTCAATTTACTGAAAGTTTAATAAGTAATTAAGATGTCTTTTAATCAGTCAGTATTTTATTTTTAGTCACAACCCATGAAAGCAGTTCTGGTTTTAATTAGTCCAACTATGCCATCGCAAAAGAGATCCTCAATGAACGCAATTTTCTGGCTTCGTCATCAAAGCTTTGCCCCGGAAATTACAATTTACGTGCGTCTTCAACTTGCGAGTATCCTCGCTACCATTGTCTCAACTGCAGCGTTCATGCACCACATCTTGAGTTCAAAGGAAAACAAACACGTTATCTTAAATTAAGTCGATAAATAGAGTGAGCTAAGCGTGCAAGAGGTTTGAACTTCTGTTAGTCACGTACAAAGACTTGTTATGAATCTCAGCCAAGCGAAAATTAAAGTTGGGCACACGAGGTGTTAAAGAGAATTTTAATTTCATGTTCCGACACGTGCTCTCGAGATTGAATTTTGCCAGATGTGAAAAAAGACGTCATTTAGAAAGAGTTATTAGAGACAGAAACGAGCGCTGGGAGTGACAAGAAATAAAAATAATAAATGTACACCAAGTCGTGAAGAAACGTAATGTCAACAGACACAATGTAATTACTTAATTCTTCTCATTTTTATGCTGGAGGAGTTTCTTGAGTAAGCTCCTCACTATTAATCTCGAAAGCCGTGCGACAACTTTCGCCCAAATTAGAGGAAAATAATAATTCATTGCTAGTTGAAAATGGTGGATGCGCCGGGTTGTTTTTATCACCAACCAAGGAGTTTTCGTCTATATTTCACTAAAAACTTTTGCTTTGTTCATTTACTGAAAGACGTTCCATTAATTCAGCACGTAATAAAACGACATCGCGTGCGCCAAAGAAAAACACGTCTAAAGCATTTTTTCTCGTAAATAGAAGAAAAGTGTCTGCCGCTTTCGAAGTGTATGCATTCCCGAGACATTATATTGATTATGTTCCATCACAAGCCATAGCAAGTATTCTTTCAAATTTGAATCGGAAAAATTCTCTCTAATTCAAGTCAAATAATTGAAAAATTGCGAAACAACAGAGCAGGAAGTTCTTTTCCAAAGAATTAAACAACAAAATAAAGTGTTTGAAAGGAGCAAAAAGAGCAAATCTCCAGCAAAGTAACAAAGGAAAGTAAGAAAAATACAGAAAGTAAATAGTTTCTCTGTAGAAAAGACAATAGAATAAAAAGAATGCAAAAATGAGATGAATGATTAAAAAACGAGCCGCGAATGGAGTTTAGCAAGCATTAAAAAGAGAAGGAATAAAGATCATAAGAATAATCAAAAGCAATAAAATCCTGGAAAACGTGGATGAGTAGTTGCAAGAAAGAATGCAATTATTGCAGTAAGCATTTCATTTAATATCACTTAAAAATTTAATTTAAAAAGAAATTCGTCCGGCGCATCCACCATTTTTAAAATGACAGAGACAAATTATAACTCAATTAGAACAAATTGACTCAAATTCTTTTCAAAGCTACAACTATTAAATTTATTGATCTCGCTGCTGCAACTTCGGAACTCAATTAATCAGAAATAATGCTTTATAATCGAATTCGCTCATTTTAGAAAGTAATAAATATAGACCAATCATCTTTTCCAGAAATAACCGTTCTTTGTTAAAGGTCGACGTCATATACACGGTTTTAAAGGTAGCTCGAATAAACTGCCCGTTGCAAGTGTTCATAGATTGGTAAATTTAATTTTTATCTAATGTAAAAAGGGAACAAAGAGAATTGTTAAATTTACGGGAAATTGTTCCAACTAGCTTTGAACGAACGGACTAAATAATCCAATGTGGTTATAATTGTATTTTTTTTCATTAGATGAGTACACAAAAGGGTGACGTTACAAGTAATCTAAACAATTTTAGCTATAATGAAAAAGTTTAGCTCATTCAAACAAAGCCTTTCATTGACGTCTACGTTGTGTTAATTAAACGGAGGCAGCTTGGGAGTTTCAGGTGGGAAGTTTTTATTTTTAATTACATAAAAAAAATTTCATTAGAATTATAATTTAGATTACACCAATTTGGAATAATCTGATGGTACCACCAATAATTCCGTATACTTACTTAATATTCACTTTTATAGATTTTTCCTTTATGTAAAAATCTCAAATAGCAGATCAAAGGATAATTGAAACTTTCTGATTGAGCATTATTTCGTTCTAAAAAAGCTGGTACAATGTAATTTTTTTTACTGTCCAATTACTGCTTTCCATTAGCGAATTCAAGACTGTTTCAATTTTTCCTACTCATCTTTTTACATCTGATACATCCGAATATGTATACGAAAAACTGAAACAGTTCTTTGATCTTGCAACTGAAATGGCATTACCCGAACTTTTAGAATTGTTGCGTTTTCCAGCTGAATAATTTCTATGGGTAATCAGCGAAGATAAATCGCTTTGTATCTCATTTTCGTCTGAAATAACAAAAACGTCACTGTCAAAACCTAAATGATATAAAACGCGGAACGCATTTTTCCCTGCCAACAAAAAATTCGACTCGGGACTAATTTGCGTTAAAACGATGGAAAAGGAAGCGACGTTTTATTATCCCTATTCAAAATGCTTTTACACCATTTGATGAGCTCTCGCGCACATTTTCAAATCTCGTTTGTGTCGAAAGAAAAAATAGAAAATAATGCGCAGCGATTTGCAAATCGGTTGGTCAGCAATTTCCAGGTGGGGATTTTCGGGCACACGTCAATATTTATTTTATCCGGTCGGGATAACGATTTGGAAGGTGCAGTTGACAGGAGCTTTCGGGTTTTTAAGGGGCGTCAAGATGCCAGAAAGGCCCCAGACTAAGGGAAGAAGATTTTATGCTTCTTTTTAGAACAAGTGGAAGCTACACCAATATAGAAGTGATTCCTGAAATTACCGAGCCCTTCAATTTCTAATTTGTTTATAAATAAATCTAATTGATGATTGCCATTGCTACCTACACCGTCTCGTAGCACCTAATTACGAGAAAATCTTCTAGTTTAACCCACAGCTGCGAGTCATAATTTATGAACTTGCTAATCCTTTGAAGTGTTTATTGCATAATTTAGAGTAACAGAAAGCAACGCCTTCATTATTTCCGAGAAAATTTTAATTACTTATCAAAGCTTAGGTTATGTGCATATTTAAGATATCTTCCTAACATACTGAAAAGTAGCCGCGACCTTAAATTTCAGGCTTTGAACATTTGCTGTTGTCTCGAAAGTCTTCACAAAATAATTGGAATTTTTCCGACATTCTGGTGCAAATTCAAAACAGATTAATTGGTCCATTTTTAGCTTGTTCCAAATTCGCAATTAGTCGGTCAATTTAGACAGTTTGATTAAATCGGCAATAAAAAATCGTCATTACTGCGTCCTTGAATAATTTTTATTGTGCTGTTAATAACTCATCGTGGGACGCTTCCAAAGCGACGACATTTATCTTCCGAGAAAAATGACGGAAAATGTAGCTGATATTTGCAATTTTACTTGTGAAATGGACTGAATTTCAGCAGAGATTTTAGGCGCGTTTGTGCTTGCTTAAACAGAAATAATGTTGGTGTAGTAAATGTTGCTCATACATTTGATTTATTAACATGAAATAATTGATTATCAAAAGATTAAAAAAGAGAAATTTAGGCACCTTTCCCATGGTTGATTACCACGCGCCGCTTCAGTTAAAAGTTAAAGGAGTCACCTGTGAAAATGTTATTTACTCATACAACAGTCGTAAAAAGGTGGCTATATTTATTCATCTTTTTATTGGCATTATAAAGATGCGTGATGGCGGCTTTTAAATTAAGTGCGGTTGGCAACACTGTGTCCTTGAAATAAGAAATTTAGGTCAGGAGGTCAACGCCCTCGCTCCTTTGCCGCATCGTCTGTTTCTGCTACGCTCGTTCGCATCAGGTAATCAGAAAGATGTCACAGTCTCAAAAGAGCTATTTAATGCTTCAAAGTTGCTGTTTGTTATTGATCTTCCAACTGTCGACATTATCGCATTTATGTTTTCCTATTATAGGTAAAATGCCATTAACAGGTGTCTAAATGTGTCACCGTCTGAATAGCCACCTGTTACGCTTCTACCAACGGAAACGCCTTCAATGTACCACGGAAAGACAAAGCTCAAAGAACAAAAAAGGCAAAAACCATTCCACAAAAAGACAATGAAACAATCGGCAAGCATCAAACTCGCGACAAAATCCACCAGTAAAACCACAAAAGACACACATTGTCGAGGGGCGAAAAATGAGGTGTCGAGGCGCGAAATGGGGGCGTGTGAAGCTCGAAACCGAAAGCTCCCAGCACCACGCCTACAGCCGACCGGCGAAAAATCAAAAACACCCATCATGCTGTCTTTGTCGACTGTAGACAATAAAGGAAAGCACAGCTTTTTGGTTTTTGGTCCGGGGAAAGTACAGGCAAAACCTACCGAACATTTAATATCGCGGTTAGTCGACAGACGCCGATGGAAGGATTTGGCCGGCTCTGTCTCTCCATCGCTTTCTGAGGAGTCTTCACCGCCTCCCGGAGACCGTCCACCCAAATTCTTCGCACTTTTACCACCCGACGCCATACTACAATGCCGACATTTTATTTCTTCTTTATTTATAAACACGACGCCCGAGGACTCGATGGCCCGCCGGTAGATGGCGTGCCACCGGAACGAATTCCTGCAGGTTACTCGGACACGGCCATTAGTCGGGCACGACGGGGGCTTTTACGCAGCCGCAGCAGGAATTTCACTCTGGCGATACGCTCTAATGGGGAATTTTAATTCAATATAAATTTATCATTACTCTTATTAAATGTTCAGCGTACAAAAGCGGGGTTAAATTTTATAGAAGACTCGTTTCTTAAGACAGTTTTTTAATAAATTAGGGTTTACTTTTTTTGCCAGAAAAGAAATTCGTATTTTTGTTATGAGAAATTCGGTCGTTTTTGTTTTCCAGCAGCGTATTTAGGGTAAAATAATAATCCCAGGAGATTATTCTGGATACTGTATAAACGATGTTTTAATGTTATCTCTGCAAAACAAAGAAAATCTCGAGCAAAACTGGTGAAAACTTTAATTTTAATTAAGTTTAAGATTGTTTTAAGAAAAGTCTACACTGTCTAAATGTTTATAGTTTATAAATGGTAATTTTAAAATATTATAATTTCGAGAGTAGCCTCTCTTTTTAACCAGACGTTTTAGTCCTAATGTTTATAAAACTTATTATTTCTGTTCATTTCGTAAAGCTTTTCGTTACTGCTTCATGTAGAACCAAATAAAATTAACGCAATTTTTTTGGAATTTATCTATTTATGTATTGTTTTTTTTAATTTAGTTTTGAGCTACATTTTAGAGCTAATTGGGAGCTCATCTATTGTTTTTTAATGTTTTTTTGGAATATTTTAAAATAACAAAATCTAGATAAATTAAAAAAATAAAAAATGCCGCTAAGATCCAACATTTATTTTTATAACAAGCCCGGAGCTTTTTTCTGTACTTGATAAAGCTTCTCCAACTGCGCCACTTGTTGCTGTAACTCCGTCATACCAAGCTGAGTTATCATAAGATTTTCCTTCAATAATGCCAACTTGTCGGTTTTCTCCTTTGTAAAGGGTTCTGGTGCTGTCTTGACAAGTTTTGGCTTCGGAGTTTTGGCTTTTCTCCCAGATCTTGCTTTTGAATCATCATTGCCTTTAGAATTTTCTTGATTTGCTGGTTTTATTAAATTCTGGGGAATTTTGGAGGCAAATTCAACAATACTTTCACTTAAAATGGCGCAGGCACAGAGAAAATTTTCATCAAGAGCTTCCGTTGTTCCAGATTTTGAAGTCTCAAGTGCATCTTCTAAGCTCTCGACTAATTTTATGGTGGCTGATGTGAAAACGTCCAAATTGTTTATAAGATCAGTCCAATGGTCTTCGTTTTTTGTTGCGGGATTATTAGGCTCTGACATTTTTACTGTAATTTTGACACTTTAAGCACTAAATAAAATGGTGTTTGGGCATCAAGGTTGAAAAGATTTTATTTTAAGATTTAGATTGGATCGAAAAACCTGTATAGTTTAGACATAAATACCTTTTTCTTTAACTAATGCCATCACAACTAAGCCAAGAGGTCAAGCAAGAATTCAGGTCATGGCTAAATTTCAAATGATTTTGAACAAACTGCTCAAAACTGTGGCGAGATCGAAAATAAATTCCAAGGCACGTTTTTTCTTAGCCATATTTTTTTTAAATTTGATCAAAATTTCTCCATATGCGCTTTTGTTGAACTATCTAAACCATTTTCCGCAAATCCTTATTGCGTGAACATTCCTCCAACGCCGCCAAACAAGTGACAGGTCAGTGACGTGCGACGTTGCCATATTGCCCGCATCAAAAAAACACAAAACTGGATGTTTTGGTGGCGTCGTGTTTCTAATTTTGTCGTGAAAAACAGGAATATTGCGTAAACAATATTACCAGAATGAGTTTTTCGAGCGACGAGGTCAATTTCCTTGTTTATAGGTACTTGCAGGAATCCGGTGAGTAGGCTTTGGTTAACATAACCACACTTTCCTAATTTCAATTTGTTGTTGTTTGGCGTTCTCGAACAGGTTTCCAACATTCTGCGTACACTTTCGGCATAGAATCGCACATTTCTCGTTCGAATATCAATGGAGCCCTCGTCCCCCCAGCGGCGCTTCTCAGCATTCTGCAGAAAGGTCTCCAATATACTGAAGCTGAAATTAGCATAGGAGAGGATGGATTGGAGCAGAGACTTGTGGAAAGTTTGAGTTTAATCGATGCTGTGATGCCGGATGTTGTTGCAAGTCGTCAAAATCAGCAGAATGCACAGAAGCAGCCAATTAAAGCGGAAATTACTGATACCAATGGAGAAGAAGGTTTGTCGCAATAATCAGAACTCAAGTCATAAAAATTTACTTTGCAGCTGTGGTGTCCACGCAGAATGAGAATATGGAAGTTGATACTTCTATAGAAATCCCTACATCTAAAGCTACAGTTCTGAGAGGACATGAATCTGAAGTGTTTATTTGTGCTTGGAATCCCACCACTGATTTGTTGGCTAGTGGCTCTGGAGACAGCACTGCACGAATTTGGGACATGTCTGATAATACCGCAAGTCCTAATCAGTTGGTACTCAGACATTGTATACAGAAAGGTGGGACTGAGGTTCCTAGTAATAAAGACGTTACTTCTTTAGACTGGAATGTAAGCTGACTAATTTCTGTTTTATACAACAAGTTGACTTGAATTTCTCTGTTTTAGTGCGACGGCAGCTTGCTTGCCACCGGGAGTTACGACGGCTACGCCCGCATTTGGACAACAGACGGCCGCCTAGCAAGCACTTTAGGACAACACAAAGGTCCCATCTTCGCCCTTAAATGGAATAAACGAGGGAATTATATCCTTTCTGCTGGCGTGAGTATTCACTCCCAATCTCTCAAACCATCAATAAGCATTTTTATAAAAGGTCGACAAAACTACAATCATCTGGGACGCTGCAAGTGGTCAATGCACACAACAATTCAGTTTCCATTCTGCTCCAGCTTTGGACGTCGACTGGCAAACCAACACTTCCTTTGCTAGTTGTTCAACTGATCAGTGCATCCACGTGTGCAAACTGTCGCTTGATAAGCCGATCAAATCCTTCCAAGGGCACACAGTAAGTTTAGTTTCATCTTAGAGCAGTTGTGATCATGTTTGTTACAGAATGAAGTCAACGCCATCAAATGGGACCCTCAAGGCAATTTCCTGGCGTCGTGTTCTGATGATATGACTCTAAAAATTTGGTCGATGAAACAGGATAATTGCGTCCACGATCTACAAGCGCACTCGAAAGAAATTTATACAATTAAATGGTCTCCTACCGGTCCAGGGACACAGAACCCAAACATGAATCTTATTTTAGCTTCAGCTAGTTTTGATTCTACTGTGAGACTGTGGGATGTAGAAAGAGGAACGTGCATTCATACTTTGACTAAACATACAGAACCGGTGTATTCCGTGGCTTTTAGTCCAGATGGTAAATTTTTAGCTAGCGGCAGTTTTGATAAATGTGTGCATATTTGGTCCACACAATCTGGACAACTAGTGCATAGTTACAAAGGCACGGGTGGGATTTTCGAGGTTTGCTGGAATTCGAGGGGAGACAAAGTGGGGGCGAGTGCTTCAGATGGGAGTGTTTTTGTTTTAGATCTACGTAAATTATAATTTGACTTTTACTTTTTAAGTATTTGTAGATAATTTTATATTTTAACTACTACGAAAATAAAAGAGGCATACATATGTTACGATTTGTCATTGTTGCCCAACTGTGACAAAAATAAACTTGATTGCAAAAAATTGTGCGTCATTTCCACGGTACATTGAATGAATTCAATTGGGGACTAATGCGTAACATAAAGAAAAAATATATCGCAAGTATTTTTATTATTACGTAAGTACAACGTCTGGAATCACATTAAGCGCCTCTTGTAGGCGTACAAATTATCATGGTCGTAATATGCATGGATTAGATCATACATGTGTTTGAAGAAAAACAACAAATTATCGTACTGTCCTCTATAAGAAGTGTTATCATCTTTATATAAACTCTCAAATTGGTTTAACATATTCTCGGTAAAACAATTATAAATCCCTTTGTAGTCGGGATTGAGCCCCCAAAAATGTAAGTGTAATTCTATCAAAAACTGATGTATTGCTTCAATCGTCGCCAAGTACCACCTAGGGCTCCCTTTCTGGTGCCTCCAAAACTGAGATATTCGATTCTGTATAACAACACAGGGAATTTTTTTTATTCTATCATCTTTATAAATTCCTTTGCTTTGATTCCACGTGCTATCAATGAAAATTGCTTTAGTAATAGGTAACTTATTTAGATGACTCATAGTAATTGAATTGTTACTTTTCGGTGCCATTTTCATTAAAGTCCCAGGATTGAATCCTTTTGGAAACTCCTCCACAGAGACATTCTTGTTGATTATACAATCATAACTCTCCTTCTTCACTAGCTCACTAATACTGATTGCATGTTGACTTGGAAATATCAGCACAACATTCTCATTACTATAGTCTGGAATATCTGGGTAAGTATAGATTGATATATCCTGTGGGGCTAAAACCGCGGCATGTCCCGCCGTACTTTTCCCGTCTATTTCGTGCTTGTGCTTGATTATATCTATTTTTATGGGCAACTAAAAAGTGAGGTCAATTTTTAAACAAAGCAGACGTAACACGAGTACCTTGACCACGGGAAGTATTCCTTGTAATTCAGAAATTGGTACATAACAAGTGTAACAGAAAAATTTCCTTGATTTTCCACACTGGGGGCACGGGTGTCTTCCATCTAGTTTATCCAAAATTGAAGTGTCGTCGATTTGGAAGCCTTGGAACGGGTCCTTGTCGATGTAAGCCTGACGGGCTTCGTCACTTTTGGGGTTTGCCATAAAATTGTGCTTTTTGTGTACATTTATTTGAGGTTATGACAGATGTCAAAATTGTCAGTTTGACGTTTGATGCGAGGTGGCGCCGCCTGGCGTCGATCAGTTTGAGATTTTCAAAAACAAAAAAGTTTCAAATTGGAGAATTGTTAGTTTGGGTCGATCAAACTTAATTCCTTAAATATTTTTGATTATGTTGTGAGTGTTGACGTAAATAATAGTTTGATTTAGAAAAAAAATGTACAAAAATTTAAAGAGCGGGTATAAGAATTTTGTTGTTTTTTCTTTTAATATGAAATTTTTTGATCCCATTTAAGCCAAATTTGTGACAATGATTATACAGGGTGATGAAAAAAAGGCGCTCATGCTACCTATCATGTTGCAGTTAAATCTTTCCTGAGCCCAAAATTGAAAACCAAAACGAAACTTGTGCATTTTTTACTAAGATAGAAGCTTTTTTTTGTAAACGTTTAAACTCTGTTTATAATAAACTTTTTATAATAATTTCATAGTTTGACATTACATTTTTTACAGTTAATGATATTCTGTATCAAAAAAAATAGAAGAAATAGTGCTTTAAACCAAGATTCTTCAACTTTTCAAAATACCATTTCTTGGCTTTGTAGAAATTGTTTTAATGTTGCAACATTGTGAAGCTCTCAGTATTGGTTGCTGAGCTGCAGAGACGAATGTAAAATTTTATTATAAAAGGGTTAAGCAGCATTGCCAATTTTTTCCACCCCAAAAAAAGATTGTGAAAAGAAATGAGTTAAATTTATTTTGCTTTAATTTCCGAGATGGTTTAACGGAAAATGACATGATACTTTTACTCATGGGCGTTTTTTCTTCATCACCCTGTATATTGATAGTTGAATGCGTCCGTTTGTTTGTTCGGTTGTAAATCACAAATGTTTTTACTCGAATTGCTCTAAACTGATGAAAGAACAATAACCGATTTTTGATTTTTAAGCTTTTTTCAGATTTTTCCAAGTTTTTCCAAATTCTCTCTCTCAATCAGATTGAGGCTTAGAAATCTTGGAACATTTAAATATGTATGTTCTTAAATTACTAATTTCGAAGGTTTTCAGAAAGATCTTAAAGACTTAAAAGTTATTTTTTGTCTTTTTTGCTATGTATTACATTTCCAAAATTTTAATTACTTTTCAAGGTAATTTTGTTAAAAAAATTTTATTGTTTTTTTTTTGATAAAATGTACAAATATTATTTATCTTTTAAAAAGGCGAAAATCAATAAATTTTACGTGACCTAAAAAGCATCTACCGGTTTTAAAGCATTCTGATTTCCTGAATCTGAAGTTACAAATTTATTCTTGTTTTTATACGACATTTTCCAAAATTTCCATGAAATGCGTTATTCTAGAAACAAAATTTGCTAAAATTGCTTATTGTTTTCTCAACGAAATGCAAATATTTCTTATCTCTTAAAAAGGCCTAAATCAATAAATTTTATTACTTATTACTATTATTAATATAGTTTGTCATTTCTCCACCAGCGGCGTTATTTGCTCAGCATTGTCTATGGCGCCTCTTCTCATGATCAAACACAATCCAAGGGAAAGTTTAAAGAGATTTGATCTTTGGCCCGAGTTCAAGAAGCCACATGATCATAAATTATGACGACCAAGAGAATTTAAAGATAGATTTTTTACAAAACAAAAAGACCTATTGACCTCAAAACTCGCCGTCTGATCGTACGGTATTTCGCCAGTACAGTTTGCATTGCAAAAATTGGCAAAATAGACAAAGAATTGTTTGACAAAAAGTAGATTTTTTCTTTACTTTGCTTGTCTTTGATTGAATTCAATGAAACGAGACGGTTTGATTAAACAGTGTGTCAGGTGAGCAAAGCATGGTTCTAACTGTGGTAACTGACACGGTAGCTACATTAAGACATATTTAGCCATCATCAAGCAACCACAAGCAGCTAGTAACTTAGTAGAGCGTGCAATGAAAAGAGAAAGCAATCGTTATTGTAAGTATGCTCATATAGACATCTTGTAACGTCCAGTGGACACGAACTTGGTCAATGTTCATCCTTGTCTAATAGTACACTAGAAAAAAGCACCATTAAAACCACTATCTTTGTAGGTATGTGGTTTACAGGTCGATTTATGGAAGTTATCTTATTATCTTAAGATTGCGTTTGTATGCAAAAGTGTTGAGTGTTTGGAAGACAAGAAGCATTCGCGCTCCACTTACTTGACATTTATTCTAAAATAATTAAATTAATACGAATCAAATCTATTCCTGCTGATTAAAACATTAATTCCCTTTTTTATCAAACACTTTCTAATGGTTGTGTTGGTTGGAATCGCCACAGACTGCAGTTATAAACACGCAGGAAGTACCAAACGTGTCACAACCCAAGATAATGCGACACCTTTGTACCTACAACCAGCGGCAGTTGTCAATGATACATGTAGCGACGAACACTGTTAGCACGCAACAATATGTAATAGATACAAGAAGAAATTTACGGTAACCGTGTCAAAAGAAATGTTATTAGGCACAAACAAAAACCACTCTTAGAAAATGCAAGTTTAACCTACTTAGTAACGTGTTTATATTTGAACACTTTATGGTGATAATTACGCTCTCGGTAACTTCAAGCCTTTGTAATGGATCATAATATGGACTTTTTTATCTTTTAACCCGAATGTGGTATTTGTCTTGACACCAGAATTAGCACTGTGGTTCTCACAGAAGAACTGAATCAGAACAATTATTACCACCAGCAGATGTTAAAATTAACTTTTTCATCGGCAAATTGTGCGTATAAAAACCACTGTCGATATAATTTAGTGGTAGTGGAAATTTTCCTTCGTCAGATTTAAGCTAAACGGAATTGTTTACTGTCCCGGAAGTGTGTCAACCGGACATTATGCTTGACCACTGGCAGCATTGCTAATTGTTGTTGTAATGTTTAATGCCATATTTGATTTGTTGATACAATTACACAGTGGACCGGAGAAATGTCCAGATCAGTTGAACTAATTTAACGTTCCAGATGGTTGAAATGTATAGTGACAATTGACAAACTCCAAGACGGAAAAAAGACAAAAAGCACAACAAAACGCATTTTTTATTTATTTTACAAAGCGTTACGTCACTCAACTGGGGGTGTTTACAAAGGCGGTTCCGCGAAATGTTTAAATTTCACCACCGTTAAGCGTCATATTTTTGATACTACCTTACATATTCTCAATTACCATTCTTGACTTTTTCGGTTTTTCAAATTACAAAATTGTTGCATATCGCATGTAAAAATGTCGATAATTTTAAAGCACGTGGCAGTTTGATATTCAGGTGGTCTACTTTGGAAACGAATACTTATAATTCGAAAAAATGTCAGCCACCTGCTTGTTGCAGCTTTGCAGTGTTTCTACACATATATTTTGATCCATTACTACCTACAGATGGCCCAAGAATGTAAACACTTACCTATATTTATTATAATGAATAATTTTTATGCCACCTTTTCTTCCGCCCATTAAGTATCTTTATGTCAGCCAATAAACAAATAAAGTTAATTGAAATGTGTATGGACGCTTGGTGGTCTTAAGTAGCAATTATGTTTAATCATGGTAATTTTTAAACTAAAAAATGAGTTTTCTGTTTAAAATCGTGCCTGGATTATAAATTGTTATTGCCAAAATATACATTGTAATTATTATTTTCTGGTGGAAATGAATGTACACACGGAAGACATATGGTATGTTTTTGTTACATAAATACAAAATCTTAAGAGATTGTAAAAAACACCAGCTGGGTAAAGTAATTTGACCATTACGCACTCCTAACTGGAGCGTGTATTGTTTTTATAGCTTTTACTACTCCACTTCAGACATGCAAAAAAAATTCCGGAATCTTACCTTTAAAATATATTCCCGAATATTTATTTAAAACTTTTGTGGAAACGAATGATGACCATATTTGTGATATTTAAAACAAAAGACTTTCTTGTCTAGCAATAATTATTTTGACCGGTTGGCATCACTGTTATCTTTGATTTTGAAACATGTCGATGCATATCAACGAATGTTAACCTCAATCTGTCACGAGAAACACTGAGATAATAAGCGGGACTACCGACACCTTTCAAATTTTAAAATTTGCCTTAACGCCGTTTTATTTATAAGTTAAGCACACAAACGTAGTGGCACGAACTTTGCCTTACTTTTGTTTTTTTTGAATTTTTTAAAATTATACATACCTACACTTTTACAATTTTGTATTTTTAAGCTCTTCGATTTGTAGGTTTTATAATTTTATAATTTTAAAATTTTATTTGAATACCTACTTGAATTTTTTATTTTATTAGATTATTAATTATTAGGTTACTAGTTTATTGCCGATGGTCCTAGAATTTGGTGATAATTTTAAAAATGTGACAGTTTGCGGGAGAATAAAAAAATCAGCATTGTGTAACTCGCTCGGCTGAACAATCAATCACAGGACCTCTTTTTAAATAAAAAAATTCTCTGGAGGAAAAATGACGTTTCTTATATTTTTAAAGATTTCTTGACTAAACATTTTTTTAATTATCTCAGTCTATAATTTTAAATTTCTTAATTTTTTATCATCTGAGATTCATCTGATTCATCTCAAAACAGCAGAGTGTTAAGTTTATACTTTTTCGATTTTTACAAATGTAATCAGTATGTACGGATAATCAAATTTCTGAATGTAAAAAATGAGACGAATTTCACTAAAAGCACCGAAGCAAAAATTTTAAATATTTAAACAAAAAATACATTTAAGTAAATAGGTACTTCAAACTTAAAGTTCTTCATCAAATATTTACAACTTACGGCATCTGAAATTAGCGTTAGTTACGAATGTTACAAAACAAATGTGCAAAATTAATTTAGAAAATGTAGAAATAATTTTGGTTCTAGGAAATAAGAAGAGGCCATTAAATGTTTGTTTTTCTAGGGAATTAGTCAGTTCCTCATTCTTATTAGCCTCCAATTGTCATCGATCTGCATCACCATCTGTTTATAATATAAAATGCGTATGTTTATAACTTTACATCGATTAACATTTTTAACTTAACGAAGTAGGTTTATAGAATAAAAATGTCCAAGCATTGCGCACCGCCGTAAAAAATCCTTCGTCAGTTGGCAGACAATCTGCCATCTCTAGAGATAAGCAATCACAAGCTCATAATTAAAACTAGACCACAAAATTCCGCCTAAAAAAATTTCCAATGCCCTGTTTATTTCCCACTCCATCATAGTATCTGCTTTGTCTGTTTCCTAATATGGTTTATTTATCTATGATAAGTGAATAAAAGATGGTTAGGTGCAGTACGAAGCGTGAACCATGCGGCTGGAGGCGTTGGGAGTTAGCCAGGAACTGGGCGAGTGGGTCACTAGGTCGGGGCGCCTCGCAGATGTTTACCGTGTAGCCAACCTTCCTTATGTTCCAACTAACATGCATATACGTGTAGGTACTTGGGTAATACATGGCTTAGTCAGCTTATCCAACCATTAACATATTAGCCAACGTATAATAATGTAACAACAGGAAAGACACAAAAAGTGTGAGGTTCGTGTTCTCATCTA
This sequence comes from Gnatocerus cornutus, assembly GCA_029298725.1. NCBI lineage: Eukaryota > Metazoa > Arthropoda > Insecta > Coleoptera > Tenebrionidae > Gnatocerus > Gnatocerus cornutus. The sequence goes on from CM055513.1 coordinate 13,982,161, forward strand.
CTATTGTAGTCTCCGAGTAAATTGTATATTCCGTAAATGAGAGACGTTCTTTTGGAATTTTTGACAGTTGAACTGAGTCATATAATTTTTATTGTTCGACAACGAGGGATTCGGGATATTATAGACATTCAGTGATATTAATTATATCTGAGGTTACGTTAAATGAACGCTAAGTGGTATTAATAGACGCTCATTTATGATAACTTGTCAATTCTGTTTTATAATTTTCTATCGTGGCTAATTGACGTGAAAGCCAGAGGTTGTGATTTTCATTCTTCAGACGACTAAAATTATTGAAGACGAATTTGAACAATTCACTTAAGTATCTACTACTAATTTTAACTGTGTTATACAACTTAGTAAAATGGCGGCAGGGACTATGTAAATTTCTCTTAAGAACCGGAAAAAATTATGATGAGTCATTGTATGTGTATAATCGTTGAGCAATTTTGGTTTACCGATACATAGGACGTTCAATATGCTGCAAGGCTGGGTATATTTTATTCAACAAGGTAATGGGATATTTTTAAAAGACGAGTATTATGTCATTACGTTCATTTAATGCAGAATTTCATGAGGAATTTAGATCTTATTTTTTTCTACACATGACATTAAAATCAGTCATTTTGACAATGACTCCGGTGGTTGATATAGCATCTCTACCATTTGGGATAAGGGATTAGGGATGCTCGGACTACCGGAATTTTATAATGTTTGAGATTTAATTGTTGACAAGCATTTTCATGTTAAATTTCTTCTAAAGTGCATTAATTTGGTTAAATGGGCAATGATAGTTATGTAGAATTAGAACAAAATAACAATGCATTTTCTGACTTACTTCTTCCCAAATACATATACCTATATACAATTATTACGAAGCACTTACAGTTTATGGACTGGAGAACTAAAAACTAAAGCAAATCGTTTTTTGAAGAAGTAGTATGTACTTAACACTCAAGGCTGAAGAAAAAATCATATTTCAAAGTCATTTTTAAAACTCACGCACAAAAATCTAAAATCTTTACCACAGAAAAGATAGCCACATTTATAATTTAAGCTCTTAATCATGTTTAGTTGTTGACAAATGAACGTACAAAAAAAATGTTTATTAAAGCTTATTTAAAAGAAAAAACGAAAAAAATATTATATGCAAGTTGTGGCTAATAAAATTTCAACGTTTCAAGGTTCATCACCTACATACAAAACGCAATTTTCGCGAAAATTCATGACCAAAACTATACAAAACTTCTGATATCGACATGTCGCTTATTTTTTCGAGTAAACTTAAGTAATTATACATCAGTGTACGCAGAATTTTCCGCAGATTCCAAATCTGGGATTTAAATTCAGATCCGACGACTAATAACTGAGTTAATGCCGATCAAAGATTTGGAAAGATTATTTTCATTTTTTCTCATTTTTCGTAGTTTTTAAAGTCAAATATCTCGGAAACTATTTGAGATATTGAGATGCGGTTTGCGCCATTCTTTTTCTCGGTTCATTTTACGTTAGAAAATGTTCTCAAAAGCCCAAAATTTAATAGTCGATTTTTCGCGAAAAAAAATTGCGATTCAAACGATGAAAATTTTTCATTTTTTTTTATTTTTGGCTATAAATCGTAAACTATTTGTCCAATAGATCTCAAATTTGGCCAGTAGATATATTTTGAGCTCCTCTTTCGACTGATGTATAATTCAATGCCATTAATCATCGTTTTCATTTTGAAAACATTGATTGAAATTCACCATAAAATGATGTTTTCAAAACAGTTTTGGCCAATTCCTCGTTTATCTATTAAACAAACTCAACAAATTTGGGTTTCATTTTACGCAGAATTTCACGCTGAATTCAAAAACATGATAATTTTTTAATATTTGTCAACAAATAACCGAGTTATGGCCGTTTGAAATTTTGGGTTGTCGCCAGAGGGCCAAATTTTTGAAGGTTCAAAACAATTCGTGCTCGGTATCTCGGAAACTATTTCAGATATTGAGATGCGGTTTGCGCCATCGCTTTTTTCGCGATTTTTTACATAAGAAATGGTGTTTTGATTTTTCGACAGTCGAAATTTGCAAATTTTTGCAAAAATTTATGACTAAAACTATGGCCAAATTTCTGATATCGATATCTGGCTAATTTTTTAAAGTAAACTTAAGTTATTATACATCAGTGTACGCATAATTTTACGCAGATTTCAAATATGGAATTTAAATTCAGATCCGACTACAAATAACCGAGTTATGGCTGATTAAAGTTTCGGAAAGTTGATTTTCATTTTTTCTCATTTTTCGTAATTTTTAAAGTTAAGTATCTCGGAAACTAGTTGAGATATTGAGATTCGGTTTGAGCCATTCTTTTTTTCGACTCATTTTACGTTAGAAAATGTTCTCAAAAGCCTAAAATTCGATAGTCGATATTTCGCGAAAAAAAAATCCGACTCAAACGATGAAAATTTTTCATTTTTTTTATTTTTGGCTATAACTCGTAAACTATTTGTCCGATCGATCTGAAATTTGGCCAGTAGATGGATTTCGAGCTCCTCTTTTGACTAATGTAAGTTCAAAGCTGTTAAACGTCGTTTTCATTTTGAAAACATTGATTGAAAATTACCTTAAAATGAAGTTTTCAAAACAGTTTTTGGCCAATGCCTCGTTTATTTCTTAAGAAAATTAGACAAATCTGGGCTCATTTTACGTAGAATGTCACGCTGGATCCAAAAACATGAGAATTTTCAATTTTCGTTAACAAATAACTGAGTTATGGTCGTTTGAATTTTTGGGTTGTCGCCAAAGGGCCAAATTTTTGAAGGTTCGAATCAATTCGTGCTCGATATCTCGGAAACTATTTCAGATATTGAGATGCGGTTTACGCCATCGTTTTTCTCGTAATTTTTTACATAAGAAATAATCCTTTGATTTTTCATCAGTCGAAATTTGCAAATTTTCGCAAAAGTTCATGACTAAAACTATGCCAAATTTCTGATGTCGACATCAACTTGAGTTATTATACATCAGTGTATGCAGAATTTTCCGTAGATTCCAAATCTGGGATTTAAATTCATTTGATTTTTGAATTTGAATTTGTGTATTTTTTGTAATTTAAAAATTCACAAATCCAGCTTTGTCACTTTGTCACTTATTCTACCTCTGAACCTGGCTTAGTTTAACATCGTGCTAACTTGCTCAAAAATGTTTGTGCAACGTAAAAATCATATTAAACCTGGGTTAAGTCAGATTTAAACCGGTTTAAATTTTGAACCGGTTCAAATTTTGAACTGTGTTTCTGCAACCGGACCTAAAAGTTTTCTGATTTTTACTTTAGTTTTTTATTACTTCTTTAAAAAAAAATCTTGATTAACTTTTAAAATGGACCAACATGAACCAACTCAGGATAATCGTTTCTATCGTTTATGCGCCACTGAAACTGCCTTCTTTTAAAATCATTACAATATGTAATTATAATGTATTACGTGTAGGTAGAAATATAAGTATTGGATTTCCTAGAAGGTGTTGCGCTTGAATGAAAACAACAAAGAAATGTATAAACAATAAATACGTAATCTTGAAGCTTACTCGCGTTTAGAAACACCTCTAATAAACCATGTCCAATAATTTACAACATTTATCTATCTTATTCGATAAAATATTATGTAAATCCATGATTGTTATTATGGATATGACAGGACTTTAATTGCAGTCAGTGAACGATATTCATCAGCCGCAACAAATCGTTTATTCTGTTTAGAAACTCCAATTCTTTCTTATTAGATGAAAGCACGAAAGCACCCTCACAGGTGAATATTCTCCGCTTGATAGCGTAATCAATTAGGTCCACTGATAACACCACCATACTGGTATTCAAACAAACAATGTAGCTCAACACAACACCAATTAACCTTTAACATTCCATGAAAAAGGGACAAGATACCTCCGGAGTGTGCCGTCCCTTTTTCTCAAAAGCTTCCGGCACAAATTCAAAAGAGCTGACAATAATTTATTTACATGTTGTATTTGTGCTGTCAACAAAGACCCAAATATTGACAAATATCCACAGCGTGTCGCCCGATCTTTGTCCTTTTGACACAAAGGGCGGCTGTAAACTTTGACGTTTTGATGATTTTTTTCTATTTTATTGTACTGATCGCGATCAGAAGCTTGAGCGGTGCCCTAAATCGTGGCCTTGACATTAAAGAAACCGAGTTTGTTAACAAGTCGTACAAACAGATGTTAGAGAATTCTTACTAACCTAAATCTGCACCATAGCGTTAGGTGCTGTCATTAGAAAGCGAAAATATTTAACAATAATTACCCTTCTTGGAACCATGGACTGAAACCATTCGTTGCATGCGGACACTATTTAAGTATTTTTAAATGGCGTGAACGTGACCGCCATAAATAATAAATTCGCAGCTCAACAAGCCCAGAGTTTAAGAAGTGAAAATTTAAATTTACACACTTGTCAGTATTTTTATTGGGAAAATAATCAAACAATTTATTTAATCATCGACAGATGTGCGAAGAAATCTGACCATATGAGCACCAGTTGCAAATGACTCCTCATAAAATAATTTTCAATAAAGATCTCTTTGTGTTTCACCTTATAATGACAGCTTTGCATGTTTTTAATGAAGATGGTCGATAAGAGAATTTGAAATTGCCTAATAACAGGTGAGGAAACTTTGATCCACATGAATACCTCCAAGCAGAGGCACAAATTTCCACAACGAAATTAATTAATTAAGATGTGAATTCAAGAAAATCATTGAAGGAAAGAAATTGTAACATTCTGGATTGCGGTTCGATCGTGTTACCACATCTAGACGCTGAGATATTGGCAGGCAGTCAGAGACTGCAATGGTGGATAAAGCGACGAACACGCCAAATTAGTTTTTTGCTGTCTGCGCTCAACAATGAACAATGTCTTTGAAAAAATGATCACAAGCACAATAGAATGAATGGACCATTTTTCAAGAACAATAACCCATTACATTTCCATGCGTTTTTTAATTAGTATGAGTGAAAATGAGCTCACGAGCCGACGCTGTAGAGATGAACATTGTGCGATGAGACTGACCCGTTTACAGATAACCGAATAAATTTCCGTTTTTACTTGTAACTTGTTAGATCTTCTTTACAGAAGCTCGTCGATGCGTGTTAACTTTCGTTTTTATTGGACCAAATCACAAAATTTGAAGGAAAACATCGATTATACTGTGACATTTTACTCTGATTCTTAAGTATGCCACAGATTAGAGGTCATCGGGTTGAGGGATTAAATAGCAAGGGCCTGTCGAACATTTTATAATGGATGAGTCGTGTTACGGCTGATGTCACGATGGACCGGCTGAGTATTGTTGGTTGTATGGCAACCCAAATTCGCGTCCACGCTCGGAGTACCATGGTACGGTGGCCGCAAGTAGGTCTTGAGGCGGACTTGGCCCAAACTTGACGCCCAAACAACCGGGTGCCCCCTCTAACTGTAACACACATTCGGTTTTATCGAGAGCAAATTTGATTCTCTTGAAGATGTAGGAATGGAGACGTAATGAAGTTGCATAAGGGGTTTTTTGTCTTTGATGCAGTGAAATTGCAAGTGCATTTTACGTCGTGAACCACCGAAATCGTATTTCTTAAGAGGTTTTGTGACACAAGCTCGTTGCGTAGATATTGTTTTTGTATGTTAGCAGTTAATTAAAGCAGTTTTAATTACGGAAAAAGTGTTAAGTTTTTTAGTTCTACTAACATTAACCTGACTTGCAACAGAATTATATAAACTTGTTGATGTTGCCTTTGTCGTACGTATTTTTGAAACAGAACATCAACTTTTTATACACAGTGTTTATGGTATTTAGATTAAAAACTCGCAACATTTATATTTTATGTGCTATCCAGTTCGTGACGATTTACGAATGAGCAGTTAGTTTCACTCATGTCGTGGTCACAATTTATATTCTGTAGATACCTAGACATGGCAGCGATTATATCAAATTGATAAACTCTTAAGAAAGATCTAACAGCCAACAACATAATAAACGCACCCATAAAGAAATGATTCTTTGATCAGTTTGTTTTATCCTGCTTAAATTAATTTCAAAAAGTAGTCTTTAAATCTAAACTGTGTTGGCAGCTCTGTCTCTTATTTCAAAATATCGCTCCAGACAGTTTGAGGTTAAACATTGATTCATATGCAATGATGTCATTGTTGACGATGTATCTCATGACAGTTCTTAAATGTCAGAGTAGAAAACAGTGCTACCAACATGTTGTAATAAAACAATGCTTTCTAGATGATGTCCATGCATGAAAGAAGAGCTGAACAAAGAAGACAGATGCGAAGCTTTAATAAAAATCTTGTAAACAAGAAAGATTAAATGTGATAAACAATAAAAAAAACAACGGAAACTGAAACATCAAGAATATGAAAAATAAAAACTGCAAGTTTTGCAAAACTAAATAAATATGGACTGGCAGTCCTAAAAAAGCAATTCGACTCTTAAACAGGAAATTAATAAAACACATTAGTTGATCGAGGAAATAAAAGGCACAACCGAACAGAACAACAAAAATGAGAAAATGACGGAATAGTTTTAAATGATTAGTTAAAAAAAGAGAAGAAAGTTAAATTTGAAAAATGGGATGAAAACTGCATACAAAGACACTAACAATCGCAAAAAATAAAAATGAAGAAAAAAATGTGTTGCAATAACGAAGAACCAGTGTTTTGTTAGTTAGTGCCATGTGAACACAAAAACCGATCCAAGAACGACGGAATCAAGAAAAGAACGCTCCTAACAGAAATGCAACAACTCTCTGGGAATTACACTCAGAATAACAGCAAAACTAAGAAAAATATTGCAAAATCTTGTCAAGAACTCGGTTTTAGACTAAACAGGTGTGGTTAATGCCATCTCATTATAAAACGAATTAGTGAAAAAGCTATAAAAGGGGCAGGAACGCCTATGTTTTATCGACTTGGAGAAAGCTTTCGACAAGACATATGGAAAACATTACAGAAGAGAGGAGGCAACGGAAGAACAATTAATGGAACAAACTGTTAATTCAAGACAAAACTGAATAAAACATGCAAACAACAAAGGGACTGGAAGAAGGATGTCCATTATGGTTTTCACGGACCAAAGTATAAGGAAAGCAACGAAGGAAATTGAAGGCGCCAAAGGCTAATATTAAAAGATGAAGAAGTAGCGATAAAATGAATACCATTTGCTGATGACTTAGGGCGAATTGCGAAAGATGAAGGAAAACTGAAATACATATTTGTAAAAAATGTTTGGAAAAATTTATATGAAAATAATAAGCGAGGAAATGTCGAAAACAATGCAAATATGCAACAGGAAGAGAAAACTGCAAATTCAATTACAAGAAACTAGGCTGAAAATCTATTTTAATATTTCGACATAGTGTCAGGAGAAAAATGGAATTTTCCAAGACGAACTAGGTCTAAAATGAAGCAATTAAGTTGTAAACGACATATGAAGTTATAACTGAATAGAAAACAAAAGACGGAAAACGTACCTATATAAAAGATAAGTAAAAGTAGATAAAAGATAGAAGAATATTTATCCCTATGGCCTGACATCCGATGTATCAGTAGAGATGAAGTTAAAAAAACACAAAATGAATGAGAGACGTAAAACAGCTTTATAGGCCATAATCAAACGGTACCAAATGTCTATCATTAAATATCTAATTTTATTAGAAACATTACACAAAATTCGTACGGTAACTTCATACTAATGTTGATGGATTGTCTAAACTCGACCTACGATCTCGGAACTTTATCTTAAATCACAATCTAAAACCACAAAAAGTCAAGTCACAACTTCAATATCTCAAGTGATCTTTAGCCACATAAGCTAGCAAGAAATTTTTCAACGTTATGATCGAATGAAAATAGCTTAAGCATTTAGGATATGTCGCTAGGACTTGCCTCTGTGACAGTTTGTAATTAAACAAAAATTGATATGCAAAGATATGTGTAGATATGACTGATGAAAAAGGAGAACTTAGAGCATCGTTTTTTCTGGTTATTTTCCTGTAGCTGTGGGTTACGTATGTCCACAATTTTGTTGTGAAAATACATGTCATTACACACCAACAAGCTAATTTAATTTGCTACAGCTGCCGTTGGTCTCGTTAAGCAATAGTCGGAGGAATAACGTCGAATACCAGTAATTATTTTAATGGTTAAATTGAATCCATATCACGGCAACAACCAGCATAACAAATAAATTACCGGTTTTAGACTGTACGAAACGATCGACAGTTTTTTTAATTTAAATACGTATCTATACAAGTACAACAAAGTAGGAAAAGAGGTCAGTGCATTATTATTCATTATTATTACATTTATTCAAACATTTTTACAATATTAGCACTGACGAGTTTACCTTTGACATTAGCAATTTCTCATCCAACATGCGATTCAAAGAAACATTATAGATAATGGTATAATGATCACGAAAATATGCGATCTTAAACCGTGAGTCAGGACAAAAATCACTAAAAAACTTAATGCACGCGGATGAAAAACCCTAATAGTAACACTTTTTCACGACCATGACCACCGAAAGTCAAATATTCAAGCTCTAAATATGGCGCGGTTTGACAAAAAACCTAAAAAAATTCACTCTCGTCAACCAATTGCAATTGAGGGTGATTATTTCCGGCCCATTTAGCACAGTTCAAGAGCAATTACTGAGCACGCGACCTCAAAATTCAAGTGTCCTTGAAGTTTTGTTTATTAGGGACGATTTATGATCACAACGCCATAAAAATCAAGTGGGCCGGACGTCACTGGCAATAAAACACAATCGTTATCAAAACCGACCTGATTGGAAACGTATTAAGGAATTTTCGGTGATTGTCGTATTGCAACAAGGCTATCAAGTTGGCTAGTACCATTGACATTGACAGTTTATCAGCGCACTCTACGATCCATTCATGTCAATTCAAGGCTGCTTTTGTTTACGTTTTTTTCAATTAGAGTACCGTAATCGAAATTTTGTTAATTCGTATCGAATTCGGGTACAGTTACTGCAGGAATTTGATTGTCAAAATTGACAGATGACTGGTACTGATGGGATTTTATTTGGAAATATTGCGTAACCGACTGTAGATTTTGGTAATGAGAGCTTGGAAACCAGACGATGAGTGTTAAAATGCAACGGTACTTCATTCTTAAAAAATGGTTATTTAGGTTGGACCATGGGTATTGTTGTCAAGGTTATTCTAATTCAACAGATTAATTGCTAAATTCACTCGCATGAAGGTGCCGATATAAATTTACTGTTAGGACAAGTTTGGATTTCTACATCGAATATATACATTAACACCTGATACGCACAATTGAGTACTAATTTTGACAGAACCATATACATAGATGTAAGTGGTTAAAACTTGAGTTAACAAGAGCCGAAAGAGGTTTTCTTATTTTGGAAGTCATTAACATTCCTATATTGTCGGAATATGCCAAGAGGCACCAAGCCGATAAAAATAAGTTGCAACAAAGTGGTACCTACAATATTGTAAGCATACAAAATCTGTTGGTGGTACCAAAATTGTTCGTATTCCAGGAAGCTTCAGTGTGTAGATATTTGTTGTTATTATCGTGTTGCAACAATCATTAAAAAATCAAGACAAAGGAAAGTTCAATATTTTACCTGTCAACGCCGTCATGCTATATGCATTTTTGAATTTTGGTAGTGCTGAAACGTCTAATTTACTGCTACGTTAATAACGATAGCGACAATTATTTCCACGCCTTCATTTCTCCAGCATTATTGACTTGATACAGATGAATGCTGCTATAACTCGTGGAAAACAAATCGAAATTTCCTCCAGACAGACGCCTTTACTTACTTTGACCACGGAAGATTTACAACAGGTACCTACCTGTTACATTTAAGCGTTTTAAAGTGGCAATAAAATAAAAATCTCTGACAGGTAAGTCATAACAAAGTCACCATGAAACCAAATTGTGGCCAAATTTTACAAGGTGCGCTAATAAATCTTCAAAAAGGTACAGCTTCTTGGAAAATTCCCAAACAAACAAATCAACAATACGCGATTGGTGGTTAATAAATAAAACAAGCAATGTATTGAATATTTTGCTACGGTTTCTGGTTTTACTTTTACTTGTGCTCTGAATTGTTATAACAATTAAATAATTAGCAGAAGCTCTGATTTCACTCGGTTATTTTTTCTTTGATTTAATAACAGATACGTGGCATGCAAGTTTCCACCGACTACCGAACCGAAATTGTAAAATTGTAAAATTAAAGTGTCTCATAAATCAAACCGTCATTTTTTTGGTGTTATCATTGAATTGCCTATAATAACCATAAAGCTGGAATTTGCCTTGGCCTAGTTAACCCTAAAGTAAATGTGGTGCCGCCTCTATAAAATGACCTATTACCCAACCCTTTATTAGAAAACGGAACCATTGTAGGTACTGCAAGTTATACCGTTTCAGGTATACAAAAAATCGTTTTATTCTAATAGTTTTATTGTGTACCATAGATTTAGGGCCAGCCCTCCAATTGTCCAACAGCCGTCGATCGATGACAGATGTCGAATGGTATGGGCACCGATTTAATGATAGAGCGGGCAAAAAAGGGATTAGAGACAAAATTTGGGTCAGGGTAATTCGAGTTTTTCACAAAATTTCTGTAAACTGAATAGAATTTAGGTAAACCCGAAAAAGTGTTAAAATTTTTTAAAAAGTCTTAAAACTAAAAACAAAGGCAACCTGACAATTAAAATTGCATTCAAATATTCAAAAACTAAATTACATTGCAAAGATACAATAAATAGTTATTTACAGCACAAGCGCCAAAAAGACCATGAAAAAAGCTGCCTTGAGCGAGCTTTCGCTATGAGCTTTTCACCAAAGGACTGTACATACTTTTCTATAATTACTGCTCTATCTATAATTACTAAAACAAATATTTTAATAATGTTATTAAATTCGGGTTGGTATTAACTTTGTTACTAAGTATTAGGTGTTAAAACTATACCGAAATAAAATTGAAGATTTTTTCCCACAGACCAAACTTTGCCAAAAATGCTGACGCATGTTACGAGAGCAAAACCATCATCAGAGCGAGTTTGAAATTTTCATGCAATCAGTGTTGGTCATATTTCAAACTCACAATCTTTGCATTGACATCTTTCGTCTCACCGAAGAAAAGAAAAAAATAGGGTCTGTCTGGTTCATTTATATAGACCACCGTGTAATTGGAGCGACTGTAATAAATTGTATTTCAAAAAAAAAATTATAATGAAGGAATGGCTCTGTAGTCTACCTACTAAAAATACACTTTGCAATTTCTTAGCAATTTCAAATAAACGCCCATCTCTGCATATTATTTACCCATTAGGCAAATATTTTTCCCACTGGCAAAGTCACGTTTATTCCTTTTCTTTAAAAGTGTGGAAACAGTTATAATATTATTCTCATGTAACAAAATTCATAACAACCTCCTATTTATAATTTTTTAGTACGTAAATAATTCGCCGTGCTTAAGTTAGTTCAATTAAGCAACTCCTGTGGTGACAACACCATCAACTACCCTTTACCCAACTCTCAATCCGCACGACATTTCTCAACAATTACGTATTTCGCTGCACCAAAAGCAGCAAAAAATGGCGTTTTTGTTCAAGTTCAGTAACCTTTCCATTACCACATAAATCGGCAAAGTTGTAAATATAAATCAGAAGTTAAGTAAAATTCGTCTGAAGTAGAACAACTCATGCACGGAACTATTAAAGCATAGCGCAATAAAGTAACCTGTAACATTGAAGTCTTGTTGATTTTATTGTTACCTGAAAGAGGGTTAGACCGTTTCCACAATATTTACAAAACGTTTACCTTCGCCGACACAGCAGGGATACAGGTGAACGAGATTTCCTTCAATATACCCCCTAGTTCCTTGTGGCCAAAAATTTAAAACGCTACGAACAATTGAACTACCTGTGTTTCGGCATATTGAAATGTTTTGTGGCAGGTGCAACGCGGGGGGTTTTCCACGTGATGGTGAGGGAGAAATTTATTGCAATTCACGTCCAACTCGTGCCAAGGTTTGAATTTATTGCTTTTGTGTAAGATGTGCTCTTTGTGTGGTTTTTGCTTCTGCGTGTAGGATGTAAATGGCTTTTAGAAAAGCCATGGCTTCTGAAACAAAAAAAGAGAATGGCCACAATTGTGCATTTTTTGTAGTGAGGCTACCAACACTTGTTGCACAAGTTGTCATCAAAACATTTTTTTTTATTTTGAAATTTTGAGTGTGTATTGATACAGCCCACGACTGATAAATTGTAATATACCTACGCACGATTCATAATAACTACATCGTACTGAAGTGTCCCATATTTTACAACAATAACGGCAAAGTAACTACTCAGGTCATAAAAATTCAGTCCTAATAGAATACCAAGATGAGGTCAGATTATTCCATCATTGGATATGGACTATTCTATCTTAGTTCTCTTCCGTGTGTCGTACATTTGCGCTATTCTTATATCGCCGTTTTGTAATCTTTTTGTTGTTAAAATTTAATACGTTTAACTAACGTATTGTTATTTATATAGGAGACTATTTATTACTCCATATAAGTCATTTTATTATGCAGTTACAAATCACAATTTGAATAAAATTATCGACTAGTCTATTACAAGTATTGAGGAACGTGCATAGAATGATATTGTCGATTTTTGTTTAGTAGAGCTTCAGGTCATCAAATTTACATCTTTCTTGCATTGTGCGTATGTAGACGACAACCTATATTTTGATGCAACATAAACTATAATTATGTAACTACACAATTTGACAGATAAATTAACTAAGGCAATTAACTCCACACAATGGAATACGTGAGCAATAATAATTTATTATTACTGAACTTCTTCCTTCATATTATACCAATTAATTGGCAAACAAAGTGTCGCAACCATGTTAATTTAAAATTAACACAAATTTAAATTATGGGAACTTTTGAACCGTACAATAATTATTTTAATAAATGCAGCGTGTACAGTTTATTATTGTAGAGTAGTTTATAAAAAACTTTAATTTAGAATTATTTTGTAATCGCATTAACATGTGAATAAATCAGAGCTTAAGTGCGGTATTTTATGAGTTGATTATAATTTTACCAGAGGCCATTCACTTGATTGTAACGAGATGAAAATAAATATAACACATTACAGGAAATCAGGTAATAAGTTGATAATAGAGAGCGTTTACAATGTCTAAAAAATAAATAAAAAGTACTTCCGTGAAAAAAAAAATTGTTCGATTAAAGAGAATGCTTCGTGGTTTAGTAATTGAAAATGTAAATACAGATTAGAGCAGTGATGACGAAATTATTAAGAACAGATTAATTTACACTTAACATGCTTACAATAATAAATTTGTCTCCTTTGATTAAAAATCTTTATCTGACATCTTTGGAGCCCGAGGCCAATGTTATGCAGATTCTGTTATATAATATTTATGGGTGTGGGTTAGAAATAATTTTTATTTAAATAAAATGTTATCAATTGGATTTCGTAAATTCATTAAATTTCTTGGTTCACCCAGTTTCTGTTGACTGAACTCTGTTCAATACCTCCATTGCTTGGATCCGTTGAATCATCATACTCCTCATTTATTTTGAATACCGCATTTCAAGGTCAAAATTTGTGAAAATTGTGGAGCTCTACGGCCAATTTGAGAAGATTTATCCATTGAATTGAACATAAACGAGTACTGGAACACCCAAAGACCTGTTCATGATTGTTTTCAATACATAAATCCTCTTAAATTTGTCGTAGAGCACCACAACTGTCACAAATTATGACCTTGAAATGCGGTATTCAAAATAAATGAGGAGTAAATTAATTTTGTCTTTCGTCGCATCATTTCCTTGGTTTCATTAGACTCTTTTGGAAGTTTTAGATTATTATTATTTGATTTATTTTGTATATTTTTTTGGTGAAATGTGACATGTTTGAATATCTCAAATTTCGAATTTTTTGGGATATGGTAGACACTTGCTTACTTTTAACTTTTTATTATATTTTGCATTTTTGCTATTTTCTAACTGTCATGATTTTTTTTAATAATTATTCTTTGGATTCTTTAAATTCCTTGAATTCTATGAATTCTTTGGATTTTTGGATTTTTTGAATTCTTTAGATTTTTTGGATTATTTGGAATTTTCGGATTTTTTGGATTCTATGTATTCTTTAGATTTATTGGAGTTTTTGAATTCTTTAGATTCTTTAGATTCTTTGGATTCTTTGGATTTTTCGGATTTATTGGATTTTTTGGATTCTTTAGATTCTTTGGATTCTTTGGATTTTTTGGATTCTTTGGATTTTTTGGATTCTTTGGATTCTTTGGATTCTTTGGATTCTTTGGATTCTTTGGATTTTTTGGATTCTTTGGATTCTTTGGATTCTTTAGATTCTTTGGATTCTTTGGATTCTTTGGATTCTTTGGATTCTTTGGATTCTTTGGATTCTTTGGATTCTTTGGATTCTTTGGATTCTTTGGATTCTTTAGATTCTATGGATTCTTTGGATTCTTTGGATTCTTTGGATTCTTTGGATTCTTTGGATTCTTTGGATTCTTTGGATTCTTTGGATTCTTTGGATTCTTTGGATTCTTTGGATTCTTTGGATTCTTTGGATTCTTTGGATTCTTTGGATTCTTTGGTTTCTTTGGATTCTTTGGATTCTTTGGATTCTTTGGATTTTTTGGATTCTTTGGATTCTTTAGATTTTTTTGATTTATTTTCGCATATAAAATTGCTTATATTTTTTACATTATTTTATTTATATTTGTTTAATTAATTTATCCATTTCTTATAATGCTTTTAAATTTAATTAAACTGTAGCAGTGAAGCGCTCTGCTTAATTAATTAAGCCTATTTTGGGTCAAGAATTAAAATGTTTAGCTCCATTTTTTACCTAACAGTATAAATAAGGGAAGAAATTGTGGTTTACGTATAAAGCAATTGATTCCAAAAAAAAAATATGAAAAAGATTTTTCGACAACATTTGAAAATCCTTCTAAAGATGTCAAGGAAATAAACAAAGCAATCAAATTGTCCAAGAAATAAAAATTTGAAAATTCTTTAGAATTCTAGAAATCAAATTATGGGACGCACCAAAAAAACATTCGTAAAAAATCAAGAATTAAAAAATTAAAAATAAAACGAGTAAAAACAAATATGTATTTCTAAAAATTTTTAAAATTTATTTTTAACTTGAATCAGTTAAAAATCTGGAAAACTAAAAACGTTTTGATGTCGTAAGTAATGTATTATAAATCAGATTATTTTGTAATATGAATTTAATAAATCATGAAATAATAACGTAAAAATTTCGTCACTATTGCCACCCTCTCCTTCCCGAATTTTCCAGTTCCTTCTCTACCCATTGTTTATTAACAATTCATCTGTATACCATTGCAACAACCGCCTCAGCTTGAGTAATAATGATAATAATAATCTAGGCAGTAAAGCGCAGAAAATTTCGCAAGCAAGGAACCCGTCACCGGACCGTGATTTCGATCGAAGCGAACGTGTGTTGTTCGTTTGTTGCGCTTCTACGTCGTGGGTTGGTAGGACTGATACATGGCGTGTCGGTAGTGTACGAGTGAGTGTCAGCAATGTGTTGAAATCTAGGAAGTCCCGCGGCCTTGCAAGGACGTCGCACCGTTCTTTCACCTCAACGGCTACGTCCTTATTACTACTTGAAAATAATTAGAAGGAAATGTAGGGACCACTGTTCTTGTTACCGAATAATTTTAGTAGAAACATGCAGATGCGCTTATGCAAGCAGAGTGTATGCTTAAGTTTTTAACAGAGTTGTTAGCACCACATAACTCTTCTTTTTTCTATTTGGAAAAATGTTGGAGAAAAGAGAAATACTTAGATCATAAAATAACGAACTTTTGATTAATTCATTCATTCGACAATTTATTTTACGAGCATTAAAATTGCCTTGAGTTGTTTTTAGTTTGAATTGGCTGCTGAATGATTCGCAGAAGAAATTTCTGACAGGTGATGTGCATAAGAAAGTATTTATATTTAGTGATTAGCGTTTACTATCATGTCTTATTTTATTGCTTTATACTCTTGACACTTTCAATTCTTAAATTTGCGTAAGAACAATGTCTTGGAGATTTCGGCCTCTTTTATAGTAACTATGCAATTGGAATTAAAAAAACAAACAATTCTCTCGAAAACGAGTCAATATTTTATTTCTTTCTGCAATTGTACCCATTGTTTGCGTTCTCAATGTTAATAAATATTACTTTTAGAGCAACGTAGCTGGCGGAACGATATTTTTGGAAAGTGCTGGAGGCGACCTACCTGCTTGGAATTTTATCGTGTGCGATCTCCAACAATTGCTCACAATTTAAAACATAATGTTTAGTTAATTGCCCAATAACTCTAAAGGGCAAAACCAAATTAACATCTTTTAAAATTCCAACCCCATGTCGCCACCTTTAGTGGTCAACTCCCAGAATCCTCAGGTAAAATTGAGGATGGTCGTTGACTTCTTAATGATTTTACAATGACAATGACGGTTTATTATGGAAGGTTTATAGGGGCAATAACATTTTAAATTTAATTTATGAGAGTAGCGGCCCATCGTTGCTACTGGCACTGCGGTTCTTCTAACCACCTCAAATAAAATGGTCACGTCCCATCATTTCATCTGGGACTGTCATAATCGTAAATAGATGACGACTCGGATTTTAACAGGTGTCAAAAAAGTAATGCATAACGGGAATTTTGTAAATAATGGAGCTTTTTGTATGTACGTGTAAGTTGCAGCACCTTTTCATGAATAACGAAACTGTTTTTTGAACTCATATATCTTGAGGAACATAAGCAGCTGTAGAAGTTCCAGTTCATTATGTCGAAAAGTTTTTCTTTCTCTCACAAAATGTATTTCTCTTCACGCTAAATAATTGCACTGTTGCGTTTTTGCCAAGTGGGAAAAACGCGAAATGACCGTTTTAAAATGACCATCTCCAAAACCAAAGCAGAACGGTTTTTTGAGCAAAAATTACGATTCTGTGATTTTGTGCGCCTCCCAAGCCCAAAACCCCAAAATCACATCCGGCTCCACCATTGCAACGTCAATAAAATCGACTTTACGATCTTGTTAACCCATATCCAATAATGCCAATGGTAAAATCTGCAGTAAAATGGTCGTCATAAAAACGTAATTAAAATTCGGTGCCAGTCAGTCAAGTCAGTCCTACGAATTTTCAGGTTCTTCCTTTCCACACAAAGTAAACCAAGAACAGGGTTTTGCTAAAGTTACAGCACCTTGTGTATGAAATCGCTTGTCATAGTCACAACAAGAAACCATGACGTGTTACCGAGTGGTACGACTCTAAACTATACTCTATGTGCTGTGCTCTAATTTTTAACGCAAAAAACCGCTACCGCTAAATGCGAGTCTTTACTAGACAATGAAAGTGAACGAAAATTGTTTTTCTATTTCACTGCCACAAAAGTGGTTGGCTGGTTTTTGTGGTCTGGCGGTAATGAATATTTTACGAAGAAACAATTTGAAGTGACATAGAATTAATACTTTTCTGTTACTAGCGGTGAGAAAAATGAAAATTATTATAAAATATTGTTGCATAGTACTTGGTTGCTTTGTAAGCGAAGATCGGCGTAGATGCAGTGATATTAATACATATTAGGTATCTGTTATAAGATAAGTGATCTCTAGCTCTTCATTACGCCTTCACATCACGTATTCCAGCCTTGATACAATTTTCCTTATAAATTTTCCACACACGCCACATTTTCGCAACAGGAAATTGCTGAAATCTTGGAGATTTCAATGCTCGCGCAGAGCACGAACCCCTCTTCCATCATTGTCGATGCATGTGCATAACACAATTTCATAAAAACAACAGATACGGATAATTAAATTAGTACGGTTAATTAAACGAAATGTGTAATGTGCATTTTAATATTCTGACGTCACTGTTTTTTTGATTGGTTTAGTCTATGATGTCTTCAAATTAAGTCATTGACATACTACGACTCCGATTTTAAAAAATAAATAAGTAAGATCTGACATAAAGGGGGCAATTATGCACTTCCATTAAAATAACGAAGTTGTTGGTCTGGTTTTGGTAAAATAGCTGCGGGTTCCTTGAGCATGAAAACAGTGAAATAGAATAGTGAATAAAAATAAATAATTTATGAAGGATGAGATATAAAATAAATAACAACACTAGATAATTAGTGCGACATGCCGAAGTACAAGAAAAAATTAAGTCCATAGATAATGATCATTTTGTATTGGAGGGGTAAATCAGCGCTACAGGAAGGGTAATTTGCGGCTGCTCTCCTAAAGCTTAAAGAGCTTTTCTCAGAAAATATTTAAGACAGTAGTTTTCAGCTTTGGAAAACTATTTTTTAACTATTTTCAAATTAAATATTGAGTTAGTTTATTTAAGAAAATAATACGATTTTAATAATAAGGATTTGAAGAATTTATCATTTTTGATAATTTTAATACTTTCATAAAGTAGATTTAAGTAGGCTGATTTACTTGTCAAGTTTTCGCTTTTTTTATAAATCATTGGAAAAATAGTCGCAGATTTATTCACCAAAATTGCATCCAAAGAATGAGACGAAAAATTTGATACTGACATTGCCAAAACTTATTTATAAGTGGATTATGTACCTTCTTGGTCAAAATTCAAGAACTAGAATCTCCTGCTTGACTTACTAATCTTAAAACTAGTAATGTTGCAAAAACATATTAAATCGTCAATGTTTTAGAAAATTATTCCCTGAAAAAAGGCACAAATGTGGTTGTGGTGGAAAATTTTTCGAAAATCAGTTTGTCCAAAGTTTGTCAAATCAAAAAAACAAATTTAATAGAAAAATGACATGGCTAAAAAAAATGTAAAAAATTACATTTTGGTGTAATTTGAGTTTAACTGGTCAAATTTGAGAATTCTAATTCACCGATTATACCTACAATTTTTTTATGCTCTTAATCTCATGTTGATTTAGATTTTAATGCTTTTTTGATTTCTGCTAAACGTTAAAACTTCAGCAGGTACACAATGCATTAGACAAACTAATCTGTCTGTCGCCACCACTAGCAGAAAAAGTATTGTGTTTAGCCAGACAGAAAAAATGTTGACGTCATTTTGCCTACTTGCTCGTTGGAAGCGAACAGTGACTGTAATCAAATGTTAAAGATGGTTTTTGGATTCACGCCTTTAAAAAATAAATACAAACTATTAAAAATTATCCATTCGAAATGTGATAACCAAACTAAAAACCTTTTATTTTCTAGTTTTGAAACAAACAAATTTGCAGTCTTTCAAACTGCAATTCTGTGTTTAAAAAATAAAAAAATGGTCCAATAATAATAATTTTCCTTCAGGCCGAAATCTTTTTGTTTGATGCACCATGTGGTGGACAACAAAGTTGCTTTTTGAAAGCGTCAACAGAGCTTTTAAAACACTTGAGGCAATAAAATTGTAGATTATCATTAATTTTTCAGTAAACTGTTATTTGCCTTTTTTTTTCAAAAAACATGCAATCAATTTTTTCTTTACATTGAGTGACTACTGCCTAAGCAAATTGAGTTGAAAGTACTCCTTAAACCAATTCCCATTTGGATTTCAGTTTAAATACAAAGCCGTTTGACTTTCCATTCCCAAAATCTCCTGAATATGTACCAACAAAGGTCTGAACATTGAACCAATTTTTTTAATAGGTACTCCTATAATTTTACAAATGTATGGAACATCAAACTTTTTAAATGCGGGGACATTTTCGTGGAACGCCGGACCGTCCAGCTAAATCTAGGATTTGCATCCTTTGGCATAAGTAGGTACTTGACTTTACCTAAGTCTCTTTACAGGGGGTTAATGACATTTTTAACGACTTTTAATGTTCGAGTTTCCAGAAAGCTAGAAGCGTCGATATAAGCCATTTTCTTAAAAAATAAATATAAAACACTTGTCTTTACTTTTCTTCACCACCCACCCGTCTTCAGTTTTTTACCCCCAAATGGGGGTGTTTTTTTTCCTTGGTCCAACCCTTACTCTCCGATTGGATAACACCCGAGTGCTCGCTCCGAAGACATAGACAATCTGCAGTCATCATCTAGACAGAGCCTCCCCACCAGACCAAAGTAGGTTACCTCAGTGTACTCAGTATGGATCTACAACAGGTACAGTTATATTCTTGTAGAGGGGACTTCTAGGGGCCAGTGGTATCGAGTAGGGCTTCCACTGTCCAGTAGTGCGTCCTCTGTCGTAAAGAGCACGTCCGTGTTTACCAAAATTCGGCAAATTTCGGCGACCCCAAAAATTTACATATTCAAGAAAAAATCCAACCCCTCTCCAATAAGTGACTTACCATGTGATATTTTCATAAACAGAGTGTCTGATGAAGTACCGGATTGGGTGTCCATCTTAGGGGTGTTTTTGAATGTCGTTTTGGTTTTCGGAAAAATCAGTGTTGGACGTCCCGGAAGACAGTGCATTGATGGGTTGACCCGGAGCGAGTACGAGAAGAACTGCTCGAGGACTTAAACCAATGACACCATAACACACTTATAAATAATTATTTGTGTTACAAAACAAAACCGTATCGAGTGCTCAAAATTCGCTGGGATGTATTTTCGGAAGAAAACGAAGATCCTGAATAAACCCAAACGGTGATACAGGAGTTTTTCTATTCAAAACATACAACTAACCTAAATCGAGTGACACTTGTTTGGACGCAAAAACAATAGACTTCAAACGGATGTGCATAGTGTGTTCTCACTTGTTGCGGATATACATCAGTGACCTATTTTTGTTTTATTAATATCGGAATTTACCCGTTTTTGTAAGTATTTTTATCATTGTTTTCTCCTCTGCGCTCATTTTTTGAATCATTATTATCAACCTTGGCCATGAACGCGGCGCGACTGTTTATCGGACTCGATGACAGCGCCGGCGGCGGTAATTGACCCAATTTAACAGAAGATGCTAATGAGCCACCCCTTTATATGCCACTAGCAACTACTTAAACTCCCAAATTTATTATTAAAACCGTAGAAAAACAATTCTGTTCCATATAAACCTAACAATAGCGTTATTATTCATGTGATGCTAATCGTCATTATTTGCATGGAACTTATAGATTTTGACTGATTCACGAGATTTTGACTTCGTCACCAAGTTCTGTTACTCTGACTTGGGTTTACGAATTTGAGGAAACTTGTAACTGTATCTACAAAATTGACGAATTTATTTACCGTACTGTCATTTAATTAATGGTAAAATTGGTCGTAATAATGTAATTTGGCGTAATTTACTCCACGTTGTAGGTTGATTAGTCAAATTTGCGTTGTGCCATATAGCAACTCACGTGCTTATTAATTCAGAACGTTTACCACTAATTTGCCCATCACATTTTACCATCGAGGAACAGCATGGCGCCTCTTCTGTCAAATCATGCCTAAGCTTAATTTGACATTTCAGAATCTTAATGTCAAAAGCCAAAAGAGCGATACGAAGATGACTTACGTATATCATAAAATCAAAAAAATATTCAAGTGAAAGTCCTTTTGCTAAGTGTCTTGTATCGATGAATTACTCTTTGGAACTGTAACAAAAACAGAGACTTGTGAACAACCACTTAGCACTGAAATTCTGTTGCAAAACTGCAATTACCCAACAATTTTCTACAAGTTTAATTCCGCGAACACACAACGGAACCGTTGCCAAAATGTGTTTGCATTACGCAGCAATTTTACTCTTCTTCACTGTCATATTGAGGTTAGTATTATATTCTTTTTTTGTGCTAACAATAATGAGAAGAAGATAATACGAATTTAAATCTGTAGCTATCACGACCTAGCACTAATTTGCAAAGTGCTAAAGGTCAAATACCCAATTTTACATTTATAATCTTCCGTAGGCTTATTTTATATTTTAATGCGTGGTTAGAACAGTTTTTATTGCTGGTTTATGCTATCAGAGGTTTTAAGAATGAACAATTAATGCAGAGAAACTGTTATAGTGGCTGATTAAAATGCGTTTTGAGCGTAAGTGGATGCATACAGTAGAAAAAGCAGGTCAAAATTTTGTTCAAAGATAAATCATATTCAATTGCTCAAATGTTTAGTTATTTGGTGTTATTTGTCTGTTTATTTCTTTTATCTGTTTATCTACTGTTTGGAGAATCAAAACGTTTTATTACTTTTGAAATTGGTATCTAAAGAGGCAATTATTTCCTCTCTTTAGTTTTAAAATCTTTAATCAAATTTTACGAGACGAAACTTGTACAAACACAAAATCATTGGTACCAAACTTTGGGACTTTAGAATTAGTTCCAGGCAATAGTTACGGAATTACGAGTTTCTAAACGAAAAATAATTTGAGTTAAATTTTTTGGAAAATTTGTATTAAGAAATCAAAAATGCCCTCGTATCTCTTCTGCCCCCAAAATTCAGATATAACAACGCCATCAAATGTTATTTACTCTCTAAATTGCCAGCTAGCCGTCTCCAATAGACGCATCTAAATTCCAAAACCTATGAATTATAGTAATTCTGCAAATCATAGATTCCCAGTGGCACTAAAACAGAAGAAACGACCACCAGACCTTTAGTATGCTCTTCTATTAAATTTTGCTCACGAAGCAGCGATTATTTCATTCTGAAGATTGTAGTTGTCTAGATTCAAGGAGCTATGTAATGACACTACTTACCATTTCCACGTTTTTCTTATTCAAATTGTACGAGAGAAATTTGCTTTTTTTGGAAATGAGCTTTTACTTGTTCGCGATATGGTGTTTTATTGACTCTGAAACATTTTTATGTGTTCTAATTGAGGAGAAAGATCTTCACTGTTTGAGAGAGTTTGATGCGTTATCCTTCAAGCCCAGACAGAACCAATTTCTTGTGCTATTAAAAATATGAATTTTCATAAATATTCATTGGAGCCTCCGTAAACATGAAATTAAGAGTAGAGCGTGGTGAACAGCAATCGAAAATACGGAATTGCGAGTACATTGACATAAATGTATGTAATATTCATGCAAAAGTTACTGTAGGTTATGAATGGAGCAGTGCGTTGTTGCCTTGTCGCGGATTTTCTATCGGAAATGCGATTAAGAAGTCCACTGCAAAAGTAAAAGTCGCCATCAGAAAATCCGTTAATTACCGGTTCCGGTCATAACACGCTCCCGGCCAATTCTTGTGAGATAAACAGAACGATTATCAAAAGAAATCAAGCCGAATTCGACTGAAAATCGTGTCCATGCAAAACTGCAGTTTCTGAGTAGATACACTTTGGTATTTGGTTTCGTTTTCTCCTTCCTAGAGTTAGCCTATATTTGGTAAGATCTTCTTCATCTTGTTGAAGATTAATTTGTGTCGTGAATAAGATACGAATCGAGGCCGAGGAATCTCTTCTTTGTACAAAGACAAGATACAAGTATTCAAGTAAAGTATGCGTCGTTGCCAAAGTAGGTCATTGGACTACTTACTAGCCCCTCTCGCGCTCCCACCAACATCTATCTACATCACATCAGTGACTCCGGGTACCCCCGCCGCCCCGGAGTACCCCGGACCCACACGAAGTCACTCTTCCGGTTAACACGCCAACAAAGACTAGCCCAGGAATAATAGCTCGCGGCAATGGAATACCACATATTTTTGCGCGGCGATTTTAGATGGAAAATACTCTCACTGGGAAAAACGGTTAACTTACAGATAAAACCGAGCAAAAACGGATGTATCTCGCGCCGACAAGAAAACGAGTAGCAAAAAAATTGGCGTTGAAATGGTGAAGTCACGTCTGTTCTTAATTTACACACTTTCTGAAATAAAATTAAAATGTCAAATCTGGGACTTACGTCAAACGTGTTTTCAAATTATTTTACATGTTAGTGAACTATTGATCAAATCGTTACAACTTTTGAAACTAACGCTGACCTTTTAATTTGTGCCTGTCGGGTTACTATTCAGAATTAGAAGCAGACATGACTTCAAACGCGTGCTTTGATGACAAATTTTCTTATCCACACCTTAATTGATAAATAAAACGACTTCAAGTGGGAGTTGCATTTTTTACACGTTGGTAGCTCAGTTTATTAATCGCTTTTGGACATAGAATCTATGGTGACAGCTGTCAACAAACTATGACACTCAGGGCCGGTTGCAGAAACACGGTTCAAATTTCGATTTGAACTAGTTCAATTGATCCAGTTCAAATTTTGAACTAGGGTTAACCTACCGTCGCGTTGCACAAACAAAATTCACGTGAGGATTAATTGAACCGGTTCAAAACATTAAAACGGGAGATCTACCTTGTTTTATACGTCAATTTATTGAATTTCCCTGCGATTCCACGGTTGGCTACGCTGCAATTCTGTCAATTTCTGGGTTTCGCGCTTAAAAAGTGAGGTTAAGAGATGTTATCTCTTGTGTAGAGCAGTTTGTTACTGTGATAAAGTTTTTGTTAATAAAAGTAATGGGGAAAAGGGGTCAAAATTTCACCAATCTATCGCACCAATCGCACCAGGAAATTCAGTTAGAAGGAAGAAACTTTGCTTCACTGCCAGGCGTTCCCTTCTCGTTGTTGGCATTTCCACGTAGTTGTTTTTCAATAAAGCAAGATGGTGTGTGACGCGTTTGATAATCCTGAAGACACTGCTCTTGTGGATAACTCCAAATGTATCGCCAACAACTCCTTGAAATGTGCCCGTGCATAAAACCGGAGGGCAACCAGTATTTGTAGGAGGGCAGAAAATGACTTGTTCCGGTGCGTGTGGGGTTCAAGATTTCTACCGATTTTATGTTGTGAAACCATGACTGTAGCTTTGGAAAATCGAAACCTCGTTTTGAAAAAAAAATAAAATAAAACATGAAATTTTGTATTACATAACCTTTAATAAACAATTGTATTTTGAACTTAAGGTTGATTAAAAACTGCACCAGAAACCACTGCGGTATTGCAAAATCAATTACTACGCATAAAATGTAAAAACTTAGCTTTTAATTCGTGTATTTTTGTAATTTGAAAACTCACAAATCCAGCTGTCACTTTTAACACCGGCTTATCCCACCTCTGAACCTGGGTTAGTTTAACACCGTGCTAACTTGTATTTGAACCGCTCAAAAATGTTTGTGCAACGCAAAAATCATTTAAGCCTGGGTTAAGTCAGATTTGAACCGGTTCAAATTTTGAACCGCGTTTCTGCAACCGGCCCTCAGAGGTACCAATAATCTGAATTTATTTGCCGTTCTAAATAATGATTTCAAAATTAATTAAGTCTTCACATTTGTATTTCTTTGAGCAAAGCTACTTTATAAACTTGGAATAAATTAATAAATCGACGTAGGTTCTAGACAATTGTTTGTAATTTGTTGAACACCTACAAATTGAATCATGTCTATTTAAAGTACCTATCCAGTCTAAAAGCACTTAAAGCAACTAACAATAATGATAATAGTACAGAACATGACCAGAATATTTTTATCTATGATCTTTTAGAAGATTTAAATTATCTGCATTTTTTTAAACTTTCATTTTATTGTGAATCTTAAAATTTTTACAATTATTTGTGTGATATTTCTTTGTGTTTCCTCAATGATGACATTATCATGAGTTACTCTTCCTGTTTTTAAATATTTATTTTATTGTTGCATGTGCATAATTTTTGTAAAAAGGAAGTTTATATCCGTCTATAACATCTAGATAAATAGAATAAAAATGTGATTGCTGCTTCACAGAAGTTTACTAATTTTGTAAAATTTGGTCACCAA
Organism: Gnatocerus cornutus; assembly: GCA_029298725.1. Taxonomy (NCBI): domain Eukaryota; kingdom Metazoa; phylum Arthropoda; class Insecta; order Coleoptera; family Tenebrionidae; genus Gnatocerus; species Gnatocerus cornutus. The sequence continues at coordinate 14,007,993 of CM055513.1, forward strand.
AAATTTTCGTTAGTCACGTTATTAACTTGGTCAGGAATTTGTAAACAAGAACCTCTAATAATTACATAACTGTCCTATTAAGAGTGAAAATTGTACACTTGTGCTAGATTCTTTCAAGATACGTCAGAAAAATTACACGAAATTTTCATACGTGCTCATATCTTGCGAATCTAAATAATGTCGCTCCGATTAAAATGCCGGCTAATAAGACAAGTCAGTTTGAAGAATGTGGCAAAGATTTATGTATTTATCTACATCTGCAATTTATTGTCTCACATTCTGAATTTAATAACGTCTACCTAATTTTGAAACGCAAGAACCGGACATGATGCAACTTCTAAGATGTCTTATTTACTGGCGTATATTCCTTGATTGCACCACCTGTTATTTCTGAAAAACCCACGAGGATGGTTCCTGGTGGACCAATTTGTCGATTTCTTTGAACGTTAAGAAGTCATTGCCTCGATGATTAATAAGTTCTCGAAAACTCCTGACCACTTTCTCCAACTTATGTTCGCTTCAATGGCGTCCATTAGGAAATTCACTCCGAACAACACTTGGCAAGCGAAATATCATTAATAATTATAATGATTAGTGTAAATAAAATTTTCATTTTTATTAAATAACAATAGGAAGAAAGTTGAGCGTGGGGGCGATAGAAGTAGACCACTGCTTTTTGAAAAACTATTTTGCACTGTTTGGAATGCAGATGTGTTCATTGCTCTCTTCTTTCTGGACCATTAATTTTACTATCTCTATAAACAAAATAAAATCTCTGATTTATTATTCCACCAGTGTAACCTTTACATTGTGAAGGACATTCAGGGTCAGAAGTAACTGGTCACACCTACCCAAGTTCTTGTAGGCAACAACAAACGTTTTAAACTAATAACTGTGGAACTTTGGTGATGATTAAAGCGTACTCATATTTCAAACGTCCACTACAAATTAATGTTTAAATTTTTAATGATCAGGTGTCAATTATCGTTGTCTCTCGCTTAATTTTTATAAAATATGATCTCCGAGTTTTCAATTTTTATCTCAGATGGACCGTTATAACTTAATAACCAGCGTTCTCATATGGAAATAGATATGCACTTAACTGATACGAGTATATTACTGCCTGTGTGTCCTGCCCAACATCCTGTGAAGAATAAGTGCTTGTTATTAATCAAAACTGTTATTACGTGATATGAATATAATTGCTGCGAAAGACCCAATTAGATGTCGAAGAATGTGGCGGAATCAAATCCTGCAGCCGTAGATTGTGTTATGGGAAAATATTTTGCTCTTACTGTGTTATCTGGAATTATTCGAAAAAAACAAACAAAAAGGTTGCAGTAGTAATCAGTACTTTATTGAAGACATTGAAAGAATTCAGTGGAGGCTAAAGACTGGCTCGCTGGCATTTTGCTCTTATCGCTTCACCCCGATCACCTTTTTTCCAAGAACTCTGCAGCGACCTTTTGGCGTCAAATTTGTGTAATGCCGTCTAATTCCTTTATGATTGCCGGTTAAATATTGCTTGTCTGTCAAGCAGCTAACGAGAACTGATTATGTTTAGTTGCTGGAGGTGGCGATGGTGCACAGATAAGCACTCCAACAGTATGACCATTGAATTCTCATTAGAGTAAAATTGTCCATGCAATTCGTTTCTGTCGGATCCAATGAATAAAACAGTTAACGTTAACATTAAGATCAGCGAGATAGCACACAATCGATCCGAACTCATTTACAAACAATACCACGAAAACCATTATTAGGACAATATTTATGAACGAGTTGTACAATATCTGGCCGAATATTTTAACCGACAGTTCCGTTAGTCTAAAGTGTGCTTTTTAAGGCTTATCTTTTATTTAAAACATAAGGGTGTGATTTTCGCGTTTATATTGGAAATGTTTTATTCACAGAGGTACTTTACGGTATTGCCCGCATTTATTATTTATTGTTACAATACAGTAAGTTTTTAGGTTAACAATGCGTTACCTATATTGTGATGCATTAAAAATCTATTTTTAAATACCGTAAATGCGAGCCACACGAAATGTGCCGTTACACAAACATTACCAAATTTTTACCGGTTGTTGTATTGGAACCTGTTAGCCATCGGCGAGGTAGATCGTAATGCAAAATTGAATTCAACTTTATGTTCATTTTTTCAAAGAAACATCCGAATAAATGACTAAGAACTAAATTACGGGTGATTTTAAATCGCCTCGCGGCTTATATTCTTATAACGGCTTCGTATGAAATTAAATCCGGATGTGGTCACTAATAGCGTGTTTACCCCACTGATACTCAGCTGCAAACAGTTATCTTCGTCAATAATTACTTATTTTAGATGTGTCTCTTTTGTCACCGCACTTCCGGTTTGATTATTGAAATTCCCAACTTCTAAAAATCACGAGACTTTGAAATTTTCTTGTTTGTTGGTAACTCTGACAGTTTGAGGTTGACTATTATGACATGTTCATGACAGATCTCAATAAACAATTTCAACATTTTTGAACTTGTTATTTATTGGTTCTAAATACATATTTGTTTATTTTTTCTGCATTAATCAAGCTAATTTGTTCAGAGTGAGATAAGTACTCTAGAGCTGTCACTAATTTCGTTATTACCTAACGCCCAATAATAAATAATTGGTGCACTTGCATAGGTCGTCGTAATTTATTAATGAATGTGCATAAATTATTAGTTTATAATTATTTTACAAAACACTAAATTTATAAAACTGCCTTTTATGAAGTAAAATTTACAAATAAATATTTTTTATGTTTTTAATTTTTATTTTCAAAACTTATCCAAGCGAGTAAATTAGAGTAATTAATTTAGTTTCACAACTTATTTCCGTCGAATTTTAATTTTAAGTTTTAAGTAATATTATATAAGAATAGCGTGATTACTTTTACAGCTAATAGAACTGTTCTAAACTCGTTCGATTTTATAGTACTAAAGTTTCCAGTGCTATTGTTTTGATTTTTGGAACGAAGAATGATACTCCGTGATCGAAGAGGTGAGCACGAAGAGACTGTAAAATCAAACAGAGAAGCATCTGACGCGTAGAAATGTCTATTGTTTGAGACCCGTTCGCTGTACGATAGCTTTGAGCATTAGTTTAGCAATTGTGCTTTTAATTTTATTAAAACCTGTAGGAATGCAAAGTGGAAAAGATGCCTCCAAGTTAAATAAGTTGTCTTTCAACAACTCTTGTCTGGTGATTTGATACTTCAAGAATGTTGTTGAATCTTTGTTAGTAATAATTATAAAAGTGCATTAGAAATCATAAGCAACTCTCATTCATCTATTATAGAAAATTACCATGCATGGCATTTCGGTTTGAAAAAAATCGCACTCTCCGTCTGCGGCCTCCAGTGACCTTTCCCTTCCAAATAAACGTCTCTTCGGTCATTGCTATTGAAAAGAAACCTCCAGCCTCCTATAAAATCTCCAATTATCCAGCAGGATTTTAGTGTCCGGCAATAAAACCGAAGAAATTCTCGCTGGTCCGCCGCTGATTGTCATCATCACCATGCACGATCATCATAAGAGCAGTGGAAGTGAAATAGTACCGTTACCCGTTAGTCGTTTGTTTTGATTGTTGGTAGGAGAAGTACTGGTAACACACTTTCCGTCAGACACACAGACGGACCTACCTCCCACCATCAAAGCAGTACCAGGTGGTATCGCAGCCCGCGGTACTCATATAGTTCTCTTTTGCGGCAAGCATAGCGGTATACAATGCGTCATGTTTTGGATAGAGCGAATGCCGACTGCTGCTGCTGTAGCGGACAAACCGTTAATTGGATTGAAAGTGAAGTTTGCTGAGCTGATTCCGCGACCCACTTCACAGGCTTTGTTTTTTAAAAAGAGGAAAACGCTACGAATGTTCCGGCAACAGGCAATGATACCCCATCGCCGGCTTCAGGCAGATTAGGTCTGGAAATGCCACTTTGGACGAGATTACTACCTTCCTCAGCTTCTCCTGCAAATTATCGGAGATCGCGTTCTTCGTTCTTTTTATCGCGGGATTGTTCCCAGAAGCTGTATTGTTGATTGCTGCAGTTTGTCGTTACCACGCTCTAGCACGAACGAATCTCAACTCGTTCATTAAATTCCAATGATTTTGCATACAATATCGGTGTAAAATTTAATACTCGGTCATTCGAAATGAGTCATGTCTCACAAGTTTTGTTAAGCTGCTTTTGGGCCGTTGACTGGGGCTTATTTACAAACAATGGTTATGTAACTGCGGTATAAGATGTTATTTGCAATATTTGAGGTACATGTACAGTTAGTTGCTACACTTCGGTATTGGTAAATCTTTAAAAGTCCAATGACACGAATCGACATCTTCTGTTTATAACGTACTTTAGGAACTATTTTTCTCTTCAATTTTGCTTGTTTGGTATTAAAACAGTTGTGTCATTAAATTTTTCTTGTTACAGGTCCGGCGACGGCCATGCGGTCGCCCTTGTTTCCTTGTCGCGTTCATTAGTGCAACGCGATCCAACCTCCAGCAGCCACCACACTCAAATGGCAACAATGAAATATCCCAACGTATCTGGTGGCACCAATATGGCAGTCAGCGGCAATGGCTCTCACGTTGACGAAGTAGATTCCCTCTTCAGTTCATCATGTTGGCAAAACTCCAACATGAATCTTCAAAACGACTTCATAGACACTCACTCTTTAACTCTGGATAGTTCAATGAGTAATCTAGGAGCAGATAAGCTTCTCTTAGATTCGCCAATTAGTCAAGACGATAACGAAATCGAAACGGACGCTTTAGATAAACTTTTCTTAAGTTCCCAACCCACAAACTCTAGTTTGGCCGAGTTAAAACCTTTGCCTCCTTTTACTGGGTACACAGCTAACCTTAGCATAAATGGGATCCAGGGCCACCATTACCATACGATATCACAGAGGATCCCTGAAGAGAACAATAATAGTTATAACAGTTACAACGAACAGAACATTGTCTCAAGTTCGACTTGTAACGTCAGTGCGGATTCCGCGGGTGATTGTGCTAAAACTATGTACTCAGTAGATGAAGTGGTAAAATTAGGTTACACGGACTGTGCGAAAAACCCCGATTCAGTGTCCAGTGCCGAGTATGACATTTCGATAGACTTTGCTAATATTATCGGTTCGGCTATGGCCGACACCACCGTCCCCAACACGAATCCGGAAGAAGACCCAGCGGGCTCGAGAGACAGTTGGATGGACATCGATGCCTTCATTGGAGAGACGTGCGGCGAGCAAAAAAATCTCATTATCACACAAGACGGGTTGTCTGAATTTGTCATTCCTTCAACCAGCGCCGAGTATACCAAACCCCAGCAAATGCAGCCCCAACAGGGCGGCTCCACTCTGCAGACGCTTCTCACACATGGTTATATGCCACTGTTGCAGAACCGCCTCCAGAACGGTCCGCCTATTAAACAAGAAGCCCCCAGCTCTACCAACTTTGGAAACGACCTCATCACCACCTCCAGTCCGCCCGCCAACGTAGTTTCTACCACCGACAACCTGTTGTTGACGGTCAACGGCCGCTTCATGCCGCAATACGGCGTGCACAGCATCGACCAAGACCATCGTATTCGCAGTCCGGATTTGATGGGGCCAAACTACCCGCACACGACGACCACTACGCCCAACGCGCCCAAGAAGTCGCGGAGTCGAGCCCAGAAGAAGCAACAGCAAGCGAGTTCGACGGTGTTCCAAAACGAGCAGAATTTGGGGTTGTTAGGGAAAGAGAAACCTGTTCATAGATGTAGCATCTGCAATCGGGGATTCCTCAACAAGTCCAATATAAAGGTGCACTTGCGGACTCATACGGGGGAGAAACCTTTCAGATGCGATACTTGCGCGAAGGCCTTTAGGCAAAAAGCACATTTGTTAAAACACCAACAAATACATAAGAGGATCGGACGCGACTGATCTTTCGTGTTTGCGAAGGTAAGAAGTCTTGCTTTTTTCTTGGTGAGTGACATCACGCAAACCCTTCGGCTCTTGCGTCTCTCATTGTTCAAGGTGTAGTTGAAACAACACTTCTTATCCCACGCGGACCAATAAGGCCAATAAGCAAAAATCATATTTGCTCAGGTTTTCGTTTCTTGCCATTGCTTCAATTGTGAAAATACTTCTCAACCTGAGTGGTTACACATTCAGTTCAAAATTGAGGAATTCAAAAAACAATACAACGTGCTGCGTGACACTATTCCACTTTAGTATGCCCTCTGTTGGTACACGATTTAACCTTCGAGGTGTGCTACTATGCTGATTCTTCTAGTTCACACAGATTTTTTATCAAATAACGTGATTAACTTTGGCGATCTCTATGTTTGTATCGTTAGTTTTAATTTGTGTTCTTGTGACTGCGTATTTTTGCTGATTGGCCGTTAATTCCAAACGTGCTATAAAAAAGGTACCTCATATTTTACAAAATGTATATTCCTATTGAATGGACAATGTGCAATTTCATCTAGTGAGTCGGTGCAAACAACAACGAATCTAAATCTACCCTTCCTCTACATTGTTGCTCAATAATGTAGACGAACTTGATTTGTAGGAATATCACAGTTAACTTTGGTGGCTTTCTTTGTCCTATTTTTATTATTTATTTATATTATTACGTTGCGCATTGTTGTGGTATATGTTTTTTATTTATTTAAAACTTGTATTATATCGTTCTTCCACCCTCCCCCACTTTCAACTCTATTTATTACATTAGTAGTACTTTGTTGTTCTTCCAATTTGATGTGTTGAAAAATTGTTCATGATTTCTCAGGTTCCCCTTTTTATGCACTCCTTGTGATAAAAAATACTTAATATTTAAGTACGGAATTAAGTATTTGTATTTTTACAAAATATTTAATTGTATCGCGTAAATCTTTTATTGATTGTTGTACCTACCTAGGATGTTCTAAGGCAGACTTTGAATACAACGAATCCTTTTGTAAATTTTGTAATTATGTGTACCTATAGTTTTCTTTTCTGTATATTGTTGCTTCTGCCTGTCTATTCGATTGAAATAAAGGTTTTTCTTAACCAACGTTATGATAGATCTCAGTATTCTAACAAAAAGTTGCTTGCACCTAGCAATTGTGATTTCAGGCTTGTCACATCGCTTTCAACCTCCCCTTACGCCGCCATTAGGCGTTGTCATCTCTCCCGATGCGATGTTGTCATTCTGTCTGGTCATAGCAACCCGGACGTAGCTCTGAAAGGTTAAAGTTTTAAAAGAAATAGTTGATTATGTGATAATCAGAAGTATAAATATGTAATTTATAAATAACACATAGCAATCTGCTTCAAACAAATAAATTTTGTATGTATTTAGAAATAAGTACAGTAAACAAATAATTTTAAGTAGCCTACTTAGACACTTAAATTAATTATTGTTATTATTTTATTGTTGATTATATTAATAAGTATGTTGTATTATGAACACCATTATTTTTAATATGAAAACTTTTAAAAACCTACCGTTTTTTTGTTACCTGGAGGGGGATATGTGTCGAATGAGGTGGGGGATATCGTGGCGATTTTTTTATGCTGAGAAGAGTCTCCTAGGATGATGTCCTCGTTTGCGCACCACGTCCGTCAATGTAGGAAGCATGTCCGCATAGTTGGTGCCTCCCCGGTGCCCCCTCGTCGTCGTAAAGTGTGTCGTGTTCTACTTACAAAGCGAGTGCATTTGAATAGCAGCGGCGTGCGACCTGATGGTACTCAAAGGAACGACTTATCATAAATTCAGATTTATTAAAGAAATAACCGACACGGCATCGAGTTTCATACTTGAATGGGTAGATGGGAAATGGTTTTGTTTCAATTAATTAACTGTGAAATTCTTAGGGTTTAATAGGAAATGACAATGGTATTTTAACTTGAGCTGCTAGAGTCGTTCGGTTACATTTTTTTAGAAGTTGATCCACATTTACTGAAATAAGAATCGGTCACTAAACTAGAATTAAATTGATTACATCTTGATTATTTACATAATGATAGAATTGTAATAAACTAATTAAATTCTTGTACCGCTGCTTGCAAAAAACAGTATAACTGCTCATGTGCACTGAGTAAATCATATTAGCTTTAGTTAAGTTTTATTTAATTTAATTATAAATAAAATAAGTTGGGATTAATTAAAGTATATTTTTAGTGTATATAGGTAATATAAAAAAGAAAAAAAATGTAAACAAATAAGATTTTGTTTCATAAATAAGTTTCTGAAAATTTTATTTCGAGAAAAATGTTTAGTGCTAAAAAAGATACCTATTTATTTGGAACTTTTTACCTTTTTAATGCTGGTGCTTCAAATCATAATTCTTGAATGAATTCTTCTCCGTATTTATATTTAATATTTTCAGATTTCATTGTTCTTAATTTTGTATACTGGTCCATTTTGTATATTTTTTTTCTATAGGAATACAGGTACACATGTATGTATAGCATTCAAGTTTTTTTTTTATTTTATTTTAAATATTTGAGGTTTTCAGGTGTTAATCCTTAAAATTCTTAAATCTAAAATTCTAAATTGTCATTGTCAGGTCCTAAATTTCCAGATCGCAAATGTGAAAGTACCATATTATCTGACATTCTTAAATCTTAACAATTTAGATTTCTAGAACCTCTACTTGACGTTGAAATTATTTTTGATAAAATTTTAGATGCTCGAACTCTCACTTTAACTGCCATAAAATCTTGCTAAAAAAATCAGTTAAGCCATTCCGTCATCAGTGAAATTCCCAATAAAACATAAAACGCATAATGCATACTTAAGAGCTGTTTATGAAAAAAGTTTCATGTAACAGCTCACGTAGGTACTTTTTAACAACCGACCTAAATAATAGTTCAAATATAAAACGTCCGTTAACACGCTATAAAATTTTTAATACAAGCGATTCTTTTCTTTCCATAACCTTTTATCTTGTAAATTGCTCTCAAATTAAAGAAACGATTTTCCGTTATTCTCAGTAAGCCAAATTTTAAAGTACACTGAGTCTATGTATTGTTAAAAATTTAATTTTGTTTTTTTTGTTTTGTTCTTATCTTTTCGCAACAATTAAGTTGAAAAATTGTGCACAACAAATAGACCATAACTAATTATATTTTTATTTTAGAGATCGTAAAATGTTGTCAAAAGAACAAAGAAGTAATTACCTTTTTTATTGGAAGAATTAGTTACCGTCCAAAATGTGTAATAGAAACATGTGATTTAAGGGGATCCCAATTGAATTTCCTTTATGGGAATTGCATTGTAAAAAAAAATTTCTTGACGTAAAACGTAAATTTCTTAACGCAAACGTAAAATTTTTTGATCAATTTTTTAAATTTTTTACAGAAACTCAATTTTCCTGATTTCAATTTTTTATCAAATTAAATTTAAAAAATATATTTTTTGAAGTGCTCTTTTAGGCAGAATTTCACACAGAATCCTAATTATCTATCTCTAATTATACCTATCCTTAATTTTCCAGTACGTCAACAAATCACTGAATTACAAGCAATTAAAATATCTCGGAAACTACAACAGATAGAGCGATGCGGTTCTTACTGTTGTTTTTCTCGCATTTTGTTGGTTAAGAATTCGCTCTTACATAGTCTAAAATTCAAAATTTCGATTTTTTTAATATCCCGACCAACAGTAATACTTCAGTCAACATCTCGCTTATTTTTCTACCAAACTTATGTTATTGGGCCTCATTTTACGCAAAATTTTTCGCCGAATCCAAATCCTTGCTCAAAATTCTCGTACGCCTACAAATAACTGAGTTATGCCTGATTATAATTTTGGGAAAATCAAAATTTTGAAGGTTTATAAATATCGGTGTTTCGTATCTCGGAAATTACGACTGATGGAAAGATACAATTTTCGCCATAGTTTTTTCGCATTTTGTTTCGTAAGAATTCGCTCATAAAATTTTCAGAATTCTACAGTATGTCCCCGGATTGAGTTCACAAGAGGGAAAAAAACGTTATTTTTCATTTTACAGAAAAATGACAAAGGAATAATATTTTTTGCTTAATTTAAAATAAATAAATCTTTAATTAAAACTTTAATATTATCAAGCTGTGTTCTGGAAATCGAAAAAAACAAAAAATAACGAAGAACTTTTTTATTTTAATTTAGCAAAAAATGTCAAAGAAATGAAATTTGTTTCTTAACTCAAACCAATTTCTACTATTTGATTGGCCCATTACCTGTTTTAGCACATAGTTCAATTCTAACTCGTAATTTTTTTCGACTGTTTCGAATTTTCTCAATTATTATTAAGGATGCAATTGCATTTTTTTCCAATTTTTTAATACTTATACATTATTAGGAAAATTTTTCTTTAATCTTTAACGCACTATTTGATTTTGTGAATCCATAGCCTGCTATTATTTGAATACGATTACAAAATTTAATAAATAAAAATAATGAAAAAATTAATTTTAAGAGTACAAACTAATAATTTTGAAATTTAAATTGCAAATTTATCTGTTTTGAAATAAGCAAAAAATGTTATTCCTTTGTCATTTTTTTGTAAAATGAAAAATAAACTTTTTTTCCCTCTTGTGAACTCAATCCGGGGACATACTGTATAATTTGATTAAAAAATTCGACTAAAATGTGTATGTAAATATTTTGGTCGATCTAACTTATTTTTTAAGTAAACTGACGCCATTGGAGCTCATTTTACGCAGAATTTTAGGCAAATTCCAAATCCAGACTTGAAATCTTAATTTTAATTTTAGGCAAATTACTGAATTATGACCAATTAAAATTTCAGATAGATGGTTTATATTTTTAAAATGTTTAATGTTGAATTTCTCAGAAACTTCGACAGATAGAAAAATGCGTTTTTTGCCATTATTTCTCTCGAGTTTTTGTTGCTCAAAAAATATCATCTATTGGTCAAGTGAACATTACACTCTCGTTTTTGCTCCACCTTTAGAATAAGCTTTTGGGATTGGTTGTTAATTTTTTATTCTTTCTCGAATACTATTAAATTTGTTTTTAAATTCACCATCTGTATTGTTGTCGGCACCCTTTTTTGCTCTAGTATAAACTAATGTTATTGTAGCTCATTTTAAGCAGAATTTTTCATTGAATTCCAGGCATAAACTTCGCGTATGCTTACAAATAGCAACGACAGATAGAAATATGCGTTTTTTTCATCGATTTTTCTCACTCTCTCGTTGCTAAGAATTCAAATTTAATTTTATTCCGAAATATAAAAAGAAATTAGCTTCTATTTATATCTGCATACTTATTTAGAATAGCCAAGTCTCATGTCACCGAATTTTGAATTTTACTGTTATCTTTCGAATCGAATCCTGTCAAGTGTAGCAAATTTTTCGAGAGAGCTCCTTCGCCAAAATTCTGTTCTTTGCATAACAGTGACGCTATTCTCTCGGTTATTTCGTCATGATACGTCATTGAATCAGGGCACTTAAAAATTTGCATATAAGTATTATTAAAAGCAGTAATGTACGCAGATAAAGTGTCAACATTTTCACGCACGTCTATTAAAATTCAAAATACAGTGTACTTGGTGTTTGTGAGATATGTACTATTACAAGTTCCCTAGAGAAAATTACCTCCATTTCAACACTGCTGGGTATTGTTAATTTATTAGCAGAATTAATGCAGCTATGAATCATAAGAAATACAACTGACTGCATGAATGCATGACAGCTGTGTAGGTCTTGTCTATGCACATTTTTTTATCATGTCCTTTAAAATAATTATTCCGAAGATAAAATCAGAAATTTATCGTATTTAAAACAAACAATATCATTTATCATTCAAAACCTGTTGAGTATTAATTCTGATTTATAACATACAAGATGTCAAATGCAACATGTTGCGAGAGGCCACTCCCACGATTTCAACCCTACAGCCAAAAATACAGATATTTTCTAAGCAGAAATGCGTTGACTAATTAAGTCGTTTGATTTATTGTTCGGTTTCTAGAATGTGGGTCGAGAAAAATTCTTTGTAAAATAAAATGTAAACAAACTGTTTTCTTGTCTTTTTATATGAATAATGCAATTTTTATTTACTAATGATTTGTTGTGGTAGGACATTCAATTGAATATATTTTACTGACATAAATAGCTTTCCAACATTACGCTTAATCTTGATTACATTTTTTGCCATTAAACTACAAATGTACAAACGTATTTACGTTACAATAGATAATAAATTCGATATAATTACAAAAAAGCTCGGTATCGTTTATAGCGCTTCAAGGTGCTTGTTTCATTAAAAATTGCTTGATTTAACATAACAGCAACATACAAATGTATAATTTTGTTTAGTTCACAGAATCGATTCTTGTGAGTACAGTTTTCGCGCTTGATCTGACGTTGAAGTCTCCGCATAGGTGCAATGTTACTTATAGGTTCTGAGAGCTTTGAATTTTTATTTCATTTTGAAAGTTGAGCAATTAGCAAGATTTTAACGTTTAAAATGAATTTTTAAGGTAATATTTCATATTTATATTTTGGTAAAAAGCTGCTAAATAAACAACATTTTTATAATAAAGTGTTTCTTTGAAATACGACGAACAGGAATAGTTTAAATAAAGTTGAGATTCTACAAGATGTTGCTACTAGTAGTTCCAGTTTTAAAATCTCAATTGATTAATTCTTTTCCACGCATACCAACTAGGTTTTTTCCGATAAGCGTCGACCAGAACAGGTATTTTTTTATGTAGATCGAGTGCAACTAGGTTAAAAATAAGTAAAAGTGTAGGTTGGAAGAAACCAAAACTAATTTAAATTTTGCTAGATTCACCGTCGTTCTCCAGAACTAGTCGCATCGTTGCGTTCACCAAAAACCTCCTGACAAAGAATCAGTCCGTAAAGTTCCAACAGAAAGAACAAAACCGCGTGATCAATTCAATCCCCCAAAAATCTAAGCAACTTTCATCTAGTCTGACCTAGATCAAAGGAAAAACGAACGAAAATCGCCAACATTGTTCTTAAGTGCATGTTGACGATAACAGCACATCCTAATGGAGAACTCCTGCACTAACTCGTGTGTGTGTGAAGCAAGGAGAAATTATTGGCCTTGTTTCTTGACCTAGAAATACGAAGACATACATAACGACAAGGCCGTTAGCATTTAACACAAACGAAAAAAAGAGAGCATGATCGCGCATGCGTGTCTTATTCAGTCGCGGTGTGCTATGGAAAATGCATGAGAAAGATGAAATGCGATCTAGTCACCCTTGATGAATATTTGGCGTTCGAGAGCAGACTTTCCCTTTTTGTTCTGCTGATGCTTTTCTTTGTTGGTCGCACCAGAAACCAGATTTTTGTGGAACAGTTGTTGATCTCTTTTTGACGACACTGCTGGCGGATCAAGTTGTCAAAATAACTCTACTACAATATCTTTATTTCGAAGTGGGTTTTTTGGATACATTTTCATTGGAATGCGCGAAGAAACTTACACCTTGTTTACGCGACAGCTAAATTTGGAGACTTAGAAAGTTGATTAGATTCCAACATTTGTGTAAACAATGCAGACTCATAAGTAAATTCACTTTTGCACTTGTTACTGACAAAATCAATACTTCATGGAAATTTCTGCACTTAGGATGACTGACTTGGTAAATATAAATTCTTAGAAAGTATAAAATCGCAGTCCTACATTTTAAATATGAAAATAAAAACTCAACTGTTTTTACAAACATTAACAGTATGGCATAAAAATGATCATATTTGCACAATGAACCGTGCGATTGTTTAAAAAAATACATCATTTTGTTGGTAATACTGAAAAAATTGAATAACGCCAAACATCAATTGTTTATTCAGTGAATTAAGACTCCTAATTAAGAGAGATTATATTCTTATAGAACATAATTTGGCTCTTCTTTTCAAATCTTTTGTATTTCAGTAAAGGTAATTGCATAAAGCAAAACTATAAAATACAAAAAAACACCACATTTTGTCAGTAAGTATATTAAAACACATTTAGTTCTAACATAACATTAATAAACCAGTCCCCTAGTACCATTGCAACATAAATTACTTAAAAAACTACAACAAGATATAAATTTACAATAAAACAGGTTTAAAAGAAATCTACAACGAACTAATATATCGTCTCAGTTCTTCTTGTGTATCGAAAATCATAACAGGAAACGGTGAACCCGGAACTAGTTCTCCTGCCCATTTCACCTCGACACGATAATCTCCTGGCTCAGTCGGATCGTACTAAAAAAACAGTTTAAACTCACTCCTTCAAAATAAAAAAAAATACCTTGCATAGGATGGTCCTATCTTTCTGACTTTCCCTCTGCATCTCTACCCTGAACGCCCCTTTCGGCCCCCTCACTCTTACAGTGAGTTGTCCAGCTCCAGCCCCTCGTGTGTCACAGATGAATCTAGATTGAAAAGTGGCTAGCACACCGTGTTCTATCCCAGGTCCATACACTCGGACTTTACTAGCATCAGGAGCTCCAGCAACTCTTAAAGTGAACGGAGATCCAGGAACATGTTGGCCTGCATACTTGATGGTCAAAGCGTGTTTTCCAGGTTCTTGTGGTTTTACGTTCAGAGTGAAAGTTGCATCTCCGTGGTCGTATAGTTCGCAATAAGCCACTTTGCGGGGACCGGTGCAATGAGCTGTGAGTTCGCCAGGACCGGCTCTTCTAGTGTCAATCCACGAGCGGATTTCACGTCCCACTACGCCTTGACGGAGGCCTTCGCCGGAACAGAGGACTTTTGATGCGTCGGCGCCTCCTTTAGCTTCTACCATTAAAGGACAGCCTTTGACGGGACGGCCTGCCCAAAGAACGGAAAGAAGGTAGTTGCCGGGACTGTTGATGGTGTAAGTCGCTCTCCAGGTCTTTTCGCCGGCTAAGCTGATCATCACGGGAATAGGAAGATTGGTGTCGGCGGCGTGGAGGGTCACTTCTGGGTTTCCTAAAACGCAATAAAAAAAATTGAGAAATGGTGGAGGCGCCGGGTGAAAATTACCTGTTCCTGCTTTAGAACCGTCGATGGTAAAAACGGCTGGTTCTCCGCACTGAGCATTAGCGAGTCCTCTTCCAGTTAACACCACCTGGTCACCAAGCGAGATTGCAGACTTAGGGGCGTGTGTAAGAACAATGTTCGCAAATCTGATATCCAAGTCATGTTCTCCAGAGTTGAGACCTTCTCCAGTTATGTCGTATTTTATCCTAGTTCCTGCTTTCTCAGAGTTGATCTTTCGACCCGAGATTTTACAATCTAAGATTCCAGGACCGGCGTTGGCTATATCGAAGGCTAATTTTGCTGGAAGCTTCAATCGTCCGTTGTCGTCTAAGTATTGGTTCCAGCCTCCAATCAGTCTCACGGCTTTTGGATCTACAATAACGGGGCGGAAGGGCGATCCAGGAAGCTAAAAAAACTTCTTAATTTTTTTCTTGGCTAAATATGAACAACTTACGTCGTTAGGTCCAATGCTGATAATGACATCGTAAGTCCCAACCCATTTAGGTGTGTAAGACACGAGGTACTCGCCAGGTTTAGGACTCTGAATGTGGGCATCAATGTTTCCTTCCACAGCTTCAACTTGAACTCTTGGTTGGACAACACTGCTGATGGTAAAGGAGGTTCTTTCTCCTACCTGTCCACTCTCTAGACCTTTTCCAACAGCTCTCGGTGGAGGTGTTGGCCCAATAGGTCCAACGCCCAAAGCAAGAGGCGAGCCTTTCACAGGAACGCCTCCATAGGTTATAACGACTTGGTACAAACCAGCCATTGTCGGCATAAAAGAAATTTGTTTCAAATTGTCTTCTACGATCTGACTCTGAGTTGACATGGTCTGACCAATGGGATTAGTGACTTGGACTTCTAATTCCCCGTCTCCTGAGCCCTTTGTTGACACTACAACTAAAAATGAGCAAATTGATAAAATTAGTGTTGTTGTTACCATTAAAGGTGACTCTTTCTCCGACATTTCCCTGGATGTGAGGAATATCCAAAACTCGCACGTACTCAGGATCGTACGCTTGGCAAACAAACGGGCTACCATTGAGAGGTTTGGATTGGTGAAGAACTTCAATTTTATGGCTTCCAACCTCTCTGGTTGTGTACTCCGCTTGTAACTTCCCGGTTTTTGTTTGGTAACACCTCACAGGGATGGCAGAACCGCCGGGTCCGCTAATGACGACGTCGAATTCTCTAGCACTTCGTCCGAGAGTGTCAATATGGAAAGAAGAGACTTTTCCTACCCGAGCTTGGTACAGACCAAGACCACCAGCCCAAGGCTCGTTTCCAGGACCTTTAACAGGAACCTCCAGCACCCCAAACTTGGGTACATTGTTATAGAAGAGGTTAATACGATGTGGAGCGGCGTTAATCGGATGGAAGACGATCTCCCACATGTTAGGGTTTGTTGGACTTTGTCTAACACTGTGGGCAACGTCTCTATTCCCAACCTTAACAGACGCTGTTAGTTTTCCAGGTCCGACTTTGTTCATGTTGACGCCAATCACAGCAGGACGGTGACATAAAGCTTCAGGTGCGTTAATAACATCAATTTTAGAAGTATCAAAGACATGAATAGTACGAGTTCCAATAATCTCATGGCCGCGGTAAATTTGTACTCGGTAAGTCCCAGTTTGGGTTAAATTAAACTCAGCTTTGGAGTTGTTGACCACGTATTTGACGTGATGATTGTTGCTATCGGTAATTTCAAGCTTGTGTTGGTCGCTTGGTAGATCCATGTAAGAGATAGTTCCTATTTGTACAAACTGAGTCGCTTCGATGACTGAACAATGGAAAGGGCTTCCCACCACCGACATATCGTTGAATGTTATGTTGACAAAATGATCTTCGGCGGTTTGAGGGATGAAAGTAACGTCGTACAACCCTCGCGCACACGCTACCACCTCTGCTTTGATGGTAGTGTGTTGTGTTGAAACCACCAGCTCTAAAGTACCTTCTCCTGCTTGAGCAGCATCAACGCTGAAAGTCACGGGTTTGCCAACTTCAGCGGTCGCTACATCGCTACTCAGATCGTTCATGATTCTGTTAAGATCGTGGGACTTTCGTCCAGGAAGCCCCGAAACAATGACTTTGTTCACATCGTAAACATTGCAACTAAACGGTGACCCAATGACGTGTTGGTCGTTAATTAAAATCGCCACCGAGTGCCGTCCCACCATCTCCGGAGTAAACCTTGCAATATACGAATCTCCACTCGCAGTCAACTTCGTTGGAATAATCTTCCCAGTTGGTGCTGTCGTCACCACTTGCGGTTCTCCCCCAGCAATTCCCTCAATCTTAATTTCAGCGCTGTGACCAACAGCCGCCAACTCAATCCCAGAACCAGAAACCGGAATTCGCGGTTGAGTGTTACCCGGGCTCACCTTACAACTGAAAGGAGATCCCGGAACAGGTTGACCGTTGAATCTCACGCTGAGAGTATGCGTCGCCGCTTCTGTTGGTTTGAAATTTACTTTGAAGCGAGCATTGCCTTCGCTTTGGACAAAATTAGGAACGTTCCTTCCACCTACGGCGACAATAATTTCCAAGTTTCCAGCACCGGCTTGGGATGCGTTGATGCTGAAGGAAACGGGTTTGCCGACAACGCCATCGGTGATGTCTGTCACTGTGACTCTGTTAGCATCGTAGGCTTTGATTAAGAAGGGACTTCCTTCGATGTGGCCTCCTGGGAGTCGAACTTCGACGCTGTGGTCACCGACGTCTATCGGGGTGAAGGAAATGTCGAATTTGCCTGGAGAACCAGCTTGGGGCGTTATCTGCAAGTTGGAGTTGTTGAATGAATTGCTTGAAGAATGTTAATGTAAAAAGAATGCGGAGGAAGAGGGTTGGGCTGCATAACTACAAATCATTTATGTAGATACGTGTGTGATATATTGTAACGGAATTCTAACACGTAGTTTGCAAGCCGAAAGGTCAAAGCAAAGAGAAAGATTCTTGAAATGTGTTGCAAATGCTACTTAAATGTTCTAGAAATTCCATATTCTTCTTGATTAAACAATAATAAAAACTTTAGTCATAAAAACGCCCATTATATTTAATGAAGACAATTAAGTTATTTTATAGGAGAGCCCAAATGTAATGGAATCAATAAATGTTTTATTTTCCTATAAAGCAAATTTCAAGTTTTAAAATTCCCTCCTGAATGTAGGTACCAACACTTCTAGGAACAGGAGGAAAATCCCATTCCCCTAGTAAGAAAAAATTAATTTCATTGAAACAAGTAGTATTTTTGTCAAAAATATATAAAACCGACTTAGTCGTGCTTTAGACCAGGAACTATTTACCAATGTTTAAATATCGAAAAGTGCCGACCAAAATCCCAAGACGATTTAGGGATCTTATCTATCAAAGTTGGTGACAATAGTGACAATAATTTTGCCTGATACGAATTCAAGAATTAAAATTTTGTGAAAAATGTGTGAAAATGCGTGTTTTTATCCTAAATTACCTGTAATTTCGTGTTAAATTCGTTAAAAGTGTAAAAGACACATAATCTTAATCGCGCATCTTCAAAATTTTAAATTTTTTATGTTCCAAAAAAGTGAGGTTATGTGGCGTTCAAAACGGCGCTATGTTTTAAACGAAAAATGAATTCTTGTGCTAGTTGGCTTAAAGAGGGGCCTGATCTGCATTCCTGGGGTAAGTACCTTTACTTTCATGTATTATTTAGTAATTGTCATGTTAACTTAAGTGTTGCCTCTATGAAATTGGGGCTATACTGCTCTCGTTGGGCTGTTTATGAGTAATGGGGCTAATTCGGTAATTGTATGGCAAGATGAAGAAGTAAAATTTTTCTTTGCTGTTTTCTAAACGATAAAAATTCTATTATCTACCGAATAACTAAAGGAAACAAAGTAGGAATGTGAAAGTTATGATAACCAGTGTCTCCGGAAATACCTTCTCTAACATAATCCTCAAAAAACACGCGAAGTATACTTGAAAAATGTGAAAGTAAAGCAAATCGTCGTAGTAAAAATCGTAATCCTATACCAAGAAAAACAAGTTATAATAACTTAACACGATCCGTAAATAATAAAAAACCGGAGACCCAAACCATAAAAAATCTTTTGGATGGGAAAAATGTGCCATAATTAAGTTGCTCACCAATTATACACATGCACATGTTATGCAAATGCAACAATAAAAGAATATTATAACGGTCTCCTTTTCCGTTCTTGAGTCATGAATACACGAAAATACAAACCTGTGTTGGTAGAGATCTTCTTGCCGGCCCCAAAATCTCCACAATTGGTGGATTAGGGCTCTCCACAACCAGCGTGCAAACTCTCCCAACCGACACTTTATCCAAAGCTTCCGGTCCAATGATTTTTGCCGCTGGAGTAACATTACACTTAAAAGGACTCCCGGGAACATCTTGTCCATTAAACCTTAAATCCACCGAATGTACTGTTGCCTCCCGCGGCGTAAAAGAAATCGCATAAGTGTGGGGACCCTGCGCTTGTGCTGATGTAGGTACTCTGCCCCCGTTCACTGTAACTTCCAGGTTACCAGGACCGGCTTGACTTGTTTCCACTAAAAAATGCCACGTTAAAAAATGAACGAGTTTTTACAAGGGTAGTACCCAAAAAAGTGACGGGCTTTCCAACGACGCCACTCGATGTTTCTTTAACTTTAATGGCTTGGACATCGTATACTTTCGCAGCGTATGGACTCCCAGCTGTGGGAATTCCGCTAACGCTCACATTGATCCTGTGTTCCCCGACAACTCTCGGAACAAACTCGGCTCGGAATTGGGAATTTCCCAGCGGTTGTACTTGAGTTGGTACTGCTTGACCTCCTGGGCCTAGTCCGAGACGATTAATTTAAGGATGGATAACGGGAAATTGACCGGGGTTTGCATTTTGTCGTTAATTTTGTCAATAATTAGCACCGTTTTCGTCATGGAATGTTTTAGCATCGAAATGTACTCATGTGCATGTATGAAAAGTGTGAAACACCCACAATCCACCCAATGAAGAGGACAGTAATAGAAAGCTGAAGGTTATAGACAAGAGCGGAAATTATTTAGACATTATCAATTGTTAAAGCAATTGACTGGCTAAGAGCTAAATTGAACATCTGTTAAGTGTATCAAGTGTGATTGAAATTTCTTTGGTTAGTAGGTCAGTGGGATGGATACGCAAGCATTAATCATCAAATTTCACGTTTATTTATAGGAAGTTATTTACTATTTCTAACTCTACTACCTGAAGCAATTTGTTTATATAACTTTGTTACGGTTAAGTGGCAGTGTTACAACATTATTAAGACGTTAGATTACGAGACCTAATCTAAAATTTTGATTTTATTTCAATGTTTCTAGACTGTGCAGACAGTCACTTAGTTAAGTGCTAATTAGATTGATGACACATGCAGTTTAGAACTCATTACACTAATAATTATATAACGCTAGTTTAAATGTTTATGACGGTGTTACCAATTGAGGTAGTAGCTGCTTATTTCTACATGCTTCAGGTTCAAATATCAAGGTTACATTATGTTGTAAAGGTTAAAAAAAATCTAATTCGTCTAAACTATAAATATAATATCAAAATTAATGGCACTTTTAAATAAAATTGATTAGTGCGTCCCGTGCCAAGTCTCAATTACTTGAGAAAAAAATGTGTTATTGTTTACAAAAACAAAGCCGAATAAACATTTTTCTTCATCACAACAATGCTTAGAAAGTTGTCTGAAATTACAGCTTGCAGTTTGTAATTGTTATAATAACTCTAACATCTGCATCCCGCCGAGAGAAAATAGAATTACCGGAAGAAATTCCGTTGATTTCAATTGGTTTCTAGTTTTGGAAGTAATTCCACGCAATTCTGATTAAACTGCATTTGTTCGGTAATAATAGATTGAATTTCACAAATCGAAAGTTTTAATCGTTTTAAAGTCGCTTTAGTTTAATTTATTGGTAATTGTTCCGTGTTGATTTAATTCGTAGTTGTTGGATTAAATCCTCTACTGAACTAGACAAAATTTAAACCGTGCAAATATTCAAATTAACTTTTTATTAATAATTAAATGAAAGAAATCGTTTTGTAAATCGAACGCTTTAATCTTTGCATGCAATCAATTTCACGCTGCTTTGTGGAAATTATTTTTCAATGCCGAAGGACTAGCATCTTTAATGAACACGCCACTCGTGAAATTTGACGTTTTATGAGTAATAAGTAGAGCCCGGCCAATGATAAAACATTCCATGAAAAGAATTAAATTAACAATCGTAAAGTTTATTAAAAATGTTTTAGAAGGTGAGGGAAGAAGGATTTTAAAGTAGGATATAGAGTTAGTAAAAGTTGGCTAATACAAAAGGCGCCGGTGACCTGAAAAATGAAAAGAGTGCAGACAGTGATATGACAGTGAAAAAACAACAAAACGAAGAGTGTAAAAGGAGGCATGCTTATATTTCACACATACAAATGAGTACATTTCTCTTATATTATACACAAAATAACTTATCTACACGGATATACACAAGAAGCGAACCCCTGCGAGATTGAATAAGGTCGGTGTGCCACAGAGGCGATGATTTGGGCCTCTGTTATTCAATCTGGCGATGCCAAGCTACAACCACAACCCGCGGAGGGCTATATGCATCTAGCAGGAAAAAGCCCGAATTGGAATTTCGTATTTTTACATTTTCCGGCTAGATTGCGATTTTTGCCCACCGTGCAACTGATGAAATAAACAAATCCTCACCCTCAACATTAACCTCAATATCTTCTAGTCTTCCTGGATGATTAATGAGTAAAGTACTAGGTCTATGTACAGGTCCGGGTCCTGGTAAAGTAACGCTCGGTCCGTTTCCTCCTCCACCCACACTAACAATTAAAGGACATCCCATCACAGGTCTCTTATTAAAAGCAACGTTCACAACATGGTCACACGCTTCTGCTGGCACGAAACTAACAGCAAACCTCGCATTTCCTTGAGGATGCACTTGAGTTGGTATATTCAACCCTCTTGCACTTATGGTTATCTCTAAATTTCCTTCTCCGGCCTCGCTAGCATCTACTGAGAAAGTCACAGGCCGTCCTACTGATCCTCTAGCCACAGTCCCAACAGTCACTTTGTTAGAATCAAAGGCTTTGGCTATGAAAGGAGTGCCTTGTACAGCTCTTCCGTTGTAATCTACGCTTATTTGATGAGCACCAACTTGTGCGGGCGTAAATTCGGCCGTGAAGCCAGAATGGATGTCGCCTGTGACTTTTACAGGGAGTTCTCCAATCGGGCCGCGCACGGCTACGGCGAGTTCTGCCGCGCCGCCTCCAGCCACTCCCATATGGAAAGAACTAGGTTGGTTTACAGGGATTAGCTCCAAGTGAGAGAGACTTAGGGTTACTCTACTAGTGTCGGCTACTGAACATACAAAAGGGCATCCTCGAACTGTTTCACCGTTGAATTTTATGTCTATTAAGTGGGGTTTGGCTTGGTCGGGGGTAAAGGAGACGAGACAACGACCACCGCCGACCACTTGGACGTGGTTGGGAACTTCGCCTTCGTTGATGGAAATCTCGAGCTGTCCTTCACCGGCTTGGCTGGCGTCCACTAAAAAATAAGGAATTGTTAAAATGGATTTAGATGGGCGGATTTCACACTTTGGAGTAATATCCTTTCAATAAGGGGAATTAAAAAAATCTGATTTATTCATTAGCAAAAAACTTATTTGGTTGCCCATTCTGAAGATTTTTTTTAATATTTCAACCATTAAAAAAACCATTAGAAAAAACTTTCTATAGATCCTCATATTTAGATCTTTGTTATTTTTGAGGACACTCTAGTGGAACCAAACAGACAACTATTATCCAAGTTAAGAAACCGATTGTTGCAAAAAGCTTCAGTCATGGCGAGAAAAAAAGTGCATTACACAATTTTTACTGCTTGCGGGCACCAAATTAGTTCTCACCGTTTGAAGATGACACTTTTAACATCTTCAAACGGTACCATTTTTTAATTATTTTTTTGCTTTAAGCAAAACCTTTTTAATTCATTGTTATGGTTAAGTTCAAAGGAGATCACTGGCATCACGCCAGAAACTCGCAGAAATCAGGTACTACCAGAAAAATGTACTCTTGATAAACGAGTCAAGGATATAGAAAGACGAAGGAACTGCAATATAACCAGATTTGTTACTTCCCCGGCACTAAGCAAATAGTTCTTGAGCAGGATATTACAACAAGATGAAAAATCTCGTTTCCTTTTTTTTTTTGTTTTTGTTTAATTTGATTACTATACTTTTGCGAAAGTACGAGATGCAAATGTTGCAAACAAATAAAAATACTTGTAAACATATGTTACAGTGAATTATCACGAACAATACGTTACTTTCTATAATTAAGCTGCACCTGAACTTCAAGGTGAGCTAGGATTTCGGATCACTGAACAAGTACCATCTAAAAAAGTATGAATGGATCGGTTACAACTTACCGAAGAAGAAGAGTAACTTCTTCCTGGCGAGTTATCGAATAACTGAAGAATTTCGGAGGTTTTGTCGTACTTGGGTGATTCCATACATATTAATTCCGATAAATAAATCGACTTTCACAAAAGTACTACTAAATATTTCACCAGACTTACCTCTAAATTGGACAGGTTGTCCGACAACCCCTCCGCTGACATCAGCGACTTGTATTAATCCAGCATCGTAAACTTTAGCAATAAGAGGTCCTGATGGTAACTTATCTCCATTGACAGTTACTTCGATAATATGAGTACCAACTTCCGTGGGCACGAACTCCACACTTTGCACTCCTGTCCTGCTTCCTGGTAGCACCCTAGCTTGCACTGCTCTTTTGCTCGGTGCAATCACATGCACCAGCAAATCTTCAGGTGCTACATTGGTACTAGTGATAATTTCGAAGACCGCGGAAGTATTGGCCGGTACTAGCCGAGTTGTCTCTCCCAAAACTGACAAATTGGAGTTGGACATGATGTTCACATGCCAGGGACTTCCTTAAAAGCACAAACGTCTTCGTTAACCCACCAACATGGTCCACTGATATCGGGTACGACACATTTCACGGTACTACACTTGATACTTAAGAAAATAAGTAAAAGAGAGTTTCTTTACACGTCGCTCGCGAGATGAAAAGTCGAACGTCCGCAATGGTAACACGCTGACTGGTACTACTCTTGGATAGAGCTGTGGGCAACACAATCCAGTAGGCGGGGTGAGAGGCGAGCGACATTCCTACGTTAACTACAGGTAAACTCGCAAAGCCAGTGGCGTGCGACCGACGAGCATTCATCCGAGTGAAATTTACATGTTCCACAAGAAAATAATTCAAAGGGAACGCGGACGTCTCTTGACGAGTTGTTCGTTGACGTTTCAACTCGCTTTAAAAGACCATTCATTCTCTTATTCTCAAGTTTAGAGAATGAAGACCTACGCCATTGATTGAAAATAGTACTACTGATCGTTCCGGTGATGCTCACTGAGACGCTTCACCGATTTCGGAAACACATAATCTCGTATTTTCATATTCCTTGGACATAAACAAACGTACTTCTTCGGCAACATTTCAAAAATACAGATCAAGTGGGACGTTGAACTGTGAGAAGTCGTACCTGCGCAGGTACAGATGAAAGCGGAAAAAGGAGAAATAACTGAATACTGTGGCATTTAATTTTAGTCACGTTGTTGGTGACTGGAAAAATGCAAATTATTCAAACCAAGGCAAATTTTGAAAGAACGACTTTATTGTTCCTAGACACTAATTGAAATAGTTTCAGAATGTATTCACTTTGCTTTGCTTTGATAAATCGGACAAAAGAGATTTCTAGGGTCAATGGTGAAATTCTCTGCATTGTTGTTGGGATTAGCTGTGAGCTTAGGTTTGGCCGATTACTAGGTCATAGAAATGTGCAGATGCTTATATAACATTTCTTTTTTTTTTGTTATAAAAACTTGATTTCTGAGTTCAATGTAACGAATATCTCTAATAACGAAGTTGAAAGGAACATGACTGGAAAATTTCGTTGTTGGTGTCGTTGCAGGTAGTAATTATTTTAGAATGCGAAAATTAAAGGTTTTGTCAGATACCACAATCGCTCTTGATGGCATGATCTGTGTGAAAGAGGATTTTCCTGTTTTTTAATATCCTTTTAAGTTGTATGATTGACAAGCGTTTGTGAGAGTTTTTAGAAATTGTATCTTTTACATCGACTCAGGTAAAGAAACAATGCTAATAAAAACTTTTGGATAAAGACTCAGGTGAAGTTAAATAAATAGAAAGGCTATACAAACACCAGAAAATGAATATACATGCACACTTATTGCATTTAACAGCAATTAAATTTTACGAGATCGTTTACGACCAATTTGCTTATAATAAACCTGTCACGCTTAATAGAGCACTCTTATTATGGCACAAGCACCTTTCGAAGTTTCATTCAAAAACTGTACGATTTTCAAAAAAAATCGTGCGTGCTACCAAATTTGGTTGCGAAAATTAATGGCATAGAAGAATTTATTAATAGCTCCGCTGTTTTTTTAGATATAATTAGTTAATTATACCATATGCGAACTCATCCCAGTTAGGAGTAACCTCTGTTAAACTGGCATCCACTTAACATTTCCAGTGGGATATAAATTATCTTAAATTCCTATTATATCATCTCTTAGCGGTTTACGTAACAATTCTTCCAACTTCACGGTAGATGCACACACAAAATATTAATAAACTCAGATTCTTTGCAAACATTTATGGTTTAGAAGAGTTGTGAAATATTTTATTCGGTTGAAGAATTCGGTTTAAAGTCATCAAACTAACTTTGTCTTGTTCCCACCGATTTTTTCGCAGAAGTTTGTTTAACAATTTATTTTTAACGGTCTTCTAACTCTGTCTTGTTCTTTATTATTTAAGCAAACTCAAGTTTTTAAGCATGTTGTTTGGTCGTACCTTTTTATGTGCCCTTTAAGTTCTAGAAATTTCGTAAGTTTAAAAAAAATCGGATATTAAGCTGTTAGTACGCAATTTTTTTCAGTTGTACCTATATTTTTTAGAATTTTGTTATTCAGATTCTGCTGTGCTTAATCTAAATTTTGATTAAATGGTAACGTAGCTCTGAGCTTTTTATTCGGAGCAGCAAATTCCAAAACCACTTTTTATTGTTGCATCGAAAACCACTTCAATAACTATAATTAAAGTTGTCATCAGTCTGATGCGCTAAACCCACTCTAAATTAAAAAACATTAAATTAGCAAAAACATAAATAAAAAATTCGAGCGCATGTAGATGAATATTCAGAATGACATAATATGCTTACATGAATTAATTTATCTCAACCGGTTACGTTTTGAAAACACATCATTTTTGGTCACAGCTATTCTATAGAATTCAGCCCACAGCACAGTTCTATTAGGTATCGACATGTTAATCAATCATAAGCATCACCCACAGCTGCATCTGCACATTTTTGACCAAACTCCTCCACGCACTTTGCCTTCGACGTGAAGGAGACGGAATCCCACTTGTAAACTTTCATAAATCACAAAAAACCGCTAAGAAGAGTTGTTTCCGCCAACATCTGCCTCTCCGTTACGAAATCGTTTTCTATAATTTTGATCCAGACGTAATAAATTTGGCACTTACCTGGAACCGTTTCACCGTTAAACTTAATGTCAACTCTGTGTGGAAGAGCTTGGTGTGGTGTAAATGCCGCCTTAAACCGTTGTCCTCCGAGACTTCTAACACTGGAAGTGACGCGACCACCCTCTACTAAGATTTCTAAGTCACCAGAGCCAGCCCCACTGCCATCGACTAGAAACGAAAAATCAGCTCTAGATTTATTTGATTCTAGAAAAATTACTTTCAAACTCCACTGGTTGTCCTAAGACTCCATCTGGAACTGGTTGAACTTTGACCGAAGAGGCTCCTCCGGTTCTTATCCCAGTTCTGTACCCTGATGGTGACCGACTTTCGTACTTGTCTCTTTCCCCATAGATGTCAATATTGTTCGAGTACTTTTGGGACGAGAAGCTTTGTTCCTGGGAAAACGCTTTGTTGTGTTCCTCCACTTTCCTCCGTCTCAAATCTGTGTCCAGTTGTGCATCTGTTAAGTTAGCGACGGATTCTAAACTTCGTTCCGAAAGAATATTCCTGGTTTTAGCTATGGCATCCCAGGAGTCTCGTCGCGCTGAAGACTGATCTGCTATGGCCGAAACTTTAACAATAGGACTAGTATCAATTCCATCGTTTTGATCAAAAGAATTCGAGTAGGTTCTACTCTCGTTGACTCTTTTTTCGTAGCGCGTGCTATAGCCCACATCCGGACTAGATCTCTCTATAAAATTTGGACTTCTAGAGTCAGAAATTCTCATCGACGACATCTTCGACGTGTAACTGGTATCATATTCTGACGACTTTTTGGCAAAACTGGGACTAGAAGTGTCGTAGCGCTTCTCATTTAGTCTTCGACTGGTGATGTAATCGGGACTATCCGACCTGTTGTTGTAACTGGGACTTTGGGTTCTTTGCATGTAACTGGGACTCTGTGTTCTCTGCATGTAACTCGGACTGTTTGTTCTGTTTAAATAACTGGGACTGCTCGTACGATCGTTAAAACTGGGAGAATTTCTCTTTTCCGCCAAAGACATTTTATGGTACTCCTGGGCGTACTTGTGCGTTTCGTTCATGACAGGACTAGCATTTTGGCGGTAGCTAGTATAACTCGAATTTTTCATGTGGTTGATAGGACTAGGACTAGAACTAGAATAACGACTAGTGGGACTCTGTCGGTATGTGGAATTGGGACTGGGACTGCTGGAGGATTTTGATCGTTTTTGGGTTCCTACTCTCATCATATAAGGCGAACCTTTCACATCGTAGCCGTTAAAATACACGTAGACGCGGTGCTTTCCTACTTCTTTTGGGGTAAAGTGAATTCTGTAGAGGAGACCAGAGGAATCCACTCTTTCCACTCTACAGTGCACGGACCGCTTGTCGTGGACGATGTCGGCGAAGACTTCTCCGGGCACTCCTACTCCTCGGCAGTCTAGGTCTATACTGTGGGGTACTAAGGGCAGAGCGCCTTCCAAACCGGAGACTTGGACACCGTTCGGGTCGAAGACTGAGCATGTGAAGGGACCGCCCTAAAATCAAGGAAAAAAATTGTAAAAGAATTTTGGTCGGGTGAACCACCGGAATTTGAACCCATTGTGTGTTCTCTGTAAGGATATAAATACGTCAATATTTTAGCTTTTCTGTTTTGCTTTGTCAGTGTTGTCTAATATGACATGTTATTATGGGTAAATTATTAATTATACTGCCATGGCGTGTGGTACAGTCTATTCATACCGAAATGTAACGAACTTGTGGTGTACCAAAAAGGATTACAATTGACGCAATAATTTTAGTATATTAGGCTCTGTATTTCTGTACCTATTAATTTAATAATAACAGAGAGGCAAACATAATTCAAATTCTAGAGGCTTAAATTAAAAACAGACCTGGATTTGCTTCCCTTGGTACGTAATCTCAATCCTCCACTCTCCCGGCTCGTCCGGCTTGAACGTCGCACTATTAGTCCCATCAATGGTCTTCAGCGGACAATCCAAAGGTCTTCCTGTCGGACTATAAGCTGTAACCAAAATATCCTCTCTTCTCGGAGCCCCTAAACACATTTATTAACCTTCAGACACCCCACAAAAAAACTATCAAACCTGTGGCGTTAACAAGAACCTGCACCAAAGATCCCAAAGCACAAGGTGCCATCCCTGGAGGTGCGACTTCGACTAGTTGCGGCAATACGCGGAAATAATGACCACTAACAACTTCTTGTCCTTCGTACTTCACGACAATCTCATGCATGCCAACTTTCTGCGGCACGAAAACACCTCTTCCTTGCTTGAGGTTTTTCACCAAGTAGATTTTATTGTCGGGGCCACGAATTTCAACGGAAACGTAAGAATAGGACAAGGAGGAGTCCAAAAGATTGACTTGGAAGTGTGTCTGGAAACAATATGTCACTTTTAATGGTAATGCAAAACTGGAATAAATATCGTTGCGCTACAACTTTCTTAATTATAATAAAAGCCAAATGTGTGTCAAGTCAATTTTAATATGACGTGTTACGTGTTGCGAAAAGTACAAAAATACATAAAGTTTTGTCAAAATTTTTCGCAATAATATTACCAATTTGTACTTATGAAGATGAATTAATTATAATTCATTCAATGTGCGTCCGGTACTTACCACCCCACATGGAAATCCAATTAATATTGCTGATAATGAAATGAGAAGTAAATTGCTGAACCAAGAATCACTGTAAATGTTCTTTGAATTTTCAAAACAAAAGTGAAATTAAATGGTGTATCAACACAACACACGTTTAAATTTGCCCGTTCATGGTACATTCACCATTGTTTACACTTCGTAATTACAGTTTTTTATTAAAGCAAGCAATTTTGGCGCGGATGTGGACAAGAAATAGTACTTTAGTACTTAAGTCCAAACAAATAGCAATGTTTTGTAATAACAGTGAAGGGCATGCAATAATGGTAAAGCTTACCGAGCAACAACAATTCAAATGTACATGCATGTGTTATTATTTTCTATTATTCAACATTAAAATAATTACCAATAATTTTATAATAAAAATGGAGCTTTTAAGACTACTCACAGACTCTCCTACTCTCCCCGATGTAGAATTCAGTGAGACGGTAATCAAATCGTGTAATGGTGGCCTCTCTGGTACCCACTGGAAATGTGCTGCATACGCCATCACTCCCAAATGTTCAACGTGTGCGTCGGCTATGTCCTTGGCTGATAGTATAGGTTGCACACCTGAGTCATAAACAATTAGCATTTTTTTCATGCACGTCTGACTGATAGGTGAAGTGTGAAACATGCTCGACCGGGATTTCCAGAGGAAGAGCATTTCAACGTACCTAATCTTTTTCCAGCCTCGATGGCTTGGTGGAGGTTGGATTCCCAGTACTGGGACTCACTTCGCAACTTTTCTGGAGCTGGAGCGGAACCACCCAAAGATCGAATTACTTCACTTATTACTTTACCGTCGTTCCAGTCGCTCTGGAATACAAAATCTTTTAGAATAGGTTCTTTTTAAGGTTAGCATTGAGGAAAGTCGGCTAGTACGCTTGAAATGGTGCTTTTATCAGTTGTACCGATAAAAGTACATTAACAGTACTCTCGGTATCAGCGAAGGTGAGTTGAAAACCTCGACCATGGTAAAATTATTCGTGTTTTGATTGATTTTACTTTTACTTAGTTAATAATAATTACGATATTGATAGTACTACTAGCTTATTGTTCAGTGTTTGTGTTTACAATATTTAAATTTTATGTGTATAATGTGATTTTCAAGGTTTCAAGAAAACAATTAAAACGATAATCAGTTTCACTTCTAATTTCAATGAGGAAATTGAACATTTAACCGGAGGGAATAAAACCTTAAGTTAAACGACAAAACATACAAAATATTATTGATAAATTGAATTACAATGAAAGAGATACAATGAAACGTGGAAGAAAAGTGGACATAGTTTGCACTGAGACCCGAAAAGATAAGCTGCAAATAAAAATATGATTTTAAGTTAATTTCCAGTGAGTAATTTAGGAAAAAAAACAAAAAAACTTTTAAGAATCAAAAAAACAAAACTACGAAAATTCCAATTTTTAGTACTAAGTCGGTACAAAATATAAAAGTACAATAATAATTACTCCTATTTATTAAGTACACATTAGAAGTATTTCCTATTTATGGAAAAATAATGATAGCAGTTAATAGAGAAAACATCAAATAAATTTAAAAAGAACAGTTTTGAGATAACTAGTCTAGTCGAAGTTAACAAGGGATAAAATGGCGAATATGGAAAGAATAAAAGCTGCTTGAAACAACCAGAGGACGAGAAGTGGAGAGGAAACAAGATGAATGGTAAAAAATAAATACGAAAGAGACTCGCGAAAATTTAAGTTTAATTCAATAAATTAATACTACTCTTTCATTTTTACTAAGCCTTGCCCCGCGCGTGGCCGTATGATATTCAATGAACCTAGAAGCTACAGTCCTTTCAACTGGTGAAGAACATGAGACACGTTTCAGAGTATTAACGCATATATACTTAGCCCTAGAAATCTTATCTCATTATTGTCAAACTTTAACTTTCTTGTCAGAATCTATCAAAAAATATTTTTAATAGGATATTTGGAATTGGAACAAATTTCATTTCATCAATGATTATTATTATTATTATTTTCATAATTTTGTTGAATTTTAGACGAATTCATGTAAGTAAAAACATAATAACTCTACTAATATGTATAGATATATATTTATTCTTTTTACAGAATTGTTTCACGTTCTCAACCATCCAAATACATTTTAAAAGAATTACCTATAACATTATGAATTCAGTTTTTTAATTTCGAAATATAATTTAAAACGATGTCAAAAGTAATGTATGAGATCAGTGGAAATTATACTAGAGGCCGTAGCTCATGAAAATTCTTAATTTACTGCTTTGTTTAGCATTTATCTTTGAGTAATTTTGTTAGGTATACAACCACTCTTGCATTTTCGTGTTACAATGCAAATTACATGCATTTTATTCGTGAACCATGAAAGTTACCGCTATCATAATAAAGTTTTAAATAACCACTTAAGGTTATTAAATTGGAATTAGTCAAATTATTTATCTGCCATTAGCAAGGAGACGGAGACCGAGACATATTACTCATCCTGATGAGTAACTGTAATCATAAATTAATAAGGCCAATCAGAACTACAATCTGGCGGTAATGAAAAAAACAGATATTGTGTCTAAGTTCCACAGTTTCTCTTAATTTCCTTCTTCCTTAATATCCCATTCTTCCTCTATAATAAACTCTTCATTAAAACATAAAGATAATTACATTTTTACACTTTCTACACACCATACCGCCGCAACTTAACACCTCTATTTTCTTAACTAGCGCTCATAGATAGATGTTAGTAAAGTCATGCGTCCTCTTACAGTGAAATTATTAACAGATCTTTCCAATCTCGAGTTAACCCATCTCAGAGTAGCATGAAAACCAGGAGATCCAGGCTTCATGAAGTACGATAAATACGTCATGCCCGACAATTCGTCTAACCACGGAGATGCTAGATATTCCGGTTCAAGGACAGCAGGAATTCCTAGATCACGTTGGGCTAGATCCATGGCACGTCGACAGTTTTCGATATTATTGTGTTTATCTGAAAAAAAACAGTTCAGAGAGTTGTTGGAATAATTTAGATTGTTGCGCACCTAACTTTCTCCAGTGTGGGAACAGACCAGGTTGACAATAGTCAATCAAAGCCGATAACAAAATTCCGGAATTCCAGTCTGTCGTTAGGTTGCTTACTCTGCATTCTGGTAGAACCGCTTGGAGCCATGCTAACATCAATTTTCGCGGAGGGAACTTGGAGCGGCCGATTTGGTAGCGCACGATCAAGGACCAGATTAGGCCCAAGATCAGCTTAAGGTTGCCGTTGACGATGTCGACATTTCCTTAAAAAGATAAAATATTAATAACAAAGTATGGTAAAAATTATATTCTGGTTTGACTGACGACTGGGAATTTTTATTCCTAAAAGGGTTTGAACTTATATGACTCAAACAACAAAATTTGACTAGAATTGGCTACAATTTTTGCTACAGTTGTCAAAGCAAGCTTTGATATATGTACAAATTATTGTAATTTAATTGTAACAAAATGTTAAATTGTCAGCCATGCATTACAATTGGAATTTAAGTGGTTGCTACATATTAAATTTGTACTATTTGTAAAAACAAAAGCCTTTTCACTACTACATAATTATATATTATGAAAGTTTATAATAAAGTAGTGCGAAAAGAACTAAAAATATAATAACTGGTATCGAAATAATAACCTGTTATTCACTGCACCTACCAGGCTTATATTACAAATACTCCTATTAATTATCATAATAAATTCAATTAGTATACGAGAACAGGTAAGCGGTATGCGCAGTTATTTTCGAAAAGAATCGACAGGAATGCAAAAATAATGCGTTCAAATATGTAATATCGCATATGTAACATTCGAATTTTTAAGAAAAAAAAATTATTGTCTATACCTCATTTTTCCTGCAGAGCATTTGTAAGTGCTAAAACGTCAAAAAAAAAACTGTCACATTGCAACTTAAATTTGCGATTACTAAAAAAATTGACAGTTGCTTGTGAGGCCATCTATTTAACGAAATTGTCATTATGTATCCAGTGTAGGTATTTAACTTATTCCTTTCAAATGTTGCTAATGTCAAAAATTACTCCTTTGTACATTTCTACATTCTCTGCAGGAAAAATGACGTTTTGTCAGTCTTGAAATCGTAAACTAAAAACATTGTGCTCATTATTTCTCATTTCATTGAACATAAATTGGATTAGTGCACAAAGCAAGTATGACAAATGTCTCATTATAAGCACCGTCTTTTATGACATCAAAGCTATTATCCACCTAATAATAAGATTTTACGTTTTTGAACTTGATAATTACAGCATGTCACTGTAAAGCGTGTCATTTGTCTAATAAATTACAAAATTACGATGAT
Organism: Gnatocerus cornutus; assembly: GCA_029298725.1. Classification (NCBI taxonomy): domain Eukaryota; kingdom Metazoa; phylum Arthropoda; class Insecta; order Coleoptera; family Tenebrionidae; genus Gnatocerus; species Gnatocerus cornutus. The sequence goes on from CM055513.1 coordinate 14,041,563, forward strand.
TTAAACAATTTACTTAAATTAACCATGAAGAGCAGAGTGACTGGACAAGAATGATCTTATTATGGCATTATTAGGCTTTGCTAATAAAATGGTAGTAAGAGGTGCTTTAAAACATTTGTGTGGAAATTCTCCAACAATGTATCTTAATGTTACACCTTCAAGAACATGAGATGACGCAAAAGAACTTAATTTAACGAAAATATCAGCTTTGTTACTTTAATTGTCCATGTCACGATTCGTGCTAAGTGGTATTGCATAGAACTTTTTTTCACTGATTACTTTCATGACAACTGAACAGATTTTCGTAGGAAAATGAACGTTTAAATAAATTCAATCTTTCCATCTGACGCAGGAGCAATAGCACTAAATGATGATAACTTCCTGTATCCTTCATTTTTCATCCCAACAATATTCCTGTACGTGCTAATTCTATACCAAAAACTCCGTAATTAACAGAATGAACCTCTGATTTTCGGTTGCTAAAGTATCAAGTAATTTCCCATAATGACTAGCTGAATTTGAATAGAATTAATAAGCACATCATTGAACTCTTGAGTCTTTTTGAAGAGACATGCAACTGGTAACCTTGGCATCATCTTACAGGTAGTACTTTTTCATGTAAAATTAAGTAATCAATAGATAACCATATGGTAATTTGTTTCACCTTCTTCTTATCGTGCAATTATAATGAAATCCTGAGATGAACGAAGGTAACTTTTTGTATCAAATAAATTTTACACCTCTTAGATCATCACAAGACCACATTATGCAGTGTGATCTAATGCCTGAGCCATTCGCAGTTTCCGTTAGACTTTTTATAATCTTCAAGATGTCAGGAGATACAAATTTAATCATGAAGTATTAACTTTTTTGTCGAACAATTTAAAACCAACTAAGAATCATTACCGTTAGGTTTATTGCACAAAATTGACAACATTTACTTGTAAAAGCTAATTGTTTTATGTCAAACAACGTCGTGAGTTGAATATTAGCTTGATTTTAAATCCTTGGAGAAAATGTGCTATTATTTCATGTAAAGGTAACTGGCAATAAAAATAAATTGTAAGTAAATGTTAGTGCTACAAAATTTATTGTCTTGTGGCAAAATTTGTGACACGATAATATTTCTACCATTAATAATGCTTCTAATAAAGTTAATGAGCTTTAAATGGATTTTTTGAGCACAGAAATGGCACTGTACTATCTACCAATATTTCACAGAACATAATTACGTGTGGGTATAAAAAGTAGGAATGTTTCTTAGTCATGGGTTATGGGTATAGATTTTGCAAGATGGATAGGATGTAACAACGTCAATAGACGATAAAATTGATAAATGGGTATCGTATTTGTGGAAAGGCCAAAAATCATCCAATGAATTGATGCTTTTTTGTGCCTGAATTAACTAGCTTAGAAATGTATCCAATAAACAACATCCAGCCAATGAAAGAAGAGTTACGACCGAGTCAGTTGTTTGGGTTCTTTTTTTTTTATAAAAACTACTTTGATAAGGACAATCCTAGCCAATGAAATCATTCTTCTTTGGATTTCAATCACATTCTCCATTTTGCTTTAAAGAAAGGATGGATCTTTGAATAAAAATTTCTAAAATTTGTCTCTTTTGGTCTAGAAGATCGTAATTGGGCACGATTAATAAACATGGCAAAAGTAGTAACCTTGCCAAAATTCGTGACTGTAAATAAGTAAAAATTTCTAGAATTTATTTGTTTTGCTCTAGAATTTTGTATCTAATTGGACACGGACAATTTTTTAATCATATTTAATCATAATTTTGGCTTGTTTAAGAAAAGATTTTAAATCAGGATTCAAAGATTTATTCTTTTTTTTCACAAATTTGCTGTAAACTAGTAAACTAATTGCTGTAAACTAATTAATAAAAAAATCTGATAATAAGGCCAAAATAAAATTTGGGTTTCAGAATACGTTTAATGTATTCTTGAGTTTTTGTCTACCAGTAAATTTTGCTTCAGTAGTGCAGTATCATAAGTTGGATCCTGTTAAATTTGATGTTTGGCGATCGGTTTATTGATTTTTCACTTTGTCAACAAATAAAAGACTGCTTGAAAAAACCGCTGGTTTTGTGTAATAACTTGTCTAATATATAAATTTTTAAAATGTAGGGAAATCCGCTTATTTATTCTGCTCACAATGTTTCCAAGTGACACAATTTAGCTTTCTGTTGAATTTTTAACATCTGAGTAAAAATAACTTTGACAAGAATGTTAACACTCTCCGATTTACTTAGCCCAAATACATATTTTAGTAAAGAACCAAACATAGCCGTTCCTTTAATGAGACTCGAACTGGGATAAAATCTTTGACCGCGTTTTTAGTTTACAATTTATGTGAGAATTAATTCAATTCTTGTTAAAAATTTAGTTTATTCGTGATCAGAAATATCGTTCTTTAACACTCCTCGAAGTTTTTATTGCTTTTTGAAAAACGGACGGTTTCTACAAGTGAAAGCTTCCCGCAAACGGAATTCACAAATCTATTGTCCGCCTATTGAATCAAACAATATTTTTCAAGCAGAGCAGGTCAGGAGTTGAGTTTTCCACATCAAGTGCATCAAGTTTCATGCTAACCACCGTAAAGTAGAGCTACTATAATTATGTAATTTTACACAAAGATTCCTGCACAAAAACCGTGAATCCAATGTCGTATTGTCTGCTTTACAAGAATAACAGCATCATGGATACTGACAATTATGGCAATAATGCAATTAAGTTGGCAATATGGACATACCCTACTTATCAACAACCACAAACAGACAATGTCGCAACTGTAATTTGTTTTGACTAAAAATAAACTTGATGTCAGTAAGAACTGATCTTTCGGTATTTATCTCAGCGTCGTCTGCTTTACCTTGAATCTTGACAACGAAGGACAACGTTAAGTATCTGATTTTTATAACCGTTGACGGCTGCTCTTTTGTTAGAATTCATTCATTTAAATTCGTGGGAGAATTAGTCTACAATTTGCGCCAATCGAGAGTTGTTACCTTCAAACAAAACGATTTGTAATGCAATAATGGTTTAGTTTAAACAAGCAACTAACTGCAGCATTCGTTTCTAATTATTGCTCGGTTCATTGTGGTTATTAAAAGTAATTAAATTTGAACCTCGATTGCCATTGTTCTTTTAAAAAAAACAAATGATTACAAGCAAGGTGCGGAAATGGTTTGATTACGAATACTGTTAGTTAAATTCAAGAGCGAAAAGTGGGAGCTTGGAATTATTTCTCCCACGAATCCTACATATTGTTTTTTAGTGCGCTCATTGAAAAATATTCAAGGCCACTTCTCACACTTGATAATTGATAATTTCAACAATGTCCAAAAGCTTCCGTTGGACCTTCGTAACAAGACGATTTACGTCTCAAAAAATTGAGTAAATTCAGTGGAGTTGCCTCTTCAGCTTCGGGGCATAATTTGAGATGAAGCAATTCTGCCGGCTCTATCAAGATATTAATCAGGAGGGAGTGGTTTATCTTTCATCTTAGTTTATTATTTTTACCCACAGACAAAGAGGTGCATGGTACGACTTCTAAATATAGATCGGTGCGAAATCGAAGTGTGGTTCTTAGAAACACAATTCCCTACTTATATAGTACGAGATTATGGTTCTTGAGAACTTTTAATAGTGTGGGATTCTTTTAATCCATTCACATTCACGATGAATTGACCTAATTAAAACTTAAAACCGATTATAAAAAATGATTGTTGCTTCACAAGACGTGCTCGATATTATTTTCCTTTTCTTATTGCGCAAAAGTTTAAAAACTCGACATTTGGAGCGATATTATCTGAGTTTTGGGGACTTGGTATTGTTCGTTTTTTGAACGAGATAAAAGTGACGCAACTTGTTCAATGAAATAAATCTGCAACACTTTTACATCATTGTGCATGTACATGTGTAATCCTTGCACAAAGCAATGAATAATGCTTACATAAATGCATTGAGTTGAGCATCTGTTGAAGCTTTGATGAAGTACAACAAAACTATACGCTCACAATTAGAAGAATGTTGGAATTTAAAAAAAAAATGTTTGAATGCATTATCTGCGACCTTCACATTGATGTGTTGTTTGCACTTGAGAGTTTAATTGTTGACACAACGATGTAAACAATAAAAAACAAACTAGGTACGAAAGGAAAATCGTTCTATTGATTGACAATCATTTCAGGCTGAATAACTGTGTTTGGCAATCAAATGCCCGCATTTTTCGTGGTTGCAAATTAGCAAAAAATAATGCTGGATGTAAAGTTTGATCAATTTATGCATACTTCTGTTTCGTTGTATAAATAATGTGTACTTTCCCTTTTCATCTGTTATTCTTCTTGACAATATCATTGCATCAAGTGGAAAAAACAGGAGAAAAGAATCGTGAGATCGAGACAGGAAGTCACACCTTCTGCGATGTTGACTGATTGTTAAACAAGTGTGGTTTCGAGATGAGTATGAAAGTTTTCAATAAAATATTTTTAATAAATTAATAACATTAACAACCTATCGGTGTCATAATATAATTGCCCGTCATTTGAATGAACATTATGGAAATCAATCGACTGATCGTCATATCTGTTTGCTCATCGCCTGGTTTGCTCTATTAGGTCAGGGTTCAGATATATTTAAAAATGATCTGAAGAAAATTGGAATTGGGGTCCAAAATTAAAGGATATAAAATTCCAAATCTAGAGAAGCTCTAGAGAATTGAAATGGAAAGAGTTAACCAAACAATCCGAAAATAAAGAGATTACTTTAATAAATATAAAAACTATTTTTGAAAGTATGTAAAAATTTATTTAAAGACAGGTAATTTACCTTTGTATTGATTCCAAATTTCAAAAAACAAATCGTTTTTAATTCCAAAAATTTAATTTCCATGAAACTTTTGTCTTTGTAACACTGATCAGGCAATAGTTTTAGATTGTTTTTTTCCTATTGTCTATCCATGTTGGCTAATTAAAATTCCTAACAATTTCTCAAAGCTATGATAAATTAGTGTTAAATTTATGATAATTTACGAACATCAAATAAATATTTATCTTCCCATTTCGGAAGAAAACAAAAATATTTGTTTTTCATTTTTGTTGCCATGTAACATAATAGAAATTTGCTGGATCAGAAACATTAATCTGTTCCTATTTGTCAATTTGAAATGGTTTTATTCCAGTTTTTATTTAAAATAAGAGATGTCTAACAAAAAATTTTTCATTTATTTTTCACAAGCGGAAAACATGTAAATCTCGAGAATGTCAACGTTGAATGGTTACCAATAAAAATTAAACAGACCTTGTAAAATGAATAAATTATTATTGTCAAAACAACACTTTAATCTTCTAAGATTGGATGATTTAGATTTTCGGAATTTGACATAATTTGTAAAAATTCGTACCCAGTTTCCTTGAATATTTTTTCAAATCCTTCCAATCATCTGATAAACGGAATATTATATTATTACAGTGTGGCTGATTTTAACACTTGTTACAAAAATATCTGTTAAAATCAATTAAGAATGGAATTTGTTTCAACTTATTAAATTAGTTATTAAGAAATAAATAATAATTACGACAAAACCAATTCTCTGTCGTCCGAATGTTTTTATTTCAAATAAATTTGCTCCGCAGGAAATAGTTGCTCAAGATTATAGCGATTTTGATATAATTGGCCTAGATTACCTTAAGTGGTAAACAAATTAGATAAATTGCAAGGATTAAAGAGCGCACAGGAGAAACAAGCAATATAATTATCAATATTGAATATTCTTGGTATTAAGTCCGGTTTTACATGTCATAATAATTGCGTGTGTTCTTGAAAAGCATTTCCACCTGGACTTATATGGAGATCAAAAATGTTTAGCGCGAAGTTATGGAAAAGTCAAAAAGAAGAAAATAACTGAATCATGAGTTGAATCATAATTTCTAGAAATCTAAAGGTTGGGCTCTTCGTTATTTTTTTATCCATAGAAGGTTCTAATTGTACTAATCTTTGAAAACTTCGTCTTGTTTAATTTGTGATTAATTAACAAATGTAACGCCTTTTTCATGACCAGAAAACCCAAATTAATGAGTGGGACGTCAAATCGGAAATTATAGCCATACAGGAAAATTATAATTGTGTTTACATAATGTTAATTAATGACGTCACTTCTAGACGCACAAGGTCAGGGATGACCAGAAGCTTGCCAAGCTTGCCAAGCTTCTGTGGTCCTTACCGATATTAACTAACTTGACCCCATCCTGCTCGACAGCATTTAAAGCAGTGGTAACATTTTCCAAATAATGATGTTGGTTAGCCGGTCTCTTATTCCACGCGGGTTTTAGGGGATGTCCCCGTAGCGCCTCCACCAGCGCACATAACCTCACTCCCGTACACAAATCCTGTGCCAAATCCGTCACCCTTAAATTTTGTGGCAGGTGTTCGTTCACCCAATTTCTAAAGGTGTTGGCTTGTATTTCGACCCACACATCTTCGTTGCCCTTGATTTGCATACCACGAGCTGCATGTCCTTCAGGACTACGAGCCAATAGGCCACTATGTGAGATTTTTGCCTCCATTGGGCCACTTTTTCACAACACAACACAACACACGTGACGCGCTTTTTAAAGTTTCATTTCGCTGTGTTTCGGATGAAATCTGCGCGACTTGTGCGGGGTTGCGCAAGTAAACAGTACCTGTATGGCGATTGTGTGTTCTCGGAAAGCAGTTTTGATGCAAGGTTGGCAGGACTGGAGGGGCTACGCCTCTTGAATTTTACTGCGGCTGAAGATAAACAGCAGGAGAAGAGAGTTGGGTTCGAGCGGAGAGATCGATGCTAGGCTAAGCGGCAAACGTGAAGAATACGAAATGTGCTCAGAGCTGAGCTCGTAATGGTGATAAGATGGGAATCCAAGAAAAGTTTTTAAAGTAAGCTAGCCGACAGAACATTGTTTTGGTTTTTAAATGCGTAGCAATCATTTATCTACCCACATATTTAGAATAGTGTTGAGCAAAGTAAATATGGTAAATATGTTACGCATGTTTATTCTAACTCAAAAAATTTGTACTGTTCACATACAATATTATTAGATTGCTAAGCATCTATTCTCAAATTTTATTATTAATTCTAAGTACGTGGGAACAAAATTTTGTATTGAATGTAATAGTAATATTAATAATTGAAAAGTGTAGGATTAGAAGAATTAATCATAGATAATGTCAACCGCTAGACATGAAATACCAAAATTGTTTTCCAAATAAAATACACTTTTACAAATAAAGAAAACATTCCTTTCAGTAAACAAAATGAGAAAACAAATCCTGTCAAATATTTCTGCTCTTGGATTTTTGTTCTTTTATCGAATGAAAAATTACCGCCTCATAATTTTCAGATTAGATATTGCGAATTTAACTAATTTATAATAACGAATCCTGCTATAATAAGAGAATTACCAACGATTTGCACTCATGCTGTTTTGCAATCAAATATAAATAATGCTAGCTCATTCTAGTTCTAGAGCTTCTTGGAAGGTTTCCTTCTTTATAGCCCGGATTAGTTACATAAAATGACGGAATAAAATTTATTACTTATAATACCGCGTATTGCTTTATCGAAAGTATTTAGATTACATATGGGAGAGTTATTGTCTCCACACTTATTTAATTGCGTCACTGCGTCCAAACATGGTACTTCTTCCAGATGCGCGTGAAAGTGATTTGATTTCGTAAAAGTTAATCCGCTACGGGCGGAAATTGCCATTTCCGTGTACAAAAACGATTCGATATAGATATTTGTCACATTCGCTTAATTCACATGTAAATCAAGCACATGAGTATTTAAAATTTTACCATTTTAAATTAAGCTGTCATTCGCAGATGTTCAATGTGTGTAAGAATTACGTTTCAAGGACTTTGCTATTTTCATTGACCCGCATTGATCTGTTTGGAAAATTAATGAACAGGTTGGAGAATGTCACATGTTTGATTCATTGGAAAATTCAAATTGAACGCACTTTTCTGTGGAGTGCGCAATATTTTTCTGAATTGTGAAGAATTACAAAACTGTTTTAGATTTTTTCTTGTTGTGTAGGTACTTCTGTATTCTTTACATTGTTTGTTTTCTAAGAAGATTTTTCTAAATTCTTTTAATTCTTCAAATCCCGGATAAATTCTTTTCTAAAAAAAATCATACTAGGCCAGTTTGATTAGTAAAAAAATCAATCATAAAGTTTAAAGATTATAAAAAAATGAAAGACTGAAAATGGCTACTAAAATAACTTACGGGTGGTAGGCGTTGCCACGAATAAAATTGAATAAAAAATTGGTATTTCAAAATTTACGGCAAATTTTCTATTTCTTAGCTAGTTGGCGAGAAAATGATTAATATTATATTTTTATTTTTTTTTTTAAAACCTATAAATAGCTAGATAGCATTCTGTTGCTAAATTATTTGCGAAAATTTTCCTTAAATTGCACATGAATGCGCTGTGAATGATCAACTTTAAATGCTTGTGACATAAATACCTACTATAAAAATTGCCTGAACATTGAGCGATACGACAGTCAGATTTTAATAAAGAACTCAGATTTTAATGAAGAATTTCTCATTATAAGGATGTGCGAACGTTCTGGGAAACCTGCATAGTGTGTTAACTCCTGATTTTTTATTTTTCAGCCGATTTCATTCGTTGTTAGGGGGTTTGATACAGGCCAAGATTTTTGAGATCTCATTTTGATCAAATTTTGATACGATTTTCTAACATGGCAATAAACTAAAAAAAAATTTGACGTTTTTCTATTTTTGGAATTTGTCGAGATCTCGAAACCACCTGTTGAATCACTCAATAATAATTAAAATGAAAATTGTTCATATTTAAATTATAGACAACCAGCAAAACAAAATAAATATGTGAATTGTGAGATTAGTAATAAGCGCTAACGCAACCAACGGTACATCACATTTCTATAAAAAAAGTCCATCATAAACCTATTTCGCTTATGTAAAAATTATAGTAAATTGCTGTCAACCCCATAGAGTTTAGTAAATTATCTTGAAGTGCTTAATAATTAGAACTACAAAATATGGTGGTGTGGCCCGGCGCCTCCACCATTTCTAATTAATTGAAAAAAGTCATTAATTTCCTTTGCTGCTTCCAAAAACAAATTTACTCATCAAATAAATAAATAATTCGTTGTTAAAAATACTCTAATTTAAGAAAATGAATCACATTAGATACTACCGAACAAAAAAAAATTATACTTGTTATCAGGTTTTAACTTCATGACTGAATTCATTGATTGAAGGTGACCTCACAAAAAGTAATTCATTAGAAAACTATTTGTTTATATTACCTTACTAATAAGAAAAGCTGTATCCAAACCGGACTAAACTGGTATTATTCCTAGTTTATTTGTACAAGTTTGGAAAGAATCAACAAATTTTGTTTAATCCGGCTTCTAATCAGAGTAATGGAAACATGCAGTTTTTTTCCATTTTGGCGGCCTTTGAAAACCTTACTGAATTTTTTTTCTCTTCTACCTCATGGCCAAAAATCCCTAGCATTTACAATATTACTATTTTCCGTTGTAATAACAGCTTTTACAGCATTTCTTAAAATAACAAGAGTGAAAAATACGGACACTGTCACAATTGTCGATGTAGCCACAACTTTAACAGTATCAATTTGTGTGATTCTCTCCATAACGAATATTCGTTTTTTTCGTCAAGAAGACATGGAAAGTTTACTGCAGACGCTGACAATTCTTACCCAACAACTCCGTTTGAAATACAAATGTAAATTTCCAACTTGTGTGAAATTCAAAAGAAACTTTTATTTCATACAATTCATGATTGGATTATTTATATTTGCAGAAGCATACACGAGTTTCTCCATTGACTTCAAGTGGGGACTCCGATTTTCAATTAACTACATTAACACTTACATTGTCGTAACAACCGTGTTGTTTTATGACTGTCTGGTGGTGCTCATCGAAGAAAGACTTTCTTTCTTGAACGAGAAATTAGAAGACTTGAGTATGTTTTTCTTAGCACACAGAACATTAAAATCCAGGAAAGAAGAAGGCGTTGTTTTAGATGCAATTGATATGAAATTTTTCTTAAAAAATTACTCGAAACTTCAGAAATCTGTGGATTTGATCAATAATGTTTTCGGAACAACAGTGTTGTTCTTTTATGTGATAATTCAAGCTTTCATAATGAAATCTCTTAACTTTGTAGTTAACATTCTGTCCACAGTCAATTTTCAAGCAATTTTTATATCTATTTTGTCTACAAATTTTTTAGGCACCATCTTATTTGCAGTAAGTTTGAAGAAAAAATATCAATTGCAATAAAAAATGTTAGAAATTGTAGTGCCTTGGTTTTGTCATATCAGCTGACTGCTTCATTGCTGCTTATGAAATTAAAAAGTCGTCTTTTGTCGCTTGGAAATTATTGATAAATATAAACGACTGTTATGATATTCCGAGTGACATTGAAGAAGATTTAGTTCTTCTCGCAGGTTTTCTTACAAATGGAAGTACGGTATTTTCAGCCAACAAAGTTTATAATGTGAACTTTGGAGTACTATTTTCAATGCTTGGCTATATTTCCACATTTGTTTTATTAGCTATGTCATTTGCACCAAAATATGATTTTCAATAAATAATCGTAGTGACAAAGAAGACATGTTCTGTTATTGTAAAAATTTTAGACTTTAGATAATTTTATTAGCATTTTATGTGTAATATTTAAATCGTAAAACTTAAGTTTTACACATTTAACACAGAATTTCACGCAGAATTTACAAAACTGCAACATTTTCCCGTATGTGAACAAAAAAATGAATAAGAAAAGATTACAATTTTGAGTTGTAAGTGGAAAAATAAAGAACTACGACAGTAAACCTAAAAATGTGGCTTACTTCATCGTTTTTCATTCACTCATATTGCTAAGAATCCAGTTTTACATATCTGGAATTAAAAAATTTAGTTTTTTTTAAGAATGAATTCCGGATCTACCAGCCAAAATAAATTATTATTAATAGACACAATTGACAGTACTATTAATAAATAAATCAATAAATTAATCCAAACACATGCAACTGACTGAAAGTATTGCGCACTTATTACAATAAATTTACGTGAATGTTATATAAGAAAGAATTTCCAAAGTAGTGAAAACTAAATTCACTTACTGATTAACAGCATGCCGAATTTACTTGCAAACCAGACAAATTTTAAGTTCTATAAACCCTCAACGATTAGTTTTAGTATTTTCGGTATTTTGCCCCAATGTTCATACAAATATTCGGTATACATTACATTATTGGTATCTGTTACGATTTCAATTTTCTACAATTATTGGTCTTTGCTCTCTCGAATGCATCTAGATACTGTGCAACTTATAGAACTAATCACAAATTTATTGGTGTCAACATGCTCAATATTAACAATTATACTTTTAAATTTTTACCGAAGAGCAGAAATTGGTGGTTTAATTAATACGCTAACTACAATCAATACAGATGTTTATCAACAATATAAGTATCAATTTACAACATGTCTCAAGTTTAAATTCAATTTTTTTGTCAGTCAAATTTTAATTTGGGTGTTTATAGCAACGGAGTGTATAACGAGTTTTCACATGGGACCTAAATTTGGACTCCAACATTCAATAAATTATATTAACACTTACATAATAGTACTGGTAACAGTTCTATACAATTTTCTAATTGTATCAATTAAAAATAGATGTATTGTCTTGAATGAAAAATTCCTGGACTTAAATGTAAAACTTATGTCGATATATAAAACTACAAAGTTTACTAGAGCACGAATAATTATAATCCAAGATGTCAATATAAAATTTTTTGTAAAGAGTTACACGAATATTCACAAAGCAGTCAGCTTAGTCAACGATATCTTCGGGGTTCCACTTTTGCTCGTTTTTATTATCATAGAAGCGTATATTATCAGAACTTTACAAATCACCGTTATGGCTTTACAGGATATCAATTTCGAACAAAACAGTTTATCAATTATGGCCACAAATTTAGTAGGTAGTATTGTTTTTCTTGTGAGTGTTTAAAATTGTCTTAAATGCTATAAAATATAAATTGTGAATTCCAGTGTTATGGGTTTATGATATCGGGAGATTGTTCCTCAACTATAAGCGACATAAAGCAAGCACCTTTCATAGCTTGGCAATTATTAGTAAATATAAATAAAAGTGATGATATAAACAATGAAAATTATGTGTTTGAAGAAGATTTAATTCATCTGGCAGGACTACTTGCAAATAGAGTGACAACTTTTTCAGCAAACGGGTTCTTTGATATTAATCACAACTTAATTTTTTCCATGCTAAGTTTTACATCAACGTTTGTCATCTTGTCCCTGCAAATCCATGTTGCTCATGATCCAAGGAGACCTGTCATCAAATAAATTTGAATCTGGATGATTTACAACAAAGATAAAAGTTACCCAAAAAAAATATTTTACTACTATTTACTTCAAATAAAAATATATCTACAGTTGGTTTAAGTCTAGTATGTAGTTACGAGCTTCAATAAATTATTAATTAAAAACGCCTAAAAGTTATACCGCAGAGAATACAGCAAAATGTTCTGTGCAGTGTACATACCTATCATGGTAAAGAAACAAATTATGTATAATGTATGAATACAATATTTTAATCATATATCATAGAACAACAGAAAACATACAGGTATTCAAGAAAGTCCGCATTTCGGTCAAAGTTAAAAACTCTAAATGTCTAAACATTTTGGCTACAAAAACCATTTCGGATTTTGGTTGAGAATTTAAAAGGAAATCGAGCATTCTAAAACAGTATATTTGCATTTAAAAAATGGAAAAACAAACTATGGAAATTTAGTTCGTAAAAAGTAAAAAAAAATAATAAAACGAAAAATAATTATTCAAAAAACTGAAAAGCAACGACTTTACTTCATGTGTTATGAAATGTTTTTTTTTTGTTTGGCTCGTGGGATATATTTTCTACTTAGGTAAATTATAGTTGGCAGGATTGTTAGACAATAATGTACCTACTGTGTATCCAAAGTCTCCTCTATATGGTCATGTTTACAGTGTAATGAACAAAAAATAGAACTTTTGCTGAAATATACTAATAAAGTACAAGGTGTTTATAAATGTTTCTAGCATAAAGCGTACACTATTTTGCCGCTTTGTTTTCATAGTGAATGTAACTATCTTGAAAATTATTTATAATGTTACTAACTTCAATGACGTTTTAGTTACGGTTTTGTGCCCAAGTTTTCGATTTTCAGGTTTTAAGCCACAACTGGAACAGTTTATTTCTCAAAACTTATTTTACTTCATGTTTGAGGTTAACTGCAAATGTCAGTTGACAAATCGAAACCCATATTTGTAATGAACCGCAAATTTCTTTGACATTTCATATCAACCCTTGATGCTAGAAACATTTATAAACACCTTGTATTAAAACATAAGGTACCAATTAATAAATTGAGTTAAAGAAAGTCGGGAAGTATCTGGTCAAGTTCAAGGATATACTTACTATCTGATTAATTAAATGCATGACAATCATGTACCCAATTTAATTTTTATGTATCTACGTAGGTAAATACTATGCCACAAAGAATTTCATTAAATGTAGAGTCAAAAGATTAAAAATGATCACAAAACACACTTATTTGATTAAAGTATATTTATTTATGTTAGTACTGTTATATTAATAATAACTTACTTTAATTATCCAAAATTCAAAACTGTTTAGCTTATAGAGAAAAAATATTGATATAAAAAAAAAATTCTTCTACATTCTTGTGGATTAACTAACAATTTATTTCACAAACACGTTTTTTATATAAAAGTAGAGAAATAAAGATTATAAAGATGTCTTTATTTACAGCTTCTGAAATATTAATTTCTGACAGTTTTTGCAACAATGTGTTGTAACTGAAACTGTTCTACAAAGGTTCTAATAATGTCACGATATTTATATGATTTGTATTTAACATGTAAATTTGTGTAAATTTATTTTTAAAACGAAACCAGGATCAACATTGTTTCGTGATCTTCATAAGAAAAAGCTTACATGTCATCAAATTAAATTCTATAAATAGTTACATTTTGTGTTTAAATTACAATAAAATGTGTGCAACAAATTCCCTTCATTAAATACTCATTTTAAGTTTACCAGAAATCTTAATTTAATAGGGTAAGTTGAAAATATGTAGAAAGCAAACCGAATTGTACCTAATTATTGTTATTGAATCATTTCTAAATAGTTTTAATGTTAAGTTTTTTTCTTTGAAAATTTAAGAGATCCTTATTAATAAAGTAAATAAAATAAAAACACATCATGTGGCGTCCACTGAATTATTTGGAAGTGTGTTTTGCGTTTCAGTTCGATGTAAAAGAGGATGACTGACGGATTTCTGTTCTTCACGTTTTAGCGACTTGACGGAGTAACTTATAATTAAACTTAAAATGATGGTAATGATAGCTCCTAAAACGCAGTAATATGTGTAAGAGATCCGTAATAAAAAAGACAAGTTGGAGTGTTCCGATCCACTTCTAAAACAGTGAAATTAAATTATTTTATAATATAATTCAAAAGTAATTGTCATTTCATACTTTACTGTAATATTGGTAAAAGTAAACAAACTATGATTCGAAACATCACAGCCATCAGTAGAGAACGGTTTCGAAGGATAACTGAAACCTTCTTTGGACCTGTGATACATTGATAACACGTATAGTATTGTCATAGTCATCACACCTCCAATTGTTCCCCAAAAAGCCCCCTAAAATTAAAGTGTATTATATTAAATTTGATTAATCGTCTACAACAATTGAATTTGTTTGTGGAAAAAGTACGGCCAAAGTGAAGAGTCCCAGGGAAGGCCCATCAATAATTCCTGTTAAACCTGAAGCCAGTGGAATAATTTCACCCAAATGTTGTATAACTAAAATCAGACAAGTACACAAAACACCCTCGGCCACGACAATCAGCTTCAATATAGCAATGGTTTCACGTTCTGTTGGATTTCTTTTTAAAAACTGTTTAACAAAGTCGTTGTAGATTACGCCTGACAATGAGTTTAAGCTCGATGATAAAGTGCTGAAATAATTTTGTATGGATACGTTTTGAATGAGGGAGCTTGTACCTAATGGATGCGCTGACTAGCGTTGCTATGTAAAGCCCATAGATACCAGAAACTTTTTTTGAAATTCGGTCGATCAAATAAGGCACAATCTCGTCATTTTTAGCAATTTGGTGATTTGAGACGGGATCACAATCGGAGTAGTTTGCGTAAGTAATTAATCCTAAAAATGCTGCCAAGGTATTAACTATCCCCCAAGAGATACCAGAAATGACAAGTGATCTGCGGAGCAAAATGTTACATATTTCATTAGCAAACAGGTGAGTAAGTATACTTTCTGCACTTTTGAAATGATGAAAGGCTTAAGTATTTCTGCACACTTGATTGGGATAAACAGAAATAGTACAAAAATTGTGTTCCGTATCCAAATACACATATCCAAAAACTGTCTTTTTTGGTGGGATCAAGATCAAAACTGGAACGTTATAAAATTAGTAGGAGATTACAATAAAGGAGTCTTGTACTCGAAGATATCGAGTCTATGTCCTTTTACTGCAGTTGTCCAAACTTCTGAGAGACCTCCAGCTGATTGAACACCATAGCTGCAAACCACCCCCAAAGAAACGATTATTATGGCAAACTGCAGGATGTCAGTCCAAATTACTGTTCGTAGTCCACCAATTGCTGTGTAAAGAATACAACTTCCACTTAATACTATAGCAATCCAATGGATCTCAAAACCTGTGGCTAAAAAACTTTATTTTTTCTAAATTTGCCATTTTTTATTTACCCGAAGAAAGCGCTAATGTTGGACCGTATACAACAATTGGAAGCAAGAGATTTTCGTACAAAACATATAAAATTGAGCCAATTAGCCGAATTTTGCGGTCAAATCGTTTTTCCAGATATTCGTAGACGCTTGTTACTTGTTCTTCAAACAGTACAGGATAGTAGACAAAAATTGACGCGCTAATTAGACCAATCAAAGAAAGTGAGGTGAGCCAATAAAATGCTCCGTATTTGTATACATCTGCAGGACCTGCTACGAATACTACCCCAGAAAAGTGTCTGGAAAAATTTGTTTAAAAAATGATTTATGAGGTGACGAATTTACCCAACGCTCACAGAGAGTGCTATTGGAATAATTTTCATCCGTTTTCCTCCCAACAAGTATTCATCTTTGGTTGCTTGTTTGCTTCCAAAACATCCAAAATAAATACCAATTAAAATGCTGGATACTAGCACTACTAGTAATATTGCATAGTCGTACCATGAAAACATTTTTACAATAACAAGTATTACAGATATTCAATGGCTTTTAAATGATAGTGGTGTACCTACCTATTCAGTCTGTATAAAATAAACACTTACTTTATTATCATAACATACATTTTACGTATGACATTTGTATTGTATTGTTTCATATAGAAGTAATAATGTGTTCAAAGGAAAATAATACAAACTTAGACTCTTTTGCACTATTTCTATTTACTGTTTATGTACATTAACAAATTATGTAAATTTTTAATTTTAAATTAAGAATAATATTTTATTATTGAACTAAATTTTAAAGCTCATTAAAATGTCGAATTAGTACAGTGTAACTACATAATATCTCTACTATTGAAGTTCGATCAAGAGCTCCTTTATATCAATTTTTTGACATTTGGTTTATTAATTGCTATGTAAAAAGTCGCTGTTATATAGTCGATAGTCAACCTATAAACATTACAGAGAATCTAATCAACAAAATAAATAAATAAAAGCCACGTCATGTGGAGTCCATCAAATAATTTGGTGGGATGTTTTGCGTTGTAGTCTTAGTTTCAGTTACATGTAGCAGAGGATGACTGACGGATTTCTGCTCTTCACATTTTTGCGGTTTTACCGAGTAACTTATAACTACACCTAAAATGATAGTAATAATTGCTCCTATAAGGCAGTAATACGTGTAAGAGATTCGTAACAAAAAAAACAGGTTTGATTCTTTTGGCCCATTAACTGTATTGTTGCTAAAACTAAGCAAACTATGATTCGGAATATCACAACCATCGACAGAGAGCAATTTCGGAGGGTAATAGAAACTTTCATTGAATCTGTGATACATTGATAGGATATACATGATTGCCATAATTATCACTCCTCCAATCGTTCCCCACAAAGCACCCTAAAATGAAAAAAAGTAGTAAAATTAAATTTAATTAGTCGTCTTCAACCGTTGAATTTGTTTGTGGAAAAAGTACAGCCAATGTAAAAAGTCCTAGGGAAGGCCCATCAATCATTCCTGTTATACCTACAGCCAAAGTAATAATTTCACCCAAATGTTGTATGACCAAAATCAAACAAGCACACAAAAGACCTTCGATCACGACGATCAGCTTCAAAATCACGATGCTTTTCCGTTCTGTCGGAGCTGTTTTAAAAAATTGACTAAGAAAGTCGTTGTAGATTACTCCTGACAGAGAGTTTAAACTCGATGATAGAGTGCTGTAATGGAATCTGTAGATGCGTTATGAGTAATCGATATTTTTACCTAATTGATGCACTGACTAATGTGGCTATAAAAAGACCAGAAATGCCTGAGACCTTCTCTGAAATTTTACCAACGAGATAAGGAATAATTTCGTCATTTTTCGCGATTTGGTGGTTTGAAACGGGATCACAGGTGCTGTAGTTTGCATAAGCTATTAAGCCTAAGAAAACTGCAATTGAATTTACTACGCCCCAAGAAACACCAGAAATGATGAGTGATCTACGGCACAAAGTTTTACATATTTAAGAAACAAGATTAGTACAAGTCATACTTTCTGCACTTTTGAAATGATGGAAGACTTAAGAATTTCTGTACACTTGATTGGGACAAACAAATATAGTAGAAAAATCGTGTTCCATAACCAAACACGCATATCCAAAAACTATCTTTTTTTGTCGGATCAAGATCGAAGCTGTAATATTTTTAAATTAATAGAAAATTACATTATTGGAGTCTTGTACTCAAAGATGTCGAGCCTTTCTCCTTTTATTGCAGTCGTCCAAACTTCTGAGAGACCTCCTGCTGATTGAACACCGAAGCTGCAAACTATCACCAGAGAAACAATTATTATTGTAAATTGGAGGATGTCAGTCCAAATTACTGTTCGTAGTCCACCAATGGCAGTGTAGAGAACGCAGGTTCCACAAAGTACTAAAGCTATCCAATGGACCTCGATACCCGTAGCTAAAAAAACTCTACTTCTTATAAGTCTTCCAGTTTTCACTTACCAGAAGAGAGAGCTAATGTTGGGCTATACACAACAACCGGCAGCAACAGATTTTCGTACAACACATACAAAATTGAGGCAGTTAGTCGGATTTTACGATCAAATCTTTTTTCTAAATATTCATAGACGCTGGATACTTGTGGTTTGAACAACACGGGATAATAAATAAATATCGATGCACTAAATATACCAATCAATGATATTATGGTGAGCCAGTAAAACGCCCCGTACTTGTACACATCAGCAGGAATTGCTATGAACAATATCCCAGAAAAGTGACTGGAAAAAATTGTCTAAAAAATGATTTCTGAGATGTTAGAATTACCCAACGCAGACAGAGAGTGCAATTGGAACAATTTTCATGCGTTTTCCACCCGACAAGTATTCTTCTCTAGTTGCTTGCTTATTTCCAAAACATCCAAAATAAATGCCAATTAAAGTGCTGGATACTAGCACTGCTAGTAATATAACATAGTCGTACCACAAAAACATTTTGACAATAACAACTCATGGAATATTAAAATTGTGAAAATAGCTTAATGACTGCAACACAGTAGCCTTATCACAATTGTTGTTATCTGTACCTATTTTGCAATTTTCCTCTTTGTAAATAAATTAGAAATATTTCTGACACTAAGGTGACTTAAGCAATGTCCATTTGAATAAATTTGGCTGGTTGTTTCAAAACGTTCGACTAATTGGAAATATTAAAAAACCATATTTATTGAAACTAAAATTAGAATTTGAACCTTTTACTTGTGCATTTTCTGAACACATTCTGAAAATTGGTTAAGTTTCAACTTTTTTTGTCACAAGAATACAAAATAACAGTTTTTTTATATTTATATTTTCTTTATATTTATACTATATTTATACTTTCTTATGAAAGAAGTGTTTGATCAAGTTTGAATTAGGTACAATTGATAATTTCTGATGTTTACTTATTAAATTTGAATTACAATTTTTTTTTAAACAAACTTGGAAAAATATACCTTGGTAGTAGTGAGAGTATGTTTTACGATAACAAATTAATTATAAAATTGCAAAAATTAATGGCTTTAAAATGATAGCTGTATGTCAATTATTGAGCCAGTATAAATAAAACATTTAGTTTATTGTTGTAACATAAATTTTACGTATGACAATTATATTGTTGTTATAGCAATTTTCAATTACTACAGTAAATAAAATAACTCTACAAGTCATAAAGAATTTTTTAAACCATGGTAACAGAGAACCAACGGATTTCTGTTCTTCATGTTTTGTTATTTCGTCGTAGAACTTACAATTAACCGAAAATTATCGTGATGATGAAACGGAAAATGTAGTAATATGAGTAAGATATCTGCAGAAGAAAGAATAAGTTTGACTATTGAAGCTCAATAAAATGCTAAATTAGTAATATCTTTACCTCTGAGCTTCTTTACATCAATTTTCCTAAGAAGACTGCTAAAAAGTTAAACAGCAAAGTTTGTCACCAGAAAAATCTATAGATTCATAAAACCATAAAGTCTTAAAAATGTTGATAACTGTCATTTATTTAATTTTGAGTCGTAACATACACTTTACGGCCGCAGTTAAAGTTTAATGAATTACAGAAGAAACCTCATTGAAACCACTTTATTTATTTTTATTTCTTTGTTGTTACCATAAAAAGAAACAATCGTTTTTAAAATAAGTTTATTTTACGAGTTTATTATTATTGTGAGTGATAATTTGATAATACATAAAAATTAATAAATCAGATACATAGCATTTATTTATAGATCTTCAGGATTATAAAAGTACACAATCCGTTCCCCAGGAATATTTTCTAATTTGTGAAAGTAAACAAATCGTCCCAACAAATTTTTGGCTAACGTGCTAAAAATATGCAGGCTGAATATTCAGTTAACAATCATCTCACTTTCGTTTCATTGGAAAAATTAATCATGAAATCGAAATTGTTTTCTGAAGTACCCAATGCATACAAGTATAGTGAAAGTAATGTTTTTTTAAGCCGGATATGTGTACTTGTTTGAATCTGTCACACACATAATGCCCAGCCACAACCTGAACATTATTGTTATTATTCAAGAGATTACACCGTAAATGGTAAATAAACCGTAAAAGAACATACCAAATCAATTAACATAAACTTTCTTTTAGGTACTAATTATAAAGTATCGGTAATAATGACTTGAGTGAGCTTGGAAAAGACAATAATGGTGTTCCAAGGTGAAAAGTTTACTTAATTTCAATCACAAGGTCTGTCATTATTATTCAAATAGAGTTACTTTTAACTATGGAAAAACCGTCGTTACTTAGAAATCGGCTTATCACAAAATGGTCCTTAATTCACAACCATAAATAGGTCATAAGTCGTTTGTACCGCTTCTTGCACAATTTTAATCATCATGCTGTATTATCTCGCTAAAACAAGGAAATAAAATCAATTAGAAGATTAATTAAGTGTTAATTTATTGATTCGTGATGAGTGGTGACATTGGACCTATTGTCGAGGATCAGTTGTGCAATGATCATGTGAAATCGTGACACGTTTGATGGTCACTAACTTTTATTATATTGTAAACAAATGCATTCTACAAAATTATCTTCAATGAATGATAAGAATGACAAATAGGTGGACGTGGTTTCAATTTCGGTTTTGAGGTTAATGGAGTTATAAAAAATTACAGTAATTGTATTTTGATAAACACGCGATTTCCAGGCAAAAATTTATGGCTAGTGTTTTAAGAGAAATTTTAAAAGTGAACCCAAATTTTTTAGTGAAGCAAATATAAACTATTTAATACATTTAGCATTAAATCAATTAAAAAAATCATCGCTTGTCATCTTTTTATTTGAATTCCTATATTTCTTATTTATGGGGAAATTTTTAAAATTTGAATTGAATGATGGAAATATTTGATTCGTTCTGAAAATCTGAAAATTTCAAACAATTCAGTTTCTTGCTTTAAAATTTTGGAATTTTGAAAAAAAAGTAAAACCAGCAAATTAAGTTAAGTTAAAATTTTTGCTTTACAGTTTTCAAGTTAAACATTGTTGATAAGCCAATCAAAAGATCTAAAACATCCACATTTAACAATTTTAGGTTAGAAGTTTTAGGTGTAAAATTTTTGGCTCGTCTTCAAAATGACATTTTTAACTTTCTGTTTTTTGCTCTAAAATTTTGGGATTTAGTACAGTTAATAAACTAGTCGAAAATAGCAAAATTTGCAAATGTTACCGGCGTTTTATGATTGATAGTGCTAAAGTTACGGAATTGAAACGAAATGGTTCCGGTAATAGTTTTAGTATCAAAATTACTTGATAATAAATTAATTAATTGATTGAATGATTCTGTTGTGATTTTTTATCTTTTGATTTAATGTCCAATTTCATTGCCAACGTGTATCCAATTACTAATTGGTAGGTACTAATTACTTTTATGAAAGCTTTGGAATGCAATTTGAAGGAATATTTTTTTGAATTCGTTAAAAATTGAATCAGCAGCACTAATAACTTAAGCAAAGTGTTGATTATGTTTATCGTCTTTACACCTAAATTTGTGTTTTGACACAATTTAATAAAAAATTTGGTGATTTACGTTATTCAACCAAATCAAAATCTAAAAACCACCGATTTAGAAAAATTTTAAGCATACAATTGTATAATTATCTCTTGATTAAAGTACCAATTAAACCAAAATGTTTTGCAGCAATGACGTCTGATAATTGTTTATATTAGAAGTTTACGATTTTTTTCTGTATCATGTTGTTGTTTTTGCGTCATATCATTAAACACCTATTTAAATTTGGTTTTTAAATATGCTCAAGATATGACTAATAAGTAATAAGTAATAATATACTTCTACAAAATTCTTTTACTACGTACGTCAACAAGTTAGTGGATTTAAATAAAGACTTCTAATTGCTTAACTGATCTATTTTTCTGCTAATTGGTAAATACAAACTAGGAGCCCAATTTGCAAAACCCGGATATGTCCGTTTTTTATTTTGCATTCGAACTTTGACCCTGATTTTCCAGTGAGACTTGCCTATAAACAAATCCTATGATATCATCGCACAATTTACAACAACCGCGAGCAATGAATGTCAACCATTTTCTTCGCAATTTTATATTTGCATCAACTTTCTACCAACACTTTGTATTTAACCAAAAAAATATAAAAAATCCACCTGGAATCATTGGAAACTAACGAAATTGAAAGCAAGTCACAGTTCCGATCAAGTTCAAAGAAAGTATTTTACACGTGCCACAGTTTCCACACGTCCCATCAAATCGCTGTGCAAATATTTAAAAAACTCATATTTTTCGCTTCACTTAAAGGGAGAAAGTGTCCCAGAATCGTTTCAAGGTTTACCCACAAGGGACCCAACTTATCACCAAGCAACTTATTCAAAACAAATTTTTTCGATAAGATCTCAGCTTTCACTCGCTCATAACTCGCATTCTCGCACCAAGAAATTCAGAGGTCAAGGCGAAGAAGACGCTACCTGTAATCGGTATGTTTCTCTTTCTCTAGACATGACCCCACCTTCGTATATATAGGGGTCTTTACAGCTTTTGGACTTCATTTTAAGTCTGTCCCTTCTGGTAAGTTGTTGCGAAATTTTTAAAGAATTTGTTTATTATTTCCGTGCTTTGTAGTTCAAAATGATAAGTGCCGTTTTCATTGTGGGTCTTTTCGGACTGGCTTTGGCCCAGTTCCCCAATGGCAGGATCCTGGAACCACCAGTACCTGCTCTGTGCTCCCAAAGGATTATCCACGAAAGGACTCCTGACGGTAAGTCGAAAAATCAGTTTTGAATTATTCGCAATTTTTTCATATTAAAATTTGGCGATGGAAGGTCGCCAAACAGGATGAGATGGTTATAAAAAGCGTTTTGCTAATTTTATAATAAGTTTGTTTGAATAGCAATTATTTCCACTTTGTTATGTAAGACTTTTATGAGTAATTTAGTCCTGAATACTATTTTACTGCAAATCTAAGATTCTGCACATTCTATCTAAATAGGAATTGTTTATTGTTTTCAATATACGGGTCGTAAGTCAACAACCGAAGAACTGTAATTAGTTCTTATAATTTCCTGTGATTATAAAAAATTATAGATCTGCAGTCACGTGCAGAATTCTCAGAAATATACGGTTTAAAAACCCGTTGCTATGTTTTAATAATGAATATAATTTTTTGGCTTCACTTTTTGCTAAAACCTTTAATTAATTGTTAATATCAAAATCCTAATTTTTATGAACAGTAAATAAAATTTATTTGCGCATTTTAAATTTTATGTTCTTCTATTAAGAACCTAGGATATAAAGATAAAAGTCGTTAAATTTGGCTAATCTGCATTGTCAAAAAATTCACACCGTATTTTATGAACACCTCTTGTTCTCATTTCTCAATAGATTCTCATCTATTTCAGACTTTTGCAATTTTTTACGGGCTCTTGTCTGATTTATCATTCCTATCCGACTTTTGTTGTTTACTTTGTGTTGTAATTTCGATGTCCACTGTGTTTTGTTCTTTTATGGTTTTATGGCAGGATTTTCATCCGTTTGATGGGAACACAATTTCTCAATATTCCGCTGTTTGTAAAAATTGTCTATTTAGAACATCGATGATTAACTGAAAAAAATTTCAGGCAAGGGCTACTTCTTCAGCTGGCGCGACCCCGCCCTCAAAGGCGTAGAGGAAGATTGGCTCGGTGGCCGCAACTACTGCCGCCAACGTTGCATGGACCTCGTCTCTTTAGAAACCAGTGCCGAGAACGAATGGGTTAAAAAACGTATCGTCGACGAAAAGGCAAGTTCTCATTAACATCCACTTAGAAGCGTGCCGTTTTCACTTTTAACTTTCTATTTTGAACCATCCTTATTAGAACCTAATTACAAATAAAGTTGTACCTTCCCCAAGCACGTACATCTTATACAATCTATTTCTCATCAACAGGTGAAATACATTTGGACTTCCGGCCGTTTGTGCGACTTCAAAGGCTGTGATAGAGCAGATCTCCAACCTTTGCCTATTAACGGGTGGTTCTGGACTGCTGTTTTGCAGAAATTGCCTCCTACGACTCAAAGAGACCAAAATGATTGGTCGGAAAATGGTGGAATTGGGAAACCTCAGCCTGATAACAGAGAAGCGCAACAAGGAGGTGCTAGCGAAAACTGCGTTGCTATTTTGAATCAGTTTTATAATGATGGAGTTAACTGGCATGATGTTGCTTGCCATCATCGCAAACCGTTCGTGTGTGAGGAAAATGAAGATTTGTTGAAAT
Source organism: Gnatocerus cornutus (assembly GCA_029298725.1). Taxonomy (NCBI): domain Eukaryota; kingdom Metazoa; phylum Arthropoda; class Insecta; order Coleoptera; family Tenebrionidae; genus Gnatocerus; species Gnatocerus cornutus. The sequence goes on from CM055513.1 coordinate 14,066,219, forward strand.
ACGTTCGTTACACTAATCCTAACTTGAGAGTTTAAGTAAGCAGGGTATGTGCTGTAGACTGATAAATTATGCAGCAATTCGAGGATAATTATAATTATTATTATGTAATTTATTTTGTAATTATTTTAAAAGATGAGATTGAATAAATAGCTCGATTTTAATGTGTGTGTTTTTTTTATGACAACAGGAGATTCAGAGATGTAGGTACCCAAGAATAATGGAAAAACTGAAGCAGAACTTTCCAGATTCTCTTCGTTTTTCTTTGAATTCTAAAATAGGTAATTTATATTTGAGCAATTGTACGATTTTCGACTCGACAGCAATGTTGCTGGCAAAGGTCGCATTTGCCGGAGAGACCTAACCTTCTTACAGTGCGAATTTTGTAAACAACTGAATTAAAAATGTTGATCTGACACCTCTGACAATTCTTTGGCCACGTTACTTGCAATTTTCGAATCATCTAATAGATTGCACCACCGATAAAATTAATTTGTATTTTTAACGGGGAAAAATCATCTTAAATAACGGAATAATTGTGTAGATAATACTTTTGTGTATAATCTTTGTTGTGGTAAACGTTGCTTTCCTTTTAAATGCCCCTGAGCGGCCAGTGTATTATGTTTTTTTTTGCCATATTGCTTCAGCTTTTCAGCACTGAGGGCGCAAAAATTGAGTTACCGTTGCCAAGTATGTTGATTTTCTATTGATTTAAAAAAAAAACATCAACACTCATCTTGTTTTTATGCATTTGATAGCATACTAAGGTGGAGTGTATTTGTGACGTTCATTGTTACGAAGCTGTTAAAACAATTTTTATCAGATTTATCTGAAGTGCTACTGTTTCCGCACAATTTGTAAAGTTTTCTGCGAATTCGACAAAAAAATATTAATATAAAATAATTTTAATGTATAGGAGTTTAAAATAAATAAAGTGTTGGTAATTTTAAGCTTAGGTAAAGTACCTACTCTTCTTCTAAGCTATTTTCTGTGTTTACCTTTTAATACATATACAAGTGTCCTAAAATTCGCGAATCAACAAATGGTAGCTATACTATTAAGTCCAAATTCTTACTTTTTGACTATTATTATTATCTTAGTTTTGGCAAAAGTACATTTGGGGTACATACATACTTTCAGTGTTTAAACTTTGATAAATGTTGATTAAAATCATGATATGCTACGTTCTTTTGTTATAAATCACGACTCTAAATAGAGAGATTACCATGTAATTTCAAAATTTACAAATTAATTTTATAAATATGTATGTAGGTAGGTACACCTACTGAATATCGACTTATAGACTAGTTCAAACTAATGCTAATTGGATAAATTTATTAGAAAATTTGGACTTTGGAATTTGCAGTATTTCCAGGCTCCATATCACAAGATCATTTTAATAACTATCAATAAATTAGATCATGATTCTGTTCGTCGACACACTGTTTTGAAAAACAATTGCAAAGACAACAAGAACGTGATGCCTAAGAAATAGGCGCCATATACCAAAAACTCTTCCGTTCTCGTCAAATGAATCCCATTGTTATTAATCGTGGATGTAAAAACAAGATTTACAATCGCTGTAATCAATCCAATAAACGCGAAAGCAATTCCGATGGAACCTTTCCGGAAAACATTCTTTGCAATAATTGCAGATATTATCGTCATAGCAAATTCAAACACGACTTCAAGTAGTATGTACAAAATTGTACGTGTCAATGAGGTATCAACACTGGCAAAACCAAAAAGCAGTGCACTTTGAAGTAAAGACACCAAACATAGAAATAAACCTTCGTGGATCATATTCGCCTTTAGAGTTCCACAGAGTAAGACGGCTAGAAGAGCCAGGAAACTAGTAACTGCCATGACAGCTCCGTTGTAAGGTGGTTCGGAATTTTCAAACTGGGATTGTCTCCAAACAGTTTGAACCGGGAATACAAGTTGAATTTGACCACCAATAATCAAACCGCTCCATATTGTCCATTTAAGAACCTGATGGTTTGAGAAAGTGTCGACTATTCTTTGTTTTAACCAAGAAATCTTCCTTCTGTTTTCTGGTGGTCGTTCCCAGTCTTGCAATATAGGTAAATAGACCAGCAGCAAAAGACCATGGGCACAAGCTAGAAAGAACCACATTAATGATTTCTTTTTAAAACTACCAAAAAAGATACCTGGAACGTTCAAAAAAGCAACTTCTGTGTAATTCAACCATTTATTCGTAAGGATGACTTGACCAACTATCCCAGCAACCATTTTTGCCTGTAATGGTATTCCTCTAATGTAAGAAGTGAGGGCGCCAAAGTCCTTTTTCACTTCAGGAACTGTGTAAATTGAAGCAAAATAAATCATTTTTGAAGCTTGGACACTTCCTTTAAAACCCTAAAAGTCAAAAATTACCTCTTCGTACAGTTCGAACCTCGCATGTCTTACCTCGGCCACTTGCAGATCTACCGAAGAAACATTTTGCCACAGAGCCACCGAAAAGATCAAATTTCCCAGGCAAAAAACCAGTAAGAAGTAATTATACGCACAAAATACAATAATAAGAAAAATTAGTATGGAAGTTATCAGTGTGGCGTATGTTGATATCGCTCGAATTTCGTGAATGTAGTGGTGGTCAGTGATGTTTTTACCAATCGCCAGCATCTCATGGTAGAAGGGGTCAATTGGTCGAAAATTGACCAAAAATCCAAAGAGGTAAAGAAGGTGGTGGCGTCGTAAAAAGCCAAGATATTTCAGTTCTAATTCAAACATGTCACAAACTATACTTCGAACAACTTAACAAGTGATAAAGAAGTGTGCTTATCTGTGATTTGGTGAAATACTGATAAGCGTGGTCTGTAAATAACTGTCAAATTTGCAATAATTGAGATCATTATCTGCAAAGAATGGAAATTCATTTTCATAAATCATTTTTAGTACTGTGTTCACATATTTTTGTGCAGATGAAGCACATTGCAAATAAATTGTAAAAATTCAAACACAAAGACGCAATTTTATGGTGCATTTATCTTGAGATAAAAAGTCTTTATTTAAAGTTTGACACAGCAATTATTTTGGTTTTGATAAAGTGTCTGATATTTCGAAATGTTAAAAAAATCACATTCATTTTAGCAAACTACTGTAACCAACTATTTGCAACAAAAAGACAAAATTGTGAGGTTTTCCGGCTTTGTAGCACATTCTCTGTGTGAACCATGTGACAGATAAAATTGTTATCTTTTTCGTTTTAGTACCTTTTTTGTCGAAAGATCCATTGCATTATTCATTATCTCATCCTCGACTTGTAGTTCTTAAAAATCTGCCAGTTCAAATAATTATCTACTGATTAAACTACAAGCTTAATCGAGACTGGCGTCTAATTTCTTTGACCTTTCAAAAGCGTAGAAAGCACCTGCCTATCAAACCATGCGTGGAGAAAAACTAAACAAATCATCAATCAGATTTGCACCATCTGTGAAAGTTGCTACTCTAAAGTCGAATTTTCACATGTCTATAACGAAATAAGAAATGATGGGTTACTTAAGATTTTTATTCCAAAAACTAGCGTCTAGCCATAAGTGTTTGTATCCTCTTTTTAATTTCTAGAGACATGAAAAATATAACGTAGATCACAACAAATACTGTAAAATAGACAAAAAACTGCTCATGAGGCGTAAACTTATACACTGCGATCCTATCATTAACAATCATGACTATTATGGTGTTAAAGAAATATGCGCACATGTACAAAAACGAAAAAACCAACCCAAAACAATTCCTCTGCTGGTTTCTTGCAATTTCTGCAGCAATGGCTGTGACCACAAAATAATGAATCCCTCCAAAACACACGTAACTTATATAATTAAATAAGATATAACCGTTACTAAACGCAATCCCGCTCAGAAAAAGAATATACTGGAAACCTGTCAACAGAGGCATAATTATAATGGTTCTTTTTTCCCAGTTGATGCTTTTGAATCCAGCCACCGTTACTGCGAAAAATGAGAAAATTGCTAAAGTTGCTTCAACTAATCCGTTGTAGAAACTGTTATGTAGAGTCTCCCATAATGGTTGGATGAAAATAGAAATTTGATTGTAGCTCCAAATGGACCACACAAACCAAAACGACCATCGCTTTATGTAGGTTTGGGTGAACACTTCGAAAAACTTCATCTTCATGTTAAGCAAGTGTTCTTTTATTTTTTCCGAAAGGTCTTTGTGGGCAGCGACCGGTTCAGACATCTGATAAACATTTTCTTTTGGTGTCGGGATCAAAAAACCTGAAATCGCAGCCAGTCCAATCGCTAAAAGAAAAAATTAAAGTACTGAAACTCGAAGAGTGGTGTCTTACCAACTAAATGGACATACTCGATTTTCTCAAATGACGTCCATTTTTTATCCAGAAACTGTTGGACGAAAATGGCTGACATTACTTTACCTAACAGAGCAGAGATTCTTGTATAGGCAGTGGCTCGTTGATAAGTCGCCAAATCGTGATAACTATAAACGTAAATATAATACCCGATTTCTGTGGCTTCGGAAGTTCCGCGAAGTATCTACAAACCACGTTACTTTATTCTTGTTGGAAAGAAATGAAAGGACTAACTTCAGATATTACGGTCTCAGCTAAGGTGGTGCCCCAAATTCGAATGGATGTAGAAATTGCGGCAAAAATTGTCGAAACTATGATCAGAGCTTTAAAACAGTACAGCCCGGATAATAGAAAAATCAGTGCGAAGTGAAACAAACAACTGTAGGTCAAAACTGGCAGGACGTTGTGACTGACCTTATCCTCCGTGAGGTTGTTGTGTACGATGAAAAATTTATACAGAAATGGATCGGTTGGACGAAAATTTGCACAAAATCCGAAGAAATATAAAAAATGGATTCTTCTGAGGAAGGTTAATTTTATCGCCATTGTGAGGGTACCCGTTTGGTGATCACTAATTTATTAAATACATAAAGTTATCTTCTGGTAGTGTTATAAACATGACTGCTAATAAAGCGGGTGTATTGTTCTCAATAGAAAATTTGTTGTTGTTTGTTTGCCAAACTTAAACATAAGGAGTGGTTCCAGACTTTGTCTAAAAAGGCGCCCGAGTGTATGCGTATTGATGCTAATTCTGCGAATAAAGCAAAATTCATGAAGCATCGATGATTTTTATTTTATTTTAAAATAAAGACGGTAATTACTTGACTTAGTTTTAGGGTTCTTTTTGTTTTTAAGAGTATCATGTTTTCTAGTTACATTATTCAAATTTTCTACACTTCTTAGATATTCATTTTCTAAATATTGTATATTTTGCAATTTTTGTATAAATTCACACTACTTATTGAATTTTTTGGATTGTCTACATTGTTTTATATTTCCTTGATTTTCTCAGTTTATTATATTTTATTGGTGATTTATACGTACAATTTCCGAAATGCAGAACTTAAGATTTAAGATTTACCAGAATCTAAAAATTCTTTTGGATCTTTTGCCCGTCATTTGATTTTTAAGATTTTCAAAATATTTCTAAAAATTTGTACATTTCTTCTGTTTTATAAATTTCAAGTCCTGAAACTTTCGAAGTTTCTATCAATTTTCTCATTTCCTTGTAATTTCTGAAATTCCCAATATTCCGCGAAATTTCTATATTCTTTAAATTCTTTAGATCCATTAGATAAATTTTGTGGATTCTCTTAGTTTGTTAAATTTAATTGATTATTTATAAGAACAATTTTCTAATTGTAAATGTATAATTTTAAAAATTTTCCAAGATGAATTCCTTAGGTTTCGCAGACGTTTTAAATCCAGTGGCATCAATTGATTTTTTCGATTTTCAAAATATTTCTTAAAATTTGTATTCCTTTCTTCTGTTCTATGAATTCCCAGTTCTTAACCTGTTTCAATTTCTTCGCTCTTTCAGAAGTTTTTAAAATTGCGGGAAATTTTATTTTCTTTAAATTCTTTAGATCCGTTAGATTTTTAGCCCTCATTTAGAATTCAAGAAACCAACCAAATTTGATAAGTTTGGCATAGTGCAAAATTGGCTGTGGAAATTGTAAACTCACGACAATAAATAAAAGTCTAAAAATAGAAAATATATCGTGTTTATAAAAAGTAATAATTTCCTGTCTTATCTTGACTAGATAAAATCAGGTTGTCAATTTCAGTTTTCACAAGTAGATCCAGAATAGTCTTCTTCTTGTTAATTCATCAACGTTTGTCTAGTTCCTAAAGTAAAGTTTTAGTAACTAAAAATGTATAATCTTTATTTTCATAAATTTATTTTGGACTCGAGAAATAGACTTTCATAGTTTGCTTTCCCGTCTAGCTTCTTACAAGAAGAGAAGAAATATATAGGGTGTTGGAGAATAGTTCAATAAACGTATAAACAGGCTATAAACTAGAAGTGTGCTTAAAATAGCTTTAATCAAAAACATTTTCCATTCAATCTGATTAGATATTATTATGAAGTAAATAATTAGACACTCAGCACAAATTTTGCTGATTCAGCGCCCTGTGTTTTACCATTTTAGCCCTGAAGATAAAGTAAATTCTTTTTGTCGCATATGCAGTGTCACTTGACCTCGACTATTATCATTTAAGTAAAACACAGAAATAATGAACCAAGTAGGTACAAATTTAACTGCCTTGGCAAATTAAACGTGTTGTTTTAAAAATTGAGACAATAGCATCAATCACACCCACCACAATTTTCGAACTAAATTTTGTTTGTTTCCTTGAAGGTATTAACACTATCTTTACCTATTCAACGTCATTCTAATTTATGTAAGTAGAAACACGTTCATATCTTTTGCCAACCAACGTAAAACTCCTTTAATAAGTCGGTTTATACTATTTCAGTGCCATGTCGGAGTTTATGGAGAAAATTGTACAAACAGCTCATTACGCAATTCTCGTTGCTTATTTTCTGAAGTTTGTCTTTGCAGGTAGGACTGTAATCCATTTGTATGTCAACAAGTGCTTTTATTTTATTGTCTTGTAGTTTCTTCATGGATACGGAATTTTTATAAAGACGATGATAAGGAGAAGGAACAGAAAATTATAAAGAAAAAGAAGAAAGTAGTCAACGAGAAGAACAGATCGTGGTTTGTTCAAAAGTTTTACCAGTTAATGATCGTCTTTTCTTGAAAAAATATTGCTCAACATTAAATTTCGAATTTGTCAACTTTAGAGAATCTTTAATAAATAGTAGATAATATTGTGAGTTTGTGCGTCGACGCGGCACTGGAATTTGAAATGTGTTGGCAGCTCTGCCTCTACGCAATTTCATGTCATCTGTAAACATCAAAAAGGAATGGAAAACACGTTTGCCAACTGCGAATGCTCAAAATTACTATCAAGACTTTTCTTAAAACCGACGACTACTTAACCATATCTATGACTACGATAAGAATTCTAACTTTTGTTATGATGATAAACATACCTATCATTACATTAAAAATTATAATATTCTTTCCATTTTAGCGTCACTTTGCTACTGACCTCGTGTAAGTATTCATTTTTATTCAATTTTTATATTGTACTCGTGGCTCATCGCTTTAAAATTGGCACAGGTTTGGCTCAAAATTCAACACTACTTATCTATTAATATTTCAAGCAGTGTCTAATAAAATAATATAAATTAATCGTAACACACTCATATCTACTTCCAGATATGCGAGATAAGCAAGATAAGTTTTCTCCTAAATCACCGGGATTAACCCGAGCACAATTCGCAGTGTTTTCGTTACGGCAGTGATAAAATGTGATGTAAGGTGTGGTTTTTGTTTAAAATTCGCAAAGACAATGAAAATTAAATGGAAGAAGATCGTTTCGTTCCAGTGGTTTAAGCAACTATACGTGTTGTATATTTTTGGATTGGTCTTACATTTTCGACCATCTTCCTCATTTTTTTACGAATTTCTCAAGACTGATAAGAAACTTCCAGAAAATGTTGCCAGCGGGGAAATTATACCGATGTACTTTTACAGCGCTTCCGTGGCGTTAGTACCAGTGTTTCTGTTCATGGACTTTTTTAAATTCAATCCTTTTATTATTATTTCCGCGTTGACTGGAGTTATAGCAACGAGTTTATTTATTTGGACTGATACTGACGTCGACTTGAAAGTAGCACAGGTAAATTAAAGAAGGAATCAATTCACTCTTCAAACCATCTCGATGGTTTTAGGGGTTCTATGGTTGCCAGACTGCCGCCGAAGTTGCATACTACGTGTCCATTTATTCTCATGGTGATATCAAAAGTTATCAGAAACTCACGTCTTTTGTGCGAGCGGCCCCTTTGGTAGGAAAAATTCTGGGGAATTTTGTCGCTCAGGGGCTTGTTGCGGCGGAAGCGCTCAGTTACAAGTCGCTGCATTACTTCAATTTGGGAGGTAAGAGTTTTTGGGAAGCTAAGAAACAGGAAGAAAGAATGAAAAAAAAGCAAATATGTAGTGAAATTATTTTTACACCTTTTTTCGAAGCTCATTACATTTTTCCAACTCTTTACTTTACTTCTTTTTTAGCTTTCATTCTTGCGACTTTGCTAGCGGTGCTCCTGCCGTCAATACCGGAAGAAAAACCTGCTGACTCCGACGCACAAACCTCACTAAAAATAACTTCAATTTGCAAGAATCTCACTAGAATATTTCCTAATAAATACGTTGTAAAATGGTCAATTTGGAGCATCCTCACAATTTGTGGTCATAATCAAATTTCATTCTACATCCAACATTTGTGGAATTTTATACAACACGAACATGGAGTGGCCGTGTACAATGGCGGTTTGGAAGGACTCTATGGAGTTTCGGCGCTTTTGGGAACAATCCTTGGGGGCTATGCCATATTTGACTGGAAATTTAAAGGAGATCTTATTCTTTCCATGACTTCTTTATTAGAAGGTTTTATGTTACTTTTCATGGCGCAAATAACGGGGGTTACACTGAATAGTATATTTTATCTGATCCTAGGATTTATCTACCATTTTACTCTGACAATATTGCATGGAGAGATTGCAAAATTTTTGAATCCGGGCTGTTTTGGTTTAGTTTTTGGATTAATAGCGCTGTTAGGATGGGGATTAAGTTCTGGGATGGTGGCATGGTACGGAGCCCATTTCCACGATTACCAAAGTTTGTTTATGCTGTATGGATTTTACCATATGGGGGTGTCAATCTTGTTCATAATCATCGGACTTGCTTATTGGTTTGCCAAGCATACTTACCAATAGGAACTTTTGTGTTTTACTATTTTGTTAATAAATTATATTTTACGTTATCTGCTCTGTTTATTTAGAAATAAATTAAACAAAACGACTCATGCGAAAACTTTTATTGTCACAAAATCAAGTCATAAAATCATTGCTAAACACATTAAAATCCAAAATCGTACAACGATCAATTACCATTACAAATCTATTGAGGCGAAATTAAAGCAGAAGACGGACTGATGGCGTGGTTTAAAAAGCTAGAATACATCAATGGAGAGACCGCGTAATTAATAAAATGCGGCTCCGTCGGTGTGAAGTCCGGACTAAAAAAAAAGTACGGTGAAATCTGTGGTGTAACCGGAGAAACTCCAGGAGTGAGCATCAAAGGTGTTGTAATATTCGAAGAAGTTGACAAGTTAACACTGTCCATGTGACCAGTTAATTGAAAATGAGGACTTGCCGAATTCTGAGGGCTTATGATGATCATCGGAACTTGCGGTTTCTGGCGCTTGGTACTGACAATATCGATGTTCTTAGTTCTTGTTTCCCTTATATCCAGCGCTCCTTTCCCAAGATGGTTCTTGGCGTTGATGTCCGCGTTGAACTCCAACAACTGATGGAATGCCTTATTGTTACCGACTGCTGCAGCGAACATCAGCGGAGTAAGACCTGTGAGGATTAGACAGTAATATGAACCTTCCAGTTTCTCTCGTTTACCAGTGAAGGGCATCGCAACATTTGGATCAAAACGTCTGAGTAGCAAATACCGAATAATCTGATCGTGTTGAAACAAAATCGCTACAGACAAAGGAGACATGACTTTCTGCATGGACTGTCTGGAAACTCCTCCACATAACAGATGATTTAAAATTCTTTCGACGATTTTAAGGTCACCGCATGTCACAGATATCAAAAAAACATTCACACCTGAAAAAAGAAGCGTGAAATCGATAGAGACCCACAAAAACTATTTTTACCAAACTTGTTCTTCTTAGTAGCGTCAGCTCCGTTTTCTAGTAAAAGCTCCACGGTTTCTGCGTTACCAGTTCGGACGGCCATCATCAGCGGGGTCCAGCCTAAGTAATTCACTGGGTCAAGTTTTTGTCGGTTCTTCACTGTCTTCTTTATTTCGTCAATGCTTCCCAAAACGGCGGCATAGTGGAGTCTGGTATTCTTATCTTCGTCGACAATCGTCACTTTATTTTTCTTCAAGTATTCTTCATTTGAAGCCATTTTAGGTGCGATAATTGTCACGGATCGACGAAGACTGCCGTAGAATGGAGATAAAGTCTTCAGTTTTTGTCTTGTGGAGATAAGTTTTTACAAGTTCATGTCTGATTTTATTCGTCATCTGGTACATACAGAGAATTAGGATGCTGTAATAACCTGGTAATAACATGCAAAAAATCGTGTCTAAATATAATAGCTAAAAATTTCTCTTGTTTTTTAAATTTTTCTATAACAAAAGATTTGAATTTTCCCGCCTATTGCGCCGGTTGCTATGGGCCACAGCGTTACTGTCCATTGGCCTGATTTGAAATCCAAACAACACCTGTCAGATTTGCCGAAAATTCAAAATTTTCAGTAAAAGAAACGCATTTTTGTGCAAAGTAAGATGTCGCAGCATGGAGCGACACTCCAAACCTACAATCAAGAACTGGTAAAATGTAACTAATTGAATAAAATTAAAAACGTTGACAACTAATCCTAACCTAAAATTCTAGGCTTGGAAGATTTGAAAAGCAAGAAAAGTAGTCTCTTGGAAATCATGAGCGAGGAAGAAAAGGAAAAACGGCACCTAGAGAAAAATATTGAAGTCTTGCAAGAAAAACTTTCGGTTGTTAACGCTAATTTGGAGAAACATAAACTGTTGTGTGATAATTATGAGAAGACAATACGCGACACGGAAGCGGGATTTAAAAAGGTAATTACTGCCAAAATTGTTCGTTTTTTTTTTTAAATTGTGTGTTTAAATTCAGATTCTAGAGAGCAGTCAAATGCTGTTAAATTTAGCTCAACAGGAGGCCAATAAACTTAGTGTTCATGTTAAGCATAAAACCACTGAGAAAAACTGTTATGAATATTAATATTAGGTTTAGATTAAAAACTGTTACAATATCGCAATATATTTTAAAATTTTGCTTTGTATACTTATAAACCACACGTTGAATTTTAGGGGCAAGTAAAACTCAGTTTTCTACAAAAATCAAAAACTTCCTATTTACGAATATGTACAACTAGTAAAATATACACTTTATCACAACACTGTAAAATTCAAATGAATTTCTTAAAAATAACACTTAGAGACTATTTTTTAACAATAACTACGAAAATTTTGTACACTCTTGGCACAAGAAGACACAGGAAATATCACATTCCAGTCGTTTACGTCCTTAAAAATAAATGAATACAAACGAAAAAAGAAAAAATATAAAAAGTCTTTACTACACTAAAATAAGACAAACAAAATAAAAAATTGTACAAATACACTACTGCTTGTATACATCAGTCTCGGAACCCGAATCTAAATTAGCTTTAGCCTTTCGCAGGACTTGACTCGTTTTGTGAATCTGCCTGCAAATGGTCTTCTCAACTTGCTTTTTCCGTTGATTTGCTAAAGTCAACTGGGTCACTGTCTCCTCCAACGCCCTTCTGGTTCGCAGCAATTTCCTCTTCAAGTCGCTGTTTTCATGCGCCATTTCGAGAGTTTTTTGGCAACAATGGGAGTTATCTGAAAAAATCATCACAATTATTACATTGCCACACATCCTAATCCAATCATTTACCACAGTCCGCTGCTTGCACGTCATTACTTTCGACATCCAATAAATTATTCATGGACTCAGTCAACTCTAAAGTCTGAAGGAACGGTCTTTGCACATTCAAATGCGTTTCCAAACTGGAAAACCGCCCGTGGTCACTTTCGATGCCTAAATCCGGCGACGAATTGGCTTCGTGTCTCTCAATTTCGTTCTGATGAGGCATCAGTCTGTGCAAACTTCTTCCGCTGATTGCTCGAACGTCATCAAAAATCAACGGATCTTCAGACAAGTATCCGGAATTCTCTGAATGCTGCCGTCTAAATGACACTATCTGGTTAACGAAATTCGGGGTGTTGGGTAAAGAGGTTGAAGTGAAATGATCCCCGCAACCTGCTTGAATCTTAACGAGTCTGTTGTGGAGTTCGGCGTTGGATGACTCCAATTCGCTGACGCGCATTTCGAGATTGGCTTTATGCGACTGCAAATCAGAAACTTGTCTTTGATGACTCGTCTGCAACTCGTACAGCTCATTTTCAACCTGAAAAAACCGTGTAACTCCAAATTTGAACAATGAAAAGACAAACCTGATCAACTCGTCTTTTCGCATCGACGTCCTTCAGAGCGTTTCGGTTCAGTTCTTGCTCAATGAGGGCTTTTTCGTTGGCGATTTTAGTCTTCTCGAGAACCGCTTCGGAGTATTGCAACGTGGCGTTGTCTAATTCGTTGCGCAAAACGTTCACTTTGTCTTCATATTCCGTTAACTTATCGACAGCATGTTCTTTTTCATGTTTCAGGATTTCCATGCGATTTTCAAACGACTCCATTTCAGATTTCAGTCGTTCGATCTCCACGATGGCTTGCTCAACTTGGCACTTCTTCACGTAGTTTGTTGAATACTCGGCTTGGATCTGTTGAATCGTGTTATGGAGCGTTTTAATTTCGAGCTCCGCACTGGTTTGAATGTCGTTGATTTGCTTGAGTGATTCGTCCTCAACAAGTTGAATTTGGTTTTCGTAATCAGATTTGATGTTGCCGATTTGTTCTTGTAGCTCGCGGAGTTTGTTGGTGGCGAGCTCCATATCGTTCTTTGCCATTTCCGCGGCTTCTTCTGCTTCTTTAGCGACGGCGAGGGCCTCCGTTTTTTCGCGCTCCAACTCATTGATCTTTTCTTGCAACTCTTTGTCCTTCTTTGTCAAGTTTTCAAGCAAATGTTCTTTCTCTTCTTGTAGCCTCTCCGCTTTGATCTCAGCCTCTTCCTTTTTGTGTTGAGCGTCTTGTAAGAGTTCTTCAGTTTCAGCTAGTTTCGTCTTTAAATTCGCCATTTCTTGTTTAAGTTTGTTGTTGATCTTGGAGGCTTCATAAAACGCCATTTCTTTCTCACTCGCTTTCTGTTCAAGTTCCACGTTCTGCTTATGGAGTTCTAAAATCGCGCTTCTGCTCTCATTAAGAACTGATTTTTTAGACGATCTGGCGCTCTTGGTGACCTCTTCGTCTTCCGTGGAGTCCGTGGAGGTGATCGGAATTGTTCGTTTGTTCGAACTCGATCTCAAGTTGTTATCAAGACCAATTCTCGCTCGCGAAACGGATCTATCAGGTTCAGACCAAGCCTCCGATTCCGACTGGTTATCACTCTTGTACTTCAGCGTGGTGGATGTCGTGTTCAGAGCGGACTTTGCAACATCATCCTCTTTATCAGACGAAACTTCTGTTAAATTCACACCGACGTTAATCTTGTTCAACTCAACATCTCTTAGCCGGAGCTCGTATTTTAAATTAACGATTTCTTCACGAAGAGTTTGGATAATCTGCGAGTTATCTTCGTCGTTTTTCTTGTAGAGATGGCTGCGATAAGTGAGACTACCATCTGACGGCACTAGGCTCAAACGACTGGCGCTCTCCTCTTCTTCATCCTCCTCCTTTGCCTCAGTGTCGTTTAAGATACTCGTAATACTCGTAAGTTGGAGCAAACTTTGCTCAGGATTGATGATCATGCTCATGGTGAACGATCGGGAGAGATCGAGGCTTTGGTTGATGATCTGGCGCAGCCTCTTGTTTTCCTTGCTGCCGAGGAATCCCAACACCGATTTTTGTTTGAGCAAGGAATCGAGAAATACGGCGAGCTCCTCTAACCGGGTGCTCAAAACCGTGCACATCTCGTTCGCCTCCTGTCTCAATCGCTCCGACTCTTCCAGTTCAGCTTGCGTGTGGTTCTCGAAGTTAACATCGCCGCTCTCGAAATCAACAGCGAAGCCCAACTCGGAGATTTTCCCTGTGATGAGCCCCAATTGTCCGTCTTTCTTTTTCAGTTCATTCAGTAGCTTCTCGTGTTCTTCGAGGAACTTGGAGGATTGTTGTTGGAGTTTCTCGATTGTCCGGTTCTTCTCCCACAACTCGGTATTGACCAAGCCTTGGAGGTCGCAGTTCTTTTTGCGAAGTTTCGAGGAGAGGTGCTCAATTTCCTCGTCCTTTTCTTTAAGCTGGTTGATGTAAAATTCAATGTTGGTTTCACCGGTTTGTTGATCCTCGCCGACTGACAATAATTCGAACTGGAGATCAACGATTTGTGACTCCTTTTCTTTCAAGTCGTCCATAATTTCCGCAAACTGGTCTTGAATGGCCTTTAAGTGTTTGTCTTTCTCGTTGAGGGTGGCTTCAAGTATCTGTAAAAAATTGTCTAGAGTGTGTTAGAGAGAGAGAGTTGTGGTACAAACCCTGTTCTTCTCCTCCAGTTCATCGGTGAGAGCTTTGTAATGCTCGATCAACTCCCCGCTTTGTTCGTCCATTGAATTCTACCGAAAAATCATTTAGTGGTTACAGAGACATGGAGCAACGAGCAAATAAAACCAAAAACCAAAACTTGCATGCTTTTATTGGAAACACGTTACACAGAATTACAATCGTGGCTTTATCTTAACACTGTTGTGTCACACGTCAGCACCATGCCTAAAAAGCAAGCTATTCAAGCACAATTTCCACACCCAAAGACCTTAGCTAATGCCACAATACTAACACTACAAACTATACCTTTTTGGAAGAACAAATGCAAGAAAACATCACTAGATAATTTCAAACATTACTGTAACAATAGGGGGATGAACAGGGCGACTTTTGACATTTTTACAAGGCTTCGCTTTTCTACAGGCAAGGGAAAACGGTGACTGGGGTTGAGAAACATGGAATGAACTCGATGCTATTTGGGTAGATTTATAAATAGACGAAGGCGTGTTATAAACATTGGCCCGACTCGCTTACAGCTAGTCTGAGTCGGATGCGGATTTGGTTGTTTCAGAGCATGCGTTTGATTGAATTTTTTAATTATGAATGTTGCAGAAAAACAATAACAAATTAAAATGATTTAAAATAAATTTGCAACATTCTTTAAAAATGAGGTCGGCACCAAGGAAGACTGTTTCGTTACAGGATTTTATAACATTTTTATGTCTGTAACATTAATCTCAAAATTGTGTTTATGAAGCATATTTTGACGTGATATTTATACATTTCATGGGCTATTTCATTTTATTCTTTTCGTTGCGTGCTGTAATATGTCAAACGAAATGGGGCGGAAGAGTAAATTAATATTTTCAAGAAATAATTGCAGGAATGCACGTCTGAATAGTGGAGTGCCTAACGTCATTTATCGTTAAATGCATAATTTCAAGGGTTAAATATAAAATGATGCTGACAACGCACTATAACCGTGGAGTTAATTTTCCAGACTTTAATTTTATATTGCTGATGTTATGATTTCAAGCTAACTTAAAGAAAAAACCTATTAATCCATCTTGCGACGGTAATTTGAAATTATTTAAATACTGATTTTTAATATTCTACTGGATTGCTATTAATTTCCTAGAAATTTGTTAAATTAAAAACAGTGAGACAAACACAGTTTACTCGTAATACTGACTAATTAAATTGCTAAAATTATGCGTTAAACTATAATAATAATAAGTTAAAATAATTTATTGCTGCCCTATTTTTAACAACTGAAAATTCCAGTAATTGTTATTATCACTTCTGTACAGGCAAGTTTTGGTAATAAAGTTCGTTCTAAAAAAAAATTATAAAAAAATAGTGACTATCTACTCTAAAAAGCATCACAGACATGCAATAAACCAAGCAAGTACGAAATCTGATTTAAAACCACCCCATTTCAAAAAGCAAATTTGGTGTGTACCTCATTGGGTATGGTGCTTCCGGGCAACTTGGACCCTTCTCCCTCCGCCTTCATCCTGGACACGACCCCCTCTAGCTCCCGCTCAAGCTCTTCATTCTTCTGTTTAAGACAACTAATTTCATCATTGGTTTTGTTTCGAGAATCAATCATGCTCTTTATGATCTTACAAGCCTTCATTTGCTCGGCTTTGAGTTTAACAATTTTTTGGTGTTGGCCATCGCGTTCATTCTTAAGTTGCTCTATGATGTGTTTGTAATTGAGGCCGGTGGCGTCGTTGAAATTAACAGAAGGACAGGGAGAAGACGTGGGAGTGATTACTGGCGAAGGGAGTGTTGGAAGAAGGAATGGGTCTTTTTGCGGAGATCCAGGAGATGTTGCTGGTTTCTGAACTGAAAATGAATCGGCATCAGTATTTCCGGATCGCCGGCCGGGACTCTTAGACACCACAAGTTCCTGGCTCTTCTTTAATTCGGCCAAGGAAGCTTCCAGTTTGTTTTGGAGCTCGGCAATTTTGTGTTCGCTGTTGACTTTTAGTTTATCGGCGCGTTTGCGTTCTTTTTCCAAGTCGTTAGACAGGAGAGACATCCGTTTGCGCAACTCCGTGATTTCTGAAGATAACTCGTCGGAGTGGTGCGATTTTTCTTGCAGTTTTTTAGCCAAGCCTTTGTACTTTCCTTCAGCTTCCTCCAGCTGGAAGTTCAGATCGTTGTATTGTTCCTCAGAAGACGCCAGCTGTTTGTGCGCTTCTTCGAGTTGCGAGACTAAATATTTGATTTTTGAGTCGTTTTGGTCCATGATTATCTGGATTGCGGCGTTACTTTCTTTTTCTTCCGACAACTGAAAACAGAACCACACTTTAATAACACAACACACCTCACTACAACGTGAGAAACGCAACAAAAACAACTAAAGAACCACCACAAAAACTACAATCGATAAAAAGTACCTCTTCTTCCAGACAGCGAATTTTTTCCTGGAGGTCTCTGACTGAGCTGGAACTGTCCGCATTGATAGTTTGCGTAGAATAGAATTCAGAAGGACCCGAATGGTAACTCTTCGTTGACAGTATTTCGGTTTCTGCTTTTATATCCTTGAAGAAAAAAGCGAAAAATAATTTTGAGTTTAATATTGTCTAAACAGCAGAAACGGTGTAATTATTTTGGTAACTCATTGTGGTTGCAGGTGACAAAAATGCTGAACATGGAAAAACGAAAAAACAAGCGCGTCCAAATACCCTCGAAAATACACAAAAAAAAGTAAAAACTGAATGCTCCGCCGAAGAAGATACTTATGTATGACGATTCCTTGGACAAAATAACCTCGCTGACTTCCAGCTAAGTCGGCAGAAATAATAAAATTGTGTAACTAATGTACGTTCCAGCTGCTGCTCAGAAATTAAACACTTCTAATGAGCCAAATATTTTTGTATCTGTGTGGAAGGAAAAACAGTTAATTGGAAACGTGCCGCATATTTTAAAAGAGGTAGTGTAAACACCAAACGGTCAGAAATGTATGAAATTATACCAAATTCCATTGTGTAACTACACCATTTTTTTTAACATTTATTATTTTGTGTAGACATAAAACGTAACATGAAACATATTTCAGTGTTTTATGCACATTATTATGTCACTGAACTCAAACTTTAATTTTGCGTTCGTAATGAAGGCAGCATTAAGCTTAATTGAGTGCTTTAAAAAGGTCTTTCGGGAAACAAAACATTTTACTTGAAACTTCATCAAAGCTTCAGAAATAATAAATCCAGTATACAAGTTAATTTCTTGCAGTTAAAACGGTATAAATTTAAAATTTCAAGAAAATTCAATTTAGACTTTACTGGATACTCACCATCAACTGAGTCTTCAGATGTTCAATTTCATGCTGACATTCGGCAATACTTTCATCCTTCTCGTTCAAACACTTCTTATGTTCTTCATCCTCCAGTTCCATCGCTTTGACTGCTTGACACAACAAATCATGTTTCTCTTGAACTTCCTTCCGTAGACCTTCAACCTCAACCTGTTCAAAACAGTCATTTTAAGCCCTTTAAAGTATCCATACTCACCAAAAGTTCAACGTTTTTCTTAATGATATTCTCTTTATCTAAATTAAAATTAACGCCCATCCGCTCTTCTAGAAAGTAAATCCTGAGTTTCAAATTAAAATTCTCCTTTTTGAGATTAGCTAGCTGCTCTTCGAACTCTTTGACGGACCTGCCGCGCATGGGTCCAGTTGGTGATCGCAGACCCATCGAATCTGCAAGAAAAAAAGCGCCAATATCAAAACTGGACTTCACCTGTGATAAATTCACGACTGGCTTCAACGTCTAATTCCTCGCATGACTCCGACATTTGTAGTTCTTCTGCCATTGCAGAGTTCTCAATGACCGCCTTCAGATATTCTCGAGCCATCTTGGCGCTCCTCCTTATTGTTCTTAGTGTAACAAAGTAATTTTAATTGCAAGAAGCGTTGATAAAAATTTTAAAGCGACCCTGAAGGCTTGTGGTGGAAAAACTACAGACAATTTACAATGGCAACATCGAAAGAATCGGTTGTGTCAAAAGTGACATCCAAACAAAATCAAGTTGCAAAAAACGTCTTTGATATTACGTGCTAATCGTGTTTGGCAAACTTTCAGGCGATCTTCGAGAGCAGCACGCATTTTTGAACGACGCAAGTGCGATTTGCCAACCGATTTTCTTGGAAGCCAACCATGTAAGTTAATCCGGATCTAAATTTGAATTTACCTTGCTCTGGTTTTGCTCTTTTCATGGTTGATGTAGGTACAATTAAAAACAGGAAAAAGGTGCAACCGCATATTGTAGAAATAGAGCAGTGTCTTGGTCTTCGAACACAATAAAGAAGACGTAATTACGTAGTTTTAGGGGTGTGTCCTGTCTATTATAAAAGGGTTTATTTTAAGGTGAGTGCGTTATTAATGAGTGTTGAGATGGAGTCTGTCAAGTGAAAACGGAAAGAATTGTGGGTACGACTTCCGGAGGTTCTTAGATTGATGAGTACATTAGCAGACAAGTTTATAGAAACAAGGAGGATGTCAACGACTTGAACAAAAGTTTCAAATGTTAACAATTATTCATTTGAAACATTGGCGAACATTTCGCGTTACGTAGAAATCCTATATTAGAAATTCATTTTCTTTTTTGAGCTCACACCGGAAGTTTGTCTATTTATTTCGCAAATTCCACCCAATGGTGGTCTTGACTCCCGTGCCACCGTCTCCCATTGGATTAAAATGCCATTCATCCGTCAGTTATTGGCTTTTAACGAGCATGTGCAATTAAGCGTACGAAAATACGCGACTTAAAAACAAACCGAATTAAATGAAACCTGATTTTATGCCAATTGTAATTATGGAGGAAGAATTAAACGATTAATTTGTTTCTATAAACTGTTTATTGCTTCGTTCTATTAAAAGATTGGACTACACCACCCCCCAAAATCGAAAATAAATATAAAAAACTGATTAATCTTACAAAAATTTTGATATTAAATGAGATAATCGTAGTAATGTTGACCAGAATCAACGAAAAACCCAGAGAAACTCGGATAATATCCGTACAGCGGATACCCAAATTGCTGGGGTCTAGGCTCTTCAGCTGCCTCGATTTCAACAGTGTCTTCGTCTTTTAGTTTCTTTAGTTTATCCAAAGTAACAGTCTTTACAGAATAAATTGGAAACATTGGCGATGTTGGGACAGGTCTCTCATCAGTGATATTCCCAGATTCACCCATGATGGTCGTTTTAACCACAGGAGTTTTAAAACCGTCAAACTTCATAAATTTCAGATCATGTCCTGACTTAAAAGCGACTAAAGGAAAAGGAAGTGAACGATAATTAAACGTTGGTGCTACTGGGACAGGACGTTCTTCGGTGATGGTACCGGAATCACCCTTGATGGTCGTTTTAACCATCGGAGGATCAAATCGTGGTAGCAGGAATGAACCAGCGTTGACCACAGTCAAAAAGACTGCCAAAGATACGAGTTGCTACAAAATTGTTTAAAAAAAATGACGTAAAGAAATAAAGACTTACGGCAAGCATGGTCGAGATGTTTGTCCGAAAATGACCCAATTTTGATTTTTATTTATAGGCGGTTTTATCACCGGAATGATTGTTTTCATTTTCTTAATTATTTTTTAAATATCTATTTATGGTAAAAAAGTGGTTTGTAATGTTGATGGAGTCTTTATCAAGCGCTAGCAAGGATAATAGAAGAATTATCAACAATTTAATGGTAAGTGTATGGTTGGTTGTATACTCAAAAATCAATACCGCGAAATGAAACCTTTATAATTGTGTTTTGACTGCTGATATTAAAAATACGCTGAAACGCAGCTGCACTAAGCATAATAGAAATTATAGTTTTCAATACGTTACGTTTCTCATTCATTACAGTAATCTTCGTAAACAAAGAGCTTTGCATAATGTTTTCGATTGTGTTAACTCAAAACATGTGGACATGGCATTTTAAACAACGTTGGTGGGCATTTGTTAGAACATGTGCAATGTAAATTTCACTGTTCAGTTGCACCTCTGTATTTATGCATTTAATTATCAAACGTTTAATTGAATCGTAATCGTAATCGTATTCATTTATGGAAGTGGATAAAGAGAGGCAATTATTACGCAAAACCACATTAAAAGTAGTTGATTACATGTGTAATTTTGTCTGAATAAAATAGTATATAAACCTCGGCTACGCCTCTGGCAAATAGAGCTTTTACTGTCTCACTATTATTATTGTTTTAAATAAAATTTATTAGTTTTACTAGACTAAACAAGTGTTATTTTTAAGAGTATTCAAGTATTTACAAAAAAAATTCAAATGCAATTATAATTCCTGTGGCACTTTGCTTCTCTTATTGATTGGCACCCTTTCCAAAGCCACTGCCAAACTAAGCAAAAATTAAACTGGTTCGTCACCGGCTAAACAAACTTTAAACGCTCCGAGAATTTATTACTCAGATAAACAATTAACTATTTTAGTCAACTGTAAAGATAACGTTAATAGTTCGCGGTGGAATTCGGATTATGTAATTTTTCGTGACAAAGGCGAAATTCCTTTTTTTAAAACTATTTCGGACAACCTTGTCGCAATTTGCTTATGTAACGCAAGATTGATGCCCGCGTCCAGAGCTTTCGCCCTTGAAATCGTTATTTGTAAAGTTCCAAACCCGTGCTTTGTCATTCCAGCGTGGAAATTTGCCAAATTACGTCGCACAAAGCGCCCAATTAATAAAAGTATCCTCCTCAACAACACAAGCACCCGCTCCCGTTCCACAACTTCCAAGCGTCTGTAACAATGCGCCATTAAATAATCCATTTACATAACTTGGGCGATTTCAAACTGATTTAGAAGTGCCGGAAATGAGACAGCGCGGCGACATTACCGCAGTTTATTACATGATGTTGATGACTGCCTCTTCAGCTCTAATCAAAAGCATTCAGCGTACAAAGTGCGTTCCAACTATGATGGCTGTGATTTTTTTGGCGTGGAAACTGAATATTTGTGCCAAGTTAGATGCTTCCTTAAATTTACGCTTTGAAGTTTTACATGTGTGTGTCGTCACGAATAATATTTTCGTGGGCCAATAAAAATTTTCGCACTTTAACCAACAAAATTTTCGTTTTTAGATTCAAGGTTGGTAGGAACATCTGGAGCTGACGCGTGGCCGAGAAGTTCGCAAAAAACTCAGCGAAAAAACAAACAGAAGATGCAACTGAAAGAGTAATGACGTTTCGCTTTTTTCTGTTAAGAGAAAATACCATAAATGATGGCTTTCCAATATCGACACGGATTGCGCTCGATCCATCTTTGGCGCCACAAACACCTAACCGACAAGTTACCAATTTTGGTGAATGCGCCGGTTTTTACTTACTTGACAGCGTGTAATCTTGATCCAGCGTAACCTCCTGCAACTGACTAGGGCTGGTACTGTAACAAAACGAAAAATCTGTTAAAAATGGAATCAAATTACAGGTGCGTGGGATGGAAAATATTTATGATTTGTTGAAATGGGTCAGTTGCGAAAGCACCTTCATCAAAGAAGAACACCGAAAATAGAACAGTCAGATGTTTTGAATGAATCAAAAGAACATAACTCGAAATCGATAACGACAAAGAAGCCTCTTCTGTTGATAAAAGAGGAGTTAAATTTATTAATGGATCTTTCACTGCTCGAGTAGCTTCATTAATCACAGAAAATACAAACACAGGGCTAAATTTAATAGTCGCTCAGATTCTACCTAGTCGAATTCAAATCGATTAAACCAAGCTAATGCACTCGAGCTTGTTTGTTTAAGTTTACGGAACGCCCGTGAGGTACATAAATAAATGGAAATACAACTTTGTTACACAACAATTACGGAAGCCCACGTTGAAATTTTCAAGACAACGCGTGAAAAGGAAATCTCATCCGAGGTGGCACAACAAAATAAGAACAAAGCATCAGCTGAAGACTTAAAAAATTAAGTTGTGTGAACATCTGGAAACGCTTAGATTATAACATGTGCAAGTTGATTTATAACACCTATAAAAAGTTTCAAATATCCGTTACTAAAAAAAAAAGTGTCAAAAAAGCCTTTATTGCTTTTTTATAACAAAGCGTGATACAATTACTTTTTGAAAGTGCTCTCGTGAATTTATTTTATTGTATTGTTTGGGCGTTCGTATTATTAGAAGCTGCAGTTGTGCCAACAACCCACACTGCAGAATTTTGTACAACAACAAAAAGCATGCTCTAATTGTTTTATGCTACATTGTCATAAGCTCATAAGATTATTATTTATAATTGTCACAAGTTTGCTGCTCGGCCAACTTATTGTTTTTTTTTTCAATAAAAATGAATTTATTATAGTGGTTATAGTTCTGACGGAAAACCACGAATGCAAAAAATACCCGGAGGAATTCTGAGGTCGTCAAGTTCAGTATAAAAAAAAACAAATTTTCGTTCGAAATTAAAAAAGAAAAAACTCCCACTCTACGTGCCACCGATTATGTTATTATTAAATTTCGATGTCGTTAGTCTTCCACTCAAATACTATCGTGCCAGATGAAGACGGAGGCTTGTTTAAATTTGGACTAGGGGATTTTGTTCTATTTGTTTCCTCTTGCGTATGCCGTGTGTCATCGTCTGTGAAGTCTTTAGGACCTGTGATACTTTTACAATTTAATTGAAACAGAAAACATCTTGTGAGATACGAAATAGAATGAAATACGAAGGACGTCGAATTACGACAACGGACGTTAATCTGCACGCGAATAAGACGATGTGTGGGAGCTGCGAAAACAATTTTTCGATCAAAACAGTTCGAAGCGGGGAAGCTGTTCTATCGATTTTACTACTGCAAACTAGGTGAAGTAGATGAATAAAAACAGATGCCCAATTGTACGCAGTTGTACTACTCCAATTTTGCAAGTCGTCCTTGAATCCTAAGATTAATATTCAATGGATCCCATTACGCTTCAAGTGAGGACACTTTTGGGAGTCGAACCACTAAATTTACAACGCAGGCGTTTTGAATATTGATTGAGATCAATAATAATTAGTTACTAATTAAATTCAAATTAGTGCCTAATTCAATTGACAAAGTTTGGGTTTAATTTATTTAATTACTGAACTATGAGACCGGAGAAAATATGTAGAATTCAATTCAATTCAATTCAAACGTCGAGATTATCCCCTAAACAACAGTTTTAATCCTCTAGCCAATGGATGAACTGTTACAATGAAATTGGTTGCTTTGGTGCGTTTTTTGCTATAAAAACTGCGTTGATAAAGAAAATGCCAGCCAATGAATGAATAGTTTTTTGGGTTTTAATTCAATTACAATCAAATTCACCATTTTGTTCTGAATAAAAGGTGGGCCTGGAAACAAAAATTAATAAAATGGGTTTCTTTCACTTTAGAATTGCAATTGGGCACAATTAAGCAATAAACATGTCGAAAGTAGGAAAACTGAATGAAGTCTTAGAAAAGCAAAACTTCAACAAATGTGCAAAATTTTTGAGCTTGATGAAAGTATTTTCTTGAACCGTAATCCAAACTGATGGCCTCATTAATTTAATAGCTGCTATAAACCAAGAAAGCATCTATTAAATTTTAATTTTATTAAAAGTTAGTCATTTTAGAATTTACAACCATATTTAAAAAAGATAAATGCATAATTGTATAACTTATCAAGTTGTGGCTCGTCTACAACTCCAAAAAAACAGTTATTTATTCCAACAAACACATAAAAACATTATTACACATGTTTTTGAAAGTGGTAAGTAAATCTACCACAGTAAATCTCTGCAATTTCCGTCAATTTGTTTCGAGTCATTTGGACGTCGCTTGGCTTTGGAGACAAAGCCTTTGACCACGTTCATATTACCTCCAAATTGTTTCTCTCATGTTTTAGTACATTTACTCTAATTAGATTTATTTAACCGACCGTTTCTGGCTGCATTGTGTTGCGTTTTCCTTCTTTTGGAGTTTTTCTGCAAGCCGTGTCCAAACATGAAACTTAACAATTTCAAAGATGTATTTGAATCTATACTCATTTAACGAAACGTTAACCACTTCATAAAAACCCTCTTTATCTCCAGCTCTTCTCATTATCCTTAATTACAACTCTAATTTGTATCCATCGCGTCGCGGCGCTTCTATCCTCCGTGTGGGACAACTTTTGGCCTCCTGCAGGTTCAACGAACCTAAGAAATGTGTGTGAATTCACCGTCGGGAACTAGTACAGACGTCGCGATGCAGGTTGCATCGATAGTAGCAAGGAATTTATAAATATAACGCGCAACGACATTTGATATGTAAAATATGAAGATGGTTAGGGATGGCCGATGTTTATGACTTGTTACACGCACATGGTGTAATGTAAACAGTAGAAAAATTGGAAGTTATGACGTTTAGGAGCTATTATAAATAAACACTACTTGTTATCCATTGATGACAGAAGTCGAAGCAGTGGGTGCGTACTTTGATAAAAATAAAAGTCGCAGGGACTGCGCAAATGGAAATAAACAATATAGTTAAATTAAGCTTCAACGAAACTATTATTCAAACTTTAGACATGGAGATGTGAATCATTGCCCCAACTACTGGGATGATAATTGTAGGTCGCAATAAATACGTTGCGAACTTCAACGTTGGGTACTTTATTTGTGATTAAGCGTACTGAAACATGAACCCGAAAAACCTTCATTATCACAACCGGAAGTGCATCAATTACTTTTCCACCGCTCCACTTAACTTTCGTGAAATTTAACATAAAAATAAGTTCATCAGTGTATCACATTATTATATTGTTAAACTTTGACCTACAGAAAATGAATACCTCATCTGAGACCAATAAGAACTTTGTTTTAAAAATGTATCGTGAGAACTAACATAACTATTCTTGCGAGTGTGAGGTTTCAACATCAAATGTCTTACTCCCAATATGTCAAGTTGAATATTCCATATAAAACCATGTGGGTGACTTGACAAGGTCATTGCACGATTTACCATACAACTGAGTTAACTTGGTAACATCTGTGTTAAGTAATTATGCAGATAGCTGGGTCAAATGTGCAAGTGCAAGTGGTAAAAAAGTCAAATTTGGAAATATGACATTGGATTTTTGATGGAAGGAAATGATGTGGAACATCTTGAGCAAATTCATCAAATTTGTTATCAAATCACGGTTTTATCTTTTCTTTCAAATACGCACGTTCGTGTCCGCCAACACGATTCACCACACCACAAATTATGGCAAATTACGCCATCATATTACATATTTTTTCTAGTGCATACTTTGTATGATGGATGGTCGTGACATAGCTCCCACTTACTAACACCCAACACGTTGTTCCAAGAAGTGTTCCAGCACTAGCCACAACAGGAACTTGATATCATATACAATAAAATATAAACAAACGTCACTCTTGGGCCAGTTTACGTTATTCACCAAAGTAAACATTTACTCCCATTAAATGCTGTATACTTTTGTTGACGAAACAAAATTGATAAATCGAAATACAGGATTAACCGAAAATAGCATTCTCAAATCATTATTTGCTCAAGCTGGATTGTTTGTTTTCGTGTTTGTCGTAGCAGAGTTTCCGCTGAATGAATGAAGTTGTAGCGTTGAAATTTTTAAGCACTGAAAGACACGCAAGCGAAGAATGTAAATATGCTTTCGGCAAATGCTAATAAAATGCGACTATGTAGAGTAGTGTCAAGGGCAGTAGTGTCTTAATTTGTTGATTTTGGAGATGCGGTAAGTTTGTATGATGGTGGATGTGACAACAAAGAAGCTTATCTTATCCATAGTTTAAAGTAAACGAAAGTGATGTACGACAACATATTTTTAACTATGGCTTGGTTAAAAAAAACTGTCTTTTCCTAACTTTGGGGTTCTTACCCTCTGAACTTTGAAGTAATTTGTTAGGTCTCACCACGGGAAGAATAAAATGAGAACTGCCGAAACGTAAAATTCGATCAGTTATACAAACCAAACCCTTATCATTGTATGAATAGGAGAAGAAAAACCCAAAAGATTGAAGAATTATCTTGATATATCACACACTTCTTTCTATTTCATAACGAATTGAAAATAAGTCAAATCATCCTCCTAATTATTTTTGACATCACTTTTTAGCTTGAAGAAGTTGCTTAAAATTACATCATTAGTGGCAAAAATTCCAGTTTGTTCCATCCTATTTTTACCGACTCACTCCCGGCTCATTTTTCATGTAGCTCTGCATCAAAACAAAGATAACATATCTTAACCCTCCACTCTTTGAAGTGCACAACCATACAACTCCACCATACTTCCTTTATCTTCGGTTCACAACAGGGCCACCCGAGCATAATTAATTTTAGTCCCTGTCTATGCAGCTAGGTAAAAACCTCGAGCTAATAATAATAATGAACCGAAAATGAACTAGAAAATGAATAAAAGGTAACAGTAACGAGAATTGGAAGTTGGCACTTGACACGTGGCAACAGGACTTAAAAAAGTAACATTGAAAACTCTGCTTAATGGTCGATTTGCTGTCGAATGAATGATTTAAATTGACTATTGAGACGTCGTTGTTGAAGTTATTAGACAGGGAGCTATTGAATTGATAGGAACTATGTCTGCACCTGTAACGTCAAGGATCATTGAACACGACCTTCTAATAATAGGACGCGTTGTGAAGACTAAAAAGGGATTTTATGGGGAAAAGCTTTTAGGGTGTTCTGTTTTTGGGGGGTGGTGCGGCCAAAATAGAATTCCAAGTCACAGAGATTTCGTTGCAAAAATGCTTCAAAAAGGAAATTCAAGGCAATTGAAAGCGTCTGTTTAATAGTTCATTGAGTCATCAATTCCAGTTTTGATTAAATCTGATTGATTTCAAAGTCGAATGCATAATATTTATGGGAATTATTATTGGGCTGAAGTGGATCCCATTAAATTTAGATGTGTTCGATCTGGCGATGATTCCATTTGATTAATTCGATTTTGATGGGGCAATAAAATGAAGATAATTTCAAATTGAGTCCATACGTTTACAGTTTTTTTTTAATAAATTAAAAGAGATGCAATGGTATATTTTTTAAAATCTCTCATTTGATTTACTTCCTTTCTTTTATTCAGTTCCTGTTTTTAATTTAGTCTGCAGCACAAAATGTACTTTCTGAGCATTCTTTCTGCTTTTCTCCCTTATTCTTATTTTGTCGGCAACTTCTTATGTTCAGCATCGTCCAATTATTCTCTTTTGCTTGGCACTTTACCTAATTCTCTTTATTCTTCGCCCTAGAAAAAAGAACCTTTCTACCACCACAAAACTTTACTACCTTGTGGCTCCAAAGTCGAAAACTGCGGATTATAGACCTAATCTGCTTTTAATGAGACCATATTTACCTTCTAATGACGTCCAATTCTCATTACCGTACCAAGAAAATATTGACCTGTCCCAGCACGAAATTGGTTAACAAGTATAAAACCTCTTGAACAAATATTTGATCGAAAAACGTGCCTAATAAAAGTATTCTAACTGCACATTGCACAACATATTTTTATTACCCATAATTGTTCCACATTGCCATACATGAGCATTAAACTTCCAAGAACCGCAGTCACATAAATTATCTCATCAGTCCGGATAAGACTCGCATTTCCTTTATGAATATACGAGATTTCCTTTCTGTATGAAGATGTGCAGCTGGCTCACGTCCCCTTTACGACATCAACTTTTTGTGTGTAGAAATCCGCGAATGATGAGAAAATCATAAAAAGACTGGTGATGCTTCGAACATATCGTGAATACTAAAAGGATACAAGGACATTTTCATTCATTCTATTAACTCGTCGTCTGATCGCCTACTGCAAAAGTTGACCGGACTCTTTTTGGGTCGATGGTCGTCGATAAGGGGGAAATGAAAATTGTGCCCATTTTGTGAACTGATTTGATGTTATATGTGGGTGGTTGGACGAAAAGGCGATAAAAATATCGTTCGTATTCATGTTGGATTTCATTGATAAGTGTTATCTTTGTGGGTTTGCATTAGATGAGGGTGATTTCTAACCGGAAAAATCAATTTGTTTACTGCGGACGGTATTATAATGATTTGGGTTAAGTCCACGATCCAAGTCAAAATAATTTGAGATTGATAACATCAAAAGTGAAAAAGGTCGACGTCCGTCTGTTACTATCTTCTTATTTAAACATCATGCGACAATAGGTAATATAGATAGACACAAGAATTTTTTTCTGGCACAGAAGTTTGAAACGTGGGCGGATTTATATAAAAGTAAAATATAAAAAATTACAATAGTGCAAAATAAATTGGAAGAAAACCAAAATAAATAACTTCCCACCCTCTCTTGCCCATTGGAATGATGACTAATTCCACCCGCATCCCTTCGAAAACATACATCTGGCGTAGAATAAAAAACTCACCAAAAGGGACTAGTTGGGGACGGAATAATCAAAGGCCTCGTCGGAGGGCTATGAAACCCACTTATATTAAAAAACGACATATTTACATCCACAATACTCCGGAAAAATACAAGCACTACCACCAGTGTCTACAAAAAAGTCTTTCATTAAGGGGGCATTGTCACAGCCCGTTCTTCATCTCAAAGCTACTGTCATTCAATTCCACAAAAATGTGTGACAATTTAATTTAAAAAAATCAAAAAAGGAATATCCGTCGTAGTCACAACAAACCGCCGCACTTCACCACCACTACGCTTCCGTTTCGATTCTCCACTGAAATGTTTGGATTCGCTCGACGCAGCCTCAGGTCGTGGATGGACCATGCGTGCGCTTCTAAGTTCCGACAGACTGTTGGCTAGTCTTCAAGTTTCAAATAGCAAGCAAGAGAGAGATGATTGGACTCAAGAATGAGTTCTTTCTGGAAGGACTGTGGTTTTGCCAGGTATCGATTTCGGGAACAGGAAACACGTGGGCGGTTTAGATCATGTAAAAATCTTTGATATCGGCGTGAGCAGCGCATCTTAGATTTGCTCATGCAAATAAAAGTTAATTGTTGTTAAATTGCCATCAGTCACACCAATGAGAGGAAATTAATGTCAGGCAACGTGGAGTGGCGTCAAAGGCAAAATTGGATAGTTCCTCTATAAAACAGTCATCGGAGTTTTGACGCCGAGGTTCTGGAAATGGAAACTCTTCCGCGAAAAGATATTTCCTTTGCTAACACCAGTGTACGGCACTTTTCGCAGAAAAAAGACGAGTGGCGTTTGGAATAATGAATGGATTTTTATTAGTGCCGTTTAGAAATTTGCATTCAGTTTTTTTATGGCACAAAATTCTGAGATATCAAAAATATGATTCTGAAAATTTTAGTTTTAGAGGAATAAATATTTGGAGAATTAAAAAACGTATTTTTGATAATTTCAATACCAAAGTGACGAAATTTGGCAAGGTTACTATTTTCGACATGTTTATTCATCGTGTCCAAACTTTTAGAGCAAAAGAGTCAACTTGTTTAAAATGTTTATTGAAGGATCCACCCTTTCCCCACAACAAAATGTAGAATGTGATTGAAGGTGGATTAAAACCCAAACAAGAAGTCATTTATTGGCTTGCATTATCTTTATTAAAGTGGTTTTTATAACAAAAAACGCAGCCGAACAACCAACACGATCGTAACTTTTCATTCATTGGTTAGATGTTCGTCCTCAACTATTGTTTATTGGATAAATTCCGCCAATTAACTCATGCAAAAAAAGAATCAATTTATTGGATGTTGATAACGAAAAACGCACAATCCCCCAGAAATGGAGCCGTGGATTTGCTGCTTCTTGATTGGATGGAAGACAAAATATATGTCCATTTACAAAATTTCAGAGCACAAGAGTGATTTGAAATTAATGCTGACTTGAAATTCTTTAGTTTTATCATAATTTACTGCTAAAATAATTATAAAATATGTTACAAAGTCGGACCGCCATGCTGTACCGCATTCGCATTCGATTAACCCATTAATGTTCATTAGGGATTGAGATTTTAAACCATTTTCATTACTTGAAACTTAATGTTATTTGCATATGTAATTCAAAAACCAAGAAGTCCAGAATATAAAAATTAATTCTAGGAATTGTCGGCCGGGAAATTGGTTAATCTGCGATCCAGGAAATTATTAAATGGACTAAAATACGATTTTAGAATTCAAAATCTGAGAAATTTTAACTGAAAAAAAGATTCGGACGGATTTCATCAATCGATACTGCTAAATATTTAGCTTGATATTGACCTGAAACACCTCGAATTCAGCAAGAAGGTAGTAAAAACTGCAATACTTTTTAAAGCAAAATCGAAATGATTGAGTTAAAGTCCATCTAATTTCATTACGCTAATTGGATTTTCTGCACCTTAATATTGAAAATAAATTCGCTTATAACAATTTTAAATATAATAAACTGAATATAAATTGTACTTGAATGATATTCAAGTGATCTCATTTATGTAAAAACTAGAATTAATGATCGAAAACAACTGAAAATTTGAATTAACAGCTGATTCAGAGGTTAGAGCAATAAAAACCAAAATTACTTACATATCGCCAAAAGTCATGGATAAATCCGTATTGGTGACGTCTGGAGCACTTCCCTCCATATTATTATCACTTAAAATCCACAAATCAAATATTCAAAACGGAAAAATAACACTCCGATAATAGCACACAGGTGAAAACCGTTAATATTGACATTTAAATGTTTTTATTTCAATTTGCTCTGTTTTGATTGGTAGCCAAGACGGTTGCCATGCCAGCGCATTGTGACCAACTCCACCAAACAAAACTCACTAGAAAAGTTAGGTTACATAGACGTCATCAAATTTCAACTATTTATTTACGTTATTTACAAAACTTAACAACAATTCTACTTTCGAATGCTGATCCAATTTAGCCATAAGTTCTCCTAAAGTTTCGTTCCCTTGAAGAAATCCTTTGAGATTATGTATGTTACATCCTTGCAGCCTATGATCAGTTATCCTGTCTTGAGGAAAGTTATAAGTTCGTATTTTTTCGTTCCTGAAATTCGATCTGACTTGGCTCTTTCGTAAAGTCTGACTCTTCTCAATTTGGTCCTCTTTTTCCTTTTGATAAAGCAACGCACGCAGTTTCATCATAGCAATTTGCCTATTTTTAATCTGGGATCGGTCAACTTGGCATTCAACAGATAAACCACTTGGTAAATGTGTTATCCTGACGGCACTATCAGTGGTATTGACATGTTGTCCCCCAGCTCCACTCGCTCTTTTAGTCTCAATTCTCAGATCTTTGTTCTCTATATTCACTTCAATTTCTGTAGGTTGAGGTAATGCCATAACAGACACGGTGCTCGTATGTATCCGCCCTGCTTTCTCCGTTGCGGGGATTCTCTGCACCCTGTGGACGCCAGCTTCATGTTTAAAATAACGATATACATCAACGCCGCTAATGAAAAGACTTCCATGTCGAATTCCACCAAGATCAGTGGTGGTGTAGTCTGCAATTTGAGTTTCCCAACCTAGAACAAGTAATGTAATCACTCATTTTAATGAGATTTTACCTCACCTTGGTGCTCTGCAAACTCAGAATACATGTTAAAGAGTTCACTGGCGAAAAGCATCGCCTCTTGGCCGCCAACGCCAGAATTTACTTCTAAAACTATAGAGCGACATGCATCGTCTTTATCTGAGGGCAAAAGAGCGTCTAGAAGCTTCTCATCAATTGACTTTATTTTGTTTTCAAAAGTTACCTTCTCTTCTTCAGCGAGTTTTTTTATTTCAGGGTCTGTTTCAGAGAAAAGTTCTTGCAAATTTTTTATGTTGGTGACGATGGCTTTGCGCTCTTCCAAGACATTGAGGACTGGTTGTAACTCGAGTAATTTGTTTTTTTCTGCTTTTTGTAATGCATTTTTGTATTCCTGCTCCAAGTGTTTGATGTAGTTTTGAAGGGAAATCCCTTGAATGCTTAAGTTGATGTCATACGAAGTTGAGGAATACAAAAAATGATTTGGAGAGTGGATTTTCCCTTTTGAGGCGAAGAATTTGTAAGATCTAGT
This sequence comes from Gnatocerus cornutus, assembly GCA_029298725.1. Taxonomy (NCBI): domain Eukaryota; kingdom Metazoa; phylum Arthropoda; class Insecta; order Coleoptera; family Tenebrionidae; genus Gnatocerus; species Gnatocerus cornutus. The sequence goes on from CM055513.1 coordinate 14,098,898, forward strand.
TATGTGTCTCAGTAAACGCATTTTTTCTTTTTCAGTCTAAAAAAAAAGTACTCTTTTAGGTTATCTTGTCACATTTGTTGATCGTTGATCGCTGCGCTTGCGCAATACCAATCACTAATCACAACCCAAAGCGAATTATCACGTGTCATCAATGTCATCTGTCAGTTGTCAGATCGTTTGTCAGTATTAACTGTCAAAATTTCATGGAAGTGGCGCGAGAATAGCTGCTAGTTTTCTCAAGAGAAGTGTGGATGTAAAAACATATTTTGTGTTATTGATATTTATCAATCTTTTGTTTATATTTGTTTCATCACAATGCCACGAGTAAATAAAGAATCTTTTTGTCTACGTACTTAACCTTCAAACTTTCAGGATATTCGTTCCTTCTTTACAGTCGTATCCAAGAAGTCTGGAACAGATTCAGTAAAGCCTCCAACTCCAGCAAGCAAGAAAAAAGCTAAAAGACTAATAGATTCAGATGACGATGACGTGATTGAATGCACCCCTGAAGCTAAACCAGCAAAAAAGCAAAAGGGTAATGATGGGGCCAAAACTAAAGCGACCAAAGAGTCGATTAAATCTCCTAAAACAGCTCCAAAGAAACCTTCTTTAATAGAAATTTTGAGCTCTGATTCTGAGGATGAGGGTGTTCAAAAGAAAACTCAGAAGCCTAAGAAGGCATCAAAGCTAAAACCTGTTAATATAAGTGAGGTGTTTAAGAAGACTCCTATAAAACAGTCTAAGGTGGACCCACCAAAAACTCCAAGCACCAAAGAGGAACTCAAGAAAAACAAGAATGGTAAAGATGCAGAAAAGAAAGTTCATGGGGATCCTGATTTTGAAAAGACGCTAGAAGATTTGGATGATGACTTCTTTGAAAAACACTGTGATGAACTGGAAATGTCTGTTTCAGAGGCGTTACAGAAAGAAGAGTTGTCTGAAAAGGCTGAAAATTCAAGCAAGAATGAAGAATCAACACTACCTGGAAGAAAGAGATCTAGAACTGACTCCACTGACAGTAAGGCTTTCTAATTCTTATATGTTTCATTCAAATTTTTTTTCTAGAAACACCCAAGAAGAAGAAATTGGAGCATGTTGATTCTGGAATAGACCCAGGCCAGGAGGCCCATGAGAAGAAGCGTTACTCTGCAATGCTGTATCAAAAATATTTGAACAGAAGCGGGCCAAAACTTCATGGAATGAAAGAGCTACCAAAAGTAGGTTGAACCTTCCAATTTTTTTTTAATCTAACTTGTATTGTCTAGGGAAAACCAAACTGCCTCAACAATCTCTGCTTCATGAAAACTGGAGTACTAGAGTCCTTAGAATCCGAAGAGTTTGGAAAGCTCATTAAAGAACATGGGGGCCGCGTCGTCCAAGGAATATCCAGTAAGAAATAAAATTGTGGGAAAGAGTTTGTGTACAGTTCCATTTTCAGAAAAAGTGAATTTTGTTGTGGTTGGAGATGATCCAGGCCCTGCCAAGCTAGCAAAGGCTGAGAGTTATAACATTCCTACAATTTCCGAGGACGAATTGCTGGATATGATTCTGAAGAAATCGGGGATGCAACCGAAATATTGCAAAAATCGTTCAGGCAGTAGTGAGGACTTGGGGGTTGAAGCAGACCAGAGAAGTACACCCGAGAAGGAAGTTGAGAAGGCTAGTCCAGAGACAGTAAAACCAACTGACGAAACAGACAATAAAAAGGGGAAAGAGTCCAAAACTCCAGAGAAGAAGAAGGAGCAAACTAGCGGCATTAAATCCACGTCGTTTTACAAGTCATCTGAGCCTGGAACTTCCAAAGCTCCTGAGAAAAAGAAGGTCACTCCAGTGAAAGTAAAACCAATTGAAACAATGAAATCTGATGATGATAAAAAGGGAATAGAACCTACACCTATTTTGAAATCTCCGGACATTTCAAATTTGCCTCTTACTGAGAAATACAAACCGAAGTCGCTGCAAGCAGTCGTGGGCCAGCAAGGCGAGAAGAGTAATTTATTTAAACTGAAAAACTGGCTGGAGAAGTGGCACAAAAATCAAGATCCCAAAGTCAAGAAGTCGTTGGTACGTCCAAGTCCGTGGGCGAAGAGCGATGATGGTGCATACTTTAAATGTGCGCTGTTGAGTGGTCCTCCCGGAGTTGGTAAAACCACAACTGCAACTCTTGTAGCCAAAGAGTTGGGTCTGGACGTTGTTGAATTCAATGCTTCCGACACGAGAAGTAAAAGAACGCTACAGGAAGAGGTGTCTCAATTGTTGCACAATAAAACTATCGCAGGATTTGCCACAGGTAGATCGTACCTATTATGCTTTTTTTGGTAAAAAATTGTATTCCAGGTCAAAAGATGACGAACGACCGCGTACTCTTAATGGACGAAGTCGATGGAATGTCCGGCAACGAAGACAGAGGCGGCATCCAAGAACTAATTCAGTTAATAAAAAGCTCAAGCGTCCCGATTATCTGCATGTGCAACGACAGAAACCACCAGAAAATGCGAACTCTTGTGAACTACTGCTTCGATTTGAGGTTCCAAAAACCGCGACTTGAGCAAATCAGAGTACGAGTTTTTCTTATTGAGTCAATTTTCTACATTGTTTTTCAGGGAGCTATGTTGTCTGTTTGTTTTAAAGAAAAAATTGATATTTCGGCCCAAGCTCTAACAGAGATCATCGCGGGCACAGGTTGCGATATTAGACAAACGCTCAATCACCTTGCAGTATTGTCCTCCACCAACGACAAAGTAACCCCAGAAATGGCACAAAAAGCCGCGCAATCGGCGAAAAAAGACACGATTATGGGACCGTGGGAAGTTTGTCGGACTGTCTTCACAAAAAGCGAACATAAAGACATGAGCGTAGCCGATAAAGCTAGGCTATTTTTCTACGATTACAGCTTGGGGCCTCTTTTCATTCAAGAGAACTACTTAAGAGTGCAACCAGAGGGAGCCATGTAACGTTTTTGTAGTTTTATTGCCAGTAGTCTTACTTTAATGCTTTTAGGTCCAAAGAAACATTACTCAAAGCCGCGCTGACTGCGGCTTCAATAAGTACCAGCGACATTATCGACGCAAAAATCAGGAAAAATAATAATTGGTCTTTGCTCGAGTCTCAAGCTTTCTATGGTTCAGTTTTACCGGGACACTACATGTCTGGTCATTTTACAGGACAGATTAATTTCCCGTCATGGCTTGGAAAGAACTCCAAGAAAAACAAGTTCCAGCGGCTGCTGACCGAGTTGCAAATGCACACGCGTACTAGGTACATATAAATAATTTTATTTAGTTTTTTGTGTGATTCAATGATTGTAGCGCGTGTGCCAACAAAATGGCCATGAAGTTAGACTACTTAGTTCCTTTGCGTAACGCGATTATATCACCTTTACAGAAAAAAGGTCTGGATGGTGTAGATCAAGCAGTGTCTGTGATGAAAGATTATAATCTACTCAGAGAAGATGTTGATAGTTTAGTCGAGCTTAGTTCTTGGGCCAGCAAAGACAATCCTATGAATAGCGTCGAGTCTAAAGTTTGTTTTTTTTTTATCTAGTTTTCGTGTTATTTTTGATTTTTATTAGGTGAAGGCTGCTTTTACGAGAGCGTATAACAAAAAAGTGACTTTATTACCATATGCCCCTACTTCTGGAATTGCAAAGAAGAAAGCTGCAGCTGCAGAAAAGGATCCTCTGGACGAGGAAGAAGTTTCGGATCATGAGGAAGACGATGATATTACCAAAAACGCCATGATTAAAGTGAGTTTAATTACATTCAGATGTTTATATGTATTTTCTGTTGTTTAGGTCAAAAAAGCGACTACAAAAGGTAAAAAGTCTGCTGATGAACCTGGAACTAGTAAAAAGAAGGCAGCAACAAAAAGAGGTGGAGGGAAGAGAAAGTGATTCCTAGTTATTGTTTTAAATTACTCGAACCTTTTATTTTATTTTTTTATCAAATGTCTTATAATTTGCTTTACTGAATTTTCTTTACATTTGTTTGATAAGTCATTGTAATCGAGTTGAATAAAGAAAAATTTTTAGAACCTCAAGTCTTTTTATGGACTAAAAATAATATTTTGAGTTTATTAGCTTTGAAATGAAGAAAAAAATTCTCTCTTGTTTGAAAGTATGTGTTCGATATTTTTTTGGTAAAAAAAACAAAAAGTGGGTCATCCGAGAAGTGGTGGATATACTCATATAAAAGAATGACTAAATGTTAAAATTCTGCAGAATTTTCTCGGCGCATCCACCATTTATAAGAGTAACTCTAACAGAGTCTAAGTTCTCAATACATCTTTAATACGAAGAAAGAAGTTAGGTTTTCTATGCTGGGCAATAAAATATCTTTGCAAGCACAAATTACAAAAAAAGTTATAGTGAAGAAGAAAAAGATACAAAAAAAAATTCAATAGGAACTGAAAATATCCACCCCATCATGCAATCGACCCATTTCAGTATAATCTCCCATTTCAAAGGACAATTCAAGTACACTAGTGTTTGATCGATATATTTGACTAAAGTCGTCACAAAATTCACCCGTAAGAAAATGATTTTCTATCAAAAGGTATTGCTTGTTTGGAAAAAAATAATAAGAAAAACGATTTTCAAAATACTAAAACCATCAAACAACGTTGTTTACTATGTTTAAAAAATCTCAATAAACACTCAGCATGGGAAATACAGAAAGTAATGTGACCAGTGGTGTTAAAAAACAAGCTGGTGCTTCCATCCAACCCATATACAAACTGTGCGATTTAAAAGGTAAAGAATACAATTTAGTTCACTTGTAATGTAATTTGTTAAGGTGGTGGGCTACTGGTTGAACTAATGAAACGCGCAACACAAAATAAACAGTACGCTGAACTAGACCACGCAATTAAGACTAAAGTTGAGCACTTTTTGTACAATAAAGGAGCCGGTAGATATTTCACCATCTCTGATTTGGTTCTGTTGAGGAATAAGGAGAGGCCACGTCACAAATTGGTTGGTACTTCTACTGAAATTTTTTCTTAATTATTACCACTATGTACTTAGTTACCACAATTGCGAGGCATGGAAAACCCCGATGACTTCGAAATCGATGAAGACGGACCTGAAATAACCGAAGAAGAATACCGAAAAAGTATTTCTTCAACACGTAGAAAAAAAAATATGATTTTTTTATTTAGATCCACATTTGTATCGCCACGTGTGCTGGAAAATCAAAGAAAGAGGAGCCGTTGGAGAGAGCATCATGCATTTGTGTTTACTAAACGCAACTTCTTTACATGCGGATATCGCTAAGAGATTGTTGAGGTTTTACCCAAAGCTAATCAACGATATTTATATGTCGGATGAATATTACGGTATTTTTCACTCCAGTTTTGATCGGTCTTATCGTTTTTTTATTCAGGCGAAAACGTTTTGCACATCGCCATCGTAAATGAGGATCCATCCATGGTTAAATTTCTTTTAGACTCAGGAGTAAACATCCAAGAGCGTTGTTTTGGTAATTTTATGTGTCCAGAAGACCAAAAATCGTCTCGCTATGATTCTCTGGATCACGAATGGGTCAATGTCTGTGCCGAGACAAACTACGACGGGTTTGTAACCATACACAGTTTTTATATTGCTGATTATAATATTATTTTAGATATGTTTATTGGGGCGAATATCCTCTAACTTTTGCCGCCTGTTTAGGACAAGAAGAAAGTTTTCGGTTAATGTTAGCACGAGGTGCTGATCCCGATGCGCAAGATACCAATGGTAACACTGTCTTACATTTATTGGTAATTCTTCAAAAGTTGGTATGTTCTTAAAAGAGTTTAACAGATTGTACGATAATTGAAAAGTGTAGGAAGCTTTTGATATGGCTTACGAAGTTGGAGCAAGACTGGCAATCCGCAACGTCTTGAATCTCACGCCTCTGACTCTTGCAGCAAGACTTGCCAGAATTGATATGTTTTTTCATATTCTAAACTTGGAGCGCGAGATTTACTGGCAAATAGGTAACTATCGCAAATTGAATGACGTCAAATAATTTGTTCCTCTTAGGCAGCATCACCTGCGCTGCTTATCCTTTGGCTCAGATTGACACCATAGACATGGAAACAGGTCAAATTAGCAAAACCTCGGCTCTCAATCTTGTGGTCTTTGGGGTACAAAAACACATCTCCATTTCTTTTTCTGACTGTTGAATTACAGGATAAAGACGAGCACTTAGAGCTAATGGACGGAGTGTTAATAGACCTATTAAACGCAAAATGGAACACTTTCGTCAAGTTCAAATTTTACAAACAATTCTTCACGTTTTCGTTCTACTTCTTAATTTCATTGGTAGCTTTTACTTTACGCCCAGGCCCTCCACCACACAAAGAAGGTTCTCATTCAAATAGCACAAACACCACGCACACAACTCTGCACTCTCACGAACTAAACAGCACGTCTGCAAAATGGGAAAATTTGACCTCCATTCCTATCCTCAAGAAATTAGATGAAGACGATGATGACAGCGACGTGGAGGAATGGTGGGATAACTTACAAGAAGAGTGCCGTTTGATGCAACTTGACTCACCTGAAGACAAAATCCGATTTTTTGCAGAAGTTTTGATTATTGTAGGCGCGTTCTCTTACTTAGCGGCCGCGATTCGCGAAGCTCGCTTTTTAGGAGGAAGAATGTTCTTCGAGAACTTGGTTTGTAGCGTGTTAACAGTCACTGTATGAAAACTTTGTTGTTTCAGATGACTGCACCCTCAAGAGTCATGTTTCTTTTTTCCTGCATCTTAATGTTAATCGTGCCTTGCTTACGAGTAGCTTGCATGGATGAAATCGAAGATCTCGTCGCTGTGATCATTATGCTTACCACTGCTCCGTACTTCTTGTTTTTCTGCAGGGGATTCAAAACAGTCGGTCCTTTCGTCGTGATGATTTATCGCATGGTCATGGGCGATTTAATCAGATTCGCTTCCATTTATTTGGTGTTTGTCATGGGATTTTCGCAAGGTAACTATTTTTATAAGAGGTTTCGAAAGAAAAATTTGAAATTGTAGCATTCTATATTATCTTTCTTTCGTTCGACGACCCTAAGACTCCGGATGATGTTGATGACTCAGCTACTAATCCCATGTCAACTCCTATTGAATCCATAATGGCGATGTTTCTTATGTCAATGACGAATTTCGGGGATTATTATGCTGCTTTTGAGCGCACAGACCACGAATACGAAGCTAAAGTAAGATTGAAGCAGTTTAATTAACTTTGATGTGATTTTTTTAAGATGCTCTTCGTGGTGTTTATGGTGATTGTCTCCATTCTGCTTATCAATATGTTGATCGCCATGATGGGTAACACTTATCAAAAGATTGCTGAAACAAGAAACGAATGGCAGAGACAAGTAATAGTGATAGTTAAAAGATATTGTTGTTACATTGGTTTGTATTTAAGTGGGCAAGAATTGTTTTGGTAGTGGAGAGAGGAGTGAGTCCTGCGGAGCGATGGAAGCAGCTGATGGTCTATTCTCAACCTATGTCTGATGGAAGAAGAGCTCTAGTTTTGCGATTGAACCAAACGGTAGTCTTGAAATTGTTCTTCTCTTTTTACTGCCTAATTTACTTGTTTTAGGACGAAGATAAAGAGGAAATGAAAGAAATTTTAGAAATGCGGCGCCGTCACGAACGACACATTAAGAAGAGACAAGAGAAACTTGAGGAGCTGTCGAAGCAAAATGAACACGCCGCACAGAAAATTAGCTGTTAGAACTGCACTGCTGGTGTTTCAATTAGACATTTATTTGGAATATTAGAAAATAAGCAGAATACAAAAGATTTCTTTAGATGTAAATTATTAAACTATCGTTATAGTTATCCAATGATAATAATAATATTATTAAATTATCTTTTGATCCAAATCCTCTTATCCTTGACCTAAAAATTGATAAAAACATATTTATCTAAAAACCGTTTACAAAACGTGCAGTCCACCAAAAAATTATAAATCACAACAATGTTGTTTTTGTTCACATATTTGGCATTTGTTATCACACTGGTTACAGGTGAAAATTGTGATAAATTCGGAATTCTCGCCTACGAAGATTTGGGATGCACTCCTATCCACGCAGAAGGTAGAAAGTGTCCGATTAAGTACACATGCAATGGGCTAAAACGGTCTTCAAAATCTTGCTATTTTCACGGAAAGGCTTATGAAAGTGGTGATGTTGTTGGTGACGGACTCATAGTTCCTCCTTGTAGTCTAGGGTGTTATTGTTCTACACAATGGCCGCAGTGAGTTTTCACCAAACAATGTAGGATAATATCAAAACGAAAATTTTCTTAAAGACCCAGATTTTCGTGTCCCGCAGTCGATTGTGCAACTTGGTTTAGTAAAGACGGACGAAATCAAAACTGCTATGACAACTATACTTTGGATGACTGTTGTCCTTCTGGGTCAATTTGTCGTATGTATTTTATAAAATAAACAAAAATAATACTACGAATTTCAGCTCCTTTTGACAACATCCAGAAGTGTATGGTCGAAGGAAAAGAGTACAAAGAAGGACAATCATTCTATCCTTCGAACACTTGTCTATCATGCGTTTGTTTAAAAGATTTTAAGGGTAAATTTGAAGCTCCGTTTTGTAAAAGACCAGCATGTGGAGAACAACTTTGGAGTCAGGAAAAAATACAAAATTTATGTGCTCCATTTTACGAGTCTCAGAAGAAAGATAGCGTTGTTTGTTGTCCTGACGATTGGATTTGTCGTAAGAGAAATATTATTGATCCCTAATTTCCATTACGATTTTTCTTAATTTTTCTAGCTAGCGAATCAGAGAAAATTGTTGGAGAACCCGTGGCAGGTAATTTTTACGATTACAAATCTTTAGTTGTGTACAAATTAATTTTTAGATGAGTCTTGCAAATTTGGCGATCTAAATGTAAAAGTTGGACAACATCTTGTTAAACATAATTTTGTCGGTAGATTTGGGAGCAAATTCGCCGTGGTAAAATGCGAGTGTGTGGTTCCTCCTCTTCTGAAATGTGTTAACGTTCAACAATAATTGCATTTATAAAATAGTGATGCAACATTATTGTAGTTTTTGTTAGGATAATAAAATTGTTAGAAATAATAAGTAGGTATTTTATGTTAAGATGAATTTCAAAGAATTTCGAAGTTTTATTCTTTCTCCGCTTCAATTGTCCTTTATTAATATTTAATAAATAATTTTTAAGACGCATTTTAAGGTTAAGTAACCAACGTTCCAAACATCTTTCTGAAGCGGCTTTTTTTAATTTGTGCGGAAAATCATAGACTAGATATTATTTTTTTTTAAATACGCTGTACTTTTGGTTGTGTTTATAGATATTATTGTGCTTATCAACATGCTGAGTGCCGTGATAGGCAACACTTATCAAAAGATTGATGAAACAAGAAATGAATGTCAATAATAATATTTAAAAAAATGTTCTTGCTAAATTTGTTTGCATTTAAATGGTCAATTATTGTTTTTGTACTGCACAAGGGTAAGTTCTGTTAAGGATCTACTTCCAACCTATGTCTTACAACTCTAATTTAGCAATCAATTAAGACGTTCCTCACCTTTTTACTAATTTTTTGTTTTGAGAACAATAATAATTAAGAGGAAATAAAGAAAAAATTGGAAATGGGCACATTAAAAAGAGACAAGAGAAACTTGTGGAATCAATATCAAAGCAGAATGAACACATTGCACTGCACTTACGCATGACGTTACAATTATAAGAAATTTCTTTAGGAAGTTAAGAAAATAAGTGCAGTAAAAAAATGCAATAAAAATGACAAAAATTGAATTAAACTATTCACATCTAGTTGCAATAAGTTAATACAATTATCTACTTATCACATATTGGTCTTCAATCAATTTTGAACCATAATATTCTCTTATCCTTGACCTTCAACATACATATTTATCATTAAAACGTTTGCAGCGTAATTATGCAGTTGGTCAAAATTCACTGATCACAATGTTCCTTTCGTCTGTATATTTGGCACTGATTATCACACTAGTTACAGGTACCTATCCAAATTAAATTTAACAATATTAGACTCTTGTTTTCCAGGTCAGAATTGTGATAAGTCCGGAATTCTCGTCTACGAAGATTTAGGATGTACTCCTATCCACACTGAAGGTAAAAAGTGCCCGATCAAGTACACCTGCAATGGGCTGAAACCGTCTATAAAATTTTGTTATTTTCACGGAAAAGCTTTTAAAGATGGTGAAGCAGTTAGTGAAGGGCCTACAGTTCCTCGTTGTCACCTAGGGTGTCATTGTTCTACAGAAAATCAGGAGTAATCTACCACCGAAAATTAATGTGTTCCGACATAAACATTTTATTACAGATCTAGATTTTGGTGTGCCACAGCAGATTGTGTAAATTGGGTTGGCGTTGGCGGAAGAAATCAAAACTGCTATAACAACGAAACTTTAAACAGCTGTTGTCCTGTTGGTCCAATCTGTCGTACGTTCACAAAATAAACAGGAATAATGATAAAACTAGAGATAATTTTAGCACCTTTTGACAACATCCAAAAATGTGTGGTCGATGGAAAAGAGTACAAAGAAGGACAGATGTTTTATCCTGCAAACACTTGCTTAACATGCGTTTGTTTAAAAGGTTTTAAGGGTAAATTTGAAGAGCCGTTTTGTAGGAAACGACCTTGTGGAGAACAGCTTTCGAATCAGGGAAAAGTGCAAAGTTCATGTGCTCCTTTTTACAAGTCGGAAAAGGATAGCGTTGTTTGTTGTCCTGACGATTGGATCTGTCGTAAGAGAAATATTATTAATATTGCCATTTTTACTATGAATTTGGTTAATTTGCATGTTTTCAGCGGAGGGATCTGAGAATATTGTAGGAGAATCGGAGTCAGGTAATTTAAAGAATTGCAAAATTTGAGTTTGTACCTACAAAATAATTTTAGATGACACTTGCAAGTTTGGCGATACGAATGTAAGAGTTGGACAACACCTGGTTAAACGCAATTTTACCGATGGATATGGACGCAATTTTGCTGAGGTTAAATGCGGTTGTGTAGTTCCTCCTCTTCTGAAATGTGTTAACGTTTAAAAATTGTAAGAATATATCACATTGATACAATATTTTTGTAGTTTTTTGTTAAGACAATAAAATTGTTAAAATTAAGAAATAGGTACTACATATATTTTGACATTTTATGTATCTCGTGTAAATGACGAGTTTTAAAGAGTATTTATGCTGCTTTTAATCTGATCACAAATATGAGCTAACTTACCGCATATATTTTAATTAACATTTTAATATCATTTTCATCCTTTTGTCGAAAAATGGAACAAGATAGTTTCAATTTCCCATCAGTTTCTTCATTTTAATTTTTAAACAAGAATAATAAAAATAATAAACTTACAATAGTAGATTTTGTTATACGGCAGAAAAGTGGTACTTTTTGTCGAGCAATTAAATTGCAGTAGCAAGGCGAAGCGTAGCGTAGCCGAGCGTAAAGTCCTTTTTTTAAAAAAAAAACATTAACACCGCGCGATCCCAGCACTTTACAACCGGCAACGTCGTCGATGCCCGATGGTGACTTTTTGGTGATAAAATCAAATAGGTTAGTTGCCTAATTGACAATTTGATTACACAAAACGGCCTTTCAGACTCTGCCGAGTCTTTTCACTATTAAATCCTTTGATTTGCAATTCAACAGGGTGTAAAAGAAACGTTTTTAACGGAAATACTGCCTAATTTTCAGAAATGTCAAAAATTTGACAATTATTTTCTCACCAAAAATCTCTCTAGGCAACGTTGCCGGTTGTAATGCAGGGGAAGATTGCGGTGTTGGTGGTTTTAAAAAAAAAACGGACTTTATGCAAAATTGCGAGACAGCAAAGCCACTGGCCAAATAACAAATACTACTTTTTCTCCAAACGTTAGATTCAGTTCCACGACCGACAATGAGTGAACGCAAATTGAATTATAAACATGGATGGCTATGCATGTAGTTGTCATTGATGACATTTACTGTGAAAAATATTGGTTTCAAAGAGTTTCAAAGTTAAGATCGTGCAAGTGCAAGTGCAAAATGTAAGTCTCAAATAGTATCCGTCACACAAAGTACTTTTTCTGCCTAGGCAGCAAAACTGTTTCTATGTCAACGAGCGCTTTTCATTACTTATAACATAACAAAATTGCCTACTTTACTGTCTAAAAACGACTAAAAAATAGTGACTTTTTGTGACGTTTGGAGAAAAAAATATTTACAGTTTGACATAAATTATTAAAGTATTCAGATACCAAATTATATTATGTTAATACAATTATCTCTTTATCAGATTGTTTTTGAATTATTTTTGATCCATTTCCTCTTATTCTTGACCCTCTAAATACATACAGCACATGCGTTTTAGGATGGCGAGAGTTGGCGCAGCCTAGAAGTAATGAAAGGTATATAACACTAGTCAACAGTGATTTTGTTGCCCTTGATGTAAGAGTGGTTTCGAATACTTCTATGCCAACAATTCACGAAACTATGAATGGTTTTGGAAAATTGGCTCTGATTTTTTTTCAATCTTGATTTTCATATTTTACTAAAAATCGGTAAAATTGAGAAAGAAATAGCAAGTATATTCTCAAATATTTTTTTTTTTGGAAATTATTACAAATTGTTTCGTTTGAATGGTTAATTAATGTACATAGAAGTTGAAAAAGAAAAAAAATTATAAAACTTATGTTAAACTTGTGAATGTAAATAAAACGCATTTTATATTTTTTATGCCCTTATTTACTGAAAATCTTGAAGCATTCCAACTTTTGTTGGTCACGTGGCGTGCACAAAAGCGAATTTTAACATGATAATGAACAGTTTATTATAATTCGTGTTCTGAAGAGCCGACTCAAAGTCTAAATTATTAAAAATATAAAATACGCCAAAATCATAAAAACCAGAGCCAATTCAGTACTTTCAAGAATATATTCGAAAACTATGGTCTTGAAAACATAGAAATCCGCAGATATACAGGGCAACAAAAAATTTTTTTTTTCGTTGAGCTGTGTAATGTATGGCAGGGTGCTTTACAACTTTGAAACCACTGATAATGTTTGCGTAATTCGTTATTGCAGGGCCATAATAACAAGACTCTGTTTGGACAAGCATACTTCTTTGGTCACCGTTCGCAACTCAAGGTTTCGAGTTCTTCGCTCATGAGTGGCCAAGTATTCAAAAATTGTGAGCGTAATTTTACTGCGCATCAATCGCTCTCGTCACCTAAAACGCACAAACTGTATTTATCTTAAGACCGGTTATAAAACTTGCAGTCCTTTAAAAAATCGCCGATCACTACAATGTTCTTTTCGTTCACATGTTTGACACTCATTATCACACTGGTTACAGGTACCTATCCAAATTAAGTGTAGCAGTATTTATAGCAGTGTTTTCTAGGTGAGGATTGTGATACCTCCGGAATTCTCGTGTATGAAGATCTCGGATGTACTCCAATCCATCCTGAAGGTAAAAAGTGTCCGATTAAGTACACCTGTAATGGGCTAACTCCGTCTACAAAATCTTGCTACTTTCACGGAAAGGCTTATGAAGATGGTGAAGTAGTTGCTGAAGGACCAACTGTTCCTCCTTGTCGTATAGGATGTTATTGTTCTACAGAAGGGTAAACTAACACCAAAAATTAGTGTTGAAATGAAGATGTTGTTACAGTTCCAGATTTTGGTGTGCCGCAGTAGATTGTGCAAGATGGTTTAATGCTAACGAAAGAAATGACAACTGCTATGATAACCATACTTTAGATACCTGTTGTTCTGCTGGGAAAATTTGTCGTCCGTCGTTCATAAAATAAATGGACAACACTAACTAAGAATAATTTCAGCTCCTTTTGACGACATCCATAAATGTATGGTCGATGGAAAAGAATATAAAGAAGGACAAACCTTTTATCCTGAAAACACTTGCTTATCATGCGTTTGTCAAAAAGGTTTTAAGGGTAAATTTGAAGCGCCGTTTTGTAGAAGGACAGTTTGTGGAGTACAACTTAGGGATCACGGAAAAATACAAAATTCATGTGCTCCTTTTTATGAGTCTCTGAACAAGGATAGCGTTGCCTGTTGTCCAGACGATTGGATTTGTCGTAAGAAAAATATTATCGGTACCTACATTTCCACTATAATTTGTCTTAATTTTTTAGCGGACGGGTCAGAAAAAATTATTGGGGAATCCATGTCAGGTAATTTGAAACATTACAAATTTTTAGTTTCGTAAAAACTCATTTTTAGATGACTCTTGCAAGTTTGGCGATACGAATGTAAAAGTTGGACAACATCTTCTTAAACATGATTTTGTCGAAAGATTTGGGAGCAAATTTCCTGTGGTTAAATGCCAGTGTGAGATTCCTCCGCTTTTAAAATGTATTAACGTTGAACAATAATTGTATAATTGATGCAATATTATTGTAGTTTTTGTTAAGATAATAAAATTGTTAAAAATAATAAGTAGGTTTATTTTATTTTAATGTTGCACGTTTCATGTCAATAATAAATTCAGAGATTATTATCCGAATTGTGAGCGCACTCATCACGAATACGAAGCTAAGGTAATAAAATGAATTAAATAATTACTTAATTTTCTTTGTTGTTTTTCTGATCGCCATGATAGGCAACAATTATCAAAAAAATTAAAAAAAAAACGAATGGCAGACAAACATCGGTGATAATTTGCAAAATATGTTTGCTAAAATTGCTTGTAATTGTCGTTGATGGTTCACTCCCGACTCATGTTTTACAGCTCTAGTTAAAAACTAGAGCTGTAAAACTAGCTAAAAGCTAAACTTTTTACATATTTTATTTTTTAGGTAGATGAAAATAAAGAAAATATTGAAGAAAATGAACCACATTGTCTAAAAAATTGGTTAGGCCTACTAAAACTAAGCCAATCTTTCAATTATTAGAAACTTATTTACGAAGTAAAGAAAATAAGGATAATAAGATCCTATAATAAATTGATATAATATTTTATTGTTTTTGTATAAACATTTTATTTGTCGTACACTCGTGGGCAAAATCAAATATTGCTAAAAAGAAACTAATAGTAAAAGCGAGTAATGAGTGATTACATTTAGAAACATATTCTTATTTAAATGGGTAAGAAGACTTTACATGTGGAGAGATGGAAGCAGCTGATTATTAAGTCATTTAATTACGTAAATGCAATAATTGAATTATCTATTTCTCATGTTGTTATTGAATTATTTTTGATCCATATCCTCTTACCCTTGACTCTCTCGCGACTGATAAAAACTTTATATTTATCTTTAGACAATTTATAAAACATGCAGTCTACTAAAAATTCGACCATCATAACAATGTTTCTATCTACATGTTTGTTTTTACTCATTATCACACTGGTTAAAGGTATCTATTAAAATTGTCTTAAACAATATTTAAACCAACGTTTGGCAGGTGAGAACTGTGATAAATCCGGAATTCTCGTTTACGAAGACCTGGGATGCACTCCTATCCACGCTGATGGTAAAAAGTGCCCAATTAAATACACCTGCACTGGGCTCAAACTATCTAGAAAATTTTGCTTCTTTCATGGAAAAGCTTACAAAGATGGTGAAATAGTTGGTGAAGGACCTACAGTTCCTCCTTGTCACCTAGGGTGTTATTGTTCTCCAGAAAGGTTCTAGTATGAATTACCACTTAAAATTAGCAACTGTCGATGTTATTACAGCTCCAGATTTTTGTGTGCTGAAGTTGATTGTCCAAACTGGTTTGGTGATGACGGACGAAATGAGAATTGTTACGACAACGATACTTTAGATAGCTGTTGTCCTGTTGGAGCAATTTGTCGTACGTCTTTCATAAAATAAACGGAAATAATACAAGGAATAATTTCAGCTCCTTTTGACGACATCCAAAAGTGCATAGTCGAAGGAAAAGAGTACAAAGAAGGACAAACATTTTATCCTGCAAACACCTGCTTAACATGCGTTTGTTTAAAAGGTTTTAAGGGTAAATTTGAAGAGCCGTTTTGTAGAAGACGACCTTGTGGAGAACAACTTGCTTATCAAGGGAGAGTGCAAAGTTCATGTGCTCCTTTTTACAGGTCTGGGAAGGATAGCATCGTCTGTTGTCCTGACGATTGGATTTGTTGTAAGAGAAATATTACTTACTTCGACATTTCTACTATAATTTTTATTATTTTTTTTTTAGCCAACGAGTCTGAAAACATTATTGGGGAATCGAAGTCAGGTAATTTAAAGAATTACATAATTTTAGTTTCTCTGTTAACTAATTTTTAGACGACTCTTGCAAGTTTGGCAATAAGAATGTTAAAGTCGGACAACATCTTGTTAAACATAATTTCACCGATGGATTTGGACACCATTTTGCTGAAGTTAAATGCGAATGTGTGATTCCTCCTCTTCTTAAATGTGTTAACGTTTAACAATTGTAATACAATTGTTTATACATTATTGTAGTTTTACGTAATAAACTATTGCATAATACATAATAAACAACTTATTCTGTTCATCTACTGAATAAACATTTCTCATAATTAATAACAATAACACACGTGCATAATTATATCGAGTTATTAATATTCTAGTATCATTCAATAGAGATATTTGTGTTTTCTTCTATAAAACTGGAAATTGATAATGATTTATCACAAAGTCGCTTCTTGCTGCACAACTTATACTCGACGTCCTTGACTTTAATATTCCAATTCGTTGTATGATCCATCAGTGAATACCCATCCACAGTAGTGATTCAAACATCATGTTGTTACTATTTACTCTTCATGTTGTTTTTGCCGTCGCATTAACAGTTGGTGAGTACTCGTGTCAGTACTAAACAACTTTTTTTTATTTATTTTTTCTCAACTTCCAATACTAATTTAATGTTATTAAACCAGCCAGCGAATGTGACAAATCTGGGATTTTAATCTACGAAGACTTGGGCTGCACTCCCGAATACGGCAGCGACAAAACTTGTCCAAAAAAATTCTCTTGCAACTTGGACTCACCAGACAACAAATGTCTTTTCCGCGGAAAAGTCTACGAAGATAGAGAGAGTGTTGATGGTGATTTATCTAATCCTTCTTGCGACACAGGTTGTTTTTGCAACATCGACAGGTTACCCTCAAAAAATGTTATAATTTCCCTTAAAGACGTTTTTCAGGAGGTTTAATTCTGGTAAAAATCCCGCTTTTATTTGCGCAATTTTAGATTGTCCAGAATGGTTAGGACTGCGCCTCAAACCTAACTGTTACAGAAAATACTCTTTAGATCAATGCTGTTCTTCCGGACAAGTATGCCGTACGTTAGCTAATTTCTATTCTTCGCCCATCTAAAGTTACGATTTCAGCTCCGTTCGACAATATTGAAAAGTGTGTGGTTGAAGGCAAAGAATACCGAGAGGGCGAAAGATTCTCTCCTCCTAACAGTTGTCTCCGATGTGTTTGTCAGAAAGGTTTTAAGGGTAAATTCGAAGAACCGTTTTGTAAGAGAGCAGTGTGCGGAGCTCAACTTAAAAGCTCTGCCGCTGATGTAAGACAGCATTGTGCTCCAATGTACAACGATGGTGGTGCGCTTTGTTGTCCTAACCACTGGATTTGTCGTAAGAACAACAAATTTATTTAGATTTGTGTTAATACTTTGTTTCAGCTGATGGTTCTGAAGAAATTAAAGGTGAAACTACTTCAGGTAAGTTCTAGTTGCAATTTTAGTTATTTTTGAATAATGGAGTTTTGCTTTAGAGGACACATGTAAGTTTGGGGATAAAACAGTCAAAGTTGGTCAGCATTTAGAGAAAAAAGACGTGACAGATCGTTATGGACGAAGCTTTAAGAAAGTGGTTTGCGAATGCGTAATTCCTCCTTTGCTGAAGTGTTCAGGTGTTTAATTTTGCATTTTCATGAGGTAAAAATAAAGTCATCTAGTTACTTTAACTATTGGTAATAAAATAGTCCTATAACATGTGTATAAAAAATATGTATTTTATGTCGTCTGCTTCCAAACTGCGAAATTCCTGCGACAAGTAGATAAAGAAAAACGTAATTTTTGTGTCTATATTTTTTAATGCTACGAAACAGCCTTGAAATATTTAATATTATCTTATCAGTTAATTACCTACCTTCATCTACAATAAATAAGTCTTACAAATTAGTTACAAATTTTAAGATTTTCATTGTCAGTTTAACGCTGATGGCTATTCATCATATAATTCGACAACAATTTCAAACAACTCATAGAGAAGTTCTTTTTGCCAATTTCTTTCTCACAGTTCTTCAAATGACTTGCACTACATAGAGGCGTATCTAACAAAATTGTCTGATCAAACTTCTTCCTATTCACAACATATTCTTCCTTTTTACTGTTGTAATTTAAGCAAGGAGTAAACCAGTAACCCCATAAGATTTCGTTGCTTAAATAAGACGTTTGACTTCTCGAAGTTTGACCTGTGAGAACCGAACTTCCAACTAAAGTCACCAACAACTCAAACTTTGAGATTAGTAAATCCTGAGCTGAGATGTTCCATAGAGGGCTGTATGAGTCAATTTGATGGATTATTTCCACCGGCCAAAACAAAGTACCGTGAGGTAACAACTTAAGTTCAACTATGTAGTTAGGGAAAAACTCGCCTTCTCTTGAAAATTTTTCTCCGACGAGGAACAACTGAATTCGATTTGCTATCCAATGTGTTCCCATGCTGTCATTTATTCGGAAGATCAAGCAGAACTTACCATTTCGTAGACTAATCTAAAAAAGCACGAATGGACTTAATCAAAAATGCGCAGCTCTAAACTTACCACAGCTTTTTTGCTAAATAGGCCAAAGTTAATTTTTCTTGGAGGTCGGCTAATTTTGACATACACCACGGATATGAATGCACCATCGATAAAAATAGTAACAAGAGTACTACACGTCAGTACAACAAAAACAAGGGTACAATATTCGGTTGGTTGGAAGTACCCGTATCCTGTCGTTGTTATAGTTTCTATTCCTAACATAAAGAAACTGGTAAAGTTGTGAACGCCTCTGATGCACTTAGGAGTGGAAGCATCGCCGCTAAAATCACCACTTATCCAAGCATCTAGTAAGAAGAATTCAGCGAACAACAAGTACGCGGCGACGTTAATCAAAGACACAGTTAACATGAGCCATCGCCATCGCATATTGACTAAAGTGTTCCATAAGTCTCTGACGTATCGAAGAGACTTGTCGGGGATTTTCTCCAAATAGACGTAAAGTCGGCCTCTTTTGCTCATAATCCGATTTTCTTCATTGTAGTGGATTTTCCTGTTTCTTTAAAATAAATAACATTAAAGTTTTGAGTGAACTACAGTTCATATTTACCGAGGTGCTTGGCGTTTCTTAATAACCACAGGAAAATGATGTGTATGTAACTTCTCCATGTCACAAAAATAACTGAGAAAAGTAGATATTTTTATATTTTATAATTAATGTATTAATGAACACAATATGATGTATTTGGAAAATGTTTGTTTTCCTAAATCTAAAGATTATGTGAAGCTATTCTACCAGTTTTATCTTGTGGTCTCAATGGCAGAAAAATTCCGTTGCGTATTTTAAAGTGAAAGTGAGGCGTATTTAATGCTCATTCGTGTAAAAGCGTCCAAATATAAATAGAAGTACAGTTTGTTGTTGACGCAGATCTTGTGTTTGACAAGTTAATTTTACATATTTTGGATAAGATGTAAGTCCATTTTATGTACATTTTATTAATAAATAAACATCATGTTTTCATAATAGTTATTTATGGTATAAGTGATAAATAAAGATGAATTTTATCTACAAAAAAATATATAATTTCAGAGGATTGAAAAAAATATTGCTTAGGTCTGCCTTTTTGTAGACTAATTTTAATTCTTAAGCAATAAATTATCTGCTTTAATTGAATTTTTGCAGAATATATCATGGGAGGCTTTCTTTGGTTATTTATCATTTTAAATATACTTTCAGACTCTAAATTAACAGATAATAAATCTGCGGAAAGTGTCACGTATTTTACAAACAAGCAATTCGTAGAAATGAAAATCCTTTTGTATTAAGTATTGTTTTAATAATAATATTAATTTATTGTATAAAATGAGCATGTTATTAATAGAAATTCTAATTAAAATTATCTGATATTTTAACCATTACAACACAATTTTTACTTTTTCTATTACCAAAACATAAAAGCAGCTTAAATAGTGTAGGTACATACCTGATAAATGCAATTTTGTTGGTTTTTAGATACATAAACATAAGCCATAAAAACGTTTCCGGCATAATCTATTTCCTTATTTCTATTTGACCGGAAATATTTGCTTTTGTTTCGAGGATAGGAACGAAGAATAAGAATACCAAAAATCTCGAGTTCTTGTTTTATTTTATTCTAAAACCTACAATTTATTTAGATTAGAGCCAACTTTGTCGTAATTTTTTTCCGCGTTAGTTGAACTTTATACAGAAACCTCAACTAATTTATAATAACTCGTTCCCTAGCCACGTTAATCGTCTTATAAAAAATATTGTTTTGATTCGCCATAAGTATGCTGGGACTCACACTCCACAATCTCGCCCCTCTCTATTACAAGTATTTTGTCACAATCCAAAACAAATCTTAACTTGTGCGCAAGTGATTGACGATAGTACAAGACGCAGTGCTTTTCGATTATGTTAATAAATATTATATTTAAATTGTAAATACTAGAAATAAGGCGTGTTTGTGATGTTTGTGTAAATTCCATTCATGCTCGGTTTGGTCACCTATATTGTGCCTTTCGAACTCTTTAAGGACCTCATAGAGATCTTCTTGTAGTTCCTTGTTAATCCCTCTTTTAAAGAGTTTGAAGTCGTACCTTGAACAATCTGTTGTAGAATCTAAATTATAGAAAGCCTTGGTAAAACAATGTAGAAGTATAAAACTTTTAGAAAAGAAGGGAAGATATTTGGAAAGTGAGTTTTTGTTAGAAATATAGAAGAAAATACAAGAAATAAAAGTAGGGAAGAATAAAATTGATGAGGAACATACCAAAAAAATAATTTTAATAGTAGATTTGATTTTTGTTTAGGGATAACCTACCCCTCTTTTTTTACTTTACTAGACAAGTGCAAAAAATAACTGCAAAATTTAAATAACGGTTTCAATGCTCTATTTTTCGAAAAAGTACACTTTAGTTATTTTAAATCTTTTAAAATGGTTGTAAATAAAACAGTAAATATCCACAAAAGCAATTATTTTAAATTTACATTCCCAAATATTCATAATAAATTATAAATTAAGATGAGATTTTTGAACCATTTTATAAAAAACACTGTTTTGGTCAGCTAATAGCACTCGAGGATGTGCAAACTCTACCACTTCACCCTTGTCCAGTACAAGAATTTTGTCAGAATTTATAACAAATTTTAGCTTATGCGCTATTATAATAACAGTAGCCATTAAAAAATTCTTTTCTATTATGTCGGAAATCCGTTCCTCAGTTTTCGAGTCTACGCTTTCCACGATCTCATCAAGAACTAAAATTTTGTTGTCGCTCAGTAAAACTTTAGCCAGGCAAAGTAGTTGTTTTTCTCCAAAACTAAGATTTAGCTTCTTAATAGAAACAGACAAATCAGAAAGGTTAGTTTTTAATTGTATTTTTTCAAGAGCTCTCCAAATTTCTTCATCTGTATGTGTCTTGTTACGATCTATAGTGTCGCGGAAAGTGCTGTCTAAAAACATCGGATCTTGAGGAATCACTGAAATCTTGCTTCGAAGAAAATTTAAGGAGAGAGTTTTGATGTCGACTCCATCTATTGTAATTTTTCCGCTGGTTTCATACAACCGGAAAAGTGCGGAAATTATAGAAGATTTACCAGCACCTGTTCTACCAACTATTCCAATCTTTTCTCTTGGTTTGATAATAAGATTTATATTTTTTAGTATGTACGATTTTGAGTTATTCACAAGAATGGAAACGTTTGTGTATTGAATTTCAGGTATCTGAGGCCACTTTTCTAAAACCAAGCCTCCCTGAGGTTCACTTTCTATATGTGTGTACTCTAAAGCTCGTTCTACAGAAGTCATCTGTGTTTGTATGTCAGCTTCCATGTAAACAGCGTAAAAGAGTTCTCTCATGATAAACACCTGTGAGAGAGCAAGTCCAACATCTCCAGATGACACTCCTATAATCAGTTTATTAATAAGAAAAAAAGTTTTGACAAAGCAGTTTTTACCTTCGTCAAAAATTATGAATTGAAAAATTAAAATTGCCATGAATAAGACCGCGCAGATGTTTACCAAAAATACGAAAGCTTCCAAACAAGACATGTACGAATAAGTTGCTGAATTATACAAATTGTGACGTCTTTCAAATTCTTTTTTTAGGATTTCATTTAGGATTTAGTTTCAGCATTGAAAACTTTAATTGTAGCTAATCCTTCAATGGTTGAGTGTAAATATCCAATAACTGGGCTTTTCGCTGAAACATTTTACTGGTGTTTTTACTCAAAACAACAGATCTCTAATTTATTTACAACCATCAAAATAATTAATAAAAATTCGAGAACAAAATTTAAACTGTAAAGTCTACTTACTGATTGCATCCGACCTCTTAAGAGCCCTTCCACTTTTTAAGTAAGCAAATCTTAAAAAGAAAATACTCATCAGAAGACCAGCGATAAGAACCAATAATTTAACGTTAGTAGAAAATATAAGAACCAAATTCCCAATAGTTTCGCACAGAATCTAAAGCAGAATTTTTAGTAACATGTCAATGTAATAAAAAATATGTTTTAAAATTGCCGCTGTAAAATGGAGCAAGAAAAGAGGTATATTTTCGTCAACGACAATCAAATCTTTAGAAAACCGATTCACCAAATTTCCAATAAAAGTTGTATCAAAAAAATTAAGAACAGCGTTGCAAACTGATTTTAACATCTTAAAAGCAGATTAACCGAAACTCTTTTTGAAAATACGAACAACATCCAAGCTCTGATCAAAGTACAAAGCGACAGACTAATCACAGCAAAAGTGTATTGGTAAAAGAAACGTTTACGTTTACTAGTAAAAACATTGTAGTCAGAAACATTGACTTTCGTTCCGTTAAATTGAGAAATTTGGTCCTCAATAATTGCCCTAAAATAGAAATTAAGCTTCATTTTACATAAAAAAATAAGCTTACCAGTCACTGATTAACTTATCTTTATAGCTTAGAGACAGTTGAGTCGCTATGAAGACAGACAGAGTAACAAGACAAAAACTAAATCCTCCAAACTGAACATACGTTTTAAAAATCTGACCAGAGACTGCTCCTTTTTCTTTTTTTTCTGCGTAAATGTTACTACCTTGCATTGGAGACAATAATTTACTCTCTGCATCACTGTTATCACTTTCATCAAGTTCTGGTTCTGCAGTTTTTCCCACGGGAGATGTTTCCAGAACATTTGTATGCCCTATTGTAAACTTATTTTTACAAAAGCTGACATTGTCGTTATCTATATTTAGTACGTGTGACGCATAAGGAACTAGATTAGTGTTGTGAGTAACCAGCAGTACCACTTTGTCTTTCAAGTAGCTTAGAAGACAATGCGAAAAAATATAATTTGAGACCATTGAATCTACGGCACTAAAACAATCGTCAAGCAAATATATCTCACAATCCTTGTATATAGCTCGCGCTAAGTTAATTCTACATTGTTGTCCTCGGCTTAAGTTAATTCCATTATCTGCTATCACAGTTTTGTCCCCCATTTCAAGCCGCTCAAAATCATACTCCAGTGCACATACGTTTATCACTTTTCGATAACGACTTTCGTTATAGTCGCCGCCAAAAATTATGTTTTGTTTTATGGTTGATGGAAAGAGCCACGGTTCCTGAGAAGCATAAGAAATTCGACCTTCTCTAATCAATTGTTCTTTGACTATATCAAACTCCTTCAAAATTGTTAATAGAAAAACACTTGCCACAACCAACCGAACCAGTGACTAGTGTAAGACCTCTAGTGATGGTACCAGAAACCTTCAAATTAGTCTTGTCTAATTTTAATTCGACTTCTTTGAATTCAATTCTTGGTGTGCAACTCGACACATTGGGCGAGTCCTTGTTTTGGAATTCAAGTTTCAATAATTGAGTCTGCATTCTTTTAATAGCTGCAATCGCCTGAGATGTGTAGAAAGTGCCATAAGGCAAATTGGTAATCATGCAATATTGAAGGCCTATGAAAGCTCCATTGATGTAGTATATAGTTTCGGCAGTTAGGGTGTGATTAAGCCAGATAGACACGTCAGTACCACCAGATAGAAAGTAAAGCAGTTTACAACGGTGGCAGTAACAACGGTCGCTATCAGTATTTTAAACATTTTGAGAAGAATTAGAATTTCTTCTCTAAAAATTGTATATTTGTGTAGGTGTAGTGTTTAATGCTGTCATACTTTCTAGCTCCAGTTATTTTCTTTTCCATATAATTTTCGCTCACATACATTTTGATGCATCTGATATTACTTAACGCTTCCTGAAGCAACGCAATTCTTGAGTCTGTTTTGTCTGAAGAGAGATTTCGTATCCACGCCATCCAACCTCCCATACAAACTACCAATATAATAAAAATTAGTTTTTACAGAACTATTGGATTTACCTTGAAAGATCGAAAATAGAGCAAAAGCAACGATAGCGACTATTGCAGGCAAACCAATTTTCTGATACAGATTATAACAGTTTATAATAGTAGCGATAATTCCAGAACAAGTTTGACTTAAATTTATAAAACATCGGTCAAACGCGTTGACATCTTTTGTAATAAGATTAGTTATTTTTCCGAATGATATACAGTGGAGACGACTTGCTGGAAATTTCAAAATTTTTCGGTAAATCAGTGAACCAAATGCCGTGCGAACTTTAACTGATAAAACTTCGACAGCAAAATGATAATTATGGATCCAGAAAACGTGAATTATTTGGAGTATTATTAGCAATGATCCATAAAGAAACGCGTCTGTTTTAGTTGAACTCGCTTGGTCTGGTGAGAAATGAGAAACTAACAATCCTAAAAGAATGGGTCGAATGACACTAAAAATGGACACTGAAGTTAATATAAATAGAAATATCTGATTTTACTTGAGAGCAATATCAATTAATGTTGTTAAAGAAAGTAAAGAATAGTACTTCCCAAAGACATTCCAAAACACTAAAAACATTGTTTTTTGTTTCTGTGCATGTCCCATTGTTGTTCCATTTTGACTCCTAGAGTGGAAGTTTCAAGATCAGGAATTACTTCGTATAAGTCGTCTTCTTCAAGTTCTTTTCGGAAACTCGTTTTAAATAGATCTTTGTTGTACCTGAAAGGTATGTTATCGTTAACAAGAATACACTAATTTTGATATTTACCAAAAAGTTAGCACTGAGAAAATATTTGCATTTGTTTTTGGATTCAGGGTTCGTCTCTGCTTGCTTTCAATGTTCATATTACAAATTTTTCGTAGTTCGTGTTGCTGTATATTTCTGCTTTAAGTTTGGTTATTTAACAAATTGAAGTCTAATTACAAAAATGTGTTAATTGTCCAAAAGACAAAAAAACAATGTCAAAATAAAATTTATTTTTGTTAGTGCAGCAAAATGCAAAATTGATTGCAGTTATTTTTCAGTTGCCAAAAAAAATTTTTTTTAGTAGTTATATTATGCTAAAACTACCTATTACCACCAGAACGTCACATACTATAGGTAATGGATACAATGTTTATTTGTTCCATCTACTTAAATAGTACCTTGTCACAGATAAAAGTGTTTAAATTTAAAATTCTTGGAATTTTTATTGTATTTAATAAATAATTAATATTATTTAATATTTTAATGGCATCCGATAGTGCGATACAAAAATAAGTTGGCTCTTATTTATAATTTTTAATTTATTACCTACGTGGTTTTTAACCCATTGTTTTTATTTTGGATTAAAGCACTTTTTTGTTTGTTGAAAAGTTTCTTAATTTAATAAAAAAAGAAATTGTATGAAAATGGATGCAAAAATGTTTGAAAAAAATTGCTCTACTCTTTGTTGTTGTTCTACACCTATTTTTAAACATTTAAAAAGCGCAAAAAATCAGAAATCACTGGAAAATATCTGTAAAATGATTTATAACATTATCCATAAAATGCAGTAAGATTTAAATCTAAAAAAGTAAAAGACAAAGTTTTGATTTTATTTTTATTAACTTTCCAATGTTCCATAAAAAAATTACTTGTCAGTCATTACTAAATTTTTGAACCATTTCATAAAAAACACTGTTCTGGTTAGCTAATAGCACGCTTGGATGATCAAATTCAACAATTTCGCCTCTGTTCAATACAAGAATTTTGTCACAATTCATAACAAATCGTAGTGTATGGGCTATTTTAATAACAGTAGCCGACGCAAAGTTCCGATCTATTATCTGAGAAATGAGTTCTTCAGTGTTTAAATCTACGTTCTCTACCATCTCATCAAGAATCAAAATTTTGTTATCGCTCAGTAGAATTTTCGCCAAGCAAAACAGTTGTTTCTCTCCAGAGCTGAGATTCAGTTTTTCACTAGATACTGATAAGTCCGAAATAATAGATTTTAGGTGTATTTTTTCAAGAACAATCCAAATTTCTTCATCTGTATATATTTTGTTGGGATCTATGTTGTCTCGTAGACTGCCTTCTAAAAACATCGGATCTTGAGGAACTACTGAAATTTTGTTTCGAAGAAAATTTAAGGAGAGAGTTTTGATGTCGACTCCATCTATTGTAATTTTCCCGCTGGTTTCATACAAGCGGAAAAGTGCGGAAATTATGGAAGACTTTCCAGCACCTGTTCTACCAACTATTCCAATTTTTTCTCTTGATTTGATAACAAAGTTAATATTTTTTAGAATAAACGAGTTGTTTACGGAAAAACATACGTTTGTGTATCTGATTTCAGCTTTCTTGGGCTTTGTTAAAACTAAGCCTTCCTCAGGCTCATTTTCTATATGTGTGTACTCTAAAGCTCGTTCTACTGATGTCATCTGCGTCTGTATACCAGCTTCCATTAAAACCACATAGTAGAGTACACCTGTCATGATGAATACTTGCGAGACAGCAAGACCAACGTCACCAGACGTCACTCCTAAATAGATATGTATAAGAAAATTAATTTTATCGAATTTTTTTACCTCGGTCAAAGATTATGAACTGTAAGATTAGAATCGCAATAAATATCGAAGCGCAGAGATCAACCAAAAATACAAAAGCTTTCAAGCAAGAGATGTAAGAGTAGGTTGCTGAATTATACACATTGTGACGCCTTTCAAATTCGTCTTTCAGGATGATTTCAGCGTTAAAAACTTTAATTGTAGCTAAACCTTTCATTGTTGAGTTAAGATATCCAACAACTGGACTTTTGGCTAAAAAGTTTCTTATTTGAGTTAAAATCCAAATTTTGTATCGTGTGCTTACTGATCGCATCCAATCTCTTAAGAGGTCGTCCGTTTTTTAAATAAGTAAACCTTAGAAAAAAAATAGTGATCAGTAGAAAGGTGATTGGAACCACTAATTTAACGTTGGTAAAAAATATAAGGACCAAATTCCCGATAGTTTCGCACAGAATCTGAAATAGAATTTTTTATAACAGTTCCACATATTTCAGAATTACCGCTGTAAAATGGAGCAAGAAAAATGGAATGTCCTCGTCAACCACAATCAGATCTTTAGAAAATCGATTCACTATATTTTCAATGAAAGTTAAGTCGAAAAATTTAAGAACAGCGTTGCAAACAGATTTAAGGATTTTTGCATGTAGATTAATTGAGACTCTTTTTGTAAAGATAAACAACATCCATGCTCTGATTAGAGTACAAAGCGAGAGAGCAATCACGGCGAAAGTGTACCTGTAAAAGAAAGTTTTACGATCACTGGATAAAACATCATAGTCAGAAGCATTGAACTTCGTTTCATTTAATTGAGAAATTCGGTCTTCCAGATTTGCCCTGAAAAAGAAACTAAACTTCTTTCTATTTTTGCTTAAAACTTACCAGTCACTGATTAACTTATCTTTGTAGCTCAAAGAGAGTTGAGTTGCTGTGAAGACAATCAAGATAAGAAGACAAAAACAAAATCCTCCCCCTAAACGAACGTATGTTTTGAAGATGTGGCACGACACTGCTCCTTTTTGTTTATCTTCTGCGTAAATCTCATTTTCGTGCTTTGAGGTAAGTAATTTACTTTCTGGATTACATTTTTCTTCTACTTCTCTTTCTTCAATTTCTAGCTTAAAACCTTTTTTTTCGATGACTTTTTCAAGTAGTTTAGTAGATTCCAAATTTTTACAAAATATGACATTTCCGTTTGAAATATTTAACACGTCTGTAGCGTAAGGAATTAGACTAGAATTATGAGTAATCAGAAGTACCATTTTGTCATTCAAGTAGTTTAGAATACAATTTGTAAAAATATAATGCGAGACTATTGAATCTAAGCTACTTAAACAGTCGTCAAGCAAATATATTTCACAATCTTTGTATATAGCTCGTGCTAAGTTAATCCTACTTTGTTGTCCTCTACTTAAGTTAAAACCATTATCTGCCACCACAGTCGCGTCGCCCATTTCAAGCCGGTCAAAATCGTACTCCAGTGCACATACTTCTACCATTTTTCGATAACGATGTTCGTTGTAGTCACTTCCAAAAATTATATTCTGCTTTATAGTCGACGGAAAGAGCCACGGTTCTTGAGAAGCATAAGAAATTCGACCTTCGGTAATCAATTCTCCTTGAACTAGGTCAAACTCCTTCAAAATAGCTAAGAAAAAAGCACTTTTTCCGCTACCAGTGGGACCAGTAACAAGTGTAAGGCCTTTAGTGATGGTACCAGAAACTTTCAAATTTGTTTTGTCTAATTTTAACACGACTTGTTCTAACTTAATATTTGGAATGACACTTAACATACTTGGCGAATTCTTATCATAAACTTCAAGTTTCAAAATTAGAACCTGCATTCTTTTGATGGCTGCAATCACTTGAGAAAAGTAGAAAGTACCATAGGGTAAAGCTGTGACCATGTAATATTGCAACCCTATGAAGGCTCCATTAATGTAGTAGATAGTTTCGGCAGTCAAAATTCGATCAAACCAGATAAAAGGTAGTACTACCAGATAGAAAGTCAAGCAGTTTATAATTGTGGCGGTAACAACAGTCGCGATCAAGACTTTAAACATTTTCAGCAAGACTAGAATTTCTTCCCTGAAAGTTGTAAGTTTGTATAATAGCTGTTTGTTCGTTGACCTTTATACCTTCTAGTTCCAGTTATTTTTCGTTCTAGATATTTTTCAAGAGCATACAATTTGATACTTCTTATATTACTTAACACTTCCTGGAGTAATGCAATTCTCGAATCCGTTTTGTCAGAAGACAGTTTTCTTATAGAGGCGGTCCACGCTCCCATGCACACTATCAATAAAATAGAAAAGTTAGATTTATCATATTATCTATTCACTTTACCTTGAAATATCGAAAATAGTGCAAAAACCACAATCGCGACCACAGCAGGCAAGCCAATTGTCTGATACAAATGATAACAGATTACTATAGTAGCGATAACTCCAGAACAAGCTTGGCTAAAATTGTTAAAGCACCGATCAAACACATTGATATCTTTTGTAATAAGATTTGTTATTTGTCCAAAGGATACACAACGAAGGCGACTTGCTGGAAATTTCAAAATTTTTCGGTAAATCAGTGAGCCGATTCCCGTGCGAACTTTAACTGATAAAATCTCTACGGCGAAATGATAATTATGCATCCAGATAATTTGAATTATTTGAAGTAAAATTAGAAGTGATCCATAAAAGAACGCGTTTGCTTTAGTTAAAGTTGTTTGTTCTGGAGAGAAATAAGAAACAAATGTTCCTAGAAGAATTGGTCGAAACACACTAAAAATAAATTTGAGTTAAAAGAATCAAAAGTTGTTATTTTACTTGACGAAAATGTTAATGGACGTAGTTAGGAAGAGTAAACAGTAGTATTTTCCGAAGATGTTCCAAAATACTAAAAACATTGCATTTTTTTTATTTTTGTGCAGTTCCCACTCTGTTTCAAATTGATCGCCCAAAGCAGAAGTTTCAAAGTCTGGAATTACTTCATATAGGTCATCTTTTTTCAGCTCTTTACGAAAACTCTTTTTAAATAGTTCTTTGTTGTACCTAAATGTTATAAAAAATGTCAAGAGACTGTAATAATTAAACATTTACTTTACCAGAAAGTTAGTTTTGAAAAAATATTCGCATCCGTTCTTGGATTGGGTTTTCTTGCCTGTTTTTTTTCACTATCCATTTTACAAATTTCTTGTTTTCATGTGTCGCTAGCAAATAATACTTAGTTGTTTTAAATTGGTTTGTTGAACTAAATTCCTTTTAGAAAGAGATACCACATGGACATGACCGTTTATTAGAATATACTGCTTCTAGCGCCACCTATGACATTTTAATTATACATATAATACCATTTTATCTACATTTGAATAAAAAAAAAACTAACTGCATTTATCTTGAAAAACATAAAACTTTCTATGTATAAACAAGCAATAAATTTTTACTGTATAACTTTTCGTATTTAATTATAATTATAAATCTTTATGTTTTGGACTTGTGTTATATCGTGTGATGATTATTGTTTGTAATCGAGTCAGCCTTGCAAATTAATTTGTATGTCTTTGATAGACTCATACAGACAGATAAGTGATAGGCAACAAGTTCTAAACGTGGGAAAGTGGTAAATCGTCCTTGAGGATTCCATTCTGGCTCTGTATTCAATAAATTCCAAAATTTTTTTGATCTTCTCTTGCCACTTGATTTTATTAAGTAAATTTTATCAAATATTTTTTTTGATTGAATACTTAACAAGTTACACGGAAAAATTTTTGTTTTCAGTGTTGAGTTCTTTACCAAAGAAATCTTTCAACTCCAACCATTTTTATTGTGAGGAATAGACCATGCAAACTAGTGTCATTTACAAGTTATTCAACGGATCTGTCTTTGATAGATGTGACTGTACAAAGACAAACTGAAAATAAAATAAAATGAAGCCTATGAACCTAAATGATGGAAAAATGAAACTTCTAGTACAGTTAACTTGTGTCCCTGCATAATATGTAGGTTGTTTAAATTAGTTATTTAAAGATTTTACATTTATATGGTTGCTAAACAGTAATAAATTTGCATAAGTATCAAAATTTTCAGCTTAACTTATGTAGCAGGTTTTTAATTTCTATTTTATGTAGATAAGGTCGCAAAGCAACGAAATAATTTCAACTGTATTATACACACGTATAAAAACTAAAGGTAAATAATTATTTGTTTAATTAGTGCAAGATTATGTTTTTTTTTGTATCAAGAAGAAAGCTTTCAGAATGGTAAAATTGGAACCAACAAAGAAACAGTCATTGAAACTGAAAATATTTTCTGTCGTTGTCGCGAACTTTTGCCAGTAACTTAATGTGCTTAATCATACTAGGTTTTTATTACCTTTTGGAAAAATTTATTGGTGTTTCGTAGATAGCGTAACTAACGTAAAAATTAAATAGATAATGTTGATAAAACAGTATACAGACAACGTCATGTATGTACATACTTAAGTAAAAACCTACATTTATTTATTTTAAAGTCAAAATTTATTTCTCAATTTTCTACATAGTTATTTCCAGACGATTGAACCATATCATAAAAAATACTATTTTGGTTGGCTAATAGCACTTTTGGGTTATCAAACTCAATAGCTTTGCCCCTGTCCAGTACAAGAATTTTATCACAATTCATAACAAATCGTAGTTTATGCGCTATTTTGATAACAGTAGCCGACGCAAAGTTCTGATCTATTACCTGTGAAATTAGTTCTTCAGTTTTCAAATCTACGTTCTCTACCATCTCATCAATCACCAAAATTTTGTTATCGCTTAGTAGAATTTTAGCCAAGCAAAAAAGTTGTTTCTCTCCAGAGCTAAGATTCAGTTTTTTCATAGACACTGATAAGTCCGAAATAACAGTTTTTAAATGTATTTTTTCAAGGCCA
The DNA here is from genome assembly GCA_029298725.1 of Gnatocerus cornutus. Classification (NCBI taxonomy): domain Eukaryota; kingdom Metazoa; phylum Arthropoda; class Insecta; order Coleoptera; family Tenebrionidae; genus Gnatocerus; species Gnatocerus cornutus. The sequence goes on from CM055513.1 coordinate 14,130,926, forward strand.
CTCCAAATGTCTTCATCTGAATATTTTTTGTTGGGATCTATGTTGTCTCGCAGGCTGCCGTCTAAAAACTTCGGATCTTGAGGAACCACAGAAATCTTACTTCTAAGAAAATTCAAGGAGAGAGTTTTGATGTCGACTCCATCTATTGTAATTTTCCCACTAGTTTCATACAAACGGAAAAGTGCGGAAATTATAGAAGACTTTCCAGCACCAGTTCTACCAACTATTCCGATCTTTTCTCTTGGTTTAATGACAAAGTAAATATTTCTTAATATGTACGATCTTGAGAGGTTCACAGAAAAAGAAACATTTGTGTATCGAATTTCAGGTTCCTTGGGCCAACATTGTAGCACCAAACCTCCCTTACTTTCATGTTCTGTATATGTGTACTCTAGAGCTCGTTCTACTGACGTCATCTGTGTCTGAATGTCAGCTTCCATGTAAACAGCGTAAAAAAGTTCCCTCGTCATGATAAACGCCTGAGAGACAGCAAGTCCAACCTCTCCGGACGACACTCCTAAAAAAAGTTAAACAAAAAATTTTTTTTTTGATAAATCTGTTGTTACCTTGGTCAAAAATGATAAATTGTAAAATTAATATAGCGATAAATATTAACGCGCTGATGTCTACCAAAAATACGAAAGCTTTCAAACAAGACATGTAAGAAAAGGTCGCTGAATTATACAAATTGTGACGTCTTTCAAATTCTTTTTGCAGAATAGTTTCAGCGTTGAAAACTTTAATGGTAGCTAATCCTTCAATGGTTGAGTTTAGATATCCAATAACTGGACTTTTGGCTGAAACATTCTGCTTGAGTTGTACACATGCATATTTAAAATAAAAAAATTAATTGTTAGAAATAAAAAAAATAATCTGAATTTTCTTGAGAAGGGTAAAGTGTACTTACTGATAGCATCCAATCTCTTAAGAGCTCTTCCATTTTTCAAGTAAGCAAATCTTAGAAAGAAAATAGTGATCAGAAGAAGGGCTATTGGAACCACCAATTTAATGTTAGTAGAAAATATAAGAACTAAATTTCCCATAGTTTCGCACATGATCTAAAACAGAATTTTTAGTAAGATATAATTATATTTTAAGATATTTCAGAATTACCGCTGTAAAATGAAGCAAGAAAAAAGGAATATCCTCGTCAACCACAATCAGATCTTTAGAAAACCGATTCACTATATTTCCAATGAAAGTTGTATCGAAAAATTTAAGCACAGCGTTAAAAACGGATTTTAACATTTTTGCATGTAGATTAATTGAAACTCTTTTTGAAAAGATAAACAACATCCATGCTCTAATCAGAGTACAAAGTGAAAGAGTAATTACAGCAAATGTGTATTTGTAAAAGAAAGATTTACGTTCACTGGATAAAACATCGTTGGGCTTCGTTTCATTAAACTGAGAAATTCGGTCCTCCAAGTCTGCCCTGTAAAAGAAATTGAGTTTTTTTCAACTTTTGCTGAAAGTTTACCAGTCACTGATTAACTTGTCTTTGTAGCTCAGAAACAGTTGAGTCGCTATAAAGACCGCCAGGATAGTAAAACAAAAAGTAAATCCTCCTCCTAAACAAACGTACGCTTTGAAGATTTGACACGAGACTGCTCCTTTTTGTTTTTCTTCTGCGTAAATCGTATTCTCTTTCTTCGGGTAAAGTAACTTACCCTCTGGATTACTGTTTTCTTCTTTTTCTTCTTTAAGCTGTAGTTTAGAAATATTTTCCGCAGTAGTGTCTTCAACTATTTTTGTACATGCCAATTTAAATTTGTTTTCACAAAAGTTGACGTTACCATTTGTAATATTTAAAACGCATGTTGCGTAAGGAATTAGATCCGTGTTGTGAGTAATCAGTAATACTACTTTGTCTTTCAAGTAGTTTAAAAAACAATTTATAAAAATATAATTCGAGACTATAGGATCTACGCTACTTAAGCAATCGTCAAGCAGATAAATCTCGCTTTCCTTGTATATGGCTCGTGCCAAGTTAATCCGGCTTTGTTGCCCTCTACTTAAGTTAATACCATTATCTGCTACCACAGTTTCGTCCCCGTTTTCAAGTCGAGCAAAATCGTACTCTAATGCACATACTTTAACCACTTTTCGATAACGATCCTCCTTGTAGTCACTCCCAAAAATAATATTTTGTTTTATGGTTGATGGAAAGAGCCACGGTTCTTGAGAACTGTAAGAAATTCGACCCTTTGTAATCAATTCTCCACGGGCTAGATCAAACTCCTTCAAAATTGCTAACAGAAAAACACTTTTTCCACTACCAGCAGAACCAGTAACTAGCGTAAGCCCCGTAGTTATAGTACCAGAAGCCTTCAAGTTTGTTTGGTCTAAAATTAACTCGACTTTTTGAAATTCAATTCTCGGACTGCACGTCGATATATTCGGTGTCCTTTTGATTTGGATTTCAAGTTTCAAAATAAGCTCCTGCATTCTTTTGATAGCTGCAATCGCTTGGGAAGTGTAGAACGACCCATAAGGTAATGTAGTGACCATGTTGTATTGGAGACCAATAAAAGCTCCGTTGAAGTAGTATATAGTTTCGGCAGTCAACGTGTGACCAAACCAGATCGAAGACAATACCACCAGATAAAAAGTCAAAGAGTGGACAATGATGGCAGTAACGACGGTCGTTATCAAGACCTTAAACATTTTAAGCAAGACTAGAATTTCTTCCCTGAAAAATGTAGTTGTACTCATTTTATTATATTTAATTTTTACCCTTATACGTTCTAGCTGCACTTATTTTTCTTTCCGTAGAGTTTTCGGATACAAACATCTTGATGCATCGTATGTTACTTAAGGCTGTCTGGAGCAATGTAATTCTAGAATCGGCTTTATTTAATGATAGTCTTCTTATACGAGCAGTCCACGCTCCCATGCACACTACAAACAACAAAGAGAAAGATTGAGTTTGTTACACAACCGAATTTACCTTGGAAGATCGAAAATAGAGCAAAAGCAACCGCCGCGACTATTGCAGGAAATCGAATTTTCTGATACATATTGTAACAAGTTATAATAGTAGCAATAACTCCAGAACAAGCTTGACTGAAATTTTTAAAACTACGATCAAACACATTGATATCTTTTGTAATTAGATTTGTTATTTTCCCGAAGGATATACTTCGGAGACGACTTGCTGGAAATTTCAAAATTTTTCGGTAAATCAGTGAGCTGATAGCCGTGCGAACTATTATTGTTAAACTCTCAACGAAGAAATGATAATTATGCATCCATATAACTTGAATTATTTGTAACAAGATTAGAAGAGATCCATAAAAAAACGCGTCGGTTTTAGTTAACGCTGTCTGCTTTGGTGAGAAATAAGAGACCAGCATGCCTAGAAGAACTGGTCGAATTACACTAAAACATAAATTGAAATTAAAGGAATTGAAGCAATTTTTTACTTGAGAGCAATGTCGATAAACGTTGTTAAAAATAGTAAAGAATAGTACTTTCCAAAGATGTTCCAAAACACTAAAAACATTGCATTTTTTTGCTTTCTGTGCAGTTTCCACTCTTCTTCCATTCGATCTCCTAAAGTAGAAGTTTCAAAGTCGGGAGTTACATCGTACAAGTCCTCTTCGTCAAGTTCTTTCCGAAAGCTCGTTTTAAATAATTCTTTGTTGTACCTGAAATATTAGATATCAAATGTTAAGAAGATGTAACTCTAATAGAATATTTACCAAAAAGTCAGTTTTGAGAAAATATTCGCATCTGTTCTGGGATTGGGTTTTCTTGCCTGCCTTTTTTTGCTCTCCATTTTTTAAATCTCTGAATAATAAACTAAAATGTAAATTTGAGTTTTAGTTAGTCACTTCTCCAGTTAAATTAAAAGCAAAAATTACATTTACATTAAATAACAAGTAGATAGTTCGAAGAAGTCACATTTAATAGCACAAACAACTGGGACAAATAAGTGTTATCTGTATTATAACACGCACAAATTGCGATAAAGTTTTTTCGAAGAACATAATTAATATAATATTATGCCACTAGTATATTTTGTACTTAGTTTATGTGTTAGTATGCACTTAAATCCAGTTCATAGTCCGAGGTCTCTGATAACCAACGATTTTTTAAGCTTTAAAGAAAAGAAGTACTTTATAAAAATGTGCCAGGAAAAGACAAACAAAATCATAACATAAAAGAAATGCGGGAACAACTGTACCTACAATTTATTTATTTTTTATTTATTTTGCATAGGGAGAGGGGGGCATAGCGGGGTACCGGAGCATAGCGGGCAATTGCTCCTCAATTCAAACGCCGTGAAAAAAGTCAAATAGCGTGTTTCGATTGGTTGTCAGTTGACACTTAACTATGTGTGTTTTATAAAACAAAGTGTGAAAACCTATACCTATGTATTATAAAACAAAATGTGAAATTCAGTGTTTTCGTTAAAAAATTCGCGAAATTAGGGAGCAAGTTTTTTCAAATCTAGTCATACAAATGTAGTGGCTAAATATGATGAACCTACTCATTTATGTGCAATATGCATTGATGACCAAGTAATTTTAAAATGTTACTTTTTCTAAGTAGGTACAAAGTTATCCAAAAATTGGATTATTTTATAGAGTACCCCACTGTACCCCTGTATACGGGGCAAAGCGGGACAAATCCCATTTTTCAAAATGATGCTCACATGTCGTAAGTTTTTTATTGTAATCAAAAAAAGTACATCAAAAATCATTAGCAATACATTAGTCTATGATATTTGGTAAAAAAAAAATTGTTTACTTCTATTATTTTAGGATGCGTGACTAATTGATTGTTAAGTAAGCTACTATGCCCTCCTCTCCCCTACTTATTTGATTATAATATAAAAACAAAAAATCAAAACTAATTAATCCCGGTTTATTAAACAAATTTTTGCTCAAATTAATATAAATTAGACTTTAAAATCAGACCATTTAAACATTTTATAAAACAAACTCTTCTGATCCTGCAACAAATTCTGAGGACTATCAAATTCCACAACCTCACCGTTATCAACAACTAAAATTTTGTCACACTTTCTCACAAATTTCAACTTGTGGGCGATTTTAATGACAGTGTAAGAAGCAAAGTGGTTGTCGATAATCTCAGAAATTAATTCTTCAATTTCAGAATCAACATTTTCTACCATTTCATCCAATACCAAAATTTTGTTATTTTTGACCAGGACTCGAGCTAAACTAACTAATTGTTTTTGTCCACAAGTTAAATTTAAATCTTGGACATCTATAGAAAGGTTGCAAACTATTTTAGATAATTGTACAGTTTTAAGAGCTTTCCAAATATCTTCCTCGGTGCATTGCCAATCAGGATCAATATTGTAGCGTATAGTTCCATTTATTAATATGGGATCCTGCGGGATTATGGATATTTTAGATCTCAGAAAGTTCAGTGAGAGAGTTTTTATATCAACACCATCGATGGTGATTTTTCCTTTTGGTTCATATAGCCGGAAAAGTGCGGAAATTATGGAAGATTTTCCAGCACCTGTTCGTCCAACTACACCTATTTTTTCTCCCGGTTTAATGACAAAGTTAACATTTTTAAGAATGTACGAATTTGAATCATTTACCGTCAAGAAAACGCGTTCGTAATTAATTTCTGGCTGCTCGGGCCAGTTTTCAAGTACCAATCCGGTTAGTAATTCATGAGGAATATCCGTGAATTCAATAGTTCTTTCAATGGAGGTCATAAAAGTCTGAAATTTCATAACATTCGAAACGGCATAATAAAAAATTTCAGCAACAAAAAAAGCTTGTGTTACTGCAAGACCCACATCTCCTGTTGAAACACCTACAAACAAACTTTTAATAAATTAAACAAACAACCAAATTTGTTAAACCTTCATCAAAAATAAGAAATTGCAAAACGATTACAGCAGCGAAGATCATTGCAAATAGATCGGCGTAAAACGAGAAGGCTTTTAAACAGCAGAGGTAGGAAAACGAAGCCGAATTGTAAAGATTATGGCGATTCTCAAATTCCGTTTTTAGGTTGAGTTCAGCTTGGGAGACTTTTATGGAAAGTAGTCCTTCTAATGTTGCTTTGAAGTAGCCCACGACTGGGCTTTTTGCTAGAAAAACAATTATTAAGGTTTTAAAAAACCTTTTTTAACTTACTCGTTGAATCTAATCTCTTTAGAGCTCTGCCAGCTTTTAGACAAAAATACATCAGAAAGATAATGCTGCTGATGAGCAACACTGTTGGTATTAATAATCTGATATTGGTAGAAAAAATTAGTACCAGGCTTCCTGAGGTCTCAAACACAATCTGTAAGTAAGCTAATTGAAACAGATGTTGCTGCATTGTTTTGGAACATTACAGTAACAAAATGATACACAGGAAATGGCAAGCTTTCGTCAATAGTAACAAGATCTTTCGAAAATCTATTTACTATATTTCCTATAAAGGTGACGTCAAAGAACCGCGAAGATGCATGCAGAACAGAACTCAACATTTTCCTGTGTAAACTGATTGCTACTTTTTTAGTAAAGTGAAATAGAAGCCAAGCTCGCAGTAATGCAGTCAGACATATCATAATTACAGCAATGGAATATTGGTAGATAAATGAACTTCTGCTTTCGATCAAATTAAATTTTTCAATGTCACTTGTATTGGTTTGGGATATTTGGTCTTCTAAATTCACCCTGAAACAAACATTAAATTGTCATTATCCATGTTTATGTATGTTATCATTTACCATTTACTTATCAATTTATCCTTGTAACTAATAACAAACTGGCTCAGGAGAAAAGCGCAGAAAATCACCGGCAAGAAGAACCCACCGCTTCCAAACTTTAGGAAAGATTTATATGTTTGTAAAGAAACAGCGCCGATTTTTTTGTGCTCATAAATTTTATTCGTGTTTGTCAAAAGTAACTTGCTTTTGAGATCCGTAGTGCCGTAGTCGTTTCCGTTTGCCATGACTTGCAAAGAAACATTTGTGGTGGATTCTTCACACTCATAGATTGACTTGGGTTCTCCAATATGTATGGGAACAACTCTTTGTCCTTCTAATTTTAACCCCGTTCTTGCATACGGTAATAAATTCAGATCATTACTAATCAAAATAACCAGTTTGTCTCTCAACAACTTAAGAATACAGTTTGCGAAAATTTGTCTGGCAACAATCACGTCCAGACTGCATAAAGCATCATCCAACAAATATATTTCTCGGTCTTGATAAACAGCTCTTGCTAAATTCACCCGAATTTGTTGTCCTTTACTCAAATTCGTTCCACCATCAGCAATGACGGTCGAATCTCCTTTTTCAAGAAACTGGAAATCGTATTTTAAAGCACAAGCTTTGATGACCTCTTGGTAGCGTTTCTGGTCGAACCGAGCCCCAAAAATAATATTTTGTCTAATTGTTGCAGGAAACAACCAAGGCTGTTGAGAGGCGTAGGAAATTGTCCCCTCAGAACGAACATTTCCGTCAACTACTTCACATTCTTTCAAGACCGTCAACAACAAAAATGTTTTTCCACTACCGGCATTTCCAGTGACTACAGTTAGTCCGGGAACGACTTCAAAATTAACATTCGTTAGAACAGTTTGGTTGCCCGTGCCAAATGTGGCATTTTCTATTTTGATTTTAGGGATGTTGGTGGTGGCTATTTGTTGGAAAATCTCCAGATTATGGGCTTCTAGTTTCTGTACCAATGTCTGCATTCTTTTAATCGCAGAAATTGTCTGAGAAAAATTAAATGTTGTGTATGGAATTGCCACAACTAAATAATATGAAATATTAATAAAAGTTCCAGTAATGAAATACATAATTTGAGCCGTTAGTTTTTGATTGAGCCAAATGTGAGTCATTATAACTAAATAGAACGCAACATTGTAAACCGTTATAACTGCTGATATGCTTATAAACAATGCCATGAACATTTTCATCAAAGTATTCATTTCATTCCTAAAAATTCGAAATTTATAATTTTTTACCTATTTTTTACCACTAGAGAGGGTGGTACCTTCTAATTGACAGAATCTTGCTCTCTACGTGTTTTTGCCAAACATACATTTTTATGGTTCTAATATTAGATAAAACCTCTTCAAGGTTCTCAATGCGTTTCTCTGTTTTTTCTGATGTTGCTGTTCTTAATGAATACATCCAAAGCCCAATACAAGCTGCGAATTAACATAAGACACAAACCATTGACGAAGAAGTTTATACCTTGAAACGGCACAACTAATATTAAAGAAACCACTACTACTAGTGCCGGTAAACCAATAATTTGATACATGTAGCAACAATTAAGCACGATTATTATGATCCCAGCCACAGTTTCATTCCAAACGACAAAAAATTCATCCCACACGTTCACATCTCTTGTTATAACATTAATTACCATTCCAAAAGAGATATGGCGTAGGCGTCTTATTGGAAGTTTGAGTAATTTTCTGTAAATGAGAGCAGCAATAGCGGTCCGAACTTTAATGGCTAGAGATTCTCCGATAAAGTAGTTGTTCTGTCTACATACAACTTCAACGAATTGGAACAAGACGAGAAAACAACTACAAAAACAAGCTTCTCTTTTTGAGACCTCGGTTTGACCAAAAGTAAAATAAAACACGAATTTACCTAAAAATATTGGACGCAAAACTCTGAAACAGTTTGGTATCAATAAATTGAGGCTCCTTTAATAAGTTACTTTGTTGTAATTATTATAATTTGGGTTAATCCAAGTAAACTGTACGTTTTTCCAACCAGGTTCCAAAAGACGATAAACAGTCTAGTTTTTTCGGAACATTTGTGTAAATTCCATTGACTTTCAATTTTATCTCCGAGTTTAGTAGTGTCAAATTCGGGAGGAATTTCGTAGAGATCTTCTTCTTCCAATTCTCGCTTATATCCCTTCTTAAACAGTTCGATGACGTACCTTAGAAAAAAAATGATTTGCGTTTAACTTATTTTAAATTTTACCAAAAAGTCAGCTTGGAAAAAATGTTTGCTTTCTGTTTTGGATTGACGTTTTTTTTGTGCGTCCTTTCAGTGTCCATTTTTGTCGTTGTTTGTGCTGATATTCTTTTCTATATGAGGTGTAAAAGATATGGCAACTATAAAATTGAAGTATTTATAGATTAAGTTTTAAAAACAATTCAAACGCTACTATATAAAGTTAAAAGGTGTTATTAAGCTAGAATTGTAACGAAAAAATTCCAGGCAGTTAGCAAACAAATACTTGCGCAACATTGACAACATTCCAAAATCGCGAACTGCAGGGATAATTCAAATTAACCTACTTGGCATTTTTATAAAACACTGTCTATAAATTTCACGAATTCTTTTTTTAATCTATATCTAGCTACATCTAGCTGAGAACCCCACAATGAGTTTTGCGAATAATTTTCTCATTGTTTGTCTGAAATTAGATGCTTCTCAATGTTCCTTTCTGAATAAATAATCATGTGCTAAAATAGTACCTACATTATGTCATTAAAAGCAGAAAAGAAGCTTTGTGTGTTGACCTTGTCCGCGTGTCTGCCAAACGTAGTGAGGCAGACATTAACAGGCGAAGCACACAAAGCCATTTTTGCTTTGAATGGCATATACGGTTTTTTTTTGCAAACGGTAGAAAATTACTCTATTTTACTTTAAAAACATTAAATTCATGCAAAATCATAGTGCAATGGAAACATTTCTATGGTTACGGTAGAGCCCAAGTACACAGGTGTCCCAGAACTCGCGCGCCAGAGAGCAAGGGAGGGTGCCGACAGCAATACAGATGGTAAATTTCAAAACAAAAATTGACTAAGTTTCATAGTATTCGAGAACTAATAAAAAGTTAACAACCCATCCCAAAAGCTTATTCGAGAAGTGGAGTAAATGACCATCCCAATTTCCTAGGCAACGAGAGTCTAATGCTTAACTGACCAATGGATGATAGTATGTGTCCATAGTTACCAATTTTCAAATTCTGTTCAGTTTCGGGATTGGCTACAGTTTTTTGTCTTATCTCGGTTATTTTTTGAGTTGGTATGGTATGGTATGGTATTAAGAGAGAGGGTGATGTATTCACTGCACTCAGGCCGCAATCCGCCCATTGGGCTGCCTCCCATTTTTCCCAGCTAGCTTCCTTCGAACCAGCCCAGCTTCAAAGCAAATTGAAGGAGGGCGGAGAGGGAAGTGCTTTTGAGTTAAAAAATTATGGTTTCAAAATTTTGGTTCAGAATTGTTGCCTCCATAAGCCCTTTCTCTCTGGGGCGCGAGTTCTGGGACACCTGTATAAAGTGCTGTGTTCTGTTTAAGCATATAAGTGAAACTTATACCCTGACAATCAAGCAAGATAATGTGTCACTTTTATGACGTTTGAAAAAAATACATTATGCAATTTTATACGTTATCATTTAATTAAGGCAAATGTGCGTCATTACAACTAATTGCAAGTAGAACGCCATTTGGTGTACCGCTGATAAACAAGACTATGAATAGTGTCAGGACAACACTTGTTGCTCTATTTTGAATTTTTATTTTTGGCGTAGATACATAAATCATAATTTTTTTATATTTGTTGTCTAATTTAAAATTTCAACATTCAAAATTATCCAACGATACATCTTTTTGTTATCCTTTTCATAAAATCGAAAACTCACTTTTGCCCTAAATGAACTTAGCAACTTAACAATTTAAGCCGACGTTTAGCAAAATTGGAAAAATTAATTCGTATGTACTGCACTTTTGAGGTAAACCTTTAAGCAATTTCCTGTCGACAAACACCGAATTCTGAAAAAACAACCGTAGAAATATTTTTTTTATACTGATGTCATTGAAAATGACAACTAACGTGCTGTTAGTTTAAAGTTATGTATGTTTTTTGTGTTAATGTCATTCGTGCTATTTTCACTTTTATGACATAATTTACCGAAAATCAATTCAAATAAAGTAAATTTTATTTCTAACAATAATGACCTGTTTTATCAAAAGCGGTTTAATTGATCAAGTTTGGTTTAGAAATTCTAAAAACGTGAAATACTTACATATTGAATTGATTGAAAGTTTATTTTATTAATGATATTCGATAATGTAGAAGTGGATGGTAAAATATCGAACTGTTTCGTTACATCTTTTATTGAAACTACGTTCTCCATGGCTTCAATAACAAGTCTTTTTGATCAGTGGAAGGCATTTGTTGTTTCTAGAGCTCATGGCGTGGCAGTGACATAAACATAAATAATAGTACAAATTTACGAAAGCATACTATAAAATCCAGGCTGAATAAATTTGTCCAAACTGACAGTTTTCAAAATGAACAAACTAATTAAGTAATCAGGCAAGAGAGCGTGAATTCCACTAACTTCACTTTTAAGAAACATCTTAAGAGCTCTTTATTAAACGACAGAAAACGAAAAATGTAAAATCTGATTTTAAAGCTGCAATGGGATTTTTAAGAATAACTTGTTCAGAAGTTTTCTGCTTTCCTTCTACAATTGCGTCCAAAAATAATGCACCATCCCATTGCTTATATCCAAACAACATCGGAAAACATTTTGAGAGCCTCGCCGAGGCAGGTACGAATCCGTTCTTGACAGTCCCAGCACATCTGGGTTGTCATAAAATGGTAATTCTTCAATGTTTGCAAAAATCCTGTTCTAAAATTATTTAGATCTTATTTTTCTGTGCTGTGATGGTAAAAGAAACGTATAAATACTGTGGTGCGTTTATGGCTGTAACTTTTTAAACAGTTTCCACCAAACTGACCGCAAGACCCTATAAACATAACCACCCTGGTGGATCTTGTCTGATGACCAGAATTGATTCCCAATAAATTACAGCATTTTATTGGAATTAGGGGAAAAATATTTGGAAATAAAGTTTCAGGACATACAGACAAATATATAGTAGATTACTCAACGTGTGAAGTTGAGTTTTGTTTTAATCTAATGTGGACTTGTAATAATAGAGTTGACGAATGATTAAAATTTCGATTATCTTAAAAGTGCAATGTGAAGTTCAAATTTTGCTTAAATTAAATAAAAATATATTTGTCAATTTTGACATGTCAAATCACTTGCTCTCATTGTTTGGTAACTTTTTCACATACTAGATAGTAGAAAACATAAGTTATTTACTAGTAAGAAAAATAAAAAAAATGAGTTTCTAAGGTCTCAAACAATGACAAATAATTAAAAAATTATAAACCCGGTTTACAAAAACAAAATTAAATCTTTGATTTTGATCAAAGATTTTTACGAAACCAAATAACGTTATTGGGAAACTCGAAAAAATGTATAAATTAATGCTTTAAAAATTATGAATGCTAGTTGGCCATAACTAGGTAGTATCCAAGATGTAAACAGGTGGGCAAAATCAAGAAATCAAAAAAACGCATTTACCAACACTAATATTGTTGCCAAATTTTTAACAGCACTAGAATTGTTAAATGTGCCTTTATACAATCTTCTGCTAAAGGAATACTGTTACTCTTTACAATTTAAACTAAAATGATATATTTAACATTATTTTAAAGTGACATAAGTAAATTGCAAGTATAATTAATTTCAATTAAATTATTGCGTTAAATCGGCCTATACTTAGTTACTTACTATTGATCAGAATTAAAAATCGATTGTTCTAAAATTTACTTTTTTAGCAATGAAAGTGAATTGTATAAAGAAAAATGAACGTTAGAATAATCAATAATTTTAAGAAATAAATTAAAATTAAAAATTACATTTTTAATTAAAATTAGTATTTAATTCCATCAAATGTCAGCAATCAAACTTAAATGCGAGATTAAATTAATTGCAATCAACTCATAGTAGGAACGGGGTCATTGATTAAGAATACAAACATTGATTCTAAATTTCTTTCAATATTCCTCAAACCAGGTCGTTTTGTCGACTCAATCTGCATGAGTTGTCGAGTGAGTTGTAAATAAAATTTGGTTGTCTGACGCACCCCTGTACAAAAACTGACCGCTCAAGCAGACCAACCCAAAAGTTCTAGGGGTAAAATGTATTGTTGGGTGCATATTCTGTTCATACCATGGTGCATTATTTGTGGACGCAAAAATACGTTCACAAGAGGAACTTCAAATTAACGAAAGTTCAAAAGTACATAAACAAAGATTACATGCAACTAATTCATGATGTTCCGGATAGCAAAAAGAGCTGCAAATTTAATAGGAGTATAAGATAAAACATGTACATAGTATTAATTTTGCTTCCATCAAATTTGCAGCGCTTTTGTAATTCTGTTCGCAAAGTTTAACAAAAATAACGCATTTCAAGTCACTTCCCGACCATTTACGATGCTGCAAATGTAAATTTATTGCTGTTTTTATTTGTTGGACAATTGACAAAATTTTAAAAGCTTTTGAAATTAAGTATGTTGATTATATTGTCTTAACTGGACTACACTGGACTAGACTAGATTAGACTGGACTAGTGTTAAAAATCTTAAACGACGACGTATCTTCGGTCAACTTAGAAAGAATGATTACTTTTTGTTTCGGATTGCTCGTTCAGAGTTAATTTTTGCTACTTTACAGTGGACAAGGCGTGCTTTATAGTTATAACGGTTTTTATTTATCAAGTAAAAGGTAGAAGAGGCTATTTGATAAGTAAGTATTTATGATTTATTATGCAAGTACTAAAGTACTTACTTATTTCTCTATTGCAAGTGTTTTAACAACAGTTTTATGAATACAATAAAACCTAATATTATGTATACAGAATGACTCAGAACTCGCCCCAGAAAGGGCTTATGGAGGCAACTATGTATTCTGAACCAACATTTGGAAACTAAAATTTTGTAGCTCAAAAATAGACGAGTTAAGACGAAAAAACGGTAGCCAATCCCAAAGCTGAATAGAATTCGAAAATCGGCAATGGACACATACTATCATCCATTGGTCAATTGAACAATACACTCTCGTTGCCTAGGAAATTAGGGTAGCCTCTTACTTCACCTCTAGGATGAGCTTTCGAGCTTGGTTGTTAATTATTTATCTTTTCTCGAATACTATTAAACTTAATCAGTTTTGTTTTGAAATTTACTATCTGTATTGCTGTCGGCACTTTTCCTTGCTCTCTGGGGCGCGAGTTCTGAATCATAAAGAAATTATGTATAACATACGCGCTCGAATTAATAATTTTAAAACTTTACACTTTACACAAACTTTTTATACTTAATCAAACCTTAGTTTTTTTAATCCTGCTTAAGAACTTTTAAATCTTCCACAGTTACATATTGGTTGAACAACACTTATAATCCCCTAAACTTCATCTTGTAAATTAACCAGCTTGTAAAACTCCCCTTTCGTATCCTGAAGAAGTGCAGAAGGAGCTCCAAATTCTAAAACACACCCATCGCTCATAACCAACACTTTATCACAATCCATTATCGTGTGTATTCTGTGAGCAATGGTAAAAACCGTACAATTCTTAAATTTTTTCTTAATGGTTCCTCGAATGAACTCATCAGTTTTCAAGTCAACATTAGCAGTGGCCTCATCCATTATCATTATCTTATTCATTTTTAAAATCGCCCTAGATAGACATAGTAGCTGCCTCTGCCCTACACTAAAATTTAATCCTCCTTCCGTCACTTTATGAGACAATCCTGACGGTAAAGCAGCGACCACACTTTTCATCTCTACTTCTGCCAAAACGTCCCACAATTGAGAATCATCGTACTCTTCGTAAGGATCTAGATTAGTTCGAATACTGCAAGAAAATAGAACGGGATCTTGAGGAATAATGGCAAGTTTTGAGCGCAGGATTGGTAGTGGTATTGTCTTGGTGTTGGTACCATCAATGAGCACATAACCTTCGAATTCAAACAGTCGGAAAAGAACGGAAATCAACGATGATTTTCCGGCACCGGTTCTTCCAACAATTCCGATTTTCTCGTTTTGGTTGATGGTGAAAGTTACTTCTTTTAGAGAAAAATGATCGACATCGTACCGTAAAGATACGTTTTGAAATTCTATGACCCCATTCGTCGGCCATTCTACTCGTAGTTTCTTCTCCTGTCGTTCTGGAGCAAGTTCTGTATATTCCAGCACACGTTCTACAGAAACCATTTTATTTTCAAGTTCGGCGTACTCTTTCATCCCGTACTGAACCATTCCAGTTAACATTATAGAAGACATGATTGATAGTCCTATGTATCCGCCATGGGTTTCTACGACACAGAAATTACTATAATGGTGGTTTTTAGTTGTAGTTACCATTATTGATCAAAACGACGTTAACAATCACAATTACCAAGTAAATAAAACTGCAGACATCTAACCAGAAACCAAAAGCTGACTCACAGGCTAAGAACATGTAGTTGGCGGCGGTGTGAGCATCCTGGCAGTACTCAAATCTTTCTTTTTGGTTGTCCACAGCACCGGAGATTCTTATCGTTGATAGTCCTTGCAGAGTTGATGTTAAGTGTGAGAGAACAGGACTTCGGGCTACGACATCAAATTTGATGAAGTCATTTCAATGCAGATAACTTACAGTTTGCTTCAAAACGTTTGAGAAGACGACTGGTACAAAGATATAATTTACGACAACAAGCCAGTATTCCTATGATAATCAAAGTGGGAATCACAATCCAAGGGTTCACGATTATGATCAAAATGATAAAGCCTATTGCATTTGAGCCGATAACAACCACATTTGTTATTACAATTGGAAGAAGTCTATCAATCTGGCCAATATCTGAGGAAAATCTGTTCAAGATGCGACCAGAAGGATTAGAATTAAAAAAACGCAGTGGTGCGCTAAGAACGCTTTGTAACATTTTACTGTGAATAGTTTGTGTAGCTTTGGTATAAATTCGTATTGCCCAGAAACCAGACGAAAGCGACAATGGAATCAGTACTACTACAAGAGACAAATATATGTAAAGAAAATTGCTTGGAACTACTTCATGGTTTTGTTCCAAATTCACCCAGACAGTCATAAAGTAGTCACTGCCGCATAAAACAGTTTGTTGTAAGAAGTACAGTAGTAGCATAAGTACTATTTTACTTAGACCACCACCGGCTTTAAAGTAGTTTTTGTACACTTTCTTCTGCACTGTTCCTAATTCCATATTTTCTTTCAACTCCACCGCATCTACACTTTCGTATATCTTCTCATTTCTTGCCTTTTCACTAACATTTTTAGACTCCCTTTTTCTCAATTTCATGCTTACAAAATAGTCGGTGTGTTTCAGATCATCGTAACTGCCGCTAGTCACAATTCGACCACCTTCAATAACATAAATACGGTCCACTTCATCCAGATATTCCAACTGATGAGTGACCAACACCACTGCTTTCTTTTTTAAGTACGTTTTCAGACAGTTTTTTAGTATAAATTCACCAACTTGGATGTCTACAGAAGAGAACGGATCGTCTAGTAAGTAAAAGTCAGCGTTTTTATACACAGCTCTGGCTAAGTTAATTCTTGATTTTTGTCCTCCGCTTAACATTGCGCCTTTGCTTCCAACAAAAGTTAAATCTCCTTGCGGCAAAATGAAAAAATCGCGTTCTAAAGCGCAAACTTTGACCACTTCCAAGTATTTTGCTTCGTTGAAATGTTCCCCAAGGAGGATGTTGTCTTTTATTGTACCATCAAAGATCCATGAGTCTTGGGATGCGTATGATAAAGTACCACCTATTTCAATAGTGCCGTGACAAAGAGGAATTTCTTCTAACATTACTTTGAGAATGGTACTTTTTCCGCAGCCCACAGGGCCGATGATTCCAATTTTCTGAGGGGATTTTACAACCATTGAGATTTCTTTCAAGATGTTTTTAAAACAGATTTCGTTTAAAACAATCTCTGTTGAAGTACTTTTTGTCTGATTCTGGTTCTCTGTGCATTTTAAGAAATGTTCAATTCTTTTGACTGCTGGTCGGATTTCACCGATAAAAAGTCCTCCCCAAGAGCAGAAAAGTATTCCTATAATTCTCAAGTTTTCGTAAAACATCTGTAAAACGAAAATGTAGGTACTTTGTAAGACATGACCTGTTAAAATGTGAAGAAGGACGCATGAGCAGACCGCTACTTTGTTTAGAAAAAATAATGAAGCAAGATTTATAGCGAACAAGTATAAACTAGCTGCTAGTTGAACCATTTCTGACCTGAAGCAAATGATGAGGTTAATAATTTAAGCTTGTACTCTTACTTTCTGTATGCTTCTGTTAGTTTGGTGAAAGGTTTTTCCCACACCAACATTTTGATGACTTTAATACCTTCTATTATTTCAGTTAGGAGTCTGATTCTTTGGTCGCTACGTTGAGACATTTTAAGGTACTTTCCAGAGATAGTTTTAGATAAGAAAACTATAACAAACTTAAAGAGTTAGAAGTTCTACTAATTCCACTTACACTGAAGAGGCGCAAAGACAAGAAACACTAACATTCCTACAGTGGAAGTGACACCAAAAATTGAATATAAAGACCAGAAGGTACCCACTATGAACAGAGGGAGTATCCATAAACTGTGAACGTACCGGATGAAGCCAGTATTAAATTTAGCGACATCTGTAGCAATCAGATTGATAATTTGACCAAAAGTGGCTTCAGCTAATGCTTCTTGGCTTAAATTTAAACACTTCCGGTATATTAAAGTAGAACAAGCAACTCTTATTTTGATTCCTAAATGCTCCATTCCGAACCAAAAGTGGTGATTACCAATGAGTTGCACGAAGGATGTAAGTATTATCAGAAAAGTGTAAATATAGGCAGAATTTTTTACGGTATAACCGTCCTCACTTGTGTAGAGTGATAATAGCTTCCAGACGAACCACGGCTGCAAAAACCTGTCATCAACAATTAGACAAGATTGTTTTACTATTGAATTGTACCTCATTAAATCTACGGGAATTAGAAATATTCCGTATAAAGCAAATTCCAACCCGAAGACTTTGAGCAAAACTTTCCAAAACGATGCATTTGTACCAAAATTTGAAACTTCTTCTAACCAGATTTTCTCGAGTTTGTCACCTAAAACTTTCGCCTGGTGCTCTTTTAGTGAACATTGAAGGTCTTTTTCACTGAGTTTTTTCCGGTAGCCGCGAAACAGCACAGGTAACTGCCACCTAAAAACTTTTTAAAAAGGCCTTTTTACTATTTTTACTCACAGAAAACAGAGATGAAGAAGGATATTTGTTTTTTCTTTTGGATGGAAATGCGGTTTGAAGTTTTCCATAACGAGTCTAAAAATAATGTGTGCATTTCACGACTATTTTTTAGTTATCAGGTTGGTTGTTGATAACTGTGGCGATATTTATTTATTCACATAATAAATAATAAGGTTTATAACACGTGAAGACCACAAATTTTTTTTATTAATTGTTATTGGATTATTTGGGATGAAATCAACAAGACTTTCAAAGTTTGCATTGAAATTTATTTTAAATTTGTGTAATAAAAATATACAGTGCGTTATTTTTAAACTATGATATGTTTAGAAAGATTATCATGTTAAATTTGTATGAGTTATTTGAGGTTGTATAATTTATTTTGAAAATATGTACATCTAAAATTTTACGATATTTTTACGATCACCCGGTATACCTACCTATCGCAATAGTGCTTTCAGCTGTAACAAATGCTTTTAACCTAAATACCTTAACACAATTTACCTTCATAGGAAAAAAATACGAATAGATAACTTTGCAGTAAAATTACAAATAAACACATAACTGTCTCGGCATTTATTAATTTTGAACGAACAATATAGCTATCAACAAATAAAATGCTTAGAGTTTCCATAAAAATAGTTACTGTACAGTAGCCGCTACGGCAATAATTCTCTGCTTAGTTTAGTCGAAATAATTATTATTGCAACAATAAATTATTATCTATGCTTACGTCACTTCTGTCTAGAGTAATTACATGTACATATTCACGCTTGTTTTACTTTTAAATATTGTAAAATAATTTAAGTTACAATGGTTGACGAGATAACGAGTATATGACATGATTTGATAAGTGCGTGCTTGTGTGGTTTTGAAAAAATGGAAGAAAATGTACAGATAAAAACGAAAGGTAGAAAAATCTAAAGAATGTGCTTGATAATGTTTTGATAACAATTTATAAATCCAAAGTAGACTACCGCAGTTCAATTTTCTCTTATCTCAACACAACAATTCATTGAACTTAAACATGTTTTTTGCAGGGCTCCTTACTTGCAGAAAAATTCTCTGCTTCATGGTTATAACATGTTTCATGGTTCACTACATGATCCGAGTGAACATGTCAATAGCAATCGTAGAAATGGTAGCGACAAACTTCTCAAATTCCTCTCTTCACGGACCTACTTTCCACTGGGACGAATATCAGAAAAACGACATATTAGGTTGCTTCTTCTGGGGATTCCTCCTCTCAGCCATCCCAGGAGGTCGTTTGTCGGAGATCTACGGCACGAAGAAAGTTCTAGGAATCGCAATGTTAATTTCTAGTTTTCTGACCATCATCACTCCTTTCGCGTGCTATTTACACTACTATTGTGTTTTGGCCACAAGAATTCTCTTGGGGCTAGCTCTGGGAGTGTCCTGGCCGTCTATTCCCCCGCTTGCGATAAAGTGGGTAGCTCCAGAAGATACATCAAAATTTATGGCTCATACGATCGCTTGTTCTCTAGGAGCTGGAGTAACACTGCCAGTTTGTGGATATGTCATCTCGTATTTGAGTTGGCCGAGCGCTTTTTACATCACTGGGGGGATATCGCTAGTGTGGTCAATTTCTTGGTTTTATTTGGTGTATGATTCGCCACAGAAACATCCGAGGATTAGTGAAGAAGAGAAGAAGGCTATAATTGTGGAAACGCGCCTCCATAAAACTAGTAGTAGTAAGAAAAGAATTCCTTGGATCAAAATTCTTTTGTCTGGACCAGTGTGGGCTATAGTAATAGCAGATATTTGTCTGCAATTCAACACTAACATGGTTTTGAACGAGTTACCATCCTACATGGACCGGATTCTGCATTTCAACATCAAGCAGAACGGTCTACTATCAAGTTTACCTTACTTTGGTAAGTTTGTATAATCGTCTGGTATTTACTACCTAATTTAATTTTAGCTACTTATGTGATGGCTGTTATCTTCTGCTACATTGCCGATAAGTGGAGAAAAACAGAAAAACTCTCGACGTTAGCCATAAGAAAATTATTTACCTCTCTTTCATTTACCGTCCCGGCCGTTCTATTCTTAATCCAAATATTTTGGGGATATAAAGCCGTTGTTTCTGTGGTTGTATTTACATTATCACAAGGATTCTTAGCTGCCTCAACAGCGGGATTTATATCAAATAGTATGGACATTTCTCCGGTTTATTCCGGAACAATTTTTGGTATTGCGTTTACTGGTGGTGCTTCAACTGGTTATTTTTCATCCAAGCTTGTCGCTTTTGTCACCAATGAAACTGTAACTTTCAAACAATGGCAACCGATTTTTGGACTTCTTGTTGCTCTGGATGTTGTTGGATGTATTTTTTATTGTATTTTTGCGTCTGGAGAGGTTCAACGTTGGAACTCAGGAGAGCGGGAAGGTGTGGAAATGGTTGAACTTAATCGGGATAAAAGTGGCGATTAATTTATTTGTGAAAAGTTTTTTTTATTGCTGCCATGTAACTGTTTAAGTTAAGCTTTATTTAATGCAATTTTTTCAATTTATGTGTATTTTTTTATTATTAATAGTTTATTTACTGTCAACACAAACATGTTGACATATTAATGTATTTACCACGATCTGCTGTATAATTACGACCTGTGCATTTGTGCAGTTCGACTGTTTCTCCGCATATGCTTTGGAGGCCGCCACTGCTCGGGCACTTTTGGGAATATTTTACCATATTGGGTTTATTACCAACATTGTTTTTGACATTTCAAATTTTAAGTTTGAATTTTCAAATTATTACACGTTGTTTGTTGCTTTTTCAAGTTTTCGTTGTGTGCTCTGTTTACGATTGTTCTACGTTTGTGTTTTTTGGGGCTTTCAAAAGTCAAAAATCTTACTAACCCCAAAATTCAATTTGTCAACAATGTCAAAAGCGCCCGAGCAGCAGCGCCCTCCTCGGCAAAAAATGCGTTTTTTCGGAAACATTCTTGATACGGGGAAATGAGATTTTGCACAGGCCGTAGATATACAGCAGGTCGTGGTATTTACAATAAATTAAATTGTAGAATTAGAATAACGTTTTCTTGTCTTCATTTCCAAAAGTATACTATAACAGTTTTAGGTTATATACATTTTCACTCCACTCTTAAATGAAAGGAGAAATAAAAAACACAATTGTTAAATCTACCTAATAAAAATAGCTCGTTTCTCATTAAAAATGTTGAAGTAACAGCATATCTAAATAAAAATTCTTTTTAAAACAGTTGGAGCTCGTTTTTATGTGAATTTAATGGAAATTTTATGACTTAAAATACCTGCTAATTTTATCACAAAATCAACGCATCTGTTTATACAGGTTTAGCTAAACCGTTCTACTTTATATTTCTAATTTTATTGCAAATGATCATTTCAATTGAATTAGTGAATTAGATAGACACAAAATCTGGTAAACCACTTGATTTTAAAAGTTAAACTACAAAAGCAATTCTCACAATTATTTTTCACCTAAAAATGTGCGGGAAAAATTGAGTAAAAAAAGTTAATTTCTGTTATTGATAATAATGACACATGTACCTACTATTTATTTTATTTACAATTAGGTATTTATTAACATTATTCTAATTGCATAATTAAAAAATTAAAGCACTTTCAAGGACTCGAAACAAACCAAATTGAGAAAACCCACCATAAATTTTGTCTCCCACTATACCAATAAAACGACCGACCTACAAGTTAAAATTAGGAATCATAAAAACTATTTACAAAGGAAATACAAATACGCTTGTGATGCAAATTATGCTTCCATAATTTTAAAAGCACAATTTTTATATTTGCTTAAAGGAAAAGGTTTCTTTATAACTCTCTAACTCAATTAAATTTACGTGATGACCACACTTAAAAAGTAACCAAATCTTAATTGGTCTATGTTAGTCATCATGAGCAACTAGGACTCAACCGATCATAATTAATTGGTCTAACATATTTGCAGTATTATTTTAAAATTGTTCAAATAAGCCATCAATAATAGCGATTCCCTTCATCAAATTCTTGTTATTAAAAGCAAAAGTGGTGTGGTCTGACCAACATTACAAGTTCTTGACGTCCTTGAGTTCACCTAATTCCCACACTTCTTGCGTACTCCCAAGGTCGACCGGTTGCTCGTAATGTGAGGAGTATAGAACTTCTTGAAGGACGTCTTCCTGGGCTTGTTTTGATTGGTCCGCTCGTTTACCGTTACTAGAAGCTTTTTAAATGGGAAAAATTAGAAAATATGCAATTCGATATTTGATTTGGAAATTCCATCGTTATTTTTGGTTAAAAATAAATGTGATTCTTTTATTTCAAATTATGTCATCCCTACGAAAATATTACACGATTGGCTGTTTTAAAAATACGACAAGAACCAAGTTTCCTATTGAAAAATGATCTTCTAGGTGGGTATTAGTCAAATCAACTAAATTGATTGGTCTTAACTCGTCCGCAATCTCCTGTTTAATCTGCAATAAGTTAATTAATTGAACTTATTGATTGTGCAGTTCAAGTGGCAAATTAAATTACAAAATACAAGAACAAAAATATTGCCTGCCACATGTTTGTTGGTAAGTACCTAGATATACCTACTTAATTTTTTAAATACAATTTTACAATTTATTAAAGCAGTTTTCAGCAGTTTTATAAAAATTTGATTAGGAACAAACTAATAAGGTGCACTAAAAGAGAACTGTCGCAATTACATAGTTGAGCAGTTATTTCTTCATATTTTTAGACAATCTAATTTCAAAGATTCTTGGCAACTCACAAACTCAGATTAACGGCAATAAAGAGAGTCACCAAATTATGTAAATATATTAACAAGGAAGCCGATGTATTAAGACAGTTAGTGCTGCCGAGTCTAATAAAGACCAGAGAATAATACGGTATTCAACATTCATTAGAAACTATTTTATTGGCATATGCGGTGTTCGTATAATAGTGACTTTTTTAGTTCCTAATTGGTGCAAGTTTTACCTTTAGGTCGTATTTAACTTACTGTTGTAGCAAAATTTTATCGTTAAAAGATTATAAATGTAATGGATGGATGTGAACTGAAAAGTCAAGTTTATTTTCGTATTGAGGGGCAGTTTGCCAATATGCTGTCAGATATTTCCTCAGAAGATAGTTAGAACGACTTTTATAACTTTTAGTTGTTTATCACAGTCAACATGATTAGGATATCAGTGCTGTGCATTTTTGTTTTCAGTTTTTATAGTGCAGGTGCGTATTGATTTTGGTTTTTATTGTTATTTTTGTCCCACGCGAAAAACATACAAACACCATGCAAAAATAAATGAAAGATTATCACAGTAGAAGATTTAAACATTCTTTTTTCTTATTTTAATCGTGGGGTTTAAGGTAAACTGTCAATAATTTTAATTAATGTCAAGTAGAAAAAACAAAATTCTATTATTTAAAAATCCTTTAATTCTTCGTTAAGAGCGACTTTTATTTGCCGCAATTAAAAATTAAGACCTCCATCCTCATTGTTCCCTTTGAAATGCGGCCAATTATTTTTGATCCATGGAAAAATACCACTCAAATCTTGCTAAATCGTTATTTTTAGGGGTGACATCGGCAGCAAGATGGAACTATAAAGATCTGGGTAAGTAAAAACTTTGCTAATTTTTTGTTTTTTTTTTTTATTAAAAATTCCCGTAGCGCATCATAATCGTTGCCAAAATGAAATTTAACACAATCGCAATGCTCTGGTCACGACTTATTTTAGAACTTACCTACTATTTATTATTTGAATTTTAGGATGCGTTTTATTAGCTTGGATAGGACAGTTTGTGTTGATTTTCAGAAAAATTACTAACTGAATGTTGAAATTATGATTTTTATGTTCTAAACAACCACCAAGCCAAAATGCGAAGTTAATTCATTTTCTTGGAAATGAAATATGTGTAAAACAAGTATTTGGTCTCTTAATTTTACGATTAGAGCCATTTAAATGCGTATTTAAATTTTCTAAAACTTGTTTTTTAATTTAAATTTAATTATGCGATTACGTTTTTTTCTGATTTTTCGGTCTTTTCATCATATTTCTTTATAAGATTTATTTGTTTTGTTTTTGGCTCTCTAGGATTAATAAGATATTAGAATTCTTAATTTTTGCTTGTGTTCTAGAGATTGCAAATTTTATTAATAATTTGACACTTAACTATTTGGGATTAATATATTATTATGTATTATTGCATTCTGTAAATACAGATTATCTGCTGCTTGTTTAATTCATTAAGAAAGTCCAATTTTCAGATTATTTTACACATTAAATTTTAATTCTTAAGATTTTTTTCAATATTTTGAATTTATATCAGTCTATTTTGTTTGATTTGTTTATACAGGATGTCCCAGAACTTGCGCCCCAAAGAGAAAGAGCTTATGGAAGCAACAATTGTGAACAAAAATTTTGAAATTACAGTTTTTTAGCTCAAAAAATAATCGAAATAAGATAAAAAAACGGTAGCCAATCTCGAAGCTGAACAGAATTTGTACTATCATCCATTGGTCAGATGAACATTAGACTCTCGTTGCCTAGGAAATTGGGATAGCCTTTTACTCCACTTCTCGAATAAGCTTTTGGGATTGGTTGTTAATTTTTTATCAGTTCTCCAATACTATTAAACGTAGTCAATTTTTGTTTTAAAAATTACCATCTGTTTTGCTGTCGCCATCCTTCTTTGCTCTCTGGGGCGCGAGTTCTAGGACACCTGTATCTCACGAATTCCTTAAATGCGTAGGTACATTTAGTTTCTTTAATTTTTTTTTGGTTTTGAGTCTTTTTTCACTTTTTTCTTTAATTTTGACTGTTTTTAGACTATTTTGGTTTCATAGAATAAAAATTTTAGATCTTTAGAGTTTATTATTATTATTCTAAAACTATTCAACATTTAGATTCCTTATTTTGGAAGTTTTATTATTTTTGCAAAAAACATAAATAGGAAATAGCACGTTTGCATCAAATCAATTTGTTTTGCAGATCAATGGCCCAAACAGTGCGCAGTAGGTAAACATCAATCTCCAATTGACCTCTCTCCGGACAACGCAGAAGGAAAAACATTTCCCCCATTTATATTTGAAGGATACGACGAACTTTATCCTTCGACCATAAGAAATAATGGTCACACAGGTAAACCAAAAAAAAATTTAAAACGAATCTAAACCAAATCACATTTTAGTTGAAATACGATTGGAAGTTGCTCCTAAACCCGCACTATCAGGAGGTGGTTTAAGTTCGAAATATGCTCTAGATTCTATTCATTTTCATTGGGACTCAGAACATACTATTGATGGCAGAAGGTAACAGAAATTGGATCTAAATCAGACCTACAATTTTTTTTAGATTTCCTTTGGAGTTGCATTTGGTGCATTACGACCGCAGAGCTGAAGATCTGGTTCATGCTTTGGCAGTTGGTCGTGTAGCCGTATTGAGTGTGCTTTTTTACGTAAGTACACAACACTTTTTATGTAAAAGGCAACACTTTTGTGACGCAGGTTTCGCCCGACGAAGACACCGAACTTTTTCCCATCTTTGATGCAGTCCAACAACTACAACAAAAAAGGACTGTTAATGTACCCATATCAATCCCAAGAGTAGAATTAGATGATTTTCTACCTCGCGATAGAGCAGGGTTTTATAGGTACAATGGTTCTTTAACTACTCCATCTTGCAACGAGGGTGTACTTTGGACAGTTTTTACCAATGGTTTACCCATTTCGCAAAGACAGGTTTGTAAAGCTGTTCCATTACCACACAAAATATGATTATTTTTTTCAGGCAAAACTCTTCTCCAGGTTATATACTAACGAAAATTTACCCATGGAGACAAATTACAGACCTTTGCAGGACATTAACGACAGAATTGTTTACTTGAAACTTAGCGATATGGAGAGTGCCGGATATTTGATAACTGTTGGAAATTCTTTGAAAGTGTTTATGTTGGTTGCCACGTTAATATCTGTTTTGTAATTACGGTGGACATTGTTTGGACTTCATAAATGTTGATTTATAGGTGTATTTAAGTTGAGAACTTAACAGAAATGTGTTATTTTTGTAAAAACTGCTACAATAGCAGGCTACTAATATGTTACAAAAATATTACTTTTAATTAATGTTGTGCCATAAAAATGTATCAAAATCCAATAAATAATAGATTGGGTGGGATAATTGAACTGTTGTGTTTTCGATTCTTGACGTTTCAAAATATATTTTTATCGTTCTAAAGCAACTAACTTAACTTTACTTCTTGATACTGTCAATCAACTTTATCGTTAAATTTATTACGGCAAACTTTTTAATTTTATTATCATTTATGTTCACTTAAAGTTTAATTGAATAAGCGATTTCTCTTAGTTGGCTAAAAGAAGTGAAAGAATGGAAAGTGACACTAAAGAAAAAAGACGAGTAAATCCAAGACAAACGGCCAATATTGTTTCTAGAATAACTTTTTGGTAATTTAATTTAATTATAAAAGTAAACGTTAAAAACTAAGTTCGAAGGTATATAATAAAATTGCTTCGAAAAGGAATTAAAAAAGAGCTGGAAGAACAAGATTTATATGAAGTAACCCAAGAACTAGAGACAAAAAGGATTGGGGAGCAGTTCCAAAAAGAATGGGATTTACATAAACATCAAAAACACCCCTTGTTTCTGGTTTTCTGGAAACTTTTCGGAATACCATTCGTCTTGCTGAGTATATCCGTAATAGTTCTTGTGGCTAAAGAGTAAGTAGTTAGAAGCTTCTTCTCTCTTTTATTAGTAATTTTTAGTGTGATTCAACCATTGATCATCAGTAAATTAGTTTTTTATTTTACTCCAGGTCAAACTGAAACTACCAAGTTTGACATTTACTTGTTCAGCATACTTTGGATAATATTTTACTTCATTAGTGTGTATACAAGACAAAACTATATGTTTCATGCAGAAGCACTGGCAATCAAAGTCCGAACTGCTATTTGTTTTTTAATTTACACAAAATGTATAAAATTGCGTGTAAGCAAACTGCAGCATATTTCTTTAGCCAAAATTGCGAGTTTGATCACAAAGGATGTAAATGTGTTGGATCAAAACTTTCTTCATATGACTTACACTACCATTGGATTGCCTACTCTTATAATTACCATTTTCAACATGTTTCAATATGTTGGAGGAGTTCCGACACTTGTTCCACTGGCTGCAGTTCTTGTGTTTCTGCCACTGCAAGGTAAGTTTGTGATGAGAATTATTCAGATTTATTGTTTCTACTATTGTCTTTTTGCTACTAGCTTGAGAACCTGTAATGTCGCTAATTCCGAACTGTGAAATGAAATTCTTCTCCAACAAGTGGATAAATAAAGCGTATTTTGGGTTGTCTATATTAAATTAAAAATTAAAATTTAAAAAATAAAATATTTTATTGGTTTTAGATTACGTAGAAATTTGTATTCAAAAATTGCAAATGGCGATATTTATATCTTAAAGCAACTCTATCTCACTTGGATTGAGTGATGAAAAGATACTTCAAAGTTCGACAAAATTTTTAAAAAATTTTGATGAACTGCTACATTAAGATTTTTGATTTCTTGGAGATTAGATAAAATTCTTCAGGGTGTTTAATAGTTTTTGAAGACTTTTAAAAGTATTAAAATTCTATAAAATTTTGTGTTTTTTAAGATTCTTCAATACATACGTCATGTTTTCAATTTTAAGATTATGAGCATTTTTTGAAATTATGCCTTTTAAAACTGTTTAAGTTTTCTTAGGATTTTCGAGATCTTTAAGATTCCGTAGGAATTTTGGGGTGTTTCTAAAATTGAGTATATTAATTACACTTCAGAATGATTGAGAATTCTTCACTGCTCCATCAGAAAATTCTGCATGAAAAGGAGATGATTTTTTGAGATTTTTTTTCAGGATTTTTTTAGACTACTCCAATAATTGTTCTACGAGGTTTTGACTACTTATATAAAATTTGGAGAACTGATTTGAAGATTCTTATAACATTAATTCTAAAAAATTGGTTTTTCGAGATTCCTTAAAATTTTTCAGAATTTTTCTACCGAAGAGGTAGAAAAGTTTCGGTTAGATAAAACAGTTTAATTTGTTTGTTTAGAAACCTTCTCTTTATTAAGTTTTAACACCAAATGCAAATACATACCAAAGATAACTGCAATAGAACAGCATTCTCTTCATTTCTGCACTACTCAAAAATTTTGCCTTCATACTTATAAAGCAGTCAACAACTATTTGTCATTTTAATATCAGTAAATAAACATCATTTCTTGGCACTTCCAATTTATTTTATCAACAACAAACAATTTGTTAGTCAACCATTTTACCTGCCATTATCATAAAATATCTGTTTAAATTTTGAACGCAGTTTGCTATTAGTGCTAGTTGGTTAAGAAAAGTAAAATAATGGAAAGTGACATTAAAGAAAAAAGACGTGTAAATCCTAGAGAAATCGCAAATGTTATCTCCAGGATAACTTTCTGGTAATCGATTCTAACTATGAAACAAAAAGTTACAAATTAAATTTGAAGGTATACAATAAAACTGTTTCGAAAAGGATTTAGAAAAGAGTTGGAAGAACGAGATTTATATGAAGTAACACGAGAACTTGACACGAAGAAAATTGGAGAGCATTTTCAAAAAGCGTGGGAAACCCATAAACAGCGTAAAAACGCTCTGTTTGTGGTTTTCTGGAAAGTCTTTGGAAAACGTTTTCTCTTGCTTAGTACTTCCATAATAGTTTCAGTGAGTCTTAAGTGAGTTTTTAAATTCTTATCTCTTCTTCTATAGTCATTTCTTAATTTTTAGTGTGATTCAACCAGTGATCATGAGTAGATTAGTTTTTTATTTCACTCCTGGTCAAACCCAAACTACTAAACTTGACATCTACTTATTGAGCATAGTTTGGATGTCAGTTTACTTTATTAGTGTGTATTCCAGACAAAACTATTTATTTCACATAGAAGCGTTAGCACTAAAATGCCGAACTGCAATTTGCTTCTTAATTTATTCGAAATGTATAAATCCGCGTGGAAGCAAATTGCAAAATATTTCGTTAGCTGAAATTACGAGTCTTATCACGAAAGATGCAAATATGTTGGATCAAAGTCTTTTTCATGTGGCTTACGCTGCCCCAGGATTTGCTTCTCTTATAATTACCACTTGCTACATGTTTAAGTTTGTTGGAGTACCAGCACTTGTTCTCATGACGGCAATTATCGTATATCTGCCACTACAGGGTAAGTATTCCGCGAGAATTATTTAGCAAATTTAGTACTTTGTTTGTTGTTTGTTTTTGTATATTTTTCTCTTTTTTTCGACTTTCTAAATCTATGCCTTTTGTTATCAATTATATTTAAACTATTTTTCTTAGACATTTTTAACGTATTTACATAATTATGTATCATTTTACGACTAGTTAATATACAAAATGGAATGGGCCTAAATAAGTTTGTTGTCACAAAATAAAAATAAAATATCTTTATTACAAAAACGCTTCTAAACTGCGTTATTATGTAAAATTCAGTTCGTAAGAACGTGTTTTTAAATTTGTACTACTTGTTTTCTCTCGGGAAAATGGAAAGTGATAAGAAAGAAGACAGAGAAGAAAATCCAAGACAAACCGCAAATATCTTCTCCAAGATTACTTTTTGGTATACTCTTTGCTTTTTGCTATTTGATCTATCACAACTAACTTAAAGGTATACCCGCCATTTGTTTATAAAGGGCCAAAAAAAAGAACTACAAGAAGAAGATTTGTATGAAATAGTCCCAGAATTAGACACACGTAAAATTGGCGATGAGTTTGAAAACCAATGGAATTTACAAAAACATCGACAAAATCCGTTTTTTATAGTTTTCTGGAAAACGATCGGTTTACAATATTTGTTGATTAGTCCACCAACAGTTCTCACCATTGTCATCAAGTAACTTAAATCATTTTCCTGAGCACAATTTAGAAGCCGTTTTTAGTGTCGTCCGACCAATTATTACTGGCAGATTGGTATTTTATTTTACTCCAAATCAAACCGAATTGTCGAAATCAGATGCGTATTTTCTGAGCGCACTTTTGATAGTCCTTCACACTCTTGATGTGTACACAAGACAGAATTATATTTTCCCAGCTGAAACGTTATCCATTAAATTTCGAACGGCTATTTGTTCCATGCTTTATACAAGATGTCTGAGATTGCCTGCAAATCGATTACGACACATTTCGTGTGCTAAAATTATTATTTTGATCACAAAGGACATAAATGTGTTTGATCAATTTTTTTATAATAGCCTGTTTTTTAATATTGGATTGGTTTCTCTTATAATTCTTTGCTGCTACATGTATAGGAATATAGGGATGCCGGCATTGGTGTTGGTGATTGCAATTGTAATATCTTTATCTATTCAGGGTAAGTTTTAACTTTTTAATGTTAACTTTATGAATGCTAAGCAAAAAAAAATACCTTACGTCACGTTTCATTGCTTCGAAATTTTTGGTAAAATTGACGAAGCCTCTAAATTAGCAGTTAAAAGTTCTCTTGAATAATTCAGTGCAATACGCGTATTGCTGTTGTTTGTTTAAACCAACATGGCAATAAATAACTTCACACAATTAAGTCTAACAAACTAATGAATTACTAGTGTTTAAGGTTTTAAAAAAATTATCATTTTTCCATTTGGATTTATTTTAATGTTCTCTTCGTTTATCTTTTCTCCATTTCTCCTATATTTCAAGCAAATATCATGTTAATTTTAGATTTAATTATTCTAAATGGACAAATAAAGTTTTTCAATACTTTGGCGTTAATTCATCAGAAAGTCGTTCGGTTAGGTCCCACATAAACAGAATTTCAAAATAAAATTTCTTGATTTTTTTATTTTCTAAAATATTCAAATTTTTAATTAGTTTTCATGATTTCTATTTTTTTGTACATATTTAGTATTTAGTCAATAAGTTGAAACAGTTTTCCTCACTTCATTTTACTTATTCTTTGGTTTCTGGGAGTATTTTCTATTCTTTATAATAATTTATCTTATTCCTATATTCTAGGTATATTCGTGGATATTATTGTTTGTTTTTTTCATGGCTTTCTTCTTATTTTTGACTGTCCTATTTTCATTAATTTTTTTAATCTATCGTAAGTTTCTCCTTAGAATAGATTCCGATTGATGCAACTATGCTTCTATATCAAACATATTTTAATTTTTATTCCAAATTCAGGATGACTATAAAATTTATGGCTAAACAAAAACCACATTTATCAGAAGCACAGTTTTAAATTGTATTATTATGGTAATTTGACTACGCAATGACTAGACTTACTTAAGTACTTTTAGAATTTAATTTTAGTTGTTTTTAAAGTTTAACGCCATGGAGTGCGAAAAGCAGCAAGAAAGACAAAAAAATCCAAGACAAACAGCGAATTTTTTGTCGAAACTCACCTTTTGGTATACTATTTGTTGTTAATATCTTTTACTAAAACACTTTGAAGGTACACTCGAACGCTTTTTGTAAAAGGGTTACGGAAAGAACTTGAAGAAAACGATCTTTATGATATTACACCGGAATTAAATACTCTTAAAATTGGAAAAGCAATGGAAGACAAATGGAATTTACACAAGCTCCGGTTAAATCCTATGTTCATTGTGTTTTGGAAAATGTTTGGGATACGTTACATTTTGTTCAGTTTAATTTCTCTGCTGACCATCGCTACTAAGTAATTTACTAATTTACGAATTTCCACAGAAGACAATTTAAGTCTGCTTTTTTAGTGTTGTACGACCAATTATTTTGGCCAAATTAGTTCTTTACTTTACACCAAATCAACCAAAATCCAAATCTGGCGCTTATCTTTTAGGACTGATTTTGATAGGAGGTCAATTTCTGGAAGTGTACACTAGGCAGTATTATATGTTTGCTGTGGAATCGTTAGGAATCGAAGTCAGAACTTCTGTTTGTTCGTTGATTTATACTAAGTGCTTAAGACTTCCTGCAGGTTTAGTACAAAGTACTTCTTTTGCAAAACTCACCAATTTGATCACGAAAGATATCAATTTGTTTGATATATTTTTCTTTAATTTAACTTTGGCTTGGAATGGGCTCATTTCTTTGATCATTATTTTTTACTTCATGTACGACCATATAGGAGTCCCCGCTGCCGTCGTTGTCGTTGCTGTTTTAATGTATCTACCATTGCAGAGTAAGTTTTAAAATAAGTTAAAAACTAGCGGAAAGATTATTTGCTTTTGATGTATTTTTAGTTTTTTTTTAATTATTTTGGTGCTCTGCTACTCTAGAACTACGGCAGATAGAAAGAAAGTTGCGATTTGCGTCATTATTTTCTTTGCATTTTTATTGCCAACAACTAAAAACATTTATTTATCAATTTACCACATAAACCTATTTCGGTTACATCTGTTTTTAGAATCGTTATTTCTTTCTGTTAAGTCCCAAATCTTAATTTTCAGTTCTGGTGGGACTATGGATCGCTTCTCTAAAAAGGGCCACATCAGAGAAAACTGACATCCGAATCGACTACCTCCAGAAGGTTCTTTCCAGTATACGAAGCACAAAAATGTACGTCTGGGAAAAGTACCTCGAGAAAAAAATCACACAAACAAGAATGTAAGACACTTTAGTCTGTATCAAACAACAATATCCGCTTTATTCTAGAAAAGAAATGGATATCCTATTAAAAATGTTCAACGTCTTGTTTCTTACAATCGTAACAGCGATAATATTCAACAACGTCACATTTTACCTAACTCTGATGACCCACGTCTGGCTTGGAATTCCGATGAAAGCAGAAACAATGTATTTCATTACAGGTGTATTTTTGAGCGTGTCTTTTAACTTAGGTACTACTTTTCCATATGGGACGTTTTACACAGCACAAGTAATCGCAGCTATCAAAAGAATGCAGAATTTGCTCCTGAAGCTGGAAAAATATACTGAGAAAAAAACAGTGCCCATTAATGAATCTTCGTCGAATCCAAAAATTAAAATGCACAACGCCGTTGTTGAAATAGATGAAAAAGTGGTCTTAAATAATCTCAGTATAGATATCAAGCGAGGATTGACTTTGGTAACAGGTCATGCAAGCAGTGGAAAAAGTGTTCTTTTAATAACGATCTTAAAAGAGTTTGAATTATCTTCTGGGAGTTTAACAACTGAAGGAACATTATCGTACGCTTCGCAAGAACCATGGCTGTTCCCGTCAACAATAAGACAGAATATCATATTTGGCAGCGAATATGACGAGAAGCGGTATCAAGAAGTGATAAAAGCGTGTTCTTTACAATACGATTTTGATGGGTTGGAAAAGGGAGATTTAACAATTGTTGCAGATCGTGGCATCAACTTAAGCAAAGGACAACAAAGCAGAATTAACCTCGCCAGGGCTATATACAAGGAGTGTGATATTTATCTTCTAGACGACTGTTTGTCGAGTCTAGATTCATTAGTAGCTCGTTCCATCTTCGTTAATTGTATTTTAAACTTCTTGCACGACAAGATTGTGGTCTTGGTCACTTATAACACGAATCTAGCACCTTATGCTACCAACATGATAAAGCTAGAAAGAGGTGCAATGAAACTAGAAAGAAACATGAATCCCAAGACAGAAAACATGCTTGAAGAATCTAGTTTTTGTAAAAAGAATTCTGAAGAAGAAACTGATCTAGAAGAAAAAGATAGCGTTTTAAAGTCATTGATCCCTATTAATCCTAAGAATAAAATCTATGGGGAAGAGAAGAGAACCGGCGCTGTGTCTTTACAAGTGTACAAATCCTATATAACATTAGGAGGAGGAGCGCTGTACGCTTTTATGATCTTTTGTCTCTTCATTCTAACTCAATTCTTTGTCAGCTACAAGGATAAGTTGATCAGTCAATGGTGAGTCAGTTCAAACTGTGACAACTTTACTGGTATGTTTGGTTTTAGGGCAAACATAGAAGATAACATTTCGGCTCTGAACAGCACCAACAGCTCTCAATATTTTGAATTAATTGAACAGCGTAACAATCTTCTCTATCAGTACACGTTTTCCATAGCTGGTCTCTCCGTTACAACGCTGATTCGAGCTTACTCCTTGTTCACTTTATCAAAACGAGTGTCAATCAACTTACACAAAAAAATGCTGCATTCTGTTCTCAATGCTAGTTTAAGGTTCTTTGATTCGACTTTTATTGGGAACATAGTAAACCGATTTTCTAAAGACCTTGTTACGGTGGATGAAAACATTCCTTTTCCCATGTTGCATTTGACGGCGGTAACCAATCAGTCAGAAGTCGTCAAAATCTATTAAATTGTTTTTCAGATCGTGTTTGAAACCATAGGGAACTTTCTTTTAATCTCTTCAACAAACCTGAGATTTTTGATACCAACGGTACTACTTTTCATCTTTGTGTTGATCCTGAGATCTTTGTATCTAAGAGTTGGAAGACCGCTCAAACGCCTGGATGCTTCTAGTAAGTAATTTCGTTGTAATAACGAAGTGTTAATAATAGTTTCTAGCAAAAAGTCCAGTAATTGGATACTTGAACGCCACTTTGGAGGGACTACTTTCAATCAAAGTGTTTCGAGCAGAAAAACTTTTGAAGGATGAGTTCGAAAGACACCACAATCTTTACAATTCTGCGTCTTACTCGCATTTGTGTTGCTTGAAAGCTTTTGTTCTTACAACCGATACCTTTGTGGCAATCTTCATTGGTATTGTTATATTGCAATTTGTGATATTTGACGAAGGTACGTTTTAATATCTATAATCAAAAATTTACAATGTTTTTTCAGGTGTTCTACCAGGTGACGTTGGACTTGCAATATCTCAGTCGTTCATGATGGGCGGAGTTCTTTACTACGCTTTTTACAAGCTCGCGGATTTAGAAACACAAATGACTTCAATGGAGAGAGCTGTGGATTATGTTAACATTCAACAGGAAAAGAAAGTCGGACGAAGAATTGACCAGTGGCCTAAAAAGTGCGAAATTAAATACGAAAGCGTCAGTTTATCGCTAAATAACTCGAAATCATTCTTATTGAAAAACATTAATTTCGTGATCAATCCCAAAGAAAAAATTGGTATTGTCGGTCGAACTGGTGCTGGTAAATCTTCAATCATTTCAGTCCTCTTCCGATTGTACGATTTTGAAGGAAGAATTACAATTGACGATGTGGATATCAAAACTCTTTCACTAGATTTCCTGAGATCAAAAATCTCCGTTATTCCACAAGATCCCGTCTTGTTTCATGGAACAGTGCGTGAAAACATCGATCCAGAGGGAGTGTACGAAGATGATGAAATATGGAAATCTCTCAACACCGTAAATCTCAAATGCTTCATTCCGAAGCTAGATACCGACGTAAAAAATTTAGATTTCACTTGTGGACAAACGCAATTGATATGTTTAGCTCGAGTTTTGGTTAAAAAGAACAGAATTTTGGTCTTGGATGAGTTGGTTGAGAATGTGGATTCGGAAACAGAAAATTTTGTCAATACAATTATAAACCAAAATTTCACTTCATGTATCGTCATTAAGATAGCTCACAAGTTGAAATTTGTCATGGATTGTGATAAAATTCTTGTGTTGAATAAGGGTGAGATCGTCGAGTATGACAGTCCTCAAAAACTACTGGAAAATAGATCTGGGTTATTTCATAAGATGGTGAAATTCGGGGGTGTGGAATTACAAGAAGATTAGATTATTGATTTTTTATTTCAAGACATTTTTAAAAACACTTAAATAAAAATACTGCAATCGTGTACTATAGAATTCCAGAATCCTTCTTCTTCCGATTGAAACTCTACAATTAAATTAAATACAAGTTAGAATCAAAGAGTTGGTTTTACTGTACTTACCTCCTTCGCAATTTCTGTTAAATTTGCGCTCATTTTCGTTCCAGTGTCCAAAACCAAATCGTAGAAAACTCCCTTCTTTTGCAATAAAGCGTAAGGCTGATCAAATTCCGCAGCATATCCGTCATTCATTACTAAAATTTTGTCTGAGTCCATGATGGTATGCAGTCTATGCGCGATTGTTAAAACAGTACAGTCTGCAAAACTTGTTCTTATAGTTTGTTGTAATAATTCATCAGTTTGAGGATCAACATTGGCAGTGGCTTCATCTAATATCAAGATTTTGTTATTCTTCAATAAAGCTCTCGCTAAACAGACCAACTGCTTTTGCCCAACACTGAAGTTTGAACCTCCCTCGGCTAAATTACTATAAAGGCCTGAGGTTAGCTCTGATATAAACTGCTTCAATTTGACTTTATCCAGAACGTTCCAAATTTGATCGTCCGTGTATTGTTCGAATGGGTCTAAATTGTAACGCACATTCCCCGAGAAGAGTACAGGTTCCTGAGGAATAATCGAAATTTTTGATCTGAGCGAAGAAAAAGATATAGTCTTTGTGTCCACATTATCGATGTAGACATTGCCTTCAAAGTCCACAAGTCGGAAAAGAACGGAAATTAATGACGACTTTCCAGCTCCCGTTCTGCCAACAATTCCGACTTTTTCTTTCGGATGGATGATAACATTTAAATCTTTAAGAACGTGCGGGTCATCTGGAGAATACCGCATCGAAACGGATTTCATTTCAATTCTTCCTTTCTCGGGCCAATGAGAAGCTGGTTTAGTCGTCGTGTCTTTTTCAGAAGGAACATCAATGTACTCAACTACTCGTTCCACGGAAGTCATTTCGTTTTCTAGTTCACTGAATTGTCGGATTCCCCATTTAAACATTCCCGTGAAACCTAAGCTTTGGGTAATGACGAAACCTACAGTGCCGCCGTAGATTTCTTGAAACTTACTATTAACAAAAATATTTTGTATTGAAGAGGTGCGTACCTTGGCTGAGTGCTAGAGCTGTTACACAAAGCATGTAAAACAGGCAAACTGAGTCGATCCAAATAGCAAAAGCACGGTTTGTTGCATAGCGCAGGTAAAAGATTGAATTGTTAACATTTTGATGGTCGTCAAATTCGTTTTGGAGAATTTCTGCAGCGTCGTACGCTCGGATCGTAGACAAGCCTTTTACAGATTCGGATAGATGCGAAAAAATTGGACTTCGAGCTAAAATTCATACAAATTGCAAAAAAAAAAAATCTGAGAGAAACAATTATTTACTTGTCGATATCAGTCTGGATATTGCTCTACTAGTCGTTATGTACACTATCCTTATAAAATACATTGCGACGAAAACTATAGTACCAGGAATAAGAGACCAGTAATTGACAAGAAAAATAGCCAACAAACTTCCGGCAATTCCAAATGTTAGCTAAAAATTTTGATTAATTGAAAATGATCACTTTGTTTCAATTACTTACCACATCAATATCCATCAGTGTGTGTGGAAGACTTTCATCTACATTTCCGATATCTTTAGAGAATCTGTTCAAAACCCTTCCTGAAGAATTTGTGTAAAAAAATCTCATTGCCGCATTAACGACGCTGTTAAACATTCGGTCATGCAACTTAACGGATGCTGCCATACAACATCGAAAGAACGACATCGAGCGAATAGTTGAAAACACCAACAGTAGGCCAATGATTCCAGAATACATGTAAATACAATTTTCTTCAGTAAAATACACGTCTTCAAAATATGAGATAAGTGTCGTATTTCCAGTATCTGTCAGATTTTCGATCATTTTCTTTTGCTCTAAATTAACCCTTTAACAAAACTTATGACAATTCTTTAAAAATCGTGTAAACTACTTACCAGAAAGTCAAAAAATATCTTGAACCCACTGTCAAAACCTCCGTACACATGGACATTATACACAGAAAAACAAAAGTAAAATAAGTGCCGCAAGCTCGCAGGTACGTCCCGTAAATCTTTTTCGCAACTTTTCCAGACGCTCTTGTTTCTTCGTCTTCTTTCTGTTCTTTGTTATTTTCTACCTCTTTCACTTCTTGAACGTTTTCAGTGGTTTCAAAACTCTCTGTATCTTTTAAGAGTTTTGTGAAATCTTCACCTGAAGCTTGCAGTTCGTAGTAATTTCCAGATGCAGTCACAGCTCCATTAACAATTAAGTAAATCTTGTCCACAGAGTTTAAGTACTGGACTTGGTGAGTGACAAGAACCACACTTTTGCTTTTTAAGTAGTTTTTTATGCAGTTGTTGAAAATTTGTTTACCGACACTTGCATCAACTGCTGATAACGGATCGTCTAGGAGATAAATATCAGCATCTCTGTATACTGCCCTGGCTAGATTAATTCTGGCTTTTTGGCCTCCACTCAAGAGAATCCCACGTTCGCCGACAATGGTGTTATCGCCATAAGGAAACTGTGTTATATCTTCTTCTAACGCGCACGCTCTGAGGACTTTGTTGTACTTATCGGCAATCATAGGTTCGCCGAAAAGAATATTTTGTTTCACAGTGCTAGCAAACAACCAAGGCTCTTGGTTTGCGTAGGATATTCGGCCATTTGTACTTAAAGAACCTTCGCTGAGGGGCAGTTCACCAAGACATAGTTGAAGAAGACTGGATTTTCCTCCACCGATCGGTCCTATGACTGCCACAATTTGCTCAGGTTCTACCGCAAAATTAACATTCGTTAGCGTGTTTTTTGTGGACTCTTTAGACCACTTTGCTGATGCCTTTATTAAAGATAGCCCTTTCTTTAAGGAAATATTAGTAATAGTTTTCTCCATTTCTTCCAGAAGCAGAAACTTTTCTAATCTTTTTACAGAAACGTTAGCTTGAAGAATGTGAGTGAAAGCCCACGCAAGACGATAAGAAACTGAGTCGATTAAAAGGTTGTAAAATGTAGTAACAACATACACATACTGTGCAGTTGGATTATTTCCGCTCAAAACGTATACTAATATGCACAGAAATATCGATGTCTTGTCAATAACATAAGAGAACGCTGTTGATATAGCAGTTAAATAGTTTCCAACCTTGATGAAATACATTTCTTTCCTAAAATTATAACTTCAGAACAATTCACACTGTTTAAACCTACCTTCTTATTGCATCTATAACTTTAACGAACGGTATCTCCCAAGTGTATATTTTAATAACTTGAATTCCTGATATTATTTCGTTCATGTGACGAATTCTTTCGTCAGTTTTTAAGGCAGTTCGTAATCGGTAAGATGCTGATTTCTTACTCAGGAAAACTAAAATGCAAAATAAATTATGTGTTTAGATGCAGGCATTTTTCGTTACTTTGGACCGGCATAAATCCAATAACTAAACCAAATCCCACTAATGAGGTAAGTCCGGACGTGTAATATAAAAGATATAAAACAAGAATGGCTTGTAAAGGTGCTGTCACAAGTCCATTAACAGTCCCAAAACTATTGGACAATTTGGTCAGATCTGTTGAGAGCAAATTCATGATTTGTCCTAGGGTAGTTTCACCCAAAGCTCTTTTACTAAGCTTCAAACTCTTTTGATAAAGCAAAGACGAACACGCACTTTTAATCTTCAGTTCTAATTGTAGGAAATATAAAAAATAGTAATTTCCGACAATTACGTCAAGAAAACTTGATAGTACTATAATGGATGCGTACAATATTGCATCATTCTCCGAAATCGCTGTTTCACCCGGTAAATAGTAACCCATTAATTTTCCTAAAGCTAACGGACGGATCATTCTAAAAACAAATTATTTAAACGGAACTGAAACTGATTAAGAAAAGTTACTTTAATCCGAATTCTATCACAAAGTTCATAGTCAGTGACCATAAAATTTGCCATTTAAAAATATTCCAAATTGCTCTCCACAACGAAGGTTTAACACTTTTTTTTACTTCTGCGTGCCAAATGTCTTGTAGCTGCTTACCAAGCGTCTTAGCATTGTGACGCTTTAGAGTTTGATAAATGTCTTCTTCAGACAAACCTCTTTTAATTCCAGTGCGAAAAATAGGAATTGTCCAGCTAAAATAACATTGCTAAACAAGGTATTAGTTTAAAAAAAAACCGTACCAATAAAAGAGATCCGACAAAAAATTAGATTTCTCTTGAGGATGAGGTTTAAGTTTGTATTTTTTCGTCACACTTTTGTAATCCATTTCAAAGGTTCAGATACGTGCTGTAAAAATAAAATCTTCAGCAAATACACTTTAATAAAGCAACAATGAGAATTGGATGTTTCCTCGTTAATCACTGGAACAATATTTAACTTAAAAATATTTTAACAATTTAAAACAATAACTGCTGTTTTCTGTCGCGTCGAAAGAAGTGCGGGTAAGAGACAAAAATTAGTTTTTTTGTAAAATCAAAACAATTTAGCTAATTAAAATCTAATTTGCGAATTTCGACCTTACATGAGTAATTTTCTCAATCACGTACATCAAGTCCGGACTAAGGGGGGGGCTAAGGGTGCTGTAGCACCGGGCCCCACTTTCCCAGGGGCCCCTTGCCACGTAAAAATTTGCTATAGAAATTGAAAAAATACAAATCAAGTACGTACGGATTTCTTTGCATAATTTTATCGATGGGCCCCCTTTTACGATTTAGCCCCGGGCCTCAAATTTTCTTAATCCGGGCTTGACGTACATGCATCCAACTAAATATCAAGCTTTGTATTGTCTATCTATCTATTTGTCTATTTGTTTGTAAAAATAATAATTTTGATATCAACGACCAATACCAAACTTGATATAATTTACTGCTAAGCGATTGGTTCGATTTCCCCAATTAAACTTAAATTTACAAACATAATAAAAACATTTAATAATTCAAAAAAAGTTACTTTTTCAGAAGTGTAATTTCGAGAACACCCAAACTGGACACAATTCATCAACTAACTGATCTGTGAATTGTGAATTAAAATGTTCATTGGATTCCGAGACTAATTGTTTGATAATAATGCAAAATGTTGTGAAATATTATGCGATCAACACGTGGTCGACGACCTTGGTTTCTCTGCCAATGCGCTACGGTCTCCGGAGTGGCATACTTAGATAGTTTTGAAAAGTGAAGTGCAGTGATTTTAATTTAGGGTCTCCGAACGAGTAGTTTTATATGTACAAAACGATAATCTACAAAGCACTCTATAAATTTTCTGGTTGCCTACATTATTGTTCTCCTTGGTAATACAGTTTAGTCTGATTTGTTTTAGAGGATAATGAAAATGGTAGGTGTGAAATTAGCTTCATTTTTAAATATGGTTTTATTAAGTAATAAGAATAAGACTTTAGAAAAAATACTGCAATTGTCGACTATAGAATTTCATCATCCTACTTTTTCCCTTTGAGACCCTACAATTAAATTAGAATTAAATTAGAACCATCGAGTTAATTTTACTAAACCTCTTTTGCAATTTCTGCTAAGTTTGCGCTCATTTTCGTTCCAGTCTCTTGAACCAAATCATAGAAAATTCCTTTCATTTGTAACAAAACGTAAGGGTGATCAAATTCTGCAGCATATCCGTCATTCATCACTAAAATTTTGTCGGAGTCCATGATGGTGTGCAGTCTATGCGCGATTGTTAAAACTGTGCAGTCTGCAAAACTTGTTCTTATTGTCTGTTGTAACAATTCATCAGTCTGAGGATCAACATTGGCAGTGGCTTCATCTAATATCAAAATTTTGTTATTCTTCAATAAAGCTCTCGCTAGACAGATCAACTGTTTTTGCCCAACACTGAAGTTCGAACCTCCTTCTGCTAAGCTATTATAAAGACCTGACGTTTGCTCTGATACAAACTTCTTCAATTTAACCTTATCAAGAACGTTCCAAATTTGATCATCAGTGTACTGCTCGAATGGGTCTAAATTGTAGCGCACACTCCCAGAGAAGAGTACAGGTTCCTGAGGAATAATCGAAATTTTTGATCTGAGTGAAGAAAGACATATGGTTTTCGTGTCCACATTATCGATGTAGACATTGCCTTCAAAGTCCACAAGTCGGAATAGAACGGAAATTAAAGATGACTTTCCAGCCCCCGTTCTGCCAACGATCCCGACTTTTTCTCTAGGTTTGATGGTAACATTTAAATTTTTAAGAACTTGCGGGTCATCTGGAGAATACCGCATCAAAACGGATTTCATTTCAATTTTGCCTTTCTCAGGCCAATTAGATGCAGGTTTAGTCGTCGTGTCTTTTTCAGAAGGTACATTAATGTACTCTACAATTCGTTCCACGGAAGTCATTTGATTTTCAAGTTCACTGAATTGTCGGATGGCCCACTGAAACATTCCCGTGAAACCTAAGCTTTGGGTGATGATGAATCCCACAGTGCCGCCGTAAGTTTCTTAAAATTAACAATTAAAACAATCTTGTTTTCAAATGGTACTTACCTTGGGACATCGCAAGAACTGTAGCGCACAACATGTACAATACACATATTGAGTCGATCCATATCGCAAAAGCACGATTTGCATTAAGATACATGTAAGTAAGCGAATTGTTAACGTTTTGATGGTCGTGAAATTCGCTTTGAAGAATTGCTTCGGCGTCATACGCTCTAATGGTGGTTAAACCTTTTACAGATTCCGATA
The DNA here is from genome assembly GCA_029298725.1 of Gnatocerus cornutus. NCBI lineage: Eukaryota > Metazoa > Arthropoda > Insecta > Coleoptera > Tenebrionidae > Gnatocerus > Gnatocerus cornutus. The sequence goes on from CM055513.1 coordinate 14,173,470, forward strand.
GATGAGAAAAAACGGGGCTACGAGCTAAAAGTTACGCAAAAATAAATTGAAATTATCTCGAGAAAAGTAAGAATTTTTACTTGTCGACATCATTCGAGACAATGTTCTACTACTGGCCATATAAACGGTCCTGACAAAGTACATTAATATGAATATTATACACCCAGGGATGAGAGACCAGTAATTCACAAAAAAAATTGCCAATAAACTTCCAGAAATTCCGAATGATAGCTGGAAATTTTGGTATTTAGAATGACGACGTTCCGATTTAGTTCTTACCATAGCAATATCCATGAGTATATGTGGAAGCCTTTCATCTACACATCCGATATCTTTAGAGAACCTGTTCACTACCCTTCCAGAGGAGTTCGTGAAAAAAAATCTCATTGCTGCTTTAACGATGCTGTTAAACATTTTATCGTGTAGTTTTATGGACGCCACCATGCAACTTCGGAAAAACGACATCGAGCGAGCAGTTGAAAACACCATCAGTAATACTATGATACAAGAATATATGTAAATGCAATTTTCTTCAGTGAAATACGTTTCTTCTAAATCAAAGATGAGTGTAGTCGTATTTTCAGCATCTGTCATATTTTCGCCCATTCGCTTCTGTTCTAAATTAACCCTTTAATAGAAAAGCGTTTTTTAGAAAACTGTACCTACTGTTAGTAATAAATTACCACTTACCAGAAAGTCAAAAAATAACTTGATCCCACTCTCAGAATTTCCGTAACAACCGACATCATACATAGAAGAAAAATAGTGAAGTAAGAGCCACAAGCTTGTAAGTACGTAGCGTAAATTTTTCTTTGTACTTTTCCAGTGGCTCGCGTTTCTTCGTCTTCTTCCTGTTCTTTTTTATTTTGCACATCTTTCACCTCTTGTTCATCTTCATCGGCTTCAAAAGTCTCTGTGTCTTTCAACAGTTTTGTAAAATCTTCACCTGAAGCTTGAAGTTCATTGTAACTTCCAGATGCGGTCACAGCTCCGCTTACAATTAAGTAAATTTTATCCACCGAGTTTAAGTACTGGACTTGATGAGTGACAAGAACCACACTTTTGCTTTTTAAAAAGTTTTTTATGCAATTGTTAAAAATTTGTTTACCAACACTTGCATCGACTGCTGATAACGGATCGTCTAAGAGGTAAATATCAGCGTCTCGGTATACAGCCCTGGCTAGATTAATTCTGGCTTTTTGTCCTCCACTTAGGAGAATTCCACGTTCGCCGACGATGGTATTATCGCCATAAGGAAACTGTGTTATATCTTCTTCCAACGCGCACGCTCTGAGGACTTTGTTGTACTTATCGGCAATCATGGGCTCGCCGAAGAGAATATTTTGTTTGACAGTGCTGGCAAACAACCATGGCTCTTGGTTTGCATAAGATATTCGACCATTTGAGCGGATTGAACCTTCACTAAAAGGCAGTTCGCCAAGACACAGTTGAAGAAGACTGGATTTTCCTCCACCGATCGGTCCAATGATTGCCACAATTTGTCCAGGTTCTACACCAAAATTAATGTTCGTTAAAGTGTTAGTTATGGAGTCTTTAGACCACTTTGCTGATACTCTTGCTACAGAAAGCCCCTTTTCTGGAGAAAATTTAATTCTCTTTTCTATTTCTTCCAGTTGCAAAAATTTTTCGAATCTTTCTACAGAAACGTTAGCTTGGAGAATTTGAGTAAAAGCCCATGTAAGACGATACGAAACTGATTCCATCATAAGTCTGTAAAACGTTGAAAGGACGTACACATACTGGGCAGTTGGACTGTTTCCACTTAAAACGTACACTACTATGCACAGAAATATTGACGTCTTATCAATAAAATAAGAGAACGCTGTTGATATAGCAGTGAGATAGTTTCCGACTTTGATGAAATATATTTCTTTCCTAAAATAAAGTGTCCAGAAAAATTCATCTTATTTAAACTCACCTTCTAATTGCGTCTATAACTTTAACGAATGGTATCTCCCAAGTGTATACTTTAATCACTTGAATTCCTGATATTATTTCGTTCATATGGCGAATCCTTTCATCGGTTTTTAGGGCAGTTCTTAATCGGTAAGATGCTGATCTTTTACTCAGAAAAACTACAATTAGAAATAAATTATTTTGTAAAGATGCAGACCATTTTTCTTACATTGAACAGGCACAAATGCAAGAATTAAACCAAATCCGACTAATGAGGTAAGTCCGGACGTGCTATATAAAAGATATAAAATAATTATGGTTTGTATGGGTGCCGTAATAAGTCCATTAACGGTTCCGAAACACTGAGCTAATTTGGGCATATCTGTTGATAATAAATTCATAATTTGTCCAATTGTAGTTTCACCCAAAGCTCGTTTACTAAGCTTCAAACACTTTTGATAAAGCAAAGACGCACACGCAGTTCTAACCTGCATTGCTAATTGTAGGAAGTGTAAAAAATAGTAATTCCCGGCAATTACATCGAGAAAACTTGTTAGCATTATAATGGATGCGTATAATACAGCATCATCTTTAGATAATGCCTCTTCACCTGGTAAATAGTACCCCATCAATTTTCCTAAAGCTAACGGACGAATCATTCTAAAAATAAATTATTTGAAATGAATTGAAACTGTTTAAGCAAAATTACTTTAAACCGAATTCTATTAAAAAGTTCACACACACTGACCATAAAATCTGCCATTTGAAAATCTTCCAAATTGCTCTCCATAACGAAGGTTTATCATTTTTTTTCACTTCTTCACTCCAAACGTCTTCTAACCGACTTCCAAGCGCCTTAGAGTCATGACGCTTGAGAATTTGATAAATATCTTCTTCGGATAACCCTTTTTTTAAGCCAGTCCGAAAAAGAGGAATCGTCCAGCTAAAATATTGTCGCTAGATAACGATATTAGTTTGAGAAAAATTCTACCAATAAAAGAGATCCGATACAAAATTCGATTTTTCTTGAGGATGTGGCTTGAGTTTGTATTTTTTTGTCACGCTCTTGTAATCCATTTCAGACGTTCAAAACACGTATTGCAAATCTAAGTGCAAATAAGGAACAATGAGGAACTGGCTCTTATTAATCAGTAGAACAATATCGAACAAAACACATTTTGACAATTTAAAACAACAGCGCAACTAGTTCTTTCAGAGGTGTCGAAAGAAGTGGACAAGAGAGAGTTGTCCATATTTATATAACATTAAATTGTTTTTTTTTTTGTAAAATTTAAACAATTTAGATGACTAAAATACGATGTGCGTATTTTAACCTTAGATGAGTCATTTTCTGAATCATGCCGGTATTTGTAATTAGAAAATAAATACAAAGCTTGCATGGTGTTACCTAACTGTTAAGCTCTTTGTAATAAATAATAATTTAATATTACTAATTTAGCATATACGATCAGTGGTAAGCGATTGGTTGAAAGAGGGACTTCCCCACTCAAATTAGATTTGTTAACCCATGTAAACATTTGTGTGACAACCCAATAAAAAATCGTTACTTCAATATATTTTAATTTTAGAGCTATGGGAAGTATTTGAAGGAAACCCCGGAAAATAATAAATTGTGTACTGTTGTCTATTTCAAACGTTCATAACACGTGGTCTAAAAATAAAATCTTCAGCAAATACCCTTTGATAAAGAAACAATAAGAATTGGATGTTTTCTCTTAATCACTGGAACAATATTTGCTTGAAAGAATTTTTCTAATTTAGAACAATAACTGTTGTTTTCGGACGCGTCGTATAAGTGGGTAAGAGACAGTAATTCGCTTTTTTGTAAAATGAAAACAATTTAGGTAATTAAAATCTAATCTGCGTATTTCGACCTTACATGAGTAATTTTCTAAATCACGTTCATGCATTGCCAACTTGGTATTACCAACTGTCTGTCTATTTGTAAAAATTGTATAATTTTGATCATAGCGACTAATATCAAATACGATAACTGCCAATTTGCTGCTAAACGATTGGTCCGATTTCCCCAATTAAAATTAGATTTACAAACATGATAAAGACAGTTGGTTATTCTAAAAAAGTTACTTTTCCAGAAGAGTAATCCTGAGGACATCTAAACTTGACACAATTCATCAACCAACTGATGTGTGAATTGTAAATTGAAATGTTCATTGGATTCCGAAACAAATTGTTTGATAATAATGCAAAATGTTGTGAAATGTTATGTGATCAACACGTGGTCGACGACCTTGATTTATCTGCCAATGCGCTAGGGTGTCTGGAGTAGCACAGATCATTTTAAAAAGTGAAGTCTTGTGGTTCCATTTTAGGGTCTCTGTGCGAGTTGTTTTATAAGTGTACTCTATAAATTTTTAGTTGCGTACATAATTGTTTTACTCGGTAATAGAAGTTTGTAGAAAATAAGTTTGATTTGTGTTAGAGGATGGTGAAAATGGTAGGTGTGAAATTAGTTCAATTTTTAATGGTTTTTATTAAGTTAAACTTTATTAAAAAATACTGCAATTAGTGTCTATAATGTTTTATGATTCTAATTTTTCCTTTGGAGACCCTACAATTAAATAAGAATTAAATTAGAACAATCAAATTAATTTTACTGAACCTCTTTCGCAATTTCTGCTAAGTTTGCGCTCATTTTCGTTCCAGTCTCTTGAACCAAATCATAGAAAATTCCTTTCTTTTGTAACAAAACGTAAGGATGATCAAATTCCGCAGCATATCCGTCATTCATCACTAAAATTTTGTCGGAGTCCATGATTGTATGCAGTCTATGTGCGATTGTTAATACTGTACAGTCTGCAAAACTTGTTCTAATAGTTTGTTGTAAAAGTTCATCAGTTTGAGGATCAACATTGGCAGTGGCTTCATCTAATACTAAAATTTTGTTATTTTTCAATAAAGCTCTCGCTAGACAGATCAACTGTTTTTGCCCAACACTGAAGTTTGAACCTCCTTCAGCTAAACTACTATAAAGACCTGACGATTGGTCTGATATAAACTGCTTCAGTTTAACTTTATCTAAAATGTTCCAAATTTGATCATCTGAGTACTGCTCGAATGGATCTAAATTGTAACGTACACTTCCAGAGAAGAGTACAGGTTCCTGAGGGATAATCGAAATTTTTGATCTGAGCGAAGAAAGAGATATGGTCTTAGTGTCCACATTATCGATATAGACATTGCCTACAAAATCCACAAGTCGGAAGAGAACGGAAATTAATGACGACTTTCCAGCCCCCGTTCTGCCCACGATTCCGACTTTTTCTCTCGATTTGATAGTAACATTTAAATTTTTAAGTACGTGCGGATCATCTGAGGAATACCGCATCAAAACGGATTTCATTTCAATTATTCCATTCTCGGGCCAATCAGATGCAGGTTTAGTCATCGTGCTTTTTTCTGAGGGAACATCAATGTACTCTACAATTCGTTCCACGGAAGTCATTTGATTTTCTAATTCACTAAATTGTCGGATGGCCCATTGAAACATTCCTGTGAAACCTAAGCTTTGCGTGATGATGAATCCCACAGTGCCGCCGTAGGTTTCTTAAAACTATCAATTAAAAACAATATTGTCTTCGAATGGTACTTACCTTGGTAGAGAGCAAGGACTGTAGCGCACAACATGTACAATACACATATTGAGTCGATCCATATTGCAAAAGCACGGTTTGTTGACAGATATGTGTAAGTTAGCGAATTGTTAACGTTTTGATGGTCGTGAAATTCGTTTTGAAGAATTGCTTCGGCGGCATACGCTCTGATAGTAGTTAAACCTTTAACAGATTCCGACAGATGCGAAAAAACGGGGCTTCGAGCTAAAAGTTACGGAACAATAAATTCAAATTATCCCGGGAAAGATAATATTTATTACATGTCGACATCATTCTGGATAATGTCCTACTACTGGCCATATAAACGGCCCTAACAAAGTACATTAATATAAATACTATACACGCAGGGATGAGAGACCAGTAATTCACAAAAAAAATCGACAACAAACTTCCAGAAATTCCGAATGTTAGCTGGAAATTTTGGTATTAAGAATGACGACGTTTCGATTTAGAACTTACCATAGCAATATCCATGAGTATATGTGGTAGGCTTTCATCTACACATCCGATATCTTTAGAGAACCTGTTCAGTACCCTTCCAGAGGAGTTCGTGAAAAAAAATCTCATTGCTGCTTTAACGATGCTGTTAAACATTTTATCGTGTAGTTTTATGGATGCTATCATGAAACTTCTGAAAAGCGACATCGAGCGAGCTGTTGAAAACATCATCAGTAACCCTATGATACAAGAATATATATAAATGCAGTTTTCTTTAGTGAAATACTCTTCTTCCAAATCAAAGACGAGTGTAGTCATATTTCCAGCATCTGTCAGATTTTCGCTCATTCTCTTCTGCTCTAAATTAACCCTTTAATAGAAAGACGTTTTTTTAGAAAATCCTGTCCTAAACTATTACTTACCAAAAAGTCAAAAAATAACTTGAGCCCACTCGCAGAATCTCCGTAATAACCGACATCATACACAGAAGAAAAATTGTGAAGTGAGTACCACAAGCACGTATAAACGTAGCGTAAATTTTTTTTTTTACTTTTCCTGAGGCTCGTCTTTCTTCGTCTTCTTCCTGTTCATTTTTATTTTGCACTTCTTTCACCTCTTGAACATCTTCATCGGCTTCAAAAGTTTCAGATTCTTTTAACAGTTTTGTGAAATTTTCACCTGAGGCTTGCAATTCATTGTAGTTTCCAGATGCAGTCACAGCTCCGTTTACAATTAAGTAAATCTTGTCCACAGAGTTTAAGTACTGGACTTGATGAGTGACAAGAACCACACTTTTACTTTTTAAAAAGTTTTTTATGCAATTGTTAAAAATTTGTTTACCAACACTTGCATCGACTGCTGATAAAGGATCGTCTAGAAGGTAAATATCAGCGTCTCGATATACAGCCCTGGCTAGATTAATTCTGGCTTTTTGTCCTCCACTTAGGAGAATCCCACGTTCGCCGACGATAGTGTTATCGCCATAAGGAAACTGTGTTATATCTTCTTCCAACGCGCACGCTCTGAGGACTTTGTTGTACTTATCGGCAATCATAGGCGCGCCGAAGAGAATATTTTGTTTGACAGTGCTGGCAAACAACCAAGGCTCTTGGTTTGCATAAGATATTCGACCATTTGAGCTAATTGAACCTTCACTAAAAGGTAGCTCGCCAAGACACAGTTGAAGAAGACTGGATTTTCCTCCACCGATCGGTCCGATGACTGCCACAATTTGTCCAGGTTCTACAGCAAAATTAATGTTCGTTAACGTGTCAGTTATAGAGTCTTTAGACCACTTTGCTGATACTTGTGTTACAGAAAGACCCTTCTTTGGTGAAAAATTAATACTCTTTTCCATTTCTTCCAGTTGCAAAAATTTTTCAAATCTTTTCACAGAAACGTTTGCTTGGAGTATTTCAGTAAAAGCCCATGTAAGACGATAAGAAATTGATTCCATTATAAGGTTGTAAAACGTTGTAAGAACATACACATACTGGGCAGTTGGACTATTTCCGCTCAAAACGTACACTACTATGCACAGAAAAACAGACGTCCTATCGATAAAATAAGAGACCGCTGTTGATATAGCAGTTAGATAGTTTCCAACTTTGATGAAATACATTTCTTTCCTAAAATAAAGTATCCAGAAAAATTCATATTAATTAAACTGACCTTCTAATTGCGTCTATAACTTTGACGAATGGTATCTCCCATGTGTATACTTTGATAACTTGAATTCCTGATATTATTTCGTTCATATGGCGAATCCTTTCATCGGTTTTTAAGGCAGTTCGTAATCGATAAGCTGCTGATCTCTTACTCAGAAAGACTACAATTTAAAATACATTGTTTTGTACAGAAGTGTTTTTTTTTCTTACGTTGAACAGGCACAAATATAATAATTAAGCCAAATCCGACTAGTGAGGTAAGCCCGGACGTTGAATATAAAAGATATAAAATAATAATGCTTTGGATGGGTGCTGTAAGAAGTCCATTCACGGTTCCAAAACAATTAGCCAATTTGGGCATATCTGTTGATAATAAATTCATAATTTGTCCAATTGTAGTTTCACCCAAAGCTCGTTTACTAAGCTTCAAACACTTTTGATAAAGCAAAGACGCACACGCAGTTCTAACCTTCATTGCCAATTGTAAGTAGTGTAAAAAATAGTAATTCTCAGTAATTACATCTAGAAAACTAGTCAATATTATAATAGATGCGTACAATATAGCATCATCTTTTGATAAAGCCTCTTCACCAGGTAAATAGTACCCCATCAATTTTCCTATAGCTAACGGACGGATCATTCTAAAAAGAAATCATTTGAAGTGAACTAAAACTGTTAAGTAAAGCTACTTTAAACCGAATTCTATGACGAAGTTCATACACACTGAATATAAAATCTGCCATTTAAAAATCTTCCAAATTGCTCTCCATAACGAAGGTTTATCATTTTTCTTCACTTCCTTACTCCAAACATCTTCTAACCGACTTCCAAGCGCTTTGGCGTCATGACGCTTGAGAATTTGATAAATATCTTCTTCGGACAAACCTTTTTTTAAGCCAGTTCGAAAAAGAGGAAACGTCCAGCTAAAATATTGTCGCTAGGTAACGATATTAGTTTGAGAAAAATTCTACCAATAAAAGAGATCCGACACGAAATTCGATTTTTCTTGAGGATGTGGCTTGAGTTTGTATTTTTTCGTCACGCTGTTGTAATCCATTTCAGACGCTCAAACACGTGCTGTAAATCCACGTGCAAATACACTTTGATAAAGGAACAATGAGGAACTGGATATTTTCTTTTATTAATCACTAGAATAATATTGAACAAAAAACATTTTGACAATTAAGAACAATACCGCGACTGGTTCTTTCAGAGGTGTCGAAAGAAGTGGGCAAGAGAGAGTTGTCCATATTTATATAACATTAACTCTTTTTTTTTAATTTAAACAATCTAGCTGACTTAAAAATACAGCGTGCGTATTTTGACCTTAGGTGAGTCATTTTTCTGAATCACGCCGGTATTTGTAATTAAATAATATGAAGCTAACTCTCAATCTCTTTGTAATAATCTGATATTATTAGTTTAGCATATACGATAAGTTGTATGCGATTGGTTGAAAAAGGGACTTCCCCACTCAAATATGATTTGTAAATCGACGTAAACAATTGCGTGACAACCCAACAAAAATAGTTACTTACCCAGAACTGAGATCGTCTATACTGCACACAATTCATCACTCAACTAACTGATCTAGAAATTAAAAAGTTCATTGGAATCCGAGGCAAAGTGGTTAATAATAATAATACTAATAATAATAGTAACGCAAATTATTGTGAAATATTATGTAACGAACATATTGTCATTGACCTTGGCTTAGCCGGTAATCGTTAGCGATATGTAGTTGAAAAATGAAATTCGATAAAATCTAGTGTCTGTAAATTAAATGTTGTTTTGCGCGAAACGATAATCAACAAAGCAGTTTGTACATTTTCTGGTTGCCTACATAATTATTCCTTTTGCTAATATTTTAGTAAAAGTACTTTACTTACTTTAAATGTGTTGACGGTAATAAGAGTGTTAAATACAACAAAATGTAAAATAGTAATAAAAAAAATTAATACATACAGGGTCCCGCAATACTTGTGTCCACCCCCAAAATCGTCTTTGATTTTAAAAATTTGTATACGCTCATGCTTGACCAACTCTAGAATCTGACGCAAAAATTTGCGTCTCATTTTACGCAGAATGTCACGCTGAATCCAAAAGCATGAGAATTTTCAATTTTCGTCAACAAATAACTGAGTTATGGTCGTTTGAATTTTTGGGTTGTTGCCAGAGGGCCAAATTTTTGAAGGTTCAAAAGAATTCGTGCTCGATATCTTGGAAACTATTTACATCGTTTTTCTCGCGATTTTTTACATAAGAAAAAGTTCTTTGATTTTTCTACAGTCAAAATTTGCAAATTTTCGCAAAAACTCATGACTAAAACTATGTCAAACTTCTGATATCGATATCTCGCTTATTTTTTAGAGTAAGTTATTTACATCAGTGTACGCAGAATTTTCCGAAGATTCCAAATCTGGGATTTAAATTCAGATCCGACAACAAATAACTGAGATATGGCCGATCAAAGTTTCGGAAAGTTGATTTTCATTTTTCCTCATTTTTTCTAATTTTTAAAGTTAAATATCTCGGAAACCGTTTGAGATATTGAGATGCGGTTTGCGCCATTCTTTTTCTCGCCTCATTTTACGTTAGAAAATGTTATCAAAAGCCCAAAATTCGATAGTTGATATAAAAATAATTTTATATTGAAGTGGCCCAACAGGCTAGCTTATTTAAAATTTTAACTTTATTAAGGGAACTTTGAAAAATGAAAGACGGGATAGATTCCATAAAATTTTAAGTTTTTTAAAGATGAAAATCGGGGTAGATTTCATTATACATATTTTAACTTCTTCTTTAACTTTAAATAAAATGCTTATAAAACTAAATGTTCTGAACGGGCCCACCTAATAGTAAAAACTGAAGTATGTAGATTCAAAATTTTGAATTTCCAAAAATGGTGGATGCGCCAGGTCAATATTTTTATGTATATGATGACCAATTGAATTTAAATTTGTTTTCATTACTATTTTTTATTTGGAAAGAGAGAATTATACCTTAGAGTGATAGTTTAATGTCAGAAATATTTTTATTCATATTTATTATATCTTCATTTTCCTTAATACTCTAATGAATTTGTCGATATTGATTTGCTGTAGAAAAATCTATTGATAATAAAAGTATGTAGGCAACCAGAATAGAGTGAAGTTGCATTGCTGATTATCATTTTATCTTAAATGACAAGTACAAAGTGTTTTATGGAATTTATCTAGTTGTTGAGTATTACTTACACTTATAGCGTCATATATTTGGTCATTTTACTTTAGTGTTGCTTACAAGTCTCAATGAAAACATACAAGTAATGATCTGTTTCCCAATCGATACTGACTCGAAACCGACCACAGTAAGTTTCAACTATGGTGGGGAACCCTTCCAATGATTGCATGAATTTTAATTTACCGCTACAGTTTGAAATTCGCTGTTTCAGAATATTGTGAACTTAACGGTAAGTATATAATAATTAAAAAATTTAATATTTTTTTGTTCATTTTGCGTAGAATCTCTTGTATAATTTATTATTGCTTCAATATTAATGTAGCAACATTAATAAATTTTTTACTTATTTTATTTAATATTTTAAATACTCAAATGCAAAAATTACTAAAACTTTTGCTGACACATGACAACTTGCTTGCGAATGGTGTGTTCTAACCTCACGTATGAATTATTTTGACGTAAACTCAAAGTTGATTTGTCACGTTATGTGAGGCGCGAAATTTAATTACTGGAATTTAATTTGATCACAGATCACAAATATTAAAATCCGAACCAAATTAGCGGATTTATATATTTGAGGAATTTTATATGTTAGACAGATTATATTTGATTACAGTCGAACATCTGAACATGGAGTCCAAGAGTGCAGCGAACAAATTCAAATTCAAACCTCATCCCCAAGAAAAATCCAATATTTTATCGGATTTATTTTACTGGTTGATTAATTTTAATTAATGCGTTTATCTAAACAGTGTATTGTAGCTGGACGATTTCTATATTTCGGACTGGCCTTAAAAAAGGATTGTCCGAGGAAGATATTTATCAAACACTTAAATCTCATGATACTAAAAATCTTGGAAATAAACTTGAAATCGCTTGGAATGAACAAATCAAGAAAGGTGTTAAGCCCTCGTTATGGAAAGCAATGTGGAAGGTTTTCAAATGGGAGATTATGCTGTCCTTTTTTCTTTATTTTATATTAGAATTTATTTTAAAGTAATTATTATTTTAAGTACTAACTTGGTCAGAAAACATCTATAAATTATTTATTTTAGAACGATACGTCCACTAGCGCTAGGAAAGCTAATGGGTTACTACTTACCTGGTGAATCGTCTTTATCAAGAAATGACGCTACACTGTACGCAGCCATTATAGTCCTATCAAGTTTTCTGAACATAATTGTAGGAAACTACAACTTCCTACACTTCAAACGATTATCAATGAAAATTAGAACTGCAGGTTCTTCTTTGTTGTATCGAAAATGTTTAAAACTCAGTAAACGAGCTTTGGCTGAGACTACTCTTGGCCACATTGTCAACTTGCTATCATCTGATATGGTCATCTTCTCTCGAGCTTTCGGTACTGCGAATGGTCTTTTAACAGCGCCCTTAGTTGCGAGCTTAGTTCTATATTTACTTTATCAAACATCAGGAGTTACTTCTTTAGTGGGATCTATTTTTATCATTGTTTTTATCCCTCTCCAAGGTAATATGAGTGGTCAAAATAAAATGAAAACAAATGTTCTCTTTTCTTTGTAGCTTTTCTGAGCAAGAAATCAGCAGCTTACCGGTCACGAATTGCGTCAAAAACCGATGAGAGAATCCGCCACATGAACGAAATAATCTCAGGAATTCAAGTTATTAAAGTATACACTTGGGAGAAACCGTTCGTTAAACTCATAGACGCAATTAGAAGGTGAGTTTGAAAAAAAAAAGTGTTCCTATTCTTTTAAGCAAGTTATTTTAGAAAAGAAATGTACTTTATCAAAATTTCCAATTTCCTACTAGCTGTAACATCGTCGTATTCCTATTTCATCGATAAAACTTCAGTCTTTCTTTGTATAGTTGCGTACGTTCTAACAGGGAATACTCCAACTGCTCAATACGTGTATGTTCTTACCACATTTTATTTGATGTTGATGGATTCAATTTCGTACCATCTTATGTCGGCTTTTGACCAACTTCTGCAGGCTAACGTTTGTATTAAAAGGTTCGAAAAATTTTTGTTATTGGAGGAAATGGAGAACAATGTGAGCGTCTCTGTTAAAAAAGGTTTATATGTGGAAAAAGCGACAGCAAAGTGGTCCAAAAAATCTAAAACTGATACTTTAGCCCAAGTTGATTTTGCTGTAGAACCTGGGCAAATCGTTGCAGTTATCGGACCGATTGGTGGAGGAAAGTCCAGTCTTCTTCAACTGTGTCTTGGTGAACTGCCCCTCAGCGAAGGTTCTTTAAGTACAAATGGCCGAATATCTTACGCAAACCAAGAGCCTTGGTTGTTTGCCAGCACTGTCAAACAAAATATTCTTTTCGGCGAGCCCATGATTGCCGATAAGTATAATAAAGTCGTCAAAGCGTGCGCATTAGAAGAAGATATAACACAGTTTCCTTATGGCGATAACACCATCGTCGGCGAACGCGGCATTCTTCTAAGTGGAGGACAAAAAGCCCGAATTAATCTAGCTAGAGCAGTATACAGAGACGCTGATATTTACCTTCTAGATGATCCGTTATCAGCAGTGGATGCAAGCGTCGGAAAACAAATTTTTAACAGTTGTATAAGAAATTATTTGAAAGGCAAAAGTGTAGTTCTCGTCACTCATCAAGTCCAATACTTAACTTCTGTAGACAAGATCTACTTAATTGTCAACGGAGCTGTGACTACCTCCGGAAATTACAACGAACTGCAAGCTTCAGGTGAAGACTTCACTAAAATCTTAAAAGAAACAGAGACTTTTGAAACCGATGAAAACGTTGAAGAGACGAAAGAAGTTAAAGATAAAAAAGAACAAGAAGAAGACGAAGAAAGAAGAGCGTCTGGAAAAGTATCGAGAACTGTTTACTCATCGTACATCCGAGCTTGCGGCTCTTATTTCACTTTTTTTCTTATCTGTATCCTGTCAGTTTTCACTGAATTTTTTTCAGTGGGTTCAAGCTATTTTATTTCTTTTTGGTAAGTGATGGATACTCCATTCTAAAAAAATCTAACGTTTTATTAAAGGGTAAATTTGGAACAAAAAAGAATGAGTGAAAACTTGACATCTCTTGGAAATGCAACAACTACACTTTTAGCTGATTTTGAAGATGTGTATTTCACTGAAGAAAATTGTATTTATCTGTATACGTGTCTCATAGGGTTGCTGACGGTGTTTTCCATTGCCCGTACAATGTCGTTCTTCAGAAGCTGCATGATAGCATCCATTAAACTGCATGACAGAATGTTTAACAGCGTCGTTAATGCAGCAATGAAATTCTTTTACACAAATTCTTCTGGTCGAATTTTGAACAGATTCTGTAAAGATATAAGAAGTGTAGACGAAACTCTCCCACACTTACTCATGGATATTACAATGGTGAGTAGTTGACACGAATAAGAACTCTTTCTAAATGTTAAAACTTGTAGCTAACATTCGGGATTGGTGGCAGAATGGTGGGAATTTTTTTTGTAAATCAGTGGTCTCTTATCCCTGCTTTTATAATTTTTATTACAATGTACATTATTAGGATTATTTTTCTAGCAAGTAGCAGAACCTTAAACAGAATGATGTCAACGAGTAATTGTAATTCTTGAGACAACTTCAAGTTAATTTGTGTAAAATTTAGGTCGCAGTCCAGTCTTTTCGCATTTAACTGAATCAGTAAAGGGCTTAACTACAATCAGAGCGTTTGATGCTCAAGCAATTTTGCAAGATGAATTTGACGAGCATCACAACTTTTATAATTCGATTTTTTACATGGATATCGGAACAAATCGTGCTTTTGCAACTTGGATTGACTCAGTATGTTTAATGTATATGCTAAGCGCAACAGTTCTTGCACTGAGCCAAGGTATGTACAGTCTTAAGACAGTTACTGTTGTTAATTATGAGTTTCAAGAAACCTACGGCGGAAATGTTGGTTTTATCATCACTGAGAGTTTGTACATCACAGGAATGTTTCAATGGACAATTCGACAATTCAGTGAATTAGAAAACCAAATGACTTCGGTCGAACGCGTAGTTGAATACATCGATATTCCTGCTGAAAAAGACAAGACAGCTAAACCCGCGTCTGACTGGCCTGACAAAGGAAGAATCGAAATAAAATCTGTTTTTATGCGATACTCTCCGGATGATCCTCACGTTCTTAAAAATTTGAATGTTATCATCACACCAAGAGAAAAAGTCGGAATCGTCGGCAGAACGGGAGCTGGAAAGTCGTCTTTAATTTCCGTTCTTTTCCGACTTGTAGATTTTGAAGGCAATGTCTACATCGATAATGTAGACACGAAAACCATTGCTCTTTCTTCACTCAGATCAAAAATTTCGATTATTCCTCAGGAACCTGTACTCTTCTCTGGAAGTGTTCGATACAATTTAGACCCATTCGAACAGTACACGGACGATCAAATTTGGAACGTTCTGGATGAAGTTAAATTGAAACCATTTATAAAAGAGCTGACTTCAGGGCTTTACAGCTACTTAGCTGAGGGAGGTTCTAACTTTAGCGTTGGCCAAAAGCAGTTAATTTGTTTAGCAAGAGCTTTATTGAAGAATAATAAAATCTTAGTATTAGATGAAGCCACTGCCAATGTTGATCCTCAAACTGACGAACTCTTACAACAAACCATAAGAACAAGTTTTTCAGACTGTACAGTTTTAACAATAGCGCATAGATTGCACACCATCATGGATTCTGATAGAGTTTTAGTGATGAATGACGGATGCGTTGTTGAGTTTGACCATCCGTACATCTTGTCACAAAAGAGAGGAGTTTTTAGGGATTTGGTTCTGGAAACTGGATCAAAAATGAGCGAGAATTTAACGGAAATTGCCAAAGAGGTATTGAAATTATCGCATTTTAGTTCTGTTCAAATAATAATTATATTTTAATTTTAGAGCTATGAAAATTATTCGAAGAAGAAAAGAGAATAGAATGTTTTACAGAGAATGATTGTATATTATTGTCAAAGTTAAAAAATAATTTTACTATAATAATTAAACAAATATAAATATTTCATGGGCATTTGTGACTACCTTTGAAGTGATGTCTTCCGGAGTAATTAGAATTATTATGTCATTCGCTGCTTCTTATATAAATTCACAGTTATCGACCTTCAACACTGACGTAGGTGAAGGAGGTTTACGAAGACATTTAAACTGACGTATCATAAAATAATTGCTATTTAATTTGTCTTAATTTAATTATTTATTAATTCTAAAACTCGCTCAAATTCTTGCATTAATTTATGGTAATAAAAACAGACGATTAATTTATCACATTATTACTAATTAAAGATAAAGAAGTGTAGCGATTGATCTTTATTTCTTCAACGAATCAAATTGTTCGCATTACGTCAGCCATGCGATAAAATGATAAATGATAATAATCTCAAATCTGTCATTTTCAAAGAGCATCACTTCAAATTTAGTGGAAAAAATCTGCATTGCACAACCTTTGTTCAGTATTTAACCTCAGTTGAGTTCTACCGGGAACTATCGCAAGAAAACACTAAAAAATTAATCCATTGAACGAGTTTACGTAATATTTCACAACATTGAGTAAAATGAAATAATTTCAAGCAATTTGACGGAGCTCGAACCGTTCTTGCTTTAGTTAGTTGTTTTTCAAATTGTAGACGCTCCCGACGTGTCTGCGGAAATAAATTAGTTTGTGATAAATAAATTAAAGTACAAAAAAAATAGTTCAGATCTCTGGTATGTACACATTTTTCACTATGTTGTTTTTTTCGCTTTATGAACACAAAACTAGAAACAATACGCGTTGCCAATTGTTTTCGATACACGTTTTAGGTCACTTACAAACATAAAATTAGAAACTGCCGATCGATGTCCTTTCACTAAATTCTAATAAAGATTTTTCATTCTCCGAAAGCTGGCGGCATCTAGCGCCAATTATGAGAACGTTCAATTTTCGCGTTAAAGGAAATTGCATTCGCGTTCAAATGAAAGTACGAATTTGTAATTATAGATTAATTTTTCCAATTCCTATTAAGAAAATGCTCAATTTAAATAATAAATCTCTTTATTGAAACAATATTTTAATCAAAAAGATGAATAAAATGATTACACAAACACTTTATTCTAAAATTTGCCATTTAGAGTCTGAAAAATGTTTTCATTCATCATTTTCATTTAGTTTTCGAAAAAGAGTACCTAATTTTTTTTTGAATCCTACGTAATTGGAATAATTGGTATGTATGATACCCGTACAGAAACAAATTTTATTCACTCAAACACATTATGGCACTTTATTTACTTATACTTACCATAAATAGCAATTATTATTATTATTATTTCTTATTTTTTGTCAAGAAAAACTTCAGTTCCTAGAAGAAACTCAGCTTGGACGGAAAAAGTGCAATCAATGCGAACAAATTAAAAAAGCATCCTCAGGAAAATTCCAACTTCTTCTCAGATCTTTTCTATTGGTAATATTCAGTAAACCCTGAGAGCTAGCTTTAGAAATTTTTTTAGTTGGACAATCCCTTTGTTTAAGACTGGTTTAAAAAAAGAACTAGCTGACGAAGACATATATCAAACTCTAGAACGTCACGAGGCGAACACACTTATGCAGAAATTAGAAAAAGCTTGGAATCAGCAAGTCGATCAAAGTGTGAAGCCCTCACTATGGAAAGCAATCTGGAAGATTTTTAAATGGGAGATTTTAACGGTAATGGGTCTCTATTTTCTGGTCGAATTGGTCATCAAGTAGGTTATTGATTTCACAGGTCTATTTTTAATTTTCAATTGTAGAATATTACCTCCTTTAGCTTTAATGAGACTAATGGACTACTACTCCACTAGCCAGGAAACATCCAAAGATGATGTCATTATTTATGCCTCGGCAATCATTATAATATCTTTCTTTCACGTTATCGTTGGCCACAATGAGGTAATTCAGTATCAGCAATTAGAGTTAAAAGTAAGAGTAGCACTGTCGGGACTGTTGTACAAAAAATCTCTAAGACTGAGCAAAAGAGCCCTTAACAAGACGACCACGGGACATATCATTAATTTATTATCCAATGACATGCAGCAATTGTCTCTTGTCTGGGGGGGCTTTAGCGCCATTTGGGGCGCTCCTCTTCAAACAGTATTAGTTTTGTGCTTACTTTACGCAATTGCCGGACCTACATCATTGGTAGGGCTTGTATTCGTTTTGATACTCACACCTTTTCAGTGTAAGAGCTCAAAAATATCACATTTTCCACCTAACTTGTTCTTTCAGTATTAATGAGCAAGAAATCGGCGTATTACAGACTGCGAATAGCTCTCAAAACCGACGAGAGGATTCGATACATGAGCGAAATCATTTCAGGAATTCAAGTCATCAAAGTTTATACTTGGGAAATTCCATTCGTTAAACTTATCGATAGTATTCGCAGGTACGTTTACATACCCATGGAAGGCGGTACAAGAACTATTTTACAGGCAAGAAATACATCTAGTGAAAATCGCGAATTATTTGGACGCTCTTACAAGATCCTTCTCGTTTTTCGTTGACAGGACCGCAATTTTTCTATGCGTTCTAACATATGTACTGACCGGAAATGTAGTCAACGCTCAATACGTCTTCTTCATATCACCATTTTATGAGATTATTATGATCTCAGTTTCGTTGTATCTTTCAAGCAGCGTGTCAGACTTTCTACAGTCCAATGTTTCCGTGAAGAGGTTTGAAAAGTTTTTACAACTTGAGGAAGTTCACAGTGACATTATCATGAGTGAAGACGTGGGAATAACTCTTGAAAAAGCGACAGCCAAGTGGTCGGAAGACTCTGAAAGCAATACTTTAACTAAAATTAGTTTAACTATTCGTCCTGGAGAGACAATAGCCATTATTGGACCAATCGGTAGTGGAAAATCCAGTCTTCTTCAGATGATTCTCAGAGAGTTACCACTAAGCGAAGGCTGTGTTCAAATTGGAGGTAAAATATCTTACTCGAATCAAGAGTCGTGGCTGTTTGCTGGTACTGTTAAACAAAACATACTCTTTGGTGAAATCTTCAATAAAACTAGATATAACGACGTGATAAAAGTATGTGCTCTGGACGAAGATCTCGCGCAGTTTCCTTATGGTGATAACACCATCGCTGGGGAGCGTGGAATTCTTCTTAGTGGAGGACAAAAAGCTAGAATTAGTTTAGCAAGAGCGGTGTACAGAAACGCTGATATCTATTTACTGGACGATCCTCTCTCTGCCGTTGATGCAAGTGTTGGAAAACAAATTTTTAACAACTGCATCAAGGGCTTTTTGAAGGGAAAATGCACAGTTCTGGTGACGCACCAGATCCAGTATTTGAGTTCGGTGGATAACATTTACTTGATAACAAATGGAGAGGTGGCGGCATCAGGAAACTATAAAGATCTCCAAGCCTCCAATGAGGCTTTCACCAAACTTTTAAGCAACACGGAACAATACGAGCACGACGAGTTGACTCTCGAACAGACCACAGAGATTAAAACAGAAAAGGAACAAGTTGAGGAAGAAGAATCTAAAGCGTCTGGAAAAGTTAACAAAAAAGTCTACGCCAGTTATATTCGCTCCGGAGGATCATACTTCCATTTCTGTTTGATGGTACTTCTGTTTATTTGTACGGAAATGTTTGGGACGGGTGCTGACTATTTCGTCAGTTTTTGGTAAGATAAAGGCACTTTTGCTTCAATCTCATATTCCTCTTTTAAAGGGTTAACATCGATGAACGAAGAGCGAAAAACGAAACGTTTTCTAGTTTTGAAGACACTTATTTTTCCACCGAAAATTGTATTTACATATTTACCGCCATTATAGCCTCGCTCATTGTTTGCGTCGTGATACGTTCAATGACTTGCATCAGAAGCTGCATGATTGCTTCTGTTAAATTGCACGATAAAATGTTTAGCAGCGTTGTTAATGCGAGTATGCGCTTCTTCTACACGAACTCTTCAGGAAGAGTTTTGAACAGATTTTCTAAAGACATTGGAAGTGTCGACGAGATTCTACCTGATATGTTGATCGATGTTGCAGAGGTAAACGCAGCTTGTAATGTTTCAGAAATGTAAGACAATTTTAGGTGAATTTGTCTATAAGTGCGACGGTCTTGGCAATTTGTATTGTCAGTCCATGGACTTTACTTCCTGCTGTCTTCATTGTTGGGATTATGTGGTTCATTCGGAAGGTTTTCCTAGCAAGCAGTAGAAGCATCAAACGACTGGAATCAACAAGTAAGCTACTAGTTAGATAGTAAAATATCTAACTCAAAATTTTAGACCGAAGTCCCATTTATGCCCATTTAACGGAATCTCTGAAAGGTTTGACCACTATCAGAGCCTACAATGCCGCCGATATTTTACAAAAGGAATTTAACCGCTACCAGAATGTACATTCATCTGTTGATTACATGTACGCCGGAACCAACCGAGCATTTGGTACCTGGCTTGACATAATTTGTGTGATCTATATCTTGGCAGTAACAATCATCGCATTGTTCAAAGGTCGGTACTAATTCGACTAAATTTATGGTAAAATTTTCTTGTAGAAACTTACGCGGGTAGCGTTGGTTTTGTCATCACACAGGGGATGAGCCTAACTGGGATGTTCCAGTGGGGAATCAAACGCTGGAGCGAGGCCGAGAATCAAATGACTTCAGTTGAAAGAATCATAGAATACATAAATATCCCACAAGAGAAAGATACTAAAACCAAAGAAATAACCTTTACCTGGCCGCGACAAGGAAAAGTCGAATTCCGCTCTGTTTCAATGCAGTATTCCGAAAATGATCCTCATGTTCTTAAAAACTTAAACGTCGTGATTCAGCCTGCGGAAAAAGTGGGAATCGCGGGAAGAACAGGAGCTGGGAAATCTTCGCTGATTTCGGTTTTGTTCCGACTTGTGGACTTTGAAGGCAACATTTTCATAGACGATGTTGATACAAAAACCGTTGCTCTTTCGTCTCTCAGATCCAAAATTTCGATCATTCCCCAAGAGCCTGTGCTTTTCTCTGGTGCTATCAGGAAGAATTTGGATCCGTTTGACCAATACTCTGATGAGCAAATCTGGAACGTCCTTCAAGAAGTGAAATTAAAAGACTTTGTCTCGGAGTTACCCGCAGGACTTTATAGTAATTTAGCTGAGGGAGGTTCGAATTTCAGTGTTGGTCAAAAGCAGTTGATATGTTTAGCTAGAGCGTTGTTGAGAGATAACAAGATTTTAATTTTGGATGAAGCCACCGCGAATGTTGATCCGCAGACTGATGAGCTTCTGCAGAATACTATTCGGACGAACTTTGCAGATTGTACTGTTTTGACGATAGCTCATAGATTGCACACAATTATGGACTCTGATAAAGTTTTGGTGATGAACGATGGGTGTATAGCGGAATTTGATCACCCCCACGTTCTTATGGAAAATGAAGGGATTTTTTACGAACTTGTTCAAGAGACTGGGAAAAAGATGAGCGAGAATTTGATAGAAATTGCGCGAAAAGTACTAGTAAAATAAATGTATTTTCATTTTAAAAAAATTGTTATTTTAGGGGTATGGAAGCAGTAACAATGAAACGAAGAAAATGGTCTAGTGATTCAAAAAGAAAACGTACAAGATAATGTACAGTACAAAAAAATTCCTGGAATACATATTTTATTATTTTATTAATAAAAATAAAAAATTGAATTCAGAAATGTGGCTTTTTACTTGAAATTCTCAGTAATGAAATGGACATTTTATTTTATTTTAACTGAATCAGTAAAGGGCTTAACTACAATCAGAGCGTTTGATGCTCAAGCAATTTTGCAAGATGATTTTGACGACCATCACAACTTTTATAATTCGATTTTTTACATGGATATCGGAACAAATCGTGCTTTTGCAACTTGGATTGACTCAGTATGTTTGTTGTATATGCTAAGCGCAACAGTTCTTGCACTGAGCCAAGGTATGTACAGTCTTAAGACAGTTACTGTTGTACGCGTAGTTCATCGATATTCCTGCTGAAAAAGGCAAGACAGCTAAACTCGCGTCTGACTGGCCTGAGAAAGGAAGAATCGAAATACAATCTGTTTTATGCGATACTCTTCGGATGATCCTCACTTTCTTAAAGATTTATATGTTAAATCATCACACCAAGAGAAAAAGTCGGAATCGTCGGCAGAACGGGAGCTGGAAAGTCGTCTTTAATTTCCGTTCTTTTCCGACTTGTAGACTTTGAAGGCAATGTCTACATCAATAGTGTAGACACGAAAACCATTGCTCTTTCTTCACTCAGATCAAAAATTTCGATTATCCCTCAGGAACCTGTACTCTTCTCTGGAAGTGTTCGATACAATTTAGACCCATTCGAACAGTACACGGACGATCAAATTTGGAACGTTCTGGATGAAGTTAAATTGAAACCATTTATAAAAGAGCTGACTTCAGGGCTATACAGCAACTTAGCTGAGGGAGGTTCTAACTTTAGTGTTGGCCAAAAGCAGTTAATTTGTTTAGCAAGAGCTTTATTGAAGAATAATAAAATCTTAATATTAGATGAAGCCACTGCCAATGTTGATCCTCAAACTGACGAACTTTTACAACAAACCATAAGAACAAGTTTTTCAGACTGTACAGTTTTAACAATAGCGCATAGATTGCACACCATCAAGTTTTAGTGATGAATGACGGATGCGTTGTTGAGTTTGACCATCCGTACATCTTGTCACAAAAGAGATGAGTTTTTAGGGATTTGGTTCTGGAAACTGGATCAAAAATGAGCGAGAATTTAACGGAAATTGTCAAAGAGGTATTGAAATTATCGCATTTTAGTTCTGTTCAAATAATAATTATATTTTAATTTTAGAGCTATGAAAATTATTCGAAGAAGAAAAGAGAATAGAATGTTTTACAGAGAATGATTGTATATTATTGTCAAAGTTAAAAAATAATTTTACTATAATAATTAAACAAATATAAATATTTCATGGGCATTTGTGACTACCTTTGAAGTGATGTCTTCCGGAGTAATTAGAATTATTATGTCATTCGCTGCTTCTTATATAAATTCACAGTTATCGACCTTCAACACTGACGTAGGTGAAGGAGGTTTACGAAGACATTTAAACTGACGTATCATAAAATAATTGCTATTTAATTTGTCTTAATTTAATTATTTATTAATTCTAAAACTCGCTCAAATTCTTGCAATAATTTATGGCAATAAAAACAGACGATTAATTTATCACATTATTACTAATTAAAGATAAAGAAGTCTGTGTAGCGATTGATCTTTATTTCTTGTAATGATAATAATCTCAAATCTGTCATTTTCAAAGAGCATCACTTCAAATTTAGTGGAAAAAATCTGGATTGCACAACCTTTGTTCAGTATTTAACCTCAGTTGAGTTCTACCGGGAACTATCGCAAGCAAACACTAAAAAATTAATCCATTGAACGAGTTTACGTAATATTTCACAACATTGAGTAAAATGAAATAATTTCAAGCAATTTGACGGAGCTCGAACCGTTCTTGCTTTAGTTAGTTGTTTTTCAAATTGTAGACGCTCCCGACGTGTCTGCGGAAATAAATTAGTTTGTGATAAATAAATTAAAGTACAAAAAAAATAGTTCAGATCTCTGGTATGTACACATTTTTCACTATGTTGTTTTTTTCGCTTTATGAACACAAAACTAGAAACAATACGCGTTGCCAATTGTTTTCGATACACGTTTTAGGTCACTTACAAACATAAAATTAGAAACTGCCGATCGATGTCCTTTCACTAAATTCTAATAAAGATTTTTCATTCTCCGAAAGCTGGCGGCATCTAGCGCCAATTATGAGAACGTTCAATTTTCGCGTTAAAGGAAATTGCATTCGCGTTCAAATGAAAGTACGAATTTGTAATTATAGATTAATTTTTCCAATTCCTATTAAGAAAATGCACAATTTAAATAATAAATCTCTTTATTGAAACAATATTTTAATCAAAAGGATGAATAAAATGATTACACAAACACTTTATTCTGAAATTTGCCATTTAGAGTCTGAAAAATGTTTTCATTCATAATTTTCATTTAGTTTTCGAAAAAGAGTACCTAATTTTTTTTTGAATCCTACGTAATTGGAATAATTGGTATGTATGATACACGTACAGAAACAATTTTTATTCACTCAAACACATTATGGCACTTTATTTACTTATACTTACCATAAATAGCAATTATTATTATTATTATTTCTTATTTTTTGTCAAGAAAAACTTCAGTTCCTAGAAGAAACTCAGCATGGACGGAAAAAGTGCAATCAATGCGAACAAATTAAAAAAGCATCCTCAGGAAAATTCCAACTTTTTCTCAGATCTTTTCTATTGGTAATATTCAGTAAACCCTGACAGCTAGCTTTAGAAATTTTTTTAGTTGGACAATCCCTTTGTTTAAGACTGGTTTAAAAAAGGAACTAGCTGACGAAGACATATATCAAACTCTAGAACGTCACGAGGCGAACACACTTATGCAGAAATTAGAAAAAGCTTGGAATCAGCAAGTCGATCAAAGTGTGAAGCCCTCACTATGGAAAGCAATCTGGAAGATTTTTAAATGGGAGATTTTAACGGTAATGGGTCTCTATTTTCTGGTCGAATTGGTCATCAAGTAGGTTATTGATTTCACAGGTCTATTTTTAATTTTCAATTGTAGAATATTACCTCCTTTAGCTTTAATGAGACTAATGGACTACTACTCCACTAGCCAGGAAACATCCAAAGATGATGTCATTATTTATGCCTCGGCAATCATTATAATATCTTTCTTTCACGTTATCGTTGGCCACAATGAGGTAATTCAGTATCAGCAATTAGAGTTAAAAGTAAGAGTAGCACTGTCGGGACTGTTGTACAAAAAATCTCTAAGACTGAGCAAAAGAGCCCTTAACAAGACGACCACGGGACATATCATTAATTTATTGTCCAATGACATGCAGCAATTGTCTCTTGTCTGGGGGGGCTTTAGCGCCATTTGGGGCGCTCCTCTTCAAACAGTATTAGTTTTGTACTTACTTTACGCAATT
Organism: Gnatocerus cornutus; assembly: GCA_029298725.1. Classification (NCBI taxonomy): domain Eukaryota; kingdom Metazoa; phylum Arthropoda; class Insecta; order Coleoptera; family Tenebrionidae; genus Gnatocerus; species Gnatocerus cornutus. Next base: position 14,198,391 of record CM055513.1, read on the forward strand.
GCCGGACCTACATCATTGGTAGGGCTTGTATTCGTTTTGATACTCACACCTTTTCAGTGTAAGAGCTCAAAAATATCACATTTTCCACCTAACTTGTTCTTTCAGTATTAATGAGCAAGAAATCGGCGTATTACAGACTGCGAATAGCTCTCAAAACCGACGAGAGGATTCGATACATGAGCGAAATCATTTCAGGAATTCAAGTCATCAAAGTTTATACTTGGGAAATTCCATTCGTTAAACTTATCGATAGTATTCGCAGGTACGTTTACATACCCATGGAAGGCGGTACAAGAACTATTTTACAGGCAAGAAATACATCTAGTGAAAATCGCGAATTATTTGGACGCTCTTACAAGATCCTTCTCGTTTTTCGTTGACAGGACCGCAATTTTTCTATGCGTTCTAACATATGTACTGACCGGAAATGTAGTCAACGCTCAATACGTCTTCTTCATATCACCATTTTATGAGATTATTATGTCCTCAGTTTCGTTGGATCTTCCAAGCACCGTGTCAGACTTTCTACAGTCCAATGTTTCCGTGAAGAGGTTTGAAAAGTTTTTACAACTTGAGGAAGTTCACAGTGACATTATCATAAGTGAAGAGTTGGGAATAACTCTTGAAAAAGCGACAGCCAAGTGGTCGGAAGACTCCGAAAGCAATACTTTAACTAAAATTAGTTTAACTATTCGTCCTGGAGAGACAATAGCCATTATTGGACCAATCGGTAGTGGAAAATCAAGTCTTCTTCAGATGATTCTCGGAGAGTTACCACTAAGCGAAGGCTGTGTACAAATTGGAGGTAAAATATCTTACTCGAATCAAGAGTCGTGGCTGTTTGCTGGTACTGTTAAACAAAACATACTATTCGGTGAAATCTTCAATAAAACTAGATATAACGACGTGATAAAAGTTTGTGCTCTGGAGGAAGATCTCGCGCAGTTTCCTTATGGTGATAACACCATCGTTGGGGAGCGTGGAATTCTTCTTAGCGGAGGTCAAAAAGCAAGAATTAATTTAGCAAGAGCGGTGTACAGAAACGCTGATATCTATTTACTGGACGATCCTCTCTCTGCCGTTGATGCAAGTGTTGGAAAACAAATTTTTAACAACTGCATCAAAGGCTTTTTGAAGGGAAAATGCACAGTTCTGGTGACGCACCAGATCCAGTATTTGAGTTCGGTGGATAACATTTACTTGATAACAAATGGAGAGGTGGCGGCATCAGGAAACTATAAAGATCTCCAAGCCTCCAATGAGGTTTTCACCAAACTTTTAAGCAACACGGAACAATACGAGCACGACGAGTTGACTTCTGAACAGACCACAGAGATTAAAACAGAAAAGGAACAAGTTGAGGAAGAAGAATCTAAAGCGTCTGGAAAAGTTAACAAAAAAGTCTACGCCAGTTATATTCGCTCCGGAGGATCATACTTCCATTTCTGTTTGATGGTACTTCTGTTTATTTGTACGGAAATGTTTGCGACGGGTGCTGACTATTTCGTCAGTTTTTGGTAAGATAAAGGCACTTTTGCTTCAATCTCATATTCCTCTTTTAAAGGGTTAACATCGATGAACGAAGAGCGAAAAACGAAACGTTTCCTAGTTTTGAGGACACTTATTTTTCCACCGAAAATTGTATTTACATATTTACCGCCATTATAGCTTCGCTCATTGTTTGCGTCGTGATACGTTCAATGACTTGCATCAGAAGCTGCATGATTGCTTCTGTTAAATTGCACGATAAAATGTTTAGCAGCGTTGTTAATGCGAGTATGCGCTTCTTCTACACGAACTCTTCAGGAAGAGTTTTGAACAGATTTTCTAAAGACATTGGAAGTGTCGACGAGATTCTACCTGATATGTTGATCGATGTTGCAGAGGTAAACGCAGCTTGTAATGTTTCAGAAATGTAAGACAATTTTAGGTGACTTTGTCTATAAGTGCGACGGTCTTGGCAATTTGTATTGTCAGTCCATGGACTTTACTTCCTGCTGTCTTCATTATTGGGATTATGTGGTTCATTCGGAAGGTTTTCCTCGCAAGCAGTAGAAGCATCAAACGACTGGAATCAACAAGTAAGCTACTAGTTAGATAGTAAAATATCTAACTCAAAATTTTAGACCGAAGTCCCATTTATGCCCATTTAACGGAATCTCTGAAAGGCTTGACCACTATCAGAGCCTACAATGCCGCCGATATTTTACAAAAGGAATTTAACCGCTACCAGAATGTACATTCATCTGTTGATTACATGTACGCCGGAACCAACCGAGCATTTGGTACCTGGCTTGACATAATTTGTGTGATCTATATCTTGGCAGTAACAATCATCGCATTGTTCAAAGGTCGGTACTAATTCGACTAAATTTATGGTAAAATTTTCTTGTAGAAACTTACGCGGGTAGCGTTGGTTTTGTCATCACACAGGGGATGAGCCTAACTGGGATGTTCCAGTGGGGAATCAAACGCTGGAGCGAGGCCGAGAATCAAATGACTTCAGTTGAAAGAATCATAGAATACATAAATATCCCACAAGAGAAAGATACTAAAACCAAAGAAATAACCTTTACCTGGCCGCGACAAGGAAAAGTCGAATTCCGCTCTGTTTCAATGCAGTATTCCGAAAATGATCCTCATGTTCTTAAAAACTTAAACGTCGTGATTCAGCCTGCGGAAAAAGTGGGAATCGCGGGAAGAACAGGAGCTGGGAAATCTTCGCTGATTTCGGTTTTGTTCCGACTTGTGGACTTTGAAGGCAACATTTTCATAGACGATGTTGATACAAAAACCGTTGCTCTTTCGTCTCTCAGATCCAAAATTTCGATCATTCCCCAAGAGCCTGTGCTTTTCTCTGGTGCTATCAGGAAGAATTTGGATCCGTTTGACCAATACTCTGATGAGCAAATCTGGAACGTCCTTCAAGAAGTGAAATTAAAAGACTTTGTCTCGGAGTTACCCGCAGGACTTTATAGTAATTTAGCTGAGGGAGGCTCGAATTTCAGTGTTGGTCAAAAGCAGTTGATATGTTTAGCTAGAGCGTTGTTGAGAGATAACAAGATTTTAATTTTGGATGAAGCCACCGCGAATGTTGATCCGCAGACTGATGAGCTTCTGCAGAATACTATTCGGACGAACTTTGCAGATTGTACTGTTTTGACGATAGCTCATAGATTGCACACAATTATGGACTCTGATAAAGTTTTGGTGATGAACGATGGGTGTATAGCGGAATTTGATCACCCCCACGTTCTTATGGAAAATGAAGGGATTTTTTACGAACTTGTTCAAGAGACTGGGAAAAAGATGAGCGAGAATTTGATAGAAATTGCGCGAAAAGTACTAGTAAAATAAATGTGTTTTCATTTAAAAAAAAATTGTTATTTTAGGGGTATGGAAGCAGTAACAATGAAACGAAGAAAATAGTATAGTGATTCAAAAAGAAAACGGACAAGATAACATAGAGTACAAAAAATTCCTGGAATACATATTTTTTATTTTATTAATAATAATAAAAAATTGAATTCAGAAATGTGGCTTTTTATTTGAAATTCTCATTCATGAAATGAGCATTTTATTTTGTTGGTACATAGTTTCGCAATCAATTTTTTTTATATAATTTATACCATGTAAGTAACTAACTAAATTGTGTTCTATTTGAATCAGCAAAATAATTTGTTATTGTTACAGACCAGTAGAAGTAATATAGATTACAAATTGTTAAACACTATTGCGCAATTCAATTTCACAAAGCGATGGTTATTTCGTCTTATCTATGCACTAATCCTTTTTCAACTAAAACAGCTTATTTTTCTAACAACTTTTACTAGAAATATTTAAAAATAAAGTTGATGAAAGTGAAAAAAAATTTTTTAACATTTTTTTTATCTAACCATACCTACTGTACCGACTACTAATGTTAAAGATGATGATTACGACTACCAAAACAAAAAAAAACAGTCGTAATTTCAACAACAATAAATTACTATTTCCGTAATTTACACACTCACGACAGGAATTCAATTACAAAAAATTTGCCGTTTAAATTGTGAACAACTAGATTTTGAACTAATTTGATGATGTAACTATACAAACAGCATTTTTCATTGCTACATTGTTCAGAGGTTGAAGCCAAACTATCATTTTAAACTTAAATTTGTTTTTAATTGTATGCACCGTGAACTTGAAACGAACCAAGCATTTAACAAAACAATGAAATCATTTTTAATTTCTTTCAAGGACAGGGTAATGATTGAAGAGTCGTGTGCTTTGGGACAGATATTGTCCTCAGAAAAGACCGCACAAAAGTTGGGTGTTTACATTGAATATCATTAAAATCTAATAGATCAAGTAAAAATTTTAGAAGTGATTATCTCCTTGATGGATTTTAATGGAAATTAATATTCCAAGTTTCTTTCAAATACAAAACAGTTGTAATTAGCCTGTTGATTAAAAATATATAAGTTATAAGTTTTATGTGCTATCTTGCTAGCTTACAAGATACGATTTTAGTCTCTAACGTATTTAGAACAAATCTAAATCTTACTAGTGAGTTACCTACAGTAGTTTTTCAAAATGAAAACAAAATGGTCAATTTTTAATGACTATGAGTGGAGTTGTAGATAATTAAAAAACTTATACTTTGACTTAGCAGACTTGCTTTTGTTAAATTAAACCTGTCAGAATATAAATGAAACTGGGTTTTACCGCATTACCTATATCCTGATAACTTCTCACGTAATTTTTTTAAAGTGACAAAAAACGGGTAATTACTTGTTAAACATTGTTGAATTAAGGATAATATAAGTCAACAAAAAAAATTTACCCATTGCCACTGATAAGTAATGATAAAGTTCAGATCTAGTATTTACTTCTAGGTTACTACGATTAAGTGGGTAATTATTTAAAATTATTTAAAAAATAGTATAAAGTTGTATATTACAATGAGCATGAATGGTACCAATTTCCCAACGCTACACTTTTTCTGCGACTGCGCATCTTCATTTATTCAACGTTCGAGTTTTACAGAACTTGTTCAGACCTGAAGAACTGATATGACGCAAATACAAAAAAAATTACGCAATATGACCTAGTCGCAGTAATATAAATGCAGATAGGATATCATAATGTGGCTTAACTCTAAAGCTAACTTAGTATTGACTTACTGGTAAGACAGCTTAAGAAAACTGTTTGTTTTGCATTAAAGAATACACTTAAACATAATTTTTGCTGTCAGTAAACGATGACTTTCATTAATTACATTTATTTCATATTGTTTCACAAGTCTTTCCACATAAAAATTAATTAAGTATATACTTTCATTTATTATCACAGCTTGCAAAATTCTAAAAGAACTGATAACCGTAAGTACACTTCTTAGAATTTTCATTCTGTTTCTTTCAAGATTCTGTTACATCATGAACCGGCCTGACCTTCAATCTTCAATCCCACACTGAACTATCTATTGTATAATCATCAGAAAACTTAAGATTTATTGTGGTCGCTGCAACAATTGTAACAAACAATAGGCTTTTAAATTAATTGTGATAATTGTTAATTGTAACAGATAACAGATTGTTTAACAAATTCATAATTATTGTATGGTACGATACTGAGTTAATGTATGAAGTACTTTTATTGGTTTACTGGCAAAGTTTAATAATTGTACGATAATATTGTTCATTGTTGACAATTTTTTAAACCTAGTTTGTTGAAATAACATTTAGAACAAGTGGCTTTTCTATCTAAAAATTAATACTCACGTCTCATGAAAATACGTGAGTGTAAGTTCAACGTTCTGATATATCGATCTGAAGGTCCTAACAAATTGGAATACAAACATGGGTGTAAGAGCGAATCTTGTAAATTGCAAATGAAAATATAAAAAATAAAAATGCCAAATTTTTTTTTACAATAACACGACCAATTTTAAGTCATGTGAATCAATACTATGATATTATTTTTAACGCCCTCTGAAATTTTCGCGAATTCCAAAAATGAAAAAATTTCAACACCAGTAGTAACTTCGCCGTCTTTGTTGTACAAAAATGTCCCATACATTCTTTTAACTGTAGATAAAATATTTGCGCGATAGAGAACGATATTCCCCGGCGTGACGCTGCTCATGTTCAGTCGCCAACAAGATGAGGTGGCGACTGGTGTAACAGTGATCGCGAATTTGTTAAGTCAATGACATAAATTTCCATCAAAAATCTTCATTGTTTATTTATTATTTTGATTTATTTATTTTTTCGTGGGTAAGTGAAAGGGAAATTTGTAGTGTGTTTTCGATTTATGTAATCTGTAACATGTCTCAACGTGTTTAGGAAGGAAATGTACCAATTATCAAATCGAGATAATAATTTCTTGTAAGAATTGTCCGTGTGTGCACATACAATGTCATTGTCAGTGTCAGTGGCAACAATTACTCGAACGTTGTGCGCTCGTGTTTTCATTCTAAAATAAATCAGCCAGCGCTAGAGAAAAAGGAAATTTTTTACCGAAATAGATTACTAAAATTGAACTTGTGGGTAGTTTGCTTTAATAATTTTCAATTAAGATAAATGAAATTGCAACAGTATTTCATAGGAATTTTTAATCGATAGCTGTACAAAGGTTCGTTTATAAACTTTTGTTCTTCGGTGCCGCAACACTTCTATCTAAAGCGATAAACGAAGTGCACAGTCAACAAGGCCGCATTCATTTTTATGATTTAATTAGAATAGAATTTATCGATTCATTGTTAATAAGAGTGTAGTGCTGTACCAAAAAATTAAGTGAAATAAAATATTGTCTTAAAATCTTTGAAACAATAATCTTTATTTCCCGACACTCTTAAGTTTCAAGGTTTCGAGCACATATTTTACATTGATTTATTATCTTTAGATTATTATCAATAGGTACCCATCCTGCACATTAATCTTCAATTTGTTTAAGATAACAGCGTTTTGAGAAATTATCAAAATTTACTTACGAGTAGACTCAACGGACCAATAATTTGTGATTTAGGTTTTAACTGCCTTATTTGCATACGGTTTACACCATAGAATGAGTGATTTTAAATAGAATAGGACTGATAGAATTAGAATGTCTCAACTTGAATGAATGAATAAGAATGAAGAATTTCCGTTACGGAAGAACTCAGGTAAACTCTTGTCGGGACCTTTTTTCTTTTTTGGGTCTTTACCCGACTTCTTCTGAGCAGATGACAAATATTCGGAACACATTGAGGCTTTTAACGTCAAGATATAAATTCTGACGTACAGAATGTCGTTTTGTTGACGATGTCTCAAAATTTTGCTTTGCAATTTCTCTCTAAATCACCAAATTATGTTACCATTTAAACATTTATTCATACTTCCAGTTAAGAAACAATGGAGGACAAACAACGAGCACAACTTACCGAAATTCATGATAAACCAACACATCCTAGGCGGAAGGCTAATTTTCTAACGACCACATTTTTTTGGTACGTTCTTGAATTTTTTAGCTTTATAGTCAACTTTTGATTTCTAGTTGGGCTCTACCGACCTTTGTGAAAGGTTTCAAAAAAGACTTGGCGGAGGATGATCTTTGGGGAAACTTACCAGAACATGAATCAAAGTATCTAGGGGACAAATTAGAAGACGCATGGATGAAAGAAATAAATTGTCATCGCAAACCTTCGTTATGGAGAGCGCTTATTAAAGTATTCGGCAAGGAGGTTGCAATCTACGGATTAGTTGCAGCTTTCATTGAATTTTTCGTAAAGTAAGAAAACAAAAAGGTTTAGCTTACTTATAAATTGGTATCTTTCAGGATGTCTCAGCCCATATTCATCGGCAAACTTTTGGAATATTATACGCCAAACCAAAGCACGATAAGCAAAGACACTGCGTATTGGTACGCTGGCGGCATTGTTATAATGTCTTTTCTGAATGTCCTCTTAGGGCACTCGTACGTGTTTGGTCTTCAACACCTTGGAATAAAAATTCGAGTGGCCAGTTGTTCTCTAATTTACCGGAAAGCTCTCAAAGTTAATAAGAGGGCTCTGATTGAAACCACTATTGGTCAGTTGGTCAACTTACTGTCCAATGATGTCAATAGATTTGACATGTGCGTAGTCCATAGTCACAACTTGTGGATATCACCACTGCAAACATTTGTTATTATGTACTTATTGTACATCAATCTTGGTGCATCGGCGCTTGTAGGAATCGGAGCTTTACTGTTATTTATTCCATTGCAAAGTACGCTCACAAATTGTATAAAAACGATATTAATATTCTTGTTACAGTGTATTTGGGAAAGAGAACATCTGTTTATAGATTACGAACAGCCTTGAAAACCGATCAACGAGTCCGCCTGATGAACGAAATTATCTGCGGTATTCAAGTTATTAAAATGTACACGTGGGAAAAGCCTTTTGCAAAATTAGTTGAAGTGGCCAGGAAGTATGTGAATGTATGAACCTTTATTTATTAATTATCATTGTCAAATCTGGAAAATTATTCCTACAAGTCCAGATTTTTCATTACGATTTTTAGTCAACACGTCATTTTGAGGCTTTATTTTCAGACTGGAAATTCAACAAATCAGAGCGGTATCGTACATCCGTGCTGTGAACTGGTCCTTCACGATCTTCCTCAATCGAGGAGCCATTTTTCTCTGCGTTTTGACCTATGTCTTAACAGGGAACACTCTGCAGAGCCAATTTGTTTACGTTGTTACTTCATTTTATGGAATGTTGAGGCAAGGTCTTACTATGTTTTTTCCTCAAGGTATAACAGCCTTGGCAGAAACCAACGTTTCAGTGAGGAGAATCCAGAAGTTTCTCGAGCTGGATGAAATTGAAACCGAACGGAAAGTGAACGCTTTAAATGGCTCTCAAAAGAAGAACAAGAATGAAAAGAACGGGTTTCCGCCCCTTATCCCAGAAGTGGCTACGTCTGAAATGGTCACGGGAATCAATCTTGATCAAGCTTCCGTCAAATGGGTGGTGACCTCCTCTGATTATACTCTCAGTAACATTACTATGAACGTCGGTCCCAATGAGTTGGTAGCAGTTGTTGGTCCTGTTGGAACTGGTAAAACTACTCTTCTGCACGTCATTCTTAAAGAACTCTCATTGTTAACTGGTACATTGAGAATTGGTGGGCGAATTTCGTACGCTTCGCAAGAGCCGTGGTTGTTTGGAGGCACCATCAGACAAAACATCCTCTTTGGAGAAAAACTGGAAATAAAGAGATACAAACAAGTGGTGAAAGTTTGTGCGTTGGAACGCGACTTTTCTTTGTTTCCATACGGCGACCGCACCATAGTTGGAGAACGTGGTGCAATGTTAAGTGGAGGCCAAAAAGCTCGCATTAATTTAGCTCGAGCGGTGTACAAAGACGCGGACATTTACTTACTGGATGATCCTCTTTCTGCTGTTGATACGCACGTGGGCAAGCAGCTTTTCGATGATTGCATCGACGGTTTTTTGAAGAATAAGTGCATCGTGTTGGTCACTCACCAATTGCAGTACCTCCGGACTGTTGATAGGATTTTCTTGTTAGAAAACGGCAGTGTTGCCAACAGTGGAACTTACAGTGAGCTAATGAAAGTTGATAATGAATATCTACAGAGACTGGAAAAGGAACCTGAGGAAGAAAAAGAAGAGGAAACAGAAATAGTAAAGAAATCAAAATCTTCTAAAAGCCTAGACCAGATAGAGTTACCGGTTGAAGTCAAAGAACAACGCGGCTCTGGAAATATATCTAGGAAAGTCTACACAAGTTACATAAAAGCAGGTGGTAACTGCTGCGCGTCGTTTTTAATGGCGGTTTTGTTTCTGGGAGGCCAACTTGGAGGCAGTGGCACTGACTACTTTTTGACCTACTGGGTGAATTTAGAACAAATTCGTTTACAAGAAAAAGAACAACTAGATCTCAATCTGAATGATACCAGCAACGGGACTTACTACAAAGAAGAGTTTGAAGAAATTTTCTTCACCTCTCAGAATTGCTTGTATATTTATTCCATCTTGGTAATTTTTCTCATCGTATTGACAGTGGTTCGGTCTTTGAACTTCTTCAGATTTTGCATGAAAGCCTCCAGAAATTTACACAACAGGATGTTTTCGAAAATCGTTCATACATCCATGCGTTTCTTTAATGTCAACTCTTCTGGAAGAATTCTCAACAGATTTTCAAAAGACATGGGAAGTATAGACGAGGTTCTTCCAATCGCCATTCTCGACACCATACAAATTGGTCTGATCGCTCTTTTTATTAACCTTGTTATTGCTGTGGTCAATCCATGGATTCTAATTCCGTCTGTGATCATATTTGGGCTGTTTTATGTCTTTAGAGTGATTTTTTTGGCAACTACTAGAGATGTGAAGAGAATCGAAGGAACAAGTAAGTTTTAAACATGTCTTTGTGTCAGGATTATGTTTTTTTGCAGCACGTAGTCCGGTTTTTACGCATATGACCGCTTCGTTCCAAGGGTTAACCACAATAAGAGCTTTCGGTGCTCAAGACATCCTCAGAGTTGAATTTGACCGCCACCAAGATTTGCACACTTCTGCTTGTTATATGTTTTTGGGTTGCAATAGAACTTTCGGATTTTGGTTGGATCTCCATTGTGTGATTTACATCGGTCTAGTGACGATGAGTTTTCTTTTTATGGGCACTGGTAAGTTGAATTTACGGTCAAACAGTTTTTACGGTTTTTTTTTTCAGAAACTTTTGGTGGGAATGTTGGATTGGGCATCACACAATCAATAACCTTGACCGGAATGTTACAATGGGGAATGCGCCAGTGGAGCGAGCTCGAAAATCAAATGACTTCCGTTGAGCGTGTCATAGAATACACAGAAGTAGATCCAGAGCCCGATGATCCGACCAAAACACCGCAAAAAACGTGGCCATCTGAAGGCAACGTTGAGTTTCGTTCAGTGTCTATGCGTTACGCCCTAGAAGAGCCCATGGTTCTGAAAGATTTATCATTTTCTGTAAAAGCAGCAGAGAAAATCGGAATCGTCGGTCGTACCGGTGCCGGCAAGTCATCTTTAATCTCAGCTCTTTTTCGTCTGACTGAAATTGAAGGCTCTGTCGTCATTGACGGTGTCGATACAAAAACAATATCTCTTCAAAGTCTACGATCAAAAATTTCAATCATCCCACAGGAACCTGTACTCTTCTCAGGAACACTCAGGAAAAACTTGGATCCTTTTGATGAATACAACGATGACGCTCTTTGGGACGCTTTAGGGGAAGTAGAACTGAAAACAGCCATTGCCGATTTACCGTCGGGTTTACAAACAATTGTCTCAGAAGGTGGTTCCAATTTCAGCGTCGGACAACGACAGTTGTTGTGTTTGGCTAGAGCTGTCGTTCGAAGTAACAAAATTCTTATTTTGGATGAAGCCACCGCTAATGTTGATCCACAAACGGATGAACTCATTCAAAGTACCATAAGAAAGAAATTTAGGGAGTGTACTGTTTTAACAATAGCTCATCGATTGCATACTGTGATGGATTCTGATAAAATTCTTGTGATGGAAGCAGGACGCGCTGCGGAGTTTGATCATCCTCATGTACTGCTGCAGAAGGCAGATGGAATTTTGTATGGTCTTGTTAAACAAACGGGGAGAGGGATGGCGGATAATCTTTCAAAAATAGCAGAGGAGGTAAGTTGGACGTTTCGAAGAATGAAAAAACTAAATTTTTCTTTCCAGAATTACAACATTGCGCCAGATGGTTCTGAATAATTGTGATGCGGGTTACTTAAACAAATATTTTATTACCCACAAGTTTAGGACTTAATTATTGTACTTTTAAAAAATAATAATATACAATATTCTATACCACATTTAGTTTTATTAATAAAGATTTAAGTATAAATTACTGTACGTGCTATTCACTTTCAATGTAAGAAATAAAGAAAAAGGGAATAGTTAATAAATTAAAACACTACCAAATTTATATCTTAATTAACGGCAGAATTTACACTTTTAAGGCTACATTTTGTATATATTTGTTTTTTTGTGAACAATCAATAAGATTCATACAGCTGCAATAAAAAAGTAAAAAAACACTTAATAAATGTAATGATCAATTTGATAAAGCAAAAAAAAGGAACTCCAGATCAAAATCCAGAGGTCCTTCACATCTGACGATATATTGACTTTCATTTCGTTTATTTTATATTGCTTCACTAGTGCTTCCAGATTAAAATTTAGCAGTTTTGACGATAGCTCATCGATTGCATACTGTGATGGATTCTGATAAAATTCTTGTGATGGAAGCAGGACGCGCTGCGTAGTTTGATCATCCTTATGTACTGCTGCAGAAGACTTTTTTATAATCTTGTGAAACAAACAGGGAGAGGGAAGGCGGATAATCTTACAAAAGTAGCAGAAGCGGAGGTTTGACGTTCCGAAGAATGAAAAAACAAATTTTTTTTTCAGAATTAACATTGCGCCACATAGTTCTGAATTGTGATGCGGATTACTTTATTAAACAAATGTTTTTCTAATTTTATCTTAATATTTACTTATAGATAATAATACAAATTATGTTACACCATGATTTTATTAAAAGTCTGGTTAGAAATACATTAAAAGTTCGGTATTCAAACACGTGAAGTGGCCGTTAAAAATTATGACAAATTCAACACTAATTATAATGTCTTAACGGAAGTCTGAATTTAGACATCCAAGGCTATATTTTATGATATTTGGTTACTTGTGCAATAAGCTTCCTACTGCTACTAATATGTAAATAACGCTTACCAATATTGTTATTAAAAAGTCGCCAGAAGAATAAAATTAAAACAAAAAAAATATATATAAAACACAAAAAAAGATATTACAAAAGAGAAATAAATATTAAAAACAATTTAAATCCGCAAAAAATTGAAAGTGTAAGAAAGAATCTAAAACCAATTAGAACGAAGGATAACATAGACTGAAGTTTCAAAGCAGAGCAACGACTTAATGAAAGGCACAGATCTTTAAACTTATGAAGTGAAGTGCCAGAGCAAATTAACGTGCGGTAGGTATTCGTGTACTCGGACATTAAATATTGTTGTAACCAATTAGTTAGGTTCTTAGGTTTGCCAATCAGAATTGTTAGTGTGAATGGGTGGTCTGAACTAAATTGCCTGCTGATTAATTCTTTTATCAAATTGATAGCACGGATGTAAAAGAATATTTGGTTGCTTTCTTTGAAAGAAGAAAAACCGAATATCAGACATGAGTGTAAAATAAACTACTATATCGTAAGGAAAATTTTCTTAGCCTAATTAATAGAAAAACGTATAAAGAGTTGCCTACGATAACGAACGAATGGTGTAACCTTTATTTTTAACATTGTTAAATTATTTAAAAGAAAATTAACAAAGTCTTGTAAAATTAAATTTTTTAAATTACTACAAATTGGTATTTTTTATTTTGACGGGAATAGAAATAATAAAACATTGACTTAGCGCAAAAAAAACTTTTATTACTGGTTCAAAAAAAACTCTATTCCGGTTGTAGCCTATGAAAAACAGGAAACGCAGAATAATTATATCGATGATTGATTTCAATGGGTTTCACCAAATTTACCTACTTTAATTGAATATTTTAATCTTTAGTTCGATACCTTTCAAGTGAGAAAGTAATTAATAAAACTGTAGGTGATACGGTAGTTAGGATTTGGCGTAATTATAAGAAGAAAATCGTAACTATTTTCCCATTTATTATTTATCACATTATCAGGCTATTTTCAATGATTTATGCCGTCTATTATTACTTTTATTGTTATTCTTAAGTAGAAGTCATAACATAAACAAGGTAATAGTTCTAATTTCCACAGAGACGGAAAACCGAGTTTCTCATTAAAGCACTGCAACATCCAGTGTTAATTGTGGTTATTTACTTTAGGTAATTGATTCTGTACCTTCGAGCATAAAATGTTTATCCAACTCTATCCGGAAAGGCAGTTTGGTTCTACAAAAAAATACAGCAATGAAGCAAATTTCATCAAATTAATACCTACCCAATAAAACACGTTTTACATAACAAACCGCAACTCTATAATGCCCCGCCGCTATTAATACCCATTTTAGCACTTGCTATTAGCAATTACCAACTAATTATTAACATTTGACATGTGCACATTTGAAGAATTTTATTGCAAACGTGAGGTGAATGCACTTTACAAATTTATTTAATGATCAACACAACACAAAAAGTGTTACGTGAAAAATGCCGGCGTTCAGTTCAGTAGGAGCAACCAAAAGTGAAAGTTTCGATGTAACAAGTTCCATTCTTATTCATAATTCACATATCGAATACTAAGAATGGTCATATATCATGTATGCATGCACAAAGTTATAACATGCGAAAGTGAAACTTTCAATGAGGTTACTTCATAGTGAAACAAATGCAAACTTGAATGAAACGGGAGAAGTGGATCTGTTATTGTTGTATTGTACACTTTTGATATTTTATTGCACTGTTGGACATGGAAGTATGTCAATTAATAATAAAAAAATTTTAATGGGGGCGAACGTGCAATTTTCATTGATTACTTAAAGAGTTTCGACATGTTTGGTGCAAATTGTTTTTAAGGCTTCCTGTAATCTAATTAAAGTTTATCAAAAAGCACGTTTTTGGTGAAATTATCTACTAATTGCTGTTATCACAGCTAATTTTAGGAGGTAGTTAAGTGAAAATTTCGTCTTTAGTTCTGAATACAGAGCCACAAGAGTTGTAATTCCAGTTTTTTTTCTAATAACTCTATCTTTGTACATGTCTGCTTCCATTTATCTTCTGTTAGGTATATCACTATATTGTATCAAACGCCAAACGAAATAGAAAGTAGGTGAGCCATTTATTGTGTAGGTGGTACTCTAAAATAACAAATTTGTTTTTCGCTGTAGCTGTCAGTTCATAACAAAATTTATTTTTTATTTTTTTATATAAATTATTTACCTTGAGAGAGCAATTTATGAAATTAATAATAAATATATAATAAAATATACTAATAATAATAATAATAATAATAATAATAATATAGTTAAAAAATTCCACTAGTATAAAGCAAACATGGACAAACAATTTTATGAGCCATTTCAAGCTGTCAATAAATCTATTTCATATTTAATTTCATTTAATTGGGGAAAAACCCATGCACATGTTACTTAAACCTTTGATTTGTAATTGCAATATTAGTCATGGAAAGTTAATTAACAATAACACGTTACGGTCTTTTGTCATTGCACTATTAACTGATTGAAACACGTCGATGGAAAATGGCTGTGTCATACTAACATTTATTCTTGTAAAAAAGTATTTTTGATTCCCATTCGTAGTTGAAAGCAGCTGTGTCATCTTGATATTTATTTTGTAAAAAATTTGAAGTTTCGTCAGGATCTTGTCACAATATGTGCTGCATAGAAGATGACTGCACAAAATAAGTACGACAGAATGACATATTTAGCAAAGATTAAAGTGTCATTAACAACAATTCATTCTCTTGAGACATCTTAATTAACAGTTTCTCGTGTTAATATTTATTTATTCATGTACATGTTTTATTTTAGAAATAGAATTTTCACGCAAAAGTCGATAGTGAAAGTGTTCTTTATTTATATTATTTTTCATCTCAGAACATGCAAGAGTCTTTTATCGGTATATTTTTAATTTCGATGTTTGTTTTAATGTATGTACCATTTATAGTGGTAATTGTTACTTGTTAACCAGTGCATAAATAATCAATAAAAGGTATAATTATACGTTATTTGCATTATTTGTAATCTAAAATGTACCGAACTTTTGCGCTAAGTAACTTTCTCGTGACGTCAAGAGGAGTCTGAGTCCATTGGCCTGGGAATCTTCCATGACCACGACTTGTCTCCCTTCAATGGTACTGTGCGACAAATAATAGGTTTACCTTGGCTTACTATTGTTACTTTCGTTAGCTGCGTTGTAAACTATCACATAGTCGTTTTCAGTTTTCCGTGTTTTTGAACAGAATTTAGTTGGTAAGTTGTCTAATACGAATCTCTTTTTTTGCTTTGATGTTGGACGGTTTACTCAATATTTTTAGCTGTTTACAGAAAAGTTTTAGTAAGCAATAATAGGTAATAAGTAATTCTTAGATCAAGTCAGGTCAGGTCAGGTCAATCTTCAGGTCAGGTTTCATATATGGCTTCCATAGTTTATAAATAAACGTTCGAATGCTCAAAAATGCAAAGGATCCCTAATAAAATAAATTCAAAAACACCAAAATATGTAAGTATGGACAGACAAACAATTTTTATATCAAAAGCATATATTGTTTTAGATGTTACATTTTCAATTTTTTTGTAAAAAAATACTGTAAATGTTCCAAACGCAAGCATAGTGTCAATTAAAAAAGACTCAGATAATGACAAACTCTTTTATGGGTTCTAATGTGATGTTTATAGAAACTTCAAAATTTCGGCTTTTCTACAAATTTAAAACTTAATTTTAAATTAAAAATTTGCACAATGCACCCCTGTCCCTGAAATTATACCCAGGATTTAATTCACATTATTTTTATCAATATTCTTCCTACAAGAAAAAGAAAACAAAATAGCGCTGACAAGACTTGTTTAATTTTAAGAAATGGCAGTACATATGGCATAATGAAGGTTTTTGGATGTTTTCTGTAGCTTATAAAATTCATAATAATAGTCGATAAATCGCGGGTTTAGAATGACAAAACTCTAACTGCAGTGAAATTAATTAGTGAAAATGCAAGATCTAACTTGAAACATTAAATTAATCCATAGCAGATAGAACTTTGTACTGCTGGAATTTCGAAAAGACATCAAACTACGTTAATTCCGATTAAGAAAACAGAAAAGCAAAGAGAGTAGAATTTTATGAAAATCTCAATTTTTGTAAGAAATGCAGTTAGAACCTTGTTCCAAATTCGCTAAATATTTGTGTTCAAGATTTATTTTTCTATGTTAAGTTTTTGGTCAACCAAAAACATTTTTTTAAGTTGGAGAGTGATAACACAAATTCGGTTTGAGATATGTTATTACCTCACAAAAAGTTAATATATTTTGTTTAAATTATGCAAATGAAAAAAATCTTTGATATGCAGTGTAGTCTGAAGAACATGAAAAATAGTTACAAAAACATACTGAATAATAATTTACTGAAAATCTAGAAAATTTAGACTCTAATTAACTCACACAAATAAAAGCCCAAGTACTCGTAAAAAAGTTAAAAAGCATGAAACAAAACATACATTTTTAATATTTGCAACAGGAAATATTCGTAATTTCTAATCGTTGCTTTATTGATACATACATTGAAAATAGAAAATTCAAATACCTTTATGATTAAAAATTTCAAACATTCTCTAGCATTACGTCTTCATTAGCCTAAAACTTATTAAAAAGTGACCCAGAAACTTATAGGAATATTTCCACTCATTGAATAATCTATACTCTTCGCAGGAAATACAGAAAATGCATAAATACGAGTAATAAAAGGGCTTACAACAATTTTTATAAAAAAATGCATCTGTAGAAATGATTTGTGTGTTGCGTTTTTTATTCTTGCAGCCTCATTATTACTCGTGCCAATTCACAATAGTAATACATCCAATAATTAATTTAGAAAACTTTAAGTGTTATTTCTGCAAATTTGAAAGTAATTATTAAGATTCATATCTCTAGAAAAAATCATGCACTATAATTTCAGTGTTGTTTGAATAAAAGATGTAGTAAAGTGTTTATTCCGCTTTTTTGATTTATTTTAAATTGTAATTTTCTGATTGATACCGAAATCAATTGCTTAACATTATATGTCTTCTTGCTATTTTATCGACAGGAATAGTAAATAGATTCATTATATACCGCACTGGTTATGAATTTATACGCTTTTCTACTTTTACTTACAAAGTCGTAATGGTTGTGAATTCTCCCACGGTAAAGAAGTCATTTTCATCCTTTTGCATGCGTTGAACTTTAAATTAAATTAAATTACAGATTTCTATTGTTATCATTCTTTATAATTAAAAATTATGACTACGATTACACCACCTGCAGTGAGTGGTTTCCCTCTTCCATAAAAACATCAACATTTTTATTTTAGATAATGTGTAGCAATTTCCATTTACCTTAATAAGTGGATACCTGTAATAATTAGCTCAAATAATGTTGAGTAATATTTACGTAACGGGCTAATGGTCCTCACATTTATGAGAAATTATTACAAAATAATTTTGATATGCTAAATTTGAAGCCAATAAAACTGTTAGATATTGCCTCAAAACAAAATTAAATGAACCGCAGGTACAAATTCGCAACATGCAACTTCTTAATGAAACAAACGTCAATTTTTATCGGGAGTGTATTTGATGACACCAGGAAAGCACGACTAATAAGACTTTTTCCGAGGACGACTCAATTACGACGTACTTAATAGATAATGTTAAAGAAGAAAATTGCCGTGCTTTCCAAGGTATGTCAATTATTGTTGATAATATAATGACAAGAATTTAAGGAGTAATGATATAAGAAAACCCGCGAAATCATCAAAAAGAACAATTTACCCACAGTAAATAAAATAATTAAATGACTAACTCCATGTGAATTTCCTGACAATAATCAACATTCGTAATTCAACTCTTGCAAATGGTGAACGTCTGATGACCATAAAAAAGTTTTCGCGGTAACATCGAGCGCAGTTGAATGCATGTTGTTGCAACAGCAAGAATACTTTTGTTAATGGTGTCGGAGAAGAAGCCGACAATAACATTGTTAGGTGCAAACAAACAATTTACAAAGTGAAAGAAAGTGACACGCTTTATTCTAAAGTTAAGTGATTGTTATCATTGCATCACAGGTATGAGATTTTAATTCTGCTTCTGTTTGTTGTGCGTTATATTCGGACTTGATGACGATGACTCATGATTTATTCGTATTATTTCAATAAACTCTTTTCGCAATGGTAATTTCTATCAAAATGACAAAATAGTTACGTGCATTGAAGCGGTAATTTTCTGTTGACAAATACTGTGTACGGAGTTCGGAATTACATAAATCGGCTAGAAATGCTTGTGTCGATTCCTTTGTGAGATTTTAAAATTTTGGTTTTAATTCTTTTGGTGAAGAATATTGTGTCAGTGGCAGTTCATCGATTGAATCTTGACCATTCTTTGACAACAAAAAACTTTGTCATCGATCAAACAATTTGTATTAATGGAAAAGTTTTAAAAGAAGAAAAAGCAGGTTAAACAAACTTACTTAGATTAGTCTGTCTATAAATTATTAAATGTATACGAATAAACGACACCAAAACGTTTGTTTATTGTGAATTGAAAAAGTTAGGTATATCTAACTTGATAACAGACTAATGTCAAGTTCAGTTGGTGTTTGCTGTTCTTTTTACATAAAATTATGATCAACTGCTTTGAAAATTTGCATGCTAATTTACGTAAACAAACAGTTTCGGTGTCTGCCACCATTCAAATCTCCTGCGCTGTGTTAGATAAGAGTTTGTGGCAAAACATCGCCCAAAAATTAATATTTTAATTGGAAGCTGACCTCGAACTTTACCTAGATATTCACTAATTTACTTCCTGTATAGTTTAGTGGTATTTTTTAGACAAACGTTTCCATTATATGCTACCAAACAAGAGAAAGCAAAATTATTTTTCCATTGTGCTCTACTTTTAAAAACACTGTCCGCATCGACATGGACGGTTGTATATATGCCAATATTGAATAAAAGTGGCAAATTTGCCTATAAGCACATTCTATTTGACATGTGCTTTTTCAGGTTTAAATGAGCGACAGCTGTCTGATTTATTGTTCCAAAACGAAAAATTTTATAAATTCCAATCAGGATTTCCGGGATTTTATTTAAAAATTTTCCACAACACTCGTTAACATTTAAATTCTAATAGAAGAGAGATAACTCTTTATTTTTAAAGACACAATTAAGTTTAACAGCTATTAACTTGTCTCTTTGATTTTTTGTAATCACAGGGTCTTTCAAATCGAAGCTATTTTATCAGTTTTTTTTCGGCTATAGAAAAATTTAGCTTACATTATAGAAATTTAAAGGTCTCATGGAAAAATTTTGATTACGTAACGAGAGAGTGAAAATGATAGTTTAATATTGTTGTAAGTTATATAAATACAAAAAATAAAAATATAGATTTGGGTAATCAAATTACTAATTAAATCGCTCATTTCAAAATAATGTCAAAATATGTAGTAAAATTTTTAATAAAAGGAAAAATAGGTTTAATAAGTCGATGATTCACGTGCTTTTTAAAACTTAATCGGTTCTGAATTTGTTTTTCGACGACCAAAACAAAACCAAAAAATTTCGAAAACCTGTAAAACCAAGATTTAAAACCGGAATGACGTGAAGTCAAATGAACAAAATAAATTCTTCGACAAAACTACAACATTCGAAGGAAAATTTGATTGGAATTTTTTTTGTTTTTATCCACGACTTTTACTTAAAACTTCCACTGCTCAGTAACCTGCCTTTAGTTTCCTCTGTAACATTTCACTTTAATGAAACATAAATTAAAATTAAGAGTGAGAGCACTGAAATAAGCACTAATCTGTTTCTTGTGCATTAAAGTATTTTTGTGTTTTATTTCTTTATTACGATTCCATATAATTAATTAAACTGTTGTAAGCGAATTACTGCGTTCTGAATCTTGAAATAATATAAAAATTTGTTTTTACATTTTGGTTGAGATGATTGTTCCAAAAAGTCGGTTCCTTGGCTATACATGCGAATGTTTAAATCTCTCTTAAAAATTATAATTATAGAACTTAATTTGATTTTAACACCACACCGTAAAAAATGATTTTATTATTTTTTGAAAAGCTCGCACATTTTTAATGCATTTTTGATTCAAAACAAGTAACCTTTAAGTGCCATTAAAAATGTAAGAGCTTACTGGCAATAATAAAATTTTGCAAATGAATAAACCATAAGTAATTACTTTCTCCTGCTGGTCGATAACCGGCGCTCCTTCATGAAGCTTAAGACTGTACTTGAACTTCAAAATTCTGCTGTAGACAAACATTTCTGGATATCTTCTTATCAAGTTCGTTGATATTATCAATAAATAAAATCAAAGTTAAATTATTCAGCATTTTTTATTCAAATCTTCTTATTAATGGTAAAAGCGGAAGTTAATAATAATAATTAAATTTGTAACATAGCTATTGTAACGTCTAAGATCGCAGAACTTGATTGGCCCTCAACTCTTTTAACGCAAATGAAATAAACAAAATCAAAGAGAACCGGTGCCAGTACCGTGCCAGTGGTGTTGCAACGGTGTTGGATTCCTCCAAGGTTGCTGTAATACCATTGTTACACTGCGGTTTATTTTAACAATAAAAGTAACAAACCAACAGTACGTTTCTTCATGCTCTAAGGTAACAATTATTGTACTTTTATAATAATATGTACTCCACAACAATCTTTTGTCCATCAAGGTGTTAATGCTACTAACAACCATAATGAGCCAATGGAAAATTACCGAAATTTAACTTGTCTGTACTTAATAGCAGTAATAGCAGACATGAATGTAATTTTTATGGTACCCCATAAGCATTTTTGAAAGTGTCATTACGATCAAGAATTTTTTAGAATTGTGTAGTTTGTAATTTGTTTTAATTTCCAACTGTCACTGACCTTTCCAATGAAGGTACCTACGTACAATCTCCACAGTAAACAGAAAGAGATTTAATATTTTTTTAAAAAGTGACCAACAGACGTAAAATTAAACTTGGTCAAACTTATTTCTGGCAGTTATCATGTAAAGTGTATGTAAAATAATAGTGCAATTTCTTGTTTTACATTCGATGGGTGTTTAACACTGGAAAATTCCGTTCCCTTGTAACAGTAACTAATTAAACATGTGTTTTTTTCTTTCGCATGGCTTGTACTGTATTTTTAAACGTTTTCCAAGGAAGTTTTCTTAAATTAGAAACGAATCGTCATGCGTCTATAGTTTGTCATTTTTCACTACTTTCAAAAGATGCCAGATCAGAGTTAGGTAATGAGAATTACTCAAAGAGCGACATTCTTAAAAGCAGTTTTCTGATTAGATACTTATTTATTATTGTTTTAATTGTTTCTGATGCGTTGAGAAACTCCTTAAACCACTGTTGAGTATTTTTACATGTACTTACATAAAATATATAAAATACTTATAATGGGTATACAAAAAAAAAACTTTTAATAAAAATGAATATGTCGGTATAATCTACCTAATTCAGTAATATTTTGTCCAATATTAGGTGCTATAACTAATGTTGTCACATATTACTTTGTTAAATCATAATATTGACATTAAAACCATTATAAACTAATAAGCAACTAAGTAAAACCGATAAAATTATCGTACTTTATAGTGACCTTCATGTTTAATAACGCGTAGGAGATGAAGTTGTTATGAATCTAACTTATGCATTATTTAACAATATGAAGATAATACTTCCAAGAGACTGAAATCAGTTGAGATCATTGACAGAGAAGCATTTAAAAAGGACACAAGAACGAATTTCTAAAAATTTTTGATATAGAACAGGTGATTAAAAAAAATCTTCTCCCACTAGTGAAAGAACAAGAAAATTAGGACTAAGAAGGACACCAACTTTTTTACGCTGCTGAAATTTAAATATAATATTTTAAGACATTCCAGATAGAACGAAGTTTTGAATTTTTTTTAAATTGTTGCTGGATTGTTTAAATTATTTATAAGAACTGTGCTAAGAGTCATATGAAATGAAATTATGACTGGGTTGACAATGAAGCAAAACAAAGCAGGGGCGTACTGAATTTGAAACCTTGAGTCTGCTGTTTGGCTGGAGAGTAGAAAATATATCATTCTTTAAAATAAAAATTGCCCAAGTTGCCTATTTTTATCGGACACACTGTAAATTACTATAGTAAATAAAATTTTTGCTGTTTCGGAATGATAACTGACCGAGTTGTGGATCTTTAGAGCACACAGTGGAAAATTGCGGTAGGTATGTACATATGTATATGTATAGGTACATAATAATCAAAATTTTTTTTAGAAACTAAAGTTGCAAGTTCCATCTTAAAAGACAAGTCTTAGTAATACTTTATGAAAATCAATAATATAATTATGCTTGACTTGACTTGAAGTAAAAGACATTAGAGAATTTTAGTGTCAATACAGTTTGGGGAAAATCGTATCAAACCAAAAATAAAACTAGCATAATATTTTTGCGCATGGTACAAATAAACAATTTTTTTGATGAATGTATTTATTATGAAAGATATAATTAATATAACTACCTGTTATTAAAAAGAATAAAGAGAGAAGAAAAACGAAGCCACATGACATGACATTCAATCAACTCTGAGCATCTACATAACTTGACCGTGAAGACAATCGCATTATACGGCTTATTAACTCTATAATAAAACCATGTCGCAAGTAGATCGTTAAATTATTGCTTTGGCTAATTATAAGTGCATATTAGGTAAGAAACGTTATATTATTCTTCACACAATGTATAAATCGCGAAAGCAACGCAGAGCAACAAAATGGCAAAATTTCTTTTGACTCTCACACGTTTAAAAATTGTGTTTTTATTGTTCAGTCGATGTTTACGGTGGGATTTATTGTTTGAAAGTTCCTCGTCGGTGTTTGTAAGGTTGTAACCTTACAGAAGATGCGGAAATTGTAGAAGGTTGATTTGCAAGATGGCGCAAATTGCCAAAGGCGATAATGTTTCTTGGGATGTAATTTTTTACATAATGGTATGCAAATATGATGTATGTAGTAGGTACCTTGGAACAATCTGCATTATAAAAACGAATTGTATTTAGCAAACAGTAATTTTTTTTCTAATATACCGTAAATAAACAAAAACTAGCAAAAATCTCAAATTTGTTTTATTTGTTTACAAACACTATGGCACCGGTTGTTTTGATTAAATTTACATATTTATTATTTATGTGTCTATTAAAAGGAGGTGTCGTCATATTCTAAACTTTGACCGAATTAAAAGCATGTTAAACCTAAAATATGCACACAAAAAACACGACTACAGTGTTATCCTCAAAGTAATTAAAAGGTATTTAACATTTAAAGCGATAATGGCCTGTTGCCTTGTAAAACGAATCACTTCAAACTTGAAACCACAACTAGATATATATCTTCATCCCAGCGATTGAAAACACAAAACATTTCGAACAGATAATAGCTTATCACTTGAAACATTTTACTTTGATAAACCAAAACTAAAGTGCGCAATATTTTTGCAGTACAATGTCGCAGGGAACTGAAATCCTCCATGAACTCGATTTGGGAGAACCCCCAGAAGAAGTGTTGAAATGGTCGAAAGAACACCTCGACGAAGATCCCGAAACGCGATGTCAAGTGATTTCAGATTTCAGAGACATGATTTATGGTAAGTACAACTTGTAACTCTGTACATTCTAAATGGCGTTTTAGCAAGAGGAGAATGTACCCCTCATCGAACGGACGACGCTTTTCTGCTCAGATTTTTGAGAGCTAGGTATTTTATTGTAGAAAGAGCACATAGACTGGTAAGTGGAAAAGTTGTTATTTCATGAAATTAAATACATGTCTTGTAGATTGCAAATTATTACGACTTTAAAGAGAATAATCCACAATTTTGTGAAAATGTGGATCTAGACGGATTGATGGATTTGGGAGAGGAACATTTGATTATTATACCACCATACAGGGATGGAAATGGTCGAAGAATAATGCAATACAGGGTCGCAGGATGGAATCCTGATCGATACACGGTGGATGAAGTCTTTCAAGCTACCATTGCAATTTTGGAGCTCGCAGTAATGGAACAGCGGGCGCAAATTCTAGGAGGAGTTTGTATTTTTGATTTCGGAGGACTTTCAATGCAGCAAGCTTGGCATTTAACACCGGGCTTAGCCCACAAAATTGTACAAGTAATGGTGGTATGTTTCTTAATTTGTCTATACCACCGTTGTACATTTCTTTTAATTTTAGACTTCATTCCCACTCAGAATCCACGCTCTACACATCGTGAATCAGTCGTACATTTTTGATATCATTTACAATATTTTCAAACCGTTCTTGAATGATGCCATGAAAGAGAGACTTTTCTTCCATGGGGAAAATATGGAAAGTCTTCATAAACACATTGACCCCAAATACTTACCTGAATGTTATGGAGGTATAAATCCTGATTATAATTACAGAGAGTGGATCGATAGTTGTCGAAAAAATAAGAAGCTTATCGAAGAATTGAGAGGTCTGGGCTATATCGTTAAAGACGAGGAGTCGCAGAAAAAAGAATCTTAATGATGTGATGTTAAAATTCGTATTGTTAGTAGTAAGAACTGTTATAAGCGATAGGTACTTTGGAATACACGTGTCATGAAACTTGTTGATTCTGTTTAGAAATGTTTAGTAATCCTACGATAAGTAGTAATATGACAAATATCTTCTAATTTTTATAATGTCGTAAGTTAAATATAATAGTCTTTGTCTTTATACTAATTTATTTGTTTATTTGTAAAACTAAAAGTATTCAGAAAGGTCAATGAGCTTCTGAGCAAATTAAAGTCTCGGAAAACAAAAATGGAATAAAAAATACCCGTAATCAAAAAGATGTAATTAATCTGGGAAACTATTTGCGTGCAAATGTATCGGGCCATCTTGAAAATTTCACTTCAACTGAAAATTTTTATAAATATCTCAGTTTTGAAAAAAAGGAGCATTATTTGAAAGCTTGTTTCCTTCTGTTTAAGATGACAAAAAAGTTCTAAGTTAATTTTATTAATTACCACATTGCCATCTTTTAAGGTGAAAATGTCCAATTTTCTCACTGTTAGAAATCCGATTTCATGCTTTTTTTAAGCTGAAAATGCTTAGCAAGCCATTTCGTGGTAACTTCTATTTGACGCGTTAAGCATATCAAACAGGCAAAAAATAATTTAAGTTCTAAAAAATGTATACTTCGGCTGTAAAATCAGCCTAAGCAGTTGCTTTACTTGAAACGGGACTCATCAGCGAGATGTGTCTCGTTGCTTAAATTTAAGCCGTGCAACAATTCAAAATCTACAGCAGAGGTACTTAAGAACTAGTGCCTTTACAAGTAGGCCAAAAACTGGAAAACTTCTTGCAACATCTCAAAGAAAACATCGATTTTTTGGCACAACGTCATTAAAGAATTGGAGATTAAATGCTGTGCAGACAAAACAACGGCTACATGAAGTTCGAAGAGTAAATGCTAGTGAATGTACTGTGGGGCGAAGTTTGAAGGAAAAGAATTTGACATCTTACAAAGTTGCAGCTGGTCCAACATTAGCTGCAGCTCACCGAAAATCTCGATTGCAATTTGCTAAAGATTATTTAGACTGGACTTTTGAGCAATGAAGTAAAGTTATGTTGTTAGATGAAATCAAACTGTGCTTACACGGAAATAACATAAGAGTAAAAGTGTACAGAAGACCTGGGGAGCGATTTGCACAAAGCTGCATAAACGAACGGATCAGTTATGGTGGCGCTTCATGCATGATCTAGAGCGGTTTTTAAGTGAAGGAAAAACAGATCCTGTTTTTGTGACTGGTTCTCGAATTGGTAAACGCAAAAGGGGTTTAACAGTCCAGAGATACATAGTGGATATTTCGCAAGAACCTGTAATGGTTTATGCTTATTTGTCGGAAACAGTTTCCTGGATATGCACAAGAAATCAACATCACACACAGGAGCAATCGTTAGACAATACCTTGTTAGAGATGAAATTCTGATTCTGGAGTGGCCGGCATGGAGTCCCAGTATGAATCCGATTTAACACATGTGGAATCATTTAAAAAATGGGTTTTGACCCAGAAATCCTGCGGCACAGTCATGGTTAAAAATGGTTTAAAAGTTGCGATCGAAGAAGAGTCGAACAATCTCCCTCAAGAAAAAGTTATATCATTGATCAGACCGATACCTAACCGTATGAAAGAGGTTATTAGGGCTAATGGTGGCAGCACCCGTTATTAAAAATAAAAAATTATTTGCTTAATCAATTGTACTTAAATGCTGCATGTTCGCTTTTTGTTTAAGTTTTACTAAAAATCCAGAAAACTTTTTAAATAATGAGTGCAAGACGGTATGAATAAGAAATTCTTAAATAAGAAAGTATAATCTTTTAAATGGTTCCATTTTTTCTAAATTCTAATAAGTCGTTTTTGAATTATTTTCATTTGAAATTAAATTTTTTAAGTGGCCCGATACATTTGCACGCAAGTGTATTTGAGTATAAAAATCAAAGTATCAAAATAAGAAGTAATAGTCTGATTAAAGCAAGCGGCAATCTAACAAAATGATAAATTTAAAGCATCCAAAAGTTAAAGAATAAAAAAAATAAGTAAAAAAGAGTTTGAAAAACATAAAGCAACTTGATGCAAGATAAAAAATATGTAAATTCAAATGGTTAAATAAAGTCAAAATCAAGAATATAGAAAACCCAGTTTTAAAAGCCATAAAACTGAATCCATAGCTAGATGTAAATAAATTAGTCAGAAGAACTAATAAAATAATCTAAAATTACAAACAATATAAACAAATCTACCGTAGCCAAGAATCTAATACAAATGAATAAAATCTAAAAAAAAATAAGTGATTTTGCAATATATGGGTATTATTTATTATTCTTGTTGTGTAAAGTTGGTTGCATATTCTCAGGACTTTAATTATAGTTGTCCTCATAATTCACCATAATTGTGTTTTAAAAGACCGAGTTGGAGAAATGCAACTTTTGTACTTTTTCAAAAATAACTGCAAAAGTCTTTTCTTAAAAGCTAATTAATGGCGATTTTTTACCATTTTATTAATCTATAACATATTCATTAGGTACCTTAAATTTTTTCCTTTTAAGTGTACCTATTTTTTCTAGTCATTTTATCGTCTTAAGTAATAAAGTATTGTTATTTCTATTAATAGTTGTAATGTGATGTAAATTACAAACACTAATGATAACAGTTCATAACGAACTATTACACTATTTTTTTACAAGCAAACATCACATCGCCTTTCATGTAAATTTATCGTTACGTCTAAAACAATCTATATAAGTAAATTTCGTAACGACAAGACCAAAATCTTTTAGAATAATTAACAATTTTAAAATAGAACGGATTTTTCCGCAATACAACTAGGTACATTAATTAAACGACCATAACTTTAACTCTGTAGTAAAACGCGAAGGGGAACTCTCGGTCTAAAGTTGAGAGTTCCCAGTTTAAGCGTATACTTTCAAACTTTCAAACGTATCTTTCTCCACGCTCCAGACAGCGTCGAGTTTCCCATCTAACAATGTGGCGGGTTTTTGCCCTGTTCGGCCATTTGGTTTTCGCGGCCGAGAATTTTCAAAATCGTTTTAATTTCCGAACCGAACCAACAACTATTACGTCGAGAGAAGTCATAAATCTGTAGACTTTTTACCCAAAGAAATGTTTGGCTTGGAGGCCGCAACCGAAGAAAAGGGGTGCCATTTTTTATACACACAACATGAAATTTGCTTCTTTTACTTATTAAAATCGGTCCGTGGAGATTGATTAAGTACCCTGAATTGAAGTGAAAGTATTTGTACTAGTTTTTTTTTTAATAATAATGTTGATATTTTGCGACACAGGAGTCAACAGGCGATGGCTGAAGTAACACAACAAATGTTGGCAAATGCCAGGAACAATTTATTAGGAAGACAAGGCTTTGTATTGAAGTTGGTGGTGAACACTTCGAACACATCATTTAGTTAGTTTAATTTAATTTCGATTCCTTTCTTTTGGTTTAGTTAAGTTTAGTTGCTCTTATGTGAAATGTCATTGTGACAGAACACACCAAAGTTGATCAAACAATTTATGGATATTTTTTTTCAACAATTCGCATAAATGTTTCTAAGGAAACGCACTAATTTTTTGAAAATACCTTTCGAGAAAGAGATTTGATTGGTTGAAGTAAAACCGTTTTTATTTGAATACTAAACATTATTTTACACTTTTTCTTGTACAGTTCGTTTCAAATTTAACATTTGCATCCGCTGTTAACGGGTCCTGCGCGAGTTCTGGGACACCCTGTATGTACGTCTTATTTTTAATACAGGAGGTGTCTACAAATGTTTGTTTATCAAGGTGGCTATCATGTAAACGATAATCGAAAAAAAAACGATTAACAACGTTTTCAGTATGTTTGCGTAACACTCTACTAAATCTTCGACTTGAACTTCATTTCTGCATTTTCGATGGCATTTTTTTACCAGAACATTTATTTCTGCTAATTGGATTTCTGTCCTATTTCCATTTTAATGGAAATGACGTTTTTCATGATGCCATTTTACAATTTTTGTTCCATTTCTGTAGAATTTTCGTTCTTATCTCAATATTCCATGTATTCTTTTTTTACCATTTTTTCCATTTAAATTTTTATCTTTTCTTTTACCACACTGTTTTTCTTCATTCTATTTTACCCATTTTGCTTATTTATTTTCCAATTCTATGACATTCTTTATATATTTTTTTATTTTCCATCTCTTCTACTATCTTCAATTCTAGTCTTTTTTTTTTCTCAATTTTCAGTTTTTTGGTCATAAACAAAAGCTTTTCCATTTTCAATTTTTCAATTCAAAATACAAAAATTTTAAAATTCAAAAATAAATAAATTTAGGAATCCAAAAATTAAAATAAAATTAAAACAAAATTTCAAAAATTGAAAAGTTTAAAAAATGTAAAAACTTTAAATTGACAAAATTAAAAATGAAAAATGTATCTAATCAATTAAAATTAATTTCATAAACTCAAAAATTCAAAAGTTCTAAATTGTAAAAAATTAAAATTGAAAAAATTTAAAATAAAAAATGTAATAAAATAAAAAAAAAATACAAAATTAAAGAATTAAAAATTTAACAATCCAAAATCTTAAAATTCAAAAACACAAAAGTTTAAAAGTTTTAAAATGTAAAAATATAGAATAAAAAACTATATTCAAAATGTAATAAATTCAAAATACGAAAATTTTAAAATTCAAAAATTTCAAAATTTAAAAATGAACCAGGTGGCCTCGGGAATCTGTGAATTTCGCTTTTGTCGTAGATCTCGCTTTTCCGCGAAGTTGGATATCAATTTGGAATTGCATATTTATTATACTATAATACAAAGAAGACCTCGGAAAACTAGGTCCACGAAAAAAGCGAGATACTCAGATTTCCGAGGGCCACCTAGTTGTAAACATTAAAATGCAAAAACACATAATTTAAGTAAGTAAGCGTAATTATTGCGTTTAAAGATGTCGGGGTTGCCCAGTTACAGGTTTTATCATAAGATTAAAACACTAGTTATTTTGCAGGAAGTAAAATATTTTCTGCAACTAGTTTGAAAAAATTTGCAATTTTTTAAAATTTGAACTGTGTACATAATAAATAATACGTCAATTTAGCATACATGCTTCTCCAGTACATGCTTTATTACTTCAAAGTGGCCCATGCGATAGTCTTCAATGATTCTCTTCCATAAGTAGTAATTAAAAGTGAGTTAACATAGATAAGTATTAATTATTGGGGTTATTCATTACCTCATTTCTCTTCATGAGCAAATTCAAAGGTTTTGATGTTCTTCATTAGTCACAATGTGTGATACAAAGTACAATACAATTATAACTCACTTGCGATAATAATAACTTTTGTTAGAAAGTAATAAAGTAAGAAATGTCAGGTTTCATTGTTTGTTTTGAGAGCTATTACAGACGTGAACCGTTTCGAATTTATTAAGGAAGTTATTGTGTAAATAAACCATTGATTTGTATTACGATTCTTATCACAAATACATTTATAACTGTATTTCTGCAAACTGCTGTTTTACAGTATCGGCGCCCCATCAAATTAAAAAATTTAAAAAAAAAAGCCGAGAAAAGTTTTAGCCAATATTGAAACAGGATGTTTCATGATCAATATTTATTATCACCATTAACACACAGACGGCATTTCTGATTTTTTTAACTCAGATTTAAAATGGCAAAATGGAGTATGTCAAGCTCTGATTAAAATGTAAAAAATCTTAAATTCATTACATTTTCAGAGAATAAATGAAAAACTTATTGTCTAAAGTTCAGGAAAACTTGACAATCTAAAAACCTGAAAATACGTACTAATTTTTGACAATCTTAGAACGAAGAATGTAAAAAGTAGAGAAATTAAAGTAACTCATTCTGAAATTTCTGATTTTGACTTAAAGGAAAAGAAAGTATGCAAAAATATGAGTAAACAAACTTATAAAAATGTGGGCTTAATTTAAATTCAGATATCAGATGTCCCTAGTGGATATTGAAAATTATGCGCATAAAAAACTGATTAATCATCGATTAATCAGGGATTGTTCACCTGGAAATGTCGAAAGTAGAGCGGCTCACAGTCCACGGTGGAGCAATCCTGATGTGACAATTAGTTGTGGATGCATCGACAGCAGAATACGGTTGCGTACCAGCGACCGAAAACTAGTTACATCAGTTGTAATGTTTACGAACAATAGATTTTAGTTAACATTTTTAGCATCACTGTGATATTTAATTCAATTTAATATTATATTAGATAGGCTTTTGTGAATAAACGATAGTATTGATAGAACCAAGGTGGTTGTCATTACTCACGCCCTCAACAAAAACTGTCAACACTTTTAAGTAGAAAGAGCAAAAATGACTAAGAAAATATGCAAGCAATTAAAGTAAGTAAGTGTTATTAGGAATACGTTCTTACATTATGTTGTTAATGTATGCTATTAACATACATTTTTATGATAAAGTTTTCAGTTCAATTAAAGAGACCAATTTCTAATAAAAAGGTCTGATTTTGTTTAGAACCACAATAAACGCTTTTAAACAAAAAAAATATAAAAATTCTGGTTAACGAACCGTATACAAAATATAATAACATATTTTATTTCTTAAAATTACTAATGAGCCGTATGAAAATATGTCGTTAGTCTAAAAATTACACGATTTTAACAAATTTTATCGATTATAAGAAAATTCATAATAATTTAGTGAAAGTGTAGCTAATTTTAATTTTGGGAGAATTTTGATTTTTTTCAAGTCATTTAAAACGCCATTGTTTTCTTTTTTATTATTGATGCAGCCAAGCCTACCTATACTAAATCTAAAATGTTAATCTGCAAACCTGTCAATTAAGGCTTGATACAAGCAACCTAATTTCCAGATTTGGCTCTATCATTAGAATACATAGTGTCGATAGTTGGGGAACAGATCAGAATTAGAGTAACATCTATCCTTGATTTTTTCTAAGACTAATTTTCATAACAATTTGATAAAATTAGCGCCCAGTTTATTGCGCACAGACAATGCTGAAAAGCGTAATCATTAAAGTCAGTTATCGTTATTAAATCATTACATTTAAATTACAATGCACTATTATTTTATGACTTACTAGCTCGTTAATTATCTGTGACGAAAAAGTGGACATAAACGACACATTGGTTCCACCATAAACATTGTTTTCAGTTTCGTTTTGCAGGAAGAAATAAAGTCTAAGTATTAGCATTTCACTCACAGTTCAGTACTTAGCAGTGCGCACGATGCTCGGTACCGTTTAATTACCAACAACAGTGACAGTGAACGCTAAACGAAAAATCGTGAAAAATTATAAACAAATTTGTTCAGGTTAGTTTATAAAATAAATACAAAACTTAAAAGTCCGAGATTTTGATAAAAAAAGTGACGAAATTCACTCAGATACAATTAAAAAAATACTGTTTGTCCCGGGTCAAAAACCTAGACTGCGCATTTACACTTGTTTTTTCATTTGTGGATGCATCCTGCAATTTTAAAATTTTCCATTCCTGTGCCGCTTATTAGTACCAAATATTGTGGATCTGCCCGCCATTTCGTGCAGCGAGTTTAATTTTGTAATTATAGAATGCCCGACACCGAAATAAAATCGCAGTTAGATCTCAGCGAACCCTCTGAAGAGCTCTTAAAATGGGCCAAAACCAACATCAAAGAAGATCCAGATACAACCTGCCAAACCATTGAAGAATTCAGAGACTTGATATACTGTAAGTTTGAATTATAACGTCTATCAATGTAATTACTTCGTGTCAACTTCCATTAATTTATCTTCGATTTGTAAATTAGGTCGATGCTGCTTCATTGATTATACACACACTTTCTTGTATAAATCAAGACACGTGTTGCTGTTGCCGTTTTGCTGAATAATCTCTGGTGGTCTTGTAGTAAAAATAAGACATGATCGCCATTTAAAAATGAATTAAAGTTTTCTAATTGAAGTGACAATGTGTAATGAATTAAACAATTAAATAATGCGTGACATTGTAGAAGTTTCACTGTACAACGATACTTTTTATGACTTCATGCTACAATAGCGAAATTACAAAACTCGAAGAAAATGAAAATTAAACGGTTATCACGATTTATTTATGTAAGATGCAAAATTGAGTTTTCTAATGTTAAAAAAAGAACTAATTTTGAAGATAAATGGTTTGTTTATTAGTCGTAATTGCCAAAATAAATTACGTTAAAACTAACCTTCAGCAATAACGCACTACTAACCTTGCCCGACCTTAAATTCAAATTACTGGTATTGTATTATTATTGTGTCCTGGACAACTCTTTCGGAATTAAATGCCTTTATAAGAAAAATCTGACAGTATCAGTAATTGTCAAGAAAGTAAACGATAAATTATTTATGATAAAGTAACATAATTGATACTAATTAAGTCTCAGACAAGTTCCGTTTAAGACTTTCAAATAACATGTTTTACTCTATTTGAGTCAAAAAATTAACTATTTTTCGGAAGAAGGTTCACAACTTATCCAATCTCCATACAAAATTTGAACATGTCTTTTCATTCGTGCCGCAAACAAAAATAAAGATGTGTCTAAGTAAAATAACAACACTGAATATTATGGGATCTTTGAACTCTGATCAGATAGCTCGGTTTATTCCATCATATTTATCCTTGTTGCCATTGCAAGATGTACGCTTTTATATCCACAGCTCTTCTTACATCACACATTTTACAAGTTACAATAAATCATTAAATAATAAATCCTCATAATAGCAGTGTAAAAGTGATTTCTCTTCGCCCAAGTGTTTACTTTTACCTTTATCTCATCACGTCTTTAACAATGTAGTTTCAGCACCATGACTATGAAGAACAAGTACCGTTCGAACTATCGCTATTTTTGGTAGTGAATAACTTTCTTTTCTGCGGCATATTCAATTTTACATCGCATATAAGACGTGTGAATGGTATTCACTGTCAATCATTAAACAATAAATTAACACTTGCTTTATAGGCGGAATAATTGGCAGATATTTTAGTTTGTTTTGTAACGTCAAATAAAGTTTTTGCGTCGGCTTGCAAAGAGACATAAACTGATGAAAGGTGGGTGTAGAGTTGTCAGACAAATATAAAAAGTTAGATAAAATAAAAAATATATGTTGTGTTATTAATCATAATTAGAAATGTCGCAGAAAGCAAAAATCTGCGTGCCTGCACGTGTTGATAATTTACTCGATGAAATAAGAAAATTTGTTGTACTTCCTTTATGTAGTAGACATAATTAGTGGTTTGTTTATTTCCTACCTATTGAACTTATTTGAAGAGTTATCTCTTTCGCTTTTCCGTTAATTTAATCTCAGCGTGGGAACTAATAAGGTCTTAATTTCATAACTTTAATTAACAATCAATGCAATGGTACTTTAGTTAATGGATCTGATTATAGCGCGAAAATAACAATGAAACCGCCAGTTTAATTAAGTGAAATTAATATTTAAATTGATAATTAATTTCCCAGAAACCGGAATTAGAGACCCGTTCAGACGCAAAGACGTGGAGATTGAATTTTGGCTGTAAAAATTGGTTCAAAAAATATTCAAAAATAGAAACAGTATAAAATCAATTGCAAAACATTTTTAGGATTTTTTAAAATTATTTTTGTGTGAATAAAATTCGTCATTGAATGTTGGTAATTTTTTTTATTTTTTTACCTAAAAAAACACATTTCTTAGTTGAATTCCTCATAAAATTCTGCAAAATATTAATTAACTTCACTTGCTAAAGCAAAAAAAAAGTCAATACAATCATTAAACCGCCGATAAAATGATTTCAATTCGCAATTAACTATAAATCTCTATCATTGTGGCTATATTTACTGTAATTAATAAGGCGTTTGATTTTTTTTTGCAACCGTCCACTATCTAATACAGGTATCTATTAGATACCTAAAAATTTAATTGATATTTTCGATCATTGTGTATATCTGAGAAATAAATTCACAAACTTTGAATTTAAGACTCTAAAAAGAGGCCAAATGTGCTGCAGAACCTGAAAGCATGTAACGGTTGGTTGTTGAATTTATATGCATTATTCGTATGACAAACTTTCAGTTTCGAAAATGTTCATTCTTTCCTTGACGACATGCAATAAGAGAAATTTTATATGTGTAGATAAGAAAAAGCAAAAATATAAAGGTATAAAAAGTAGCTAAACAACCTTGCATATGAAAGACGAGGTACAAAATAGAAATACATATGTACAGTGGTTAAGAATAATGTGAAAAAGAAGAGTTGTTGTTTATAAAATATTGCTTTAGAAGCTTCATAACTTTCAAAATTTACTCAATAATGGAAAATTGATGTTTTTGTCAAACAAAAAAAAAACAAATTTTAATTTTAATTTTCTTTTTCGAAATAGAAAAAAGTCCTAAAATTTTTCAAGATAAAATAAGCGTCTTTAACTTTTTCAACGGTCTAATAAAACCACTCTTCTTCTGTTTGACAGATAATCTAAAAAACTCTGCTTAATTCAGTAAAAGTAGGTATCTGCAAGAGTCTCACTGAAGAAAGAATTCAACTGTAAACTTAAATGCAATCAATCCATCACAAGTAAAAGGAGTCACTTCCAATTAATCTTGAGATAAAGTCCCATGCACTTTTCATAAAAAAAATCTCTGTATTATACAGCTAACCCATTTTATGTTGATATATCGAACGAAACAAGCTCGCTTGAAATTCAACTTACTTTCATAAAAATGCAATGGCTGCAGAAACTTTTTCCGTCAACTTGTATAAGTAATGTTGCTGAACATACCTCAGGTGGAAATAATCTGGCCTATCACTATCTTATTATGATTATAAATCTGCATGTAGGACAATATTGATTTATCACGGAAAGTAGTTTAAAATTTACTTATACAAAGCCAGAATCTACCCGTAAGTGAATAGGGTAATTATAACATGTGTACAGTAAATGTCGAACAAAAACTTTCTTATCATCTTAGCAATAGCAATAGTGTTCCGGAAAGTAATTCATTATTGCACATAAAGTGCAAGAAACAAAGTTTACAAGAAATTACTATCATTACGTAGATTACCTCATTTCAACGTAGTAAAACATTCATCATACTCTAGTACCTGAATTTGATTACTCATTAAATGAAAGCTGCAACATTGAAATAATTTAATAGCGTAACCGCATCGTAATATTCTTTAAGAAGATATACATAACAATTTTACTTCAATCCATAAAGTTACTCAACCATAACCCAGTTGTGAACGGTTAGATTTTTCTTAATGTTTTCTGCATGATGTTGATTTTTCAGTTTCATGATCATATTTTGTCACGCTTTGAAAATAGGTAACTTCCTAGCTCCTATATTTTGACTTTCAATTTTACTTTCAGCTAGAGGCGAGTGCACGCCGCATAGAGCCGATGATGCATTTTTATTACGATTTTTAAGGAGTAGAAAATTTAATCTGGACGCTGCACATAGACTTGTAAGTATGGCATTCATTGCATTTGCTATTAAAAGTATAATGATCTGCTGAATGTGGTTTGCTTTACCGTAAAAACAACACTTAACATACCGCAATAAATTTGCTTCGGGAGAATAGAAACAGGAAATTCAATCAGCTAGAAAATGCGGATAAAAGAGAGAATGTCATTTTAACTTTAACTGTTGAGTAGAAAACCATCGAAGCTTTCAAAAGCTCGTACCCAAGTCCTGTATTATAGGCTAACAAGCAAACATGTGTTCTTAAATGTTCCCTTCTTTCTATTCATCAGTTTTTTCAATAAATTGTAATCTTATTCATTTGTATTTGTATAAATTTCATTCATATCAATATCAATATCTAGCTTATTTTGTGCAATAAACTTAAGTTATTGGTACTCATTTAACGCAGAATTTCACGTTGAATCCAAAACTGTATTAATTTTTTCTGCGTGCCGACAAATAATTAAATTAAAAGCAATTGAAATTTCGGAAAGTAAATTTTATGTTTTTTCTTTTATCTCAATTTTTAATTTTTTGTTTTGTAAACTGACATTTGACCAGATGAAACACCCTTAGAAAATTTCGGTCAATATCTACCTTATTTGATGGTATTTATTTAACGCGGAATTTCAAGCGCAATCCAAAACGGTACTAATTTTCCCCGTATGTTAACAAATCACTGAGTTATGGCCGATTAAAAATTTAAGTTGTCGCCAAAGAGTGAAAATTCTAAAGATCCGGAAAAATCAGTTTTTCTTCAAATGAAGTAAATATTACAACTCGTTTTTATAAATAATGTTAAAGTTTTCATTTTCTCTTTTTTGAAATCAATGAATTTTAGATGGTCAATTACTGCGACTACCGTGAAGAGAATCCTCACTGGATCGACAACGTCGGTTTTGAAATCTTGGAAAAAGTCGGAGTAAAAGACTTCATAAGCGTTCCACCATACCGAGACCAAACAGGAAAAAGAATCCTCTTATACAAGCTTGGTATGTTTACCTTTAATTAAAACAACACAGTTTTCGTGTCACTGAACAAACATGTAGCTTGCTAATAAACCGTCGAAGTTAGTTCAACCGAAGAGAAATTATATAAATACACATACTGCGTTTTCTTAAAGGTAAATGGGAACCAGATTTCTTCTCCATGGATGATGTTTTCAGCGCATCTCTGCTCATCCTAGAGCTGGCGATTTTAGAACCAAAGGCGCAAATGAAAGGAGGAATTTGTATCATTGATTGTGAAGGATTTACGATGCAACACGCTTTGTATATGACACCATCAGTGGCACACAAGCTATTTCAACTGGCTGTGGTATGTATAAAAAGTGTCTTTTTTCTCTTAAAAGTTTTTTTCAAGACTTCACAACCTATGCGACTCGAAGCGATGCACGTTATTAATAACTCCTGGGTGTTTGAAACTTTCTTCAATGTGTTTAAGCCACTTCTGCATGAAAAAATGAAAGAACGACTATATTTCCACGGTATGGACATGGAAAGTTTTCATAAACACGTAGATCCTAAATGTTTACCTGAAATTTATGGAGGTGTACAGCCACATTACAGTTACAAAGATTGGTTAGACTGGTTCCGCCAAGATAACACTATTCTTAAAGAACTTACAGCCCAAGGATACTCAGTTTCTTAAAAGTAGACCGAAAATGGTGTTGGATTCTTGATAATTTGCTCATTTTATGCACGGTGTTCTTTTATGCAATGTAGAAGCAGGTGGTCGTGTAAAATTGCTTCATTAGTCAATGTAAATAGTAAACACGTATTTCCGACTGAAATCCAGAAATAGCTGTTCGACTTTTCAAATTATTCTAGCATGTAATTTAAATAATTGACATTGTTACTGGTAATAATTGTTTTTTGCACTAATTTCTATGATTATTGAAATTCATTTCAATGCAAAATAACTGGGAAAAATATGTTATTTAACAAGCACGGAAACTATTGTATTTTACACAAGTTGTAATGTTTATTCATGTGTGCTGAAAGCTAAAAAATTTTCACAAATTTCCAATTATAAAAAGTGTGTTAAAAGCACTGGGGAAGAACTGAAAATCTGATTGATTAAAAATTAAGAAAAAAAATAATAATAGTAGAAAAATATTCAAAGAAAGGCAAACAACTAAAACTAGTAATTTTAAGTATTTTGCTTAATTGTTATTGTTATTTTTTTATTGAATAAAATTTTTGAAACAATGGTTTTTCTAATTAATTGGGCCCCCGTAAAACATTTTCAGCACACTATACGCTATTTCGGTTGATATT
The DNA here is from genome assembly GCA_029298725.1 of Gnatocerus cornutus. Classification (NCBI taxonomy): domain Eukaryota; kingdom Metazoa; phylum Arthropoda; class Insecta; order Coleoptera; family Tenebrionidae; genus Gnatocerus; species Gnatocerus cornutus. Next base: position 14,237,485 of record CM055513.1, read on the forward strand.
ATTTCTGGGATTTTCGGTGTCAATATCTTCGAAATTGCCACCGTTTTTCTCGTACTTTTGTTGCTATGAACATATCCAGGATTCAAAAGATCATTAACTTTCAATTTACAAGTTTGCTACAGCCACCGAAATTTGTTTTCAATTTGACCGTTATCTTTCGAAGAAAATCCTCTTAAGTACCTTAATTCCACAACACCTCATTCTTAGAAATTTTACCTGCCACCTGTCCCACCTTTGACTGTACTTACCCCTCTATTACCAGGACTCTCATAAATACCACCCTTTGTAAAACTCTGACTAAAAGATGTCATTTACGTGTTGACCCTTGTGAGAAACATGTCCACACTTCCGCCTTCCAATTACCTCCGCAGTGACGGACCCGCATTTGTTGGAATATTATTTTGTCCCGAATGCAACAACATGTTGTACCCCAAAGAAGAGAGGGAAACGAAGACGCTTTTCTACGCTTGCCGCAACTGCAGTCATAGACAACTAGCACACAACAAGTGCATTTATGTGAACAAATTGATGCAAGAAATCAACGAGTTGTCACAGATTGTTCCTGAAGTTATCACGGATCCGGCGTTACCACGAACCGATTTGCATCCTTGCCCTCAGTGTGGTTACCATGAAGCTGTTTTTTTTCAAGCGGACACTAGAAAAGCCGAAGATGAAATGAGGTTGTATTATGTTTGTAGAAATTCGAGGTGTTGCTTCCGATGGACGGAATGATTTTTTGTAACTTAAGTGATAAATAAATGGTTTCGTACATTGTATAAGATGTTTTTTAATATAAATTTACAAGAATACAGTATAAAATGAGCTAAATTTGTTCTTCTTGGCCAGTCTCAGGGGGCGCAGCGTCGTTTCCAGAACCTGAAAACAAGCACAAATAAAATACTTCTTTAGAATTTGTAGGAATACTACCACTAAGCTGATAATTCACTTTCGTTTCCTTTATACCCTTCAAATACACATAAAAGTCTTCATTTTCGTTAGCGATCTCTTCGGCTTTATCAATAGCTAGATGAATATCAGCCCCGGAATTAATCAAATAATCGAAAGTTTGAAGATCGTAATTCGTTGCGGCGATAGACAACGGACTGTTGTGATTGGCGTCGATTTGATTAACGTTAGCACCATGTTCCACGACGTATTTAACCATGTGGAAATTCTCCATTTGCACGGTTTTAGTTAAAGGTGTGCACCCACATGCTCCTGTGGTTGCCAAACTCGCCCCATTTTCCACTAGGACCTTGAACATTGCAAAGTTCTTTTCTTCTAAACATTCGAGTAGAAAATTCTTATTTTGTGACTGTGTGTATTGGACATCTGCACCGTTTTTTAGTAAGTACACAACAATTTCTAAATTCTTTTTACTAAGAGCTTTCGTCAATGGCAGGATTCCATCCTTATCGGGTATGTTAACATCAGCTCCGTGTTCGACTAGGTCTTTGATAACTTCCAATTCTCCGACTTCGATAGCTTTGATTAGTGGTGTTAACCCGTTCTTGTACTCCACATTCATGCGAGCCCCCCGATCTCTGAGTAATTTAATTATAAACAAATTTTTCGTCGCAATGGCGTCCAACAATACAGTCTGCACAGTCAGTTTGCAGCCGTTATCCAAAAGCCATTCTATAATGTCGTTGTCTTCGTTCAAAACAGCCCATGATAGGGGCGAGCGCCCCTGTTTGCTCACTTTACACATGTTAGCCCCCTGACTTGCTAAGTATTTCATGACTTCAGCTTGGTTGTGTTGTACTGACAGCGCTACCGCAGTGTTACCATCAGGATTAATATAGTTAATATCAGCTCCTTTAAAAATGAGATATTCCACTACTTCCAAATGGCCCCAATATGCCGCCCGAGATAAGGGGGTCTTTCCGTTTAGCCCGACTTTATTAATATCGGCTTCATTTTTGAGCAAAATTTCTACTATTGTGAGATTGCCCTTTTGAGCAGCGTTTGCTAGTGCGGTATTGCCGTAAGAGTCTATGTCGTTGACATCAGCGCCGTTTCGAAGTGATTTTTCTATGAGGTCCATGTCTTCACGTTGGACGCCTTCATGGAGCTTTTTAGTCCATTCCGATTTCTGAAAGCACGATAAAAATGGTTTAGACTGTGTAGACTATACAAAAACCCTGGAAATAAATTGAGAGGAACCGAATAAGAGAGTAAAGTAATACGATCAGTAATTTTTGTTTGTAAACATTTCACTTACGTGAGAAAACATGATTCTTATCTTCCATAAAACGCAGTGATGAACACTATTGAATTACTTGTTTGCTATTTGAAACAGTTTATCTGCAAACGAAACTATTTTATTAACTTAATAAGAATACCCAAAATATCTATTGATAATTTTAATATTGTTATTTCTAACCTCTGTGACGTGTCTTACTTTTGAGATTCTTAGTTCAGGAGTTGTGATGGCTAATAATGGAACGAAGAAATTGTAAAACGAGCAGATTGAATTAGATCCCGTTTCTCCTAATGAAGTGTAGAATTTCAGGGTTTTACACTACTTTGTGGTTAAGTAATTTTTCGCACAAATCACAATAAAGAGGATTGTAATTCACACATGCGCACATTGATATCTAAAAATAACTCGTCACTGCATTCCTGAGGGTTTTTTTCGAATTTCGAATTTTTCAATGTGGAAAAACTGGTCAAAATGGGGCTTATTTGACATTAAAGTTGGGGATAAAGACTGGTTGATATATTATTATATCATAAATAGATAAGTTTTAACCTATGAGATATTTTAAGGTGTGAGCAAACCCAAGATAAAGTTTTAATATAGGCAACTGGCAATACAGATTTTCCGCTGACAAAATGGTAGAACAAGCATGTAGATTCTATACAGCGGGCGATTCGTACAGTTCTGGGTGTACGAAGATCTTAGGGTCCGAAACGGTTGAAATATAAAGAGTTTATGCTTTATATTTAGCTGCATTTAATTATGTAAAACATTTTTTCTTCTAAAGTATGTATTAGATTAGATAGAAATAGGTAAGGTCAAAGCAAAATGTGATACATATGTATATTAATACAGTAAATGCTACTACAAAAGTACATTGTTTTGTTGTAAACTACAAGTATACGGTTACCCAACCTTTCGAAGCAGTTTTTTTCCATTTTAAGAAAGAGGTGTAAGTAGGTGCATCTAAATTTGATTACATCGTATTCTAGAAGCTCTAAGAAACATTATTTCATAAATAACTTTATGAAGACTCGTGTAGATGTAAAAGAATATTTCACTTAAAATTTTCAAACAACTAAAAAAAGTAAATTATTTAAATATTTTTTTAAAAATTTACCATCACAGAATTTGATTTTTTTTTTATAATAAGATGAAAGCCCAAATTATTGGCTTTTTAAATACATATGTTAATATATTGTTATATAAATATGTGGCAACTGAGCAAAGTGAAAAACAAGTCACTTAATTGCCCGCAATTCTGTGCATAAAACGCGGGTATAAAATTCATAGCATTTTAGTGATTTTGATAGCCTGTAATTTCTTAACAGCTTTGTCAATAATTCTGAAATTGAGACAATATCTGATGTCATCTAGAACTTGCATATGTGTTAACTTAAGCTTCATACTAAAATGGAAACATTTTTAGCAAAATTATTTTTTTTTAAGAATCATAATATCTATAATATTTATTTAACTCGTCAGGACATATTCATGTCGAGTTAAGTACAAGTAGGTGTTACGTACATATAATATAGAAAATTTTAAATACAAAATTTAGAAATAAAAAATCTTGGTGTTATTCAACGTTTTAAAAAGCTAATCAATCTTCTGCAAAATTAAGTTTTATGTCAACTATAAAAGTAATAATAGCACACTAATAAATATTCCTCTCAATTTATTTTTAATGTGTAGCAAGCGAAATTAACCCCTTATCAACCCTAAACACAGTTTTGTGCGCATTTCAGCAACGCATCCTGTGAAGGGTTTCAGATAAGTCAATAACACTATTCCATGTTTATCAAGCAACTGTGAGGGTAAATTGAGCTCAAGATAAACGAAATTTTATTGCATTATGTTGTAATATCTAACCGGTAAGCGAAAAAATATCACATCATTTTCTTGTTATCAATTTATCTCATTTATTCTCGTCACCTATACGTTATTTATTGATTGATTTTTTCTATTGTTTAAACGAGTAATGCGTTTATCCGTAGGAATTTTTTTCAACCCTCAATATAAAATCGGACAATGCCTATCGAAAATTCCGTTACGGTTTCACCTTTAAGGCAATCATTGGCTTCTGGAAATCCCAGTGGATCATTTTCTTTAGATCAAGAATGGCAAAAACGAGCTGAAGAAGAATTAAATGAGACTCCAGAGAATTTGAAGCAAGAGGTTTTTGCGTTACGTCAGATGGTAAAAAGTAAATGAAAGAACTAATGATGACAAAATGAAAAGGGTTGATTGCTTTTTTGTAGATGACACAAATCTTAATATTCCTGAGGACGATGCCTTCCTTGTACGGTTCCTGCGTGCAAGGAAATTTGATAGCAAGAAAGCGTTCCACATGGTAAGCCAATATCGTATTTTACCACCTCTTCATAAAGAATTCTTTAGATGCAGAGGTACTACCTCATGAAATTAAAATGTCCTCAGTTATTTTCGTGTCCATTACCTTCGGAATTTGGTAAAGTGTTTAACCTGCAAGCACAGAACATGCTGCCAGATAGGGACCAACTTGGACGAAGAGTTTACATAATCAGGATGGGTAAGACGAGCTCTTCGTCAGTTAATACAGTTAATTATAATTTTGTAGATTATTTCGATTCAAACGCTGTTACCATCGACGACATTTTCCGAGCAAACGTCTTAGCTCTTGAACAAATCGTTCGTGAACCCGAAACCCAGATTGCCGGAATTGTATTAGTTCTAGACATGGCAGGATTAAGTTTTCAACACGCAAAGTTTTTCACTCCTTACTACGCAAAGAAAATGGTCGAATTGGTACAAGAAACCTTCCCGCTCAGGTTCAAGGGCTTCCACATTGTCAATGAACCTTTCTACTTCGATGCTGTGATGGCTGTGCTCAAGCCTTTTGTCAAAGAAAAAATAAGAAAAAGAGTAATCAAATTATGGAGTGCCAAAAATATTGTCTAAGCTTGATTTTTACAGATATTTTTACACGGTAGTGATATTAGCGCTCTTCACGGTTTTATCTCCAACGATATTCTTCCTGCGGAATATGGTGGTTCTGGAGATAATTTTGATAATAAAACGTGGTACATGCAGCTTTTAGCCGAAGAAGAGTATTTCAGAAATTTACAGAACTTTGGCTACAAAATTCACGATACACCTGAAGATGAATAAATAATTCTAGTTTTGTAACGATGGCAGTGATGCAATAATCATTTTGTATTGGGTTTATATCGAGAGTTTTAAACCAGTTAACTCGTTGCAAGTGCTATTAGGTAGTATTAGGAGTTGAAACTCTTGGTATAGTCCTTGCAATAGAGTATAAAGTATTATATCTATTTATTTTGTTAAAGCTTGCATTGTTACCGTTGTTAAGCTTGGAAGAAAATATAGAAAATATGTTATGTGATGACTTATTTTTGTGAAGATGTATTTAATCTATTAAAACTTAAAAAAGAACAATAGATGCACAGGATTTTTTAAAAATACGTAGTTTAACTAGTAGGTGCAAATTTCCTAAAATATATGTAAATTTTTATGTTAGACTGCTTGAAAACATCATATGTTTACAAGTTTTCATTAGCTGCATATTTACCTTCACAAAGCAATGCAATAAGCTGAAATGCACCAACAAAGGTAATTGTGTAAACTTCCAGTTGGATTTAGCATTCGTTTTATTGGATTTGAGTAATAAAACCAAACTCACAGAACACATAACAAAACATTAAAACAGAATCCCATCAAACAGATTTAACTTAAACTTGCAAGTATAGAGTTTAAATTTTGTGTGGTGGTACTACAGTTGCGAAGCTTGTCTACAGAACAGTACAATATTTCGTTAATACATAAATAACACGACATTTGCAGAGCTCTAGTACAAATCCTGCATTTAACATTTATGCGCCAGTCTAAGAAGTTGTCTGCATAGTTTTTTCGACCTTCTATTCCTAGGAAATAACTCGGTTTGTTTATACGTCGTAATATATAGTTCAAAGGTAAGATAGTATTATGTGTAGAGATCTACAATTTTTCATTAAAAATAGACCTTGTTGTACAGAATGTTTAGAATTTAATCTCTGATGTATTCTTTAAGTGATTTGTAATGTAATTGAAAATTTTCGATACATTCTTTTTGCGACTCTTACTTTTAATATGACAAAATAAAAACAAAAAAAAAACGCTGCAAGCAATAAAAAACGCTTTGGTAAGTACACAATCGATTTTTTGTTGGAATTCTCATCTCTTAAGATGAGAAAATTTGCATCAAAATTCATAAACATATTAAAGATATACAAAATATACTGTCCTATCCAGTTGTATCTATAAATTTGTTCTGTCAAATTTTATAGATTTCTACTTCTTTTGTTTTGAATTATTTTTTATTTTGATTTTTAGAAAAGAATTCGTTTATATTTTATTATTTTAATTGAAAAATTATATTGAATAGATTTTAAATTTAAGTTTCTGTTTGAAAAAGGAATACATCTGTTTTTCCATATTTTTAGTTTTTTAGTTTATTGATTAAATTCCATTTTATTCCATTTTAGATTCCACTTGTACATAAAAGCATTTACTTTTTGTAGGGCAAGGTCTGTTTTACACCCTTCTCTTGGACTATTAATTGAAATGTAAATTCGTGCAGCGATTTTCGAAATAATGTTGATTTAATCACCCACAAATTTATTCTATTTTTGGGATCATCATAGAAATCAATAACTAGTCCAGTAAAATTAAGTTTCGACTTAAAGTGAATTAAACAATGCGATGTATAAATTATAAGAGTATTCATTAATCATGTCTATGCAGTGTTAAAAACATACGTTGTTTTAAGTATTCTTTTGTTGTAATAATTAGAGACTTTTATCTATTTTTGCTTATAGAAAAGAAAAAATGGTGGATGCGCCGCGCCGGTTTAAAGAAAACTTGTATTCCTCTGTTTAAAGTTTTGGAGGGCAATTAGAAACAAAGAAATAGTTCTAAGTGAATTTCCTGTTTAATACTAATTAGACTACCCGTATGACACTCAAGTTTGTGTAAATAAATACATGCATAGGATCCAAAATTAGAAGAGCTCTTCTGATTCTAATAAGAAATTAGAACTGTTAAGAAAGGGACTAATGTGCGAGGATAATGCCAGGATAAATGAGCTTAAACGAATTGGCGTTTACTTTAATTAGTTTTACATTAATCGTATCCTTAAATGTCGACGTTGTTCGTAATTACAAAATTGTACTTTAACATAAGAAATGTAGCAACAATTAAACTATAATAGAAATATCTTCTTTTGATAACATTAATTTCTATAGATTTTCCAAGCATGCAAAACTGAATTGTCTAATCAATATCGGGCATTAGTACTTGTTATCTCCTCGTTGCAATTAATTAAGCCAAAATTAATCATTCCGACCAATAGCACCTGCTGTATGTAACTAATTAAAGATGACAAATTACTCCAGAAACCGTAATCTTCGATGGTTTGTCGTCTCACCTCAAAAGGTTATAATCAGAGGGTACATCCGACCATTCCACACAAAAATCAATACCGTCCCTCTCTCGAAAGCCATACTGCCCTACCACAGAAACCCGTGAAAATGTATAGTGGGCCAATTATTTATTACCCCTAGCAGTTCACTTCACACTTACCTTTATACAAAATATAATAAAAGCCACACTTGTTATGTACAAAATTGCTCTGATTAATTCAAGAAAGTTAATCAGCCGCAGGAAGGCTTCACAGTTTTTCATTAGTGTTTTAATTTCAAAAGAAAAAAGGAACAATTTGTTTCTTTTCATTAGACGGGAATCAAATTAAACTCTGTTGTGGTTGCCCCTGGAACATTGATGGAAGAGTTTCGGATTTTTGTGATGCAGATTTTTATTACAGTGTTGTAAATATTTGCTGTTTTTATTGGGCTTTATATGAAAGCTAATTACGGCACACGGACTCTGGAAAAGTTATGTTTTTTATTAACAGGAAAACATTGCAATGCTAAAGTAAACAACATGAAAGGCGCTATATTAAAATGTTAAAACTTTTTTTTATATAAGTATTACCCTCGCTCAAAATGTAAAAAAAACAATTAATAGCGCGACACTCAAATCAGCGTTGAAAATTCTGCCCTAATTTATCTTTCTCAAGGTAGTTTTATGTGAAGAAAAGCAGCCACACCTAAGTTAGGGTGGGAACAAGCAGAAGATTTATTAAAGTGTGTTTCAATTAGCTTTTCTCAGCCACAAACCGTGAAATAAAAGTGGAGAAAAATCACTTTTACTGGCGGGAGAAGTAATACAATTTTAGAATTGGGAATAGACAGCAATTTTTCAGGTTGAACAAATCTATTAAATTAGCAATTAATTAGTTGAATTTGTGTTTTTCAGCGCACGTTTTGTTTTTTACATTTTGGTCGGTACAATTTGAAGCTCTTCTACTAAGTAGATTGAAGAAGCATTACTTATTTACATTTAGAATTAATAAAGATTTTATATAACGTTTTAAGCTAAATTTAGATTTTTGGTTATTCTTACCACCGGATTTATTTGAATTAATTCTAAGCGATATGAATAATTTGGAAACAAACAACTAGATGCGGGTCCTGCGGCCTAATTTATTTAAATCTAAAATGCTGAGCTGGCCGTCCAATTACCGTAGTAGTTTGCTCATTATTTTTCGATTAAATCAGTTATTGCGCAACTTTGATCACTTTCGGCAAGCGCAAAAAAACTTCGTCAAATAGTCCAGCATGGATTCCAGAGATGAAATTCCTTCCGAAGTAATAAAGAAATTATGAATCGTCTCATTTATTTCACGAAAAATTTGTCTCGATACACCCCCAACCCTCGCAAAGGATTAACTTCACATGAATCCCAACATCTGAGCGCGCTTGCGCCCCCTCGTGCAGTGCTCGATGCCATTGAAATGCTCCGGGTGAGGAAGACTCCGGGTAACAGTGAGCTTACTCCGGTTACCGGAACCGGTCCGGTGCTTGGACTGCTAAATCGATATTGTACGTGTATAGCAGGTTAGGTGGCTTTAAATTCACGTGCAGTGAAACGTTGATAATTCTCATGATAACAAGAAATCTGAATTTTGCCGCCTTTTCACGGCTCACGAAAACCCCACAGATTCTTTCAGACTGAAAAAAAATGTAACGAAAAGAAAAAAATGCTACTGAATAAAAGACTATATTTTGTATAACAATATTTAAGATCTAAGCACCAAAATGGATGAGCAAAAGTCTTACGGAAAGATGAAGAACTGGTGCTTCATCTACAACACCTTCCGCGATGGCTCTCTCGAGAAGCTTTATCAAAGTTTTAGTGTGAGGCAAAAGCGCGCTGGATTAGAGAGCTTTCTCATCACAGCGATTCTTTTTGATATTTATATGTTGGTGGTTCCAAGCGACCAAGATGTTGTGATTCTTGCTGTGATGGGAACTTTTCTGGTGATCAACTGTCTTCTGTTGATTTGGTGCAAGAAGGGATTTCAGAACAAGATTTTGTGGGCTATAGTGCCTCACCTAGCATTCCACATGGCCAACACACAAATCCTCTCCGGTCTGTTCCTTAAGAAGAACGAAGTCACATCGAGAGACAGCTTAGGCTGGTTCTTACTCCTCACCTACTTAATATACGTTACTTTACCACTAAGATTGCCGTGCTGTGTTTTACTTAGCATTGGAACATTCACTTCGTACATTGTGTCTTTGTGTGGACTGACGAGATCGCAGCTACATTTTGCCGAACAGGTAATTCGAATTCGATTTTTTATCTATTGATTATGCCACTTGGAATTGTTTTGTCCCGTTCAATTACGATAGCGACCGGTCTTTAACAATACAAACTTGACGCTAGGCCTATAAACTTTACGTCTAGACATATTTTTATATCGATCGTCAAAGTTTATTATCTCGTCACTGTATTCTTAATTCCGGCCAAGTAGTAGTTGATCGTTCTCGAGGACGACTGAAATTACATTCTTGTCTCGCACAACTTAGATAATTTTTATAGCTCCAAACTTTACTTGAGAGCAGATGTTGTATTTTGAAGATATAAAATCACAATGAGATAAGTATGATGAAGAGGAGGTTGTAATAAAGTGCCAATTTTAGGACAAAGACTTCTATTCATGGCGTAAATTTGCTCTGTCTGCAAGTTTAAATTTAAACGAAGGGGGCGAATTTTGTTGTGTGACCACATTTTTTATACGCGGAACAAATAAATTGTCTCTTCTGCAAATTTAAAAGGGAATAAACGCTGGAGTTTTGGGTTAGAGGCGAACGTAAATATCGTGTAAATTAATCCAGACACGCAAGAAGTAGATTGAGAAAAATAATGCGGTATTTCGCCTCAGGATGTCTAAGTCGAACAAAAGATTGTCATTTATTTAAGCTTTAGCAACCATGTTCGCCAAGAAAAGATCTAATCTAGAGCTACTGTCACAGATATAATTTTCAATTCACATGTTTACAACGTTCCCATGCATCCGACTTTAATGAATTAATGTCTCAATAATTGAATGTAAATAATTGTTTGTTGGCACTTAAGTCTCTAGAGTCTGACAGAACATTTACCTAAAAGCGATTTATAGAGAAATCGATACGAAATTTCATTCTGAAGGAGATATTTTGCAATTCATCATTTCGCAAGACGTCGTGTTGCAAATCTTGGAAAAGCTTTACTCGCAGCTAAGACTTCCTTCGTTATCTAAGTTTCGTTTCGGTTTAATAAAAAATTCCTTGTACACCATACAATTAACTTCAAGAATTTCGCTTAATCGACTTCTGAAAGTACACGCTATTTACGCTCTACACGCACTGTAGAAGTACTAAAGCGAACTTTTGATTAGTTTTAATTTTGGTAAATTCCAATTAATTGATGTCTAGCAAAATTTAGCTGCAATCGAGAAACTAAGTCAAACTAAAAATGGCTACAAAAGAATAGCCACAGCAAATAAATTTAACTCGGCGCATCCACCAAAATAGATAGTGAGCGAAGTCGTATTGATTTAGTTTAAAACTATTTTAAGCTTTATAGAAACTCTGTACCAACCTCGATTGGTCCTGTAATAAAAGAAATAAAAAGTTAACACGATTTTCTCTTCACTGTCTTCAATTTTAACTCGGAAATAGTTTTCACGGTATTATGGTTCTCAGCCAAAAATTTTAGTCACGTTATTCTCTATGTATTACTTTCACCCTGTAAATGTTAACGATAAATGGGGGTGTAAATTATTTATGACTCATCGCTATTTTACCCACACTTTGTGGTCTCTAAGACGTCATAAATTACACGTAGACTACGAGTGTAGCATTTAAAAAAACTGTTACCCTAAATTTAGCTTTTACTGGTCATAAAATCGTTAAGGGTCAGTGCGAACTTCAATTAATAATTTAAACGATAAAAAATCTTGTTTCCATTCTGATTCAACTAAATTAACTAACTGAAAAAAAAAACACGAAATGTTTGTTTCGTCGTTAATCTTGTTAAAGAGTGTCGCTCTGAAGAACCAACTTTCTTGTCTAAATGTGAATTTATTGTAAGGCTCGGCTTTGGAGTCCTTAGGGTGACCGATAATTACTGCTAACTCAACAAAAAGTTTTGTTGTCCTCTGGCTTTCTAACCGGATAATTTTAATACCTATTAAGAGCGGAAGATGTTGTCTGCTAATTACTAGAATTGCGACCCTTATAATTTCGACAAGTTGAAAAAAACGTGAGACAGCTTTTAATTAACTTATCATTGGTCTTTGAAGTGGAAGTCGATTTCAAAGTTTGGGAAAACCGATGAAAACATTTCCTAGTGTCGGTCTCAGCTCATGTGAATGCGTTTCGTTTTCCAGGGAAATGAGAGAACATCTTTTTATCTTGTGAAGAAAGTTTGCGGCGTTTGAAAATTGAACGAAAAGAAGGTTTTTTGTTTAATGTCACAAGTAAGCACAGAATCTTCAATTAATTAAAAATCAGACGATTTGCTGTCGAATAATTTAATATTTGCCTGCGTCAAATTTAGACAAAACGTTTTGGTGTTTTTTAGTTCTGGAGTTTAAAGTCCAAAACCCAGAGTTTATAAAATACATTTAAGGTTTTCTGCTTCGTTTGAAGCGAAATGATCGCAGTTTCTTTTATTTAAAAATAACAATGTTGCACTGTTTACACATTTCAACACGATGAGATTTCCACCTGAGTTCATTAAAACTGAAATTAATTCACCATTTTAACCGAGCATTCACAAACCCGTTTTATCGAGAAATTGGTTATAAATTTACTGAACGTCATACATCATTCTGTATCTAACTATACAGGCGTTATTTTACCCATTTAAAATCAATATGTGCATAAAAGTGAAAATAAAATTCGACAACATTAATGGAATGCACAATTTTGCTCCGCTTGACTTGCTTTAAGTTTCGAAGTCAGTGACTAATTCCTTATGGAAATACATGTGATCGGCGCGGAACTCACTTTAAATTTCAAATGAGCATGAAAAAAGAAAAAAGAAATGAAAAACTATGGCATCCCTTTGACCAATTTTAGGATATCGACAAGAAATAAAATAATGAGAATGAATTATTTTATGGTTAGATACCGCCCTACTTTGTGATGTTAACTAACCTTCTTCGGAGGGTTTATTTAGGTTCGCCTCTCTTCTTACGGTTAACGACGCCCTTATCATAAAAAAGATCGTAGGTTTAAAAAGTGGTATGGCGGGGAGATTAGAGATATTTTATGTAGTTTTTCTTATCGTCTAGATCTTAAAAAGCCATTTAATAGTTCCATAAATTTTTATAGCCTTTTGCTGATTGGGAAAATATTAAGCTATTACCTAGAAAATGAGCTAGGTAAACAAATAATTTTCAAACAATACAATCGTTTGCGTGCCACCTAATCCAAGTGGTAATCATGTAAAAATTCACTCACTTCCACTATAAAGTGTATTTTTATTTACTCCATTTCTCGGATTATGTACCTATCGATGTAAACAGCTCAACGAATACACTTACAGAATGTTAACGAGAAGCGACTCCTCAGAAAACATGAACTTCAAAGTATCAGCAAGACTGCTTAGGAAATGTTTTTATGTCTTAGTTGAAATGAAATAATTAATAATTCACCCTCCATTTAATCTCTAATCAAAAGTTATGTAGAGCAGTACACATAAAGTGCATACAACAATTCTATGAAGTAGTTTGTAGGAGAAACCAACAGTTATCAACGCTTACCGTCTACAACATTAATAAAATGTGCTAATAATAGTATCGATTATTATATCACTCAAGTTTATAGGGTAAAAGTTAATGTCAACTCCTACTTAACAAGTAAATGTACGTAGAATTTTTTTTAATGAGATGTTTTTATGGATTATTAAGGTTAATCTGTAATCAAACGAATGAGTGTAAGAAATAATTTCAATTTGTTATTTTAGTTTGTTTGAAAACTGACTTTAAAAAGTCTTTAATTTATTTATACTAAACGTTCACATTAGTGTCGACATTTTAATAGTATACTTACAAAATTAAATGTACTAATAACAAGTTTCTTATTGATGGGAAATCTTGATAATTGGTATGAAAAACGATCTAACACCACAATTTGTCAGTAAATGGAGGCGTCTGCCTACGAGACGTCAATCGTTTTCTTGCAATTATTTTGAAATATGTCCTGCACTATTTTTAACATACGTTATGGGACAGAAAGTGTACTCCTTATTCCACATAGATTTCAATTTATCTCTTCATGTGTTGTTTGGTAGCGTGTTATTGAAAGGGCTGCAATCGAGACCGCAACAGATATTTACAGTATAAGCGCCGAAAAGTTCTTATGGCAAAACGAGCGGTAAACGAGCTTTCGCTGTGAGATTTTCGCGAGATTACATGTACATAATTTTCATATACGGCTTTTTCTAAAATTTTTACGAATTTATTAGAAAAAAATGTATCCTAATGTGTAAGTCAAAACTTACAAAAACGCGCATTTTTAAAATGTGAAAAAATATGTATAACCTACGCTTCTCTTTGATCAAACGCTAATTTACATTTTCAATGACAACAGTATAAACAAATTTAAACTCTGAACTCGCCATTAGCGAGATTAAATATGAATATGAACTAATTTAAACTAAATCTCTGCAATAATGAGGGTAAATAGGTACTCACCGAAATTTTACAACTATTCAAACTGTTTGTTCATGCAGGGTTGAATAGAATGCTATAGAATTTTGAGGTCCCGCAACTGATTTTTCTACGATGAAGTGTGATGTACATTTTCACTTAGATTTTCCATTATATGCATTGACGGAAAAACATTATTTTCTTTATGTAAATTACAAGAATAAAAGAGTGAGCACTAACATGATTTTCTAATTTAAGGAGAATACAAATTTTCGTGAAAGTTGAAAACTTATTAACCGATTTATCTTTGAATTTCAATCGGTTCATTTATTCTCCGTACTCTTCATTATATTTAAATTCTAGCTAATTCTTGTTTACGTTCTTCAAATATTTTTCTTTTCGAACATTTTGAAATGCAAATTTTTAGTTTTATTTATATTTAAGATCATCGAGTTGGAACGTAGAAGAAGAATTGGTAAACTAAGTATGGAAGGATCCTCCACACAACGCTTTTTAAATATTCTAAATTTATTTTAAATTTATTTAGATGGTTTACATTATTTATCAACTTAGTTACATTCTCGAAATTTGCTTTAATTTAAAACTTTTATTAACTGTCAGCATGATAAAATTCCAATATTTTGACAAATTCAAATCAACAAAATTGTTATTTGAATTTAGAGAAATGTAGTAAAGAAATACACTTTTCATTAAATTTGCTATTTATATCAGCTACGAAAGAAAAATTCTGGAATAATTTCTCATTGGAATGAACTGCAGCATGTGCTTGTACTTCTTCATTTATGTACGGAAATGAAACCTTTCTGTTTACAACCTTCATTTGCAGGAGCTCTTATTTTTTCTGCGCTTTTTTTCAATCTTTGAAACTGTCCGAGTGAGTTCTCAATCCGCTTTTTGAAATGAGAATTTATTAAATTTATAGTTTCTTATATTTTATATGGAACGTTGGCACAAAAAAAAATATATATAAAAAATGGTGGATGCGCCGGGATAGTTATAGAAACTTTTAAGTTAATTAGATTATATTTATCAGATTAAAATGTTTCTGCTTTTCTAATGGTAGTTTTATCTCTCAATTTTAATATCAACATTTTTTCTCAAGTCTTTGAAAATTCATTTCGGAGATAAGGGAGCTTTTATCAGTGCACCTTTCATCTCTCATCCGGATGGCATATAACTCATGTTGAACTGAAAATCTTCTGAAAACTTCTATTCTGCTTTTCACGGTAATCTACTTAAGACTCTCTTGAGATGCAAAATATATCAAGTGGCATTTAAGATGCATTAAGATAAAAGTCTCCAAAACGTACAATAAAATTACCTACGTTAACAAATTAATAAATTTGCTGAAATTTATCCATCTCTCTCTCTGCAATAAATTCGAGAAAGTTTTGCGGCGTAAAATTTCTCCTTTTTGTCTACAGCTGAGGTAAAATAGTTTTGATTTAGGTAGTTTCATAATGAGATAATAACGTCAGTTAGTATGCACACAAAGATTACAAATGCTGCTCCTACATTGTTTAGGGGTTTCCTTAACTGAGCCAGGATTATTGATGGCACAACGTACCAAGATAAGCTGTTAGTGGTTTCAAACCTAGTATCAAGCTAAATGAAGTGGATTAAAACGTAATATCAACATAAGTGCGCCATTAAACACAACGGCTTGGTTCCGAGTCGAAGCGAAAAGGGAAATTCGGTAAATTCGTTAGAGTTTTCAACTTCAGAACATCCTATTATAACGTGAACTTAGGTACCGTAATAATGCACGCCTCTCACTTTTATTAAACTAATAAAACCCTTGTTTTGGACCGCAAAAAAATAGTTGAAACGGATACTGCCCGTAAAATTATGCAAAAAAGGTTCGCGCTTTTGTATTAATTAACAAAGGCACTCCTACAAAGTTTTGTCTAGACTTCACACACTTTCGCGAACAGTGACCATAAAATGTGGTTACACCTTGTTAAAAAGTGCTTCAATTAAGATAAAAATGTACCCACAGAGTCCTAGAAGAAGGTCGAGAGTTCACAAAGTATCGATCTACGTTGTTAATGTAGGAGTTTCAGTTGCACGTCTGAGAAGTCATTTCCAATGTACACTATATTCGATTTATTACAAGTACCACAGACTCTAATAAACAAGACGTGTTAAATAATAAATTAATGAAGATAAATAGAAGGGAAACTCAAACGCGCATCTTTATTGTTGTAATAAATTAATTATGAGCGTCTACAGGTTCATAAATGTAGCAACAACTTTTCAAAATAATTAAACATGAAAGTTGTGGCAGATACTTGATAGGGGTAAACGCGTTACAAGAGTAAATAAAGGTATATTTGAACGCGAACGTGATGTTTCGCCGTTACTAGATGAAAGTAATTAGAGATGTATGATAACGCTTGTAATTTTGATCGCCGTCTTTCACATTCATCAACGCTGTAATTTTCCAATGCTGTAGGTATAATCAGTTGATTCAAACCAAATACGTGTAAATGGACTTTTTAGGTATTTAGTGCGGCACTTCCGGCATGTCATGGCGCTGCAATGGGGAGATCATAATGGCCATCAGAATTTGTGGGTACGCTTTAGTGGACAATGAATTTCAAGCTTACTATAGGACAGAACGACACAAATATTTTATATAGTTCGCAAAGAAACTAAGATTTTGTTGATTGTGAGAGGTAATTTATAGCTCTGAGCACTTACACCACTTTTAAGTAATCTCAGTTAATGTTTCTACGGTTCTTTATTAAGATTGATATCTGACTTTTGCGTCAGATATATCATACCTTTAGATTCCAAGCACGCTAGGCTAGGAAACTTTATTTTGATTACAAAAAATCTCGTTTCCATATGGTAAGTTTTCTACTGGAATTTACAGCTGTAATGAAAGTTCTTGCCATAATGTTTTTTACAATAACATGAAAGTTTAATTTATGTTATTTATTATGCCGTTTTTATTACATTTTTAATGTCAGTTTTTAGTTGATAATAAGACAAACAAAGCTAAAACACACGATTAAATTCGTTAGATTAAAATTTTAATGAAAAAAAGAAATATAGAAATTTCTACACCTTCATCAATTCAGGATTGAAAGCAACTGGAAACATAAAACTTCTGAGTTTCAGATGAATTGGTTCATCGGGTTAACTTTGCTGTTTGATTTAAGCTTTGTTCTTCAAGCATATAAATCGATAAAACAAATATGGCAAAAGCGTCTTTTCTGCGTCTATTTTTAACTTGTTTGATCTAAAATCTATTTTCAGAGATTATCTGGATCCAGTAAAATTGATATTTTTGATATTTTGCCCCAAAACGTTTTTAATCGATTATTTTAGGTTAAAAAAAATTCCCAGCCATTTACAAGTCATTTAAAAAATGTCATTAGACAACAGAAGTTGGCAGTTTATATTTCTTTAAAAATAAGATTTTTTGGACAGAAACTCGATTCCTTCTCCGTCATATATTTAGAATGTAAAAAAAAACTTTAACTTTGACAGTTTTTGTTCTTATTTGTTTAATGATTTACTTTTACACTTTTTCTCAAATTTGTACGAATAAAAATTTGAGAATTTTTCTGTCAAATTGACGTTTAAGATTTGTCACAAAATTAATTCAGTAATAAATGAAAAATATTTCTTGTTTGCAAAAACCACTCGTTTTTATGAAACAATGGCTTTTGTCGCATAGACGAAAGTTAGTATCTTTAATGCATAGGCGGTTAACGGTTTTTACAGCAAATTTTCATTGATTTTTTTAATTCGAAAACGAAAGTATATTGGAATTTTTTTTATTAAGAAAAGTTTAATTTTACGCACTCATTTCCATAACACCCTGTATAACTCTGTACAGACAACATTATTTCAATTAGATTTTGCAGAATTCCGATAACCACAATCCTAAATCTTTTTAAATAAGTCATCCTACGTTCTCCAGCTGAAACTGAATTCGGACATTAAGCTGGCTAAATTTACTGTTCTAATTAATTAAATCAAAGCGCGTGGAACCAAATAAAAAACAAAGTAGTGAAAAACTGCCGGTGATAGTCGGAGAAAACGTTTTCGTAATTTTTCATGTTTTAGCCTGTTAACAAAGTTGTTAGAACACTTCAAGATTACTTCATTCTGTCATTTTCGCCAAAGCAAAGTGTTTTTCGTTCAAAATACACAAAACAAACTCAGAGAAAGAATGGGGACAATGGTGCAGAGACATTTAGTGAGTACATTTTTGACAATGGTCTGAATATGGGAAAATTGAAATGTTTTTCGAGTAATTTAATAGAAGCGAACAAAAGAAATAAAGTCCTTTGACAATTTAATTCATCAAAAAATTATTAATAACTGTAATTACATTCCATTGTTAAAAAGCCTTTGTTTATCGCTGAAAATACAATGTTAAACATTTTCCTTTATGTAAAAAAAATTGGAGTTTGTTCTCTTTATCGATAATTAGAAAAGCAACAAATTTGCCACAATTCCACCATGTCAATGCCGCAGATTTATACTTCGCACTAATTTCAATTAGTTCATCGATTGCATATTGCGGTCTTAATTCGTCACCTCGAATTTACCTGTACAATGCAGTTCCCACAGATTAATCCAAACAAAATACTTGAGACAGACTTGTGCCAAATGCACGAAATCCCAAGAACGAGTACAGGAAATTAATTACCGCCTACAAAATAACAAATGAGAAAAAGGCTTCCTCAATTAGATTTCTGTACCTCAAACCCCTTTCATTATAAAAATACACGAATCTGCTGGATAAATGAAGACTTTTATTAATTGTTTCATTCCACAGTGAGTTAAATTTGAGTAAAATTTATTCCATCGATTTAATCTGTTCTCTAAACCCACGAAAAATCGGGAAGATTTCGAGCTAGTTTAAGAGATATTAAACTCGTAAATTTTTCGTATCAGTGACAACAAGGTAATGTTCAGACAGACGTTAATTACATCGGTAATTTATCTGTTCGCGTTTTCCTCAATTAAAAATTGACGCTAAAATTATTAACGAGACGTAAAGTTTGTAATGGCAGTAATGAGACATAAATATTTGCTTAATGAGTAAAGCATTCTAAACCAACCTTTCTAACCCTGTCACATTTATTTCCAGCAAGTTTCCAACACTATCTTACTGGCAACTGCGAACATCTTAGGACTGACATCTTACCTAGTTGAAGATAAGCAGCAGCGACGAGCTTTTCTCGAAACTAGACAATCATTGGAAATGAAACTTGTCATTGAAGAGCAAAGTGCAGAACAGGTATGTATGACATGACCGATTTTCAATGTTCTATGAATCAAGTCAGATTGATTCACATTAATTTTTGTTTCCACGGTATTCTGTAAACATCGAATCGCAGAGCTATAACCGCATAAAAATACTTTCGAACAAGAATTAATTGACTGAAAAGTGGTTTTCATTATTTTTCTGAACTGAATGTAAATAGAATGTCTGCGGGTAAAACTCACTCTACCATAAATCAAATGAATATTGTTCTGCAAACTGCAATTTAGTGGCCAACAATAAACTATACAGGCTTTGAATATTGAGTGAGGACCTAGGGAAAAACAGCTCAACTTGAACTTGAAACGTTTTGAAAACTTATCTAATCACCACCATTTCATCGCTTTGTATTTCATCAAGCAAATACAACTTTTTTCCAATACTTGACGCTATAAATTGACCCAATGAAGTTCTTTGGAAGAATCAGGGCACAGATAAAATTATTGCATCGCTGTGAAATAAAGTTAGAATGATATACGAGAATTGAACGAAGTTTACATGTAAGATAATAAAAAATATCGAGAAATGTGACTTTATCACTCTTATAAATGCTTTAACTGTTGTTATTTATTATTATTCTTTAGAGGTTTTAATTAAATTTACTACAATGTTCGAAACCTTCTGGTTTTATCTCTTCTTTAAATAATGAAATTCCGTGGATTTTTCGAAACTCTGGAATTTTATTAATCTTGTAATTGTTAATTTGTCTCGATATTTTACAAAATTTTACATTCCAACGTGAATAAATAAAAAAATCTCGACACACTTCTTTAATTTTATTAAAAAATCTTGTATAAATAGCGCTTATTTGTATTGCAGGAACGGCTTCTTCTTTCCGTTCTCCCGGAACATGTAGCTGTTCAAATGAGGCAGGATTTAGACCAAGCCGACAGCCAATTCAAGAAAATTTACATGAGTCGACACGAAAATGTCAGGTAAATTAGCTTGCCCCAAACCGGAATATTGATTACCATCGTGTGTGCGTAAGTGTAAGAAAAATAAAAAGTGAAAATTCCACTCGTATTTGACCGAGTTGCCGCCGCTAAGACGTCAGCAAAATACATCAATTTTGTCTGGCGATAACTGGGATTATATTACAGTTAATGATGTCCAGAGGATTTTACGATGGTCTGGAATGGCCCAGTGCGGATAATTGGTTTCTTTGGTTATTGAAAAAACGGAAGAAAGTCAATATAAATAGCAACGTATCAAAAAATTTCGTTTTGATTTCTCATCGAACAAAAATGTAAATAAGTGTCTGATATAAAATTCACAAAGCCAAAAGGGAATTTTCTCGAACAATATGTAAATATATAATAATTTTGTTTGGTTTGTGTGTTTATACAAAGTTAATTTTTAATTATCCAATCGTTTTATAAATGCCAACAAAATTTCAATATAACAAACTCGTGTTTTACATTTTTATTTCGCCGGTTCTTCCTATCATAAACACGCACCACATTCGTCAAAGAAACGAAAATAAAAAAAGAAATAAATAAGCTACAAAAAATATTGATTTCTAGTTTATTTCCAGATAGATTGTGTACCAAAATAAAGTAAAGTAAGGTGAATGGTAAATATAAGAATTGTAGCTTCGGCTCAGCAAACAAATTTATATAGCATTTATTGATTGATCAAAATATTTTCTTTACATTCAGCTTCGAGAAAATCGTAAAGAAATAACATCTTGTGCTCGTAAATCTGCTCATTTTCTTTGAAATTCCTACGTTGCTTTGAAAAATTGGTGCTAGTTTAATGAAATATTTTCAGTACGAATTTGATACTGCATACTGGTACTTTTCGCTTGTTCACTGATAAGCTTATAAACCACAGCAAAAATGAGAATATCCAGTTTCACAATAGAGTAGGCATTTCCATTGTGAAGTCAGTCAGAACGCGATTCTTATCGGAAAATCGTATTCGCCTCCGACAAAAATGCGACTGACGAGTCCATAGAATACATAATTTAAGAAGAAACTACCTGCCAGTTCATTTCAAACTTCTATTATCAACTTTTAAATCAGTTTGATCTAGATCTCACTTTCTTCTGCTTTCAGTATTTTATATGCTGACATCGTGGGATTCACAGCGATCTCCTCAACTTATTCAGCGCAAGAACTAGTGAAAATGCTGAATGAATTATTCGCAAGATTCGACAAACTTGCCGAGGTGAGAATTTAGCTTGAAAGGATTTTCTTTTTTTACATTTTGAGATAATGCAGTTAGTGGATTAGTGAAAAATTTAAATTGGAGCTTTGGCTTGTTGAAATTTTAATTAGAACGTTTTCGTTTGCAGAAATATCAGCAGTTGAGGATAAAAATCTTGGGAGATTGTTATTATTGCATCAGTGGAGCGCCGAGGGAAAGACCCGATCATGCAGTTCTCTGTGTGCATATGGGACTATCTATGGTTAAGGCAATAAAGTGAGTATTGGAAGTATGTAGTTTATTTTTTGTTCCAAAATGTTGGAAGAAACTCTCGTTTGTTATTAACATGAAAAATAAGCATTCTTGACATAATTTAAGCGCGCTTGGTTGACAGTAAACATTCCGTAATGCGTTTTTAATCCATATATTTCCACTTGTGTTGTCAAGTACTACAATGAGTTGCCTTCATTTTGAAGTAGATGTAATGATTTATTAAATAGTGTTGTGGTTAAAATTCTATTTGCATGAACTCAGTTTTCGAATCTTGTTGATATTTTTTTAGTCGAATCAAAATTCGATATTAGAAGGAATATATTATTACTTCGACAAAAAAATGTATTGTTTAACCATAACAAGTTTGCGTATAATGATCTACAACTATTTACTAGCAGTAATGGTGGTAAATTACTATCGGCATAGGTTTATGCCGGAAGCAGTTCAAAATTGAAGTTCAAACTAGAAACTTAGTGTTACCTGGATCTGAATAAATTCAGTTTAATAATTTCTGTACCAGAATGTTAACTTGAAATGCTGACTGAAGAATAAGATATATCGGTCGGTTTGCTACAGGAAGACGGAAAAAGAGAATAATATGTAGTTCAGCTGAATCTTGCTTTACAACTTGACGTGAGATGTTCTAGATTTTCGTCCTATAATTGTAAATACGTCTCCTGTAACAGTACACAACTACTGTAATTCAATCTGATACTGTAAGATTAAACGGTTACTCTAACAATTCCTTTGTAAGACGAGGGAAATATGTAATAACATTTAGATAAATAGGTAACTCTAAGTTCCAGGTTTGGATTAGAGAGGTTTTAATGTA
This sequence comes from Gnatocerus cornutus, assembly GCA_029298725.1. NCBI lineage: Eukaryota > Metazoa > Arthropoda > Insecta > Coleoptera > Tenebrionidae > Gnatocerus > Gnatocerus cornutus. Next base: position 14,260,331 of record CM055513.1, read on the forward strand.
TTTAAAAATCAATTTTTAATCGGCACTGAGTTATAAGTATTTATTCTACCCCTAAAAGGCAATAAATTGAAAAACCGACGTTTTTAATTTGTCCGCAGCTCAGTTAAAATATTCGAAAGCCCAATATAATTAATAGTCGCGAGTGAGTTGTATCGTATTTATTATAAAAACAGTGTTTAGAGGTCTGGACTCTCCCAAAAAGTAGTTTGTTCTGTTTTCAGACATTGAATTGTTTAATGGGGTGGTCCACCCAGTATTCATCCCCAGTAAGAGGGGAGGGGGTTTAATCCAACCAGAAAACCTAAACATATATTTTATATATTTTTTTAAATGGTGGATGCGCCGGGTCCAATTTTTAGAACTTCAAAGTTTTAAGAAATACCATTTTAATAACTCGTACGCAATAATAATAATAAACTGTTTAAATATATTTTTACCAACTAGCTTCTCCACCCTTTATCACGGAACTCATTTATTCCATCTCTGTGAAGTCGTTTAAAATAGAATTTCAATATATTCTCACTCTGCATTATTTCCAAACCATTACATTTTTTATTGATTTTATTATTCATTCTATCCTGCTTCTCTGCACTCTTCTCGAAAACTTTTGCCGACTGATTTGCATCCTCCTTTTTATTCTTAACTGATTTCAGTTTTCTCGCCTGGTTTAGCATAAATCCCCATTTGTTTCTCGTACGCTATTTTCCAATATCAACATTTAAATTCTATAGAACGTGCTGGTTTGTAATTAAAGATAACAAGCAATTATTCGCTCTATTTGTACAAATCAGCAATGGAAATCCTATCAGAGTATGGATTTGATAATTGAAATTTAAAGATTAAAGGAAATTAATACCAGTTGGTTTGCTATTGAAATTACTCTTTGATGTGACGCGGCGTTCAACTCCTGTTGATAGAATTACCGTATAATAAAATTTTGTCTAAATGGTTTTACAGCCTTTTTACTACGATTTACACTTTAACACAATCACTGCATTAAACGTACGCGACTGTTACATAAATGTCACATTAATTACTTTCATGAAGATTAATAGTACTTCGTTCTTGAAACGACGCACAACTCTAAATTTCATTCACAATTTTCGTTTTTGCTAATAATAGTTTGTGTCTCGACAATATTGTTACATAAACAAGTTGCCTTTTATGAGGCGAAGTTTCCCAAGACACCCAACTTTAATAAAATATTATAAGCGCTGGGGGCGTGGACGTGATGTTGAAAGTGCGATTTTTCGTGCCAACAGATATTAATCTCCACAAATTTGATGCAGACGCACTAACGTGTCGATTATGGAGATAATTAATTCAGAACATGATATAATCTAATTTGAATGAGGGCAGCAATATTCGGAAGTAAATACATGTTAACTATCGTGACTTCTGGTTTTTAGGAAGCCACAAACACTTTAATTTATGAATCGGAAAATGGGACTAGGTGTAGCGTCAAAGTCGCCTTTGGCTTCCGTCCAGTAAGTTAAACAAACAATTTTTTATTTGAGACAAATTCTATTGATTCCCTCAAGTCACGTTTTAGAGACTCTTTGTTATGATTTCTGGAAAAGTCCGGAGCAGGAAGTTGATAGATAAAAGGAACAGTTGATTAAATACATACTGCGAATTTTTGTCAACTTAAACAACGAACTTTCTTCAAAAGAAAACAGAACTTATTTTTGGAAAGTTAAATATTAAGAGCTTCGAAGTGTTGTGTTTTTAGCTATTTAACAAGTGCCTCTTTGTAACTGTTAACGTGTTGGTCCACACATGAACGCACGAGTTACCTTAATCAGGAAACAAGCGTAGAACATACCTAATTCATCCATTAGTTAAATAATTCTCTCAGCATAAAATGGTTCTACCGTGTTGGTTTGTTACGTTCGCTGAAATAAGAATGATAAAATTAAAACGGAATTTTACGTCAAGAGCACTCCAACTTTAAACTTCATGTGTACGTTCAGAGTTTAATCAGTTTCCGTTATGAAGAAGATCAGAGGAAAAATAAAGCTGATGGAAAACGGTTTTGTTTCTCAAATTATGTACACTTTGGCAATTATGAAAATAACAGTAATTATACACTAGAAGAGAGAAGACACTTTTCTGAATCGAGCGTAATTATTTCGCCAGATCCGAAAAGCTAGTAGTGAAAAAACGCTATTATACCCATGCGTCCATGTGTAACTAATTTACCTGTCGATGATACACCGCTTTATCTCTGCCCTAGACATTTTTGTTATAGGAAAATTTGCGCCTAAATTCTACCGCAACTAGCATAACTTTATTATAAAATTTGCAATGTAATAACGCACGTCTTAACTAATCCTCAAACTTGTCTGAAGTACTTAGTACCACTATCGAATCTCACATGAAGCTCTGAACTTTGTAATAACCAGAAAGATCATTGCTTTGAAATTAGTCGTCTTCCATTTATCTTGCCAGACTTCATTAAATGCAAATTCGCTGACTTTTATCCTGATAATATTTGCTTTATCCTTATTTATTTCATTCATTTTTCATATTAAAGACCGCTTAATCAAAACGACTTGACGACACATTCTTCATCATGAACAGGAATCATCACTGAGCATTGAATAAACAGTTCACATTTTATTAAAAATGCTGGATGCGCCGGGTTAAAACGTTTTCAATATTCTGTGGCTTAAATAGCAAACATTAGAAACATAAAAAAAAATTAACGACTTACACCTTTGATTACTTTATTCATAGATCTAAAAATAACTCATTGAGGTTGAATTCTTAATTAGGTAAAATTTAAAGACGTCGAGTAATAAAATTCAATTGAGTACGACGCTATTTTAGCTCCCCGCCTGTATTAAACAGTAAAAAACAAAAATTTTCAATTATGTTATGAACGAGCGGCTGGAAATTGTACTGGAACATTGCCAATTCAGTTGGTCTAATGCAATACACCCTGACGGAAATAATTTTTTCATAAAAGACAATTTTTATTTGTCGGCAAAAAATGATTGTTCAAACCAGTCTTAATTATGAAATCTTTTCTTTGGATTAAATTTCTTTATAACTCTTGCCATTTTGCAATGACTAAATCTGACTTTGTTCGGGAAAGAAATTTAGTTATCACCCACAAAATTTTATTCAACGTGACGTGGGCGGTTTTGTTGAACAGAATCTAAATTAAGGATGCATTTGAGTTAAGCCAATGAAAATTCATGGTGCTAATGCTTTTAAAACGGTTTAGTTATTCTTTGTAATTAAATGTAAAAAGTAGTTGTAGGCGCAGGGAAAATGTACAATGACTCATATTTTTAGTCGCATTATAATCTTGCCTTAAGGATAATGTTCTTAGAGAAAATTCTCCTTTGTAACTACATTAAAACCGGCAAATTCTCAAAATACTTCCGCCTACTAATAAAGAATGTGCTTTACCTTGTATTTCAGATATGTTCAGCAGACAGCAAATTCCCCTGTAGATATGAGAGTGGGAATCCACACGGGGGCGGTCTTGGCAGGGGTTTTAGGCCAGAGGCAATGGCAGTTCGACGTGTACTCCAAGGACGTCGAATTAGCTAACAAAATGGAAAGCAGTGGAATGGCAGGGTAAGAAAATCTATTTATGTTTATTGAATAAGACTAAATCGACAAGTACTGACAAAAAGAACTGAATATCACTTCCCTGTAATCAAATCAAATCGAATTGACACGAGTTTGAATTGTCATTATAAGCAATTCATGAGTGGCCTTCAATGCAAATAAAAGAGTCACTTGTAAAAAACTCAAATTAAAATTAATTCAAACGTAGTCAGCAGACTGACTGATATAAAATGGCTTTTGTTGTATCGCGTGTTTTCAGCAGTTAGCACGTTTCAGCAACTATTGAGAAATGTTACGTGCTTTTCATTAATTTTGCGGTTTTTGGGAAAAGTTAGTTGAAAAATTTATGCGTGGAAAATTATACACAAGATATAACTTTACTGTCATACTAATACAATAAATAAAAGTGAGTTTCCAATTTGTTTAAAACTTGCATAATATATCCGCGCTAATGAGATTACAGGTTGTGAAATAGGAACATCATTAATATTTATCATTAGTATCGGTTATCGATACTGTATGATATTATCGCGCATTTTGCACTGGTATTTTTCAACACGAAGCAAATTATGAGAGAAAAACCCACAAATTCAGCCCACAGCTCTTTGTTTTAATGACATTGTTAATTGTCAATTAGTGCAAACTGGACAAAAAAAAAATGTCAATTTTTCTACTTGCTAATTTTTAACTGTAGTATTCCGGATTTTTTTTTGAATCTACATACTCACAAGAAATAGCAACCCAAACACACAGCTGCTGCTGCCTGCAATATTATGTAGTCTATAATGGGCACTTTGAAGACAAATTAACCACTCTAGCGATTCTCTAGCAGGTTCAACATTTCACTGTCTAAATACAATATGCAAAAGGTTATGAGAGCTGACTGTACAATAATTAAATCATTACAAAATTATCCAACATCAAGCTAAATCAGAAGTTTACACAGAAATAAAAATTTTAGGAGGGTCCACATTTCCGCCACAACCTTTTCTTTCCTCAGTGGTGAATTTGAACTCGAGCCTGGTTATGGAGAAAAAAGAGAAGAAGCTTTACGAATAGCCGGATTAAAAACCTACTTTATTGTCAAAGTTCTAAAACCCGTAAGTTAAAAATTTCTTCTAGGTAGTTAGAAGTTTCTTAACAACTAATTCAAGTTCACTTTAAATAGATAACTGTTCATTACAATGTTGTGTTGCTAAAATATGTTTGAAACTATAACTTGGTGTTTATAACTTACGCAATCGGTTATTTATAGTTTCAGCCTCCTGCACAAGAAGTACAAAATGGTAGCAGTATTCTTCCTGAAGAAGATAGTTGTGTAATAGCAGATATATCGGACGCAAAAGAGGACGATGATACTGACGCAAATGTGAGTGTTATATAATATGATTTGGATTCTATAAATACAAAATTTAATATTTCCAAGCAAAGTAGGATTTATTTAAAAATATAACAACTAAACTCTGTTAAGTTTTAAAGGTCTTTATTTACAAGGAATATAATTATTACAGTAAATTGCCTTTGGGGTCAGGACCGCTAGCCGGTGCTCTGTCTCCGCAGGAGTCTTTCTCGCTTGTTCTTTTGGGATTGGGACCGCTGCCGGTGCACCGCTCTCAAAGAAAAGTCTTATTGAAAGATCAAGAAACAAGTGCTCGTTGTTGGTGGCGGTGCATCTTATAGAGGGTTGCGGGTGACCGTTACAATACAGCGCTGAGCTGGACCAATGAATCGTGAGGGTGGTGGAGTGGGGTCTTTGGCCGTTATGTCCGAGAAGGCGACGGTGGTGCCTAGGCAGAGGGTGGGGCGGAGCGCATTGACACTATTTTCGTTACAATCTCCCCCTCAGGCCCATGAAGACGACTCGGCTAGTGGGCCTGAATCTTGCATGGTCGACCTCGTTTTCGTAGGGGAGCGATGGGGTTGGTCGCTGCGTCTAGAGGTCCTCTAAATGGTATTAGATCGGATGCGTGGTATACTCCCAACACCAGGTCTGGTTGCGAGGGACTGGCAACTTCAAAGCTAGTGGCTCCTTTCTGTTGGAGGATTACATAGGGGCCATCTTGCTTAGGGGCAAACTTCGAGGTGTAACCTTTGGAGGCGTTGCTGAGTGGATGGGTTTTTAATGTCATCAACCACTTAAGAGGTTGGTGGTCAGTGATGACAATAGTGGATGATTCTTCAAGATATCCACGAAACTTTCTCACAGCCCAAACGATGGCGAGGGCTTCTCTTTCAGTAGTAGAATAGTTTTTCTCTGGGGTGGTTAAGAGTCGGCTTGCATATTCGAGCGGTTTCTCTTCAGGACCCTCCCCCTGGAGGAGCGCCGCACCGATGGCGTAAGAACTAGCATCAGTCCTTAGTATGAATGGAATGTTTGGATCTGCTTGTCTTAAGATAGGGGCGGCGACAAGATGACTCTTCAGTTGTTCAAATGCTTCCTGGCGAGTTGGACCCCATTCCCAAAGGGCATTCTTTTTTAGTAGGGTGCACAGAGGTTTCGAAATAGCCGCGAAACCGTTGATGAAGCGTCTAAACCAGGAGCAAGTTTGTAAGAACGACTGTAGTTGTTTTACGTTCTTTGGAGAAGGTATTTGTGTGACGGCGCGGACTTTTTCGGAATTTGTTGCGATGCCGGCCGGTGATATTATATGGCCGAGGTACTGCACTTCTTGGCATCCAAACTTGCATTTAGCTCGGTTGATTCGTAATCGGAATTCACGCATTCGCTCGAATACCAACCGCAAATGTTGTAGATGGGTGTCTTTATCAGGCGAGATGACGACCCAGTCGTCCAGGTATGCAAGTAGAGAGAGGTCTGGGAGTCCAGTGCGAAGTCGATCCATTAGTCTTTGGAATGATGCGGGCGCGTTTCGTAGCCCAAACGGAAGTCGCAAGAATCGAAAGAGGCCGAAGGGACATATAAAGGCTGTCTTATCTCGATCTTCCGGTCGCACCTGGATTTGCCAGTATCCGGCCTGGAGGTCAAGTGTGCTTATACACCCAATTTGCCCAACTGACTGGAGAAGGTCGTCTAATCGTGGCAAGGGGTACGCATCTGGCTGCGTGATAGCGTTGAGTCGACGGTAGTCGATGCATGGTCGAACGGTGCCATTGGGTTTGGGTACCAGCACTACGGGTGCTGACCATGCGCTATCGCATTCTTCAATGACCTGGGCTTGCAGCATCTTCTCGATCTCTGCTTGAAGTAGTTCTCGTTTGGCGGCCGTAAGTCGGTATGGGGGTACCGAAATTGGTGCATGACTGCCGGTTTCAATTTTGTGTTCAGCATATGGAGTTGGAGGTCCATTTTCTTTGAAGACGTCTGCGTACTCGTCGATAGTCTCGTTGAATATGTTGCGATCTTTGCCTTGGTACATCGTGCCTTCTTCGGGTCGTAAGTGCAACGATGAGATAAATATTTTGCGTGGGCCGCCGGGGAAAAGATCCATTTGCGGCATCTCTTCATAAGCGTCGGCGATGGCGACGTTAGCGTCTCCCCACATAAATTGATCTGCGTGCCGAGCTTGATACACGTTCCATACCCCGTGTGGAGTAATAATACCGGTCTGTTGTATCTGTGGGACAGGTGGTGCCGGACCATACCCTTCGTAGATGTCATCATCTTCCATGGGTTCGATCATTGCGTCCAAATTCATTTCTTGGAACACCGCTTGGACCTGTTCTTTCGTGGGCGTCTTATGTTTGTCCATATCTACAAACGGATGACGCCGATCGGGACGATCCCGGAAGTAGAAATATTTGCCACACAGGTCAGGGACCACCTGGGCGTCTTCCAAGAAGTCTGCTCCCAGCAGAGTACGTGTGTTGTTGTTGGTTGACAGGACTATGAAAGTGGTTTTCACAATCCTGCCCATGACCGCGACGTTAGTGGTTATAGAAGGAACCACCAGGTGCCGAGTTGTACCATCAGCGAGGGTAGCTAGCACGGGTTCTGTCTTGGCCGTGTGTCCCGTTTTCAGCAGGTGGTGGTACAGTGACGCGCTGGCTACACTGTTGCAGGCGGCGGTATCTAGGTAACCGGTTCCCTCTGAGCCGGCGATGTTGACTTGGATCGCTGGACGCGACCGTGGTATCAGTGTGGTCGCTTCCACGGCACAGAATGCCATGGGTTCTGTACTCGGCCCATTTGATGTTGGCTTGGGGTTGCAGTTAGGGCAGTTGCGTCGGAACACCCCAGGACGATTGCAACCGTAACATTTAATTCCCTCAGCCGGGTTCTGTGGAGTGGAGCTCGATGAAGGTGGCATTTCTCGCTTTTTCTTACGGCATTCTTGCTCTTGATGACCGAAACATCGACAGTAGTCGCATTTCGGTCTGGAAGCGCGAGTACCGTGTTCAGTCGTTTTGTGGCCTGCAGGTTCGACTACCGTCTTCTTACTTCCCTTCCTTTCTTGTTCGCCGTCTTCAACAGCGCGAGCTTTGTTTAGGAGATCAGCAAAGCTCGTAACGCTGGTGCGCGTGACACGGTCACGAATTTTGTGACGGAGGAGGCCATAAAGAATGTCTATCTGCCATTCTTCATCCAACTCTCTAGACATTCTGGACATCTTCTCCCGCTGGATGGTGACGTATCTATCTGTTGTCATGTCATCTGGTTGGGGTTGGTTGAAGATATCGACGAAGAGGCGATGATTCGGAACCGTTGGTGCGAAGGCACCCCGTATTAGCTTTACGGTTTCCTCCCAGGTTGTGGCGTTTGCCTTTACGCCGTTCCACCACTGCAGAGCTTCTCCCCTGAGAAGCAGTGGTAGCGTTTCGATGGCATCTGCATCAGCGATCTTCTCCACCTTTTTGTAGAGAGTCGAAGCGATGATGAATTCATCGACAACCGCGGCGTTTCTGGTACCGTCGAAGCGTGCCGAGCACTGGCTAAAATGCTTGGACACCTGGACCTGCGGTGCTTCAGGTGCTTGTGGAGTCGCTCTTCGCAGGTGGTCGATCAGTTGCTGAAACTGCTCATTCGACATCTGCAGTGCCATGTCGGGGTTCAAGCGAAGACTTCTTCGAACTGTAATCGGCGTCGTGGGCGCAATATTGAAATCTCTTGGCGGGATTCGGGCCCCACGTTGGGCGCCAGTTATAACAACTAAACTCTGTTAAGTTTTAAAGGTCTTTATTTACAAGGAATATAATTATTACAGTAAATTGCCTTTGGGGTCAGGACCGCTAGCCGGTGCTCTGTCTCCGCAGGAGTCTTTCTCGCTTGTTCTTTTGGGATTGGGACCGCTGCCGGTGCACCGCTCTCAAAGAAAAGTCTTATTGAAAGATCAAGAAACAAGTGCTCGTTGTTGGTGGCGGTGCATCTTATAGAGGGTTGCGGGTGACCGTTACAATACAGCGCTGAGCTGGACCAATGAATCGTGAGGGTGGTGGAGTGGGGTCTTTGGCCGTTATGTCCGAGAAGGCGACGGTGGTGCCTAGGCAGAGGGTGGGGCGGAGCGCATTGACACTATTTTCGTTACAAAAATGAAATTTCTCAAATGCTTGATCCTTTTCACTCTGTTTCTTGAAATATGAAAATTGGTCCTCTTAATTCTTAACAATTATCGTTTTGATTCCTGGGTTCATTTGCTTTGAAAATTTAGACTGAACAACGCTGAATTCAAAACTATGCTCATTTTACCCCTACGTTGAAAACAAATAAGCTAGAAGCGATTGGATGATCAAAATTTATAAAAGTCCGGAATTTTCCGGACCTAATCTCTTCGAAAATAGGATAAATTAAAAAATGAAATTTCAACATCATTTAACTCGCATCTTCTAAGCTCTTCCGCCTTAATCTTGACTTCGATTTTTATTTTTTTTTATTTTGTTGACCGAATTATATTATTCATTTAAATTTACGAGTAGTTTTCTAAAGTTTGCTCTTGCATTTAATTTTTTTGAAAAGAAAATTTCTGATTAAATCTATGCAAATCTACTTAGGTCGATATTTCGCCAGCAAAAAGTTTAAAATTTACTTTAAATTGGCGTGCTTATTACAGAATCCAAAAAAGTTGAAAGAATTTTAAACACTTTGAGGGAAATCAACTTTTGCGTATTTATTAAAAATCAACTTGAACCCAAGATCAACCTAATTAAAATGCTGGCTTTATAATTTGTTTTTCTCAATACAACAAAGTTCGATAATTACAATTACGAAGTAACTGCTGAGAAAGCATGCCAGGAACTCCCAAGTTAATCTCAAGAAAATTAGAAGCTTTTCGCGTTTCCCCTTTTGTTTTGATTGAATGTCGAAGAAAAACCGGCACCACCAAAACTCGACAAAAGAGATGATTATCTCATTTATTTTCTCAGATTTAATTAAAATATGATCAAAGGGCTCTACAACACATGTGGAGCGAAATAATGACAAATTGTCTACGTCACAATTTATCAAAATCAAATTCAATATTTCTTTATTGAGTTTCTGTCATTCAAAACGTGGATATGTAAAAAGTTCAATTTTCAGAAAATTTCAAATTGCATATGAGGCAGATAGTTCCCATTAAATTTAAATTTTGCAATCTTCAGCTCGACAGAATTTCGGATTGGTTTGTTCAAGCTGGCGTTCCTAAAAGAGATGCAGATTTTGCTGCATTACACGCCTCGTTGATTTATTGATCCTCTGTTTCTGACTACAGAAATTGAGAATTAGAAAGAGAGAATTTTAAAGCACATTTTCTACTTTCCAACTTAATAAGAAATGCGTTTCTGGAATTAATCCAGTTAATCCCTTCTTCCTACAAAATCTAGAAATGATTATAATACACATTCAAAATTAATTCTCAGTTTAAAATTTGTCTTTGCCCAAAAATCCGGCGCATTTTCTGTTTTAAACTGTTTTCTGGTATAAACAGGAAAAGCTTAAAGCTTAAAACTATCTAAAGTGGCAACGCGATCATTTTGGAATTATTTAATTAACTTCCTCGACAAACCGCGCAAATTATTTATACTCGTCTTGCCGCCAAAATTATGAATTACCGCCGCTCTCTTGCAAATTACATCAGCTAAGCTCATACAAAGAGGGTGTCGTAAAATTATTAGAAGTCGCCCGGTAAATCGAGCCAATCAATATCTTCTTTCAAAGGAAAAGACCTCGACATAATTATACCTAATAATTTAAAGGTTATTTTTTCTATTGCAGGATGTGAACCAGAAAAGATCCCGCGAAGATTCGAGAGACTTTAAGATTCGATTACGAACGGAACTCGTTAACAGGGACGGACATAAGTAAGTTAAAAACGAAGTAAAAAATAATGAAAACTTCTTGTCATTTTTCAGAGAACTGACTAAAAATACGAAATTCTTAACTCTTGGTTTTGTCGACGCGCAAAAGGAACACTCGTACCAACAGCAAGTTGAGACTTTTTCAAGTATAACTTTACTCATGTTCTTGATCGTACGTCTCGCAATTGGGTTGACAGTTTTCATTGTCTTACCAAGGTAAAATAAATATTTAGTTTTCACCGAAAAGAAAAACTGATGGATAATCTATACTTTCAGGGCCATGTCAATCAATATCTCGTATTGCACGGAAAATCTAATAATCATAGTTCTACTATCTATTTTAATATGCGACGAATTTTCTCCAGTTGTAAGTAGGTTCGGTCGTGGAAACGTGGAATATTAAATTGGGATTATTTCAGTTGAAATGTTGGAATGCTTTCAAGGACTCGATAACTGTGCGACGGATATTGTCGGCAATTTGTGTCTTTCTTTTAGGAACGGTCAATGTGATAGACACAGTGAGTTGAGATGGATTTGTAGAGCTTGCTTTGATGGGTTTATTCCAGATTTCTTGCGTTCAGTTCCAAGCAAATTCCGATAATTGCACATTCACTGATGATATAAATTCGTCGTGTCTTTATCCTTCATACTTCAGTTACTTCGCCGTTTTGATACTAATCGCTTCGTCCTTGCCAGCATGTCTTTCCTACCTCTGGAAGGCCCTTTTCATGTTCATAATAGCTCTAGCTCAATGCTCAGTAAACATCTTCGTCTTAGAGCTAGTGTTAGAGTGCGAAGAGTCCCGAAAAAACTGGAAGAGGTAGAATCCCTACGTCTTGAATAATTCATGCTTACCCTCGTTGCTTTTCAGCTTAACTAAAGGTAAATACACACTTTCCGCATTGTTACTGACGGCGACTTTAGCTCTGGCTTTCCTCGCGAGACACGTAAGTTTCCACATTTGCGTGCCCTCTGTATTAATGGCTGTTGGCAGATGGAACAGGTTGCAAGAGTTTTATTCTTGTGGCGATGCGAGGTGGAGGAACAGCGCGATTTTGCAGAGGATATGAGAAGAAGAAATGAAGCTTTAGTGTATAATATCCTTCCTCCACACGTGGCTGCTCATTTTATGGGCAACCGAAAGAGACAACACGATGAACTTTATTCTCAAAGTTATGCTGAAGTTGGAGTGCTTTTTGCTTCGATGCCGAACTTTTCGGGTGAGTTGGATGGGAAACATTTAGAGATACTTTGTTGTGGTATTAATTTCCATCTAGAATTCAAATTTATGTATTCCGACTCTTATGCAGAACTAATTTAAAATAACGATCGGTATTACACGATAAGTCCATTTTGTTATAAACAAAGTTAATGTTAACATGCGCTTCCCTTCACAGCTATATTTAGTTATCGGTTTCGGTTAGTTTACAGTTCAGTTCAACCCGAAACGAGCTAGTTTTTTTAGAGTGAAGTTATTTCAGATATGAAACGAACATGCGTCGTTTTTCATTAAAGTTATTTACTTCAGGACTTTATAAGCAGTTCCCTTCCTACATTTGATTTGAAATTAATTGCGAACCGTATGAGACCCGCAGTGCTTTTGTCAATGAAATTAGAAAACTAATTACTTTATAATAAGCGCAATTAACGCGAGCTTGTGCTTTCGTTGAACCAACATGACATCTGTTCCTACCAGAAGTTACCAAACTAATGCAAATTTTTTATTTTAATAGAATTGTCTAACATTGGAGATGAAACTGAGCTCTCTACGTTCGCGGTTGTATTTGTTTTACGTTCGTCTAATATTTCAACTCCTTTTTCCTCCATTCTCCACTTAACTTCACGTCTTTCAACAAACCACTAAAATGTTTTCATTGCAGATTTCTACTCAGAAGAAACCGTCAACAATCAAGGATTAGAATGTCTCCGCTTTTTAAACGAAGTCATTTCAGATTTTGACGCTGTAAGTTTGGCTTCGCCACAAATCTCGCCTAATTCTGTCTTTTCCAGCTGCTGGAACTACCTCAGTTTCAAGATGTAATAAAAATCAAGACAATCGGTTCTACATACATGGCAGCAAGCGGCCTAAACCCCACACGTCAGGTCAAAGTGGGGTCCCACAAACAAATAGACTTTTTTTTACAAAATCTTTTTTTAGCCTGAAGATCCTACAACAATACGATGGGCCCACTTAGCACTCCTTGTCGAATTTGCGTTGGAACTGAAGAAAGCTTTACAGGGGATCAACGAACAGAGTTTCAATCATTTCGTTTTAAAATTGGGAATTAATCATGGGCCTATTACGGCAGGTGTCATCGGAGCCAGGAAACCCCATTACGACATCTGGGGAAACACAGTCAACGTGGCTTCCAGAATGGAAAGTACCGGCAAAGCAGGATGCATTCAGGTTAAAATCAATAAACGTAAATTTAGTTAAATTAACGCGAGACGAAAATGCAGTAAGAGAATTCGACGCTGTTCTCAATCTAACTAGTCTAAGGAATTTTCTTTATAGAACCATGTCATGTACTATGATAAATGAAATTTAATAAGACGAGCGGAGTAGTGATGTCTATTTATTTAAATTACTAAACGAATTAAAATGCAACCAATTCGGTGAATTTCGCTAAGAAGGAAATAAATACAAAAAGTGCCATAAAGTCGGTCATTTATGTATATTGTTCATTTATTATTCATTAAAGGAGTCATTGTTTGTTTAGTAGGAGAATAATTTAATTCTTGCTTGATTTTTCTCTTAATTTATTCTGAATGTATACTAATTGCGAACGACAAAGCGAAATGTTTCCAGAATAAGAAAATAGATTCAACTTTCATCTGCGACTTTGGAGTTTAACAAAGATTAATTAATCGCTTGAAAAGTATTTTTTCGAAATCATTGTTACTCTTTATAATGTATTCTTTATAAATTCTTCGGAATAGTGTTGTCAAATTGAGAACAAAACAATATTTTTGGAAATTAAGTAGTAAAAGTTAACTGAAACTACCTACATTATTGTCAAATTTCGAAATATATTTGGGGCTGAAACTTTTTAGAATCCATTCCTGAATTTCGGAGACTTTATACCATCTTAAACGGATAAAATTTGAGGTATCTGCGAGCTTTTTTTATACTTTTAAAGTTTGAATTCAAAAGACTAATTATCTTAGTAGCCTCAAAAAAATAAGCTTTTTTATTTATCATTGGTTTTAAGTTCAAACTCCTAAAAATGTTGGTTTTAAGTTCAAACTCGAAAATGAACGATATTGATTAAGAACAGAAAGACTTGTAGCTTGCTGCACTGCATTTAGTTTCAAACATTCGATCCATCATATCAATAAAGGCTCAATTACATAGGACGAATTTACATTCTATCCACTCACCGGCCACAACAAGTAAATTACAGACATCTGCAGAACTCTCTCAGTCGGCAACAAGGTTAGTTTCCTAGCTGTTTTACTAGCTGATACTTTTGCATTGAACTGTAGTTAAATAGCTAGACAATGAAAACGACAGAAAACATCGAGAAAAGTGGCCATTTATCATCACTAGCTAGTAGCTAATAAACGCCCATTGTAGTTGAGCCTTTATTTAAACCATTAGTAATAAAAAATCAATAGCTAGACGTATTAGTTAACCAACTAGAATTTAGGTGAATTTTTCGATTCTCTTTCTTCGATTCCGTGCACTAAACACTCTCATCAATAACTGATTCAACTAAACAACCGGATACGTCTCACCCTGAACTTTGTCAATAATTCACCCCAGCTTCAGACCAGAATAACAGCCCATTAAAGATGAAACGTCAAGCTAATTTATAAACCCAAATCTGAAAGTGGTTGTTAATTATTACTGTCATTGTTATTGATTAGGTGACCGAAGAGACATGTGAAATCCTCCAACACTTTGGCTACCAATTCGAGCAGCGCGGTCTGGTGGCAGTCAAAGGAAAAGGCCAACTGATGACATACTACCTACTCGGAAAAGCAGGGAAAATCACCCCTCCAACAGCTCCGGTGTCCCCGATAATAGGTGTCACTGCAATGGAAACAGTGAACGAAGAAGACGAATCTCATGATAGTCCAACGTCCAAATCTGAAGAAAAAACGGTGATTGAATGTGGCGATCAGAAGATTGAAGATGAGGTTTTCACGAATGACGCGGAGACGGGCGATCAAAATTTTACTAGTAAAGAAGTGGAACCGTTGCTTCAGAGTTAATGAGATAGTACATAGACAAAGCACTGACTACTGTAGGCTGTCATTTTTAAAAATCATTTTGTACTTCGATCAATCATTCTTGTAATAGAGTTCAAGCGGTGTTTAGATCTTGATTAGGTTAATACCTACATGTCTAAGTATATACAATCAGAATAATATAGATCTTAAAAAGTAAATATGTAAACAGAGTACCAAGAATACTAGGTGTAGCTAAATCTTGTGTTTATAGCAGCTAGTTCAATTTTTGTTTTATAGAAAAACGCACATATCCGTGACAAATAATTTAGATCAGTTTTGTCGGCAATGTAGGTATTTACTTCGAATTTCAAACAAGGTGACATTTTACAATGTAAAATTTTACCTTCTTTGAGATGCAGCGTAGGTTTGCTATCACTACAATTAGACTTAAAACTGCAAGACCTAAGTTATACTTCGAATTTTTTATTGTTATTGTTAAGTACAAACTGATTAACTTCCAAGGGTAATTTCTGTGAAATGTTAAAAATAATATTCACTAGACTTACAAAATGAGCTCAAAGTATTCTTCTATCACAAAAGTATGAATTTTTGAATGGGATCAAGTAGGGGCTTACTTATAATATCATTTATAAAAAAGTAACTGCTATATTAGTTCGTCTGTAAATAATAAAGTTTTATTTATTATCTAATATTATTTTAGATATTACTATTGAAATGTTAGTAAAAAATGTGTAATAATGTTTAGTGACTAATATGAATAAACTTTACATTAGCATTCTTTTATTTCGATTGAACTTTCTGAGCCATATTCTGGACTAATCATATTTTAATTGTATCTAACTCGTTTACCAGTTTGAGCAAAAAAATATACAAAGTGCTTAAAATTTAGACATTAATTTACGGATGAAAAACGGCAACTAAATTGATTATCTTTACCAATTAATCAAAAATTCACATGAAAGCCAAAATTAATTAAAAAAAAATTTAAGTATTTGAAAAGTGAACAATTTGGAATTTTTAAAAAATATTAAAAAACATCAGAAAACTGATAAATAAATAACGAAGCAATATAAATCGAAAAACCGAAATTTAAAGAAAGGTTACAAACAGGAACATAAAATAATTAAAAGAATCCAAAGATGTGGAAATAATCAACAAATACATCAAAAAATCTTGATTGAATTTAAATACAACATTTTTACCAATTATACGAGTACATTGCTTACTTACACCTTAAAATTATTAAAATTAAAAGCCTCTTTTTTTGTATTAAGCCTTTAATTTATTTAATTGTTTGTGCATAATACAATAATTAACATATAATTGATTGTCATGTAACAAGAATATATTTCTGTAATTGCTGTATCTAAATATAATACGTAAGTACATATGCTTACTTCGATAATATTTAGTATTTTTAAAATACATTAATGTGAATATGATATTTCATACCTCGAAAACTTGGTTCCAAGAACATTGAAATGAGACATCTTTCTTGCATTCATTCATGGAAGCATCAACCAAAAGTTTTTATAAAATTCGACAAGTTGTCTAAAATGGGTGATAAGAATGGACTATCAAATATCATATAAAATTTAGGCCATTTGAAAAATTTTGTTACAATTACATGGATATTAACATTTACGTGTTCTTACAAGTTACAAGAGTTAGTAAACTTACCCAAATTACTTAGTATCTAGTTTATATAATTATAACGTTATCAACTTTTTTATAAAAATATAAAGCCGTTCAATCACAAAGTTTCTTTCGAATCGTTATGTTAATTGAACAAAAAAAGTGCAGTAGCTAAAACAATCCGAAAAAATTAAGACTAATTACTACAAGATATTAACGATTGTGGATATGCAACCAAATTAGTTTAGAGAAAATAGAATGGAATTCCACTGGTCGAATGCAAGTGACATTGCTGTAACAAATTAAAGAGTTGCATGTCAATATTGTTAATAATTCAGTCTGCTCTTGCATGCAGAAGCTATTTTTACTCGTACACAATTCTAGTTTTTAAATTCGTTCAATAGACAATATTTGAATTATTTATTCGAAGACACCTCAATGAAGCGTCAAATCGATTTGCGAGGCGTTGTCTAACAGCAATAAATTTTTCATAAGGTGGTGGCACATGGATTAATCATGAGAAAAAAGGGTGAAAGCTTTCAAGAAACAGGTGCACAGTGGAGAAAAGACGTTTCATTTTAACTTAGATTCCAAACAAAATTTGCGTGGCAAGCGAAAAGGAGCTTGTAAACAAAGCAATTTTCAGATTGTTAAGTGGACATTAAACACACCTAAGCCCTTCCCATGTCATGCTTTTTGCTATCAATATTGTTAATTTTATAAAAACAGCAGCATGATAAGAATTTTTTTTGTTTAAATCGATCGGTTCTAATAATAACAGTAAATAAAACCGTTCGTTATTGTTTCATGCAATTTTAAAAAAACGGGCACATGGATGAAAAAGCTTTCCAGGTCAAGCATAGAGATTCATTGATATCAATAAATATTTTATTTTAATTTTTCGAAGTCACTGCAATGTCACTGCATCATTTAAATAAAATATACAATTATATTTCACGCTCAGGTGATGTTGGATGCGAAAGCTCTCTTTAACTGATGGAATAAAAATTCTTTATTTATATCAGCATCATGTAACTATAATCGTAAATAATGCAAAGACTTTAGCTTTTGAGATTAAAGCCTCCTTCATCTACCCTACGTGACTACAATCAATTCCTTGAAACTGAACAGTTTCGCATTTCGAAATGCCATTGCGACTCCAGCTTCACTTTCACGTGACATCTCCAGCATTTCGATATTCTGTAGAAGGTGCCGACGAGTTTCTACCAACGGTAAACCGCGCATGTCTTGCTCCTCCAGGAGCTAAAAGTAATCCTCACGTCCTCACAAACTTGTAAACAACAGCAAACACGAGGACACTAACTAAAACAAGAACGAGAGCGGTCACACATTTCGCGAAGGCATTGAGACCACTTTCTGAAGGATCTAGAGGACGCGTGTTGTTATTTTGTTGAGAACGTCTTCGTTTACCAGCTAGACCGCGAGCTAACGCTGGGAAAGCTAAACTTTGGGTGAAGGTGAGTTTGTGCAGACTTTCACTGAGGGAATATGGACCGACGCTGCCTCTTGCTGCTGCTCGGAGAAGCGCGTACTCCAAGTCGAGAGCGTCGAAGAGGGAATATCGTGCTGTCATGGTGGAGGATCTACGACGGCTATCGGCGGAATCACTAGCACGGGTTGATGCGGCGGCTGCCACGGAGGTCAGCGAAGAAGTGGTCGATGAAGAAGGCGATAAGACGTGGTTGTTCTGGGAGTCTGAGACGTCTTCCATGGAAGTTTGCTCAGGTGAAGATATGGGGTAAAGGCGGAAGAGTCTTGCGTGGTCGGGGTGGAGCAGAGCGCTGCTTGGTCGACGCAGACTGGGCGTGGGGGAGTGAATTGGGGATGAAGAGGCACATGGGACTGGCGATGGTGACACCTAAAAACAAAAAGTCGATAATTGTTGGAATTACTATTCATAACGTGAAAGAGAACTGTACTATACAAAATTTCATCCACTTTAGGGGTATTACCATACAAATAGGAGTTTTTCGAGAGCTTTCAGGATTCAGCACCTAGTAACTGCAATAAAGAGCTGAAAACTCTTAAAACTAGCGAAGTTGTTTAAAAACAAACTTAAAAATAACAAGTTACGTTTTGTTTATATTTACATCGGTTTGACCACAAACTTGGCAATTCTCCCATTGTGTCGTAAACTTGTCGCAGGAAACGAACAAAAAATAAAAGAAGTACAGTCCATAGCTAACATAAAACTGACCTCTCCTAGAATTTTTGAAAAACATTAGCATACTCTGCCATGTTGTATTATTTTATCTATCTAATAAATTTGTTCACTCGCTGAAATATAAAGCCAGATCAAAAACGAATTACGTTTGCGAAATGTTCGCACTTTTTGCTAGCTTGATACATGAACGAGTGCATTAAAATGCTTTTTGCCCGACATTAAAATGTAAATATGGTGAATGAATCAATTGAGCTTTTTTGGCAAACGCTCTTTCGTGTCCTAGAAAGCGTAGCATAACAACGTCTGACTATATAAGTTGTTAATGCAACCAGAAGCTGTCACTAGAAAAAGTGAGTTATTTTTCTAAAAGAAAACAAAGCTTCATATTTGGTTACAAACTAATCAGGCAGATTTATTGCCCCTTTCGCAAAACACTAGAGGTTCCGATGAGGCATCTTTAAGAATTTCTAACTCGATAAATTAGCAATACGATAAGCTTTATAACTTCTTAGCACGCCAACAAAGCCGAGCTTAGTTCATTCAACTTTAATTTGGGCTAGGTTGAGTAAATTTAGTTCAGTTTAATTAACAAAACGTTTATAAAACAGTCGTGTTGTGCGTTTTATCAACTAAACCTCATTTTGCCTGTAGAGAATTTTTTATAGGCGCCAAATTTAAGATGCTGATTTTTTAAACTCCTAAAAATTTGTCAAATTATCACCAAATTGTTTTTCGTTATTACCAAAAAGCAGTTGTTTGTGGAGCCATCTATTAATTAAAACTGACATGTATTCATTACAGGTATCTAACTTATCTCTGCTGATTTCTAAAATGACTTCTTTGTAAATCGGTAAATCCTCTGCAGGAAAAATGACGTATAGTGCCCACTTTTCTCATTTCGATGACAAGATTTTTATGATCCTATTACCGAACTATGATTAGCCTCGCGATTCGCTCTTTTAAATCGTAATAAAAATGATTGGCGGATATGAGTAATAGACTGTTTAAACTGCAGTTACAGTATTGCAAACAGAAACTATTTACCTGCGTGGATTCGATTCCGGAGTCATTATGGCTGATTTCAAAACACGTCGAGTGTTGAGAGGTGGCATCTTCGGCGCACGATGGGAAAACAAAACTTTGTCCATCTGCTTCACCTCTTGGAGAGTCCGCACTGGGCCAAACCTGAATCACGGGCAAACCATTCATATTTTAACTTGTACAAACAATGATAAGAAGTAAACTAAAAGAAAAAATTCGTTTTCGCCACGTTAAATATAAATATATTTGAATTGGCCATGTCTATGTTTTCTATTTAAAAATACCACTAATTTCAATAAAATGTCCCCGTATTTCGTCCAACGAAAATAAGTTTTATAGCCTATAAAATTTTTTGAACCTTGAATGAGATCAGAGCCAAGCCGGCGTATTGTCTGTGTTTTTTTAGATAGTTTCTACCACGACGTGGGTTGTGAAAATAAAATGGCATTATGAGAAGTCTGGCAGTCTAATAACGAAATAGGCAAAGCGGTTGACATGGAGTTCAAATTGTTTACATTCAGCTGCTTCTTCTACAAAGATCGCGTCATTTGTCTACATTAATTTTTCTTTCACCCTCGAAATTATACGTCTCATTTTTCAAAAAATCATTTTGTGCTTGAACTCGTTACCTTGAAAGTTTCAAGTCATTAGTAGCATGCCAAACACACGTAACCTTTAACTTAATCTAATTTTTAGCTAAATTACACAATAATAGCCACAAAGTACAGGTCGTGTTTGCTTTGACAGCAACTAAATAAATGAACACTTTTTTTGTATTCGACGCTGTTTTTTTAGAGTGGAATTTCGTTTTTATTAAGTTTGTCGCGTAGTTTTTCACGGTTAAATTTCAAGAGTACATTAAGGTTGTTTTAAAAGCACTTTGAAACGTTAGCCTGATTTATAAGTTTATCGTTGCTTATACTGTATTATAAAACCATTTAAAATAAATGCGCAATATAGTCTCGTCGAATTAAAATTCAACAGGTTCTCTTCAAAAACTGGGGATAATGCTGATCTAACTTTTTTTAAATTAGCTATACTTCCAACATATTTCGCATTTATTTATCAATCACCGTCAGAGAAAAAGTCTAAATTGCGTTGACCAGTGTAGTGATCATCTGTCCCCCTCCTAAATAAATATAAATTATACGTTTCTATCTTTTCTGTAGAGTTCGCGCGGTAGGAAATTATATCAAAATGTTATTACCTGTAAGAGAGGAAGTGAGCAGTTAGGACCCGGTTTAGCTTCCTCTATGGTAGAATCCAAACCCTGTTCTCCGTGTGGTTCTGTATTATTGTTAGTTGACTTTACCGCCGACCATAACCGCTTCAAGCCGAGCTCTCGTAATGGTTTCTGCAAGAAAAAAAAATCAACACAAATTCTAATTTAATTTATCAATTTCCGAACTATTTTTCTTATCTTGCCCGTTTTGTTGTATTTAGGTCAGGAGCAAACTAAGAATTAGCTAAAGGACGGTCAATGTTATCTTTCGTAAACAGCTAAACATGACCGCAAAAGCCATCTAATGCAACTATTAAATAATTAGGTATGCGACATCTATTCAGCATCTTGTGGTTCATTAATATTTCTATGGTGCGGCTGCGTGGATGAGCTTGAACATCCTTTGAAATGCAGCAAACTGATAAACTTTAATTAATGTTAAATATCGTTTAATTATAAACATTGAGAAGGTAAATAAAAAACAATTTTGGAAGTTTACTTTAGAGGCATTTGCCACAACTTTACTCATTAATTAATCTTGAAAAGAAAAATTGAGTGAAATTGGTTTAAATCTAATTTCGCCTCGAGTAATAAAAGTACATGGCACATTATAGATTTTCGGCGACACTGCTTTACCGGTTTCCGTGAAATTTTATGAATTCAATTGTAATGTGGTGAGTTCACCTGTTGCCACGAACTCCTACATGAGTTCGGTGGAGCTCGTCAAATTTCCATCATTCAAACGGAGAAAACTAATTTTCAAAGTTTGGCCAGGAGATGGATAGTTCCCATTTTAATAATTTAGTTTGAAACAAGTACTCTTTTTTATATTTCATTAAATTAAAAAAGTTTTATGTTGGAATTAGGTGGAGTTGAATTTAAGGTTGTGCCGCAATATTTTCCTCGTGTTTCTTGGTTAATTCCTGACACGTTTGATTGAAAACAAATATCCGGCAATGTTGTTACAGAAAGTAAAAATAATGTTTTCTAATAACAAAGTTAAGGTTCTTTCGTGACAAACAACTTAGTGGCGCAAAAATAAGAAAATGACTAATACTAAAAAATTTGATGATTTTTGGAGGTAATTTCTACTTACTTGTATTTGTCTGTTATATTTTCTTTTTTGTTGATGACCATGTGATAAGTAAGGCCAACAAAGTATTAGGATGTGTCAAAAGATATTGTCGCGATTTTAAGAACATCAGTACAATGAAAATTCTTTACATGACCTTGGTAAGGCCCATTCTTGAATATGGCAGTGTGATCTGGTCACCGTTTTATAAAGTTCACATCGACAGAATTGAGAACGTGCAATATAAATTTTTTAAGTTCATTACATGGAAACTTCCAAGAGCTTTATTGTCAGATTATGATATGGCTCTTAGTTATTTACAACTGTTCAAGCTCGATCTAAGAAGACAATACATGCGTATTTGTTTTATTTTTAATGCTTTAAATAATTATATTGATGGTGATGATATTATTCACAATATCTACTTTCACATACCTTGCTATAGGAGTAGATCGGTGCCTGATTTTCACATTAAGATTTTTAAACAAAATTATGTTAAGTTTTCTCCAATGAATATACTATTGCAGTCTTGCAATGATGCAGATATTGATTTGTTCTTTCTGGTTATTTGTTAAATGTTAAATGTATGATTATGTAATGGCTATTAGTGGCGTCACTAAATTATTATTATTATTAAAAAAATTATTATTATGTTAATATTATTAAATCAATTATTCCTCGCCAGTTTGCTGGAAGAAAATCGATATTAATATTGTGTCCAAAATGGTGGAGGTGCCGGTTTCGTTCAAAAATAAAAATATTTCAAGCACAAAATAAATGATTTTGGGTTTCAAATTTTAAGTGGCAACTTTCTCAAAGCATTCTGTCCGCCAGTTTCAAAATTATTTGCATTAAATAGCACTTTGCCAATTTCCAATCCAAATTGCAAGAGACCTGACACCGAGCTCAAATTACTGGGTAGTTTTATTTTAGCAAAAGTCAAGTAACAGATTTATCAAAAAATTAAATTAAATTTAGAAAGAAATTTCCAAGACCTAAAAGACGTAAGAAAATAAAAAGTTTACAAATTTGAAAAAGTGTTTAAAAGAACTATCTCAAAGACTCAAAAAATTCTTACTACATTTAAGGCTAAAACTGGAAGTATTCGATAAACTTAAAAACCTCAAAAATCGATAATTTGAAAATTGAATTTTCAATTTAAATACAAAACAAAGAAGCAACTAAAAGTATTATAAAATTATTTGATCGCCTAGTATCCTACCCCACATAAAAGCAAACTACATTTTTATCTTGACCATCTCCATCATGTAAACCATTTTTATTGGCCTAAAACAAAGTCTTCTATCTTTTCCATTACAATACTAAAGCTTTTGGGAGGAAAACAGATAGGATCATATTGTCACTACCATAATACAAAAATTGAATTCCTACAGAGTGTGGTTAGACCTTTACATTATTCCTTACTATATAATGCAATAATCGTACGCGAGGGTCAAAACTATATTTAGACACCCTTGAAGGGTAGAAGTCCTGAAAGTAGGTCACCCGACAGGCGTATCTCGATGCACTTTTACTTGTAAAGGATTATAGCGCTCTTCTAACCTTCAGTCTTTCATCATCTTTTGTTCAAGTGTACTTCAGCTGTATACAAAATTTAAACTTGTGAATAACCTTTGACACATCAAATAAAATACCACGTTAAATTATACCGCAAGGTAAAAGATTTCCCCGGTAGTAAAAGTACGGAATTATACTATAATTATTACAAAGATGCCTTAAAAATTAAAGCAATTTCAGGGACATAAAGATTTTGCCGACGCACAATGTTTAAGTTTCGTAATAAAAGTCGTTAGCGAAACTTTGAACGGTGAGAGTGTAAACGTTGCGATAAAGGGGGAGAAATATAATTGTACGTTCGAGGCACAAAACATCAAATAAACATTGGCGTACCTTTGTCTTTTGGCGACAAACATTTCAAAGAAAAGATCAATAGAACAATGTGTTTCGAAGAACCTGACAATAGCCCTTAATTACAATTTGTTTGTTTTTGTAAGCTTTTCATAATTCTTGATTGAGTTTTATTGTGAGAAAAATATACCGAAACCATAACTAACTGTTTCTGGAATAAAATGATCGAATTATCAAACTTCTAGTGTAATTTCCGGTGAGTCAGCGCCCGGGGAAGTTGTCGATAATTTTTGTAAGTGGATCGAGAATCAAAGCTTTAAACAGGACATTGTAACATGCATTGGGAGATCAGGCAGATTACTTCCGATGACGTACTGCCGTGTATTGACAAGAATTGAAGATAATTTGAGTAAATTTAACTCTACAGCGGAAAGCCGTTCAAAGAGAGCTTTTTCCGGAGCACAACACAGAAGGGATTCTTTAAACAGTTTTTGTTACGTTCTGCCTCACAATAGCTGCATCTAGCTCGTAAAAATATCCCGAAACAATGTTAATTATTTCCTACTTTTTAGTCAACTCATTAAGAATAGCACTGTTAATTAAACCGAACAGAACCGCAACGGAAATATAAAGGAAATATCATTTGCATGTTCGTAACATCTTCGAGAAACTAATTGTTGTGTTTGTATCATAATTGGAAGTACAAAAAGACGATTAAATCCGCAAGCTGATTAGTTTAACAATTTCCTTTGTCTCCGATCAGAGTTCAAACACATTGTCGAATTTTCTTATCGTCCCATGTTGTCTTGGTTCACAAATTCTATTAACAACCCAATTAGATCTCGTAAGGCATTACCCCATGAATGGGTTATGATTAATAATTTCAGAATCCCTTGTTGACGAAGTAAATTGCAGCAATGTACGTTCAATAACACGAGAACTTGGAAATACCTCTTCTTTTGTGGACGGAATAATGGGAAAATACAATATTAATATTCATCCACTTGTTCACGCAAATTGAGCATTTCAATTTGAGCCCACTCAACAAGAAAAAATCATTCGAATGGATTGAAGACGCAGCGCGTCTGAATTAAACTTGAAAAAACAAGAGGCAAGTCAACAAATCTGTGTCTAAATTTAACAACACCTTTCAAAAATTTGACGTATATTATGCTAATTTACAAGTTCTTACATTAGAACATCAAACAAATTGCTAGGTAGCATGTTTGGCCAAACGTCCGATTTGATGCCAAAAATAAATTGCGTGATTAACTCATCAGAAACGAAGGCCAAAAATAATGTGTAATTACTACCATATTTTTGGCACGTGTTTCCTTCCGCAAACTGAGATTCGATTCCATTTTAAATTTGCTTTGGTTTTTCAGCTGTCACTGCAAAACTTTCCATTTGAATATTACTTTTATGTTATTTCCAATTTAATTTAATGGGAAAGTTATGTACTTTCAGACGCAAAAATTGTAACAACTGCACTTAGCTGGAAGCTGCACCCGCTGCTTGTTGCAAATCTAATCTAATTGTTTCCTGCAATTTTTATTCCGCGACCAATTTAATTAAATTATAAATATAAAATTGCCGGGAATAGTTGCTCTACAAATTAATTCAGTGAATTGTTAATTAACACTGGAAGGCTGAATTAAGGGCGCTGACACTATTTTGTTGTATCAATTTAAAGGAAATTCTTGTCGGTAGGTACTGTAAAAAATTGCATCGGGATTACGGCAAATAAACTACTCTTCGTTTAATGAACTGTTACGTTCACATACTATTTAAAAACGTGTATTTAGTTTAGTTCAATTTTGTATTAATTTCAAATTAATATTATTCAAATAACGTCATTAAAGCTGGAAAATTATGACAACCGACTAGATCATTAAACTGAATTACTTTAAAGTGAATTAATTGAGTCGAAATTATTCAAAATCATGGTCAGGTTGTTTATTTAGTTATCTATACCAAAGCAGTCAATATGTAATTTAAATTGCTTAATAATTTATCAATTTAACCTGTTTCACATGTATAAATAGAACTGTGGAAATTATAGAAATTTTATTAATCAAAATTCACTGTCGTTGAAATTGTATTTTATTGTATTTGTTCATTAAATTATGTTGATGTTTGTTAAATCGATATGTACATAATGTACATACATAATTAATTTTTTCCTTCTTTGCTGCGTACGAAAGAATTATCGTTCTTTTTCGTTTGTTTTTAAAATTCTTCAAGTCTAATCTTGTTTACTAACACTATAGATCACTGATCAAAACATATCAATCTTACTGATCTTATCATTATAATTAAACTCACGTGCAGTTGAAGATGAGTTTGTTCGGCAAAATTTCGCATCACACGTGCAACTGATCCATCAAACTCAACTTCATCTGCTTTTTATATCTTCTTCTTCATTTATTTTTGCTCTCATGTTGAATCGCCTAATTTTTCTCTATATGTGCGTATAATTGTTTTATTTGGCAACATTTTTTAAGCTTGTCAGGATACCCAGTAACTGGCTGCGTGCTTTCACAATCATAGTTAAGCTTACATATACACAACTATCGACTACCATTCAGTGAGAGCCACTTGGTGCAATCTCGAATGTAAAGTTTCATCGTGTCGTGAAACGGTCACTGTCACATAACTTTGTCAAAAATAATCGTCCTTTGCGCGACCTCTCCGCCATAAAGTGCTCGAAACAGCCATAAAAAAAACTAACGGCCATATTCACTAAAAGATCATAAAACAATATGTAGCATTACTAATACGTTCTTGTATTAGTATCAATAAAAGTGCACTAAACGTAAAATGATGTATTTTCTCAACATACTCGTAACGCGGACGTGTGTGCAACAGTTTCTTCAAGAAACGCATTTTTCGCTGACGAACTAGAGAGGATTTTTATGATAAATGAATTCTCAATACGTGCTTTTAAGCAAGATTTATCGAAGTCGGTGAAAGAAAGTAGAAAATACAAATATTCCTTACAATATACTTGAATATATTAATCATAAAAAGTCAGTACGTCGGAATGCTGTTAGTAAACAAACCGCCCGCAATGCAGCCGGCCATAAATTATTCATTTAGAGATGATTGATTTAAAAAGCTACTTTTCGAAAAGTGTAGAATTACGCTACTTGTATTAACATATTAATTGTTTTTTTTGTGTACCTATCTACCTATCCGTGTAGTTTCCCACAATTCAATTTAAATGAAACCGACGAATTGTACAAAATTTTATTAAATCAGTTATCGGCTGTCGGTAACAGTCGTTTGTGGATAAAAGGCCCAAGCATTACAACAGATGCAATTTTCATACCTCGTGACTTTCATATTTTGTAATTATATCAACTCCGGGTAAATCTGTTTCTGATCTCATAGTAAATAATCGTTTTCTATAAAAATATACAAATTACTTACTTTAGGGATCTCTTCGATTCTTATTACAACTCCGATATGTCAAATTTGATAGACAGCATGGCTACCAACTAAAATCAAAGTATTCTAATCCATCAAAAATAATTGTTTGTTTCAGACGAAATTAAAAATTTAACGTTTGCCACTGGATAAAATGAAAACTGATTTAAATGATCTGTCAAGGGATCGAACTGGTGCGCGAAATTTATTGCCCCTTTGTACAAAAAATACGAATCAATCAATTCATTTCGTATTTTTATTTGCGTATGATGGCTCAGACTTTAACAAATATTTCAGTTTGATATAATTGTTTCTTATCACGGACCGGCAAAAACATAAATAGGTAAGAGGTTATCAAAAATTTTATTAGTTCGAACAAATTGCTAAATCATTGATTATACAGAGTGTCCCAGAACGCACTTTGTTTTAATGGGAAATTCTCAATGAAAATCTGAGTATATTTGCCGTATCGTACAATGTTTAGGCATTTCTAGCATTCAACTTACAAGCATTTAAAGTTGACCATTTGACCAAATTTAAGGAAAAAAAATCGCAAATATCAGGAACACAATGCTATCTAGTGAGATATGGGCTGTAATTGGCCAACTTAAAGTGTTTGTAACTCAAAAACTGTAAAAACCTGAACTCTAGATATTTTGATCTCTTATTAGTCTTTTGGGGTGCTGTTTATAACTCTTGTAATTATGCTTGATTTTGTTTACTTTTGGGAAAATATCTAAATTTTTAGAATTTTTCCTTGCATTTTAAGACGCCAAATATCCTGGTATGTACCATCCCTCTCTGATTAGGTCTTGTTTTTCCTTTTTATTGCTTGCGCAAAATCGCTTGGTTCAGAAATAAAAAGCCATTTAGAATGTCTAAAAACAAGGGATTTTGACAGATTTGTAAGAGTGCTCTTGATATAATTTTGTATTACTTTGAGTTATTTTTAACGGTTTTTTATATGCCTAATTTTTGGTGTATTTGGATACTTTTAAGCTGCATAAAAATTAGTGTTTTTTGAGAGGTTTTAGGGCTTTTTTACTTGTTTGCTTTTGAGCAAACGCTAAATTTTTAGGATTTTACTTTTTAAGACGCCAGAAGTCTACTCCTACTCCTAAATCATCCATGAAGTTTTATGTTTACAAACCCAACTTTCTATTAAAATTTTTGATCTGTTTGAAGCGTTGTTTGGAATGATGGAAACAAAAGTAGGATTGGGTAATAAACCAATGAATTTTGGAATCAAATAATGGGAATTTGGTCAGATTTTAATCCGGAATATTGTAGTCAACTATTGTTTAGTGTATAATGCGTTGCATTACTCTCAGACTCTCACTCTTTCATCTTGTAGTATCAATTGCTATCTTACCGACTTGACAGTCATAATTGATGAAACGAAACTGTTATGGCGTCGTAAGTAAACAAAGGAATTCTCATAAATGGTACCTACTTCGTTCAAATTCAAAGGTAGTCCAATAAGTCTCAACAAGTGTTACGATTAAAAAATAATTCCAATAAAAAGTAATGAAAAAAACCGTGTTCTTAAAACCACTCCATTTGATAACAGAGATAATTTTATTTCTGTATTCACTCGAAGTACAGTGTTTCGTTTAGAGGCAGTTCAAACTATCGACATGCCTGTGTTGACCGAAAGTTGGGTCCTCGACTTTCTAAGTCTTCTGACCGCCCTAATAGTGCTACTCGTGTCTTTGTTAAAATATGCACAGAGCTACTGGCAACGCAGAGGTGTAGAAAGTCCACCGGTGTCCTTCCCGTTCGGACATGGTAAGGAACTCTTCACCCAAGAAGAATCTCAAGCTGACTTAATGCTGAGAGTATACAAGTATGTGAAAAATAAGAGTTTACCACACACAGGTCTGTACATTATGCATACGCCAGTTTATTTACCTATAGACATGGAAATAATGAAACGCATTCTCCAGACTGATTTTAATAATTTTGTTAACCGTGGAATCTATCACGATGAGGAAATTGATCCTCTCAGTGCTCATTTATTTTCAATAGAAGGTAAAAAGTGGAAAAATCTTCGAACGAAATTAACACCAACTTTTACTTCCGGAAAAATGAAAATGATGTTTGAGACCTTGGTGACATGTGGAGATCAGTTGAAAACGGAAATGGATACAGAGAATAAAACGATAGATATTAAAGACATGTTACAGAGATTCACCACAGATATTATCGGAAACTGTGCTTTTGGAATTGACTGTAATTCTATAAAAAATCCAGACAACGAGTTCAGCAAATATTTTAAACTATTCTTTATGGATAGTTTCTGGGAAAACATGTGCCAATTCGTTACTTTTGTAACACCTAATTTGGCCAAACTACTCAAATTGAAAGTGGTAAAACCAGCGTTATCTGATTTCTTTATGAAAATAGTAAAAGACACGATTAAGTACCGCGAAACAAACAATGTCCACCAAAAAGACTTCATGCATTTGTTGATAGAGATCAAAAACAAAGGGAAACTTGTCGATGACGATAGTTTGGTCCAAGACAGGCAAGAGTTGGTACTGACGGAAAATGAAATAGCAGCTCAAGCTTTCTTATTCTTCTTGGCTGGCTTTGAGACTTCTTCCACAACTATGACGTTTTGTCTCTACGAACTCGCTTCAAACCCCGATATACAAGAAAAATTGCGCAAAGAAGTAGAAAAAGTTCTTGAGAAACACGGCCAGTTGACTTACGAGGCCATCACGGAAATGCATTTCATGGAACAAGTCATCAACGGTAAATATATTGTCTTTTCTCAAACAAAACTTAATATTGTCTTCCAGAAACTTTAAGAAAATATCCTCCTTTTCCTATTCTGTTTCGTACCAGCACTAATGACTATAAAATCCCTGGAACAAATCTTGAACTTCAAAAAGGAACCATGGTGTGGATTCCGGTAATGGGACTGCACCACGATCCACAGTACTACCCAAATCCTGATAAATTCGATCCTGACCGATTTTCAGAAGAGAATAAGAAGACTCGTCCTTTGTACAGCTTTTTACCGTTTGGAGAGGGACCTAGAGTTTGCATTGGTGAGTTGGCACCTTTTTTCAATCATAAAAACGTCTGTTTAGGTATCCGGTTCGGAATGATGCAAACAAAAGTGGGGCTAAGCGTTCTCTTGAAAAATTACAAGTTCTCAGTCAGCTCGAAGACAGCAGTGCCTTTGAAGATGGAACCTAAGAGTTTTGTTCTGACCACTGAAGGCGGAATTTGGTTAGATTACACCAAATTGTAAATATCAAATTATTAATAACAAAAGTTGACAACAATATAATTAAACATTTTATTTTTTTGGGTTTATCTTGTTTTTACATTAGTCATTATGATAATTAAATAAACAGAAATTATTATCTTCTTAACAAACATTAGATAAGATTAGATAAATTTATTGATTTTAATGATTTTCATTTTT
This sequence comes from Gnatocerus cornutus, assembly GCA_029298725.1. Lineage (NCBI taxonomy): Eukaryota > Metazoa > Arthropoda > Insecta > Coleoptera > Tenebrionidae > Gnatocerus > Gnatocerus cornutus. The sequence goes on from CM055513.1 coordinate 14,291,235, forward strand.
GCTCCAGCATTAAACTGAATATACATCACTATAAATCGCTTTAAACATGTCAGCACTCAATTATTTCACTTAGAAACTGATAAATAGATGACACTGCAGATTTTTAGATTAATGTCTCATATTATCTAATTTATTGAGACAAACAACTTTCATCAGTTAAGCAACAGAGGTGTTAGAACACAGTTGTGATCTTCGCGAAAATGCCTCTACTAACCGAAAGTTGGGCCCTCGACTTCCTAAGTCTTCTCACCGCCCTAATCGTCCTGCTGGTGTCTTTGTTAAAATATGCACAAAGCTACTGGGAACGCAAAGGTTTGGAAACTCCGCCCACGTCATTCCCTTTTGGTAACAGCAAGGACGTGTTAACACAGGCAGCTTCAAACGCCGACTGGATGTTGAATACATACAAGTACATGAAGAGTAGAAAGATGGCACATGGAGGTATTTACATCGTCAGCGCTCGAGGGTACGTACCCATCAACATAGAGATCGTAAAAAGTATTCTACAAACGGATTTTAATTATTTTGTTGACCGTGGAGTTTATCACGACGAAGAAATTGATCCTCTTAGTGCCCATTTGTTCTCTTTGGAAGGTAAAAAGTGGAAGAATCTTCGAGCTAAACTAACACCAACTTTCACCTCCGGAAAAATGAAAATGATGTTCGAAACTTTGACGAAATGTGGAGATCAATTAAAAATTGAAATGGACAATAATGCTGCTGCCAAAACTATAGATATCAAAGACATGTTGGTGAGGTTTACCACGGATATTATTGGAAACTGCGCCTTTGGAATTGATTGCAATTCTATGAAGGATCCTAATAATGAGTTTAGCGCTTACTTTAGACTATTTTTTATTGACAACCTCTGGGAGAACTTTATAGGATTTCTTACTTTTGTTGCACCAACTTTGGCCAGAACTCTCAGACTGAAGGTGGTAAAACCGAAATTATCAAAATTTTTCCTGAAGGTGGTGAAAGACACAATTGAGTACCGTGAAAAAAACAACGTTCATCGAAAAGATTTCATGCATTTATTGATTCAGATCAAGAATCGAGGAAAACTAGTTGATGACGACAGCATTGTCAAAGACGACAACACTGAAGTCGTACTGACAGAAAACGAAATCGCTGCACAGGCTTTCGTGTTCTTCTTAGCTGGTTTTGAAACTTCATCCACCACTATGACGTTTTGCCTGTACGAGCTTGCTGCGAATCCCAACATTCAGGAGAAACTGCGAAAAGAAGTGATAGAAGTACTTAATAAAAATAATGGTCAATTGACGTACGACGCTATTATGGAAATGCACTATATGGAGCAAGTCATCAATGGTAATATAACTACGTATTCTAAACAGAGATTGATTTCGTTTTCCAGAAACTTTGAGGAAGTATCCTCCTCTTCCCATGCTAAACCGTAAAGCTACCAAGGACTACAAGGTTCCCGGTACAGACCTCGTACTTGAAAAAGGAACAATGGTGTTTATTCCAGCCATAGGAATACACCACGATCCAGAGTATTATCCTAATCCTGAAAAGTTTGATCCTGATCGGTTTTCAGAAGAGAATAAAAGGACGCGTCCTGCGTGTAGTTTTATACCATTTGGAGAAGGACCCAGGATTTGCATAGGTCAGTAAAAGGAGTGTATTTTCCAAATAGAATTATTAAATGTTTTAGGGCTTCGATTTGGAATGATGCAAACGAAAGTGGGCCTTAGCGTTCTTCTTAAGAACTACAAATTTTCACTGAACCCTAAAACAACTGTGCCATTGAAAATGGATCCGAAAAGTTTCATCATGGCCACAGAGGGAGGAATTTGGTTAGATTACACCAAATTATAAGTTCCAAAAGTTAATGGAGTGATTTGACATATTTTTATCTAAGTATATCTATTTAAATTTTTAAAATTGGAGTCCAACCTGTATCGCATGTTAAAAGGAATAAAAAGATTACAGTTTTAAAACTTATATTTTTCCCAGTCTAAGCAAAAAAGCAACTGTAAGAAAACAATTCTCAAACAACAAGCATCATTAAGGTTGAAGCTGTTTAACTACTAAATTATGTTTTAAAAGAGCTCTTTACTGGAGAAGACAAGAACTTCGCAATAACATTGCGCTAAACGTAACCTAGTTGGATCTAGTAACTTGAAAAGTTGATTTATTGTCTTCGGGGACTAGTCTGTCATTGCTAAAGTAGCGCTTCTCCTTGCATGATAAATAGGAAAGCCAGGCGAAAATTTCACGTCTAGTCCAGGCTTTAAATCTGCCATTCCGAGAAAATCTTATAACGAAACAAAGCAAGATTCAGACGGAATATAAAATTGAATTTAGAACAGTTACTGTGTTAAATCGGTGGCAGTATAAACCTCATTTTTCCTGCAGGGATTTTTTTATAGGCGCCAAATTTAAAATGTGACTCTGTGATTAGTCGTCCAGCACAACGACGCTGATTTTTTTAAAACTCCTGTAATTTCTGCAGAATGTTAAGCAGAACTGTGAAATTTTTTAAAGTTGCATGTGAACCCATATTATATTACCCAGAATTAATATGTATCCACTACAACTTATTTCTTTCAAATCTTGTTATTTTCTACAATTTTTCCTTGGTAAATGGGTAAATTCACTGCGGGAAAAATGAAATAAGTATTCCTTATATGATTTGACGCATTGCCTTGAAAGGTACAAAAGTGCAATCACCCGAGATTAAAATTTTTGGTTAAAATTTGTGGTGATCAAATAATTTACAACTTTGCATGCAGCACGCTTACTTCAGATAAGAGGTTAAAAAGTTAATTGAAATTGCGCACAGTTTGTTTAAATGTGTCGCATATCGGTAACAATCGTTCCGATTAGCCTCGGTAATTCATACTCAAACAATATCATAATTCAAAATATAAACAATGACGACGCGACGCGGGTAACAGGTGAGGGATTGTGCCTGCAAACAATCAAAAACAGAACTGCACTGCCTTTTGTGTGTTTAATAGAAATCTGAGCGAACCGACGCAATTATCTAGTTTAGTTAATATTTTCGTTCATTTATCTGAAATTTACGCCATCCATAAGTGCTCTAATTTGTAAGTAAACTCAATTAGCGTCTTGCAGTTGACATAAATTTCATTAAGCTTTATAAATCATGTCCCGTAATTAAACATAAAATATAATAAACTGCGGTGGGCAAAAGACGACAGTAATAGATTTCCTCGTCACGTTAATTTATTAATAACTGCGAAACTTTTCCAGTTTCATATTTTCTAAACACACTCGTTTTATTATAAACAATTACTTTAACATTATTGTTACAAAGAAAGTATTTGTTTTTCCTATAAAAAAAGTTGAGTAGGTATTTAAATATTTACGTTATTCCAGCACACCGATCATGAAATAAATATTTGCACGTTTTTGAGTTACTAAATTTAAATTATGATCTAACCAATTACTTATCTAGCCTTTTATATAAGAAAAAATATTTTGGGGGAATCTAAATTTTTTAATGCTGCTGCCAAACGTTGTATTTTCGAGGCGACTCTCATCGATTGCTCTAAAATCGCCAAACAAGGACGAGCAGTCTGATTCGGAGTTATTAGGGCTCCAATAATGCGTAATTAAATTATCTTTATTAATATAGCCGTGCAAACTGTGTGTATCTTCCCATCATCACCTGGATTCTAATGCAATTATGCACTTAGCCAAAGTTGGTAACTGTAATTTTATTGAACCGAACCCTTAAAACCTTAAAATTGCACAACACTCGCATTCGCATGATATTCTATGCAATTACTTGACAAAACACGTACTTCATTTAATTAGTTAAGTGCAACTTCAGTTGTTTCTCTTAAGTGGATGAGCAACACATTTTGACAACATGTAGCGTCTCCATAATCGTCTATTAAATATTACATTAGACTCATCAAAAAAGTGTCTTCTTGAGAGTTAAGTTCTTCACCAAGAGTTGTTAGTGTACAGAAACTTTCCAGAATAAATACTTAAAATCTGTAGAACAATCAAGGGGAACTTATCGATGAAACTATGTTCCCATCGATGACAGGAAGAAACTAATATTTTATTTATTGTGACCTCCATCTCACATAATTGCGTGATCGTAATAAAAGCAGTGAAACAGGTATGATATAGGGGAAAGTTGTGCAAGATTAATTTGACATTGTAAGAGAGATTCTTTCTAAATGTTACGCTGAAAATAGAACAGCATGCTGTCACGTGACCGTTTTTTGCAAAGAGGTATAATGCTACCTATAATTCCGGTCTGTGGACATTTCATTTATTTGGTAATCCCAGAATAACGTTTTGTTCCTAGATTCCTGTAAAACGGTTCAGATTTTAGATAGCGCGGGGCTTAATTAATGTGCGTCTACAAGCATAAGGTCGAATTATCTTAAGCTGTAATTATTATACAGGAAGATTTAAACTAAATGTTTCGATGTTTGTAGAATTCAAAATGCAACGGTAATAAACGATGAAATTAATTCGAGGCCTCAAGAACCAACACTTTATAAAAAGATTTTTTTTTATTTAATTTTGTAAGCCATTGTTCCCAAATTTTGTATTTATATTTAAACCAGATATTAAAATAGTTATTTACAGTACAAGCGCTGAAAAGACCTTATCCGGCCGCACGTGAGTGTGCTTTTGCTATGAGCTTTTCACAAGAGTACTGTGCATGATTTTTCTACAATTATTACTAAATTTTTATCAAAATAAATAAAAAATAAAATTATCAAATAACTGCAGGTATTAACATGCAGCTCGTTTCGCTTTGAGGTCTTTTTGGCGCTTGTACTATAAACAATTATTTGAATCCCAGCTAAAAAGAGCATTGTTTCGAACTGTTGAACATTATTCTTTTAAGCAATTCATTGCACACTTCGTCCAGCAGGTCTCTAATTGACAAAATATTTTCGAAAATAATCACTGAAAACTGGAAAGTTTTTTTTTGTTGCATAAATTAGAAAATCGGATAATTCAATTTTCCAATCAAAATTGTTAACATGTCTTTAAATTATTCTTCACAGTTTTTTCTTAAATTTGTCAGATTATTTATACGATTTCTTCGTTTCTTTTTTTTTAGATTGTCTGTGAATTGTGAGTACATGTATATTTTCAAAATTTAAAAAGAATTCTGAAATTCTCATCTGCGTAGCAATCAATAAAAAAAAATGTTCCTACGTTGAACTTGTTTTTTGAAAAGTACAGTTTCTTTTCATTTGCCAGAATCATGTACATTTTTTGAAAAACCTCTTATTTCGTTTATTTTTTACATCGACAAACGGTTAAACACCTGTTTTTTACCATACTTACCCGTGTTTATTTGTAAATACATCGCGTGATTTACTTTAACAGAGTGCAATAACTGCAGTTTTTGTTGAGAATATTTTTAGATTTTTATGGCACCGTCTAACAAAGCGTTAGAACAGTTAAAATCCTTTATTAATGCAAAATAACTTAAAAGTTATAAAAGTTTTCTCTGACATCAAGTCAAGATTATAAGCCCCTGGTAATGAATTCTAGATCACAGCCATTTCCTTTAATACCCAATTGTTGCCTACGTTTGCATTGGCTGATTGTTAGATAACAGAAATCGTAAACCCGATAATCAGATTAATAGCTATTCCTGTTCACGCTTACCGATTTACGAGGAAATTACACTTCAGCAAGAGGTCCCACAGCTGTGGTCACTTTATTGTATCTTCTGATTTCGTACCGCAACAAATTTTCAGACTGTTTACAGCTAACAAAGCACTAATTCCTTGGTGTATTTTGAAAGCCGCAGGTGAGTGACCGTTCAAATTATTTAAATTATGACATATTTTTCCAGCTTGCACATACATCACCGTTAAAAAACGTGAGATTTTTTTGGATGGAAATATATATTCAAGCATGAAGTTTATGACGTTTCCTCTGAGACAGCATGCAGTCTACATTTTCGTAGCGGCGATATATACGATTTTCCATTTGGAGCACTCACATTGTCGGACGAATAAAAATGAAAACGATATGCACCCTTTTAGAAAATTATTTATAAATGCGCAGAATTACACTTTTGATGTATAATTCACTATGTTGTTAAGAAATAGGCTACATCTGTCGGTTATAAAAACTTGCAGTGATATTTTTGTAATACGTTTTATTAAAGCTTCCGTTCTTAATAGGGACTAATTATTTTGGTCTCTGCGGTTGATGTTATTCATTGCTGTTTTTGGGTAAAAAATTAATGTTATCTTAAATTAAATTGAACTTGACATTCCATCTGTTTCCTTTTAGGAGGTGGAAAATTAACGAAGTTAGCACGCCATACATTGTGCAAAATTTCCATAACAAAAGTTTGTTGTATTCAAGGCAATGTCGTTAGAACCAAAATTTTGTGTGGATAATTAAGTTTTAATAACTTTGCTCATCCATATTTAACTTAATTGTTATAAAAACAAGAGTGAATTTCATTTTGTAACAGTTTTTTGTTCATTTGCATATAGACAGTGGATTACATCCTGTTCGGTAAAGAGGATAAATATTTACAAAACGTTTCGAGGAATGTGGGTAGATGTCAATAAATTAAATTGTGCTAGACTGTCTGCAAAGGTTCAACATTGTGGTTCATTTTACCTGCCGACTATTTACTTGAAAATGCATCGTTGTAGTTTGTTAGACTGTTTGAACGCAACAAATATTTCACGGAATTTTTTGCAGTTGCTAGAGTGTAATTAAGTTTCTTTTCTTAACACAACTTAAAAGTTATTACAAAGATTTTAAAACTGCCTTGCAAGTGGTGTTTATCTACATTTATTCTTCAAGTTTGTTACAATATTTCTGAATAATTAAATCAAGATAAAAAATGGTGGATGCGCCAGGCGCGCAAAATTAAATTCGTCGTTCTTGGATCTAAAGCTCAGAAGAAACTGTAGCATGCCCAGGCCCCATTTCTAATTAAAACCTTCGTGTTTTCAGCGGTTATTAATATTTTAAATCATAAATAATTACATTACTTATCTTTACTGTTTTTTGACGAATATAAGTCAAACTCTTTGCGCTGTTAATGACCTCCAGTCGCTATAGTAAAATGTAAATTTTTCAATACCACCCCTGCAGAGCGTTTCATCAAATGGAAAGTGTATAAACGTAATGCGTAAGCTACTTCAGCCCACTAAAACTTTGAATAAAATTCACTTGATGTGCGTGTGAAAATGCGGTCTTGCTGACACTGCATTGCGTGTATGTGCGTAGGACGCAAAAATGAACGTTTTAAAGGAAACCAAATGGTTTGTCTGATGTACGGTGATGGTGAGATTAATATTTTAGTAATCATCGCTCCGATGTGTATTGCATTTTATTTTTTAAAGCTTCAATCTGCACCACTACTGCTACTAAGAAATTAAAGAAAATTTTCGATACTCAATGAAACAAACGTGTAAGCAGCAGACATAACAAAAACTCAACTTTTTTAACTTACTACGTGACTGTTTTAAGAGCGTAAAATGGAAACTTTGAGAAGAATGAACAAAAAGTAAGGAAATCCTTGAAAGGATTTATGTTGTGTCTTTCATTTTGGAAATGGAGAAACATGGAATTTTAAAGCGGAAGACGATTTTTTATGCCGCTGTTGTGGCAGCAACTAGAATAGAAAAACAAACGATTTAAAGAGTCACGCGGTTATTTTAGGTGTCTGTTTATTTATTGAAGAAATATGCTCTGAACCTAAAAAAAACTAAACTAAAAAAAGGAAAGAAAATAAAAATATTAAAAAAAAATAGACCAATGTGTTTTATAATTACACACAGCGTTTTAATGTTTTAGACTCTTGAGAATGCCCATAAAACTATCAATTTTTAATGTATTTGTTGGATATTGTAGATTCCTGGAAACATTGAGCGTTCTAATGGAATGAATGCTGCTGTAAAAACAACAAATTTTAATTAAACCAATGTACAAAGTCTGTGAAAATTAAAACAAGGTCTCTAGAATGTTCTGTTATAATACGCGCACACACATAAACTTGTTCAAAATAATTTTATAGCCTTTGACAACATTTCTAAAGAAAAAGTCTCTTAATATATCGCTCTGTCCATTAAATCTAAAATTATCATGAACAGTATAACATTGTTTCAAACAAACCTACACAATCATAAAATTGCAAAGAAACAATAAGTTCTTTCAGGCTCGTAATTGGTCCCAAAGCGCAATTAAAGACGTTACATTTTCTGAGCATGAAAACATTGAAAGTCTGGATGTTTTCAGCATAATTTGGAAGCAATGTTCTGAGTTAGCAAATTAGCTGCGTCTACAGACAGTCTAATTAAATTATAGGGGTCCTGTGACCTTACGTTTCTTCTTATAAGTGATTCGTCTTCTTATTATTTCAAATAATCAATCAATTACCAAAATGCATCGACCGAAAACTTCATTGTTCTCCGATAAAGTGGTGCTTAAATTTATTGATTAATCCTAGGCCATTTCCGAAGACAAACGACAAACTCTGTCCAGATATAGTCTTCTTGTAATAAATTGATGCTCTACGGTGGTCAGCAATCGAAAATGCGAGATTGGAATCTTTATTGTAACGCAATACCCAGATCACTAAGCCTACACAAAAGACAGTTTCTAGGAGAAGTTTTCAATCTCACAATTGTGTACAGTAGCATTTAACTCCTTTTTGCTTTGAGGGAATGGCAGTACAGAGACTGAAAAAGTCAACCGAGTTCATTGTTAGATTAAATATCGATCCACACTAAAAAATAAGCCAAAATGTTCGTAATGCGTTGCCAACTTTTCTGCTCCAAGCACTTGAAAATCAGTTCTTGCAGTCTAGTTTTGGGTTTAGAAATAGGTCGGTGGGAAGAAATATGAAAAATGTTTCTGCTTACTCGCATAGTTGATAAAAACTGCATATTTTGGATATCGGCTCATATTTAAATGATCTTACACCCTATTAAGAAGATATGAGAATTTTGAGAACTAATAAAGAATACAATGAGGCTAACTACGAATTTAGGTTTGAAGTTTCTGAAAACTGGTGACCAATATTAAAGATTGTAAAATCTCCAATCGTTTTGTCAAATTTCTCCTGGAATTGTAAGTGGAATAACCGGTTTTATTTACGGAAAAGTTAAAATATCAAATAAGAATATAAGAACACGTTCCAGAAAAAAGCTTTAAAAGCGTGAAGTGTACTTTCCGGTAGAATAAACATTGTGATGTTTTTACATAACATTACCAAAGTATACTAAAATAACATTGCTAACTTTAGGGACGATGTAACCTTAAAAAGCATTTTTTAATCATGACGGATTTAAAATACACAGCATGTTGAATACCTAATTTCTAATCTGTTTTTACTTTTACCGTAGTTTATATAACAGCTCCAAAATTTTTAGAAAATAAACGATTGATGCTTATTTTTGATGCTTATTTTAATGAAACATATTAATAGTGTTTACACTGTAATTCGACAATTGTAATTTAAAAACAAAGTTTGCGGATCTTTCAGTGGCTGATAGTTTATTCATCAACTTTACTACAAATGGCTTTGATCATACTACACCGACCACAAACAAATCCGCATAAAAGCACTATAATCAACCTGACCTTACCGACGTTGTAATTATGTCTTGTGTTACTAATTATGCAGAGTGCATCCGACGTTCCATTACTGTTTCAGTACTGTAAGCTTTAATATGGATAGTGTTTCAAGCGTTAACGACAGGAAGATGCTTTTGTACTTCAAAATGCTTCGTGTAAGAAAAGTGACGATTTAGTAGTTACAAATTGTTTTTATTAGAAAGTCTAATTAGTTTCAAGCACTGTTTGGATGGCTTGATAAGTCGCCTAATTGGATTCAGTCTCTCGAAAGTTACATTATCTTGTTGCACTTGCGGTTTCCAGTGCATCTACTTGACTGCCAATCCTTGGCGGTAATAGATACGATTTGAATAGGACAAGCATTTACGTTTAGCTGCTTGCAAATATTTTATGTGTGAGGTAAGTGGCCGCTTTTCTGGGTTATACAGTAGTAAGGGTTGCAAGGATTGTACCAGAAGTTGACATTTGCTTTTGATGTAACATTTCAAAAACTTAGAATACGTTTTTCAAATTATAGTATGAAGGTGCTTTTGTAACCCGAGTGTTGTTGTTTCCCAAGTTACGAAAAATTGAGGAAAACTAAAAATCAAGGGCTAAAAGTGTTTCCTCTCTCGTGTTTAATAGCTACATATAAAATATATTTACTTTTTTTACTACTAACATACTTAAGTTCACCAAAAAAGATTTTTTTTACGAATGAATGATTTAACCAAACTGTTCACTATTTAATACAGATTTCAGTGAAAATAATCTTCTGGTGTATTTTGAAGAAAAAGTTGAGATGAAGTAGAGAAAACCGCGTTTTTTGTCTATTTGTAGAATAGAAATTTAACTTTACAGTTTGGACGTAGACGACATAGTCTTCAAGCTAATAGAAAAAATTACATTAAAACTTTCTTTCATAATATTTATGATCGAATCTTTCAAAAGTCTGCTCAAGCCTAAGAGTTGAGTTATCAAAATTACAATTTACTCCCAAACACCAAATTTTGATAAAAAATGCTGACGCAAACACCAAATTTTGACAAAAAATGCTGACGCGCGTTTCGATAGCAATGCAATCATCATCAGACCGATGATTAAACTTAATAATTAATCATCGCTCTCGAAACGCGCGTCAGCATTTTTTGTCAAAATTTGGTGTTTGGGAATAAATTGTAATTTTGATAATTTGTCAACACAAGAATTGATCCGATAAATTTTCTTCTAAAAGTTGAGTGCGTTACTCCAGTTTCAGATTTTTAAATATTAATGATTTTACGAATTAAGTTTGCTCCGAATATGTAATGAATTAGAGCACATATCAGAGTGAGCAGCAAATCAATATGTCCGTGAGGGTGACGTTTCGGTTATGATTTTTCAAAAATAAATGAGTGAAATTGTGAATAATCCGACAAACAACGAGATATTTCAGCAATTTAACGTCAAAAAATTCAATCACATAAATTAACTAGAAGTGTCTTCACTGTACCATTAAAAATTATGATAATTTAATTTTTTCTGCGCCAAATCATTAATTTTCTTTTTCATCTTTCATGAAATATATGATGTGGGCTACTTTTTAATAACGTGGTGAATTATCAAATACACTGTTATTTACGTTACTCTCATTTTTAAACGTCACCGACGCGTCCTATGTCATCAATCATTTGGCGCTTTGTGTCCCCAACAAAAATGTCGGATTTGAAAAAATATTCTTTCATTCTACCCAATAATATCGGGAAATCCGTGCAAAATTGATAACATCTAGAAAGGTTGGACGAGAAGGTAAAATTATCTAAGCAAGATCTACCACTAGAAAAGTTTATTGCACAACTTAGGTTGTTCCGCAAAGTCCTCTTTCGCATGAGTTTCAATAACGCAACTGTAACACTTTTAGGAGCTTAGTGCAAATTACTTTGGCGCACTATGTATTCACATCAAAACTCTTTAAATTCCCAAGATAGAGTAACTACAAATCACTTTGAAACCCGGAAGTTCTATTTACTTATTTTAATTTCCTAAACAAACTGGTGTCATTCTCTTAAGCTGAAAAATTATGTTCAAGCTCCAGATACAAAGAAAAGTGTGATCAGCAGAACTTCCTAATGTAATAGAAAGAACTGATTTTATTTTCAGACGTAATATTAAGACAATTTATCGCCTCCATTTACAAGACGACTCATGTAGCCGAAGATAAGTGTTCCAACATTCAGAACAAAAGAGCATCTTTGTCGTCTCTCGATTCACCAATTTGCTCCAACGAATCCTATTTTTATTCGATCTCACAACCACAGATCGTGTCGTATTGATAGTAAATAAAATATAACCCTTACCTGCATGTTTATGAGAAAGCATTCCTTTGTGTATTTTGCTTTATATTCCGCACAACTTTAGTAAATTACTTCGTTGTTCACCATAATAGACACCACTTTGTGTTGAGCTTTTATCTCCATTCTAGTTTTAAATTTAATTTGCACTAAATCACGATGAATATTAGCTTCGTTAGTATTGAAATTTGTGCAGACGCACCGATCATTTTCATTTTAATTTAGACTGTTGCTTCTTCACTGGAATTACTGTTGTGGAATCGTGAACACAGACAGTTTAATTAATCGCGAAAAAAAAACAGTTTCTTTAATTAAAACGCAGTGTGTGTTGCAAAAATTAAAAAGTTTGCTGCTATAATTTAACACTCCTGAGAAATTCAGTATCATCGTATACCATTTAAGAGCTCCTCAGCACCAATCTATTTAAAAAGTTACATACGCTCCGAAAGACAAAAGTAATTAAAGTGCTTCCAGATTAAATCGATTGTGTAGACCGCTTTTAGCCAAGAGTAATGTACAGAGGAAGCTTCTGTGCAATAATTTCCATAAAAAGCTCATTGCCTTACCGATGTTAACTTTTAAAAATTAGCACTGAATAAACCCTTTCTGTGCAAACGTGATAGAAATTAATTTCACACGTACATTTCAAATTTCTTTCTGTACACTTTTACCATCGATTTTACAATCAAATTGACACAGTGTAGCTTAAAGCGCAATTGGTTATCTTTTTTACGACGATAAATTTGGGACAGAAAGTGGTAAAAAGAAATTTAATGAGAGAAGTACTGAAAGTCATCAGCGCCCAATTTAAGAAAAGAAGTAATTTCTCCATTTGATAAGCAAATTGTTAAAATGGATCGATTTCTTTAATGCACATGTCGTTTAAATAAATTGCTCTGTTAGCTATGCACTTGACAGCTAAACCTGATTTATCCCTACATGAATTTATTATTGAAACACAAAAAGTGCTCGGTTTTATTTGTTTTTCCGGAGTGAAACTATTTGTATGAATACAGAATTGTTTGGTTGAAATTTATTATTGAACGAAAATAATTTCCGTTTCTCTGAACACTTTTTGTCACAAGAATTTTGCCCACAGATGCCGCAAAACACCCCACACTTATTACCTACGAAACTTAACCAATAAAATTTTATGATGCTAGAAATTCCTGTTCGTGAACTGTATCAAGAGAGAAAAGCAATAAAGACATGTGTAAAACATACCGGACAAATCTCGGGGATATTTTTCAGGTTTAATTACGTGAAAAATGATTTATTTGTGTATCAGTATTTCAGGAACTCTGCAACTTACCAAAGCTCAGATCTGAAACCTGAATAATTTTCAGCAAGCCACAATTAAACAGTTAATGTCTGAAATCCTTCATAATTCCTTAGCCTAGAGCCACCACAAATGAGCGCAAACTAAGAGATTATTTACCTTCGCCTTGTGTAAGTGTAACCACAAATTAGAGAAGTAACATTCCTTGAAATTTTCATCAGATAAAAGTTTCTTTGGAGGGTTTGTGTTTTAGATAATAACACGAAACCAGTTATCGATTTGGGAATGACCGAACTCTTTCGGATTTGAATATTGAAAGCTCACAAATGTTTTATTTGATTACAAAACAAAAATTAGAAAATGGAAAATTTAATATTATGTTATTGAAATACAAAATTTTAGGAAATAATTAATTGACCAGAAAATGGAATTTCAAAAGCGCGGCTTCAAAATTCTGCTTTTAAAACCTTTTTAGAGCCAACGATGCAAGTACTCATACACTGATTAAGTTCCCCCTAATTTGCACATTTTATGTTTAAAATTTGCAACTCTCATAAATATGGGAGGTGATAAATTTGCAGCAGTTCCCTCGACGTGAAACTCAAATTTTCTCTGGAAGATTTTGAAATCGTAGTTTTAATTCTCGCTTGCATAGAATTTTATAGCGATTGAAAACAAGAGCATGGAGCAACAAAATCAATTGAAATAGATTCTAGAAAACTATTGAATATAAAGCGAGACGCTACAGCGTAAATGGCTAGAAACTCTCTGTGGAGTTTAAATCGAATAACTCAAAAAACTTTCTCTTTATTTATAAGGAAGAAACTCGGGCTGGTAAAAATTGCCAATATCTTAACCATCCGTAGAGAATTTTGAAAATAAGTTTATGGTGATATTACCTTAATAAATATTGATGCTGATTTATTATGAATATCAGTGCCAACATTTTTATTATTTAAAAGGATCAGCTGACAACTAATTGATTTTGTCGAAACCATCGCAAACTTCACTCTAATTGTAAGATTCAGCTGACAACCTTGAAAATGTTTCAGTAGTCAAAATCGATACCCTTTAATAAGAATAAGAGACATCTTCAAAAAAAAATTTCTGCAAACACCGTCACTCAAACATAATAATTAAAGAAGCTTCTGCGCCCAGTAAATGTCAAACAGCATCATTTTGAATAAAAAAAAGTCGATACTTTACACAAAACTAAATTTTCTGTGTTTACGATGTCACTGCACTGCATATTTTATCCTCTCAAAAAAGTTTTAACGACACTTTCCATCATTTAAACTTTTTTTCTCAATCAAAATAAACTGTAGAAGCACAAACTAAAAATTCCCGCACTCAGAAAAAAATTTCTACGGAATGTTTTTCTAAATTTTCTATAATCACGGCGCGAACTTCTTGCGTCCGCTCAAAACTTGTCGCGACGACTTCAGCAACAGTTTACTGACTCAACCGTAACGAGCTTGACGTTCGCCGTCGCGGCGCATGTAGTAATCCACGACGCGCGCACTTTTCCTGACCCTCCGATTGGGTCAAGGTTTCAATGTTAATGTCGTCACGTGATTGCAGTTGCATTTTACATAGGCTTGTCTTATTTAGCAGAGGAGGACTGCATTCGGTATGGTTTTCATTGAGTTGCGGCCCCGTTTTTATGAGTCATTAAATTTTATTGTGGGGCAAATTTACGCTTTGCCGCCGGCGTTTGCTAAATTGGAACGATGTATCCTGAAATATGCCCAATTCTGTTTTGGGAGATTAAAATTTTGTATTCCACTCAGGGAGTTTTGGAAAGCTGATTTAAGTGCGTGATAAAATTTAGAGGGTCAATGTTTTGAAGACGTTTTATAGCGACGTACATGTTTTTAGATACCAAGTAGGCTCAGTGGAGAATAAATGTCTGCTATGTTAATATTTAATTGGTTTTCGTTTTCTCGAATTTATGATTAAATGTAATCTGGCCCGGCGCATTCACCATTTTTTTTAAATTAAAAATGTCTGCAAATGCGTTATGAAACGATTTATTTAATAATAACATTTAATACTTGTCTGATGAATTTATGTATTCAATACCAAATCAATAAAACTTGAAGTTGATAATAGAATAAATTTAAATTTCCTGATATCCGCTTCTTGAATTTCAGACATAATTTCTAAACGCTGCAATTTTTGTAATTTATAAAAACTATTTGAAAATGTGTTAAAAAAATAAAAAATGGAGATTCATGCATCTGTAATCAAAATTATCCCATACCAAGAATAGACTGTTTTGCGGAGGAAGAGTTTGAAACTGTTTACTTCTGAAATAGATTATCGATTTGCTGAGAAACTACTAACATTGTCTAATAGACCAATAAAATTTAAAATTCATTCATTACCTATCTATTCATGAAATGTGTATTTTTAAATGTAGATGGAAAATTTTAGAACACGGTTTCAGAGTGCTTGCTTTGGCGAATTAATATTTTAAATGTAGAAACGTAGAAAAGCTAGAGCAAAAAAATGTTTTTACTATTATTATTGTAAATATTTAGTTTATAGCAATAAACATAAATTAGTTTTATATTAGTAGTTACGGAGAAGTAAAAGATTTTAATAACAGTTCTCAAAAATATACACATACAAAAAAGTACTTAAAATAAATTCATAAATACAAGAAAATTTAGCTGATGATGATAATAACAGCTAATGATCGCTTCACGTGACGACTTAATTAATTTAACGATCAAAAAAATAAAATACAATACCAAAATTTAATTAAAACTCTAAGTTTCGACTAAATAAAATTCCCCACAACGTGACTGCATTAAAAACTCCAGGAATAATTTTTCGTTCATACAATACAGAGAGCTATTTCAGTTAACTCTGAGTAGCAATCCATCATTCTTCGGAAGTTGTCACTAAAAACAAAGCCATTATCTTTCCTACTCAAGCAGGCGATTGAAAAGCACCTTGAAGTTGATTCAAAAACATAAAACAACGTCGCTCAAATGAACAGATTTGTTTACAATCTAGTCAAAGTTAAAACAGCTAAAAGGTATTCATAAACAGACGTTTTTAGTACATGCATTGAATTTTCCGTTATCACTAATTTCACACTCGTGAAAGTGCAAAATTAAAACTAACTTTGCCAGTTTTAAACATTCTAGCTGACGACCAGCTAAATAGAACATGGAGTTTCAATGTGCTTGAAACTCACGTGTAAATACACTTTTGGTACGAATCGATTTGATTGCAACTACAATTTTGAAATTATTTTATTTGTACACACGTTCCTGTGTCATAAAGTGCACGTCTTTACTATCTTACGACACCAAAAGAATAAATTCAACAATATCGACTGTACAGTGCAAGCCTTTTATTACTCGCCTACCTCGAGAACGTTCTTAACATTTTTCATGCCCATAATCTTGCACATCTTGCAGCGACATAAATTGAGACGTGTAACAAGAAGTATGAAAAATAATATTGACTCCTCCAACTCATCTAACTTATCCTATCTGTTTGATCCCGTTATTATATTCCGAGTAGTGAAGATAAATCGATCACAGGGCTCATATTAAAACAGCACTGCTTTTTTCTTTTCGTTTTGTTGTTACATCTCTTTAAAAATGTTGAAACTACTGACTCATTTACACATTTATCCCAAAGCAGTTGTGAAGCCACGATTTTATGGGCAATAAATTACATAATGTAGGCCCTTCGTTTGAGTTTTTCTGTGTGCGATTCACGTCCATTTCCGTATGAGCTCTCTTTAAATTTTAATTCATAATTAGAATAGTACGTTGGGTATTACATTTGTTAGATTAATTGAAGTTTAAAATTTAAATCCAGTTAATGGAAACAGATTAGCAGTCATTTTTTCGTAGAAATAAAATTTTTAATAGATACACGCCAACATTTAATGCAACCTATGATATTTGTCAGCTAAAATTGCAACGTTGCATTATTTATTGTGGGTGTCGGGTATTGGAAATAAAATATTAAAATCCAATTAAAAATTGCTGCCATTTAAAAATAAAAAACTGAAACATAAATTTTGTTTAGGATTAGAGCTACTATATGTATGGATCGCAGACGGAAATTTATGTATTAAAACTACCGATTGCAGTTTTAAAATACATTTGTTCAAAAGGAATACGGCAGCAATTGTTTTGTAGCGTACCTATTTCAAGTAGCATCCAAAGCGTAATGAATATTTTATTGGGTTCTGGTTTGATGCGAAAGTGAAACTTACATTAACAACAATAGTATATTAAGTATTAAAAACAGTAAGGACACTTTACCGATCGAAGACAATTGTTTGGAGGAGTGCAGCGACGACTACAATTATTGTCTGAGATCGGTAGTCCATAACGTTCGTGATGCTTATAATATTTTTTGCACGATAGACAAATTTCGATTATTTTTATAAAACTAAAGATGTTACAAATAATTGACATTAATTGTTCTTTAATAATTCCTGAAAAGTCAAAATTCGGTATGAGAATGGATATAAATCTTTTTTTTTAATGACAATTTTTAAATTTTTACTTACCGTTTTGTTTATCTTGGTAACCAGTAAATTCAACTTACTGTTCCAACAGCAGGCGCGGTAATTAAGCAAAATTGTTCTATCGTGCAAAAACTAAATTAAAATTATTAATATTTCCAGAATGTAGGCATGGAATCTTAATAAATACATTGCAATCCTAATTTTTTTTTCGTAAGATTTTCAAAAGTCATATCTTTATCTTATTAATTTTTATTTTTTAAATTCTGTTTTTTTTTTTAATTAAAGCGCTTTTAAATTCTTTCTAAACTTTCTAAACTATATGTTTCAGATTTCCAGCATTTCTTGAAACGACTATTGTTTTTATGAAACGCTAAAGTGGCACGCGGCATAGAAATCGAAAATAATCGTTTCCATTTATCCTTAAATTGATCTAATTTGTGTCGATTTTACGAAAAATGTGATAAGAAACACGAAATATATTGTAGTCACCACATTCTCGGAAGTTCACAGAAACACGAAAAGACATTCTTAGAATCCTAGACATGTTTTATATTAACATTATTTACTTCATTTATTTTCGTTTAGCAGAGGAACTTACTTTCTATAACTTAGTATTTTACGCAGAATTAATAGGTAGGTCAACTAAAATTTTTACTGTTTTTTATTTTACCGTTATCTTTGTAACAAAATACTTTTAAGAATTAAAAAGACGAATCCTGAAATATTTAGCTCAATTATCTCGCTTAAAACTTCTCTTGCCAAAGTTTAGTTCATTCTAAAGATCCAACAAACTCGTTTTTGTTTTCACCTAATTTAACTTTTAAGACTAAAAAACATATAATTACCTTCAATGCATTTCCTTAAAGTTTATTTTAATCACCGCAGGGCGTCCTCTCTTAATTTTGATCTGTATTAGATTTAAAATCCATGTGAAAACGCATCTTCTCCTCGAACTTCTATTCCGTGCACATTCCTTGCAAATGTGAAAAATAGTCCAAATCGATTTTCCAGATGCCATATTCTTCCGAAGAGCTCTTAAGTGGACTCGAGTAATGGATGTTTGGTCGAGCGTACGTTTATCGATCCGCAAACGGTAACCTACCCGTAACAGGTGGAATGTGCGCCGGGGTAATAGAAATTTCCCACCCTTCAACTTTATTCGTTATGTTGCCGTTTGTTTAGTTCGCGTTGCTGTCCATCACAAATTGAACTCGCAGGGGAGCACGTGTCACTGATCTTTGTCGCAAACCGGCCAGAGAATCTTTCATTACATTCGATGCAAATTCACGCTTTTTATTTTAGCACGATAAGAACTCCACGCGAGAGCTTTATTCAAGATTAAATAAATTTCAACAACATTAAAATAGAGGGTGATTCATTAAAATTGCGCTAATAGAGACTATTAACAACTAATAATAGAAGTTGGATGTAAAGTCCATGGAAAAATTCACTACTTTGTTTTCAAGGTTTGAACTTATTTTCTTGTTTTGGTTCGAGGGCGGGTCAAGTACAACTCAGCTAAGCACACAAGCTTATATTAATAGAAACGAACATTATTTGCCAAGCACAACTCAGTTTGAAAATCTGCTGTTTAAAAAAAAACTAGTTATGCAATCGATGGTAAACAAGTAATGTAAAATTCATTTTTTAGATACACCTGCAGGTGTTCTCAAATTGAAAGAAAATGTCACTGAGGAAGCTTTAAAGCAAGTTTCACGTGCGGTGTTACATTATTAACGTTTCTTGATCAATAAAAAATTGTAGGAAAATTCCACTTGATATAATATAACATAACTGAATAAGCGTTTTTTGATAATTTTTCCCGGCGCATCCACCATTTTTTTACTACTTAGACATTTTGCCAGCCAAGAAGGTAGCTAATTATTGTAAGTAAACAAAAAATCTTTGCTTTAACGCGACCGTAGAGAAATTGGGCGCAAATTTTACACAGGCACACAGGCGCCCAATCATCTCGTTCATGATGAATAAGACATCAAAAGATACGAGAAAACACAGAGAATTAACTCATAAAATATCAGATCGAAATATCATTTCGCGTTATTATTTGTTTACATTCCCATCGTTCCATGATTTCCAAAGTTTCATAAATCTGAAACAAGTTTGTTTAACTTGGAGATTGCACGTATAAACGGACCGCTTAAAAATGCATCTAAAGTATGGATTCCAGTTTTCCTGCTTGGGAAAACAAGAAACTCAAACATAGCTCTGATAAATCCCTTTTGCTCCAGATGAGTCTGTTTATTTACCTTTTTAGTTACAATGAATTTGATTACAATAAATTTGCATTTTGGAGATAAAAACCAGCCCGATATTGATTTTAACTTTCGGTGTAATCGATTGGGTTTCATACTCAGAAACATGAGTTTCATTATCTCTGTAAATCGAACTCTATAAATTTTGCTCGTAATGTTTATTGTGGTAAAGTATTGCCGACATTTACGACAATTTTCAGTCACTACAAATAAAGAATACTTTCGTCGATCACATAAAATTGAAATATTAAGTTCGTGAATATAGAAAACGTAAAGAACTTTTTCAGTTTATTAAAAATAATTGTATAGTTGTCATGTGTTTTAAAAACCGAATCGATACTGAAACGCCAAACATTCGGACTTGAATAATTCCGTGCCGCGCAATTTTATTGAACATACTTTATATTTACCGCAGATGTGGTTAAAAATGTAAACACTCGTAGCCTTGAACTGTGGAAAAAGTGGGTCAAAACCACAATCAACCCCTTATATTAAAGGGTGAGTTTTATTTTATTACGAACTGATCAATGTGAACAGAAACCTCGCGTGTATTGAATTACAAGACTATCAGTAAGGACGAATTCGATATCTTCTTGATGTAAAAATGTACGAATATCGATCATTTTTTTATGTGACAATGATTGACATAGTTTGCTTTCAACGACGTTTTGGTGAACGTTTGATGACCTCTTCTTCTCGACACGCATCTGATAAAATGGAAAAGTTTCAGTTACAGACGAGACGGTATTTTCGTGTCTCAAATGGCGCACTTAAGACCACTGAACCTATTTTAGTTTTTCAACATGGATTCAATTTTTTACTGGAAACATTCGCTATTTTTGGCACATCAGAGAGATAGAACTGAATGCAGTAAGAGCTGAATCTAAATGAAAGAATAAAAGAACACTTCTATTGTCTAGGACAGTATCAAAACTCGTTCCTTTTATTTTAGTAAACGCCACTATTTATTTTACTTTGTTCTTGCTCCAAATTAAAAGAAACTTAATCCGTTTAGAGAGTTAGCAAAACAAGGACACGAGAATTTAGCTTGCGTGTTTTAAGTGGGTCTGCAAAGTTTGTTTCCTAAATTCGCCACCCAAGTCAGTACATTCTAAAACTTTAATCTTCGTTACCTTTATCAAATGATCTAAGATGTGACATTTGATCAACACCTCCCGTTTTAAAACTTGTAACATGAAATCAGAACATTACTTAACATTTAACTAAAGTGAAGTTTACGGTAGCGTATTCCAGACTCCTTATCTATTTTGTTTTATTTTTCAACGACTTCAATGGGTCCGAGGCGCCACTGTGGCGTTTCCCGTCAGAACCATAAATTATTAAATCTAAGATACGTAATTATAGAAAGCTGAATTGAATTTAAAACGACTTGTAGAGCTCTTTGTTTGGTTTAATTTATGTTTGTTTGTCCTATTTCGAATCTTTCGTTTTTTTACATGAACTAAAGTTAGTTTTTATGACTTGTGCAAAGTTTTCAAATAGAATGACGCTCCGGCGGAATTATTAATTTTAATATGTCGTGACTAGTTTCATGCATCAAGTAGCACATGGCTTTATTATTCCTATGACCTATATGAGTATCTAACACGTATTGTTACAACTCATGTCAAGGGCCAAAAACTTCAAACTATTTTCTTCTAAGTTAATTAACATTGAGGCTAAGTAATATCTTTATTTCTATTTATTTATCATGTTACAGTTGCTGATTACTGTACGTTTGTTTCTTTATCACGACATTTAGAACGTGTTGGTGCACGAAAGCTCTTATTGATCAGTAAGGTGGGTATTAAAATTTAAAATACTTATAACGTTTATAGTTTTTATGCAGTTTTTTTAAACCTATAAATTTTCGCTGAATTTTCCATTACATTTCTTGTATTTCAGGAGCAATAGTTAAATTTACAAAGTGCCGCCGCCGAAAAATCTCTTTTGGAAACGAGCAGCATGTGATCTAGCTTTCGCTATGAGCTTCTCGCGAGAGTACTCTACATGATTTTTTTTACTTACTATTTTTTTATAATTATCATTATGAATTCTCACAGCGTTCAATGGCGTTTTAAGACTTTTATGTTTTTTAACAACAAGTACCAGTGCAAACCGATTTGTGAATTATTATGACATATGTCAAACTATTGACTTGCCACGATGACAACTCAAATTAATAATATTAAATATTTTCTATCAAAAGTCACACAACGCGTTTTAAAATGTTAAAGAAAAAATATCTATCTATGATGACCTTGGTCAAACGCTAATTGTCATATTCGATGACAACGGTATACAAAATCGATTTTAGAGGTCGTAAACCTTATTGATGTTCCTAAAATTATGTTTACGGTACAAGACTATTTGAAACATCATTTCGAAAGAAAATTATAGATATGTCTATTTCGTAATTTATCATCATCAAATATTTATTTTTCCTTGATTATTCAGTATATTAACACTCCTTGTATAAACTCATTTCTTTTTTTTTCTATGGTTAGACAAATTTTTTATATTTATACTTTATTATGGCAAACAAAACATTTCTCTATTTTTTTTACTTTGTTTCTTGCAAATCTGTGTCTTACTATTGAATTGATCTTAATTTTTAATGATATATGCTTGTATTAAAGTACAATCCATAAAATGTTGTCAACATCGTCTTTTTTATTTCTGTTTCTATAACATTTTAACTAATTTTGTTCACTTCCTAAAATTTCTTAAAATTTTAATTTTTTTCTCACTGATTCTCTTTAAATCTTCATCCTCTCTCTATCATCTATTTCTTACAATATGTACTGCGGTTTTGCCATCTCTTCGTTCCTCAAGTTATTAAAAGTTTGAGACAAATATGACGTTTAGATACTTACATAGATTTAGATAGCTCTAAGGGAATTAACATATTATGCAGCTTAGCAGGTTCGGCAATTAGCGGTTTCAGTGAAGGCATCCATTAGCGAACGAGCTATTGATTCCACAAGGAATTAGCGATTGATTCCACGCGGGATTATCGCCAGTAAGATCCCAATTCTGTGTCAATTTGCCAATATTTTTTTTATTAATTACCTGAGAGATCTAGAAGGACGGCAAACTAAAAAAAAACATCATTTTATGTAACTCTCATTATTCTCTTCAAGATTTTTTTCTACTCCAATCTATTTCTTTGTTTTTCTAATTTGGTTCTATTTTATTATCCTAGCCAATCTTCATCAAAACGATCCTTTAAATAATAAAGTTTTTCTAGCATGAAAGGTCTAAAAAATTAAGCAAATGCTTTGGTTTTAAATCAAAAAAAAGCTTTATTTGCATTTACTGATTTTAATCAAACTAAACTTCACAAAAGTCGTGCATTAACAAACTCCATATCTGTAATCACAATATTAATCATCGATTAGTAGAAAAAAGACAAAAAATAATTTACATAAATCTATTATGTAGGTATATGACACATTTTCATCACCACCGCTCTTCGTATTATTAGCCCACATAAACCCAGCCTGACCCACATTTTGAAGCTGACATTTCATAAAAATAAAAATCGGGATAAACTGCTTATTTTATTAAAGAACGAAATGGTCTGAAAAATCCACCATACGCTTACTTGATGAAAATGCCTGTTATCTTAGCAAAATCCATTAATTCCAGGTATGTAGGCAAGAACAAAACAAATGTCAGATCATGTTAGTATAAAAAAAAATCGAATAAAATGTAAAGAGAAAATGAGAAGGGTAAAGAGCTTTCAACGAACGTAGGTTGACATGATACGCTTCAAATTTTATAAAATGATAAAATTAAGTTTTCAACTAGTCAAACTTGATAGTTTTTTTATTTGACTATTCAATGATAAGATTAATTAATTTAAGTTTGGAGCATAACAGCGAAGGACGTGACACAAGTTTGTAAACACTCCCGGAATTTCCGGATCAATATTAAACTACATTCTGTTTACTGTAATTAGCATTAGTAATTAGCTTTTCTGTTAGGATAACAAACCAAATGCAGTGTGTTATTGTCAGCATAATTAAGCAAATCTTTTAGTCGTAGTTATGTGCTCATCCACTGAAAATGTACAATAACTTGAAATGAGGGGATTCAATGAATTATTGCATCAATCATTGCTCTATTTCTGTTATTGATAAATGAAGATAAATAGCTAATCCGTTCTGACAACATTACACGAACGCATGAAAAGTTATCTACCTGTTCAAACCACTTCGCATGTTAGATTCGTTAAATTTGATTCCTGCTGGTTTAAATTATTAATGAAACTTTCGCCAAAGTTTCAATATTTACTCATGAATTATAACAACGAAATAACATATTTGTTAATCCCGCGATTAAATGTGTGTCAGGTCAGTAGAATAGGAAAACTAACAAATTCCCTGCGATTTCGTAGAGAAATTTTTATTAGAATTGTAGATAATTAAAATAACATGGTCACGGATTTTGAAGACAGGCCGTGTTTTCTACTTAGATGTTATACAAAATATTACACAGCCAAATGCTGAGTGCTTTTTAGCACGATCTCGAAGATGAATTTGCCTTCATATTGGAAAAAATCTGCCGACTCATTTTATTTCCAAACTAACTGTCTCTTTCTCTACTTTCTGCCCTCCGGTAATCAGTGTAAAGATTGTGCTTCTGTTACTCCCACATTTTCATTTTTTTTAACTATTGATTACGTGTGAGCGTGGGTAATTATGACGTTAAAATTCGCTATTATGTAAATTAATTTATCATCAGAAAATGGTTCGAACACCCACTGGTGTGGAATGTCCTACTCGATCATTGACTTTTAATTTCCAAAGTTTTGAATAATTGAAACAGTTGAGTAGGAAACGAAAAGCTCACATAAACTGTTATTAACCATGTCGCTTTTAAACAAGAAGAATAATTAGGAGATGATTAACTTCATCACTCTTAATATTTTTTTCGATAAAACGAGACATTCATCATACTCGTACTAAACTAAAGAAATGTTTAGATTTTTCACACTGGACAGTCCCTAAAATGATTTTCCTTTATTTTCATTACCTTCGTCCTTGAACTGTGTCTGCAGGATAACATGACAGCATATAATTACAGTGTCTAAAGTTTCTAAGAATGAAAAACAATGGTCGCACTATCAAGATCTTAAAAGTACACACACATGTTGCATGTCTTGCATACTTGGATTATCTAATTCCCTTGACTTTTAAAATAAATGTTTGCACATTCAATACGTTGCCTTACACAGTAAGAATTTCTTATAAGGTTCGTCGTTATCTAGAGAAAAAACTAAACTAAATCAGGAACGCAAAGACAACTACAATTTATTAATGTTAGCTGAAGGAATAAGACGATTGTAAATTAAAAATTCGCTCATCGAATTTGACTCTTGAAAAGAAAGTGAAATCAGTTGGAACGAACTAACATCACTGACATGGTTTGTTGTTATTCCTCGATGAGAGACATCTTAATGGAAATGGACGTTTCAGTGTCAGAATTAGAAGTACGTCTACTTGTCTCAGTTTTGAATGTCAAATGGTTAATATTAATAATTATAAATCCCCTGAAAGGTTACATTCTTGCTTCATCCATCTTTGTATAATATATTTGGCTCATTGAAACAATAAATGTTTGTTGAATTATTGCAAATTCCTGACAAAATTTAGTAATCTTTAAAACTCATTATATTGCAGTTGCTAATTACTGATTTAATGTTGTGCGATTACTAAATTATAGTTTCTATTTTTAGGCTCACAATTCGTCAATCAAACGTTCACATGGTTAAACACTTCTGTAATAACTGTAATTACATGAAGTGTAGAAAGAAAAGACTAACAATTAATGGCTGACACGGCGGAATTCAAAAGGTGTTTTTACAAACACTTTATTGCAGTTGAATTTTAAATGAACTATTCAGGTTTGTGTCACGGATAATCGACGACTTCCTATTTTTCTAAGGTGACAAATTAAGAGCGGAACCTATGCAATCTATGCACTTGATAATAATTATTGTGCATTTTTTCAGAATCGGTTTGCATTATTCTTGACATTTCTTCGATTTATACCAGTTACAAAAATTTACGAATAAATTCCTTGGATTATTGTTTAAGATTCTAATAAATTCCTTAGATTATTGTTTAAGATTCTTGATCTCAAGACTTCTACGGCCCTTAAAAATTTGATATTAAGTGTCATTAGTACCTACAACTATGTGGTCAAAATCTCGCTCGGTAATTTCAAATTTCAGAAATGCCAAAAATTTAATTTATTTTAAAAATTATGAATAAAATTATCTCACTTTACTGCTTTTACGAGTTTCACCTTTAACATTACCAATAAGTGTATTTTTTAATAAAAGCAAACTTCGCTTCTTTGTATTCCGAATTTCGTCCAAATTAATAGCGCGTCTCGAGGTTGACATTCATGGAAGACTGCGTAACAATGAAGGCTTAATTTCAAACAATTTGTTAATTTTATTACATAAATAATTAAGCAGAAGCCGTTTAGAACAGTTCATAAAAAATGTGCTGCCACAAAATTTAATTAGTGGTAAGGGACCGAAAAAACTCTTTCGCACATGAGTGAATTAGATTAAGGATTTATTTAATTTATTAGAGATTATTGTTATAATTCAATAAGTAGCGGCTTATTGATCATAACAATAAGGTTATTAAGCCGTGCTAAATATTTCTTCTAGGGTGTCACTGACATTGAAGTGTTCCATTTAGTCAGTGCATGGAACTAAGTTTACTACTCCTATTTGTAAGAATTAATAATTGTCATTTGATTACAATAAATAATATCTTGCGACATTAAGGAACATAAAAGTGCATAGCAGCGGGAGAGAACGGAGCAAAATAACTAAAACGAAACAGTCACACTCAAAAGAGAATAATTTCAACCTTCTAAGATAAAATACGTCTTTTGTTAAAGTAAGAAGATAATTTCTTGAATATTAAATCGTTTCATTTTAGTTTTTTTTTTGTTTTTGATGTGCAAGTCTTTCAACTGTGGAATTGAAAATAATAATAATTGAAAATATCATGGCAATGCTGTTAAAGGGGAGAAGACTTTATTTTTTACTTTAATTCTGTCCCTTTATTTTAACTTCTGCACCAACTAAAATTAAAGATGGGACGTAAGTAATTATGCAAAGTAAGATTTTAACATCTTATCTAACTGCTGTATTAAAAATAGAAAACCTCTTAAGATTCCCTGTAATCTATCGGTAATGATTCTCGTTATATTACACAATCAAAATCAATTTAAAATATAATTTAAACTTTAGAGCAATTAAATTTCTTCTAATTTGACTATTATGCTAACGACTAAAATAAACTTATTGACATAAATTTACGAGAGTGAATTTAAAGGTTGTGAGGACGGCATAATTCCGACGTCCTTCACATTTGACTTTATTTTAAATTTCTGGTCTTTCTTTGTCGAAGTTCGAAGAATCCTGATAAAGTCTGCTTATGTAATCCACGATCTTCGTGTTATTACGTGGGTACTCTTAACCGGACGTACTACAAAAATTAACATGAAGACGTTTCCGCTGAGAATTTCACTACCTACTGAAGTTAATAAATTAATTTATTATCTAATTACGACGAGGTAAAGACACTCTACAGTGTTGCAATTTACCTGTAATGGCATCCTCAACATTAATTACGACTATTTATCACGCCTCTTATCAAATATTATGTTGAAGTGAAAGTAATAATAAAGATAATGATTAGGCTTAACCGTCCGATTCTGCATGGAAGAATTTAACTTCACTCATTAAAGTGAGTTTTTTGATCAAAAATGTAATTTTGTTCACAGACGGCGAAGACAAACCCATAAATTTTAAACTTTGGCACGCATGGCCTTTTCCACTAAATGACAAACTCTAAAATGTCATCGAGGTAAATCTCACTATTACACCTGCGAAAGTTTACTCCGAGATGGAATACCGCCAAAATGCATTATTTATTTCGGTCGAAATTGTACTTTTCTTTGATACGTGCTTCCTTTCGAAAAGACGTGTTAAGACTGTTCAATGGAAAAGGTTTGTTGAACTTTACATGCCACATATGAGATACCGAAGATGAAAATGGCTTAGACATTTTATGTCTGCGTTTTATGAGGTTGAAGGGTTAACGGTGGTATTTTCATACATGAATAAAATTTCGACTATAAATCGTTTAAGTCATTTTTGCATACACGACTAATATAAAGTGCAAAGAGCTTCTGGATTCTCCTTAACGACGCTGTTTTAAGTAAATATCGCCACGCATCATCGATCTTTACACAAAGTCAAGGTAAAGTTAAAGACATCCTCTGTGTTCGTTTATTTAATTCTAAACTTTCTCAGTTATTACGAGTAAAAACTACTTCGGAACATCGATTATAACTCGCTAAATTAAATCGTTAGATCGGGAAAAAATTCTGAACGTTTCTCAACCAATCCATTAGACTAATTTGTTCAGTAAAGTTAACGCGTGTTCATAAAGTCTAGAACGCCAGATTTTGCGATCTAATCTTGCAAAAACTTCACGAACTTAGCGCAAATAAGCAATAAACGAGTAATAGTTAAGATATTATTCTTTCAGATTTAAGATGTACCAGAAGTAGTGCCGCCGGAACAAAATTTTTAAAAATTTTAAATTTTAGGTTTAATGTTTTATTTATACTAAATTTATTAAATTAAAAATAAGTATTAAGTAGCCTAAAATAAATAAATAGTTCAAGACTTAAAAAATTGAAACCTTCAATTCACCTTTACTTAACATATTTGTTAATACATACTATTAAAATATGCGTAATTGCGTGTAATAAAAAATTCCGCTTTGATGCAAAAACTAACCTAAATTTTAAATATGTTCTACCATGGAGTTTTCTTGTGAGTTTGATCTGTGATTTGAAGAACCAGAACGTTTCAATTTTCAAAATAACATGCGTGTAATTATTACGAGAAAATTAATTACATAAAGTTCAAAACACGGTTTCTAAAACTTTCCAAGATTTTGTTGCATATGATATTTGTCAGAATGTAACGATTAAAATACCATTAAAGTTCCAAAGTCACCACATTCTGACTAAACAAAATTAAGCTTGAAAAATCCCAAAGAATAAACCGAACATACTTTCATCATTTTGTCCTTGGAAGTCTATCAAATTTAAAGTTTTAACGCGAAATATGCTCCAGTTTTTAAAACCATAACGATAGAGTCCGACATATTGAAATTTTAACAGTGAAGAAGTTGCTGTACGAGTTTGAAATTAATTTAACTTCTTTGTAATCCTGTCAGCAGAGATTCTAAATTGCAAATGTTACAGAAAATTACCAAGGTCTAAAACATTGTAAAGGAAGTGAAGTTTGAAATTGCACAATGTCACATAACATTTTATATTGTAGGTAATCAGATCAGTGATCAGAAATAGCGTTCATCAATCACGGGTTTAAAATGTTATGGGTAATTCGGATTGCAGTGACATACAAACTAAATTTCACGGCCACGCAAAATTACGAGTACGTTCTAAATTTCATACAGAATTTGATCTGGATAATTTGAATTACAATGCATCACTAAATAGTGTTGCTAAAACATGACAACATTTAAAAAAAGAACAGAACTAGCGGGAGAAGTGAAAAAAAGATTCTTCAAGGAATCGCGTTGTTTTACTGGATTTTTTTATCGTATTGTTACGAAATTTGTATCACTTCTAAAAGAGATTACTTTCACCTAATTCTGTAAACAGTGAAAGAATATTTCAGAAGTTGAATCATGAAAAACATAAAAAAAGTAATGTCACTGATTTTAGGAAACATAAAATGACCCTGAAAAAAATTATCCCGATTTGGGCATTCTCTACAACCTTAAACGAATTCTCTACAGCTCTAAATCACTTTATATAATATTTTTTGCTTATTATAAGGAAACTGAACATGCAAATATCGCAAAATAATGAAAGTAATTTAAAAGCCAGAAACTTGGCACAGTATTTTCGGAATAAAAACAATTTTGCTTCCAGGACATAAATTGGTGAAATGTCATCCAAAGTGAAATCTTTTTAGATAAGATAAGCAGTTCAGATATTTAAAAGCCAATTGACGCTTTTTTGCAGATTCGGTAACAGATCTAAATCTGATCTACATAGGCGCCAGTTTTTTCTATTTGTGGCAGATTACCACAATGGTTATTTTTTAAATGTAACCACTGATTGTGAGACACCACAAAACGCAATCATACTCGTACTTGAAGTTATGCATGTCGTCATGTAACAATTGTAAGAATTTAAATATGATTTTATTGTTATTACTGTTGTTAGTTTTAATTGCATCTGAAAATGCATGCACAGCATTAACTATTTAAGTGAAACCATAAATCCTAATTGCACCATTATACAAACACATTTGGAAGGACAATAAGTATTAATTCCAATTAAATCTACTGGTGGAAAAAAAATCGGAGTAGGAAATGCCATTTACTATTTAATTTAATTTTTAATATTTAAAGTCAACACGATGCTCACAATTTTTTAAAAGTAAATACGAATTCTGTCGTTATTATTATGATTCGTTGTTATTCAGTATTACATTAAGACAATTTAAGCAAAAATTTTCTTTTTTCAATTAATGAAATCGCACATCCGCTTAGGAAATATACGTGGATGTAATTAAGAATGATATAAAATGATCTGAATTAGAACATAACTTTAAATTTTATTATCTTTTTTATATGTTTTTTAATAATAAGACATTGAAGTGCTAAATTCCTTCTTCCTTGTCGAGATTTATTAAAAGATAATTTTTATTATTAATTACTTACATAACGATAGAATAAACTCATAATAATTTATATAAACGAGAATAATTCATGTTTACCATAAAACACTGTTATTTGAATTTACTCTTAACGTGCAATTACGAGCTTTAAATTTATTGTTGATTTTAATGAATATTTTTAATAAATTATCAACTGTAGATTTTTTTAATTTAACTTCAATTTGCGATTGGTAAAAACAAATCAAAATGTCGTAATTGCCAAATTTTCAATCTTAGTAATTTATTAATTAATTAGTATTACGATTAATTATTATTAGTTGTTTCATATTTTATCCTAGTCTCCAAGAGTGAACTATAAAATGGTAAATTCTAAAATGATACAATTTTTACATTCTTTGGATTCCCGTTTTTCTAACTATATTTTATAAGTTTATTAGTTTTATTAGTTCTCAGTTTTTGGTTTCGAAAGATCTTGGATTAGTTAATTAATTTTTTTGCATTTTTAACTTACTAATTTTTATACAGATTATAATGAATTTTTGTATTGACTCACAGACAATCTTCTTTTATTCTTATTGAACACAACCTGAATCTTTTGGAACCCGAAAAAAACTAAAATTCTGAAAGCTCGAAAATATGGAAATTCTTCAAGAGCCCAAAACAGAATAAATTTCATTTTAGTCATCTAAAAATCTTAGAGTTTTAACTGTTAAAGAAATTGATACTCAAGAACAAATTTTAAACGTATCTGTACCACTTTTGACTAAAAACCATTATTTTCAAAGATACAGAGTACTTTAATATTAATAGATCTAATTTGTGGCAACTAAAAATTGCTAAAGAAAACCCGTAAATTTAATTCTCTAATTTTTGTATTTAACACTTGGAGGACAAGTTGTGAAAATGAACCAAACCTACTATTTAATATCAGTACCATTTACGTACTTGATTTTTCTTCCGCATCAGGCAAAACATGCAAGCAATTTTAAGCATAAACCTTCATCTAACAATTTTCTCATTTACACCGATTTAGTAATTTATAAAATTCTGTTCCAAGAAACTGGACTCCAAAATGGGTCTTTGATGACAGTGCCCAAATGGTACCATGTCTACACCGCTCGCAGAAAAACCAACCTGCAACCATCAAAGAAAAGGCAACATCCCGGAGCCGAACCGCCAATGTTCCTCTGACTGTAGCTGAAGTGACGTCGGCCAATGGGGGTCGTAGATGTAGGCCGAGTATATAAGCACTCAGAGACAAGGCGGAGGGTCTGTCAATTGTGTTCAGCGGTGTAGTGCTTTAGTTTGATAGTGATGGCGCGCAAGCAAGGTGCGCTTTTCGTACTTGCTATATGTGCCTGTACCGGTAAGTACCAAAGCGGAAATTATCAAACTTTCAAATAAAATCTCCTTTATCTCGCGTGCTAATCACGAATAAGCGCCTGTCTAGCCGTTATACAGGAAGAAGAAATTTATTTTTATCGTTTGCTTTCACTTGTCACGAGATAAATACGGCCTTCGGTAATGGACACAGTAAACAGGTTTTCGATCTTTTGCTTTAATTTTTACTTTTTTATCAATTGCAATCAGAACTTTTTCTTTCGAAAATCATTACCTGTGCTCTGGATTCAGTTTGCGCTTACTTTGTATAAAGTAATTACTTTTGAATGCCCCTTCTCTGACACCTGCTTGGATACAGGTTAATACAGTAATTGCAAAAGAAACAAAATTTCACTACTGGCGGAAATAGTAAAAGCACGAGAGACTTCAATGATACGTCAAGACATTTTCCGAAATTCGCGAAAATGCAATGAGCGAATGACTAAAGAATTTAAAGTGGATCTAAACCAGTTTTGGCCCAAATAAACCAAAACACTTCTTGCTAGAATTCCAAAACTCTTAAGAATTCCATTAAGAAAACCAAATGTGTTTTAAATTAGAACATCAAAATGCTTAAATTTAGAATGAGGCTCAAATTATAGAAATTTTACCTGTAGGTGATAAAATATGTGATATCGTGAAAGTTGATTGCCTTGCAGTTTTCTCTCTAGATTTTTAGAAGATATCCAGTCATTTATTTGTCGACTTGTTTGTCATTCCTTGCATATTCCGGATTTATCGACTTTTTGTGATAATGTGTAAGCAATTACCGAAAGGTCGTATGACTTTCATAATCATTATAAACAGTCATTAACTAATGTGGTCAATTATTTAATTAGCATGAGCTGAATCTATTAGAAAACTTTACCAACAAACTGTGAGAATAGCTAGATCAAAAAAAATTATTATTTGAAATTTGACCCCCTTACGAATCAAATGAATTTTCATCACTGTTATGGTCTGAATACAATACAACAAATTAAACAATAATATTATGCAAGATTCATATCCCGACATAATATTAGCATCTTTGCAAGTATTGTCTTAATTATAAATTGAAATTCGCTACTTTCTTGGCTGTGAAAATCGGGGAAAAAACATTATACAAGATTTTCTGATATTTCGCGAGTTTGCATGTTGTAAATAAATAGGAGCATGAAACCACAGTCCACTTTTCAGAATATTACATAATTATTTCGTTACGTCAATACTTGGGGCAATTTGGTGTTCTGCGATTTTTTCGGAGTAAGTTCACGTGGCACAAAATTTTTATCTCGCCATAAAATCAGAATCTCGAAAATTTGACTTTCTCTCGCTCGCATGGTATGCGAATCTAAATTTAACTATATTGAAATGATATTCATGTCATTTTATTACATAATTAACGGTTTACACTTTGTTTTAATATCCTGCTTTTCAGTATTTGCACAACAACCAGCTGAAGAGGCGACCCCCAAAAAGGAAGACAGTTTCGAACAAGAATTATGCAAAGATAAAGACGCCGGTGAATGGTTCCGTTTGGTAGCTGGAGAAGGAGATAACTGTCGTGACGTCATTCAATGCACATCTTCTGTAAGTAACTCAGAACCTTCACTTCCTGCTCTCTTAATTATAAGTCAAAAACGCACCTTTCTTTCGACGCCTTGAATTTTAATCTGGTGGACAAGGCCATGTAAGTGCAGTAGCAATGATTTTATCTCTTGCAGGGTCTTCAAGCGATTCGTTGTCCGGCAGGTTTATATTTCGACATCGACAAACAAACCTGCGATTGGAAAGACTCCGTCAAAAACTGCAAGCTAAAAAATAAAGAACGCAAAGTAAAGCCTTTGTTGATCACGGACGAGCCTCTTTGTCCTGACGGATCTCTCGCCTGCGGTGACGGCAACTGCATCGAAAGAGGTCTTTTCTGTAACGGAGAAAAGGACTGCTCCGATGGCTCCGACGAGAACACTTGCGGTGAGTTAGAATGTCATCAGGTGTATTGTTGCATCCTTGGGTCATGTAACAGTCATAAATTGTGTGACTTTCCCTTTCGTGAGCTGGAATGCAGATGGATGGTTGTGTTTACGGTGATGGAACAAGTTAGATCTCGGCGAGCTGCAACCCAGGGACCTTGTGAGGTTACATTTAACGCGAAAGTCGATATTAAGAAATAACTTTCGTTGTCCTTGATGTAACGTCTACAACGTCGGCGGGTGCGGCGCCGTAATACATGCCACTTTGACGGCCCACTTTCCATCACAAGAATGTAGGTGCTCGCCAAAGCTGCCTCTCAACTATCAAACATCTTGTTGCGACATTATCACCCTTTACTCGATTTTTAATTGACCCGCAACCTTTACAAACCCGTTTCACTTTTTCTAAACTATTATGTTAATTGCTTTGATTTTTCGCGAGTGCTGTTTGTAAATAAAGACGTGATGAAAGTGCACTCTTACTTTCTTCGTGAATTCATTTAAGCTCCTTTCAGATATTGACAACGATCCCAACAGAGCTCCTCCATGCGATCCCGCGGTTTGCGTCCTGCCCGATTGTTTCTGCTCAGAGGATGGCACCACCATCCCCGGAGATCTTCCCGCGAAGGACGTTCCTCAGATGATTACTATTACTTTTGATGACGCTATCAACAACAACAACATCGAACTTTACAAAGAGATTTTTAACGGCAAGCGTAAAAACCCCAACGGCTGTGACATTAAAACAACATTTTTCGTATCCCACAAATATACAAATTACTCTGCTGTGCAGGAAATGCACCGCAAAGGTCACGAGATTGCTGTCCACTCCATCACGTAGGTCATTACAACGATTGATTGGTTCGGGTTTAACATTAGTATGATTGCAGGCATAACGATGACGAACGCTTCTGGTCCAACGCCACTGTCGATGACTGGGCTAAAGAAATGGCTGGTATGAGGATCATCGCGGAGAAATACGCCAACTTGACAGATAACAGCGTTGTGGGTGTTCGGGCTCCGTATTTGCGAGTAGGAGGAAACAACCAGTTTACCATGATGGAAGAACAGGCCTTTTTGTACGACTCCACCATCACCGCTCCTCTCAGCAATCCTCCACTCTGGCCTTACACCATGTACTTCAGAATGCCGCACCGTTGCCACGGAAACATACAGAGCTGTCCCACCAGAAGCCACGCCGTGTGGGAGATGGTCCTCAACGAACTGGACCGTAGGGAAGATCCCACCAACGATGAATACCTTCCTGGTTGTGCTATGGTGGACTCTTGCTCCAACATCTTGACCGGGGATCAGTTCTACAATTTCCTGAACCACAATTTCGACCGTCACTACGAAGAGAATCGAGCTCCTCTTGGTCTCTATTTCCACGCCGCTTGGCTGAAGAACAATCCCGAGTTCTTGGACGCTTTCTTGTACTGGATTGACGAAATCTTGGCTAATCACAACGATGTTTATTTCGTTACGATGACGCAAGTTATCCAATGGATTCAAAATCCCAGGACTGTGACCGAATCTAAGAACTTCGAACCTTGGAGGGAAAAGTGCGCCGTAGAAGGAATTCCTCATTGTTGGGTGCCACATTCTTGTAAGCTGACCTCCAAGGAAGTTCCCGGGGAGACCATCAACCTTCAAACTTGCGTGCGTTGTCCCAATAATTACCCATGGGTTAACGATCCTACCGGAGACGGTTTCTTCTAAGTCACCTATCTAGCTAATTAAGGGACTTTAAATAGTGTCACCCTTGCCAAAACGGCTTTTAACTGGGGTTTTAGTGATCCTACTGTTCCATCTTATATTTATTATTTCTCAATGACTGTATGCGTGATTTATTTGTTGATTTTTTGTAATAAATATTACCTTTGTAAGTTTAGACTGTTAATTTCGATCGACTCTCCTAATGACGATGTAGCGTTCTCTATGATGTGAATTACACCAACATGTAACATACACTCCTAGTAGGTTTATGTAAAGTGACAACGATTATGTTTTGTAAAAATTTGAATAAAACCATAATCATAAAAAGACGTCTTTCTCTGGCTTACTTACCCATCTAATTATGTGTACGATCAGAACCACTCAACCGATGGCAAATTACATGACTCAGTAGCAATTTCTTTAAATGAACCGAAAACAGGGTCAGCCCGATCTAGGAGTATCTGACCCAAACCTCCTTAAAAATTCGGTTAAAAAATTAATTTCAATTGGTAGCTATTCAAGGTAGCATTCCAGTTATCCTTGTTTTCCCATAAATGCAAAGTATTTTAGTCGCGATTTCCTCAGCACCACACCTACAACGATAATTACGTTGGCGATTAACATAACTGGGAAAAAAGCCTGCATAAAACCAATAATTTTATTCACAATCTAACGCTGGGTATTAATATTCAATACAAATTGTTGAGTGACTTTTGACATGACATTGAACTTTACGCTGGCGACGAAGCAGGCAAACTTTCATTTTCCTAAAAAAGATTAACGATAATTGACGCCAAATACAATTCTCCGAAGAAACTGTTAACTTAAATACATACTAATGACTGTGTCGAATGCCACGTTTATGCAATAAACGCAGTCAAATTCCCAAGTTTAGTCAGCTATTCTGATTAAAAAATGAAAGAATTGACTTAGATTTAGTTAAAAAATCTTAAATTATAATATAACACATTCTCTAAATTAATTATATTTGATTGAGTAATTAGTTATTTTAGTCACCGGTGTACCAGTTTGAGCGCAGACGACAAAAACGAAAACTTCGCACCCTCTTCCTAATTTTCCTCTTGAATCATTACCCTCAAGCGTACGTAGCATATGAAGTCATGAAACAGGTCCAGCTAAATCGCTTTCACCATTATTTACTTTCACTTTTCTAGACTGCTGCTACAGCAGCAATAAATATGCGAAGCTCCAGAAAATATCAATCAGAGCTTGGTACATACATGAAAGAAGAGAAAAAAGTTGATAGATACCAAAGAAAAATCTTTGTATGGTTGCCGGTTTTAATCGGTAATGATACACTTTCTATTACAAACAGGATGAGAGTGAGATTCACATCCGCAACGTAGATGCTAAAAAAAGTTTCGACTAGTATTTATTGGAAAAGACGGATCTAAAGAACATAAAAAAAGTGTTGAAACAAATGTTGGTATGGAAATTATAGCAGGCAGAGCATGCAGTACGAAGACTTGCATGACGTCTGGAGGCATTAAAGAGTAATTAATTCAACATTTGTGCATTTTAATGTAAAAATGTTTTATTTATTATTCATTCCCACATATCTTACATACATAAATGTGTTGGAAAAATCATCATTAATGGAGGTATGTCTATAAAATGCTCTTTTCAATAAATTACTCAAATAAATGTCTAAAGCATTCAATAAAGCGTATAAAGATAAAAAAAAATTGAAAAATGTGAGGGAAAAAAAATTGTAAAGAAAAATTCAAAGTTCTGAGGATTTCAAAAATGTGAAGAACCAGAGGTCTCGATAATAAACCGAATTTTCAAAGTTCTAAATGAGCGAAATGTGCAAGATCTAAACCATGCCCAAAAATCTAAGAAAAAATGTAACAATCCAAATAAGAAAAAAGAAGTAAAAAATTAAAAGTTTCTTAATAAAAAAATTTTAAAATATGAAAGAACATTATACAAGGTTCCACCTAAAAGTTTCGATTCCAATATCTTTGTTATATAATGGAACGGATTTTAATAAAATTTAAAATGAAGATAATTGAATACGTAAAGCTTAATTTGACATAGTTTTAATGATTAAATTTATTCAAAATGTTTAGAATCACGTTAAATATAAAAAATAAAAAATAGATCTTTGTTCCCGACAAGTTTGAATTTTTGCACATTCAATGTATCAATGCATTGCAATCATCTTTAAAAGATCGAAACAGAAAACCGTAATAGAGCCAAAATAAGCCTCTAGAAATTGAATTTAAATCATAATCATACTATAATCTCGAATAAGTATACATGTCAAAAATTGACCCTTATTTCATAG
The DNA here is from genome assembly GCA_029298725.1 of Gnatocerus cornutus. Lineage (NCBI taxonomy): Eukaryota > Metazoa > Arthropoda > Insecta > Coleoptera > Tenebrionidae > Gnatocerus > Gnatocerus cornutus. Next base: position 14,329,315 of record CM055513.1, read on the forward strand.
CTGAAAATGATTTTGAAGCTTTTGGAAATGTTAAATTAGATTTCTGCTACTTTTATAGGAAACTGGACCTGATAGACGGTTATTTTCAGCGGACGCTTCTTGTTATTGCCGCTTTATAAACAAAAAATTAATTTTGAGCGATTTAGCTTAAAGTTTTTACGAAAGTCTGTCTTGACCTCATCAGTTATTTTGGTTTTAAATATTATTAATTAAATTATTATATTAGGTTGAAACTTTTAGGTGGGCCGTTGAATATAAAATAAAATAATTGAAATTATAGAAGAATAAAAAAAAATAAATTTTTTAAAGTTCTTCGTTGGTAAATTGAATGGTAAGTTAAACATATAATAATAACTGCAGTATTTTAATTAACTGCAGTTGAGGTAAAAACTGGCTTGCTATGTAGCTTTGTTATTTTACTGCAGTTGTAAAACATGTTAATTATAAATAAGTGCTCTGTTAACAAGTAATAAGTGTTGGATTGTCAATAAAATCCTGTTTACATAAATCTCCGATACTGAACTGACTCGAAAAATAGATAAGCGAGTTTTACGATCTTTTTTCCAAAGAATAAAACAGTCATATTATACCTATAATAATAAATAACAATAAATTTGTTATGACGAATAAACGATTCCACCGTAGTGATTATTTAACGAGATTTCAACTGTTTTGTAGCCGGAAAACTACCCTCAGTGTTATTTTAAGCGCTGAAAATCTACATACAGAAGCTTCCGTGACTTTACCGATGTAGAAGACTAAAATAAACACTCCATTTACGTCTATTAAATTATTGCTTTACTTTGTCTGTATTTCTTGCATTGTCCAAAAAATTCTAATAATTTTAATCCTGACTTGGTTGAGCTGAAACTATTTTTTCCAAAACCATTAACATGTCCTCTTAAAACAATTAAACCCATTCGATTGGAACCACGAAATGTAAATCCGGTACATTTGCCTCGATATGGCCCCATTGATGCATAAAAGTTCCGCGAAGGTCTTCTGTGAATTTCATTGGGGAGTGCAGGAAGTGTAATGAGACTGAAATAAAATATTCCTGCCATGAAACACCGTGAAATAAGAGCAAAATTGAAGGTTAACTTCTTCTTGCATGAATGACGAAACTTCAAACAATGAGAGATTTAGCTGATTTGTCATATATGAGCGTTTTTTAGTTTTCTTCCGTGGTTTTATGAGAAACGACTTTGTAATGTTGCAAAGCTGTTCAGATATAAATAAAGATTTACGATGGGCGTCGAAAGGTTCAAACATTCCACGCTTAAAAGACAATTGCATCCTGGTCACGTAAAGTTTGCGTGATTGGAGTGGTCAAATATTATTTGTAGACGAAATAATGTCTTCCTATTAAACTTTCATGTTCATTGTCCTATTTTAACTTCCACTTGTTCAATGTCAGTTGCATTTTTATGAGTTGATGTAGTGATCCAAATTTTTGTTTTTTTCAGAATTTACCAATCTTTACGTGTGATTTCAGTACAAGGTTATTGTAAAGATTAATTAAAAACACTTGAGAAAGAAATGTCATTCATTCGAACACACTGTCAATTTAGCATCAGATCATGATGGATTAAGTATGTCTCCTGTCAAAGAATATAAATTGTTTCAGAAGTAACTTTCTTTACATTGATTTATTTGGTATTTAAATATATTTTGGAATTACTAGAGAGAAGGGAACCACCTGTAAATTCCTTTGGATGATTTCATCGAGAGATATAATGTGCGTTTACAAAAATGTAATTACAAAGTACTTGAAACTTTCTTTTCGTGAGCATGATGGTATAATTAACTTTTAACTGTTGTTGGTTTACCTAGTGTAGATAATTCGTACATAATTCACTTACACTTTCATGATTGCGAGAGAATGCGTGTGCAATTTTTGCAAAAAACTTGCTAATATGAATATTATATCATATCATTACGGGAATGACATAAATAAAAACATTAATGATAATGGCGGTGATTTTATATTATTTCACAGAACATTATCTTACGAGTAAGAGAATCATGCTAATTTTCTTGAGATGCAGGTCACGGTTTTTTGCTTGCTTAATACATTTTTCTTCGAAAGCTCGAATTATTTATAGATTTGACCAGTTTACAATTTTTGATTCTTTGGAAATGTTTAAGTTGTCTCATGCTTAAATTCTGAAATTTTCAAAGATCTCCGAGTCCAATAAATCCTTCAAGCTCTCAAAATCATAAATCGGTTAATGCACAGTTTTGTTGTCCTTTTTGGTAATCTATACTCTATCTATACCTTGTTCGCTCTTCTAAATCTCAAATTTTTAGCGCCTGATAATATCAGAATTTGGAGTATCCAAATCTACTAAGAAGCAAGGAATCTTAGAAACAGTTAACTAGAAAACATAACAATAAAATCTGAGAATCTTGAATAAATAACTTAAAATAAAAAACCACCTGAGAAACTGAGAATTTCAGAACTAAAAAATTTTGATATTTACTACAAGCTAGTTTGGAGATCTTGGAAGTATCCGAGTGCCTGAATATCTAAAAGTTTGAACGTCTTACATTTACTTGAATAACCTGAAAATGTAAAATATTTCAGAATCCAAGAAACAATGAATTTAGAAATTTATGGATCTATGCCACTTTCGCTGGACATTTTATATCTTCTCGTTCCAAGATCACCAACTGTAACTATAAACTTGACAGGTGCACATTTAATTATTAGAAAAATACCTCAATTATAAAGAGAAATTAAAAAAACTAGCGACAAATTTACAAATTTAGAAACGGAAACTACAAGTAACCAAGGATATTATTAAATTTCCTGAGCACCAAATCACGAACTGGCAGGTAATCTTTTCCTAGAGTAGCAACTATTATTTCATTGTTTACGTAACATCAATGGAATTGTCATTTTTCAAAGCCCAGCTTTCACAAATTAAATTGAAATATAGTTAATTATACGAAGCATTAATGTACAATTAAAGTGTGGCTTTCTTAGGCACCAGTGAAGATGCATCGCATTTCAAATGGAGTGTACCTTTCACAAACTTCATTGTGCTTAGGGTCAGTGAAAATGTGATTTCTTATTACATATGCAAGCCTGATGTGGTATGAATGAGAACAATACAGAGAAATTGTTTTCTATTGAAATAGTTCACTTGCAATTATGTATTGCAGAAGTCAATCCTGGTCGAATAGGTAGGTAGGTAACGCCATTTCTGAAATCGTGAACACACCTCGAAGGATGTGCAAGCTATTTTTAGAAACTAAATACCTCATTTGCATGAGCATAATGCATTTTAGAAATTATGTAGGATCGAGGAACAGGTCGAAATTTATGGCATATATCCTGCTGCTTTTCTAATATCGATTCCGAAGATTTTCAAACAATTAAGTCCCCACGATGATAATTATTGAGTCGAAAGAAAGTAGGTTGTTCTAAGTAATTTTAATGTGTTTACGAATTCACCTGAAAAAGCTTCGATTTCGAATGGAAAAATGTCCACCTAATATGGAAACGGTTCAGTTTTCGCTCTGTCCTTGGCGGTCTCACGGTCAGGTTCAGGGCCTTTTCCGTATCCGTTTACAGGCTTCAGAGTTTCAATCGATTTGTCTGTTGATAACCACGGAAGAAAGTGACAAAGTGTGTCAAGGTGTGAACACCACTACGACATTTGGTAGGTATCCGAAAACTATGGGATTTCACTTATACCTACACTTTTACTTCGTGTTTTCGTTTTGACTTGCTCCCAACACGCTGCTGCGAATTTCACTAGAATTGTTCGAAAATTACAGAATTATCCCAGCCGAAATCCATCCCATGCATTTTATTCAATAATTCCGCACGAATGGGAAACAACACGCAGGGAATTTCTAATTTTCGTGTGGGATAACTGCTATGCTAAACTTCCAAATACCATTAGCTAAACGACAAAATTTCTGTGGTTTATTAAAAATCCGCGATCTGGAATGTAAAAGAGGCGCTCAAAGGTTTTGCTTAAGCTCCTTGTACTGTTATACTAATTCGGTATGCAAAGGAGAAATAAAAAACATGGAGTTATTTTTCTTCTTTGTTTGTTGAACTGTGGAATAAAAATAACACTGTTTACCATAAATGAGATGGAGGACTTCCGAGAAATCTGATGGAATTTCAAACCACTGTTTTTATATTTATGTAATGTGTTGTCCACTGTTATTAAACATGAAAGATTCTTAATTCCATTAATTAAATCTCTAACGGATATTAATCAATAATTTATTGAATATTGGAAATCACCTCAAAATACCCAATAACAATATCAGATTTCATCAAAGTTTGAGAATGCAACCAAACAACTTCTGAATTTTACATTTAAATATAAATAAAGTAGATACAGGTCACGAATTTTTCAAGGGTTAATTTTGTACTTTGACGCCACAAAATTAACATAAGTATTTAGAACTAGTTTGATAATAATTACCAAATTAGTAATTTCAAACAAAACTACTTTATTGCATATTTTAAAAGATTTAAATCGGTAAAGAAATTTTAATTCCAAAATTAGAATAATATCCTGCTACCAAAACACTTTTCATCGGTTTCAAGGATTTCAGCTATTCCTAAATGGACTATAAAATGAAATCCGATATTTATAATGAGCAAATCTGGTTAAATCGATTGGTTTTTTATTAAAAGCAATAATCATGTAGTGGTATAATCCTCGATGTGTAATGGAGGCAATTTGTGGTTGTTTTGACTAAAACATGTAAATCCGCCACAAATTACAAACTAAAAGCGACATTGCAGTTGAGAAATTTATCATTCCAAAATTGCATACAAGGTCGTGGAAACAATGTCTCTGATGGGCAAATGATTGTTGGATAATCTCTTTTTAATTATATGTCTACGATTTGTCTCGGTTTATTAAGTAATATAATTGTAATGTCTGCAAAGCTCCCAGCAAAATAATTAAAAATCTCCAAGCTTGGATAAAGTTTAAGGAGAGTTTTAAGAGTGTCCAGTGTCTTCGTAGTTACACCAATTTCTACAGGTTTAAGAATGTTTCAGAGATTTTTAGCGAGTATTAGGGATTTGCTTAAATTAAATGGGAGAAAGCGTCCTTATTTTATTTCCTGTGCTTTTAAGAGCTTAGTTATGCAGAGCAGATATTCTTAACGTTCTAAAAAGAAGGCGGGTACAAAGAAACTGGTGAAAATAATTTTTATTACAATAAAATTCTTATTTAAAAAGATTCAGAAAATACCAAACCATCTTTAACGCCTGGACACTTTCAGAATGGTACTAAAAACATTTAACAGACCAAACGAATCGTGATGGAATAATCATAAGAACAACGATCAAAACGAATTTTAGAATAACTCCAAGAGCACAAAAAAAACTTTCAAAATAAAAAATCTTTGGGTTTTTTACACTTTTTTTGAATATTATTTTTTTGTATTCTCTTGATGAATTCGTTAATTCCTTGGATAATTTTAATTTTTTTTTGCATTTTTTGGATTTATTTTTGAATTATTTAATGCTTCTTTAGATTCTTTGGTTTATTTCGATAAATGTTGACTCTTATTGCTTTTCATTCTATAAATGCGTTCTTTAAATTCTTAAAATATTTCCTTTAATTTTTTTCTTTATAATTCTATTACTTACTTATTGCATTTTTGCAATTCGTACTTTAGATTTTTGAAATTCCTACACTTTGAATTTTTTTCTTTAGATTTTTTAGAATATTCTGATTTTCAGAACACAGATTTTGAAATTTAAGGTTAGTGTACTAGAAATCTCAAAAATACTAAGGAGGAGAATTCTTTTACATAACGTAGTTGGGGGCATTGAATGGCGCTAGTCATTTTCAGAGAATTTTAAAAAAATTCAAAATTTTACAATACATTTTTCATTCTTTGTATTAAAAATAATCATTTATTTTGCAGCTTTTTTTCTTGTACCTACTTGATAAAACTAATAATATACTAAATACAGGCATCTTACACCATAACTGCACATCCACAACTTGAAATAAAAACTTAGAAGCCGTCAAGAATCTCTACGGACTCATTGGCACAAAATTAAAGAAGAAAACGCAAGCAGCAGCACAGTTTTATAAAAATTACTATTATAAACAAATAAATCAGTTGCAGTTGAGACGTTGATTACTCTATTACTACCTATTAAACTTAATATTTGCTCAATCACGCTAATTTGTTGAAAAGGAAAAAACACAGACCGGTAAAAGATATAATTACCGCGATCGTATCGATCTGATAGAGCTTTCCGGTTATCACCACCAACATCTGACCTTTTCAATAATACGTAATTTTCCCATTTTAAACAATTTAGCGGGCGGTTCCCTCATGCGAATCGATAAAATCAGATTTTACGATTATTTTCAAATCCCATTTTTCCTTGTTTCCGATGATCAAAAACTCAACCTGTTACAAGAGGCAAGGACGACTACAAAGAGAAAGTTTAAAGATATAAACGATAATATAATCAATTTGAGAACATGTCTTCATTGTTTTCCAATTACCAAGAGAAGAGCAATTTAACTCCATTCAACTAGAAAATAGGTGAATTAAACAATCTGGGACGAATCAACTATATATAGAAGTTTTATATGAACTTTCTTCTTATTCTCTTGCGATTGGTTTTAGGTAGTTATGGTCCTGTGTTGCAACCAGCAGCAACCGCCCGCCGCTTTTTGGCACACTGAATAATTAGAATTGAATATTCCTCCCAACACAAACATAATACGTTCATCAAAGCTTCAATTAGCGCTCTGAAACAGCCAGCATTTCATAATTTCTCCGATATTCTAGTTGAGGCAACTGCAAGACACGCCTTGGTAATCTGCATAGATTTATTAACCAACGGCAATAAATCGGTTGCGAATTGTATTAATTACGTGGGACAGTCTTGAAATCCTTATAAAATTAATGAATTTATCACGTGGCATTCAACGTTTACCAGGAATTTCCTGAAAAAAACAATTCAAGGAACGGCTACACCAAAAAATTACAGTCATTTCAAATTAGTATTCTCCGGGATGTCTCTAAATGGTGGTATTTTTCAATATAGAAAGTATTTGATACGAAAAATGTCAAGGAAGCTACAATGCACAGGTTGGTACTTTCCGCTGTGATTTCGAATTGAAGGTAAACAGGATGGTTCACTACGGCAAATCACGCTAGGGACATCTAGCTTTGTGGTTTCGAAGCATTTTTTTGGATACATGAATCGCACGTTTCTGGCCGCCACCAAACACGTACTTTTTCGGAAAAAAATTACAAAAGACAGCAATTCGCCGTGCAGGTTTCTATCAGTTATATAATTGTGCAACATCAAAAATGTAATTTACACGGTAAAAAGTAGAGAGCGAAGATGCTAGCTAGTAAATTACGCAAGCAGAACTAGTGGTATTTTAAGACCTCGAGTTCTTGTGAAACAAATTTATTGATAATACCAAAAACTATTCGGTGATTTGCATTATCTATTAATCCCGCAATTTTACTCGCAAATTATAACATTTGGAAAAGTACTTAAGTAAATGAAAATCACATAATTACGTGAAAAGCCCACGTAATCAAGAAATGAAATGGGCGAAATAATTTAGAGAGGAAGCGGAAGCGTTATTTTTGATTAATAATTACATTCATTGAGACCTATTCAGAATACTCCACGATACAATATCGAAACAAAATTCCGTTTTCTATTGACTCTGAAGTGTTAATCACTATAAAATAGGTCTATTTCTCTTCATCAAAATCAGTTTCTATGTAATTACATCTGGCAAATTAATGCTAATTAACACTAATTAATATCAAAACAATGGTTTCTTCGTTGCTGTCAATTAATGTTTTCAACAGGCCGATTAATATCATCAGAGATGACTGAAAGTGATAATTCCGCCCAATGCTCGCTGTTTTCTCTAAGTAACACGTCAAAATTTTGCGAGTATATTCACCTCCACGTCCACTTAACTAAAAGCACAAACAGTGCATAAATAAATCATCGGTTGAAGTTCAGAAAATAACTCATAATTTGATACACAAGAAGGTATAAATCATAATTTCTACTCGAGAACTTAAACTTTTATTATGCGGAAATAAATCAATATGAGAGGTGCGTTTATTCCAAGATTTATTCATCTAAAGAGCTTAAATTGAGGAACGGTATTAAAACAATGCGTCTGGAATTTGTTCAAAAAAATTATAGTTGTTTATTAAACCAATTCCTTATTTAGTCAAAGACTACTTCGTTTTAAACGAGTTCTAAGAAAAAATATTTTAAATGCCATTATCAAGTGTTGGTGACGTTGCAAATGTGCAGCTCCTAATTAATTAATAATTAATTTAATGCTCTGTTAATCTGGAGCTGATAAAGGTTATAATTTTTCATTCAGAAATTAAAAAGTTAATTGGAGTAAAATTTTTAAATTCTAAATTAGCTACAATTAAGTTTTATTTTCAGGTACAAAATTCATCGTGTGTTCAATATGTCGATGCTATGAGATTCTAGGATCCTTCGGAAAGAATAAATTCAAGGAGAGACTGAAAGATTTGCTGTGAAAACTAAAGTCATCTGTGAAATTTTAAACAATCTGAGAAAACTCTTATAAAGGAACTAATATTGATTGAAAAGTCAAAAAAAATCTCACCAACCATAAAACGAGACAATTTTGAGATTTGAGAATTTAATTTTAAAATAAATCAATAAATTGTGTGTTAATAAATTTGTGTCGCATAAAAAATGTTAAATTTTAGCTTACTTAAATGTACAAATCGTTGTCTTATCTTCAAATTTGCATCGCCTGAAAAGTTTTGTATCTTCTTATAACTTATAAGCTTAAATACTATCTCGATGATTAATTAAATACTACTTTACTCCAATTTCTCAACAAAATTCAGCATTTCCAAATGCACAAATAAATGAATTATTTACCAATTTCATTATTCAAACGCAACCTTTAAAACGAAATGCTCCAAAAACATCTAATCAAAGCAATTAATTCTAGTGCTTCAACTCGAGTTGCTTAATTCATCGGATAGGTTTAGAGACCGATTAAGTTTCCCAATAAACTAAAAACAAAATTCAAAGAATGCAGTAATTTAATAAAAAAAACAAATAAGATAATTAAGTAGCATATTTCAGTAATGGTGGCTTGACCTTCATTTAGAAAAAGAAACGAGAATTTTCACTTTTAAAGCACTTAATGTAATGACTGCTTTTGAGTATTTTCCTGATTGTCATGTCCTAACGATTAAGAAGACCAGAAGAGCTTTGAGTCTCTTAATTAATAAAGTTTAATAACTGAAATTCTACAATAAGCACTTGCATCAAACTAATCATCAGTTCAATCTGATTGCCTTATATAGAAGGAGTAATAGTGGGGTTACTGCTTGATTCCAAGGACCAGAATTCCTGTGAAGAAAATAATGAAAGATATAAGTAGAGTCACCTATCGTAAACATTTTCAGTTGGCGGAGATCAGCCCGTAACGACAACTTAGTCCGGTGAAAGTGTTTTCAGTCCATCGAATACCGGAGGATTGGTCGTAAAAGAATCCATTTACACATGCGCACATACTAAAAAGGCCGCACTATAAATATATAACTTGCCAGTCTCCACTTCTTGGCTAGTGCTTGAACCTTCAGCATGGCTACAAAAACATTTTGGCTGTGTTGTTTGTTGCTTCTTGGGATAGGTAAGTTGTTTTTTATCTCTGTCATCCCCACCAATTTCAAAAATAACCCCCTCTCGTTTAATTTACATTTTTTTTTAATGAACGGTACCCACTTAATTTTAATTATTAAAACGGTAAAGAAAGGTCACGACATTTCATCAAAACATAATCAGGAAGTCTCAGAGACACCGTTACATCAAAGCTTCACTTTCCTTTTCTGATCCGGCATTCAAGTCACCGCGGTTTTGCAGTTATTTCTTAGTACCGTACCAAATTTTTTATTGTACTATTGCCGCTTTTTAATTAAGAAAGTTTTCTTTTAATTGGGTATCTAGGTTTCCTCGGTCTATCTGGTTTTAACCTTGACAATTAGATAATCATCGCAAACGCGGTTTCTGCAACTTTATGCTAATCAGTTGACTGATGCTTGACATTTGAAGCAGACAACGTGACGATTCACCCCGACAAATACCAAATATTTCACAATTCACCTGACTTCTGACCTTCTTTGTTAAACCATAACGAGACATTTACAATGAGATAAAAGAGGCTTGGCGCAGTGACTCAGGTGCCGCAAATTAGTACCGGCATTTATATTGCAAAATAATTTTTTATTGTCTTATGGGCGGAATTGTTCATTTCCAATATTGTCAATCAAGAGTATCTTATATAAACAATATAACTTTTTATCAGCTTTAGAAACCTGTTCTACATCTTATCCAAACAGCAACTTTCAAGTGACCTGGATTTCTTTTCCCCCCTCGCAATTTTTCCAATCGATATAAACCAATAAAATCGTTTTTATAGCTTTTGCCCAAGAGGACGAAGGCGGAGATGATGCCACAGCAGAAGAACTCTGCGAGAACAGACCGGCGGACGAATACTTCAGACTGTCGACGGAAGGTGACTGTAGAGATGTTGTCAGGTATGCCATCGCAAGACAAACACCAGGTGCTTTCCTTTTTGCAATACATTAATTCAGTGCCAGATCCGAGACAGGTTTTAAACGTGAAATTCAGTGGAGCCGGTACCACCTTTGGTGGTACGTAAAACTGTTGTGTCATGTAACAACAGGTACTGAAAACTTTGGTTTTGTACTTTTTGCCAAGTTCCGGCACCACTGCACAACTAGAACAGTAGTTTTCTATTATGTTCCTTTTAACACGTTTATCCAAAAGGAAGGCACCTGCAACTCGCCGTAAGCGAAGTAATAAATTTGCTTTTTGTGGTGTAGGTGCGACAAAAATAGTGACAACAACGGCGCCACAAGATTGGCGTCTGTTCGATGTCCAGTAGGTTTAGCCTTTGACATTGAACGACAAACTTGCGATTGGAAAACGAAAGTCTCCAACTGTGATGTTATAGAGAGTAAGTCGATGAAGAAGAAATAATGACGTATGTCCAAGCCGGTTGCCCCAAACAAGTCATTCGAATTATTGGCACGTATCGTCATTGTTTCTTGGTCAAAACTTGATATTAAGCCCACTTTTGACGTACAGGTGTACTAAGTCCGGTCTAAAGCAAATCACTTGTCCCAGCGGATTGGCATTTGACATCGATAAACAAACATGTGACTGGAAAGGAAAAGTCAAAAACTGTGATAAACTTGAGAGTAAGTCGCACTTTCCAGTGCGGTAAGGGAACGGTGTTTGTAGAAATTATGCGAGCGCTGTTTCGGCTTCAACGGGGCGACCAAAATTGTGTAAAAAGTATCAGAAAGAAACGTAGAAAGTAGATTTTCTAACTTTAAGCTCAATTAACTTAATCGTTGCATGCGCTTTTTGCTACTGACTAACTGGTTCTGGAGGGTAACATTTCTACAAGAATTGTAGATCTACTAACTGCATCTGTGGTAACACGACACTTCACACAATTTCATCCAAACTGGAAATACAATCTTATCAAATCATCTCTTTGTAATAGTCATTTATGTGCTTCTTTCTTCAAACCATCTTCTGCACTAAATGGTTGTTATCTACTGTCTGTTTTGTAACTAGAAAAAGTTTCTCTCTCATTTACCTTAAGTAGATGCATCATTTAGTCATGTCTTTTCTATCACTGTACTTGTATATGTGTGATAATTAATAATTCAAATTTCTTCGTCTACTTTCTATAAAAATGAAGAACGTCAGTAACAATGTAAATATTTCCTGAAGAACAAAATCCAGTCACAAAACACACCCAATTATTACACTATGTACATAGCGCACCTTAAAAGTTTAATTCATGGTCATATCCACAAAATACCGCAAAACGTCTTTGTGAATATGACACTCCTGCATACAGTTTGTAATAAAAAACATTTCAAGGTTCCCAAAACTCTGACGTAAAAATGTGAAATCGTATGTCAAATAGTACCGCTACCCTCTTACTTCCGGAAAACACATTAGTATGCAGCTTCCGCACTCCGGAAGCGGCACTGACATTTACCGTTTTTTATTACATACCCCTTCACTCTTACGTGAATATATTTTTTTGAAATGGTTGCCTACAAACTGTACAAGGAACTCAGCTACTGTGACCAATTCTAACTTCTTTCCCTCTAGAACCTCGCAAGGTTTTACCTAACTTCAAGACCGACGAGCCTATTTGTCCCGACGGAAAACTGTCCTGCGGTAACGGTGAATGTATCGACAAAGAACTGTTCTGCAATGGCAAGCCTGACTGCAAGGACGAATCTGACGAAAATTCTTGCAGTAAGTAATTAATTCCTTATTTAAATTCATATTTATACAAAGTGCGTCCTTCGCAGCTGTTGAAACTGATCCAAATCGAGCTCCTGATTGCGACACCACCCAGTGCGTGTTGCCAGACTGTTTCTGTTCCGCTGATGGTACCAGAATTCCGGGACAATTGGAACCGGCGAATGTGCCTCAGATGATTACTATAACCTTCAACGGAGCCGTTAATGTCGACAATATTGATTTATACGAAGAGATCTTCGGCGGTACTCGAGCTAATCCCAATGGGTGTCAAATTAGAGGAACCTTCTTCGTGTCCCACAAATACACGAATTACTCCGCCGTCCAGGATTTGCACAGACGTGGTCATGAAATCGCCGTGTTCTCTCTTACCCACAAAGAAGATCCCAATTATTGGAGTCAAGGGTCTTATGACGATTGGTTAGCTGAGATGGCGGGAGCTCGTCTTATCATCGAACGTTTCGCTAACATCACCGATGGTTCCATTATTGGTGTCCGCGCTCCTTATCTCAGAGTTGGAGGTAACAAACAATTCGAGATGATGGCTGATCAGTTCTTCGTTTACGATGCTTCCATCACTGCCTCTTTGGGTCGAGTGCCCATCTGGCCCTACACTTTGTACTTCAGAATGCCGCATAAATGCAACGGAAATGCCCACAATTGCCCTAGTCGTAGCCACCCAGTTTGGGAAATAGTCATGAATGAGTTGGATAGGCGTGATGACCCAACTTTCGATGAATCTTTGCCCGGTTGTCACATGGTTGACTCTTGCTCCAACATCCAAACGGGAGATCAATTCGCTCGGCTCCTCAGACATAACTTCAACCGTCACTTGAACAGTAACCGTGCTCCTCTGGGGCTTCATTTCCACGCTTCTTGGTTGAAGAGCAAGAAGGAATTCAAAGAAGAACTCATCAAGTTCATTGAAGAAATGTTGGCCCGTAACGATGTTTACTTTGTTACTAATCTCCAAGTAATCCAGTGGATGCAGAACCCAACGGAATTAAACGGCTTGCGCGACTTCCAAGAATGGAAAGAGAAATGTGACATTAAGGGACAACCTTACTGTTCCCTGCCCAACTCCTGCGCTTTGAATACTAGGGAGCTTCCAGGAGAAACTCTCCGTCTTTTCACCTGCATGGAATGCCCTAATAACTATCCATGGATCTTGGATCCTACAGGAGACGGATTCTCTGTTAGGAAATAATTTATTTTAAAATAATGTTTAAGAATTTTCTTTAATTTAAAAGACTTTGTATATAGCTATAACAAACTCCAACTTTTTAAATAAGTTCTGAATAAACAGAAATAGTTAATTGATAACTTGCCGAAGTTACTGTTTTATTATACAATGTCAGTTGTTTGTGAAGAGAAATTTTTGTTAAAAAATAAAAGATATAAAGTTCGCTTGCAGTCGTTTATTTCAAACATAATCCGTCCAGTCAGTAGAATTTCATAAAGATACGTAGAAAGCTACAATAAAACCAAGAAAATTTAACTGAGAAATAAAGCAAATCAATCAACCTTTGCTTTTAAAAATGGTGGATGCGCCAACAAACGGTTAAATTTGCATTAAACAGCAACAATTTACAAATAAGAAGAGCTTGATTTATAGAATGAAATGACATGAAAATAGATATATTACCGCTGACAAATGTGACAACAAATTGACGCGTATTACCTCAAGAAGTTTCCCCAAGTTTGTACAATCTAAATCTGAATCCAAACATCCTGAAATGTATCCAGGATGAAGTGTTTGAGAGTTTGAACCTACAAGAATCAACTCTTACTCACTACAAACTTTCCGACATCCCAGCAATCAAGCATATGGAATTGTTTGTACGAAGAGAATCAATTTAAACACCCAACGACGGAAATTTCAAATACTTATTAGAGAGGGAAAGTAAGAGTATGAAATTACGAATATGGAAATTCTCTAGACTAGAAAAAGAAAAAATCAATTGTGTTAGATGACACTTCTTGTTGCTTGAAATTCGATTTAAGGACTCACAATTGAGAGTCAGACATCAAACGATGTAACAATGTAGAAAGATTTATTGATTTCATTCTAATGGTTGATGCCAATTTGTTCTATCCGAAACAATATGTCAAAATTTTTATTTCTTTAATTCTTTCGATTCTTTTGATTCCATTATCTTACCCTAAAACTCGTTAATCAATTTTTCTTATTTATGTTAACTTGAACGCCAACCACTACGCAAAATCTTAAAACAGAAGCTATTTGAACTGAATTTTCTAAACTCTTTGATTTTTTCTTCTTAAAATCTATTCTGGCTTAACTCAGATTATTTATGGAGTGAAGTAATTTTATTGATATTTATTTGCGCAGAATTACATATACCCAGAACTCTTTAACGCAGGTCCACAAATAACGCGATTAATGTTTCGGGTAGTGAGTTTGACTTTAGAAATGTTTAACGCTCCATATCTCCGAAACTAAAACAGATAGAAGAATGCTGACTTCGCCATCGTTTTTCTTACTCTTTCATTTGTGAGAATACTCTTTCAGATCTCCAATATTCAATGGTCGATTTTTTTGAGAGAAAGTCAATCAATAAAAATTTTTGAATTTTTGGTTTTTGAGCGCCACTCGTAAACTATTTGAAGTATTGATCTAAAATTTCGCTAGTTGATATATCACAATCTGCTTTTTTGATTGATGTGTATCGCAAGAATTAAATTTTTGCCACAAAAAAGTTTCTTGAAAATCACTTCAAAAGATCTCCTAAAAACTTATTTCGCTCAAAATCTAATCTACTTCTTAAGCAAACTAAACTTATTGACGTTAATTTAACACAAAACTTTGCGCTGAATCCAAAACTGTACAAATTTTCAACGTAGGACAACAAACAACCGAATTATAAGCGTGTAAAGTGTTGAATTGTCGCCAGAGAGCAAAAATTTTGAAGTTCTGGAATATTTAATGCTTGATATCTCCGGAACTATGACAGGTAAAAAGATGCGGTTTGTGCCATTATTTTTCTTCTATTTTTTGCTAAGAATCCAGTGTTACATATCCCAAATTCGGAAATAAATTGTGATTCAAATCTATTTTTATTGATACAAGATGTCCGGAAAGTGGCGCACACCGTCGTCTCCAAGAGAACCAAAAAAATGTTAAAAAAAATTCCAGACTCTCTGTTTTTGCAGAACGACCAAAAGAAAATTTGGAAAATGGCAACATTGCAGAACTGTACTCCCCATAATTTAAATTTCCAGTATTCAAAGCTGTTGTATCGTTGGCGTTAGTCAGGTCGGCTCATGAACGATTAATGTAATTATGGTTTCACGTGAACGACGCCACACTGATCGAGATTGTTGATTCAAAAATTTTGTTAACAGTTTTCAGGTCTTTCTTACAAGGTTTTTCCGATTTTTTTTTGCAACATGTCTTTGCGGAAAATGTCATTTGGGTAACAAATTCATTTGAACGTAAAATTATTGCACAGAAATCGTTAATTTTTGCATCAAACTTTGCCTGTTCAATCCATTATATCTCGAAAAATTGAAGACATGGTTATTTTAAGATAACAAAAAAGAATTTCAAAAAAAACTAAAAACTTAACAGATTTTTAAGAATCAGGTTTGTGGAAGAACACAAAAAACATGTAACACTCTGACAGGCCTGAATTCCTTATAAAATTTTTATTTAAAAGTAAACTACTTATTTTAAAGAAATTTTAACAAAAAATAACTTTCCAAAAACCATTTACAAGTCGTAGGCAACACACAATTCACGAACTTTCACAGAGCGCGCGCGTCTACTTTCATTTGATCGATTTCAGTCCACAGCGTGAAAACACTGTAACCCATTTAAACTTCAGTTCTGCAATATGTTGAATCTCACCAAGCTCACACATTTTGTGAAATCAATAAAAACTTCAGTGAAATATTTATCATAAAATCTTATCTCTTCAAAATGTGGTTGAACCGAGTGCCGTGAAAATGTAAAATATAAAATGAAAAATGATAAACAAACACGAAAATGTGAACGAAAATGAAAAAATGAAATTTGCTCACAATTGTAAACACGTCATCTTACTATTAAGGTGGTCTTACACCGTCCCCGTGCTGTGTTATCTTACATTTTTCTTAACAATTTGGATGTTATCTGTTCCTCTCAAACCCATCAAAATTGTGAAGGAAATCCGACTTGCCAAACCTGAAGACTCGTTTGAAATCCGCATGAAGAACAGCAACTTTAACTCTGATAAGACAGAAGGTGAGAACAAATTACTGAACAATAAAAATGAGTACCTTATCAACGTGAACACGAACGAAAACGCCAATAAGGATCAAACCGAAATTTTGCAAGACGTTTTCAAAAGGTATGACCATGCTCAGTGGTTACTTTTAATTTTTCCACCATTTTTAGAGCTGATAAGGACAACAATAATAAACTTGACTCCAAAGAATTAGCAGAATGGATCCGGAAAAAAATTGTTGAACATATTTCTTCAGCTGTCAGCAACAATTATGCTTTATTTACAATGATTGATGTCAATCCAAGAAATGGAGTGATTACATGGAAAGAGTATCACACGTACTTTCTGAAGAAACGGGGATTTAGTAAGAAGTACGTGGACAATCACGATGAGAAGAGACACAAAGGATTACAAAGGTCAATTAAAGGTAAGAAACTAATTGTTACATTCTTCGCTCCAATTTGTGGGCAGCAATGAGACTAACGCAGTCTTAAACTCTCCCAGAGTGCAAGAAGGGCAATTCTGAAGAGTTATATCTTCAGGGTCGCTTCCAACGTCGTGTCTGTACTTCATCTAAAATTTTGCGATTGTAATACAATAGTAAGAAAGGTGGTTATGACAGTACCGAAATTTTAGAACTGTTGGATAGTTCTATCATGAACGAAGCACCAAAACCAGGTTTTAGCACTGAAGGATAGCCTAAAGTCTTCAGGATGTTAACCAAACTAATATCATGCGCCGCGTATAGAAAAAGACTTGGTCCATCAACTTTCTCCATGGCGGTAATAACATGACTCAAAAACACACCTTCAAAAGAGATTCTTCAATAACTTACTCCGGCGCTTCATAGAAATTACCTCCTTTCATTCGTTTCATAAAATCGGTTTCAACGAAACACTCCAAATATCTAGCCGCTAGAGTTTTCATCCGATCCAATGATACACTCTGGGTCCAATTCGGCAAAGTTAGATTGTGAAGAAGTTCAATCTCCAGTGTGTTATACAACAATTCAACTTTACCGATATCCCCAATTTTCTCCCCTGTGTGTTGTGTTAAATACTGAAGCAAATCCGCGTTGTCGTTGTTGATTTTCAAAATCTCCGGTGATGTTAAAACTCGTGACAACTCTTCATCGTAAGTTCTGCAAGGAGCCCTCATTGCAATTAACTAAAACATCCTCGACATTACAATAACATTTCTTTTTATCAAAAGTACGTTATCCTGGTTCCTAGGAACGTAATGAACCGGAATGGGTTGCCATAACAAGTCCTTATTCCAAATTTGTTCGTCTTGTGGCGGAAACAGTCCTGCTAATAAAACTTCAGCGCTCATTAAGCAACGATCGGCGTAGCTACTCAACACTTTGACTTCTTCAGGAAAGTAGTAACTCGGGATAAAATCAGAATACAGCTCGCGGAGTTTATGCCCAAGCAAGTACATTTCTAATTTGCCGCGCTAAAAGTATTGTTTAAACTAATAAAAGTGTGTCATTTAGATAATACGTTTGTTAGTTGACCCCATCCTCCAGACCAAGTGTGGTTTATGTACGGATCGGTCTTGTACGTTTCAGTGGGAGTTCTCTCGCCATGTCTAAATACCTGAAATTGATTAGTTGTATTTAGATAAAGCAATTTTATACTTACAATGTGTAGTTGTCTTAGCGATGATTCTGACGCAGCTATGGTAAATAAACCAAAGAGGAAGTGGTAGAATTTCACTGCCATTGATATGGCTGTTCGTCTCCACTGAACACTAACCTAAAGAATAGGTGGAGAATTTCCAGACTTAGATTTAATCGGAGAATGTGAAAACAAAATGACGCAATAAATTCCGAGCTGTATTCAGTTTGATAATTTTTATAGTGGAATCAAGTACCTGAATTTAAATAAAAGCACGTGATTCGTTGACTGGAATATTCTTGACGCTGCGGTTTAGCGAGTTCGAAAGAATAAGGTCATTGGGCTTAAGCGTCTTTCCAAGTAGAGGCATTTCAACTTCCAGTTTTAAAAATTAAAAATAAAATTCTCTCAAAGTTAATACAATTTATAATTTTATTGCTACACGCGTTCGCCGGAATTAATTAAAATTAAAATATGTAATTTTCTCTCTGAAATTTTTAAAAAGACAAATTCTTGTTTTTTCTATTTAAAAACAAATAAAAGACAAAAAACGCAGTAAATCAAAAGTCCATTTTTTTTGTTTCGTGTGTTTTATATCAACATCTAAAAATAAATTGATTCTTTTTTGTTCACGACTTACCTACCTCAGAAATCCAATAAACAACAATTGTAGGCTGCCAGCCAACGAATAAAAAGTTACGATCCAATTGATTGTTTAACTGCCTTTTTTGTCATAAAAACCATTTTGATAAGAAAGGCCAGCCAATGGGATGAATGGTTTTTTAAGTTTTATTAGTCCGATTTCAATCACATTCTCCATTTTGCTATGAAGTAAAAGCAGATCTTTGAATGAAAATGTTTAGAATTTATGTCTTTTGCTCTAGAATTTTGTAGGAATTAGACAAATTTTTATCTTATCCATTCATAAATTAAAAGCCGAGAAGAAAGTTATGTAGAAAATCCAGACACCGATTTATTTATCACATATATGTATACGTATACATTATACGTTTATATATTTTTATTATATACGTTTGTTATTTTTTTTAGACATCCAATCAATTAATTCTTTTTATTTTCAACTTAAATCACCTCACAAATGTATCCAATAAACAACAGCTCTGAACATGCAGCCAATGAATGAAGAGTTACGATTGAGTTGGGTGTTTGGCTGCGTTTTTTGTCATAAAAACGACTTTAATGGCAATGCCAGCCAATGAAATAAATTATTTTTTGGGTTTAGTCGGATTTCATTCGCATTCTCCATTTTGCTACGAAGAAAAGGTGTAGGTATCTTTAAGTGAAAATACTTAAGAGTTTTTCTCTTTTGCTACGGAACCTTGTCATTAGACACATGATTATCTTTTCCACTCAATAAACAAAACAAGCCGATGAAAAAAAATGCGCAACAAATTCAAAGCTCAAATTGTTTTGATTTGTGCGTTTTTTGTTACCAATGCGTAAAAAAATGATTTATTTTTGGGCATGACTTAATTAATTTAGAAATTTATCCAATAAACAACCGTTTTTAACATTTAGCCAATGAGTGATAGGTTATACGGTAGAGTTGGTTTTTTGTCATAAAAACGACTTTGATAAGACAATGTCAGCCGATAGAATCGATCCTTTTTTTGTGTTATAGTACGATTTCGATCGCATTCTCCATTCTGCAACAAAAAAAGGGTGGAGCTTTGCGTCTTTTGCTCTAGAAGTGTGTAAATTTCGTACGATTATCTACTAAACAAATTAACAGTAGTAATTACATGTATTAATTAAAACTATCGGTCTATAATTAATATTAAGTGAACATAGCAACACACATTTTATAGCGATACTTGGGTTCAAAATTGCACTACTCTGTTCCAGAACAAATAATGCGGGACAAGGCGTCCTGGATGGAAGCGGCCCGATCCAACCCCGACGCTCTAACAGTTGACGAGTTCCTGGCTTTCACCCACCCCGAATCCAGTGCAGCCAACCAATTAGCCTTAGTAGATGAATTATACGACAAATTTGATCGAGACGGTGACGAACTCCTAACAGAAGACGAATTTGCTATCTTACAGACTGAAGGTAAACAAAAAACGTTTTCTCCATTAATACAGTTTGACCTTTTAAGGAAACAATGACGAAACAGTTGTGGTACGTCAAGACGAAAACGAAAGACGAGCAGAATTCCGAAAATCTGTCGATATCAACGGAGATGGTCGTGCCGATAGACGAGAACTTCTTCATTATGTAGCACCACAAAGTCCAAGACACAGTGAACACGAAGCTGAGGCGCTTTTAGCTCTCGCTGATGGAGATCACGACAATATGCTATCGCTTGATGAAATTCTTGCACATCCTGATTTATTTTTGAAGTCGAAAATGGTTGATACAGGTCGTAGTTTTCACGACGAATTTTGAAACAGTCAATTGAGCCATAAATATAAGACTGGACTTTCAGCATTAAGTAGAGATGCTATGTGTATATTTTCCCTTCTTTGTTAGCTACAGAAGTATTTTTCAACTCTCGTAAATAAATGGTAAACCTGCTTTTGTTTTATTTTGAAGAAACAAGAAAAAACAATTTGAATTTTGCTTAAGACTTTAATAAAATCATTCAATCAACGTGTATTACAAAATGCCAACAATAAAATAAAATCTCAACGCATTTACACTTTGTAACGCAATTTGGATGAATTTAAATGATCCATTTCAAATATTTTAGTAATTCCAGGTATTACCAAAATTCAAACAAAGTAATATTTTAACATATTTTATACACAAGTCTTGTGTCAATTAACTAATGAGTTCAAACAATATAAAATTAAAAAATTGCCTACAATACTTTTTCTTTACTTCTTTTTTCTATCATGTGTACATTTCGGACAATACCATTTCCCCTTGGGCTTTGTTGTGAGACCAACACACGCAAAGTGAAACCACTCAATTGGACACTATAAAAAAATATAGGTACAAAAAATGTGACCACAAAAAGATGCAAATTCTTACATCAGGATTGTCACAACCAATCATTTCTCCATAAGAAACTTGGTGACATAAGCAGTAAGTTGGTTCATTTGGATCTACAGGCATATCTAATACATCGCTTGGATGAGCAATGCCAGCTAAACCAGGTAATACTGATACTGAGTCAACAGCTAAAATAAAATAAGAGTTATATGGATAGAATACTAATCCTAATCTAATGAATATGTGCAATGATAAGAGAATAAGTGATATGAGATGATACCGACCCTCACCTGAGGCAGTTTTGCCTCCACTGCCTGAGTTACTGCCACCATTTCCAGCAGAACCTGAGCCTTTCTGCTTCTTTTTCTTTGATCCTCTAATGGTGCCTGCCGAGTCCTCCTCGCTGGAGTTTCCTGGACGCTTTTTCTTCTCAGTTTTGCCATCTTTGGTTTTCTTGCGACCTTCTAAGAAGTTA
Organism: Gnatocerus cornutus; assembly: GCA_029298725.1. Classification (NCBI taxonomy): domain Eukaryota; kingdom Metazoa; phylum Arthropoda; class Insecta; order Coleoptera; family Tenebrionidae; genus Gnatocerus; species Gnatocerus cornutus. The sequence continues at coordinate 14,350,960 of CM055513.1, forward strand.
TAACTTACTTTGAAGATTTGAGATTTTAGATACTCACTTTTACCAACTGATGGCTCGTCTTGATTCCGTGAATTCAGAGCTTTGTCCTGAATTTCAGACTCAAACCGCGCCAGGTCATTATCTAGCCTTCTAATGTGCTTATCCACTAATTCATAAGTTTGTATAGCTAATTGTACTTTATCATCTCCCAGTTCCTTAAAATCAACTTATTAGATTTAAAATTAATTCATTGGCGAGTTACTTTTGCTTTGTTGAATAACGACTGGATTTTGTCCAACTGTTCTTTTTTTTCATCAGCTGTAATTGTCTTTTGATTGCGTAAGTAATTATCCGCTAAAGAGTCAATATTTTGCATTAAACCTTGAGCTCGAGAGTCTAGATCTCTCATTAAAGTAAAGTTTCGTTGTAGCTCAATGGGTAAATGCTCCAAACCTTAAATGTTTGATTATGAATGAAAGTTTCAGAGGTTAAACTACTTACTATCTAAATAATGTTCTAAATACAGCGCCGATGTCATTTTCGCAGTACTTCTTCACAAACAAACAATAAATCAAACGTTGCATTAATTTTAGGCGGTGAATCGAACATAAATATCAACAAATTTCAATATGTTGACAATCGGACAAGACAATGACAGCGCAGACACCTGTCATAGTGGTACCAACATGAATCTCCGATATAGAAGAGAAATTCCCTAACTAAAAATCCTCAATTTTATTTAAAATAATGAAATGTAATTAAAAGATGGGGTCTTGAAATTCATAATATGGTTTATGACGGACGGTGATTGAGAAAGAATGAAGACATGTTACTTCATATTTGTCGATCAACCTTCAATGTTTTTATCTGTCAATGTCAAATTTGACAGTTAAGCCCCCGCCTCCACATAACCAAAAAAAATCATGTAACAGCAAAATAATGTAAACAAAACTATGGTGTTTTTATGGCAATTTTTTGTGTTAATTATGTAACATGATGATATGACAATCTGGGCCTCGTTAAAACTTGTCTCAAAATTATTGCACCACTTGCAGAGATGACAAATATCAAGTTAGGCTTTTTCTTGACGATATTTGTTATGAGCGTCATTGCTATACTTTATCAGATGCAGATTGCTAGAATCCAAGAAAAATTATTTTACTTAGGTGAGTGTTGAGTTGACACGATCGTGTTCATAATGTTTTTTTAACAGAGATTATTCAAAATCAAAATGAACACAAGTCTGAGAAACAATCCTCCCTCACCGACAATATAGTCGTAATATACAATCGAGTTCCAAAGACGGGCTCCACCAGTTTTATAGGTGTAGCATACGATTTATGTAAAAAGAATAAATTCCATGTATTACATGTAAACATAACTGCCAATAATCATGTACTGTCTTTGAATAATCAGCATAGTTTCGTTAAAAATGTCACTAATTGGGACATTATGAAACCGGCTGTTTATCATGGACATTTTGCATTTATAGACTTCGGTAAATTCGGAGTTCCAAAGCCGCTTTTTATTAATATTTTACGTAAACCTCTTGACAGATTCATCTCTTACTACTATTTTGTCCGGTATGGAGACAACTACCGACCATACTTAGTGCGTCGCAAACATGGCAACACTATGGTAAACTCACTTTTTGATCAACCACCAAAAACTTTACGTTTTTTTTTCTAGTCTTTTGATGAGTGTGTAGAAAAAAGCTTACCAGACTGTGATCCAACTCATATGTGGCTTCAAATTCCCTTCCTTTGTGGCCATGCCTCAAATTGTTGGAAACCCGGGAACAAATGGGCTTTGATGGAAGCCAAAAAGAACTTAGTCAACAATTACTTGTTGGTTGGAGTTACAGATGAGATTGGAGACTTTGTTGCAATATTAGAACAGACATTACCTAGAATATTTAAAGGAGCTGTGGACCATTACTTAACGAGCAACAAGTCGCACTTGCGACAAACTGTCCAGAAGGATGTGCCCTCTGCTAAGACCATTAAGAAGATACAGGAGAGTCCGATCTGGCAGATGGAAAATGAGTTGTATGAGTTTGCTTTGGACCAATTCCATTTTGTTAAGAAACAAACGTTGAAGAATAAAGCGCAGAATGTCATGTATGAGAAGATTAGACCTAAAGTGAACTGAAGATAGATTTTCTGTTAAGGATTATTCTAAATATTTATTTATTTGATATTTTATTTTTAAATGAGTACATTACATACATACATTGTCTTTTTAATAAATAAAAATATGTACATATTTACTTACGTATTTCGTTTTTTATTTATGAGGTTTCCGATTAGTTCCTTTAGTTATATGGATGAATATGTTAGATGTGCATTGATAAACTAAGAAAAACTTTTTTGGCCCGGCGCATCCACCATTATTAATTGAAAAGAAAAATTCTAAAATCGTTTATTGTTTAGAAAGAACAGAAATGGATGTGTTGTATACAGAGTGATGAAAAAAGACACCCATGAGTGGAAACCATCTCAGAAATCAAAGCAAAATTAATTTAAACCCATTCCTTTTTACAATATGGATTTTTTCAAAAGAAAAACTTGACAATGCAGCTACACCCTTTCTAATCAAATTTTACATTCGGCAGTCTCCGTAACTAGCAACTAATACTAAAAGCTTCACAATGTTGCAACATTGAAAATTTTTTACAAAGCCAAGAAATGGTACTTTCAAAAGTTTAAGAAACTTGCTTTAAAGCAGTTTTTGTTCTTTTTTTGATACAAAATATAATTATTTGTAAAAATGTGAAGTCTAACAATGAAATTGTTATAAAAAGTTTAAAAGAGCTTCTATCTTGGTTAGTTTTCAATTTTGGGCTCAGGAAAGAATTTGCTGGAACATGCTAGGTATCTAGCTGAATACTACAAGATTATTCAAGTTTTTTCATATTTTATTGATTAAATGTGCAAATGAGAATGAACTTTCCAAGATCCAAAGTCCTTTAATAATAAATTTATTGTCCAATCTTGGTGTATTTCGTAAATATTAGGTAACAATCATTAGGAAAATGTTTTAGAAAATTACTCTAATTAGCAGCATGAATTTTTAATACCAAAAAGAAAAAGCTAGGAATTTTATTTTCGGTTTGTATTTGTACTAATTTATCTTCGACTTAACCATTAAACGTATAGTCGTTTATCATAATATTATAAGTAGTACTTATTATAACTATTCTATTTTGAATATATTTTGGGTAATAGTTATACATATAAATAAACTGATCTATTTGTTTTTATACCAATTCGTCTTGTAAGCGCGGGGTGCCATTTCTTAATCAAATGGAGTACCGAGAGAAAAAAAACATGTCAGGTAAAATGGTTCTTATATTATGGTAACAAATTTGCATTTGAATTCCTTTCAGGTGATGCTTTAAGCGTCGTGAAATTTTTAACATCGGACATTTTTCAAACAAGATTACTCAAGATGTATGCTATTGCAACACTCATAATTCATGGATTCATAATGATAATAGGATCTTACTATTTTATTTACGTTCTCCCGGGTGAAGAATTCATAAAATTTACTCCTGTGTACTTCGGAACTTTTTATGTAATAATAGAGGATAACTCTAATCGTTTTTACAAATTTATTGTAGCTTCTTTTGGCAATCTTTACCATTCTATTTAAGAATAACATGATCTCGAACATCAATGGTGATATTCCATTATGGTCGTTCGATACCGCCGGTGAAAAGACTTACAAACAGTTAAAACTTGAAGCTATAATTTCAAATATTTGGGTTTTTTCCACATTTTTGCTAGGCCACTTTGCGAGTTTTTTGTTGATGTGGGGTCATTCCCACGATACTGAAATGATTTTTAGTTTTCGACTATTTGAAGATTGGTTTCCAGAACATACAAAACTGTTAAGATGGATCGTGAAGAGTACATTTCCAATTGGAGCACATCTTTTAATAGTTCATGTTTATCAACTTGTTTATTTTATTCAACACTTCAGATTTCAAATGGTTTTGTTTCGGGAGCACGTGGTCCATATTGCAGACATTCCCGAAAATAGTACAGAAGAAGAGTTGTTTTATGAGAGTGATTATCAGGAACAAATTAATAAGAGGCTCATTTTTTGTGCTAAAAGATACGAAGAACTTATAAGGTAATATGTTTAATTTTGCTTTAAATGTACTAAAGTATGTCATTTTGTAGAATGTATCTTGTGAAAGTTGAGGAATTTAAGAATCTGATTGCGCCGTTTGCGATTTGTGGTTGTGCCTTAGGAATAGGAATATTTCTCTACATTTTTTCTGTAAGTACAAAAATCAGTAACATATATTTGGAAAAATATAATTTTAGGGGGATTTATTAGACAAAGAATATTACATTCCGATAGGTATTGTTATTATTACTACTTATATGACTTTTTTGGCTACAATGTACATCTGCCAAGCTGCTGAAACTGAAGTACCATCATTCAACTTCGTTTTCTAACTAAATAAGTTAATCTTTGATCGTAGGCAGACGATTTAGCCGACTCACTTATTGAAATCAACTGGTACAATTTCAATAAACAAAATAAACTCATTTATTTAATATTTCTGATAAATATAATGAAAGTACGTCGAGTGCAATTTTCCGAAAATTATTCCGTCAACTACGAACTCGGTATTGTTGTAAGTGGTACCGTCGATATGTCTTTTTATGTAATTTAATTTTGTTATTACATTGCAGATTGGTAGGAATGTTTATTCTATCTTAACGGTGGTAATAAATTTAAAAAATGAGAAAATTGGAAAGATATAAGAAGTGAAGTTTTTTCGTGATTTTTAAATTCTAAATGTTTCACATTGTTTACGAATTTCAATAATTTTACATTAAATCCAACATTTTCTTAGAACTAAATTTAATTCGTGAAATTTTTGCACGATCACAGCATATAATTCATTAATTTTAAGTCATCGAGATAAAAGTAAGAAAAATAAAATAACACATTTAATAGAAACTATTCTTAAAGTCACCGTGCACAATATGTAATAAATGCTTTAAATTGTGCTAAATAAAGTGTCCACAAATTAATTTGAATTTTTGTATAATTACAGGCGAAAATAAAATACAAATTCTTATTAATATTTTATTGTTACACTATGCATCTTTTTAATATACATATTTAGAACTTCAGTACTCCTGTACTTTTCTATTTAATTACGTATTAGACAGTACCGGTAAACTCTATTAATTAATTTTTGTGACTAACTTATAAAGTAAGACTTCAGAGCATCTAACGCTTTATACCTATGCGAAATTGTATTCTTTTCCGCCTTTGACATCTCTGCATAAGTTTGATTATAACCAGCAGGTTGAAAGCAACAATCCCACCCAAAATCTCTGCCCCCCCTTGGCATCACAATTTCTCCATCAGTTCTACCTTGAAACAAAAGTACTTCATCCCCTTCTTCTCCCGGATGAAACGCAAAAGTACAAACAGCTTGAGCACTCTTATCTTCAAAACCAGCCAATATTTTATTCAACCCTTCAGGTTGCAGCTTTTCAAGAAACCATTTAATGTATGGACCAGGTAAACCATTTAAAGCATTAAAACACAGACAGGTGTCTTCGACGAAACAGGGGCCTTTGATTATTTTGTACGCAGCTTGACATTTTTTCTTGCATATTTCGTCTACTTCGCCCTGAAGTTCGGGGAGGTCCACTTTCTGACTCACCACTTGACGAGGGAAGCTTGACCCAAGAATTGCCACAACTTCTTCAAGCTTTTTTGCGTTGCCGGTGACAAAAGTGAGTGGTTTAGACATGATTATGTTGTTTAATTCATTACTGAAAAATATGAAATTTTAAGGTTAAATGATAACGTCAAAAAGTAGGGTTATAGCACGTGATGACAAACGACTGACAACCTATAGACGTTAAATTTTTATATTTCTAGGGATTTTAGTTCTAAAACGCATATAGCGCTACCTGGTTTTTGCCGGTTTGTCAAGGTCACATCGTTATTTGTCAAAAAAACTTTTACTTCCAAGTTTTTACCATTATAATTCAGATTCACATTAAATATGAGTCGAAAAGAAGCTCTTTCTTCTTTTATTCAACAAATCCATGCTCGCCCTGTCGTGGTAAAGTTGAATAGTGGAGTCGATTACAGAGGTGAGGTTATGTTTACTTGTCAAACTTTTATTAAAATTAAATTTAAATGTTTTAGGCGTTTTGGCTTGTCTCGACGGGTACATGAACATAGCCCTGGAGCAGACCGAAGAGTATGTGAACGGACAACTAAAGAATAAATTTGGCGATGCTTTTATCAGGGGTAACAATGTTCTTTATATTAGCACCCAAAAACGTAGAATTTAAGTATACTTTATCGCTCATTTTGTAATAAAAAACCAATTGAAACATCAAATTAAAAATCATTTAATAGCGCGCACTGGTCAATCCTGGAAGAATTTGAGTATAACTGAAAGAGCTCATTGTCAGTCAAACATTGCTGTTTTTTTTCTAAAATTTGGAGTTTAAAATATTATGATACAATTTATAATAACTCACTTCTATTCCGTATTTTGCTGCAATCTTTTTTCTTTCGAGCGATCGTTGAAAACAGGGCTGCGGTTTGGTAGTACTCGCAAATAAACGGGAGCTTAATTTTGCAATTTATAGCTCTCCAGGTTCTGTCAACATCTAACATAACGCAATCTTCTTTGTTTCGGTGGGGGCGGGGATGGCCCACCGCCCACGCTCTATAATTACTGCAAGTTAGGAAATTGCCGTTGGGAGTACGAAACGTGCCCTCCATCTCCAGGTCATCCAGTCCCACATAGGCCGCTTTATACCAATTAGTCATTGGTTTTAACATGTTGGCTAAAGCGTTTGTCCGAAATTCGCTTAAAATGTCGGCTAAGTCAGCCCCTAAGTTCTGGCAGTAGACGATTGCGTCGGTGTAGTTCTTTTTTTCTTGGATGAGCGCGAAGAGGCCAACAGATTTGATGCAGGCGGCATTAGCAGTGGCTAAAATTCATAAGTTGTTAAATTATTATTAGGTTCAAACTTACAATTAAAATTGGCATATGCTGTGTAATAGTCGAACTCTGGATCGAAAACTAGACTCGAACTATTTCCAACTTCTGGACATCCAAGAACCTGACAATTTCTATTCCATCGGTTTTGGGTATCATTACTCTGACTCTGTGGAGCGAAATTGAAGGCAAGACCATTTTTATCTCGGGCGTGTTTCATGCAGTCACCCAAAGTCTCAAAACTCCTCCAAGAAACAGCGGGCAATTTCGACTTGAAACAACTTTCACCTCTGTAAAAACGCGTAAACTTTGTCTCGGGCAAACAACGTTTTATCCCTAAAACACACGAAAAATTTAAAGAAAGCATCAGCAGAGTAACTCGCATGTTGTTTTATTAAAAAATTTCGAAAATACAAAGCACCGGAAAAAACTGTCGGAAATGTAGTTCTAGAACGACATAATGGTGGAATCGAGTTCCTGGGACTGAGCGTAGTCCGACTCTGCCGTAATTTTACTCTTTGTGGTGATTCGAACTGATATTGCGGTTTCAATTTTGGTGTAGACATCATTTGGATCTTCGTGACAACGAATCTGCAAAAGAAACTGTTGATTTTGCTTTTGAAGGAATTTGTTACTTTTTCGATTTTGCTGCCGAATCTAGAGGTGCCTTCTTTAACCTCTTTTAAGTAAGAAATAATGAGCCTTTTAATCGTCTCATCATCAAAGCGACCTTCAGTTTTCTGTAGTTTCCGACTCACCAATACTGGAAGGTCCCCAGTCAAGTGAATAATCACGTCGACGTTATCAATCTCTTTGATGAAAAGCGCCGCCTGTTTGCTGTTCCTCGGGAAATTATTAATGACGTACCCTTTACAATTCGCTGACTTCTTCAACATGTCTTCTTTGATCAAATCAATGACGATATAATCCGGGATTTTTTTTCCACGGTGATGGAGAGCCTCGTTGATAAGTCGTCCTCTATCAGTATCCTTATCAGATTCGTCCCGAAGCAATCCAGCAACTCTAATGTGTGAAAACTCCAGATTTTCTGTTAGGAGCTTAGCTTGGGTGGTACGACCGGAACCTGGAGCACCCACCAACCAGATGATGGGCAAAGATTTGGACTTGATGGGCGTCATATCGTAACGGAGTCTTTGTAAAGGCGGCTCCTGCTGTAGGGAAAAGTGAAGTTTGAGAGACTTGAAAGTGATCTTACTTCGTCGATGCAAGAGAAAATGCCGCCCATGTTCACTTGTAGCTATTTTTGAGGTTTATAAGTAGACATGAAAGTGTTCGGAATGTCAAATTATTTGAGACATGGCTGCCTTGAGTAGTTTTTGATATTCTGTTTTAGTTCATTTTTCCAGACTTGGTGCGATAGAATTTTAGTGTTTGTTGATTCTTTTAATCTATTATTTCATTATATAGAATATAATAATAAAAAGTTTTCAAGTCTGAGTTTCCTAAATTTCTTGTTTTCAAGTTTAGGAAACCCAATCTTGTTTGTTTTTCCAAAGAAAATTCTTGTTTAGACATAACAGGAGCAGTGGGAATTTTAACAAATAGCCACTAAAATGACGCAATAAATCCCCCGTGAGACAGGGTATATGTATCCGGCAAAACATTCAAAGCGCATATATTAGGCAACCAATCTCGATCAGTTCCCAACTGAACCAGCATTTACCCTTTACTGGTCAACGAGAAAACTCATTTCTGAGACAGTTTTTCACCCTGAAATTTCACGCCTGAAGGGGTTGGACCGGATTCAATGTCAAAGGGACCATAAAATATGTCCAAAGTGGTAATTAAAAAAACATAAACGAGAGGTCTTGAGCTATGTAAAATACGGAAAGAGACGCACAAAAAGTGTAATAATATGAAGAGTAATAAGTTGGTCCAATTCCGTTCAAAAACCATGGTATGAACAGAATATGCATCTAACAATACAATTTTTTGAGATCTGAGTTTCTCTTACACTAAATTAAACTTCCATCTGCTATTTGAACCTTCTGTTGAACAATGCTACAATGGTAGGTAATTTTTACCAAGAAAGGACGTAATCACAGTAGTCAAGAGACTACTCAGTAGCGGGTTGCAAATATATTTCGAGCAGTTTTTGCGACGTTTATTTTCAAAATCTTGTCCCAAAAGAGCATAGAAAACTCGTTTTTTTTTCTGAATTTCTTTACCAACATATTTTTAAATCATTTGGAATAAAGTTTTCAACATTCGAGTAAAAAAAGTAGGAGTGCGATTAGAAATGAAGATAGTCAACAATTCTCATGCGTTATCGAAATTTTTTATGAAATCATCCAACAATGACTGTTAAAACACACCTGTTTCTTATGAAAAAAATAATTTCTTAAAACAAAAAGCTTCATCTTTTTCAACTTTTTTTGTTAAACATTTTCACAGTATTTTCAAAAATAACATTTTGTTTTCTTTACTTTGTTACCGCCTCTGATCTCTGATATTTGGAACACGTTAACCGGCTTGGTATATTTAGACACGAAGCGCTCTATTTTTAAACAATAATTCGAGTTGTTTCATTGCTTTATTGCTACAATAAGCTGCCGTAAGTTCTCATTGGAGTGCAGATTTGAGCCCCTTTCCTGCTTTTAAAAAATGCCAGAAGCATTCGTATACAGCATCTCTAAAATAGTTTGTCAAAATTCTTAAAATTGTCGAATTTGGTGTGAAAAAATACGATTTTCCTTAATGCGTTTTAAACATTCCGATAAGCACGACAAGACAATGTGCGGTTAAATTTTAATTGCTAAAAAAAACAATGTTACGTACGACGTCACTGCTGTGAAAAATTCCTCAAATTTTGAAGCCCACCCAAATGACGTCATAGTGTTGCCAACAAACAAAAAATACAGTTGGTGACATTTTTAAAATCAGTGTTTTCCCCGTCAAGCTGCTGTGTCAATACGATTTTTATCACTAACATTCTCTACCAATCAATCAACCTTTGTACATTATTAATAAAAGTCGTTTTAATTTGTTGTTAATTTTTAAATTAACTTTACGAGAGATTAAAACCCAGACGATTAATCATCGATTTATTGTGATTACCTGTAATTGCGTGTGAGTTTATCGTAGTCAAGTCGAAGTTTCTCAATAAATTAATAAATTGTATCGATACTTTTGAAAATGTTTTTATTTAATTTTAGTCGTACTGTTCATTTTGGTTGCAAGTAAGTTATTTATGGACTTTAATCGTGCATGAAACCATTGCAGTCGCCTTTCGATAAGAAATAATCGGAAAATTGATAAGATTGATAGCCGCAAGGTTATAAATTCAAGCGCGCCTAGAGACTTTTTACATTCGTTGGCACGCTTGTTAACTGTCAGTTTGACGTTTTCTGTTGCAATGTTTTGGATTCTTTACAATTTAATTTGTGTACGTGTAAGCCGACTCCACTGTTTATTTTTTAACTAAAAATTTAACTATCTTTCGATAACTGTTGTGGATGTGAAATGTACAAAATGCAGAATAAAATGTTTTTGAGGTTAGTTGTCAAAGTGACAGCCCCAATAGTCACCGACTTTTTTACAGGAATCGTTGTAACATCAACGTGAAATGGATCGGAAGTCGAACGTAAAACGTCGTAAACACAGACGAAAAATTGATGGCTCATCCAACATGAACCAGAAATATCAAGAACTGGTAAGAATGAATTTTTACTAAGTTGATTGTAACGTGGAGGTTGTAGTGGGACGAAGAAGGTAGTTCTGACACTTGCACGTTGCTTGAAAAAAATGCAGTTCCGCCTGAAGTTGTGACACTACAAAAAGAATCGTTATGGGAGACTGCCATTCAGATGTTCATCCCTTTTCTGCTGGCAGGGTTTGGGATGGTCGCCGCGAGTTTACTGCTAGATAAAGTTCAACATTGGACTGTGTACCAAGAAGTCTCAGAAGTCTACATTTTAGTCCCGGCGTTGTTGGGGTTAAAAGGCAATCTAGAGATGACTCTCTCATCAAGGCTTTCAACCTATGCAAATTTGGGGCACCTAGACACACGCCAACAAATGTTAAGTTTGGTGGTTGGGAACTTAGCTCTCATTCTGTGTCAAGCCATTGTTGTGGGGTTTTTAGCGTCATTAGCCGCAGTCATCTTCGGGTGGGTGCCATCAGGTGTGATTAACGTAAATCACGCACTTTTACTATGTGCCAGTAGTATTGTTACGGCTTTTGGGGCCAGTTTCATCTTAGGTTTAGTCATGGTTGGGGTGATACTTTTCTCACGACACTTTAAAATCAACCCTGATAATGTTGCAACACCTATTGCTGCAAGTTTGGGGGATCTTACAACCCTTACTTGTTTATCATGGTTGGCGTCGTTATTTTATGATACCATGGACTCCCATCCATGGTTTACTACAGTTATTATAATTGTTGGACTGATTTTAGTGCCAGTATGGGCTTGGATTGCTAGCCGAAACGAACATTCACGTACTGTTTTGTTTAGTGGTTGGTCGCCTGTTATCGCTGCTATGATTATTAGCAGTATCGGGGGGCTGATTTTAGATTTTACGGTCTCACAGTATAAAGGTGTGGCAGTATTTCAACTAGTCATTAATGGAGTTGGTGGAAATTTAGTTGCTGTTCAAGCAAGTCGAATTTCTACCGAATTACATAGCAAGGCAAAACCTGGAAAACTGCCTAGCAATATGCAAGTTTGTGTTAGTCCCTGCTCAGCTTTCTGTGATAGTACCACTACAAATCACGCAGGGACTGCCCGAATGCTCACTATGATGGTCATACCAGGACATCTAATTTTTTCTTATACGATAAGTTATCTTCAAGCTGGTCATACCTCTTTTACTTTGATTTTTATGGTGGTTTATTTAATAGCAGCCCTTCTTCAAGTCATGTTATTGTTATATATTGCCCAAGTAATGACTCTCAGCATGTGGAAACACCACGTGGACCCTGACAACTCAGCGATTCCCTATTTGACAGCGTTGGGTGATTTGCTCGGTACGCTACTGCTCGGAATCGCCTTCCAATTTTTGTTCCTAATCGGTGACCGCGACAGCGATGTTGGTGACTAAGAAAACAACAAACTATCGGTTGGCTTATTGGTGCTATCCTCTTGTATATAAAAGGAAAATAAATTTTCTATTTCATGTACCAAAGCGTCTTTTTTCCACTCGCAAACTCAAGGCTCTCACTCAGCAAATTCATGAGCCATTTTCACGCATTTAAACGACGCTATGAGGGCGTAATAGTATAATGACCATAATAACTTGTGGCTATTGCTGGACAATTGCGCAGAAAGCAGTTTGGAGTAAGACTTACAATTGTAAGGTACACCAAAAACATTCCAAGAACTCAGAAACTGTCTTATTCCAACTCGCGCTCACCTAATTACGTAAAACGTCATAAATCTAAGTGTCCGAGAGTATAAATGTATTCCCACGAGAACTATGGATTATAAACGACCCCAACATATTCGTGCTAGAAGAAACAAGAAGAGCTGCAGATGACCACGGGGTAAGTCTTTATCTCCTCATCAAACTTCGACATGATTTCAAGTCTGTGTCAGAAGTTGACTTACTTTTTACTAGAGCACAGGAAATTTGCTATTAGATCCAATAGGCGCTATCAAATTATCTAGCACCTTACCCGCCAAACTTTCCAGATTTAAATCCTCTTGCTCTCAAAATTTCCCATCGCCCACATTTTTAACGCATTTCGGCGTGTTTGATAACTAGCTAATTATTTCATAAAAGCTGGCAAACTTAATACGTAAAATTGTATCTTCAAGGCGACTTAATGAAATTGTCGGCCTGAACATTATTTAGCTGTTTTGGCATTACAAACACTTCTTACCTCATCTAAGTTTCAGCGTACGTAATAAATTACTTTTTAACTATAAATTACTTCCGTTAGACAATTCTATTAGCAAAAAGTTCGTAATTACACACACTATCGTCATTTTGAGTTTCGTAACGTTGATGACAATGTTTGCCGGTTTTTGTGTTCGGAACCTTAAATTAGTTCCGCGCTCAGTGATTTCGTTATCGTTCGCTAGTTTCAAATTCTAGATGACACTGTCTTTAAATTGTTGCCTATAAATGATGTAAGGACGTTTCAATGTTTTTTTTTCTTTCACAAAAAACTTTTAGTTCACCAATTTAATTATTTACTAAATCACGCAACGCAATAAACAATTAACAGCGCCCCAAGTTTTCCCAAAAGTTTATTTATGTATTATTAAATCGAAGTGCCGAAAGTAATTTCTCTAGTACCATCTAATTCGGTTTTGAACTTGACTAGTTTAGTTTGCATTCCTCTATAATTTAGTTCTTCTCAGTTAACTTAGTCTATAGATTAAGATTTAGCTTTTTTTTCTTGTGGTCGGTTAGGCGCCCTTCCAAAAACTAGTTATTGACCTCGCCCTTCCCGCCAATTCGCGTGATTTCTGACCTTTATATTGTCGTCATCCGTGCCCTTTACGCAGCCGTGTTGCCTGTAACAACCGGCGTCGAGACGTTTCTCATGACTCCAGACGTAGACAAAATCGATATCTTCAGTTCGTCACATGATGTAGTCGCGTGTATGTCTGTCGGGCCATCGAGCCTAAAAAATTGCCAAAACGCAACATAATCCAAACCCTTTTTATCACATTAGGTAGTAAAAGTAATGTTTTTCTTAATAGTTTAATAAAATGTGCTTTTAGTGAAGAAAACTATGGGTCAAAAGCCATGGGCAGTACCAATCATGTTCAGCTTTCGCGATCCTCAGAGACACCGAGCCCTTCAAGTGCCTTCGATGCCGGTCCTACAATAGATATGGAAATCACCCTTGTCAAGACTCCGCAAGAAAATGATAACGATAATGGAAGACTTCCAGATGTGGTTGTTGAAGCAAAGATCTATGACGATGAGGATCAGATACGGGAGACATATTTTTCGATCGCGATACAGGTTTTCATTCCTTTCTTGATTGCGGGATTTGGAATGGTTTTTGCAGGGCTCGTCCTTGATAGAATCCAGGTTTGTTTGCTTCAACCCTTAGAAAACAACCCCTGTCTCTTTTTTCTAGCACTGGCCAGTATTTGAAGAAATCACAGAACTAGTAATACTCATACCTGCACTTTTGGGCTTAAAGGGTAACCTGGAGATGACACTAGCGTCTAGGTTGTCTACACAAGCAAACCTTGGCCATATGGACACAGCTAAACAAAAAATAAATATTATTGTAGGCAATCTAATACTTATCCAGGTACCAACTCTTGAAATTAACGAGTGCCTAAACTAATTGTTAAATTTTCAGTGTCAGGCTATAGTTGTAGGGTTTTTGGGAGCCGTAGTCGCCGTTGTAATGGGTGCCATTAAAAGTTACGACGTTGAATTAGATCGTGCTTATCTTTTATGTGCCAGTAGTCTAGTGACAGTCTCCATAGCAAGTTTTGTCTTAGGTTTAATAACAGCAGGCGTTATCGTCTTGTCACGGCACGTTCACATCAATCCTGACAACGTCGCGACGCCGATAGCAGCCAGTTTAGGCGACATCACCTCGCTGACGCTACTATCGTGGGTTTCGACGGTTCTTTATGACTCTCTTGGTAAAAATCAAAGCAACGCTGTGGATCTCCTTTACCGCTGAAACTTTGTAGGTACTCAGGACTGGTTAGCACCCCTTATAATCGCCGGATACATCCTAGCGATCCCACTATGGGTGTGGATCGCCAAACACAACATCCACACTAAAGACGTCTTATACCACGGCTGGACTCCCGTCGTGGTGGCGATGTTAATAAGTTCAATGGGCGGCCTAATTCTCGATTTCATGGTGTCTCGATTTGAAGGAATCGCAGTTTTTCAACCTGTTATCAACGGCGTTGGAGGGAATCTCGTTGCAGTTCAAGCTAGTAGAATATCCACAGCCCTTCATAAGCAAGCAGAACTAGGAATTTTAACATCGGAATCAAACGTAGACGAAGATACTGTTATTTTCATATCACCAGTAACGAGCTTTTGTGGTAAAGGAGCACATTCCCGTACAACACGAGTTTTAATGTCAATGGTCATCCCTGGTCACGTCATCTTTATATACACCATTGATTACATGAAAGGTGGAGATACGTCTCTTAGCTCGTTATTTGTTGTAGTCTATTTATGTGCAGCTGTGATGCAAGTCGCGACTTTACTATACGTTGCGTACATAATGATACATTGGATGTGGAAGAAGAAAATTGATCCTGATAATTCTGCTATTCCATATTTAACTTCCATCGGAGATTTATTGGGGATTTCGTTATTGGCCATTGCTTTTCAGTTTTTGTATCTTGTTGCTGATCACGATACACCGGGTGATCGCTGAATGGAGTTTTAATAGAATAGACGCTGTTGGTGCAGCTGTTCCTTTACATACCTCTCTAACTTCTTTGTTGTGATAAACAAAAATGACAATAGCTAATTAGTATTATTGTCTTCGAACGACGAGAAGCGACTATCTTACAGTTAGATATATTATTTTAATATAGATCCCAATTTTCTGATATATCAATGTATTTTTTTCTTAGAATAAACAATGGCAACCATTTGGTTCTGATTTACCACCTAATCAAAAACAGAAGATACTAATTCCAGAAGTCAGATTTAGTCCAAATTAGTAAAAACTAATTGCCCGCTCTATTATTTTAAGAATGATTGACGACCCAAATTCTCGTGCGAGTAACCTTGAAAGCATCAATTTAAATATTTAGATATTTCCTTTTCTCCTACGACAGGAACCGGAGGTTCCCGTTTATTTAAAAAATGACAAAGTGCAATTTTATGTAAATGATGAGAAGATAGAGGGTTTGCGTATTGTTGGTTGCCTGCGTTGTGGTGTTTTTTTAAGAATATTGAAAATAGTGTCCGTACCTAGTCGGGGGCGGTTTGTCCGCATGTAGAGGCAGAATATTAATTGAAGCTGGGGCAAAAGGTCATTTTGGTGTCATTTTGCTAAAAATTGTGTGCAAAAAGCACGACGATCGGTAAAAATTCACATGTGAAAAGCGCGGCCAGGATGACCGCGCGTTATTTGAGGCGAAAATACTGAATCCGAATCCGGCGCTAACTTCAACTACGTTAATTATATTTTATGAATAAATAGGTATAAAAACTGTCGCACATGACTGAATTTGTCTCTTAATAAACAAACGACAAACGAATCGTTACACAACACATCCAAAGCCTGATTTCTTTTGTCATCAACATTTTATGAATTGATTCTTTTTTGTGCATGACTTAATTAGCTTAGAAGTGTAACCAATAAACAACAGGTTTGAACTGAGCCAATGAATTACGATCGAGGAGGTTGTCTGTGTACGTTTTTTATTATAAAAACTCCACTGGTAAAGATAATGCGAGTCAATGGATGCATTTTATTTTTGGTTGTTAATCCTATTTCAATCACATTCTCCATTTTGTTTGAAGAGGGAGCGGATTTTTTGCTCTGGAATTTAATAATTGGACACAAAACATAGGAATCCAAAATAAGGGTTTAAATATTTTTAAGAAATTAAGAGTTTGGAAAATAAAAGTATTTGCAAACTCGAGAAGCAAAAATTCCCATTTTCTTAAAGAATTAATATTTTGCTGTAAGAAATTAGCATTGAAACGATGACACTCTGGTCTTAAATTATTTTGAGATCAAGTAAAAATATGATGATATGAAAAATCATCTACATAATAATGGAATTTAATCAGATAACATTAAAACTTTTGAAGTGCAATCACAAAATGTAGTACGATCTACAAAAGTTTTGATGAAATTTTAATCCGAATCTTGATCTAATAAAACTTTAAAAAAATCGCATTGAATTTTTTCTTTAATGTAGCGACCTTAACTGGATAAATAATAAATAAATAAAATAAATTCTTCAAATTTCATCTCCTTAAACAAATTGACAACTGATTATTATTGCACCTTCCTAATAAATTTGTTTGGTAGTGTAAAATTGAAGCATTTAAACTCCAAAGTCTTATAAATCCTAACATAATCCAACCTAAAAATCAATCAAATGAATTGTAATCACGGTACTTCTCCGAATGCATTTCGATCCAATGAAACAATAAACTAAAATATTTGCACATTACTCAGTCAGCCTTATCAGAAAATCTATAAAGATTCGGATTCTCTTTATCACCGATAACAAATTTCACAAAAGCTAGGAGCGATAATTGGCTGATGTTCGCCATCGTCATAATCAGTTTGTTCCAATTACTGAATTAATCAATATGTACAGTGAACAAACATTCGCATAAAGTGTTCGGAAATGTCGAAAACTACAGGTCTTGTTGTGGTAAATAGTTTTAACGAAGAAGCAACAGTGCTAGTTTGAGTTTTAGGATGACCACATATGGATCCAACCTGTCACGAATGGAGAATTTGATATCTTGATTGGTGGGAGAATCACCACCGTTGAAGAAAAGAGGATTAAAGTTAAAGACGACGATGGACATGACATTTTTATTTCCCACCAACAGGTGGTCAAGAATATGCACGTCACGTCGGTGCAGGGTGTTGAAGATATGATTAATTTAGGGGATTTACAAGACTACGCTATTTTACGAAATCTGCACAAGAGATACAGAAACAAAGAGATTTATGTATGTTCTAACAGACTTAGAATAACATTTTACTAAGTTTTTTTAAGACTTATATTGGATCTATGCTGGTGGCCATTAATCCATACGAGGTTCTTCCAATCTACACTAACGCTCTCATCAAAGAATACCAAGGCAAGCAACTGAATGAGTTACCTCCTCATATTTTCGCCATCGGCGATAACAGCTACATGGATATGAAAAAGACTAGAAAGGACCAGTGCGTCGTCATCAGGTGGGTTATCTTATCTCGTTCTTTTTATATCTCTTTAATGACATGATCGATGATCACACTCAATGAGAATTTTTTAAACAGCGGCGAATCAGGAGCTGGAAAAACAGAAAGCACCAAACTAATTCTTCAGTATTTGGCTTCAGCGAGCGGTCAACATTCATGGATCGAACAACAAATTTTAGAAGCGAATCCTATTATGGAAGCTTTCGGGAACGCAAAAACAGTCCGAAACGACAATTCTTCACGTTTCGGCAAGTACATCGACATTCATTTCAACAGAGCTGGTAACATTGAGGGCGCTAGAATCGAACAGTACCTTCTGGAAAAAAGTCGCATTGTCTCACAAAACGCCGGCGAACGAAACTATCATATTTTTTACAGCATGATCGCTGGATTGTCAAAAGAAGAGAAAAAGCGCTTCGATTTAGCAGAAGCAGATCACTATGTCTATCTTCGCGGAGGAAAAACTCTAACTTGTCAAGGCCGGAATGAAGTTAGCGAGTTTTCCGACATCCGTGCCGCCATGAAGGTACTAAATTTCACTGATAAAGAAGCTGCGGACATTTTCCAATTGTTGGCGGCGATTTTGCACCTCGGGAACTTGAAGTTCAAGCCTGGGACTGCTTCAAACACTGATTCTTCAGATGTGCAAGACGCTGCTGCTGCTGACAGAATTGCGCGTCTTCTTGGTACTAACAAGTTTGATCTGGGGGAGGCTTTGACGAAGAGAACATTCTACGCTAATGGAGAGAAAGTTACTTCGTCGTTGTCACAAGAACAGGCGTCTGATTCAAGACATGCCTTTGTTAAAGGGATTTACGGAAAATTGTTTATCAATATCATCGAGAAGCTCAACCAGGCGATTTATCAACCGAAAGGGACATCGAAAAGTTCCATTGGGGTCTTGGATATTTTTGGGTTTGAAAACTTCAATGTCAACAGTTTCGAGCAACTGTGCATCAACTACGCAAACGAGAATCTTCAACAATTTTTTGTACAACACATTTTTAAGTTGGAGCAGGAGTACTACACTAAAGAGGGAATCAACTGGACGAAAATAACTTTTGTCGACAACCAAGAGATTCTCGATCTGATCGGGATGAAGCCAATGAATTTGATGTCGCTGATTGACGAAGAGTCGAAGTTTCCAAAAGGCACTGATTTTACCATGCTGGCAAAACTGCACAACACCCACACATCGAAGAAGAATTATCTAAAACCTAAATCAGACGTCACTCCATCGTTCGGTGTTCAACACTTTGCAGGTGCAGTGTACTATGACGTTCCTGGCTTCTTGGAGAAGAACAGAGACTCCTTCAGTCAAGATTTGAAACAACTGATACAAGACAGTGACAATGAGCTCTTGAGGAAGATTTTCACCGCTGACTTCCAACAAGAAGCTACCACAAAACGAATGGTGACCTTGTCATCGCAATTTAGATCATCTTTGGATATCCTCATGAAAACTCTCAATTTGTGTCACCCTTACTTCGTTCGATGCATCAAACCGAATGAAGAGAAAAAACCGCAAATCTTCGATCGAACATTGTGTTGTCGACAACTCCGTTATTCAGGAATGATGGAGACTGCCAAGATCCGTCAAACTGGTTACCCCATTCGGTACTCGTACAAAGATTTCGTTGATCGCTTCCGCCATCTTGGAAAAGCAATACCACCAAGCTCAAAAGGCGACTGTAAGGAATCCACCCGCAAAATCTGCGAAAACGCTTTTAAAAACAACGAAGACTACCAACTCGGAAACACGAAACTGTTTCTTAAAGCACACGACCACGAGTTTCTTGAAGAAGAACGCGCCCGCGTGCTATCCAAATACATTATCGTTCTTCAGAAGGCGATTCGCGGATGGATCTACAAGCGCTATTTCCGCAGACTCCGCGAAGCTGCTATTGTCTTCCAGAAGCATTGGCGGGCTAGAGGTTACCGCAACAGATTTCTTACAATTCGAAACGGTTACCAAAGACTACAAGCAGGCATTAGATCGCGACAGCTCACACATTCTCTCGGAAAAATGCGCAAACGTGTTGTTAATCTTCAAGCGGTGTCTCGAGGATATGTTGGAAGAAACATGTCGCTGTTTGGTCAGATCTATTCAATCGTGAAACAAAGACGTGTGGATGAACAAAATATGAAGAACGCCGGGAATAAGAACTACCGAGCGGATGCTGAAGCTAAAATGCAAAAGAGTTTGGCGCAACTCAACAGAGAATATTCGCTGAAGTTGCAACAACAAGAAGACGATGACATGAAAGCGAAGAAATTGGTCGATGACGTGTTCGAGTTCTTGCAAGATCCGAATCTGCCATCGACGCCGACGGCTATCAAAAAGGAGAATGAGGCATTTATGGTAAGCCGCAGTAGATTTAATGATTTTGTTTGTTTTTTAAGTACACTTTAACATAACCATTGGTCATAGAAAGAGTTGTTTTTCTTAAATATCGTGTGAATAAATTGAGAATCTCTGGTTTGAAACTTACACTTTTGAACCTAATCCACATGCGAAAAAACCGTAAAAGCGCTAACTTCCAGAGACAAAAACTTCACACCAAACACAATCGCTTCTCGGCACCAACTGTTAAATTAATTCAACTAATCGCTGTAAATGCCTTAATCACATTTTCCGATAACGTCCCTCAAATTTCTGACCAAATTAACATGTCGGCTGTCATTGATAACTTTAATCGCTTCCAGGACCTTCTCAAGGACGCTAATGGTTCTCTCCACGGTGACGTCCACGAAGACGACGAAGACCTTTCTGCCTACAACTTCCCTAAATTCGCCGCAACTTACTTTATCAAAAACACTAATCATCAATATTCGAAGCGTCCTCTCAAAGAGTCTCTTTTAGACTTACCAACACCCGATGATGTGATCGCTGCTCAAGCTCTTTGGGTGACTATTCTTCGCTTTATGGGTGATCTACCAGAGCCTAGATTTGAAGCAGTTATCAAAACCAACGAATCAGTGATGTCGCAAGTATCAAACACTCTAACTAGAAGCTTCGCTAATCGTAAAGAGTATCAAGATATTCTTAAAGAGGAACGGAAGATTGCAAGTTTGACTAAATCTGAACGAAAGAAAATTGTCAACTTGACGTTGCGTCGCAAGAACAAGTTGCTGGAAGATGTGCGTCAAGGACTTGTAGAGGATAATTACGCTGCTAAGAACTACTCGGACTGGTTGCACCACCGCAGAACTACAAATTTGGAGAAGTTGCACTTTATAATTGGGCATGGTATTCTTCGTCCAGAGCTACGGTGAGTGCTCATCCTTCTTATTTAATTTTTTACCTTTTTTATGCTACAGAGACGAAATTTTGTGCCAAATCTGTAAGCAACTGAGCAACAACCCTACCAAAGCTTCACACGCTCGCGGTTGGATTCTCTTATCTCTCTGCATAGGTTGCTTCCCTCCTTCTGACAAATTCCTCAACTACCTCAGAGCCTTCATAAGAACTGGTCCTCCAGGTTACGCTCCATACTGTGAAGGTCGTCTTAACCGAACATTCAAGAATGGCGCTCGTACTCAACCACCAAGCTGGTTAGAACTCATGGCTACCAGGAACAAGAATCCGATTACTTTAGAAGTCACGTTTATGGACAATTCCGTGCAACGCATCGAAGTTGACTCCGCCACAACCTCTGAAGAGATTTGTAGAGAGATTTCAACCAAGCGTGACTTGAGGGATGTCTTCGGTTTCTCTTTGTTTATTACGCTATTTGATAAAGTTATGTCTTTGGGAAATGACTCGGATCATGTCATGGATGCCATCTCTCAATGCGAGCAGTATGCGAAAGAAAAAGGTCAACCTGAGCGAAACGCGCCGTGGAGATTGTTCTTCAGAAAAGAGATCTTCACGCCATGGCACGATCCCGCTGAAGACTCAGTTGCAACGAATTTGATTTACTACCAAGTCATTCGTGGGCTAAAATTCGGAGAGTATCGTTGCAACGCTGAAGGAGACGTCGCGTCTTTGATAGCTACTCAGTACTATGTCGACAATGGAGCGCAGATGAACCCAGAAAAACTTCATACAAGAATTGGAGAGTACATGCCTTCGCACTTGGTGAAGAAAACTCAAGGTAACTTGGAGTTGTGGGAGAAGAAAATTAAAGAAGCCTTTCCCAAGTTGGTGTGCGTTAGAAACAAAGTTGCACCGGTGAAAGCCCAAGAATTTATTGTTAAATACGCAAAGACCACATGGCCCATTCTGTTTTCTAAATTCTTTGAGGCGATGCAAACTGGAGGACCTAAACTCCCTACTAAAAACATGATTGTCGCTGTGAACTGGACTGGAATTTACATGATTGACGACCAAGAGCAGATTCTTCTCGAACTCACTTTTAGCGATGTCAGTACTGTAAGTTTCGAGCGTCTTCCTCACACGCAACTTCATAAATTTGTGCTGACAACGGTTCGAAGTGAAGAGTACATTTTCTTAAGCCCTGACGCCGAGAATCTGTGCACTTTAATACAGTATCTGTTGGACGGTTTGAAGAAACGCTCGTTATACGTCGTGGCCACGCAGGATTACAAGCATCCAACCAATGCACCGTCGTTCCTCAGCTTCCGCAAGGGAGATCTAATCGCGCTGAAGAACGGTCTCAACGGGGAGGCACTAATGTCCGCTTCTTGGGGTTATGGAGAGTGTAACGGTTCCGTGGGCGACTTCCCGACTGAGAACGTCTACATTCTTCCTGCGTTAACAGCACCACCGGCGGACATTCTTATGGCGTTCAAAAAAGAAGGTGCTTTTGGGGCGAAGAAACCAACAGCTCCTGAAATTACGACAATGCAAAGGTTGAAGTTGTATACGTTGGCGTACTACGCGCAAGAACACTTTAGAACGGGGAAGAAGCTTGCGACTAATAAATCTTCCGTTATTACGGTCGCCAGGAGGTCATCAAGTGAAGAATTGTGGAAGTACACAAATGAGCCTATTTACCAACCGCATTTGAAGAAGTTGTTATCAAATGAAGAACTTAGTCAAGAGGCGTGTTCTGCTTTTACTGCCATCCTTAAGTACATGGGAGATTTGCCGGCTCCAAAAGCAAAATATAGCAACGAATATACCGATCAGATCTTTTCTGGTGCTATCAAGAATGACATGCTCAAAGACGAAATCTATTGTCAAATCATGCGGCAGTTGACTTTCAATCGCTTGTCTTTGAGTGAAGAACGAGGTTGGGAGTTGATGTACCTCGCCACTGGACTTTTTATACCGAGCTCAGCTTTGATGACAGAACTTCAGAAGTTCTTGACATCCCGCACTCATCCCTTCGTGGAACCTTGCTTGAAACGTCTTCAGAGGAGCCAAAAGATTGGTCCAAGAAAGCATCCACCGTACTCCGTGGAAGTTGAAGCTATTCAACATCGCAGTATGGAGATTTACCACAAGATCTACTTCCCGGATGACACTGACGAGGCGTTTGAAGTTGACTCCGTGACTCGCGCGTCGGATCTTTGCAAAACTATATCTTCTCGTTTGGAACTGGAGTATACGGAAGGATTTAGCTTGTTCGTGATGATATCTGACAAGGTCTTTTCTATCCCTGAGGACTATTTCTTCTACGACTTCCTTCACGAATTGATTGACTGGATGCGGAAGACCAAACCGAGTTGGAACAGTAAGTATCTCAATTCGATGTTATAGTTTGGTTAATATTTTTTTTAGGTGCTGCTCCTATTCAAGCCCAGTACCAAGTCTTCTTCATGAAGAAACTTTGGATCAACGCCACTCCTGGTAAAGACCAGAACGCTGACCAAATCTTCCACTTCCACCAAGAACTTCCAAAGTACCTCCGCGGTTTCCACAAATGCACAAAACACGACGCGACAAGACTTGCAGCTCTTATTCTCCACGCTCGTTACGACAACGACCCTCAACAAGTACAATCAGTTCTTTCCCACGTTAAAGATTTGATTCCTGTCGACCTGGTCAAAGCCGCAAGTTCTTCGGAATGGAAAAAGAGTATTTTGAACGAGTATCGAAAAGTTGGCAACATTAGTGTAGACGACGCCAAACTCAACTTTTTGAAAATTATATATGAGTGGCAGACTTTCGGGTCGACGTTCTTTGAAGTGAAGCAGACAACCGAACCGACTTACCCTGATATTATTTTGATTGGAATTAATAAACAGGGGGTTAATATTTTCCATCCGCAAACTAAGGTAATGAAGAGTTTGAGTTAGTAGCGCTCTAAAGGTATTTTGTAGGATCTTCTGGCAACACATGAGTTCTCGGAGTTGAGTAATTGGTCTTCGGGTAACACATTCTTCCATCTTACCATTGGGAATATCATGAGGAAGACCAAGTTGTTGTGTGAAACGTCTCAGGGTTACAAAATGGACGATTTGATTTCGTCTTACACGGATTACATCAAGAACAGTGCGAAGAAGGAGAAAAGAAAAGAGAAGTTTATATTATAAGTAGAATACTTATATGTAATAGTAGTAGACGTAAATATTATGATGAGGCATTGTCTTATTGTAAGTAAATATTTTAAATCTCCGCTAATGGGGTTGGTGTATTGTGTGTTGCCTAAATGATAGGTGTTTTGCATTAACATCATGATTATTTTATTAATAAATTTCAAAAATGAAATGTTTTCTTTATTTTTTGAACAAAAAGTTTTTACACTAATCTGAGAGGATTTAGTCATTTGATCGATTGATGATTTGTGTATTAACAACTTTTGCGAGTCAAATGTTTTTGATCGATTGGACGGATTTTCTTTCTCAAGTATTAGATAGGAGAGTCTTTTGTTCAAATAATACAATTATTATTACACCCTTTTTAAGCATTTCTCTGTAACCCCGTTCGCCGCGAATTATCGATTAAATGCAGGACCAATAACTAGTCCGAATCCTTTGACATTTCCAACTCCTGACCCAGTTCCTTTCCGAGTCCGTTTCATCATGACTCCTGACGAAGTGAGTACATTTTGCTAATTTTTATTTATTTCATCTTTTATTTACTTATTCTTTGTTCTCATTTCGTACCAAAATCACGGTTAATTGTTGAGGTTAACCCGCCGCGCCGCCCTTCTGCACAAAAAATTTAAAACTTGTATTTTTTAGCAAAATTTGTTTTATAAGCGCACCCACGTTAATGGGCCAAAGGAACGATATTTTTAGTCGGAGCGAAAATCGCAGTGATATTTTAGATGCTTTTAGATCTTGTCCAAATTTTTATTATCTGTGTTCTCTGTATTGTTTTTGAATCCAAGGTATTTATAAAATATAAAATGCCTCGCTATCACCTGCTAGATGTTTACTAATATTTTGTTGCGAAATAATTTGCCACAAGTCGGGAGATATGAAGTTTTTATGTTTGCAGGTGGATTAGATTAGTGGTAATAATTTTTATGGAACACATTATGCAGCGATAATGAACTGCCATAAATATTTTCATGCTCCAGTTTTATGATTCTCAATTTGATTAGTTGTTTTGGAAATATTGATTGAAAATTTAAGTACCTATGAGCAAAACAGTCAAGGATTTTACTATTTATATCACGTTTTTCATCTTTTATTGTTTTATTGATTTTAATCGTCCAAACTTTTCTTGTTAGAAAATCGAGTTTTCAACAAAAACATTTGAGATGACTAGCGGTTTTTCAAAAGTCCATTTCGTGAAACGAGACTAGCCGCGTGCTCTATTATAAAACTCTTTTATGATTTAAGTGCAGTCTATTTTTACTCAGTCTGAATAACCTGTTATAACAACAAGTAAACCATCGTCGAATTAATAACGAGCAGAATTTAATAAGCACCTGCACGGACTAAAAATACATTTTTATCTATATTTTATTAGAAGGTAAAATCAGATCTAACTATCAAAAATAACCGCATTACACAACACCTCATGCAAAACGACATAACAAACTAACAGCTTATTTTAACCAACACTGACCCGAATTTTATATTTGCCAATCTCACCGAATCATTCATTTAGCTAATTTCCGGTCACAAGACAACTCAACTCAAATTACTTCCTCCCGCTATCACTTTGTAAGGTCAACAATAAATCAACTTCAAGTCGCACTTGAATTTCATTACCTTCTTACGGTTCAATAATCATACAACATATCAAATTGATTTTTTCGGTGAAATCAACGCGAAAAACGTTGGCACAGCTCTATCAATGACACAACTTTGTATTCTAAGTTCAGTTAGCACGCGGTTATTCTCGGCTGCACAACGTCCCAGTGACCCATTGATATTGAAACTATAAATTCAATGGTGAGTACAGGTGGTAACTAACGAAAACAATGTCATGTCAAACTAAATTAAAAACATTGTGTTCTCCTAAGGCTCCCACCCCCGAAATCAAAGTCCCTATTGTTTGGGTCCTGGGAGGTCCAGGATCGGGAAAAGGAACGCAGTGTGAGAAAATCGTGGCTAAGTATGGCTTCACTCATTTATCTTCAGGAGATTTGCTGCGAAACGAGGTAAAAATCGACGATTTTTACAACTTTTTTACAAATTATTTTAAAGGTGGCGAGCGGTTCTCCTCGCGGTAAAGAACTGACAGCGATCATGGAACGTGGAGAGCTCGTTCCTTTGGAAGTCGTGTTGGATCTTCTCAAGGAAGCGATTTTGAACAGTCTTGCTAACTCTAAAGGGTTCCTCATTGATGGTTATCCCAGGGAAAAAGAACAAGGAATTTTGTTCGAACAACGCATCGCACCGGTGAATTTAGTACTGTTCTTTGACGCTTCGGAGAAGACTTTGGTGGAGAGATTGCTCGGTCGCGCGAAGACTTCAGGCAGAGTGGATGACAACGAAGAGACCATCAAGAAGAGGTTGCATACTTTCAACACGCACAACGATCAGGTTGTGCAACAATACACGGAAAAGCTCAAAAGAGTGAGTTTTCAACTTCCACTTCGTTTTTACAGTTTTTTTTGTAGATCAACGCTGAACGAAGCACAGATGAAATCTTTGGAGAAGTACAATCGTACCTGGATCCTTTAGTAGCCTAAAATCATAAAATGACATTTGTTGATTGTTATTTATTCGCAATAAACGTTTCACTAAACTGTCTTTTTGACGCGTGCCAAATTTCAGTATGGAAAGTCATGTTACAAAATTGTTAATTACGATTCCGATAATTTGGGTTATCGGTGGTCCAGGATGTGGTAAAGGCACACAATGTGCCAAAATCGCAGCTAAATATAATTTTCTTCATCTCTCGGTTGGGCAGTTGATCAGAGAACAAGTAAAGTCGTCGCGTAGAGATTTTTTCTATCATCACATTCCAGGTCAAAACTAAAACTGAAAGAGCCCAAAACCTAAAAGATATAATGAACAGAGGAGATCTCATCCCCGACGAGATAATTATAGACGTTGTTAGAGAAGAACTCTTCAAAAATTTGTGTAACATTCAAGGAGTGTTGATTGATGGTTTTCCTCGCCACGAGCGCCAAGGTGTCTTGTTTGAAGCAAATGTTTCTCCGACTACGGGCGTTTTGTATTTAGAAATCTCCGACAAAGCTATGTGGGATCGATTGAGGCAAAGAGCCTTAAGTTCTGGTAGAAGTGACGACAAGGAACACGTGATGGAAAAGAGAATTTCAACATTTAAAGATAACATAAGAAAAATTGTCTCAAGATACTCCCACAAGTTAAAAACAGTAAGTTGGAAGAAAATTTTTGGAAATTGTTTTTATGATTCCTCATAGATCAATGGAGAAAAATCAATAAACGCCACCTTCAGAGAAGTAGAAAATTATATGGAGGCGTTGGTTGTAGAGTTTGATGCGAAAACGTGTATACAAATGAAATAAAATTTCTTTATGAAAAATTGCTTTATTTTCAGCCTTGTTTCAATGCAGTCCATCGTATTTAAAAATATCCCTTCTTATTAATGATCGTAACAGCGCCCATGAAGCTGTTGGTCCACTTTTGGCACGACCACCACAACCTTGTGGTGATGGTATTCCACGTGAAGACCACTATTTTGCATCATCACAGCGACTGGTCTCTCTGAGTCTTGAGTAAAGACGTGGCAGTGAACCCAATCTTCATGGTGGTACTCGTTGACGGCAACAACTTGACCGTCGAGAGTAATCTGATGGGTGGCTCCATGGGGTACTATTTCGACGGTGTGGCCATGATCTACCATTTTTACAGCCTGAAATATTTTGTTAAGAAGGAAGAGGAGTGGTTCTGATAACTTACAAGTTCTTGACCGACACGCTTGACGTAGACCGCCTTCTGTGGGCTCTGCTCTGTGTTTCCAACAAAAAGCACCCAATCTTCTGGTACGTCTTCATTGTGGTCGTTGTGGTTCATACGATGGTGGTGAAGTTCTACCACACAATGATCCACAAATCCTACGTTATGTAAAAACTGGAACCATGTGGGGTAATCGATGGAATCTGGTTGGACTCCCATCCATCTCCAGTGATGGGTTGGTACCCCAGTCATTCGATAGATGTGTTGAGGAGTTGTTATATGAACATCCACACTTTCTTCTTGCATGGGATATACCATGTGGATTTTGAGATTGTGGTCTCCAATGTTCTCGTTATGTTCGTCTTGGTACTGATAGTAACTCATGTGGTAGCCTTTGATGGTATCCCACCAGTGAGCAAACGTTTTCCTGAATTCGGTGGGGACGTTCATGGTCTTCACGTTGTAAGTGTAGTGTCGCACTGTGGTGTGATCAACCAAACACTGCAAACTGTGAGTGTGAGGAAGCGAATACGGACTTATCGCTTCACAAGACTCATATTTGTTCCTTCCTCTGCGTTGTTCCTCGGAATGTTCCCCAGTCATTGTTACATCAATCACAGTGTCGTCTTTCACGCATTTACCATCGCTTGTTTGACTCATGGCTACGTTCAAATGTCCTTCGACTCCTTTTTCAGTCCACTTCTTCACGCCATCGACACAAACCTTGTAATCGCGCTGACCGGGAACTATTCTCGTGATGTGCATTTTAAGATTGTTAACAGTGTGCCCTGGATTCATATCAAGAATTGTGTTAATATCCCACGCCCTCAAGCTGGTTTCTTGGTTTTTGACCGAGTAAGTCATGCGGGTACTCCATTTAGTTTTTGGGCTGTAGTGGTAAGAGTCGTCAGGAACAGGCTCAGAGTGGAGACGAATAGATAGATCGATGTTAGAAACAACGTGTTGGTGACTAGGTTCAATTCTTGCAACAAAGCCGTAAGTTCCAGGCTTTGGAAGTAAGAGGAGGTACTGATGGAAGTTGGCACAAGTCTTGAATAAGTGGCTTAAAGGTGATTCCGTTGGTCGTGGGTGAGACCAACTGAAGCGGTGGAGTTGGTGGTTGAAACTTCCGTTCGAGATGTGGCGGCTGCTGTCGTACACACCTACATACCATTGTTGACCGGTGGACAAGTCGTCGTCTTGGGTAATGGTGTACTAAAAAATTAGATAAAGTACTGAAATCGAGTACCAAGAAGTACTTACGTCATTTCTGAATTGTTTTCCGTGGCTAACAATCACGAATTCTTTGCAATGAGGACTGGATGTTCCCAGAATGTTTCTGTGGTAGTCGTCTTTGACGAACACCATCTGCTTGACGTGAGTTCTGAGTCCTGCAACGTTCTGTTGGTGGTTGTTGTGTTTTTTCCACGATAACTGAAGACTCTGTTGTTGCGTATTCAAAGTAATATCAAAGTGCAGAGGCAAGACGGCGTCATAAGCATGGAATCTATTGATACCGTGCCAGACATCAGCAACAGGATTGTAGAAACTCAACCCGTGGCGGTAGTGCATCCAGTTAACATACCTATTGTCAACTCTCACATGGGCCACCTTATTAACAGTTTCTTTGGTAATGGTCATGTTGTGGTGGTGCACGACTGGCTTCAAAAACTCCCACACAACGGGAATACCAAGATCTGTTGGTATAACCGCTTGGTGATGTTCGTTGTAAGACACATGCAAAAGATGTTTGGACAACGAATGCGACTCTTTCGTGAAAAAGTCAAGAATACTGCCAAGTTCGTGGAGATTGTGTTGATCAAAGAAGTAGGTGTTAATAG
This sequence comes from Gnatocerus cornutus, assembly GCA_029298725.1. Classification (NCBI taxonomy): domain Eukaryota; kingdom Metazoa; phylum Arthropoda; class Insecta; order Coleoptera; family Tenebrionidae; genus Gnatocerus; species Gnatocerus cornutus. The sequence goes on from CM055513.1 coordinate 14,380,828, forward strand.
CGTGGCCGTGTCGGTAAAAGACACACTCAATATGTATATCTTTGTTTGAAGTCAAGCTCTTTGATTTCCTTCTCATAATGTCAAGAAGCATATTACTAGGGTCTCCATGAGTTTGGATACCCGACAGTTTAATGTAAATCGCGTGGTCTTCGTGGTGAATATTGAACTGTTGCGATGTCATCACTAATCCGTGCATCAGTGCATGATTGCCACTAACGAAGTACTCGGTGAGGCCAGTACTGAACCCAAATTGAACATCTCTGTAGTCATGAATCTTTGTGAAGGATTTACCGTGCGTTGGGGGCGGCAACAAATGAACCATTTCTCTAACTTTTCTTCTGTACTCGCGAAGACAGTCATCGTTCGTATTAGCAATGTCGTGTAAAGTAGTGTAAGCAAAGCGATAAACTTCTTCGTTCTTCTCCCTCATTAAGACTTCGTGCATATTCATTAGTCGCGACTGAGAAAATTTGCCGTGATAAATCAAAAAATGGAAAGCAAGGACTCGCATCTCCGTAATTTCGTTTTCATCGACGAAGATTGGCCATACTGCCTCCATAAGAGTATCGGGGTTTTTGTCGTGATGTGCTGCCGCTCCCACTGCCCACAAGCTTAAAATGCGGGAGTGGTAGTCTCCAAACCAGTCACCTTGCACTGCTGGAAGCATGTGTTGGACGATACTATGCAACTTCATGTTGAACAATCCAAAGATGTAAGTCATTCGGACTTTGTATTCTTGCGTCGAACGAAGTTGGTTGATATACTCAGTGACGTACTTTTCGTAAGGTTGTTGGTGGCTATGGGAGTCACTATGTGGGACGTGGTGATCGAACTCTTGGATCTGATGAACCTTTTCGGTGAACATGTGCGATTTGTGAATCAGAGTTGCGAAGCACAAAATAGCACAACGTCGGACGTTCCAGTGGACATTATCTAAATGAATGAATTCTTCGATTTCTGATAACAACTCCACTGTGGGCTCAACCACATGTTCGGGTAGATGTTCAAGCATGTGAGCTGCAGTTTCGTCATCAACCACTTTATCGATTATCAAGTGTTTGATAAAAAGAATGGAGGCTTTAGTACCAACAAGTGGTAACACGTGGTGGAATGCGGTTAGAGCGTCACCTGTAAGCTTCTGGTGGAGTTCGTGAAGTTTGGTAAGAGTCAACATTTGAAGAAGTCTTTGAATTCTGTTCACCAGCTGTCCTCGTTTCGTATCCGGTTCACTGGTGTGGATGTGGTCTTCGTGCAGATATTGATGGATATCGTGTAACATCTCTTGTAGGTTTGTGATTAACTTGTCGTGGTTGACTACGTGTCTACCATTGGTAACGTCATGGACACTACCATCTTGAGAATCAACGAAGAAGTGGTAAGTGAGATGGTCTTCAAAATGCTCCGATGGAACTTCGAGTTTTTGTGTGATGGCAGTCATTTGAGTCAGTTCAAGAGTTTGATTAACGACGACAAACTGATGATCAGACTGCGCCCGGAATGGTTGGTAAGTTAACACACCGATAGAATGGACATGTTTAACTACATGGTGTCCATCTTGAGGACTTATATGGTAATCTCTACGACTCACATGAGTTAAAGGATTTTCACATCCTATATCACAATGTCCAGCTTCGTTGTTACTTACAATATTCTGATACAAATGCCTTTCATCTTCCATATGGTGCAACTTCTGCACAGTCACATCTCCATTCTTGTGCTTTCTTACCGTATAATCCGTATCAAACCTCCCATAAATCGAATGTTCTTTCAAAACGTAGGAATGATGATGATGATGATCTCCTTGCTTCAAAACAGAGTCATCCATTTGCAAGATGGTGGCCAACGCCTTTTTCATATTTCTTGAAAATTCCTTCTCGTGCGCATCTGTAACAATTCCAATAGCCAAGCCGTTGGTGTCGTACACCACTCTAAAGACTTGTTGAAGGTCTTGAATATGGACAGGAACACTATGAGCTTCGTGTTCGTGGACATGGTCTAAGATCCCGTTGTAAAGTTTGTACGTTAGATCTTTAATTTGCACATGAGTGGCGTTGTTGGAGGACTGGAGGTGGATTCTTCCAATGAGTTCAAACTGGGAGCCGTGGGGAGTTGGGAGGTCAGTGCCAGCTTTGACGAGTGCGTGCCAGTTGTAGACGACTTCTTTGTTATGCGGTGTGAGATGGTTAAAAGCGGATGCGGATATCGCCAAGGCTAAAAAAATTTGAACAAATTTAAAAAAAAAATAAAAATACATCTATAACGCTCTTAACTACCGAGTTTGTATTTGGGAGAAGTGCTTCCCAAATTGTAGTTTATAAAATAGCGTAGAATAAAAAAAATAAAAATTTCTTACCTATAAGCACAAGAAAAACTGTCTCACGCTTCATGGCTGAAGCAACTGAAGAATTCTGCAAAAGCAGCTATTTATAAGGGATGATAAATTATCATTGCTCCATTTTTTATGATTGGATTGCAGTTATTATGCTCGGAAATATACAGATACGACGTGATGACCTTTATTCACTTTGTTCCCAATTATAATAATTATTATAAAAAAGATGACTCCAAATCAAACTTTTTTTTTTGAAAAAAATAAAATGGATAAATTGTGTTCTGATAGTTTTGTCTAAAAGGTTTGTACCGCTGACATTGTTACTTTATTTAAAATAAATTTGGTAGATAATGCAATATAACGGAAAGATAATGCAATATTTATTAGTTTTTTGCACTGACAGCAAGGAGTTAATAAACTTCGGAACAAACACGTAGAGGAAATAAACAATTAAGTTTCCACAGTTGTTTTGAAATTCAATTAAATCTCAGATCATAACTCGAAACAATTTAAGAATTTATAAATGAGAGATAATTCAATTCTGATGCAAACATTTATTGGATTTGCATGTAACTAAATGTAACAATTTTTATTATTACATAAGACTTTGCTGTTTTAATTAAAATGATAGGTGTTCAAACATAGTACTTCTAATTTATTATTATATTCAAAGTTTGCCCCGCTTTTGCAATTTCTCACCAACTCGTTTACACTGACAACTAGGAGATCTTACTAACTTACTATTTTTGAGTCGTGGATTAATTCTACCAAATTGTAAAATTGTAGAGCAAAAAAACTCAAATTTTAGAAATGTTCATTTTGAAGTCTAAGCAAAAATTTCGGACATTCTCTAGTAAAATTTGTAATTTTGGTAATTTTAGAGCTACTTCTACGAAATTTGGGAAAGTTACTCATTTTGAGTCGTGTATTAACTCAACCAAATTTTAAAATCATAAAGCGGAAGACTTAAATTTTAAAAATTTTGAATGAATGACACTTTATTGTGCATAATTTAATTAGCTAAGAAATCGATCTAATAAACAACAGTTTTTGACATGCAGTCATTGAATGATAAGTTACGTACAAATTGGTTGCTCGGATGCGTTTTTTATTATGAAAACTTCTTTGATAAAGAGAATGCCAACAATCGCACAAATTCTTTTTTTGGTTTAAATCTGATTTCACATTCTTCATTATGAGAAAAGAGTCGATCTTTAAATATATACATTTCTAAAAAGTCTCTTTTGCTTTAGAAATTTGTAATTCTACACGATTAATAAGCATATCTATTAAAAGTAATACCTAACCATAGCAAATTTGGTTACTATAGCATGAAAAGTAACAGAATTTACAATTTACAATAAAAGCAAAGCATTTAAAAGACACAATTGTGTTGGGCTTGAGAGTTGAGAATATAACAAAGAGAAATTTTGAAGAAACGAAAAATTAAAAAAATAATTTTAATTGATTTTCATTTTTGTTTAGTAGACGTCTCTAACATTTCATATGTGAATTTTCTTCATAAAGAGAAATTAAGGTTTTTAATCGGTTGCACTTCATCATGATTGTCCATTCTCTACTGTGTGGGGATTGAACTTGCAGGATTGACTTGCATCCATATCCAAAGCATTTGGAAGTGTTGCGAGAACTTGGACAAGATGTTATACCCTGGAGAGCTAATCGCTCGTGCGAGATCTTCCGCAAATTTTAAAGAGTTCAGAGAATTGTAATGATATAATTCCGGACTGTTTTTAAAATTATTACAAATTTTGATGAAGAAAAATAGTGAAGAAGAAAAAGAACTCAAGTCTAGTTTTTTTTAGAATTATTACTAGATGTTTAATTGAACTATCAAGTTCGAAAGGTTATTGATATATTTTTATTTTATTAATACCGATAACGATAATGTTATGTAAATGAATTTATCAGACTAGTGATATTATTTGAATAAATTTTGTCCACTAAATTTAGTAGTTCTCTTCTCTATTCAAAAATTATCTACAATGAAGAAAGTACATCTAATCGCAGGTAAGTTCTGATTGATTTCACATGTACTTAAACTAATCAATGAAATCGTTCTAGTTGTTATCACAGTCGCTTCTACAACCACCGCATTTAACACATTCGTGCAATCAAACAAAGAAACAATTCTTTCGTGGTCTGCTGATGTCAAAGCTGGTACCCATTCACCGGAACCGTATGCGTCTCAGTTTTATCTTTCTGGAAACATTCATATCCAACCTAAAAACAACTCACTTCTAGTAAAAATCTCGAACGTGACCCATCGGGTTTATAACGGCATCGTCAAGGACCTCCACGACGACGAAATGAAAAATCTTCCTGAAGAAGTCCACGACTTGGAAAGGGTTTTTAAAATCGTCTATTACAACGATGGTACTGTTGAGCACATCGTCACACCAAATGAAGAAAAAGAGTTTTCACGCAACATTAAAAAGGCCATTGCTTCAATTTTTCAACTTAATAATACTATCGTGGGTGGGAACCACCAGCGACCGGAATCTTTTGTTGTTAAAGAGAATAATATTTATAGACACGGTAAAGAAGTTTATACGGTTTTTCCACAAAGCGAGAAAGAAATTGAAGTGCATAAATTACACAACTTTGCTGATCTCGAAGATATTTCTTCGTTTTCCGTCACCAACACGGAAGCTGCTTATTGTGATGTAAAAGGAACTGGAAAGACGGTGATGACTGATAGTTTGAAGAAATACACTCTGGTTAAAGAAAACAGTAATTTTCTTATAGAAAAAGTGACAAGTTTAGGTAGTGTTGTTTATCACCCATTTAAGGCGAAATCTGAGGCTTACATGATTGTGGTCAATCAGACTTTTCGAGTCAAAGAAGTGGTGGCTATTGAAAAAGAATATATCATTGAAAATGAACATTCCGAGAAAAGTTTATCTTATCGCCCGTTTCTTGAACTCCAAGACGAGCTCATTCGTGATGAGACGAATGGAAGACACAGTTCAAACTATACGAAACTGTATTCTTTGGTACAAGACCTGTTGAAGGACGTGTCGATGTATTTAAACGAAGATCATATTACCTCCGAAGAACCAGACACTCATCGTGGACAACTAATCAATCGGATTCGGGAAATTTTACGTAGTTTTAGCGTAAACAAGTTGCAAGAATTACAGAAGACTGTACCAGACGAGAATTTGAATGTTTATTACAATATTCTTCCACTAGTCGGGACCGAAGCGTCAACTCTCTACATCAAGAACCTGATTGTTAAAAAAGCAGTGGATGATGAACTATCAATAAATCTCTTGCAACAGCTAGCTGAAAACATCAGACCTTCGGCTTTCCTAGTGCAGAAACTCGAAACCTTTATTCATTTGGACTTGACTTATAGTTGGAGCGTCCGCAAGGTTGCAATTCTAACTTTCGGAAATATTATCCAGAAATCGTACCTTCATCACATTAATTTCAACGACCTGACAGATCCACAAGAACCTTTTGTTAAATACGTGGATGAGTACATCACGAAGCTTCGAAATTCTCATTCCTACCACATCCAAGTAACTTATCTTCTTGGTTTGCGCAACATGATGCTTCCAGTTCTTGCGCAACGACTAACACCAGCGTTTGACGGTACGTGGTGGTCCAATCCGCACCTCCGATACATGGCAATTTGGGCAGCTGCACCACCTATTATCTTTTTTGGTCCTGATAAAATAATCGAGACTTTCTGGCCCATTTTTACCAACAGAAACGAATTACGAGAGTTGCGCGCTTTTAGTTACTACTACATCATGTACTCGCGACCAAGCTTATCACTGTTGAGGAGCATCTTCACTTATATGTTAACAGAACCAGATGAAGAGCTTTACCAACTTCATTATACTTTATCACAGACATTGGTCCAGTCCACTGATTTTTGTCACCAAGATATGAAAAACCGGCTGGCTCAGGTGATGAAGTTTACTCCACCGCCTAGGAGGGGGTCATCTATGATTGGGTTTTTTGGTTATCAAGACTTGGAATTTGGATTTAGTGCTGGAATTCAACAGTATTATCTTAAAGGAAATAAGTTTAGAATCTACGCCGTTTACTCGACATTGCAGAGGTTTGATAAGTACGAAGAAGAGTACGCGGTGTATTGGAAGATTCAAGATGGACGAACTACTGATCCGGGGCTTGTTCAATCAATCATGGACATCATCTCTGATACTAATCTTGTAAACAAACTGGAGTTTCTCATAGAAGCGAGCATTGCCAAACGTGGTAAAATCATCAACACTTTTAGCTTCGACAAGACTAATATTCACGAGCTTCTTCAGTTTGTTAACCAGTTCACAAAACCTGATTTGTCGTTAAGTAAAAATTTTTTTTATGTGACGTTCCGGAGGTACCACTCTTCAATTATACCAACGGACTTGGGGATTCCGGCGTACTGGGAGTATTTGATGCCAGAAGTTCATTCCAACGAGTTGTCAGTTTCTAAAGACGCGAGTTTCAATATCAAGTTTAAAAACAACTATCGGAATTGGGTTCACTATCGCCATGGTCTGAGTTTTTACAACCCTATTTCCGACGTTTGGCAGGGTGTCAGTCGTTACCATTCTTTCGATGCTGCTTTGCCTCTTAATTTCGATTTGTCTTTGAATTTGAAAGCAAAAACTTTACAAGTGGATTGGGGGAAACACAACCAAACGCAACTGAATGTTTTTGGTCTTAGGAGTCACGTCAAACAAATGGTTTTTATTAAAGGTATTGATGAAGAAAGTAACGAAGAGGTGCAAATCGTCGGAGAAGAAAAACAGTTCAGAGGCGAAGTATGTTTTATTTTTTTTTAACAGTGATTGATTATATTCTTAATTTTCAGCATTTTCTTTTCGAAGCGAACAACCAAGACACTGGCTACAAAATTTCTTCGTCTATATTTGACAGCGAAATCGACGTTTCTTATCTCAAAAATCGCCTTTTTCGATTTCCAGACCCGTCATCCAAGTACTTTAAGTCGCCTTTGGAACATCTTCTGGGGGTGTGGCAGAACTTTATACATTCCACAGTGCTACTTCCAAGCGCTGGAACTTACGGGATCCTCTTCAGAGCTGAACCGAGTGAAATCTTCTCTGTAACTAGCAATACTTTATTTCTTCGTTTACAATACCATTTTTCTGAAAAAGCGCTGCATCATGATGGCTTAGATTGGAAAGCACATGTAGTCTATTCTGCGAAACAACAAGAAAAAATTGTGAGATCGTGGGATGTTAGCTTTTCGTTTGGTTTAACACCTGGGCACACTTATGGAAGTTTTGATATGAAATTGGCACGGATTACGCCAGAAGAGACCGATTACAAGGTTTGTTTCCATGGAGCAAAAACATGGAAAAATAGAGAAGTACTTGGAAGCTTGAGTGCAAAATTTGGAAGAACTGAAGACGACTGTTCTAAAGAGGCAGAAATTGAATTGGAGATGATTGGACAACGTTCTCTTGAACAGAGACGACGCAAGTCACAATGTCAAAACGGCGCGTTTTATTTAGTACCAAATGATAACAACTTGCAGTGTTTCCTCAAACACAGTACTCTAAGAAATTTCACTTATGCGGTGAAGATGAAGAATATCCCTCCAATTCTGAGAGCGGCTTTTGTGAACTCGTGGGACTCTATGAGAAGTTACTTTAGTTCTTCTTACACTAACAAATTCGAGGGGAATAACATCACCGATAATTTGTTTAAAATCAACATATTATATCCACTGAACTCTAATAAAGTTAAAGTAGATATCCTCACACCCACGCAAACTTATGAATTTTCCGGTTTACCGGCAGAATATTGGGAATGGTTTGGACTTCAACCTGATTCTACCACGTACCCTCTTTCTGTTCTAAGAAAATACGAAGACGATCAAATCGACCGTTGCGTCATCACCATCGACAACCTTTGGTTAAATAAAAAAATGACGCTGGACCATGTATCAGAAGAATGGGTTTTGTATGTCGGCGAGCAGTTAAATCGAAATGGAGTTTACCTCAAAGTCATCGACAAAAAAATTGTAAGATGACCAGAAAACTTTTCTTGTTTTATAACTTTGTTGTTCAGGCGGTGAAAATTGTTAGCAACGACAATTCGATCCAGATGGTACCTTCAAGTGGTGGTAGTAGCTATCAGATTCTTTTTGATGGTACTGTGGAAACGGAAACTGAGTATCAACACGACTGGATTCATTACCGGGTGCTTCATGGCGATGTTGTTGCATTCTTGCCAAAAATTCTGGTGCATTTAGTGTACAACCCAGACTGTGTTGTTCTGGTGGTTCTTCAAGACACTTCAATGCGTGGTCGATGCTACGGGCAGAATATGATAGAGAAAGCTCAAGAAGTGGTGACTGGTAGTCGGTTACGTGAAATTAAGTCAAAACTTCAAATTTAGGTATAATTTGTTGTTTCTTATTTAATTTTAATTCTGATTGTAATAGAAGGTTGTCAGAATGTGTACCTAAATACAGCACAATTTTGGTCATTGTTTTTCTCGCCCATTTATTGCTAAAAATCTGTTCTTGCATTTCATTAATTTTTTTCAATTAACAATACCCATATAATATTTTAATTTTGGTAGAACTCTTTGAGATTCGCCAGAGTGTTGTTGCGTTTATGAACGGTTTTCGTGGTTATTTAAATGTTCGACAAATCGGTACAGCACCTACATACAAAACGCAATTTTCACAAAAATTCATGATAAAAACTATACCAAACTTCTGATATCGACATCTCGCTTATTTTTTCGAGTAAACTTAAGTTATTACACATCAGTGTCGCAGAATTTTCCGCAGATTCCAAATCTGTAATTTAAAATCACATCCGACAACAGATAACTGAGGCATGACCGATCAAAGTTTCGAATAGTTGATTTTCATTTTTTCTCATTTTTCTCAATTTTTGAAATTAAATATCTCAGAAACTATTAGAGATATTGAGATGCGGTTTGCGCCATTCTTTTTCTCGCCTCATTTTACGTCAGAAAATGTTCTCAAAAGCCCAAAATTCGATAGTCGATTTTTCGCGAAAAAAAATTACGACTCAAACGATGAAAATTTTTCATTTTTTTTATTTTTGGCCATAACTCGTAAACTATTTGTCCGATAGATCTCAAATTTGGCCAGTAGATAGATTTTGAGCTCCTCTTTCGACTGATGTGTAATTCAATGCGATAAAACGTCGTTTTTATTTTGAAAATATTGATTGAAAATCACCCTAAAATGATGTTTTCAAAACAGTTTTTGGCCAAAACCTCGTTTATTTATTAAGCAAACTCAACGAATTTGGGTCTCATTTTACTCAGAATTTTACGCTGAATTCAAAAACATGATGGTTTTTTAATTTTTGTAAACAAATAACCGAGTTATGGCCGTTTGAAATTTTGTGTTATCGCCAGAGGGTCAAATTTTCGAAGGTTCGAAACAATTCATGCTCGATATCTCGGAAACTATTTGAGATATTGAGATGCGGTTTGCGCCATTATTTTTCTCGCGATTTTTTACATAACAAATAGTTTTTAGATTTTTCAATAGTCCAAAGTTGCAAATTTTCGCAAAAATTCATGACTAAAACAATGGCCAAAATTCTCATATCGATGACTCGCTTATTTTTTAGAGTTAACTTGAGTTATTATACATCAGTGTACGCAGAATTTTACGCAGATTTCAAATCTGGGATTTAAATTCAGATCCGACAACAGATAACCGAGTTATGGCCGATCAAAGTTTTGAAAAGTTGATTTTCATTTTTTCTCATTTTTCTCAATTTTTGAAATTAAATATCTCAGAAACTATTAGAGATATTGAGATGCGGTTTGCGCCATTCTTTTTCTCGCCTCATTTTACGTCAGAAAATGTTCTCAAAAGCCCAAAATTTGATAGTCGATTTTTCGCGAAAAAAAATTACGACTCAAACGATGAAAATTTTTCATTTTTTTTTATTTTTGGCCATAACTCGTAAACTATTTGTCCTATAGATCTCAAATTTGGCCAGTAAATAGATTTTGAGCTCCTCTTTCGACTGATGTATAATTCAATGCGATAAAACGTCGTTTTTATTTTGAAAACATTGATTGAAAATCACCCTAAAATGATGTTTTCAAAACAGTTTTTGGCCAATACCTCGTTTATTTATTAAGCAAACTCAACAAATTTGGGTCTCATTTTACGCAGAATTTCACGCTGAATCCAAAAACATGATAATTTTTTAATATACAGTTTGGGGAATTAGCAACCGTAATATGGCCATATGTATACCTACCCCGATTTTTACAATGAACACTATTTGTATGGAAATGGTCATTGTCAGGCACTAGGCAACAATTAATTACTGAATTCTTGAAGTGAAATGTTGCCAGATTAATTTTGCGCTTTTGAGCTTAATTTTAAAAGTGCAAAATAACGTTTTGCATCAACATTTAAGGCATTTAAGGCATTTAGGTAGGTAAATATCACCCAAAACATGAACTCTAGTAGAATTTTGTAAACCTTGAGTTCATTATAAGGAAAAATTTGTGCCATAATTAGCGCCCCTTTAAGTGGAGGTAGATTTCCAACGAAGCACTCAATAATTGAAAAAACTTAATTTAGCTACTAGTTATTATCTGAAGATTCACGTAGTGAATAGTTGGTCCGCCATTTTTTGAACACACTGTATATACCTACCCCGAATAAATAGGTCATTTTAGGAATTCCTAAAAAAAACTTGGTCATCTCGATGTCCTTGGTAACTTTTTTGTGCATTGTCATCTAGTTTCCAGTCTTTTCTCCAACCGCGAAATCATCCTCGAATGAATTTTCTTCCTAAATTTGTTGAAAAACCCTCCTCCTTTTTCCGGGCTTGGGACCGGCAACAGCCTCCTTAGAGATACGTAAAGTACCCCAGGGGGCTTGTATCATAAAACTTACTATAAAAAATTACTAAGGTATTTTTAGTTCAAACACAAATCTCATCGACTTGCAATAATTGTAAGTTACCACAGTAAGTTTTATGAAACAGGCCCCAGGATGCTGCAGGCGGAGTTACACCTAAAAAAAAAGTGTTAAAAAGGAATAAAATGGTATAAAATGGTATGCTTACCCGGGTATAATCGTCTTTTACCTAACAATTTCGTTTTCAAGAAGTGAAAACAACTGTTAATTGTACGAGTCGCTTAAATGCAAATTCAATTCTAATTTTCAGAGCAATTGAAAAAGATTTGTTACCGCTTTTACTTTTAAATGATGGATAATAAAATTAATAATAATATAATAATAAATATAAATAATAATACTGTTACGAGAAGATTCTGGAAGCTTCGAGCGCCAGCGCTGGAATGTTCCGTGCGTTTCGAGCAGTAATCGCCGTTTCTAGAAGGTCGCTGAGTCATAGGCGGAACTCCCGAATATTCTCGCAGCGCTCCAGCATTAGGCTAGTAGTAGGGGAATATCTGTATATAGGGGAGTAGCGATAGGATTGTAGATAGTCTAGTATTTGGAAGTCCTGTAAAGTGAATAATTGTGAAATACGAGAGTGTTCATAGTGCACAATAAAATTGTTATTGTTACAAGCGAGACTTTTGATTTTTCGGCCAACGTGACAACTGGTGTCAGAAAGTGGGATCCCGTCCAATATTGTCAGTGAGAAAATTCTGGAATTTTCGATCGGAAAATTCGTGACATTACCGGACTGTGACATTGTTACTTGATTGTGGACAATTTTTATGCCTGTTCAAACCAGACAGCAAGCCGCAGAAATGGAGGCGCTGCAAGAATTGATGGCTTCGATGATGGCGAAAATGGACACACAACAAAAGTTGATTACGAATTTAGAAGAAAGAAGACAAAATGAAAAACTGGAAGAAGAAGAAAGAAGACAAAAAGAAAAATTAGAGGAAGAAGAAAGAAGACGAAAAGAAAAATTAGAGGAAGAAGAAAGAAGAGAAAATGAAAAACATGAAGCAGAAGAAAGAAGACAAAAAGAAGAAGAAAGAAGACAAACAGAGAATGCAGCAATCCTGAACCAGCTTAAAGACATGGAACAAAACATGAACGTAACCATTATGGTTAAGGTCGATGAAATTCAAAAAGAGGTAGAAGAGTGCCTAGGAGGCGTTAAGGAGGAACTACTAGGCGTCAGAGAGGAAGTAGAAGAGTGCATAGGAGGCGTCAAGGAGGAGCTACGAGGCGTCAAAGAAGAGGTAACAGAGCGGCTAGAAGGCGTTGAAGGAGAACTACAAGGCGTCAAAGAAGAAGTTAAAGATCTGGAGCGTTTTAAACAGCACATGGAAAATGAGTTACTACGCTTAAGGCGTCAAGTTCCAAATAGGACCGGCCTGACCACAACGAAAGAAATGAAACCTCCGACTTACGATGGGTCGACCTCACTGGACAATTACAAGCTGCAATTTGAAGTGGCGGCCAAACAAAATGGATGGTCGGAAGAAGAAAAGTCCTCATTTCTGATAGTTTCCTTGAGAGGGGCGGCTCTGGACCTGCTAGAGACAATTCCAGGTCGAGACAAAGAGCGGTACGACCAGCTGATGGCAGCGTTAGAGGCCAGATTTGGAAACCAACACCTGCAGCAAGTATACGTCTCAGAGCTCAAGACGCGGCGGCAGAGAACTGGAGAGTCTCTGCAGGAATTCGAGGCAAGTGTCAAGCGCCTTGTTTTGCTCGCCTACCCTTCGGCTCCGGCGAATTTTGTGGAACAACTAGCTGTGGATACGTTCCTTCAAGGGATTCGAGATCCAGAAATACAAAGAACCGTCCGACTGGGTAGCTATCACTCCGCAAAAGAAGCTCTGGTGCGCGCTCTAGAGGTGGAAGCCGTTTTCAAGAGCTCTGTGAATGTCCCCGATTACCGACGAATTCGAGGTGTGGGTATTGACGAAGAAGAGGCAACACCTACCGCTTCCGTCACGAAAGCCGAGCTAAACGACATCCTCAAGGAAAACAGGGAGCTACGGATGGCACTGAAGCAGCGAACTAGCCAGACCTGCTATCGTTGCGGAAAACCAGGCCATTTTAAACGTGACTGTAGGGTTGTTCTTAGGAACGACCAGAACGGTCCCCAGTCACGTCCTCAGCAGTCGGAAAACTAAAGCCCAGCAGTGTCAAGGGGCACACACTGGCTGGGGAGAGCACAAGCCCCAAAGTTATTTCCGTTATGCGTTTGAAGAGGAATTTTGAGAGTTTGATAATTGAAGGAAGTGTGGATGGGAGAAAAGTGAAGATGACGGTCGACACCGGAGCCATGGTTTCCCTCGTGAGGAAGGACATGTTGGACAACAGGACATCTCTGGAAACAACGAGTGCTATTTTAAAAACAGTCACGGGAGATGTCGCCACAGTAAGTGCCGAGGCAGAGGTCACGGTCCAGTTGGGAGGTATGAAGTTTCGGCATCGGGTGCTGGTGGCAGGAATTGAGGATGAGATGATCCTGGGAATGGATGTTATTGGACGACATGGGATTTCCTTTAATCACAACGAGAAGATCCTCAAGATTGGAACCGAAAGCTTCGTGTTATCGACCCCAGAAGTAAAAGAAGATGGAGTGAAAGCGTTCGCCTGTGCAAAAACTTGTGTGGATGGGAACAGCGAGAAAGTGATAAGTGTGCGTTTAGGAAGTAACTTTGGGAGCTGCGTTGGAATGATTGAACCGACCAGAGACATGACAAAACCAATTCTTGTTGGAAAGACACTAGTAAAAGTGACGAAAGAAATACCTGTGCGGGTGGCAAATATCAACCCTACTCCAGTCACGATCAGGAAGGGCGATCTAGTTGCTGTGTGTGTTCCGATCTCCAGAATAAGTGACGCACAGCCATCAAAGAAAAACGTGAAAACCGTGAAAAAGTTAAAGCTGGAGGTAGACACGAGTGACCTTTCTGAAGAAGAGGCCCTTAAAGCACAGGCTTTCATCAAGAAGAATAAGGACGTGTTCGCCGTTGAGAATGAACCATTAGGAAGAACGAACATCGTTCAACACAGAATCAATACGGGCGACCATCAACCCATCAGACAGGCACCGAGAAGGTTACCGTGGGCGAAGCAAGAGCAGGCCGAACAGTTGGTAAAATCCATGCAAGAAGAAGGGATTATTGAAGAATCCAACAGTCCTTGGTCTTCGCCGGTTGTGCTCGTAACCAAGAAAGACGGTAGTACAAGATTCTGTGTGGATTACCGAAAACTCAACGATGTTACCAAGAAAGACAGTTTTCCATTACCCCGGATTGACGACACTCTCACAACTCTGTCAGGGTCGACGTGGTTCTCAACCTTAGACCTGAAGAGTGGATATTGGCAAGTGGGACTTCATCCCGAAGACAAGGAGAAGACAGCATTTTCCACGGGAAGTGGCCTGTACCACTTTACGGTTATGCCTTTTGGGCTTTGCAACGCACCCGCTACATTCGAAAGACTAATGGAATGTGTGTTGCGTGGATTGACGTGGAAAACTTGTCTGGTTTATTTAGACGACGTTATGGTCATGGGTAAAAACTTCGATGAACACCTGAAGAACCTTCAAGAAGTGGTAGACCGGTTTAGGGGTGCCAATTTGAAACTTAATCCGAAAAAGTGCCATCTATTTCGGAAGAAAGTGGAGTTTCTGGGGCATACGGTGTCATCTGAAGGAATCAAGACCTGCGAAGATAAGATTCAGGCGATTAAGGAATGGCCCAGACCCAAGGACAAGCACGATGTGAGAAGTTTTATTGGACTTTGCACGTATTATCGGCGGTTTGTAGAAGGTTTCGCCAACATTGCTGCACCTCTGCACAAACTAACGGAAGCAAAGGCATCATTCAACTGGACATCAGACTGCGAAAGCAGTTTCAAGCGACTGAAGTTAGCTTTGTGCACTAGCCCGATTTTGAGCTACCCCAGGACTCATGGGAAGTTCGTCTTGGACACAGATGCCAGTAACATCGGCATTGGAGCAGTGTTATCGCAGGTGCAGGATGGAGAAGAGAGAGTGATCGAGTACTACAGCAAAGTGTTGAGCAAGCAAGAGAGAAATTACTGCGCTACAAGAAAGGAATTGCTGGCCGTTGTAAAATCTGTAGAGCATTTCCACAAATACTTGTTTGGCCACGAGTTCTTGATAAGGACTGATCATGCTGCCCTTACGTGGTTACTACAGATGAAAGACGCCGAAGGACAAGTGGCTAGGTGGATTGAGCGGCTACAGCAATACCACTTCAAAATCAAACATCGACCAGGAAAGCAACACAATAACGCTGACGCTCTCTCTAGAAGACCTTGCAAGGATTGCAAGCAGTGCGCGAAGATTGAAGGGCCATTGCCGGTAAACAGGATGGTTATCGGTTGTGATGATGACTGGACTACGGAGAATTTTCGGAAGGATCAACAGGCAGACCAGGAAATTGGGCCACTGCTGGAGTGGAAGGAAGCGGATAATGGAAGGCCGCGTTGGGAAGATGTCTCGGAAAAGAGTCCAGGGTTGAAGGCGATGTGGGCGCAGTGGGACTCACTGCTAGTAGAAAATGGGGTACTGAAAAGGGCTTGGGAAAGCGCAGACGGGAAGAAAGTAACCTCCCAGTTACTAGTGCCCAAGAATAGAGTCCCCCAAGTACTCAAGGAGGTCCATGACGGGACATCAGGCGCTCACTTCGGAGTGAACAAAACCTTAAGTAAGATTAGGCAGCGGTATTACTGGGTTGGCTGCCGGGAAGATGTCGAACGATGGTGTAGGAGATGTTCAGTTTGTGGGGCGAGCAAGGGACCTCGAACGCGAACTAAAGGAGGCATGAAACAATACAACGTGGGAGCCCCGTTCGAGAGAATCGCTCTAGATGTGGCCGGGCCATTTCCAAAAACTGATGACGGCAACAAGTACATCTTGGTTGTGCAGGATTATTTCAGTAAATGGCCGGAAGCGTATGCCCTTCCCAACCAAGAAGCCACAACAGTAGCTCGAGTCCTAGTGGATAATTTCTTCAGCAGGTTTGGAGTTCCACTCGAAATGCATTCCGATCAAGGAAGGAATTTTGAGTCTGGCGTTTTTCAAGAGATGTGTAAGCTGCTGGGAATTAGGAAGACTCGAACCACACCCTTGCACCCGCAATCCGACGGCATGGTCGAGAGATTCAACCAGACGATGGAGGAACATCTGTCCAAGGTAGTGGAAGAGCACCAGAGGGATTGGGATCGTCGACTGCCCTTGTTTATGATGGCCTACAGAGCTGCCATTCATGAAACCACGGGAGAAACACCAGCGAAGATTATCTTTGGAAGAGAGCTGCGTCTCCCTTGTGATCTTCTGCTTGGTTCGCCTGGGGCGGAACGAAAGGAAGTACCGGAATTCGTCGACAACCTGAGAGAGACCCTACTGGATACACACCACCTTGTGAGGCAGAGGATCAAAATGGCTAGTGACAGAATGCGGTCCAGATATAATGTGACGGCTAATCATGAAGGATTCAACGAAGGAGACTTGGTGTGGTTATTCAACCCTCGGCGAAAGAAGGGCCTATCTCCGAAGTTGACACCTACATGGGAGGGACCGTATAAGGTGATCAAGAGGATCAACGACGTGGTGTATCGGATCCAACGCAGCGCCCGTTCAAAGATGAAAGTGGTTCATCTAAATAGACTTTGTAAATATCACGGAGAATCAGGTGTTTGGTCTGATCGGGACGATCAGAACTAAGAGGGGGGCAGTGTTACGAGAAGATTCTGGAAGCTTCGAGCGCCAGCGCTGGAATGTTCCGTGCGTTTCGAGCAGTAATCGCCGTTTCTAGAAGGTCGCTGAGTCATAGGCGGAACTCCCGAATATTCTCGCAGCGCTCCAGCATTAGGCTAGTAGTAGGGGAATATCTGTATATAGGGGAGTAGCGATAGGATTGTAGATAGTCTAGTATTTGGAAGTCCTGTAAAGTGAATAATTGTGAAATACGAGAGTGTTCATAGTGCACAATAAAATTGTTATTGTTACAAGCGAGACTTTTGATTTTTCGGCCAACGTGACAATACTATATATACACCTTCGTAACTTATAAGCTCTTACTTTATTTATTAGTAATAATTATTAATAATAAATAAAATAAAAGCTTATAAATTACGAAGGTGCTTTCAATGCTTGGTTTTACATTTAGGCGACTGATAATCTCTTACCTGTATGTTAACACACACTAACAAAAGCACTAACACTACCACTGCGCAAAACAACGGGAACACTAACACTCCGCGAAAATCCGCAAACGCAACATCCCAACACCATAAAGGAAAAATCCTACCTTGTGAGATCCAACGTCGCCATCGTCTTCGTACACGGACCTACCTTTAATCCTGATTCCTAAGCAGTATCGTCGCGCTCCTGCCACTGCATCCCCCTCTAGGTACCAGGAAGCAGGAACCACTCACTCACTTCGTTTCAAAAACGATTGTAATATTACTTTTAAGACACTAAATTATCTTGCGCACTAAAAATTACTTCGGCACTATGTTACGAAACTCGAGTTTCGAAACACTCGCGGAAGACGCGGTTTCGACGGTTCTTGCTGGGAGGTGACGCGACGCGATCGCGGAAGTTCCGAATTTACGAAGAGTTTATTATATTCATTTAGCTAAATTTAGCTCCGCGAAAAAATGCAAACTTAACTCTGAAGGAGAAACATCGCATCGCGAGGTCCATCGTCGTTCAAATCCCGTCACCCAGGAGGAAAAAATCCTACCTTGTTGGGTCCAACGTTGCCATCATCTTCGTACACGGACTTACTGCAAGAAAAATTTTATTAGAAATTTGAACCGACATTTTAAAGTTAGCAGTTAACTTACCCTTTAATCCTGATCCCGAAGCTGCATCGACAGGCTCCTACCACTGCATCCCCCTCTAGGAATCAGGAATCAGGAATCAGGAATCAGGAACCACTCACTCACTCACTAACTCACTTTGTTTTAAAAACGATTTTAATTTTATTTTTAAGACGCTACAGAAACTGAACTGAACTATCTCCCGCACTAAAAATGTCGGCACTCGAAATTAATAGTGGAATTAAAATAAGAGGAATATTAAGAAGAAAAGAGAACATTAATAGATAAAATGACAAAATTAAAAACGTCGTAAAATGGTGGAATGGAGGAAATTTTAATAAAAATAGTGTTCAGATGAATGGGTGGTTGGCCAAAGTGACTCATCGAAGATTGAACAAATAGGACACCAGTTGGAGTTGAAAAGTGTAAAGTGGCAAGAAAAAATGAATAAAATTCGGGTGACTCTCTCCCCATTTTTTAATAAGAAAAAAAAGAACATTGAAATAGATAAATTGACAAAATTAGGAGCGTCGTAAAAAGGTGGAATGGAGGAAAATTTAATAAAAATAGTGTTCAAATGGCGAATGAATGGGTGGTTGGGCAGAGTGACACATCAAAGATTGAACAAATAGGACACCAGTTGGAGTTGAAAAGTGTAAAGTGGCAAGAAAAAATGAATAAAATTCGGGTGACTCTCTCCCTATTTTTTAATAAGAAAAAAGGAGAACATTGAAATAGATAAAATGACAAAATTAGAAACGTCGTAAAATGGTTTAATGGAGAAAAATTTAATAAAAAAAGTGCTCAGATGGGGAATGAATGGGTGGTTGGGCAGAGTGACTCATCAAAGTTGGAGTTGAAAAGTGTAAAGTGGCAAGAAAAAATGAATGAAATTCAGGTGTTTCTCCCCCCATTTTTGGTCTCAAAATACACCCCTTTTTCGCGAACACAGACACCGTAGGGGATCTTGGTGGATTCAAAATGAACTCAGCTCCCGGAAGTCCACCATGTTTAACGAAACAAAAGTTTATCCCGTGAGTAAGCATCTTGACCAAGGTGTCCCGTAAAGTGTGTCCACCCTTCTAGCAAAACTAACCGGACATTTACTTTCAAACCAACTCCTAGCTAACCGTCTTGAAAAATAAATTACACAAAATCATTCTAAACCTATTGTGAACGCTATGGTCAATTTTGATTCGAAGGGCAGTTGTGCTTTCAAACGACAGCTAGCTAAACTCCCGTCCTTATAGTGTCCTCGTCCCCCTCAACATGATGTTCGTTCATCGCGCGCCCACATACTAAGGTCTGTCGGCTACCAATTGTCCAGTCGAGGCCAGTTTTTCGGTGGTGTCAAATGAATACTGTCCAACCAGTGTTGGAGAAATGAAAGCAAAATACCTCAATAGTTCCGTTCCAACCATTATGGTATAACACAATCCGAGCCTGGGGTATTGAATGACTAACATTGGCCCTGTTTCTAGGTTAGCATGTGATGCGACCGGAATTCTACTTCGGCTTTCTAACTAAGTCCCCCCGCCTTAAGGTTCATCCACCCCCTCTAAAATCAAATCGTGGAGATATGCAGATACAGCTTCAACTAAATGCGCTCTGAGAGTTTAGAGCTGCAAATGAAGTCATTCGTACCCGACGTCTGCTGGTCGGTATCGGATTGACACCGTCGCATCATTAGCTCACACAAACTGAACACCTTTAGAAGACTCTGTAAATGCCGTAACTTGACAAAACTAATGTGTCGGCTACAGAACATGCATGGATGTTTCCATAGACGCACGCAAAAGGTACCTAATTTCCTAAATGTGTGTGCCTACGTGGATGAACGTGGATCCCCTTGCTAGTGTTGGTATGCTTAAGTGTACAGGGTAGGTGGCAGTAAGTGTAGTGATGTTAAATTATGTGCAGAATACAGAACATACATGGATGTTTCCATAAACTCACGCAAAATGTGTGTGTATCTAATTCCCCAATTTTGTCTACCTACTTGTTTCCCCTTGGTTGTGTTGGTATAAAAGAACTGGACAGACTTTTCCAGTATTAAGAAAGAGAGGAAATAGAAGTTCATGGTTGTGTTGGTATAAAAAAACTGGACAGAATTTTCCAGTATTAAAAAGAGAGGAAATAGAAGTTCATTGTTGTGTTGGTATAAAAGAATTGGACAGAATTTTCCAGTATTAAGAAAGAGAGTTCATTGTGGTGTTGGTATAAAAGAACTGAACAGAATTTTCCAGTATTAAAAAGAGAGGAAATTGAAGTTCAGGTGGCAAAACGCAAAAGAGTCATAGAAAGGAGGAATTTCATTTCAATAGACATGAGACTAAGAAAAAGTATAAAAAAGATAAAATTGGTAAATAAGGAAATGATGCAAAAATGCAACAAGAACAGTGACCTAGAAAGATGCAACTAAACTGTCCTACCTTAATCCTTCGTCTTACATTCTTCAAGATGTTCCAAGGTTTCGAGTGAAAATTCCGAAGTTACGATGATATCTGCAACAAATAAATACGTATTAAGTAAAAGGATCGAATATTACGCTTACTTTTAAACCACCGTACAAGTTCTACCATTAAGTCCTGCAAATCAGTAAAACCCACTAAAATTAATTAATAAAGTCCGCAGCACGTCTTTCTCACTTAAAATTCAGAGCACAACTAAATAAATGATGGCTTTACAAGCGTTATTAGATAACGATTATTTAACTCTTTTTTTTTAAACACTCCGAATCTATTTGTAACTGACCTTCCTTTTCACTAATTAGGAACAATGCAGTTCCAATCAATTACGTATTCTGCGTTAAAAAATAAGACTAAAACGTCCTGAGAATTGCTATATTTTAAAGATGACAATTCGTTATTATTTCGCCTCTCGTCTTCAGAAGTTGGAAATATTGAAACTAATCAATCAGAAATTTACCGAAAAATACGACACAATTTTTGTTAAAACTGTTTCCTTACAATAAAAACTTATTGTGTTTAGCCTGCTTTCCAATGGTCAGATTTAATAATAACACATTAAACAAAATTCCGAATTTTTAAAGCACGTCGATTTTAAACGAAACTCCAAACACGCGTAAAAAATTAATAATGAAGCGTTGATTTCACTATGCAACAAAATTTAAACATTTAATTTTCGCTGGAACGCAAGTGGTTTTGAGCCTCACCAGGATTTTCAGCGAAAAGCAAATTTCAACACAAGGTTTATTAGTGTGATCTTTCTTTTGTTTAATTGGACTTGAAATCGACCAGAATATTCGCGAATTTATCAGTGTTCTTATTCACCTCTTTTTCTATCAAAAAAAACCTAATTGTTGTCGGTGGTTCGGTAACGCTCAACTTGTCTGCCCTTCAACTAATCACATAATTGCAGAAAGAAATTAATACGTAAGACCTAAAAGAATTTCAGCACGGTGGCGTGAGACCAATATGGAAATTTTCACGAAAAATCCAACCAAAAAAGGAACAGAATTTCTAGTAACACTTCAGTCAAATGAATCTTACCCATTCGCGCGATTATAAAGTTGAGTCTTGAAATAAATTTAAAATTGCAAGATTAATATTGGGCGACTAATTTAAAATAAATGTTTCCGTCTAAATAAAAAAATTTCAAAATTCTAAGAGCCCTGTTCAAAGTTTGTTCATCATATCCAACAGTTAAACGCAGATCCTAGATAAACATTTGAATGAAAAAAAAGTTTAAATGTATCTAACGTCCTTTAAAACCCGATTATTACTAAACATAAACACTCTGTATAGTAAACTGCTTTTGTTAATAGAAACGAGTCTCTGAATTAAAAACTCTCCAAAATGTCAATAAATGAATATGGGGTAGTACTTTACCTTAGAAAATATTTTCTCAAAACAGCACTCTGTAGCACACATCTCTGAAACGACCGTCTTTATCAAAAGTCGAAACACAACTGTTTTAATTAATATGTGATTTCCTAATTGCTTATAACAAAAACTATTACTTTTTTCTTGAGCGAACAAAAAGTACCTAATCAGGTGGCGCTATTGCCATGCCATAACCAAGGGTAATGAATGACAACAATTTTTCAGAAGGTTGAGTTCCAAAATAAATCCAAATATACAATGGGTAGACAAAACAGATTTTGCAATTTTACATTAGTTTGAAAATTTTCAATCTAATAATGAAAGATTAGCAACAATAGTGCTAGAAAAACGATAGAGAAAACCGCATATTTCTTATCTGTCATAGGTCCACAAAATTGATTTACATTCTAATTTAAACAATCGAGTTTTAGTGGTAACACACGACTTAAAAGTCGTAATTCCTCAAATTTCACTAAAATTACGAGAGTTATCAATTTTAGTGAAGCATTTGGGCATTAAAAATAAAAATTTCTATTTATGTCTTTTTATTTACAATTTTGCAGTTTGGTAGAGTTAATATTTGATTAAAAACTAGTTACTTCCCGAAATTTCATAACTGTAGCACTAAAATTACCTTAGTAGTACTTTACCTTGCAAGATATTTTCTCAGAGCAGCACGAAACGACCGTCTTTATTAAAAGTCTAAACACAACTGATTCTAATAATGAGATTTATTATGTAATTTCCTAATTGCTAATTACCTTTTTCTTGAGCGAACAAAAAATAATCAAGTTTTTGCGTTTTCAAAAGATATTTCATTTCAAGACTTGCAAAAAATACCATTTCGGCCATATTAAAACCAATCAATTAGAAAATTTACCAAAAAATGCAATGCAGTTTTTGTCAAAACTGTTCCCTTACATTAAAAACTTGTATTTAGACTGCCTTGCAATAATCACACTTAATAATTTCGAATTTTTAAAACGAAACTCCGAACACGCCTAAATAATAAATAATGAAGCACTGATTTCACTATGCCACAAAATTTAATCATTTGATTTTCGCTGGGACACTGATTTTGATTCCTTGTTAAGTATGCAATAATATGTCTGGGTTACATCAGGACTTTTAGCGAATTTGTCATATTTCCTCCAGAAAGAAAATCAATCAAGGCATATTTCAACAAAGGTTTATTAGTGTGGCCTTTTTTATACATATGTCAATAAATAACCGAGTTATGGCCGTTTGAAATTTTGGGTTGTCGCCAGAGGGTCAAATTTTCGAAGGTTCGAAACAATTCATGCTCGATATCTCGGAAAATATTTCAGATATTGATATGCGGTTTGCGCCATTGTTTTTCTCGCGATTTTTACGTAAGAAACAGTTTTTAGATTTTCCCATAGTCGAAAGTTGCAAATTTTCGCAAAAATTCATCACTAAAACTATGGCCAAACTTCTCATATCGATATCTCGCTTATTTTTTTGAGTAAACTTGAGTTATTATACACCGGTGTACGCAGAATTTTACGCAGATTTCAAATGTGGGATTTAAATTCAGATCCGACAACAGATAACCGAGTTATGGCCAATCAAAGTTTTGAAAAGTTGATTTTCATTTTTTCTCATTTTTCTCAATTTTTGAAGTTAACTATCTCAGAAACTATTAGAGATATTAAGATGCGGTTTGTGCCATCGTTTTTCTCGGCTCATTTTACGTTAGAAAAAGTGCTTAAAAGTCCAAAATTCGATAGTCGATTTTTCGCGAAAAAAAATTACGACTCAAACGATGAAAATTTTTCATTTTTTTTATTTTTGGCCATAACTCGTAAACTATTTGTTTTATAGATCTCAAATTTGGCCAGTAGATAGATTTTGAGCTCCTCTTTCGACTGATGTATAACTCAATGCTATTAAACGTCATTTTCATTTTGAAAACATTGATTGAAAATCACCCTAAAATGATGTTTTCAAAACAGTTTTTGGCCAATACCTCGTTTATTTATTAAGCAAACTCAACGAATGTGCGTCTCATTTTACGCAGAATTTCACGCTGAATCCAAAAACATGATAATTTTTTAATATTTATCAATAAATAACCGAGTTATGGCCGTTTGAAATTTTGGGTTGTCGCCAGAGGGCCAAATTTTCGAAGGTTCGAAACAATTCATGCTCGATATCTCAGAAACTATTTCAGATATTGAGATTCGGTTTGCGCCATCGTTTTTCTCGCAAATTTTTGCATAAGAAACAGTTCTTTGATTTTTCCTCAAACGAAATTTGCAAATTTTCGCAAAAATTCATAACTAAAACAATGGCCAAACTTCTGATTCGATATCTCGCTTATTTTTTAGAGTAAACTTAAATTATCATACATCAGCGTACGCAGAATTTTACGCAGATTTCAAATCTGGAATTTAAATTCAGATTCGACAACAAATAACTGAGTTATGGCCGATCAAAGTTTCGGAAAGTTGATTTTCATTTTTTCTCATTTTTCCTAATTTTTATAGTCAATTATCTGGGAAACTATTTGAGATATTGAGATGCGGTTTGCGCCATTCTTTTTCTCGGCCCATTTTACGTTAGAAAAAGTGCTTAAAAGCCCAAAATTCGATAGTCAATTTTTCGCGAAAAAAAATTACGACCCAAACGATGAAAATTTTTCATTTTTTTTATTTTTGGCCATAACTCGTAAACTATTTGTTCTATTGATCTCAAATTTGGCCAGCAGATAGATTTTGAGCTCCTCTTTCGAGTGATGTGTAACTAAATGCTATTAAACGTCGTTTTTATTTTGAAAACATTAATTGAAAATCACCCTATAATGATGTTTTCAAAACAGTTTTTGGCCAATTCCTCGTTTATTTATTAAGCAAACTCAACGAATATGGGTCTCATTTTACGCAGAATTTTACGCTGAATTCAAAAACTTGATAATTTTTTAATTTTTGTCAACAAATAACCGAGTTATGGCCGTTTGAAATTTTGAGTTTTTGCCAGAGGGCCAAATTTTCGAAGGTTCGAAACAATTCATGCTCGATATCTCAGAAACTGTTTCAGATATTGAGATGCGGTTTCCGCCATCGTTTTTCTCGCAATTTTTTACATAAGAAACAGTTCTTTGATTTTTCCTCAAACGAAATTTGCAAATTTTCGCCAAAATTCATAACTAAAACAATGGCCAAACTTCTGATATCGATATCTCGCTTATTTTTTAGAGTAAACTTAAATTATTATACATCAGCGTACGCAGAATTTTACGCAGATTTCAAATCTAGGATTTAAATTCAGATCCGACAAACAGATAACTGAATTATGGCCGATCAAAGTTTCGGAAAGTTAATTTTCATTTTTTCTCATTTTTCCTAATTTTTAAAGTCAAATATCTCGGAAACTATTTGAGATATTGAGATGCGGTTTGCGCCATTCTTTTTCTCGGCCCATTTTACGTTAGAAAAAGTGCTTAAAAGTCCAAAATTCAATAGTCGATTTTTCGCGAAAAAAAATTACGACCCAAACGATGAAAATTTTTCATTTTTTTTAATTTTGGCCATAACTCGTAAACTATTTGTTCTATAGATCTCAAATTTGGCCAGTAGATAGATTTTGAGCTCTTCTTTCGACTGATGTATAATTCAATGCTATTAAACGTTATTTTCATTTTGAAAACATTGATTGAAAATCACCCTAAAATGATGTTTTCAAAACAGTTTTTGGCCAATACCTCGTTTATTTATTAAGCAAACTCAACGAATATAGGTCTCATTTTACGCAGAATTTCACGCTGAATTCAAAAACATGATAATTTTTTAATTTTTGTCAACAAATAACCGAGTTATGGCCGTTTGAAATTTTGGGTTTTTGCCAGAGGGCCAAATTTTCGAAGGTTGGAAACAATTCATGCTCGATATCTCAGAAACTGTTTCAGATATTGAAATGCGGTTTGCGCCATCGTTTTTCTCGCATTTTTTTACATAAGAAACAGTTCTTTGATTTTTCCTCAAACGAAATTTGCAAATTTTCGCAAAAATTCATAACTAAAACAATGGCCAAACTTCTGATATCGATATCTCGCTTATTTTTTAGAGTAAACTTAAGTTATTATACATCAGCGTACGCAGAATTTTGCGCAGATTTCAAATCTGGGATTTAAATTCAGATCCGACAACAGATAACTGAATTATGGCCGATCAAAGTTTCGGAATGTTGATTTTCATTTTTTCTCATTTTTCCTAATTTTTAAAGTCAAATATCTCGGAAACTATTTGAGATATTGAGATGCGGTTTGCGCCATTCTTTTTCTCGGCTCATTTTACGTTAGAAAAAGTGCTTAAAAGTCCAAAATTCAATAGTCGATTTTTCGCGAAAAAAAATTACGACCCAAACGATGAAAATTTTTGATTTTTTTTATTTTTGGCCATAACTCGTAAACCATTTATTCTATAGATCTCAAATTTGGCCAGTAGATAGATTTTGAGCTCCTCTTTCGACTGATGTATAATTCAATGCTATTAAACGTCATTTTCATTTTGAAAACATTGATTGAAAATCACCCTAAAATGATGTTTTCAAAACAGTTTTTGGCCAATACCTCGTTTACTTATTAAGCAAACTCATCGAATGTGCGTCTCATTTTACGCAGAATTTCACGCTGAATCCAAAAACATGATAATTTTTTAATATTTGTCAATAAATAACCGAGTTATAGCCGTTTGAAATTTTGGGTTGTCGCCAGAGGGCCAAATTTTCGAAGGTTCGAAACAATTCATGCTCGATATCTCAGAAACTATTTCAGATATTCAGATTCGGTTTGCGCCATCGTTTTTCTCGCAAATTTTTACATATGAAACAGTTCTTTGATTTTTCCTCAAACGAAATTTGCAAATTTTCGCAAAAATTCATTACTAAAGCAATGGCCAAACTTCTAATATCGATATCTCGCTTATTTTTTAGAGTAAACTTATATTATTATACATCAGCGTACGCAGAATTTTACGCAGATTTCAAATCTGGGATTTAAATTCAGATCCGACAACAGATAACTAAATTATAGCCGATCAAAATTTCGGAAAGTTGATTTTCATTTTTTCTTATTTTTCCTAATTTTTAAAGTCAAATATCTCGGAAACCATTTGAGATAGTGAGATGCGGTTTGCGCCATTCTTTTTCTCGGCTCATTTTACGTTAGAGAAAGTGCTTAAAAGCCAAAAATTCGATAGTCAATTTTTCTCGAAAAAAAAAATACGACTCAAGCGATAAAAAATTTTCATTTTTTTTATTTTTGGCCATAACTCGTAAACTAATTGTCCGATAGATCTCAAATTTGGCCAGTAGATAGATTTCGAGTTCCTCTTTCGACTGATGTGTAATTCAATGCTATTAAACGTCGTTTTTATTTTGAAAACATTAATTGAAAATCACCCTAAAATGATGTTTTCAAAACAGTTTTTGGCCAATTCCTCGTTTATTTATTAAGCAAACTCAACGAATATGGGTCTCATTTTACGCAGAATTTTGCGCTGAATTCAAAAACTTGATAATGTTTTAATTTTTGTCAACAAATAACCGAGTTATGGTCGTTTGAAATTTTGGTTTTTTGCCAGAGGGCCAAATTTTCGAAGGTTCGAAACAATTCATGCTCGATATCTCAGAAACTGTTTCAGATATTGAGATGCGGTTTGCGCCATCGTTTTTCTCGCAATTTTTTACATAAGAAACAGTTCTTTGATTTTTCCTCAAACGAAATTTGCAAATTTTCGCAAAAATTTATAACTAAAACATTGGCCAAACCTCTGATGTCGATATCTCGCTTATTTTTTAGAGTAAACTTAAGTTATTATACATCAGCGTACGCAGAATTTTACGCAGATTTCAAATCTGGGATTTAAATTCAGATCCGACAATAGATAACTGAATTATGGCCGATCAAAATTTCGGAATATTGATTTTCATTTTTTCTCATTTTTCCTAATTTTTAAAGTCAAATATCTCGGAAACTATTTGAGATAGTGAGATGCGGTTTGCGCCATTCCTTTTCTCGGCTCATTTTACGTTAGAAAAAGTGCTTAAAAGCCCAAGATTCGATAGTCGATTTTTCGCGAAAAAAAAATACGACTCAAACGATAAAAATTTTTCATTATTTTTATTTTTGGCCATAACTCGTAAACTATTTGTCCGATAGATCTCAAATTTGGCCAGTAGATAGATTTCGAGCTCCTCTTTCGACTGATGTGTAATTCAATGCTATTAAACGTCGTTTTTATTTTGAAAACATTAATTGAAAATCACCCTAAAATGATGTTTTCAAAACAGTTTTTGGCCAATTCCTCGTTTATTTATTAAGCAAACTCAACGAATATGGGTCTCATTTTACGCAGAATTTTGCGCTGAATTCAAAAACTTGATAATTTTTTAATTTTTGTCGTCAAATAACCGAGTTATGGCCGTTTGAAATTTTGGGTTTTTGCCAGAGGGCCAAATTTTCGAAGGTTCGAAACAATTCATGCTCGATATCTCAGAAACTGTTTCAGATATTGAGATGCGGTTTGCGCCATCGTTTTTCTCGCAATTTTTTACATAAGAAACAGTTCTTTGATTTTTCCTCAAACGAAATTTGCAAATTTTCGCAAAAATTCATAACTAAAACAATGGCCAAACTTCTGATATCGATATCTCGCTTATTTTTTAGAGTAAACTTAAGTTATTATACATCAGCGTACGCAGAATTTTGCGCAGATTTCAAATCTGGGATTTAAATTCAGATCCGACAACAGATAACTGAATTATGGCCGATCAAAGTTTCGGAATGTTGATTTTCATTTTTTCTCATTTTTCCTAATTTTTAAAGTCAAATATCTCGGAAACTATTTGAGATATTGAGATGCGGTTTGCGCCATTCTTTTTCTCGGCTCATTTTACGTTAGAAAAAGTGCTTAAAAGTCCAAAATTCGATAGTCGATTTTTCGCGAAAAAAAATTACGACCCAAACGATGAAAATTTTTCATTTTTTTTATTTTTGGCCATAACTCGTAAACTATTTGTTCTATTGATCTCAAATTTGGCCAGCAGATAGATTTCGAGCTCCTCTTTCGAGTGATGTGTAACTAAATGCTATTAAACGTCGTTTTTATTTTGAAAACATTAATTGAAAATCACCCTATAATGATGTTTTCAAAACAGTTTTTGGCCAATTCCTCGTTTATTTATTAAGCAAACTCAACGAATATGGGTCTCATTTTACGCAGAATTTTACGCTGAATTCAAAAACTTGATAATTTTTTAATTTTTGTCAACAAATAACCGAGTTATGGCCGTTTGAAATTTTGGGTTTTTGCCAGAGGGCCAAATTTTCGAAGGTTCGAAACAATTCATGCTCGATATCTCAGAAACTGTTTCAGATATTGAGATGCGGTTTGCGCCATCGTTTTTCTCGCAATTTTTTACATAAGAAACAGTTCTTTGATTTTTCCTCAAACGAAATTTGCAAATTTTCGCAAAAATTCATAACTAAAACAATAGCCAAACTTCTGATATCGATATCTCGCTTATTTTTTAGAGTAAACTTAAGTTATTATACATCAGCGTACGCAGAATTTTGCGCAGATTTCAAATCTGGGATTTAAATTCAGATCCGACAACAGATAACTGAATTATGGCCGATCAAAGTTTCGGAATGTTGAATTTCATTTTTTCTCATTTTTCCTAATTTTTAAAGTCAAATATCTCGGAAACTATTTGAGATATTGAGATGCGGTTTGCGCCATTCTTTTTCTCGGCTCATTTTACGTTAGAAAAAGTGCTTAAAAGTCCAAAATTCAATAGTCGATTTTTCGCGAAAAAAAATTACGACCCAAACGATGAAAATTTTTGATTTTTTTTATTTTTGGCCATAACTCGTAAACCATTTATTCTATAGATCTCAAATTTGGCCAGTAGATAGATTTTGAGCTCCTCTTTCGACTGATGTATAATTCAATGCTATTAAACGTCATTTTCATTTTGAAAACATTGATTGAAAATCACCCTAAAATGATGTTTTCAAAACAGTTTTTGGCCAATACCTCGTTTACTTATTAAGCAAACTCATCGAATGTGCGTCTCATTTTACGCAGAATTTCACGCTGAATCCAAAAACATGATAATTTTTTAATATTTGTCAATAAATAACCGAGTTATAGCCGTTTGAAATTTTGGGTTGTCGCCAGAGGGCCAAATTTTCGAAGGTTCGAAACAATTCATGCTCGATATCTCAGAAACTATTTCAGATATTCAGATTCGGTTTGCGCCATCGTTTTTCTCGCAAATTTTTACATATGAAACAGTTCTTTGATTTTTCCTCAAACGAAATTTGCAAATTTTCGCAAAAATTCATTACTAAAGCAATGGCCAAACTTCTAATATCGATATCTCGCTTATTTTTTAGAGTAAACTTATATTATTATACATCAGCGTACGCAGAATTTTACGCAGATTTCAAATCTGGGATTTAAATTCAGATCCGACAACAGATAACTAAATTATAGCCGATCAAAGTTTCGGAAAGTTGATTTTCATTTTTTCTTATTTTTCCTAATTTTTAAAGTCAAATATCTCGGAAACCATTTGAGATAGTGAGATGCGGTTTGCGCCATTCTTTTTCTCGGCTCATTTTACGTTAGAGAAAGTGCTTAAAGCCAAAAATTCGATAGTCAATTTTTCTCGAAAAAAAAAATACGACTCAAGCGATAAAAATTTTTCATTTTTTTTATTTTTGGCCATAACTCGTAAACTAATTGTCCGATAGATCTCAAATTTGGCCAGTAGATAGATTTCGAGTTCCTCTTTCGACTGATGTGTAATTCAATGCTATTAAACGTCGTTTTTATTTTGAAAACATTAATTGAAAATCACCCTAAAATGATGTTTTCAAAACAGTTTTTGGCCAATTCCTCGTTTATTTATTAAGCAAACTCAACGAATATGGGTCTCATTTTACGCAGAATTTTGCGCTGAATTCAAAAACTTGATAATTTTTTAATTTTTGTCGTCAAATAACCGAGTTATGGCCGTTTGAAATTTTGGGTTTTTGCCAGAGGGCCAAATTTTCGAAGGTTCGAAACAATTCATGCTCGATATCTCAGAAACTGTTTCAGATATTGAGATGCGGTTTGCGCCATCGTTTTTCTCGCAATTTTTTACATAAGAAACAGTTCTTTGATTTTTCCTCAAACGAAATTTGCAAATTTTCGCAAAAATTCATAACTAAAACAATGGCCAAACTTCTGATATCGATATCTCGCTTATTTTTTAGAGTAAACTTAAGTTATTATACATCAGCGTACGCAGAATTTTGCGCAGATTTCAAATCTGGGATTTAAATTCAGATCCGACAACAGATAACTGAATTATGGCCGATCAAAGTTTCGGAATGTTGATTTTCATTTTTTCTCATTTTTCCTAATTTTTAAAGTCAAATATCTCGGAAACTATTTGAGATATTGAGATGCGGTTTGCGCCATTCTTTTTCTCGGCTCATTTTACGTTAGAAAAAGTGCTTAAAAGTCCAAAATTCGATAGTCGATTTTTCGCGAAAAAAAATTACGACCCAAACGATGAAAATTTTTCATTTTTTTTATTTTTGGCCATAACTCGTAAACTATTTGTTCTATTGATCTCAAATTTGGCCAGCAGATAGATTTCGAGCTCCTCTTTCGAGTGATGTGTAACTAAATGCTATTAAACGTCGTTTTTATTTTGAAAACATTAATTGAAAATCACCCTATAATGATGTTTTCAAAACAGTTTTTGGCCAATTCCTCGTTTATTTATTAAGCAAACTCAACGAATATGGGTCTCATTTTACGCAGAATTTTACGCTGAATTCAAAAACTTGATAATTTTTTAATTTTTGTCAACAAATAACCGAGTTATGGCCGTTTGAAATTTTGGGTTTTTGCCAGAGGGCCAAATTTTCGAAGGTTCGAAACAATTCATGCTCGATATCTCAGAAACTGTTTCAGATATTGAGATGCGGTTTGCGCCATCGTTTTTCTCGCAATTTTTTACATAAGAAACAGTTCTTTGATTTTTCCTCAAACGAAATTTGCAAATTTTCGCAAAAATTCATAACTAAAACAATAGCCAAACTTCTGATATCGATATCTCGCTTATTTTTTAGAGTAAACTTAAGTTATTATACATCAGCGTACGCAGAATTTTGCGCAGATTTCAAATCTGGGATTTAAATTCAGATCCGACAACAGATAACTGAATTATGGCCGATCAAAGTTTCGGAATGTTGATTTTCATTTTTTCTCATTTTTCCTAATTTTTAAAGTCAAATATCTCGGAAACTATTTGAGATATTGAGATGCGGTTTGCGCCATTCTTTTTCTCGGCTCATTTTACGTTAGAAAAAGTGCTTGTATGTTCAAAATTCGATAGTCGATTTTTCGCGAAAAAAAATTACGACTCAAACGATGAAAATTTTTCATTTTTTTTATTTTTGGCCATAACTCGTAAACTATTTGTTCTATAGATCTCAAGTTTGGCCAGTAGATAGATTTTGAGCTCCTCTTTCGACTGATGTATAATTCAATGCCATTAAACGTCATTTTCATCTCGAAAACATTGATTGAAAATCACCCTAAAATGATGTTTTCCAAACAGTTTTTGGCCAATACCTCGCTTATTTATTAAGCAAACTCAACGAATATGGGTCTCATTTTACGCAGAATTTTGCGCTGAATTCAAAAACTCGATAATTTTTTAATTTTTGTCAACAAATAACCGAGTTATGGCCGTTTGAAATTTTGGGTTTTTGCCAGAGGGCCAAATTTTCGAAGGTTCGAAACAATTCATGCTCGATATCTCAGAAACTGTTTCAGATATTGAGATGCGGTTTGCGCCATCGTTTTTCTCGCAATTTTTTACATTAGAAACAGTTCTTTGATTTTTCCTCAAACGAAATTTGCAAATTTTCGCAAAAATTCATAACTAAAACAATGGCCAAACTTCTGATATCGATATCTCGCTTATTTTTTAGAGTAAACTTAAGTTATTATACATCAGCGTACGCAGAATTTTGCGCAGATTTCAAATCTGGGATTTAAATTCAGATCCGACAACAGATAACTGAATTATGGCCGATCAAAGTTTCGGAAAGTTGATTTTCATTTTTTCTCATTTTTCCTAATTTTTAAAGTCAAATATCTCGGAAACTATTTGAGATATTGAGATGCGGTTTGCGCCATTCTTTTTCTCGGCCCATTTTACGTTAGAAAAAGTGCTTAAAAGCCCAAAATTCGATAATCGATTTTTCGCGAAAAAAAAATACGACTCAAACGATGAAAATTTTTCATTTTTTTTATTTTTGGCCATAACTCGTAAACTATTTGTCCGATAGATCTCAAATTTGGCCAGCAGATAGATTTCGAGCTCCTCTTTCGACTGATGTGTAATTCAATGCTATTAAACGTCGTTTTTATTTTGAAAACATTAATTGAAAATCACCCTAAAATGATGTTTTCAAAACAGTTTTTGGCCAATTCCTCGTTTATTTATTAGGCAAACTTAACGAATATGGGTCTCATTTTACGCAGAATTTTACGCTGAATTCAAAAACTTAATAATTTTTTAATTTTTGTCAACAAATAACCGAGTTTTGGCCGTTTGAAATTTTGGGGTTTTACCAGAGGGCCAAATTTTCGAAGGTTCGAAACAATTCATGCTCGATATCTCAGAAACTGTTTCAGATATTGAGATGCGGTTTGCGCCATCGTTTTTCTCGCATTTTTTTACATAAGAAACAGTTCTTTGATTTTTCCTCAAACGAAATTTGCAAATTTTCGCAAAAATTCATAACTAAAACAATGGCCAAACTTCTGATATCAGTATCTCGCTTATTTTTTAGAGTAAACTTAAATTATTATACATCAGCGTACGCAGAATTTTACGCAGATTTCAAATCTAGGATTTAAATTCAGATCCGACAAACAGATAACTGAATTATGGCCGATCAAAGTTTCGGAAAGTTAATTTTCATTTTTTCTCATTTTTCCTAATTTTTAAAGTCAAATATCTCGGAAACTATTTGAGATATTGAGATGCGGTTTGCGCCATTCTTTTTCTCGGCCCATTTTACGTTAGAAAAAGTGCTTAAAAGTCCAAAATTCAATAGTCGATTTTTCGCGAAAAAAAATTACGACCCAAACGATGAAAATTTTTCATTTTTTTTAATTTTGGCCATAACTCGTAAACTATTTGTTCTATAGATCTCAAATTTGGCCAGTAGATAGATTTTGAGCTCTTCTTTCGACTGATGTATAATTCAATGCTATTAAACGTTATTTTCATTTTGAAAACATTGATTGAAAATCACCCTAAAATGATGTTTTCAAAACAGTTTTTGGCCAATACCTCGTTTATTTATTAAGCAAACTCAACGAATATAGGTCTCATTTTACGCAGAATTTCACGCTGAATTCAAAAACTTGATAATTTTTTAATTTTTGTCAACAAATAACCGAGTTATGGCCGTTTGAAATTTTGGGTTTTTGCCAGAGGGCCAAATTTTCGAAGGTTGGAAACAATTCATGCTCGATATCTCAGAAACTGTTTCAGATATTGAAATGCGGTTTGCGCCATCGTTTTTCTCGCATTTTTTTACATAAGAAACAGTTCTTTGATTTTTCCTCAAACGAAATTTGCAAATTTTCGCAAAAATTCATAACTAAAACAATGGCCAAACTTCTGATTCGATATCTCGCTTATTTTTTAGAGTAAACTTAAATTATCATACATCAGCGTACGCAGAATTTTACGCAGATTTCAAATCTGGAATTTAAATTCAGATTCGACAACAAATAACTGAGTTATGGCCGATCAAAGTTTCGGAAAGTTGATTTTCATTTTTTCTCATTTTTCCTAATTTTTATAGTCAATTATCTGGGAAACTATTTGAGATATTGAGATGCGGTTTGCGCCATTCTTTTTCTCGGCCCATTTTACGTTAGAAAAAGTGCTTAAAAGCCCAAAATTCGATAGTCAATTTTTCGCGAAAAAAAATTACGACCCAAACGATGAAAATTTTTCATTTTTTTTATTTTTGGCCATAACTCGTAAACTATTTGTTCTATTGATCTCAAATTTGGCCAGCAGATAGATTTTGAGCTCCTCTTTCGAGTGATGTGTAACTAAATGCTATTAAACGTCGTTTTTATTTTGAAAACATTAATTGAAAATCACCCTATAATGATGTTTTCAAAACAGTTTTTGGCCAATTCCTCGTTTATTTATTAAGCAAACTCAACGAATATGGGTCTCATTTTACGCAGAATTTTACGCTGAATTCAAAAACTTGATAATTTTTTAATTTTTGTCAACAAATAACCGAGTTATGGCCGTTTGAAATTTTGAGTTTTTGCCAGAGGGCCAAATTTTCGAAGGTTCGAAACAATTCATGCTCGATATCTCAGAAACTGTTTCAGATATTGAGATGCGGTTTCCGCCATCGTTTTTCTCGCAATTTTTTACATAAGAAACAGTTCTTTGATTTTTCCTCAAACGAAATTTGCAAATTTTCGCCAAAATTCATAACTAAAACAATGGCCAAACTTCTGATATCGATATCTCGCTTATTTTTTAGAGTAAACTTAAATTATTATACATCAGCGTACGCAGAATTTTACGCAGATTTCAAATCTAAGATTTAAATTCAGATCCGACAAACAGATAACTGAATTATGGCCGATCAAAGTTTCGGAAAGTTAATTTTCATTTTTTCTCATTTTTCCTAATTTTTAAAGTCAAATATCTCGGAAACTATTTGAGATATTGAGATGCGGTTTGCGCCATTCTTTTTCTCGGCCCATTTTACGTTAGAAAAAGTGCTTAAAAGTCCAAAATTCAATAGTCGATTTTTCGCGAAAAAAAATTACGACCCAAACGATGAAAATTTTTCATTTTTTTTAATTTTGGCCATAACTCGTAAACTATTTGTTCTATAGATCTCAAATTTGGCCAGTAGATAGATTTTGAGCTCTTCTTTCGACTGATGTATAATTCAATGCTATTAAACGTTATTTTCATTTTGAAAACATTGATTGAAAATCACCCTAAAATGATGTTTTCAAAACAGTTTTTGGCCAATACCTCGTTTATTTATTAAGCAAACTCAACGAATATAGGTCTCATTTTACGCAGAATTTCACGCTGAATTCAAAAACTTGATAATTTTTTAATTTTTGTCAACAAATAACCGAGTTATGGCCGTTTGAAATTTTGGGTTTTTGCCAGAGGGCCAAATTTTCGAAGGTTGGAAACAATTCATGCTCGATATCTCAGAAACTGTGTCAGATATTGAAATGCGGTTTGCGCCATCGTTTTTCTCGCATTTTTTTACATAAGAAACAGTTCTTTGATTTTTCCTCAAACGAAATTTGCAAATTTTCGCAAAAATTCATAACTAAAACAATGGCCAAACTTCTGATATCGATATCTCGCTTATTTTTTAGAGTAAACTTAAGTTATTATACATCAGCGTACGCAGAATTTTGCGCAGATTTCAAATCTGGGATTTAAATTCAGATCCGACAACAGATAACTGAATTATGGCCGATCAAAGTTTCGGAATGTTGATTTTCATTTTTTCTCATTTTTCCTAATTTTTAAAGTCAAATATCTCGGAAACTATTTGAGATATTGAGATGCGGTTTGCGCCATTCTTTTTCTCGGCTCATTTTACGTTAGAAAAAGTGCTTAAAAGTCCAAAATTCAATAGTCGATTTTTCGCGAAAAAAAATTACGACCCAAACGATGAAAATTTTTGATTTTTTTTATTTTTGGCCATAACTCGTAAACCATTTATTCTATAGATCTCAAATTTGGCCAGTAGATAGATTTTGAGCTCCTCTTTCGACTGATGTATAATTCAATGCTATTAAACGTCATTTTCATTTTGAAAACATTGATTGAAAATCACCCTAAAATGATGTTTTCAAAACAGTTTTTGGCCAATACCTCGTTTACTTATTAAGCAAACTCATCGAATGTGCGTCTCATTTTACGCAGAATTTCACGCTGAATCCAAAAACATGATAATTTTTTAATATTTGTCAATAAATAACCGAGTTATAGCCGTTTGAAATTTTGGGTTGTCGCCAGAGGGCCAAATTTTCGAAGGTTCGAAACAATTCATGCTCGATATCTCAGAAACTATTTCAGATATTCAGATTCGGTTTGCGCCATCGTTTTTCTCGCAAATTTTTACATATGAAACAGTTCTTTGATTTTTCCTCAAACGAAATTTGCAAATTTTCGCAAAAATTCATTACTAAAGCAATGGCCAAACTTCTAATATCGATATCTCGCTTATTTTTTAGAGTAAACTTATATTATTATACATCAGCGTACGCAGAATTTTACGCAGATTTCAAATCTGGGATTTAAATTCAGATCCGACAACAGATAACTAAATTATAGCCGATCAAAGTTTCGGAAAGTTGATTTTCATTTTTTCTTATTTTTCCTAATTTTTAAAGTCAAATATCTCGGAAACCATTTGAGATAGTGAGATGCGGTTTGCGCCATTCTTTTTCTCGGCTCATTTTACGTTAGAGAAAGTGCTTAAAAGCCAAAAATTCGATAGTCAATTTTTCTCGAAAAAAAAAATACGACTCAAGCGATAAAAATTTTTCATTTTTTTTATTTTTAGCCATAACTCGTAAACTAATTGTCCGATAGATCTCAAATTTGGCCAGTAGATAGATTTCGAGTTCCTCTTTCGACTGATGTGTAATTCAATGCTATTAAACGTCGTTTTTATTTTGAAAACATTAATTGAAAATCACCCTAAAATGATGTTTTCAAAACAGTTTTTGGCCAATTCCTCGTTTATTTATTAAGCAAACTCAACGAATATGGGTCTCATTTTACGCAGAATTTTGCGCTGAATTCAAAAACTTGATAATGTTTTAATTTTTGTCAACAAATAACCGAGTTATGGTCGTTTGAAATTTTGGTTTTTTGCCAGAGGGCCAAATTTTCGAAGGTTCGAAACAATTCATGCTCGATATCTCAGAAACTGTTTCAGATATTGAGATGCGGTTTGCGCCATCGTTTTTCTCGCAATTTTTTACATAAGAAACAGTTCTTTGATTTTTCCTCAAACGAAATTTGCAAATTTTCGCAAAAATTTATAACTAAAACATTGGCCAAACCTCTGATGTCGATATCTCGCTTATTTTTTAGAGTAAACTTAAGTTATTATACATCAGCGTACGCAGAATTTTACGCAGATTTCAAATCTGGGATTTAAATTCAGATCCGACAACAGATAACTGAATTATGGCCGATCAAAATTTCGGAATGTTGATTTTCATTTTTTCTCATTTTTCCTAATTTTTAAAGTCAAATATCTCGGAAACTATTTGAGATAGTGAGATGCGGTTTGCGCCATTCCTTTTCTCGGCTCATTTTACGTTAGAAAAAGTGCTTAAAAGCCCAAGATTCGATAGTCGATTTTTCGCGAAAAAAAAATACGACTCAAACGATAAAAATTTTTCATTATTTTTATTTTTGGCCATAACTCGTAAACTATTTGTCCGATAGATCTCAAATTTGGCCAGTAGATAGATTTCGAGCTCCTCTTTCGACTGATGTGTAATTCAATGCTATTAAACGTCGTTTTTATTTTGAAAACATTAATTGAAAATCACCCTAAAATGATGTTTTCAAAACAGTTTTTGGCCAATTCCTCGTTTATTTATTAAGCAAACTCAACGAATATGGGTCTCATTTTACGCAGAATTTTGCGCTGAATTCAAAAACTTGATAATTTTTTAATTTTTGTCGTCAAATAACCGAGTTATGGCCGTTTGAAATTTTGGGTTGTCGCCAGAGGGTCAAATTTTCGAAGGTTTAAAACAATTTGTGCTCGATATGTCGAAAACTATTCGAGATATTGGAATGCGGTTTACGGCATTGTTTTTCTCGCGATTTTTTACATAAGAAATGGTTTTTAGATTTTCCAATAGTCGAAAGTTGCAAATTTTTGCAAAAATTCATCACTAAAACTATGGCCAAACTTCTCATATCGATATCTCGCTTACTTTTTGAGTAAACTTAAGTTATTATACGCAGTGTACGCAGAATTTTACGCAGATTTCAAATCTGGGATTTAAATTCAGATCCGACAACAGATAACCAAGTTATGGCCGATCAAAATTTTGAAAAGTTGATTTTCATTTTTTCTAATTTTCACATTCTAGAAAATGTTCTCAAAAGCACAAAATTCGATAGTCGATTTTTTGCGAAAAAAAATTCCTACTCAAATTGTGTATTTTTTGTAATTTCAAAATTCACAAATCCAGCTGTCACTTAGAACACCGGTTTATTCTACCTCTGAACCTGGCTTAGTTTAACACCGTGCTTACTTGTATTTGAACCGCCGTGGAACCGCTCAAAAATGTGTGCAACGCAAAATTCATTTAAGCCTGGGTTAAGTCAGATTTGAACCGTGTTTATGCGACCGGCTCTTAATATCTTTTAGCAAATTTTAACAAGTTAAAATTACATATTATATTGTGTTTTTTAAACACATAAATTAATTGTTGTTGAATAAACATATGTATTGATTACACTATTTTTAGAAATTTAATTGTATTTATAAAACCTTGAAAACTTGGCAGTTTTTATTACGTATACAAGGACTTCTGGATGATTAGATTGCATATCTAAACATTTGAAATTACCGCTTTTTCTATCCCACCAATCAAACTTATTCACGCCGCTTTATGCTTATTTATTGGTTGATAACCGGCAAAACCTCCGCCAGTGGCGCCTCCTTGCGCAACAAATATCAATTGTTTGTGCGTGAAGTTGGTAACTTTGTTTAGAAAAACTCTTGCAGGGTAAGTAACTGAAAAAACTGCGTTATTAAATAATTACCTTTCTTCTAGGAATAATAAATCATTTAATTTGCGTATATTTTGTACTAGTTTTAAGAACGAATGGAGATTTTGACAGTAAAATTCCCTTGTAATTTCTCTTGCCTTAGACGCCATCTTGTCTTGGACCGACCCCAAGAACTCGCATAAATTTCGCTATTTTTAGGTCTTTTCCCTTTATAATTTTATGACGAAAATCCGTCTAAATTTGATTATTAATAAATTCATGGTACTTTCCACAGGCCTGACTTTAGTCGAAGCGTGAAAATCAACACTCCAACATGGAGTCGTTGAATTCAAGCCTCCTTTCCCAGTCCCTCAATTTCAATGGACAGCAGATGCAAAAGCTATGGGAAGCCGAATATGGAGAAAGCGATTTGCATCGGAGAAACGTCAAGGATCTTAACTTTCAACTGTACAGTGAAAGACAGAAGCATTTGTCTTTCCAGGACAGAGGCAAACGTCTTAAATTGCAACAGTTTATTGTGAAGAAGGCTAATTTGCTGTTTTCCACGGAACCGGCAGATTTTGAGTATAAGCCTGAAGAGGGGGCCGTCACTGAAGATATGTACGCCATTATGCCCCCATTTGAGACTTATCTCAGCGTTGACAAACAAAACAGATTAAAATACTTTTTCAAGGTGAGGCACAAATCTTGTAATAACAGCTTTTCATGGTTGATTCTTTTTCTAGAATGTCAAAGTGGGTGATCTCATTATTGGGACTATTGTAAGCAAAACTCAGTCAGGGATGATGCTTAAAGTGCTGTGTACTGCAGGACCTGGACCTAACATTATCTATGCAGCAGATATCAATGTTAAGGTGGGTGGAAACAATGAGATTGTGAAATTTTATTATCAGCAGTGTCAGGTTGCTGACTATTTGATATTTGTAATAAACACATCATCATTATTTCATAATAAAGTTCAAGTGGGCGAATTTAAAGGTGCCACTTACAGAAGCTCTAAATATTTAAAACCAATTTTGGTGGAAAATTGCATCAAAGTGTATAAAATGCGTGATCCGTTAGGCAGTGTTTTTATTAAAATTAATTAAGTTTGGCTTTTTAAACGAATCTTACTAGACAAAAAATGTCATTTGAGAATGACTGTCATTTTTTAAGTCTGCTTAGCAACGCACATTGTTAATTTTTCTGGACTTCAAAACGTCACTGCAAACAAACCATCAGATTGACTCGATTTTTGACTTTATAGGCTTTTTGTCCGGTGGCAAACATAATCCCGGCAGTTGATAAGAAGGGCATAACTCGCAGCTACATGATGAATGATTCCGTATGTTGCGAAGTAATAGAAAAAATTCCCGACTCGGATAAGATGGTGTGTTGTATGAAGGGCACACCAAGAAAACCGAACGAACCTGAACGTCGTCCACCACTTGGATTAATCAGTGCAGATGATTTTCCTTTGGTTTACAAGTAAGTTTTTTTTGGAGAAATCCACGGGGAAGGGGGAATAACTTTTTTTTCAGTAGTTGTGTTTTTGGGTACAGCATTGTAACGTTTTTCACGCATTTTTGATTGTAAACAAAATGTTATTAACTTTGGTTTTGGTTGTGTGGATGAAAAACAGTCAAAAGGAGTCTTTGAAGCTAACTAAAATATTTTTCTTTTTAGAAGGTTTTATGTTTGAATAAAACCGTAACTAAAAGTCGCAAAGAATTCTCTCACCATTCAAAAAATTCTCATAATTAACGTGTTTGTGTGTACACATGATCCTAATTGCACTGTGGGTTATTGTAAAGCAGCGTGTTTGCACAAATACCTCTGTTTAAAACGATGATCTATGAAAAAAGAAAACAGGTGAGACATTTTTCCTTTGTCATTTATTACTAGAAAACGACTTTCTTTCCACTCTATTAACAATTTTGCTGTATCCTGTCGTATTTTGATTGTTCGCATTGCTTATAAAGACATATTTTCCGCAGTATCGATGAAAAAGCCGAAAATGCACTCACTATCTGTAAAAGTAATAAAAAAGTTGAGGATAGAGGTTTAATTTTGTCTGTATCCGATAAAATAAGGAGAATTTTAAATAAGTCGACAAATTTATTTGTAAAATGTTGTTTGCACAACACATAGGATGGAACTTTGAGTCCGCGAGACGATCATCCTTGGTATGTATGACTTAATTTAGGGATTGCAAATAATACATTTTAAGGGTAAAGCGTGTTTGTGAGTCTGGATGCTCTTACCTCGACTACCAAGAAGAATGGACGCAATTAACAAATATTTAAAAAATTACTGGCGACACTTTGTCGAAATTGGAAAACGTGTTCCGTCTTGACTCACAAACTAACGTACGAACAGGTATAATTATCACGTTATTGTGTGATATTGATCCTCTCGAATGAGGGTAAGTCCGGGGTTGAATGAAAACGATTCTTTCTTTCACTTTCAGAAAAGCGTTGGATCACAAGAACGAAAGCTATGACAGTGTCTTAGAAAAAAGCATTGGATTCAACAATCCGAATAACATTTCATACTTGGCGGGAGTTCTCGGTATTAAAGATCACTGCTCTTTAATGAAAGGCCTCAAGTAAGTGAACTACAATATTAATTTATCGACATGCTAATCTCAAATTTCTACAGAGGCCGCTTTCCGGAAAACGAGTACGCCTCTGAGCTGCGTCAAGTGCAAGCCAGTAAGTGGGCATATCGCAACGTGGCCGACGGCATCGATCATTTCAAAGCGGGAAAACACGTCGAGGCCTTCCAGTGTCTCAACAAAGCTTTGAACATCGATCCTAAGAACGTGGAAGGACTGGTAGCCCGTGGTGCTCTCTATGCAAATAGCGGCAACTTTCAGAAGGCTATCGCAGATTTCGAAACGGCGCTTAAGTTGAATCCAAATCATGGGAACGCCCGTAAGTATATGGGCGAGACTCTGGTGGCTCTCGGAAGGAGTTACGAAGAAGAAGATAAGTTTGAAGAAGCACGGAAATCCTACCAAAGCTGTCTGAGCTTGATACCCAACCATGAAGAAGCTCAGAACTCTTTGAAATTCTTGAAGAACAAGACTTCAACGACGAAGAATTTGATTGAACCGACTGAGTTGTTACTACCGAATTTGGCGACAACTGGTAAAACATCGGATGTGAATGATGCTTTGAAGCAGCTACTTAAGAACGAGGACGAAGAGAAAAAAGAGAAGAAAAAGAAGAAGAAAAGCAAAAAAAGGAAGAACAGGAGACATTCAAGTTCTAGCTCTAGCAGCAGTTCGTCTGGGAGTAACGAAAGCTCCAGTAGCTCTTCATCAAGCAGCAGTGACTCCACTTCAAGTTCTGGAGACAGTGACTTTAAAAAGAGGAAGAAGCACAGGTCTAGATCGCACAGACGCGAAAAGCAAAGTTCTTTGAGTCCTTTGAGTAAGCGCATGGCTATGATGGATCAGACACAAGACACTTCTAGCAATTACACTTTCAACAAACCTGCTGCTAGCACCTCTATGTTTGATTTTAATCTTGAACAGCCGGTAGAGGCGCCAAAATCTGCAGATTTGAGTTATGAACAAAGATTGAGGATGTTCTTGCAAGAAACTAAAGGTGACTCAGACTATGAGGAAAAGGTAAGGAAATTTTTAGAGGAAAGTTCAAAATGGAAAAAGGATAAAA
The DNA here is from genome assembly GCA_029298725.1 of Gnatocerus cornutus. Taxonomy (NCBI): domain Eukaryota; kingdom Metazoa; phylum Arthropoda; class Insecta; order Coleoptera; family Tenebrionidae; genus Gnatocerus; species Gnatocerus cornutus. The sequence continues at coordinate 14,424,325 of CM055513.1, forward strand.
GAGGCGACGATAAGAAAAAGAAACGCAAGAAGGACAGAAAGAGCAAGAAAGAAAGCAAAAAGAAGAAGAAAGAAAAGAAATTGAAGCGCAAAGGCTTTGATTTGAGTGAGTTTGAAGACCATAAGAAACTGAGAGATGCGATTAAAAAGGAGTTGAATAAAGGGAAAAAGTCCAAGAAGCACAACATTCCTTCTGACGAAGACGAGTACTTCTTGCAAAAAGCCGGTTATACCAAAAGGTACTTTTTGGCGATTTAAAAAAGCAAATGGAAGTAATCTAATTTGTTCCAGATTTATTGAGAGCTTGCCTGATTTAGAAGAATTGGAGTCGAAGTTGAACGCCTATTATGCCATGGAAAAAGAGTCAAAGAGGTAAGATTTTTTATCAACCTTGTTTCTTTATTTTAATTTAAAATTTTTATAACAGGAGTGAGCTGAGTGAAAGCCCCAAACGTGGTCTCCTTGACTCGCCGTCTCCAACCCGTGAACAGAAAGCTCGCCAAGCAGTGGCGGAGGCTACAGCTTCAGCCAGCAACTCCTCCAAATGGAAAATGCAAATGAGCAATCAACCACCGCCCCCAGTCAGTGGCAGTTCTCGTTTTAAAAAGAAACCCGATCGCGAAGAATGGAAAGATGATCAGCAAATGGATAAGCGCGGTATGATGGGAGGTAAAAACGGCAATTTCGAGGAATCACCTAGAAAAGCTCAACAACCAGTTCCAACACCAGAAAAAAACATGAGTGTTCGAAAAGCGATGGCCATGAAGGAGCCACCGCCGAAAAGACCCGATTCGCCTAAGAAACCAAAGCTGTTGCCACCAATTCCTCCAATTAAACCATTGGTTAATCCGGGACAAGTCGTCTTGGATAAGTTCGGGAATTTCAGATTGATGACGCCGCCTGAGTTGAAGAAGGAGAGGGAACATAATATGCCACCATTACCACCAGGTGCTCCTCCTAAAGGACCTACTTCAGGTAGAGCTCAGTCTCTTTCCAGATGGCTAATGTCAATGTCGTTCTAATAACGTTTTTATTTTCTTGATATGTTCAGTTATTGTAGGCATGTAGCATGGTTACTTTTGTCATCTCAACGGGGCTGAGCTTTGCGTCTTGTTCTTTTTTAAAATATTATTTACTAACGTCTACTAAGTTGATGCTGACACGGAAAGGGAAATTAGTTTTCTATTTATCAAGGTCAGATTAACGAACTAGTTAAATGTGTTGAAGTTCACGATCTTTTTGAACTGTCGTAATTTGGCCGATCGATGTTATTTGTTCATTATTTTACTTGCATTCTTCTAGATATTTCTATGAAGCTTGACTTAACTCGGAAACAGTTCAGTTAGATCAGAGACTGTTTAAATAAACCCTTTGGCATTTTTGTTTTTTTTGTTTAGGTCGCCGTCCTCCTGAACCTCCAGGTCGTCCTCGCTCCGGCAGTCGTTCTCCGAAACGTCATAGCCGCTCTCGTTCTCACGGCAAATACAGTCGCTCCAGATCTTCGAGCAACTCGCGTTCCAGATCACGTAGCTATCGAAGCCGTTCTCGTTCATATTACAGTCGTTCCAGGTCTCGCTCTGGATCTTACTATTCAAGAAGTCGCTCTAGATCACGTAGCTACTCAGGCGACAGACGTCGTTACCGCCGTGGAGGCTTTAGAGGTCGCTACAACGACAGAGGAACTTACTACAAGCCTCGCTTCCAGAATCCTCGCAACAGCATTAGAGGAGGCAGAGGCGGTGGTGGTGGTGGAAGCTACTATAATCGCGATGCCAGGTATAACGATAGGGACTACAGAGGACGTGGTAGGCCGTATAATAACTATAACAATAGAGGTGGAAGAAGGCCGAGAGGCAGATACCAGAGAGGTGGATACAGAGAGTACAGGGATAGGAGAGAATACAGGAGTAGATCGAGAGATAGAAGTAGGTCTGTGAGCGGCAGCAGGGAGAGAGACTCTGATGAAGCGATGAAGAAAAACGTAGCTGAACAGAAGGATAAAGTTAATAAGTATGCGGATGGAGAAGGAGAACAGATCCGGCACGAAGGACCATTGAGTGAAGGCGAAGATAGAGATGATTATACTACTAACGAAAAGTTCGTGGATAGAGAAGCGTTTGGGGGAAAATGGGCGGATAAAGAAGAAGGTGGAAATGAAAACACCGGTGATGGAGAAAGCGGGGGTAAAATTGACAAGTCCAACATTCCCTCCGAAAGTAACATAGAAGAGATGGACAAGTTCCTTAGTAAAGTAAAGAAGGATAAAAAAGAAGAGATGATGGAGAGGAACAAGGACTTGTTGAAAAATAAAGCGTAATTTTGTCTATTATTCATGTAATATAGGTTTTAGAATTTTTGCAATTCAAAGTTATCAGTTTGTACCAATGTAATGTGTTTTTAGTGTATCTAATGGAGTAATAATTATTTCAAATTAAATAAAGGTAGCAAGATTACACAGGTTTTATTAGAGCCTACAAATCCTATTTCGTATAATGGATGTGTTGTTACTCTTGAATGATGACAATATGCCATACATGCTTCATTTCCTTTCAGTAATGAACCCTAGATCCCGAAGATTTTATCACCCGCTCTAACAGATTTATGGACTTTGCTGTTTCCTTCCGCTGAAATGGGGAAATTTTATAGAGTTGTGTTTGGAGGAAGCGAACGTATTGACTGGATAAGTGTATTACTGTAGGTATGTGTTTTTGTAACATTTTTTTTATTTGGGTATGTTGGAATTTTTTCTAAGCACTAATACTTTTCAGAAAACAGTAGATTCATATTTTAACGTATTGCGTAACATCTTTTTAACCATTATTAAATTACAAGATTATGTTTAAATGACTATTCTGGGAATAGTTGATGATATTGTTGTGATTTTTCCAATGCATCGAGCGAGTTTTTGATGCGAAGCCATAAAAAATTAAAAATGATGGCCGCTATTGAATGGATTATGTAATTTTGCTTCGGCAATGTTATCTTTTTTTAATCCCTTCCCTTTCTTTTGTGGGATCTGAAATTTGTACGTTGTCGTCCCAAGGGCGTCCGTTCCCGATCGATGTTGTTTCTTTTATTGTCCGCCGCCTTTAATGCTCTGCGTAGGTGATTGCAACAATGTAAAAACCGCGAGATGATAAGCGTTCCCTTTATTCCACGTCGAGTACACGATTGTTCAACTGTACTGACTGCTATTGTCAAGGCACGTCTTTTCTATATGAATCTAGACACCCGTGGATTCACACAATAGCTATTCACTATTTAATCGCAGCGGCCTATATTGTGATGTAGTCGATATAAAACATTCTCCAACATCGATATCGGACACAAGAATCGCTCCCAGACAATGCACTTTCATAATAATAAACTTTTAATCCGCTCCAGAAGAAAGCGTCAGCGTTCGACAATGCCCAAATGCGATTTTTATTGAACGGCGCGAAAAAATGGGGGATTAGAAATGGATGGAAAATTTTCGTGTATGTGGAAAGTTTGGGTTTGGGGAAAACAAAGCGTCATTGAGATGCGTGTGACATTTTGTTGTTAGCGCCAGCGCTCATCACAATACTGACATTTTTGCAAAAAAAAATCAATGGGGCGTTTCTATGAGTCAGCCGCTATTGTGCGCTTTTGTAATTTCTGTTTGTTATGGCCTATACATTCCTATACGTTTGAATATTATTTTAATAATAGACAACTGTTTGTTTCATTCGACTCACTATTATACAAAAATCTATTGTGGACTTTATCATGCCAAATACAATGGCTAAATTATCCATTATGTCCCAACATGGATATAATGCGGTTTAATTGAACGGAGTTACATGATGAAACTTCGTTCATCGCTATGAATCAATTTTCAAAATGTCTTTAAATTTGTCCCTGTCATTCAGCGCTAATTTTAGCCTTGTTCCAAAAATACCAACTTCATTGAAACGTAAATTCCATCAATAAATTATTTTTTTTTTATTGCTTTTTTATTTTCCGTTTCATTCTAAATCTTTTTTTACTTCAAGATTGTGGGACAAAGTTGCATCGCCGCAGCTGATCGACTTGAAATCAGTTCATTATAATCTATATCGAGAACTAACTGTAAAATAATAATTGTAGAAATTCCTCGAGAAGAATTATTCTGAACACTTGTTCCTTTGGTTCATTCTTGGAAACTTTGAGGGACCATGACGCATTTCTCTGAATCACAAAGCGAACAAGTCACCATCAAACAATTTGTGTATTTTATTCCGTTGCAAAATTACAACTGCAATTGCAATAAACAATCATCCAATTGTTTATTTAATTACAGCAATCTTCGTGGAGGTCTGTTAAACCGCCATGTCACACATAATAACACGACTCGACCTAATCAACTTGAGGGCTCTTGAGCCACCTTTTGATAAGATCTACAGACAATTAAAAAATTGTACTCTTCAGTCTCCACTCTGCACATTTTCCAGGAAGATCTCCACCCTTCACACGATATACAAACAATAATCCACCCCCATTACAGCCACCCTCAAATCGCATTAAACCGATGCACAATTAGACGACAATGCTAAATTTTAATCAATTTTGTTATTGTTTCGGCGGCATTGTTAAAAATCTCTAGCGCATGCGCCACTTGTTCGCTTTTCAACAGTGCGCGACTTGAGGCAGTAACCCGCGAATTGTGCTCCGGAGGGGTTGTGTTTGCCGGAGTCCGGAAGGTTACACCATGCGGCAGTGATACATACGCACGTGGTGAAGTGGTTGGGATTTCCTAGGATGTGTTAAAAGTGTGGTGAATTTGGTGGTGTCACCAAAAAAATTTGGATTACTTCTTTGGATCGTCGGAGTTGGTGCGGTGAGTGCTTGATTTTTAATTGTTAATTTGGAAGACAATGGTGGTGGCCGATGAAAGTGTAATGGGCGAGAAAAATGTAATGTTTAGCAAGTGGTTATTTCTTTTATATTGGGACACAATGGGAAGAGCAATTGTTGAGGTTTTCTTTGTGGTATTGTTGGAAATGATTGACAGTTTTATGTGTAAATCATAATTTAATGATGAATGGAATTTTATTAGCGCAACTTTGATTAGTGGTGAGTCAACATAATTAAAAAAGTTCATGGAAATGATTATAATAAAGATAGGGAAAATAGATGTTTTCAATTACATTTTTTAGAAAATTAATACCATATTGTTTGACCTGTGTTTACTTTTCTTCTTGAATTTGAATACCGTTTTATTTATATAACGTTTTTATAGTGAATTAGCAACATCTTCATCATTGTACAGAATCATTTATCAAACTCAACACTATTTTTTCATTTATTCACGCACGTTTCGACAACAAAGCTGTCATTAACTCGACGACTATTAAACAAACTTGAACTACTTTTATGAATGGGATTTTCATTGTAGCTGCTTTCAGGACATTCTTCAGGAAGAAAGGTTTTGTTGGTGGTTACCATTATAATCAAGTGGTCAAGTGATGAATGTATTATAATGCGATTACAGAATAGAAATACAATTTTAGTATGACTTCAAAGACTTACGAAGAATCTACAGTATGTAAAAATTTACAATCACTGATTTGAAAGTTTTAATTACTGATCGAGATAAAAGTAAGCAAACATTCCAAATTTTAATTACTGATTTAAAACCACAGGAAAATATTGATGGGGAGAATTTGGGTACCTCTGGTTCTTTGAAAATTGCATAATTGATATAATCATGTAGATCAGAAATTCCAGATTTTGAAAAACTAATTTTGTTGCAGAATTTTGGTATAAATAAATGTATTTACGTACAAAAAAATTATTGACTGCTGATTTTTTTAAATTCCAGATTTTGAAAAACTAATTTTGTTGCGGAACTTTGTTATAAATAAATGTATGTAATGTAATCTTCACAACTACATATTTTTGAAAATTTTATTTTTGCATTTTTGTATGTCTTTATTATGCATTTAAACATTAAATAAGATTTCTGTTTCAGTGAAAGCAAAATCTCTTTTTGAGTCTGATACGAAAGTAGAATTGAATAATTATAGTTTATCCACACTTAACTTTTAAATCGACTTTTTCCGACAGTTATGAACTGTTTTAACTAACATTTGTTCCAAGTTTTATCCAAATCACGGAATACATATTTTGTATGACATTTCAATGTCACTATTTTTTTATTTTCGAATAATTTCAGCTTGTAATTGTGGATAAAACGTTATATTGCATTCGTGTTTTAGTCACGTTTTATCTACTTAAAAATATTTTAATATTCTTGTGTGGATAAGACCGTTGTTTAAAAAACTTATACAATAAATAACTAGTCTGATTCAATCCTCGTCAATTTAGGGTATTTAGTTTTGGGTAGTCAAATTTGATTACATATTTTATTAGTTTAATTTTTATGGTGGGTTTATTTTGAGACCAGTTTACATCAACTTTCGGACTATTACTTATGCAAAATTATTTTTTATTTTTTTTATTACATAATTGCTAATACAAGCAATACCGCACGACTAGTCTGATAAGAATGTTTTTAGATGGAGGATATTACGGCAATTTTATTTATTGGTGCTTTTTTAATTACAATGAAAATCGATAAGTGAGAGTTACATAAAGTGAAGCTTCTAAGGTCTCTTCTCAATGCTGACATCCCAAATTCCACTTATGACATCACTTCCTACTTTCCGTGATTTATCCCAAAATCCTAACACAACATAAAACGGATTTTTGTACGTCTTATCTCCGAAGCGTTTAACTTTTTGTGTTAATTAAGCTCCGATTCAGAATAGAATTTCACATTCTGGGGGTCCTAGTGAAAGCCGGTGACGCAGATAACGTAATATATTGATAAGGCGGGGTATAGTCAGTGTCCGCGACCTCACTACAATGGCTTATGAAAATGGTCCAGCGGGTTCTTTGTTAACGGCTATTGTCGTATGAGCCATTACAGAAGTCGGCGTCGCATCGTTCTCTTGTCCATCGACGGGAGAATAGGACAAGAATGAGGAGAGCATTGTCGAAACGTTGTCATGGATAAAAATGGTCATTTCCAAGCAACGTGCGCTGAAATGTAACGGGAACGTTTAATGTGGACGGTTTTGTTGAAAATCAACGAGATGCGGGGAGTAGGTATACTAATAAATAATAATACAGTAGAACCTCAATTTGTCGCACATTGTTTTCTTTCAATTGTGTCGAAATGTCATCGCATGTATGAGTTGAAATGTCTCATCCTCTTATGCATGTTCTCTCAAAATATTTCGACTTCTTCCGACAAACAGGCTTCTTTAGAAAATGTTATGAATAAGAGTAAATTGTAGCCACAATGGCGTCTTTCAAAGTCCTCTTGAATATAGCGTTAATTTCGAATAGAGACTGCCGGGGAAATATCAAAAAGTGTATTTTCGCGGAGGCTGCCTACACTTGCTGCTATACGACGGAGGAAGGGGTGACGTATGCAAATTTATGCTTCAACAGGTTCTGATTGTATATTGTAATGTTTGGATTGTGTGGACGGAGAGGAAAATGGGCTTTGGGAGAGCTTATTCGGTGCGGTGGAAGAAAGCGATACGAAATGTGAAAACCACTTGGGTCAAATGTAATAAATTCAATGAAATTTATTTTTTAACTTGCACTCATACTTTTTATACCAAAGGCGATGAATTTGTATTAACAAAAAAAACATGTGCTTCCCCTTCACTCGTCTCCGCAATCACATCATATCTCACCGCCGCACTACCCCTCCTCGCCGCCTCCTTATTCCTCGCCTCCATATCGTCATAAAAAACATACATCAAAAAATGTACAATCCAAGACAGAATAATCAACGCCAAAACGACAAACGCAATAACTCCCGCCACGTGTTTATCCCCCACAATTATTGGCCCAATTTTCACTTGTGTGGGGCCGTCGCCAATTTGAGATGAGACTGTAACTAACACTATCATTAATAAGAGTCCACAAATTGTCCCGAGCGCGAACATCACCGTCTCAGTTATTAAATACACGAGCAGGAATTTCGCGTTGTCCTGAAAAATAAGGTTTCGGTTTTTTTAATTAGAAAGCACGGTCTGACCTTAATTATCCCAATTAAAAGAATTGTACCAGCTATAACTGCGATAAGGCCGCCTGCAATTTGGAAGGAATCGATTATGTAGACTCCCATAACCAGGTTTAGGATACCACAAATCTTGAAATGTGAAAATTAGGTTGTGATGATGACGATTTGTACTTACGAGGTTTATGACTGTCATGCTGTAAGCCACGTGTCTTGCAGATCTCGAATAATCATCGGTCATTTCTGGGGATTTTCAAGCGAATTTGGTGAAAGAAAGGCACCCGCTACGCAAATATTCGATTGTAAACAAGAGTTGGCACGCAGCGTTTCGAGCATTCTATAAATATTCGAATATATTTCAGAGGACTGAAAGAAATGCGAAAAAGGTTGAGTAATTTTGGCGTTCAACATTACCGGAATATGCGGCAATAAATTTTATCTCTGAAGAAGACGACAGATGAGCGTGTTAGCGCGAATTTTCGAACCCTTCAAACTCCCCAAACTGTGACAAATCGCCCCCGTAAATTAGTTTCGGGCAACCACACTTTTAATGTTCGCCGAAAACCAATAACACCAATACGATTTCACCAGCAATTGAATTCATACAAATGCATTTTGGTATCGTATCAATTGACCGCGTGAGGATGGCGTCTAGTCATCACCGTTAACGACAAAGCAGCTGATGCAAACAAAGCCTGACAAAATGAAACAATCATTGTTGCTCATCACTGTTTGCTCAATGACTCGTTTGCGTCATCGGACATATGTTTTCGCACCCGAAGGGTGGAAACCGCAATTAATGCACACAGAAGGGCCACTTGACGGGCAGATGGTGTCGTGGAATCCACATCGTGGGAAGACCACGTGCAAGGGGGTGGACTATGGTGTTGAGTTTCAAGTTCTGCACTTAGATGAAATCGAAGCAATTTTTTCGCAGTCGCTGTGTATATTTGTCGCGAAATTCCCTGTCGTCGCCGTCTCCGGGCCAGTGGTCCCGTACAATGTACAATCGGCATGAAGTGCGAGAGTTATGTGCCCTATAAATCTCAGTGTCTTACTTTGAATATAAAAGCTGCGAAATAAAAAGACGTCTGTTCCATTAGGGCGATCCTGCGGTTATGAGATGAGGATATGCTTTCAGCGTAATGCTTCCAGTCACCATTCATCCTGCGCTGGCACACTGAAAAATATCCTTGTATTTTACCCGAAATAATATTCGAATGATTCTAGTCCTTCTAAAGTTTCAAAGATCTTCTCCATTTCGGTGTTTCCATGTTCCCGCAAGGAAGGTTAATCCCTTCTACAAAGTCCGAGCAGCCTCCGGGCTCCGGGTCCCGCCAAACTCCGGTACCCGTAGTATCTTCGCTTCATTGTAACCATGTTTTGTCTTGTCACAATAGCCCACAATACTGACCACACAAACATCGGTACAGAGTCGGCTTGTGTGCGGCCATCTTTGGTGGCGGTCCATTGTTGGCGGCACAATGTGGCAGTGTCATGCGATTGTTTGTGCTCATCGCACAGAAATGAATGAAGAACGGAAACAACCGGTTCGCCTCCTATTATCAAGCAATACACCGGCGCTACATAGTTATATATACCTTTTGTTTGGGTAATTTCGTATTCGAGCTAATTAGAAATTGGAATATAGAGAAAGCGGGATATTGAGGTCTTTGCGGCGAGGATTACTCGCCATTGTTCATTATAAATAGAATAAATTACAATTACCACATGAGTGCTTTATAAAGCATTATACCTGCCTCTGCTGCTTGTGCCTCTGCGATTCTTTATTTCCTTGCTACAATGCAGCTTTTGTTTCCGGAATAAACAATGCCGACTATTGCTTGCGACGGAAGAAAAAGCTCGGAAACGCGGCCCGCGAGTCTACAGGCCCGAATCGGGAGGGGACACTCCCACTCGCCTACCGGACTGCCTCTGAGCCCTACAAAGGTGTAGCTAGAAGAGTCATAAAACGAGCTATAGGCGAAGGAAAAAAACAACAAAAATATAATAATACAAATGCACTTTGGAATTTTTTCTTTTCATATACCTACACACTATATGCATAATATCTCACCATTGCGTTACGCACAGCGCTCGGTATATCACCGATTTAAGTCGGAATACAATTAGGTGATCTGGACTCTCCGCGTCAATTTAGTGTTTGTAAAGAAGTGACCACGCTTCCTAAAAATAATAAATCAGCTCTGGCTGAAATTTCCGGACATTGGAGATAACTTTAATCATCGTTTTTGATAAAATTTTAAATTGAAATTACCTTCGCTCCAGATGAATTAAAATTGTATTTTGTACATTAGTAAACATATTTTGGAGTCAAGATTAGAGGTGAACCGACTCGTGGAAATTGTGGAAGCTGAAACGCTGAGGAGTCTAAGATATTGTTTAATAAGATATTTTAAGATATTGAAGAGTTTTAAGGTATTGAAAAATGTTTACCTATAGGCCAATTTTCCTGTAGAGAATTTACAAAGGAGCAATTTTATGATATTTAGTTTTTTCCTAATTGCAAAATTAATGATAAAAGATATAAATTCATAATAAATACTTGCTACTCTGCACTGAAATGAACAAAAACGAGTTTATTACTGATGCTTCTACATTTTGGTGACAATTTAACAAATATTCTTATTTAAAATTATATTAAATTTAAAAATCCGCAGGAGTTTAAAAAATCAGCATTGTGTGAACGACCAGTCGCAGAGTCGCATTTTAAATTGGGCGCCTACAACATTTTTTTGCAGGAAAATTAAGGTTTAGCAGGAGTACCTTTTATGTCATCCGAGAAAAAATGAAAATAAAAATCCTGAGGGTCTGAAGTGTAAAACTGAAGAATAAAGAATCTTGTAAGAAGCATGTAAAAGTTTGAAATTCACTGTTTTAGATTATTTCGCTTACTAAAATCAGTCAAACTCAAGCTTCTTAACAATATAAAAATATTCTAAGTAACTGAATCTAACAAATTCAACAAAGGTATGTAATTCGTAGTGTCAATTAAAATATTTGAAATCCGAAGAATGTGGAAAAGCTCAAGCTGTGGGAAATGGGAATGTTTTCAAAGAAAATATTTTTGACTTAGGTTGTGATTTTATTTCAATGCAGAATAATTATTATAATACATAATTTGCTATTTGGAGTTTTTTGTTTTTAAAATTAAGTTGGTTTTTCAGTTAAATTTGGATTTCGTTCTCTCATAAAACATACACTAAGCGAGAGGGATGTTTTCCTAAATTTACAAGTTTCAGTGTTTTTCATTATACACGTTTTCTAGGTATTAATGCTTGTTCTTTTCCAAATCATAATACTAGATCTCACTACCGCGTCACGCACAACGATCACCATATAATCGGTTTAAGTGGGAGCAGGAACTGGTGATCTGAATTCTCCGAGGCAAATACAAGCATGAAAAAGAAGACGAAGAAGAAACAAAGTGATGATGTAAAATGCACACTTTCCTAAAAATAATAAATCAGCATTGGCTGACCTTTCTGAACTCTGGAGATTGCTGTGATCACCATTTTTGATTAAAATTTTAAATTTAAATTACAGTATGTCCTGGATTATGCTAGAAAAGTCTAAATTTTCAAATTAGTAAATAATAAATTATGAATACATAATAAACAATTATTAAAAGTTTAGTTGTTTTAATTATCAAAAAAGTGGAAAAGTACGCTAGTTAGGGATGACTAATGTGCTGTTTCTGGACCGTGCCAAGTCAAGTTTTTTTGAAATGAAATGAGAAGTCACACTTTGGTAATCTAGATTTTCCATCCGAATTAAAAGGACTTTCTCCTTTTGAAAATCCCCTTTTGTTATATCCTATAGACTCCCCATCGATTGAACCTATCAACTCTCCAAGTTTTATATTGTTTCCCAAACATAATGCGGTGTAACAGCTACAACTTGCTTACCACGCCGCGAAACTTTCCTCCTTTCAATACCTGTTTGCTGTTAAAATTAACCCTCTCAACTCCCCTCCTTTCTACTGGAAAAAAACCATCACCATCTCGGCACCAGAAGCAAGAAGTAACAAGGTTGAACAAGTCCGCCTGGAGCATTTGACATTTCCCTGCATTACATAACAATCGACGTTGTAAGACGTTTAAACAATGGCCATTCTACTCCCACCTAACGGAAACAAAAAACATTTGAACAAAGAGCGCGGTTTCAATTGTCACTATTCAGCTCCTTGCAAAATAAAAGAGTAAAGCCATGGAATCATAAAGGAGGAGAGTTGGCTTTCGCTGTGTATTCGAGAATGATAAAAGCCGCTGGAACAAACATACAATGAGAATCAAGAGGCCTTTTGTCTGATAAATGACGTCATTGGTTCGTCTTGGACACAGGATCGATGTGTAATCCGTCATTAAACGACACGTGTAAACCTGTGTTTAATTGGTTGTATAACCGGGGTGCACCACATAATCCAAGCACATTGCCACCGCGTAACCCAACTTGGATCAATCGAGGAGCTGTAAAAAGAGAATTGATGCCGACCGACGTAATTAATTCCTATTATGAAACCAAACAAAGTTAAGTGTCTGCGATTCACCAAAGAACGAAGTAATAATTTTATTCCATTCGTCCGGAGCTGAGAGCAGCAAGCATCCTGTTAAAAATATCAATAGCGCGCCAGATAACTCGCGATGTGGCGCTTTTGTGCACAGATGAATATTATAAAGGGACAAAGATTCTACAATACAACATACAATGAATACAATACAATAGTGTTGTATTCAGTATTGTATACATATAATAGAACTATAGAAGCAAGCTTAATGCCATTTCAAACACAGTGTTATCAGCAGCGCGGAGGCGGCGGCGGCGGTGGCGGCGGAGACGTCCTGTGCCACATGTGCCGGGGCTAATTGCGACTTCTCACGACGGAAAGAGGGAAATATGCTTCAATTGGAGAGGAAACGAGGATGAATTTTCGACGAATGACTCAAACGATTGTTGAAAATTTACTTCTTATTATTAAGACGTAGTTAGAAAGTCACTTAACTTTACAGTGGTAGCTTATTGTTTTTATTTATTTTGATCAGAAACGGTATTTAATCTCGAAAATCGATGTGTGGCAGCTCTGCCTGACTATCTCAAAGCGTTTCTTTGACAGGTTAAATACTAATTGATGTCAAGGAAAATTAAAGGAAACAGGGTCGTCTAAGCCGACAAAGGAAAGTTTGGTACCTAAAATTGCTTGACAAATTGCTCAATGGCAAGTTGTCAAAATATTCAGCAATGGCATGTGCCATGTTACTTTATTTTAGTCCGGTTTTTATGCTATACTTAAATATAAAATTTAAAAAACATCTGAAAGATTAATCGAAGGAAAAATATAACAATCATTTGAAAATTAAAGAAATATTTGAAGGGGCAAAACGTCAAAAAGCCATTACTACATGAAAATGGAAGATACTTGATTTGCCGTGTGTTAACGAACAATATTAGCAACCGAAAGGCCACAGCGAAGGAAAAACTAAAAGGTCGAACTGGGCATCAAATTTAGTTTTCCTAATTACCTCCTGTGTTCTTTTATTTCAGCAACTCTTCTGTCAGATTACATGAAACCTTTTTGACCTTTTTGAAATACACTATCACATAACTCTCTCGAGTTTTATTCACAACATAAGACTTCGTCATTCGACCCCATAAATTTGCCATCAACAGTTTTTACCAATTTAAATGAGCAGCCCCACCTTCGCCCTCCCCAGAAAACCGAAATTAATTAGATTCACGTCCTTTATCATCGGACAATAACCGCCGAGCAAATAATAAAAATTGTTGAAATAAAAAAAAATCATTATCGACATCCATTTGTTGTGGTATGTATTGTTTACTGGGAGCTTCTATATGTCATCGCGTACTCAAATTAATACACAATGGCCGCGGCGAGAGCGCTTTGTTATTTGGCCGCATTGTGTCGCTGTCAATTAACCTGCATTGAACGACTATCCTGAAATATCCAAGACAATGGCCGCACCCCGAGCCCCAGCTCCCCCGTTTCGACAGTCGGGCGGACACCTTCATGGACGCCTTTATACAATTTCGAACGGCGCCACGCGATGGGGATGTCCAAACAACGTGAAAATTTAACGTTGTTTACACTTGCTGGAGTTGGGGTCAAGCATTGTCGGGACGGAAGTGGGCACTTTTAATTGACCATGTGGGATTTTTGCCACAACGGAGGAATTCTCCTTTATTTGTCTAAATCTAATTTACTTTGTAAACCAGTTCGACTAAATTATCCCGAAGTAACAAGTGTGAAATGCGAAGGATTAAAATCGACCAAAACGTCCTAAAAAATTTGCATAATTTCGGCTGGAAAGTGAAAGTGGGTTGAGCTAAACCACTCCTTTGTGTCTATGAACTTCGGTCATAACAGAGCGCATCCCTAATTGAATTCTTAATGGTTGCCGAAGACATAAAGATACAGTGGGCTATCGTTTGATTCCCTTCCCCTCGCTATAAATCTAGATGTAAAACAATCGTATGGTGGTGTAAGGGACCCACGTGTCGGATGTAATATAATGTCGGCGACACGCGATTGTGTTTTTCTTTTTTCGACGCCATCGGGTGTCATTGTTGTCACCCTTTATTACTGCACTCGCTGTTCAATCGGGAGATTACGTTCTAAAGATAGGCGCACACTAACTGTAACCGACTCTATCTTTAAAAACATAAAAAGGCAGTTTGAAACGGAGAGCTCAAATTAGTGCGCGTTCGATGTACATCTGGCTTTACGTCTTCTTATGTCCAATCAAGGGATTACGTCGTAAGAGGATAAAAACGAATGAATGGTCTATTGCATAAAAACGTCGTTAATCACGATCATTCTTGGAATGCCTTAAAAATGCCTTTTCGTTATAACTCACCCCTTTATCGCGCCCCGAATTTGAAAATAATTCATTTTTGTCTATTTAGAGTGCCAAACTGCCTTCTCTTCCTCAATTAATTTTTATAGCGGTCGTTTAGGCATTTCATTAAAAGAACTCATCATTTTTTCTTTCAAACATCGGACACATTGCAACCTATTGTTACTTCTTGTGTTTTATCACGATGTCCATTGTTAAAAGTATAATATCACGCACGGGTCGTGCGTGGCGGTACGCCGTATTTCCATCTGCCCCCTGTTCGTACAGCAATTATATTTTATGACTTAATTCATTCGGGTGCAACCGAGCGTGCATTAATTTAATTAAAGACGCTACGCCACTCAATTGACTACGAGTCGAGAGATTCTTTTTGTGGGCTTTGTGACATGTTGTATGAGCTATTGGAAGCGAAGGAACGGCGGTTTTAATTGTGAACACGATGTTTATTATTCCATGCACCACTATTTAACAAGATGGAAGATATTCGTAATTACGGTGGTGGCATTGTTATCAGGTTGCTATTAGGCATAGCATATTATGCCGAGCAACATCCAATAGAAAACAAATTAGATTTTTCCACTGAAACTAGCAATTTTAAGTAAGTTTGGGTGGAAATTAAATTTTTCGGATTTCAGCGTTGAAATTTTAGTATTGTAATTCTGGAAATTAATATACACAATCGCCATTTTTTACATAAAGTTTTTAGAACAATTGTACCAATACATTGATGACAATAAAATGTTGTATTTCACAGCAATAAATGTTAAATGAAAATATAAATGTGACATTTGTTTTGTCGAATTTTTCAATAACAAAAGGTCCATTGTATGCACGTTAATATAAAATCGAAATGTGATTTCAATTGACCTTTTATGTTAATGTAAAGTCGTATTTTCCACGTAAATATCGTAAATTTTCCCGGCGCATCCACCAAAACGCCACTTCTCCAAATTCACTCAAACTCCCCGGGGCTCTTATGCAGCATCCAATTTGATGAGTTGCATTCAGCTTGTGGTCGGTCAGATAATAGCCAGTGGCGGCCCGTCTTTCGCCGTCCCCCACATCCAATATCTTATAAATTGGCGGCGGAATGATTAACGCTCTATCTAATATGCAGTGTTGAATAGGCAGAGAGCGGTTAGTTTGTGAAAGGCTCATTGTCAGACGCTCACAATGAGCAAGGCAGCAAGGCAAGCGTCTGTTGAGTCCGGACCGTCTGGATCCCATTCATCGGCCCGGAATACTCCGGGCATGGCCATTGTTCGGACACCGGACCGATATTATATTGTTTCGGGGGATTTCGTATACACCTTCGATTAGAAAAAGGGAAATAAATTGCCCAAGGCGAAAAAAACTCATTTTTTGGGTTTCCACTGGATGAAAGAGTATCACATTGTAATGGTTACTTTAAGTAAACGCTTGTTTTAATCTTTTTTAAATTCGGCAAGTTGCATAATCCGCAGCTCGATTTCGGCTGGCGCTTCCATCCTCGGATAGTCTCCGGTTGATACAGATGGGTTTTCATTTGATTATGAACAATAGCCAGCGAACAATGGCTCCGGTTGAGATGCATTGCAGTCGAAGATGACGAGATTGAATAGACTTTTCAGCGATGCTATTTGCATTTTATCTCGGATTTCGCCGGAGATAATAAAAGTCCTCTTGCATTCTAATCTTTCGTTTTATTTATATTTTTCGCGAGTGGAAATCTCCGAATCTTGGAAAGATCAAACGCCTAACAAATCTTGTAAAATCGGCATCTATTTCTATGTTTTTTTTTTGGTGATCGCAAATCCATGCAGCGCTCGGATTTTCCATCCTCTATGTACACACGATAAAAATGTCACCGCATTTCCCATTGTTATGTCCTGAATGCCGCATCGAGCCATACATAAAGAGACTGCGATAATGGAAAGGATGGAGTTAGGGCACGAATGGACGGCAGACGAGGATGGAAGCTTTTCATCACCAAGGAGATATGATGGCATTGTTTAGCTAAACAATAGACAACTTTTGTTGTCAATGGTGACATGCAAAGAAGTCATTTTAGTCTCCTTTCAGAGCTGGACAATGTTTGACACAAGTTTCAATCGGAACTTTTTGCGGGGGAATGGGGAATGAGGCAACTTTTGGCGATTCCACCATTTTTACCGACAACAAAACCATCGAGGGGCTTTGCCGGAAGTTATTAAAATTAATTTTTTTATATCCGCTGCTTACCATAAAAGGAGGCTTTTACTACTGGAATTAGCACAATATGTAATCAATCAACAAAGTTCTACTTTTTCAACTATTCATGAAAACTACGTGACGTTTCTATTGTTAATGAATAAATACGGCATACGTCAAAAATGATTTCACCTTTGACTTCCAAGTTGATTGATTTCATATAAAGAAATAATGCGAATGTAATAAGAAAAAAAACTGATTTCTACTACCGCATTAACGGTTTTAAATTTTTTAATTTTTTAATTTTTTAGTAGCAGGGTTGCCAACATTCTGAAAAACTGCAAGGTCCACTGGACCAGAAACACCTCTTGTGCATAAAAAGCGGTAAAAATTTTTATTATCGTTTACTGAGCACTTTTT
Source organism: Gnatocerus cornutus (assembly GCA_029298725.1). NCBI lineage: Eukaryota > Metazoa > Arthropoda > Insecta > Coleoptera > Tenebrionidae > Gnatocerus > Gnatocerus cornutus. The sequence goes on from CM055513.1 coordinate 14,441,844, forward strand.
TGTGTCCCCCTTCTACGAGCTCATGAAAAGCAATATCTTATACAAATTGCAACATTGTCCACTACAATACCCGAATCAAAGATGAATAAAATCCGACAGCAGCAACAATAAATCGTAAATTGCTCCCTAATAACACATCAAAAACATAAGTGTGTAATTATAAAGTGAACAAAGAAATCCAACGGAGATGGCGAATTAAAAACACAATACCAACGGATCGAATTCTTTCTACGCAACACAAAAGACTTTTATCGTCCACAGGTACTATTATTTAATTTTACAGGCGTACATTTATCGCATTTTTGCAAAATTTGACGTTCTCCCCTTTCTACACGCAGTGTTAGGTTCCAAGCGTCGCGGTAAAAAATCGTTCTCTTTTGCATTGCGCGGCGTTTGAAAAGCGTGTCCTTTATTTACACAATTATATAGAAGTGACTTCTTTTATGCGGCATTCACGGCCGGTGCATTCGGCTATTCTTTTAGCCCCCATTGTGAGCCACCACACGAGCATTGTGTATTGTTACCAGCTTCCTTTCGTCCGCCCCCGACCGCCCCTCGACCGATGCGATGACTTTTTTGTTCATTTCCATTATACTTTGTATTTGTATATGTGAAGGCTATTGTCTCTGACGCTATTTCTAAGATTTTAAGGAACCTTTATTTGATATTATTTCTTTGTCTTGGCAGCTTTGTTTACACTACATGTATGGAGGAGGAAAGGCTTTTGCGACCAGTGATGGATATCAAATACTTCCGCACAAGTAGTTCTGCACAGTGGCAGCGAATTTTTCAATCATAGAAAGAGTTTCTGGCTCTGGTTTAAATATTTACTGTAGACCTATGAGAAGTGTCCAAATGTCAAGTCTGGTAAAGCGAAAGTTGATTAAAAGCTGGTTATTTACTATGGCACTATTGAATTCTAAAATTTTCAAATTTTTGTGGTTTAATTAATGATGGATCCAAATTTTGCCAGTTACTTTTTCAAGGATTTATTTAACATTTTGAGGAATTATGTGTAAGCTGCTATAAAATTAAATTCAGTTCAAAATAGTTCTGCTGGCGCCATCACACTGCCGCTTCAAGAATCTCACAGTGCGTATCTGCCATGTGCCTGCTTTAGATTCTAGATACAGGTTCGGCTGTTATGAAACAGGGAGCGCTTTAAAAGCTCGTTTCAACAGGTGGTGCACATTCAAACTTCATCGGCGGGAACAGTTCATTTGAACTATCCTGGACCGCATTTTACTTTCTTGGGATTTTCTTTAATTGATTTTGGGGACAAAATTACTTGAAATTTATTTGTCTTTTTGTCGAAAGAAGAATCTTATGTAATGTTTTATCGCTATAAAGTTTAGAGAAATTATTTACGAATAGGAAGTTTTGCGCATCCGCCATATTTGCTATGGAATTATTCTTTTCTCATTTAAACACAACAACTTTTGTAAACAAATAGTTTATTTAGTAGAACTTAATGTTTGCCACAGGCACAAATAAATAATTTCCTCCACAAAATCCTAACAATTTTCACAAAAGCACTGATCAAACTGCCCCACGGTGTAAGCCATCCTTGGATCAACATCAACCCAGGGGCGGTAAAGCTGAAACCAATTTTTCTGCCATTCTTCCCAATTGATCTCAACATTGCCCTCATTCGACCTGAATTGATTTGATTGGACTTCAGTTGGAACACAAGAACCGTCACATTTTATCTCCAAATTTTTAGCCCAAAATTCAGTGGGATGGGACAAAATTCCACTTGTTTGCACCCTTTGATTCCGGGAGTAACAGTCTTCGCACAGCAGCTGTTCTTCCGGTGAAGAGAACGGTTGAGTCTACAATTTCACCATTGTTTTATTACGATTTAGAATTTTGGGGAAGCGTTTTACCTTTTTCTGTTCTGTTGGGGCGTCAGTGAAAAGTTTTTTGCTGACACCAGATTTGAATAATTTTCTTCTGTAACGTCGGGTTTGGTAAGGTCGGGATAACGTTTGCTACATTCAGAATAATTCGATAGTCATGAGGAAAATTAAATTAGATGTTGTACTTACCAGATTTATCATCGCTGGTTGAAATAAATGTTCAAAATTTGAGCTGGTGCTAGTGACTTGTGGTTTTTCTAAAATTGTGATAAATTTCACACATTTTTACATTTTTGAATATTTTCAACTTACCAGAATAATTCTGCATTTTTGTTTATGCACACTTCTTACTAAAACTGACAGACGGAAGCTTCAAGACTTTTAAAGTAAATTTGGGTGCCACCCCACTCGTTTTAGGGGTGGTAAATAGCATCCTAATGACTTTGGAAAAACTTTTAAATGGTTCTGATATCGTTCTCTTTAAGTATTACTCAGAATCATTAAGTTAGAGATTTTGTCTTCTAGTGGAAACAGAAAGCTATTTGAGAACATAATTCCAAGTTAGACACCCTAAAAAAATTATCCAATTTCAACGAAACTTTGGAATCTTCGAAAACGTAATGCTTTATTAATTCTCTATAAATAATTTTGATTAGAATGTTTTAGTTGGTAATATACTGACTGTTAAAATTTCGCATACATCGGCTAAGAAAAGAAATTCTAGAAATTTTTACAAAATTATTAAAAAAATTGACATTACGTACTTAACAGGTGCCAAATTATAAATTCCAAGTTTTCTAAAAGTATAATATTATTAGTTTACCTTTTTCTATTTATTTGGACTATAAACTCGGTTTGGTAGATCGATTTTGAAATTAAAATAACATTTGTAAACAGACAAATTTTACAATCACTAATTTTAAAAAATACCCTTTAAAATGCATTTTTTTGAATGTAAGTCAACCTTGGATTGTTTTTTTTTCTTTTATGATTGTACACTGTATATATATATATTTCTATTGTTATGTTGGTTTTTTAATAGTCTAAATTATAAATAAAATATCAACTAAAGGCCTAGCAAAAATCGAAGTACAATCGAATCAGAAAGCAAGACAAGTGTAAAAGAGCTCTTCAAAAGGTGTCGAGAAATAGCGGAACACAATATAAATCGTCTTTTAAAAAGACGATTTTTAAAATGTGTCCACCTTAGCTGGACTTAAAGTGTTTTGACTCGCATGGACTTTATGATAAACTTTTTTGGATTTTCTTTTGCAAGAATGGTTTCTAAAAACATTACACTAACACAATTACACTAACACATAAATTTAATTCATTGCAATTTATTTTTCTGGTCTATGCATGCAAGAAATGGGAAATTTCAACACTTATTTTTTTGGAAATTTATAAAGTAGGAACCATGTTCTCAAAGATACCAAAGTTTTGTTGAAATTGGACAAAAAAATTCTGGGCGGCCCACTTTGCTTGAATTTACTCATTTGATGTTTAATATTATATTATTGCAAATTTATTAATAAATTAATTTAGACGAAATATAGAAATCAATTTGGAATAATAAAATCTGATTCAAAATAATTAGTTATTCTCTTACCTTTTTTCATATATGTACAACTCTTTTTTTATGTTGATTCGGTCAATTTTTAAAGTGGTGGCTGCACTGGATTTTTTTCCAGTTGTTGTAGGACAAGAAATTGGTTTTGGTTTTAGCATACCTATTTATTTATTTGTCAAAATCACATTTTCAGTCTCACCAACTAAGAAACAAATCACAACCTATAAAATTCACCTTGTTTTCGAAGTCTCCATAAAAATAATATCACTAAGACCCTTCCATCATTACATGCGGACATTCAATGAGATTAAATCTAGTCTTTTAAGTACAAAACATACAAAACAACATTTCAAGAGTAAATACTGAACTATTCGCCAAAATAAATAAGAATATTGTCTTGGAGGTAAGACTTAAAAAAAGTACGTCATAGTCATCAAGTCATTCATCATAGTGAGGAGCTTCGAAACAACAATCTTCGGAAGAGCACTTAATCATCACATGTTTTGGCATATTTGAACCTAATACTCGAGTGTACTGAGATCTGTTCTCAAAAAAGTATTGAGTACCCGATTTAAATTTAGCCATAGGAAAATTCCAACCAGATTTCATGTTAGTTGCCAAGTCGAGAAGGTCGCGATTTCCGTAAACGATCTTGTCCTGTTCCGGGATTTTCACTTGTAGTTCTTCGTCTTCAGTTACGACAGCGTCAGGGGTAACAACGTCAGGCTTGTCCTCAGGTTCACTACTTTGATGTTCAAGTTTCTGGAAAAACTTTATTAGCATTAGAAAAGCGAAATAGAAAGTTTTACTTTGGATTGAAGGGCGGTCACCAAGAGATCAAAAAAGTTTTTGGCAATCACTGGATTGAGATCTGGCAACGAAAGGGTTTTTCTCTCTTGAGTGATGGATTTATTGGCAGATTTTGGGCTTTTGAGCAGCACAGCGCCGTGGTTGAAGATATCGGTTAGGCCGTCGGAGAAATGCGATTCGTTCAAACCGGAGAGCGCCAATGCTGCTGGAAGGGCCATGTTTGGCGATGTTACATACAAGTTCTGAAAAAATGCATTTTCTGAAGTTCTGACTATTTAAATTCAATTACCTTTTTTAAAAACGTCTGTTCACTTGTTCAAAATAAACATTTATTCTTGAGATTGCGTGTTTTCTCATATCTATTTACTTACTTAGATTACGTTATCTGGATTAAACAGTTTTCATGGACGAACCAAAACTGATCACTTTTTAACAAGTGCGCATTAATTATTGCTCGTGTTTGAAGTATAATCAATTTTTGGAACCATAGAAGACCACCTCAAATGATTGTTTACTAAAATTTACTTCTCGTCTGTCATCAAGAAGTCATTAGGTCAATAGGTATTTACATTATCTACAAAAGGAACGAAATATCTTCTAAAATGCTCTTGATTATGTAGCTTAAAGTAGTTATTATCAATATCTATAACAAAGTTGGATTTTCCCAAAAGATAACTTTTAGATTATTGTGGATTAACTCATCCTGATGGTACTAGTAAAAAAACTAGATTGAAATATATGTATTAATTTTATAAAGTTGGGATCAATATGAAATGAGATAAGTAATCAGTTCGGTACTGTGGCACCTAATAATAGAAAATCGCGTCACAAATAAAAATAAAACAAAAAGCAAGATTTCCTTATTTGTCTTTAATATCTTTGATGTCATCGATGTAAATATGTATGTAATCCTCAATGCTATCATTTTTTTTAAACAAATCTGACCCATTTTGTCTGCTCTTGTCCATTATTTATATTCCAAACACGCAATTATAAAATCGCATATTTAAAAACGAAATTTATCTCGCTTTGCACAATTTCCAGCATTTCTACTTGTCACTGTTGTTTTATTTATAACCTCGATAAACAATGTTGCGCTGTTATGAAATAATAATTTCGTCCCAAAGAAAATCCAATTCTGATCAGTATACAGGCACGTGCACTTTGATCGGAAAACCACATAAATTAAACACTGAAGTCGTTGCGAGTTGAATTTCCGCTTGTCCCACAAAACTCGCATAATGTTCATTATCTTTTTGAACAAACAAATTCGGACGATGATCCTATCATTTTCCATCAAAAACGAAATGGAAGAAAAAATTTGTACAACTTACCTAAGGATAAAACGCTCACATTCACACACATTCACGAAACGGATGCGACCCTCGTCAATGTCAAAATCTGTTTTGTACATTTTTGCTTAAATCTTATCGAGTGAAGAGAAAAAATCGCGATAAGAAAAGAGATAAATTTATTTTGAGAGAAAGTGCAGATGGAGATTCAGAGAGGGCAGCAGTTGGTGGCGAGGTAGTAGAGATCGATAGTGTTGGTTTGAGGCTGCGCTAGAAGTAGTGTAGAACTCTGTACTGGTGGAAATTAGTTTGGGACTTTACCGCCATGAACGGTGCTGTCGGAGGAAGGAATCTGTAATACCACAATGTTTTGATTCGTGTGGCGCATCGTACTTTGAAATAAAAACATTTCAGCTCTCTTGAACTAGGTTTTGCCTTAGAATTGGTTCTTGAAAATTATTTGGTTAATTTAATAAATGCAATCAAATTATTGTTTTATTTTTTTGTTGACTTTGAAGAAAATTGTAATACAAGTTGGACTAAAATATGACATTTCTACCAACTATGTAAATAAAGTTCCTACATTGATGTCACGCTTGCTACATTTTCAGTCGTGGCATGTGCAGCTAAATGACGAAAATATGAGAGAAAATTAATCTCACAAATTCTTCTTTTTAAATTCCGCAAGAATAATTATGGAAAATCAATCCTTTCTTTCTCTTTTTTGGCTCCCATTTTGTAATCCATCATTACAATTTTTTCTTTTCCTTTATTACTCCCTGAATCATTCCTCCTCCGTACAACAATGCATAAATAATGACCGAATTTCTCCAGTAGCATATCGCGTGTCTCTTCGAATTAATTCACTCGAGTGTGTTTATTCGATTATTTATTTCATCATCACCACCCTCCCTCTTCTCATTCTTCTCGCGTTACTAATCGCGATTTGACATGCCACGTCTATTTTAATTCCTCCCCACAGATCCAACAACACAATTTTTGCGGCCGCTCTGGTTCAGATTTGATGTGTTTGGTTGTTGGGTGTATGTACACGTCAAGCGATCATCCCTTTAATGTCACAGGGGTATGTTTAATTCATGGTTGTGCAAGAGGAGGGAGATGTGGTGATGTGTGTGCTGGCGTTTGTTTGAGTTATGGGCTGTGGTGGAAAAGAGGCGGTTTTTTCAGAAGAAACCGAGGATTTTATTTATGGGGTATCCACCAAAAAAGTGGTTTCCAATGCGGTGGACTACGAATTTTTTGTTGACTTGGAGACTTCTTTTCAGAAGTTCCCATCATTATCACCGTTCTTTTGAGTTTTTTACAATCGATATCGCTTCGATTTCCTCCCGATTCATTTCCGTCTGTCTAGTGTCCGCATTCTTCGCAACGGCTTTCCCTCGGTGGTGTAGGTCATGAACTTAACAATCAATGATATGTTAACAATAGTCGTTACGTCATGGCAGCGTAAACATATTTGCATACATGAAGGTGGTGAAACGTCGGCGGCGGCGATCTCGACGGTGGTAGTGGTGCGCTGACGCGGAGGCAGCACGCCGCCGGCGCGCCGCCCTCCAATCGGAGAAGTTTAATGGCCGAATGGCCGCTCTGATGGCGTGTTGGAGGCAACTAGTGATGTTTGGACGCAGGAACTAATTAGGTAAAGGGGATGATTACAGCGAATTTATACGACGTTTCGGAGGGATTGGACGGAAGATGGGAGAGATAAATATGTACAGAGTGTGCGAAAAATGGGACCCCGAACGCGATAAGTGCCAACTTGGGGCTAATCGGGGGGTTTTAAATAATGCCGAAAACAAGATTTTTTTCGGCTTTTTAATTAGCAATTAAGGAGAGTTAAAATTATGAACCATCAGAGAGCAATTTTCAAAGTTCTGATGTATCTTTGTTTATTGTAAAAAATTTACGTTTTTTAGAAAATTTTATCTTCTTTTTGACTTGTAACATTTCCCATTTTTTTTAATATCTATTGTATTGACACTTTTTTTTATTTAAGGACACGTCAAAAAAGTAAAAGATTTTTGTTTATTTTTTTTGATTTGATTAGTTAGAATTTTTTTTACTGCTAGCTTGAGAACATGTCGCTTTCTTCCGAACTGTGAAATTAAATTTTTCTCCAACAAATACATAAAGAGAAATGTATTTTGGGTTGCCTATGTTAAGCTGAATGTTCAGTGGATATGAAAACAAACGTTATGTATATGTCAGAAATAAAAATAAAAAATAAAGACATGAAGAAATTATTTTTTTAAAGAACACAACAATTTTTTGAAACGAAATCTAACATTTTTTGATTATATTGCCATATTTCCATATTTTAGGCTTTGGAAAGCCTTTAAATCATTACGCATACTCAAAAGTTATAATTGTCTCTTAATAAAATTCGTTTAAGATACCGAAAAATTACATATGATATTTTCCTCTGCAATATAAATAGTCATTTGATAGAAGCGTTTCTGAAACTTTCAAGTTGAAAATTTAAACGCTTCTGAGTTTGTTTTAACTTGACTATAACTCTAAAATTCTATTGTTTCTGGTTTGTTTTTTCTTTCTCTCTTGTCGTACATTGTAGGTAAAACCCCCAATGTTGGCAGTGTCGTATCACGAAATATTTACAATTTCCGACCGAGTTTATACATCGTCTCCAACACAATAGGCTCACCAGCTGGTCGGCTTTTCAGTGAAGGCATGTGGCAAAATCAATATGAGCTCAGTGGCGCGGACTTGCGGCGATGCCCGGAACCGCTATTGTTAAAATCTAGCCGATATTACATCACCATATTACATTTTAATATCGAACCAGAGGGTCCACGACAACCCTGCGATCCTTAGACGCGTACTCGACGACGCGCGAACCCTTAATTGCTTTCGACGACGGTTTTTATGGAACAAGGACAAAGAAGAGTAACACTCGATGGGTCTCATGAAGGGGTTTACGGCTTTTTGTTTTTGGTTTAAAGGGATTTCGGAGCTGAGGCTGGAACGGTTCTTGTCTCAAGAATGCAGGTGGAGGTGTGTGGAAAAAATGAGATTGTGTCAAGCTAGAAAAGCAGTTTTTCACAAAACTTGACTAATTATTCATCCAATCACCGCCACAGGTGCTGCAGCCCACCCTCACCTCCCACCCCCCATAAATCATCGCCAACTAAACCCAAAATCAACACACAATAGCAGCGCATAAAACAAATGACGCTTAAAAATGAGCTTCGTCGCCGTTCAAAAGCTCGAAATGTCGCTTGCGATATTTCACGGCGGTTGTGAATTCGTGGAAGTCGTCGCATTCTCCAGGTGTCAGCGTGACTGATGGCCCCCTGCGTCACTTCCTCTCTTCGGCAAAGCCTCGACTTGACACTCGCCGAAAAAATCAAAATAAAATATCGACGACGTCAATGGAAGCGAGGGCCCATTCATGGGCGCACCTGAGGAATGTGAACATCAGAGATGGGACGGCGCCCTGGCGGCTGGTGGGGGTGGAAAATCAGTGCCAGCTGCTGGACTTTACCTGCATGAGGACAATTGAAGAGCGTGCGAGGGCCTTCCAAGAATGTGCGAGGAAATGTAGTAAACGACACCTTTAGGGTATTAATCACGGGGCTGTCAATGGGTGGACGATTTTTATGGGTTGGGAAGAATTATTAGGCGAAAAATTCGCCAGAATGTGAGAAGATTTACTTCAAAGAATTCAGAAAATTTCCGAAATTCTCTTAATATAATCTCATTTCTTGTTGCAGATTGCCCCGATGGCCATTCTGAGGTAAGTCACGTGATCCTTTGCCCAGCCGACTTCATTAAAACGTATTTAAGTCGTCTGTAATTGAAAGATGGGATTTGCTCATTGTGAGCGGGGCCCACAATGGCCGACTATTTTAGTCCAGGGAAGCGGAAGAAGCTCGGACAATGCGCGGATTAAGCGACTTGAGATGGACGCGAACGTCTTCCCTCGCTTTTAATATAAATATAAATACAAGAGATACGTTTTTCGCCCTTTCCCAGTCTCTGAATCAAACAGTGCAAGAAGTGTCCTCAATGGTGCCGTTAACGAGTCATACCCAGCCACTGCATTAATTTATTCGAAGCAGGGTGGGGGTGAAAAATAATCTATTTTCTTTGTAAACTACTTTAGACGGCGTTCAAAGCTGTCGCTTGTAATTATTCAAGTGGGTGTAGTGGCTGCTGAACTTGTAAAGCTCTTAAGTTTTGTTGGCAGGCCTGAGTTCGCTCTACGGTTGCCAACTTTGCCCATTAATTACTACAAGCGACTTAACGGAACTGCTCTAAGAGTTGGTGGTTTTTGCGTGGACGGTGACAAAAAATTTGGCAATTTTAATAACCGCAATAATACTAATCGGCCACAAAAAAACTTCTCGGGTGTTTTTCTTTCACTATAACTTATTCCCTGAACAAGGCTTGTCTCTTACGAAACGATAATATTCCCGTCCAAGTCCATAAATATCCTCTAGCTTCGCAAATCCCTCCGTTTCGTAATACAAACATATCGCTGCCTCTTTAGTGGCAGCAAATCTAGTTCGGAAGACATTTGTAGTAAGGAGCTGGGAGAGAGGAAGCATCTTCTGTCGGGAGATGAATTGGCAAAGTTCCTCGCAGGAAGCGAGAGCGCTAAGACAAAGTGGAAAGCCACCCCTAACTTTATATGGATGCATTTCGTCGTCATCTTCTTGTGTATGCTGGCAACGGCGGCTCGAATGTTTGCACGATAAATCGACGTGGCTTGCCGGAATACTTCTTATTTTCGAATTTATCGCCCCGGAGGAAAAGAACGGACTGACCTCCGCAACGTGGAACGATTTTAAAGTGGGGAAAAAGAAGGAAAAATACACCAAGTTGATCTTTCTTAGAACAAACTAAGGTAGCGGGGCATTGTTCCAATTCTTTAGAAAGAAAAATTAGTTAGACATCAATTTTCAAATCCACAACTACAAAAATAGCAAGGACGAACAGGATACTGCAAAGCACATTTTTTGACAAATTGCCCGGTGTTAATGGTGGATCTAAACTGCCTTCCCGTTTGTTTTTTCTTTTTCCTTGTCGCGTTTCTTAATTAATTAAAATTCGCCGTAGCGATGGGCGTCAGCAAAGTTTTCCAGTTTCCATCCAGCGATTTCTGCTCCCGTGAAGAAAATGAAATCGCAACGACGTTTCGTCCCCCACAAACCTTCATGCTTCGTTCGCGTCTTTGCAATTAGTTAAACGAAGTTCCTCAGATGTCACGCGGAATACAGATGGAATTTGCGCCGTTGCACATCATCCAAATTACTCCTATTCATTAGCGGAACATTTGCCAGGTGGAATGACGGACGAGAAAACAACTCAGAAAACTGTTACGAACGAGTAAAAGAAAGAATTGGAAAGTAAACTTTGTACAAAGAATAATTTATTCGAACATGTCTTCTCTTCACTTCACGACGTTGCATATTCGGTTCCCCTTCAATCAAGACTTGTGTTTACAAAATCTCGATTCGTCATATTTTTCCCTTGGGTGCGCCGTCACCGGGCTTCACCTCATTAAAATCCGCCCCCGACACAAAGTCAACGTATATTTAATATAGTCGATTAACAATTTGATTGAATTTAACAGAGTGAGGGGTGATTTGCGAGCGCCTTCAATTAGAATACTAAATGAAGTAGCGTGTCCTCTTGGTACCTTGCATCTGACACTACGACCGACAGACGGCGGGTCAATCGACTTGTCGCCGCCTCCGGCCCATGTAATTACTCCAAATATGGTTTGCTTGATTTTATATTGTCCACTTTATTATATTTGGTGGGCCCGACGTGGTCGCTTGTTTGTTGGAACAAGGACGTAATTGGGTTTGCGACAGGGGTGGTTTTTCAGAGTGGAAACGACAACACGAAAACATCGCGGTTGGGTGAATTTTTCAGTTTAACTTGATTTTTGACCTTTTGCGAAAATTACATTATTTCTCGTTGAAGTATTTAAATTTCAATTGAGTCATGGGAGTGCTGGATTTATGGGGTGGGCGTCGACGTCGGCACGCGTCCTCGTCATAATCGAACTAACAGGATACGGCTCTCTCCTCCAGGACCCTTTGGACGGATTAGGACGGCTTACTAGCGCACCGATCGTCAACTCCACGCGTCATTACGTATTAGAGTTTCCGTCGGGGATTCCCCCGAAGATTATCGTTAATTGTGGATATCGGCGGCGGTTCAATGCTTCGTTAGGCTACGTTTCCGACGCATCTGTCATTATTCGTGACGGATTATTGAAGCGCGATGACAGTCGAGGGGCGTATGTGAAGAGGGTGCAACCATATTTTATATTCAAAAATTAATATGCGGCTGGCAAATTTGCAAAATGAGAGTTTTTGGGTTGCACCACCGACAATTAATTAATTTGAAGGTTTTAAAATCGTGCGGAAAATTAATTCTGGCAGAACCGGATCGCGTATTTTTCCCTTGAAAGCTCTTTGTCCAAATGAAGCAAAAGTAAATAAAACTTCGCGCAAGGTAATGAATATGACGCCATCCACGTCCTCATCAACATTCCAACATACGAATCTGTTTTAGTTGATGTGTAGATGCAAATTGCCAGTCTGAGGCACTCCCGTATGCATCGTTGTCGGAGGTGTGGCAGCAGCAGGAAGATTTAATTTAATTTGTCGCCTTCCAGTTGATGTCGAGATGGCTCGAGGGTCCAATTAGTGCACCGACCTATGCCAGCCACCTCAGAATGAAGAGTTGTTTATGTTTCTTTCAATCTTTCACGCTGCGGCTTTTTCGTTTTGTGTTTTTTCTGGGGCACGTCTTGTTATACCACGATTGCGGAGAGCTGGCGAGTCAAATATATTTGCAACAAATATCTCCGCCAATTCTTTGTTTTGTGATTCTCCCTGAAAGTTTGCCAACCCCTGCAAAAACAAGAAGTAAAAAGTCGAAACAGACGTTTAGATAAACATAAAAAGTGCAAATGGCTCAAGATTACTCCCATTTCATAACATCTCGGCTCCCCTTTATATCGGCTGTTAAAAATATCTTAATGTAAGTTTAAATTCTATCTGGAGTTAAGTGCCGGGCAAATAAACCGGCCGACGGAGGCGGCGGCAATTACTTTTCTTATTTCTTCTTTTTCTCGCGCCAAACTTGAACTTTCACCCCTCGAGACGGATGCTTTTGAATGGTCCGCGATGGTCCCCGATTTGAATATATTATGTCATATTGTGACGGGACGACCTGGGGACGGCTCAATTTGTCCACTTAATTGTGAGTGGGTGGCGGGCGCAAACTTTGACCCTGCATGGGTGGCGGTCTCAGCGGGGTGGAAACCGTAAGCTCCACACATTTATAATTCAATTTGGAATTCAACTTTAAAGGCGGTATCAGTTTTAGAGGAGCTTTCGAATAAGTCTGAAATTCATTCGTTGTCAAAGACGCCGACAATTAAGCTCTAATTCCGTTTGATGATGTTGTAGGTGTACATGTGCGCTTTTTTGTGAAAGCGCATCGTCGAATGCGCTGAATCCGGTCCATTACCGTAAAAAGATAACGATTTCGCGCTAGTCGAAAGAGAAACAGCAAATAATAAAAAAGCTGCAAAGTGAATTGATCAAAGGCGCGGCCGGAGAAAAACAGACTTGTGCAGGTATTGAGGTGTGCGTATCGGCCGAATGCATCCAGAAGAGCTTTCAAAATATCAAAAACCTGCTTTCACGAGCTTAAATTCGAATGTAATTGCTCGAATATTCGACGAGAGCTTTTCTCGTCCTGTTTTTATCCGATAAGAAATATGAGAGCGCGCAGCCGATGATGGATCGCGAATTATCGCGCGCATTCAGACATTTACATCGCGAAAACATGTTTGCCGACAGACGCTCTAATTACCGAAATAAAAATCGACCGGATTTTTCCGGTCGCGCCGAATCAATCCGGAAGACAAAAGGAGGTAATCAAATCCTCGCACATTCCGGGCACATCCTGAGACGTGCCCACCCGAACTAAGTCTCTTAATTACCACCGCTGAAAGCGACTCCGGGAAAAGTTCCCTAGACTTAATTACCCGGAATAATTGTCAGGCCTTGTTAGCTCCATGTGATGTGACTTGGCCCGGAACAATCCAAGTCTATATTCATCATAATCATAAACACATATCTCTTAAAAAACGTGAATCAATAGTCGCAACAAAAAAAAAACAGATAAAAGCTCCAAGTATGATCATCCATTTCCTTTGATTTGAATCATTTGATGCTTACATAATGCCGGAGACCTTGACCGGAAATCCGGCCCGAAAGATCGTTACGTGGGAACCCCCTCCGACCGGACCTGTTCCTCCAGAGGTGGCTGGACCAGACCGGTTCTTCTCCTTCTTCCCATGAACTTAAGGTTAAACAAACGAAGGGGAAAAATCGCGAGATAAATCAAAACTTGATGGCACAGCTGGCACGCGAAAAAACTTTATCCAACTGTATCAATTTTTCTATTTCTCCCCCGCTCTAAACCGTCTGTTTTAATCTATATCTATAGCGTCTCGTGGCGGCCACGTGTCCGCACTAGGTATCCCCAAGCTTACACCCACTTGGACGCTTTTTACTCATGTTTCCCACATCGAAGATGGATGTGAATACTGTGACAACTGGGGTCGAACGACACTTCATCCACCGCCGCTGTTTGATTTTATAGGGTGCAATGAATACGAACTGTATTGATGAATTAGATGTCGTCGCAAATTATTGCCAGGGGGTGGCTGCACTCGCCACCAATTAAAAATGTTTAGAGCTGCTGGCATTTTGGCAATCAAAGGGTTGAAAGGGCACACAACCAATTCCGATGTTATTTCAGTTTGAAATTACATTTTAATCCGTTGTTGTTGCGAGAATATTTACAGATGTGTAAGCAGAATTGAATTTGGGGCTTTGTGGGCGAAATTGGCGGCAACAATGGGCAGGGGTGGCGACTTCTCTGCTAACCAACACGAATTTACAAAAACAAAACTGATGGAGAAATCGTCAGCCGGACTAAAAGTTTTGATTTTTTTGCGGGTTCTTACTTGCAGATCCGTTGACTAATTGCCACCATCTTTCTGTCGTAATTTCTGTTTCTACTCAAGTCCAAATTAATGGTGGATTGTGGCGAGTATGCGTATCGCAATTCAGGCCGTGTCGCTCTAAAATCCTACTTTAATAGCTATAATCGTGCGTGAGTGCAGTGTTACCAGGGTGACCGCCCCTCGCAGCCCGGTCGTATTTGCCAACACGCGGATTGTCACCCCAATCTCCCCACGTCAACCCCCAGAGCTTCAGTCACATCGTTCGAATTCAATCTCAGGGGGAAGTCGACTCACGACGCTAAATTGATGTTTGATATTTCGTTCAACGAACACGATCATTTTTTTGTTTAAAACGCCCCACAATGGGGTAAACTCGTACAAGAGGACGCACTTAACACTTTTGAATTTTGCCACCGAAAAATTTCATGCATGAACAAGAAATTTAATGGAAAACTTTGAGAAATAAACTGAAAATGATAATAATTACAGGAGTGGTGTCGGCGGCGAGCAGTTTCGTTTGCATCTTGAGCATCCAGGTGTCCCCGTTTTATCGTCCCGTTTTCCCGTCGTCCGGAAGCGCCAGTAAAAAGCGGTTTAGATAAAGGCGTCCCTTATCAGCGTTGTATTCGGTGGCAACGTGATATTTTCTCGTTTGGCTCGGGCCAAGCCACCGGCGCGACATAATGCTTTACATAAGTTAAAATTATCGGACATCTCGTGCCCACGCGCCCACTATCTCATGCATACATTACAACCCGCGCCGCTTATCCTGATTTACGAGCTGCGACGCGTAATTGCGTCCAGAATTTTTTCTTGTTCTTCTGGGAGAAACGCGATGTTGTGGAACTTGATTAGGCGCTAATGAATTGTGTCGGCGGCGCGTACAATCGGATTAAAGTCGCCCGCCCCCAGACACACGCTCAATGTGTTTTTCGATTCAATTATGGCACGCCGATAGGAATTTTAACTGGGGTAGTGCAGTTTCAGATAAGAGGGTTTAGGGGAACGAACGGACGAAGAATGAAGATTGAGGTGCGCTGCATTTTAGAATTTAGAGAGGCGACCGGGACTGAGCTGAATAAAAATAGACTTTATTAGATTGAGAAGTAAGGCTAATCTCACTTAAGGCACTTAAGGGACGGCCAACGCGCAGCTGAATACACTTTTGTTTTTATTACAAAATTAAATTTCTTCGTTCAATTTGGTTATTGAATGTCACTCGGACTGAAATTTTCTCCTCGGACACGACTATCTCACTTTCGCTTGACTGAGCTTATGCAGTATTTCGTCTAAGAAAACAGTACCATAATCACCCCGCATAATCCCCACCGCAGCCTCCGGAGTCCTCCGGGCGCGCCATGCAACCCCGGATTGAATCGAGGAGCTTAGAGCGGCTCACCGAGCCCGCACATAATCGGATCGCAGTTATCATCGCCCAGTCTCTAATCGGCACACGCTAACCCAAACACAGCATATGTGCACCCTTAATGCGACACGAACCACCCGGATTCGATTCCGGGAATGAACGAATTCGATAATAAACCGAAAACATTAATTAACTCCGGTGAAAACTGTTTCGACGGACTGACAACGTTCATAATTCATCCGGGAATTGATTGGATTCCAGGAGTTTCGAGCCTATTAATTTGAATTATGGTTGATAATTAGCCCGAGGTTGTTGAAACGAAAAACTCTATTAATAACTCACAAGTACGGGAGTTTTTGCGAAATTCAACCTGGGGTACAGAGAAACTAATTATTGAAAAGGGAAATGATGGGCACCTTTTTATGAAAATGGAAACGGTCCGCACAAATTTTTTATTATTGTGACAGTCGCTCAAACGCCCTTTTTTATATGATAATTAATGTAAATATAAATATCAGGGTGTCGGCAGTAATCAATAATGTTTAAATTTGCATAGATATTCCAGAGAGAAAATAGTGACAACAATTTTACCACAGCAATAAACACGTTGTTATCTAATACAAAACATAAAAATCAAGTTACCTTAGAGTTTTGGTAAACGTAATTTTTCCTGCAGTGAATTTTTTGTATCCGCCAAATTTAAAATGTGACTCTTTGATTGGACGTTCTGGCAGAGCGAGTTTCAAATTGCTGATTTTTTTTAACTTTTGCGGAATGTTAAAGAACTGTCGCATTTGTCAAATTGACACGAAATTGTACAAGGTGTTTATAAATATTTCTAACATGGTGGCTATGAAATGTGAAAGAAATTTGCCACTCATTACAAATGTGGGTTTATATTTTTTAACTGACATTTGTAGTTAACCTTAATCATGGAGCAAAGTAAGTTTAAAAAAACTGTTGTAGTTATGGTTTGAAACTTGAAAATCATAAACTTTGGCAAAACCCGTAACTTGAGACGTCGTTGACGTAAGTGGCATTATAAATAATTTTCAAGATAGTTGTATTCACTATGAAAACAAAGGGGCAAAATAGTGAATGACAGGAATTTCAGAGCCACCCTTGATGCTAGAAACATTATAAACACCTTGTAGGAGCATCAACAACAAATTTTGCAATTCTGTTACTAAAAAACTTGTCAGTTGCTTGTGTAGCCATCTATTAATCAACATTAACATGTATCCATTATAGTAGGTATCTAACTTATTCCTTTTAAATTCTGCTGATTTCTAAAATAGCTTCTTTATAAATCGCTAAATTCTCTGCAGGAAAAATGAGGTATAGAGTGTACCTGGCAATCTGCACAAATCCAATTCTCTATGAGACTGTACTTTGAAGTTTGTTGTCAATAATATTACATTCATTTCTTTAATTTTAATTTATCTAAGGGAAGCGGTAGGGATTCTGATGATACATTATTAGGAAATTATCAAGTTCTTACTTATTTTTCGAACAAAGTAAATTTCTAGTCGAATTTGAATCTGTAAAATAAAAAAAAATGACATTAGAAACGTCAACTGTCCGTTCACTTACGCCAACTGTCACGTTTAGGATGTTTTGTTATCTTCAACTTTAGTAACTTTTATGTTGAATGGAAATTACAACAATTTTTGTTATTACTGTCAACATATTGGCTCTTGGTAAAATGTAAATCATTGTGTTGATTGCTTGATTCTTTCGTGCGCATTCTGTGGTCTTTTTCGTCTATTACCGAATGACATATTACCTCACAATGGCCTATAGATCTCGGTTTATTTGCAAATAAGTGGCCACCTCCGATAATTGTTAAGCTCCCTAAGCACGCGTGTCTAAAGACCTTCCGCGACACATGAATGGCCTCAGATTGCAAATTATGCCAGAAAGAGAAACCAACATCGGCCGACTTTTAATTCATTGCTTTACCATTGTCATCTTTCATCTCTATTGGGTATTATTACGTGTTTATACTTAGCGCGCATTTAAAACTCCGCCATTCAAGCCACATTACAGGATTAAACTCTTGTTATTTACACGGGATCGTCAGGCGTTAAATAAATCTCAACAAGACGAAAAAGTCGAATTGTTATTCAAAGTGAGCGCTGGAAATAATCGCGTAGCGCTGCTGTATATATTAAGACAATTGATAGTCTGCCAGTGACACTAGATGGATATCACTGACATGCGGACTGATGACGTAGGAACACGTGTCGGGACGCCCCCTCGTTTACGGACACTCGAACTATTTAACCCACAATTTTCGGACTTATTAAAAAGGCAAATATTTGGAGAGCGTGCGAAACAGAAGCTGCGACAAACAACGGATTGCGGCCACTTTAAACTCAACGAAAATAAACAAAGAAGGATCGAATTGCTAGGAAAACACTCCCAAGGGGCGCAAATTTGTACAAAATTAAATGGTAAACAGACGAATAGTATCACAACTCGCCATCTTGTTTTTCAAAAAGTCAAATTGAAGTCTTCGTCTAACGCGTTTTCGCCGTAAATGGATAAATCATTACCATTACCTTTTATTCCTGTAAAACGACTTCTAATTAGAAAAACTTTCTCTCCCTTTGTCTTAACTTTTTGCAACAATGGCGGTGAGTCATCCCCCGTCGATCCAGCATCAACAGCGGCGCAAATTCTGGCAAAGAGAGCCTCCGCTTCTGCCGTCATTAGCACGCACGCGCTCGCTTCCGTTTCCGTTTCCGTTCGTCGCGCCCCACGCCCGTCTTAACTTAACCCCGTGTTCCTCCGTTTGCGCTAATGCAGTTTGAATTTTTAACTTGATTTATGTCGCCCTTTGCGCTACCTAATTGAATATTCTTGTTTGTTTTAAAATAAAATTTGTCATGGTAGAGTTAATCTCGACTAAATTGGCCGGTTTTAATCGAGTCAGAGGACGCACCACCGAAATTCTCCCCAACGAATCTTTCTCCAGGTGCTCTGGAATTGTCATGCAAATTGTCGACCCAGGTGTGGAGGAACCGGTCCACGAAAGGACAAAAATATCGGCTAAAAATGGAAAAACCATTTTGGTTTCTTCGAGTTTATTTTGTATTTAGATAAATTATTTGATCCTGAGGTTGGACGCGCCTTGTGCGACTTCGCCCAGGACGTGTTTTCTTCCTGTGGTAACCACGATCCGGTTCAAGGTGCGTCTTCCGGAAACGAGTCCGTTTTTGCCTTCAACCCTTTCGTTCGGTGATATTGTCTGGTTGTATTGTTTTGTCGTCGAGGTGCCCCGCTGACAGCTAACTAAGTGCGTGTCTGTCAAAACCAGGCCCGGCTCGGCAGCTATCATCGCAGTTCCGGACCATTACACTCACACCATTGTCTTTGCTGATGGACATGTCTACGACATTCGCGATAAGATATTGATATGTCCACTAGTACACACCCCTGGTGCCTCATACACAACAATGGGGGCGAATTAGAGGGATTGATTAGAAAGTTTTTGGGCCAGATTCCGGAAAAAGGGTTGCGGAGACCTCGAACAAATTTGGAGCCTAGTCGGTATTAATTTTCGAAATCCAAGCCCACTTTCGGTAAACTCTGCAGACGTGGGGGAAAGTTCAGTAAAATGTTTGATCTTCCCAAGCATCCCTGAGCCTCTCAGCCCAAATCTCGAACAAACCCAGACATGTTCATTAATATTTAAACGTCTATTAATCCTCGCATGAGAATGCAGGCGTACACACGTTGTCGCGAGCGTTTAACAAGAAAAACCAGCACGGCTAATACGCGAAGGATGTGAACCGACACGAACAACTCTTCTTCGAACAGGACTTAACTCGCGCCAACACTGTGCAGGCATGTTCCGAGGACATCCGTCATTCTCCACCTTCAACGAATATTAATGACAGTCATAAATTTTCGGTTTATTCGGCTGAAATCAGTGTTTTAACTCTTGGACGCTGACTCGACGAAATTTTCTGGGTTAGAGATGACCACGGAGCGGTTTTGTTCCCACAACAACGAGCTAAATTGTTTCTAAGAAGTCAGAAGAAGAGTTTTTGTGAAGCTGTTGTTGATTTAGCGCAGTTCGTGCGGAAGAAGAGATGGAATGATCCAATTAGAGAGGATTCATGATTAATTATAGGTGTTGGGCGATGGGCGAACAATGTGGGTGATTGGTACCATCAAGTTTAGTGTGTTGTGCTAGTTTTAGAGATTAGACCATTGGAGTTGTAGGTAAAGAGAGGAGTAGAAAAGTGCTTATTGTCTAGCTTTTTTACAGAAAAATCTTCGTTGTTTACTTCAGTTAAATGGACTTGGAACGCTCTTTCTAACTAGTGTTTTTGAGCAAACTTTTGTGTAAAATTCTCCTAAAATCACTTCTACTTTCTCTCCGCTCATCTCTTCGCCGTCGGTGCTTACTAGGTCCGTACGGGCGACTTCCGGTTCGGTTGGAGTGCTAACAATGGACTCTGACAACAATGGGCCGCACTCACAGCCGCCATCGATTACCGATACCGCCGCCAACTTGAAGCAGAACACTCGTTATGACGGAATCCCTTCTTATTACGCACAAGGCGAATTCGGGAACTTAAATAGTCTAGAAAAAACACAAGAAAAAAACAACTACGTGCCGAGAAGAGAACTCATAAATCTACGAATGTAAATCTACCCTTGAAACGCACGTGAACTTGCGGGCTCCCTCTGTGAACAATGGAATTCCGATTGTAGTTGCCCAGATGGGACGTGGCTACCGAAAGGTCTGGGGAATAAGGAGGTGATGGTTGGATGGGTGGACAACACAGATTTTCGCACACCTGGGTTGGGTTGTCGGGGTGCACTTCGAAAGTGGTTGTTGCACATAACGTGGTACAGTCTGGCCATAAAGTTCAGGAGACAGAAAGAGACACCATTTTAAGTTTCGAGAGACCAAAAAAGTGCATTTTTTATATTTCAAAGAGTCCGATTTTTTATTAGCTTTACAAGTCCTCTACATCGTTACAATGACCACCTGTATTATTACTATATCTTCCAATTCCGTATTCATATCGCCCCAAAACAATGAATGGTCCTTCGAACCCTTGGTCGGCACATCAAACGCCATCAGATTCCTATCTCTTGTGTTCTGTCCACATGGGGTCTTTCAAAACATTCGAACCCACTGTTTTAATCTCGACCAGAAGCCCCTGTGTAGGATTTGCGAAATTATTTTCTTCAAGATCGGATTACAGCCGCTTTCAGGTACAAGATTTTTTTTCTTCCACTGAAGGCAAAACGAAATAATTGCGACTGTCTTTCGATATTTGATATGATGTGAACGTGGCGGTTTCCCACGAGATAGAATTGTGAGAAAAATGAGAAATATCGAGTTGAGGTATGACGTGGAATTTTGTTCTTCAATGTGTTCGTGCTGGGGAAAAGAGTAATTACCCAATAATTAAACGAATGCAGCGAGGACCAGATTTGCAATCATCTTAATTGCTTTCCGTCCCTTTGAACTGGGCGATGGGAGGGCGACGTTTAACTTTTTGTTGAGTTTAAAAATACTGCAAAATACGAATATAATTGAGTGGTTTTGGTTTTTATTTTAACTCTTTATGTAAGCTGTGACAAAAGTTTATGGGAGCTTTCTACAGGCACAATAAATGTTGTAAACGTAAAATTTACGAAGAGGTCGTAACGGACTATTTTGCGACTTCTGGTATTAAATGCACTGATTTACTCCCTGGAGTTAAAAAAGTATTAACTATTTTAGTACCCACTTATTTGAAAAAAAAGTTCTAACTCAGAATTTAAATAGAGCGGGTCAAAATCTGACATTATAAATGTCTCGTTTTTTCGTTTTTGATTCGTTCAAGCTGAAAACAACAGAATTTTCAAACTCTTCATTATAGTTTTGACAATTCTGCTCAGCTACAACGACCATGTCAAAAAAAATCAATAAATCTTTAACTTCAAACTGTCAATTGAGATAAGGCGGAGCTACCAACTGTTTTCGGATTTCAACGCCTGCTTAGACCTGGTTTTATTCGATCATTTGGTTTTGATGGTCTGTTTGTTTGCTATAAAATTGATATAAACTAACAAAGTAAGGTACATGAGTACATGGGTAAGAATAGAAGACTAACTAAACTTTTGAAAATTGGAAGTTCTAGTTTTTTGGTGCAACCCTGAAACACTGAAACTCTCGGAACAAAAGGAGAAGACGGAAACGAAAATCAGAAACATTTTCCATTAGGACCTTTATCAACCCAGCATTTTCCGTTGTTTATCCCCAAAAATAATCGAATTTTTCCGCTACTTTCTCTCGATTCAGTAATTGAAGCATCAAAATTCTCTAACCGCCCCCGCACCGCCACCCTCATCCGTCATTCCACCCTCAACTAGCTCACATTGGCAGCTAATTTTCCTTCTGAAATATTCATATTTTCCACGCAATCCTCTCAGGTTTCAGCTCTGAACTGGATTCTCCGTCCTCGCATCTTAAAGAGTGGGGTCTTGCGCCACGCCCATGCAATAAGGCGGAGCGAAGAGAAGCCCCACCTGTCCACCTCAGCGCCCCTGTCGTCGACTACAGCAAGCACTTTCCTCGTCGATCATTCCGATCATTTGCATATAAATCTGCGATCGGAAAGAAGAGCGCTTATTAGCGCCGGAGGCGTCAACAGATCAATCTTTCGGCAATTATCGGTAGGAATCGACATCTTGAGCTTT
The DNA here is from genome assembly GCA_029298725.1 of Gnatocerus cornutus. Lineage (NCBI taxonomy): Eukaryota > Metazoa > Arthropoda > Insecta > Coleoptera > Tenebrionidae > Gnatocerus > Gnatocerus cornutus. The sequence continues at coordinate 14,464,495 of CM055513.1, forward strand.
TAGCGAGAATGGGCCTTAGCGCCCTGCACGTTGGAGCTTTTTTCAAGCGCGGTAAATACGCACAAGAATGACAATATTATTATGGTAATTCTATTAAGTATTGTCGACAATAGTACAACCTGTTGGTTTTGAATCGGGAACGTTTCACGGACAACAAAATTATTTGATAACAAATGTCGACACCCCAACAAAAGATGCCGGCGAATGTGTCGGATGCAGCTTTTTGTTTCCGACGACCTGCGACGCTTGAAGGCTTTGTTTACGCTGGAACGATGGATTTTTAATGTGGCAAATTGAGAATGAACTTTACAGGGACGGCCTGTTGCAACGGTTATGTACAATTGCGGAATTGGGATAATGGAAATTGGTGCTTTGAACGCGGAGCTTTTCACGACCTCGTTTTCACTTATACATTTTTTTATGCTTGTTTTCGGTGGGAAAAGGGCCACTTGACAAAACCTTTTCACTTGTTTTTTCATGCTTTACGCAAATTTTAAACCGCAATGTAGGCCAACAAAGGAAAGCTTTGAGCTTTTTCTCGAACTGTGACTAAAAAATAGCAAATCGACACTAATTGTTACCAATTTTTTCAAATAATTTAGGACTCTTTACCTACTAAATGTTCCAATTCACGAATTTGGAAATTAGGAAGCAGAAAAAAAACGTCGGACAACATTTATTTAGAACGTTTAGGAATATTGACTTAGCTTAATTAATTACCAACAAATTACAATTTTTTAAGAATAGTTCCAGGACTATTAAAACATGAAAAGAAATTGTTTTAAAAAATCACTACCTTCCAGGTGTTAAATTCAATTCTTTGGCAGGTGTTTGAAATGCGTTTAATATCTGTATCTGGTTTTAGCACCAATAAGTTCCATTGAAATTAAATTGCATTCATTTCTGTTTTTAAATGGGTAGAATGTTGCAAAACCAATTTTAGTCTTTTACCTCTATCATCGAATCATTTCGTTGGAGAGGGTTTGGAATTTGAAATAGGTTGGTAGCCCTGTTGTCGCTGAAATTTGACATTTAAAAATCAACGTAGGTATATTCCTTAATGATGTCTTTGCATATAAATTAATATTTAACCTCAAACTGTCAAAGAGACAAGCAAGCAGAGTTACCAACCGATTTCGAATTCCAAAGTTCGCTAATTTTTACTAAGTGACATTTTTACGTGTTATATTAAAGATTCACGTTCGGTAGAAGTAACTAAATTTAGTAACTTTTATTTTGTAACTAAGGTTATAATTTTTCTAGTGTAATGTCTTGTAAACAGACGTCATCTAAATGACAGTTTTTGGTTTGTCATTAAAGGTAAGTATTAATTTCCAAACGAAAAAGAAGAGCTCCGAATCAGATTCAACTAGTTCATCGATTTCATCTTCTGAATCTGACTTTGTTAGTGTTACAATGATTGGTGGAATATTGTCTGCAGCTGCGTCTCCCATGAGTGCTGTCCAGTCTTGCCTAATTAATTTTTCGCAGGTGTGAAACAAAGTTTTTCCAGTTGTTCGGTGTGCTTTGCAAAATTGATTTTAACCATAAATTTCTGACTTTGTTCCTTCCTATTGAAACTGCTTGTCTTGTAATAGTTGTATTGTCAAATTTGAATGACAAGTTTATTTGATAGACAATGATGCCAATGTTAAATTCCTAGTTATTTCAGAAATTCAACGTAGCGATACAAAAGTATCTATTAGTTACTTCTACCGAACGTGAATCGCTAATACGTACCAAATAAAAACTACAATTGTTTAAAATTGTTCTTTAATTAATCAAAAATCAATTATCATAATCAAAACAAGTAAAACGTTTTTGAAGTGTTTTATTTAAAACTCAAAAATATTCTCACTGATTGTAAGGTTTTTAAAATATCAAAAAGTTGAAAGTATACATAATTTTTAATTTTAACAAGAATTTTTGCTTTTTGGGCGAAAAGAAGCTTTGAAATTTGAAGCAATGTTGTAGCCCAGCCCGTCTGATCCGAAAACTCCACTCGAAAATTGATGGCGGACAAAACATGTCACTTTTTGTTGTCAAAACTAAGAAAAATGGCTTCATCTTTCTATTACTCCCGCCATTGTAAATCTGTTAAAATATCTTTGATGACCAACGTTGGTAAAAGAATCCAGCTTCTACTTCCCATTAACATTCCTAAATAAAATCCTCCTCTCCCCTTGCGTCCACTCTTCTATTTACCATCATGAATTTATCTTTTAGAACTGGTGAAATTAATTCCGAGACTACATCCATTACGAGATGACATCAATGCAGCAGCAAGCCTTATAAATTATGCACTGTGGCCGCTCCGGAATCCCGGATCAATCATTCCAAGTCATCGTCGCCGTCACCGTCACCTGTATAAAAACCCCCGAATAACTCAAATAAACACGACATATTAATAAAACACGTGGCTTCCTGCAATCCGGACTGTTTCCGGCGACTCCGGACTTGATGCATGTCCGGAAGCTATTAGGTCCACTGACCCATCGGTATCTTCGATCGACCATAAAAATATTAGGGATTCCGGGGCGTTATGGGGCTGTTAACCGCGGAGAGGGAATGTTTAGTACAGATTGATTATATCGATGGATGAGGAATAAGTAAATGATAAGTGTCCCGCTGAGACGGAAATAAAGCACGATATTTGTACAGATTAATAAGGGTTGGTTTTGAGGGTGATGATTGAGTTGTGAAGGGGTTGAAGCGGTTTTGGAAAAATGTGAATTGTAAGAAAAAAAAATTATAAATCAATGACCAGTGTTTGAAACAGCAATTTCCTTCCATTGTTGATAGAAGAAAGACCGCAAAGATATAATTGCACAATTTAAAGTAAATATGGTGTCAATTCACCACCACACGTGCGACAATTTCCCACAAAGCCAACAGCTGATGTCTCACAATGACACATTCGTTCTAAATAATTGCAGCAGTCCAGTAATTCCGCCATCGGCAATGTTTACTTTTACAATAACGTTAATAACACCCCCCATTGTGTCCACTCTCCGCATCTATAATTTCAGTGTGCATCCTTGAACGTTTTTCCCACAAGTCCCGACGACATCGACACCGCAAACCCCAACATCTCTCCAATAATGGCAGTTATTATCGGAAAAGCAAACAGGTAGATCCGAATTTCGTATCTAACGAGATAATGCTCAGGATGACACACCGAACGTCACATAGCATGTCATTAGCTAAGTCCTTTCGCCGGTCGTAACGATCAATCATTATAACATTTAATTTGAGTGTGAAGTTGTGTATTTTCGAGTCTGGTCCAGTAGCGTCTTCAACTGGAGGTCCACTTCGGCTTCTGACGACTGAAATGGTCGAATGCAGATATAATTGTACGGTTGAGAGCGAGCTAAGTCGTTATAATGATTGTGATGATCATTTGATGACTTGCGTTTGTGGTCAGCGGCGGCAATAAGAGAAATTCGGGCGGATTCCACGGATTCTGGGAGGGCAATGGTCGGGCTTGGGGTTGAAAATGGAAATCGACCAGTGCCGGTCAGACTAGCCAAAAAAATCGCGAGAACTCTTTCAGGTTTCTTCAAGCTGAATTTTCTCCTTTTCAGTGACGCCGCGTTCGCCTGATTCGCTGCTGGTTCGGCATTTTGAAGAAACCCAAAAATGCGTTATTAATTATGTGGAGATAATTACATAAGTCTGTGATTAGTCCGTGTTAGAACACGTGCTTTGTGGCGTCGTGACTCAGCTCTCCGCTCTTATTAAACCCCGCGTCAATCAGAAATGAGAGAAACAGAACAAGAAAGTACAAAGCTTCGGAAGAAAAAAAAGTGGACGAGAGAGCGTGCAATAATTACCGTCGATTGGAAAAGTCGTTTTCTCTCGATTTGTCTCTCGAATTTTTTCCGAGTTGATGGATCGAGTGTTTAATATTTCAGTGCCGTAAGCTGGAAACAGAAGTAATACGGAGTGGCTGGAAGCGTGAAAGAAGCGGATTGGAAATGCGCTCACGTTCACGCGCCAATATCCAGGCCGCGTCATGTTTTATACGTCTTAGCCGCTGTGTTTGGGGATTTTATGAGATTTTTTTCCGAGACAGATGTCCTGGTTATTAGTTCGCTATGCGGAATACGAGATTCGGCAGCGGGAATTTTTGGGAAAAAATCGGGGATCTGTTTCGGCCCTCCGTGCATTGTCCTTTCGTTTATTTATAACACGGCATTAATCCAGGGGCTGATGATATCTTATATAGAATTGCAATGTCTGAGTGCTTTAGGTATGCGGGCAATGTCTGCGCGGAATGCGGTTTTCATTTTTAGCCCCATAAATCAGCCCCAAACGTTTTAATAAAACAGCTCCACCTTACAGTCGTGGAGATTTGTCGACGGAACACCAGCCATTTCCATCCGCAAATATTTTTATGCTGCACTTTGTCTAAGGGGATGTGTTGATATTTTTCATCGGCGGAAACTTCCAGGACCGGAACGAGCAACCCCCAAAAATTTTCACCACTCCAGGTGCTGAATTAACCAGAGAATGCGTTAATTATTTTCGCGGCCCGCTTAATCCTCCCTCGTTGATCAAATTTGCGTTAGAAATCATGACGACCATTACCCCCACAAATATTAGTTTAAATTGAATCAATATCAATATTCCGTACATCTCGTTTCGTCCCTTTGCTAAATATCGAGCATATTGCAACGCTCATCAACTGGCGAGTTATAAATATTCAATGCGATTGTAAACAGCGTCGCGCTCCATCCCCCATAAAGTCCCTGCGGACGACGAGGGTGCGCCGAATTACTCCCCCACCCTCTTAACAGGGATTTGAGGTCAACGCTGTCGAATCTCATCACCAAGTCATGCTCTGATTTTTCTGGAATTTTTTCGCTCGGGGGTGGAATTCGAGTGGACGCTCGTAAAACCGCGACGAGCGCAGGACCGGAGTCGTGAAAATTTTCAAAGTTCTCCTGTGAACCCTTTCATTTTCTTCGTTTTAATTATGTTCGCCTCTCCACTCCCGCACCGCCCTTATTGGCGCCGATACCTACATGTTTTCGCTCATCTCTAAATGAACAAAGACAATACACCGCCGCTTTAAAAAAAAAAGTCTCTCGATACAATATACAAACGAAGGAAGCCGCCGCCGCCGCCAACTCCAAGCGCAAAACTAATAATTCAAACAAAGGGTGGAAATTCAACTGGTTGCAGATATACACATCGACAAAAGCTCCGCATAAATCAATAGTAATTTCAACCGAAAATAAAGTAAATTTGGAATAAGTGGCCAATTTGGGCTCGGTGCATAATTCAGCGTGCTGTTTTATCGGCCGCGCTGATCTTTATGCAAAACAGTTTCCGATAATGACAGGAGTGGTGGCGACGACGCCGCCACCGCGACTTTATATTATTTACGCGCGCCACGGCTAAACGCTAATTTCACGATTCATTTGCTTTAGCGGAATTGATAAGTTGATGTTGATTTCTTCTTATCGGGAAAAAAGAGGGAAATCGTGCGGATTAGGGCGTCGCGACGCCGAGGCGGCAGGTACCAACTATATTGTTTTTTGGTTGGGTTGAACAGCATTTTTCTTCTGTTGGACTTGCTTGATGGGAGTAATTTTCTTCTATGGAGCTCGTCATCCAAAAAGACAACGCGTCTTGACAACCGTCAATTATGCTCAGAATTGGTAAAAAACATCGACAATTCCCGTCATTGTCCGCCAAATATGGCGCAGTACCATCGTCAAAAAAGTGGCAACAAAACCCACCATCAAGGATAACAAAATCACACACGGTCATACCAATCAAAACATAATTAATCAAATTTGCAACGTGAAATTACTTATCGACATCGCATTAAGTGGTGTGTAATTGTTGGTCCGCTGCACCATCTGAAACAAAGTTTTCGCCCAATCATCGCTCAAATTACCGCTCTATAATGAGCCTGATTTAATTAAATGGCAGCGAAAAATGCCCTAATTGAATAATTACGCCGAGGGCGAGACGTAAGGGTTTTTGTACGAATTCCGCCATTGTGACGTCTGATTAGGGGGTCGTGAATGCTGGTTTTGTTGGATAATAGCTTTAATGTCATGTATTGGTTTACGGAAAAAAAAGGTTCGAATTTCGGGATAATTTGAGGGCGACTAATCGCCACGAAACACTCGCACATGTAAACACACTCGAGTAGATTGGAAATGCATGCGCTACCCTTAAAACAAACAAACTGCTGTCAACGCGAACAGCTAACTTCTTCAAGGGTTGCGTGCCATTGTCGGTTAATGGATATTCCGATGGTATGTGGAGGCCCATCGTGACTAATGTGCGTTGTATCGATTAGCTATTAACTTATTACAAAGTGTCCTGGGTGGAAACAATTCCGAAACGTCGAGGGTGGGAAAGGGTGACATACTGACACCAATATTTATTCTATTAACACAGAAATTTCTCATTATTTCCATTAATTACAAGTCACATTTGTTCATCAACATTATTTTTCGACTACCACTTCCCAGCTTTTCTTAATGCTCCATTCCCTCTTCCTTCATTTCTCTTTTGCAACTTCCCGCGCAATATTCTCCGTGCAAACTGACTAACATCCGATTAAAATCAGCACAACTATTTTCGTATCAAGACTTATGATCTCCGAGTTGCAAGGAATGCTCAAGATTCATTACAAAACGATCCCCTCGATTTCAGTCGAATAATTCTGAAAGCGCTCACTGCACTTCAAAATTAAAGAAAATCTCGACGTGCTGCTCACAACACACAAATAAAATGATTGGGATCGCGGTCTGCTTTCTCACGTGTTCTTTTTTTTTTTTTCTATTTCAATGAGCACTCTTCTCCTGTAACGTGGTTAATCTGATATGCGTGGTGTTTTTAGAGGGTTGGATGGTAGGAGATGCGGGTGAAAGTTGGATAAGATGTTTTTTTTTTGTGGGGACTGTTGATTTTTTTAACAATAGAAAGCGTTTAATATGTTGAAGGCCACAATTTTGAATCAAGTTAAGTTGTTTCTTGGATATCTAGGTGGGTTGTACAATTTTCAGATTCACTAAGCTCGATCAATGTTCGAAGACTTTAAAACTTTTAGAGCTTGAGGTTATAAAATTTTCACTTTCTGTGTTAGGATATTCACATGAAAAGTTGCTCCAAGTTTCAAGGCTTTGCATGTTATCAGGTTTCGAATTACTATTTTTTTTTCTGATTTTAAGCTTTTCACGTCTACAAATTTCTGTCTTACATTAAAATTAAACTTCCCCACAGCTCTAGCTTCAATAAAAAATTATATTCTCAAACTTCAAAATCGGTTTAAATTTCACAGTTTTCATAGACATGGATCTTAAGTCCTGATATTTTCAGGTTGCAAAATTTTACGTTTTTAAATTCTAAGGATTTTATCTGCTTACATCCCTCAATTCTAAGGTTCTGTCTATTTGAGATTTAAAAGTTTTCCAATATTTTTCTGCAATATGAGCAATTCCAAAGATTTCAGGTCTTCAAATTCTTTGGAAAGGTTGTCAAATTTGTAGGATTTTATTTAATAATCTTAAGGACCACTTCTAGCTCTCTAAGAATTTATTTAATATTTAAAAAATTGACTAAAATGTAAATGAAACTCAATGTTTGACAACTTGAAAACCGAAAGATGGAGAAATTTTAGCGGACAATTTGAGAATCTTAGATTTATAGAAAATAACTTCTTGAAAGTAAAATACCAATCTGTTAAGAATGTGAAAAATATTACCCTGTACCCTCATTTTCTAAGGATCTAAATATAAGACTCAATTTATTGGTTCTTAAATCATGAATTTTCTAAGATTTCTAAATACAAAACTTACATTTTCTTGTGTTTTAAGGTTATTAATTTTACATCAAGAGAGCTAAAAATCTAAACAATTTAAGTACTTATTTAAAGACATAGGTAAGGGTTTAATAGTTCAATATTAAAAATTTAGAAAGGAAAATTTAGGTAAATGACGAGTAAACGAATATCTATGAAAATTAAAAACATCGGATTTGACGACTTTGGAAAAATTGAGGTCTCTGAGTTCTTATAAAACAACTAAAACCTCTTTAAGAATTCAAAAATTCGAAAATTTTGCAATTTAAAGCATTATTAGAAGGTAAATTTAAATTAGGAATCTTGAGAGCTTTCACTTTGTTAATTTTTTTCGTCTCAAATTTTGGTTCAATTTTTAATTTTTACAAAAAGCAAACCTAAAAGATTCTTAGGACCTATATAAACATTTCAATGTCTAATAGGAATATAAGGATATAATAATCCAAATGTGAAAAATGTGTGAAAATAACAAATTTCGGTTTTGATCCTCATTGAAAGTACCTCTCTAAATATCTAAAATTCTTAAAATTTCGAATCCAAGACGCGAAAAAACCTTAAAACTTGAAACGTGTTTAACTAAATTTCTTTGAACTAAGTTTGCACCCTTTCCAAAATTCCTAATTTCTCGATTTATCAGAAGGTGAAAAAGGTCCGAAAATAGAACAGTCGAGAATATGCTGTGCTAATCAAAGTTGGAACGCCATTATTTTAGACGAGCCGAATACTTCAAAGATAGTCTTTGAAGCCGCCGCATTGAAATCAAACGAAAATGAGGATTCAAAAGTTTCATCACGACGCGAACCAGTTGATTTTATTATCTACCAGTAAAAGTGATTTTTTCGTCTTGAAAAGAGAAGAAATAATAAAAAATGAATGAATGAAAACTTGGTGAATAATCGAAGCAGTTCAGATTTACATTTTAGCTTTACAATCAACAAACTATCGGAAAATGTAAAGTTTTGTGTTGATTTTAGTGCACTTTCCTTCTTCTCCACTCTTCGGAAATGCTGTTCCGCATTAGTTTTCGAACGAGGGCAGATGTCGGGTGCTGGTAGCGCGAGATACGAGTCCGCGGCGGCGGATTTCGCTGAAAGCTGGGGGACCATTTCAAAAGACTCAAAATTACTTTCGGGATAAGAGGGATTAGGCCTGGGCGGTCGCTTGTTTCTGGCGCGCTCCGAGGGCATTAGACAGGCCTGGGTTCACGCGGCCAATGGCATTACCGACATCGCGAATTGCAGATTTCATCGCTGCCTGATTGATTTCTCCACCAGGTTCTCCTTTTTCTTTCTTTATTTCCACCCCGAATTAATTGCTTCGAGGGGATGCAGTCGTGATGACGCAAACAGGAATTTCACGAGGAATGATGAGACGATGACGACGAAATGTCAAGAGAAATGGAACAGGCAATTATCGAAAAGGTAAAACGGCGTTCTTGCGCAAAACCGAGAGGAGCGGTGGTAATGGTTATTAAATCGGAATTTTTGAGGGGAAAGTGAAATTACAGCGAATTCACTTTTATTTCTACAAGTTTAGAATTTATTTAGCTTCTGTATTGTTCTTGGCTCGGTTTTCAGTCATCACAATCCCTTGGCGACGGTGTAAAAGAGGCTTTAGCCCTTGCAAGTGGTTTCAATGTGATCATTAACTCAAAAATGTGAAAAGTCACCCTAGCTCCGTTCTAATCCCACGAAAAATGTGGTAATTTCCGCCTCCGCCGTCTCCGCACATTGTTTCTTACCCCCAATTTCTCCACCCCCAAAAGTGCCAAACTAAATATTCCCCAAGTAATTAATTACAAGTAAAACAAGGCCAACATAATCCCCGTCCACGAGAGTAGTTTCTCTCAGCGTGTGTATCGGCGTGCGCTGTCGCTTCTACTTTTGCCTCCGAATGTATTCTTTTGTTCTAGTCAGTGATTGGTCGACAAGTTCAGGTCGTGGGGTTGGTCGAAGTGGAACTCGACGTTGCCAACCGTTCGTCGGTTTCGTCTCCCACCCGAAGAAAAGATATCTTCGCGGTGCTCCAACAGGACTAACTTTCCTTCCCTCGCATCCACGATCTAATTTCGTTTAATATTTAACAAACGGAGACGGGTTTGCTACCCTTGCTGCACTAACGCATTAGGGAAATTATATGTAATGCCGGGACGAATCGATTAAAAAACGAGTCGATTGTGTCGGGGGACGATTATTTTGCGACCATGACGACGATGAGGGATTAATTAACCCCTTCGGACGCCCTCGGATCGGGGTTATTAAAGTTACACGCAAATGAATGTGATTCATTTCGAGTGGACGGAACGAAGGGGATGGGGATGAAAATGGAAAGTAAAAGAGGCTTCATAGGAAAATTATAATGTTGTAGTTTTTATTTTAAAATTTTTGTTTCAGGCTATTTCCGGTTCCTTCCTCCCACGCCGGGGTAAGTGCTCGTCTCGCCCAATAAAACCCAATAAATTTGATCTTGTTAGTCCACTTATTTCTAGTATATTTTCCATAATTAGGCCGTCGCGGCCTGACAAAAGCGATTACCAACACAATGGGATTAGAGTAGGTATGATATGCCCTTTTGACGACTGCACAATTGGATGTTTGATATTTGTAACGCTAAGGCCTTTGAATCGTTAAGTGGTCGACAATGCGCGCCCATTCATTTCATTCACGACCCCGAGACTTGGAAGCCATCAGATTTCTACTGACCGACCGAACTTTCGCCATTCACTAAATCGAGAAAGAGATCGCTCGTCGATGCGAAATTGACAGTTTTGAAGGATTAGATATAAACCACAAACCACCAGGAAGCAATTAACAAAATATCACACTCGACAATCAACGTATTTTTTTTTCTCGTTGGAATAAAATAAATTTTAATTCTAATGGTAGTTTTTCCAATTTTCATTTTATTGGTGATTTGTGTCTCCCCAGTTCGGTGCGAAAGCCGCTGCCGCATGCCGGCATTATCAATTACCGAAAAAATGTCGAATAATAGCGAAATCAGCGCCCGGATGAGAAAAAAACATGAAATGCGGGATACGTGTGCGATTTACGAGGGCACACTGCACATCTGACATTCGATCAAACAATACAATAAATAAAGCCCCAATCGTGGAAACATCGGCCACAATTAAAACACAATAAATCGTAAAAAGGAAACGACTTCTTGACGAAATTCTAATCCAATTATTGACGTGATGAATGCGACAAAGCCTTGTTTGATTTTTCACACAAAAGCTGAATTGATCGGAGCTTTCCAACTAACTGTAATGATCATTGTTGGGGATTTTTGTGGGAGGTGATAGAATACAATGATCACATATGCGTAGCGTTGTGTTGCCAACTTTATAAAACTAATTACCTGTAATGCATGACGATTGGAAAAATCGACGGGAGAAGAAAGCCATATGTGTGATGGTATGAATGGGGACACCAGAAATGCAGCTAATATCGTACGCCTGGAACTGGAAGTAAAGTCAATAATACTGCCGACTTTTCCAAGTATACCTATTTGAATCTCAATGCGCTTATCATATTGTCCGATGAAATTTCACGATTTTTGGTTTCATTACGGCGATTTGTCGTACTCATAATCGCGGTTGATCTACGTGATTTACTGCGATACCGGAAGAGTGCTAATAACTGCTTCCTTCTCCTGTGGCTTATCAGATCGTCCTTTCCTTCCACCTTCATTAGAGCATTAAGCCTCTGCGAATTAATTTCGATTTTTCCCAAAGAGAAGTTGTCTGATCTCCGACTCCCCTAAGCTCTGAATATAGGCGCTTGATGATCTAAATTATGCAATTTTCAATATTGGCCACCCACTCGGGCACGTGTCCGCCCCAGCACGTGTGTTTGACTCATTGCGGACCGCAAATTCACTCAGATGATGAGGGTTGAGGCCCCGAGATGCTTTCGCCCTTAATTTGCACCACTCGAGGAGGAAGGAGAAACGTGGAGAGCTTTGCGCAAATCTGGAACAGAAAGGAATAAGTAAATAGAAAAAACAGCTTGTTTACGATTCTTAAAGGACACCGTTGTGTTACTTTTGGGGGTAGTCTACAATGTCAAAGTTATTTTATTTAAAATTAAATAGAAAGTTTCATCCATCACCATCCCAACACCTTTGAAATGAACTTTAACAGTTTTTTTTTTATTTGAAAAATAATTTATGCACTTGTGTTTGCTTTTACTTTTTAGATTGATAGTTTAAAACAACAACAATAAAAGATGTTTTTGGAATATTATGAGATGAGCCCTAATATTATTGTTCGGAATTAATAAACTAGTGCCCGGCGCATCCACCATTTTTCTTAAATGTGTTACTTTTAGTTATTTATTGGTTTTTGATCTAAAATTTATACAAATTTTTGCTCAATTGCCACTTAAATAATTATGATTGTTAAGTTTGTACAAGATAATAATTTAAACTCTAACTAAATTAGATGCATATTTTTTATTTATCATTTTTATATTTTGTTTATGTATACAAGGTGATGAAAAAAGGCGCCATTGCTTAATATTATGTTGTTGCTAATTTTTTCCTGAGCTTAAAATTGAAAACCAAAACAAGATTTATGCCTTTTTAACGAAGATAGAAGCTTTCTTTTATAAATAATCAAACTCCATTTGGATACATTTTTTATAACAATTTCATTGTTAGGCATTATATTTTTTACAGTTAATGATATTCTGTATCAAAAAAAGGACAAAAAGTGCTTTAAACCAAGTTTCTTAAACTTTGAAAAGTACCATTTCTAGGCTTTGTAGAAAAGTTTTCAGTGTTACAACATTGTAAAGCTTTTAGTATTAGTTGCTTAGTTACGCAGATTGCCGAATGTAAGATTTTATTAGAAAAGGTTGAGCAACATTGAATGCAGTCCATAGGAATAAGTTTAGATTAATTTTGCTTTGATTTCTGAGATGGTTGAACTGAAAAGGACATGGTACTTTCACTTGGGTGCCTTTTTTCCATTGCCCTGTATACAGGGCTCGTCACGAGAAGATTACTTCTGAAAATGATTTTTTCGCAACCCAAAATACTAATTTCTTAAGTCACTTGATACAACTCGAATCAGAAATGAAATGCTGAATCCACGATTGCTTAGGCTTTTACAGTGCCACTTTGACAATTACGGAAAAGAGGTTTACGTGAGTGTCCATAGACAACCCAGTTCAGTTTCGATGTGGATATCTTTACGATAAAGGTCCGTAGCAGCCAGAGCATTTTTTGGCATTCTCCGTAGATGAGAATCATGTCAGTTTTCTCATAATTTGTATAAGACATTGTGACGGGTTTCTCAACTCAACCTAACAATTATTGGTCGAGCAGCTACAGCTTCGGTATAGGACGGACAGATTTATAAAGGTACTTCAAAGTAATAGGGCTCTAAGGGAGCAAAATTAATAATAAAGACGAAATTTAAATAAACAATGTCAAAGTGACATCACCACCCCAAAGCAATCGTGGATTCAGCATTTTATTTCTAATTCTGGGAGTATCGAGTAGTACAGGATTTTAGTATTTTGGGTTGCGGAAATATAATTTTCTTAAGTAATCTTCTCGTGACTAGCCCTGTATATAAAAATGTGTTTTTTTAATAACAAAAATAAACAAATTAAAAAAAATGCTGCTTGTTTCAGACTAGAACGTTTATAACCTTCTAGATCTTAAGAATTTTTGTACTTATGAGATGTACTTAGGAATAGAAAAATTAGGAAATTTTCAACATAACTTAAGGAAAAAAACTGCTTGAAAAGAAAGAAGAAACACTGCCAAAAAGAGACAAAAAGAAAAAAAATTAAACTTACAGTAAGCATAAAAAAAAAATTCTAGTTAGAAACTACAATTATTAGGAACGAATAAATGTCATGAAAAAAACGAGAAAATTTCTTCAATTTTTGCAACAGAAGTGCACTGTAGGTATTATTTTATTTATTTCTTTTTCTTCGTTCATCATAACTAAAAAATATAATGCACGATGATAAAAATGTTCGCATTTTATCTCTTCTTTGAGCCTTAATTTCCCATCTTGTCTCTACTTTTGAGATGCATTATACCACTTACTTAGAAATTTCCGACGAACAATAAGTTGAACAGTTATTGCCATTCCATGTAGGAAATTCAGTTTTTTCAATTCCACTAACGCATTCTCTACATTATCACTCCCATTGCATTTTCCTCCTCCCAAAACAATTCTACAAACATCAAAGCGAGATCGCCTTTAATTTCGGAACGAGATCCAGATACCCGGTGCTTTGATATGCGACAGCAATAAGTCCAAATGGCCGCTTGCATACACTAATGCATCCACAATGCAATCCACTATCGGATGCTTATGTGAGCTTTTTCTATTAGCTTGTTAGTGCCTGCATCCATTTGCGACAAGCGGCACAGTCGCGCTTTTTGTCTCCAAAACCCACTCGATGTTTTCAAGCGCGAAAATGAAAAAGTTCGTCATGAGAAATGATATTACGGTTGGTTGTGCCTGACAATGAGTTTGTAACATTATCAAATATTCCGGGTCTTTCCACTAAGAATTCCCGTCCGTTTCTCTCTCTTTTATAATTTTTGGTGTCTCTTGTTTGTTAATCATTTCATCAGTCAGGAAGTTGAATTTCGCGAATGTGTGGTTCCGCTCCGTTGGAAGGTCGCAGGAAGTATTTGTCCGTCATCAACTAATGCTTCGACTCCGGGTTCCGGGATGCTTTCGACATGATTAGGGCGACATCCCGGGCGTCGTGACGGCCACATTTTAATACCAGTAATGCTCGATTAGAAACGCGGCACCCGGACTTTCCTGTCGCGACTTGCTTTTCTGTAAAAAATCCTGGCTTGCTTGAAACAACAGACGACCGAATAACAGTCGAAGGAGCAAGTTGACTTGCAAGTCACACGCCGTCGTCGTCGTCACGGCAACGACGAAGGCGCCGGTTGCCACGCAACAGCCGAGACTAGAGTAATAATCCTGCGAAAGCTGCGAGTTTGAGAGAAATTAGTTGATGACTCGCTCTGAAAGAAAGGAACCGAGTTGCAAATGAGTTGCCGCTGATTCATTACAGCCCGCCTGTCCTCAAAACATCAACGAAACATGACAACCCAATTTCAGGACGAGGGCCCGATCGATCTTCAGGCGAACGCAGCAGGAATGAAAGTGCGACGATTTTTTCGGACGCAGGAAAAGTAGATGTTTGCTTCCAAGCCGCACCACGCCAGAAGACAAATAGGAACTCTTCGGTTAGCTGACTCGGAAGTAATCAAAACGATTTATCAAGACAATTATTAAGTAAATAATATTCGAATTCCTTCAATTTCTTGCCTCTTTGACTAGTGTCCTAGACATTCTTTACTTTACAGTAATCGTGTAGAGTAATAAAAGTAAGATGGAATTACAGAAAGGCCTAGTCGAGGGCGCGAAATTTAAAAAAAGAACAAAACTGCCCCTTATTCAAGTTTCGCCATTCTCCTTGCACTCCCATTCTCGCACACCCTTTGCTTTGATCTCTGCTTTTCTCCCTCGATTATCGCCTCGTTCCTGCCTCTTTTTCTTCTCGTTGATAGGGTAGTTGGTCTTCAGTTGACTGCGGATGCATTAGACGGACTTCCGGCTGTAGTGCTGCAGTCCGATCGACTGTAACGTTGGCAATACAGCACTCATGCATATACATACGCTGACTTCCGGACGTGATGTCATGTGTGATGGGGACGTCCATCCGAGTGGAAGAGGGACCCAGGACGTCGATATGTCCCTCCAGGACTTCTGTGACGTAACAACAACATGACTTCTTGCCTGTCTTGTTCAGAATGAGAAACTTGCTCACTTTTTCTTTATTTCCTATTTTTCCATCCCAAGAAGTTATGCATGTATGTACTACATCCGACAGCCCATGCTTCAGAGAACGCAAATTTTACAGGAAAAGTGTCTTTCATTGTGGTATTACTGTCGGAAATCGTTCTAAATAAAAACAGCGACTTTGCGCCAGTAAATTTATAATAAGACTCCTCCCTCAGAAATAATGCAAAAAGCACACAACCAAAGCCGACAAATCCATAAGAATCGAGCGATATAGGTTGTAAATCCAAACTGCAAACTGCGTAATCTGCGGGGGATCACCCTCCGCTTATTTTATCGCCGCATATCACCCCATATGCATCCACATAATAATGCGCCATCATTGTCCACATGTCACTTCTTGAGAAGTTTTTCAGTTTAATTACAGATCTGTGGATTACACTGGTTGACGTCAGTTTTATCAATAAAAATCGAAGGGCACTGTGCGAAAATTTAAATCAATCGATTTTTAGGAATAGAGATAAATGATTAAATTTGCATAACTAATGTGAGTTGTATCAGAAACAACATTTAAATTCATCCAATTATTCGTGGTCGCTCATAAAATATCTCTAATTAGCTTAACAAAGAGCATCATCATGTAATGAATGGAAATGTTTTGTTATCGTGCATGTATTATTTTTTACGGGCTGACCTGACACCGTAAACTTGAACTTGGAACTGGGTGAAGAGATTTCAAGAGGAGTAGCAACAATTCGTACAATTTTTTGCAGCTCTAAATTTAAACTTCTGAATTTTCATTGAGGATTTAAATTGATAAAAGGTCTCATATAAAATGTGCTTTTATAGGTACATATCAATTTTTACATTTTACAAGTGGTTTCAATGTGATCATGTAACCATTCAGTCAATTCTCATTAGAACTTCATCCCGCCACAGCGCGATTTAATTAAAAAATCCAGAGCCACCACCAGAAAAAATCTCTCAATTCCCTCGTACATTTATTAAGAAAAGTGACTCGTCGAATGATTTGATTAACGGCGTTGCTCCAACAAAGAAGTGCACATGCGGTGCTTCTGATTAGCATCTTTGAGACAGGTGATTAGGTAGTGTTTACAAGCACGCGCCGCATTGGATCTGTTTAAGAAGGAGCATTGTTTAGCCGATAGCAATGGCCGATGAAGAGTTCGATTCATCGGACAATACGACGATACTTTTCAACTGTTAGTTTTTGAGCATCTGCGCGCGACTTGTGGCGTTTGCGGTTTCGTATTGTCGTAGAAAATGACACCGAATTGAGATGTTAAGGGACAATGGACAAAGACGCTTCGATTGTTGTAGGGAATTAGTTTGATTTCGGCAAGGAGAAAGAGAAAGGAAGAAAAAAGGGATTAAACTGAAAAGGATTTTCATATATTAGTGGTACCATCTCACGCATTCTGGAATCTATATATTTCCTCCGAAAATTCTTTTCATTGTCGATATTAAAATCAATAATCCTGAAAAAAACTGTTTGGTACCGCCGCCGCCGTGCGTTCATGTTCACGCTATAATACGTATCCGCCATGTCGAATGGAGCATGTCATGCGAGTCGAACAGGAGGACATAGCGGAGGCAGAACGATGTTAATTCCGCGTCTCATCGCCTGCCAGAACCGAGTTCCCGCAACGTAAAAAGCTCGCCGCGGAGGCTTCATCATCAATCACCGTCCGACTCCTCCGTCCCCGCGCCGCCACCCTAATGACTAATTAAGGGAACACGCGTTTACATGTGACCTTTCACTGGATATCGGTTTTACACGAGCGAAATGCCAAAACAAAGTTTAAAGGGGTCTTGGAAGGTCTCTAGGAAGACAGCGAAATATGTAGCCACCACAGAGAGTCCTAATGTCACTAGAGGAAAGGAGCCGTTTCGATTACAATTAGCTCACTTTCAAAGACAAAATAAATAGTTTTCGAAGACAACTTTTTCTGCAAACTTCATTTCGTTCGTTTCGAATAAAAGCGCACTGCGTCGATTTTTGAAAAGACTTTCGTCATGATTACCAACAAATCGCTCTGAAATTCCCAAACTTTCGGGTCTCGAAATGGCCCCCAATTATCGTTCATCCCAATCATCCCATTCTAAACAAAACAAAATCGTCTCCGATCGTCCTTTTTCCGACAATTACGCTTGGCATCCGAAGTGCCGAAAAGCGATTGGAAATTTCCCTGTTGTTCGTAATAAATACTTGCATAATGACATCCGCCAAATAAGAAATCTCAGTCGGCGTCGTCTTTGAACAAGTCCGAAGCGTCCCTTTTGTCGTCATGACGACGCCCGCCACTCACAGCCTACTATATCTTTTTTAAAGGTCTATAATACGCATGTATAAAGAGCGTCGTTTTGACGACTTCCACCTAACGAAAATAAATGGTGTTTTCTTTGCATCTCTGTATTTGGACAACTAATGAAAGTACAGACGATGCTAAAAACAAACTTGAATTTTTCGATATAGGCGGCTGTGAGGGGAGCGATTGTCAGTTTGTTATGGTGGTTCACAGCTTGCTCGATATATTCATGGATCATAACATGCGGACATACATCATAGCTGTCGGATCGAGTTCATTTATTACGTCCAGAGGGACCAAAACGTTTTATTAATCAGACGGTGATTAACTTCCAGTGCCCATCAAACGGTGGAATAGTGAAAAGTGCAAATTTCTGGCGTGTAATTTTGCACCAACTAAGTGTGATCTTTTTGATATGCAGGACCAGATGAAGGAGCGAATTTGCGAGGGCGTCGAATCCGGTCCCGGAATCGCAGTAATGACAGCTCCGGCTCTCACAAAGGCTTTAATTAAGACAGTGGCAGATAAGGCACGCGCGTAAAAAATACACGGGGAGACAATCATACATATGCCGTGGGAGGGTGGCTTTCAGGAGTCGTTTTCACTGATTCCACTCTCTGAAACATCATGCATTTCGCTAAATTGCTATCATTATCTTCGGTTTCTGCTTAATGAATATGGTACGGGAGAGTCGATAGCACGGGACGCGGAGAATCAATCACAAAATTGCTTTCTGACCGGAAAGCGATGCTTGAATGTCGCACTTTTCACATCCATGAAAAAGGATAATTTTGGCACGTCTTAGCTTGATCCTCCTCTCCATTGAACCGATTGAATTGCAATTTAATAAATCCAGTAGTTAATAGTTTGGTAAATTTAAATTTAATTTCATGGAAATGGTAAAAGTTAGTGCATAACAAAAATGTTTAGTTTATGAATAAATTAACAATAATTGAATAATTCATTTCTGTAATTTAATCAGTCGATCGAAACAGATTGTGAATCCATTAATTCGGAGCAATTAGTTAAAAAGTTTCTTTTTTAGTTGTAATAAAAGGCGTTTTAGAATCTTTGTTCCTATTTGAGTAGTGAAATGTATGTGAATCGGCGCATATAATGAAATCGTCCTTTTTGCATATAAAAACTGCCGAGTAAACTGTTTAATGTAGATTAAAGCGTTATTGCGTGAGTCCCCGAATTGCATCCCGATTGCATTCGATTTAATACGATTTGATTTGACACTAATCCCGTTATCGAATTTGCCACCCCACGCATCATCTCGAATTGAATTATATTAAATAGCATATGGTTGATCGCCCCCTGGATCCACCCCGGATCCTCCGGGACCGTTATTTTAAGTGTGACGTGCATTAACACGGCGGAGGCGGCGAATTAATGCTTGGCCCGAATCTGCAAGCATCCATTTCATCCCTAACAAAATAGCTGAAGGGTTAAAAAATTATAATAAATCATATGAGCGTTACTTTCGAAAACCATCAGAAGTGTAACCGATACAAAGCGCTGGTCGGGCTGACAGGTGAGGGAAGACAAATGATAGAGCTTGCTGGCCGCCGAGCGCTGCTCCCGAGCTTCGACTGAAAAGAACGAGGATGATAAATTACGCCGGAGCCAATCTACCTACCGGACACACCGCCACAACCAGTGCCGGGACGAGATGGTGGCGGCGGCGGTGGCGGCAATCGATACGAGGACATTTACACGTTTTTACCAAATTTACACCGCCCATGGTTTCCACTTTATTCATCTACCTGAACAAAGACTCAAAGCACGGGCTTGTTTAAACACTTAATTGAAAAATTCCGTTATTATTATTGGCTTTCATGTATCAATAAACGAGCTAAAATTAATAGTCTAGATTTTCAAATTTCTAAAATTTTCTTTATGATTGATAGAACCTCAAAGTTTTCTTTGAGTATTAAATTAAGAAATTTTAATGTTACACCCGGAAAAAATTGAATCATAAAATTAACAAATACAGAAACTTCAATATTCATAAATCAGTACTTTGGGCAATCCCAAATGTGGTGATAAACTTCATACCCATAAAATTTAATATTAAAATGAATTAATGGCTTGTTGTTAATGATAATGAGCTTTGAAAAATTCCAATCAAATCACTCGATCACATTATTATAGCGATTAATAGTATTTACCAGATAACTTAATTCTTTGAATTTTAAATTTTAATGAAACTACATAATATTAATGTAATAATTGTGATTTAACTGCTAATGAATTAGTAGTTTACAACCATTTATGGGATTTTAATAGACGTACCATGGACATACCACACCTACAATTTTAATTAATTTAATAAATTAAATAATATAACGACTTGATGATTATTTTTCCCCCTATAAGAATAAAATAAAATTCAGGTAGGGACACCTTTAGCATCCAACGCCCTGCACGTGCATTTCCTGCCGCACTAAATCTCAACTCCTAATCCTGCTAAAACCCCATAAAAGTGCTCCATCAATAATTCCAAGTTGCACAAAACCCGCTAATAAAATCTCAAGAACACACTAAAAACGTAAGTTGTGTGTGCATCACGCACGCCCGAATTGCGTGTTTGTACGCAGTCCTGCAGTCCTGCAGCTTGATTGATGAGGGGATTATTGAATTACTTTGCTCAGGAGCGGAAGTGTCCGCCTTTGTCTTGGGAGTGTCGGTTAGCCAGTTTCTCATTCGTCGAACCTCCATCTGGAGCGAAGCAGCGAAGAGATGATGGCTGATAAATGCACCCAACGAGAATGGGCGATTTTTTGGGTTCTATTTTTTTGTGGTGAAGGTGGTGCGGTTACGACCTCGAAACGTCACGTTTTTAACGCTGATTGATGGTTGGAATTAAACGATGACCACCGGAGTTGATGGGCGAGTTCAGTGTCGAAAATTTGTCGTGGGCGAAGACATGCTTTCACATTTTTATTAAATGTTTCTTGGAAATGAAGGACTAATCAAAATTAGAGGGCTGATGGTCGGTAGACCTATTACTTAATGGATTTACTGTCAAGTTTAATTTATTATCTGTCTATTTCTTTATAAATAGGTTAATTAATTATATAATGAATATTAGATCAACAAATACATACCAACCCATGCCTAAGTTACCTAGAGTAGGAGGCATAAAAATTTGCACTGCCAATTGAAAATGTAAAATTGTTTTGATGCAAAATGTAGAAATGAAATTTGCTATCTGGATGGCCAGGTCCGAATATTTATCGCTACTAACAGACTACTTAATATCATCTTAAATCTTAAAATCATCTTAATAATCTCCAGTACTTTTCGGCATTGTTTTTCTCGCATTGTTGTTGCTAAGAATGCGATAAACTAATAAATGCAACTTTTTCAAAAACAAATTTTTGACTACTCAAATAAGGTAAATCTATTTATCTCGGTCGATTTCTAGCTTATTGTGGGGAAAACTTAATTTATTAATACTCATTTAACGCAGAATTTCACGCACAATTTAAAATTGTTTTAATTTTTCTCTTACGTCAATAAATAACTAATAATAAATAGAAGCAATTACATTTTCGATTTTTAGTTCTGAATTTTTTTTGCTCTATGCATATCACGGAAATTACGACAAATTGAAAGATACCATCTTCGCCTTAAGTTTTGATCGCCTCTCGCAAACTTAAATAAACTTAAATACTTGTTTTCCTGATCTGAAATTTGGCCAGATGATAGACTTCGAGCTGCTCTTTTGTCCTTTTTGGTCTGAAAATGTTTCTTTACTCCAAAAACGCCTCCAAAAAATCTGTTTTTTACCTAATAACCTCGTTTATTTTTGGAGCAAACTTAAGATTTTACGCAGAATCCAAAATTTTGAAAGTCTGGAAATTTTTGTGCTGCATATTACGCCATCGGTTTTCTCGCATTTCATTTGTTAAGAATCCGAAAAAAAATTCTCACATTTTTTGGATATCAAAAATTTAATTTAAAAAATAAATTTTTTTACTAAAACTATGCAAATCTACTTCGGTCAATTTCTCGTTTATTTTTGAAGCAAAGTTAACCTATTTATAAGGTACTCATTTAACACAGAATTTTATGCAGATTCCAAATCCGCGCTCAAAATCCACGTACTTCAACAGCTAAGTTTGAGCCTATTACAGTTTTAAATAGTTGGTTTTTATTTTTAAAAAGTTTAATGGTCAATATTTCCGAAACTACAATAGATAGAATTTGGATTTAGTCATAACCATTTTTTTCGAAAACAAAATTTGACTCAAACGATGAAAAAATTGAATATTTGGTTTTTGATCACCTCTCGTGAACTACTTGTCCTACTGATCTGACATTTGCTAAAATGATGACTTTGAGCTGCTCTTTCAATTGATATATAACCGAAGGGCATTAAACGACGTTTTCACCTTAAACAAGTTTCTTAAAAAATCTCCACAAAAAAATTCTTAAAAATCTATTTACCTAATTAGGTCAATATCTTGCTTATTTGTTGGTCAAACTTAAGTTACTTACATTCATTTAACGCAGAATCCAAAACTGCGCATTTTTTTTCGTACGACAACAAATAACTTAATTTTAACAGATTCAAATTTCGAGCAGTCTCAAAACAACAAAAATTTTTAAGCTCTAGAATTTTTGGTGTCCATATCTACGGAACTACGACAGATATAAAAAAGTGGTTTTTGCCGTCGTTTTTACCGCACTTATGTTGCTAAGAATCCCTTATTTTTATATCCAAATTTAGTTGTTTTATTACTTTAATTTTTTAAACAAATGAAGCCAAGATAGTATTGTCAAATTTGAAATCGATATTGAGACAAAAAATTGTAGGTCTAATATATTTTGATTTTTCCTTTAAAGTTTGTTTCTTCGTGTTATTTTGTTTTATTTTGTGTTATTTCTACGCAATCATTTACTCTTTGTTCATGTTTTTATTTTGGTTAGTCAGTTTTCCTCGATCTTCCTCTATCATAGTTAATTTGTCTTAACAAGTTATTCTGAAAACAACGCTGCCTGTATAATCAATCTTTGTTATTAAAAGTTAAAACTAATTTTTGGAGATATTTAAGAAGGTAAATATTTTAAAGCAGAAACAGAGTAATACTTGAAAAAACTTTTATTGAAAAGCAAAGAGCAATCTCGAAATTACATCTAATATTAATGCCAATTAAACTACGTTTATAAAACCATTTAAAATTACCACAAAATAAAATTTAGTAAGTTTCATAGAAGTTTCAAATCCCATGTTGATAAGTAAATTCGTAACTAAAAGGTCGGTTAAACGAGAAACTTCTGAACTTTGCGTTATCCGACGACCGCCTGGGAGTCTACTACATATTTACAAAATTAAGAAGAATTGTTACTTATTTACCTAAACTATCAAAAATTTTCTATTAATACTAAAGCAGCAGGTATGTAATAAAAACATAACATAGATACCCATAATTTTTTAAAATTGCTCAATACAAAAATGCTTAACACGGCTTAGGTATAATAAAAAATTGATGGAGTACTAGAAATAGTAATAACTTTTGGAATTAAAATTTTCTTAATTTATAACTATATAGATATTAAATCTCCTAAAGAAGTTTTGATATCTAATTCCCCAATTTGAGTTATTTATCAAGACCCATACCACCAACACCACTGAATCTTTTTCTTGTCATTGAGGACCCATTAAATTAAATGGTCGGTACATTTGTACACCACCGCAAAAATTCGTCCCATTAATAACTCGTGTAGGTGTCGAACCCGCATGGTACGACAGGTAACACGGTAGGTGTAACCGCTGTCACGGTAACCAAGGCAACGGCCAAACTGTCCAGTCATGGCGGCGGATTGAAACCTAATAATTAATTATTACTGGGCCAAGCTGTTTCGTCAGCGTGACGTTTTATATATGTATGATAATATGTAGCTACATTATATGCGTGGAAGGTCGTGCTGAAATATATACAGAGATGTTCAAAAAAAGTCGAAGAATCATAAGATATAAGGTAGCCCCCAAAAAGATAATTCTACGAGGGTGGAATTCTATTATGCGGATAAACACTGATTTATAATAGAAGATGACAAATGTCGTAGTGTCTGTCATGAAATTACGTGGAAATATGACATGAATTTGTAAGTGAAGTGTCGTCTATTTTTGTTCCACCCTATATCTATGTGGAAGGAATAAAACAAAATCGAAATATGTTGGCGTCATATTTGCTGATCGAAAGCGAGACTTGTGATATTGGAATTCCAGGACGGCATTGTAATTAAACGTTACCCTCGCGCGGCCTACTACTGTGTTAGGTGCCCCCTGGGGCGCACTTCTCTCCACTGTGCTCTAGAGTCGCCGACACCGATTCGACATGATGTATTGTAATATAGAGACGATTCGAGGTAATCGAATCGATGAGGTCGCAATAACGTAGACGAAACTGGTTACTGCATAATTCTTCAAACAACAAATGTCAAATTAATGACGCAAGAATTCTAGAACTGTGCCTTTTAATCATTACAAGTCTGAGAATATTTGTTTTGAAAGTTCTATCAAAACGCCGATGTATGGTCCCGTTCCCGATCCACTTCCCTTCCATAATCTGCAAGAGGCGCGCGTCGGCGTCGCGTTCCTGGTTTCGCACTTATCTGAAGTATGGCAATATCAATATCCGTTGACATGGTAGCTCGACGGGAAGAATCGCATTTGGCGGCGGCACAGAAGAATCCAGGGCCGGAGCGTGAGCCGTCTCTAGGGAGATGTGCACAGATAACATGCTGATGAGAACGAACGAACCCTCTCGCTAATCTCGCATTGATTACGCACGCAATATTAGATAACACCCTGTGCCCTACACCTACCAATACCCACCTAGGGGGCGGCTTTTAATGCCCGATATAAATTGCCGCCGTCCTGTGGGACCGCCAGGATGGAATGGACTACCATCAGCTCTTATCGCAGCACAAGACTAACGCCATGGTCGGTAATTAAGACGGAAATTCCGGTTTATGTGCGAGATACTACGTGTGCTATCAGCGGGGGCTTAAGCTGCGGAGCGCTATGGTAATGTGGAGATATTTATTTAAATCCGCCAAATTTTTTGCGCCTGCTTGTTTTCCCTTTTCGAAGTTTGTACACTCAAACGGTGCAGTGAATGAGAGGTCTTTCATTTCCGTTACTTCTAATTCATGGTAATCTTGTAGAGTTACTTCTTTTATTCCTGTCATTCTATTTGGTTCTGAAACACGCCTAAACCGCATTTTTTCTGCAGAATTTGTTTTTGTAGACTCAGAGTCGAACAAGAACTGTTACATTTGTCAAATTATACACTTTTTGAATTTCATCATTATATGTATTTTGAAAGTATATATTTTGATAAATCAAAACTGACATGTTTCTATTACAGGTACCTATCTAACTTATCCGTATCAAATTCTGCTGATTTCTCTGCAGGAAAATTACGTGTAGATAGATCTCATATCATTTTGTCCTAATGTAAATCAAAGCCAGAGCTTCCTCTCAAGCTCAACTTAAATCATTTCCATTTTATTAATTTCATTTGTGTGAAATTTTTTCCTACATTTACTATAATCGCCTAATTTTGGTCACCGTCATGTCCTCCAAATTCCGGATTATCTCAGCTTGAAAGCCTTCACAGTTTCCAAGTCGTTATGTTTCTGCGGCCGAGCTCTGGTAACAAGCTTGAAAAAAATCTTCCAGCATCCTCATTATCCCGAAAAAGTCTTCCGTGCCACGGCATTTAACCACGCGTCGCCGCAAAAACACATTTCACAGAATTATTATAAGCACCTCTAATGAAATTCGTCAGAATCCTACATAATAAACCAATAAAATTTTTTCCAGCGGCCACATTCAGTGGCGTAGCCGACAAAAACCGCATTCAATTTGTCTCGGATCGACTCCGTCCTAATAAATTGAAACCTCGTACTCGGATTTCCATGAAGAAAAGTGCGTTTTTGCTTGAGACTACCGTAACGAGTTTCTCATAGATGACGTTTACAGACGGCGGTGGCGGCGGCTGTGCTCGATTAAACAAATCCTCGCTGGCCAATATACCAAATTAGATAATTTGATTTGGGGTCGAGCGTCTTTTGTCTGCTTGGGAACGGACAGATGCGACCGGAAACACTTGAAGAGCAGTGGGTGAGATTCTTGTTCAAGACTCCTGTGGGAAGATGGAGCTTCTTGGAGCGGAAAGCGGATGAAGTTACTCAGTCCAAATTAAAATTGTCCCAAATCTTTGGACTCCCAGTCCAAAAAATTAAATTGATTTAAATTTCCCTTCGCTTCGGAAGTGGGCGTAATTTCGAAACCGATCCGAATAAATTGGATCAGACACATCACGCGATTCTCTTTGATATCGTTTCGATTAATATGAGAGAAAACATATGATGGTCGTTTGGGGATGAGAAATCGACGCTTCGTCATCTTCAGGGTGGAATTTACCTGCGTGCATCGTCATCATCACAAAAAAGCAATTCGAGTGTGTCGTCGCGAACAAGGGTGCGGTGTGGCGCAGCTATTTAATATAAACACCCCCTCATGACACCTTCCACCACGTCACAATTTAATTGCATCCCCTATCCAGCGGCGCTATTCATATTCGCTAATATTGGATCTTCCTGGTGCTCATCGACTTCCGATTTTTTGCAGGTTTCAGAGCCCTTCGTACCTGTTACCACTGCATAGAGCGAACAAATAGAGCTAGAAATATAAAGCCAATATTAAAAATTCTACTAAGTAGATTGGATTGATTGTCGGATTCAACAGTTTAACTTTTCATTAGTTATTGGGGGAAGCGGCATTTCCATTGCGCTGTTTTATTAATATTTGGATATTTTTATTTGACTATAAAGGGAAGTTTCGAAAGCTGCAACCGTTTATTTTCATAGTTCAAGACTCTGAAATTTTAAGTTTGAAATTGTGTTGCATGAAAAAGGAGTAGGTATATTGTGGTCCCAAAAATGAGGCTTTGGTCAGCTCTCCGCGCCAATAATATTAAACCTCCACCTTTAAAAAATTCATCCCTAACGAGATTATTTCGCCGGGGGTTAATCTCCTTCCATTTCCTTACAAGGCAAGGGTTGCTCTCGTTTTCTTTAATAGAAAAGTGGTCCGATGAAAAGAGGGTTTTTAGTGCTAGTGTAATTAATTCAGCTCAAGTGTCGGTGGTACGGGAATTTCTTGTAATTTCTTGGAGTGAGGAGGTTATTCGATTTCAATAGGGTAATAATAAGGAGTTTTCTTAGTGTCAAAGTGGGCATTTAAGTCTTGAGTGGTTGGAACGAGTGTTTTAATTGCAAAGCTAAGTTTGGTGAAAGGTTCGACTTCACAAGCGTTCAAAGAGGAATCGATGAAGTTAATTATTTCATAGAGAAATTCCTCCGAAAATGGAAAAGATCCGCCGAAATGACCCCATTCTAAAACACTATTTCTGTTCAGCCTCCCCAACTGTTGACTCAATTCGCATCGAATTTAATAGATTTTAAATATCTCCCCCTAGATTTATCAGAACCGTCTTGTGAACAATCGTCTCGGAAACATCATCACGTCTTGTGACGGTGTTAGACTAACCCTATCTTGTTCCTTCCCCGTCTAGTCTCAATCACAGCCCCTATTGTTCTAGAGCTGTCACGGCCACGCATGACACATGACGTAATCGGGGGGGCGGGTCCGGTAATCAACTGTCTGATTTAATATTCACCTCGACCGACACCAGGCGTTCCCGGCTGCTGTTGACAACCTCTTGTTCAACACGGCCGTTGAGGTTATGGATGTGTTCATTGCTCGGCCCATCGTAAATAGATCGCAATGGAAATTAGGGGCCAGTACGGTCCTGTTAGAGCAACAAACAAGCGAGCTAGACAGCACAAAAGAAAGAGCTAGAGATACAAGAGTTTTCTTCTGATCCCTCAATAATTACGTTGTTACTTTTTTTAACATGTTGACGCTAACACTCTTCTTAATCCTTTTTGACAGTTTTTCGCACCTAGTGCAAACCGTCACTTTTCGCTAATCCCTCCGCATCTGATAAGGTGGATTTGGGCGAACGTCGGTTCTTCTAATTATCCTCTGGTTCGAAATCCTTCAGGTAGAGTCCGTCTAATTACAGCGTCCGCCATCTTGGACGCTTATTTATCTTCAGCAGCTAACGAGTTCGAGGTTCTACCCTGATGTTTTTTTTCGCGCATTCCATCCGTTGATTGGGCCGCATTCCCGGTTGACATACGCCATGACTCAGCTCGACTTTGATAGAGATGCTTTGTATAAAAGGGTGTAAATGCCTATTAAACACTTCTTTAGCACCAGCACGAAGATGACTCGGAGGAACGGAGATTTCCTCGCCGAAAAAATCCACGCTTTATTCAGCGCTTAACCCCGGAGTAATTTTATGGTGGCTTCCGATTCGACTTAAGTAGCTTTTTAAGTAGTGTATGCGGCGGAATTGCTTTCTTTATGCGCGCGAGGATGTGTGGAACCAATCGATTACAGACAAGAAAAAACCACCCCCTGATGAAAGTTTCTTCTTCCCCTCATGAATACGTCATAAGCTGATATAATTAATTTCAGACACGAGCAATTAACTAAAGTGAGGAAATAATTAAATATTCACAGCCGGCGTTTGCATATAAACTGGTACTTCGGCGGTTTGTTTGTTAATTAAACAATTAGCAGTGTAAGATGCTCCGGTGACCGGAAATCGTTGCCGTTCTCCCGGAAAAAAATGCACTGATAACTGAATAAATAATACACGGGTTACAAATGATACTTTGATGCGCTAAATGACGCGGAGTGAGACAATGACGCTATCTTGGAAGAATGATGACGAGTGTGGCCGTGTGGCGGCGTGGCGGCGGCGTAATTGAATTCCGCGCGCTCATTGCCGACCATTGTAGGGCGAAGAATACATTCTGATGATGCATCGGAGGTTTAATGTTTTTATGGAGACGGCAAGAAATTTTTAATCACGTGCAAATATTGGACCATCTGGATATCAAAAAAGAAAAACTCCTGCTCTTAATGAGAGTCCATTAATTTTTCTAATGACTGTCCATTAAAGATGTAGCCGGTCAAAATATGCAATAAATAATTCCTCTTTGGAAGTCGCGTCTGAATACCAACAATGCCTCCGATGCAACGGCGATTAATTCTCGTCCATCTCTCGTCGATTCGTGGCTTCTGTGAGGAATCAGTGCGTGGATGTTAACGTCCCGGGCATTTACTGGTGTTATAGGAACATTAAGAAGTGCACCCCGCTGCTTGGCAATCAGAAAGCCATTAGAGTCGCGCGGATTTCACAGCGAATGACCCTGACCGAACCGATGGACGATGAATAAGGCATTCCTCCACCGACTGACCATTCTTTCCTTCTTCTTCGTCTCCCCTCCGAACAAGACCGTTTCGAATTCTAATCGCCGCGTATCCAGTCGATTTTTCCTCTTTCTCTCGTGTCGATCACCCTCGATATTCGCAGAAATATGACACTATAACTATTTGCCGATATTTACCCCGGACAAACAAGGGAACCTGTCAACTGTTAATAGGCACTAAGACAAATGTCGATGTTGACACGAGAAAACTGATACGAGGAGGGTGCCGACCAACTCGGATTTCCATGAGGAATGCTTTCTCTTCCAGGTGATCTTCGCCGATTTGTTCACTTGACTTGAAGGCAATTTACTACCCCTTTTTGCCGTCAAAAGTAAAGACGAAAATCAAAAAATATAAAAGGTCTCCTTCATGAATAAAGAAGTCACTAAAATCCTTGCTCTAACTATTTCGCGTCTACAAAGCCCGAATTTGCCATTTTTACCTCCCTTAACATTGCTATGTGAAGGAGGATCTACCTGGCTGCCAAAATCAACGTTAAAACCTCGTAAAAGTTGTGCACCATTAAATGGGAATGTTTTGTACGACGGTCGCAGTAAAGCACGTGTGAATATGGCCGATTCCACCCAGTCTAACATGTCGAATTCTGCATACAATGCAACGACGGGGGGTGAAGCTTCTAGTTTTCACTCACGACCGATGAATGGCCCGGACCTAACCTATTTTTTTCCATATACCGAGACCCATTGTGGTCGACGAACAAGATATTTCTGTCCCAGCGTTATATTTCACCGTGTGCACCACGCCCTACATTTTATTCTGTCATTCATTGCGATTTTAGAGACGTTTTGTATTTCATTGACGTTTGGGAGTTAAGAAATTGGGAGGCACAGGAGCGGATTTATGAATGCAATCAATTAAAAAAATCTCACACCTCGAAAGTGATTTAATTTTTTTGTTTTTATTTTTTTCAGGTTGGAGCCTTGTGAATCATCCAGTTAGATTCTTTGGTAAGTAAATCGGATAAGAATGACGTGTTATGTAAAGTTTGGTGCGTGTGTTTGGCGCTGACCCTGTCAGAAAAATCTAAATAACCCCTAAAATGAAGAGTTTCATCTTTCGTGTAAGAGGTCTAAAGGCCAGCACACAAAAGTCGGCGTGTAGATAACGTCATATCCGGAGGTCGAGCTGTCAAACTTCGGAAATAGTCCGGGCCGGGGGCATTTTAGAGGCGCGATAAAAACACAATGTGTGTACACCTAGGGAAAATCTCCGGCGCCGGATTTTTGCCCGGAGTTGGAACAACATCGATCCGATACGACGCGCCTATCTGCAAACTCGATTTAATATTAGAAGGCAATTTATTTAAACTAGTTATCGGAAGGTCCGGTGAGTCGCCGCTGTCCTAGATCTGACATTTGCGGAAATGACGTGTGTCGTCTTGTTCCGGCAGCTCCGGGCGCCAGTTCCGGTGTCCACGAGGCCCGATAAACGCATTCAAGCGCCGGAAACGCAAACTGTCCGCCAGAGGCGATGCCAACTTCTGATTCTATACACGTGTGCTGTGGTGGACAGAAATGTGACGACGGTGCAGGTAGACAGCAGGAAAATTCGACGCAGGAGCGAGAAACGAAAAAGACGCAGAGGTGGACTCCTACGCTTTTTTTTTGAGGTCACCTGGATGGCTATTTTTGTTTCGGAGCTGTAATGTATACGTGTTTTAGGGGCAATTCGGGGGCTAATAAAACGAGCAGTTTGTGAATTTACAGCGATCATATATCATTGGGATCCTTAATCAATCACTCGGAGCGGTGGACGCGGGTGAGAACGCGCTTATTCATACGTGGTCAAGCGGATGGCAGTTATGGATGATGGAATCGGAAATGTGCCGTGTGCTTACCAAAAAAACGAACAAAATCAAATGTGCCACTAAAGGCGTAATTAAAATGCAATTACAGCCGCACCTTTGCTCACAGAATGAAAATTCCATTTGCGTTAACATTTAAGCTAAATTAACTACAGATATCTAACAATATTGTAAATTATTAAACTCGAAGAATTAATCAACTAGAGATGATAGCGGCTTTTTAAATTTTAATGGCTAAAATATTTATAACTGTTAATCTAAAACTAAAAACTAGCAGCGGGTTTCCAGAAGTTTTAATCACAAAAAAATGCATTTCAATCACATTGCTTATTGTTGAAATAAATTATTAAAATATTAAATGTTATAAACTTTGCGACTGATAACTTAAGACAAAGCTTCAAACATCTTCTTTCCAATTCCGGCACAAATCCTCTCATGCAAACCCACCTCCCTCATCCCACCCCTTCATCCCTTGTCCCATTTTTTCCGCATGTGAAATCTAAACCCCGCTAATAATCCGTGCACTAAGCCCACTCTTCACCTTCCCACAGGGGAAGGGGGCGGCTCACCTGAAGGGCGGTTTCCGGTGGCCGGTTCACACGGGTCTTGCTCTGTACCCTGAAATTCCATCATTTCCACCACGGTAACACCACCCTCCCAATCCGCTCTCACACCCCTTTTACGTATTTCTACTGAAAACCTGAAAATTCACCCTATTATCGTGATGCGAAAAGCCTACTTGGCGTGTTTTTCCCTCGTTCGCTTGATTTATTCAGGGTTGTACAGGGGGTTGTGGTGGAATTGACGGGGATGTAAGACTTGTTTACGGCAACTATGATTATCGTTTCGACGAGGGTCGCATGTACTCAGGTAAGAAAGCAGCATGTATGGAAGTGCTCAAGAAAATGTTTTCGAGCTTGGGGCTGCTTGCTACTACCTGTTGGAGGTGGATGGGAAACTTCAAACAGCGGAGGAAACCTAAAAAGAAGAGTGGGATGAATAAGGGCAGAGGTATATTTAGTAACAGAATTTTTATTTTAATATCAGACGCGACTGCGACGTTTGGATGGTTGCCTGTATAATAAGAAATATCATGTCACTTCAGATTCTCTAGGACTTCAACCTCATAAATTCCCAGATTCTAAATTTCCTGATAATTACGTGTTTAAATTATTGGATTTTAAAATTGTTTCGGGTTTTAGGATCCAAGCTAGGGACTGTAATAATAATATCCTTAAATTGCTGTTCTAAAGAATTTCCCAGTTTTTCAAAATTATCCTGAATTTTTCACTTTTTATCCCTGAACCAATTAGTTTGAAACACGTGGTTCTATTAAAAACAGTAATGAATTTCAGGACGCAACAGCCAATAACTAATTTTACTATCAAAGATCGATTTTTAATGGCGCACTAAATAAACAGCAATAATAATTATCCCCTTTCCTCCATTCCCTCACGTTGGCTTTCGCACAACTTTATGGCCTCGTCGTAAATACACGAAAAAGGCCTAGGGTTGTCTCCGCTGTAAATTACTGATGCGATTTGTGTTTTTGACAGTCGCGTTTTTCTCCTCTGGGGGTGACTGCATGTGTTATTGACTGGAGGATATGTCGTAAATATTGTTTGGATGCGCGGTTTATGAGAGGTATTAATTATTGACTCCTGAATCGTTAAGTTGAAATATTGCAGTCGTATAAGCCTTTCATTCTCCCGTTACTGTGGTGGTCACGGGGTTGACGATTTTTCGGCTGTGCCCATTTTTCCCGACAGCGCAAATTTATGTCGTTTCTATACTCGGACGAGCTTGTTTTTATTGATCGTGTCTGCTTTCCTTACGGAGATATGTAGAAGGCAATTTCTGAGGGAGAATGAGGGTGGAAAAAGTTAATGACTTGAAAATTATTTTCGATTTTTGGGGGACTGGACGCAAGTTTGTTGTACGAAAAGCTTCTGCAGCGAGCTTTTTTAATTTTTGGCGTGTGCGCTTCGTTTTGCCCGACAATGGCGGCATCTTCGCAACTTGTTGCTCCATCCTATGATAGATGTACGTGCACTTTGGCATAATGAGCTCGAAAACGCTCCCCTATACGTCTCTTCGGAGATATTTTCGTGGCTCCTTTACCTGTTCGATGCAGCGCTTTTAAAATGCCCTTTAGATTGAATGGGACAGCGCCGGTGTAAAATCAGTGTATACATTCTTTATAGGAGCAATAATGGGACCCCAACATTTCATTATGGTGCGGATAATGTTGGCGGCATTGTCCGTGGATTGTGCACTTGATCTAGACTCCGCTTTTGCTGTGTAAAGACATGAATAATAAAGTTAAACAGGTAGGCCATTATCACATTGTGCCGATATAAAGCAAGGTGGCATTCACATTCAATTCGACTTCAATGCTATTCACGCGGATTTATATGTTGTTGCGATGCGAAATTTACACTCTTTGTTGCGGGCCGGGAACTTCTTCGAGGACCACAACAAACGCTAAACAACAAGTAACATGTGTAATTTGGTAGTCACAATAAAGTTTGTGTCTAACAGAGCTGGAGAACAATAGAAATTTAACAAAGTGGTCATCATTCTTCCAAAATC
Organism: Gnatocerus cornutus; assembly: GCA_029298725.1. NCBI lineage: Eukaryota > Metazoa > Arthropoda > Insecta > Coleoptera > Tenebrionidae > Gnatocerus > Gnatocerus cornutus. The sequence continues at coordinate 14,498,230 of CM055513.1, forward strand.
AATCTAAATTCAGACTTTTCATTATACATTGCGAAATTCCTGGACCCATTTCCAACCGTCCAGCGGCGGCGCCACCATTTCCAATTAAAAAGCGTCCCTCAGATCGTCGATAACCTCACCCCCGTTCCGTACATTCTTTCAGTGCGTTCATTGAAAATGTATTAAAACCAAACATGAATCGTGCGCAAGCCGGAAGCAGGGCTTGCTACCAACGCCATCTCATGCATCTTTGATGGGGCCCTCCAACAATGAGAGTGTATGCACAATTTGCCGTGTTGACATAGTTTTAAAGCGGCGCAGCGTCCCGTGTTTGAGCACCGACCCCGTCATTACCGTCTGCAAATTTGTACGCGAATTCGTAATGACTGGCCCCGATCCCGGGCACAAAGGCCATGGATGTATGGCGCACTTTGACCTCCACGTCCAAAATTACCAGTTTTCATGCCAGTTTTAAAACAGAGCCGCCGAATAAAACTAACAGGATAATGACAGGATGCGAAGATTCAATAAGAATGCAATATCTCTATCTTGGACATGCATTTTCCGAAAAGTTTTATGCAGTGAAAAATGTGTTCGTAGCAATTTCTAATCACGACATAATCAATCAAGTTGAAAGTTCGCCGCAGCTTCCAAAACAAAGCTCTCCAACATGCCACCACGTGGCCGCAAACTCTCCTATGATTAGTTGGCGATTTGGCGTCCAAGTCGAAACCTCCAAACTCCAAGTTTGTGGTTTTGTTGTTCGTCGCTGCCTCCAGCAGCTTCTGTTGTGTCGCTCAGATAAGCAGCCGGTGTGACCGCGCTGGCGACGCCGCCACCGAGAAATTACTAATTAGACTTTGCGAAGAACGGACAGTTCCATTTCATAGTCACAGTTAATTAACGACAACGACGCTGCTGATTCGAACTCCATAAATTTTGCATCGAGACGAAGAGTCATTACTATGACAAGGCTGCCATAAATACGACAAGAGAAATGCAATGTCAGCGCTGGGATATTTATGGGCTCGGAAAAGTGAAACCTTACCACCTTTAGCGCCGTTCTTGGAAAAATGCACAGCGGCTTAGACACCTGGGACGTTGTTGTCTTTAATGCTCGCAGGCGGATTTTAATGGATTTTGCTTCAGAGAATTTGCAGATGCAAGTTGAGGAAGAAAAGGCGTCACATTCTAATTTCAGGTACTTAGAATTTAGCAGTGCAGGCGGGAAGGGGATGAGAGTAATGCAAGGACTTTTACTGTAATGGGATTACAAATTAACTTTCTTTAATATGATTAACACTAAACGCAGTGGGTATTAATAAATTCCTTAACAGGCGGAAAATCGTATAAAAGCAACTCATAATTTTTTTCTATGCTTGTATAATTACAGGCCCAACATTTCATTTATTAACAGGATATTTTAGAATTGGGAGCCATATCTAAACCATCAACACCTTGCTTCGAACCGCCAAAAAAATACCGCCGACAGAGACTTACGACTTTAACACCTTGGATTTGTCACGGTATTTTTTCGTATGTCTATAAATAATGATATTTTGCCATCCATATTTCGTCTGTTAATTTTTCTCGATGAAAAATTGGCTCCGCTAGAACTATCAATATCCTTCACTCGATCAATAGGTGTAGTACTCGGGGATGATTTATAATAACTTTCCATCATTAAAGATTTTTTAGGGCTGCACGTAATACGCGCCAACACGAAAAATAAAGAAGGATATAACGACCAGTTTTAAATTAAGTTATAATATCAATATCATTAATACCTGGAGTTAATTTGGATCAAGCGTTAATTACGCATTATTGTCTGAAAAAATGTTGAAGGCTAAAAAAATATTATCTGAGCTTTGTGTGCATTTGGTCGAAGCTTGCACCCCCGGCAATTACCGAATTCCAGTACCTGACAATCATCCGTTCCGAAAGCTCATCGGAGCGAAACTCTTGCGTAAAATCTCTTCTTCTTTCGGCAAACATCTTACGGCTATTTGTCCCATCCGCTTCAACAAAGTTCAAACTCGTTCAAATCGCCTGACATTTGAGAGCAGAGAAAGTCCATGTCGTAATTAGTGTAGAAATCGCTGCAGAGTTTCATAACGGAATTCCAGTTTGCATGGATGGGAGGATTTGGAGCCGAAGTACGGACCAGGTGTGCCATGGGCCCGGTGCAGGTACGGACCGGGAGACAGCAGGGAACCTCGTGATTGACAGCTCGGATCGCGGCGGCTTTGACGTGGGTTAATGAAGCCAGGGGAGGGGGAGAAGGATAAGCCGCCGAGGACCACCAACTAACGGATTTTGCTAAATTATTTCGTTAACGGGGTTGGGATTTAGGGATGGAGGAATCAGAAGTTTTGGATAGAAATGAAGATAGGTAAAATATGTGAAATTGGGTGAAATATGAATGAGCTTTGAGTGACACAAAGGTTTTGGTTTTCAATGACAACAAATACAATAAGAGCAGGTACATAAATGTAACAAATAAAGTGAAAATAATACAAAAGTGGCAATGCGACCCCGACCGAGACACAGAGGACCTGGTGTAAGCTCACTTTTCGTCTTTGTCCAGTAATTGTAGAAGCACAAGTGTGGGGGCGCCGCAATTATACAGACAATATTTTTAGAATAAACAACGAGTCTGAGGAATGTTTTTTTGTTGTGCTTTGTAAGCGTGATTTATATAATTTCCTGTGTAGACGTAAAATCTGCATAAATTAAATAATAGCGTAAAAATAGACGTTGCACTTTACATTACTGTCCCAACAAAACTATTTCATCAGCGAGCGTTGCAAATCCGCGCATGAAATCCGCACCGCCCAAATTGAAATTGATCATCCGTTGATAATAAACTGTACTCGGATATGAATAAAAATTGCCCCATTTAAAGTGCGGTCTGGGCATCATGAAGGGCGGGAAAAGGACCAACGCGATGATGGATGTTGGGATTACGAAACGTGAGAGACGGACCAAGACTAGATCAGGCTGTCAAGACATGATGTATGACCGATGTTTACATTGCAAATTCTGCAGCACAATTTTTATTACCACCTTCATAAACCCATAAAACCGTCACTTTCCAAGTCGGAGTAATTAAAGTCGAGTGGTCCCAATAAAAGCGTCGGTTTCGTGGAAGGTCGAGGATTTTTTCCGGCATTCGTTGGCTTGAATTTCACGTTTGTTGAACTTGACATGGGTCATTATCTTGCTGCTCTTGTCACCCATACGTATGTAATCGCTGGCTCGCGACGCCACCTTCATACGTGCATGCCCAGGAAAATGGAGGCAATTTACGTTTCATGGGGCGCTATTATTTTTCATCTAGACATGTAATTTCGCTGATGGATGCGGAGCTCCAAGCACGGGCGTAATCGGAAGCGACAAAAAGTTCTACAGTTTTTGCTTCAGGTTTATTCAAAATTTCTCCAAAGCTGTCGCATTAAGTAGAATCTACTACTTTTATCCACCATTTACCTACCTAACAAACCAGTTTTTAATTTAAGTAAGTAGTTACAAAATTCTGTGTAACTGACAATCTGAGATTGATTGTGGCAAGTCAGTGACAGAAAGTCCACCACATCATTACTTTTTGTGGCTAAGCTTGTAAATAACACAACAATCAATTTAAAGTGTCCCTTTTGAAAGAACTTGAAAGGTACCTGTCATAAAATAATAAAACCACAATAAAGTAATAAAAGACAAATATAAAATGGAAGCCAGTTATAAAAAAAATATATAGGAACTCTTCTGTTACAATTAAAAAAAAAGTGCAAAAAGCGAAGTTTATCCGGGGCCCTTTTATCCATGGTAGGATTAGCTAGCAACGACAAATTTCCTGCGCTAGTAATACAATACGACCAGAAATGAAAATAGTTCAAGCACGTAAATCGGTACTTATGCCCAAAATTACCACCAATTAATATATTATACAACAAATACTTATTATTATATTGCTTTCATCGTCGGCATTTAAATATATTGTGCCAGCAAATATGTGTTTTACAAACAATCAATAGTCCAAAATATGGTATTGAAATAAGTACTTAATAATAGGTATCATATACCAAGATATGAAGTAATAGGCATTTAATTTCGAACTGAGCCCCTAGTGAGATGCGATGCACCCAGGCGCGAAGGACCAAGGTCTGCGAAGGTTAGAGTAGTTAGCTGAGAACAATAAAGATTCAAAATGTAAAAAGCAAATATGTACTTACATACATGCATAAAACTGGAACTAGCAGCTCAGGATAAGAACATTGTAAAGATAGGAAAATGATTGAAAATAAGCTAAGAATTAAATAATACATACATCATTCTAAATTGTAAGGCTTCTAAAAGAAATAATTTTGTAAAGCGGACTAGAACAAGTACGGTTTACGAAATTTCAGAAATTTAAATTTAAAAAAAAATGTTTAAAACTAATTGAAATTAGTTTCTTGAGTATACCATTTTAGAATTATGCATTTACAAAAAGAATTTAAAAACTGAATATTTGTTAAATTTTGAAAAATTGCAATACATGTTCGTTTTTTATACAGGGTGTCCCAGAACTCGCGCCCCCGAGGGAAAGGGCTTATGGAGACAACAATTCTGAACCAAAATTTTGAAACCATAATTTTTTAACTCAAAAAATAACCGAGATAAGACAAAAAAACTGTAGCCTATCCCGAAGCTGAACAGAATTTGAAAATTGGTAACTATGGACACATACTATCATCCATTGGTCAGTTAAACTTTAAACTCTCGTTGCCTAGGAAATTGGGATGGCCATTTACTCCACTTCTCGAATAAGCTTTCGGGATTGGTTGTTAACTTTTTATCAGTTCTGGAATACTATTAAACTTAGTCAATTTTTGTTTTGAAATTTACCATCTGTATTGCTGTCGGCACCCTCCCTTGCTCTCTGGGGCGCGAGTTCTGGGACACCTGTATACCAAAAAAAAGTAGGCATTTACATTTTTTTAGTTTAATTTAATTTTTGATGATAGAAGGAACATGAACACAGTTCTTTTTTCATTTTATTACAAAATACAGGTTGTTCCAAAATTGCCGCAAAAAACTATTTGGTACACTACACTACTTATAAGTAGCCATAGTTGGTAACATTGACAACAGAAATTTGTAAATAAAACCAGAAACAAATTACAATGTTGAATTACACATTAATAAACCTGTTAACAAATTTCATTACGTAATATAAATGAACATTTTCCCTTTTTTGCTGCTTTTTAGATATAATTAATTTTTATGAATTTTCGATTGATTTCCACTTGGAATCATTGCCCATTGAGGGGTATCAATGGTTACCTTGTATGTTCCAAGCGATTACCATTACTAAAAATTCTGTTTAATTGTTTTCTTTTAATTTCATGAATGTAAGGATTATTGCAAATAAATCAAATTCTAATTGTAAATTTCGGTCGTTCTTCGTATTTTTTTTGTGGAACACTCTGTATAATAATCAGTCATCGATTAAAATAGTTAATTTTCAAAATTATTAGTAATATAAAATAATCAGTATTGATCCGTAGTAATCAGTAGTGCATAAGGGGCACAACCACTGTGACCCCCTAAAAAAGAAGGTGATTTATTTTTAAAGAAAATTACTTTATTTACTACTTTTAATTTAATACTTTTATAGCTGTAATAGTTTATTACTAACAGTTATACTAACAGCTATAACTCAAAAACTATTTAAAATATTTATTTGAAATTTTTGTATGTTATTTTTAAAGGTACCTATAGACTATTGAAATATGAAAAAAAAAACGATTTTTTTCCAGATTTCACAGGGGCTGTGCCCCTTAAGTCCAGTTAAAAGTTCCTTGGCAATTTTTAGAATAAAAAAAAAACCTAATGGTGATAATAGAAACAACAAATTCTGAGATAAAATTCGACAGGATTTCACGATAATTATGCAATACGAATTGAATTTAAAAAAATCAGTTAAAGGAGTGTTTGTATATATTTTTTTCTGCACCCTGTATTGATAACGCAAATGAAGACACTCGGAACGATAACAATTTTATCCTAATTTATAAACTGAAATTTTGTTCGACTGTGACAAAAACTTTTTATTAAATTGAATTCAAATAAAGCTCTTTGTTTTATTTTGTACCTTTTCAGTACGGTTTTAACGAAAAACAGTATGAAAATATAACCTTTTAAAATGCGTATTGGGATATTTATTAATATACAGGGCGAAAACAAAAATAGGGTGAAAATGTTTGGGATATGACAAAAATACAATGCGGAAAAAATTTGCAGTCTAGAGTTGCGTTTTTGATTATTCAACTAGAAAACGATGACATTCTATTGACGAGCCTTCCCAGTTGTGTAAACAATTCCAAGTAATTCCCCGGATCGGTTAAGTTAATGAGTTCTAAGAACAATTCAACGTCACTACATATGGCTGTCATCTTCTCCCAAAAAAAATAATTTTAATTATAAATGTGTACTTATCTAAATAAAAAATACCTAAAAATTTATTAATATATACAGGGTGATTTGATTTTGTAATAAGTACCTACAGAAAATTAAACTACGACATCTCTTAAATAAATGAAAAAGAATTTTTTTGTTAGGAAAAAAGCTGAACTAAAATAATTACAACAAAGAAAAAAATTGGCGTGTCACCATGATAGTTGAATAAGCAGTTTTGATCAGTGGCGCATCATTGAAATTAATTAAGTGTGTATTTCTTTTGAAATTGAATTAGTTAAATTAGTTACTCCAAATCTCAACAAAATACCAAAATAACAACGTTAGATATAGTTTTAATAAATTTTTTACTTAACTAGAGGTGCTTTTAAATATAATCTTTCCATTAAATCTATTGTTGCTTTTTACTTCTATTAAAAATAAAGGTAAATTTTGTCAAAATAATTATTCACCGACATGAGTAACTGAACTGAAATTAAATCCAATTATCCGGACGAAGAGCAACTTTCATCATTTTCATGCATTTTTTTTAACAATTAAAAAGTTGCTAATTTTATAATTGAACGTGTGCTTAGATTCACGTTTGTTTATTTTGTAGTGCATAAAACAACTTTGACTTCAGCAGAATTTATTTTAATTTTTTATTATTATATGTGAGGCTCCACTTATTTATGGAATTGATTATTTTTTCTATTTTCTTGGTTTGTGGTGGCTTGTTTTTGTTGATCACCAAATCACGCTTTTTTCTCTCCCCAAGATAGCTAAAACCGATAATCGTGGTAAAGGCAGAAGGGTTCAAGCCAATTACAGGAACAATTACTTGAGATATTATCTGCTGATACATAAATATCAGAGACAATAGGTCTGCTGTCGGCCCCTGCGGTGCACACCGCCACATCTCCAACCAGGTAGCACGATTTGCGAACACCACTGCTACTGTATCTGTTTATTTATGGTTCTAATAGAAAAAAGCAAGTGTTTGTAAATACGTATTGTGACGCTAAACGCTGTCCTCGAAAAAAGCAAACTTTTCGTTAATTAGAGGTTAGCGAATCGGTTATTAATTAATGATTAGCGTATGTTGCAGTAAAAATAGCCGCTAGGTATAATTAGTAATCGGGCGTAATTAGGAGGGGGTAGATAGGGCGTGGCGAACGCTCGCTATTGGTCGAGCTCAAACATGGCAGGCGTTGCTGTCAATCACGCTAGTGGTGGGGCTCAGAACCCTCGCCGCCGATACGCCGTCGCTTCGTCATAACGTAGAGACACTCCGGCCAGTGAGGAGGTGCGATTCGTGTTCGTGTAGTGTGCAGTGAAAACCAGCAAACTGTTCGCGCCGACGGAAGACATGCTGACCATGGAAACAGACCTCAAAGGAGGCAGTCTGCATGCGACGATGCCGCCGCACCATTACGGCTCTTTGGCACCGATGCACCAGATGCACCAAATGCATCACCAACCGCAGCCCCCACAGATGCACCACCACCACCAGCCGCAAAACCACCAACAACAACCCCCGGCACAACCACCAAACAACAATAACAACACCAAGTCGCAGAATTTGGAGCGCGTCAAACGACCCATGAACGCGTTCATGGTGTGGTCGCGCGGTCAAAGGAGGAAGATGGCACAGGAAAACCCCAAAATGCACAATTCAGAGATCTCAAAGAGATTGGGGGCCGAGTGGAAATTGTTGAGTGAGGCCGAGAAACGACCGTTTATCGACGAGGCGAAGAGATTACGTGCTGTGCACATGAAAGAGCATCCAGACTATAAGTACAGACCAAGGAGGAAGACGAAGACGTTGCTGAAGAAAGACAAGTATCCTCTAGGAACCGCGGGGTTGGTGCCGACGGCGGACGCCTCTCGTGGAGCTCCATCGGCTGTGCAGCAGGGCAACCGCGACATGTACCAGATGCCCAACGGCTACATGCCCAATGGTTACATGATGCACGACCCCGGAGCGTACCAACAACAATACAGTGGTAACTACGCTCGGTACGACATGTCCCAGATGCAGTACATGAACGGAGGCTACGGCTACGGATCCACGGTGCCCAACAGCGCAGGTTCGCCCTATGGCATGCAACAGACGTCTTCACATAGTCCCTCCGGGTCTAGCATCAAGTCCGAGCCTGTCTCCCCCAGCTCGGGTCTCCACACGCCGACGCCGGGCGTGAAACGCGAATACGGCCAACAAGGCGACCTCCGTCAGATGATCTCCATGTACCTGCCCACCGACGGCACGCAACACATGCAGCAGTACAGTGCGTCGCCCGACCCGTTGGGCCCAGGGCCATTGGCGCCCCTCGCGCACATGTGAGAGCCGCTCTTCGGGCCGCCAGAGCTCCTGGACGGACCACCGCTGTGAACGTGTACATAGGACCTTAGTTTATCAGTATTATGGGCGCGACCGTTTCATTTTGAGGGAGTGCTGAAGAGTACAAAAATCGTAGCGCGTTCTAGGGGCCTTCACGCAAAATGAGAGGGTCGCGAAGAGGGTGGTTTTCCGTGTACATAGGCACTATGACGCGATCTGTAACATAGGTTGTTGGACAATTCTGTACATAGTTCAACCCTCGATGAACGATCCCAGTGTTTCTTCTTCTCTTTGTTTCCATGCTCTTTTGTGATGCTGGGCCGACGATGAAAAGACAATTTTCGAAATATCACCACAGCTTTGTACATATTAATTTTAAGTTACTTTTTGAATGTACAGTGTGTTTACAATTATTAGTCAATGGAACGAAAATGTGAATATATGAGATTGACAAGTTTCTCGGTGTTTTATTCTAAGAAATGGACTATCTTACGTTTAATGCTCACATAATCATAAATGTTTACATAACTACTTCCATAACTTTGTGTTATTACTCAAACACAACTGCTTTCATATCTCATTGCTGCTTACTCAAAAATCTGACAATTTAAAGAGCCAGATTGCAGAATCCTTGGAGGATCAATCTTTCATGTTCATTTTGTATTTAATTTGTCTTTATAAACATTTTTTAAACAGCTTAACACTACCGGAAACTGATCCAAGACTGATGTCAAAAGGTAAGTATTTTTTTCCTTAAATTGCATGATCCATTTGGTTACATCTTTGAAAACATAAATTAACAATTTCACTAATTAAATAGTGTGGACTTGGATTACAAAGCACATAATAAAAGTTAAGTAATAAATTGCAATGTAAACAGATTATTGCCCAATTTTCTTTTCACAATGAGTTTTGATTTTTAAACTTTTTTTCTTTAATCAAGTTAAATGGTAACATAAAAATTTAAACTGCTAGCCATTTCCATACATAAAAAGGTGTTCACGGTTTTGGTTTTATGTTATGAATTATGAAACTTTGCAGGTGAGCGACTAGAAAAATATGTAATGAAATATTTAGTAAACAAAAGTGTGTGGATTTTAAATGTCCAACTCTTACATTTATTATTTCATTTTTGAACAAAAAAAAGACGTGTCTATAATTTGTTTTAATTTCCAGCATTGCCTCTAACTTTTTGCTACAAACTTTTAAACGCATTGTTGCTATACACACTTGTTAAAATTCCCAACTTCAATGACGTCCATCGAAAGAAAAACACTCCCACTCTGACACTGATTCCAATGATTTATAATCCATCCATCATATTTCTACATTAAATTTTTTATCGTGTAAAATTAATTTAATTAATTATACTCCTAAAAAACTAATACCGGCATAACTATTATGTTTCACGATTTGATTATGGAAATTGCCCGTCAAGTTGAATCAACATTGATTTGACGTCTTAATTTTTGCCGATTTTCATTTTACGTCTTAATTTCTAAATTCAAGGCGCATATGCAGATAATAAATTTCTCTGTCAGAGAAATAGGTTCGCCGAAAAACAGTTAAACAAAGGTTGGTAATAAAATGTCCACTCTTCCACGTTTCATTAGAAAAACCCGTAAAATAAAAACTTCAGAGCGAGCCGAACTTTTCCATCTAAGACAGAACAGTATCGATTTCCATGCAAAACACCTCAAGGAAGCAATCACTTTTGTCAACAAATTCATGTTTCTTAACAACATAATCCTCGGCCCATTTTTCGTTTATCGCGCACGAAATCTAAACTGTTAAGTTTCACGAACTAAAGATACTAATTTAACAAATTAAATAATGTCTTAACGCTACAATTGGCCTTATTAGTAAAACAAAGCTGATAATCTGATTCCACGTCACGCTACAGTTCTGTATAATCAAAAACTAGATAGAACTTGAAAAGAGCCACAGATTATCTGCACAAAACTTGTGTTGTTTTACTTTATTAGTTTATGATTGTCGCGTTAACAGCTTGACACTCGTAAATTTTACCAACCAACGATTTTTCCTGCCGCAGGATTTGGTTTCAGACAAAATAAGAAAACACGCAGGTAAGCTGAGGATCATAATAAAAGTCTGACATTAATGTTGATGTTAGTATACCTACCTAAAGTTTATTGATTTTCTTGCTGTCGTCGCTTAAAGGACTTGAGTCAAAATTAATCATACTACTATTGATATTTAGAATTATGTCCAATTATATTGTTAACTGCAATTCGTGCCATTTTAAAACCATAATTTATACCAGAATATGACATGAATTGTTGTAATTAATTAACATAATCATAAATTATCAATTATGTTAATTATGAATAATAGTAAGCTGCACTAAGATAATGTTAATGTTTTACATTATCGGGTCTGCAATCATAAATTGTAAATGTTAACACGTGGTTTTACATAATTTACATGAGGTCGAACATGATTTATTTATTGTGCTGATAAATTACTAGGAAAGCTAGACTTAACTTAGCAGGAATTAGTAAACAAGTTGTAAAAAGTCGCTGTTTTACGTTTTTAAGACAAATTATTTTAGAATATTTTTTAATAATAAATTAACAGTTTAATAAAGGACTAAAGGTGCTACTATGTACTGCAAGAATTCAACAAATTGAGTCTCAAATTTTGTTTAAGAACTATCGTGTTATATTACTTTACAAATGATAACACTAGTCAACAAATTTTGGGCAAAATTTAGAATACCGTTTTCTCTATCATTCCATCAGATTAATTTAACAACTTGCAAAATCATTAAACTTTATAATCATCATTGAAAATGTGATTAAATAAGCTTCCCAACAAACTACAGAAGTCACCGGGAGAGTTAAGTTGACATTTGACATTTGAGAAGAACTGATTTGGAAAAAGGAACGGTTTTTTAATTTTTTTTTGCATGGGATTTCAAAATTGGTACTTAGGATTTTTGAATGTAATACGTCTTAATAAAGATTCAGATCTCTGATGCTTTAAAAGCGGTGTAAAACACGTTATTATCTTTTGTCGTTTAGAAGTTACATTGACAAAAAAAAATGGATAAATAAAAAAACACATTTTGTAAAAAAAAATATTTCCATAGGTGCCCACAAAACTGTACTTTTTTGATAAATTTCGCGTCTCGAAATGATTTTATTAGTTAGAATAAAAGATTATGTAAGAAAATTATGTAGCAAATGCAAAAAAGTTGTTAATCTTGGTTTTTATATTTTAAAATAATTTAAAGTTTTTGTACCAATGTAGACAATTTCTTCATCCCAAATAAAATTTTCGTAAAACTGATGTGAAGTAAAGATGCAAAAAAATACGTTTGTGAGACATCCAGCTCGGTCAGTCTGTGCTAACTTTCCAACACGTTGACGAGCTTTTCATTTCAATCCAGAAAATTTTTTAAACCTAGATAAAATTTTCTTAAAATTTTTAATAAAAGTTCATTTTTCTACAGTAGGACTTAAAATAAATTTTTTCAAGAATATCTCTGAATCTGGACTTGATGAAGCATAACGAACTTCACATTTAGAATCAAGAAACCATTCCAGTATTTTCAACTTCTTCAGTACTATTTTTTCAAATTAAATTGAACTAGTGTAATTTTTTTTTTAAATTTGAACTTAAAACCAGTCTAGAATGCTTTTATCTGCTTCGACTTGGCCTAGCCCAATTTTATATATATTTTTTTTCAGGCCATGTTGTCCCGTATTCGAACACAATTTTTTACTGATTTCGATGAACTGTTAAATCGATGAATTATTTTTGACAAACTATCTGTAAAATATTTTAGTCAGATATAGGGGCCTATTCACTGGATCATATCAATCACATTTACAATTTTAAAGGACTGTTAAAAATAAACAGACCGTTAAAAACTTACCGAATGAACCTCACCATCGATGTATTTATTTTATAATGCGATTTAAATCATTTGATTATGTTTTAATCGAAATTGTGCATTTTGGGCCGAAATTATTATAAATTTGATCTAGTTTGTTTTTAATTCATTTACATGCTAAATTAGCCATTTTTTCAATTTTTTTAGATATAGTGCATCAGCTTATCCTAATTTGATGCATTTAGTCCAAGGAACCTGAAGCCTGAGAAATAAGAGAAAATAAGAATCTAAAATTTTGTGGACGAACATATCTACTGAAGAATTTGAGCAACAGAAAATGTAGAAATTTCTATAATTTAGAACTTGGGCTTTTTCTTAAATAGTTCTACGCTAAGGAGTTTGGAAATTGAATACGTACCTAATAAGAAACCTCGACCAACAACAAAAATAAAATTTGTCCATTTAATTATGGAGCTGGAATTTAGACCTTCTACCGGCAATAGAAAAACGGATTAAACCTCAGAAGGAGTGCCAGAGAATCACGTCTGGTAATTGCAAAAAAGAAATAAACCTCCAAAGGAACGCGTAGGAAACAATGGTTTTCCAGAAGCAAGTAAAGGAGGTTGACCTAGACGATTTTGAAACAAATTGTTGAGTCTTTTCAGGTGAACTATTCGTGCTTTAAAATTCATAATATTGTTAATGTTGTTAACTTTAAATTGTTGTAAATTATGTGGCAGCGAGTGAAATGTAGGTGTGAAACTAACAATAATTCACCTTCCAGTATCATCATATTATTATAATGCTATCAGATCCCCAGCTTCTCGTATTTGTATACAATGGAAAATAAATAATAAATTAAAATAGTTATGATTCACACAGTGTCTAAAATTAACTTCTTAACCTTGTCCAAGTTTTTATAACTAGCCTGGTTTTTTCGTGAATATTTCTAATATACATTCTCTTGTCTTAGCGTTTTTGCATCAAATAAGTTAACGATTCGTTTCCTGTCAAATTTCGGCTTTGACTTGTCATCCACGCTCTTTTTTTCCAGTAATATAATTAAGTTTACATGCACTACCGATAATAGTGTCTACTTCGGTATCAGAATTTTTAATAACAGTATTTAATCACCAAGAAATTAAAGGGGTGTTTGTAATTATTACAATTTTTCTGTAAAAAAAGACTCGATACTTCTATTTTAAAGAGATAGTTTGAGCATCATGTATCAAATTTAATTTCTCCCATTTACATTAATAAATCCCCTGTTCTAATTACCCCCGTTCATATAAATTTTTCAAACATACAACGGCACATTAGCGCAATTGCGTGTGTCAGGAAAACATTAAATTTTCAGGCTGACGAGATTATGAGGGTAATGGTCTGTACCACAGATTGGCTAAATTCGACACTGTGTATAAAACGTAATGAAAGAAGAATTGCAAGGGGTTTGATAATGGCTGGAATTTTTGACGCATGAAAACTTTACGAGCGATTAATAAAATTTTAGCGAAAATTAGGAGTGCCAACCTTGAATTTCCTTTTTCCTTGTTTGGACAGTATTTATTACGCTACGTGCAGATATTTCACGGTGTATTTTATTGAGATGTGGTTTGCCGAGGAACGTACGTTCACACGACAAAAACCTAATCGAAATCGTAGGAAAACGAGCGGAGGATTAATAGGATTTTTTTGGAGTTTGTGGTTTGGGCGCGGGCAAGTAAAGTTACAAACATTTTTCGTGGTCAAATACACGGTAACCTATAATTGTTGCTTTTCTCTCGTTAACAATGAGACAAAATTTCCCAAGCAAAAAATCCAGTAGCAAAAAACAAACGACAAAAAATACACAGGACAATGTAACATCATTGCTATTAAATAAATTACACGCTATTAATCTTGTTTGTCAAAATGTTAGAAAATATTCGACATCTGCGGCTGTGAATCTTTTTTTAAATCTTTACAGTCAAGCCTCTAATTTACCAATTCGGAAATGTTGGGACACTGTTAAAATGGCGTTGATTATATATTATTACCTATAACCTCTATACCTAGCTTTAGTTGCGAGGGTCAGTGCTTGAATAGTTGTAGACCAGGTGCCCATCTCTGCATTGTCACAAAATACATAAACACAGAGTCGTAATCATAATTATTGTTATTACAGTATCAAGAGCTACAATAATAAATTGTGTCATGGCACATAGGTAACTAAAGTACGATATTCGCACAGGGACAAAGAAGTGTACTACAAAATATAATCTAATGGCAGTACTTAAAATATGATTATTTCTATTTACATTTTATTGCTTTCATTAACACTAACAGCATTAAATGACAACGCAAATATTTATCTAATACTCCTATTAAACAAATAAATTATATATTGATAAACGTGCCCCTTTGTGACGATATTAAACAACGGGAAATCAGACCGAGCATAGTTTTGGCGGAGTAATTACTTACTTACTAGGTAAGGAACAAAGATCTAGAAAACATAAATTTTCAAGAAATTAGTTTCTTATTAGACCTGGATGTCCAAAATTTCGGTTATACGTGATTTTGCCCCTTTAAACAATTTTTAATTGTTATATTAGACACTTCTAATAAAAGACTTTTCTTTCAGGCTTGAAACTTAGAAGAGAAACTTCAGTTTATAAAATTAGAGCTGCAAAGGACTATAGTTTGGAAGAAAAATACCTGAGGATAAAATGCCAAAAAGTCCCAGGAAAATAATTTGTGGTAAGTAACGTAGTAACGAGTATGGCAATACTTTTAAAATTGACAATGTTTTGCTAATTTGAGATTCCTAAAATTTAACTCTTATACAGAATATTTTTTAATTTTGAGCCTAATACGAATGTCCCAGAACTCGCGCCCCAGCGAGAAAGGGCATATGAAGGCAACAATTCGGAACCAAAATTTGAAAAAGCTCAAAAAATAATCGAGATAAGATGAAAAAACGGTAGCCAATCCCGAAGCTAAACGAAATTTGAAAATCGGAAACTGTGGACACGTACTATCATCCATTGGTCAGATGAACTTTACACTCTCGTTGCCTAGGAAATTGGGATGGCTTTTTTCTCCACCTTTAGAATAAGCGTTCAGGATTGGTTGTTAATTTTTTATCCTTTTTCAAATACTATTAAACTTAAACAATTTTTGTTTTTGAAATTTACCATCTGTATTGCTGTCGGAACCTTCCCTTGCTCTCCAGGACGCGAGTTCTGAAACATTCTGTATAGTAGTATCACTTGAAGGGGTTCCAGTCGTATTTCGCTTTGGGAATTGCAATGTAAAGTTACAACAAAATATGTCGAGAACCAAATAGAAGTGTTTTAATGAAAGCTGTAAATATTCTACAGGGGCCCAATTTTACAGATTTTGCTGAATTGTAATTGTTAATTTTTTATGACAATAATTTCAAAAAAAAAATTTTCTAAATTTGATCTCTGTAGAATCCCTGTATTATCCGTTCACTAAACATAAGTGACAAGCAACGTTCCTACCGGGGAAGTTAGGGGAAAATGTTTGTGAAATAGAATGTATTAATGACACAATCTGTCATAAACTTAAAGGTTAAGACAATTTTTTGTTCAGTACGCATTTTTACCTATTCAAGACTTGGCAAGTGCCTTTTTCTATCTCGCATCAAGCTTAATTTTTCTACATTTCGTGGTGGTAAACTTGCAATGGCAATATTTAAAATGACCTGTATGCGTGATAGTCATTTGTTTCACAAATTTTGTCAATGCAGCCAATGCTCTTTAAAAATGTTGCAGGGGAATTTACGGTTTACCAATCTTCTGTCATTCATATGTCACTTATGTTTAGTGAACGGATAATAGAATCCTCTAGAACTACCGAAATTTTTTTTTTTTGTTTACAAGGTAAAGTGTCTTTGAGTTTAGCAATAATAGATTTTTTTGGGAAAAAAATTTCGACAAAACGATCCAAAATTTTGAATTTTTGATTTTTTGACCGCCACTTGTAAACTGCACTGTCGATTGATACTCTAAGGTGTTAAACGTCATTTTCACAATAAAAAAATCTGTTAAAAATGACCGCGAAAAAAAACTCTAAAAACCTATTTCGGTCAAAATATCTAGTTTATTTGTGAAGAAAACTTGAGTTATTGGTATTCATTTAATAACACAAAATTTCACGCTGAATCCAAAACTATCCTAATTTTTCCGATACGTCAACATAAAATATAACTGAATTCCAGGTTTAATAAAAAAATGAAGGATTTTAATTTATAGAATCTACTATTGACAAAATTCTCTAGAAGACCTTTATTATTTGCTTTATAAACTTGTAATTTTTCACAATTTATCAAAGATGGATTTTCTTTCTAAATTGCATTATTGGTCTAGCAACAAAACAACTAAAAACAGAAGTTGTAAAATATTAAAATTGGTCTTAAGAATAGAAATTTCTTAATATATTATTCTTATTTATCTTAAGTGAGTGTAAACAATTCTGTTGTGATTTAGTTGATACAAACCTCCCACTAGAGTCAATATTTTTCGAGCCTTCCCAAATAATTTGCGTTTTTGCTGGGTTGAATTTTTTGTGGATATAAACTGAAAATAAACATTTCTGGAGGCCCCATTAAGTTCCTAACGGTTTCTTTGACCCTTTTCCTTTTTCCACCTTCTTCAGCATCGCCCCCAAAAACGCCCCCACATCAATTATTCCATCGAAAACGCTATCCGCAGGAATCGGAATCACGGTTAGTAATTCCATCGCAAATAAAGTAAACAGAACCGAATGAATCGCCGCTACCACGCATTTTGAAAGAGACACCGTCCACGGCTCGTATGACCATCCATCGTCGAGAAAACCACCCGGCGCGACCATCTCCAGTTACCACCGGTAAACCGACCTGCACTTTGAGCTTACCACCGGTGATATGCTCAAGAGCTCAAGAGTTCTAGAGATCCATCGCAGCAGGAAAAATTCAAATTGAAAATTTTATCGCGTTTTCGAAAAATGTGTCGGATACCGCCTGCTGGACTGTGTCCTGCTTGTAATTCTCCTGGTGTATGCTCACTGTCTTGTTGTAGCAGAAGCCGTCACATGTAAATTCCTGCGGTGACAGAGTGCCGCTTTACCTGTGCATACACGTCCACTTGGTCGTAGATCTGGTGGTGATTTATGGCACCACCACGCTGTACACACAAACACCCAAATGATTGATAACAATCGGAACATGGAGATTCCCATGCAGTGCGGAATGTCAGGCCCGGCTTCCGGTTCCGGACAGGTGACCGCAACCAGCGCCGTGGCGGTCAAAGGGGGAACTACGCTCGGTGGACCGGAGAGACACGCGGAAACAGGGATTTGGCGGCCAGCAGACCACGCAATGAGAAAAGTGGCCCAAAATAGAAATTATCAACCAAAGTACAATCTTCTAAAATGCAGAAGGCAGCCGCCTCCGGAGCTTGTCTATCGTGCACCACAAGTAAAAGGCCATTATCATGGCCTTCCTGCACACCGAGTGCACGTAAGACGTCTAATCGCCATCACCATCGCACATTATCGCTAATGCAGCCTTCGCGTGAACAAAGTCTGATGTAAACTCCTGCGAGCCCTTAACACACAAAAAGCTATTAATTAATACGGTTACGTGCCGGAGAAATTATGTTTTAAATATTTGTTCTTTTCACGTGTAAATTACACCACCGTGACAGAAAACGCGTATTGTCATTCGGTCATTTTTTATGACAAATTGGAGCCGGACCTGTAATTGGAACCATTGTCGGACTAGTGAAAAATCGAACACTTGACGAAAGGACAAAGACGCTCACGACTAGGACTCGCACGCGATAAGTGAATTTAAATTTTAAAGGCGTAAGGGCGAGTGGAAGAAACGGATTCAAAAGGAAATTGTTGGATTTACATGAAATAATTTGTAATGCCGAACTACCAAAGTTTTCCAATCATTTTTCAGTTCTCCTTGCTGGAGTACCACAGCCAATTGGCAGCAAATTCTTTTTTCATTTTTTTTACAGTTGGTACGACTTCCAAAATATGTCCTCCAAATTGAGACAGATACAAATTGGTGCAAATGGGACTTGTCTAATTACCACCAACATTTTGTCTTCTCGAAAACCGCCCAGTGCGTGGTCGTCCTTTTCCGTGAAATTTTGGAAAGTTTGATTTAGTGCCCCTGTCAAAGTGACTTTATTGCCGCTCAGCGGTCCCAAGGTCGCCCAGGGGTGGTGCAATAAATCGGGATTAGGGACATAAATTTGACAGAGTGTGTGCAGACCAGTCCCCCGCGAGGTTATTGTCCACTTCGGATTCTGTTTTAGGTTAGAAGGTGTTAGGACGAAGACTTATAAAATGTCATTAGTGCGGACAGCGTGCTTAATGACCGCGGGTATAAATAACGCCAGTCCTTTATGATTTCTTGGAGTTGGGCCTTCTTGATAGCGATGATTTATCGATGATTATTCCTATAATTATGGTACAGAAGTGTTTTCGAAGCCGCGAAAGTAAAAAAGACGAGAGTGTGGAGTAATGAATGTATGGGACAACAAAGAGGATTGTGACACTGTTGACACTGTGAAATTGTCGCTGAAGGAAAAAAAGAAAGAAGCTTCGCTTGTGGTTAGATTATTCATGTTTTTTGGGAAGTGCTTTGCAGAGAAAGTGGACGGAGGAGCGAGATAAGTCACGGGAAAGTGCCTTCAAAATTTGCAGTTTCGGCAGACAAAGAAATTCGGCGCGTTTCTCATTTAATAGACATCTTAATTATAGTTTTTTGGTATCGGTTACACTTCCGTGATGATTCGAACTTATGAAAAGAAGGCAAAATTTCGGATTTACGAGCTTTAGAAAAATAGTTGCACTTGTTGCTCCGCCATTTCGTTGACTCTTTTTCATTTTCTGTTGGAAGAAGCCAGCTAAAGAAACCCACCCTCCGTTGAAATCTCTTAATCAATCAAATTTTCTAATTTCGGTGGCAAACAAGACGTTTCCACCCTTTCAACGAGCTTGTCACGTGTCGCCTCTATTCAACATATTGACCAAAAACTGCAACCTGAACGTCCCTCTCAAAGTAAATTACAGTATTCGAGCGAGTTTGGTTTTCATTCGAAGATGGAAATCGCTCGTCAACTACCCTACTGTGACCACATGCAGCGATAATTCCCTTCGAGGAAGGTCTGTTTTGTTTCTACCGCTTTGAGGGCGCACTTAACTTCTGTTTGGAGAAAACAGTCCGACTTTGATGGATGGAAAATTTAAAGCGGGACTTAAATTACTTGCGACCAAGAAAAATTTGGGTTGAGGGAAAAGCTGCGCGAATTACCTGTTATTACCCCTACAAAGCGTCCGGCACAGTCAATTACCCCCCGTTCGGGCGAATACTTAATGAAATGGGTATGTAATTAAATAAAGTCGGGTCAGAGTGCATGAAGTAGCCAGGGGGAGTTTGGAGGGTTGATGTGATTTTACCGTGGGAAAGCGTGGATCGCATGGTACACCTGTTTTCGGGAAGTAAATCGCTCTGTTTATTGCATGTGGACTCTGATTTGATGTGAAAATATGGGATTGTTTTGGAGCGGATGTGTTATTACTGAATTAGGGGACACGGATTTTAGAACAGGGTAAAGGGGTAATAATTTTCGACCAAGCCTGAAAATTTGCACCTAAGAAAGCGATATACTTTGCACGTACCGCCCCTTTGGCATTCCTCGCCGCGTTAATGTTTGCACAACAATTCCGCAATACTTTACACATTGTATCATAACGTTCTAACTCATGACTAAGCATTTCCCATAATAAAATCCAATTAGTGTTTACCGGAGTATAACTGTTCGCGATATTCTAATTCTACGTGCGTTTGGGGATTTTCAATTGACATTTCCATCGATGAGATGAGTTGTTTCTTCACGGAACAATCTCAACAATGTGGCACGCATGCTTATTTAATAAAGTGTGAAATAGGAGGCAGTGTAGCGTGATCTAATGACTTGCTGATAAGACGAGATATCACACCACCACCTGTCTGGTTCACTTTAATTTCCAACCTGTCACATTCTTGCGGAGACGTGGAGGGGCCTAGACAACGTAAGTTGCAACGTAACGCGAGAGGAATTCCGAAGACGAGTTTTTGTTAGTTGTGGGTTATGTCTTCATTTTACACCGACGAATTGGAAAGACACAAATTTGTGATAGAGGATATGGATTATATTCCGCAGCTGAATGTTTTATTTTTCGCTAAAATTTGTTTTCCATGTCCACCAGGCGTCACTCCGGAACCCGGACGTAATAATTCGTTCCGCTCAGAATACCTCGTCGCGAACTCACCAAAAAAAATGAATGTTTGAGATTTTTATGAACGATAAGATTCGCCCCTGAAACATCAATCAAACGGCGAGAAATTGCCCAATCACAACAATAATTATAACAAAATGCGGTTACGTCACGGAATCACTTACCCAACGTGGTTCAAAGCCGCCGCCAATTTGCTTTAATTAAAAGCGGACGGTTTGTTTGGTTGTCGGACGAAAATTTGGGCGGAGCACCCTCGAGTGATGAAATGTGTGTTGAGATTGTTTGACGACGTAAGACAAATGTCAAGGGAGAATTGTGGCTTTCTTCGACCTGGGCCTTGATGTGTGGCGGCGGTTGTAAGAGTTGTGACATGAGAGCATGAAATTGGGGGAAATGAAAGTCAGGGAACTAATAGGGATTTTAAGGAGTGAATAGATCGATAGTGAAAACGTTTGACTGCTAATTGCGAACAGTCATCGACACGTTTGAAGATGTTGGGAGGCCTTGATTTTGTACGTGTTGGCAGGACTGATCTCTAACGATTTTGACATTTCAGAGGTATTACACTTAACCTCATACTGTCAAATTGACGATTGAAGATTGCAGAGTTAAATTAAACTGTTTAACTCTGAAACCATTGAAAATATCGATTTGAAACTGGGTAACGGTAAAGCTGCAATGAGTTATCGGGTTGTTTTCGAAAGTAGTCCTAGATTATTGAACATAATACTCAATTAGCTATTGACAATTTTATCACATAACAAATGACCAGATGTCTACAGTGGACACTTGTTAACACCGGCATCACATTGCGGCCAATTATTGCTTTTGTAGTCAAGTTTTGCCGCCACCGCTACGGAGAAGTTTTTTTTAAATTTCCATTGAATTGCTTTCCAGCCGAGACATTTCCACATACAAACAGAAACATAATTTAATCTGGCGGTATCAAGTGTGAAAACGTGTTGACACTTTTATCTCTATTTTTGTGCTGTTTACGACTGATACGAGTTTGTATATATTTTTTTTTAATTTTGCGGTTTGGTTTTTTATGAATCGGTAATAAGTTATAAAATGCGCAGATTTAATATTTCAAAGACTGGAAGCCTGTTTTGACAGTATGATGTTCAAAAAAATATTCAAAGAACCAACTTATAATATGACTTCTTGTTTTGAGCAAGGCATTTTTAAAATGCCACTACATTTTTTTTTTATTTTTGAACTTTTTATAGGATTGCCTAACATTGTTTAGTGCCATTACGTTGTTCCGCAAATTTTCCTGAACAAATAAAATATCAATACTTAAATGCCCTTAATGGTGTACCAACCCTTCCTTTAAAAATAAACTACGAACACCTTACCATAGGCAGGTGTCTTTGAAACTATATTTACCTAGGAAGCCGAACAAATAAGGGTTTACACTACAGTGGATATGTAATACCAATATAAACTACCCCTTATTTGGCATGCTTACTCAAATAAATTCAATTCGTTTGATGTAACACGGCATCCCTGAAAGGGTAGCGCAAAAAATGCAGCTAATATCCACAAAATTTTATTTTCTCGATAAATCTCGCGTTTTTAAATGATTTCCCTGATCAGAATGATCATGCAGCGATTGTTGAAAAGTTAAAAAATGTAAAGCTCGAATCAATAATTTAAACAATTTCTTTGCCCCGGATAAAATTTGCTTAAGGCGGTTTGATCTCATTTTTTTTTAAGTTTTTATAAATAAAAATTTGAGAATTTATTTTCAAACAAATATTCTCTGCAAAATAGGAGAAAATATATTTGTAAAAAATTTTTAAATCATGTTCGAAAAATTTACAAATAAGTTCACAATTCTGCACAGAAACAATGCGTCAAATTAAGAGAATAAACCCCCAAACCGCTAATTTTGGAGGTTAGCAAACAGGAAACATTTTTCTGCATTAATTTTGTAACAAATCTTGAACGTCAATTTGAGAGAAAAATTCTCAAATTTTTAATCGTAAAGATTAGAGAAAAAATGTGATCGTGTCAAACAGTCTTTTAACCTGATTATATCTTTATCGGTTACTGTCAATTTAAGTGAAAATGCAAAAAATAAATTTTCAATGACATCGCCTCACTATTTTGTACTAACTTTCCAACAGATTGGCGAGCATTTGTATTTAATTAGTCACCTATCGTTTTTCCTAAAAATTTTTGAACAATTCTTTTCAAAAATTTCCAGTCTTTATGATTTTGGTGCATAAAAGCAAACCAAGAACTCTTCATTGTCAAAAAGTTTTCAAATATGTATGTATTATTCTGGGAAATCTAGAAATTGCGATTTTAAAGCCATGGCATTGTTTTTTTAATGTATTTTTTTTAATTTTTTAAATCATCTCCATGTTTTTTGTCTGTAACTTCTAAATGATAAAAGATGCGTCTGTCAGTGCGTCAGAAGATCTATCTTTTCAGTGATACATTTTAATGAAAAATCTATCGAATAATTCTTGAGTTATATGTAAAATTAAATATAAAATTCACTAAAACAGCATATTTTGGACATAAAATCAATTTTTCAAAAATATCATAAGAAGAACTATCTCTAGACATGAGTTCTATAAATCGTTGGAAAGCTTATAAAATTGGCTTTCCAAAACATTATCTAGCGATTCCATCACTTTTAATGTTTTCAAGAAAAACTGAAGAAAATAAATTTCCGTACAGTAGAACTTGAAAAAATATTTTTTTGAGAATATCTCTAAATCCGGACCACTTTTGCAATTCAATTTGTTTCGAAAATTTTTTGTCAAGTGTAATTGTAAGAGGTGAGCTTAATTAGATGGAAAAACACGAGCGCTTGCACTTTTGGGAGCACATTTTTATTCGTAAAAATTCCTTACATGAGATTCCTTACATAGACAGGTCAGTTTCACTACATTAAATTAACTATTGTTTTGGTTTTAAATACGTGGGGACACTTTTCTTAATAATTCCGTTGGTTTTCAAACAACTAATGCATGACGACATAAAATTTTATGTTTTTCCTAATAAAATCTATTTTTTTACCTCTCAAAATTTACGAGGTCGTAACAAGTTAGTTATTTTAATAGTTTAAATTTCGCAACAGCTCACCTCAAGTCTGTTAAAAATTCCCAAAATTTCAACTCTTCGGTATCCTGATTTAGTTTCATTCCCAAACACTTCCATACCACGATCCGGTTATCTTTTAATAAAAAATTTGCCCAATTTTCAAATAATCAAAAATCTTCCAGAATTCACACTTTACCTCTACCTCCACGAAGTAGATTTATGGGCTAGTCGTTCCTTTCGTCCTCTCTCCTCATTTCAATGACAAAACAAACCAGGATACATTATGACGAAATTGATTTCGTAGCACAGCGCGAATAATTCGTTCTTCGTGCATGTGCATATCCGTTGAAAATCTATCTAGATGGTCGCCGGGACTCTAATGGATGTGAGGTAAACTGAAGGGCGGTTGAGGTGGATATTTACTGTGTTATTAGGTAAGTGACATCAAACGTAAAAGCGCCCGTCGATGCGCTAGTCATCAATGATTACCTCTTACACGCAACCTCCTAATGTCCAGACATAAACCATGACGAAAAACGCAACTTCCATGGATCGATGGGGACTGGAGAAAGGAAAATTGTCATAAGAGACGGCGGGGCGGATAACCGTACAGTAAAACCTCCGCAGTCCGAAATGTCCAAGAAAATTTAACTGTGTTGATCCTCTTGAAATTCGAATCCCAAAAGGATTTATTAAAATTTAGGGAGTTTGTTTAGGGTTCTGTCTTAGTGACCGCCCGGGGGCTTAATCCTTGCCGTAAACGTATTAAACTTGGTAATAACGCTGTTGGTGCGGTGAAAACCAGCAGTTAATGTACTTTTACCTTGAAGTTCAATTGTTGAAGGACCGAATCCGTAGCACCATTTTACTTGTTATCCACTTTTGGCGCCACTTTGAGCCGAGGGCTTTCCAGGAACCCACCGGGGGCTCCCCCCAGTTAAGCCGTTTTCTCAATTTTGTCAAGTAATATGAATGTGTCCTTTTACAGAAAAAAATTGATTTCAAGCTTCAAAAACAAGGATACCGCGTTCTAAAATCGTGATTGACCCTCAATTCCCAGAAAAAATTTAGTACCTTGCAATTTTTTTCGCAGAATCCGAACAATAAAACATACCCACTATCGCAATAATATTTTAAAAATAGCCCTCCAGCGGGTGGTGGAGCAATAAACAATAAATCATGGTCGTAAAATTACCGATATCGTCCCGATAAAATCCAAGTACGCATATAGTCCTTAACGTACGCCATCAATATTTTCTTCCGCTCATTGTCCTTACGCTTAGGGTGCAAAGGGAGCACGCACCTGGGCACACAGCTGCAAGGATGCTGCGACAAGGTAAAAGGGCACTTATGACACCTTTACACAACGACGAGAAGGACATAAATCACGTCGTTTTTTTTCAGTACGAGAGCGGATTTTTACGTTGAATGTGACGCACATATTGCGTGTCTTTGCGAGGATGATTTCCGAACGAGTTTTGAAGGCTAATTCCGGTGAAATGGGATCTGATGCGTAGAAGTGGACAGGATAGGAATTAAAAAAGTTAACAACTGAAACTGGAGGACGCCAGATTTGGCCCGAAGTTATTTGAATAGAATTTGAATTAGTTCGACCGATTTAAGTAGCCTAGAACATTAAAAGTACGTTGGCAGCTCTGTTTTGCAAACTGCATGTTTTGTCAAAACTTATGGATAAACAGAGTTACCAACATATAAAAAAATCGCCGGCCTACTAGTGTTCAATAATTTAAGCGTTTGAATAAAAAGATGGAAGCACTTCTATTCATACATTGAGTGTGTATTTCAAATTTCCTCACAAGCTTCACAGCAAAGATCGTTTAATTGGTTTCGTCCTCCCATGTGTCCATCATCCGAACCCAGGTAGATCGTAAACCGCTCTTAAACTCGCAAGTACATCGTAAAAGCTTACATTTTAAATTCGGATTCCTAGAAAAGCTCCAAGGAATTTTTCAATTCCGCTAGACTTAACGGCGACCGGCACAAAATGTCCATGGATTTGCTTCAGCTGACATGGAAATTTATACCTGAATTCAGGTATAAATGTTTGTTTTCGAAGCTGCAAACAGACGCTAGTTTCCAATTAAAAATGGAAGATAGAGTAATTGAAATCAATCGACTGTCAAAATCAATAATTTCGAATTGGAAAGAGACGACATAACGATGCGAATTTACCGGCGATTTATGAAGATATTTCGCCAGATGCGTGTCGGACCAAGACATGTAATGATAAGATCTGACAAGACGGAACCGGGCTGAAAGCTTTGTATATCGCTCACTTTCGTTAATGCAAGCGGCCTAATTTTGATGGTGTTGCAAATGGACGTTGAGATCGGGTTGATTAATTTGTAGTGAGCGATAATTTTCATATTGGCTGTTGCAACAATGTATGATAACAACAAATATTCGATTTATCGCCACGAATCAATCAAAATTAGTACCAGACTTGGAACAAAAGCACAACATTGTAGATGTTGATCAGCAAAAGATTCCTACATCAGCTCGTGCAAAGGTGCTAGTATCTCATAAATTTTACCAGACACGTTCCTTTTAAAGCAGATGGTTGAAATTTGCAATTTGTTCCGATTCAGACGAACTAAAACTTAAAGGTGTGGAAAATCGAAGGAACTTGCAAACTAGAAAACTCAAAAAAATATAAATGGGATCTTACTAGAATAGAATAGTTCAAATTTTATTTTATTGAAGCATTCCGTGAAGTATACAAATTTGAGCAAATCAGAATTCTAAAATGGCTCAGAAAGTTTTGTCTAAAACTAATTGAGGCAGCTTTCCAAAATCTGAAAATTAAAGAAAATATTTAGACCCCATTGTCTAATTACACTAGTCAACAAATTTTGAACAAAATTCGAAGCTTGTTTTGCTCTATCAAGTCAGAACTCAGAGATATTTCTGAAATAATTTCTTTTTTGAAACACATTTGAAACGCATTGAAATGATTTCGCATTATTGAAAAGGTAATTAAATAGGCTTTCCTAATGAAATGTAGCAGTCGACGAGGGAGTTAGTTTTTGTCAAGATACTTGAGAAATACATACTGATGAAAATTTCGAAAAACGAACGGTTTTTAAAAACTTTTGGATTCACTTTCGCATAGAAGTCCTACATTTGTGCTTTGATTTTTTAATAAAATACGTTATGATAAAGGTTGAAATGTCTTCTTCTAACGCGGTGTTAAACACGTTACATATTATCTCTTGTCATTTAGAAGTTACATGACAAAGAATGTGGAGTGGTTTAAAAACATACGTTTTTTTACGAATAAAAATTTGAGAATTTTTCTGTTAAATTGACGTTCAAGATCTGTCTCAAAATTAATGCAAAAACATTTTTTGCTGTTCGCTAACCTCCAAAATCAGCGGTTTAGGGGTTTAGTCTCTTCAATTGGCGCATTGTTACTGCGCAGATTGTGAAATTAATTGTGATTTTATTTTAGAACATGTTTTAAATTTTTTTTGCATTAAATATTTTCTCCAATTTCGCTGTTTGCCACTAGAATATTTGTTTGAAAATAAATTCTCAAATTCGTAAAAATCTGAGAAAAAATGTGATCGTGTCAAACCGCCTTTAAATAAATTATCAATTATAGTTTCCGTATCAATTTAGATAATTTCTTTGTCCCAGATAAAATTTTCGCAAAACTGATAATGATATCCTCATCGGTTACTGCCACCAGATTGTCCAAAAAAAAATCAAGTGGAGATTCGAAAAATTAATTTTCAGTGACATGCACCTTCCCATTTGGTACAATTTTACCAACAGATTGGTGAACATTATACATACTTTCAATCAAAGAATTCCACCCTCTATTTTTTTTGGTCTATTACCAAACTATCAAGAAGTTTTCAAAATGTGTTATTCCGGGCTGCGTTAGCGTTAAAGTAATTTTAAAATTTGAGATGTGTCTAGAAATTACGATTTTGTAAGCAATGGCATTGATTTTTTTTTTATGAAATTGCCAAAAAATAATAAAAACTTTGAAAACTTTTTATTATTTTTTTGTCCTGTAACTTCTAAACGATAAGAGAAAGCAAAACATTTGTCAACGAGTCGAAAATGTAAGAACTCCGTTTTTTAAATAATGCATTACAATGAAAAATTGTAGTAATAATTCTTGAGTTATACAGGGTGTACCCGAATAAAGTGCAAAGATATACCCCAATATAAAGCAAAATGATTAAAGTTTTCTACTAAAATCGCAGTGTCAATGTCAGTCTAGGCCATCGAAAAAGTTGGAAATTAAAAACGCTAATGAACAAGTGGCAAAAACTGCCTTTAGCCGAGTTCCCGTCAGTTTAGCAATGATCGTGGTAGCGAACTGTTGGTTTTACAGTGCCAAATTGTTCAAGTTTGTAATATTTTAGGTTAGATTTTTATTCTTTGTCAGTAGTTTTTTCAAAAGTGTTGGGATGAACTCTTCCACTCTTTCTTCAACTCTTTCTTAAAAAGTGTTTTGTTTACGGATGAATCTGAATTTACGCGTGATGACATTGTGGATTGTCCAATGCAGAGCATTTGGTCATTTTTCATCATAACTTCAGGTTAGGTGTACTACATTATTTAATTTCTAATTTAATTTCAGTTTGGTGCACAAATCGATTCGGAAAAAGTCACCATACGAACCAATCCATATAAAAATTGGTCCTGTTGAGGGCTCCATTTATGTCAAACAAACTAATTTTTTGCAATACCTAATTTTTGAAATGTGTCCTGTCTTTAAAATCAGTAATTAAGTGAAAGTTAAACAAATCCGATTAGAGCGAGCATAAACGTTTTTTGGTCGAACGGTTTTTGCACTCTTTGGGAAACAATGTTTAAATAAGCGTCGAATAACCGGTAATCCGGGGGAATTTTGTTTTTTTTTGCAGAATCATTATCTACATCGGTGTCGGATATTGTGGTTACAATTTTTGCACTTTATTCGGGTTCACCCTGTATACAAGATTGCATATGAAAATGCCAAAAACAGCCTGTTTTTGGGACATAGGATCAGTTTTGAGAAGTATCAACTCTAA
This sequence comes from Gnatocerus cornutus, assembly GCA_029298725.1. Classification (NCBI taxonomy): domain Eukaryota; kingdom Metazoa; phylum Arthropoda; class Insecta; order Coleoptera; family Tenebrionidae; genus Gnatocerus; species Gnatocerus cornutus. The sequence goes on from CM055513.1 coordinate 14,527,241, forward strand.
ACATGAGTTTTATAGGAAAGTCTATTAAAATGGCTTAAAATTCCATAACTTTTCAAGATTTGAAGAAAACTTGAACATAATAAATTTTTGCATATTAGAACTTACAAAAATAAAATTCGGAATGAAAAACTTTACATAAAGCTGTTCGTTTTTCGAGTACAATTTTTTACCAAAATTATTACATAGTATTGAAAAATTAAAAGTGTGTTTAGAAAAATGTGAATATCTATGACAGAGTTTTGATTCATTTAGGCATTGGGCAAATTCATAAATTTGAAATGAAATGAAAGATATGGCCTACTGAAAACTAAATCCGAAAATAAAAGATCTGACTAGAAATTCTGAATCTAAATTTTGTAGTTTTGCTAAAAAGTAGGTATTGAAATTAATAAATAATTTACTCACAGTTTGAAGTAATTACTTGTTTAGTAGTGTGAAATAAATCTTAAACTAATGAATTTTACAAATCATCCTCTTGAAAATTGTTGAGAAAGATTGGCCGGACGATGCAACATTCTTAGCAAATTTTTGTCCCGCAAAGAAAAAATCTCAGCAACATGAAAAGTTTTTATGGTGGAAATTAATGTTATCAATTTCAAATTTATTTATTCTGCATAAAATTTTGCTTACTGCTCGATGTGAAATCGGACCCTTATTATAAGCTGTAATAAGCTGTGGCACGCATAATAAAAAACTTGAAATACGAATTTGAGCAAATTACATTAATATAAAAACTATAAATAGGTATTGTTAAGTATGCTTGACCACATTAGCGATAACTTAGATCTCATTTTCACTTCATATTCTAAAAATACCCCCTGAATTTGAGACTTTGCTGAATGAACATGACCTTTATACAGTTTGGGGAATTGTCACCCGATGCATGGAATTAAATTTAATAGAAAGTGGGGGACACCGAGCGAGAAAGAGATTCTTGCATTCTTTCATTCTCACACACATCAAGAAACATGAATTTTTGGTGAGTCCAAGACCGATTAATGGACAAATAGATGAGCGCAACAAAGAAAACAATAATTGCTATTGGAGCGAGGAAGATAAAAATAATTTACCCCCATCAGTGCGAATGCATGCGTCGTGGCATTGTTTTATGATTTTTGGCAAGACGAGGTGTTAACATGATTGCTCCTTTAGTAATTCTTCGCTATTAGAGGGATTTGGTCGTTCGAATGCAAAATGCAACAATTTTATTTTTTTATGAGTAATGATAGGCATTGTTTTTCTCAATGTATTTGAGTTACAAATTTCGAGAACTTTGTCGCTAAGATGCGTTGAGGAGAGTAATACCACCCACTGACTCTACTCCTCTCCCACTTCTTATTAAAATTGTTCCCATTCATCGGGTATCAATTCCCCAAACTGTATTACACAATCAATAGCTTGCATTTTCTGTGTCGTCTAAGTTTGCGACAAATAGTTAAACTGCGTAGGTGGAAAAATAAGAAAAATTCTCATATGGATGTGGATGCCACCAAATACCCTTCCTGGTAAACATTTTGGTCGTGGGTTTCTTTATGTCATCCTACATTTTTGAGTAGGTGATTTTAATTATCCCAATTTTTCTCACTTTTTTAGTACAACCAAACAAATTCGCTATTCGATCTTTCTACTGTATTTCTTGGATATTTTCTAATGGTACCTAACACGCCTTCATTGTTTATTCCTCAATTTGTGGGCCACTATTTCAAGCCTTTTCACACTCATGCAAATTAGCAATTTGTCGCCGATAAAGCCCCACATAATCCAATTAACAGTAACTTATCTCTCCATCTCGGCGCTTTTTTAATCTTTCCGACGACAGTTCTTTGCGTTGGTGCTAATGACTCCATACATCATCCGGTCTCCTTAAATAATCAACCCTTGGCGTGCACACACACGACAATAATTCTTTAATCGTTCCTCGACGTAATTATGTCGTTCCCTAATCGTTCACATGAATTATTCCACGTGTGAAAAACACGTATTGGTAACGTGGCCTCGCCACCCCCGTAATTCGTCGAGTGCGTGACAGATGTCGCCGCGATAGCAACGAAATCTCAACTTTACCATAATCGAATTTCTAGATTCACCGGAGAGATTTACGGCAATTATCGCAACCGCCCCGAGGGGGGAAATAATGACGCGATTTGTAAATTCGACATAATAGACAGATAGGGATCAGATTTTTACGGGGCACGTTCAAACTATGGTGTATTAGTGCTAATCGCCGCTCTGGATCTAGGCACGTAATGGACGATGGGCTAATGGAGGAGGACAGTGCGAAGAAGACTTGTGTGGTCGAGTTTTGCGGTTTTCACCCATTTGTTTGTAGGGTTAGATCCGAAAAGAGCAGGATAAAGACAAAGAAGTTACCGAGTCAGATCAAGTCAATTTGACTTGACACCGCATAACCACACAATAAAGTATATTCTTTTGATGGCATTCTATTCTATTAATGTTTATGTACAAAAGCACTCTTATTATTCATCCTAATTTTTTTGTCATCTGCATTCTCCTCTCCAACAAAGCGACGATTAAACTTCGCTTTTTATCATTGTAATCGTATTTAGGGGCGTTCTTCGTCCTTGAGAATACAATATAGTTCATATATAGAAATAGTTACCCTATACAGGTGCTCTTTTTTATTTACTCACTCTGTATCGACTTGTCAAAGGGATATCTTTACCGATGAATAGACAAATCGAAGGGGTGACGGATTAAATTGGAGAAAATGCCATACTAAATACAGTCAAGGGTTGTTTTGTGGCCATCATTGTTCTGTTATCACACTTTTGCGCTCAGCTCTGTATATCATTCGCCATGAAAGTGTTCGGTGTAAAATAATGACGTACGTCTCTGGACGCGTACAACACACGCAGAAAAAGGGCCATTAATGCGTTTGGTTGATGATTTAGAAGAAGAGACCAGCCACAATTTGTATTCCAACAGTGACAGGCCAATCTCGCTCCCGAACTTCACCCAAGATTAATAATTCCACTTGTTTTTGTAATATTTCACATGTTAATTACCGCCATTGTGTGCCATTTGTGGTGAGTTATGTACACGGACCACCAGAAATTTGTTCACAGGAGAGAAAAAAAAAGGGTTGGAAGATGAAAAGAAAGGTGATTAAAGGGGGAAATATGTAGAGCGAATATAGAAAAAAGAATAGAACGCGAGAGTCCGTAGTCCAGTTATTTATAAACTGATAGATACAATACATGAAATTGGTAAAATGATGTAAAATAGCTCTCATGATTTCAAAACTAAACCGAAATATTTACACGCATTCAAATTCTCATTCAAAATTGGAATTTGTACAATGTTATATGTAGCCAATAATATTAAGTTTGTCTCTCTATTTTGATTTTCGGAAAATGTGGTCTTTGTATAATATTGGTCCAACATTTTGTAAAGTTAATTAAAATATAACGTGTCGCGTTTTCGTCGTCTGCAATAATTTTTGCAGTTCCAATTACTCTCTTGATCTCGATGGTCGATTTCCGTTCCGGCGATTTTATTGATAGCATCCGGTATGTACCATCACGTTACGTAATCCTCTCCATAACTCGTCCATCTACATGATAATGGTGACCGCATCGTCCCATGAATCAGGTAGATAAGGAGGATGTGTTCTGCTAGTGCACATTTGATAATTTCCTGTGATTACGGGCATAATTGGGGAAGGGCTGACCGGAAATTGAGGGCGACCGCGTACCTACTTCCACCAGGAAATGATGCTTGTCAATTAGGTGTCGCCTGTCCGAAAGCTGGAGTTATTAATCGGACACTGATTTATCTAGAAGACTATTTTTAGAACGAAAAAAACTTGCCCCCTGCCCTTATTTCCATTCGCTTTTGTTGGCAGGACTGCGTGTAAAATAATCCGCGGCCTTCAAGCGCAGATGTCTCCTGCTGGATAGGTTCTGACATGGGAATGGATTTAGGACGATGTGTAATCCAAGGAGCTCCCGGTTTTACCCTTTCTTATGCTTCTAAGGTTTCGGGGTTTGGGGTTTAATGACACGAGAAATTGGGCACGCGTTCTTGCACTTTTTACATGGTTTCATTGGAATTTTATAAATTAGTGGCGGACGCTCAAATTAAAATTAATTAAATTCGTAGAACTGCGGGAGAATCTTTTCTAAAACAATTCATTGACATGGCTTGGTAATTCCGCCTGTCTACCTAAAAACGACTCTTTGGCGTTAAATATTAGCCTTTAAACTAGAAATTTATCAATATTTTTTTGTTCTCGCATTCAAATGATTTTAGGATTTCTGTTGGGCGCTTTACCTTAGCTTGTATTTTTATATTTGAATCTTCTGCGTTTTTTTTATCAATAAATTGTTTTGAGTTTTATCGATTTTCTTTCCCAAATCAGACCTAAATATTCCGAGAATTTTCCAATTCTGCCAGTAAATAAAGCCCGTGGCCTTTGTCAAAGAATTAAATTTTTCACGCATCTCCTACACCTTTTTTACTGTTTTGTTTCACACATTAAAATAATCGCTTCGTGGGATTTTATTGTTGATAATGTCCCGTTACATCGTAATCGCTGTAAATTTAAATGCAAGCCAATTTTGAAAATGAGGTAAATGAGGTGTGGATAAGTGCTGTCACTGCATTTTCATCAATTTGACAATGGACTTTCAAAACGAACCATAAAAGTAGGTGAATGATTACCGAAAATTACGAAAATCCTACGACTTTATTACACCTGAATATCCGCATTGCACCCTTTAGCCACCCTTACCTCGTGTTTTATAAATCGCTTATCAGTTATCATCAAATGTCCCCGTAAATGTCATTACGATAAAACCCACGTCGCGATAACATTAAAATGATAAAGTATTATGCCTAGCATTTAAGCATATTTTCTGGTAATTCCCCCACTGTAATCAAATATTCATTCGGTCTGCTTAAGGTACTTAATGATTTTCCAGCTCATTTTCTTAATTATCGTACGTTGGCAACATGAAAAAATGCACCTTTGTACAATGAAAAGCCGGCAATGAGTATGCAAGTCCGTCAAGTAGGCGTCCCGGACTCCCGGACTTTGGGAAAACACGCGATCTGATTGCGTAATTACACGCTGGGAAACGAACACTTTTTACGGCTTCACCCGTAAAAGTCAATTTGGAATATTAATATAGCGCGGTCCAGCTGAGAAGCAATCTAAAACCAATTCCGATAAAGTTCTTTCCGCTCTTAATGGTTGTAGAAGTGTTGGGTTATGTAAGGATGGTGTCTGGTAAATGGTCAACACCTCGGGCCTTTGTACCGTCGAAATCCACCGAAGAATTTCGAAATTGTTGGTACCGGAGAGAAAAATTCGGATTTTGCACTGTACCGTTCGACAACAAAAGGTGAGGCCATTATCCGGGACGAAATCTAATCTTGGATCTCAGTGGACACCAGGACCTCATGCTGGGCGCAATTCTACGCAGGATGGGCAGTGGCGGCGCAGAAAACCATGGAAGATTAGAAAAAAAAATTCTCATCATTTTCCGGTTCAAATGTGCGATTTTCCTATATTTAATTATGATTAAACTGAAGACTGAACACTCCGAAAATAATCAGCACATTAATTCTCGGTGATTTGACCGTCTTGGTCCCCCAGGCTTTTATATTTCTATGCATAATTTATTCGTGTCAAAATTCGCTGTCGCCGCCGCCGCCGCCCACTTTTCACCAGCACAATGACTGATGTTGTATTTGCATGTCAGCTTTGAACGGTACAGACCTTGAGACGGCTTCATTTCTCCACCTCAGAATCTGTTCTAGTCCTAACAAAAAATTGGATCTCGACAAAATGTATGCGTTTTGAATAATTCATAGCGTCAGATGGACGGCTACATCGCAGACTTCGAGAGCGAACGCTACCGATTTCATCCATCCGTTGAGGTTTTGTTGTGGTTAAACACACAAACTTTGCCTCTGTTATTTTGTGAGACTTCCGGGTTTAGTACGAGCCGCATTTACACATTTTCTGCACAAGAAAATTCAGGTTTTAATAAAGGAAACATTCCGATCGAAGCTTATAAATCAGACCTTTATTTGTAATCTTCAATTAAAATTGTTGAGCAATTAAAAATTCTCTTGCAAAAATTCCTGATATTAATTGTGAAGTGATCTCTCTAATATCAAATTTAATTTGTTGGTAAGGTTGTCGCACTTCCTGGCTCGTCCTTTCTATTGTGACATTTCCTGGAATCATTTTATTATCCTTTTTACGCGAAGCGCTGCACTTCCACGAACCGAAATTAATTTTGATTCAATATTTTATATTTTGCGCATCGGAAGGCGATATTTATGGAACAAATTCCAGAGGTGGCTTGTGATTTTTAGTCTGGAGCGGGCTTTTTAAAACATTTTTTTTGGGAAAATTAAATTTGTTTGCGTCAGGATGCTTACATTATTCTGAGAAGAATGACGGTTGACGAACTATTTGTTTATGATTAACAATACTAAAACTTTTCCGTTTTTTTTGTCACCGCGAGCAAAAAATCTGGTGTAAGCGCTTAACGGTAAACTGAACCATAAACTGATTTTCTGTATCATGAATCCCAGGCAGTAAAACCCACCTAGGTAAAAGCCGTGGGTGTTGGTCCCAGTTTACGACAGACTTCGTGGAACCGCTCTTCGGGGGGCCCCCGGTAATTAGTCAAGGCGCATATAATTCCAACATTGACAGCCCGTCCTGATGTCACTTGTCAACCTTTCCAGGGACGGATTCACGATTAATAGCAGCCGAAAAGCAGCTGTGATTACGAAATATTTCGCTGGTACTGTTGGTAGCATTGTTTGGTAGAGCTAGCCACAGGAGGTCGTTGGGGGGTTTTTCGAGCGACACAACTCTACCCTGCGACATTTTTCGACAGATGCGACGATTGGATTGAGGTGGTCCACTGGAACACCTCTTCATTTGCGAGGGAACGCCGATTTAAATCAACCCCTGTGTAATCTGGTCCTACCGCCATATGGCTGATTTTTAATGCTGGGATGGTGTTTGTGTACGCAAATTATCGCAATGATTAGAGAGAGTCGTGAAGACTTGAAGTTTTTGATGATTTTTTCGAGGGAAGCGAGAGCAAAAAATTCAAACGCATCCACATCTGCCCGGGGGTTGATGATCCTTTCTAGGATTATCTACCTGGCTAGTGGTGGGAGTCTGGAAAGGACCATTTTTTACTATCTTGGAACTGTCAACCCTGTTATTATCCTATTTGTGAGACATTTTTTAAGTCCATTCTTCTTAAATTAATAAAGTCTTCAGTTTACATGTTTGAGGGGAGTTGCTTGAAAACAGTGTTTTATCCACCCCGAGGATCTTTAGCCATTACGGCCTACAACCATGAAGACGAGGAATTCCACAATGTAAACTGAATTCTCAAAGATTTGGTGTTCAGAAATAGAAAAATCTCACAATCGAATTAAACTTCTTTGAATTAATTGACTGTTTTAATGATATTAGTGGTTCCAATGTGATCATAGTTTGAGATTATTTATACTGAAAGCTTTTAGGTGTTTCGTGCGGGCTAGGCAACCAGTAAATCGCTTTAGCAGGGATGTTTTTCCCGCTACTTTCTTCTCCCCAGAATGTTGTCTTTCAGCGCGTGCTTTGAAAAATTCTCTCACCGAGCGTAATCTAATTTAGAGTTTCGTAATTCCGTTGCGTGCTACTCTGTTCGACAAAAAAACGCCCACTCCTTGAGACAAAGTTGCATTTGACACCCTGTTATTATTTGGTTTTATAGCTAATGCATTTCGTTGCACAATAACAAAAGGTTAAAGCTAAGTAACCGATTTAATTCAATTACGTGGAATCCGTGAAGTGGAACGAAACTCCATTTTATCTGTTTTATTCATTCGCGAAGTACGTACGCTCGAACCAAAATAAAACACCCAACAACCTAATCTATTTTACGTTTGCTGTTTAAATTTTTTTTCCGTAAACTATTCCATCGCAAGCATCGACCATTCCGCCCATATTTCGAAAACAAATTACCGAAAAACGTGCGAGTCATGTCGAAACCAAACCGGTCATTAGCGCGGATTCGGAACGCATGTTTGGTACTGCTGCTGACTCATCGCCGTCTTGATTAACTTGTCAGTGTTTTTACTTAAAAAGCGGCATTTTTTAATTTCTTCCGCCCCGAAAACGCAGCTCCAACTTTTATAATTACGAAAATATTATCTACGCTCTCGAGGTTTAATTAATCTCGAAGCGGGAGGTTTTTATGCAACCGGACTAGTAATTGCGTCGTCTTTTAGTGGATGGACGTACATCACCGACAGGTCGACTTTGATTATGGGTGCGGAAAATGGGACTGGAATTAATTGATGGACGATGGGGGAGTGGGAGCATTGTAGTATTTATATGATATCGTTTACACTTAAACTCTTATGGCACCCTTATTCTTCTCACGGTTGTGCTTCGTTATAAAGTCTACAAGCTCTTCGACTTCAGTTGGATCTCCGATAAACAGAGGACTATTCTGATTTATATCCTTTACTGCAACATCCTTGATAAAAATTTGTCCATTACTAGCCCACCCACCGGCATCCGTCATAACAAAAGCCATCGGCCTGCAATTACACAACAAATTCAATTTTCCGTTACGAAGATCCTTGTCGGGTGGATACAAGCAAATCCCCCCATGCTTTATCGTCCGATGGATGTCAGCAACCAAAGACCCCACGTACCGACTAGTGTATTGCTTCTTCTTGTCTGTGAACTTCTTCTCTCTAACAAACTCTTTGAGGGAATCATCCCACAACGACATCCTCGCTTCATTAAGCGTATAAATATAAGACTCTCTTGTTATTGAGATCTCCTTCTCGCTTAGTAAAAACTCTCCAGTTTGAGGATCTAAGATAAACTCGCTGACTCCATTACCAGTGCTGAAGACAAAAATAGTGGCACTACCATAAAGAGCGTAACCAGCAGCTAGCATGATATTGTTTGGATTTATAGCGTCTTTGACTCCTGGTAAGCTTCCATCGTGCTTCACTAGGATGCTGAAGATGGTGCCCACATTGATGGCGACGTCCACATTGGAGAGGCCTTCCAGACAGTCGAAGGTTACGATATATTTACCTTTATTCTCCCGCTCTACCTCTAGTACTCCGTTGGAGTCACCTGTGATCATGATACCAACGACCCCGGAGTATGTGAGGAGGTTGACGACGACGTCGTACGCCAGCGTCTGTATCTTCTTCGGATCCTTGCTTTTGTCAGTGATGGTAAAAGGATGAAAAAGGTTTCCACAACGAAGAACAGAACTGATCGTTTTGGCGATAACACCGAAAGTATGCAGAAGTTCGGTGAAATCGCTGGTTTCGTTGACAGTCCCAATTGCACGAGAGGAGACGAATTTGGCCAGGGGCATGTGATTAGGGGCGAGAATCAACGGTTTCGACATCGCGGGGTATGACATTTCGGTGACGTTGTCTATGATTATGCAACCAGTTGTACAGTTTGAAGAAAAGTTGAGGATTTTCCATTTTTTCTAGTTAATTAAGCGATTTGATGGCCTAATCATCTCCCCTGATTGATGGGCAATAGATGAAACAAACAGTGCAAGTCCGGTCCGTCGATGGTCATTAACACCTTCGTACGACCTCAGTTTTGACACTTACAAATCACGACTCCCATCCTTCCATCTCCGGATGGATTTATCTACCGTCAAGACCCAAAGCACCGGCCATTACCGCCGCACTTAATAAATTTCATCGTACATCACAGCACTTTGTAGTTATTCCTGATTAATAGGACGATTTTTTATTCAAAGTCTTAATTAGAAACCGGGCCTCCAGCGAGCGTTTAACCAGCGCTCATTACAACGCAACAAATTAGATTAGGTGTGGAGGATTTGACATCAATTTGACAACGAAACAAACAATTTTTGGGGATTGGGAATTTCGTTTAAACTACTTCCATCAGCGAACATTTCTTCGTAATTAAATGTCATTTCAACGCACTGAAAGTTAACAGTAGAGTTCGAAGCACCTTCAAATAACAAAGTTGGTTGCTTCGCTCTTGGAAACTCCCGTCTCTTTTTAGTAATTGATTTTCATAAATATAGTGATGAAAACCTAATCTAGAGGAGGAAAATGGGGACTTGAATGGTTTGATTGCTTTCGCAGTGTTTACGGTTTTCGGACGGGAAAAATGACAAAATTAATGTTCAAAGCTGAATAATAAGACACTGAGGTGAACCTGCTTACACAAAGTTTTCAATGACAAAGTAATTTAAACTTGAAAGATGGGAGCCTGCAATGAGATGAGATTCCGATAGTTTTTTAGACTAAAAGTTCCACTGGTAACAAAACAATGTCCAACAAACTACCCTAAGTTGGAATCTCTCCCTTTTTATCGGTGATCTCTTTTGCCCTCGGCGTGGTGTTCGCAACGGCATAATCGCCGCCCCCAGCCCCCTATCCAAACCGCCTGAAACCCAAAGTGTGTACCTAAGCGTCGTCGGTGCGCCAAATCGGATGCTGCGTGCGCTAATTAGAGGAAGTCTCTATTGAATCGTTTGTAGGTCGCTTGGCAACTCCCGCGAAGAACCGATTTAAGCTCGAAGGCGTCTCTCCGTTTCAACAGCGAAATCCGAAAATGTCAATTTATTGTAATTAGGCATCCGGATAAGGCGGCCAATTAACAATAATTCGCGAAGGGAGAGCCAATTACATTAAATGTAACGAAATAACCACAGCCCACATCAAAAGCTCCACTGGACCTAAAGCTCGTTACTAAATGCAAACAGGACCAACAAAGCAGGTAAGCGCGCCGATGATGTTAGCAGGAATGCCTGTGGGATAATAGGCGTGCATCGGGATGCTGTTTGCGGGGTGGAAATTCTACAAAGGCTATTGTAGATTTGATGGTAATTAATAATAGCAATTGCTGAAATTAAAAAAATCGGGGCTAGATTTATAAATGAGAGGTTTACCGAAAGGATGACTCTTAAATTGACCACTCAAGCGATAAACCACACTTGGGAAGCTGCAGACTCATCGAAACGTCTGTTTTTAGGTGTTCAATTATAGACTTCCAGATTTAACAGTTTTTTGGATCAAAAGTGACAGCTAATTTCTTCATCTCACAGTTGTAACTAGAATAGTTTTTTGCTCTCCATAATAGAGCTTTTAGATTACACTATCCATACGGACCCATAATCTTGAAAGTTGCAAATTCAGAGTGTTACAACCTCTTTTTATTAGTTGTGTCTAGACGCGTTTCGGTCATCCACATGTCATCGTCAGAGTTCGCATAATCTGAATGAACGTGTCCCACCATCGCAACGCTATTTTTAGTTCTTCCACTTTTTTTTTGTCCCAGACCATTAAGTAAACTCTCGCCCATTAACAAAGTGTCCGCCACGCCACGCATCATAACCACTTTCGCTATAGTTAAGTTAATGCTTCCTGGTAAAATCCGAACACCTGTTTTAAGCCGAAACTCCCATCAAGTTCATAAATATGAACGCGAGCGAAACCCTCTCGTCCTTTGTTGTTGTGAGTTTTTTAATAAAAATGACGTCGTCGTCCATAAAGGCGCAGATTCCGGCTCGTCGAGCGCCTTTATTGCACGATTTACGATTTGTTGGTACAACTGGTCCCGGATTAATCCGGGTTATTCGCAAAGATGGCGGCTTATTTTCGCCCCCGGAATAAATTCGTGCATTGATAGTTGGTTCCAGCGCACAACATTCGCCACATACTTAGCATTCGTGGGTTATTTATTGCGCATAAATTCAGAGACGGACCGAAAGGTCCGAGTCCGGGCAGACTGCGCGGACCCCGCCGGGTAATGTGACAACAGTAAATCTTGGATATTGCGGATGACCACCGAGAGTGGTACTCACTCTTTAAAACGCTAATGTGGAGAAGACTTGAGTTATTGGCGGGCGGGAAACGGACCAATTTTCAGTCTTTTAATTCGGAAAAAAATTGGTTCATAGAGTTGAGTGACTTTCTGTCTTCTGTTTCTTCAGCGTTGTTGCTTGCGTAATTGGAAAGTCCCAGGACGTCCCATTCTTGTCCTCCTCCATTTTCCGAGCACCAAGTCCGCAGAGTATCTTTTTTCCTCGCGAAATTGCTCGGCGATGATACAACATTCCTCCGCTGCAATCCCATCATGCACCATGCACCGGCCCCCATCTCTATCTGTCCGTCGATCTAAATAAGTACCAAACATGCAGTTTGATGAGTTGTTCTGGTTACGGTTAGATTATGGGTAGGTGTGAAACTCCAACCTTCTGTCGATGACTCGGCTGTTTGCAACACCATCAATTAAAAGTAACCCGACAGCTGCTCGAACGAGTCTAAGACCATCATCAAGTCACAGGTGACGTCTCACACATGTCATCCGCATTGTTTTTGATCCATTAATTAACAGAGGTGCTGAAGACCTCATGTCAAGACTTATTTGCAGCGCAGGCCTACCGTGACCAACGCGGAAAATTCGTGCAAGGGTGTTGGAGTTTTCGGTGGAATTCTCGCCCTGGGTCGAGGTCCGTCGTCAATCACTCGGTCGGTAATTACGGGGAGTCCCAGCAGGAGGTGCGAGCCATCACACCGCGTGGAAATCGAAAACTACTTGATACCGCCTTTATACGTCGCTGCAAGGCCAAACGAGGAAAAAACGTTTGTTAGAAATGGAACGAGTGCGGGGAATAGTCCCCGTGACAGAGACAGGTTTATTCCGAGGGAAAATGTCATAAAAATTACAACAAATCCAACTATTATTATTATTATTATTTGAGACAACATTGACGACAGTTGCGGTTAAAATGAACAAGATGGAAGACATTCCAATTAGAAGTTGTCCCCTGAAGGCTTTGCTAATGTTCTTAAAATGAACTTGACGTTAAATTACATCACCTAGAATTTTTACTCATTAACTCTTTGTTTGAGATAAATTTGACTCTTTCACACTGATTATGCTAAAAATAGACAACTCAATTTCAAATTTGGAATGTTGAATTGGGATCGAGGTCAAGGCTAGAGAATTTCTTCTATTGTATATGCCTAATAAAGGCACAACTTTTGGAAGCACTATTTCTGTACAGTCCAAATTTTGACGAGAAACATTTTTGCGCTGAGATATTTTATTAAAAAATTATTGTCTTTGAGAAAACGTTTCACTTCCTAAAAAAGTAATGACTAAATTCTTGATCGTGCCTTTCTATAGACGGAAGTATTAGAAAACATCACGTATCTCTAATAGTGGCGATTTTACTATTAATCAATTTTCTTTTTCTAGTTTTGTTTTACTTTATTTAAAGTTTTTATTTTGTTTGATATTCTCACATTCAAAATTAAATAATTTATTTGAACTTTTAAATTCGTTATTCTTGGATATTGTAATATGTACTGATATCTTTTAAAATTCTCGAATTTTGTAAACCTAAGGTTGTAATCTTTAAACTTGAGACTTTTAATTTATCATAGCCAATTGTTCTGCAAAAAAATCAGATTTTACGTTACTTATGAGATATTTAAATTAGCTAAATTATTTTTGCATTTTCCGAGGTTTTGAAAGGATTCTTTTTTTGTGCAAATTGCACTTTAGTTCTAGTTCAGATTTTCGAAATTCTCCAGTTTCCAAAATTTGCCTTTTTTAAGATCTCAAAAATTCTTTATGTATTCTGTATTTTTTGTGATGTTTGAAGTCTTTAAATTCTTTTCTCAGGAGAAAAATCTATCAAAAAATACAATTTTTTTTATGAAAAAAATCATTAATTATGCAACTATTTAGTTCCAAAAGAATTCTTTTTTTGCAGAGTAAAAATAAAATACTAAAAATCAAAACAACCATCGAATCACAACATTTTTTTACTATTTATGACAGGAAGTCATCTATTTTCCCAACTTCTAAATATTAATAAAAGCGACACCCTTTTAATTTTCCCGACACTGCATAAACGCACCGGAAACACCGCTGAAACAAACATAATTATGTGCAAGAATTAATGTTAGAATTTTATTGTTTCCGTTTTACACGTTATTTAAAATTCCTTGATAAACAGGTGTGTTGAGTATCACATTCCGTTTTACGGAAATAAATTTCAGAGGAAGAAAGCGAAAGCTCCAAATATTCTAAATATCCTTCTTTCAGGTATTATTTATGAGAAATTCCCACTCAAGTTTGTCGAAAGATAAAAAAGTAACATGATAGTTTGCATCGAATGGAATAATTTGCAAGCTTTGAAATCCTTCTAAATTTAGAACAATTATTTTTCCCGCATCTTTAATAATCCTATTCCTGAAAACCACTCCCCCTCCGCCCCCGAAATCGATAATTACAACACAATTAAAATTCCCTTGGGGTCGTCTACGAGCCGCCTCTGTCGACTAGTTTGTTGCACCTTGTTAATAACGCTGACTTTGCATATTGCTAAGCTTTTTGTAGCGCTCAGTTCTTGGTGCACGTTTTAGGAACGCCATTAAATGCTGTGCATATGGCATATACGAGACCGCACGTTTAATTTTCACATTATCGTTTTTTTCCTTTCCACCTTCATCATCGCTTCTCTTACGCGCAGCCAATATCGTTTAGACACTTTTAGAAGGTGATAATTAGTCTCCGAGATCCAATTTTTTCCACCCACCTAATTCCTTGCGTAACGTCTAATTGGCTGATATTTTTTCAAAATATCCAATGGAACTAACACTGGCAGTGTTATTTGAGTGGGAGAATTTTGTTCTTTATGAACTGAGACGTGGATTTGCATTAGAAAAGACAGGAAGAAAATAAACACGATTGTTCGAAGGGCGAAGGTCAGGTTTGTTTGGAACTGGAGATTTTATCTGAGTTTTTTTCGTTTTTGCGTCGAAGAAATGGGTTAATTTGAGGTGTTATTATATGGATCCATGATTAGCGTCTTGGTTCATCCATGCGAATTTAGATCGAATTTTCAACGGTCACGTCTTTTCGGCTTTCCTCCCTGTTCGTTGGTGTAAAAAGATAACCCAGCGTCGGCGATACCTTCGTGAATATGATCTCGAGCAGAACAAGGATACAATAGCCATCAGTATTAATGATATCTCTATCAGATGGCAGGTGGCAGTGACGGTCAAAGGTCACGAAAAGGTCTTCGCGGCACCTTGATGAATCCGTGCTCTCATCATATTGCATTACTTATCGAATCTTCTATCTGAGTACTCTCCCTGGAAACTATCTTCTAGCCACAAGAAGCCATAAACAAATTCTAAAAAAAAAAGTCGATACATGCCGTGAAAAGAAGCCGAGTTTTTTCCTTCTTTTGCTGTAATAAATTAGTGTGATCGGAGACAAGGCTCGGAACCTCCACTCGAATCCTTGCAGGCAATCACGGTGATGTATCTATTTGTCAAAGCAGACTCGGCCGGCCGAAGAGCAATTGCGGTCTCTTTTTATGTTTCCGGTCCACCGGAAGTTCCGCTCGGCTACCGGTCGATATATCTACGTGCAGTTGCAGATTAACTTCCTGTTTCCGCTACCAAGATTCGCGTTTTAATGATGCGAGTTTTTGTGCGAGCGAAGAGAGCGATGGAATGAGGCTTTAAAAGTATCATAAACAAGTTAAAGTTAACCACGGGAAAGGGTTGAAAAGTTTTCAACCTACGCTAAATAATTTTCAATAAACCAATCATTCACAACTCATTGCTACTTCAGATATCAAAAGGACAATATACCTATACAACAGTTTTTAATTTGGACGAAATTTGGAAATTACAACATTTGGTAAATACGACGGTTTTTCTTTGAATTGCCGCACGAATTGCAGGAGTTTAAAAAAAATCTGCAGTATGCAAATCGGTCCGCTGAATAACGAATCAGAGCTGCACTTTAAATTTAACGCCTACAAAAAATCTCTGCAGGAGAAATTAAGTTTATACGTTATTTTTTCTGCAGAGAATTTATCGATTTATAAAGGAACAATTTTAGAAATCAGCAGAATTTGAAAGAGATAAGTTAGATATCTGTAGTAGATAAATGTCAATTTTGATTAATAGATGGCTCCACAATCAAATATCAAGTTTTTTAGTAATGACAAAACAAGTATAAAAAAAGTTGTAATAAAATACTTGATAATCTTTATTTATTTAATCTTTAGTTTATTGCTGACGCTCGATTTGACAGTTTGACAAGTGTAACAATTCTTGTTTGACATTTCGCATTTTCATATTTTTTAACTCGTTCTCTCAACGACAAAATCACTGAGCGAGCCGCATTTTAAATTCGGTGTCTACAAAAAATCTCAGCAGGAAAAATGGGTTTAGATACTTTAGGCGCTTGAGCAAAGATTAAAATTTTAAAATTGAATGAAAAAAAATGTAAATAATAGAAAACTAAGAAAAAATAATTAAATAAATGTCTCTCAAAGTTATATTGTTGCTTGTTGTATTTTCTGAATAAATTTCTACGAAAATTGTTTAAAAAAATAACGAAAATTCTAGGTAAAGACACAAATATTAAAAATATAGAAACTGAGAAAACTAAAAACCTCATACCGGATTGTAGTCTTAAAAAGATCCGCAAATTTTAATTTGATTCTATGAGATTCTGATTGAATCCTATGAGTTATAATTTTTTAAATAAAACGGAAGATCTGAGAATCTGTGAACGTGGAAAAGCACCAAATTATCGAAAACCCACATAAAATCTGAACATTTTTTGATCAGCAAACCAATTTTTTGAGAATGGTTTAACAAATCAAGAACCAGAATTTAGAAAATCGGTGACAATTTAAATGAAGTGTCAAATTTAAGAATAAAAGTCGAAAAAAAGCAAAAAGCTTGCACATTGTACAAGTTTTTTAATAAAAATATACCCAAAAGTAATTGACGACAATTTATTTTTTTTAACTTAGCAAAACAAATCCATTAATTAAATTTATAGAAGCGTTAAAAACCTTTATAAATTTTATTATCAATTAATACCTCCGTAAGTGCGCGTTTAAACCTATACTTTAGAAGTATTTTTCTGTTTCAGATCGTACCTGAGACCGCATATTTACACAGCAAAACTTATACATCCTGCCTAGAAAACCCCCAGGTAAATAATTTATTACTTTACTTACCATTAATTACACAACTTTTTTTATCGCCTTACATAACTTCGACGTCTTTTTGTTTTTTGTTGGGTCCTTCTGTAGGAATTTCGACACAGAAGACATTTAATAAGTATTTTGTGATTGATTGTTGCGATGATTATTGAAAATACATCAACTTTTCCAGAAAGCAATTACAGTTGTTTGCTTATTATTGCGTCAGAACAATGATAAATGCGTTTTTACACGACGGAGTCAATTATCTCAACTACCAACGAGGAAAATTAATTAATTATTGTTATTACCATGATTAAATTAAAAAATGCTAATGACGCAAATGGCTGTGCAAATCAGAATAACAGCGTGGTAATGAAAAATTTTCCCAAATTGGTGAGGCCCCAAGTGAGAAATTGCCCCAGCAGGTGCGTGAAAAAATAGATAAAGAGACTTTTAATTCAGTTGTTTGTTAATTCAAGTGGAGATGGCGGAAAAAAAGTGAAGTCTGGTATTTGGAATGTCACAATTTCACCTTTTTTTTCTGTGGAGTTAATTTTTTTATTTAGTTTTTTATGTTTTTGCTTTTATTAACTTCACCTCTTTTCCTTCATCATCCATCTTAATTATCGCGCAAAAAATCCGCGCCTCAGTGCACCTAGAACACGGAAAACAGAAAATTATATACCAACATAACATAGTAGGTCAATGAAATTCACATCGTGACATAAATCACCAGAAACCAGTTACGACTCGATTTTTCTTCGATTTGCGTACGACTTCATCACGAAAAATAATCACCACAGTGAAAAGTGTTGATTGATGTGAAATTACAACCAGTGGCGTGCCATGCACACAGGTTTTTGTTCTTTGTCTAATTGGTCTACTTCGAGGGTGATTTCCGGCATTGGGGCGGCGAGTACGTCAAAAGCAACTACGCCAACTACGACAGGAGAAAGTTGTTGCTTGATTGTGACCCGAAAGTTTCGAGGCTATTGTGGCCATTTCATTCTGTTTTGATGGCTTTGCGATAAAACTGAGCTGTACAAAAGCTGCTTTGCTAACCCCCACTTTTGGGACTTTTTCGCGAATAATCGGGGCATCGGCTGGAAAAGAGCTAAACCAAAATATGTGCTTCTGTGGCGGCGACTTTTTTACGAAAAAAAAAAAATCCATGCCGATTTGTTCTCATCCTCGAGATAACATCACGCCGTGCACAGAAAAAAGAAATTGAAAGTTGGAAAATCGCCGGTGTTTCCCCAAATTGGCAATATCACCCCTTCCCTCATCTGCCTCTTCAACAGGTCCTTTCTTTGCTTCGAAAATTCTCGATAGATAACAATCAGAATTGAATAGAAATTTACATTAGAACGGTTTTGTTTCCGTACACAATGTACCGATGTCAGTGCAATCGATACTCGCGAATGTCGCCGACAAAAGACGTCGACAATGGCCCGTGTCATTCGCAGGACCAAACAAGCGCCATTGTTACGGTTTACACGGAAAATACTATTGCAAAACTCTTGTTGTTCTTTTCCGAGGTGCACACACAGACGCCAATAAGAGCGACGCTGAGATAAGAACGATAACGCGCGTGCCGCCGACGCGAATCCTATCGCGGAACGTTCAGACTTATCGGTGACGTCGTCGTTTCCGATCGCGTGTGTGCGTGCCGAGAGGTTGGCAACATTGAAGCGCGACAAAGGACAGAGAACAAGGTGATTATATTTCGGTGCGAAAAAACATTTTTGAAAAATTTTAGTAGTAAAAAAAATTACGACTATCAACGAGATATTGGTAACACTGGATGTCATTGGAGAATTGGATACCAACTTGACTACAAGAAATGCCCCAGCAACTTGTAATGTAACTCAGTTTACGGCCACGCTGTATACCACCACCTGTTACTGGCCTTTATTTCTGTTTAAAATCAACAATCGTTTGGCGGCTCGAAATAAATATCGCATTCTTTGCCCCTCAGTGGCATTCTCCCTCAATAAATCTTATATTTCCCTAAATATCCCTTTTGTCTCGCAAGTCCCAGTCCCGTTGCTCTTAGTCTCGTTTTCGGCGTCTGTGTTTTTCCCGTGTAAAAGTGAGCGTCGTCGTGACGGATGTGTGCGCCGCGACGCTGGCTCTTGTTTTAGCTCATTGGGCGCCGACCGGATGCCCGGCCAACGCTACAATCGATACGAATCCCCGACCAATCCGGCTCTACTACAGCCTGCCTTCTTTTGTCTTTAGCAGAACAATGGAGGAGCGCTCGTTTTGTTCTTGTACACGTGGGACACGAAGATTTATTTCCGTGTGTGTACACGCATCAGGTGTAATTGACTCGGCGTTTTTTGCTTGTTTGTTGTAGTTCGTTTGGGTGGGGGCGGCGTTGACGGCCTCCGGTCATTCATTTCAAAGATAACATCAAGCGGACTAAGATCGGGACGGGCCGAAGTTCATTCATTGTTTCAAGGAATCTCAAGAAAGGACTTGGTGTTGATGTCTCAATACGTTAACTTGCAAACGGCGCGTTTTTGTACAAATAGAACGATTTGTGTGTGTAATCTTAATTATTTCCGGCAAGGATTTTTTCCTTCGACATTCTTAAATGGATGAGAACTCAGAATGATCCGTCACACTCGCTTATCCATTATTGTCTGCGATCTCATATTTCATCGGCTGAAAAAATACAAGGTTGGAGGATTATGATTACTTCGTGGAGGTGGGACTGCGTTTTTGCGATGCTTCGAAACTTGGAATAATGAGTTTTCGAATGCGTAGCGATGGGAAAGGGATGCTCTCTGAAATAAATTAATTCCAGAAATATGCTTGCAAAAAACCTATTTCGAATTTAGGAAGATATTATTACTGCTCCGTGTTTCGTGAGTTGTACAGGCGCGTGGCCAAATTCGTTTTTTAAATTCGATGCAATTTTCAAAAAAAAATTACATTCATTCGCATATTTTTCGCAATTTTAGGTACATATTTCATGTTTCTCAAAAATTTGCACCTGAAATTATACATTTGTATAATTGTATCAATTTGAATCAAATTTTTTGATAAAAACATCTTTTTTAAAATTTTGTTTCCAACTCGAGTATGTTCATTGTCTAACAAATATCTAGATAAATGTAGAAGAAAAAAACAAAACATAGGTAAAAGTTATATCAAAATCATATTTTAAAAATTTTCTTTTGGGTAAATTTAGAGGTCAATTTTAAAACATAGCTGCTCGTAAAAAAATTTAAAATTTTGAAATTTAGACATGGTTCTATTTGCGTCAAGTTTATTGACTGTATCAAAATGACAAAATTTTGGTCAAGAAAGAAAATTTTTTAAAAATATTAAAATATGTTTTTTTTTGGATGAACCCAAAATTCCTTAATGTCCATTAAATTGAATAACATTTACGCAAATAAAGTAAAACTTACTTGTACCAAAATGACAAAAGAAGGAAATGAAATTACCTAAAAAAATGTTTATTTTAAAAACGATCTCAATAGGTCTGCATTTGTAAAACAAATTCCAGTTTTTTTGGTTTGGTAATGTGGAATTCTGTAGCAATACTATTTCGGGCATGTCTTATAGACTTAGGTACATAAATAAAAATTAAAGAAAAAAAAGAGAAATTAAAAAATATCGGGAATTAAATTAAAGTTTGAGTGTTTTAAGGCTAAAACAATCAAGTTTTGGTGAAGTTACTTCTGAGACGCTTTTATTGACGCTCTCAAATCACAGGATTTTTAAAAAATCTTGAAATTAAATAAAAACAATTTTTTTGGACTGTACAATGTGCAACTTGCAACAAATGCTACAATGAAATCTCTCTTGAGCGGACAGCAATGGTTCCAATTTTTTTTTCCGTTAAAAGAAGGTTTGACACGTCCACATTTTTTCTCAAATTTTTACGATTAAAAAGTTGGAGAAAATATTTTTTCAGTAAATGTTGAATTGTTGAATGTTAAATGAAAAAAAATTTTAAAATATGTTCTAAAAATTCACAAATAATTTCACAATTCTGCGCAGTATATAACAATGCGTCAAGTGAAGAGAATAAAGCCCCAAATCGCTGATTTTCGATTATTCGTAAAAAATTGAGAAAAATCGTGTCAAAACCGCCTTAAAAAGGAACTTTTTATTAACAAAGTACCCATTTGGTGCTGAAAGAACTCCCCGCTCAAGAAGGACGTCCGCTTATAAAAGAGTGTCCGTTTAAAAGAGATTTCACTGTATACCAAAGAAAAAAAATTAGAGACGATAATGCTTATTATAAGTTCTAAAAATTGCAACAATTTTTGACGAAAAAGGGGCATTTCGAGAATTTGCAACTCTTATCTTGCAATTCGTATCCATACAGAAAATTTACGGCTTTATAAAGGAGCAATTTTTATAAGTTGGATACCTGCAGTGGATCGATGTCAATTTTGTTTAATAGATGGCTCCACATTCAACTGTCAAGCTGTTTACTAATTGCAAAGTAAAGTCCGTTTTTTTTTTAAAACCACCAACACCGCACTGCACTCTCCCAGCATTTTACAACCGGTAACATCGTCGATGGTGACTTTTTGGTGATAAAATCAAATAGGTTGGCTGCCTAATTGACAATTTGATTAGACAAAACGGTTTTTCAGGCTGTGCCGAGTCTTTTCACTATTAAATCCTTTGATTTGCAATCCAACAGGCTGTAAAAGAAACGTTTTTAACGGAAACACTGCCTAATTTTCAGAAATGTCAAAAATTTGACAACTATTTTCTCACCAAAAATCTCCCTTTGCAACGTTTCCGGTTGTAATGCAGGGAAAAATTGCAGTGTTGGTGGTTTTAAAAAAAAACGGACTTTAAAAACATAAATTTATGTATAATAAAATGGGAGTTTATTACTAAAAATTTGGTGACAATTTCGTAGTCTTTTTTGACGTTCTGTAGAAACTGCAAAACATCATAAAAAAATCAGCATTGTATAACTCGCTCTGCTTAACGATCGATAATTATAGGGCCGATTTAAATTGGGCCCCTCTGCAGGAAAAATTTTAGACTTAGGATGAAACATTTATTTTTAGAACAATCCTACAAATACCAAATTTCAGATAAATTGTTTAAGTCTGATGGTTTCACCGGCATCTCAAATATACCACTTACATAATTAAACTTTAATTTTAAAACAAAAATGCTTTAATTATCATTTTTAATACGAGTCCACTGTTAAATTTTTTGTATGTGCAAGCTATCAAGTTAATATTCTTCAATTGAAATAAAACGGAAAACTTCATCAAACAAAAATTTACATTCTGTGGAAAACCGCGATGAAAAAGGAAAACAATAATTTTATTGCTAGTTTGTTTGAATCGAGACGAATCCTGGACACATTTTGTGGAAAAACTAGTGAGCAGAATCCTACCGTCAATGAGACTTGTTTACGCAGAACAAATCAATATTTATTTAAAAATGACAGATGCTCATTAATTCCAGAGATGTGTAAAACAGTTCAAATTTGATTTGGGTACGTTTCCGTTTATTTCAAAACATCATATTGTGTATTTTATCATTGAATGTATTATTAATAAATAAAGTTGTATTCAACTTTTCTCAAATAAAAATTACGAATGCAATAATAATTAAACATCCATTTGTGTGTACCTACTGGATATTCTAGGATAATATTTGGTTGTATTCATTTATTGCACGACTTTATTATCCATTTCTTTTGCGCCTTGTCCAATGATTTACTCCAAAAGACCACAATCATTGATTTATTCCATTTTGGAAAAGTTTTTCTCCCTTCACTCCATTCACACATTCCACACCATTTTCCTTCTTTCCGACCGCAATAATTAAATTCTCTAACTGTAAAATCAATCGGTCACTTTCATTTCTCGTACTAAAAATCCGTCGATCTAATATCGCCAACCGCGAATTGGAACCGAAGTAAAAGACCCACGATTGTTATCTATAATTGAACGGATTATTACGGTACTTCCATCAACAAACTAACCAATTTACCAGCGATGAAATTGGGTAATTACCCAATTAGTGTCTGTCACCTCGTCGCTCCTCATTCTGATTTCTATTTTTCAAACAATTCCTGCTCAGCAGGAACGTATCGCTAACGCCATCTGTATAAGCGGCAGAAAAGCGCCCCCGGCATAACTTACAAATTCACGTCGTGTTTACATCCAACATCTGATGTCGCAGAAGCGCTTCGAAAAGACTTTTATTGTTTTTTGGCGAGAAACTACGTGTGTGCATGTGCTGTGCTAATGAGAGAGATATTAAAGGCGAATTAAGGAGCGGTGGTAATTAGGCGCAATGGGTGGATTTTTACGGGGGTGATAATAGATGATGAATGGTACAGTTAGGCTTTTCTGCCATTGAGACATCGGAAAAATGCGATTCAAAAGACATATGTTAAGCCAGGAGAATACATCTAACAGAGAAGAAAGTATTTTTACCCAGCCGCGAATTGACACATTCTACATTAAATATCTGCATACACAGCCCATTTGTATGATTAACTCGAGATTTCCCGGTTTATTAACTCCATGTTCAATCCATCTGTCTATTTTTATTCTACCACAATTCCATTTTCGTAACTGATTTTCCCCTTGGTCCCCGAAAAAGTCGGCAACTTTTCCGGAATAATCAATTAAGCTTTGGGTCGAGTCTCGGAGATTGAGAAGGGTCCCGATGGAATCGTCTCATTTTGCGGCTGCTGAAATGACATCCTCTTTTTAGCCGGCTGATCCGCGCTTCCAATTAAACTAGTGGCCGGGTTGGGGATGAGAACACCGAACAATGCAACCCTCTTCTCGTCTTGCCGTGAATTATTACCGACATGCTGCTACTCCCTGTAATATGGACGCCATTGATTGACAGCACAACCACTCGAAGAACCCCAAGGATGCCGCCAACGGCGGTTACCCACCGGCCTTCGAGAGAACTCGGTGGTTGCGAAGAATTCAAGGGGGTTAATATGCGAGGGGGAACGAGTATGTTGGAAATTAAAGATACACGCTGTATAAATTCTACAAAAGTATTTCAGTTGAACTTTGTATCATTGGCTTAATAAAGTGACAGACTGCTTAACATTATCTCACTTTTTCTGTTATCGAAGCCCTAAGAATCAAACTCAACTTCAAAACTTTAAATTGAAGGATCAACCTGATAAAATTTAGTCCAAATGTACTCATCTCAGTCAGACAGTTCAGTACAAATTTTACCTCTTACAATGCAGACGTCAAATATCTTTCTGATTTTATTCTCCATCGTTCTGATCCTAATTGAAGTGCGAGCAACCCAAGTGGATCATTGTAAGCGTACTTCTTAAAATTTTCAATTTTTTATTAGAGATTGTAGGCCTTTTGGGCAATGGGAGTTTGCCAGAAGAAGTGGTACTTGAGGGTTGCGACATACCCCCGTGCACTTTTTATATTGAGGCTAATAGTTCCATGACCATGAAATTTCGATCTCGTGAGTGCCGTTTGTGGAAATTTCCCAAAATTGTCTTTTTTAATCTTCAGCAAGGTACTTGGAACATTTTGCGCCAAGAGCCACGGCAATAGCCCTTGGAGCTACGGTTCCATATCCTTTAGACCAAACTGATGGTTGTCTTGGCGTTACTAACACACCGTGTCCTTTGGCGGAAAATGAGTACATAGAGTATACGTACTCTATGTTTATCTATTCAATTTTTCCAAAGGTTTGTTACTTCAAGTAGAAGTTGGGCCTTGCTCAATTTAGGATTTTTTTAGATAACATTTGTTTTGGAATTTTCTTTGGTCGATTTAGAACAAAACGAAGAACAATTTGTTTGTTTTAGGGCGGTTATCTCCCTGGAAGATTTGCCATAAAGAAAATCGTTTATAAATTTACAAATTAGTTGTTGAGTTACTTTGTTTTAGCTGATAAAATAATATGTAAGTACGATAACTCAATTGTAAGTTTATCTATGAGTGTTTGATCATGGATTATTACTTGACAATTGATTTTTATTAAAGATAAGACATTTTAGAAATGTTTCATTTTCCCCGACTTCCTATTTAATTTTGATTATTTAAAATGAAAATTGAGACATGAAGCCAATTTCTCATGAAGGAAACAAATATAGGAAATTTTTTGGGCAGAAAATCTTTCTACTCCACTTGCAAACACCCCAGAAAATGTGGAAACACTTGTAGGGAAAATAATGCCAAAATTGTAATATGTAACACGTTTCCCTACAACCCCATTTGAAAGTGACATTTTCCATACGATTAAATTGCCCCGAAAGTTGATGTTTTCGTGCGTGCTTGGTCAATTTTGACAGGTCTGTGTTCATATTTTTACTTGTGACTTTCGTAAATCGAGATCCGGACTCATTTATTGTTTTAGATAGAGGATCGTAGGAATAATAGTGTACATAACTCGCCGGAAACTGCCTTTCTTGGTGGCGTCTCGTGCATTTACATTCCCACTCGGGCGAAAGTTGGCATGTTATGTAAATATCTATATCGACATTTCAAATTCACTTTGGCCAAATTTTTGGATCAAAATTTATATACGAAAATTTCAGGAAGCAGACCATAAACCTATAAAGAAAATTTTATAAATTTTACCACTTGCAACTCATTTATGTTTCCTAGCATTAAAATTATCCAAAAAAATCATTTAGGACTCTTCTGCATTTTCAGAAAACTATTTTTATGTACTCTCCACACTAGACAAACATATCAAAATATTCCAATTATAAGTTTATCATTGTTTTCTTTGATTGAATTTAAACTTTATCAGATAAGCACACCTGTCTCAATTTATGCTCAAAAACATTCGTGTTTTATCGTCAATCACAGCTGCAGTCAAAATGAACATCATCTACATTTCTTGCCTCTTCGCCCTCACGTTTTTCTTTGATGTAGTCCAAAGCACAAAAGTCAACAACTGTAAGTTTAATAGTAATACAAACAGGACAAAAATTTGAAGCTTGTAATTAGGCACTGGTACACCGGCTCTTCTACCAGAAGTAGACATACTAGACTGTGAAGCTCCGCCATGTGTTTTCTACATTGGTAAATCAGGACATATGTCCATAACGTTTAGGGCTCGTGAGTAATACATCAGTGGCGTACTAAACTTCTAAAAGATAATTTCAGCTCGATATATTGAGAAATTTCAACCAAAAGCTGTGGCTAATGTTTTTAATATGGATATTCCTTATCCATTGAATCAAGACGATGGTTGTGTTGGTGTAACCAATACACCATGTCCTTTGGCGGAAGGCGAATTGGTAGAATATTCATACGCAATGGAAATTTTAACCATTTTCCCAGAAGCTTCGATAGTTTTGGAGTTTTCTCTTATTGACTTGGATCAGAATAAGGAACCGTTTATTTGTTTTAAGGTGAATTTGGAACTATCGAAAGAGTAGGATTCACTGTGATTTATAAAGAATAAATGTTTTCTAAAATTACATTTTACTAAGTACATTTTTTGCCTTTATCCCTTGTAATTAAGTCAAATAATTATCGTTTTTTAACTTTATTGAAAGTTTCACTATTGATCTGAAAAAAAAATCAGCACAATTTTAAGCCACTCCCTCCACCGCTCATATTTAAAGAACACAATACGTATTTTCATTAAGCAATTCTGTTTTGTTCACATTATTTAAATTTTGTCATTGCAAAAGGTGGGACGTTTCGAAATATCAAAATTAGATATTGAACACCTGCAATAATTGATATAAATGTACTTATAAACTTCCTCCAATTTTCTGTAATTTCTTATCAGATCACACACCTGTGTTTGCTAAAGCCCTGTACCAATATCTCTCTATCACTGTTCCATATAAAAGAACCTTCGTTAGCTTTTCCATCAGTTTCACGATGGAGTCCGCAAACTTGTTCTTCACTTTCATTGCGATTTTTTCATTTATAACAGCGTCGACGGGCACAAAAGTCAGCAAATGTAAGTCCCACCTTAAAGAAGTTTAAAATACTTTTGAATTTTTTCCTAGGTACGAAAGTCGATGCCCCTTTACCAGAAGTCGAAATCAAAGACTGTGACCAATCCCCATGCACTTTTTATATAGGAGCTGCAGGTGTCATGACAATGAAATTTCGAGCTCGTGAGTTTTATGGTGTTCGAAAATTTGGAAATTTCAGTTGATTTTTTTAGCGCGATATTTGGAACGATTTCAGCCTAAAGCTGTAGCTAATGTATTTACAATGGATGTGGACTATCCTTTAGGTCAAGATGATGCATGCGTTGGTGTTCTCAATACACCTTGTCCTTTGGCAGAAGGGGAGTATGTTGAGTATTCGTACGCTATGGATATTTCCAAAGAGTTTCCCGCGGTTTCACTCACCTTGGAGTTTTCACTTTTGGATTTGGAACGGGATAAAGAGGCGTTTGAGTGCTTTAGAGTGGATTTGCAGCTAAAGAAAGTTTAAATTGTGGTTTTGTTTGATGCTATTTGTATTTTAATAAAGTTTATATAAAAATAAAGAAGTGTTATACAACCAATATTGCTATTAATAATAATTACTACACCATATTTCAAAATGATTTTCATCTAGTTGCTTTTGGAATGAAATCTTTTGTGTCGCTCGCATTGTACTAGTCCTGTCACTTTGGACTGCTGTCAATGGTGTCACTTGTCAAACGTTAAAATCGTCATGAGAGAAATAATTTGAACAACAAACAGGAAAATTCAGCAAAGTTTCAGCCATCCAGTCGTCCGAGATCACTACCTAATAATTTTTTAAAACTATTTTAAGGTAGTAACGAATATTCCAAAGCATTATCTTTGTAAAACGGCATTTTTTAATTTGTACGAGTTTCATAAGGCAAATTTTAAGGCAAGAATCCAAGTTTGGATGAGTGCCATAATGGCCTTGTAAACGACTTTTTTATATTATTTTGTCTATTTTGCTTTAGTAATAGAACTATTTCCGCATTTGTTTTGGATGCGTTAATAAACCATTTCTACACCGAATGCGTTAATAGCAAGTGAGAATAAAAAAGGATTGAAAATACAAATTAGGAAAAAAGATTTTACAGTAACAAGTTATAGAAAGAGTATATTTATGTCAGGATGGTAATATATTTCAAGTTATTTTGTAGATTTTTTTCTTTTCATCGATTCCATGGAGGTTTCTAGGCAAATCGACCAACAAAAATCAGCAAACATTGCTGCTGACCATTTTCCATTGTAGCGTCATTCAGTATGCATAATATCCTGATGAAATCTTTCACCATGCTCATCTGATACGGCACCGAGATTTTCCGGAAAGAAATCTACATGCGAAACCAAAAAATGGATTATGAGTGACATATTGCATCCTAAAGCTTTGTAAGCAGAAAGAAGCTCGCGAATCATTTGTCGGTAGTTGTCAGCTTTTGTATTACCAAGAAAGTTATGACACATATACAGGGTCCGGCAACACTTGTGTCCACCCCCAAAATCGTCTTTAATTTTAAAGATAAAATTTTGAAAGTTTGCATACGCTCACAGTTGACAAAGCTCTAGAAGCTGACGTAAAAATTTGTTTTTTATCACTGATAGTTTTGGCGTCGCGACGCCTTAAAAATGTAATTGTTAGGTAATTGTGAGGGTTTGTGATATCAACCCCTAATTTAATTTTTTTTTCAATATAAATATGTTAAAAATATCTGAGTTATTATTTTAGATTCAATGCAAATTGTCTTCAAAATTTGAGGAAAAAATGCTGTTTTATCAAGTTAGTTTTCAATTTTATTATGTCAAAATTGGGAACTACGTATACACCCATCTGTCAACATCTTGTGTCACAAATGACATCCATTCTTTGGCTCGCTTTAGATTGTAACAAAAGTCTTACTTGGTGAAATTGTCACTTTGTCGATGTTAATTAACGATTTCTGGTGTCCATAAAGTGCAACATGCCCGTGGTAATCAAAATTAACCTTTATAAAAGTGAGTGAAGTGACTTGTGAAATTTTGGTGTAAACGTAGATTGCCGCTGCACTGTCATAATTTTGAAAACTAACTTGATAAAGCAACGTTTTTTTCGCAAATTTTAAACACAATTTGCATTAGATTTAAAATAAAAACTCAGATATTTGTACCACAGTTATGTTGAAATAAAATTGAATTCGCGTATATTTCCGCAAAAACTCAAAAATCGCTAAAAATTATACTTCTTAGGCGTCGCGACGCCAACCAAACCGTGATAAAAAAACAAATTTTTACGTCAGCTTCTAGAGCTTTGTCAACTATGAGCGTATGCAAATTTTCAAAATTTTATTTTTAAAATTAAAGACGATTTTGGGGGTGGACACAAGTGTTGCCGGACCCTGTATATGTATATAGATTGTTTATAATGTTAACGCATAAAAAGATTAAAAAAATCCTGACATTATATTTTGGAAAAAAATTCAGAAAAATATTTTTTGAAAAATCTAGACGTGATAAAGCAAATCGACCACCGGGATCAGATTCAGAGCATCAAAATCTTGGTATTTATGACATAATTTTTTGAAGGCGGATTTTGTTGCAGACCAGTGAAATCTGAAATATTTTGATCTAGACATTAGAAAAATAAAAAATATTTTAACATTAAAAAATGTTTTTTGGGATGTTTATTCAGGTTTAACCACTTTTATTGCAATAGTAAAATAATTGGTCTATCGAGATTATAGCAGCACAGATAGTTTTTGTGTTTTTTTTTTGCCTTTAGTTAATTGTGACAATAAAACCAATACACATAAACTTAAAGATAATTTTTATTTTCTTATTAAAACTTATATACAGACACTCTATTTTTCATCGTCCTAAACTTTTCTTGGTCTCTTTGCTGATGGAACTTTTATTTGCTTTTTATTTGCAAATCAACTTCATAACATTCAAAAGGCTCACTGCCGTTGTCAACATCCACAAGCGTAAAAAACAAAGTCAAATTCACTTCAGGAAACACATTCAGCAATTCCATTTCGAAAGAGTACTCAATTGGTTGACCTTCGTCTATGGGACACTTAACATTGGTAATACCATCACATGCGTTCGTTTGTGGAAGAGGATAAGTGACATTGATGCCCGAAACTTGGACAATAGCCTTTGGAGTTATATTCTCCAATTTGTGAGCTGAAATTGGCATTGTAGAAGCTTATGAGCATACACTGAGTTACTTACGAGCTGTAAACTTGATGTTGGTCACCACTGTATCGCCAATGTAGATAAGACAAGGTTGCTCTTCGCAGCCTACAATATCCACCACGTCTGGGACAGCAATATTTTTGCCTGTAAAGAGTTAGACTAATAAAATACACTTTCGTTATTAAACAATTAATTTTTCCTTACAAGATGTTACCGCAGTTGAGTCGACATCACCAAAAAATGATCCAAAGAGAATGAAAGCTGAAATTGCCCAGAAGATCTTCATTTTGCTGACGATCAGTTTATTACTAACAATAAAATCAGAATTTGGAGCTTTTACACTAATTTTCCATGTGTTTTTTAAACTGCAGGTGTTCTTATCAGCTGGTTTCAAAACAGAATTCTAGAAAATTAGTTCACTTTATCACCTCTTCAGCCTTTGCAATGTCTTATCGTCATGCAGCAGGTGTTGGATGGAACGACCATGTTTGCACAGAGATTAGAACAATCATCTAGATTTATATAATTATTTCGTCTGGTCGCATGAAATTAAAATTTTCCTAGCCCAGGTGTTCAAAGATAGATTGATTGATTGATGACTTTTTGTTGGCATTTATTTAATTTAGAAATGGCGATGCTCTTAAAATCATTGTTAACATTTTCGTAGAGAGGAAGTCTATCGTATTAAAACTAGTAAAAACACTTAAACTTCTCTTTAGTATAAATTTTAGCAATCATTAATAATTCTGAATATTTGTTTCGCTGCTGTAAAAACCGGTGCTCTTCTTTTGATGTCCATCCTGTTAATTTCATCTCCTGCGTCCCTCCTCGTCCAATTTCTAACAAGTTAATGCCCCCAGTGCAGCTCAGAACTCGCTTCGGACAAATATCACCACCTGCTGCGAGGATCTTATCTAAGTAACATATCTTTTGTAAATTTATGAGCATACTGTTAAGTATTTGTCACAGTCTTACTCCTGTGTTTTATATATGTTAGTACGAGTAGCTGCCACTGTTTTACACTGTACACCGCAGGCGGTACAGTCGCACAGATGAGCTTTCATCCACCAATAAAAGCATTTACAATTCCTGCAACCATGGTGGAAATCTCGCGAATTCTGCGTGTTATTTCCGTTTAAAAAAATTAAGCATGACCAGGAAATCGGTGTCGGAATTTCGAGTTGGGAGTAAAAGTTAGACACGATTTGGTTGGATGATTGTTGGGATATTATGTGTGTGTGTAATGTCTATACCGCACACGTTTTCAGGTTTCGGATTATTTATTAATTTGTTTTTATTTATGCGGTATTTGAAATATGTGTGTATGAACGGTGGACGCTCACCCACGTAGACAATGGTCATTATGGCAAAATTTTGGTTATTTATCGGATTATTATTTAAATTGAATCAATTTAAGCGTGCTTGTGGGTGGGTGCGAGGATATTTATGGTTGTGGGTTTTTCTTCACTTTTAGGGGATTTATTGGGGCTTTAGGGGTGACCGCTAAATTATTATTATACCGTCTGAACAAGTTAGTAAAGCCTTTCTAATACTAGAGAGCTATGAATGGCATCTGTCATTATAACGTCTTGACAATGACCTCCACCATCTCCAAATGTTTTTCTATTCGAACTTTCTCTACAAAATGCTCTCCAACCCCCATTGGGGGCATCTGGGACTACTGCATTCAAAACACTTCTCTCCCTAATAAGGTGGATGTAACTTCAGCCGAAAATGAGACACCCACTTCCATAATTTCAATAATTTACAGGTAAGAAACTTTTTTTTCATCAAAAATTCTCCACTTTTTTCATCCAGAGCGGGTACTCGTAACGAGCCCCCTGACGCCCCCGGCCTCATTCACACCCTCCGAACATGTGCTTTAATTTCAACAAAAAACGCCAGCGAGTTTGCCATAGTTCGCAACGTTCAACAAAATGGAGCTTGCCTCTCCTGCTTAATCCACAGACAAATCGTGGCGTATCTCCTGCAAGGCACACGAGGAGCTATAGAGAAGACTCTTCCATTTCTAACAGAAGTGGCAACTAATCAGATTTATGAACCATGGGAGATATCAGACAATGTTAGTTGCATGAAAGAAGAACTAAAGTTTTTACCACCCATGGCGAGAATCAAAGATCTAATTCATAAAGCGGCGTTTAGACGAGGTGGTCTTGGTAACTCTTTGTATATTCCGGAGTACAACCTTGACAAAGTCTCCTCGGAAAGTTTACAAAATTTTGTGAAGACTAACTTCACAACGGGTCGTACGGTGGTCGCAGCTCTAGGAGTTGACCACGGGATGTTGCTGAAATATGTTGCAACTCTTAACTTACCGTCTGGGGAAGCAGCTCATCCACCCTCTCCTTACAAAGGTGGTGAAGTTCGGATAGAAACCGGAGGTACTCTTGCTTATGTGGCTCTCGCCTTGGAAGGGTTTTCCTACAGCTTCAAGAACTTGACCTTGTCACGTATTATCAAGAGAGTCCTCTTCGGTAATCAACCTCCAAAGTCTAGATGCTTTAAATACTCCAACTTGTTTAATTCGCCTTATACTTCTCTTGGAAAAGTGGTGCAAGACATAACGGAACCAGTTGAGATAGCACCGTTTCACTACACCTACAGTGACACAGGACTCATCGGAGTGACAATCGCAAGCCACAAAGATGTAATAGGAAAGCTTGTAGAGGTTGCAACAGCAAGTTTGAAAACCAAGAGTATAGAGGAAGGAGAGTTTAATGTAGCCAAAGCTCAGACGAAGGGACAATTTTTGATGAACTGCGAGAGTCCAATGTTGGCGTTGTATGCCATTGGGAGACAAGCGGTTTATGGCGAGGTTGCTCATAGTCTGAAGGATTTGGAAGAAATTGCAGATGGTGTAAGTCTGACCGATGTCAATGAAGCTTTGAGCAAAGTGGCGGAAGGAAAACTGAGTATGGCAGCTTTGGGAAGTTTAGAGAATGTGCCGTATTTGGACGAGATGCAGTAACGTTTTAATTATGGTTTTGTAAGAATTTTTCTAAATATAGTAGAAGTTATAGTTATAGTAGGCAAACGACTTTCAAAATCTTCCAATGACTGCAACGCTGAACTTCCTTTATCACATGAGAACAATAATGCCCGCACAAGAATAGAAGTGCATTATTCAATTTGTTGGAATTTAATTGTTATTACGAAGCATTTGCTTAGAAGTCTCAAGCAGTGCTGTACTAAAATAGAAGGTTAAAATTAGCTAATAAAGTTTATACTGGAGTAAAGAGAAGAGCTTTGAAGGGTAAAAATTCGTTGTTCCCGAAATCACTGTTTGGCCCCAAAATGCAAAAATAGTCCATCCATCACCGTTATCTCTTTCCATCTCTTTAATCGTTCCTGCCCTGTCAATATCAGCTCCGTAGAAGGCATTAATAATTATTGGATCCAATTACCTGATAAACACATTTCGATAAGCCGTCGTCGATTCAATATCGCCGCTTCGGACATCTGTAAGCCTCGCAGACATGTGTTGAGGTTTTGTATTTGGCTTGTATACGTTTTTCTTATTTTTTTCTAGGTGTTGTGAGAGTGTCGGTCGTGATCTTCGGTGGTGTTGGGTCCTTTGTCGGTCTTCCTGCCGTCATTAGACTATGAGTCAGCAGCGAGTGCGGTGTTTGAGCCGTTTCGGACATGTCAAACCATCGAAATGTTTGATGCCAGTTAGATTAATGTTTTTAAGATATTGGTGGTTCGACGTGACGAGGCGGTTCTGGATGGGAATAAGAACTGGCGGTTTAAAACATGAGCCGACAGAAAAATGATGCCGGAAATCGCACACTGGAACTTCCAAAAATCGAATCAATTAGCATGAGCCACCTCTGAGCCTCATATTTTTCAGCCAGCGGATTTATCGTCCTTATTAAAAATTAATACAAAATGATCGTGACGTTAACACCGCAACAACATGGAATTAAGATTTCCTCTTATCATTAATATTTCCCGTCTCCTTTGAATAGGATAACGAATGTCCTCGCCCGGCGATTTGCATACCGGTTCTTATTTATCCACAAATATTTTATCATAGATCCGTACATACGTTATGTTAATGAACGACTTTTTTCGACGGGAACCATCCTGAAAATTTTCGCCACGGCATGAATCACGATGTCGCTCGCCTTTTTCAATAAAAATGCAGACGTCAGTCCTAAATCCGTTCAAGAATTTCGAGAATGTCCAATAACCGCAGTAATTTAATGTTCCAATGGCTAATCAAATAAATAGAGCTCAAATTAGTTAAACCACCGGTCGTGACAATTGCGCTTTGTAAGAAATTAATAGACGGCGGTCAAAAAGTGGGCGAAAATGACCGTGAAAAATCCAAACTGTGCTTTGGATGATTGTCGGTTCGCTTTCACACGGTGCACAAGGCAAGAAAAAATTTTCCCAAAAAAGTCCTGCATGGTCAATCTTGGATTCCAAATGCGTCCGAGTCTGAAAAAGTGCGAATATTGTTTGCCTAGCCCCAATTACGCCGACTTTCCTTTCCTCACCCCATATTTAGCTTTCTACGACTTCATCTAATTTGTCCCCATTCCGCCCTCTTACCGATTTATTCCGCCCTATCCAAGGGATGATACCTTCTCAATCCAGGAAACAAAGCCACCTCCCTCGCGTAAAAAACACGTCCTATTTGATCAAAGCGCCACTGTAACATGCAATCATCCCGATTACCCTCCGACACCGTTATCCTCATTCCACCCCCAAAAAATCCCAAAT
This sequence comes from Gnatocerus cornutus, assembly GCA_029298725.1. NCBI lineage: Eukaryota > Metazoa > Arthropoda > Insecta > Coleoptera > Tenebrionidae > Gnatocerus > Gnatocerus cornutus. Next base: position 14,562,128 of record CM055513.1, read on the forward strand.
CCACCACTGATTTTACCAGTGTACGCCAAATTAAAAGAACACAGTGACATGTGGTCGGCACTTGAAAGTCTTCGGTCTAAATTAGAGGGGTGCATTTTGCATACTTGTAATGACTTAATTCGTAATAATAGCAACATGCGCGCCCCGAGGTTGGATATTCTAATTTTTCCTGGCATGCAAGTAATAGACAAACGGCCCAAATCAGAGGTTGCGTTCAAGTCTAACAGAAGTCATTCGAGAGATAATTTCGAGTAATAGAATACGGGCCTGGAGATATAATTGTGGTTGGGACACGCGTTCTGTCAGATGTGCAACCAGAAAGCTGCCGGGGGCGGAGAGCGCCGGGACAGACGATAGACGAACTTGCGGCTTGGCGGTGACCAAATTACGGCGCTACGTGCATATTAATGACCATTTTAATTAAAGGAGGGAGACCAACGAATTTTCGCAAACCGGGGCCGAATTATGAAATTATCTCAACGGTTTTCGAACGGTACTAACTAGGAAAAATCTCCCCCTAGACCGAAAATTACTCTTCCCTGTCTCTTGCCATGCTCACATTTTTTCATAATTACTCTTCGTTGAAAGACAGTCGAGTCACGACTCCGTCCTATTCACAGTCCAAACTTCGTCAAAGCTTCACCTTAATTAATGAGTTTATAGGGTCCCGGTTTAAATCACACTCCCATCACCCTCGAGCGGAAAAGCGGAAAAAACTCTTTCCTACTTTATTAATTTCGCGCCACGTTTTCTTCGACTGACCACTTAATCGATTGAGACGTCGAAGCGAAATAGTCATGCTTGATTAGGCATTTTTTGTTTCAACAATTCGAGGGATTTTTTTATAATACAGGTGGTCAGAAAATGGGACCGCAACGCTAAAACGAGGGACGGAGATCCTGCATTTTTGGAAGTTTGCAATTACGCCAAGTTTTTTGATTAATCACGGTAATTAATTAGGAGGCAGCCAGGGGCGTACTGAACGATCTATCTCTAATCATAAAAAATTTCCCAATAGTCGCATGTCGCATCGCAGGGTATTTAGCAAAGTTTTACCACTCTTGACTTGATTTTGGGACAGTTTCAGGCCGCTTTGAGATGTTGCAAATTGGTTAATTACATTTTTTATAGTCTCCTTGTTTCTCCCAAATCCTTCAAATTTAACAAATTTTAAAAATGTGCGAATTATCAGAAGTTCGGATAAATACATTATCGGATTAAAGAAGTTATACTTTAGACTAAAAAATACAGGAAAATAAAGGAGCTTGATGGTAACGACAAGTTTTTCCGTCTTTAGTAAATTGTGACAAGAAAACTAATATAAACTTTTAAAGACTATTTTTATTCTTACATTAAAATTGATATACAGATTACATAGTCACTTTCTTTTTCATCTTCCTAAACCTTTCTTGGCGTCTTCGCTGGTGGAGTTTTTAGTTGCAAATCAACTTCATAACATTCAAAAGGTTCACTGCCTTTATCAACATCTACAAGAGCGAAATGCAAAGTCAAATTTACTGCAGGAAAGATATCCAGCAATTCCATTTCAAAAGTGTACTCAATTGGTTGACCTTCGTCTATGGGACACTTAACATTGCTAATGCCATCACATGCGTTTGTTTGTGGAAGAGGATAATTGACACTCATGCCCAAAACTTGAGCAATAGCCTTTGGAGCTATATTCTCCAACTTGTGAGCTGAAATTGGCATTTTAGAAGCTTTTAAGCATGCATTGAGTACTTACGAGCTGTAAACTTAAGGTTGGTCACCACCGTATCACCAATGTAGATAAGACAAGGTTGCTCTTCGCAGCCCACAATATCCACCACGTCTGGTTTAGCAATATTTTTGCCTGTAAAGAGTTACACAAATAAAAGACACTTCTATTACTAAACAATTATTTTTTCCTTACAAGATGTTACCGCAGTAGAGTGGGCATCACCAAAAAATGATGCGAAGAGAATGAAAGCTGAAATTGCCAGGAACGTCTTCATTTTGCTGACGATCAGTTTATTACTGACAATAAAATCAGAATTTGGGAGTTTTATACTATTTTTCCATGTGTTGTTTAAACTGCAGGTGTTCTTATCAGATTGTTCCAAAACCGCATTCTAGAAAATTAGTTCACTTTGTCACCTTTCCTGCTTTTGCAATGTCTTATCGTTGTGCAGGTGTTGGTTTCATCTGTTTGTAAAGACCATGTTTGCATAGAGATTAGAAGAATAATCTAGATCCTAAATTTTTGGAAGTCACTGTAATTAATAATAATTAGGAGGATATTTTCGACAGTTCTTTCTGTAAAAAGTGCAAAGACCTGTGAGACAATTTGTGACAACTTCCGACCTTGCAGAAAATGCAAACACTTAAGAAATTGTAATGGTAGTAATAAACAGTTCACTCACATATCCACGAATTTTGAGTACATATAATTTTCATTCCCCAAAAAATGATTATTAGTAATAATCAGAAGCAGCTATTGAACATCTGTGAGTGCAAAACCTTCTAATTATATAAGAACTTATAGCAGCAGATATAACCGCCAGGTAAACAAAATAATTTGTACATGACAGGCGGATCTCTAGGCATGTGTCTGGCGAATTACAAAATATTTTAAACTTATAATTTTGAGATTTTGGCGTGAAAATTCAAGAGACAAAGAGTAGTCTCCGCTGGACCATATCGGAGTCTTCACCTCGTCATAGAGTGACAAAAACCGATGCATTTGGTACGGCTCGGTTAACACAGTACACAAATCTTTTGATTCGATTATAGATGCCTCTTGGCGGTCCTCGGATCTGTGCTTATTATCTTTTAGTCGGTCTTAATTCTTCGCGGATGAAATCAGAAAACGCGAAGATTGGATATCAACCGTGCAAACCACGATTAGAAATTTTGTGCGGTTTTAGAGGACCCGCGTGTTGGAAAAGTGTGTGATTAACTGTTTAAACTTCCAAGAAAAAACTCTTTCACCTTTCGATCGACACCCCATCAATTCTTCAAATATATTAGACAAGTCTTCGTAAAACAGTCATCTTTATGCTTTTAGTCGGTGTTGCGTCGTATATCATTCTTCGTGAGCCTTGACCTCTGCTACCATTGACAAACATTGACCAATCCGCATCCGGCGAAGAGTGGAAAAAATGCGTTATTAATGTTAAATTTTCCGGTACAAATGGACATCGTCTTCGTGGCGATTTGTCACAACAGCGGGGCGCTGCGAGCTACCGGAGACGCTCTCACGATACACGCAGCGAAAATGGGTACAGCGAAATTATTACAAGGCGAAATGAAGAAGACATAATTTTGACTAATCCCAGGTTCTTCTTTTTCTTACTTTTGGTGGTCCAACATTGAGGAGTGTTTGGTCTATTTCATTATCGAAGCGGTTTCAGCAGCACACGTGCAAATCGACCTTGAGGTCACAAATTAGCAGCAAATTAACGCAGTCATTTGAAAAATGTTCGAATCGAAAAATTCTCCGTCAGGTCAGCAGCCTCAGCCACCAGTTGATATCGCGTGTTTGCGCCATCCTGAATGGAAACCTCCCTTGGCCATTTAATATTATTACTTTGAGCGTAGCAGACACACATCGACCTCCTAATTCCAATATTCGACCGATAATTTCGGTCGGCAAACCCCGTTTCACTTACTATTATTATTATTTAGCCGTCGTGACATGTATTGTCGAAACGCAGGAGTTTCGAGAACGGCTCAAAATTGAAGTGTACAGACACATACTCGCGTATTCTATCGAAGGACATATGCTTTTAGTTTTAAGAAGCGAATTTCGAAAGGAGTAATGATAGTGATTGTGCCCTCAGAGCGGGAAGCGTAAAAACGTGACTCGAGAGAAATGTTAATTGGAGCAAGGAGATTTTTGACAAAACAGCTCTGGAGGGTTCTTGCCGGAGAGGGATTCTCTCAAGGGTCAACGGCTTAAAATTCAAGCGATATTTAGATTTGCATATATGAAGAAAAAGAGAAGGTCCACTACGACCTACAATTTACAAGTCTGGCTGAATTCCACTTCGAAATTTTTGCAGGCGATAAAAACGCAAAAAAGAGGAAAAACTGTCGATTGTAATTTATTGCAAATTGTTTAATTAATTTTGCGACCAAGCAATGACAGGTCTAGTTTATGACCACTATAAGGTCCCATAAATAAAATGAAATCGCTATAAGACACAAGAACCTTCAAAAACAGACTGGACGAAAAAAAAATTAAACAAACAAAGTTTAAAAAATCTAAATTCTCAGGTGCACTGTTCACATTCAAACCACTGAATTCTCCCGTTTTCCAGTTTTAGGGGGTTCTTTTGTCACCTTTGATTAATTGTTTTCTTCAAAACTGTCCTAAAAAAACAAAATCTCTGATTTTTTATTTGCAAAATGTCGAAACAGCGCTAAATTCCTCCAATCAGTTTTCTCCCTCTCCGCTCGCTTGCCGAGGTGGCAATTTATATTTTTCCACTTATTTTTAGAAAGCGGATAAAAAAGGGGCGTAAATTCTCACACGGGCCGGCACCGTTCTTCGCAACGGGTCATTATGCGGAGGGTTGTTATTAGAAAACAGTAATTTTAGGTGCACATGTTGGCTATTGTTTCCGTATCACGGGGTTCCCAGCGCCTGACGACACGCAATTTGACGGAAACAAGTCGACACACCAAAATACGAAAAAATCAACAATTCGATGACATCGAAAGGGTCACGGCGATGGGACTTTTCGTGTCTTTGTTTTAGAAATGAGTTCGTGGAGAGGAAATGGAAAAAATATCGCGAGATTTTTAATTATTGGAATCTTAAGGGGGATTTTGGCTGGAATGGATTAAATTGTTTTTTAAATCGAAGGTTAGAAAAAAAGGGTGAAAGAACACAAAACGGCTTATCGGTTTGTGCCTTTTTGTTTTAGCTTCAGCTTTGTGTGAAAGTAAATGACAAGATTGAATCTCCAAACATTTAGAAGAAAATCCTCCAACCGCGACCCTACACGATTTCGCGTGATCTAAACCTACCCCCGGGCCAGCGCCTAATAACAGGGCCGACTTCTAATTGAATATTATCGAACACTCCCGTCCTGTTGAGGTCCACTAATCATTCTTAATAAGCAGAGACAATCGGATGAAAAGTGCGTGTGCCTGAGCCCTTTGCGTGTTCTTCGCTCTTTTAACCACAAATTGAATCCTGATCAAGGGTTGCAATTTCACTGATTAAGGGGCGAAGAGCCGAAACTTCCGCACGATATTTAAAGAGTTGATTTTTTTCCAAATTTTCCGCTCTTTTTATCCGTTTGCCATCGGCACCCTTTTCAAGATTATCGTGTTTTATTCAGAACGTCTTTTCATTCATAAACACGACAAAAAGGAATCGTAGAAAGAGTGTGTTAAATTGTCAACAAGCTGCGACAATGCAATTGTACATCCATTCAGGGCGTTTGAATGGACTTGTCTATTCGATTTTGTTTCGGGAGATGCGCGGCTTAAGGAGCGTTTACACGGCGCGAAGAAGAGATGTTCGACCTGTAAACTTAAAATAAAGAAACTTTTACAGATTTGGACCAATATTATCCAATTTTTATGTGCTAAAGATTTAATCGTTAATTTCGCTCGAATTCAGAAACATTTTTACCATTTTCAAACTTCCATGTTTTGGGAATTTTTTTTAGTAATTCAGCCAAACAAATCGTCACTCCGCTGATCCAAGAATTGTGGATTTTAAAGGGATTCCAGCAGTATTTTGCTTATGGAAATTGGAGTGCAAAGTTATAACAAAATATGCATCTCGAGAACCAAGTAGAATTTTCTAATGTTTCTTTTAATGAAAGCTGTAAGTGTTCTACAGAAACAATTTCCAAAATTTTAATTAAATGTTGTAATTTTTGTATCGAATTAAATATTAAAAAAAAAGTGTAAATGTGGAAAATCTCATTCCTCAATTTGGCAAATGGTAAAGTTAAAATCAATTTTTTTTTAATTTACTGCGTATTACCTCATGGTCTTCATCTCTAAGGTTTGTCAAGCTAGAAGGAACGTTCACAAAAATAATATTATCCACAACTAACTGAACACTGTCATCTCAATAATCCCCAACAATCATTTTTTTTAAATAAAATTTTTGTGCTTTAAACTGTCCGCATTTTCCCCATAAGTTAATAAATAACTGGATTAGACGAATTCGAGAAAAATATATGACTCAATCGATTAAAAAAATTCAATTTTTCGTTTTTTTGACCACCTAAATTACTTGTCCTACCGATCTAAAATTTGGCCGGATCATAGAATTTGAGCAGCTTGTTCGATTGATATATGTACAGCAAAGGCATAAACGTCGTTTTCGTCCTGAAAAAGTTCCTTAAAAATCACCCTAAAATAACCTCCTAAAAACTTATTTTGGTCAATATCTAATTTATTTGTGAAGCAAACTTACGTTATTGAGACTCAGAATTTCAGGCAGAATCCGAAACTGTGCTAATTTCTACCGTACGTCAAGAACTTGAGTTATCGCCAATTTTAAATTTCGAATTGTCGCCAGAGAGCCAAAATTTTGAAGGTCTAGAAATATCGGAAATATCTTTGAAATTACGATGCTTTTGCATTTTTCGGAATTCAAAAATTTTACCGTTATCTTTCGAACAAAATCTCTACAAGGGTAGAAATTTCACATGCTCTAAGATAATACATAGGACTAAATGTAATGTTATTAGTCTGATTAGTCTAATTTCGATGGCTAAACATAAAATTTCCCAAAAAAAATCTGTTTCAACTGTGTAAGTGTGGCAGAACTGTTTAAAAAAATACGTAATTTAAGAACCTTACATTTTTATTTTATTAATTGCATATTTCGAATTCGAGAAGGTATACATGCCTTTAGCTCGGGGTGACTAACATTGTGAGGGTGTGTTTGTCTCCTAAAGTACGCAGGTGTAGGTTGAAGATGCTACTGTGGAGATAATCTCACGTTACGATTAGCATAAGAAATATAATACAGATAAGTTAGATGGGACAGTTCGTGACGAATGACCCATCGGAGATGCTCACCGGTGGCCGGAAGTCGGTAACTACCTAGATTCATCTTGAGATTAATAGTTAAATGAAAAAACACAAAAGAAGTGTGAAAAAAATCTCTCCCTCTTCGACAATTAATCTGAAGACGGGTAACCCCCGATGTGCATCGCGCCGCAGAAGCCACCTGGCGAATTTTTCCTCAATTAATAAAGCCCGCCGCTAATTACATTAGCTATTAGCAACCCCTCATAATTATCCATTTCACCGCTAGGTGTTGGTTCAGCCAGTGCACTTGTTTACTCCCTGGGATTCACAGATAACAGTTCTTCAGCTGGTCGACTCGGTTTCTAAGTCGGCCGATCTTTTACAGCTCATTTGCATTTTAGAATTGCGGAATCCATCTTAGCTCGGTTTTGTTTTAATGTCAAGCGCGCTGGTGATTATTCGGGATTTAGTGGCGCAACCCTTTGGCGTTGACAGATGGTGGATTGTCTTCTTGGGGGGCGCATTTTTGCGTGCAGGGGCTAATCGAGTTGGCGGTAACCTCTGACATGCCGGTGTTAAATTTGAAGAGTTAGCGCGGTCGTATATTATGGGATGGCTCGATGGTAATGGCTACTTATGTTTTACAGCCGGTGCGAAACACTCGTAAATTTTCGACCGACGACGTGTACATTAAATTAGGGGGCAATTTATGGCCAAAGTGACTGCATTAGGGAAACATCGGGATGGACGCGAGGGCGGAGGACGGTCAGCAACCAAGAAATGCCAAGTCCTGCATACCACTAAATTCTTTTATTGGCATTTCATTGTTCGCAAATTCGGCTTTCTCTTCCTGCAAAAAAATGGACAAATTGTGTCAAAATATTTAAATTCATTTGGTCACAATGAACCGGCCTTAACATTTAAAACTTCCATACCTCGCGATTTGCATACTAACAAATCGCAGACAACGCGGGCCAATTTTTCAGCGTGTCCGGTCTGTTATTAAAATTAATAATTACGAAAATATCAAATACACTAAAATAATTTATACGGAATGTCTGTAATTTAAAGCTGGCGACTTAAATGAAACGCGCAATTAAATGAAAAAATGCGACCCGTTTTGAAAAATGACCACTAAAACAGTTCTCTTTAGCGGATGACATATGAGTCCCGACGAAATATTGCACGCTAAATCATGGGGCGATGGTTCGCTGGGTGGACAGAGGCGTGCGAGGGAAAAATGTCCAGTCGCGGAGGTTTGACTGTACTTTCGAACGTGGAAATTGGTTGTGACCTATTAATTCGCCGCCAAAAAAGCGACTTCAAGGTTTAATCCGGTTGTGACGTTCTTACGCGTCCATAGTTCACAAAAAAATCATTACGGCACTTGCTAAATCCATGAGAACCGAGAAACCTCGACTTGTAATTATAATAAATGAATCCCAAAACACGATCGTACTTTTCCAGTGGCATCATTAGTCCCGTTACTTCACGCATCATTTATGACTTAATTAAATTTGTGATTAATTGTAAAGTTATGTAACTTCTGTTTGTTAACATTCCTCTTTTTTTTCCAGGTTTCAATGTCAAATCCGTCAGTCAGGTCCAAGGTTTTGCCGTGAAGGTTCCGTCAATAAAATTTCTAAATGTTCAAATGTTATTTTCTTTCTCCTCCTTTGACTTAATGAGAATCTAAGACAAAAGTGGGTTTGTCGATGAGTATCGCGGTGATGCGACACTATTTTTAATTACAACAACCCCGGGACGTCCATGTCCTGCAGAGTGATGGTAAAGCAGCCGCCTTCATCAAAGTCAGGTCCATCGACACCTTCCTTCTAACGTTATTTATTATACATTGGTATGCATGCGTTAAAACTAAAGTCAAGCGTCGATTAATCAGGAATGATTTATTTTGTGTCCGGGACCAAATTGCGTAGGGCTTAACTAGTGGAATTGGAAAAACGAGGTACCGCACGTAGAACAACCTCCGAAAAATTAACAGAAAATTCCAGACATGTTTGAAATATTACTTCTAATAAGCAATTATTTAAGCTCCAGGAAGTGCTCTTTAACGATCATAATTGCAACTTTTCGAAATTAAGAACTTAAATTATTATGACCCTCGGAGTAATAAATGATGCCACCTTTCGACGATTGCGATGGACCATGAACTCAACTTTCGCCAAAAACATCGTCTAGATATTTGATCAAGCAGAAATTCAAAACAGGAAGTGTAAAAAAGATGTTTTTCTCAATTTATTGCAGTTTTAGTGAGCAGAAAAGTAGGTAAGTATACGGCCAATCTAAGAGAAAAACACACAACAAAAAAAAACAAACAACGTTGACATATCTTTCTCTTAATGCTGCTGGCGTTCTAATAAATTATTGTTCATTTAGGTATTTAACACGAACCAAATTTTTTTTCTAAAATTTATAATTCCACTAACACAAACTTACGGCAATGAAATTTGAGAAGGGTAATACTTTTATTTTGCTTATTTAATTGTACGAAGTTCCAAAATTCTAAAACCAAAAAGACAGATTTTAGAAATTTTCAGTTACGAACGAACCAAGAATTTCTATTTTTTTTAAGACTATAATTTCAATAATTTTAGAGATAGAGCTGTGGCAATAAAATTTGACAAGGGTAATACTTTTATTTTGCTTAATTAACTGTACGAAGTTCCAAAATTGTAAAACCAAAAAGAAGCAGATTTTAAAAATTTTCATTTACGAATGAAACAAGAACTTTTTTTTCTCAAATCTCCAATTTCCCCAATTTTAAAATTGTGGCAATAAAATTTAGTAAAAGCGATAGTTTTATTTTACTTGTTAACTGTACAAAGTTTCAAAATTCTAGAACCAAAAAAAAAAGATTTTAGAAATTTTCATTTACGAACTAACCAAGAATTTCTATATTTTTTTTGAAGGTCTATAATTCCAATAATTTTAGAGATGTGGCAATAAAATTTGCGAAGGGTAATACTTTTATTTTGCTTATTAATTGTACAAAGTTTCAAAATTCTAGAACCAAAAAGATAGATTTTAGAAATTTTCATTTACGAACAAACCAAGAATTTCTATTGTTTTTTTTTTGTCTATAATTCCAATAATTTTAGAGATGTGGCAATAAAAGAGAGAGAATTTAGAAATTGTCATTTGCGAACGAACCAATTTCTATTTTTTTTACTAAAAATTCATAATTTCAGTAAATTTAAATTTGGTTATCATTATCAACTATGTTGTGTCAAAACCTAAAAATGCCTAAAAGACATAATAAAAAATGTACTGAAACATTTTTTAATCTCTCGATTATTCAGGCACTAAATTAATTGTTGAACTACAAAAAAACACAGAACTCTTACTTTATAAAATATATTAACAATAACAGTACTTAAAGGCCCTTACACTTAGCGAAAAATCGGAACATACATTCGGTGGCGACCTCTAAAACTGTGCCTTTCCTGTAAAAATCCAGAGTCACACAAAACACCCGACTCCTACATCCTAGACACATCCTCCACACTAATTTAGTTAGGATTTGGTGGAGTTGGCACATTCAATAACAAATTCTGTCCTCCAGGCAAATAAGACACCTGCCTTGATCTCGACAATTGGTATGCTATATCCTCAGCCGCCTCAATCCTCCTTAGCTCAACCAACCCTTCTCCAGCATCCCCAAACGCTTTGGCCAACAAATTAGCTGCTTGTGCATCACCCTCAGCTGTAATAACCGCCGCTTTTTTATTCTGCTCTGCTTTTTCTACCAAAAACCGCGCCTTTTCCGCGTCCTGTTGCGCAACTTGTTTCAATTCAACAGCCAGTGTGAATTCCCGGCCGAAAGTCAAATGGGTGATAGAAATGTCGTCGAGAATGACACCAAACTGTCCGGCTCTTTCTGTAAGATCGTCACTGACTTTTTGAGAGACGAGGTCTCGCTGGGTGATCAACTCCCCAGCGTCGAATTGAGCGACAACAGCCTTGAGAACTTCAGTGGTGATTGAAGGCAAAACACGCTCCTCATAATCCTGGCCTAAAATTGTGTAAATGCGGGGAAGTTGGTCAGGAATGGGGCGAAATAGAATCCTAAGGGTGATGTTAACGTTCTGGAGATCTTTACTTCCGGTGATTACAGGAACGTTGCGGGGACGCGAACGAACGTCGAAAATAATAGGGCGTTGGACCCATGGTATGAAAAAGTGGGTGCCTTCACCGACGACTTGCTTCTTTATACCCGAGAAACGGTCAAAGATGACGGCGCGGTGGCCTCCATCCACTAAAAAAAACACAATAAAACTAATACAAAAATTATGATAATTACCAACCGTTATATAACGCAGAGTTGACTACGCCACCAACAAGGGCCACCCCGAGCCCAAACTGCCCGATTCTGTTGAAAAGCTGGGCTGCTGACATTGTTTATCTGGAAAAAAAGTGCCGATTAACGTGGTTAAAGTTTGACTTTTTGAGGTTAGATTGGAATACTCCTAAGAAGTCGCACAAAAAAGGGTTCTTCGAAGTAACAATGTAAATAATGAAAGGAAAAAAGTGCGTGTAAAGAGTAATCATAAATTATTACCGTTGATTTAAGGTAAACACAGTAAACTTTGCCGGTAAACTCACGAGTTATGCACCAACAAAATGGAAGTCGAAAAGTGACATTGACAGTTGGTGACATAAAATTTAGTGATTTCAGTGCGGGCAACCTTGTGGAGAAAAACAACTAGACATTTTATACAAATTTCTATAAATTTAACCAGAATTTGAGTAAAATTAATTGTTTTTTGCAATTGTGTCCTGGTGTTAGTACAAAAAACATAACTATGATGTAACTAATATATATAAAAAAAATATAAGTATAATGTGTTGCCTACATTCAACAAATAAAATTTTAGTATAGGAACGTCGCCTAAAACCGCACAGATTATTTTATAAAAATTGTTCTCTCGTTCCATGTAAATATGTAAAAACACAACTTCTACAAATATTTATTGAAATCTTGAAACTGATACAAAACTGATTAAATTACACATAAAAACTGAAAAGCTAAATAAATAATAGTATAATATAAAAAATACTGACGTATAAATGCTATATCTAAAAAATAAGGGCAGTAGTATTACACATATTTTATGATAGAGTACACGCAGTTATTAAGTGGGATTACATTAAGGTTCAAAAAGATCAAAAGTTTCCAATTTCTCCTGTTGCTCAGGAGTGTCACTTTGTGCCACAAGCAAGGTATGACCAAAGCCCATCGACAAACTTATTACTTTCACTCCAGAGAGTTTGTTGACCTACAAAAAAATCCAAATTCATAATAAAAAGTGCTAGAAATTAATAATTACCTCTTTGGGAACTGTAGAGGACTTGGTAATTTCTCCCAACCCCAATTCTCCATAAGTTGGTGTAGCTCCCCATGCTATAACCGACTCATCCGCGGATACAATAATCGACGTATTTCCTGCAGCCACGTGATTGATACTCCAACCTGTGAGGTCTTGAACAGGCTTAGGATACATGTTTGCTTCTCCACTTTTTTTAGTCTGACCAAACATGAACAACACACCAAAGTCGGATACCGCAAGACTGTAACTTGAGCCACAATGGATCGCTCGAATTCCTTTCGACTGGATATCGAAATATTTAATTAAGCGTGGAACGAGTTCATCTCTTGGTTCTGCGTGACCTAAGCGTCCAAAGCCGCCGAATCCCCAAGAAAACGCTCTTTTTTTGCTATCAATTGCGACGGTATGATTTTGTCCGCAGCTGAAATCAACTATCTCTGTAACATCCACAGGGGCTACATGACCGTCTTTGCTCTTTTCAATGTAGAGCACGATACGTTTCGGGCTAGTCACAAAATTAAAACTAAGTTTAGTAGTGGTTTTGAAATATTTGCCATCGGTATTGTGGCCCAACTGGCCGTATTCCGGCAAACCGAAAGAATGTAAACCGCCTTTTATATCTAAAATGACGGAAAATTCGGCTCCACAACCCACTTTTACAATTGGTGGTCCTCGGTAATTGATTCGAGTGGGGGTTAGAATATTGGGTTGTAGATTTCCAACTCCGCATTGACCTGAGCGGTTATCGCCACATGCATACACAGTACCTGTATCGGTCAGAAAAAGGGTGTGATTGCGACCACAAGCTGCACCGATTACATTCATGTTTTCGAGTCCTGGAACAACTGTTGGAATATCTTTAGTATCTGTATTATCCAGACCCAGTTGCCCGAACTTATTGCGACCGAAAGTTAGAGCTTTTCCTTCTTCTGTAATAAGGATGCTATGAGTGGCCATGCAACCACTGACAGCAAGACGTACCTGCATAAAAATCATGCTGTTAATATAACAATCCAAACTTTGCATAATTATCAAAAAAACAATGCAAAACAAACAAAGCTAAGCATTTTGCCGATTTCTTTTACGTCAGAACTATAAAACTTGATTAATTCAATCACAATGTTAAAAAATGCCGTCCAAAATGTGGCAGCGATTGTATAAGGTGTACAAATATTTAAAAATAAACAATGGGTTTTATTTATTAGAAATATTCAATTGTAATAAAATAGCCAAACATCAAAATAAATTTTCCTGCAGCCATACACTATTTGCATTTATAATCTCTGGGATTATTACCTCTTTTCGTTGCATAAAAATGTGAGAACTAAGTTATGAATGCTTCATTGCTGTTGGATAACTCGCAAATTAACCATAAAAACAACACTAAAAATAAGACCAACAATAAAGCAGATTAAACTCGTTGCTCCTGTTCCGAGCCAGAAACAAAGAAATAGAGGGAATAAATCATGTAATGTTAAGAAGCAAAACCTACACATCACAATATAGTCAAAATAAACTGAAAACTATTTTTTCAAAAATTTAATTGTGAATCGAGATTTCAAATAAAGTGAGATGTGATTTATTATTGTACACTGAACAAAGAGATGAAAAAAAATGAAAAAAAATGCTGAAACTGCGTGTGTTGCGAGTCAAGTATAGCGATGGCATAGTTTGGTTATTAATTATTTTCTTACTTTTGATTAGTTGGTTTAGGTTGCGAATGTCCACCCAAGGTCACAAATTTTAAAACATTTTTTACAGTCGGTTTAGTTTGCAAGTGTCCACTTTGACAGTAGTTTTTTTATTTAAGGTTGGAATCTTGACGAATTAATTTTCGAAATTTTAAGATAACATCAATAACATGGTTGGCATTATGATTCTCCCCCGAATGTGACATTTTTCATTTTTGACAGGAAAATTGCTGTACATCAAAGTTATGTAAAAAAATTAGTGCGAGTCCTTAAAACATGTTCAAAGCGAGGTGAAATTTTTCTCAGAAGTGATTGCTGTTTAAAAATGGTAACAAACAAATTTAATTGCGACGCATTACAATGACAGAACTTACACGATCGTATTTTGTACCCCAAAACAACACTGCCATTGCAACATTTGCAACATTTGCAAAAGGAACAAACTACACGATGGAAATTTTAAAATTTGTTACCTTGGGTAACCTAAACCAGCTAAACCTTTAATTACATAATTGCCTATGTTGTATTGATGTCGGAATTTTGAAACTATGGTTTAACTCCGCCCACATGAACAAAAGACGATTTGAATTTGACGAACCAAAGAATGACAGATCCTGTTTACTCAACACATAAATTACTACTGTCACACATGTCGAGAAGATTTGTAATTTCGTCGGCTTAAGTCGTTAGTTTGCCAAGTCCATTTTGATTTTATTTGACGGAGATCGATAAATTTTTATTTTTCTCATATTTGTCGTCAAATCTGAGATTTGAAAACTTGTAGACTGAAAATAGAATGTATCTTAATTCTGAAATAATAACATATAAAAGAATCGAACGGTAAACCTTTTTGTTTTAGTCTTTTCAAAGTGCAAGAGTTAATAATCGTGAGATTTTCGTCCATTTTCTTCTTCTTCTTCTTCTTCTTCTAATTTGTGGACTAGCTCGACTTCCAAATATTAACAGAATAGAAAAATGTTGCAAAACAAATCAGACTTTCATCTATTGGCATAAGGTAAGTGGAGTTAAATCAAAATTCCGATAATAGTAGTCCTGATTAGAAGTTCAACAGATTTATTTCTACACCGTTTCACAATGACATAAAAAAGTGTATCACTTTATTTTGACGTGACTGTCTCATACAAAATTTCCCAGAAACAAATGTTTGAATTACGGTTCTAAATTATTTTCACTGGCGCAAGTCAACTTAAAATAAGTCTGAAATTTTAATTTTTTAATATAATTAATGAAATTCTTCAAACTATGAAATTTTTAAAATTCCCTATTTCAAGTTCTTGCGTTGTAAGTTAAATCCCATTTTCTTCGATCTAGACTTCAATTTTCCCTTTATTCAAAATCCAGGGCCAATTAATAAAATATGTAAATTATGTTGACTGTGATATGGAAATGAACAAAATGTGAAAGTAGAGCATACGCCCAACACACTGTAGGACGTGAATCGAATTTTTCAGGTGTCCTACTTAAAGGGAAAAACGTGCTCTCCTGTTCAAACATTTAGTAAAATTGGCGTCAATGGGGCAAGCAAATGCGTCACCACCATGTAGGCGTAGTTACGGCAATAATTGACGAGATATATTCAATTCAATTCCATTAGTGCATTACATAGATTTTTTTTAAATTCATCGTCAAAGAATCAAATTTTAAAAAAAGGCACTAATGAGAAAAAAAATTGCAAACTAGACGGCTCCTAATAAAAAAAAGAAACAAAGCGCCCTAAAGAGGGGAATTTGCATCCTTGCAAAAAATGCATCAAAAACATCTGCAAAGCTCAAGTTCCCCTTCAAAACTGATTTATTGTTGCACACAAAACATATACCTTGTAATCCAGAAATCGATGTGGACTATACAAGTTTGGATGCATTTTCATCTTCACTTCTTTTGGTATCTTATTTGAAGCGTGATCCCAATTAATCAGGCCAAAAATCAACAGTTGGCCCGCCGGTTTAATTAAAGTTTTAAGTAACTCCTGAGGTAATTGTGTTGGTTCATCAAGGGCATCCCCATGTCCTGCGATGAGGACTTCATCAGGTTGAGTGGCGTTTTCATTGTCACTGGCATCACTAATCTCTGAATCCACATCACTTTCTGCTTTTCTCTTGTTACGTTTGGCTGGACCCCTCTTTACTGGTGGCTTCTTCCGTTTCGTTGACATGTCTCTATAATAAGAAGTTTAATTAATAAACAAAAGTAACTGTCGACCACTTTACAATGCAAAAAATTCAATTAAGATCAGTGAAAAACCCGGAAAGATTGGAAGATGTTTTTCGACCGAATTTAACACAACGCCGTGACCGCTGGATGGAGTAGTATTGTCGTTTCAACGGGAAAACATTAATCTTAAGGACCGATTACCGGTATTATTGAACACAATACACAAAAAGTGAACACTGAGGAGAAACAATCATGACTTATTTGGGGTTAAAAATAGAAATGGGATCATACACAACCCTACAAGAATACTTCGTACTTTTTCTAACGGTATTTCTGCCACAGGATAAAGTAGTTTATATCAAAATCGCCGTTCCGTTTCTTTTCGATTGTCGCTGTTGGCAGCGTGGCTTGTAAATGACAGATGACACTTGGCAGATTCAACCAATTTATTGTTTGCGCGACGAACCCTCAAAGTATCAAGAACTTCATCCAAATTTGCCAGTAAAAATACCCCGAGTTGGACAATCAATCAAATAATTAATTTCAACGTTTCCTGCATATGTCCAAACTTGAATTTGTCTTATAATTATTAAAATATATTCAATTTCTTCGTTCGTGTGGTCGTCGCGCCTACAATCAACCCCAAAGCAGTATTTTTTTGTGATTTTTCCAATTGGTACCCCTGTTCCCTAGTGTGATCTGTCATTTCCAGGACAATTTTCTTGTCACAGTTGGTATTCAAAACGAAAAGTCGTTACGATGTACTGATTGTCGTGTATATTATGTTTAAACAGTAATTTTTACAGTATTTAATTCATAGCCTAATGCCAATAATTAAAGATAATTCGTGTTTGAAGTGATTTCAACTGTAAACAAGAAAGTACCGTTCATTGCTGTTTCGTTCCCTGCCAAATATTGGTGCAATTTTGACAGTTGCAAGCTAGGTACACACATTTATATTTCTAGCCCAAGAAACGTCAAACGAATGGAGTTTGATCTTAGTAAAGAGAATATTCAGCCACTTCGAGGGGGCCGAAATGTGGTACAGTTAGGAGTAGCCCTGCAAGCACAAGGTGACATGGAGCATCAAAGAGAGCTACTGCAACAGAAGGGGTAAAACGGTACAATGTTAAGGTTATGACTAAATCTTATTAATTATTAGCGAGTTTGAGAAATTAATTCATGCATATACCGGGGATGATCCTCTAGAAAACTGGTATAATTATATCTCATGGGTTGAACAGAGTTTCCCCAAGCAAGGACATGAAGGGAATTTAATATCACTTCTGGAACACTGCTTAAGTTTATTTGAACATGATAATCGGTACAGGGAAGATAGACGACTTTGTAAACTATTCATTAAATACGTGAGTACACCTCAAGAAATCAATAAAATCTACTTCTTATCTTGTAGATTGATCACCAACATAATCCTATAGAACTTTATCGTATGATGTATGCACAAGGTCTGTGCAGAAGTTGTAGTGATATGTACAAGGCTTGGGCATACTACTATGAAGCAGGAGGTGATTTTCAAAATGCACATCGCGTTTTTGAATGCGGGAAACGAGAATTGGCTCAACCATATGAAGAACTACAAATTGCCCATGAAAATCTTGTTATGGCTGCAGGACATCATGTAAGCTTAAATGTAGTCTATAACCGCTCAATTTGTGAACATGTGTTTTAGATAATATATGGACCAAATGAAAGGGAATTATCAGAAAAACGCCAAGCCCTAACTTCACTTCAAACATACAAGTCTGGACAAGTGTTTAGTGTTAGAAATGCAGACTTTTCTCATGTTGGAGGAGTTGGTGAGTGCTTATTTTAACTTTCAAATGCTGGTCCATTTAATCAGTTCAGTAACAAACAAAAAATCCAAATTCTTCACATTTACGGGTGTTTTTTTTAAATTATCCAATGCTTTAAAACCAGGAAAACCTTAATTTGTGGTTAATTGCTTATTACAGCGTTGTGTGAAAAAACTCATTTTCCAGTCCTCATCGCGTTACATAATAATGTGAGCGCCAAAGATAATTTTTGTATCTAAAAAGGAGTATTGGTTTTGTCTTGTTTTTATACAAATTTGGCAGCACATTTACATAATAAAGCCTGCGTTAATTCGCCTGGAATTACATAATGTGTTTTTTTTAATTTTAGGGGCGCCAGTTATGGGTCGGTCTAACATTTCGGTCGCAGTTTACGAAGACAAAGGTGACGAAGTGCATGGTGCAGAAGCAGGTCCAAACAGCATCGTCACAGCCGCGAAACGGCAGGAAGTCCGAAAAGAAAACACACTAAAACCTGGACCCTGGACAACTCTACCAGTTAAGAAGAAACAAGCAGGGGCGAAATCCACACCGAGTTTCACTGGTGATAATTAAACCGACATTGTTTTGATAATTGAATATTTTGTTTTAGTTCACGAAGACAGTGACGATACCAGTAATGGTTTCAAGCTGAGTCATTTTGTTTCTTCCACTCTAGAAAATTATTCCAACTGGATTGTGAATCTTACAATCCCTGAACCAAAAGATGATAGAATGATTCCAGTATACCCCAAAGACAAAGTATATTTTGAAACAGGTGTAGAATATAGTTTGGAGGAGTTGCGTTCGCGTCGATACTGTTGTGATAAAAAACCTGTAATGGATATAAGTCGAGAAAATCCTGTTCAGTCGTTCGTCGCAAATGCCAGCGTTTCTTTCTCGAAGATAAAGGTAAGCAGTTATACCACGCATTTAATAAAAATTATTGAGTTGATTGACAAAGATCCTGATCATTTGTTAAATAACTGATTCTGTTTTAGGATGAACCTAATCCCGAACAAATGTTGTATCAAAACAGTTTTCAACAAAATGAACAAAGAAAATCCAGTTTCTCAACATCGACAATCTTTAAGACAGAACAACACGCACTAGAAAATACGCCACCGAAACTGACCGCAGAACGAAACTCTGCAGTCGGAGGAATCCAAAATATAAATTACAACTTTTGGGATGATTCGTTCAAAAGTGAGTCACCCAATACCTCCGTTAATGTGATACAAAAAGCCAGTGCACCCAAATTTTCGATCTATGAACAGACTGCTTTAGAAGAGCACATGGGACCTAAAGGTACGCCATGGAAACTTTGAGTTAGTTTTAGATACTTGTATTGCAGTCCCAATAAAGTACAAATGGTATTTTAGTAGATCCTTGTTAAATTTAAGTTATTTATTTAGGTAGTGCAATGAAAACCCCGTTTAAAGACTTGAATGCTGAAGAACTCGCTGAAACTGGATCTCGAGGAGGAATGGACATAGCGGCAGCGGCTCCCGTGGATAGCGCAAAGAGACTACCGATCTATGACGACGATAGCTCTTCATATGAAGATATAATGCAACCTGGAAACTTTGGGAATCTCACGTGTAATACCCAGATGTTTAATTTTAATCTAAATGCTATGCAAGTGAGCACTCCTCAAAACAAAGAATTAATGACTGCCAGGTCAATTCAGGATTCAGTGAACATCACTCCTAAGCAATTGTTTACCGATACAAAAAATCAGGATGATAAAAACAAAGTGCTTTCAACAATTCTTGAAGAGACAAAGAGCTATGGGTATGTTTGAAAATGTTCAACTCGTTTATAATAAAATTGTTTACTTTAGTTCAAGCTCAAGCAGTGGTACAACAAAATCTTCCCTTTTTGGTAGTCAGATGAAACAAACTAACATGGCGACAATTTCTGAAGAACACAATAGCTACTTGGCTCAGAATCTTATGGTAAACGCAGCGTTACGTTCAAGCTTAGGACATTTGATGGATTTCAATCAACATAGTCCAGTACCATTGCCAAGAACATCCACTGTTGCATCTGCAATGAGTACAACACCTCCAGCACCCACAAAAGCTATGCCTCTTACTTTTGTGCCATCTGATCCTTTCAAACAGAGCGTTATTGAAAATTTGCTTCAAAGAGTGAATTTTCCAGGACCACACACTGAAGGCTATTGCTGTATTGGTAACATTCTTAAGCCCACGGTCCGGAAAGAATCTATAGGTATAGGGTCAGATAGATATATAATTGAAAAACAATTGGGGAAAGGAACATATGGAACAGTATTCAGAGGTGTTGAAGTTAGGACAGGAAACACTGTCGCTGTGAAATATCAAAGACCCGCAAACCGATGGGAATTCTATATCTGTAGAGAACTCCGAGCTAGACTGACCAACCATCCGCTGAGGGAGCGATTTATGGACGTCACAATCGGATATTTTAGTAAGTTTCTTACTGTTATGCGCCAGAGTGAAGGTGATTTTTCTTTTTTTTTGTATTATAGGTGATCAGGCTTCCGTGCTGATCTCCGAATTCATGCCATGTGGATCATTGCTAGACGTCGCAAATCTCGTTAAACAAAAGTCAGGTCGATCAATGAAAGAATCTCTATGTATTCATTTTTGTTTGGAAATGTTAAAAGTTGTACAAGCAATGCATGAAGTACAAATCATTCACGCTGACGTCAAACCTGACAATTTCTTAGTTCAGCTTTTACCAAATGACATTATAGGCTTGCAGCTGATTGATTTTGGCTGCAGTATAGATATGTCTTTATACCCACCTGGTACAAGTTTCACCAGAAGAGTTACCACAGAAAATTTTGTCTGTTGTGAGATGTTAGATAACCGACCATGGAATTATCATACAGATCTATTTTGTGTCGCTGCAACTGCACATGTTTTGTTGTTTGAAAAGTATATTCAGTTGCAGAAAAAAGACATGCATTGGTCCATTTCCAACAGGTTGCCAAGATATGCAAGACTGGACTTATGGAATATGTTTTTTAGCACATTACTTAATCAACAAGAAGGACCGGCAAATTCCGTACAAGTACAAGCCATGTTAGAGGATAGTTTGAATCATAAATTTGATGACTATCATAATGAATTGAGATATCTTGTGAACATACTCAAAAATCGATAGCAGGTTGATGAAATAGTTTTTGCACAGCTTTTCTAAGTTCTGTTTTATAATAAATACTTCAAATTAAGTGAATTTATTTATTTTGTGGAAATTACTCTGTAGATATTTTTAGTAAGTTATTTAAAGGCTGTACTGTTGCATTCTTTGTCTTAAATACTTTTAGTTTTATGTCTTAAAAATCGTATGATTTATTTTCATTTTTAGCATGATTACTAATTAAATATTTACAACTTAAAGAAAAGTGTTTTATTCCATTCTTTATTGTCGAAGCAAAAAGATTAGATTTTATGACAAACCCAAAAAATTATAATCCTTAATTAGGTGGCAGCTGCTCATTGAGATCGACGCGTAAAATTTTATCAGCCAAAACTAACTTGTTGACTGTCTCAAACTGAGTGAATCCTCCGCCAATTTTCGCCAACTCAAAGCCTTTGCGAAACAATTGTTTGCAAGCTTTTGGCAAATACATAGGAAATGTAATGTTAAACGTAAGAATCAGATTTCCACGATTGGGATACTCGTCGCAAATTGGCATTCCTTCGTTTTCAACGATTTTTTCATATCCGGGGCTATAAAAATTAGGTATTTTATTAGACTTTCAGCTCAAAAAAGGTAAAATAAAAACTAACAAGATTACGTCAGTTATGGGCACTCGGATCGTCCGATGGTCAATGGTGGCCACCGCCACTGTAGTCCCCATCAAAGCCTCCTCCAAAGTAACATTGTACACCATCAAAAGATCGTTTCCTTGCCTCGAGAAAATCTCATGAGGGCGATCTTCAGTTATAAAAATAACATCCGCGGGAACGAGATTGGGATTCTGATCTCCTTCTTCGGGAAAAATCATTTCCGTACCAGGCAAAATTCCCGGTTTTATAGGAACTGTAAGGATTTTTTCTTTCACTTCAGTCTTCGTTTTCTGATCATTTATATAAACAAGACGATGTATCTTCATTTTTTTTATACCCCCGAAGAAAATTTCATGCAGAGTTAGACAAAGCGGATGTACAATTGGTGGCTGTTTATGACAAAATGTTTTACCACATCTCTCTGAAGTCTCGTACGACGGTTTGTGCGAATAATCCAATAAATTTGGATAAGGAGACAATGTTCCAAAGAAATCTCTAAAAAAAATCTGGAAAATTAAAAACGCATTCTTTGCATTACCTGTAGGTTCGCATGGGATCGCCATGATAATGATAAGGTTGTATAAATTCATCAGGCCCTGGGACACCTCTCTTCAGTCCCTCTTCCCCATATTGATCAAAAATCGCTCGTCGTAAAGGATCACTAAGCACATCGTACGCTTCACCTATAAGTTTGAAAACTTGTTGCGCGTTCTCTTTTTTGAGTTTTTCCGGATTGAACTCAAGAGCCAAGTCTCTATAACTGTAAAACTTTTTTGGTTTAATGAGTTTAGAACGAAGTGATGCTCACGCTTTTTTTATTTCCAAATCGGTGGCGTTCCGGGGCACTTGTAAGACTCCGTAAAAATCTACCCCCATTTTTAGTGACAAATTGTCTTATTGACAAGTGTGACAAAAAGGATGCCCGGTGTGGGTTATTAGAAGAAGGCTTTGATCTGGATTACCAAGAAATTATTTGTAAACATAATTCCCGCTACAACTTTAAAATTGTCGCACTTTGATTGGTTACTCGGTAATTTATCAACCAATATTGGCGCAGGATTTTTTCACCGTCTCCAACCGGACGGTAAAACAGGTCACGACAGTGACACCCCAGATTTCATAACCTCAATTTATCCAAGTGTCAAACACACGTGCAAAAATTGTCAGTCAGTGTAAACAAGAACACGCCTCGTCCTGAGTAGCACACGCCTGGTAAGATTTTTTATTTATTTTAACGTTTTTCTCTTCAATGGCTTGTAATTTGTAGAACAATGGATGAAGAGTTCTCCGAGGACTGTGAAGACCTCGAGGTCATATATTTGGATGACGTTACCAGTGAAATAGTGGAACAAGCAATCGCTGACGACAACTTTGAAGAAGCGGATGAACCCGACCTGCCAGACCTTTCGAAACTTACCTTCGCAAAACACTCAAAGGCTGTCTTTTCCGCAGATTTAAGCAAAGACGGTCAATTAGCGGTCACTGGAGGTGAAGATGACGCAGCATATCTTTGGCTAACAAACAGTGGAGAGACAAAATTTGAGTGTACAGGCCACAATGATTCAATAACTTCTGTTTGTTTTAATTATGATGGTCAGTTACTGGCTACTGGAGACATGTCAGGCATGATCCAAGTCTGGGATGTCATAAATTTCAAGTTAGTTTGGTGTTATGAAGGAGAAGACATGGAATGGTTGACTTGGCATTCTTTAACAAATGTACTAATATCTGGAAGTCACTCTGGAGATGTGTTCATCTGGCAGATTCCTCAAGGAAAATGTAAAGTCCTTCCATCCCATGGCTCAAATTGTCCCTCTGGAAAAGTCTTACCTGATGGCAAAGACATCCTCACAAGTTACGAAGACGGTCAAGTGAAATTATGGGATATTAAACAAGCTACAACTAAGTGGCAATTTCTTAATTCACTTCAACCAACAACAACATCTCTAGAAATCAACTCTGATGGCACTCTATGTTCTGTAGCTCCATCTTCTAATTTAATAAAAGTATCTGATGGGAAGTTGATAGGAACTTTATTGCTTCATGGCGAAACTGAGATAGAAACGCATTTATTTACCAATGAATTAAATCTTTTACTCACTGGATCTCTCAGTGGAACTGTTTGTGTGTGGGATTTACACGCAAAAATGATCAGACACCAAATCAAACTGGACTATGGCATAACAACCCTTAAGATGGGACCAAATGGAATGGGTTTTATTGGATCAACAGATGGAATAGTTTACGTGTGTGATATTAGAACTGGAGGAGTAACTGAACGTTTAACAGGACATAAAGCAAGCATTTTGAGTTTGTGTGTGTCTAATTGTGGGACTTTTATTTTGACCACCTCTGATGATAACACTGCTAAGATTTTTTGTGTAAAATCAGTGTAAATTTTTTAATCTAACTTTAAAAATACATAAATGTGAAAAATTTTTGATTTTTTTTATTAAACCTTCAAGGAACTAGAGGTTTTACACCAACCTGTCATCGAAATAATTGATTTATGGTGTTGTTCAACAAACAAATCAAATTTTCCACAAAGTAAAGAAATTCGGAACGTTTTAAAACAATTTAGTTAATGTCTGAAAAACCCACTAGCACCTGACGCAACTCGTAAAAACTTAAAGAGGAAATGAGTTCTGCGGACTTGTACTTGAAAATGTGATAAGAAGTTTTTATCGTAGTGTGAAGCAACAATTTCGGTGCACAGAATTATTAAATCAGGTCAAGTTCATGTTTATTTTGTAGCAAACAATTTATAAATAATTTTAGAAAATTTTAACGTTCTTAAAATTTCAGAATACAAATGAATGTAACAAAATAAAAATTAAATTATTTAAAATTAAAAATTATACAAATCACCGGCAGTGTCAGCACAAACCAAATAAAAAAAACTCGCTTACCTAAATAGTCTTTATAATAAATCAAATAAATATTATAATTCTAGAAAAGTAATAGGTAACTGGAAAAAATGGAACAATATAATACAATAGTTGTAGGTAAATAATATCTACAAAAATCTACAGCGACTCAGTTCACTTTTTCGTCTTCCTGAGAGACACACATGAATAATTTAGCACAGGAATTATTGAACTCGTTAAATACCCAACTCAACCACCTCGGCTTGTCCTTCCAAGCAATTGTCACTAAATAAACAGGAATTCCACAAAAAATGAAACCTAAACCTACTCCTACTTCAACCGGACTAACATAACAAGGGAATGTTACAAGAAAACTACAAATCAACAAAAATATAATAGGGAGACTAATACTCATTTTAATTGGTCGCTTCAAATCTGGACGCCTCCATCGCATGTACAATAATCCACTTACACTAATCGTGATGAATAAAGCCTCCACGAACGAAACGTAGTTAATAAGAACGTACACATCCTCAATCATTACGAGTGCCAATGTGATGATGGCCTAAAAGTAAACTTGAGATCAAAGATGTTGGAGGACATGTCAACTTACCATAAAAATTAACGAAGGCACTGGAGTCAACCTCTTAACATCTATTAAGGCAATCGCTCGTGGTAAGTGTCCTGCACGAGCTCCGACGAAAAAAAGTCGGGACGAGGCAAAGATAGCACCGTTTAAAGAACCGAAAGTTGAGCATGCTACCGACAACGGCATCAAAAATGAAAAGGCACCCAGCATTTTATCGCCGAATGTCACAGCAACGGCTTCTGAACTTAGAATATCATCTTTGCTGAGTACCACGAAGTAAGCCACGTTGGTTATGACATAAATAATAGTCACTACAGGCACGGAGATGCAGATAGCCCTTGGGAGATTCCTGTAAGATTTAAGTTTAGTCCTCCTGCGCCCACCTTGTTCCGATTACCTGTAGGGATCTTTCAATTCTTCTGTGACATAATTCAAATAATTCCACCCCGAGTACGAAAACAACCCTGAATAGAACGACAGAGCGATGTATCCAGGCCTCCAGTCGGTACCTTCCATAGGGTTTTGGAAGTGTTCAACGTGGCCAGTGCCCAAATAGTACAGTCCAGCTATCACTATTATAAAAAGCGCCAGCATTTTTGTAGTGGTGAAGATATCTTGAACTCGCGTCACCCATTTCACATTATAACAGTTTATAAGGGTAAGCAGGCAGACCGCGGCTGCTGCTAGTAACCTCACAGCTTCATACGGGGGGGCACAAGAGCCCCAGAATGGTTGGAGGATGTATTGGGCGAAGGTTATGGCAGTAATCGCGTTTCCTGTTGGGGTCAGGATGAAAAGGGCCACCCAGAGGTATAAGAAAGCGGGTAAGGGGCCGAAGGCTTCGCTGATGTAAGCGTAGTCGCCCCCAGACTTTGGGATCATCGTTCCTACAAGAAATTATAAATGTTGGTATAATGAGTACAATTTTCAGCTCATTTTTTATTAATCCAGTTGATGTTTGCATACATGAATGTTAGATCTGTTCTTAAATTCCAATTACATACAAATTGTTCTTTTATTATAACTGCTATAATGTAAGGTCTAGGTGACTATTTCTACGTGAATTCGAGATAAGTTTGAGTGATTTAAAATCAGATTTAACTCGTTCGGAATAATACTATAATTATGTGCTGATTAGATTTAAAAAACGATTACTATAAGTGAATTTAATTTTATAATCTTCAAGTGTGTTGTCGTCACTGTTTTTATCAATCCATTGTCTGATTTGTTTTGAATTTAATATTACATAAACAGCCTTCATGCACTTTCATGATGTTCAATAAACACTTCAGTAATGGTTTTATTGAATTGTTATTTTGGTTACAAATCATTTTAATAGTGAAAAAATGCAGAAAAAGCACCGACAAAGTGTAGATTTTAAATCTCAAATCTGAGTCATACAATTCATGTTGAATTAAACGACGCGCGATGTTGTAATGAAAAATAAGATATCGAGCATTCCATTCAGCTATCAATTCACGAAGAATAATGTTTTGTTTTGTATAGTTCAGCCACGTTCGTCTGAGCCACCATAAAATCATAAACATTTGCGGGCGACCGCAACGGGACAGCTCGTGGTATTTTCAGATTTACGATGACGACCAGACAGCTGGCCTGTTTGGGGATGATTCTTATATTGCAGGGTGCTTTGTTAAATAAAGATCAGGTAGATATTTTAAATATTTGCAGATTGGGTTGTAATAAAAATTCTGTATTACTCAAATGAAAATTTAATCCTCCACCTCGCTTTCGCTATCATCACTTTCATCGTTTACATGTACAATAATTTCAGGAAATTGTGCTTCTGACAGATAACTATTTTCTATATTAACAACATGGTTGACGCAACTTTTCCAAAGTAAACTATCTATTGTTTTACATTTGGCCCTAATGAGGTCCACAACACTTGCACCTAAACTGGGTGTTGCATTCCCTTTACGTACACCATGTTTAAGCTGACTCCATATTAGCTCTATGGGATTTAGAACGCAATAATAAGGCGGTAATCGCAAAACGTCATGACCACGATCCTTGGCAATAAGATCTACATTATACTGCTTACTCTTGTCGATGCTTGAGCTATCTGCGATTATTTGCAGCAGGATTTTCTTTGTGTTCTTTACAGGTATTTCCAGATTATTTTCCCGCAAAAAATCCAAAATCTCGGCTTTTCTGGAACTTTTTGTGGGAATTTTCTTGTCCTGCTTCGAGTGGTAGGACGCATTATCCATCACAATGACGGAATTGAGCGGAATGTTGGCTAAAAGTTTGTTTTCAAACCACTCTTCGAACATCCCATGCTCCATATCTTGATGATAATCGGCAGAACAGTTTTGAATATTTTTTGCCGAAAGTAGTAAGCAGTTAGGTACCCATCCGTCACTTCCTCCTGCGTGTAAGATTATTATTCGCTTTCCCCTCGCAACCGGTGTATCCAGACAACAACTTCTGGAATCGTCAACCCATCCTTTTTTTAAAACATCGTGAGTGTCGAACCACGTTTCGTCTAAATAAACGATATTCCGACCTTCCTCACGATATTTCCGGATTTTTGAAATAAATTCCGTTCGCCATGGTACAAGCCTTGGAGACTCCATAATTGCTGTCCTTTTGTTGATGATTTTATGTTTAAAACCAATGAGTTTTAAACACTTCCTAAGTGTCTCCTTCTTCATAGCAGGATAACAGTCTTCTTGTTGGACCTTTCGCAAGATTTCATCTAACGTAGGCACTTGTTTTTTTTTGTAGAAACTGTAAACAATTGCTCTCAGTTGGTCTTTCGTTGGTTCGTCTAACGAAGCGACAACGGAGTTTCTCTTCTGAGCCAGCCTCCTGGACAGCTCTTCTTCTGGAGTTCCAATAATCCTTTTAAGAGTCGAATATGGAGTACCCGTCATTTCGGCTACAACCTTTAAGGGAGTGGGACATTCCTTTTCTATTAACTTTTGGTGGAAATTGCGAAGCATTACTTTGCAATTTAGGCAATAACGCTTATTAGTGGACGCACGTTCTGTAGTGAAACAAAAAGTAAAATTAGTATAACTTGAATTTAACATTTTTAACAGTACTAACCTGGTAAATTTTCGTCAATTTCATTATTCTGCATATTTGCAGAAACACTGACTTCACCCCATGGACGCCACATTTTGTATTTAAAGTTAGTCAAGATAGCTGTGTTCAAGAAAAACTAAACTCTGATCGGTTCAAGAACAAATCAACGAACTAAGTAAAGTTGTAACGCAAAGATACGAAAATGTAAAAGTTTAGTGGGGGGTAGCACCCCGAAGTAATTTGAATGTAACGAGCATTTCCACCACTGATTTAACTTTCACTCCCTAATATTTTTTTAAATGACATTTAACGATCCCTAATTATCTTCTTTGGGTTTATGAATGTACCTGAACATCTCGGTACCTTATGAGCATAAGAGTCAATCTCAAATTTTTGTCAAAAATGAGTTAAATAACGTTATTTATTACTCTTTACTTTTTCTTTAAGACAGAGAAAAATAATCCCCATTAGATAAAAAACAAACGATTTTAGGTTTCTATAATAAAGGAACTAAGCTACCGCATCATGTTAGAAGCTTAAAGCCAACTCTTTGGAGTTTTTTTACTCAACTGCTCCAAATTTATTCAAGGTAATGCAACCATGTTGTTAATATAGAAAATAGTTATCTGTCAGAAGCACAATTTCCTGAAATTATTGTACATGTAAACGATGAAAGTGATGATAGCGAAAGCGAGGTGGAGGATTAAATTTTCATTTGAGTAATACAGAATTTTTATTACAACCCAATCTGCAAATATTTAAAATATCTACCTGATCTTTATTTAACAAAGCACCCTGCAGTATAAGAATCATCCCCAAACAGGCCAGCTGTCTGGTCGTCATCGTAAATCTGAAAATACCACGAGCTGTCCCGTTGCGGTCGCCCGCAAATGTTTATGATTTTATGGTGGCTCAGACGAACGTGGCTGAACTATAAAAGCAATCATATTCCAAGAAATACATAATATAAAAGAATTTTGATGTCTACGGTGCTTTTGGGTCAGTTTGGCACATTACCACTGCTGAATAATCCTGCATATTTAATATTATACATATATCATCGATAATATTTATACACAAATTTAAAATGCAGGACCTTTAGAAGAATATTGTAATACGTATGCAAAGTGTCTGTGTCATTTTAAATTCTAAATAGACGTCTTCATTTACAATGATAGGTATGTGTTTATCATGTTTGCGAAATTTAATATATAAAAGAATAAAAAATTAATATCTATATAGGTATAGAAATAAATTATAAAAAATAATAATTGTACTCCAGTTTATTGATAAATTTAGCATTAAATTACTATAAAAGTAGTACGTCAATTTAAAAAAGTTCACCTAGATAAAAGTGCGCAAATAGACTACTAACAGACCATTCACAGACTGATAATAATTTGACCGTATTGTATTTAAATCGACACAAAATTAGAACATCTGAAGTGTCCATCGAAATTTTCTTTAATTGCTTTAAAATCTAGATGGTAATCAAGTAAAAAACTTGTTCATTTTTTAATGACATCAAAGGCTTTGGATATTACGTAAGAAACTTTCAAGTTTGAGCAGGGAATTAAATATCAATATTTGCAAGCCCAAAATTACCTGGAAATGCCATTTTATCTAGATATAATCGCATAAAAATACACAGAACCTTCTACTGAGCCTTTACAAACTCAAAGATATTGATATTATGTAATAGATTCTTGTTATTACTTTGGTCAAAAGATCTAGCTGTAAATTTAAAGTATTAATTTTAAAAAGCTCAGAATTTTTTAATTGACACACTTATCTTTAACACACTGATTTACTACTGTGCCAATTTACAAAAGTTTATTTAAAATATCCTTTTCTTTTTTTTTAACAAATTTCGAAATCTTGGAGATGTTACTATTTATTTACTATGTAGAAGTAGAAAACAGAAATAATTTTTTTTTTGGACAAACTTTCAACAAATTTATTATAATATTGGAATAATGAGCTTCGTTGCAAATATTGAGCCAAAATAAAGTTACAACAAAAATATGTTAATTCGTTATCAGGTTATCACTTTATCAGTAATACCTATTCAATGAATTTGACGTCAGGTTTCAACCGAAAATATGGGTTATCAATAAATTATTGAGTAAATATTATAGTAAAAGTTGCAAGAGGGCTGAATTTCTGAAGCTTTTCCTATTTTTACAGGAAGTCGTTAATACATAATTTGTATGAATGTAGTAAGAAAAATAATTGCGAAAACTGATCTTTTTGATTTACAGGATGTAAAATCCAATAAAGAGTCTGATTTAAATAATCCAAGCCAATAAATGTGTCGGGGGAACAGATAAGAAAATGGTGGTGCATATATTGAAAAACTCATTTCTATTGCATCATACAACTAAATAAATAAAGCTTAGGTTCTGCAATCATCTTAAGCAAAATTACATCTTACACAGCTAAATAAAAATCGCACGTTTCAATCATTGCATCATTTATTGCATTTTGTATTATTTTATTTAATCGAGACATTCAGGAAGCACAAAAAAATTGCTCCCACTTCACAAACTGCTTTGTCGACAATTGTATTTAATTTTTTCCTCGCTCTTTGGATCAAATCAAATTTCACGCCCTCGATCAATCTATAAATATAACGACAATTATAGTAATTTTATTTTTATTAAGTACCCCAAATTTGTAGGGCGTGAATTTGGAATATTAACGAACCGTAAAAGAAAAAATGTCCTCGAGATCAAGGGGAGATAAAAAGAATTTATCGTGAATATCGTACAGCCAGAAAAAAATGAAATGAAGTGCTGAATGATTCTTTGTTCTTGGAACACCCGGCACAAACCCATTGAAAAAAACTGCACATTCAATGCGGATTTAGTTGCTGATCCAGTTTTCAGGATCACTCTGTATGTTTTTAGGTTTTTACTTCCCGGCTCTGAGCTTAACGAACTTTTGCCGACAAGGGACTCACATGTCTGTTCAATATGTTTAAATTATTTTAATTTTACAATTTTATTTTATAAATCAAATTTTACAGACACAATAATTCTTTTTTTTTTATTCTAATAATTAATGCAAATTATTATATTGAGCAATGATGTCGACAAGTGTTCATAAAAATACTTCGTTATTGCAGCGAATCGAAGTAGATCACAAACCGCGGCAAAACCGTAATTTGTAATCGTATCAGTGAATCTTTATGTATTTATTTATTTCCAGTAAATGTAACATGAAGTAATTTTATTACAAAGTGTAAAGTGGAGCAAATATGTGCACTTAAACTAGTCTAGGACACATGTATAGATACACGAAAAAGAATGATGTAACATTCGCGGTAGCTATCAACATGTGGAACTTACCCAGTTCTGCATAACATAACGCACCAATCATAGACAAAGTTCCCGACAAAACCCAGACAATTAAAGCTTGTCCAATTGAACCCGAAGATCTTAACACCCCTTTTGGTGATACAAAAATCCCTGAACCAATTATAACACCCACTATAATAGCGACACCATCCATTAACCCGAGTTCTTTCTTCATTTTAATTTCGGAATTGTCCGAGGACTCGGCCCCTTCGTTTTCTGTATTATTTTTTATTTTCCCCATTTTTATGTGTTAATTAACAATTAATAAAAATTTGAAGACACCTCCACTGACATACCACCACACCACACCACGTGTTTGTAACCTGTATTTTGATTCCAAACATTGCTCACCGCTAACAACTTTCGAACGAACAACTTTCGTTATCGTTAGTTGCTAATGCGCCG
Organism: Gnatocerus cornutus; assembly: GCA_029298725.1. Lineage (NCBI taxonomy): Eukaryota > Metazoa > Arthropoda > Insecta > Coleoptera > Tenebrionidae > Gnatocerus > Gnatocerus cornutus. Next base: position 14,594,193 of record CM055513.1, read on the forward strand.
TCTCCAACACAGAAGCACCGCGAACATTGCGAAAACATGTCTTCAGGTGCGTACTTTGAATATTTAAAATTAATACAATGGAAATTGTCAGTGGACACAAATCATGGCAGTGGCAGTGGGAGATTAGGAGTTTATTATGCTTCGTCGGCATTGTGCTACTCAGTATAGTACATCCTGTAGGTTGTTATTGTATTAATAACTTCAATAGAAACCCACCGTCAACTTTAACAAGCGGATGTCAATTTGACACCATGACTTCTCAGATTAAAGTTTTTCCTTAGTGGATACATACGGGGTGATAAAATGGCACAAAAATTACAAATTTAGATATTATCCCTCTTAATTAAAACTATAATTGCGTCTTATTACACCCCTCTTTAGATGTTTTTATTTTTATCGAGAGGAACGAGCAAAGTCGGCAACATAAAGGAATGTAAAATGCCAGCAAATTCCAGATAAAGCATCTGAAAAGTGGATTGTTTCGGAAATTTTCATGGTTTCGCGTTGGATCGTAAAAAATATACAGCTCTGAGACAGTTGGTAGTCTCCCTATATTCCGTTTAATTTTAACAACTTGAGGAAGGTAGGAGCTGTTCCTTCTTCCGAAAATGATTTCAAAGCTCCTCAAATTTAAAATTAAAACTTTAATCAAAAGTTAAAACGGTATAGAACTTGGTGGGTTTAAACGAAAATAAATAAAATTGTGATCTGCGTCCTGCTTCGACTATTAAATAGTCGACAGAATTTTTTGGTATTTTTTTTTCTAATTTATCTATTAACAATTTTAAATTTTGACATTGTTATAAAGCACGGAAATATATTCCTGAGTTTCTAGAATTTATCTGATTTATTGATTTTCAATAAACAAGTTAACGCTTATTGCACAATAAGCATTTTATTGCACACAATTAAATAAAAGTCTTTCAACAGCAATATTTATTCACAAATCGTCATTTACAAGACAAATATCCGATCTCAGAATTGATGCCTTTTTGCAAAAGTTAGAAAGACGCATGTTATTGAGTCTGCTCGTAAACTCTCAATATGAAGCTCTAGAGAAGTTTGATAAATGATCTATGAAATCGTTGAGAATTCTCAGGCAAGGACTTTACTGTAAAAAATGTTTAAAAAGATGGGAAAATGCCAGATTTAGACAATGTATACTTTTGATTTACGTAAAATTGCAACGAAACTAACACTACATGATCTCATGTTTCACCATTTTACGTTAAATTAATTTGACACTTGTTTAGTGTTAATTTTTGGTAAATTGAGTAAATTAAATCCTCGTTATAATTATCACATTATGATAATTGAAAACTGTAGTCATTTTAGATGTTGTCATAGTCATACGATAATTTGTCACTATCTGTTAATTTATCTAATACAATAATTAATACACTTTGCAAATATGTACATTAATTGTTATTTTAATGATATTTTCTGGTTAATTTCCTAATGGTCTTTATATGCATGTTTTAGATTGAAGAGTTTGCATTCAATTTATGATTTATGAACAATTCTGACGTCTATACTGTTATCATTTTTGTTAATCAAGTACCTTCATCTCCCAAAACTAAATCAAAACACTCAACTTCAGAAGTAAATAATTGCACAAAAAAAAGCAACGTCATCAGTAATCACATCAGTTTGATAATTTAGATATTAATTACTCTAACGGTTAAATTGTGTATAAAATATTTCAAAATTTAAGTTTTAGTGTTATACAACCAACATTTCACATTTTGTTACTTTCAAGACTCTCTATAGAGGTCACTACCACAGAAATTACAGGAAACTTCTTATCTACATCACACATTGACAGATGTTGACAGTTATGTGCAGTATGTCCACCGTTGTTTTTGTCTGCGAAAATCAGGTTAAATACAATCTCACGATCCTGTAGAAGCAATTATGTTTAACACTGATAATAAAGACAAAAGACAACATTTGTAGAAGATGGTCGACAAGTACGAGAGACGATCTTCAATGGTTGCTAACCTTGATGATCCCCCAAATTCAAGATTGTTCATAATTGGTAGTAAAATACTTTCTGAAGAGGACTTCCGGAAGGCTTTCCAGGAGTTTGGCCATATAGAAGAAATTTGGTTGGTCAAAGACAGGCAGACTGGGGAAAATAAAGGTAAATTAGGTGAAGTTTTAGTAGAGATTTAAACCTTAGGGCCAATTTTTTTTGTTCTTGGGCCAAATTTTGTATATTAAAATTTTCGTAATTGTAGAGACTGGCGCCCGTAAGTGACTTGAGCTATTTTCAGCTGGGTAATTTGTATAATATTGCAGGATAATTAATAATAAGTGGATATAAATTACCTACTACTTTCACTGCTATAATTGAAAATTAATATTAGCACGTTTTTAACCTTTTTTTTATTATGTAATAGGTAAAATGAATAATAATATACCAAATATGTATGGTTTTCTCGTTTTTCGGGCGTTTCCATGTTTCAAATTTGCATGCTAGAAATCACTCATTATTCAAAATCGCGTGAGTTAAAATTCACACTCCAGTTCCTGTTTTAATATCGCCAGTTATTAACTGCAATTTCTGGAGCCTTTTTAGGAGCGCTTTATGGTAATCAATTTCGTATCTTTGTATCAATGGTATAACCAGCTAGTTTGAGAATGAAATAGAGCGATTATGCTTCAACCCCATAATTGTACAAAAATATCTAAATAATTACATTTATTGCAGGAGTTACGTACATTAAATACTCAAAAACCTCAGAAGCAGCCCGAGCCTTAGAATCTATGAACGGAAAATGCATAGGAAATTTAAATCGCAGCATACGAGTCATGATAGCCGCCAGGTATTTCCCTCTACACTAATAAAACATTTTCTTGTAACTTTTTTCTTTCAGTCGGGATCAGGGCTCAAAAAAAGAATCTAATGAAGAGGAAAAAATTCTCAGATTATTTGTAGTAGTTCCCAAAACAATGACCGATTCCGAATTGCACGACTACTTTAGAACCTTCGGAGACGTCGATTACGCCACAATAATGCGAGACAAAGAAACTCGCGAAAGCAAAGGATTCGCTTACGTTAAATACTTCAAGTAACTTCTTGCAATTACCAAAACTGCGTTGTTTAACATTGTATTACAGATTCTCCCACGCTGCGGCAGCTTTCGAACGTTGCGACAAAAAATACAGAGCTGTCTTCGCAGAACCACGGAAGCCCAATGTGAGAAATGACGAAAAAAGCATCACTCCTTCAAGTTCCATGAATAAAATCGCCCCCTCGTTACCTATCCCTGATATTGTTAATTCAACTGGATATACGAAACTTGTAGCGATAGTAAGCCCACAAGTGAATCAGGATCAGTTATGGAAGTTGTTTGATATTGTTCCTGGCTTGGATTATTGTCATTTGAGTCTGGAAGGTCATCCGACACCTAATCGAGGAATCGCTTCGATTGTTTATAATAGTTCACAATCGGCAGCGTACGCGAAAGATAAGTTGCACGGGTTTGAATATCCACCTGGAAATCGGATCATTGTTAAACCCGATCATGACGGTTTTCAGGATTTTGATAACATTAGGACATCATCGTCGGATCGGCAGAAACAAGCCGATTTGTTTCATATTGCGGAGACCATCGCGCAAGCTTCGAATTTAATACAAGTCGCTGGAATTTCTTCAGGTAATATACACGCAAAAAACGCACCCACGGAACTATAATGAACTGTTTTTCAGACGTTTTGCAATCTAGATTGAGTCTTATTTCCTCTTCAAAAGACAGTGAAATTAACTGCAGCGTGAAATTACCAGACCCTCAGCCTCTTGTGTCTTTAGACAAACCTACTGCTTCAAGGTACTTGTGAATCATATCATAACAATTTATGATTCATTTTCTTCAGGTGTTTTATTGTCTGCACGCCGACTCCACTTCCTAACACAGTCTTAAAAGATGTATTCTCACGATTCGGTAATTTAATAGATGTCTACATCCTGAACAATAGAAACTGCGGTTTTGCTAAGTACGCTAGTAAAGAATCTGCAGAGAATGCCATCAAGGTTCTTTTGAATCATCGCGATTTTTTTTTCTTTATTTTTGTACTTCTAGACCTTGCACGGCGCTGAAGTCTGCGGGATACGCATCAAGGTCTTAAAAGCGGAAGAAAAACACGATCATAATAGAAAACGTCAGCGTCTGGAAGAAAAGTTGTAAAGTAAGTATACATTTTGTTACTTTCTTTGAATTTGAAGGCTAATAGCAGTTCTTGTGAAGATTTTGGACGTGACAAGGACACGACGGACATTAACAGGGACCAATAACCTTTGACTACGACTATTTTGATACACATCCGTTCTGTGATACAAAAAAATCTCCAAAAATTCTTTTTTGATTGTTTCAAATTTTAACTTTGTATTATACATTAGAGTTGATAGTTGTTTTTATAATACTCGAAATGTAATTTTGATTTTATACTGTAGTTGTTTACCATTTGCTGTTAGAGAATAATATTTTGGTAAAGTTTACTAACAAATCGAGTCTGTGATTTCATTTTTAATTAAGCGATTCCTCATGATCAACAGTGATTTACTTGCAGGTAAGAATATTCTGTTTTGTAACAGCGAACTGACTAAACTTCTGACAGACCGGACCTCTCGTGGTAAAAACTTTTTTCCAGTTTCTATCTATTCGGTTTCGAATTTCTAGTATTCAAAAGTTTTGTAAGATCGGAAAAAAATATCTAATAAAAATTACGAAAATATATTTATGCGGCATATTATCCCAAAATATGCTCAAGTAATATGGAATCTTTAAATGCTTCAAAGTATAAATATAATTCTCTTGGATTTTACGATTTTTTTGTTTGCTTAAGCTGTAGATTTTACTAGATTGATTTTTTTTTCAAATATCTTAAAAATTGTTTATTCTCCTGTTTTTTAAATATTTATCTTGATCAGATCCCTCCTTTAGATCCTCTAATTCTCTTTCTATCATTAATAATTCAGATTTCCTAATGAAAAAAAAACTATTCGCATCTTTTGCATTGTTCAGATCTTTGCATCCTGAAGCCTGTTCATTATTTTTTAAAATGATTTAGATACTTTTCAAATTTTGGATACATTCTTTAATTTATTTTATCATTTTAATTTCCAAGAACTTGAAAAACTCATTGTGTGAAATGTTGCTTTGCACTAAAGCCGCTCCTGTAGCACAACAGAAATAATAAATTAGCAGATATTGTTTTTTCCTTTATTGGAAATTGCGCCTGATAATATTTGCGATAAAATTAATTTAATTTTTATAACACATATGGTAACGAATTTCCCGCAATAGGTAAACGTCTGTTATGTCCTTTGCAATGTTCAAAACAAGAAAATTGGATAGGTAAGTGCGTGTGTTGTTTTCATTTTCATCACTTGCTTTCATCGAAATACATTTTTTTATTTCGACATACCTTGCGTCTTTCCAAATTTGAAGTTATTGCTCTTTACCGTGTACCAATTCCTCATTTCAAGGCTGAGTACGTCACTGATGTAAGGTGTTTAAATTACATTAGAAATCTCGTGACAGTCTTATGGGTATACGGAAAAATGTAAATAAAAGTTATCTTCTCATGACTGTGTCGGGTCTGATAAGTTGTAGAAAATTTAGTGCTGTAAATGAAATATAAAAAAACATGCCTCCAGATGTAGTATCTATTGCCGTTACGACAGGGATAGGAGTTAGTGTATTTGCGGGGATTATATCAGGAGTTTGTTACGTTTTAGTATGTGGGTTTACCAATAAAAGGTAAGATAGCAGCAAAAAGAAATTTTGTTTTAGAAAGTTATATTGACAAAATGAATTTAGTGAAATGGACCTGTCCGTATTTGGAAATTTTAGCGCAAATTGATCTTTAAAAACGATGCTTTTGTTTACATTTGTAACGAGTTTTTGTTTGTTTTCGCCTCCAATTTTTTACCATTTTTCTTCAAAGGCTTCTCAGAACTTCTCGCAACGAACGACCTGTTTGCTTTGATGCTTTTTTTGCATTTCATAATTCTCCATTCAACTTCATTTTTGTATTAAATTTTTATTACACGTTTCCTATTACTTTTTTATTAAATTTTTATTCAGCGTAATTTGTATCCAACTTCGGTGGCACTTACCGTAAATGTGTCACGAATTAATCAAATATTCCGTTTGGAAACTGGTGCCTACCTATAATATGGCAGTTCCGGTTGACCGGTACTCATCGCCAGTTTTTTTACACCGTAAATCCGGTGGAGAATGTCAATGTACAATATTATGTTTGTACACTAATTTAACTTTGGGTAATAAAGTTTTAATTATTATCTATTGGGTTTTGAGATTGCGGTTATTAGTGCTACAGTTAATTTGTGCGAAACAAGAGAATACTGACTTTGGTGAGTACATTATTAACATTTTTTCTTCCTCAAAGATGAAACATCACATTTTATTATTCGTACCGCAAGCTGACTGGTTTCACAATGATTGCTATAAAATGAATTGTTTAGTTTGCACTCTACATTTCGTACGAAAATTGGATTGAATTATTATTTTTGAACATCGGATGAAAGAATCGGATTTGTTTTAAAAACATGATACTTACGCTTATCGACAACAATTTAGAATTGATTTTTGATGCTAAATTCTGTAAATAACAAAATTGTTCGATATTGGTGGCCTTTCGAAAATGTCAGTTGTTTTTATTTTTAACTGTGACTGGTGACTTTTGAAATTGTGTCTACTTTACAAATTTTTATTTTACATTCATTTTATGTAACTAATAACAATAACAATGTTTTGATTAAAAATACTCGATCAGTCGCGCACGCACATGCTTCAACATTTCACTTCTTCCTGTTCACTTTTGTTATTCGTCTTCTAAAGTAAAAATTTTTAAAACGACTACCTCAATAACACACAACATAAAAAGGGCCATGAATATATCCATGTGTGCTGTATTATGATTATTGTACATTCCAGGTGGATAATCACTTTTGGTACTTAATTCTTGCACAGAACTAAAAAAATAAAACATCGCACTAAACTCTAAAATCAGTCACAGTTTTTTGGTATCACTGTTTGGGACATTGTTTTGGTTCTTATGGTAAAAGAACAATAGTTTAGTACTCGGCTATTCGCCGACTTATACCAAGAGCTCAGTTTGTTGAATTTGGAGTATGTTGACTAAACGAAAGTAAAAGTTTGTTATTGTATAATGCGGTATATAAGTGGTAATGTAGGTTAATGGACAAGACGACGTACCTAGACTCTGTACACAAGTTTCCAGTAGTTCTTACGTAATTTGCATCGACCTATTAAGTACCTTACGTAAGAACTGAAGTAATTCCTTAAAAACAAAATATAAACAGATATTGTTATGATGGTATAGGCAATTATTTGTAAGAGGAAGGACGTGTACTTGTTGGCAATTATGTCGGATGATTTGAGGGACAGATAATAGGAACTTGAACATTTTTTATTAGTGTACCTGTTTGCTTACTGTTAATATTTAAATGGAAATGTACCTGTACAGTACATACTTCGAAATGGTAGGAAAATTTTTTAATTGAGCTGCCATTATTTTCACTTTCTCTGTATGGTGCAACCTCGATTCCTTTATTATTTATTGATGATCTAAAATGAAATTTTGTGGCGATAAATAGCTCACTGTTAAGAAAATTTGGCCTTGCGACCAAAATTCTGCATTTGAAAATTTTGTGCAGGTATATCACCCAAAGTCTTTACTTTTTGGCTTTTATCTTCTAAATCTTTTGTTTCGGAGCGCATTTTCGATTGAACCCAAATGCAGGCAGGAAAATTTTTTTGAAAGTTCGTACGGCGAAACTAGGACAGATTCGGCTTGTAGCATCGTTTTTCTTCCGGTTTCATGTCGCCGTGGAAAATTACACGTCTTCATCGAAACCAAATATTCGCTTTTGCTTCCTATTCGCAAATAATCGAAATGCGTTCCGTGACGGAATTAACAAACACACTCTCTTTTCTTTCAGAAAGCGTGAACCGGAATTGCAGTGGCTGTGTGCCGTTTGTGGCACCTACCTCCGTCTCCGCATCAAAGAAAAAATAAAAATAGTGATATGTTCAAAATGTGAGCACCGAGTTTGCAAGAGAAAATGTTCGAGACGTGATTCCCAAACCAAAGAATGGATATGTTACACGTGTCTGAAGCAACCCTCATTCTTCCAGGGTATATTAAGCATTTTCCCGTTATTTAAGAAAAAGAAAATTGTACCCCAAAGTATACAAATGGGGAAAACTGTAAACGAAGATGTGAGCATCAAACAACAGAAGGATTCCGTGCGGGATTTTATAGAGAAGTTAGTTTCCACTATTGTGGGAGGGAGTGTGGATGATGCTAGCGTTTTTAAGATGTACAGTGATACTCCTTGTAAGTTTACAATTTGCGAGCTGGTTACACATATAATGATGTCTCAATTTTAGATAACGTAATTTTTGATCGGTACTACCAGGATTTGAGTAATGCCATCACCGATTTGAGCTCATCTTTACAAATTTCAATGCAAAGTAAGTATAATTTTATGAAATTTTTCCAAATTGCGTCACTAAAGTATCTTGACGTTGTGCGAATTACAAGAATCCATTATGCATGTACAATTGTACATATCTCGGCGTCATTTACGGCTTTGTGGGTTAAAACTCGACTTTGAAATTGTGTTTATGACGTCAGTACCGTTCTAATAAAAATGATTATGATGAATTACCGATAGTGCGTATGACCCAAATAAATCATTCGTTTTGCTATTGGGAAAAATAAAGATAAATAATTTAGAAAAGCCGGCCGGCTAACCAGATGACGAATAACACACTGGTACCTCTCATATAATCAAGGATTAAGACGAGTTTTTCTTAATCTCCAATTAGCAAACCAAAATTGTTTGGAAAAAACGCTACGTATAAGAAATTTCCCCAAATTAAGACTAATTCTCCATGCATCATTGTTTTCAATCGGTTTGCTACTTCACCAGAGATCCTTCTTGACGGATTATAATAAATGATGAGTTCATTGAATTATTTAAGCAATTATAATAAACGATATGTAACCTTCACAATAGTCAAGGTGAAGAGTTTTTACTATGTTTTAAATGTACGTCTATTTATAAGTATACTAAGTTAGTTTGAAATTAGCAGTTCCTTCAATTGGTTATTACTGTCGCGCTTCTCACAAAAAACAAATTTATATTGTAAGTGACTAACCAGATATACATACATAACAACTCAACAATTACCTCGAGACGTAAAAAAGATAAACAATTTTCGTGATACGGTTAAAATTACTTGTGAATTATCTACCGTAGGTAAAGTCCTACATGTGTCGCGATAAAAGTGATGTGTCTTGAAGTTTGAAGTGATTTAAATAAAGACTGCAAGAATGATTTTCACTATTTTGACTAGCGCGCTTCTAAGTGTTTGGATTATACTGTGCATTGTTTTATATTGTTATTATTATTTCATTGAACAGTATGAAGGTAAGAAGTGCATCAATATTTTCATTCCTATAACAATTTTCGTGTTTACTTGAATTTTAATGCATTGATAATCCGATTTTATGACGTCGTATTCTTAAACACACAAAATTACGCTTAAATTAGATACAATAAAGTGCACCTTCCTGTGTCGTATGCACGCAAATCATAAGAAATAATAGAAGAAAATAATTTATTGCTGAAGATGATAAATGTTGGTAAAAATTAGTTTCTTACTAAGGGTACTTGAAATTTATCATCACATTGTTTTTAGATATTAATACGGAATTGTTCATATCTTTTATCATGGTATTGTTTCATGAGTTATCTAGACGCAGAAAATGGTGAAAGTTCATGATTTCATAACTGTTTACGATGGCCAAATTTCCAGGAAAAACTGTGCTATCAATCAATATGTCGTTTTTCCGCAATTTTGATCAACTTAATAAACTAAGGCGAGTTTGAAAGTTAATTCTGAGAGTAATTTCTATAGTTGTCACATTTTTTATTACATGACGAGAAAATTTAATGCTTTATCATTCCTCTATTAATAAAAATTGTATTAACAGAAAAGCGCTGTGTAATATGCATGGGTTTTAATTATTATTAACTGAAGAGGTTTAACTTTCAAAAGTTTGTTCTTTGTAAAAAATTAGGTCTGTATAATTTCATAAATAAAACTTAAAGGACTTCTAAGTGAAGATATTCCAAGGACGGTAAATAGGATGGAACCTTCAAAAAACGTGTTGTTTTTTTTAATGTACATGAAGAAAGGCATATGTACGAATCGTACTTTTATCTCTTAATTATACGTTTTTGTATCAATATTCTTTATCAAAGCACTTCCACGTGTTTCAATGACAAATAAATTATACAAAAATAGAGTTTATTAGTACGTAAAGCACAATAACAGTGAACTATATAACATGTCTTCAAATCTTCTCATTTCTTTAATGGTTTTTTAACGTCAAAAATACTGCTATTGCTGAATACGACACTCTGCAAAGCTACCCGAAAACTACATAATTGATCAAATCAGTTATTCGAATACCTGAATCAAAGTAGTATAACCAATTGAACCAACTCCATGGAGTTTTACAGAAAAAGGTTCCATGCAGTTTTGCATCAACACAATAAAAGTCTTCTTATTTCTTTTATCCCAGTAGTACCAAGTACATCTAGTAACATCACCAAAAATATTCGTCTGAAACACTACATTTTGAAAATTTTGGGATTCAATTTTTTTTTACCATATTTTGTAGCTCCTGGGCCCATGAAAGATATAAAAACATGTAGTAAAAATTCGTGATGAGAATAGTAGTCCCAAGAAAAATCTCCTCGCTGCCCATCTAAAAAACTCTTTGTACCTTCGTATAAAAATTTTATTCTATACGAACGTTAATTGACATGAAAATAATTCCAATATTTGTTGATATTGATATTACCCCAAGAATATGAAACGGCAATCGAAAAGTGGTCTCAATTTGTCGTAGAAAACTGCAAAAAATATGTTAGATTTTGTAGATTTATAATAAAACGGACTTTAGCAAGCGAGCGTGTTGTTTGATGAAATAACTCAACTTCGAACCAACATTTTTCTGATAAATTGAATCTAAAGTTTCGTTGAGTTCTGACAGTTCTAATAAAATTGTGTTCAGAATGGAGAACTGAATCTTTAATTTCGCAATCCCGAAATGAAGGAAGAGACTCACAGAATAGAAACATATCTCTACAACGGGAGCACAAGCCAACAAAATATTCTTAAAGTATAAACTCCAAGGATATGTAAAATATTCTTCTGGTATTCTAAACACCACAAAAAAATGTCGCTTATAATAATCCATTTTTGTGTAAACGACGAAGGTGGTCACCATTCCAAGCCCAATGCTAATTAAAAAATATGATAAAAATATCTTCGACTCGTCTAAAAGGGAACATTTTACAGTTTGAATGGGTACAGAAATCCGTTGAAGCTTTTTAGTCATTTTTTGAAAATCGTCAGCGTATATTAGTGCAGCTGACAAATAAACGATACCCTGCAAGAAAATGTCGTGTTATTAAAATAAACTAATAAGGACCTACATACGTCGATTGATAGAAATATGGATGTGAATATTTCAGTTAGGAATTTCAAACTGTGCTTATCGATGATACAATAGATTTGAAACAGTAAAGTGAGAAGGTTTTCGAACGTTAAGAATTTGCCCACTTCGTAGGCTGTGGTGGGTACTAATGATCCCTGTGATCATTTGCTTCGTGGTCTCTCATTTATGAATACAATTAAAACGATCAATGGAAATCTTCGATTTACTATTTATGACAATGTTCCTTGATAACAACAAAGACCACACAAAAAGCGCTCAAATTCGTTGTCCGTTTGAAAATTAGATAATAAAACTATTACTCGTTCGTTTTACACGTTTTTACAGTGCTGTTCGTAGTTATTCAATTATTTGCACGTATAAAAGTAATTATAAAAACATGTTAATTTATTGCAGATGCGTCATTATCCGACCAGAGTCCATCCTCAGCGCATACGAGTTTGAAACTTCTAATTGAAAAAATTATTCGAGAAGCGATCCATCTTCCCAATTTTCGTAAACCAGTGGAGAATCCAACAGCGCCCGAAGATCGAACGTACGAGGACTTGTTAGCTACAGCGATATTAAATAAAGTAGGTTTAAAAAATGAGTTGAGAACCGCATTTTCAAATTGGCTTCGACAGATAATTAATAAGCAAGAAGGCACTTCAACTTGGTCTTCAGCAGAAAATGTGGTCGACAACGATAGGTTTAGTACAAAATATAGAACCAGAAATAGAAACAGCGATTCTAGATGGAACGAAACAGAATCGGTTTCGGGTTCAAGTATCGACGATTATGTGTACAGTGATTCTAGTCATAGCTCAGCCAAATATGTTGACCGCGTCCATTTGACGGTAAGTTTTTCACTTTAGTATTACAGAACTATAGAGCATTTAAAAATGAATTATCAGTGAAATGGCTAATGATTAATGACTAATTAATTAGACATAGTTTGAATTCCTCGTGTTTTTTTTTTAATGATGTTCAAGGTAACAATTGACAGTTGATTCCAGTTATTAACACGTAATAATTATTGTTCGTCATAATCCAAAAATTTCGTTATATGATTTTTTATTAAATATTTACAGCCGTTTTTGTGTTCTTTGAAGGAAATCTTTGCTGCAGATCTCAAATTCCTTCCTAACACTTTTTAACGTCAATGAATAAAAATATCGCAATCAGAAACTCCAATCTGTGCTAAGTAAATAATCTCTTCATCGGTGTCGCAATTATGTAATAATGCGCTTTGATAATGATGAACTAACTGATTACATTTATTGAAAGATTATTTCAAAGTCCATTTATAAAATTTTCCTTCTCTGACAAAGTTTTTCCTTCGAGATATCAGAGAGTAACGTCATCCCGCACAAATAGAACACATTGTTCCCATTTTATTACTGTACATATTTGAATTTCTCTCATTCCTCTTGTTTAAACAAGGAAATTCTTGTAGATACAGCAACGAATCGAGCAAGCACCTTCCATCAGCGAACACGACGATGTCGACAGCGATTTCAATTATTTCAGTGAAAAATCGTCTTTAATTGATGCCAATTCGAATTGGTACCTTCAGAAGCGCCAATTCAGTACCAACTCCCCAGTCCCTGTCCCTATGCTCGTTCCCAATCCTCTAACATCAGCTAAAGTACTAATAGGAGATAAAGAAATCGACGACACCTCCGATCTATCCGATGCTAACTCAGAATGCAACGACGTGCACACAAATTTGATCATTGATTCATCTCTGACGATTGAAGAAAAAGCTACAAACAATTACTCTTCGGATGAGCAAACATCGTTCGATTCTGGAGTTCGAGAAGACCGAGATGATTGCTCGGAGAATTTGTATTACGCGGAGTCGAAGAATTTCGCCGGGGCGGATGAAAGTAGTGAAATTATCTTGTGTTGATTGTTCTTAATTTGTTCTTTTAGAAACTTGGGATGTTGAGGATTCGTCGTTGTTTTCCACGTACAGCAATGTAGAAAAGGATTCGGAATATTTGGAGAAATATTCATCGTTACCGACAAAGATGTAGGTATTATTAAGGTGTTATAATCACGGATTAGAGAATTTTTGTAGTCCGGCATCGTCACTGCAGAAGACCCATTACCACGCTTTAAATCGTGAGAAAGAGAACCAAGACCTGGAGGACTACGAAGACGATTCTTCGCTGTTTTATGAAGGTAATAATCTTGTCTTGGTTTAGAATCCTGGATTGAATATAAATGTATTTAAGGCAGCTACAGCAAACGGGAGAAAGAAAAATGGAAACATCCAGTGAATATGCCGCATAATCCGTACTCCGAGGAGAATATTCGAAAGAGGATACTAACAAATAAAAGGTTTGTACGGAAATCCAAATTTTTTGCATTGTTTTTTCGCACTAATCGAACAATCAATTAGATAACATTAGATAAAATACTTGAAGATTAGCAAAAAATGTATTACGAAAGTGATAAGAGAAAACGTTCACGGTCTTCGACTTTTGTAAGCAAAACAATAATTTTGATTAGATGATTGTCTAAGAATCGCAGTATTGGTAGTGAAAACGGGCGTCAAATAATATCATGAGTCGGATTGTGGATGTTTTAGAAGCAGATTTACGAAAATACCGAAATCATAGGTGAGACTTCAATTACGTACCTCTGAATTATCGTATCGATTATATTAAAAAATATATCAAGTCTTGAGGGTTTGACTATTAATTTGAGTACTGAAGTAAAGATAATGCACAATTTTTTTTTTGCAGATTCGGCAGAGACTATTACACCAAACAAGCCTCTTTGCCGTCTGGGAGACTCAAATCACAAGAGGTAAGTGTATCCACCCGCATTGATCAATTGGAGGCAAGATACATGTATTCGAGTCTACCACGAAGCTTGTATACAGCAAGAAATTCTACAGAGAATTTTGTAAAAAATCCATTACTGAATTTCAAAGACAACGTTGATTCTACTTCTTGAGCGCATTGTTTTTACATTTTATTTATAGATATTGGGTATTGTTAATCTCAAAAATAAAGAAAGGTTACACTTATTTGCAACTTACTTCAACGTAACTTTGATCATTATTAACACAACCATAATTAGGATTCATAATTACTCAAATATTGCCAATTATCAGTTCTACACTTAATTTACTTCATCTATTGTTACAAAAATTTGCAATGTAGATCTTATGGCTGTGTAGGTATTAGGAAATGTTCTTTTGTTAAGAATTTACATTACAATGTGCCAATAAATGCGACAACGCAATGATTTATTTATTTGATTAGCCATTTCGTTTCGTTTCGAGAAACGTTAGGTTACGACATGAAATGACATGTAATGCGAATTACTAACTCATAAATTAACAAAAACATTAATCCAAACAAGCGAACACCTTTTGATCTCACGAACTGAATAAATATTAGTTCGAAACAATCTCCAGGATAAGATAATGAAGTGCATTCCTGCATGCAATAAAAAAGTAATTACTTGCGAATAAATTCCAGATCTGATCTGAACTTACAAGTTTTCCATAATGGTGAGTCTATTAGCTCTTATTTGCTGTAACTAAAGCTTTTGGTGTTAGTTTATAAAGTAGCTAGTAGTTGGTAGCATATTCTCAAATAGTTTGTGTCATGGGTCAGTTTGTATCAGTTTTAAACTCGGTCGTAGACATAATAGTGTACATAACACGAAAGGTAGATACTCAGTTAAAGTGATTTAATTTAACATGTGTAGCCGTCGTAGCTTTGGTACTAACTTCAGACAATATTATTGTCTGTAGATGTAGTCCAACATTTTTCTTCGTCTCGAATAAACGAATTTCTCTTCACAGGAGGATGACCACTTTTCGGGTGAAGAAGAAGACGGAGAACATTGGGCACAACCCGTCATCATAACCGACGATTCTCTGATCGTTTTCGAAAATAACGATGTAATAGAGAAACAACCCTCTGAGGAGGACGAGAAAACGTTTGAAGTCAGAGTTAATGAAAAGGAAGTTCATCTTTTTGATGAATCAGAACTTGAAAACACGCTACAGATAAAAACTAACAAAAAAGAGGCTTTTACTTCGTTTTTGGTAGATTTGACTGATCAAGACGTTGAAAATTCCGTCGAAGATGAAATCCCTGAAACACAAGTGGAGATTCCACCAAAAGTGGACTATTTTAATCACCCTCTTTTAAGCAAACAGTTCAGTAATGCTGATGAGATAGAAAAACCAGAGCCCTTGATACGAATCTTGGTTAACGAAAAGGAAGCGTTTTCTCCAGAAGTGGATGAGGCACCTACAAATGTAGACGGGAATGTTTTCTCTAAATTTGATAACAAACCCAATGAGATCAAAACTTTCGTACCCACCCCCGTTCCTAGGAAAGCTAAACCAGCTCCTGAAGACACGCCACCACTGAACCGACAGTTGTCGTCTTCAGCTATAGTCCCTAAAAAATCCGACAATACGTTAATAAAAAAAATTTACTCTAATCCAGTCGTTCGGAATTTCGCTCTCACGAATAGAGAGCAAATTCCGGGAGCTCTTGAAGAGCCTAAACTTGCGGCAACAAACGGGGTAGCTACCGTGCCATTACCACTGAAGAAGACTGTTGAAAAAACCGAAGCGATCAAACTTGACAAGAAACCTTTCGCAATAGAGAGGAAAGAGGATGTGGCGGTAACACACAATTTCAGTTTGGAGTTCTCTGACAATGAGTCAGTAAAAGAACAAGATGAAGGGGATATCGATTTTAGAGACTTGAAAGAAAGACGGCTTGTTGCAAATTTATTAGGAAAATTTTCACAATCAGTTCCTAGTCTGGTGAAAACTCCCGAGGAAGACGGAAAAAAAGAAATAAAGGAGCGGTTTAAGCAAAATAGAGACATTTTTACACAGCCTGAAGGTGAGACAAATAGAGAGACCGAAGTCTCGTATTTTGCTTCAGTGAAGAAGTTGAGGCAGTTATTTGAGAATAATGATGTAAGTAATGTAACAATTTTTTTGTTTCCAATCGGAGATTTTAAAGTGATTGTTATCACGTGTTGGGTTAGTTTTGCGATATTCAATGTAAAATTTCCACAATTAGATTTCCCTGTTATCAATGTTATCTTCCTTTTGTCCGATTTACTCAAATTGACACATGAAGGTTGGCTAATCCTTTTTGTTTTAATCCCTCAAAACAGTGAAAAAACGGGATTAAACTTTTGTTTTGAGGGATTTTGAAGCTCGCCTTTTTTAATTCCTTGCTATTTGCTATTTACTATTTACGCTTTTTCAGGCTTCCAGGTACAAGAAAGATAAACCAGTTCACAGTCTGACTGCCAGAAGTATTTCAAAAGAAATGAAAGATAAACTAAGTTCTCGCGATGGTATTTATTGTTCAAAAAGCGAATGTTGACTACAATTTTAAATTTCAGGCGATCCTGTCAAGGACGAACAACCTGAGAATGAGACGTTTTGTTAACTTTTAGCCAATGCTCATGTAAATATATTTTACCAAAAAAGTGCCTTTTTTATTTAAATCGGTAAAAACGACCACATGATGTTTGGATTGCGTAATAAAAGAAATTCAATATCCTTTAACTTTTATTTTTTATATATAATTAATAATAATCTATTTCTTTATTCGCTTCTTATAATCTTACACTATATTACATTAAATCTCTTACTTGAACAGTTTCAATCTTAGTAACATGAGTCTTGTCATCCACATTGTTGTGGGTGGTTAAATGCTGCTGAAACAGAATTGACTGAGTGAATCCTTTACCACACAACTTGCAAATAAATGGTTTTTCCACCGAATGACTTCGCATGTGGACTTTCAGACTGCTCGAACCAGCGAATCTAAAACGAAAAATGTGAGCTGCCGTCTGAATCTCTCTACCAACTTACTTTTTTCCGCATATGTTACAAACGTGAGGTTTTTCTCCAGTATGAGTCCGCATATGACCTGATAAATGACCTGAAGAGGTGAAGCCTTTCTTGCAGATACTACAAACATGCGGTTTATGACCAGTATGCGAACGTGTATGGATTATGAGAGTCTCGTGGCGGCTAAATGCTTTTCCACACATGTTGCAAATGTATGGTTTTTCACCAGTGTGGATACGCTGATGGATTGTTAAAGTGTTAGATCCTGCGAACGCTTTTCCACAAGTTTGGCAAACGTAAGGGCGCGCTCCAGTGTGAGTTCGCATGTGAATGCCCACGTAACCAGATTGGGTAAAGCTGGAAGAAATAAGTTATTTAAAAAAAATAATAAAAAAAGATTTTACCCTTTTCCACAGATGGGGCAAAGGAAGGGTTTTTCTCCGGTGTGAACACGCAGGTGCTTTTCAAGGTTACATATTTGGGTGAAGGTTTTTTGGCACACTTCACAGGTATAAGGGCGCTCGCCTGTGTGCGATCGAATGTGGATGCGGAGACTGCGAGCCTATGAAAAAACAAAATTTCAATATATGTACGTTTTATTCGTTTTCTTTCCAACTTACTTCCACGTATTGCTTTCCACAATAGTCGCAGGACAAAAGTTTATGTCCCGTATGATATTTCATGTGTTTAGACAGACTAGACGCCCATTTAAACGCCCTTCCACAGACGGAACATAAATGAGGTTTTCCAGTTATATTGCGCAATTCGCCGGTATGTTTCTTTTTATGTTTACTTAGATTCGAACTTTCCGCAAACGACATATGGCATTGATCACACTGGTGTGGCTTTTTATCGAGATGTATTTTTAGATGTCTTTTGAGGATTCGAGATTCGGGAAACCCTTTATTGCACACATGACAAATATGGTCTAATTCTTTCGGATGCGACATCATGTGTACCTTCAAGAGAGCATTAAATCAACAAACGCGTTACTATTTCACTACCTTTAAGTCAACTTTCAGGGCAAACGATTCGTCACATTTCGTGCAATTATACTTTAGTTTACCCTGAGGTTCAAGATCTTTTACACTGTCGCTAGGGTCCAATTCAGGCGGTGCTTCGATGGTGTATAAATCTTGTTTTACCTCCACGACGCTACCGTCGGCTTCATTATAAGCAACAAATTCTGCGGTTATGCCTTCCTCGATAACAACATTAGCTATGTTATCTGGAAATTGTAACTGCTCTTGCAACTCTTCTTTAGTTTGGTCTTCGCTTAGAGTTTCCGCCAGTTGTTGCTGGAGAAAATGAATTATTGGTGTACATATTGCGTTACGCTTTTACCTGAAATTCTGCACTGATATATTGGCGCAATATATTATCGGATTTTTCGCACTGTTGCTTGAATGTGTACGCTCGGCTGCATTGCAAAACGCACTGTACACACATTAGGTTTGGTAAGCCGTCATCTTCTTCCACCTTAACAGAAAAAACGCAATATTAGAATATATTTACTGGTGGCGTCGATAATTTTTGATAATACGCTGAAAAAAAAATATGGCGAAATTCGCATCTAATTGGTCGGGGTTATGTTATGTTTTAATTGTGTTGTATACTGAATCAACAAGCATATAAACAAAAACGAAATATTCAACAACACTTCAAGGAGCTCACATTTCAGATTGTTTTGAAACAGTCATTTGACCTATTGATATGAATAATACCATTTCTGTTGATTAAATTAATTAGAACAGTTGCGAGGGGCAAAATACCTGATATTTTAAATGTCTTACACAGTCTGCACCGAAATTTTAGTATTTTTTTAGTAAAACACGTAGTTTTGTTTATGAAAATTACGATTTACTTGCTTCCTTTGATTGTTGATAAGAAGTATGGATTACCAGTGTTTTAAGTTTCGCCAAAGACTTGTCTCTTCATAAAGAATACAGCAGCCCCGTAGCCCCGTTTTTAACCGGTGCTGTTTATGCAATGACTCCTAATTGTAATTAAATACAATAGTTCTTTTTTGTCAGATAAAAGTACAATTAAAAACGTATCAATACCTGAATTGATGCAAATGACACCAACATTTCGTCCAGACAAGCCCCAAACAGAGGCCTCATGTCTCCCTTTTCTGTCAGACAAGCCCTGCAGATTTTATCCAAACGTAACGGAGCTGTTAAATACACACTCATATCCATTGTATATCACTCAATAGCTTGTTATGTATTCAATTTATCACAGAAAAAGTCTCCGGCGACACAAATATATCGAAAATGCACCAGTGATATGCCAAACAATCAACACCAGGTATTTACATAACCACAATCACTAAACTATGTACAGAGGAATTCGTTTTGTGTGTTTTGAAGGTTCAGGGAATACAGTTGGAGGTTATTTATTTATTGCTTTGGACATCGAAGAACGAAAATTCCATTTGAAAAAAAATCAGTATCACACGTCATTGACTTGCATTAAACGATTTGACATATATCACAAACTTCTCGTAATTGCAAATCACTAATATGATTGGTTGGCGCGGTCGATAATACAGATTATCAAGCATTTAAAATTGTTGGTAAATATTACCGACTAGGAGATGGCGCTTTGAAAACTGTGATAAAAATGATAAAATCCGCGCGAAAAGGTAACAAAAACTATAAGTTTGCTTGGTGGGATTTTATTAACGTCACGATTATTTCAGAATACAAATAAAATAAACGTTTACGTAAATATGTAAAAAAAAACAATTTTATTTATTACAATAAATCAATTTGATTTTTATAACTAACTTCTAAAATAAAAATAGAACCACTCAATCAGTGGTATTACTGCGCTAACTGATATATGACATCTATCTATGGACTAAGTTAAGAAATTAAACATATACTGCCGATACAGAAAAACGTCAGTATAAGCGAAAAAACGAAAAGAATATGAATGTTTCTATCAAGGACAATACGTAATAACAAGAATTATTTTACAATTTAAAGACTACTCTTTTATGTGCACCAATGAGACGTAAGCGATCGTTTAAATGAAGATGATACAAAACCTAGTCACTTCTATTTGTACAAAATTAAAAAATAAATCATATTTACAAATAGTATAAGTTTTAACAAAAATTATTCATAAATCTTTATAAATTTCATATAAATTTAAACTATAGTAAATAAGGTAGTCAAATAAAGTAGTGATCCAATTAAACTTACACCATTTATAAATATTCAAACATTCAAATGTCACTATCATCTAATCCAGGAATTGGGGGTTGCGTTAAATCTAACTTGGGGAATTTTGCGGGAGAAACGGAATTATTGGTATCACTAGGAGGACTTTCGGATTTAGAAACTGTTTCTGTCGCCCGTGAACTTCTAGTATCCTCCAGCATCTCTTCTGCTTTCCTTATCAAATCTTCCTCTGACAAAGAACTCAACACACTACCTGATTTATCCAGCTCTGTCGTACTTTTCTTTTTCGAGGGTAAATTCAAAGGGATTGTATTCTCAGAAACCGAGCTTACTGCCTGGCGTGAAAAAGTAGTGGGCAACATTAGAGGAATGGTCAGTTCTGAACCTTCTTGTAGTCCTGGAGCCGTGGGCTTCGTATCAATCGTTTTAATGCTGTCTAAAATTTGTTGTAAATTACTGGGCAAAGCGATATTTGCTAAAGCTGATGTCCCGATTTCGGTGGAAGCAGTGGCGATGTTTTGTGATATACTGTTGATTTCGGATTTTTGCATTTCAATTTCTTTGTTGAGTTTCTCCATCTGCCGTTGGATTTCTTGAGTGCTTGAAGGTAAAGTTGCACTGTCCAAACCTGGAATATCGTCGAATTTGTTAACGAACGGTTGGAAAGTTTGAGACGAGCCAACGTCCGCTTCCAGGAAACTGGTGCTTTTATTTGATATACTCTCAGTTGTGGAGGGAGCCATACTGTCTGGATCTGAGTCTTCTGGACTATAAGGTTCATCTACAACAACGGCTTTAGTCTTATTAGAGTTCAAAGAATACACAAAACGTACCTCCATCTTGGTCTATAATTGACGGCGGAAGAGGTAACTTTAGTCTAGAATCCTTCACTGGTGGAGGTGTGTAAGATCTAGTCGGTGGTGTTAATTGCACTAAGGGTAGATCCAATTTTGATTTTTTTGCAGTTGTGACCGCCGGAGAAGCAGATTCAACGTATGGTCTTTTCCTTCTGTCTCTTACAATAATTCCTAGAAGTAACGCCGGACGGGCTTCTTCAAAACCTGGAACCAATCGATTAATCAAAATACGCGGATAAATTATAACAAATTACCTGGTCCGTTTAGAGGCAAGAGAGCCTGCGGAATCGGTTTCTGTGAAGCCAGAGGCAGAATATAAAAATCCTTAACAGCTTTATTTGTACTCTTTACAACTCCTAATCTATTCCTACTTGACAGATAACTGTAGAGAGCTAGATATGGCATTTTCTCTTCTACGTTAATTGCCTTCAATCTTACAACTGAGATTATTTTACTGTTGGAACATTTCATCTTTCCAATATAATCCCAAACAGTATCTGGAGATATTCTCCCTACTATATCTAGATTTGCAGGTAATTCCGAAGACAAACCGTTGCAATCTCCTGGAAGCAGCTTAATTAATGCTGTTGAAATAAAACAAGAAAAACTTACCCGACACTTCGTGGGCAGTTATTGATATTTGGGCGACATCAATCATATTGATAACACCTCTCCAAATTTCTTCAGATTTCGCTTTTACTGGCTGAGGTTTGCTTTCTGGATCCACGCGATCTTTAGGAGTTGTTTTTTCTAGAAATTCAGAGCTTGAAATGATTCAAAATAGTTTTTTACGTACCATTTTTAGTATCTGAAACTCCTTGATTTGATAACAGTTCATCAGAGTCGTTATTTCTTGGAGGAGTTGGAATCGTGACAGTCGACGTAGGTTCATGGTCACTATCACTCTCAACTGAAGGGGCTAAAAAGGGTAAAGTTCATTGGTGAAGGATTCGAGTTTGGCATACCTGGCACAATATCCTCTTGTGGCACATGCTTCCACAGCCGGTCTTCCAAAGAAGGAACAATTTTATTCTCCACTAACTGTTCTAAGATCTCCTTACTCTTCTTATCTAACTTCTCGGTGGAAGACCCTCTATGCGACTCCTTCTTGTACTTGGAACTTTTATGTGACGACTTCCTGTGTCTGTCTCGTCCTCTACTTCGCGACCGTCTTCTTTCTCCGTGCTTGGAATTTTTATCACGACTTCGGGATCTTTTCCTGGTTCGATCATGATCTCTACTCGTTGACCTATGGCTATGATGACTCTTTCCGTCAGTTTTTTCTTTGGTAGATTTACGGTCTTTATCCTTGTGACCGTGTTTGTACTTTTTCCTATCATTATCTTTCGTTGGATCTTTTTTCGGGTCTACTTTTTCACCGTTAGCACTATCGGTTAAACTGGTGATGACTTCAGTGTTGTCAATGTTGTCAGTGGGGCGGTTGTCCTCCAAAATTTGTTCACCTAGACAAACATTAGTGGATGCTTGAAATAATTAACTTTTTACCTTTATGAGTCTTTAAGACGTATTGGCGGTTACATTTCAACAATTCCAGTTCTGATTTTTTTATCATATCCAATTGATGTTTGGCCTCGCGCTCCCTCCACAACGCCAGTTCTTGACTAGCTAAATCATCAGGAGACAAACGCACCTACAACAGAAGCTTTAGTTTGAACCAAACAGAATTAATTAACAACATACTAATTGGTATGGATTTATTGATTTTTCGCAAATTCGTCGCCACAGAGTTTGATTCTTTATATCTTTAATGTTAAAAATTAGACTCCTGTATTTATTTCTATATTTTTGGCCCGTGTCGCCGAAACATTTGTACAGTTGAGATTCAATTTCGGTAGATATGCTTTTCAATTCGTCTTCAGACAACTTCAAATCTTCCACTGCTTTCAACCTGTTGGTTAACTGCTCAAAGATAGTTTTTTGGACATTTTCTCTGATATTCTCTTGTTTCGCGTGGCCAGAATTCGACTGTTCGTGACGAACTTTAATTTTAGTTGGAGTTGGCTTTTCTTTAACTGCAGAATTACTGGATTTAATAGAAGTTTGAATAACTTTCATCTTTGGTGGTGTAGTTGCTTCTTTATTCGTAGCGTTTGCTATTTTTTCCCTCGCTAGAGAAATAGTCTGTTTATTAATAATTTTCATGCCTGGGATGCCGCCCTATTGAAATACAGTTATAACATAATGTCAAGAAAATATACAAGACTTTACTTTAATTAGAGGCTTATTCAACTGGGGACCCTTTGTTAAGTTCTTGGTGATACCGCCGATTGTTTTACTTTTAAGCGTTGGACTGTCAGGTTCGTGGCTCATAGGTTTTATGAGTTTTAATTTTGATTGCTGCACTTGATGGGTCTGAAAATAAAATGGTAACTTCGCCGTTGGTTTGGGGGGTTGTTTTACTTTAGTGGTGACAATTTTCCCCGCTGACCGTACCACTTCAAAACCGGGATGATCTTTGAGCCACTGTTCAAGGTTGGCAGCGCTTGGGGCTCTGTTACCTGTCAACATGTTTCCTGTCGCCCTTTCAAACACCACCACCTGAGAAAAACAGTTGACGGCTACGGTAAAACTGCAGTTTTTCTACTTACTCGTTCAACCCCTTGCGCGTGGGCTAGAATGCACGTCTCGCTACAGAAAATGGAGTTACTCCTCGAAGGTTTCTGACAAACCACGCACGGAACTGAGCTAGTCTTCACTTCACCGATTTGAGTGCTGCTGTTGCTGTCAGAAGACTGTCTCGAGTTGCGAGAGGCTTTTCTGATTCTCTTAGCTGCAGCCTGTGGTCTTTGAAGGAGAGGATCCTAGAAAAAAGTTGTGATAACACGTTCAATGAATGATGAAGACGTACTTTGCAGAATAAGCAGATCCACTCTCTTCCTTCTGATTCCATTTGTTGTCCCATTGCTTTGGTGATGTTAACGCATTTTCCATGGTACCATTCTTCACAAGTGTCGCAACAGATCATGAACCGGTTGTTGTGGGGCTGGTTGCAAATGCACCACAGTTTGTTAGGGTCATCTTCAGATTCTTCTTCCTCTTCGCCGGAACTGTCTAATTCATTTCCAGAGACGTGTTCTTCGTCCAGAGGTTTGCGAGTGAATCTAGAAGGCAAAACAACCATTTAAAGACTCAAATTAAGAAAACATTTGGTGTGCGCGCAATGTTGACAACTGCTTCCTAACCTAACGATTCCACTTTCACTCTCATTTCCGAACTTTTGATTATTTCGAACTAGCTTTGTGGTGCATCCCAGCTTCAATTTATTGCATGTGCAGTGTACTTACTTCAGTAAAGATTTCTCCTCGCTGTTCCTTTTATTCCGACTTCTGGTGGTGGGACGTTCAATTGGTGGAATTACCACAATTCTACCATCGGGCCGCACAATTTGAGTGCCCTTCTGCGACATGTTACTGGATGTTACCTGCAATAAATACAAACAACAAAGGTCAATACATGCGAATAATACACATTAACCTAATTGGGATGTAAATAATAAATGAAAAAAAGTCGATATCAGGAATTATTTTCCGCGCATATCGTTAGCGCGGTCTTAAAAATAATTGTATAAAAATTGGGGTCATTACCTGCTCTCCCATGCTTTGCTCGCTACTGCTCGGTTTGGAATTCAAATCCTCGTGAACTGCGGTTGAAAGAAGATTCTCCTCATTCAAACTCTTATCTATAGCGTTCTGTAGTTCTGTGTTGGACACAAGCGACTGTGCTACTTGATACAGAATGTCTTCAGAGATTAAGTCGTTGTTGATGTTATCCAGAAGAGCTGGGTCCAAGTCGAGACTATTTGCATCCAAATTCATATTCTGTTCGTTGCCACTTAAATCAGAAGTTTCCATCGACAAGTTTCCCGTATAACTTTTCCCTTCGCTTTCCGTGGAAATAAAGCTCATATCATCAGACGGTGCTTGCTCCATTTCTCCAATATCCATGCTTGATTTCGGCAAGTCCAAATTCTTCTTGACCTCAGGTCGTTTTGGTTTTGGATCAACGTTCATTTTATTCTTGGTTTCTAATTTAAAAACCTGTTTGTCGCTCACCTTTCCATCCAGACTGAGCCTTTCTTGTTTTTTCGATGAAGTAGGAGATTCGTTAACAGATTTGGAGCGTATTTCGATTTTTGCAGGTTTATTGTCTGAAGGAGTGGTCGGTGATGAACCCGAGTAGCCCAAACCCGTCGATTCCTTCCCTCCAACTCTTCTTATAATATCAGGTGTGGAAAACAAAGCAAAATCGTCAGGTGCATTTTTCGTGGGTTTCTTATCTTTTTTCACCAATTTTTTATCACCCCCCTTGTCTGTGGGAGTCGTTGGAGTTCTATCTACTTTAACCTCCGGTGTTTGTTTGGGTGTTTTAACACCCTCTTTACTCTTACTATCGGATCGGTGGAGTTTTTTGGGCGTTTTCAATTTATCATCTTCAAATAATTCATTTTCTTCTTCCGCATTCATCCAAATCTCTTCTTTTTCTTTCGGTTTTAGTCTCTTCAGGTTAGTTTTTATAAACGTTTTTACTTGTGTTTGTGCTTTGCTTTTGGAAGAGTTGTTTGGAGAGGTAAGAATGAGTTCTTTAGGATCGGCTTTTACTGGAGTATCATTTTCAGACGATTTGCTTGTGCTAAGATCGGAGCTTTCAGCGTCTCCGTCGAGAATACTTAGAGTTTTTGCTAGTTCATCTTCTTCTGGAGGCTCGCAATGGGCAGTGTAATCATGGTCTAGTCGTACATTGTAGAGATTGTAAGCGATCTCGTCGTAATTTACTGGTTCGGTGCCTGGAAATAAGGAAAAACACGTTATTCAAATTTACCGCCTTACATTTTTAGGGTGAAAAAAACTAAAAAATCTGAAATTGTGGCTGCCAATTCGCTTTGTATTTAACGTTATTTTTTGGTAATTTAGCTCTGACATCCAAATTCTGACTGTTGTACCAATTTATTATCGAGGGGGTCTCACCCAACATTTTACTAATTTGTTAACAACCACACACTACTTACCCTCACTGTCTGCATCTGGCATATACAACATGTTATTTACAGCTACTTCAATGGATTGATCATCAGATTTATCAATGTGCATGACTTGGAGATTAGTTCCACCTGATTTTCCACCTAAAAAAACCCAAAGCAGTTAATTATCACTCTCATTACTTAGAACGTACTTAAGTATGCATCCACCACATCTTTGCTTGGTGTAACAGTTCCATCTTCACCCACAAGAAGCATCAAACTGTCATTTAGTGAGGAATCTGTTACCTTAACAACGCTGTTGGACATGATTCCTAAAAAGGATACAAATCAAACCCCATGTAAATTGACAAGGTAAAGTTAAGACTGGAGAAACAAAGAAGTGTCCATGTTTTTAAGGTTAGAAAACAAACAAGGTTTGTCTCTATCCACATGCTAATTATAGGAATTGTATCAATAAAGTAAATATTACACAAATTTGTAACTGTACGTCTAGTCCCCACACAGACACTTCTTTGTCCACAAAAATTGCTTTATTGCTGCTTCATATCTACACAGTACATCTAATGCATCATTTTAATATTCTTTATTAGTCATTACATTTTAAACTACACGTTACTCGTTCTATAGTTGATAACGACAAAAATTACCTTCGTCACTAGTGCCGCTTATAAAGGTAAATTTAGCGGTTAAACTACACAAAACGTAAAAAAAATTCCACTATTTACTGTGTATGTTAAAATAACACGCTAGCATCCATTTTGTGGAAAGCAAAACATGTATACACTGCACGCAAGTAATTAGAATGAAATGTTTTTCTTCTATTCCATGGAGAACACCACTAAAAATTTCATCATGGAATTTATTAATTCGGCTTCCATTTAGAATCCTGACAATTTATCACCCGCATTTTATCAAAGCTCTCACTACGCCGTTCTGTCACTGTGGTTACTAAACAATGGGTACCAACCGCGCGCTTGCACGAAAACAAAAACACCAACTTTGTGAACTCTGCATTCTGCAATGCACTGGTGGAATGCGTGTTATTTACCAGAAAAACAAAAAGAAAAAATGCCGTTTTAACAGATTTGAAGTCTTTTCATTTCTGTATTTTATATGCACCAGTATTTTGTACTGATTTTGATGTTTCGAATGTTTCAATTCATTCACTTTTTTAAGTAAAGGTTTATTATTGTTTAGGTAATATGAATTTTAGGAAGTCATTTTATAGATTTTTTATTTTAAAGTCCTTGAGTATTTTTAGAAACACCGTCCAAGCAGACTTTGAGATTTGAAATCTATTGGTAACTGTGCTTGTCATCTCAGGTCTCTGTAACAGTTCAAGGTTAAACAGTAATTGACGTGCAAATATGGTATTGTTGACATTCTGGAACAGCGGCAAGACAGCTACCAACTTATAAAAAATTGCAAGGTCCTCTAAAGTACACTGTTAGGTTGCATTGAACCACTCAAAAAAAAAAACTTTTGAGAGTTCCTTATAACTGTAGGTCTGTTATAGTTCTCCATACACAAACTTTCGTCAACCGTATTTATTGAAACCATATCAAAAAAAACAGAAATGTGATCATGTATATTCTTTCTTCACAACAAAATTAAATTTGTCCTTGGGGGGGAAATGATAACTTCAATTTTTGTTTACATGTACACGATTATCACAGAAATTTTAGACCTGAAAAATAAATTTATGTGAATTAATTCTATACATACCCTCTTGAAAAATAAGATAAAACTCGATAAACTATGAACATGGAATATTTGTCAGACCAGGACCAGTAAAACACATTAAGAATTGAGTTAATTTAGTTGGTTTTTGGTCCACGAACACTTTGAAGCTGTTTTTAGGGCAAAAATTCGTTATTCAACATGGTTGGAACAATAAACTTGATGCTAATTACGTCTAGAACAACAAATGATTTGACGCAGTGGTTACGTTGACGCGATAAAAAATAGGTTAGGTTATGGAGCGTGTGTCAAAATGAAAATCCCTAATTATGTGGAGCGAGTTTTAAAATCGAACAAACAAAACAATTTGTGTCAGTGTTAATATTTGTGAATATAGAAAATTTATGTTGAATAAAACATTATAATAACGTTCCCTTACTAAAACTTGTAAAAAAACAGTAAAAATGTTCGAAAAAAAGGTGATTTTGTAATATTCTTCTATTCCAGATGCCGCCACAAGTGCGATTAGACCGCAAGGTTGGCAGTATTTCTAGTTCCATTTTTGCGTAAGGCGTATGTTGTGGTGTGGTTGCAGTGTTAATGATAATTTGGTTGGATTTGTGCTAAAAACCAAGACCCAACCCACAAATATCTTTCATTTTTAAGCGTAGAGGTAACAATGTTTACTTTCTTTCAATTACGAATTATCTAGATAAGAAAATATCCCCCGGAAATTTAGTTTAGAGACCACTCGTTAACGATAAAATGGCAGATTACTTTGCTTATACACAAATTTGGGAGTGTTATTAAGTCCGATTAAACCATTTAAGTGCATTTCCTACTCAGAACGATTGTAGTATCGCTTTAAAATTAGATAACCCCAGATCGAACGAAAGGAATGTAAATTCTCCAAGCAGCTAAGCGGTAAATTTTAGATAAACTATATAATTAGAATTAAAGTTGTAAACGGATTTTCAGTTCCAAGAAGATCCGTTTAATTTTATCTCGGCAAACAAAAATGTAACTTGTGATATTAGTACTTGGATTTTATTTATTTTTTACGTGTTATTGCGGAATTCGTTTTGTTAATAACCAAAAAGTAGCTTGGAAAATTAATTAAATGTATCGCAGGAGTCTCTGGGAACCATTTGTTTAAACAACGCTGCCTTATCCACATTGAGGGAGGTTTCGGCGGTTCCACAGTCATCATCAGGGCGACAATGGCTTCTGGTTTGGCAAACTTCTGATTGTTGCCGGAATTTAAACTGAATCCTATTAGAACTATTTTATTTTTTTTATTATTATTTATTGGTTTATCGCGAAGTTTGCAAACCACAAACCACTTCTCCCGTCTTGTTAACATGCCCATGTTAATTGTTCTGTTTACTTCCAGACAAAATGCAAACCATTAAATGTGTAGTGGTGGGTGACGGCGCTGTTGGTAAAACATGTTTACTGATAAGGTACTATTGATGTCATTCCTTACAATGTTTCTTATACTTTTGTTACAGTTATACCACAAATAAATTTCCTTCAGAGTATGTACCAACAGTCTTTGATAACTATGCTGTCACGGTAATGATCGGTGGTGAACCATATACTTTAGGGTTATTTGATACAGCAGGACAAGAAGATTACGACAGATTACGACCTCTTAGCTACCCGCAAACTGATGTTTTCTTAGTCTGTTTTTCAGTTGTTAGTCCGTCCTCTTTTGAAAATGTAAAGGAAAAAGTAAGTGGATAATCAACTCCTTTTCAGCAGCTGTAAATGTTGTCAAATAGTACAAAATTGGTTGTTAATGACCACGTAAAAATGAACTTTAATCCCTAATAATCGAAGATTAGACAAAATTCCGATAATGTTTGTTATAAAACTAATTAGCCATGAAAAAACATTATCTAATGCCATCATTTTTTCAAGATTTTCCATTTAAATTTAAATGAATGCATTACATAACTATTCTATGCAAAACAATTACAGTAATAGCTAAATTTAGTACACTAGAAATGACGCGAGGAAGCGAACAGTTAAAATAATTTTTATTAACGTGAATTGTATTGTGTTAAAATTGACGACACTTCTAATGTAGAATTTTTTAGTGGGTTCCAGAAATTACGCATCATTGTCAAAAGACTCCATTCCTTCTGGTTGGCACACAAGTGGATTTACGCGACGACGGAGCTACAATTGAAAAATTAGCTAAGAATAAGCAAAAGCCAATTTCCGTAGAACAGGGAGAAAAATTAGCTAAAGAACTGAAAGCAGTAAAATACGTGGAATGTTCAGCTCTAACACAAAAGGGACTGAAAAATGTATTTGATGAAGCGATTTTAGCTGCATTGGAACCTCCAGAACCTATTAAACGCAAAAAATGTGTCATTTTGTAATCAGTGAGCAACAAAGATGAATTATACTTTTTTACACTAGTTAAAACGAAATTTTATATTTATTTGTTTATTTTTTGTTAGTTATGATAATACTAATTATTGCCTTTTAATAATAACTTATATTATTCAATTCTTCCATTTTCTTAAATCTAGTAGTAATAATTACTAAGTTTTTTTAATTGTTTGGGAGCAACAGTCAGTATTATACGAAAAGAGTTAATACAGTTTGCGTTAGCAATAAATTTCCCTGTTTATTATTCTGTGCTAAAGGTCTTTCTTTCATTAAATAAAGTTATCATTTATAATTTCAATTTATTTTGTTTTTGTAACAAACCAACCGTTTTTATAGTATTTTTGTATTATAATTAATATAGGGAAGCTTGAAGTGGACACTTTTGTACTTTGCAAGAACGACTTCCGATACACATTTTCTTGAATAAATCCATCAGTGTGTTCAAGTGTTTACATTTTTGCTAGAAGTAGATCGCTGCTGTTTGTTAATACGTCCCTCAAAATATCAAATAAGTCATAGGTTAAAAGTTCTTCAAAAGCAAGAATTTCGTCTTACATTTAACACTGGTGTGGTGTTTTCTGAACAACTTGTGCTTTACTTTTACATTTTTAGAGTTCTAATCTAAGACATTTATGTGCCTAAATTGTAACTAATACAGTAACCAAAGATCTTTTAATTAAAAAGAAAAAAAGTAATACAAGATCTATTTTTTATTCCAAGAAAAGTTTGGAGGTTGTTTTGGAAGGTAAGTATGTAGTAAAAACTAAAAACTAAAAAGTTGTCAACAGAGACAAACTCCATTTGATTTAACGTCAAAATGATAGAAAAGTGGGGTTCACTCTTGACATTCATGAACACGAGGCGCGAAATTTGAAAGTAGGAGACAAAAGTACAGAATCGGGTAGAAAACAGGAAATGATTAAGTAGAAATCGCGCAGTGATAATTTCTGTAAAATCCGGTTGAATTTCCTGCACAATTATCGACGGGAATTTTTCAATTTTCGCAGATCCGTGATTTTCCATATCTTGTGCGTATTACCGCAATTTTTTACCGCACTGTGTTGTTTTGGTCGCTGATCCGAGGCTAAGCATTGCGCTGTTCTGGATAAGTGTGCCACAACCTTTACTTGTATTTTATTACAATAAATCTTTTTATACAGATTAATAAAAAATATGTGAAGGTTATTTAGTACACATTTTGTGTAACAGGTGTGGATTTCTTAAAATTGGCAACTTTCAGGCTTTTGTTACTTAAAATAAGTGATTGAGCACTAAATTTTATTTTATTTTACTACTCACATGAAAAAAATTCATCCGACTCTCCATACAAAAATGGTGTTAACGTGACAAGGATCCCAACCAGTCATAAAATTTCCTAATCATAAAACGTCGTTTACTTCGGAAGGAGCGAAAAGTAGTCGTGTGGTCAGTAGTAAAATTACATTAATGTTAGGAGCACTGTACTCCACAGATGCATGTGTTTATAGTCATATTTCTTACCTGTATATTTTCCAACATTTGCACAACGCCAGTGAAAGGTAATTTTTTATCATTACTTCTGTGGTTTTAATGTTTTTTTGCAGACGTCATGTATTTACGATATTTGAAACAAGAGAATCCGCCTTCAGTAGAGTATAAATACATTATTAAAACAGTTTTACCTCAAGAAAACAGTTGGTGGAAAAGGGGAACACATCATTTTTATGCTAATGGCGCAAATCCGACAATGATCGCGGCTTGAGGTCAATTTTGTTATATAATCGAATAAAAGATGCATCAGATGTTTACAGATTTCAGTTTATAAGCAATAAAGATGGCTAATAATTGGTAAGATTTTTTTTACGTTCCTCGAGCTATGGAAGTTTAGTTTCCAAGTAGTAAAATTATCAACAGGAATTTCGTGATAAGTAATTCCGATTACGCTGTCTAAACCGAATTTAATTTTAGACTGGATGGTGAGGACAGGTAAAAAAACACGTGAGGTAATATAGTAATATTTTTTTAGGAAAAAACAAGCTTATAGTGTAGTTGCACATATCAGCGAGTTTTCAGTACCTCGAATGATATTTAAAACGTAGTATTTGAGCCGATATTAGCCGAGATTTATTTACATAACAAAGTGGCTTATAGTTGCCTGAAATTCAATTTGATAAGTCTTCTAAGTCCGTAGCAAATTATCAAATTGAACTGTTTCAAAACTACAAATTATGAGACTTTCAAAAACTTCCCAATTTTAAGTGCATGTATCTTACTGACTACAGTATCAATTTTTGAAAATCCTTTTAACCGTAATTTATAGATTGAAGAGAATAAATTTGTGTTTGTGACATAACAAGAATGTGATGAAAAAACTGACAATTCCTGCTGATCTGAAATGAGTGTCATGACATGATTTCAGTAAAATATCCATTCTAAATCATGCTACTAGAGCAGCAGTTATTGTTTGCTTCATTACTAACTTACAAGCGCCTCCACAGGTGGACGCCTTCTCCCGAAGGACTCAAATCTTAAGTTATTTACTACAAATATAAATGTTTATACCTGCTAGTTTATTAAGTTGCCACTAAGAGTTGGTTATAAAAATGCACCCACTTGAGTGCATACTTTGTATTTATGGTAAATAACTACAGATTATACTTGATTATAGAAGAATCTTTGTAAATGTATAGTAATATACACATATTATTGTAAAACCACGCAGATCACTGCGACGTCATTCACATAAAACAATATAATACAACAATATAAAAATACAATACGTACAATGCATCGTATTTTCGATATAGTAAGAGATTAGAGATAACAGTTTATGGTCATCAACTGTCAACATCACGCGTTTTCTTCTTGATGTGTGCGGACGCTGACAATATAAGCTTTTAAATGGCATTAATTGCAATCAATTTCAACAAGATTATTTATATCTAAAAATAAATATCAGATAAACACTAACTTGTGAGCAGTTACTAGTAACAATAAAATATTTAGAGAACAACCAAATCTCAACAATCAAAGTTTACATACTAATAATACTTGAACTAGAACTATTTAGGTGGTATACACAGTAAAGCATTGCTTTAAGAAATATTGCCATCGTTAAATAAAACGTTAAAGTATCACATAATTGGAAAGGAAATGTGAAAAAATGGAACCCACTGTTGGACACTGCATCGATTTCGTGTTTTTTTTGTATTTTAAAGGATGGCATGCAAAAGTTAGACTCCAAAATCGTTAATAATTCCTACTGATATTGGACAGTTTACTTGGACTAACTTTTTTCATCATTGGAGGAGTTGCTTTTAGGCAGTTTTTTAAACCACTAAACAATTACGTACTTTTGTAGGTTCTGATTTATAGTCTTACACTTAATTCTACCTCTGGAATTTATGATATGCTTTACTACACCAGCAAAACATAAACGAGTTTATGGGTATCGTTCAAGTTCTTTATTACGTTTAGTTTAATTTGCAGTTTTTTATGGAAGACTAAACAATGAAAGGTTATGCAAGATGTAAAACCCTTAAAATGTTTTTCACATTAAAGCTTAATTACCCTATCTTGCCTCTTATTCTACGTCTTTTATTATTTTTGAATAAAATGGAATTGAGCCACTGGATTTCCTGATTGAATTGACCGAA
The DNA here is from genome assembly GCA_029298725.1 of Gnatocerus cornutus. Lineage (NCBI taxonomy): Eukaryota > Metazoa > Arthropoda > Insecta > Coleoptera > Tenebrionidae > Gnatocerus > Gnatocerus cornutus. Next base: position 14,628,383 of record CM055513.1, read on the forward strand.
GAAATTATTGTAGAACGATGTAAGTCTTTTAATCATAAGACAATCGTAAAAAATCGTGAGGACTTTCACAACGACTTAATTAACTTTTTAATTTCAAAAGTAACGCGCGGAGTTAAGCAAGTGGGAATTTTTTCATTTAATTGATTGTCGTTCGGCTTAAAACTTTTGTCTATTATAATGATGGTCGTGATTCTCATCTCAGTGTATACCTATTTGCGTGATCAAAAATGGTGGATGCGCCAGGTTAACTTTATTCGAAGCAGATGGATGTAGATAGTTCTGATTTATTACATTCTTTTGGGAGTTGAGCCAAGTTAGGAGAAATTTGCAAATGAGATCAGCATTTTTCTAGTTGGCTAAAATCGCAGTATTGCTATCTCCGATTACATTTTCATCTCGATATGTTAATTGCAACTATTCTATTCATCTATAACTACTTAGCATTTTAAGTCTATTTTAACGATTCTTCCGAAATCGATGCAGCTTTCTCCATGAACGAAAACTCCTATTTCTAAAATCCTGGTATATACAAACTTGAATAGACTAAAATTGATGTGCATAAAATTGCGTTGACGGCATTTTTAATTTGGTCACAAGGTTTAAGAAATGTATAGATTACAGTATAAAGATTGGCGATAAAATAGTTATATAATTTTCTTGCGATTTAAACGATTTTTCAAATTTTATTTACAGTTTTGTCCATTTCCTTTAAATACTGTTAATCTAACAACAAGTAACTTTTAAACAAGTTATGAATGTTTGAAATGCAAGCTTAAGTTTAAATTAGATTCGTCCTAATTCTATAGATATAGAAAAGTATCGTTATTTTAGTCGAACAATCCCTAAAGTGAACGTTTTGGATAAAGTAACTACAAAACTCACTAAATTGTATTCAAACTTTAACCTAAATAAGTAACTTCAAAGCAGAATCTATTCAGAACGAGCCCTCGAACGAGTAATTAGTTGTTTTATCTGACAAACTTTTAGCCCGGAGGAAACGAAAGTCTCACTTGTACTTAAGTTGCCTTAATACGTATAAACTCAACTGTAATTGACTGTCTTTGTTGAAATTATTAATTTGATGAGCCCGCACCTAAAGAAAGTACATTTTTTCTGAGTATGCACACTACGAGACTGCATCCGTCCTAAAAATTAGTATCAGTTTAAAGTCCATTGAAAACAGGATTTTGAAAACGCAACGAATAATTTCATCACAAATTTCAGATCAAAATCTCACCGGGACATTTTTGTTTATTTCATACTTGCACAGGACTATGAGCTGTCTTTTTGTCTTTTTTCTTTGATGAAAAAGTTTCAGTCGTACACTTTGGGCCTTCATCAGGACTATAACTCCATTTAACTTTCTCCTTGTAAGGTTTTTCTTCGGGTGTTTTGATTTTACGAGTTTTCACAAACTCGGTAACCTTTTGTCACTGAATCTCGCAAAATGGAAGTTTCTGACTATCCTTAGTATCAGTGTCTGCGTTGCTAACCTCATCCTCTTTGGGACTTTCTGTGTTACTCGTGCCTCCCTGGCCACTGAAAAACGGTTACTTTAGATAGTTGGGAGTGTTGGAGGTGGTTTACCCTATGGATCCAGGGGGGCACATTGATTGTCATCTAAGCGCCAGAGTGGAGACCATCGGGGGTCTAGACGGCTTATTCTCTAAAATTCGTTCTATTTCTGCTACCATGTTGGTGTTCAGTTTGGGAACAAGCTAAAAAAGAAAGTAGTAAGAAATCACCGTGAGACAACGCCCAAACCTGAAGAGACTGAATACTATCGTACAACTGCACAACTGTGTTAGCTCCAAGAAGTAAACACTGGACAGACTCATTTTTTAAACACCAGGCTATAGCTAATTGGGACAAAGTACACCCGAGTTTCTCCGCCACAGCATTCAATTCTCTAATTCTCTCAGATTGTCGCCGGGTTTCTTCCGGTTGGATTCTTTCCTTCATCCAGTTGTACCCGTCTTTATTCCCTGTCGTAGTCTCATCTTCAGTCCACGAAAAGGAGCTGTACTTATTCTTAAAACTCGATCTTGAGAATAACTGCATGCTGCCTTCTTCTTTGCCTTGGGACAACCCCATGGATATTGGTGACCAAGCCATCAAACCTACAGAAATCGTTATCTAAAGTTTAAAGGAAGGACCAACATACCAACTCCGATTTTATTGTACAGTTCCGGCATGTAGAGCTCGGTTTTCTCTCGACAAAACATGTGGTATTCTGTTTGCTCAACTATTGGAGTAACACAGTTAAATTGGCGGCAGTTTGTGTAAGCTTCCATTACTTCGACAGGTGACCATCGAGCGGTTCCCCAGTACATTACCCAGCCTTGGGAGATGACGTAGTGCATGGCGCGTACCACTTCTGGAAAAAAAGTTACTTCTTTGGTTTTACAGAGCTGTCTTTACCTTCCATTGGGCACATGGGATCTGCCTTGTGAACTATCACTACGTCGATATATGAAAGTTGCAAGCGAAGTAAGCTAGCTTTTACGCTTTCTATTATGTGCTTTCGGGACAGACCTCGTTCTTCGGATCTGGAAGAGAGTCAAATGTGATATTTTTAACAGTTAAAGAAATGAGTACCGTGTGCTCCAATAAATCTTGGTGGTTACAATGTAACAGGTTCTTTTCCATCCTCTTCGAGTAAGGATTCTGCCCAGCTCTACTTCAGCTCTTGTTCCTGGGAATATAACAGTAATTTTCTGGTTAAACAAAAAATTTTTACCTGAATGAGCCTCCGACAGATCAAACACATTAATCCCGCTCTCCACCGCCAAGACAATAATCTGTTCCGCTTGTTCCTCGGTGACATTTGGTCCAAATGTAGGCCAAGTACCTAATCCAATATTGGACACTCTTAAGCCACTTTTCCCCAAATTGCGATATCTTAATCCCGGAGCAGCTGTTGTTTGCTTAGCCAGCTGAAGAGGAGCGTTCGGAGCGGAATGTGTAAGTCCACTCAGTAACAACTGTTCTTTTGTAATTCCCCCATCTCCAGAGCGATCTGTGAGTGCACTGAGTGCACTTCCTGCGCTGAATTCTTCCATACAATCAAGACTTGCTATTGGTGCTCTACACCTAAAATATTTGAGGATTTACATTTGTTGAAATAAAAGTAGATAACCGAAAGTATAAAAAGAACACCTAGCTAGGGTACAAATGTCTAACTGCTGAAAACGATAAGTAGCGTAACATGCAGTTTGATTTTTATGATAACAATGCATGAAGAAGATATTCACGTCACGTCGATTATATTGAATAGCGATCGCTAGTTTCTTTAATAAATTTCGGTTTGTCCACGACTACGTAAAACATGTATTTCGTAAAGCACGATTCTTGCTAACAGAAATTAAAGACACTATAAAACTGAAAACGCATGCTGGACCTCAGAAGCGCCAGAATGTATGGGTCATACATCGGGTCAGAATAACTTTGGAATTGTTCAACTAAATTAGCATTAAACAAGTCACTGGGTATCAGAATGACTAAAATCTAATCTTACAGACAACATGCTTATATGGTTAGTAGTAACCTATTGAAAGGTTTAACTTTAAAAAACTCTATGGGTATGTATGGTACGGTACATACGTTATACGGAGATGTCCAAAAACGGATCTAGAAATGCACAGGCACATCTAGATCTGACCACTGTAGATTGGTAAAACTAGATGGGTCTGAGCATTTCTCATTCATCTTGGGTGTTATAACCAATCTGCGTGATTTCGACTGAGATCATCCATTTCATGAAACGAGAATGATATTGTAGGTAATGGAATTCACTAATTTTATTTATTTGGAGCTGACAAAATTTAATCGGAAAGTTTTAGAACATGTGAATCATAAATTATGATCTTTACTGAAAAACATAGAATCCATAAAGATTTCGGAACAATTGTTTCAAATCTGTTCGTTTTTAGAATATACATAGTGCCAGTGTAGGCAGTTCTAAATATTTTGTTAGATTTTTTGAAGTTGAAAATATTCATGTTTTCTCGTATGATTTGTACAAACAAATAAAAGGAAATTATTAAGTCAGTTTTAAAAATATCGGAAGTCTCTTAAAATACTCAACATTTCTGTACAGATTTAAAAAAGAGTGAATTTTTCTGGAAAAACTCTTTAAAAAACATTGACTTTCTGACTTTAGACCCTCAATTCAATTTTCATTTAGCATTGCATAATGAAAACAACAAAATCAAATTGTTAAAATATGAATGCGCTATTTAAAAATTACACAGGTGACTCACGGATATCGTCTCCAATGGGACTTTTAAAACCGTTTCCGTCTTGCGACTTAGAAGTGATGACACATTTGTCACTTCCTTTTGTAGCGGTGGTGTTTCAGTCCCTAAAGTGATCATATTGAGTTTGGACTCAAATTTTTGACAAAAAAACAAAAAATATGATCGAATTTTCGATAATACCGCTAAGAATTAACCAAATTCTCCAACGAGCCAATTAATGTATTGATTTTGAAGAAGTTTATTTCACTTAAAATAAACTCATGTTTCCTGGATGCGTTAAAAATTATATTATTAGAAATTAAATAAACATTTCAGTGCATTTTCAAAGCGAAGTGGCGTGAAATGATCTCATGCATCACCAGGTTTTCAGTTTTTCTGATTTTTTTAGAGCGTATTTATTTCAGAAGACAACCCGCCAGATCTTTCAGGAGCAAAATTTTCACAGGTTTTTCCGAACGTCGATAATAAATGAAATGGTTGAAATATTTCAACGCTTCACTCATTTTACATGAGGAAATTAACACAGTAACTCAATAGCTATCAATGTTGACACGCTTCAAACCAACATAAGGTAATTTCATTATTGTGATTTCTCGTACAATCAAATTTCCAATATTAAAACGCGTACGTGTAAACAAAAAGACTGCCGGAAATTAGAGACACTGAAAAATCTGGCAAAGTTCCCAAAGTTAGCAAATCGCTGCAGATATTTAGAAAGTGTCGCCACCGGTCGTATACGTGGCTTTCGTAATGTCCAAGCACTAGAATTTAATTTGAAATTTTAAGGATTTGGATTTAATAAAAACTGAAGACTGTCAGTACTACAGTTTTTGTTGGTTTATTAATTTTAGTGTTTTAAAATTGGTTACAAAACTTTAATTTAAAAGTGAGTGAAGTGTAAAAGTTTTGTAACCAAACTAAGTTATTTGGTGCAAATCGAAAAACTATTTTTAATAATATTTACCTATAAATAGTTGGTAGTTGATTAGAATCCTCACTCGTGTTGTCATTATTATTGTTGTTATCATTATTAGTGTAATTACATAAAGCCAGTTGAGACATTTTAGTATCCAATAGTTTTGTTGCATAAGAAAACGCACCAAATTTTTATGAGAAATTGTTAAAACCACTTAAAAGTTTACTGTTACATTAATTTCTAGATATAACTCCATAAACGAGAGGCACTACAAGGTTTTGTTCTTAAGGCAAGCAATTATTTGATGTGTTTAAAAAATCTGCAAAAATTAATAAATGGTTATTTAAAGGAAAAACGATTAATTTGAATAAAAAATGTAAAAAATCTGCACAAATGATACCCACCTATGGCTAACAATCTAACATAGTTATCTACTATACTAACTTAATAAAAAAATCAATATAAGTGCAACAAAACTCTGGCAAAATTCCATTCTAATTATACGTACAGCAATAAATGTGCGTCAAAAATTGTCACTTGGCATAAAGTCAAAAGAGAAACTATTTAGAAAATCGAAACTAACCTCACAATGAAAAACTGAATTTTATTTAGACCAACGTGCATTTAAAATATAGCAAATTTGAACGTTCCTCTTATCGAAAGAGCTGATCCGTTATCACACTATTTTACGGAAGATCTAGATTCTTGCTAGGTAATCGATAATCTAAAACCTTTTATTGCTGGTTTGAAAGCTTTATTTAAGCTTCTTCGTTAACACTATTGTCTCACTACTATTCTATATTAAATTTTAATGATTATTCTTAGTGTATAACCTATTATTGTTTAAGAAATTTGTTGTTATTAAACGCGTTTATTTTAAAAATCGTTTCACAACCAGTTTCGTATATAAAAAGTTAATTAAAAGGATAAGAATCACAACATATTTCGTTAACAAAATAACAGTTCGAAGGACGAACTTATTATATTAGGGGCAGTTGAGTTTCGTCATTGCAGGTTAAACGAAAACTGGCGACTGTCAACGAACACGCGCGATTTTCCTGAAGGATCCTTGCAGGATCCTATGAAATACCTGCACAAAGTCGAATACGATTTCCACAGAACTTGCCATTACTTCGAAAGGGCGGATGTGTCGCATTCCAGTAAATCTTCGGCGTTATACATAATCCACGTAATTATTTATAGCTCTAGCCGATCTTTCTGGTTGTCTACGTTTCAGATTTCAAGTTCAACATATTTTTAGACGACATACACAGTGATTTTATTTATTGCATATTTGCGTTATTCTCCTGAATTATTAAAGTTTTTAATTTAAAACGAACAGAATTCCAAATGATCGACAAAACAATAATGAGGTCATGGCAGAGCCGGCTCTTGGATTTTGGGCCCTCTATAAATCAAGAGGACTTTACAATAGTTATGTGTTATTGTTATTAATAATTGAATGTTCGTCTTTGACGTATTTTGTGGGTATTTTTATAATTGTAAAAATGGTGGATGCGCCAGGTTAGGACGCTTCCATGTGGTTTTGAAATGAGCTTTAAAAATTTAATCTAGTGGATTTTGTGATGGATCTTGAATTAAAAAGCTGTTTAAACCTTTATGTGTATTAGGAACTTTTGAAATGGCACAAATTAAATTAAAAAATTTAGAGAGAAAATTAAAGTTGAGGAATTGAAAACTACACTAAAGTAGTTGCAATAATTTAATTTGTACTCTGAATAATAGAAAATAATAAGTGGATTTTTTTTTTAAATAGTAAATTAAGTAAAGTAAATGGTAAGTCATTTGAAAAAAAAATTCAATTTAAAAGCCGTTTATTAAATATTTTTGGCGTTCTGAAAATTATGAACAAACAGAGGAATTTGAGAAGAAGAGGAGAGACAAAATTAAGAATTTGAAAAATTTAATATACCTGAGAAACAGAAAAAATACGAGCGAATTTCAGAAACCTAAAAAATTTTAGTATTTTTTGGAAAGCTATAAAAATGGTGAATTGCTGACGTTTGATTGTCTGAATATTAATATCACCAAGGACATGAAAAATGTAAAAAAATTTAAAACATTTTTGGATCTTCAAAGAAAATTTATTGGATCAATTCTTGGTGTTGACAAATTATTAAAATTACAATTTTTTCAGTTTAATCATCGCTCTGATAATGATAGCATTGCTATCGAAACGCGCGTCAGCATTTTTTGTAAAAATTTGGTGTTTGGGTAGAAAAAATTGTAATTTTAATTTTTGGAACTAAAAAAATATGAATATGCATTTAAAAAGTAGAACCTGTTTGAAAATTAAAGGATTTGGTTGGAGAAAATTCACGAATTTATGTAATTGTTACATGTCTTTAAATGAATGTTTTAAATAATTTTTTTTAAGTCTTTTTATTATTTTAATAATAGTACAATATTATTTTTCTGATTAGGGGAGTATTATTTAGTCAGTTCAGAATCCAGATAATATGAAGAGTTCAAGCACCTAAAATATCTAAAAACTTCAATTTCAGGATTTCAAAAAAGGTAATTTTTAGGAAATTGTTCTTAAAGTTTACATGTATATTTTTGTTAAATTTTACTTCATTTTTAGTTCCAGAATTTCAGCAATTTTGATTGAAACGCAATTTTACCTAAAAGTTAAGCAAATTGGAGAAACGTTTACATCTGTATTTACTTTATTTTAATGGATTCTATCACAGTAAAGTTACATACCTACAAGCACTTTCCTTGTAAAGTAATTATTCCCAAAGCTGGTACACAAAAACTAGTTCGCAATTTGCACAAAACTGAAAACTTTTTGATAATAGCAGTTTCCACAATGCAAAACCAGCTCGCGAACAATTTTAATTAAAACAAGTAATTTGAAGCGGTCAGCATTGAGGACTACTTAGAACTAATTTGACCCGTAATCCATACTTCCTCGGAAAAATGTCGTGTTTTTTTTATTTTCTTTTCTTCCTAGCTATTCACGTCATTACATTTTTGTCATATTTTACATGCAGATACTTACGTTGAAGGAAAATCATCTCTATCGTCTAAAAGTAAATGTTGTTGTTCGGCTAGTTCCTTCTCTTCTCTTTCACGTTCTCTTTCTGAATGTCGTTGTTGCAACAAATCGTTATCAAGTTGTCTTATCTCCCACTGTTCTCTCTGCGAACGATGGTGTTCCTATAAAAAGAAAGAGCAATGAACAAAAGAAAAAGTAGTTTAATTACATTTGGTGTGTAAATAATACATGAGGCTGATGATTGTTTATATGGATCGTTGTTTATGTTCTACATGTTGTAGTTAAATAAACTTTGACTCAGCTTCTACGTAAATAATTTGACTTCACTTGTTAAGAAATGATTTAAATAGCAAACTATACAAAATATCATCAATTATCCTCTAAAAAACAGCAAAGTTCTACGGACAAGACAATGTGCAAGAATGAGAAAATCAATGAATATGTAGATACAAACAGTACAAGTACAAGTAATTTCCTAGATGAGTAAATGACTGGGAAAGTTAAACAAGACTTACTAATAGTGATTGGAAGTATTTAAACCAATTACAATAATAAGCAGTGTCTTAGAAATAATTCTAAAAATCTAAACTTTTGGAAATTAATTATCGTTGCATTCAACAATTTACAAACTTTAATGGCGGCGTCGTATTCTTGTTGTCGTTGTTCCTTGGATGTAGTTCGTTTCTCTTCTTCACTCTGCTGCTGTTTTTCTTTTTCTTTAGAACTGGTGGAGCTGCCCGCCCCCGGCGGCGGGTACGATATCCAGAACTGGTGGGCCAGCTTGTTGCACTCCTACCAAAACCGCCAAGATGTTCTGAAAAAAAAAACGGTTGAATATCACTCGTAAACTAAATTCGACGTGGTGATGAGCAGCGATTTGATGTATCGACAGAATTATTGGATTTATTAAAATGTTTGATTATTTTCATAACACCTACTAGAACTTTACACATCGTAAGATTAGTACTCAACACTTGAAAGGTTTATTTATAAATCTAAGAATATATTTAAGTAAAGTGTTTTCGTTTGTGCGTCAATTTGATGCTTTTTTACTTTCTTATTACTTTAATAAATGCCTTGAACAAGCTTCAGGAGTAATTTCCACGCAGTTGTAATAAAATTTATTGGCTAGCATCATAAATAAATCTCACTTACCTTGTAATAAAAACAGTTATTACAAGAGTGATCAATAAATCTCAAACGGTTTGGTGATTTTTAACAACACGACTGTGATTCACATTAGTAGTGTATTTTCGGTAGTGTGACTTGTCCTATTTATACTAATTTGACGAGTAAGTTTTGGAAGCAATGGAAAATTGACATCGAAATTATAAGCTTGGATATTTTGTTTGGTTTATAAATACAGTCCACAATCAAAGTGGAGCTTTAACTGACAGACTTGTTTACCCAAAGTAAAAATTGATAGATTAACTTCAGGCTTCTCATCGAAGTTTGTTTTGTTCTAATTTGAGCCCGCAGATTTGTTGGCGATGAGATGACAGCTCCAGGAAAATTAGAGCTGATTAATAGATTGCTGAATGCTAAATTCATTTGTAAATATTTGACGCACTAAAATTTTTCCCACAAAAAAAATCTAATTCCATGGGCACAAGAGAAGAGCAATTTGGCATCGGTTTTGTTTTGAAACAAACTGGTTTTAATTTGATGCAAAATTATGTTGTTTCGTGTTAATTTTCTTGGCATTCAAACCTTTCCAGAGAAATTAGAACACACTTGTAACCTAGGAGACGTTACAGGATTTATTTTTGTGTAATTTTGAAGCGAAATTATGCTAGAAAAATCTGTTAATTTGTGAAAATTATTGTTCACTCATCCGTTTTTTTCCAACACAATGCTTTCACTGATATTTTTGAACGAAACATTTTACTATTTAAAATGATTGTGCAAAATCAACTTTTAATATTGAAGTGCCTCAAAATTGCCCTCGTTCTTTTCCGTTTCTCCACATTTCCACGCATTCAAACCTATGAATGTAATATTTCCAAATTACACTAACCATTTACTTATTTATAGCATGGAAGTCAATGTTTGGAACTTATCGAAATCAATACAGAAATTTTAAGTAGTAAAAGCGGTGGAGTAAAAATAGCACACTAATCTTGATCATGAAGCGACTTTGACATTAAGATTTTCCCATTTTTTTCCGATTCTGTCTCGAGCAGCTGCGTCAGCTAACCCTAGCTATTACCTTTACACCTTTATTTAAATTCCCACTAAATTGACCTGTCACGTTAACGTAAGAAAAATTGGTCTTTCATTCAATTGAACTTTTCAGAGGCAAATTCTCCGGTACAAACTTTTAATTCCTTGTTGACACCGCCGTTCTTGTTTTTCTTTTAGAGGATCAATTTTGACGAAGGATTCGTTTAACCACGACCCAGGCATTTCGAGCAGATGGTATCCAATTTTCCAGTAATACAAAAGAGCTATTCGGAAAAATCAAATTCAATATCAAACGAATAGAGCTTAATAGAAAAATGAATCAAGGGAAGTAGACTGAGCGAAATGAAAGGAAATTTATCGACGGTGGAAAATGGTATTTCTGGTGATATAGTGAGGTTAATTGCTGGACTATTTTTAGTGGCATACTTGTTTGCTTTTTTTGTGTAAAAATAAAGTAAGAAGGTTTTCAAGCAAAATATCACTTTCGAGGATATTGGTGGGGACGTTTTTTTTGTGCAAAAATTGTGCTTCGTGTTACACAAGGCGAATTTAGAAATAATTTTTAATTATTAAAAATTAACATAATGTGGTGCCAAAAATGACACTGAACTTTAGAATTCGCTCTTTGAACTTTAAACTGTTTCAAGTATTTTAGAAAGTAAATGATTACGCGTTTTTGATGTTTTATCAAAAACTGTTATCGGTTAGCTGTTGCATTATAAATTTTAATTGAGCATTTTTAATATTTGTTTTTATGTCTGTACCAATTTGGGATAAGTTTCAGATTGCCACTACTTCTCAGAATTGTGTGTAAGTACGCTGCAGGCGTTTTTAATTGAAATAATTCTGGTCTTAATTTAGAACTGCAATAAAATTTTATTAGATACAAAAATAACGACTTTACTTTGTACTACTTTATTAAAGAAGTTACTTTCTAAAACGATTATATTTATAAGCATTGTACATCTGTAAATACTAGTTTGTAAAGATATTCTCAGGTTACTCAGACGTTTTATAGTCCTTGAATTAACTATTTCGAAACTCTTAAGTACCCGAATGCATTCTCGGATTTCAGAAATTATCAGGAAAGCTTTGGAGTAGCTAGTAAATGTTCGATATTAATTTGAGTTATTTTTTGATCTTTTAATTTTTGTCCCAATTTTTTTGTATTAGTCTTGCTTTATTTATCTTTCTAGCCAGAAATAAAAGTGAAAATTTTCAAAATATATAGACTGTCCCAGAAATCGCGCCCCAGAGAGAAAGGGCTTATCGAGGCAACAATTCTAAACCAAAAGGTTGAAACTAAAATTTTTAACTCAAAAAATAATCGAGATAAGACAAAAAAATGGTAGGCAATCCCGAAGCCAAACAGAATTTGAAAAACGGTAACTATGAACACGTACACATCCATTGGTCAGATGAACATTAGACTTTCGTTGCCTAGGAAATTATAGGCTTTTTACTTCACTTCTCGAATAAACTTTCGGTATTGGTGGTTAATATTTTATCAGTTCTCGAATACTATTAAACTTATTATCATTACTCGTATATTATTATTGTCAACACCAAGATTTGATCCAATAAATTTCTTTGTATTAAACTTAGTCAAGTTTTGTTTTGAAATTTACCATCTGTATTGCTTTCAGCACCCTCCCTTGCTCTCTGGGGCGCAAGTTCTGGGACATCCTGTATAGCAAGAAAAAAATACATTTTATATTTCAGCAAATAATAATTAGCCTTTTCATGAAATTTTAGGCTTTGTTAAGTGGTAATGGCGTATGTACAGAAGAAGAAGCGCGAAATTTTGATTATTCGCTTACCTGTACCTGTTTTTTACGATACTCAAATTTTTATATTTTCAAGATTTAGAATATTAAATTTTTTGTCCTTTCATTGTGAGTTTATCAAAATGTATGTATTTAATTTTAATTAAATTGGTGTAAATTCAAATTTATCAGACTCAATAATTTCGTCTCAACTTCTGTTTTGAAGTAACATTTCTTAACTCCGGCTCTGGGATTCTTAACTTGTTAAGTTTTTAATTTTGGAAATTTCGTAATCCCAATGTTTTGTTTTCCTGGAATTTAATTTTTTAAATAAAATTTTCGGAGCTCTCTGAGAATTTATAGATTAACCACCTAAAAATTTCATGGCTTGGATAATGTAAGAATATCAAAAAAGGAAATCCTAAAATCTATTTTTTTTTATTTTGGAGTCCATAAGCGGAAATCTACGAGCTCAACAATACTAGAAAGATCAGAACGACCTGACAATTAAAAAAATATAGAATTCACAGCCTCGAAAACTAAAAATTTTAGAACCTGAACTTTTGGTTCTTGGACTTTCTCGGAATTTAAGAAATTGGAAACTGTTTATTATAAAAGTTTTTCTTAGCTAAGCTTTCTCTGTTTATTGCTATTATTTAAATTGTTGGTAGCAGAAATTTCTGTTTATCTATTCTCACACTGAAGGTAACGAAATATTGAATTTTATTTTAAGTAGTTTTATTGTACAATTTTGACTGAATCCTTAGCTTTGATCCACGAAAATTTGAAAAACTTCTCAAGTGGAGTGCTGAAAAACTTAAAAGCACAATCATTTTATAAACTAAAATCAACTGGCTTTAATATTTGCATTTTCTAGCTAGTTTCTAGTCAACCGATGTGCCGACTCCCAGATTTGCAATTACCTCTCTTCAAATTCAACGTACAATTGTAGAAACTTTCCTGTCCCGAGACTTTGCTTCATTTCTTTCCTTTAAATTTTGTTTTTCTCGTAGTGATGGAAGACTGCACAAATCCTGGTCTGTTTCTTTCACCGTGCGAAATCCTTTCATAATGAATTAATGATAAAGTCTGACGTTGATAAATATTTACAAAGTATCGTAATTTTTCAGGTTTATTTATTGTGAAAAAAACAGAAAACCTATGAACACATAGCATGCAATTTTGAGGTGTTTGCTAGCTTTAAGTACATTTCAATTCCTATTTTTAAACCGCCATAAATGACACAAAGGTTTCATTGATTGCACACTGATAAAAGATCGAACGAACAATCTATACAGGGTTTAACATTGCTACAACAAATTAAACTCTCTATGCATAGCAAACAACATTTATTGGACAAAACCATGCTTAAAACATGTTACAAGGTTATAAAATATCCATCGCCATAGTATAGGGCTGGGAAGGATCATTCAAAGGTTGGGTCTATACATAAAAATAAAAACCAAGAAAAAAAACACCGAACACCTATAATCTACCTTAATTGTCCATGTCTGACTTTTTAGGTTAGAAATTGTGGGTCACACAGGGTCAAGGTTTTTAAAAATAAACACAATTTTATGACACGAGGTTGCATCGAGCACTATACAATGCACGACGCGACTGGTTTTGTGGCATTATGGATTATAATATAAATATAATCATGAAACTGTGTACACCAACATGGGGTCAAAAATAACTAAATTCTCGATCTCGCTACAGCAAAACCTGTATTCCTGCGGCGCGTTATCCTCACTGCAGAAATGCAGGAAAATTACTGATGCGCCACAATGACGGCGCCGTCTGACGTCGCTTTATCTAACAATGAGTTGTGGCGTCGCAGGTTTCTTTACGATTGATATTTATAGGGTGTTTTATTTAAAAGGAACCTCTGAATGATTCCGGGCATCCAAAGAGTAATGGAAGTTGTTATAGAAAATGTGGCGTTTCACAGGTTCGTAAATTTTTCTTTTGGACGCAGAACCGGCTCTAAATGCGGATTTTTCAAAGAATAAAGAATAGTGGATTTAAAAAAACAGAGACTGAAAGACTTCTGTAAAAATCAATTAAATTATGTTGCAGATTGCCCGGCGCATCCACCATTTTTAAAATTGCGAAATTAGTGCCACTCCTTTTTGGCTTTGATCCAAATAATAGTAGTAAATTTAAATGATTAATAAGTTTTAGCGGATACGATAAAACTAGAGAGTATAAAAAATTTGAAAAAGATGAAGTGCTTAATTTGACTTTTAAATTTCTAGTTAAAATTGTCCAACGGATATAAACGATTGCGTAAAATACATGTAGTCAAATATCAAGAAGCTCAAAAAAATCTAAAACCACTAATAAATCTAAAACTCTTATTAAAGGAGTAAAAAAAGTGTAAAAAACGTAGTAAAAAATTTTGAGTTCTAAATAATTGAAATATCTAGAGTATTCAGATGATCTAAAGTGTCTGAATAATCTATAATAATCCAGAAAATTTATAGGAAAAACGAAAAGAATTAAAACAGCCAAAGATACATGTTTTCGAAAATGGTTTGAGCAATAAGCTTTAATATTTCTATATTACACACAAAAAGTGTAGTTTGATGTCAAACTCTGTTGTCAAAAAACTCGTTACGCAATTAAGAAATTAATTTAACGAATTAGGTAATTACAGCAGTTAATTAAGTGAAAAAGATAACATACTTCTAGGCTTTTTTTTATTTTACCTTAAACTCAAACTTGGTGTTAAAGGTTTTAATTTTCTTATGATTCTTTTGTGCAATTATTTTAAAGTTATTAATGTATGTTTGCCTCTATTCTATTTACAATAATATTCAGCGCAATAATTATTATGTAAACACTATTTTGGACAATGACAATTTTTTAATACTTGTTTTCACTTGTTTTACTATACCTATCAATAATTTCCAAAGTAAAAGTAAGTCGTAATGCGAAAGAATGATCGTAAAATACGTCGCTGCAGTACGAAATCATCCACAGCCGGTCCTGCTTTCATTTTAAATTCAACGTTAAAAATCAATACAATCTGATAACAAGCTTCATTTCATTGTTACTTCGTTTATTGTATTTTTCAAAAATACAATTTACATATAAATAGACGAATTCGTAATCTATACGATCACGCAACATGCATAGCAGGAATTACAGTTGCGCAAAAATTCACCAGCAGATGGCCACACCTACCAATTCCTGCCAAGGTTTGCTTAGCTTTCCTGCTGCGTTTGCCCATTCCCCGGTTGTTGTTTGACATTTCGACAATGACAGCTCGTAGGAATTTAGTTGACAGCTGTATTAAGGTGTTTTAACGTGTGTTTTTGATGCGTAATTTTAATAACGCGGACTTTCGGTTTTTTGTACTGAC
This sequence comes from Gnatocerus cornutus, assembly GCA_029298725.1. Classification (NCBI taxonomy): domain Eukaryota; kingdom Metazoa; phylum Arthropoda; class Insecta; order Coleoptera; family Tenebrionidae; genus Gnatocerus; species Gnatocerus cornutus. Next base: position 14,643,897 of record CM055513.1, read on the forward strand.
ATTTTGAGATGGGAAATGTAACGACTTTAATCGATGCTGTACTCTGGAAAAATTGGTATTATTGACATTTTAGGACAATAAAAAGTATCAATAACAATCAAGTTTATTGACATGTTTGTATAATGTAAGTACAAGTAGTGGGTCGGTGTTTTTGCTTATGTTACGACTGAGGTGCTCCAATTTTACTCTAGCTAAAGCCAATTAAATTGTTAATTATCACGGTCAAAATGTGTCCGAAATTTTTTACCCGCCAGTGTACCATGCGGATTAAAATTGGCACAGAACTGTTTTAAATGTTCACATGGTGATGGAACTTTAAATACAAGAGTAAAAGCATTTCCACAAGGTCATTAAACGATAATAAAAAAAATTACAAAGCGAATGAGCAAAAACAATTATTCAAATCCTTTTACGTGGCCGCGAATTAAAAGAATTGCTAACCTTTCTTCTGTTTTTTTGCAGAACTTATCCAACATGGATGATGATCAAAACGAACTGATCCAGGATGATGAGTCATCATCAGAAGTTGAGGATAACTGTCTTCCACCTGACAATCCCCTAGACCACTTTAGACACAACTTAATCTATGTTGAACATTCCAAAACTGAATTCTTGATCCTTAAAGTTTTCTTAATACTTCTAACTTTAGCAGTATTAATCTTATTTCCGCTCCAAATCGAAGCTGTTAACGCCCATGGAGATGTTTACAGTCTATTGTTAACAAACACAATACTATCATTCTTGGTATTGTTCCTCGTAACAGTCGGTCTCAGGTTAATATTTCCAAAATACAAAAACTTTTCTTTGCTGCAAACACCAATAAGGATCCCAAAACTGGCTCAGATATCCCTCGCATATTTTATTTGCGCTCTTATGATAACCTTCGCCCTTGATAGAAAACGAGTTGTATGTCACTTACAGGACCCCTTCAAAGGACTTGTTCTTGTTTTCTCATTGTTGTATTACTTTTTCTTCAGTCAAAGATGTAAGATGTTGGCCGATCCAACAATTCAATCTAATGTTAGTTGTTCCAGTTATGTGCCTGCAACGCATTTTTTCAATAACTGTGATCATCGTGGGATTATTTATTGCTTTGGATTACAATTTGTGCAATGAGTTTAAATGTAGAGGATTCGAACGACAGCACGTGGCCGACGACAGTGGAAACTGGTCACGGAAGGTTCACGCGATCTGGACATCGGTTTATATTTTTGGGTTGGGATTATTTGCTGCGTATTTCTCTATGTTAGAACAAGTTTTTAGTGGAGTCATCGAAACAGTGAGTGAAAATGGAGAATTTTCCGTATTGTAATTTTCTTGCAGTTACAAACTAGAACTGCGCCATTTTTGAGTACAGTATCTCGATCCGTGTCAACCGAGAGTGCCTCCTCTATAAACGAAGAAGAACTCGGAGAAGTACAAACACATAAACAAATCAACCCATTTCATTTAGCGACTTGGCTGCACCTGTGCGGTCTCTTTATTGTCGTTGCTTGTTGTTGGACCGACTTTATTCCAGAAATCGGAAAGGTGAAGACGAAGGGCTCGTTTGACTGACGTTTATATGATTCTTTCAGGGATTTAACAGCAGCGAAGTCCTTAACTACACTTTCAACGGATTCCGGTGTTACTTTTCAAGCGACCCGGAATGCCACAATTTAGCTCTTATACTTTGGTTATTTGTCTTCGCTTATGTTGGATTCGCGGTTGTTTCAATACAGTTTATGATTCTAACTCAATCTGCAGTGTACACCATTGCTACCATGTCGACCGCTCTTCCTCTGGCAGGAATTTGTTGGTCTTTGATTCAGTTGACTCCTCTCGATAATGGTAAAACTATTTTCTTAATGAAGACATTCTTATTTTTGTGTACAGGTTTGGTGCTTTGGGAACCTGCATTTAGTGGCGAACTCATCTCATCTCTTCTCGGTCTCCCTGTGGTAATAACCGGATTATACTTTCTGTATAAATCTCACGCCAAGGACTGTCGTTGGTCTGGAACGTTAACCGAAAATTGTTTATCTAGTCGTGTTACTTAGATTGTTGTACCCTGTATAACTTAAATTGTACCTACTTACCGCTCTGTTAATCTTGTTATTGTTATTGTTGTCTCGCACAGTTAACTTACAGGTGAATCCCGATATAATACGCCTGAGATCAAATAATTATATTCCGGCGGCTATACATAAAACTGAGGACCACGCTTGCATCTCGCCATACCGGGTTTTAACTGTATAAATATCTCTTGTCTTTCCAGTATTATTTTGATACTTTCGTCAGCTTCGATATGGCTCTTTAGGAAGTCCGGGACTAATTTCATTTTTTCAAGGATCAAAATAGTTTTGCTGTATTTCGCCGAACTTCAGATACAAAAGAAGACTTGCTCAGAATAACGATGCCAAATTTATATAGTGATAAAGACAACCAGATATTATATATTTGTGAATATTTACCTGGGTTTTGTATTAGAAATGTATGTGTATTGAAAGGTATATTATATTTAGATTAGAAACGTATAAATAAATAATAATTGTTCATTGTAATACTTTTTTTGTTGTCCATTTTCCTCATTTCCTCCATTTTCCTTCCGACGAAAACTGCAACTTTTTCTGTCTGTCGTAGTTCCGGAAATAAGGAACACTGAAATTCCGGTAAAAATGTCAAATTTATATCGGAAATTGATAAAGTTGATTTTTGAATTCAAAATTACTGAGACCGGATTCTTTGGCGAAAACAGCATCTAAAATCTCATCATGACGTCAAAATCAATCTCGCTTGATAACTATTCTATTCTTAACAACAAAAAAATTGATGCTTCAATGACATTTTTACAAAAAATTAAAATGCCAGTTACAAAATCAACACGCGAAAGAATTCCCTCAAACCAATAATTACAAAATTTAAAAATAATCTTATTGAAATGTAACTTCTATTTAATTGCAGTGTTTAGTTATGTCATGAGTGTCATGACATTATTAGCATTTTGTTTCTTTTAGTAGGTATAAATTGCAGGCTTAAAAGAATTAAGCACCAGAACGAATACCTACTACACGTAAATGATTTGTAAAAATTTTCAAATTCTAATTACTTTCAATTCAATCAACGTGTTATTATCGTGATCATCAAAAGTTGACGTCATACTTGAAAATGTTTCTAGAACACTATTTTTGAAAACTTGTGATTGATTTTAACAATTTTATAGCATTCCTTTGATCCAAAAATTCTTAGCATTTTATGTACTTTCATCAATGACAAATAATTATTACTCTATGACATGCTGTGGCATTGATTGGTGATGGAACGTTTCTTAACTCAATATATTACAAAATAACCACGTATATGGACAAATAACGCAGTTACCACAAATAATAGCATCGAATTTCTAAAACGAAATTACATGTCTCTTATTAATTTTTATTTTAAGAAAACAATACATTAGCTTGTCTAACTCTAGTTATTATCAGTTAAATATCTTAATAATGTCGACAATAAACATTGAAAAAATGGAAAACGTGTAGAAGATTGGACATTTTATATTTATAACTCTGCATTTCGTGACTCTAAATACCCGTTTAGATAATGCAACAACTTTTCTAAGCGAATTGGTCATTCTTGAGAAAATTGAACTACAATACAATACAAAATTCGCACCTCAGTGAAGTAACAACATTTCATCTCCTGATGAAATATTATCACATAACGTTTAAAAAATACCCAGCCAGCCAGCAAGTTCGATGCCGGTGGTGGTAACACTTCACTGAAGATGTATCTTCACGTAGGAAGAGTTTTGCAACTTGATTACCTTCATTTTGATAATATAAAAACCCCCCTTTTACAAAATATGGTTATTATTGTTTAGTGCTCAGTGCAGCATCTTACTGTCGGAATAAGAAATGAACCAAGCATGGTAGGTCGAACTTTCCATTTACTTAGCGTCTTAAATCTTCGGTGAAAAGTTGCGTAATTGTGACATGAGGTTGTTGTTTTAATTTATTTGAATAATTAATGGGTGATGGGCGAAATAGTTTTTCGGAAAATTCAAACGAAAAGCGTTTCGACATCGAGATTTTAGATAAAACTGCTTTATTTTATTGAGTAAGAAGGTTCGGAGATCTTAATCGAAAAAATTAATGTTAGTTGTGCTTTACAGACATCACGCAATTATTTTTTTAATTAAAATTATTATTTAATTAAATTTAAAAAAAATTGTTAGTGAAATAAGTAGGTAATTCGTAAATTCGTAAAATCAAAAAACTGTGTATAACTCGTAACTTTTATTTTTACTGAAAATTTATTAAATTTTTGCTACGATTTGTTTTATCTAATAAAATTCCATCGGCGAGAATTATTTTAAATTTACGTTAATTATGCTCGTTTATGGCATTCTTTTCTTTGTAATGTACCGATCCAAATTTTTTCTTGTAAGATAACTCTTAACACACCTTGCCCATTATTGTATTTTTCCGATTTTTTGATGACCATAATCAGTAAAAAATGTCTTCTGGATTGCATATTAAATTATTTAGATGACACATTTTGACCTTTACTAATGAGTGGTGACAAAGTTGACTTGCTTCATCCCGGATGTACCATCCAAAGAGGCTCTTGTCTCATATCCAAAACTTTTATCAAGGTTTTGTTAAATAAAGTGTTAAGAAACTAAACGTGCAAATAAATCTTTCATAATTTTGGCGTAATTGATACGTAAACAAGACTCCATCTCTGTTTACAATGAGCAAAATTAATTTTCAAGTACAATGGTTGTATAGTCTTTGATAAAAAATGCGTTTTGTTGTTTGAATAATGTATCAATAGTTTTTTTAAATCAGATGCGGACATCGAGCCTTGACATTTACGTTATTGTGTGTACATAAAAAATAATAATTTTAATTTTTGTTATTTTATTAACCTAATAAAAGTGAATAAATATACATATTATTAAGAATCCTTAAAATAGCGTTTACCGATTGAAGAACGAGTTGCTGCTCTTCGTGGTATTAAGTAATCTCGAGGATGCGTTGTGAAACAATTTCTTACTTCAAATCATTTGAACATTTGAATGAGACTACGTAAATTATCAGACTGTCTTAACAAAGTGGACAGAAGCTAAAAGTCAACTCAAACTGCAATGTTTCGTAAATTTCGTGGAAGCAAAGCTGCAAAGAGAAATGATACGCAATTCTAACACTTTTTAGTCCAAACAGCAAACAATGCGATGTAAATTTACGTAACAATTATGTTTTAATACTTTCTTTCATGTATAGCCTCAGCCCGAATACCTACATCCAAGAACATGTGAAGAAAGTCAATCTATTGTGCATTTTGCGTAAATCTTTCTTTCCGATCAATTTACGACGGTGTTTAAATGAAAATCGATTCTACGATCATAGACACAATAGCTTAAGGTTAAAAGTAGTCTCACCTTTTGACTTTTGAGGATAAAATTTTTATATGATTCAAATAAACAGTTGTGTCACAATGTTAATTATCAAGAGGTTGTAACAAATTTGCAGTCTATTATATTTTGCATAATGGTCATTTTGGCGGTCAAAATCTGCCAATATTTGTTGATGGTGACATTTTTTTCTAACATTTCTAACAATACGACCGCATTTCTTCATGTGGTTGTTATTTATTGCAATATGTTAATTGTGCTAAACTGATTTATTACACCCGAATTGTTTAAGCCTAATTATAGCTGACCTCTTGAACCAACAGGCGAATGGCATTTTGCATCCATTATATCATACACGAGATGATACTTTCTTAAAGTAACATTTACTGATTTTGTCTGTTTTTTTTATTAAGATGTAATTAGTAGCATTAAAAGTTAAATGGTTTTGTTTATCAAGCCAAATTAACTAACGGCTTAATTTTCTAAACAATTACAATTACAATATCTTATCTTTTATGCTTGATTGATTGGATGATATGGTGTAACAATTTAGTCATAGTTTAACGTATTATACTTTAATTTTCAGCTTACATAAGAAGTTCTTGTGTGTTAAGCAGTTGACATTTACGTACGCGTCTCTGACCTTTTAAAATTAGTATCTTCATTATGGTACTCTGCATTATTTATAATATGATGGTCAAGCTACCTATCTGCTGTTCAACATGGGAACTCTCAGATATAGAAATACCACGCTGTGGTAATGTTATTATAATTTATACAATTCAAATATCCTTTTAATAAACAACCGATTTTTTGTATTATTTCTAGAACTGTAGAAATAGTACATTATTGTAAGTTTCATTTTATGACAAATTATTATTTTTTTGAAGAGCATTTTTTTTCTTTTTTGGGTTTGAAAGATTTTTTTTTAACATGCGTGCATGCATAAAATCTTGATTTTTTTTCAGAATTTGGTCCATTTTTTATTGTTGGCACAGTCCGTGCTGATATATTCAGCATTTGGTAGTCCGAAATCTTTGTCTACAGAAGAAACACAAAATGAATACACTCCAATTGAAAATACCGCTCTTATACGCCATCGACGTCAAGGCTACCAATATCCTAAACCTTCAATTCCATTTGAAGAAGGTGTCCCAAAGCCAACACAACCACCTTTTGTACAACCAACGACAAATTTAATTCCGTATAGACCTCCTTCAACGACTCAAAGACCGTATACACCGCCTCCAACACAAAGACCGGTTACTTATACGCAACCACCATTCAAGCAAGTTACGACTTTGAGACCTTATAGTCCAGCTAGCACGCCGAGACCATATACGCCACCACAAACTCGACCACCAACACCGTCTTCTCCAGGATATAGTTATCCAAGTCCTGCTCAGCCGTTTGAACCAAGGCCATCGCCTACGCAACCGCCTTATCGTCCCACGCAGCCTCCATATCGTCCTCCGCCTAGTACGCAACCACCGTATCGTCCTCCGCCTAGTACACAACCACCGTATCGTCCTCCACCTAGTACGCAACCACCGTATCGTCCTCCACCTAGCACACCAAGACCTTATAGTCCACCAGTTACACCTCCACCGTCACCACCTTCTCAAGAAGGATATAGTTATCCACGTCCTTCACAGCCATTTGAACCGACTTATAGGCCATCGCCTTCGCAACCAAGTTATCGTCCCACGCAGCCACCTTATCGTCCTCCACCTAGTACTCAACCGCCTTATCGTCCTCCACCCAGTACACAACCACCCTATCGTCCTCCACCCAGTACACAACCACCCTATCGTCCTCCACCTAGTACGCCTAGACCATATACTCCGCCAGTTACTCGTCCACCCCCACCTCCGCCTACTCGTCCTCCACCCTCCCAAGAAGGATACAGTTATCCGCGACCCTCGCAACCTTTTGAACCGTCACCTTCTCAACCTCCCTATCGTCCTACGCAACCACCATATCGACCTCCACCTAGTTCACTTAGACCATATAGTCCGCCAGTAACGCGTCCACCGCCTCCTCCTCCTCCAACACGACCACCACCACCACCGCCGACACGTCCACCTTCTCAAGGGGGATATAGTTATCCACGTCCATCGCAACCTTATGAACCATCACCTTCACAGCCTCCTTATCGTCCCACGCAACCACCTTATCGTCCTCCACCTAGTACACCCAGGCCATATGCTCCACCAATCACACGTCCACCACCACCACCACCTACACGACCACCACCGCCGCCCCCGACACGTCCACCTGCGCAAAACGGTTACAGTTATCCACGACCATCGACACCTTTTGAACAAACTTATAAACCGTCACCTACGCAACCGCCTTATCGTCCCACGCAACCACCTTATCGTCCCACGCAACCACCTTATCGTCCCACGCAGCCAGCGTATCGACCTCCACCTAGTCCACCTAGACCATATTCTCCGCCAGTGACCCGTCCACCACCACCACCACCTCCACCTACTCGACCACCACCGCCGCCGCCTACGCGTCCACCCGCTCAAAATGGATACAGTTATCCACGACCATCTTCGCCTTTTGAACAAACTTATAGACCACCACCTACACAACCACCTTATCGTCCTCCACCTAGTACACCCAAGCCGTATACACGTCCACCTCCACCTCCACCCACGCGACCACCACCACCCCCAGTTGCACCACCTTCTCAAGGAGGATATAATTATCCACGTCCTGCACAACCTTTTGAACTGGCTTACAGACCAACAACAGCAAAACCTTATAGACCACCACATCCATCTAATTCAATAGAAGTAATTGATGTTCGCAAACCGTCTTATTCAACGCCAAAACCACCTACACCTCAACAACCATATAGACCCCCAGCCCCAAAACCGCCAGCTTATTTACCTCCTCCACCCCCAACGTCTAGACCTTCCCCGGCTTATTCACCTGCGACACAAAAACCATTTACTTTTGCCACGAGTGCACCACGAGTGCCAGCACCGTCTTTTCCTCAACAAACATACAAACCATCATTTGCGCCCAGACCGGCCCCGACTACCCCAAGACCACCTCCAGTTTATACATTTGCTCCATCAATACCTGCAGTAACACCTGCTCGACCAAACGCTTCGCCGGCTTATTTACCACCTCCTCCTCCAACTAGGCCACCGGCACCACCCCCGCCAATATCGATACCGTCAACACCAAGACCTTTTTCGATTCCGACTTTTGCCCCACGAGTTCCAGCACCATCAATACCAAAACAACCGTTTAAACCACCAGGATATTTACCCCCTGTGAAAACCCCATCACCAAGACCACCGCCTGTTACATATCCACCACCAACTAGACCACCACCTCCGCCTCCGCCTCCACCTCCATCAAGACCATCAACTTATTTGCCGCCTCCACCACCCAGACCTACATCGCCACCACTTTTGCCACAACCAGCACGCACCAATCCACCAGCTGTTTACAGACCACCTTTGACCACGAAAAAACCAGTGTATCTTCCTCCGCCTCCCCCAACACAACCGCCAGTAAGGTACAACCCACCAGCACCTTCACCGCCACCAGTTTATAATCCACCTACATACTTACCTCCTCCACCCCCAACACGACCACCAGTCGTTCCACAACCAACACGTACGAACCCACCAGTTTACAGACCTCCTTCACCTCCACCACCGCCAAGACCACCAGTTTACACACCTCCAACAACGAAAAAACCAGTGTATCTCCCTCCACCTCCTCCAACACCGCCACCAGTAAGATACAATCCACCATCACCACCAAAACCGCCAGCTTACTTACCTCCTCCGCCACCAACACAAAGACCAACACCACCGCCTCTTGCTCCACAACCAACACGTACAAATCCACCAGCTATTTACAGACCTCCTTCACCACCAGTTTATGCCCCACCGACTACGAAAAAACCAGTGTATCTTCCTCCACCTCCTCCAACGCCGCCACCAGTGAGATACAATCTTCCAGCGCCCGCACCACCACCACCAAAACCTCCAGCGTACTTACCGCCTCCACCCCCAACTCAAAGACCAACCCCGCCACCATTTGTTCCACAACCAACACGTACGAATCCACCAGCTGTTTACAGACCTCCCTCACCACCAGTTTATACCCCACCGACTACGAAAAAACCAGTATATCTTCCCCCACCACCTCCAACACCGCCGCCAGTGAGATACAATCCTCCAGCGCCCGCACCACCACCACCAAAACCACCAGCGTACTTACCTCCTCCACCTCCAACTCAAAGACCAACCCCGCCACCAGTTTACAGACCTCCTTCACCTCCTCCAACCAAACCACCTGTATATCTGCCGCCATCTCAGCCTACGCAAAGACCTTACAGTCCACCGTCTCCTCAACCACCTAGGCCTCCAGTATATACCCCTTCTACACCAAGACCGACGGTATACTCGCCGCCACCTCAACCACCGCAAGTTTATACTCCAAGTTCACCAATTTCTGACAGCAGACAATATTTACCACCGAAAAATGAAGGGTACTTCTATCCAAAGCCAGCAGTGCCATTTAATTTCTAGAAAAATGTCATGAAAAAATAATGCTGTTGTAATATAGATAATAAGAGAAACTGTTGCTATAAAAAATGTGTGCCCTGTTCGAAGAAACAGTTACTACCGTCTACTTTTGGGATTTTCAGTAAATTGTGGTTTAATATTCTATAATTTAATCTTAAATTGTTCATATGCATTTTAAGGACTAAGAAGTGTCTAAATTCTACTTAAATAACTTTGTAAATATTGAACTTCACACATAGATAGACATAGAATATTTATGGATGTTCTATACTATGTATAGAAAAAGTAATTACTAGTCTGTAAATAATATCATATGGTGGTATACACTTATGTATATTTTCATTTGCATTGTATTTTTTTATATTTTTATATATTATTTCTATTGTATATTTTTAAGTAGATATAATTAAAAATGTAACAATTAGAAATAAGATTTTGTACATCGCTATAAGAAAACAAAAGTTGCTGTATAATCTTTAAACGTTTTAAGTATAAGTAATATAGTCTACAATAATTAAAAATATGTGATGACATTAAAATCCACATTAGATGTAATTGTACTAAATATATAAATTCAATTTGACTTTTGTATACTTATGTATTGCTCCTTTTTCCCCTGAATCCGGCTTTGGAATTTAAAATTTATTGGCAGCCTTTGTAAACTAGTATTATCTAGTATTATCAAAAAAAAAAACTGCAAAAAACATGTCAAATAAGCTTTATTTGTCTGAATGAAAACTATTTTTTTCTTCTTCCAAAAAACGAACTGTTGCCTCGACACTCTCATCAAACCCTTGCATAGTCAAAATCTTAAAATTAGAAATTCCTTCGTTTAATGCTCTCTCAAAAATGTGCTTTGAAGCCTCCCAGTAAAGAATGTGTTTTTTGATTATATGTACAAGTGATTTTATCGTTGTAAACAAATTTGCTGCTAGTCTGAAAGAAGTAAGTAGAATTTTGTAAGGATTGTAACCAATTGTATGTACATGTAAGGAGGCAAGCAACTTTTTTTCAGAAAATCGATCAGTAAATCAGCGAGACTAATTTTGTCTCGTTCTTCGGAGTCTTTAGTGAAAAATTCATGCAACAAGCATGTTGACACTTCTCTAACAGCAATCCAGTTCTGAATCCGGTGGAAAATAGAGAATTTATTCTAGTTTTATCGGAAGTTACCTTAGTAAAGTCTGACAAATCTGCAACAGTCACCATCAAAGCCATAAAACAGTATCGGTGCTCTGGGTCGTTCCTGTTGTACCCATTCTAAAATCGAACGCAAAAATATAAAAATATATACAGAGCGTTTGAAAAACTCACTTTGACCATATTGTACTGCCTTTTATATAATTTTGGATGTGTAGCTATATCTGTAGCAAGAACGAAGTCTTTCATTAAACTTAAGAAAAGATTGTATGTTTCCTGATCGAAAAATTCCAAAAAGTTGCAACCCTAAAAATACGATATGCGTTTATAAAAATTTTAATTTGTCAGTACTTGCCTCTATTTGAAGAATTCTAAAAACTTGTGATAAGCGATGCGTTTCGATAACGGAGTCAAAGCTCGAGTACAAACTAGCTAAAGCATTGCTCGAATTTTCTTGGAATGGATTTTGCGTGCCCCTGTAGTCCACGTCGTGGCAAAGACAAGACATAAAATATGCCAGAGCCTCTAATTTCCTTTGATAAGAATAAAACTATCACCAAAATTACCATATTTTATATCATTCTTACGTAATGAACCGCATCTCCACTAATTTTAACTTCTTCAAACACAAATACGCAAAATGAGTGGTAGAAAACAAATGTTTCCAGTTATGATAGGGCACATTTCGACAGCCACTTTTAACATGTGCAACAAAACGCAAGAAAACAGTTCTTGCAATTCGGAACGTGGTAAAATAGTTAAGTTCTTCAAACATCTTTAAAACCAAACAAACAGTTTCTGTTGTTGCAATAATCCGTGGAATAAAACTAAACAGATTAAAGTCAGGATACAAGTGTATCAGTGGGCACGCGACTTTGTTAATAACATCTTCTTCTTCATCAACTTGAATTTGATAGAGGAAGATTTGACTCGACAAATGATTTCTCAGTCTGAAGTTTTCGCGCTCGGAGTATTTAATACTGTGTGTTATCAAAGAACCGCAAAAAACGCCTAGAAGACTGGTAATTTCCTCATCGAAGCAACTAAAAATTCCACTTTTTCTGTTACAGACTTGTACAACTCCAATAGTCTCCTCGTTGTTTTTAAGAGGGAAACACAACAAGTTTTTGGTGTCAAATCCCGTGTATTCGGATAAACTTTTAGTCATCCAACGAGGATATTCATATCCTTCTTGTATGTTTATGAGCTGTCCGGTTGAGACTACTTTATCTGAAATTTCGTTAGTTTTATTTACCAAAGAAGAGATTCAACTCTTACCTGGAATCGATTTTTTTTCGATGGTCTTCACTTTTGTAACACTTTTTTCACCTGAAAATGCGTTGAATACATTTGATATTAAAAACGCTTGATCTGAGTTGTTTAGGAACAAACTGCCTTTGCTGGCGTACGAAATTTTTCTCGCCTCATCTGTTATCATTTTAATCAGTTCATTGATATCTCCTAGAGATTCTATCAGATTTTTTATCACCGTCACTAGTGATTGATACTGTCTTTTTTGTCTTTTTTCTTCCTCCAAAGCCAAAGTGTTTACTAACACTGGTAAACAATATTTAAACAACTCGTGAGACAATTTTATAAGGTAATCTTCGTGTTTCTTACTATCAACAAAACATGTTAAGAAGATTGGTTGTATAGGTTGAATAGAACACGGGTAATCTACACAAAAATATTAGTAATTTGAAATTCAAATTCTGTTTACTTACATTGTTGCTTTTTTAAGATTGGAACTGCGACAATCGTGTAAGCTAAATCGTTGAATAACTCTTCAAATATAGCACGAATCTGAGGAAGATTCACATCGCATTTTAGAGCGAAGTTCTGGTATTTAATTAACTGATTCATTTCGTCTTCGGATATTGGAAATCGTATCGAAGTTTCTAATTCCGTTTGACCTAGTGTTTGTACAACAGCTTCATGGAACTTCGGGAAAAAATGTAATAGAAATGAACATTTACATTCGCCTTCTTTCATTAGCTACAAAGGATTTATGAAAATGAAGATTCAACCTAACTAAACTTACGTAGTTATTAAACTTTATTTCCAAGGCTTTGCTGGAACAATCTGTTAGCGTTTTACATAACAATAAAAGCTTTGATGGATTTGAAACAGTCAGCTTTAGAGAGTGGGTATCTCCGCATTCAGTTCCGTTTTTTCTATTTTCTGCTTTTCGACAATACGGTGGAGGAATAAATAATTCAGGACGTCCGCATTCGTTTACTGGATAGTCCTGTGATTTTTCCATTTTTTGATGCAATTTTGCACTGAGAATTTTGAATGATGTTTAATTTAAAATGTGACACTGACGGTTGACATTGAGGACACTTTTAGAATGCCATCATATTTTTGTTTATTAGTGCAACTAGAACTTAAAAAGTAAAGGAAAAAAAAGACCAATTAATAATAAGAGCTTCATATTAATGCTTAATTTTATTGGAACTTCTAAGTTTTCCTTTAAATATCCGCCTTTTCTTCGTAGCAAAATGGAGAATGTGATTGTAATCGGAGTAAGACCAAAAAAACAAATCGTTCATTGGCTCGCATTCTTTTTATCAGAGGAGTTTTTATAACAAAAAACGCACTCAAGCAACCAACTCAAACGTAACTTTTCGCTGATTGGCTAGGTATCTACAACTGCGATTTATTGGATGATGACTGATAACAAAAAACGCACAAATTGAGGTCTGCATTTGCTGGGTAAATTTTTCGTTGTATTTTGTTTACTGCATGAAAAAAAAATTTGCCCATTTACAAAATTCCTTAATAGTTGACACAAATTTAGGCGTTTAAATTTATGTGATAGATAACATAAACTTGATGGCCAAATTTTTTTTATTTTTTTTACATATCATAATGTAGGGTATTTGCTTCTAACAGGAATACTTTCCAAAAAAAAAGAATAAAAAAATTGTGATTTCCTGTAATAAAAAGAAAATTCTGAGATCTTAAATCATTAGTTATTCATTTCTATGAGTAAGGTACTCGAATTATTCCATAAAAGTAGAGAGGCTTTAGGTCTTAAATGTTTGATTTACAGCCGCAATTGACTTTTAAGTCCTTAACAATAAGCCTTCTTTTCATCTACCTGCACGGCTATTAGGAGATCAGGTATTTTTCGGTGTTGCAGCTTTACAGACTTTGGGTGTCTTCAAACTAAAAATAAAATTTTATAAAATTTGTCTCTCTCTTCCTCAATAATTTTATAATTTTGGCACAGTTAAAAGCCAACTTGAAGTTATAAAATACTTAATTTTCGTTTAGAATTTTAGGTTTTAATAACAGAAAATCATGAAAATTGTTGAGTTTGTTTTCGTTTTCTATTATTTCGTAATTTGGCACGTTTAATAGTAAACAGTAATAATAGTAAAATGCTCAAATTTTATTGTTATAGCATGTAAACAAAAAAGTACACCTTCTGTAAAATGTTAAAATTTACTTTTATACAGTTTTCTACCCGTTATTTCATATCTATGAATGTAAAAACGGGAATTAGAAAACACTCTTTTCAGTTTTTATAAATCCGTTGAATGTTTTCCGATTAATTTCAAAATGCATTTTACGGTCTTACATTATTTATCTTATTTAAGAACTTAAGTCATTAGCTAGAGAAACTTTCTGTTTATATTCCAGGTAGTACGGTACACACCACAGATAAAAGAATTTAAAATGTTATTTGTTTGCACCTGCAAGCGTCGCTAGATTTACCTGTGCTAGTTCCAGGCCTATTGTTAGAACCCTAACAATTACTAACGGATTTAAAAATGTCGTAGAGCTCTGAAAAACTCGCTGAACTTTCACTCTGCCAAATGGGCATGGTCCCCAGCACTTCCCCCTCCGCCCTCCTTCAATTTGCTTTGAAGCTGGGCTGGTTCGAAGGAAGCTAGCTGGGAAAAATGGGAGGCAGCACAATGGGCCGATTGCGGCCTGAGTGCAGTGAATACATCACCCTCCCCCTTAATACCATACCATACCACCACTCTGCCAAAGTTCTAATAAGTGTCTTTTATGTTTCCAACTTCTAGTTACATTAGCAGTGTTAAAAAATGCAAAAATTATTCATTTACTTGTATGATTCCTCCACTCTGTTGGCCTAATTTTGATATTGCACAATCTTCAATCTAGTTTTAAGTAAATTATTATGAAATAAAGAGTAAAAAAAATCGGAGTCTAACTATTATTATAGCTGTTATTATACAGGGTGATTTTTTAAAAACGGTAGGCGTTGTAAAATTTTTATTTAGGAACCGATTTCAAAAATTTAAAAAACAAATTAAATGGTTTTTAATTTCCTATAAACGGATGATTTTAAAATTTTTGTAAATGTCTTAGTATCTTTTGGGCGATACTCAACTTTCTTATTTTAAATAGGAACCCATATTATTTTTTTTTTTTCGTAATTTGGAAGATATTAATTTTCTTGACTCAGAAATGTGTAATATGTTCTACTTTTACAAAAAATATTTTTAAAAAAATTATCAAAATTGTAATGTCAAAAAGCAGCAAATAACAGAAAAGATTGGCAATTTTTTTTTAAATTATTAATAACAAAAGACAATAATAATTACAAATCAGAAAAAACAACTACCTAATTTAATTAAAATACTGTTGAAACGCCATCCCGTTTTTTTCATTGCACAATTGACACCTACGAGAAATGCATTGTGCATTGTAAGGTGTAGCTCCATCTTGTTGAAAGAAAACTTGTTCTTTCTGTTATTTGCTGCTTTTTAACATTACAATAACGATATTGTGTTATTTGACACCACGCACCTATATTTTATTAACTTTTATTGCATAATTTTTTTCATTTTTGATATATTTTTTTTTTAAATATTTTTGGTAAAAGTAGAACATATTACACATTTTTGAATCAAGAAAATTAATATCTTTCAAATTATAAAAAAAATATGGGTGCCAATTTAAAATAAGAAAGTTGAGTATCGACCAAAAGATACTAAGACATTTAGAAAAATTTTAAAATCATCAGTTTATAGGAAATTAAAACCCATTTAATTTGTTTTTAAAATTTTTGAAATCGGTTCATAAATTAAAATTCTACAACGCCGCCTGCCGTTT
This sequence comes from Gnatocerus cornutus, assembly GCA_029298725.1. NCBI lineage: Eukaryota > Metazoa > Arthropoda > Insecta > Coleoptera > Tenebrionidae > Gnatocerus > Gnatocerus cornutus. The sequence goes on from CM055513.1 coordinate 14,660,091, forward strand.
TTAAAAAATCACCCTGTAGATGAAGCCCAAATTATGCGACATCTGTCGATATAAGAAAGGGTGCACCACTCGACCAAGAGGGGATGAAATAAATAAAGTGAGGTGAACAGGGGATGACCAGTTTCTTTCTTAGACTCCACTTTGTCTCTAGTCCTTCTGCCACCACAGCAGCAAAAATGTGCTCCTTCGGCTTCCTCAAGTCTTTGTTCAAGTGTTTGACTTTCTGCTCATATGAAAGTAAGTACCAAAGTACCATTTTTTGAATATTCCTACGATTCCCTTTTTTTTCATTCTAAATCCACAATATTTTTGGTCCAAGACAGGCTAGTTCATAAAATAAAATTTCGGTTTAATCAATTATCCACTTCAGGCAGTTGGAGTTAAAGTCTACGAAGTTACAGACAGGAATATTGTTCAAAAAGTTTCAATATCACCTTTTTGAATCGGTTAATTGTTAAAATAGTTTATCAAAATTTTTGCATTAAATTGCAGAGACCCTCCTACAACACACCTGTGAAGGTGATATAAATATGTATTTCATCTGTAGGTATGAAACGCTCCTAGTCATAAACGCAGTTCATGTCGTCAGTGAAATACATGAGATCACTTCCTTAATTTAATGGTCCATGTGTTATTAACAGCCTACACATATAAGTTCGTCTCTTAATCGTTGAGACGTATCTTAATCAAACTTATGTCATCGAACGATTTTCTGGTTGCATTTTGCGTTCCAACGCCACATTTTCCCACCTTTTCCGATTCGTCTGATTACATCGTTAGATACTGCGAGTATACGTTAATAATAACTATTTATAAGCGTGTTCATGTATGCATCTCTGATATAAATATACATTCTAAATATACGAAGTCAGCCCAGCTTTCTATTTGCTGTTCTCGCCGAAGTATGAGCGTACGCACGTTTAAAGTGAAGTTATTTTTTACAAGCACATTAATATTCTTAATCAGTCGTAACGATTGTCAGTTTTAATTTGTATTAAATAAAATATGAAAGTGGTATGCAGAGACTGTCTTCGAAAAATTCAACGTATGCTTCAACCTTGCGTTACCAAAATTGGTGACTGCGTGGTCGGTATTACTCAAACATTGTAAAAGTTATTTACAGTATTAGTGTGTGAGTGTTTATCTCAAGCCACTATGTCACACGGTCCTCCATTGAAACGTAGTCAAAAAACTGACTTTGCTCCAACTGCCGTCGTAACACGTGAAAGAAGTTTCATCCGACCGAACAGAGACTCTCAAAAGCGGAGAAGCCAGACCATGGCTACGATTAAGGGTAAACCAACGATGGAAATCTATAGACCACCGAATGTAAGAACCGATATCCTTACCAACACTGGAAAGCTCAACGTGCACGCCAAAGAATTCACAATGAGTCACGAACTACAGCCTTCTAAGTCTAGCGGAAATATAGCTGCACATTTCGAGTCAGTACCCTTGCAACATTCGAAATCAAGTGGAAATATTTTAAGACACGTCAACCCCACATTAATTCCAATTATTTCAACACCTCTTCCATTGCCCTTACTGCATTCTACGTCAACTTCTCACATTTTAAACCACGTGCCGAGAATTAGTTATCAGTTTGGAAGTGAGATAATACCACCTCATATCTTTACAGGCCAAAATCAAGCTCCTCAGAACAACTGGAACAGTTACCAACACAGCAACAACGCTCAAAACTTGAAACGCTCTAAAAGTCTCGGTTCTTCCGACTCCCAAAATTTGGCCGCGAGACTAAAATCCATGGCTAAAGAAGAGATCGACGTGGGGATCTTCCCCGCAGAACACCAAGCAAACTTGAAGTTGGCCATCGATGATCCGAACCAACTCTCCTCCCGGACTGTGATGGACCTGGTGAAGATAATAATGGAACATGTCGTTGAAGGCATTCGTTACTGCGAAACCGGCGCGAAACTCTGCCTCGCCATCATCGAGAAAGAGAAGAACCAAACTTTTCTAGAGTCTCTTTTAAACATGTGTCAACAGTGGTACCAAGAAAGAGATAAAATCTTACGCGGAATCAAAGCCGGGGATGGAACCAGATTCACCGCTTTCATGTGGTTCCTTACCGAAATGTGCGGTCAGTTAAAACGTCACCAAATCAAAGAACAATACGAGGCGCTTCAACCAGACTTAGTTTTACTCTCAGTTTTAGCTAAATGTTGCCAAGCCTGCGTAAGTTTACCTATAAAGTGTCTTTCTGAAACGGAATGCTTGTTCTTCGTACTAACTTCAATTGGGCGAGACTTGGAGTCGGAACTTCCTCAGCAACTAGAACAACTGTTGAATAGTGTTAGAGATGGGTTTCTTGCAAGTGCTGGCTCTCCTGCTGTAAGACGTACTTTGTTGCAACTGATTGAACTCCATGCGTCCAACTGGCAACTTCCTGGATCATCGGTTTTATATTATTATCCTAGGATTAAGTGATGATTTGTGATTATGGACCAAATAAGACTGCACCTTTACAACTTCGAATTTCGTATAGCCGCCGTTTGTTTGATTTTTACGTAATAATCTATTATCACTTAGTAAAAAATAAATATATTTATAAGACATGTTTACAAGTTATTTCATCCTGTTTGAACTGTTGCAAATTTAGTCATGCTTAATTAGCACAAAATCTGCATCATTTTCGCACCTCAAAAGTGATGTAATCAAAGAAACTCGATAATTACTCAAATCTTTATTAGATTACAAACTATATCACATTGTTTTCAGTACTTATTTTTAAAATTCGTCATCCACATTTGAAATAGCAAATTCCACTGTCTATATTTCAAAGTTGGATGAAAAACATCATAATCAACTTTCTGGAGTCTATCCAAATAAACAAAAGTTGCAACTGCTGGTAAAAAAGCGCGTCGACCTTCGCTTGGGACATCATCCCGCAGACTGCGTGCCTTCATCAAATGTTGGTGTGCTCTAGATGCAACTTCATAAACGCAATCACTCAACGGTTTACTAGATCTGCATCGCAATAACTCTTCGTGGCTAATTTTGTTCTTGACTAGAAGTGCTTGAGGAAGAGGTATAAAATTCAATCGTTTACTCAGAGGAACATTCCTGAAAAAAAATTAAAGAACATACTGTAGCTATAAAAGTTAGTAGTTTTAAAGTTTTAACGATTATTGTTACAACGTGACTATACATCAAGATTTGAAGTAATGTGATGGCATTTGTAGGTCGACCTTCTGGACGCGAAGATTCTTTCGCAACTACTGTCGCGACAGGAAAACTTACCGTAGTTGTTGGACAATGCCTTGAGCCTTTCCTAAGTGAGATGCAGCATGATCTGCATTTAGATTTTTAATGTCACAACCTTCCAATATTAAATAATAGACACTTGATACTGATCGCTCCATGTAAACTTCCATTTCATCAAGACTATTAAAACCGGTAGCTCCGAAATTTTCCTTTCGGGAATTAATTAAGTTTTTTAAATTTCGTTTACTCAACTTATGGCTTTGGATAGCCTAGAATAAAAAAAAAGATAATTTCAAGATTTTTCTAAATAAGTCAATGAAAATACCTTAAATAATTCAAGAACGACGGGATGTCGCGGGACTTGGCTCTCCTCATTCTGGTAACACTTGTTAAGAGCATCCTCCCAGAATTGCATCCTCATTAAACCTATTTCTTTCTGTGTAACTTGTTCAGCAACTTTGGCGAGCTCCACGTTGAAACTTCTCACAGCAAACGCTGAGGCTCGTGCATCTTGTTTTAATAAGAGTGTGCTAATGAAATTTTCATAATCGTACGTTCTACAAAACTGTCTGTTAAAACCAAGCCCCAAAGTGTTCTCCTTCGTACTTGACTAAATTCATACAATACTCGGCGGTGGACCCTCCAGTGTTTGTACCTCTTTTTGTGATAAGATTAACCCCCACATTTAACCGTGCGAGGGTGTTCGCGGAAACGTTCATTTTAATGCGAAAGAACGGTTTTATTAAAGCCGAAAGTGGTTTGGAGGTTAACTTTTACAGGAGTTGAGGTTATGTATTATGTCATCATGACATGTGGTAAAAAGTCTAAATACGAACAAATTACAGGTAGCAGTTTTGCTTGGATCAAAGTTTTTACAAAGAATTGTCCTAGGGAAGTCCTGATACGCTTCGAATTGACTTCCCGGAAATTTTTAAAGGGTTCAATCAGCTGACAATACGACATTGTACCAAATTATTAAAAGCAAAAGTTTCATTTGATCAAAAGTCGTGATTGGAGAAATTCAAAATTGCATACCGATCCACACCAAGCCGTTACTAATTGATTATTTTTGAATTATAAGACATTTCCACTTGGTTTTACCGTAGAAGATTATCTAATTTTAATGTAATGACCTCAAGAGCTTTCGATGTAATGGCAATTCGCATTAGTCATACAAAGCCGACTTTGTATACAAACAAATGACAAACAGCTGATTTCTAATGTCAATATTAAATGGTTCTCGTGTACGTGACGAGAAAAAAAGAAACTTTTGGTTATAGAAGAACCTCCTTTTGTTGAAAGAGTATTTATTAAAAGGTAATAATTAAAATAATAGATCATGTCATTAAAGATAAATTTATTTTTGTTTAATTGCACGTTTCGGATTTTTTTAGATTAAACTGGAATTATAATGGCTGTGACTTGGAACAATGAATATTACATTGCTCTTGAAGGGAGAGATTTGCAGGCTAATGCAATGGCCGTGGATAATTCTGGGACTTATGTTTTATTAGCTGGGTAAGAAATAAATTGCCCCTAAAGGACTGATTGAATAATTGACTTACAATTTTTTATCAGACTTATGTACCTTTTGATAAAGTCTTAAAATTCCATGATTTTTTTTAATTTTTAATACTTATTTGCCTATTGTAGTCGGAGATACATCGCCATAAGAAACCTCGACGAAGAACTAGAAGTCGTTCAAAAGTTTCCAAGACAAAGCAAATACGACGTAGGAGCAGCAGAGTGGAATCCAACGCTCCACAAGCGCGAACTTTGCGTAATTTCAGTAAGAAATTCCCTCTAAATTGCCACATCCTTCACCCTAATTTTCTAGAGTAATCAACGACTAGAAGTGTTAACATGGCGTTCCCACGAGTTAATTCAAACCCATTCTCTGAGAGCTCACACCCGCGTCATAACCGACTTAAATTGGCATCGTTCCGACCCCAACATCTTAGCTTCTTGTTCCGTCGATACTTTTATACATATCTGGGATTTGCGAGACGCACGCCGTCCGTCTTTATCGTTATCTGCCATAGCTGAAGCCTCCCAAGTGCGGTTATTAAATCATTAGTTATTCATTTCTATGAGTAAGGTACTCGAATTATTCCATAAAAGTAGAGAGGCTTTAGGTCTTAAATGTTTGATTTACAGCCGCAATTGACTTTTAAGTCCTTAACAATAAGCCTTCTTTTCATCTACCTGCACGGCTATTAGGAGATCAGGTATTTTTCGGTGTTGCAGCTTTACAGACTTTGGGTGTCTTCAAACTAAAAATAAAATTTTATAAAATTTGTCTCTCTCTTCCTCAATAATTTTATAATTTTGGCACAGTTAAAAGCCAACTTGAAGTTATAAAATACTTAATTTTCGTTTAGAATTTTAGGTTTTAATAACAGAAAATCATGAAAATTGTTGAGTTTGTTTTCGTTTTCTATTATTTCGTAATTTGGCACGTTTAATAGTAAACAGTAATAATAGTAAAATGCTCAAATTTTATTGTTATAGCATGTAAACAAAAAAGTACACCTTCTGTAAAATGTTAAAATTTACTTTTATACAGTTTTCTACCCGTTATTTCATATCTATGAATGTAAAAACGGGAATTAGAAAACACTCTTTTCAGTTTTTATAAATCCGTTGAATGTTTTCCGATAAAGCGCAACCATTACAACACGAATTCTCTCTTTTAAATGTACATATTCCAAATTTGGAAGTCACTGCGATGGACCCGGTGAATCGAACCTGCACAGTCTTTGCAAATGTTAACAGCTTCTCAGTCCATTTACAAGTTACGTTTCCTAACGCGTACCCTCATGGAGTCGTCCCAGTTTTCCAAGTCCTTCCAGAATCAACAGTAACCGATACCATCGGTACTCAACTTCTCCAAACTCTTAACCATTTAGCACAGCAACGGGTCTCCAAAAACCGCACTTGTTTAGAATCGTGTTTAAGACAGATGGTGACAACATTGGAGCAGTTATCTGCAGACTCTGAAAACGATAGAATCTTCGACGCCGCGTACTCAGAGCCCGGAAACGTGTTCGGCGGCTACAACGACGCATACATCCCGTTTCCACGCACTTCCGGTGCCAAATTCTGCTCAGTTGGAACGTTGGTCTGTTTCGGACGTGCCCCGCATACTCGGAGGTTTTCAGGGAAAGTTGAAGCTACGACTCCGAGAGCTTTGTCTGCTTTGGAGACTATTTTTTCAAAGCGGTCGTCTGGGCATGTTACTGTCTCTTCGTACTACCACCAAAAGCCGCGATATCGGATAAAGTCAAAAAACGCATCCAAAGCTGTAGTCCATGTGTATGACCTCTCGGGGCTGTTACCAACGAATCGACAATTGGCCGAAGAGTACATTTTAGATGGAGATACGACGACTATTTGTAAGCACAACGCGGCGACTGCTGCTATTGTGGGGCGATGGGACTTAGTGCAAGCATGGACCCTGGCGGAGCTCATCGCCGCGAATCAAGACAACAGCGAGCAGTGGCGAGGGCATCCCTTCGGAAAGCAGTTGGCGGAGGCTCTGTAAGCGCTTTAGGGGCGCCAATTCGTAACAAAACTTTTTGTTTTTTGTTGCAGAATTAGCCACTACGCTTCTCATTCGGATATTCAAATGGCTGCCATGTTATCTTGTATTTTTGGCAAAGGTAGAGCCTCCCATACTCCTCAGTCGTCCAGGAAAAATCTTTTTAATTCCACCGTAAGTAACACTAGAGCCACGTTTTAATTACACTACCGTTTTTTTTATAGAATGGGGGCTCCCCCTATCACACTATTCCTCCAGCGGAAGCTCCTCCAGACGGCTGGACCTTTGCGTCCATAAAAACAACGCGCTCAGCGTCTTTAGACAATCTCCGTTTAAACAACGGAAGATTCTCATTAAAAAAGTGTACCTCTCCTCCTTTATACGAGTACTTCAAAGTATCATACGCGGAAATCCTGCATCGATGGGGACTTCTCTATAATCGCGCCGAAGTCTTAAAGTATATGTGCAGACCTTCTGAGAGTCACATCGGTGTTGAATTTTCTCCTGAATGTAAGAAGTGTTCAGAACCAACTAAACATTGTACCTGTAGTAACTGTAAGAAGTTCTCTTTAAATTGTATCATATGTCATTTATCTGTGAGGGGCTCTGCAAACTGTTGCATGGTTTGCGGCCATGGAGGACACACCAAACATTTAAAGCAGTGGTTTGAAAAACGCGATGTGTGTCCTTCGGGATGTGGTTGTCGGTGCCTTTCAGAGACAGCTAGTATGTTTATAGTTTAAATAAATAGAATTTTATGAGTCTCGTTTTTATTGGACTTTTCCATACAAAAATCATAAATAAAAGTGAATTTGTTCTATTTAATAAAAGCATTTGCGATGGCTGTACTTCTTACAGAGCCTCCGGATTTTGTGGTCAAGTTGCAACTACTCCACTGAGCTATGCAGTCGTCGTTCGTTTTAAAATCCACTTGGAGCTTCTCCCAGATTTTCTTTTTAGGGTTGAGAACAGGCTCCGGGACTCCATCTTCGTAATTTTCAAAGTGAAGTTTCTCTCCAGGGACGGCATCTTGTGGTGGGACTAACATTTCAACTTTCTTGGGTTCATCTCTGCAATTAAAAATTAATTCATTTCGTGGATAATTATCCGTTTCTTACGTCGAAGCGCACAAGACCATCCCCGCAGACTCAATGCCTCTCATTTTCGACGGTTTTAAGTTACACAGAACCACAACCAGGCGATTCTGCATTTCTTCAATGGGATAGAAGTTAACAAGTCCACTGACAACAGTTCGGGGGGCTTCCTCCCCAAGATCTATTTTACTAACGTATAAGGAGTCTGCGTTGGGATGCTTCTCTACTTCCACAATTTTTCCCACTCGAATGTCCAGACAATGTGGGCCGAGTTCGTCTTCATTTTTCTTCTTTACAGGGTAAGCTTTCTGTGCTAAAGCTTGGAGCTCCGGTTCCTCAAAGGCTTTTCTAACCGGTTCTAGCAATCGATTTATATAAACTTCAACGCTGGCTTTCAAGTCTCCTGGATGCACTTCTTGAGACGCGAACGCATTTTCTAGTGGTTGAAATGAATCGAATTTAATGTCACCACCAAATGCCTCTTTGCGTGGTACGACGAACTTTTCTCCCTCTTTAAGTAAGGGAAATATGACGTGTTTTGCGAATGATAGTAATCCGTTGTTTTGGATGTTACCGGGTTCACAAAACGCTTTTTTTAATTTTTGTTTGACCTGTGATGGACTATCTAATAAATCGATTTTGGAGTCATCTTCTGAGGAGGACATTTTCGCCCCCGTCAGACCTGGAACTGTTTTAAAACGTCAGTTGATTTAACTAAAAAGAGGGGAAACGTACCCATGGGATTCATTAAATGCGCTCTTTTTTGGTAACCTAACTGGGGCAAGTATTTTTCGGCAAACGTGAATATTTTTCGCTGATCTATACCACCAAATTGTGCATCGACTTTCAGGTATTCCTCATCTAGTGCTTGCAGACCTTTAACACATAAAATAAGATAGGAAAAGGTGTTTTACTATCATTTTTACCTGGGTACAGCAAACCGCTGACAAGAGGATGATCCACTTGTTTGACGACTTCCGCCCCAGCTTTCTTAGCGTCGTGCTCCGTGATAATTGAACTTAATCTATAGACGTCAAGAGTATACTCCTTGGATAACTGGTAATTGGTCCCTTTTTCAAAACGTAGCTTTTCTATAGGTACTCCAATAGATTTGAGCATAGCTTTGATAGAATGTTCGTAATATTGGACACGTAAAGCAAGCAATTCCCAGGGGGCTTTCATATTGTCTAGATAAGCATGAAGATCCGCAAAAAGTATCGTAACTTCGGCTCCAGCTCGTAGAAAATCTGCTATTTTGGACATTGGAACGAAGTAAGCTACGTGGGGCTTTCCGGTTGTCGCTGTTCCCCAATATATTTTGAGATCTCGTTGTTTGAGTGTTGATTTTATTTTGTCTTCTCCTAACACTTCTTGCAAGTTGCGAGAAATTAAGGTGTATTTTTCTTCTGGGGTTGCCATTGTGAGCCTTGGAGCAAAAAAGAAAATAAAGTGTTGTGAAATAAGCTAATAAGAGAGATGTGTTTCTATTTTTTATTGTGTGTGCAAAAAGTGGTCTGAATAAATTGATGAATTGCATCATCCAAAATAACAGCACTGCCTTTCATAAATTAATAATTTTCCATTCCTTTACATTGCTTTAATTTACACTCTGTAAACCGCAAAGGTCTCTTAAAATAATCAATTTACAAGAAGTTGGAATTGCCATATGGAAATTCCAGCACATTTATTAAAAAATACAGAACACACTCAATTTTTTTTAAAAAAGCTTTATGTTTTATTTACAATTTTTTAAAACGCTACGAAGAATCACATTTAAACAATTCTACATTAATTTTAAATCGTAACATTGACAGGTCAGAAAATTAGGTTATATCTAATCTTGTATGATTTTTGAAAAGAAAAAGCAATTTAATTATATTTCTAAAAAAGTGATTTTTGCCGGAGTTATAAGTTGTATTTCTGAAAACATACCAGAAAAAATTTCAATCACAATTTCAAGAATACAACACTCGAGACCACGTTGTCACCTGTCAGTACCTTCGTCTGACAGCAGCTAAGGTAGCGACATCTATCAAAATGTCATACAAGCTTTGCATAAAAGGTCATACTCCCAACAGTGAAACAGGGAACCAACAATACAGTTGTATATCATACAAGTTACAGTCGAACTTTAATTCGTCGTTTCACATTAGTCCTTTTACAAGATATATTTTCTTCGAGAGCTGTATCATTAACACAGCCACATTGTTGTTATTATTTCCGCGCAAAAATTCAAACAAATGTGCGAAACAAAAAAAACAATCAGAAGATGTCGACCACAGGTTTGAGTTTCTAACCGTTTCTCTTTTAGATTTGGAAGTGTTGAGTGCTAGCACCCAAAGGTTTGTTGATTTGTTTTGTGTTGTGTTGTTTTTGTTTTATAAGCAGAGTTCTGCAGAGTTCCCTTGGTCACTTGTGGAGCGTTTGCGCCCACTACACCAAGGTCGTCTCACTAAACTAAGTTATTTCCAGAGCAGGAATAGCCGTGGACCAGTAGCTAAAAGAGCCGTTTTTAAAGAGACTAGATGCTTAGCGAAGGTAATAGTTTTTCTTTTTGTAATTGTTGTCCCCAATAACACGAAGTGTAATTCCAGATCCAGAAGACAAAGGAAATCGAGCCGCTCATCGTCCACCAGCTAAGGGGTGGAGACCCCTGAGTGAGTGTACATTTCTTTCCATCACACTCACAGATAAAACACGTGTTGTTCTCTTTTGTTTCGAGTAAATCATCGGGGGTCCAATTCTGGGGAGTCCGGTCCTGACTAAATACACCGATACGGTTCACATCTCTATTGTCGCTTTCAATGGTTGAAAACTAAAAATTGAAAAGTTGAAAAAAAAAACATTTATTGCTAGAGATTGTTAAAATTTAATAATATAAATATATAAGTCATGTTTGAATTATAATATAATGAATATATTGTGTCTGAGTAAAATTTGTTCAAAAGTCAATGGATTTTGTTTTCTTTCCCTCACGTTGAAACTACAGTTAAACCTCGAAACAGAAAACACAAATTATCGATTTGAAAAAAAAAAATTGTCTAGAAATTCGTATCAAAACACGAAATAGAAAACTTATTTTTAAAAATGGTGAATGCGCCGGGATATTTTTTATATTTTACCCTTTAGTTATAAATTTGATTTGTTTTCATAATGATTTATTATTACTAATTGAGAATTTATTCATTTTAGTCTAGTTTAACACTTGGAATTGGAAAATAAATAGAATCTTTTAAATTAATTTCTTTTATTCTTTTATTTATTAAAAAACACCAGAATTACTTGACCACGCCCCATCTCCCTGAAAAAATTGTATGAATAAAGGCGGTTAATTCAAATTTATGTATTTTACTGATCTAAAATTTGTCCAAACTATTGTAAATGTAAATATGTAAATATATCATATATAGACACGTAAATATAATACTATTATTTGTTCCCAATATGTTCAACCAACCTCATGAGTAAATGTATGTGGTCAATATTAAATTTTTGTTAATTTCTAGGAATTTTTTTATGTAGGTAATTAGGCAATTCCAGATTTTTTTGTACAATTAAAACAACTGATAATTAGTCTATTCTTATATTCTGATTATACAATGTTAACAAAAACAGGTTTAAATTAAAACACAATAAAATTTACATTACTTAATTTCGCCGTTTTGACTTATGTGGGACCCTCGATCTACTAGGAGTAGATGTTCCCCCCGCACCAATGTTGAACATTCCAGTTGGTGGAACATTAAACTGTGGCGTTGCCATAGCCCCAAATGTAGATGGAGGACTGCTTGCACCAAATCCCTTACTATTCGCGCCAAACGCATTCGTGTTATTATCATTTTGAAAGTTAAATAACGGTTTTGGGGGTTCACTGTTACCAAATGAAAAAACACCAGGTTTCGTACCAGTACTTGACCCAAAAGTAAATACGTTCCCTTGAGATCCTTGAGGATTAGCTGAGAAACCACCGGATCCAAATGAAGAATTGCTACTACCAAATGGTGCCGCATTTGGAGGAGCTGTAGAAGAACTAGAACCACCGAATGGTGTCGCAGGGGGAGCTGTAGACGAATTAGTCCCGCCAAATGGGGCTGCATTCGGGGCTGCAGACGAATTACTACCACCAAATGGTGCCACATTCGGAGCTGCGGAAGAATTAGTACCACCGAATGGTGCCGCATTAGGAGCTGCGGAAGAATTAGTACCACCGAATGGTGCCGCATTAGGGGCTGGGACAGAATTACTACCACCGAATGGTGCCGCATTAGGAGTTGCGGAAGAATTAGTAGCACCAAATGGTGCAGCATTGGAAGCAGCAGAAGAATTAGTAGCACCAAATGGTGCAGCATTGGGAGCAGCAGAAGAATTACTTCCACCAAATGGTGCCACGTTTGCAGTTGCAACAGAATTAGTACCACCGAATGGCGCCACATTGGGAGCTGCAGAATTAGTACTACCGAATGGTGTTGCATTGGGTGCCCCAGATGAATTGGGACCACCAAATGGTATAACACTAGAAGACGGCTGTTTATCAAACGGAGAATTAAAAGCAGAAGTTCCCGTGTTGTTGTTTACTTGTCCAAACGTTTCCGTTGAACCAAAGCTTGCTGCTGGTGTTGTACTAAATGTGTTTGCACCGGCGTTGAAACTTGACGCGGTGGTGGTAGCTCCAAACGAAGACTGGAAGAACGACGGTGGATTTGAAGTTCCCGACGACTGAGTAAAACCACTCTTATTATCACTCAAATTACCAAATCCTGATTTCTGAGTTCCAAAGTTAGAACCACCGAAATTTGTGTTCGCATTTAAACTAAATGGGGGCGGATTAGTTGATGTTCCGAAGTTACCACCAAACGAAGGAGTAGCACTGGCACCTCCAAACGGACTTGCAGTAGAAGTCAAAGTACTGGTACTTCCAAAACTCGCTGTCGTTGTTGTGTTGAACGATGGAGCCGCTGCTGGCGTGAACAGCGATTTTGCGTCGCCACCAAATCCGGAAGCAGGAGCATCACCGGCACTTTTATTAAACGTATTTGGAGAAGCAAAAAAGAAAGCATTCGTCGGCGTCTTTTTGGTATCTGCACCCGGAAAAACACTTGGAGCTGATGATGTGGTTGAGGCAAAATTATTTTGAGTGTTAAAAGGTGAGGCTGTCGACACCGCACTTTTCTGCATCCCAAAGGACATGGGGGCAGCAGATGCAGTTGACGTAGCGAAAGTGAAAGTCGCGGTGGTCGCACTGTTTGGAACCATCAAAGATGCAACTGTGCTTACAACAGGAGGCGCAGTAAAGTTTGTGGCAACGGTGGTTGTAGCTTGGCCAAAACTAAACATTGGTGGTTTAGTTGTAGGAGTCGAAGACATGAAATTGGGTGACGAAACTTTGTTTGTAAAACTCGGCGGCGCGAATGAGTTTGCCGGTGTTGTTGTGGGTGGTAGAGCAAAAGAACTAGGTAAAGAAGCACCACCGAAGTTGGATGGCGTACTGGTAGTAGCTCCCAAAGTTGTCGATTTCGCTGAGAATGATATTGGTGGGTTTGTACTGCTCGCACCGACGAAGGAAAGAGATGCCTGACCCAAACTGCTTGGAGAACTAAAATGCGGTGGTGGATTTCCTTTAGAATTAGACGCAGTGAACTGCGGCAATAAAGAAGTTGCTGGTGCTGCTGCTGTTGTAGTTGGAGTGTTTTTTAGATCAAATTTAAAACCTGCTTGTTTTGTATTGTCGTTACCACCGCTTGGTTGGGTGAAAGAGTTGGGAGTTGCAAACCCAACGGGTTTTTCTTTAGATACGTTCACGCTCACACTGTTTCCCTGTTCTGGTTTGGTACCAAAAGTTATACCACTGGAAACGGGATTTGAAGATAATGTTGGATTTCCAAACATTAAACCAGTACTCAAAACTGGCGATGATGTAGCTGGTGCGGGATCATTCTTAATCGGCACAGGCACAATTTGAGTGCTTTCTTGTGGTTTTTGAGGAGACTTTGATTCAACAACAGTTGCAGATACAATGGGAACAACAAGAGAAATTGATGTCTTAGTTACGCTAGGTTGTTCCGTGTGGTAGTTCAAACTCGGACTAGTTAAAGTTAAGGGATTACTTTCACTGCTTGTCACTGAATTTTCAGTTTCAGGCAGATTAAATGTGACGTGCTTGGGACTTTTATGTGGACTTTTGGTACTTCCTGATAGAATAGACACGAGCGGTTTACTTGATACAGGTTCTTCCAGTTTTGCTGCCTCAGTAGTCTTCTGAGCTTCTGATTTATTCAGCGACCCCATAAGGGCGATGAGCCTGTTTCTCCTCATAGCCACCAAAGGTGTCTCATCAAAAACTCTAACAGGAGATGTCTTCTTGGGTTTAGTTTCCTGCGCGGTTTTTTCTTCTTTTTTGGTTACTTCGGGTTCAGGAGCTGGTTGGGGAGCGACAGGTTGTTGAGCGGCTATAGTTTGGGTTTCTACGTCAATTTTTTTTACAACTGGTGTTGGTTTAGGCGTGGCTATTTTTTCTGAAAATTGAAGTATAAATTAATTATCTCTATAATAAGAAAATAAAATTACCTGTATGACTTTGCTTCAGTTTTTTCGGAAAATAACCTTCCATAGACGACCGTGAAGCCATCACTTCATCAATTGGTTTGTTTCTGTGTGCTAACGGTGCTAAATGATCCTCTCTGTGGGAGTTCTGTCTTTGACGTTTTCTAGAGTTATTTTCATTATCATGGTCTACAAACATTCGTTTACCATCTTCATTTAGAACAAATTCTTCCTATCACAAAAAAAAAAGATATTAGTAACTGGGAATTGAAAATGAAATTTTTGCTTCACTTACTCCATTAGACTGTATCCTTTTTCTAGAAATTTCCTTCAAAGCATCCAAAACGCTCTTTGCACTCAAATCGCTTTTGTGAGGAGAATCCTGGCTCATATTCCCTGGGCTTGTCTTAATAATTTTTTCTAGTAACATCCTGTTATGTTCTGTGGTGTTATATTTTGACAGCTCAGAAGAGTTTAGCAGAGGACTTGTCTCCTCTGCTTTTCTTTTAAGGACAGGCAATTCCTTTTTAAAAAAATGTACAATTGGGAAAACACCTAATTTGTCATATCGAGAATGAGGACTTTGAAGATTTGTAGAAGATTTTTCTTGTTCCTCATTGTACTGGACCACTCTAGAGGAATAGCCAGGGCTGTTGCTATCAATTCTTGTGCTAAATTGCAATGTCAAGTTTGTTAAATAAAGAAAATTGTTTACCTGATGTGTGAATTCCATGTTCTGTTCTGTTTTGTGAGTTGTGGTGTTTGAAAAGTGTTGGCTAAAGCATATCTACAAAGGAACATGTTATATTGAACATTTTATGATATCAGTATACCTTCTGTGACCCAATCGGGTTGGAGTTGATAGTGTTCTACTTCTTACTGAACATGACACAAATGGAGAGTTATATCTATGACTTGGACTAGGAGTTCTGTCCATGGTTGAAAGGTGTTCAATTGGCGACGTTCTGACGAAAAAAATAAGACAAGTTTGTAAACAATGATTTTGATGTCGCGTACAAATGATAGTCTAAACTTCTTAAATTTGGTAAGATTTCAATATTACAACACAAGGCGAAATACAAGGTTAAGCGGTGAATAAACTGTGATGTGCTGTGATGTTTTAATAATCTTACCTTTATACGTCAACGATGCAAAAATGGCATAAATTTAAATAATCATGCACAATGCACAAAAACAGATTATGTTAGTCACTGTAAAACAACAACGAACTGTTTTTTAGGTTCCCGCTTGCGTTTTAACGTCCGATCAACGAGTACAAATCAAACAAACATAACCTCGCATTTTTAGCTGTCATGCAAGGTTCAAATTCCCCTAAAAAAAGTGATCGACGTTTTGGCGGGTAAAAATCGCGTTTTGAATTTGGGATACCACAAAAAATGTTTAACTTGGAGATAATATTCGTGCGAGTTTAAACTTTTGGACGTTGAAAAAACAAATGCGAACGACCAATCAGTTTCAATCGGTTGGGAAAGGAATACAGAATTGTCAACTGCGTACAATTAATAGTTATTTCTATGGTACGTGTAAAAACTTAAAAGAACACGAGTTTCTTTAAAGCCACGAATGGCATGAAAAAACTTTTTAAACCTGTATGTTACAACGCTTTATCTAGTATTGTCCATTTCTAATTTATAAAAATAATAAGCCAAAATCGTCTGTCCCCAAATGGCAAATATAAATAATATTGGGACAGCTAATTCCCGCTGATTTGTCGTATTCAAAAAAAAGGGTTCACTAAACGGCAATTTTTGAACCAACATCTGTTCGAAAAACGCCTACTTTTTGCACGATCGTATATGAAAATATTAAAATCATTTCTCCGTTTCCTTTAATTTTTATAAAAAATATCGAAAGTTTTATAACAGTAATTAAATCCACCGTGTCTAATGCAACGCTGCATTAAATATTTAGACCCCATCATGATTGAACTATTGCTACATTGTAGTTATTGAAATTCTTTCTTCCGACCATGTTAGGATCGGACTTTAAACTTATCATTGCAGGACACGTCTCCCCAAGTTGCTCTGATAAGACAACGATCAGCTGGAGCCCAAACAAGGCGCATGCTTGCAAGGTCGTGCATTTCCGTACCACACGAACGAGTATCGTCTGTTAACACTGCGCGTATGTGAACTTTGACGATGATGCCCTGCCTTGTGCTAAATTAACACATAGTGTATTGTTTGTTGATATTAACCTAAAATGCATTTCTAAAACTGAAAATGAGGCAGCAATTAGTTTGTTGTGGGTGCCTATTGGCTAGCAATCAATTACAACATCTCTGTCGTAGGGAATAACCTCATTTTGGGTAAGTGGTTTAAATGACAGTTTTCGCTTATGTCCTTGGGAGAAGGGTGTCGATGTTCTGAGTTTTATAAACACGCTGCCCTGGCTGTTTTTATATTTCGACACCGTTTCTAATTTTGTTACAACGTTATTTTTGTAATCTCAGGCGTTAACGCTTAATTTTTCAAAAAAAAAGACCAACACAAGCGTCTGTTAAGGAACGAAAAAAATTCGATTTTGTTACGAAAGACTGATTCGTTTAGGTTTATTGTTTACAACTGTGTTATTTCCGTTACTTTTAACTGTTTCGTACTGTTTCAATTCACATGTGTTCATTGCAACAAAGTACCTTTAGTACCACTAATCTCTTATTATACTACAATTCATTAAGTCCAAGTACCATTGTAAACATAAATCAGTGAACACGTCTTATTAAAGTACTATCACGAGTTTTCAATATTTTTATTACTCCGTTCAAGAATCACTGCTAAGGTAACGTTCCTACAGTTTTCTGTAAAAACCAACAATGATCCATGCCACATGATTATTATTTTTGTCATTGAATCGAAATTTCGAAATCGAGATTAACGGTTTGTGCGCTAAATTACATGTTTAAGTGTTTTCTTAGCGGGTGGGCCAACAGTGGCTTGCAAACAATTCTTGTGCTAATCAATCGTCAAATTGTATTGCTCCGAGAAAATGACGTGTCATTCCGAAACGATTTACTTTCAACGATTTTTTCCGTTATTTCTTTCGATTTTTTGGGGCGGTGATTCTCAAATTACGCCCCACATTAATATGTGTTTTGTTTTGACCTATCTCCAGTCTTTCTAACTTAAAACTTTTTTAATTTGAACGTGTTATCTTACGAAAAAGGCTTTAAAATTTAAAACCTGTTGGTATCCTTGATAATTTTATAGTTATGATCTTTATTATTGATTTTTTGAAAGATTAACAAAGCTGCTATCTACAAAAATTCCAGATTATAGATCGTAACTCTAGAGCTAAAAAACGAGCGTTTCTGAGATAGATACGAGTTTTTGAATTCCGGTGATCTTTTAGCTTCAGATATTTAATTAGAGCCGGAAAATGCGTATAGCAAACTTTTATGGTAAAGTTCCGCACTAGAGCAATAAATCAGTCTTTTCGCGTAGAAAAATATCTTTTTCTGTATTATAAAGGTACAGAGTTGTAAATTCCTGCTTGAGAGAAATAATAAAAAATGTTGTCCAAAAGAATAGCTCATCAAATAAACCTGATATTTAGATTGGGGTTAAAAGATCTTAAACTTTACCATTTTGCGCACAGGTGTACAGTCCTGGGAAATAAATCCAATTAGAGTACAGAGTTATGGATTTCCGCACGATTACTCAGTAATCTCAAAACCAGCCACAAAATTACACGAAAGCCTTTTCAAGATTGAAGCTTTTCTTATCTTATAAGATAAGACACGAATATATTGAATAGAATCTTTTTTTTTTCATTTTCCATTTTCCAATTTCCAATTTCCAATTTTATTTATATTTTTTTTTCATCCTTCGCGAATTGTCATTTATTTCACGGTTTTTGGATATTTTGAGTCCCTCAGAGCAAATTTTACATATTTCTCACTTCGGATCTCTCAGGTCCGTTATAGATTTCCCAAACCATCCTTCGTATCCTCCCAATGCGCCGGGTCGTTCAATTCATTTCAATTCTTTGGATCTTAATTTTCCAAATATTCAGAGTTTCCCTTTTTGAGATATTTTAGATCTTCGTTTAGATCCATTTGATTCTTGACGTTCGTTAGATCATTTAAAATGTTGTTATTTCATTATTTGGGAGTAATTTTTTATTTTAAATACAAAACAATGAAATTCTAAAAATAGCAGAACGTTTTTACATCTTTTTTTAATTCTTCACATCGATTCGTTTCTAAATAAAACGAAGCAGTTTAAATTTCTCTTGGTGTTTATTTACCCTTTTGGGAATTTTAACGTATGTAGATGGGTTAACTAACTGAATATGATCGATCGATATCATCCCCTTCTAGTGTTATACCATATGGTGGAAGTAGTTTTCGAATTTAAATAGTGTTGGTTGCTCTCTTGTATTAAGTCATAGTATGAAATTAAACATTACCTGATACGAGCTAGTAGTGTTACCAACATTTGGTAATAATGCAAGGTGACCAGGACTGCGATTTAGTACATTTCGTTATCTATTGAACATAATAAAATAGTTGAATTATATGCAGTATAATTACAATTATCGTCATTACACTACTTTTTTCCTTTTAAATTCATTGTTTCTGGTAAAACGATGCGTTATGTAAAAGCAGTTCTAGAAATAAACATGTGTTGAGATTTACATAACAGACAGCTCTGTTTTTGCAGCACAATTTCTTTCACCAAGTTCAGGACAGTATTATTTCTAGTTTATAGAAGTTTCAGCTTGGATGACGTTCAAACAAAGGCTTTAAATTACGCAACACATGATTGTCTTTATAGTGTAAACTTTGTAAACATAACTTTATAATTATTCTGTCGCATCTATGTACTAACAGAACGAGTTTTTAAAGCCTTCAGGTTTAATTTAAGTTTACTTCTTTGGTTCAACATCGTCCGAAGGCCCTGTGTAATAATCGTAATACTGCAGCTAAATCCACGTGCAAAATAAACTAATCATTTTAGAACGCTGAGATCCAAACTGTTTATCTGAGCTTCGATTCATCAAAAGATAATCAATAATCAGCTAAATTGTGTAAATATGTTTGTTCGCATTGAAGTAGAATTACTTTGAGTACGCGCTTAAATGCACGTACCTTTCGGACCCAACAAAAACTCAGGTAAAACTGTTTTGTTTGAGAAAAAGTCTCTACTCTCACATTCGTGTCTTGAGGGTGTTTAACACAACATCGCCAAAGTGTACATTTTGTCTTGATCACCAGACGCTAAATACCAACAATCATATGAGATCCAAAGGTTCGAAATTTTCATGAATAAATTATTACATAAATCCATAGAAATATTCTGCACAAAGCAAACCCTAATATCTTTGCTTTGGGCGTTGCGGCATTAAGGCTTGAGTCGGTCCTGATTTTGAATATTGCAGCAAAGAGCGAAACTACACAGTTTATGATAATTACAATCAACTGTAATTCATTGATTGTTGTTAAAAGTTTCCGGGGTAAGTTGTTATAACTTTATGAAGTGGCGCTTAAATTATGCATTGTTTAACTTTAGTGTGGTAAAGGACGTTACAACTTTTGGAAACTATTTAAAATCTCATAGATGCAAAAATTAATTTGAAAACTTTCACTTGAGGGGAGTACATCGTAGATTCTTTCAAGTTAAATAGAGAAATAAAAAATCTTATCTGTAACACAGTTTTGTACGTGAGGGTTTAGATAAAAATTATGCAATTTATTACTTAGGCGACGTTTTATTTTATTTAATGCATTTAAGCTTATTTTATCTTATTCTGTGGTGATATAAGATAATATGATGTGAACAGACTTTCAACGCTAATCGATTTTTTCTTCGTGGCAAAAAAAAACAAAAAATTATCAAGTACCTACCAGATAACCGCTTTTATAATTTCATGGTCGTGGCCGAGCTTCAGGGCTCTTTATCGTCACATTATTTTACATAAGACTGTTATTGAAATGTACGAATTTAATTCTGATCCCAGATAAATGTTTAACAGATAAGCTCTTATCTTTCTTGTTAACATTGAGATTTCTGAAATTTCCGAAAATGCTAATTATGGTGTCCAAAGTTTAGCACTGAGCAGGAATTTCAATTTGCGACGAATATGCATTTGTTGTTTGATAGTCTTAATTTAATCATTGCTACCACTTCTTTCATTAGTGCAACTTTTTTTTTGCAGGTTGGGAGTTTTTATGGCATCCATTATGGTAAACAGCGGTTCTTTTGGCTCCGATAGAAATGACGATACGAAAGTTACTTGCATGCAAGCCAACAGTTTGCACAACAGCACATCAAGTCCACTTACAGCGAGCAGTGCGACGCAGTCTAATTGTAAAAACGATCTTACAGAAGCGGAGGATCATGGCCAACTTTATAAAACACACGCTGTTGAGCCTATATCATCAGAAACAAAATATCTTAAGTCGGAGAGTTATGATGATAGTTTAAAATCGGAATCGCCATCAGGAACTAATGAAACAAAGCGATCTTTGTTTTGCCGTTTTCCTCTAGAAAAAGTACAAACAATACTATCAAAATATACAAAGTCAGATGGAAGTAAGATGAAGGGCCCTCGGAAGGTCCTTTGTCTTTATTGTGATCGAACTTTTGTTAATATCAACTTGCTGCAGAAACACGTTGAAAGGTGCCATTCTTCAAAACAATTACGACGTGTAAGTTTGAGAAAACATCAAAACTTCCTCACGAGTACGCCATGTTTTTATTGTGATAAATTTACAACAACAGAACATACTTTAAAGGAACTTTTTAAACATTTAATCGAGAATCATGCTAACAAATATTATGGTTGTTTGTGTTGTGAACTCAGGTTTCTTAATTCTTCGCACTTGGCAGATCATAACGCTTTATGTCATAACATTATCACACCTCAAAACTCCGATTCTCAAAACTCAGTCACTCAGTCACAAAAGCAAGAGCCTGAAGCTGAGCCTGTTAAAACCGTGCGAAAGAAACAGAGAAGAAGAGAAGCAAAGTTGCTCGAGCTCCCCGGGTCCATCATAGAAGAACCAACAAAACCAGGAAACATCAAGAACCTCCGAAGTAAAAAACTTTCTGTTAAAAGTTCCCGAATGATAGTCAAAAGGAGCAAGAGAATACAAGCCAAGGTAACAGAACCACCTAAAAAGAGGCGTACTCGAGATCTCAACGAAAAGAAGAAGAAACAAGATCGCCTCGACCAGAACTTCAGCGCGAAAACCACGGAGAAGACCACAAAAGCAGTGTCTAACTTCATCAATCCGTACCCGGAGTTCGATCACTTCTTCCAAGTAAAGAAAATCACCGATCATTCCATCGATAACTTGAAGATCAGTTCGCTGACATTTGACGATGTCTTCGACAAGGCTTTCTTCAATAGAATTAAATGTAACATCCAGGAGAATCTCCTCCACCACATCGACGGGAAATTGTTCAAAAACGAGGAGTCAGAAAGTCGGATATCGAATTTTGAGAAGATCTCCTCCACTCCGCCGGAAACTCAGAGTTTACATTCTGAAAACTACGGATGTGAGATTTCATTGAACGCGATTGCTCCGACGACGCTGCTATTGTCGAATCAGCTCGGTGATGATCCAGAGTCACAAATTGAGTACGGCTCTAAACCCTCAAAGAAGAAGACGCAGATGAAGAAGGACGAAGTTCATTACAAGTACTTTACGCGTCGGAAGTACCAGGCGAGTATCTTGGAACATAAAGAAAACAGAGATCTCAGTAAATTAGACATGTGGACGCAGTACGTCATAAAAAACCGACAACAGAAGATTATCGACGATAAGAAAAGCCCGAAAGAGATTTTAGATTACTTCGCCGGCGATGAATACAAAAGCACGATGAAGCGCGAAGAACTCAATCGAATTCTTGACAGGAGAGGTCCGTTTGAAGATCTCCGAGAAGAAGTCAGCAAAAGAGCAGCCTTAGATAAATTAAACCGTGACTCACTCAATGACGATCATTCCACTGAGATTGGAGAACTTTTGAACGATATTATCAACAGAGTGTTCGAACTAGTGAAAGAACCTTCAATTCCTGCGAATACCACAAGTCAGTTAAACGAAGAAATCCCTGAAATTCCAAGCTATCTCAACTTAAGGTCTACCAAGAACATAATACCTGAAAACGAGATCGATAGATCTGATAAAATAGCCTTAATTTGTTCATCTCAAGAGACTGAAAATTTCGAACTTCCAAGCAACACAGTAAGGGCGAAAAATGAGAAAGTTGAGCTCACCGGTGAATGGGCGAGGTCACGAATTTATGTGTGTGCAGCCTGTGGACTCAAGCTTCAAAATTTGAAACAGTTCTTGGAGCATAAAAGTGCAGCGCATCAGTATATTTGGGTGCAGCACTACGAATTTGTAGGAAATCAGAGCGAATTGTATAGACATCTAAGTATCCCAGTACTAGGCAAAGTTGGAGTTTTAGAAAATTCGAATCAATGCAAAGTGTGGAAGAGAAGTGATGCTAGACTGTGTACGAAATGCGGGAAACAGTGCAATAGTTTAGGTGAATTACATAGACACATTTTGGAATGTGGCGGTGATTGGACTTGGATGCTGGCAAGAAAGAAGTGCAAATACAGACCGTTTGGGGCCAAGTCTCGGAGAAAGAGAAGAGGTAATTTTGTTGCATTACATCACAAAAATACAAAGATGTTGTTTTATGTACGGCATTTTGCACGCGAGTAGAGATTTAGACATTTTTTGTCGGGCTTATTAACATTCTCATTACAACACATCTTTTTGTCTTTCAGGTCTGGTGAAGCGGATTTACACGCAAAAGACCGAACCTTCCGAGAAAAAAGTGTACAAAAAGACCTACGACAAACCAAGTGACGGTAATATGCCTCTACATATATCTCGACAGTAAAATGCACTAATTTTGTATTTTTTTAGCTGAGACAATTAAGCGTATGTTGGCTAATTTACCTCCGAAGCGAATAACCCGCAAGATCATCTCACTGAAGGACGGCTTCAACACTCCAAGAACCAGACAAGTGAAAACGACCAAGCAGCCAAAATTCAAATGTGGAAAACTAATCCGTGGAAAAACCAAAGAGCAGGCCACTGTCGTCAAATCCGACTACGAAAAAACGAGTAAGGGTCAAAACAACAATTACCGGCGATCTTTACGGAGTCTGAACCAAGTTCTAACTAGTCGAATTCTCGATACGAACTCGGCACGGATTGTCCGAAGAAAATACACGCGGAAAATAAAGAACCATCAGAGTGATAAAATTCAAGATGTTACCACACAGGCAGTTGAGGATGCGGCCAAAGTTTCACCGAAAAAAGTTGCGAAAGTTGCGCCAAAGCTACAAGACGACGAGGCTAAGAAAGAGGTTAAAACAAAGCGTTCTTCCCCGAGGATAGAAAAGCGCTCGGAGTTTAGCCTAGGGACGGATAAAATGAACATCAAACGGTTTTTTCCAGTTAAAAAGAAAAAGAGAATCAACAACACAGAAAGCGTAAAGAGTGTCTTTAATAATATAGTCGAGTCAAACGACATCGAAGCTGAAGTACAAGAAAAAAAACTTCCTGCAGACGACGTCCCGCAGTCAGATGGTGTTAATTTACGCAAGCGAAAAAGCGACAACAAAAATCCTGGGAATAAAATTAAAAAGTCTAAAATAAAAAAACCGAACACAAAGAAATTACGAGCTGTAAAAAGTATCACTAGCGAAGGTCCTCCAAGTCTTCCAGAGATGATTAACCAAACTGAAGTGAAGGATTTTTTTGGGGAACTGGTAACAGACCCTGATTCAGATCTTAATGTAAATCAAGAAGATGAAAAACCTCCAATTTTGGAAATCGAGAAGGACGACAAAGATGAGAAAGTTGAACATATCACTGATGACAAGGATGTCTCTTTACCGAAGCTAGAAATTGAAATGCCGCCTCTATTACCACAATCAAGTGCTGTTCAACCCAAAAGAAAAGTTCGAAAACCGGTGAGAGGCTTAAATGATTGCATAGCAATGCTAACAAGCAAACTTAGTAAAACTTTTGACGACTCAACAGTACGTGGTGAAGGTAGTCAGATGCATGAAGAACCGAAGAAGTCTGAGTATATCTTGAAAGTTCCGTTTTCGAACGAGCATTTCCATCTACGCTCTCAAGCCAGTGAAAATGAGTGCCTTGACTTATCTAGTAATGTCAAACAGAGCTGTAAATTAAGTGATGACGGTGAAAAAGTGCCACAAAGTGAAGTACCTGTAACGTCTGTAGATTATCATGCTGAGAGCTTAAATGATGACAAACAGACTCAAATAACACAAGAACTTGGTAATGATGAGGAAGTTTTTGTGCAGCCCAGTTCTTTAACAGAAGATTTGAAAGAAAACGATCACTTTATAGTGAATCCAACCACAGAAACCGAAACGACCAACTCTCCAGAGAAGCGAGCCCGCGAGACTGATTCCGAAGACGAAGTTCCCCTTTCAAATCTACTGCAAGAAGAAAGAAGTCTGTTACCTGAAATCAACAATAGCAACCTTGAGGATAAACCAGTTGATACGCCTATTAATTTATTCACTTCAGTTTCCGATGGAGACATTCCACCACCTATAGAAGAAACCGAGAAATTAGACACTGCAAACAAACCAAAAGACCGTTCGTTTGAAGAAGTTGCGCACTCAAAAGAGAAGCTAAATCTCGAATGTGATGCCAAACTGTCTAAAAAGAAAGACGTGAGCGTTCTTATGGAAATCAATGATAACCTGTGTGAAAATATCGAACTCTCCAACACTATCAATCCAGTTTTTGAGAGCAGAATTGACAACAAGCTCGAAGATTCTTTACTGGTAACAGCGAATTTAACGTTACCATGTAAAGACTTTACGAAGTTAGAACTAACTGAAACTAAAGATTCCGACAACTCGCAGCAATTAGATCACTGCGAAAGTCAAACTTTGTCGATGTTCAATAAGTTCAACTTTTTTACGAAGAACAACGTGGATGATATCGTGTGGAAGAACGCCGTCAGTGATATTATCGATGACGAGTCGCCGTTATCCGCAGAGTCAAACGACGATAAAAACGCTTCAGATTTCAAAGAAAATTCTATAGTAGACGAAAGAGCCGGGAAACACAAACAGAGAAAGAAGTCTATCAAAACTAGAAACAGGGCGGAAGCTCAGAAGAACCCTGACGCAGAGAAAATCAACAGAAAAGGCTCCAAATCCGTGAAAACCAAAGCATTAAAGAGCGTGTTTGATGATGTCCTGTTAGAGTTATCAGAATCAGTGGTGGATGAAAACGTTCCTCCGAAGATCGAGGCGGTTCCTCAGGATGACGTATTTTTACCATCTGAAGCTAAAGAAGACTCCATAAATGACGACACTCTAAAACTCATCGACGACCAAACTTCAAACAGCCAAGAGAATGATGACGACAAAACCAGCGCCGAGAATGCTAAAGAACTTAGACGCAGCTCGCGAAATTCCAAGAGAGTTACCTCTTACAACGAGACGGACTTGCTTGACCCTCTTCTGGACGATATCGAGAGTGATCGAACGATATCGAAAATAATCAAAGAGACTACAAAAGACATCTTTGGTGGTAAGCGCAAACATCGACAAAAGAAGGTCAAAAACGGCCAAGTGGAGAAGAAACTAAACGGAGACGAATTATTCGACTTGCTGAAATCCACCACTAACGAAAACATTGTCCTCTCTAAACCAACTAATACGTTTTTCAACACTTTCGATGAGATTTCCAATGAGTTCAATGATGATAATTTCGATGTTCTTGAGGATATCTTGGAGAAATCGATAGCAGTAATTGAGGAGAATCTCTCAGAGCAAGCGGTGTTAATTTCAACAGAAGCTGTACCCGACTATGATAAAGTTAACGGACAGTGCGTTGACACGGAAGTCAAAGTGTCCCCAGAGAACAAGAAAACCTCGAAAAAGAAGTCAAAGAAGCATAAGAACAAAAATCCGGCTCAGTCCGTCGACTCCCTAAACGATTCTGAGCACCTCCTGAGTGTCGAGTCGATTGAAAATACCGACGCTAGTTTAAACGAGAGCCAAAGTGACATCAAAAGCACCGAAAAATCTAAAAATATTTACTGTGAGATTTGCAACAAATCTTTTTCGCGTATGGAAAGCCTAACGAAACACAAACGCACATTGACTCATATCTCGAAACTATCAGAGCTTGAAGCCAAAGAAGCTGCCATGAAAAATAAATCAACCGAGTTGAGTACGAACGAAGAAACGGAAACAACACACATGTCGACTAATTCTACCAAAGAGCTGAATTTATTGGACATGCTTGGAAGTATGGACGATGGAGATTGCAAACAATTTTCTTCTCCATTTACTGTGAATGTAAATAACTCAAACTTGAAATTAGCTGACATTATAAACGACGTTTTGAACAAACCCATGCTAAAGAAAGACGGAGAAGCGCAGAGTTTCGACGAGATCATCATGCAGAATGAAAACGAGCAGCCGCCACCGGAGATCCGCCGGTGCAAAAGTCTGGCTGAGCGAAAGAGTTTCGAGTCTGAAAACTGTTTGGTTACCAACAATGATACTCATGTTAAAAACGTCGATTATTTGGAGTCGGAGATGTCCAATGCGGCCGCTGGTACGATTCTAGAGAAGCAGATAACATTACTGGAAAACATCATTGAGAATCGGTCGGGGTTGGAGTACATTGAAGAGCTTTCGGTGTCTTCATCCGTAAACGATAACATGGAATTAGACAATGAGATTGACATCGCTGACTCGAAACAAGTTGAATCCGTCTCGGTCTACTCCGAGAAGAAGACCACTCAAAGTAACACCGAGAGGAGCTTTCTGAAACCACTGCAATACGAAGAGATCTCTGAAGATAGTAGTTTACGAAACTACGACGAGCAGAAGTCAAGGAAAGTGCTAAATCGAGACGAAGAGTTGTTCTTAGAGTGCTGCAGCTTACTCAAGAGCGGCTCCGAGGGGTCGTCCTATTCCAAGAAGTTAAATAATTTATCAAAAGGTTTGAACAACCCAGACTTGAAACGTGGCGAAGAAACCGATTGGTTGGAAGGCAACTGTGTCTCCCAAAAAGAAAACTGTGACTTTGTGGAGTGCTATTCAGATAGCTCAAGAATCAGAACTCCCCTAGGCGACAACTTCTCGCAGGAAGAATCTAATTCTGCCACAATATCGTCACAGTGGGAAGTAAACAACGCGACTTCCAAGAAAGAGAACAAGAATTTAACATTTGAGAAGGTTTTTAGTGGGAAGAACGAGATTTTTTGTGAGAGAAACGAAATGGAGAAGTTACACACGGTGGTGTCTTCCTTCGATCGGGTCATATCGGAGGTTTTGCATACAGAACTGGATACTTCGAATGAAAACATGAAGAAAGAGTAAGTAATTTTGTATTTTACATGGTTACCACTACATTTTGTATCCAGTCGCGGTAGTAGTAAGTTCTTGTATAACCAGAAGGATCGGTGCTCTCACAGCCGTTCTGACTTATGAAACTTGCAATTCCAACATGTTCATCGCCGTTGGGTGCATGTTGGACTAGTGGCCCTCCAGTGTCACCCTAAAAAATTTCAAACTAGTCGAAAGTTATTAGTGTGGAACGTACTCTGCAAAATCCTTGGTTGTAATTTCCGTCGACACAGAGCATACCCTCTTTAATTTGGTGCCCAAAAACGGCAGCGCAGTCTTCGTTGCTGATGGATCCAACGTAGACATACTGCAGGTGTTCAGAAAGAGCAGGCTCCGCTAGTATCAAAATTTAGTTATTGCTATTATAAGTTTGATAAGTACCGTCGCTTCTTTGACCCCAACCCAACGCTATTCCTGGAGCGTTTGCATCAAAATTGATTTCTCCAAAGGGCACCGGTTTAATATAATCTGAAACGTTTGATTTTAAAGCAATTAACATTTGGAGGAACAACCTGTAAAATTTATCGGGATTCGCAACTTAATTAGACCAATATCATTTTCCAAAGTCATTGAATTAAAATCAGGATGAACAACATAAGTTTCGGTGGACAACAGAACACGATTTGAATCAGATTCTTTCAACTTTGGAGATCCGAGTTGGATAAGAAATTCCACAGCACTGAAATAGCGTGTAGAAGTAAATGAGTAAATGCGCGAAATCGATCATACTTGTAAACACAACTTCCTGATGTTAAAATCCATTGATTGTTTATCAGAGATCCTCCACAGAAGAATGTACCATCTTCGGTGGTTTGGTAGATGGCCGCTGAATATGGGAATCTGGTAGCCGGTGCCCCTATGCCTCCAATGATTCTTGGGTCATTTCTACTGCCAAGAGCAATTATAACAGAGAATTTGGCCACAGCGAGCAAAAACAGAACTTTCATTTTGACTCGATGTTAAATTTAACTGTCTATATTTTTATCTTATCGTAGAATTTTCAAATAGTTCGCAGCCTATTTTCAGAGGCTCCTGGTTGTAAAATTAAATCCACCTAGTCATCACTTTAATCTCTGATAGAACATTTTCAATTGATAATAATTTACGACTGGAGAACATTTGAGATTGAAATACTCAACAGAACTTCTTTCTTGCAGTTCCGTCATTGATCTGGAAGAAATATCCTCTTCCAACGACAACGACAACTTCAAAGACTCCGGCGTTGTCGATGGTAAAAAAATGCTAACCAAAGGCGCCATGAAAGTCTTTGAAGGCTTGAAAGTCTCCATTCCGACCGAAGAACTAAATATAGACAAGATTCTGACTTCTGGATCCTCCGTAAAGACTCAGGATGATCCCGAAGTCCACATTAAACCATCAAAAATGAAGCGAAACTGTCAGCCGCAAAATAAGAAAGCGGGGAAAACCAAGCATAACTCGAAATCGTCGAATTTAAAGAAGTTTGAAATGAACTCGAAAGAGCACGACGTGTACGATTTTGAAGAAACTCAAGACAATTCCGATGTGTTTACCAAACCCGATTTCCGACGATTCCGGGAAAAAGGGAAGAAGACTGAAAAGCTGGATGGGAGTGATGATGACAGTAGAGATTATACCGATGGGTTTAGTATTGACGCCTTGTCATCAAGCACTTCTTCAGTTTCCGAAATGTTACCACCGAAGACTGAGACTGAGCAAAACATTACCAAGAAGAAGTGCATGATCATGGGACGCATCTTCAAAAACGCGGTCAAGTCCAGAAGCGTTGATGAAGACATCAGAAATATTCCAGTGATAGACAATACGAAATTGGTGGAAAATTTCGTGTTGAATTGTTCAGAACCAACAGAGAACGCAACGGATAAAAAACCAAGAATGACTGAAGAAGAGATGAACTTAGCGTTCGATAAATTAGTCAACAGTAAAGCTCAAGAGTCGAAAGAAACTAGTCCAAAAACGTGTTCGTTGTTACATAAAAGCGGTGTAGGTAAAAAGAAACAAAAAATTAAAACCAAGAAGCGCAGTCATGGAAACTCCGACTCAAGCGACGATGAATTTAATCTACAAAAGTATTCAAAGAAGCGCCACAAGAAGAAGAATAACAATACGGAAGAGAGCTGTATCAACCTCGAGCAAGAACTCCGCGAATGCATCGGAGTTGCGAGCCGGAAGAGTCAGAGAAAATGCACGAGTGGCAAGCAAAACGTTTTGATCGAGTATTGGAGCTCCGACGAGTCATCGTTTGAAGCGTTACTCGAGAAGCAGATAGTAGAATCAGTAAAGAAAAATAACGTAATTAATGGAACCAGCAGTAGTGTCCCTGAAACTAAAGTAGAGAGTAAAGTAGAACCTGAGAACATCCCGATTTTCGAAACTAGCCAAGTAACTGAGGAAGTTCCGCATAAAAAGACGAAAAATTCGCCACAGACGTCCAGTGCTAACCGTCGAAAACGAATTGCAGCAAACCCTCTTTACCACTGGTCTAGTTCAAGCGAAGACGAATCGCGAGATTTGATAGAAGTGCGACCTATCCGTGACGAACTTGAGGATGATGAGGACAGACCGGTTCAACACGGATGGATCGTAGGAGACTCCCCGAAGAAGTTAGTGACAATGTTAGCGCAGGCGAAAGGGAAAAAATGTGACGTAGATAGTGTTAAGGAACATGGGAAGAGAAGGACAAGTACATTTAGTTGATAATACAGTTTTAGTGAATACGACGGATGGAACTTTAAAATTGTATCTCCCTGCAGAAGGCATTAAATAAATTTAATTGTATTTTCATTATACATAATATAGTTTCATCAAAGTTATCCAAAGTTGTAGAGAATTATGACAAATTTATATATAAATTTGTAGTTGGGAAAATTTCACGTATTTAAAACAGGCTTTGTAAATAGGTATGTGAATTAAACCTGTTCGGATCATGTATTACATAATTAATTTTCTAATGGTACTAACCAGAATTCTGTTAGTTTTTATACAGATGTATACATTTTTTGCACTGCCGTGATTCTGTGTAGATTTTTTGTTTATATTTTGAATATTTTAATGTAAAAACAAGTTTTGTTAATACAAATCATACAAATAAATTAAAGAGTGCGTTATGGAAAAAGGAAACAGGGGTTTGTGTAATTAATAATTCACACGTTTCAGGTGACTCGCTTTTACCGATTAATTATTAATTGTCTGTGTAATGATTTATTGGATGACTGGGAATAGAAAATTAAACTTTTTTATCAACGTGTAGCCACAAGGACCTGCTCAGAAAGTCATTAAATGCGTAATTTTGTTTTTTACATAGCATCCACCTTAAATTTAACTTCTTATTCGCAGCTTATTTTTGAAGACTAGAGCTCTTACATAATTAAAATTACATAATCTTTTTTTCATCGATCGAAGGTATAGAGGAAACAATAAAGTTTTTATTTGATGAATTAGGACACGCAAAATTTGGAGGAGAATCAAACACTTTAAGTGAGTAAAATATTCATATTCAAAGATCGTTCCACTGATAACGGAAAATCAAAACGACCGAACAAGTAAGCTGAAAATTTCTCAAAATCAACGAATAAAGAAACTTGATGGTAGAAAAAATAAATTTTGTTGCTAATTCGCAGCCGATATAAGGAATTTTAATCAAAGAAATTATCATAATGTCTTCATTGTTTATGAAAGCAATTTGGTTTTACTTTTAAATCTCCCACAACAATGGTGACAACGTGCTAAACCCCATAACTTAAAATCGTGACTGACAGCTGTAGGGAAATTAACGTTGTTTGGTTGAACGTCAAAAAAAGAACCAAAACAAGTTTTTGGTTATCGTTTTGTTTACTTGTCAGTGCAATAAACAAGCTAATATCTATGAAAATGTTCTTTTGAATGGGAGATGGAATAATCAGTGCTGTCTAGGCTTTAAATTAAACAAAATAAACGAAATTTATCCAGGTATTTTGGACAAACACAAATCACAGGTAAGACAGTTTCTCAACTAAAATTTTTAGACTAGCAAAGGAAATTAGGTTTTCGGGTTCATTTCCCACATTTCTGCCCTCCCAGCTTTAATTTTAAGGTGTTAGTTGAATACCGCATTTTATTAACACCTTTTTTCCTTAAGATGCAGTCTCAACTCGAGGCGGCGCTCTTAGGGCACAGCTCAAATGTAAATGCTTCTACCAATGTAGATGACGATGAAAACAATTTCCATGATGAAGATGGAGACGACGTAGAAGATTATATTGATGAGGTCTCTTTTTGTTCCCTTGCACAATCATTCCTATTCAATATGCAAAAAGACCTAATAATTGTTGTTGCTTGCCATCTTAAACTAATTTTTGTTGGGCTGTAGTTTGCATGATAAATAACCCTTTTTTTGGTGTTGGGACAGTCTCTATACTTCTATTTTCACAATGTAGGAAATTGAATTGGATAATGGGTCCCGTTGCGGGAAACCAATCATTGGGACAACTTCAACTTCACGCACTGTAACACTTCAAATGCTGTTGGCGGCTGATATCTTACAGCCTGGTAAAGGAACTATGACAATAGAATATTTGGTATGTGACTAACAACAGCAGTTTAAATGATAAGTGTGTTGTTACTACAGGGGCAGAAATTTGTTGGAGACTTGTTAGAGGACGGAAAAATCCGGAGCCAAGAAACTGATATCGTTTTCGCGTCTCCGAGCGCATGGGCTATAGCTTGCAAGAGGTTTATCAATCCAGACAAAAAATCTGGTTGTGGATGGGCTTCTGTTAAATACCGCGGGCGGAAACTAGACGCTTATAAAAACATATGGTATAGGAAAAAGAAAGAGGAAAGGAACCAGGAGCTTGACAGTGTTACAGAATTCGAGACGTTGCTCCAAAAAACTATGCAAAATACCAGGCAGTACCACAGGGTTGTCGTCAAACACAACACTATAGCAAACAGAACTTTAACCCAGTAAGTTTAAGAAAAGTCAAACTGTTGTTAAAATCAATCGAATTTCAGCGATGCCAACACTTTGATAGAATGCATCCCTTTTTCAAATTTGGGAAAAGTGCAACCGTTCTTGGTGTCACTTTCAACCAACGCGGCACTTTTAATGGATTTCCATTGCCATTTAACAAAATCTGAAGTTTGTGGATACCTTGCCGGCCACTGGGACGTCAATAATCATAGTAATTTGTTGAATCTGTTGAAAACAACCAGAGGACATAATTTTTTTCAGACTTGCAAGTAACCCACGCCTTCCCCTGTCGCAACACGAAATCCGACAGAGAAAACTCCCACATCGTGGAAGCTGAAATTTCCAAATCCATTGATAGAGAAAAACTCACCCTGGTCGGTTGGTACCATTCTCACCCCTTCTCTGCAGCGGCCCCTACTCTCAGAGATGTGGATGCTCAATTAGATTACCAAATACGGATGAAAGGGACGTCGGATAATAATTACACGCCCTGCATCGGGATAATAATCTGTAAATTTAGTACAATTGGTTTACACGAATTGACACTTCCATTTTAGCGCCCTACAACTACGACAACAGCTCATTGGAATCCAGTATTATAGCCTATTGGGTGATTCCACCCCCTGAAACGAAGCCCAACGAATACGGGCGCCCTATGCTCATGTCTTACAGTGTAATCCAGGACTCTTTGATCACCTCAAACGTGAAAGAAGAGATAAAAAAGTGCGTATCGTACTATAAAAAAGAAAGCGATTTTATCAACTTTGGCGAAAGATACGTTAACTCTAGCTTGTACATTGATAAATTAAAAAACACGCTGTTATCCAAATTCCCGAGGGATGAAAGCGAAACTGTCTTGTGGCGCTTCATCAAAGACGCGCTAGGTTACC
Organism: Gnatocerus cornutus; assembly: GCA_029298725.1. Taxonomy (NCBI): domain Eukaryota; kingdom Metazoa; phylum Arthropoda; class Insecta; order Coleoptera; family Tenebrionidae; genus Gnatocerus; species Gnatocerus cornutus. The sequence continues at coordinate 14,693,736 of CM055513.1, forward strand.
ACAGCGAAGAAAACGACTGTTTGTTATCCATCCCTTCAATTTCAAAGTCGCCACTCTTGCCCAATATGAGCACTTCTTTGAGTTCCAACCTCATGATGCCCACAGACATTTCAAACATTTTATTCAATTCAGGGAAATTCCCTACCGCTAGTAGCTTACTCGGTCTTCCCGACCCAATGGCACACAGTACTTTAGCAGCAAACAACATGTTCCTATCAACTAACTTATTTAAAATGCAAGAACTGCTTAAACCGCTCTCTACCAGTAGTCCAATACCCAGTAAATCAAAGTCTGACAAACATACATCACTGAAAATCCCCGCGGACATCAAAGGGAAGTCTGATTTTGCCGCAGACTTGCTCAATCTTAAGAATAAATTAGAGTTTATAGCCCCAGAGTTGAATTTGTCAAAGTCTGATTATTCAGCAGCGGATCTAAGTATACCGTCTTCTAAGTCCGGGAAAGATTTTTGTGTTCCTTCCGATTACTCGTTGAGTAAAAGTCTGGAGATGAGTGAACGTCCTGCGAAGATCCCGAAAAACGATTTTAACACGATGGATTTGAGTGTACCAAAGAATGACAGCGAGAGTACTGATATGAGTGCTTCGTCCGAGCAAAGGAGCACGAATGAAGACAAACCCTTGAATTTAACTCTTGATTAGTAAAATAACGAATTTTTATAGTTTGAATTTACGTGGCCGTACGATTTTTATTTGTGACGTATTCAAAAATGTTTTTATTTATATTCATTGTGAAAGGCTGTACTATATTCTATGTTATTTCCAACGAAAGTATACAATTCTAGTTCTTAAGAGTAATATGAGAAACAAAGATTAAAATAGAATAAATTATACGAACTAAAAACTTACTTTATTTATCCCTCTCTTCAAATATTTAAGGGTTATTTAACACTACATGTTTAACAGAAAGATTTATTTCCTATTTTTACTGTACAATTAAACTGATTATCAAAATAACAAAAGAGGTATTCGTAATTTTTAAAATAGTTCGTTATGATGAGGATAAAACTAATTCGGTAATAACATTTCCATAAAAATTTTACACAATATCACTAACAAAAACTTACGTATTACACAGCTAGTTGTAACTTAATTTAAAAAGAAAAGTATATACACTTATTTAAATGAAAAATGTTACTAAAACAAAATTTACACAACCTTGTTTCTCAATGTGAGAAAGAGACCACGGCAGGTTTTATTATTGTATAATAACAATAATTTTTTATAAATAGGAAAACATTCGACATTTTAATGACGTCATTTTTTCTTTAATCTACTAACTATCCATTCCAGTCCTTGGTACAACCTGCAACAAAAAAACCTTCAAAAGACGAATTTTCCGGATAATTTATTAACGGAACTGATAGGATGTTATGTAAGGATGTAAAATTTCCACATCTATTTCGTAACGTTTTATGTAACTCAATTAAATGTCTAAATTTAGATATACATAACACATGGTACACTTCGCGTCAATATCTTCTATTAAGATTTCATTTTATACAAATTGATGTCGAGTGTGACGACAACCGCATAAAGATTGAAAGTGGAATTCTAAAAACTACAAAAGTCGAATAATTTTCCTGCAGTAAAAACAATGAACTTGAACTTATCGCAAATACTTAAGCGGATATTTAAGTCATAAGAACTTTGTTTTGGTTAGTAACAATGGTATCAATTTTTCAATACGGGCCACTATCTGCAGCCATAAAATATTTTACCGTTAAGAACCAATAAGCAGAAGATTGGACGTCCCACAATAAAATACATTTGTGGTAAAAATCGCAATGTAGTCAATCATTTCAAAAGTCAGTTTGTATTTAAAGCGATAAGACAACAATTTAACCCACATTTAAGGAAAAATGCAAACACGAAGCTTTGTCTTTCATTAATAAGACTTGTTGAAATACTCGATCCATGACAAATATTTTGATTAAAAATAACTGGCACAATGAAGTATTTTGAAGCCATAATTAGTTCGAAGATACGGCTGGTATTATATTATTTTTATCTACAATTTATGTTGTTTACCTAACTTATAAATGGAACAAAAGAATCATAAGAAAATGTTAAGTATTACAAAATCTTTGGATAATTTCAAATATTTACTAATAACCAAACTGAATTCTTATCACTTTTACTATTGAGGACAACCAAAATGTTCATATGAAAACCGACATCAAGGATCGGAAATCAGAAATCTCCAGCGTTCTTTTTTACAGTTAAGTTTGCAAAAAAAAATCGTCCGGATTTATGTAGCCGCGATTGTATATGAATCTGGCCGAATATTTAGTTATATTATTTAAATTTTATCCACAGTCACAGTTATTGTTTTCAGTTATCCAAGAAAACTTCATCAAATCAATTTGAAGACTTGTCCCACAAGATGTTTTATGATCCATTTTAAAAAAGTATTTTTTTGCTATTGTAAAATTGGTCTAAAACTACTCTTTTGAACTACTAAATAAGACGTCGTTTTAACCACTTATACTAGGAAATGAATTAATACAATAGGTAATTTGTGCCTACAACAAAAACGTGTATTGTTGATTGTAAATGCATTCAAATTAAAAGAACAATTTTTTACGTTTCTTATTAAGATCACGTAGTATAATGATGACTACGCCTACTTCGTTTTTGTATTTGTCCCGATTTACACAACACAGACGATCTTCAAAATTAGATATTATTGTATAAAATAATAATTTTATTTCTCAAAAAATATTGACGAATAAATTCGCTTAGATTTGATTTACAAAACGTTGGTTCTACGTTGACTTATTGTAACACAGTTTGCAATGGTAAAATTTGTAGCCAAATGGACTTTTATCAAATGGTTACAAGACACTCATACACTGTACGTTTCCAGCAAAAAATAAACATAACAATTAGTAGCGACATAAATATCACCGAAAAGCTTTGCTGTTAGTCATTCTGATAATAGATGTATTATTTTGATGGTAAATGTAGCAAATAACGGATTAGGTATACAATATCTCCATCCAAACTTCGAGATGATTACATTTAATTTTTGCCAAATTAACAAAATACACCATGGTAGTTTAATTATGTAAAAGAACCTACTTCAGTATGAGATTTATGTTACCATGAAGTCAACTATTGGCGGTCGCAAATGTAAAAGTTACAGCCACACAGTAAAAATAGTCGCATAAAACGTAGGACTCAAAATTATAGCCATTAAATCCGGTTTAGCAAGACATTTGTTTATACAGAACATTGTTTTTTGAAGTCACATAACAAAAACTGTGATTACATCATTGTTTTCATTAGCAACTCATCAGATTTTGTGTTTATTTTAACAATCTTACCCTTCTCCAGTTAGAGCACAACAAGACTGTATGTGCCACTGCTGTTGTTTTATTGAAGTTAAATCAAGTTCCTTGGAAATTTCAGAAGCACTCATAGATCCTTTCACATCCTGTTTATTAGCATAAATAAGCACACCAGCTTTGGAAAGTTCATCATTTGATAACATTTTGTACAATTCTTCCCTAATAACACTTAATCGTTCCTTGTCTGTTGAATCTATTACTAGTATCACAAACTACAACAAAAAGTAGGTTAGAAAAATGTCATTGCAAGACAAAGAGCTTCTTACTTCAGTATTTGTATAGTAAGTACTCCAAGCTGCTCGTAATGATTGCTGACCCCCCAAATCCCACATTATAAAATGGATATTACGCCAAACAACTTCTTCAACATTTGAACCAATTGTGGGGCTAGTATGAACAACTTCATTCATTAAGAACTGATAGAGAATTGTTGTTTTACCTGCATTATCTAATCCAACTATTACAATTTTATGTTCTAGAACAAAAGGATGTGAAAATGTTAACCATATTTATAGATTCTTACCTTCATTGCCAAAAAAGCTCCACAGTTTCGAAAACAATAAACCCATTTTTCACCTGTGTCAAATGAATATAAGCAGGTGATAACAAAAACGTATGTTGCACTAACTGGTGGAACAGTTAATTAAATATTCGATGTTTCTGGCACAAGGAATCATGCGTTAAACAATAATGAAACTTTTTTCTTCATGGACACTGAAGCACTACTTTTTGGTCTCGTTACAAATAAAAAGAACAGGTTCTGTCAATGAGCACGAAAAACAGCATAATTTTATCACAAAATCATATGAAAGGCAAACAATTTGACAAAAGACGGGGAGAAAACGTAATAACTTACACTACACAGAGCGTGACACATCTCGTCCATGACGTCAGCACATTAATCTGAACAAAAATTGCTCCAATTTCAAAAAGTGCATTCAAAAATCTTAAACATCGCCCATGTAAATTTTAACTAAAAAGGCAATTTTTAAAAAGATTTGTGGTGACTTTTAAGTGTAAAAAACAGTAGAATTATTTAATAAACACTTGATCTGTGCTATGCAACTAAATATACACACTGATGTGAAGTTAGCAGACGATTGTAGCGTTCTTCGGTTCATATCACAAAGGCTTGAAGTTAGCCGTTGTTAGAATTTCATTTTAGAATGGACCCGACACATTTTCAGATACTGCTGAAAAGGCCAAAAGCCTCACCAGCAGCCAAATAGAATGTATATCTTAAGAACTCGATGTAAAAACCCAAAAACCTAGAAATAAATGTATTTGAAGTGAAGACATTTTCAGATCAAAAAATTTAAAAACGTGACTTCTTTTTCATACAAAATTAAGGTCACTAGATCAAAGTGTCTGTTTTATAAGGTACGGCTGTTAGTGACAAAAAGAAAGACAACGATATCTTCTGTCTATCTCTACATGCGCACTAAATTTTGTGTTGTTTGTGTGGACACATTGCTTTATGAACTGTCAATTCTTGTCAAATATCGTTTGTAATAAAATGGTTTGAATGTGCGATTTCTCAACACGAATAGTTATGGTGAATTAGTTTCCTCCGCCGTAAGTAAATACTATTTGACGTTTTATGTACGACGACTTTCCACTAATTTTAGAAAACTCCAAATAGAAGGTAGATGGAAGCCCAATCGAAGCCGACAATCATTGTGACATTGGTTAAGCAGTACGTATTGGGGGAATACTAAAGTTGGTTTTTGTATATGAACCCTTGAGTACTTCTTATAAGGTTATGGAATTTTGTACCTGTTAGTTTACGAATTCCGTGAACTAAATTTAAATAATGTTCCCCCAATTTGTCTTCAATCGCTTTTGTGTTTCAATAGCCCCAATACCAACATGAACTTCTTGCATTCAGGCGAATAACTCGTTCATCTTATTGTTAATATGAGTTGAAAATCAAATCTATGGGCAAGAAAATGGAAGAAGGAAGGCCACTCACATGTGGTACATCACAAAACCTGCGTTATGGACAGAAATATTATTTCAAATGCCTAAAACACAAGCAATGATATTGTAAAGTGTAAGTATATCGGCCTCAACGGTAAACGTTCTCAAAATGTGTTGTAGGACCAACTGACTGCTATCCTTAATGTAACAGCGGGGCCTCATAAACTAGCAGGTGGACAAGACACAGTCATTGCACTCATCACTTGAACAGTGCAGATACACAGTCTCATGAGGAAGACACACCATCGCTTTCAACATCAGCGGCAGAAGATGGTTTGTTTGAAGCCGCTTCCTCATAATGAATGGGAAAATGTAATGGGACATGAAATGCATACATAAGATATGCAAAACTAGTTCTATAGTTTAATGTGGCGCACGAAGGTCCTTAAACGCATGGGGGCTAACTCACAGCTATACATTCATAGAGAAAATGTAGAATAAAAGATTGATTAAAATTAATGTATTTAAGTTATATGCTGCACTATTTCTTTCGTTTTTGGATACATCGTTGAATCTTCATTTTACCTGAAATGTCTTGATCCCATTTCTAACATTCCATCTATTAATTTACTTTTAATAAAAGGTTTATTATCGGGCATTTTCAGTTTACATCGTATTTTATTCATTTAATCAAGAACGGTAAACGTAGAATTAATATCCCACTTTATATCGATACAATCAAAAAAAGTGTTGGAATAAATAAACACCCAAAATTAACCAATTAAACTTTGATGTCTCTTAACTACTGCTACCCCAGTTCTTAGTGAATACATATATTTCTCACTTACTGAGCAGTTCCTCTACACCATCTTATTGTTTTACTCACAATTATGACTAATATCAGTCTCATTATTCATTTATAAACTTGCACTTGTTACTTTATATGAAAATTCCAAGGTTTCATTGCAACAATCTGGATACAGTGTTGTTCATCCTTAAGTTCTTGAATTTCTTTCCACATTCTTTACTTCTTCTTGATTGCATTTGTGGTTGTTGTTTCAGAATTCTTCTTTTGACTATTTCATATACTGCTCATTTATTTCTTCACTATATGTGCCCCTTCTATTTTCCATGTTCCATTGCTCTCAGTTCTTCTTTAGATATGATAATTCTACATTCTCGCTAAAGTACACAATATACAGTATGTCCCCGGATTGAGTTCACAAGAGGAAAAAAAAGTTTATTTTTCATTTTACAAAAAAATGACACAGGAATAACATTTTTTGCTTATTTCAAAACAGGTAAATCTGCAATTAAAATTTCAAAATTATTAGTTTGTACTCTTAAAATTAATTTTTTCATTATTTTTATTTATAAAATTTTGTAATCGTATTCAAATAATAGCAGGCTGTGGATTCACAAAATCAAATAATGCGTTAAAGATTAAAGAAAAATTTTCCTAATAATGTGTAAGTATTAAAAAATTGGAAAAAAATGCAATTGCATCCTTAACAATAATTGAGAAAATTCGAAACAGTCGAAAAAATTACGAATTAGAATTGAACTATGTGCTAAAACAGGTAATGGGTCAATCAAATAGTAGAAATTGGTTTGAGTTAAGAAACAAATTTCATTCCTTTGACATTTTTTGCTAAATTAAAATAAAAAAGTTTTTCGTTATTTTTTGTTTTTTTTCGATTTCCCGAACACAGCTTGATAATATTAAAGGTTTAATTAAAGATTTATTTATTTTAAATTAAGCAAAAAATATTATTCCTTTGTCATTTTTCTGTAAAATGAAAAATAACGTTTTTTTCCCTCTTGTGAACTCAATCCGGGGACATACTGTATAAAGTATTTATAACAAATTATATTTATGCTCTTACTGTATACACGTCGAATCGTTGAAACACTGCCAAATACAACGCTGGAGGCTCAAGAACTCGAACAAAGCACTAAAATACATTATTCGCACTTCAATTTCGAAATGTTAGTTTACTCCTTACGTATTCAAATGGTCTCCTGTAGAGTTAAAATAGATGTAATTTTGTATTTCAGGGTGATTTAAGTAAATAATTTTAACATAACCTTAATATTTGTTCTTGATATTCATTTTGTTGCAGTTGTTTTGCATAAACTCATTCAAGATCTTAAACATGTCTACTTCTTCAAACTTGTAAATTCTTTCTTCTTAATAGCCCCTTTAAAATATCTCATGTACTTCATTTTCTGCTCATGTACTTGCTACTTCCATTTGTGCAATGCTTTCTCTCAGTTACTTTAACATCTCATCATTGTTACTACATCGTCGGGAGAAGCTACAATATAATAAGTGCTAATAGCATATTCTAATTAGGGCGTTACTGCATACAAGTCGAATCGTTGGAGATTAGAAAAGAGTGCTTGAAGTCCGAGACCGTTTCTGAGTGTTGCACCTCCTTAACGTGCTAAAATGGAATCGGTTCTAATGTCGGTTCGCTCACCTCTTACGTATTCACATAGTCTGTTATAATGTTGGAACCAATTTTCTTTTTGTACCCACGGTTTATTTAAGTGTATTTTAAACAAATAAATTTAAGATAACCTTACATTTTGTCAATGACAAATTTTACGTCAACAATTTTATGACAATTCCCTAGAATCTTGCGTCTCGTTCTAACCCATTGATTTATGGACTATGTCTGTCTCTCTTGAATTGCGCACTGAAAACTAACAGCGGTACCTTATAAAACAGACAATTTGATCTAGTGACCTTATACAAAATTGGTGATTTACTCCATCTATCATTTTTATTACCCACTTCTATTATTTTTATTTTTCCCTTTTTTTATGTATTTATTTGTGCTTATTTTCCGAAAATGTCTTTCCTCTATTGTTAACGCTAGCATGAAAATTTTTGGACTTATAGTTGATTGAAAACGATTGATATTAATTTTTCATTTAAGTTTGGTCGCTATTATTGAACGTTCGAATAAATAATAATCAATGTAATCAGAAAACGATCCTTATATCCTTGTCTAATGATTTTAACTCGCAATCAATAAACTATCACTAACTTTTCCAGCCTATAGACTAAAACCACAAGTGTTGTGAAAATGTTTAATTACAATTATGCTACACAGACAAGACTTCAGAATAAGACCATCAAAATGTAAAGACTACTTTTTAAGTCATATTATTTAGACGATCCTTTAAACATTATTTTCTTTCTCAGTTACAAGATATTTTGATATATCTTATGAATTTTATGAAGAAGTGTTTTATAGTGTCTATACTTCACATTTTACTATTTACTTGTATCTTGTAAAGTTATTGTTTATTGTATTAAAAAAATATTAGTTAAATAATCTACTGTTTTTGTTTTAAAAGCTATTTATCAATAAATCGCAACTTTATTTTCCACAAGATTTATATTTCAAGCGGCACGTTATCGAATTTTCATTTAGAATTTCATCTGTCGGGAACCCAAGTCCATCAGTCCGCGGCGAGAATTATATTTCAAAACAAACACTACCTAATAAACAAAATTCAAATCTGAAATTTTTAGATGCCAAGTTAAGCTGCTGCATATTTTCGAGTATCAGATTTAAGTTCAAATTAGTTCCTTCGCGTTTTTCTGAAATTTTACGAACTTATAGATTATTAAAGAGTCTCAATTTTCATTATTAAACGTCTCAAAAACTTAAGAAAAAAGACACAAAAGGGTTTTGAGGTTTTATTTGTTAAACCTAATTGTGTTTGATGTATTTTAGATTTCCTATTAATTTATCTAATCAAGTAATGAGATTTACACTTTACCAAAGAAAGGACGTAAATAACCAGGTTTTTTGATCAGTCCTTATTTATAATTGATTAATTGAGATATAGATTAACTTAAATAACAATTTTTTATTTTCCTCCGTATTGGCTAAATATAATTGACCTAGTTCTTAATGATTTATAATAAATTAGCTTCTTGAAAATATTACGTCAAATACCATTCTTTGATTTGCTTTCTTTTAGTAAGTCCGACTGTTGTAAATTAGTTTGTAATTCTTATAATTAGCTTATAATGCTTTATCGCTGTGCGACTCAAGAGAAACTTTCAGGTAACATCTGAGAGCAATATTTAACGAATTTGAATACATTTCTTTTAGACGACCCTTTGAAAGCTATCTACTTTTTTAGTTATGGAATTTATAAATATGGTCCAGTGAAAAAATGTCTTAAAATATTGTTTCTCTACTATTTTATTTTTTCTCTTTTTCAAGTCGTCTATATTAGTGCACATACCACTCAAAGAGAATTTTTTAAGCACGGATCCGAATTTTTAATAAATTTTTGGGTACATCGTCAAACTGTTATTAATTAAAACTACAATTGCTTTTAGACCATGTTTACTATAGTAGTACATTTGAAGAAAAATTCGCTAATCGACGATGTATTGGTTTTACTTCAACCACGAAACATAAATTCTGTTGGAGAGAATATGGCCAACACGATAAGAAAAGAGTGTAAATATATTAATATTTACATTTTTACAGTGGCTGGATGTTCTTTTATATGGGCCATTTTAATTCTGTACTCACTTGAAGATGACGTGGAAATGATCTTCACTGATTTTATGTTCAACAAGCGATGTTCTTGTTGTTCGACTTTTCTAGGATCTATTCTAAAATTGACTGCACTCTTTAGGAGTTGTTGCATGGCTGCACATACTTACCAAGTGGTCTACGGTACACAGAAAGCTAAATTTCAACTGTATTTCTTACAAACGTATATTGAAAATATAAGTGGAAGTGATGGTTTGTCTAACATTTTAATGCACGATCAAACTTTCCAAGCAACGGTGGAATATAGACTTAAGTTTACTGTTCAAAGACACTGTGAATTTATAAGGTAAAATTTGTGAAAATTGTCTTGCCAAAACATTTTTTATAGGTGTCTTCAAGGAACATTAAAAATAATGCAAAGCCTCATAGTTCCTTTCAGTTTAGGTGCGTGCGTTATTTCTTTAAGCCTAGCCTTATCTGTGTTTGAAGTATTACATTAGATTTCGTTTTCTAACATTCTAATTTTTTATATACCAGGTTTTACATTACTCTTCACCTATACTGATTATTAGATGTATCTTTTTTATCATTGTTGGTATTTTGATCATTTCCCATGTAGTTGCGAGTGGACAGTTGATAGAAAATGAGGTACTTGAAAAAACTGTATAAACAACGAAATTAAATTTGTTCTTCAGTCTGAGAAAATTTTTATTAAATTAACGGAATTAAATTGGTACGATTGGGATTGTAAGAACAGGAAAACTTTACAGTTGATATTATTTAACAGTGTTGAGCCTTTACGTATGAATTTTACCAATAATATTGCTATCAATCATCAGCTAGGAATGAGGGTAACAACTTTAAATGTTGTTTCAATCTGTTGTATACAGTTTTTATAATTTTTAGATAAGCAGAATTGTCTATGCTGGAATTTCATTATTTTATAAAATTCTATGAAAGTTATCATTCAAGAAAGTTTTTTATCTAATTACTACTAAAATTGAATAAAACAAGAAAACTTACGCATAGGCTGTTGTTCTTTTTTTACTGCACAATGAGTTTTTCTGGTTTATTTAAAAACGACACAACAATTAATAATCATTATGTAAACAAATTTAAGAAATGGTGGATGCGCCGAGATTATTCAGGATTGCACTGTTAAGTAGTTTGCATTTTCATATGAATTTTTGCACCCAATTTTTAATGTATATTTCATAGAAGCACATTTTTATTAAATTATTATTAAAAAACTTGTAATAAATAGAATAGTCTCTTTAATTTAATAAATATATTTATAAATATTTCTGACAAATATAGATTTATTAATAAACTCATATTACTCATTACTTTGTTTTACTTTTATGACAAAGGAATGTGTTTTATTCACGCTTATTCTTAGAGATCACAAGTCAATTTCATCTCGTGTTTGATGTCAATAAACAAATCTTTTTTTGTTTATACCTAATGTTTATTTATATTATTTAGAAATTAAACAAGCTGAGCGGTTTAACTAAAAAAACTGACATCTATTAGATTCAAAATTGATTTTTTTGCATTAAATTTGGTGGAGGCGCCGGGTACACTTTAATATAAAAACGATAAATTTTAATTTTTAACTAAAGTAAGTTTAAGTGATTAATACGATCAATAAAATGTTAATTCATAAATATTATATTTAATCTAATATCACGGAAAGTAAATTTGATCCGAGCACGCATGGTCTGTGGAAACCTTAACAGAGAAACTAATCAAATTAAGCGCTTTGAAAAATCCATCGTTACTTTTGTGATGTTCTGTTGCTTGAAAATGAATCCTTCCACTTTGCTGACATTAGTTATTTCGGCTCTTGTAACAGAAACTTGCCAGGTATTTACACCTTTATTTTAATCGTAACTTTTTACTAAAGTATTAATTTAACAGGGCGGTTCATACAAAGTCACAGATCGAGTTTTCTTAGATATAGATCGTGGAGGTGAATATCTTGGACGCATAACAATTGGTCTGTTTGGAGAAATAACACCGAAGACCTCGACGAATTTTAAGCAAATTGCAGCTAATGGAATTAATGGAAGAACTTACGAGGGTTCGAACTTCCATCGCGTTATTGAAAGGTCTCTTATACAGGGTAAATAAATAAGAAAATTAGTGCTTCTAAAAATACTGCGCTTTTGGCTACAGGGGGTGACATAATGTATAGTAATGGCAGTGGTTCAGTGAGCATATATGGACGCTTCTTTAACGATGAGAATTTTATAGTGCAACATAATACTCCAGGGATTGTTAGTATGGCAAACGCAGGTAAACCGATTACTTATAACGCAATAAAAGTTAATTGGTGTTAATCCAGGACCAGACACCAACGGGTGTCAATTTTTTATAACAACAATGCAGACCCCATGGTTAGATGGCCATCACGTGGCCTTTGGAAAAGTGAATTTCAGTTTAACAACAACACATTTTGTTACTGTTGTTTTTCATAGGTAGTGCAGGGTCAAAACGTGGTTCATAAAATTGAATATTCAAAAACTTATACCGATCATCGTCCAGTAAGAGATATTACGATTATTAGATCGGGAGTTCTTCCAACAACGCCTTTCTACGAAACTGATGAACCGTTTGAGTAAGTAACTAAAGAAAACTGGGTGCTTTTGGATTTTTGCTTTTTAGGTTCACTTTCTGGGCATGGCTGAAAGCTGGATGGATTCCTTTAACCTTTTCTATAATCATTATTATGTTTTTTCAGTGGTTTATGGTTCAACTAAAATAGACTAAAATATCTGCTTCTTTTTATATTTTACTACAGTTTGGTAACTAAATATTATCTTAAAAACAATTTGTATTAAAATTGTTTTGCTATCGTTTTCCTCGAACTTTTGTTATTAGGAAACCTGTCTTACTTATCCCGAATTCAAAAGTTTTTTTTTTTGATATTTTTTTATTCAAACGATGGAAAAATTGCGTTTCTCGTAAACTATCCACCTATATGAGATTTCGCCAAATCATAGATCTAGACCACTGTTTGGGATTGATGCACAATTTGAAAACATTTAACGTTGTTTTTAGCCACTTTTTAGCGAAAAAAAAATTCCGACTCAAACAATAAAAATTTTTCATTTTTTTTATTTTTGGCCATAGCTTGTAAACTATTTGTCCGATCGATCTCAAAATTAGGCAGTAGATAGATTTCGAGCTCCTATTTCGACTGATGTATACTTCAAAGCTATTAAACGTCGTTTTCATTTTGAAAATATTGATTGAAAATTACCCTAAAATGATGTTTTCAAAACAGTTTTTGGCCAATGCCTTGTCTATTTATCAAGCAAACTCAACAAATTTGGGGCTCATTTTACGCAGAATGTCACGCTGAATCCAAAAACATGAGAATTTTTTAATTTCTGTCAACAAAAAACCGAGTTATAGCCGTCTGAAATTTTGGGTTTTTGCCAGAGGGCCAAATTTTCGTAGGTTTGAAACAATTCATGCTCGATATCTCAGAAACTATTTCAGATAATGAGATGCGGTTTGCGCCATCGTTTTTCTCGCAATCTTTTACGTAAGAAACAGTTCTTTGATTTATCCTCAAACGAAATTTGCAAATTTTCGCAAAAATTCATAACTAAAACAATGGCCAAACTTCTGATATCGATATCTCGTTTATTTTTTAGAGTAAACTTAAGTTATTATACATCAGCGTTCGCAGAATTTTACGCAGATTTCAAATCTGGGATTTAAATTCAGATCCGACAACAGATAACTGAGTTATGGTCGATCAGACGTTCGGAAAATTGATTTTCATTTTTTCTCATTTTTCCTAATTTTTAAAGTCAAATATCTCGGAAACTGTTTGAGATATTGAGATGCGGTTTGCGCCATTCGTTTTCTCGGCTCATTTTACGTTAGGAAATGTTCTCAAAAGCCCAAAATTCCATAGTCGTTTTTTCGCGAAAAAAAATTACGACTCAAACGATGAAAATTTTTAATTTTTTTTATTTTTGGCCATAACTCGTAAGCTATTTGTCCTATAGATCTCAAATTTGGCCAGTAGGTAGATTTCGAGCTTCTCTGTCCACTGATGTGTAATTCAATACCATTAAACGTCGTTTTCATTTTGAAAACATTGATTGAAAATCACCCTAAAATGATGTTTTCAAAACAGTTTTTGGCCAATACCTCGCTTATTTATTAAGCAAACTCAACGAATATGGGTCTCATTTTACGCGGAATTTTACGCTGAATTCAAAAACATGATAATTTTTTAATTTCTGTCAACAAATAACCGAGTTATAGCCGTCTGAAATTTTGGGTTTTTGCCAGAGGGCCAAATTTTCGAAGGTTTGAAACAATTCATGCTCGATATTTCAGAAACTATTTCAGATATTGAGATGCGGTTTGCGCCATCGTTTTTCTCGCAATTTTTTACATAAGAAACAGTTCTTTGATTTATCCTCAAACGAAAGTTGCAAATTTTCGCAAAAATTCATAACTAAAACAATGGCCAAACTTCTGATATCGATATCTCGTTTATTTTTTAGAGTAAACTTAAGTTATCATACATCAGCGTACGCAGAATTTTACGCAGATTTCAAATCTGGGATTTAAATTCAGATCCGACAACAGATAACTGAGTTATGGCCGATCAGACGTTCGGAAAGTTGATTTTCAATTTTTCTCATTTTTCCTAATTTTTAAAGTCAAATATCTCGGAAACTGTTTGAGATATTGAGATGCGGTTTGCGCCATTCTTTTTCTCGGCTCATTTTACGTTAGAAAATGTTCTCAAAAGCCCAAAATTCGATAGTCGTTTTTTCGCGAAAAAAAATTACGACTCAAACGATGAAAATTTTTAATTTTTTTTATTTTTGGCCATAACTCGTAAGCTATTTGTCCTAAAGATCTCAAATTTGGCCAGTAGGTAGATTTCGAGCTCCTCTGTCCACTGATGTGTAATTCAATGCCATTAAACGTCGTTTTCATTTTGAAAACATTCATTGAAAATCACCCTAAAATGATGTTTTCAAAACAGTTTTTGGCCAATACCTCGTTTATTTATTAAGCAAACTCAACGAATATGGGTCTCATTTTACGCAGAATTTTACGCTGAATTCAAAAACATGATAATTTTTTAATTTTTGTCAACAAATAACCGAGTTATAGCCGTCTGAAATTTTGGGTTTTTGCCAGAGGGCCAAATTTTCGAAGGTTTGAAACAATTCATGCTCGATATCTCAGAAACTATTTCAGATATTGAGATGCGGTTTGCGCCATCGTTTTTCTCGCAATTTTTTACATAAGAAACAGTTCTTTGATTTATCCTCAAACGAAAGTTGCAAATTTTCGCAAAAATTCATAACTAAAACAATGGCCAAACTTCTGATATCGATATCTCGTTTATTTTTTAGTGTAAACTTAAGTTATTATACATCAGCGTACGCAGAATTTCACGCAGATTTCAAATCTGGGATTTAAATTCAGATCCGACAACAGATAACTGAGTTATGGCCGATCAAAGTTTCGGAAAGTTGATTTTAATTTTTTCTCATTTTTCCTAATTTTTAAAGTCAAATATCTGGGAAACTATTTGAGATATTGAGATGCGGTTTGCGCCATTCTTTTTCTCGGCTCATTTTACGTTAGAAAATGTTCTCAAAAGCCCAAAATTCGATAGTCGTTTTTTCGCGAAAAAAAATTACGACTCAAACGATGAAAATTTTTAATTTTTTTGATTTTTGGCCGTAACTCGTAAGCTATTTTTCCAATAGATCTCAAATTTGGTCAGTAGGTAGCCTCTTTCCACTGATGTGTAATTCAATGCTATTAAACGTCGTTTTCATTTTAAACACATTCATTGAAAATCACCCTAAAATGATGTTTTCAAAACAGTTTTTGGCCAATACCTCGCTTATTTATTAAGCAAACTCAACGAATATGGGTCTCATTTTACGCAGAATTTTACGCTGAATTCAAAAACATGATAATTTTTTAATTTTTGTCAACAAATAACCGAGTTATAGCCGTCTGAAATTTTGGGTTTTTGCCAGAGGGCCAAATTTTCGAAGGTTTGAAACAATTCATGCTCGATATCTCAGAAACTATTTCAGATATTGAGATGCGGTTTGCGCCATCGTTTTTCTCGCAATTTTTTACATAAGAAACAGTTCTTTGATTTATCCTCAAACGAAAGTTGCAAATTTTCGCAAAAATTCATAACTAAAACAATGGCCAAACTTCTGATATCGATATCTCGTTTATTTTTTAGTGTAAACTTAAGTTATTATACATCAGCGTACGCAGAATTTCACGCAGATTTCAAATCTGGGATTTAAATTCAGATCCGACAACAGATAACTGAGTTATGGCCGATCAAAGTTTCGGAAAGTTGATTTTAATTTTTTCTCATTTTTCCTAATTTTTAAAGTCAAATATCTGGGAAACTATTTGAGATATTGAGATGCGGTTTGCGCCATTCTTTTTCTCGGCTCATTTTACGTTAGAAAATGTTCTCAAAAGCCCAAAATTCGATAGTCGTTTTTTCGCGAAAAAAAATTACGACTCAAACGATGAAAATTTTTAATTTTTTTGATTTTTGGCCGTAACTCGTAAGCTATTTTTCCAATAGATCTCAAATTTGGTCAGTAGGTAGATTTCGAGCTCCTCTTTCCACTGATGTGTAATTCAATGCTATTAAACGTCGTTTTCATTTTAAACACATTCATTGAAAATCACCCTAAAATGATGTTTTCAAAACAGTTTTTGGCCAATACCTCGCTTATTTATTAAGCAAACTCAACGAATATGGGTCTCGTTTTACGCAGAATTTTACGCTGAATTCAAAAACATGATAATTTTTTAATTTTTGTCAACAAATAACCGAGTTATAGCCGACTGAATTTTTGGGTTTTTGCCAGAGGGCCAAATTTTCGAAGGTTCGAAACAATTCATGCTCGATATCTCAGAAACTATTTCAGATATTGAGATGCGGTTGGCGCCATCGTTTTTCTCGCAATTTTTTACATAAGAAACAGTTCTTTGATTTATCCTCAAACGAAAGTTGCAAATTTTCGCAAAAATTCATAACTAAAACAATGGCCAAACTTCTGATATCGATATCTCGTTTATTTTTTTAGAGTAAACTTAAGTTATTATACATCAGCGTACGCAGAATTTCACGCAGATTTCAAATCTGGGATTTAAATTCAGATCCGACAACAGATAACTGAGTTATGGCCGATCAAAATTTCGGAAAGTTGATTTTCATTTTTTCTCATTTTTCCTAATTTTTAAAGTCAAATATCTGGGAAACTATTTGAGATATTGAGATGCGGTTTGCGCCATTCTTTTTCTCGGCTCATTTTACGTTAGAAAATGTTCTCAAAAGCCCAAAATTCGATAGTCGTTTTTTCGCAAAAAAAAATTACGACTCAAACGATGAAAATTTTTAATTTTTTTTATATTTGGCCATAACTCGTAAGCTATTTGTCCTATAGATCTCAAATTTGGCCAGTGGGTAGATTTCGAGCTCCTCTTTCCACTGATGTGTAATTCAATGCCATTAAACGTCGTTTTCATTTTGAAAACATTGATTGAAAATCACCCTAAAATGATGTTTTCAAAACAGTTTTTGGCCAATACCTCGCTTATTTATTAAGCAATCTCAACGAATATGGGTCTCATTTTACGCAGAATTTTACGCTGAATTCAAAAACATGATAATTTTTTAATTTCTGTCAACAAATAACCGAGTTATGGCCGTTTGAAATTTTGAGTTTTTGCCAGAGGGCCAAATTTTCGAAGGTTTGAAACAATTCATGCTCGATATCTCAGAAACTATTTCAGATATTGAGATGCGGTTTGCGCCATCGTTTTTCTCGCAATTTTTTACATAAGAAACAGTTCTTTGATTTATCCTCAAACGAAAGTTGCAAATTTTCGCAAAAATTCATAACTAAAACAATGGCCAAACTTCTGATATCGATATCTCGTTTATTTTTTTAGAGTAAACTTAAGTTATTATACATCAGCGTACGCAGAATTTCACGCAGATTTCAAATCTGGGATTTAAATTCAGATCCGACAACAGATAACTGAGTTATGGCCGATCAAAATTTCGGAAAGTTGATTTTCATTTTTTCTCATTTTTCCTAATTTTTAAAGTCAAATATCTGGGAAACTATTTGAGATATTGAGATGCGGTTTGCGCCATTCTTTTTCTCGGCTCATTTTACGTTAGAAAATGTTCTCAAAAGCCCAAAATTCGATAGTCGTTTTTTCGCAAAAAAAAATTACGACTCAAACGATGAAAATTTTTAATTTTTTTTATTTTTGGCCATAACTCGTAAGCTATTTGTCCTATAGATCTCAAATTTGGCCAGTAGGTAGATTTCGAGCTTCTCTGTCCACTGATGTGTAATTCAATGCCATTAAACGTCGTTTTCATTTTGAAAACATTGATTGAAAATCACCCTAAAATGATGTTTTCAAAACAGTTTTTGGCCAATACCTCGCTTATTTATTAAGCAAACTCAACGAATATGGGTCTCATTTTACGCAGAATTTTACGCTGAATTCAAAAACATGATAATTTTTTAATTTCTGTCAACAAATAACCGAGTTATAACCGTCTGAAATTTTGGGTTTTTGCCAGAGGGCCAAATTTTCGAAGGTTTGAAACAATTCATGCTCGATATCTCAGAAACTATTTCAGATATTGAGATGCGGTTTGCGCCATCGTTTTTCTCGCAATTTTTTACATAAGAAACAGTTCTTTGATTTATCCTCAAACGAAAGTTGCAAATTTTCGCAAAAATTCATAACTAAAACAATGGCCAAACTTCTGATATCGATATCTCGTTTATTTTTTTAGAGTAAACTTAAGTTATTATACATCAGCGTACGCAGAATTTCACGCAGATTTCAAATCTGGGATTTAAATTCAGATCCGACAACAGATAACTGAGTTATGGCCGATCAAAATTTCGGAAAGTTGATTTTCATTTTTTCTCATTTTTCCTAATTTTTAAAGTCAAATATCTGGGAAACTATTTGAGATATTGAGATGCGGTTTGCGCCATTCTTTTTCTCGGCTCATTTTACGTTAGAAAATGTTCTCAAAAGCCCAAAATTCGATAGTCGTTTTTTCGCAAAAAAAATTACGACTCAAACGATGAAAATTTTTAATTTTTTTTATTTTTGGCCATAACTCGTAAGCTATTTGTCCCATAGATCTCGAATTTGGCCAGTAGGTAGATTTCGAGCTCCTCTTTCCACTGATGTGTAATTCAATGCCATTAAACGTCGTTTTCATTTTGAAAACATTCATTGAAAATCACCCTAAAATGATGTTTTCAAAACAGTCTTTGGCCAATACCTCGCTTATTTATTAAGCAAACTCAACGAATATGGGTCTCATTTTACGCAGAATTTTACGCTGAATTCAAAAACATGATAATTTTTTAATTTCTGTCAACAAATAACCGAGTTATAACCGTCTGAAATTTTGGGTTTTTGCCAGAGGGCCAAATTTTCGAAGGTTTGAAACAATTCATGCTCGATATCTCAGAAACTATTTCAGATATTGAGATGCGATTTGCGCCATCGTTTTTCTCGCAATTTTTTACATAAGAAACAGTTCTTTGATTTATCCTCAAACGAAAGTTGCAAATTTTCGCAAAAATTCATAACTAAAACAATGGCCAAACTTCTGATATCGATATCTCGTTTATTTTTTAGAGTAAACTTAAGTTATTATACATCAGCGTACGCAGAATTTCACGCAGATTTCAAATCTGGGATTTAAATTCAGATCCGACAACAGATAACTGCATTATGGCCGATCAAAGTTTCGGAAAGTTGATTTTCATTTTTTCTCATTTTTCCTAATTTTTAAAGTCAAATATCTGGGAAACTATTTGAGATATTGAGATGCGGTTTGCGCCATTCTTTTTCTCGGCTCATTTTACGTTAGAAAATGTTCTCAAAAGCCCAAAATTCGATAGTCGTTTTTTCGCGAAAAAAAATTACGACTCAAACGATGAAAATTTTTAAATTTTTTTATTTTTGGCCATAACTCGTAAGCTATTTGTCCTATAGATCTCAAATTTGGCCAGTAGGTAGATTTCGAGCTTCTCTGTCCACTGATGTGTAATTCAATGCCATTAAACGTCGTTTTCATTTTGAAAACATTGATTGAAAATCACCCTAAAATGATGTTTTCAAAACAGTTTTTGGCCAATACCTTGCTTATTTATTAAGCAATCTCAACGAATATGCGACTCATTTTACGCAGAATTTTACGCTGAATTCAAAAACATGATAATTTTTTAATTTCTGTCAACAAATAACCGAGTTATGGCCGTTTGAAATTTTGAGTTTTTGCCAGAGGGCCAAATTTTCGAAGGTTCGAAACAATTCATGCTCGATATCTCAGAAACTATTTCAGATATTGAGATGCGGTTGGCGCCATCGTTTTTCTCGCAATTTTTTACATAAGAAACAGTTCTTTGATTTATCCTCAAACGAAAGTTGCAAATTTTCGCAAAAATTCATAACTAAAACAATGGCCAAACTTCTGATATCGATATCTCGTTTATTTTTTAGAGTAAACTTAAGTTATTATACATCAGCGTACGCAGAATTTCACGCAGATTTCAAATCTGGGATTTAAATTCAGATCCGACAACAGATAACTGCATTATGGCCGATCAAAGTTTCGGAAAGTTGATTTTCATTTTTTCTCATTTTTCCTAATTTTTAAAGTCAAATATCTGGGAAACTATTTGAGATATTGAGATGCGGTTTTATTGAGATGCGGTTTGCGCCATTCTTGTTCTCGGCTCATTTTACGTTAGAAAATGTTCTCAAAAGCCCAAAATTCGATAGTCGTTTTTTCGCAAAAAAAAATTACGACTCAAACGATGAAAATTTTTAATTTTTTTTATTTTTGGCCATAACTCGTAAGCTATTTGTCCTATAGATCTCAAATTTGGCCAGTAGGTAGATTTGGAGCTCCTCTTTCCACTGATCTGTAATTCAATGCCATTAAACGTCGTTTTCATTTTGAAAACATTCATTGAAAATCACCCTAAAATGATGTTTTCAAAACAGTTTTTGGCCAATACCTCGCTTATTTATTAAGCAAACTCAACGAATATGGGTCTCATTTTACGCAGAATTTTACGCTGAATTCAAAAACATGATAATTTTTTAATTTCTGTCAACAAATAACCGAGTTATAACCGTCTGAAATTTTGGGTTTTTGCCAGAGGGCCAAATTTTCGAAGGTTTGAAACAATTCATGCTCGATATCTCAGAAACTATTTCAGATATTGAGATGCGGTTTGCGCCATCGTTTTTCTCGCAATTTTTTACATAACAAACAGTTCTTTGATTTATCCACAAACGAAAGTTGCAAATTTTCGCAAAAATTCATAACTAAAACAATGGCCAAACTTCTGATATCGATATCTCGTTTATTTTTTAGAGTAAACTTAAGTTATTATACATCAGCGTACGCAGAATTTCACGCAGATTTCAAATCTGTGATTTAAATTCAGATCCGACAACAGATAACTGAATTATGGCCGATCAAAGTTTCGGAAAGTTGATTTTCATTTTTTCTCATTTTTCCTAATTTTTAAAGTCAAATATCTGGGAAACTATTTGAGATATTGAGATGCGGTTTGCGCCATTCTTTTTCTCGGCTCATTTTACGTTAGAAAATGTTCTCAAAAGCCCAAAATTCGATAGTCGTTTTTTCGCGAAAAAAAATTACGACTCAAACGATGAAAATTTTTAAATTTTTTTATTTTTGGCCATAACTCGTAAGCTATTTGTCCTATAGATCTCAAATTTGGCCAGTAGGTAGATTTGGAGCTCCTCTTTCCACTGATGTGTAATTCAATGCCATTAAACGTCGTTTTCATTTTGAAAACATTGATTGAAAATCACCCTAAAATGATGTTTTCAAAACAGTTTTTGGCCAATACCTCGCTTATTTATTAAGCAAACTCAACGAATATGGGTCTCATTTTACGCAGAATTTTACGCTGAATTCAAAAACATGATAATTTTTTAATTTCTGTCAACAAATAACCAGTTATAACCGTCTGAAATTTTGGGTTTTTGCCAGAGGGCCAAATTTTCGAAGGTTTGAAACAATTCATGCTCGATATCTCAGAAACTATTTCAGATATTGAGATGCGGTTTGCGCCATCGTTTTTCTCGCAATTTTTTACATAAGAAACAGTTCTTTGATTTATCCTCAAACGAAAGTTGCAAATTTTCGCAAAAATTCATAACTAAAACAATGGCCAAACTTCTGATATCGATATCTCGTTTATTTTTTAGAGTAAACTTAAGTTATTATACATCAGCGTACGCAGAATTTCACGCAGATTTCAAATCTGGGATTTAAATTCAGATCCGACAACAGATAACTGAATTATGGCCGATCAAAGTTTCGGAAAGTTGATTTTCATTTTTTCTCATTTTTCCTAATTTTTAAAGTCAAATATCTGGGAAACTATTTGAGATATTGAGATGCGGTTTGCGCCATTCTTTTTCTCGGCTCATTTTACGTTAGAAAATGTTCTCAAAAGCCCAAAATTCGATAGTCGTTTTTTCGCGAAAAAAAATTACGACTCAAACGATGAAAATTTTTAAATTTTTTTATTTTTGGCCATAACTCGTAAGCTATTTGTCCTATAGATCTCAAATTTGGCCAGTAGGTAGATTTCGAGCTTCTCTGTCCACTGATGTGTAATTCAATGCCATTAAACGTCGTTTTCATTTTGAAAACATTGATTGAAAATCACCCTAAAATGATGTTTTCAAAACAGTTTTTGGCCAATACCTCGCTTATTTATTAAGCAATCTCAACGAATATGGGTCTCATTTTACGCAGAATTTTACGCTGAATTCAAAAACATGATAATTTTTTAATTTCTGTCAACAAATAACCGAGTTATGGCCGTTTGAAATTTTGAGTTTTTGCCAGAGGGCCAAATTTTCGAAGGTTTGAAACAATTCATGCTCGATATCTCAGAAACTATTTCAGATATTGAGATGCGGTTTGCGCCATCGTTATTCTCGCAATTTTTTACATAACAAACAGTTCTTTGATTTATCCACAAACGAAAGTTGCAAATTTTCGCAAAAATTCATAACTAAAACAATGGCCAAACTTCTGATATCGATATCTCGTTTATTTTTTAGAGTAAACTTAAGTTATTATACATCAGCGTACGCAGAATTTCACGCAGATTTCAAATCTGGGATTTAAATTCAGATCCGACAACAGATAACTGAATTATGGCCGATCAAAGTTTCGGAAAGTTGATTTTCATTTTTTCTCATTTTTCCTAATTTTTAAAGTCAAATATCTGGGAAACTATTTGAGATAATGAGATGCGGTTTGCGCCATTCTTGTTCTCGGCTCCTTTTACGTTAGAAAATGTTCTCAAAAGCCCAAAATTCGATAATCGTTTTTTCGAGAAAAAAAAATTACGACTCAAACGATGAAAATTTTTAAATTTTTTTATTTTTGGCCATAACTCGTAAGCTATTTGTCCTATAGATCTCAAATTTGGGCAGTAGGTAGATTTCGAGCTTCTCTGTCCACTAAAAAATTGAAGCTCAATTTTCAACGGGAACCTATTTTCAGGTTCAAAGAGGGGCAGCTTACTTAAAAGGTTAAGAAACAATGATTTATCCCAACAATCAATTGACGTGCATTTGAAATCCAAAATTTTACATAAACTTGTAAATGTTATGAACGCAGCCCTGATCGCAGCGCTTGCGCCTTCACCAGTCAGCTGTTTTTGACAATTGCACTTCTCAGTTTAGGTTATGTTTATATTGACATGTCAGTTTTAACAAAATAGTAAAAAAATGAACGAAGAAATCGACGAAACGGAATTCTACCATCAAGATTTTACAACCGCATCTGAATGGGAAATATTTATAGCCCGCCTAGAAGAAATAATTAACCAATGGAAAACTGAAGATCTCCAAGGAGACCCCGTTGAAAGCGATTCCATCGGAGTTTGGAGCATCAAAAGTGAAAGTTTGACTTTTGTCGACTTCGACTTCACCTTGTCCTTTCATAAAAAACACAAAGAGAGTGATGACATCGTAAAGAATGAAAATCAGAACCTATTTAACAATTACTACGATTTTGAGCTCCATGACCCAAGAAACCAAACCGACCATTCGTCTCTAAGCAAGTGGTACGGTCTTCAGGAATATATCGTTTTAAGTCCTGCAGGCAAAGTCGGAGTAACGTCGGAAAGTCGCATTAAGATTTTATTGAGCTCAGTGTATGTAGCTTCAGCAAATTTGAAATGCGAGACTCCAATTTTCGTGCAAATACGCGAGAAGTGGCAGAATTGTTACTTGGGAGTTTATGAAGCAGATTCTGTGCGAACGAATTTGGAAATGGTGCACTTGAAAACCAGCCCCAGGCTGTGTCAGTATTTGTCTGGTCTCATTGAAATGTTTAAATCAAAAATTGTCTCCCCAATGATGATGACAACGATCATAGTCTCCGTGCAGTCAACTTACACTTTAAATGACTTTGGATCCAGCGCGTGGAAACAAGATTATGTCCATGCTGATGACCATTTTGATAGCACAGACATTTGTAGTCTTCCTTTTGGTATTACTGTGGATCCTGTTGATTCACTCATTCTTAAAACGTCGTGGTCACACTTAAACCACCGCGCTGTAAGAGACAGTGAAAGTTACAGCGATTTTGACCCAATGATTGCCCCAAAGTGGACAACTTTAGTTACAACAGCAGAGCAGCCCATTTGTTTATTAGGGGAGTGTCTTACAGAAATGTGGCATTTATTGAATAACTCGTCTACAGTTTACGATGTTTTGGGGGATTTTGCCACCCCCATGTCTTCAGATCTCAACAACCCTTTAGACGTTCTGACAGAACCGAAAGTTCCTACGATTTCGTCGTTGCTTTCAAGAGCAGCGAGAAACTCGTTGACGAAAAATATACGGAAGGGAATAGCACCTCTCTCAGAGGAGATTTTGGTGCCGGTTTTATACTTCTTGTTTCCTGACGCTGAGGAGGACTCGCCTCATTTGTACAAGTCGGTAGAAAGCAAGACGTCACCGGTAAGATTTGATCATAAAAAATTTCAAGGTAAATGTTGGTGATTTTATTAGGACGACTCCTCCTTTGATTTGGACTACGAATGCAGAGGATTTAAGACGTGCAGCATGAACTCCTTAATCTGGCGTCTGGCAGTTGTCCTCGTCCACGCAGTTCAGTCACTTGGAGGAATCCGCGCTTTTTCTCATCTCTGGTTCGAGTTCGTCCAAGAAATGCGCTACAGATGGGAAAAAAGCATCACAATCCCCGGGTAAGTTCTATTGCATTTGCGTTTATTTATCATTTCTTCCAATTTTCAACTATTATATACAAAATAAAAACAATACTTGCATAATCAAATAAATAAGTGACCTTCTTACGATTAGTTTAAAGGGATAATTGAAATATTCTACAACTAACAAGTTTAATCTTAAGCTCTATGATTATATTAGCTTGAATTAACTGATTCTATCAGTCGTGATGCGTTCTAAAACTGATTTAATTAACAGCCATTGGATTTGTGAAAGAACACATTAACTATTGAGCAAAATATGTTAGAGTGGTACAAGACCGTTTCTGGTGGTCGGATTTCTAGCCATGTAGATATCCATATCATGATCAGTCCAATTATCGGAATTGTCGCAGTAATTATTTAAGGTGTGAGTTGATCCAGCTGTGCTATAGCGGCTGCCTGGTCGCGTGTAGTCGCGTGATCTTGATCTAGATCTTGGACGTCTTGAAGAGGCTACGGAGTGTGTAGGCGCATGGTGTGGTCCACGTGTGCTCAGTCTGTCTGACGCCATCGTTAAAGATTGTCGTGATTGTCGCAGATCTAAAATTGGTCATACTGTATTACATTCAACATTAAGTTGTTTTTACCTTGACGCGACGAGATTAAGTTGCTGGGAAAAGCGTTCAAGTAACGTCCGGAATGATTAGAAAAGCTGTTTTGGGATTGTCCGTCAGCTATAGATCGCGACTTCACTCCTTTAGAAGTATAACGCATATCGTCGAGTTGGTCCACGGAGTATCTTCTCGGTCTTTGGACGCTGTGGGTACTATAACCGGACACTTGGTCCCAATCCTGCAAACTTTACTATAACACTGGAGTTATTTATGTTTTGTATTAACCTTGTTGTTGTTGAAGGCACTGAGAGTTGCTAATGAAGATAACGGTCCTCCAGGACTAGCCGCTGGTCCCAGACCGGTGCAACAGTTAACTGGTAGTCCGCTTATGGGCAAACCGTTTTTCATTCCCATCTTTTGTTGATGCAGTTCGTGTAGTTTCCGTGTTCTTCTTCGCGAAGCTGCAACGAATATGATTACAGCGACGACGATGGTTCCGCAGATTGCAGCGCTGGCTGCTATTGTGATTTTGTCCATGTTGGATGAGGCTGTAGAAACTGTTCTTACTTCTCGACATTGCGGGTAGGGCACGGTTTCGGGCGTAACGTTAATCTCTTCCAGAGAGACCACGCAGACTATTATGCATTCCTGGAAATAAAATATTCAGTTTTGTTAACGACAAGACAGCTTCCGCTTACCTGCGATGGTACATTCTTAATTTTAAACTCTCTTTCACTCGCTTCCAGAGGTGGGCCTTGCTTGAAGCTCTTATCCCCAAACAAACGATAAACGACTCTAAAGCCTAAAATATTCGCCGTTTCCGACCCCCACTGAATTATCACCGCGTTATCCTGTCGGAAGGCATTCTTTACTATAACCTCGTTGGTATCATCCGCTTTTGCCTTCGAAGGATAATTCATAATAATCGGCGGTCTTTGTGTGTTCTTCCACGGTGTTGTCGTTCGCGACTTCGGCTTAGCCGTTGATTTAGCCGTAGAAGACGTCGATTTCGTGGTCGTCGTGGATATAGTACTCGTTACTGTCGTAGTTGTCTTGGTTGTTGGCTCCTTCGTTGTGGTCTTCACCGGAGTCTCGCTCTCCGCGATGGAGACGTCGTCCAAATCCGCGCTAATCACGGTAGCAATTCCAACTCCTTCGTCCTTTTTACACGACAATTCCTCCGGTTGGATGCTGTAGAAGCCGCGGTCTCTAAAACGTGGGGGACTTCCGCAGAATTGCGGGTTTCTTTCGCGACTGGTTACTTGCAAGTCGCCATTGCGGATCCATTCGATGACCCAAGCCAATCGGCAATCACAGTGTAAGAAACGACCGCCGAGACTCAAACCGCGAAGGGTATTGTTGAGATGTGACAATGCCGAGAATGGAATTGTAGCCAGAGGGTTTCCATCTAAAGCCAGAAGTGTAATTGATGGGTTTCCGTGGAAGGCTCGCTCTGGTAATTCAGTCAACAAGTTGAAACCGATGTCTAAGACACGCAACTCTGATAAAGCCCCCAAGGCGTCGCTTGGGAAATCTGCCAGCAAATTGTTGAGCAAACTCAAAGAGCTCAGCGTTCTTTCGACGCCACGGAACGCGTTTTTTCCCAAGGCCTGGATGAGGTTTCTCTCCAAGTTAAGAGCTGTTAGAGAATCCAGACCTTCGAAGGATTTCAAGCCGGTTTTTCCGGGGAGTTCCCTTAAACTGTTTTGGGATAAATCGAGGAACGCTAAGGTTTTCAGGTTTTTCACGGCTTCAGGAACATCTTTTTGGCGTGTTCCTTTCAAGTTCAAGTTCTTGAGCGAGCTTTCGAGTCCTTTTAGAGCTCCAGAGGACAACGTTACGTTGTTGTCAGACAATTTCAAAGTAGCTAACTTCTTTAGAGTTTCAAACGCGCCATCAGGAACGACACTTATCCTATTGTGGGACAAGTCCAAAAGCGACAAAGTTCTTAAAGACCTCAAACTAGCAACCGGCACTTCCGTTAAATCATTGTCTTGCAAATTCAAGTTCTTCAAATGTGACTCTTGTCCTTTAAACGCGTCACTTTCCACAGTCTTTATTTTACAACCCGATAACTGCAAGTTCTGCACTTGAAGATTCACAAAAATGTTATTTTTCAAGGCACTAATCGTCGAATTGTTCACGTAGAGCAGATCCAACGGTGTCGCCGTCGCGTAGTTCTGCAAAGCTGCTAAAAGTTTTGGCCATTCTACCATGTCACATTGCACTGATAGTTCGTGCCCTAAGTTGTAGGAGCATAGACATGCAGACTGGAGATCTATTGCTTCTCGTTGCCATGGGCATTGGGCTAGAGCGGAAGAGACCAGTGCTAGTGCCACCAAAGTGGCTACGACCCGTTTTTCTTGCATGATCTGAAAATGAAATGGAATCATGACTTGTTTGCTCAATAAGAATGGTAACGGACGGATTGCGCCAAGTGCGTGACTTACTTAACTGCAATGAACTCGTTTCCTATTTGCGGATTAGAGCCAATTATTTTTATATTAGAACTGCTCATGTTATTAGAACCGCTAGCAGTGTCATTTAGTTTAGCACTTTTAGAGCATGTAATGAATTTATTCTTGTCAACAAAGTGAAGCTAGAGGTGCTTAGCACGCTTAAGGATATCAGTAGCCGGAGTGGTTTTTTGAAAGTTTTGGCCAAAAGCAGTATTTTTTTCTCATGATTTATGTATCCAGGTCATTTTTTGGTTCTTCAGTTTTTTTTCTTGGATATTTTAGCATTCGAAAACGGTGAAAAGTAATGTTCCAGGAGCGCCTTGAAGTGAAAATGAGCTGCATTAAGTGACCGGAATAGAATTTAAGCTTTAATGTCAGTGACATTGCTTGACCTACGCGCATCATGGGTGTGAACAGTTGCGAAAGACTGAGGATGCACCAAAGTATTTATTTAACAATAGTGAACGGAACAAATGGCTGCAATCACATTTCTGCATAGCAGGAAAGTAATAACTATTTAAGCAATGTGGCCGTCCCCCTGCGTTCCTGTTGTTGGTCGTCACAATAAGAAATTCCCATGTTAGACAAGACATAATTTCCATTTATGTATCACGTGTTGGCAATGTCGTTTATGAATTCTTTGTGTATTTTCGCGTTCTCATGTTATGTAAGGTGAGAAATGTGAAATGCAGGTGGGTAATGTCTACTGCCCCATTTTCTCTCTTGATAAGTGAAACAATGGGGCTAAACAGAAAAGTTACAAACGTTTTTTTTCACAATAAAAGTTGCGCAGTGTTTTGTTAATGGTCAAAACTTTATGCAGTGTTATGCACCAGTTATTTCCTTTGCCGTTAGATTTTTGCCGTTACGGTGCTATCAATTGTGTTTTGTGTCGATTTCATTGAAGACCTTGTTCAAATCGAGGTCAAATTAAGATCATCGGAATTCATCAGATTATTTGCATAGGAAAGACCTTATTTTGTAGAACCTGTCATAAAAAAATTCATAAAAACTTGTATCACATTCGAGAGGTTGTTGATACAGTTATTTATTGAACATGACCTTACCTAATTTTGGTCCAAACGATGGGAGT
Source organism: Gnatocerus cornutus (assembly GCA_029298725.1). Classification (NCBI taxonomy): domain Eukaryota; kingdom Metazoa; phylum Arthropoda; class Insecta; order Coleoptera; family Tenebrionidae; genus Gnatocerus; species Gnatocerus cornutus. The sequence continues at coordinate 14,723,059 of CM055513.1, forward strand.
AAAAGGTGACATCCATGTTCTTACACAACATTATTAACTCATTGTATTGCCAGTGTCAAAGTTCGACGAATTGAAATTGAATGCTTGCGATCTGTTGCTTGAGGCTGTAGGTGAAGATTATGTGGACCGTTATGGTCAACCAACCTGCAAAAAGATACAATCAGTGTCATTCTCTTGTAGTACTATAGAAAGTGTTGATGACATTGGGAATTTACCATAATTTCTTTGATTATAATGAGGAATTCTCACTACAGTTACGCAAAATAACGTGTCGTAATCTAGAGGAAAGACTCATAATAATAAACCGGAAAATTAGAAAATCTGCGTAATGTCTCCGTAAAGCTACTCTTTGTGGTGGAAGCGAATTATTTTTGGCAGGTGCGATTAGTAGCAATTATTGTGATTGTGATTTTAATTAAATTTACAATAATTAGTCACGGCATTAAGCAGGACTACGCAATTTATTTGAATCGTGTACTTTTGACAGCTGTCTGGCGGATGTTGTGGGAATCTGCCTACGTCAAAGCCTAAAAAGTCATCCTTTGCCTGCGGACTTCAACTCAATGCTTGCAGTAATGGAGTTTGATTTGAGACCTTCGAATTGACAGTGTTAAAAACAGAGATCCCAGCTTCAAGCTTTCAAGTTCCTGATTATTCAAATTAAATGTAATAATTCTAATTACACGTGCTGAATTCATTTGCATCTTTCGCAGCGCATTCCACATGTTTTTAGAGGTACCGTTTTGCAGCTCAGCAATAATCGTCTCCGTTCTGCATTGCTCCTAGCGGAAAAAATGTTCTTGAAAGTTTACCAGTTTTGAACCTATGAAGATATTATCCAATTTATTATCGAAAGCTTCGGTAAAAATTGGTCGGCGATAATTTAAAATCTTACCACACATCCTTCGTGTGTTTTGAGTCCTTCTAAATTATTTATGAAATTGCAACAACTCACATTTGTAATAATACATTCAATAATTAGTTCTACACCCATATCTTGAGCAACCACATACCTTTTCTCTCGCATCTCACATCTCGCAGTGTTTATAATGAAAATATTTCGGCAAACTTTCGCAACTGTCGATGAGGGTGCCCCCAGAGCAAAATCGCCTTACGTAATAATAATTGAAAGTCTAACGGTCCCCCTTAATTTTAATGCGGTGCTTAATTACATTATGGTCCCGTTTTTCACACAGTTTTAATTAAAGAACTATTTACAGCTTAATAAAATTATAAGGCATAAATCGTCTTGTTAGTCGTTTCAGGAACTGAACTGTGAGAGATGCTCGCGATAATTTATTTGTTTGGTAATCGCCATTGTTATTCATGTCCGAGGAATGTGTAAAAGGAGTGACAATAAAATGGGAATAAATTCCTTTTATAACGGTACGATAAGTAAGTCGCCAAGGGATATCATAATGTCTTATTACCTGTACCGTGCTTTTCCCTATTAAAATGTTAATTATTTTCCATCCAAAACGTGACTCGCTAAGGTCAAGGCAATAAGTCGTGTGTTCGCCATAAAATAACAGGTCTGTCGAAGAAAAAATGCACAATGTACCGTCTCTGAGGTGGTTTACCTTGTGCATTCTTTAATCGATGATAAATGGAAGCAAATCCCACATTTTCACTGTTTTATTTATAATTTGTGAATCATCAATTACTCTTACATATTACATAATTTCTCCAAACGGATCTGTCGCTGTTTCATCCTAGTTTCGCCAGTGAAAGTCGTCTATTATGTGTCAGTGGTAATATTAATAATAATTATAGCATGTGGTTATCTTCGGGGATCTTCACACAATGATTTAGCAATAACTAACAATAAATGGGAGATTAAACCTACGTAACCACTGGAGGAAGATCCAATTTTCTTCACTTAATTTCAATGGAAAAGTGACAACAGTTTCCCACTGCAATCCGAGCGTTTTTCTCTTGCAAAAGTCAAACTCGTGCCCCAAATTGCATTGTTTGCTCTCTTTACGTTCACCGAGGCATATGAAAACATGAAGTTTTAATAGCTTTTTCTTCTGATGGTGTTATTAGAAGGCTCACATTTCACATGCTTAGATAAATAGGCGAACGTTGGATTCCGTGGTAAAACAAGTGAACGAGTTTCGTCACGTAACAATAATCTTCTGCCAACGAACCGGCAAACTCCAGACGAACTTTTAGACCTTTAAATTTGTCAACGATTCAATCGCATGGATAATTTAGTACGTCTTAACGGGAATGAAGCATGTGGTGCTCCACCTTTTGTAATAGTTATAATATGTGACAGATTGGTTCTGGTTAAATGGTTAACGGAGTGTCAGTTGCCACTGTTTGGTGTGACATAAGTTGCAATTGGATTTTTCCAAGCTAGTCACAATGACTTGTTTTGTTGGGTGTAGCGTTAACGTCCCAATAAATTTTTCCTACTTCTTAAGTAACTGTAAAAATGGGCGTGGAGCACGATGATTTTCAAAACAGGGGAATTTGCAACATTATTAAACCTACAAGAAAAAATTAACAGATATTGGATAATAATTAGTGCCTATATAAGGAGTCCTCGTAGTTAAACCGGAGAAACTACTAATTTACTTGAGTCTATTAGTATTATCTTCAATTGTATGATAATATACTTGAGCTTGGTTACAAGATGTTGAATCCAATGTTATGCAGCTAATACTACCTGTATAAATAAGCATCTCCAACTCCGTTAATAAATAAATCAAAGGTTAAGTACCTATAAATAAGAAGACAATGTCTTCAGAACCTGCAGTTCAATAAAGGACAACAAACTCTGCCAGCTGCATTTAATTGTCCCCAGAATAAAACCAACACTAATACGGAAACTAATTTGGGTGATCATAGTAATTTTTACTTCCGATGAGTCTGATGAGTACTCTTACATTACTAGCTACCTGTACATGTAGAGCGAAATTACAAGATATCTAATTACATCAGGAAAACCAGACGAACTTGTCTGGTTACAAGAGAAATCACAGATCTTCACGTTTAAGTTGTGTAACATCCAATTAGTATCTGATCTGGGTAATATTCCCTGGGATCGCAGATTTAGATGAAAAATTACCACGTCAGGATACTCGTGTTAGTCGTGAAGTTAAATACCGTATGCAAATGTAAGAGTCGAAAATGTGGCAATGAGATCACAGAGTTTGATACGTTTCAGGTTAAAATTCCAAGCTGAGAATTTACTGATTTAGGTTTATAAATTTCTGAGTTTCCCTTCCTCATTCAAGTTTCTTTTTTATTTCGTGAAATTCTCAGATAACGGTCAGATTTTCAGGCTCACTAAAGATTTAAGACTCTTTTTTTGTTATTCTTACCCCTGAAAACCTGAGCTGACTATACAATGAGGGGAGCCGGAAAACATAAAATCCTGAGAAACCGGTAACTGGCATTCTTAAAATCCCAAGACGGTAATAATATTGAAACTGAAAGAATGTATCTAAAATTTGAGATTCTGAAACCCTCGGAATCTCTGAATATCATGATCCGTTCTTTCTGCATAGTAAAATGGAGACTGGAATTGAAATCGGATTAAAACCCATAAAAGAATTAATTCATTGGTCGGTGAAGTTCTTATCAAAGTAGTTTTTATAGCAAAAAACCCACGGAACAACCGAGCGTGAATTTTAATTGGCTGCATTTGGCGATGTGGGACCGGAAGGGTGTTAACTTGCGATCCGATGGTTTGTAGACAAGTACAAAAAATATCCAATTGGCTTTAACTCCGCTTATAGGTAACAAAAAACGCACAAACAAACCAATTCGAGCTGTCTAACTTTTCATTGGCTTGGTATAATCAACTTTGTTTATTGAATGGAAAAGGCAAATTGGCGATTTGCAGGAACAAAGCTTTGGTCACTGTTTTTGGCCTTCCATTTATTTAACTGCATGAAGGCATGAAATTGGATGGCCTATGAGACAAATTTTATTTTAGACAAAATATTTTCCTCAAGCGTTTTTTATACAACTATTTATATTTGGGGGGATTTTAGGCCAATGCAATGAAATTTGGAGAAATTACCAAATTATAGATTACTTATAGTTTTTTTAATCTTAGATTTATATAAAAATACACAAAAATTATTGATATTTTGGGAATTTCGTAACTACAAAATATAAAAATTAAGTTGTCTAAAATTCAAAATTTGTTAGTTATAAAACTAAGGACTTGTCACTCCACGAATGTTGATCATTTTAAAAATGTAGGAAGCTAAATTTTAATTCAATTTAAAATTATTCGAATTTGTAGAAATCAGGAACAAAAATTTGGAAATTTTGATTTAAAAACTTTAGGATTTAAGTTTGTTTTTGTTATAAATAGTTGTAAATGTTAGGACAAATATTGTCACCGCAATGCCACATTTACCGACGTCTCACAGGTAATTATTTAGCATACGGTAATTGTTTGAACTCAAGAATCGCACCGCAGGTGTTAAATGTGACCAGTTGTGTAATCTTTCGGTATTTACACGATTTTCTTCTAATCCAATGAACTACTTCAGCAATGTCAAGGACCGAATACGTTAACTCATATCAGTTACTTTTATTGAATTCGCAAACTTGTGTGAATTGTCGACCGTTATGTAAACTATCTCTTATACATGCTATTAAAACTTTCAACATTTGCGAAAGGTGAAAAAAAGATGTCCATCTGTGTATCTACATTTTTTGTCAAATTTAATAAGTAAGAGTGACTCAGATTGTGATTTTGTGAAAACTTTCTACATGTAAACCGATAAACACATGTCATTTTTTCGATCAGATTTTTAATGGGTCCAATAAATTTGGAGGATTTCTCTAAGCTCGTAGTAACGTGAAAGCTTTACAACATTTTCCGTTTACCTGAAACGTGAAATGTGGTTAACAATTACTGCAACAATACAATGTTGGCATTTAGCAAAGGTGAGAATCATGTATAAATTCTTTAGTGCAGAAAATTTTGTAAAAGTTGTAAAGAATTTACTTTCATTTTATAATTTTTATCAAAGTCACGAAGGCGGAATGTACCAAAATGTGGAGCAATTTACTTGCAAGATCATTACCAAGGTTTCTAAACAAATGTTTTTATGCATTACGTGATTTTTATTCATCGAGTTAATAGGTCGTCAGATCAGATCGTGATTAAATAAAGATGATCTAGTTAAACCACACGTCGATTGTTAATTAAAATAGTTAATTAATTAGAAAAACTTAATCATCGGTTAGGTTTTACTGTGTCACATGTGCCTGCTAACGGCGTTGATCGTAGCAGTAGATCAATCATTTAAACGGTTGTAGTTACGGTAAAAGAAAACCAAGTACAGTAACACTTCTATTTTTGCTAGGGGAGTTTAAATTCATTACATCTGCTGCTTTTAGAAAACCTCATCAAGCCACATAATTGGAAAATGGATGTATGCAAATTTGAAATAGTTGCACCCGCATGAATGAAAGAAAGTGGAACGAATGTCCTAGCAAATGTCCTTTGACCCAGTCAGATTTAGCTCTTATCTTCATCTGTTGGTATTGGGCAACAGTTTGGTGGTCCGTTAGAGTCAATGAACGAAGTCATGTCCGGTTTAGCCCATTTGTTGTCCAACACTTGCCGAATACTAATTAGCATCTCGATCTGTTTTAATAACCGCGCTCACCTGATAATTATGCGATCTGCATCCTTGCCCTCCCTAACCTGGTTTTCTACAAACTGAACTTGCTCGTCTGATGTGCATATAATGAGCTGGTGCTTAGATATTGGCTCTTCACTGTTTTGCATAAACACATTTGCATCTATTAAGTTGTAGCCAAATTGGCTAAAATGCAATGAAAAGCGTGAAAGTTAACATGTTCAGTAGCCAAATTGTAATGTCAGAAGTGTTTTTCTGGAATTTTTGTTACGATTTTATTTTAAGTGCTTCCGGATATTTGTTTCTTGAACTTGTGGAAAAATGTGGAGGTTTAGAATGTTCGAAAGTGTCGAAATATTAAACTTTCAATTATCATAAATCTAATATAATAACCACATGAAATGAAGTTTTTAGACAATTTGATTTTATGTTTTTCAATTATTAAATACATTTAACAATAATTTTTTCACTTTTCGCTTGAAATATTAATTTCACACTTCCTCGCCGCAGTAGGTTTATAGAACACATGCTCAAATTCACTGCTTATTAGTTCCTATATATAAATTAAACGAGCCATTATAGATCCAGCCATCCAAAAAAACAATTTCTACATAAATGTTTTTGTCATGTCAAAAATGATTTTCTAGAAGCTTAATTACTGCTTGTTCTAGATTCCAAGTTGCGCGCTTTTATTTATTACTCTGCTTTTCTTCATTAAGTTGTGATTTTTCGTATATAGGGAAATTTTAGACGATTTCTCCCAAGGAAATTGTAACTACTTTACAATGAAAACTATTTCTTCCTTCGTCAAGTTATGCAAATTCGAACAAAAAATCGAGGACGAAACTTCTGATGCGGATTACAACTCAAGCTGTCATATCACGATCTCTGACATTTGACTATTTAAAAACAATAGGTGCTTAATCATTTTTTATCAGCCGAAAGTAAAAGTTTTTATGTTTTAGTTTATGGCCTCCATGGCTTGCACTTTTGACTTCACACGTTTTTCAACTGGAAACTTTTATTATAAAGTGGAGCAAACAGAAAAAACTCTTTAATTTAGCACTTAACATTTAGCAAAGACGGATAAACGTCAGCGTGAATTTGGGTTGATTTTTGGAGCGAGTGCCGTACCGTGTTTTGCTAATATGAAAGTGCAGTTTTTTAGGGAAAAATTGTGTTGCCACCTGGTGTCTAGGGGAAAGTTGGCCACGTCTGACTACTTTTATTTTTTCTATAATGACATGAAAATGAAAAGAACCATTTCGAGAAAGGACGACACTTGCATTAATTTCAATTGAGTTTAAATCTGAAGAAGCGTCCAAACTGCATAATTAAGCGAATTTAATTACTTTAGATCGATTAGTATTTATAGGGGAAAGTAATTCGAATTTTATTAGAAAACTAATTGATAAAATGCGAATCATTTAAGTAACACTCAACAAAATACCGAGTGGGTAAATATCTTCCGCCGCACCGGACTTTCTTTTAGGAAGTGTCATCATAGAAAAATGTAACGGTATTACGCGTGTAAAATTCAAATTTCAAAACCAAAAACGTGTATGTAGTTTCATGAACACGTTCAAAAAATGGTAATTTTAAGTGAGAAGAAGATTAATTTTTCATCACACTTTCGTTTATCTTAATTTTTGTGTTTCCATCGTGAAAACAAGGTTTTCCTGTTTGTTTTCACCTCACTATCTTCAGGTAAAATTTCCCATATAAATTACAATGTCGATTATTAAATCTTTCACCATGAAAATAACTGAAAAGGTCGTTTCTAATCACAGCTTTTGAACGGTGTCGCTAAAGAGCAGTGATCGTAGTGATCATCCTTCAAGGCAAAAACAACAAGGATATGGTAAAAATCCGTTTTTTGGGTTCACGAACATGTCACGTTTTTGAAAGGAATATTAATGAGTGTAATGAGCAAACTCGCAAGTTTTCTTACGAAAAATTAATTATAGTTTTAGTGACCGATTTCCACGTTATGTTTAGATTTTATAGATAATAATGATGTGAGAAGAAGTAGATTAAAAACGTTTACACGCTTTTTATTGAAACTAGTAAAGCATTGATAGTACGAGCTCCACTTAAATTGAAAACTTTAATAGCATAACGGGATTTTAATTCGCGAACAATAATTTTTTGATTAAGTATGATGAATTGCATGGAATGTCAATTCTTAGTATAATTTAGTTTAATTGGATTGTAAAGTTATCCAGTTTTTGTTGCTTTCAGTAGCTTTATTGCGATATTTATGTACAGGTGTTCAGAAACTGTAAGATGATTTGGGTCAGATGGAAATTGTTCATCATCAAATAAATGTAAAATTTTACGAATAGATTACGAATTGGCAGATTTAAATGGAGGAACGTAAAATTTTAATTGAATTTCATTACAGCTGAAAAATTCAAACGGTTCTCTAAAAAATTGAGTTTGAGTTCAGTCAGGTCTGAAAATTACAATAATTAATTTAATAATTACAATAATGTGTCCAGATAATTCACTGAAAATGATTCGCTCACACAAGATTGCTCGAATTAGCATAAAATGATCCATTTATCAAAAGCCAGCGACTTTGCTGAATTCGTAAAAAGGTTTTCATTGATGACGTTTAAGATCAGAAGACTTTGTGTTAAAAAATGTAATTCCGGTAATTTTAAAGATATGACAATTAAAATTATGGAACTTACTATTTTTAATTTGCTTATTAACAGTGCCAAGTGACAAAATGATTGAGCAAAGAAGACGCGTTTTAGAAATTTTTTGTCTTAGGTTGGACAAAAAATGTAGAATATTTTATGTTAAAAATTGTAATTCCGGTAATTTAAAAGATGTGACAATGCAAATTATAGAACTTCCTATTTTTAACTTGCTTATTAACTGTGCCAAGTGACAAAATGATTGAGCGAAAGAGAGGCGTTTTAGAAATTTTTGTCTTAAGTTGAATTAAAAAATTTCCAACATTTTGAGTTAAAAATTGTAATTCCGGTTATTTTAAAGATACGACAATGAAATTTGGGGAACTTACTAGCTCTAACTTACTTATTAATTATGCCAAGTTACAAAATTATCGAGTATAAGAGACACATTTTTTCAATTTTTTGAAATCTAGGAATTCATTGTCAAATACAGCGGTAAACCTGTAAACGAAGAGTACCTAGAAAATTAGGTTTTAAAAAGTTTTATCGTAATTTAGAATTCACAACATACAATTAAAATTTTATTGAAAACCCAAATGTTTGTAAATAACCTAAAACGAATTCAGAAACGTAGTATGACCAGCAAAACTTTGCAATTGTTATATGAATATTCAACAAAATTACAAACTAATGATTTAATTAATAAACTGAAACTCGAAAAAAATAGAGGAGACGGATTACGTCGAGGATTAGTTTGAGCAGTGCAAATTAAATAACAGGACTTGAAATTAACAAACAGTTACAATTGTAAACTTTGTTAAGTTAACAAAACTATTAATCCCACGTTTATCAAATATTAATTAACATTTCACTCATAATGATTTGTGCAGTATGAAATTTTATTTTTACTTAGTAAACTAATAATAATTGAAATATTATGATAAAACCGATCAATGTAATCAAATTAATAATATTGAACATCACCCAAAAAAAGAGTAATTCCTCCAGATTCATTGACTTTCCGCTTCTTTCGAACTGGATGACGTTACAAAAACTTTAAAATCACCGTAAAATAAACTGTTTCTCACATCTTACCTGTCAATAATCCAATTGAGTATAAAAATCACATCCACACTATTCCTCCAACCGTCAAAGATTGATTAGCAATTTTAATAAAACTCAAACCAGCACACGCATGTTAACTCTTCAAAGACCAATGCACTCACACAACATCGACCTACCAGTTCTTGCAGCTAACTGGACGCACAACCATAGAGAAGTCTTAAGCTGGTACATACACCTGCCGAAGGCGTTTTCTGGCGCCCGATAAGTCGATTCTTCACGAAGAATACCAAGTAGAAAGTCCAACACTATCAAATCATTTTTAAAGTCAAAATATTTCAAACATGCTTTCATTTACTTTTCCTTCATTTTGCGACTAAAACTCTGTTTTAAGTTCCGCTAGTTCTAATTGTGAGATGCGTATTGTAAGAGATGCCGTGATGAGTTTTTAATGCTTGGCTTGGCCATTGTGTTATTATGTAAATTTGTTACGTTGCGATGGTACTTCTAACAATCTTAAATTATCTGAAATTTCTTGATCAGCGGTTGCTTGTGGAATCTGTGGTAATATAATAATAATAGGTTTGTTTTTTCAAGGTTCATTACCTGAGCAGAATTGTTAGATTTTTTTCATTCATAATCATAACTGAAAACGACAGTTATGTTAAACTCATTTAAAACAATTATCACGTTGCAAACAAATGTGGAGTAATTCACAATGAAATTGTGATGGAAGAATGGAGGCATTGTGTTTGCGATGTAGACAAGAGCGGCGGAAATATTAGCGTCGGTAGTAATGAGTGTTAGGGCATAAAGTTTAAGTGGAACGAGGCACAAAGATGTTTAACATATCATTATCATAGTCGTTAGCTCCTTCTGTATAAATAATTTTTAATTTTCTCAAAGCTCTGGAATTTTAGTACTGTTGGTAGCCCTGGCGAATTTGATTTTCTCGCACTCCCAAATTCCATCTTTTTGAAGATATGTTTCTATATTCTGTATTTTTTCCTCCCTGTACTTTATTTTGCAACCGAAGAGAAAATGTGATTTTTTTTTCTTTACTTTTTCAGACTTTTGCCTGGTTATCCCGACTTGCGGACGAGTCTCCTGCACCAAAAACTCCAAATGCTGAACTGCTGCATCGAACGCAAGCACTCCCGCGAGAACGCCTCCGTGAATTTCGACTCAGCTGAAGGATCTTCAACCGACGATGAAGAGTTCTTCGACTGTGCCGACAAACCCGAAGAAGAATCCCGAAAAAAGGAGAAATATTCCCTCTGGAACCAACCCGTGGGAAGACTGGGGAAATTCAACAACTTGAAACTTTTACAATCAGGAGACCCGTTGTACATTCCCATAACCCAAGAGCCCGTCCCTAAAAGCGAGGATCAGTTGGAAGAAGACACTGATGTTTTGCTTAAGCTAGGTTCGGACGCCCAAGGCTCCGAACTCCGAGCCAAAATGATGAGCGCGTCCCTCCTTTCGGACATGGAATCTTTTAAAGCAGCTAATCCCGGGTCGATCCTTGAAGACTTTATTCGTTGGTATTCCCCGCGCGATTGGATCGAAAGCGACGAAGTTGATGAATGGGGCCAGAAAAAGGGTCAGTTGAGCTCTCGGATGATGATTGAGGATAATTTCTGGGTGCAGACGTGGCAATCGGCGAAACCGGTACCGGCCAACCGCCAGAAACGGTTGTTTGATGATACCCGTGAAGCAGAGAAGGTGCTGCATTTTCTGGATTCAAGAAATTTGTGTCAGATTTGTGAGATGTTAATACCAGTCTTATGTCATGCTGCCATCTACAGATTATCTGATGAGTGTCGGCAGGTTTCTAACCAACTGCCGGATTTCTCCGACAGATTGCGTGTGTTGATCAAATCCACTGAAAGGATTTCTAGAGAGAGTAAATTACAGCCGCGACGGATCGAGAGTTTTATACAAGAGGTGACAGCACTAGAACTGAAGGTTTCCGAAGTCAAGTCGCTAATGCATAAATTCAATCCCTCAGGAGCTCTCGATGACAATTTATCTAATTTAATTGCGGATCTAGTTAAAGGACGCGAAGTGGAAATAGCTGGTAAAGCCGAATCCGAGATTGGCAATAGAATTGTTAGCATGTTTTCCGACGCGCAAAAGGCAGCCAACATGATCCTCGAAGGGGGCGAAGATGGAAAAACGATAAAAGGAAGCGCGGTGTTTCCCCCGACCACCGAAAGAGAGATTGTCATGAGGGTGTCCGTTCCTCGCCCTGCGACGTACTCTGCAGAGTGCCCCCAGTTCTTAAGGGCGATTTTGGGTAAAAACGACTTCCGGCTGGTGGGCGCCTTCTCCGAAGACATCGTTTTTTTCTAATGTAAAACTTGTATTTTTCCGGTAATAAAAGGTTGAATAGTCTTCGCCTTGGTGTTGTCCGAATTCCCGCCGGTTTCTATGGAAACTCAGGTCGATCCAGTAGCTGCGCCGTGCCAACCCCTGGCTCGTTTTCCCAGATGATCTCGTACTCGTCATTCTCATAGATCAGTTTAACTTCGCTCGCTACTCAACTTTAAAATGCTAACGTAATATCTGTCCGGTACTTTTTCTGACTCTCTATGAACTTGTAGTGTACGTGAGTGCTCACTTTTTCTTTCTCACTGTTTTCTCTGTTAAGCATTATGTGAGTATCAAATATTCGTATTCTGATCTTAAGGTAAACTTTTCACCTGTGACAACTCTTTCTTCACCGCTGAAAATCCTCATGTAATTTTGTTTGTGTGTTTCTCAACTTCATGCAGCAGGTATTGGAGTGAAAACAGATTCCATGCTCTTGTTGTTACATGGAACATTTGGCGTATGCATTTAACCAACAGCTATAAAAGAATCCCCTTCACATAAATAAGCAATCGGAGAATAACGCTTCACTGTTCGCAATTGCGCATTTATTTGAGACAAACGAGTTTCTGAAAGAAGAAACAAAATGAAATATCTGTATATTGTTGCCGACGTACGGTCAAGTGTGTTTACTCGATTTTAATAAATTTCCCGGCTATTATTACCAGATTGGGTTCGTCAAAATAGAATGTTAAAAATAGCCAAATTAATAAAAAGCGGTTGAATAGGTTCCGTGTTTCGTGTTTAATTAATAACAAATTTATTTTTCTTGTATAACAAGTTTGTTTGTGCAGTAATGAGTGTACCCACCTCGTGAAAGAAACCAACATAATAAAACTTTCATGTAATGGTGTTCCGTGAATGAAAATTACGACGCTTTACAAGAAGGGTCAAAGCTCATTTTTGAGGTACAATAACGACCTGCGTTGGAGCGGGTGAATTTTATGATGCACAGAAATTGATTGAGTCTAAGAGCGGCTTAAGTGCGATAAACAAAATTTCGTACTTACCATACTCTGTAAAATCCTCGCACAATTTGCTCTAAAATTTTCCTTTGATAGACAAATCTACTTTGGACAGTCCTGTCCAAAAAACTTAAAAATAGTGAGACTTTTCCTGTCATCACAAGAGCGAGGATCAAACAGTTTTGTCGGTACCTGATGAAAGCCCGATATTGAGTTTGCTGTCATAAATATTTGTCTGTATAAACGAAATTGATGGAACTCTTGCTTGTATGAAAGGTTTGAGAATATTTGTTAAGAGAATTACTTTTAAGAACAATGTAAACAAGTTTAAGTTAAAATCCGACAATGAAATCAACAGAATGAGATTAGATCCTGTAAATTATAGCTCCTTAAGACGTAATTAAGAAATTGTGACGCTCCAAATATGACACGAATACGTACGGAAAGAGACTTTTACAATAAAAGCTTTAAATTTGCCTGTTTTATTATTGGGCCAGACATCAGTTTGGAAGATTAAAATACCTCAGTATCATAAATTTCAGCTTCCAAAAGCCTCGGCTAAAAAATATGATCGAAATAAAAGGACTGAAACGGAATTTCTGCAGAAAGGTCTTGATAATTTACAGGGTTGAAAAGGCGCCTCTGATGCTTGTTTTCGTTTTTCTAATATTAATTTAATTAATTTCTTGATAGTGCCAATAAAAATTAATGAAACGATCTCAAATTGAATTGATTGAGGGGCCTTTATACTTCGCAAGCCCTTTTGTTGTAGAATTGCTTGTCTGCATTGACTGATAAGTTGGTTATTTACATATTTATTCAATTTTGCTTCATGTCGACAACTTAAAGAAGTTTTATAAATTTTTTAAACAAGTTTAAAACATTGTGAGGTAAGTTTTTTTGAATTGTAACTCAGAAAAGACAAATTCCGACATCCCTCCTTAAATTGGTAATTTTGGTAATTTTAGAGCTACATCAATGAAATTTAGCGAAGTTACTGCCTCTGAGTCGTGTGCTCTAAATTTTAAAATTTTATATCGAAAAATACAAATTCTAGAATTTTTGTTTTAAAGAGGAAACAAAAATTTCCGATGTTCTCTACTAAAAATCGTAATTTTGAAAATTTTAGTTCTACAGATATGAAACTTGGGACAGTTACTGTTTTTGATTTTTGTATTAACTCCAGCAAAGTGCAAAATTGTAGAGCAAACGAATCAAAATTTAGAAATTTTCTTTTAAAAGACGAATCAAAAATTTCTGGCATCCTCCACTAAAATTCGTAATTTGGATAATTTTAATGCTACAGTTATGAAATTTATGGAATTCACTGTTTTTGAGTCGTGTCCACAAAATTGCACAATGGTAAAGCTAACGACACAAAATTTAGAAATTTTTATTTTAAAGACGAATCAAAAACTTCCGACATCGTCCACTAAAATTTGTAATTTAAGTAATTTTAGTGCTATAGCTATGAAATTGAGGGAAGTTAGTATTTTTGAATCGTGTATTAACTCCTCTAAAGTTCGAAATTGCGGATCGAGGACACAAATTCTAGAAATTTTTGTTTTAAAGAGGAAATAAAAATTTCCGACATTCTCCACTAAAATTTACAATTTTGGTGCTACAGCTATGAAACTTGAGGAGGTTACTGTTTTTGAGCCGTGTAATAACTCCACCAAATTGCAAAATTATCGAGGGAAAGACACAAATTTTAGAAAATCTGTAATATCAATTTTATTTCTGTCAAAAACAAAAATTTTTAGAAACCGCCATTTAAGCAGAGTACGTTTTTTTGTTGGCCTAGGTCAAAAATAAATCGACACGCACGACAGCCTCATAAAATATTTTAGGTTTTCACGGGTTTTTATTATGAATTTTATTTTTTTCTGCCGCCATGTGGGGTGAAAGAACATAAAAAAATCCGAGAGTTCTCTTTATTTTTAGTGCTAAATGTCATAAAACTAGCCACCGAGTCCGAAAATTAATTCCAAAATGAGAAAATAATAAAACCTAGTATTTCAGATTGTGAAAAATTTAGCATACATCCACTTATAAGAAAGGATAACCGGCAAGAAGAAATCCCGAATATGATAGCCATTTGATCTCCTTAACGCATTTATTACCATTTTATAGCCAGTTATCTAAATTATGTCTGGAACTGAAAAACAGCACTCGTCTCTACCCCATCTAGAAATGAACTGGCTCAGTTTTTAGGTTACATTTTCGCATTGAACATAACTCATTTCTCAGATTCTGAAAATTATAACAAGTCCATTATAACACCCCATCCAAAATTTTATCGCCTAAGAATATAAAAATGTATTTGCTTTTCCTACACTTATCCGAATAGCTTTGATAGCGGTTTCGATGTTATTTCTGGTTAAAACTGTTATTGGATGTAAGTACACTTGACATTTCTTCATCTGCAAGCAATAAAACGACCTCTCAAAGAACATCATTTGAAAAAGATTCGTTTTACCTTTATCTCCAACCTCTAAAAATGTTGAGCTCCTCACCCCGCCTAATCTGAAATACATTTACACTACGATTGTCTTAAACAGAGGAAATCTATGCATGACTTATGATGGGATGATGCCCTACATGACAATTACAAGTCTGCCCTTTGTCTGTGGCAGTAATAAGCGAGAATGACATTCCATTTAGCGATATTAATCAGAAGTAGAATAGCGCCAGCACCGTGTAAGATCGATACAGCCTGCGGATGTAACGTGCAACACGCTTAAATTATGTAGATGGTCCAAATCGGAGTCTATGAAGTTGATGGATTTTTATCTTAACAGAACGACCAACAATTTGTCCAATTCAAATTTAATCTCCCCGATGTTTAACATGTGGTCATTGGTGGTGAAATTCACAGTATCAAAGTAATAAAAAGGCG
Source organism: Gnatocerus cornutus (assembly GCA_029298725.1). Lineage (NCBI taxonomy): Eukaryota > Metazoa > Arthropoda > Insecta > Coleoptera > Tenebrionidae > Gnatocerus > Gnatocerus cornutus. The sequence goes on from CM055513.1 coordinate 14,738,621, forward strand.
CTTTAACCCTTCAACCATGCAGGCTCACTATAGGGAAAAGTGCATTAATTTTTCACATCTCATATCCGCGGATAAGTGGATTTCCAGCAAATCAATTTCATCTTTCTCTTTTTGCGGTATTATGTAACTAACACCAAACACTACAACACGTTTAAATTACCGTGCATCTACTGAGAAAGGTTAGACGTACATACAGTACCAATTAACAGGATGAATACCTTAATTACACGTATAAAGAAAGCTCTTACTTTTATCTGCTTTTTGTGCTTGGTGGGAGACTGCGTATAATCAAATTTGACTTTCTTAATGAGATTTTTAATGACTTTCTTTAGAATTTCTACTTGCTAACCTATTACTGAAAGCATTACATTAGAAAACAATGCAGCGGATTTTTAATAATGTTCTGTTGCTGAACCTGGAACGCAAACACTGCGAAATCAATTTAAGAATAAATAAAAAGGAACATAACTTTGCATAAACAGATATTAAATTGGATATAGAATCATGCGATGTGATTTTGATGAAATTGTTCTCTACTGACATTGCAGCACCACACGACTGTTATTCTGACTTCTTCAAATCGTGGAAGGAGTAAAATTAGATTTCAGTGGTGTTACGCGGATTAAGATGGAGGCTTCATTCCTATTTTCGTGGTTTAATCTCATCTAGATTCTAAGTGAACTAGTAAAGGTTTATGATGTCTTAAAATATCCGTTATCATTACTTTAAACTTGCTGCAAGTGTTCTTATTATCACTGCAGCTGACAGTTAATAAAAATCCAGTTGCAATAAAAACTTGAAAGATAATGCCAACAATAAACGTTGGTCGTAAACTTTGAAATGTTAATTTGTTTTTATGAAATTACATAAATATTCAGAGAATTCTGAAGAATTTGGGATAGTTTAGAGAATGTCGACAATCTAATCGGATCTAAAATATCCTAAGGGATTTGAGGTATGTTTTTGGAAAATTTGAAGAATCTTAAAAAAGTTTCAACACTCGAAATAAGAGTATTCTTCCCAAAATCATTTTCAGGAAATTTATAAAATATGTACTATGTTCTCAAAGATACCAAAGTTTTGTTAAAATTGGACAAATAAAATTAAGGGTGGCACACTTTTCCTGGACTTACTCAAATATAGAAAATGTATCTATACCACCAGCAGATGGATTTTACGCCGATAAAAAATAAGATTTTGTGATAAAAACGGACATTTTATAAAAAATCAGAAAACTGCAGTTAGCAATCAACAAAACTAGCCCTAATTTAACATTTAAATTAAACATTTCAACAAGTTTGAAGCAGACAAGGCTAATTATTTTAAAAAAGGGTAACTTGGGTGAATAAATAAAACAAGATTTCAATAATTAAAAATGAATAAAGTGGAAACCTCCTGAATTTAGAAAAGAATTCGAAATTAGTACAGAAAAAAACAAATTGGAATAAATGCGCCGAAGTTACCCATTGCAATTTCCATTGCAGATATTTTTGAGTCATTTAACGCGTTCTTGAAACTTAGAAATGATTTCTGAATAATTTGGAATGAAAGCAAACATTAAAATATGAATTTACTCCACTAATTTCAAGGCAAATTCCTATATTTTTGCTAATCGCAAATCTAACACTACAGCAATTTTCCCCCTAATTCCGTAGATAATTATCCACCCCTTTGAAACTTCTCGTGCACGAACGTACCTTCAAATTAAGAAAATGAATAACTCTGAGATTTAAAAACTGATTTCATGAAATGAATGAAATTTATAAAGACAGTACAAAAAGACAAATTACCTATAAAAATATGTAGGCTAAAAATGTTCCTAAATTGACCTAGGAAACGGCAATATTAAAATTGTTTTATCGGAAGTCACAAGTAGATTGTGTCATGAAAGTTCGATCTAACTTGAGGAGTCTTCCGGAGTGTCAATCTCTACAGGAAACTAGAAGTTCAATTGTGAGTTTGTTCTGGCTATGACATTATTAGTGCAAGATTGCTAAATCATTTTTCTTTACTCAAGTTGTTAGAATGTTGATGAAATTTACTCAGCGCGAAAGTAAAGAAACCCAACGAGCATTTTTATTTTTGTAAAATTAGCATCTTTAGGTCATAAAATAGATTTTGGGGTATAGTTCGTGCGTGGAAAAATAGATAAAATCCGGGCACTTTTCACGCAATTCCGTGACTGTCACGTTCCAAAATCGGTAGGTAAACTTTCTAGTAATCACGCAGAAAATATAAGTATAAAAATATTTATTCATTTCAATCTGATCAATTTCTACTGAACTGTAAATTCATAGGAAATCCAATTTATCATGCGGGTCACACATTTAGCGTCATTCAAATTCAGTTTTCACTCATCTTCAAGGCAAATAACTTGAAAGAGGTAACAACAAACCAAATTCGCAGGTATATCTGTTACGTGTCGTCATTATAATTCCAACGAGTCTCCTTTAATGCAAACTTTAATTACTTACTTAACTTCCTGTTAGACTAAATAGTCGTGAATTTGATTGTGGTGCCTCGTTTGAGTGCAAACAATTCGTAACGTAAGTAAAGTTTAGTTTGATTGATTGCTTTTGGAAATTTTGGTTACACAAAAAGTGTAATTTTGCGTACATGTCCTAAATTAATTAATCGCAATAAATTGTTTTACGTTTTTTGCAGACATTGATCTGTATAAGCTCTAATTAATTTTCATCCGCGTCCCTAATCCATCATGTTGTCAGCAAATATGTAAACAATAGCCGTAAAACGTATTTTCATTTTTTAGAGGTTTAAATATTCGGGGGCGGAAAATTTTCTCAAGTTGTCACCGCTGCGGGTAATTAATTTGAGCGATATTTTGGTATTTAAAAGTGTTGCTGCTGCAGAGTTTGAGTATGCGAATTTATGAATATCATAAAGATTTTATTGCAGAAGTTGATTGAATGTAATTACGCCGTTCGTGTAGTACAGCCGTTATAATTTTATGCCTTCAAACAATATTTATAGAGTATTATATTAGTCTATTTTAAAACTAAAGTTGTTCTCTTTGTATCGACTTTCAGCACGCAGAAATGCAAAGATCTAATCCGTCAATATTTTTATCTGCGTATCATCCCGTTGAGCTCAACTCAAACAATGTCATTTCCACCCAAATGAATCTGAATTTTTATCGATTTGTCCCGTGAAACTGTTCCAATGCCGATTCTTCTCATTGTAAACGATATATCAACGATTCTCGGTAGAAGCAATTAATTTAATTATCGCTAAGTCAATAATCGGAAACTGTGCTCGATTTTCACCATTTCCTTCGTTCCAGGTCTCCCTTGACAAGCTCGAAGTTGAAGATGATATAATGACGGCATGAATGAAGCTGTTGTTCTCTTCCTCTTCTTGACATCCGTATATGCAGGAAACAACAATGAAGATTGTAAAATCAGATTTCTTTCTAAACCAACCTCTTCATCCAGACTGAACTTCAACGTCACCGCTCTTGCAACTTCAAAATTTTTCACAGTTGGTAACGATTCTTCGGATATTGCTCGTCAAACTTTATCAACGCATTCAGAAATCATTGGATTAATTGTTAAGACTCCAAACGAACGAAATTTATCACTCAACATTGCCGGACGACTTAGAATTTTTCCCAACAGAACGACTGCAACTGATGCGTTCTGGAAAAGTTTTGAAAATGTTACCCAGGGATGGACGCCACTGTTTAAAGACTGCGGATTCTTCAAAGGCAACTGGTTTTATGGTTTTGTTGCCTCCAGAGAAAATGTGACTGCGGCGCTATTTTTTAAAGTAGATTTAGATCAATGCGACGATGATTTAGAGGAGATTTTCGAGGGAAGGGCGAGTTGCGACCCCCAAACGACTTATGTAAGTAAAGCTTTTTTAAATTTGTCGAGAGGTGCATTTCATTGTTTTCTTTATGATTGCCCCGTGCGATTTATATCACAGATAAAAATTTAATAAAACTGGATTTCGTTTAATTATTAGTTTGTGCTTGAAACCGAAAAATTCTTTGTCCTCCGTCGGATTTATAAACGTGATAGAGCTTATTCAAATTTCACCATTGTATACACGTATTGTGATGGAAGAAAATAATAAAAAACACTTATTCCTCCCTGTCCTTCATTTCTGAGCGTTTTCATGTAAAACTGAATGGGCTTAGAGCAGTTAACTGTCAAATTTGTTGGCCTAGATTACAGAAATGGCCATTATATCTAGAACAAGGTTTTTGTTCCGCCGATTGTCTATTTCAACAGTGTCAGACCTAGAATCTGTAAACATAATTTTGTGCATGTCGTTGATTTCGATCCGGTAAAAGTTTGTAAGAGTGGTCGAGAAATTACGTATTAGTAGAGATGTTTGTATGTTCTCCAACTGCGGCTTCTCCAAACATTCTTATCTGTGCAACATCGAATAATAATATTTGTCTTTTCCAACAAATATTAAATTTGTATTTGCATTTAGTTATTTGCTTTTTAAGCCGCTCATAACTTTTCGTAGCAGGGACACTTCAAACGATAAAATGCTTCTACAAATTAATATTAAATTTTGCCAGCGGATTTATTCTGAAGCGACGTTACTTCGAAACTTGTGAATTAAATTGGAGGAGCAGTGATGGAGGTATGAACATTTTCACCACTAATTTTTCATCCTTAATTCCAGTGCGTGCCGCTACCAGAATTCGGGGAAAGAAGAGGAGGATATCGCTGCTTGTGTCGACAAGGATTTTTTTATCCCGAAGCCAACCTTAGCTGGAAAGGTTTTGCGGGTGAAGATATTGAGACCAAAGCTATCGATTCTGCACGGTGAGTACCTATAACAATTCATTTTGATAGATTTTTTATGAGAGTTTCTGAACACCCTTTCCAACGTAAAACCGACTTTACGTACTTCACAGCCGTTTTATATTTAAAAATGATTATTGATTGTACGGGAACTCGTGTTATCTTCTTTAAGTTCGATTAAAGTGATCCAAATTTGTCAGTTTCTGTAAATTATGGAAGCACAGAAAATGGTGGATGCGCCAGGCCAGTTCTCAAAAATCTAATTTCTGATGAAACCACAAATGCACGAACTATGGAGATCTGCCAAATCCAAGTTTAAACCCGCTCAGAAATATGGATGCGGGCTAAAAATGTCCAAGCACAGAATGCAGAATTTCCAAAAAATCCAGACAATTAAAATAACCACAAATTTCCGAACCTTTTTCGGGCGCCTAGCCACACTTCCCTGCTATTCCAGAAATTCCATTCACATATTTCAGACAGCCACTTATCATAAACTGCTCATCAAGCGATATGGAATGTAAACTCAAGATTAAATATAGATTTTTCTGGTCACTAGCGTCCCCATTCCAGAAAATCTGCCTTGAATTATCGCACTTTCTTTTAGCACAGCCCAAATGAAATTTGACGCTTCTTTGTGCTCGTTTAGTTCCCACTCTACGCCCTCAGAGTATGTAAGATATCCGTGAGGATATTTCTGCAAATATTAAAACCATTAAAACGTGCCCTGGAAGATAAAACGCCCACATCAATCTAAATTTCAGAGGTTTAGCTTTGGAACTGAGATATCGACAATAATTGTAAATAGTCCCTTAGTCCCTCAGCTAACGAGGAGGTGTGGATTAAATCACGTTATTTTCGTACGCGAAATAGACATAGTAAAAACGAGAATTCAGGTATTAAAGCGAGTTTATATACAAATTAAAAAACTTCTTCATTAAATTTTATTTACTTAAACTCCATTGTTATGTGTTCATAAATTTTTTATGACCTAATAAAGTGTTTTTGAAAGTTTTTATTCCGGTCACCCTTTTCCAATTAAGATATTTTTACACTTCCTTCGAATAGTCAATAACTACTTATTGCAGTGACGTAAGTTGTCCACAGCGAACACACAGCTCAACTCATTAGAAGCTTTTTTAGCGGCTCGATCCCAACGAAGACCTCTAAAAATAGCAAAAGTTGAATTATTAACAATTTGTAATTTCCTGAATGCAGGACGTGTTGTTGCATACAAATATGAAAATCAATACGTTACGTCACATTACGTTAAAATTTCAGATCCGATAAATTTCCGTTTTAAAAACAATCGTGAGGACTATCTTCCCAATTTTTTTCAAAGTAGGTATCTGATATTCCACTGCATATTTTAATAAATTACAAAGCAAAGTTTCACCTAAGTATGTAGATTTTTTAACGAAAAGTAAATCCTTTCATGTTCAACACGAGCAGCTTAAATTGGAGTCTCGTGCTAACTTTACTTAAGCTGTAATTAATAAGCTTTCTTTGGACGGAAAATTCTGCTAAAACGACGTGTCCGGGAGAGTCTTTCGTCAGAAGACTGGATTTTTAAAAATTCACAGAACCAAGTTCTGTCTGGAAAACATTCGCTATTAGTATAGTGACGTAGACAGCAATTTACTTTAATGGATCTTGGCGTTTGTAACAAAATGAACAATTTCAGGTTCGAGTCGATAAAGCTCGGTCTAGGAATAGATCCGTTACGAGCACCGTTCGTCGGTCTTTTATGCCGCTATTTTTCGAGCTTAATTTATTTACAAGAAAACAAGAATACATGTGTATGAAAAACGAAATTAAACGAAAAAGACATCTTTCGTGGATTTTAGTGCGATCTTTCACCCCTTAAACGAATTTTTATCATGTAACATCCCCTTTCATCTTTTATTGGAAGTATCGCTCATACGTTCATTTGTCATGTGTCTCTAATGCGTTGCAGACGTTCTTGTCAAGTATTTGACCCTCGTGAATGTCGACATAAATGAGTACTTAAATGTCCAGTAAGCTAATCGATCATTTCATTCATCGATTCATTTGCTTGTTTTTACGTCAGAATTGATGAGAAGCAAGGGAAAATTTCCTGTAACAGAACACGTTTGGATTTTCCGGAGTAATTCGATTAATTTTTCAACCTAAAAAGCATTTGAACTGTGAATTTATGATCAAAATACGACCTGTATGTAATTATGAAATATTGCTTGGGGTCATCCTCATTTAAAATTTCCTCTGGCAATACATCATTGAAAGTTGGGACTAAAAGACGACCTAAATAATTATTAATGGACGCGTCCTGACACAGATGCGAATTCGATTGCATTGATTTCAGTCCGCTTTGGAAAAACATTCGCATTTTTACTACATCACGTTTTTACGATGAATCCATGACTTGGGAATGAAGTTTGGTGGACATTTTTCATTGATTTGTTATAAATTTTAGAGTGGGTTGCTTTGACATGACCATCGTTGCAAAACTGGGTTCGAATTGAGCTATTTTTAGCCGGAATACTCAAAGAATAAAAAATAAGTTGTTAACGAAAGGAATATTAAAATCAAATTCTCTAGATCCTGGTTTATAGGCGTAATCCAGAGGATCATAAGCATAAACTTTGAATGATTTATTAAACTGTGTATTTATAACTCATAACCAAGTGAGGGTAACAATTACTTATTGATCTTTTCTGATCTCTTCCGTTTCCTTCAGTTATTACAACATGCATTAATCAAAATGTCAGTCCAATAATACTCAACATAAGTTTTAAATGTCGTGTTATTTTAAGGAAGTTTTTACACGAACCAACAGTAATTTATATAAATTTATAAACACGACGAGTTTGTAATTGAGATGGCAATCATTTATCAATACTTTTCGTCCTGAAGACACTTGGGTTTGATAAGAAAAATTTCCTCCATTTGTAATTTTGAAGTTTCTTGGACCATCTGCGGACAAAGTCTGAAATCGACAACTTATATCGACATCAAAACAAACTGTTGTCTTGAGTTCCAGTTAAATCGTTTATTTTACCTCATTCGCTAAACGGTTAAATTCGCTATCAAAATACACACAAGCGTTCAAAAACTAACATTAATTATTGAAAGAATTCTAAATTATCTGACCATGAAATCTTAGTTATTTTCCACAATTCTTCCGAAAGATTTAAGGAAATTTTGTTTACTTAGCTATGAACACGTATCTGAAAAACATTGAGAAAATATGGAAAACGTAAAGAATCTAATGAAGTCGTCTTCAGACAGTACAAAAGATCGATTATAACAAAGTAAAGACAAATTCGAAAAGTTTAATTTATTATCTAAAAAGTCTAGAAAATCTATTTAAGCTCGCAACAACATAAAGAACAAACGAAGAGTTATTTTTCAAAACTCAATAAATCCATTTCATAAGTTTTGACAAGGGATTAGAAAAAACGATAATTTGTTCAATTTTCTTCAAATTTACTTGAACTATTTTGGCATAGGAGGGTAACACAATATTTTAGCAAGAGGTTTTTCACTAAACAAAAAATACACATTGTTAGATTTACCCAAAATAATCCCAATTTTACATCAAACCCAATGTTTTGAAAAATAACGCCTCAAACATATTGAACATGCGAACATTCTGAAAACAAGCCTCAGTCTTTATAAAGTCAAAAAATATAATTTGTGCAGTAAATCCGAAGAATCGCTGAAAAAACCCACAAAAATCGGAACAATTGTAAATCGAATTTGAAAAATAAACAAGTAGAAGAGCAAAGTAATACAGAAAAACTGAAAAAATTGGATCTCGAAACTAACTAGACTATCTGCGGCACGGAAGTATTTGAAGAATCTAATGCATCCAACGGCATCCTAAGAGTTCAAGGGATCCAAAGTGATAAATCATTGTAGGAATCTAAGGAATCTAAATTACCTAAAATCAGAACAGAAAGAGGAGTAAATATTTACAGATTCGGTCAGATATTCTTGCATATTTTAAAATTAATTTAACTTAAAAAAGAAGGACCATAAAGAAAACACGTCAAAGTAGGAGAAAGTAGTTTTTTAAGAACGCGAAAAAATGGTGGATGCGCTGGGCGAATTAAATTTAAAAAATATAAAAAAGCACTGAAGAGCTTAATAATGTTGAACAGTGTATGAACATGATGCCGTGTAATCTGAAATTCTCTCAGGAAATTTTAGAAGATTTCCACAAAACCAAAAACGAGTCTAATCTAGGTAGACAGATTTCTTAAAATTTAGGAAATATTACACGCTGCGCTATTGATTAAATTTTCTCATTATGCTCTTGAATCGTGTAATCTCATCAAGTAATTGTGTAGACATGCGGGAAGTTGTCAGCGAATTTGCTCGGAAGGGTGCCGAAATTAAGAAGTTTAATGTCGAGTTATTCTACCAGTGTTTTAACAAAACCCTACAAACATTTCCTTGAAGTGTCATTTTTCCAACGATAATTTTCAACTTAAATAAATATTTAAACAAACATTTTATGATTTACTTCTTGGCAAACGTTCCCAAAAACCGCCACCTTTTACGTGATTACGACACAAATTTCAGACAAATAAACTTTATATAAAAACACTTGACTCTGGAAATCTTTACACGGCATCACGTAGAAGCTGTAAAACAAAAAGAACATGAGCAACATCTCCGCGAAAGGATGAAGAGGAGCTGACAAAGCGAGAAAAAGAGTTTTGACTAGCAGCCTCTGGGAGGAGTTAACGAGATGTGTTTGACAGTAGGTTTAATTGAACAGTCTGTTAATTTGGCGAATTCTTTTCAGATGTCAGCCGTGTCCGAAAGAATGCAATGTTTGTGAGTCTAATGGGATATGCACTGCTCGGAGGGATGTTTACTTGAAAACTGCAATTCTTAGCGTCCAGCTCGGGTGCATGGCGATAACTGTAATCATTGCACTGGTTGTTTTCAAGCAACGCAAGACGAAGGTAATTTTTCTAATTGTGTTAGTAAAACTTGACTCTTTATGAAACGATGATTTCTGATCTATTGCTTTTACGGCAACATTAAATTTTTACTGTCGTTTTCTGGGATATCAAATGAATCTGATCGTTAAGATACTAATAAAAATTCGGTCAATTTGCATCAAAACCCGAAACTGCTTATAACTCAAGCATCAATTAAATTCGTGCTCGAAGGATAAGCAATAGGTAATTTATTCTGATGTATCTTGTCCTGAGTTAACGAAGTAGAATTCTTTCTTCCAGAATTTAGTGTAATGTTGTTTTTGTTCCAGTCGATCGCCTCCGGTATGTGGACTATACTGGAAACAATTTTGCTGGGGATTTTCATCTTGTACTGCACGGTGGGTACCAGGTTAATCGATTTGATTGCTGTTAATTAAAGCCCACAGCTCCTTCAACTCGAATTAGATTGTTACTGAGTGACTTGAGGGAAGTATGCCAATAGAGCACCTAATTGCGAAGTTCCTTACTCGGACAGGTGACCCTCACATCAACATTTCAAACGGTAAACTAAAGTGATCCTGAAAGAAACGCAGCTCTGGGCCAATATCGACCTATCCACTTACTCTCCAATCTCATTTCGCACTCGCACGCTTACAAACTTGCCCAATATGGTGCTGTTAGCACGATCTCTACTTTACTTATTTTATGCATTGAATCGAGATCAGCATTTTGATTAAATTCTTGTTGAAACTCGTTGTTTGCTTATGAAATATTGTTGGTTTTAGGTGGTTGTACGCTTTTTCGAACCTTCAGTGGTGCAATGTTTGCTGGAACCGTGGGCTAGAGAGGTGGGATTCATTATTTGCTACGGAGCGATTATCTTGAAACTATACAGACATCTGATCGAATTTCGTACAAGAAAAGCACACAGATGGGTCGTTAAAGATACAGACCTACTCAAGTACCTGCTGATTATGGTGATGTCAGTGCTGGCGTATATGGCAGCTTATACTTCAATTACACTCAACTTTATGCAAGAAAATTACAGTTTGCTCTATCGAAGTGTAACGCAAGATGGGGTGCATTATGAAGCTTGTAAATCGTTATGGTGGGATTACGTCACTGAAACTGGAGAATTAGTCATACTCATATTTGGGATACATCTCAGTTATGCCAGCAGAAATGCCAGGACACAATTCCATGTAAGTCAACTGCTAAAATACTAAAATCACTATTATTTAAAAATACCCGCGATAATAAAAACGTACATTGGAAATGCTATGTACCACAAAAGAACTTATCTTTTTTGTACTCTTACTTCTCTGAATTAAGATGTTAAAACTTGCGTGAAATAGCAAACTTCGTTCTGTAAAATAATAAATTGAAATAACATCCTCGAATCAAACTACTGCATACATTGAATAACTTAGCATACTAGACGAGTATTTTCAACTACCTTATGTGTATACAGGTAGATTTGGAAGTTTGGGAAACATGAAAAATAATAAGAAATAATCATTCAACACTGTCCATTTTTTTCCAGCACTATTTACTATTTTTTTTAAATCTTTTATATTATCCTGCTCTAAAATCATGAAATTTTTCACATCATTAAATGTCTGAGATTTTTAAATTGTTCCACACTATTTTAAAATTCTTCAGATCTTTTCGATTATCTTCATTTTTTAATCTTGTGATTCTGTAGTGCTTTCAATTCTTTAGATTCTGATTTAGATTTGCATCAAAAATTAATTAAAATACCCATATTTGGGATACATCTCAGTTATGCCAGCAGAAATGCCAGGACACAATTCCATGTAAGTCCACTGCTAAGATCACTATTTAAAAGTGCCGCGATAATAAAAATGCACATTGGAAATGCCCATTGAATAAAAACGAGGTGATGAATTTAATAGAGGTTTTTCTGGATAATTCAATATTTCTGTTACAATGAGAGATAAATGATTTCCGATACTTCCATACATAATTTATAAAGTGGTGTCGAAAATTTCGACTTGATTTATGGCCTGCCGAAATGACCACAAGTCAAAGTCAATTAAAAATGGAGCAACACAAAAACCGCGTCACAGAAATGGCAAAAATTGCTAATTAATTTTTATGCATTTTTTTGCTTATCGAAAGACCCAATGAATATTTAAAATGAGATTAGCGCCGAGATTTAAAGGTTGATTATCATTACCATAGTAAATTTGACATAAAGGGGACATAAAGCTGACTTTTCGTCAGAATCCAGGACTAAATTAATTATTTTTAAAACTAAAGTGAATTTAAAACAAAAATGTGCTGACACTTTTTCGGAATTTCTATCTAAAATTTAGTATCATATTTCTAATAAATTTTAACTGTCAGAATTCTAATCCAAGATTGAGATCCTGGATAATAGAGCGGAAAATGGAATTACGGAGGAAATATGATCATGTTTAAACGTAGGCGTCAAGTTTAATAAATTGCTTAACATATCTAAGTCCAAGGAAATCTTTAGTTAGAATTTTGATCTTTACATTATCGCGGTTTTTAGTTTTGGATCTTCTAAATTCTTTACTTTTTTTTAAAATCCCTAAATTTTTTGTCTTTTGGAATATTTCTACTACTTACGACTTTTCACTGATCCGATTTATGAAAATTTAAACGGTTGATCGTACTTTTTTAGATTTTAGACATTTTCTAGAAACAAATTTTGAACGAAGAAAGTCATTGAAACAGTAGTTTTCCGATGACACCACGCTCTCTTTTTTTCTAGTTTTGAAGAGGTAATTAAGTAAGTTTTCCAACGAACTATAAAACTCGCTGGAAAAGTTAGTTTTTGAAAAAACTACATACTTTTTGTACAGTAGAACACAAAAAATCCAATACGATTTTTTCCAAAATGACTAGTGTTTTAAATTCAATAGGGATACATTACTGGAAATTTGAAATTTATAATTCAAAGAGAGAGGCAGTCCAATTGTTAAAACGCTTCAGAGTAATTCATTTCGTTACTACTCATTTCCATTTCATTCGGTTAAAGGATCCATTCATTTGTAGCTAAATCAAAACAAATCTACCTTTTAAACTGAAAAGTAATTTGCTCTATGACCTTTCCTCTTGTAGGCGTCAGAGGGAGTATTGAACCAATCCTGCAGTAAAAAAACAGTTATTCTTATTTTACGACAACATCGACGTTTTCATCTAAAATCTCTTTGATTTATAAACTTTGTGATAACTATATTACGAGACAGCGACCCTCGTGTTTATGCCAAATTTATTTTGTATGAAAATTACAAGACCGGAAATTACACTTGGATTGTGTCTGCTAGGTAAATTCACGTCAATCAAAGTTATGGAATAGACGCGTCGCTTCTGATTTTAGCTCGTGCGCTGAAAAGGGACTAGATTATGATTTTTATTCTTCTTGTTCCGTTGGCAGTATTGACAAATACGATTCAGTTAGCTTTAGGGATGCTGACATACTGGCTTGATAATGAGCAGTACAACCACTATAAAGCCAATTCATCACGGAACAATAGCTTGTCGACTATGGTTCCTCACGGCATTCATCACCTTCTCGTCTCCACCATCCATCTACATCACTTCATTACTTCCGGTTATTCGATAACTGTCGTCGTACAAGAAAAACGTTCAACGACCAAGTGCATCTTAGACAAATTTAGAAGTCACTGTTGAGCACAGTTGGTTCGAGAACGTGGAGATAATTATAGATCAATGTGTTTGTAAACAGAGATTTCCACTTCCCGCGTTTAATGAAATTAGCAAATTACTAGAGCTCATTAGCAATGTTTTCAGAAAAACTTGACATTGATACACATCCAATATTTAGGTCGTGCACCGAGAAAACTGTTATTACACGCTCTGGAGAGGCCAAAACCATATCGCAATTATAAAAATTTTCCATCAGCATGCTTTAAAAATTATATTTTGTTGGCAGGAGCGAAGTTTCCTTTGTGCCGCAATCAGCATAGAACTGACAGTGAGCACCCTTTTTTACGTAGCACGTATACTGTTGCTTCCCGGACTTCACCCGGACGTTGTGTTAATCATCTATTGTCTGAGAACGCAAATGTCAACAAGTATCACGCTAATGTTGGTATTCATCCCGAAATTTTGGTATCAACAAAAACAGGTGCGATCGCTGGGGCAGGAGTACTCCTGCAGGATCCCGGTCGACGCTTTTAAGGTAAGACTTTTAGTTTTTAAACCTGATTTAACCGGTAATCAAGGCAATAAATCAGTGTGAAGTCTGCTACATTAGCACACCTTGCAGGAAATGGAGTTAACGGACGCCATGCGTCTTAGTTTTTAATGAAACCGGCGCGATTTCGTACCATATTAGTAGGATTTCCTCAAGGAGGTGTCATTGGTCCTTTTTTAAGAAATCGATGATATTAGTCTTCCCACAATTACACAGACGTAACTGTTATGACCACGATTCCTCTTTAACAGGATGTTAACGCACACGGTCCACTAACGGGCAACAATAGCGATGTCGATGTGGGTGAAGTCACTTTAGCCGACATGAGTCCAGACGACATCAGAGCGGAACTCAAAAGACTCTACATGCAACTAGAAGTCTTCAAAAGCAAAACCATTTGCAGGGATAATCCACACATATCGAAAAGACGCGGAGGAAGAAAGGCACAACATCGCAGGTTTAGTTTGCAGGTACCATTCATATGAATATTTTATTCTGTCAAAACAAAAGTTGGAGTAGTTTGATTTTAGCATAAAACTGTTTTCTAACATCATTTGTGTTTAATTTGCATGCAGAAAAAAGGAAGCAGAGAAAAGGTAAGTCACGTTTAAGTAAAACGCACGAATGAAGACGGTATCGTCATCGAGCATAACCAAGTTCACTGTGTGTAAAGATAATCGTTGTGGTTTCATTAAATACGCTGATTTATAGGTAGAATAATGAATAGCGTAGTAGATTTGATAATTACTAATATTTTCAACTTCACGACTGGCTTAATTACAAGGCGATAACCAAATTTGCTTCATGTTCTGAAGAATGTTGAGAAACGCAGGAAAAAAACATGCATGGATCTATTATTCCAGTCGTCAGGTGTGAAATAACATATTTTTTGACGATCTTGTTCTAATGACAACTAGAATGTGGATTTAATTTGATATAAAAAAAGAACTTAATTTTTTTGTACTCTTACTTATCTAAATTAAGATGTTAAAACTCGCGTGAAACAGCAAACTTCGTTCTGTAAAATAATAAATTGTAATAACATCCGCGAATCAAACTACTGCATTCATTGAATAAATTAGCACACGGGACGAGTATTTTCAACTACTTTGTGTGTATACAGGTAGATTTGGAACTTTAGGTAAAACGAAAAAAAAAAAGAAATAATTATTCAACACTGTGCTTTTTTTTCTTGAACTATTTACTATTTTTACTATTTACTATTTACTCTAAAATCATGAAATTTTTCACATCATTAAATCTCTGATTTTTAGATTGTCTCACACCTTTTTAAAAATTTTTAGATCTTATCGATTATCTTCATTTTTTTAATGTAATTATTCTGTAGTGTTTTCAAATTCTTTAGATTCTGATCCTAAATTTATTTAGCAAAATTGTATGTAGATCACAAGCTTTGAAACGATCTAAATATGTATAAACGAAAGATATTCAAAAATATTCAGAAATAAATGTTAAGCTTGTGTTCCAACTATTATATTTTTGGATTCGTACATTTTTCTCTTAATGTAATTAATTCAATTTGTAATCTCTTTGTATTCTTTACACTTCATAAAATCATTTGAGTAACTTAAAGAATCTTAAGAATTGAAAAATGACATGGTATGCAAACTAATAAATCAGAACCGGAAATAACACTAAATTTGGAAACGAAATTGAATAATCCGAAGAATTCAATAAAATCAGATGGCAGCAAAAAAAAACTATAAAAAATTTAAATACCTGAACAAAACGATCTAACGACTTGAAAAATTGCAGTTAAAGGATTTAAAATTACCGAAAATCTCATTTTTTCTGCAGAAAATGTTTTGGCATTTTGACATTCATCAAATTGTCCTCAAAGGTAGAAGTATTAGTAAGGAACTTCTTTTGCTCCTTTGTAAAGCGATATGCGTCCAATGGAAAAATTCGAGAAAATATAACTTTTTTATAGCCAATTTGGAAGAAGTGGCACCAAAACTGTTTCACAGCACAGTCTAGATACAAATTTAAGACATTCTAAAAATCCATAAATGAGTCTAATCTAAAGAGGGCAAATTTTAGCATGTGGTAAGAATTCAGTGTGTGCTCATTGTTTCGTAAAGTTGCATATTTTATCTCTAGTCTTTAATTGCAAAAACAAAAGAAATCGTTAAAGATTTCGTAAATCGTTGCCCTCAGCGTTGCCAACTGTACATGTATAGTACAACTGATTATTTTCCCGATTAATTGCTTTAAGGCGTACTGCCCACACTATACAACCTGAAACGTAGTAATTACCCCACATTTAACGATAAATGTAATTTCTTTTATGGAAAAAGATTAGATACACCATACCCACATTATGTGCATAAATACACACATGCAACTCAACTAACATGAGTCAATTAGAATACCCTAAGGTAAGTCTGAAAGGATGAGGTTTATAGTTCAGCTTCCTTATTATAAACAAGTACCAATTCTAATTTCTTAGTTTTCAATTTTAATTGCTTCATACGTTTATAGCAATAAAAATATTTACAGTTAACAGCTCCGTGGATCGTAAAAGTTTAAAGCAAAACAGGATGTATGCATATTGTAACGACATAATCCAATAAAATTGCGAGCGGAAGAACAAAGTACCCAGATCAGAGAATAATAAGTCGTTAAAAATACCTGATTTTATGTCACTCTTTGAAATAATACGTTGACTTTATTGTTCCTATTTAGAACTTGCATGGAAAACACCGCGCTCAGAAACAAGAAGAAACAACAGAGGCAGAACCGTCCAGGACTCCTGAGGACTCGGTTTGTAGCAACGAGGGCCCCAGCGCCATTTATAACGACCTACCATCAACTGCTCATACCACCGACCACAAATAGAACAGATAATCCCATGTTGCATTAAAATAGTGAATTTGTATCATTGTAGTTTTAACTAACAATCGTGTATGCATCCGTTATTTAGAGATTTTTGTAGATGCCAATCATGTTAATGTACCTGTCTCTGTGTCCGACTGCATTTATCCGCCTACATTCCAACGTATGGCTTAAAACCAATTTTCAACCCATAAAATTAAAAACAACTTTAAAATCAAGCGATAAAGACTACATTAAAAATTTAAACTAGTACAAATAAAAAAATCTCTAAATAACAAAACTAAATAATCAAAACTGCGATCAAACCAAAGTTATGTCAAAAAAACAATCCAACTTCAAATTGCGTCCAATTAATTTTGTACCTAAGTCCCTAATTAACGTGCTTCGTAAAGAATTTTTGTATCATGTTCAGCTTTAGTCTATAGTATGCTTGTTATCGCATTGACTCTTCTTTGTTGCATTTTAGATTGAGAGAGTATGGGACCAACTAGCCCAACAACATTCTGTTTCTTTTCAAATGCTGAAAATTTACGTCTTTTTACAAGGTCCGTTTTCTTGGCGTAATATGATGCGGTTTTTCTAATCTTGTTCTAAATTGCCATTGCGACACCATGAAAATTGACCCTCGTTTAAAGATTCTTAAGTGATATTATTGAAGGGTCTCTTAAATTCTTTGTGATTGTCTGTATTTTATCAAATATTACTGTTATGTATAAAGCGAGTTAGAGCCGAGTTAATAAATTATAATTTTGTACATAGTTTATATTGTTGTCTTCATTTTTATTTAAAATAAAACATTATGGTGAACTGGGGTTTCATTCAGTCCACAAAAATAAAATAACTAATTTTGTTTAATTCAATACATTTGTAAGTTCACTAAAAATATAACAATTAATCCCCGTGGGAGAATTTAAATGTTTCTTGAACTAATAAATTTATTGATTTTTCGTTGTAATACGTCATTAACAAGGTTGAAACCTCACCTGCGTTAAAAACGTTTTGTTGACTCTTGTCGGCCAGAATTTATAGGCTCTCGTTATTCATTCATAGTTTTTAGATAAAAAATGGATGAAGAAAGTGGAAATTTAAAATATTCCCAGTTTGAAGTTAAACATTTTTATCAATTTCTCTGGACATCCTTGAACTTAGAAAGAGAATACAAATCTCAAATCTCTAAAAAGAACCAAACTTATCTCTGTTCGTAGTGTGAAAAACCACTAAAATTGAATCCAACGTTTTATTCGCTTTTTGCAAAAACCACAATCCTTAATGCCTTGATGGTTTATTACATAATTTCATAACTCCATAGCATCGTACCACGACAAATAAAATACTGCTATTATAAAATAATTACGTTTCCTACTTAAAGGTCGTAACTTTTGCATTAACCAATAACATCTAATTTGATTACAAAAGTTACTGTGAATATTAAATTATCATCATTGTTCCAAACCTCTTCACTCATTGGAGAGCGAAGTTGGAACTAATCTGACAGATTATATCAGAACGGCGTCTCCATTTTTAACAATACATAAAAATTACAGTAACTGACAGAACATTATTATGATTTAGGAAAGTACTCAAATTAGTTACAGTTACTACAAGAATCTATCTGATATTTTCAAACAAACCGTTAACGATGCTTTATTAACGGATCATGCGACCTGCATCTGCTGTAATAATTGTACGAAAATGCCCATCGTAAAATTAATTTATTTTACTGGTATAACATTTTATGTTTATTATAATTGCAGGTAATTCAAAGCAGGATTGAGACGCCACGAGATCGGAATGTGGAAGTATGAAGTTTCAATTTTCAAAGAAAATTAATCCAGATTTTCCAACAGGAAGTTTCAAAATTTGGTGTCGCTGTGTCGATGAACCCCAAATATTTATTTTTTATTCTACCAGATGTTATCCCTCAATTGATTTATTGCTATCACAGCTCGTTCAATATTCAATTTAACGACAGACTAATTAAGTTACTATTTAATTAAAATTTACACTTAAATAAACCAGTAGTTTGGTGTTTAATATCAAATTGATCAAATAAATAAACAAAATTTGGCCATAAATTTTAGATTGGATTTGACGTAAGGTGTGCGCTTTTGGTTTGTTTATAATTGGTAGTAATTTTATACCAAGGCTATATCGGTCCAATTTGGCCCAGTTACTTGACACAGATTCGCCTTTGTGTAAACAATTCTGATTAATAACGTGCAAATATTTTTTACAATTCGCTGAAAAAATTTTTGGTTGCCACCCATAGACTGTATTTCCCGAAACAAATCTGGACCTCATTAGTATTTCCTGAAAAAAACCATTACAGTGGATTTTTGGCGCATTTACTAAAAAGATTAAATCGGAATGTCATTTGAGTGACACAAAGCGGTCTTTTAAGAGTCAAACAGGTGAAATAAATTATAAAAAGAAAGTGTTATCTTCATTATCAAAAGCTGTTTTAATAAAAAGGAAGATTAATGTCATTTGCCACAGCTTTAAGAAAGTAAGAAAGTATAATCTTTTATTTTATTATTTCTTAGTTTAATAATAAGTGTGAGTCTAACAAGCACAAAATAATGAGTCAGAGAGATTAGAAACGAAAATAGAAAGTTTCAGCAATCGCTTTTAAATTATTTGTTTTAATAAATGCGGCAGTGTGTCAAGATGATGTCATTTGTAACTAGAAGTAGTTTGCGGAAATAATAAAAAATGCTCATGTTTCAAAATAGCAAAATTTTAAAATTACAGATCCAGAAGCATTAAAACTGATAAATTTATGTAGGATTTTGGATTAAAATTAGTTATATGACTCAAATAGACTTTACCTGAGACTGTCGCCAGATTTCTTGACGTCAGGGGACGAAGTATGTGCATTAAAAGCTAATTTGGACTGAAGTATGAGACAAATTTTTCTACAATGTCTGACGGAGTTTATTAATGTTTTTAGAGTTCATTGCTATTCTTGGATTACTTAAGATTTTTGGATTTTTTTTTTATTTAGTCTTCTTTGGAGGATTCTTCTTGAGATTCATCAATTCTTTATATTATCCTTTGAGGATAATTTTTGGGAGATTCCTTTAGAGAATTGTTTAGGATTCAAAGACGATTTTTCGTTATAACCGATTTCTCATATTCTTTGAGAATTTTTTTGAGAGATTTCTATGGAAAAATGTAATCTCAAATTTGATGTTTTTGATCCTTGATGAAAAGTAGTTAAGCTCCCAAAAATGAGAAAGCAAGCAGAAAATATTATAAACGAGAAGATGTAAAGAACAATAACATTCTGTTTGAAACTGTTCAATGCAAAGACATAAAACTCATTGTGCAGTCTACAGTAGGCAAAAAAATTATAAAGTGGAGGCGTTATGTACCCCACTTCCAAGTTTTTAACCTAAATTAGCTCTGAAACATGTGTCGTCGTCTCAGCTTGATTCCCACATGATTTATATTTTATTTGCTTATAATAGATATCAATAACATCGAGCCAATAAATAACTCATTAAACTCTTCGATCTCTACTTGTAGTCCAGTAGCCAAGTTCTTGCAATGCATGACATAATTGCCCCTGACGAAGCTCTTCTCTTGTATCTCTTCATTTGCATCCCGGACACATCGAAACTCGTTTAAAACAGTAAATTTCGTATTATTTCTTTTTTCTGGACCTTTATACAGTATGGTGTTCAAACCAAGAGAATAGGTTGGACAACTGACGTAAAATATTGTGGGGAAGAGCAGTGACCCCTCCTTAGCGAAACAGTGGTCGTCTCCGGCGAAACCACACTGCAACATACTGGCTGGAAACTCAGTCGAAAGCATACATACAGTTTGACAGAAAGCGTATTGAACACGCAGTATATTCTTCGTCAACAACCGGCGTGGTTTAATCATATTTCAGCACCGGTCGCTGCTGGTAATAGTTTAATTAATGATCTCGTTGCAATGCATTAAATTCGATTTTGACGCGGAAAACGAGTTATATTGTAATTGAACAGATTTATGGTCGTTTGAACAATTAGTGGTGTGCAATGTTTTTGATTTTCATCGGTGTCACTGTTCTTGTAAGCCTAAGCAGCGCAGAGGTTGATGGTAAGTTTTATTGAAAAATTTCACTCTAAACAATCTGGTTAAAAGGAAGTGCACTTTTGGTTTCTTTTTCCTGTACCTACCTTTTAACAAAATGAAGATAAATTATTTTATTAGTCGATAACTATCTTAAAAAATTCAGTTGGTATGTAATTATTACGTAATGATATGTTGCAAATAGCTGCAAATTTACATGATATAAATCGCTTACCGACACACTGTTTTTGTAAGTGGAGGTTCAGCTTTTTCCGATGTCATAATTCAATACTTATTTATTTGACTACACTATAAAAATTTAAAAACCTTGCTTTCTATGTACTTCTGTACGCAAAAAACTTGTATTCTGCAGTAAAAATACAGCGGTAATTAGAAAACCAACTCATTATTTCTTGTTAAAACCGCTTAGGTAAGACTTCAATTTATGAGGATTTAATTTATTCACTTTGACAGACTCAAGAACAAAATCGTTCCATAAATAGAAACATGTAAAAATTTTGATGAAATATAAGCTTTCATTAATTACTTCGAGGCACTATCAAAGCAGATATTAATTAATTAACTGATTAATTTCGCAGTTGAATAAACTAATTACATAATTATCGTTAATTAAACACATACTTCATGTACGAGCATTCATTCTTCTGAAAATATTAATTTTGCTTTCAAAATTTATATTAATAAAAGCTGGATGAACGACGTCTATTTTTGCTTCCTAATATTTAATTTAAAGATAAAACTAATACGCACATAGAAATTATCATTCATGGAGATAAATTCAGTGTACACAATAAAATTAGAATAAAAGCTAAACTAACCGCCAATAATTTATTTTTCTTTTGTCAATGTAAATTAGTATCAAGGATCTTCAATCAGTTTACACTTCGATTTTAAAGGATTATTATTGATCTGAAGACGTTAAACAAAGTGATATTCTTAAACAAAAGGGTGCTGAAAATAGCGAATTTCATGGTAATGGTACAAGGTTCAGTTTGTGGTTCTATTCTGAGTTTGCATACAGTCATTAACGCTGTTTAATTTTTTAATTTGTTGTATTTAGGCTAAATTTCAGTTTACCAATTTTTGTGTACTTCAACTAGTTTAACTCAACTCTATTGAAATTAATTAAATCGATTTATTTTAAAGTAACGCATCCCATTTAATTAAAGAGTATTTTAGACTTGCATGGATTAAATCGGTTTACCCTGTTTTAGTTTTAGTACCTTCTCAGTTTTCATTTAGTAGAACCATTGTGTTTAGACCCAATTTAGTCTGAGATGAGCCTAATGCGATTTGGTCTAAATAGTCTTAAGCCTTAGTTCAGTTACATTTTTTCTGTCTAAACAAAGTCTTTGGTTCCGCTAGACCTGGTTCACACAGTTTAATTTTTTCACACATTTTCGATTTTTTTTTATTTACCTAGAACGACTGGGATTTTACTTAAACTTTATTTATTCCATGTTAATCCTGTTGACTACAACTTAGTCTGGATTAATTACTCTAGTATAAAACAGTTTTGGACTAGTTCATTTGTTCACTAAATTTAATTAAAGCAATTTAGTTCAATTTAAATTTAATTTACCAATTATGCATTTCAATTCTAGTTCATTTTATTCCAATATAATTTGTTAAAATTAAAAAAAAAACATTTTTAATTAGTCTGATTTAGTCAATTTTGGTCCTGCCACTTAATAGACTAATTTCAATTATTAAATAATTATGTTTTGTTAACTTTAGTGTCACAACTTTGAAATTTGGAGAAGTTACTATTTTTAAGTCTTATATTAACCCTACCAAGTTGCAAAATTGTAGAGCAAAAAACCCAAATTTTTCGAAATTTTTATTTTGAAGACGAATAAAATTTCCAACATCCTTCCATAAAATTCGAAATTTTGGTAATTTTGATGCTGTAGCTATGAAATTTAAAGAAGTTTCTATCTTTGAGTTGTGTATTAACTCTACCAAATTGCAAATGGCGCAAAGATTTTGAAGACGAAGACAACCATTCCTAAAATTCATAATTTTGGTAATTTTAATGCTACAACTATGGAGTGGGAAAAAGATACAATTTTGAGTCGTGTATTAATCTACCAAATTGCAAAATTGTAAATCAAAAGACACAAATTCTAGAAATTTTGGTTTAAATTAGTCACACAATATTGGTTTAAATATTTGTTTCGTTTAACTTCTTAAAAGTTAAATAACCCTCTTAATTCTAATTCAGTTTTTTCTAATTTAACTGTTTTAGTCCGATTTAGTTGAGTTAAGTCCATTTTATAGATTTCTGCAAAATGAGCTTAATTTTAATAAATACGTGGTTAAAGAAATTCGAAATTTGAAATCTGTTGGTATCTCTGGCTATTTCAAAGACGACAGACTACCAACCCATTTCCTGCTTCGAAAAAATTTTCTTTAAAAAATTGTACCATCTCTAAATTTAACTTTGTTAATTAAGCTACGTTTTCGTCATCTTCTTAGTTCTTTCGAAACCGAGCTCATCCCGTTATTTCCAAACTGTAAAAAGTCTCATATTTAAAATCGGGAAGTCTGCATTAAATTAATTGTTGATAATGATGTGAAGTTTTTAATTTGCGTCATTTAAATCATTTAAAATGACCGTGGGTGTTTTTTCAAATAGAATACCTGAAGAATTTCCTGCTTAATTTGAAAAAAAGTATCGGTAAGCTACTTAAAAAAAATAATTACGTAATTAAAAATTCACACACTGGTTATCAAGATGTACAACTTAAGCTGAGACAGTTAACAGTTTCTCAGCATTCCCGAAATTGTAAAGCACGTAATAATTTAATTATTTTAACAATAGACTAAATAAAATTACTGAACCATGATTGTACCTGGCCACGGAAGGCCACTGATGAATGAGATTGTTATACAAAACCTACCACGACTGCTAATAACTGTATCCAACATTGCTAACGGGAGAACATGGAAAAAAGGACCATTATCTAATGTGTATTATCCGTTATAATGAAAGCTGATAAGCGTTACATATTTCTCCAATCGTCTCAACAGGAAAACAGTAGCTCTAGTTAATTGATTGTCACTTTTGTCCCTGAGTGGAATGTCATCGTCACACCAACTGATTGAAGTAACCTTAATGACACACGTTCCAAAATCAACACTATAACGGACTAAAAGACGTAGAAACAATTAGTGCAAACTCCTAACCAGGTTACCTTCATTTTTGTCACAAAAAAATGAACCAAGACGAATTCATTCGTTCAACAACATCATTTTTACCGACAAAATCAAATTAATTTTTTACAGGCATCAAAAACTTGGCTGGTGAACCGGATTATAGAGAGGTACGACTACACTGGGAAGTCGATGATGGCGATGATTCACAATCTGAATTTCAAATCAGATATTGCGAACTTCAAACATGGGGCTCGCAGAGATGCAGGACACAGTTAGTTACTGAAGATGATGAGAATGAAGTGGAGGATCATGTCAAGAGCTATACAGCAAATGTGAAAGGGCTGAGAATGGCCACCACTTATTCGTTCGAGATTAAGAGGGACAAAGAACAAGGGGAGAGACAAGATAGGGCGGATGGAGATGATAAAAATCAAAATATTATCGTCATTCCCACAAAAGGATGTGAGTATTTGTTCGTAATCAAATGCAATCCGTTACGAATGTTGGAAGAAGTCAACCAAAAAATCACAAGAAAAGAATCCCGTTAACGGGATATATGCACATAAATTTCAAGTGTCTTTATTGTTAAATGGCTTCCGATTCTGAGAAAACTCTCACTCATTTTCTGGGAATGTAAATAATTATGCAAATAACTGATTTTGCAATGTTGTCGGACACGAAATGTAAAAATCGCAATATAATTTTAATTAATTGATTAAATTTACTCAAGCAAAACTTATCCAGTTTCAAGATTTTCAATTTTAGAATGAACGAAAATTTTCCGTTTGGCAGATTTAAGTCTAAACAATGTAATTTGAACAGTTTCTGCGTGCTTATAGCTCTTTAAAGTCCAACATAAAGCGTTTTTTTTTGATTTTGTAATCGAACCGGCATTTCCTGAGTGTAGGTACTCGTACATTAAATTTGATAACACATTTTATATTAATCCCGTGAAGAGACTTTGACTAATACTATCTCTACGTAACAATTAATTTGCCAAATTACAATTTTATAGAACATTTTTGACCGAATTCTATACAATTCCTTAGTTTGGTAATTTTGAAGTTAACAGCAAAATTTTAAGGAGTTACTAAGAAGAATCTTGAACATGGTTTTTGAAAGACACAAAATTAAAAAATTTACATTTTCCAAAGTTATATTAATTCCTAAGTTTTAAACCGTGAACGAGTAAAATTTGGTCGAATTGTTACTTACTACATGTTTATTAATTTTGCCATTTTACACAATATAAGAACAAAAGAATTTTTTAAAATACAGGGTGTCCCAGAACTCGCGCCCCAGCAAGCAAGGGAATGTGCCTACAGCAATACAGATGGTAAATTTCAAAACAAAAATTGACTAAGTTTAACAGTATTCGAGAACTGATAAAAAGTTAACAACCAATCCCCAAAGCTTATTAAGTGGAGTAAATGGTCATCCCAATTTCCTAGGCAACGAGAGTCTAATGTTTAACTGACCAATGGATGATAGTACAAGGTGTTTATAAATGTTTCTAGCATCAAATATGGCTCTGAAATTCCTGCCGTGCACTATTTTGCCGCTTTGTTTTCATGGTGAATATAACTATTTTTAAAAATATTTATAATGTAACTTACATTCATGACGTTTCAGTTACAGTTTTGTGTCCAAGTTTTTAATTTTCAGGTTTTAAACCACAACTAGAACTGTTTATTTCTTAAAATTTACTTTGCTCTATGTTTGAGGTTAACTGCAAATGTCAGTTGAAAAATCGAAACCCGCATTCGTAATGAGCGGCAATTTTTTTTGACATTTCATAGCCACCCTTGATGCTAGAAACATTTATAAACACCTTGTATGTGTCCATAGTTACCAATTTTTAAATTCTGTTCAGCTTTGGGATTGGCTACTGTATATAAAATAACCAAAAGAAAATAAACTTGAACCAAATTATTTCTCCTTACAAATTCTACACCAAAATAAAATTGGAAAATTTGGAGTTTTTGGTCTGTTGATCATACGGTTTCGATAAGTAGATCAATAAAAAACTTCCTCAAAAAATTAGTGTTAATAAACTCTACTTAGCTCGACCAACTTTCACTTGATATGAACAATTGCGCTGTGTCAACGGCATAAAAGATTTATTGTTAGGACGTGCGGTCAAAATTTAGTTCAAAATGCCGTTTTTATTTATTACCTACTTTATTTAAATGTTTTTATATTTGACGTCGGCAAAAAAATAAAGCTCACACAATTAAATAACTCATTCTATTTCTAGTCCTAGATTCTCAGATGCTGAATGTCTAAAATTTTATTTCATTCACCAAAATTTTACGTTTTAAATTCTCCAATAAATCAATTCTTGTGCAAAAAATAAATTTGAAATTAAATTTAAATTCAAAACACTAATGTACGTTTTCACCGTCATCAATTTTAGTAGTTATTATATTAAATCCCCCGAGCAAAAATAAATTAGAAGACATTCCAACTTTTAAAAAATGTCACTTATTTCAATATAATGGATAATTTGGCTTTCACCGCAGAAAGAACATAAATTCAAAGTGTTTTCCAGGAAATCTCATTTCCAGCAGTCAGTGACAAACTACTTCCCAGTCAAATTACATAAAATCCGCGCACTTGAGATAGCGGATCTTTCATGCTAAATAACAAGGGATGCACATGTTAGTTTTACCAAGAACATGGCAAGAACGAATGACATGCAGATTAATAACGGGCTTCGAACACAAGTCAGCGAGTATGTGACTAGCACTTTGTCAACACAAGAGAAAGATAGAGTAACATTTTAATGATAATTACGTAATCAAGTGTTATTATAATCTCCACGGATAAATCTCTCTCCAGCTCTAGGTCAGAATAATTGATTTTTTTTCTTATTGTTCCTTGATTGAGTGAACAGTTACTTTAAAGAGGATCAACCCATTAACTATTGAAACTATCTTGCCTCATTTATCTAAACTAAATAATTGAATGACATGAATTACAACAATTTCACACTATAATTATAGCGTTGTTGGAATAATTGATAGAGATAACCAAATGAGCCCTAGTTTAATTTTACGCTCTTAACCTCCTGTTGCGAATCATTTAACAATAAATTAATCAAGACCGTTAGAAATTAATGTTTTTTCCTCTAGTTTCCGCGAAAGCAACGCAGTGTCTTCCTGACGCGAGTGAAATCGAGGTATCAACAGGCCCTTATTTCGGCGGAAGAATCGCAGTGGAAGCTTCCGATGGTGAACGTTGCACTCTTGATGGCGAACCCGATAGTCCCAGAGACACGTACACGCTAAGAATCAACCACACCGAATGTGGTAGTCAAGTCAACGAAACAACCGTTGCGACATTCGTCATTGTTCAGGAAAATCTTCCTATTTTAACACACAGCACGAGGAGATTTTTGGTACTGTGCTCATACCAACCAGAAACGCTTACAGTTCGTGCTGGAATAAATCTACCAACGGGACATTCTGGTCGTGGCCAGGCGCACATGACTCCTTATGAAGAAGACAACAGTTTAGGGCGCAGAGGAAGAAATCTAAGAACTGGCAGACTGATACAAAAACCAGAAGCATTAGGTGAGTAATTTTTACCGCACTGACTTACTTATCATTTCAATTGTTACGAGAAAGTTTTCCTACATGGTCACACTCCAGTTGTTCTAAAATGAAAACGCGATGAGTCATAAATGTGTTAAACATTGTAATGAATTATTCTCAATAAATTATGTTCGATGCGAAAGTGGCGGAATGCGGGTTTCACTGGATGAGTAATAAACCAGTTCGATCGGTAATGTTGCTAATTGGGTAGGAAAGGAAGCCGCGAAATGCCCACGGTGCCATTATTGTTAACAATGCACTTCTTTTACAGTGAAAGAAGAATTGTCCACCGAGTCCCTGACGAAGATAAACGCAGTACCAGTCATTGTGATAGCGATGTTATCTATAGCCGGCGTGATAGGTATTATAGCAATAGCTCTTAAGATAACGAACAAAAAACTCCTGCAAGAGTTCGATGATGTTTCGATCGCTTCCGAAGTGTCCACAAGCAGTTGTAGCACAACGCCAGATATGGAAGCAGCTTGCCGGGATCTTCCGCAGCAGCAAGTCAAACATACATATATAGTATGATCACTTCACCGAATCATTACAATTAGTACCACATGTGATTGAACTATTTAATTTATTTTTTACTTTCGGGGTGTGTTAACAATTGCGTATTTGTCCCATATACTAGGTGGTCACAATGAAAAAGAACACCGTGTATAGTATGCAATTGCATATTTATTTCTTGTACGTGTAACAAAGTTTTATAAAGTACCAGCTGTGTTTTCTTAGCCTACTACATCTCAGTCCAACATGATGATCTTCTTTTCAAGGTGCAATTGCGGATTGGGAAACACAATACTCTTCATATTCTCGTTTAGTTCCTCTAGCGCCAATTGCGCTTGCAACCTCATTACGTCATCTTTATCATTGTTATACACTTCTTTGAGTGTCCGATAAATGGGAAGAATGTCTTCTTTGAGGAATGCGATCATTTCACTCTGCAAACCAACGAACAGCTGCCGGATAACTGTAATTGCAGCACGCCGTGCCTCTATGGCTTTATCCGTCGTAATGATGGCATGCACACAAACCAAAACCTGTGGATTAATGCAAATATGATAATTACAATTCTGAGCGGAGGAAAGTCGTACCTCGGTTATTATAGTCCCTAGCTTGTAATTCAACACTCTGCAGACTTCGCCTAAATTTGATAAGCTCGACGCTCGCATGAGATGGTCCTCGTCTTTAGTGCCAGATAAAAAGGTGTTGATTAAAAGAGACTTGTATTTTGGGGCCATTTCGCCTGGGGAAACGGGACAATTAGAAGAAAACAAAGAAACTAGTACACTTATAATTGAAGAACGGAAAAGGTGTAATTAAGTTAAGCTGTAAAAATGCAACAGATTCTCTACATCTCAAATACGAATTTTTTGTGTCTTTATTTTTAGTTTCATTAATACTCTCAATTTCTTTCCAGTGCTTCGGGCTTATCAAATTATTCTTAATGGGATACTTCAGACATTTAAAATTCAAGGAATTTTGTAGATTTTTGGATTTCTTCACATTCTTCTTCGTCTTCTTTATTTTTTAGGGTTTCATTTCCACTTGACGATTTTGACTTATCAATTTCCCAATATTTTAGTGCCTTTAAATCTTTCGCCAGAAAATAAAAACCTTAGAATCGGACCGATTTTAATAAATCGAAAGACCAGAATTTCTATTTCAAAAGTTCTATCTTTAAAGTTTCTAGGAGTTTCTGAGAGTTTTCGTGCAAGTTTGGATGAGTTTTACGAAATACAGTTAATTAGAAACATGACAACAAAATGCGAAATTTACAGTCATAATGTGTTTGTCTAAAAAATTAAAAAGACTGTTAAACCAACGAATAAGCACGCCCCATAAAATCCACGCTTTGCTCATAATTAGCGACGGCGCTAAGTGCGTTAACGGTACCACTGAAAGTGAAGAAAATTTCACACGTCATGTGGTCAAAATCAATACAAATTGATCCTTCAACTTGTAAATAATGCAGTTATAATGTTCTAAATTGCCGGTTCTTAACCGACTTGACCACGAAGTTACCACGAGATTAATTGGTTCTTCACGATGGAAATTCTATATCTCTAGGTACAACGTGGCAGCACAATACCACAATATTTTACAATCAATTAATTGCTGAAGAAGACCTCTCCCATTGTAATAAATTGCAAACCTCCCACAAGCCACGCCATGCAAGATTGCCAATGTCAATAATTTATAATAAAATGCAGTGACGGTGCTAATTCCAAATACGTTGCGTTAACGGTATTCACAATAAAATGAATTTATATCCTGTAAAATTTCTGTCAGCGAGAATATAATGATGCAAACAGTTTGTTTAATTTACTCAACTCACCTAGCAGCTTCACGACGCGTACGAGAACCTCCCCGAGTTTCATCCTCGTTTCTTCAGCTCCCTTCTTCGAAAAATCCGCGTACTCTTCGCAGAGAATCTCCAGACTTGCGTCCGGGAACACGTCAGCGAGAGCCGCTAATCCTCGAACCGCATTCAAATAAATAAATGAGTCATCGTCTTTTAAGTGTAACTGGAAGAGAAATAAAGCAGTGATCGTTATTTCACGTTGTTCGTGCCTACCTGAAACAAATTAAGCAAATAGTTCTTTCTCTCCATAGCCTGTTTGTCTTTTTTCTCCACGAGTTTCGATAAAGTAAGTAGACCGTGTCCTCTCGTGGGAAGTAAAATATCGTACACATCTTCGAGTGCTTTATCAAATTCAGTTGTGCAAGTCTCGGGTTCGTTTTGTCGTTTTTCTTGGTTGAGCGCTGTCATGACTTTGGTGCAAAGAGTTCGCAATTCTGAGTCTTTCGTTTTAAAAGCGATGGTACTCAGAGGTTGCAAAAGAACTCGGTATTTCGGAAAGACCGCCTGTGGCGCGTTCGCGAGGAGATTATCTAAGATCATGACGATTATGAAAAGTAAATGAGAGTCGCTGGCGTCTGAAGACAGGACATTATTTACATAGCCGATAATGTCGTCCGGTTTGTGCTTAAGCGCAGACTGAACATCTTTATTTTCAGCCAATTGAGATAGCAATTTATGGATTGTTAAGAGTCGTTCAAGAACGGTACTTGTTGCATGATCTTCGTTACCTAATAATTCTTTACTGTTAGAAGACGTTATAAAATATTTTTCCTTTTGTATGACACACTGCAGCAAGTACCCAAACAAGATGATCTTTTGGTCGGTGTTGAACAGTTCATAAACGGTATTCATAACATCTGCAGTCGCGTTAATGACACAGTGGGGACTTTCCTTGATGACTATTCTCTCACCAATTTTTACAATAACGTCGCTTCTAAAAGCATGCACACCTTTAACGGGCAAACCGAACAAAAAGTTATTCAATAACTCGTGGATCTGCGCTGCAGTACAGTTTTGTAAAAATTTCACTAAAATCTCCTGGTTACTAGAACGAAACGGAGATTTCACACTAAGATGATACAAATAAAATAAGATGCTTAGAAAAGATCTGATCAGACTCATAGGTAAGCAAGCGGAATTAACCGAATTTTCCACGAAACATCCATGAAGTAAACGCACTGTTTGTTTTATATCGTCCGTTATATCATCATGATCACGAAATTTCCGGTCCTGGGCGAAATGTAATAAAGGATTCGTTATTCTCGCCATGAAAACCACCTTGCACAATTCGTTATCTTCGGAATATAAAGATTTCGTGCACGACACAACCAAACGCTCGAAAATCATCAATTCACGATTCGTTTTTGTCAGTTCTAAAAGACTTAACACTTGCGTGCAGATGTTTTGGAAATCAGGGAGGGTCCGACAACTTGTTACGATTTTTGTTAAGATGTCTAAGATTTTCCATGATTTTGTTGTGTCATCGTCGGAGCCGTCGAGAAGCGCGAAGGCGATGTTTTGTACGCCTTTTTTGGACCGCATGGTCTTTGTGAGTTTGTTAGAAATGGCTTTTTTGAACCAAAGAGGAGCGTTTGATTGAAATAAGACCATAGTTTCTTTGATGAACATTGATGGGTGGATTGTAGCGCTCATGTCTTCTAGAACGTCTTTGAAGAGTGTTTGATCGTGGAGCAACTTTGAATATGTTTCTTCAGTCATTACAAAAGTCGAGTCATTTTTTTTGGTCGGTTTTTTCAAGGTACAGAACCCTATCTGGTACACTGCAACTAACATGGCTTGAAGATGCTCAGGTAGTATCAACATTCTTAAATTCTGGTGTTTTATACACCGGTGTAAACCCAGAGTTGTACATTTTAGTAAACTGTAACCATACAGAATGTCCTCAGAGTTTGATTTAATCGCCACACGATGAGGTAAGTTCGGTTGCAAGTTCTTTAGAATCCCATGTATTATCAAACTCCCTAAGGCAGGTTTCACACTTTTCGTTTCTTGGACACTCAAAACCTCCGTTTCTGCTTTTGAGAGTTCGTCATTGAGCAACTCCAAAATGTAAAAGTTCAAACAAATGTATTTCCATTCGTATGTTTCTAACTCTTCAGTTATTGCAACTTTTTTTACAATTTCGTTATGCGAACACATAAGGGCACACGAGGCGTCCTCGTAGTTCTTTCGGAATGTTTCCTCCAAGTTGTCATTGGAGTCTGCAAACAAGTGAAACTCGCTTTAAAAATACAATAAGAGTGGAATAGAAAGGAATACGCATTTCAGACTTAATTGGCCCAATCTTCAGATTTTGTTGCTTCGAGTTTAATTTATCGCTTTAAAGTAGCAAATTTAGACAATTTATTAGAGAATTCTTTTGCAACTTTATCCTAAAAAAGTTTAGAAAATTCTGGAAAATCCTAGAAAATTTCAATAGATCCTAAAGCATCCTAAAAATCTCTGAAAAGGTCTAAAATCTTAGAAAATCATGAAATAAAAAACGGGTTATGCAACCAACAAAACAAGTTTGCTGCTATAAAATATTAATATTATATAGGTAATTTGTCACTTTTTAGTAATCACCGTCTACTCTAAACATCTAATTACATTTTCAATTTCATGAGCATATTTTGAACATTAAATTTAGTAATTCCAGCATTTTTTTTTAACAATTTGCTTGAAGTGTACACAACCAACAATACACACACAAAAATATTGAAAATAAACCCAATTTAATTATTTTTTATGAAATGGTTTATTGTTATATTTTTTTTTATTATAAAGCGCACCCTTTTATCAAGTCATTAATGTTTTATTGCCTCTAGAAGGGAATGCAACAAATGTCGAAACTTTGAGGTTATATAGGTTATGTTTCACCTAAAAAAAAACAGATTTACCTGACAAATTTGCGTTCAAATCAGTTAATAATTTCACCAACAAACACTTATTTGTATCTGCTGCCATTTTTTAGATTTAGTTCAATAGAAAAACTAATTTTATCATGTATCAATGAAGACACATAAAAAGATATGTTACCGCCAAAGGAGCGGGCCACAGACTACCCATTCTCGTTTACTCCCAAACTCTTTGTCCTGTTGTCGGGTTATATAATAATGGAAATTATCTGAATTACAGCATTATAAATTTATTACAAACGAAAGACTTAGCAATTAAAACTGAAAAAAACGTTTTAATACACTGTTACATTATAACTTAATTATAATAGATCACCCAAAACAGAGTTAATTTTTTAATGTGCAGTTCCTCCTCGAAGCGCCAAGACTAAATGCAGAACAGATCCGCCTTGGACCTTATAGTCTTGAGCAGTCTTTTCATCATTCCTAAAAAAGAAATAATTACATTATCATTAAACCCTCGCATTTTTCCTCATTTAAAATGTTACAGTGCACCACTTTCCACATTAAAACGTAATAAGAGTAAATCATTTTACATTATTTTAAAGCCAAAACTTGTCCTTACATTTGCTTTCCTGAAAAAATTAGTCTCTGCTGTTGAGGAGGAATCCCTTCTTTCTCTTCCACTCTCTCTTTGATTCTTTCAACTTTATCTGTTGGTTCTATGTCGATTTCGATTTCCTTACCGGTGAGAGTCTAGAAATAATAACAAAAGTTGCGAAATTCCAAAACTACCTAACCTACAAATACTTACTTTAACCTTTATTAACATTGTGTGTGTTTAATTAATTAATTAATTCTAAGTAATTTAAAGTTAAGTTGAGAATGTGACTCAACAAAGTCTTATTGGTAATTAATTAATAATTTTATGTAAAATTTTGCAACTGTCACTCACAACAGCAAACCGCACACAGTTGACAGCATTGACAGTTTAGATCGGTATTGCAGGGAGCGAAAATACCCTATTTTTGAATTCTTTTTTATAATTTTCTTGTTGCAGAATTAAAAAAGGCGTAAGAAACATTTATCAGACATTTATTATAGTATTAAATAACAATCATAATATTCATTATAATATTCTACACTGTATTTATAAAATTAACTGCAAAAGAATGGGCTCTGGAAGACAAAACATTAAATTAAAAAATACACATTTAACAACAAATACAATAACTATTCAACTATTAGCTAAAAATACTGTTTTGTGGACAGGTATGAGAATGGATACAGTATACCTATTTAAAATCACCTACTAAAAGTACTATAAAATATATCTTTTTTCATAATATGAGCATTCATTTTTGAACATTAGCCTTTTTCGACTGTTTGGTGTAAATATTAGGCACAAACCAATAAAAAAAACGTAACCAATTTAACCATAACTGAATTTTTTTGATTATCACGGAAAACTAATTTACGAATTGTCTGGAAATAGATAATAAACATTCTATAGACTAAAATATACCAAAACTCGTTTTAAACATGCCAATACGACCATAAGTCCTTTGTTAGACGGAATGTTGCATTCTGGTACCTTCAATGAAGTCTCGATTTGTATTGTTGGTGGAGTTTGTACACACTATTTTTATCAAATCCCAAGAAAAATGTTTGAGCATTCAGTTTCCATACGTAACAGTCTATTCAAATTTATTCCAGTGTTTGAAAGACACGTAAAATTTCTTCGCTGCATTCTTCGAAGCAGAATAAAATAGATGATCTAACAGTTCTACTTGATGAGCATAAATATAATATCATATCATGGTTTTGTACGATAATAAAGAAGCTAACACATTCAAAGTGACATCAAGTACTTTCGTAGCTCTTCTGTTTTTTGAAACACATGGATAAAGCAGAAATCTTTTCAACGGAAATTCAAGCCGACAGGTAGAATAATATTTTTGAAGGAAAATTACAAGACGTTACATTAACTGTGTAATGGGTGGACTACTGTGTTGTAAAAACCATATAAACATTTTTTAGACTACGTTATATTTTGTAATTAAACTTCAAAAATACTAACATGAATGGTTTTGGTTTGAAGCTGGTAACAGGAGTGTCCAAGTCAACAAGAAACGTGGACATCATTTGTCTGTTGACTTGAAAATTTAGCGATATTAAGATAGTAAAGATAGTATACACAGATTTATCATAAAATACATATCTATTCTGAACATTCAGATAACACTGTGAAAACGGAACGGATTCGATAATATTTGGACAAGTCTAAAATTTAGCCATCAGCTAAACTGGGTGTCACCCAGCCATATTTGTCATGCGTCTTAACAAGAGACCTAAAGCTCTCCTCGGCCGTCCTTTTGTTAAACACTTTTTGACCTTTATTTTTCCTCTGAATCCGTCCCTGACCTTTAACAACACTGGCGGCAAATTGCATGATAACTGCTTCAACTGTATAAGCACTCGCCCATCCCCGTGGTGTTAATAATTCCATGCAAATCGCGCCACCCTCCATAACAAATCCCTTCTCTATTCTTGGAGAAATGACCCTCATAAAAGGGGGCGCAAAAGGAAAGTTTTCAGGGAAAATTAAATGGAGTAAAATATGACTTATTCCCAGCTCTTTCATATCATTTCCTAACTCACTTTCCGCGTCGAGTTTAAACACTTTCACATACCACTCGAACAAATTATCGTCTACTAATTCAACATTAAACACTGGGTCCGTTTTAGAGTTCTGAAGTCTTTGCAGATCGCGGAATTCCTTCATGAGTCTACGAGCTCGGACTGTTTTATGAGAAGGACAATCTTCCCCTTTTTTACTTTTACTCGGAAACACAGGACTACTTTGGGGGGCTGCTGGAGAAACAGAATCGCGACAGCCTCGTAAAAGACGACGAGCTGGAGATTCAGAACCTGAAGGACTCGGTTTACTGGGACCTTCACCGTCCTTGGGGGAAGATTTAAAAAGTTTGCGGAACATGGAAGTGACTTTCTCTCTCGAACGGCTGCTCATGCTGATGGCTGGAGAAACACCTCTTGAACAGACTACAGTTCGAACATACTAGCCTGAAATTACAAAAAAAGTACAGTTAGTACGATAACAAAGTATTTACCAGTTACAGGAACTACCATAGTTGAAAACAAGATAAGATCTGATCGTACATTCCCAGTGATATAAATGCTTACATGTAGTAATTGTTTTCAATTTACATATTGTAATTATAACAATGAGAGTAAAAATAGATCTTTGATTTAGAATAATGCAACTCAACGAATAAAACTTTCGTTAGATTTTTTATCGGCACGCAAAGCTCAACACAATTCATTGCAAAATGGTAGTTAACGCAGTTAGATCCCCAAGGTAAGACAAAAATTATAGAGCTTTAGCACGTCGTTTTTAGAAAAATAACATACAAACTACCCGAGTGGTGGGACAAACTTTAAAATTTTCTCAATATGTGGCAGTTATACAAATTTAGTGAAAATATGGTCGGTTATTAAATTTCTGTATCGTAGAACAACAGAATATTTATTAATAATAATAACAAGTTAGGAGTAAATAAAATCTTTAAAAACGAATTGGCGCCTCCACCAATTTTTAGGGGTCTACGAAAAAGATTGCATAAAAAGAAAAACAGCAATAAGAAGAAAATTGTACAAAGATAGTCTAAACTATACTAAAAGAACGACAAGTGAAGTAGAGAATATGAAAGTATGAAAATAAAACGACAAACCGAAAACAAAAAAAATAATTACAAAGTAGTAAACATTGCTACAGAAAAACAAGCATCAAATAGAATGAAATACGAAGCCAAATATGAAAGAATCGCCTGGAAAAAGGAGCCTCCCACGCCTGTCAGTCTCAAGAATACAAACTGGCTCCAAATTAACTACGTAAAAACCTAATAACAAATAAAGAATGAAATGTTTGTTCTCCGTTCGTAAAAACAAATTAGCTGCCTAAATTATCTGTAAGAAAATCGTCCGTAACAAACATAAACAAAGCATTGATTTTTTTTGCCCCCTCTATTTTTGAACACAATTTAATCTTTTGTAAAACCAACAATGGGAAAGGTCGAATATTAAAAAATGTGTCTATTCGGAGGATCGATTGCGCCCAGATTTTTGCTGGTGCCGCTGTAATTTAAAAATAGAAGACACGGTAACACGTAACTGCAATTATCGCTTCAAATTGTTAACAAAACCTGCTCTGAAAAAACACGATAATTGATCAAATTTACACGATTATTTTAATGGCCTCAAACGATGGTACTTTCAGAGCTGACTGTTTTATCGTGACAGCAACGAACTTTTCGTAGCGAATTTTTCTCCGTCGTAATGAAAAATTGCCTAGTCAATAAAACTGTTCTTCTGGGGTGGTTTTCACCAAGAAAAAAATAAAATTGGCCAAATTACAATCCGATTCGATTTCGCAATTGTAGCTCTGTTTGCTAATAATCGCCACATGTTTACATTCATCGGCTATTAATGTGATGGTTGATGTAAGCCAATAAAGCCGACTAGGACGAAAAAATTGTATTGGCCATAATTTCGTAATAAAATCTGATGACGTCTAAATAAGTTATAAATATTATGTCATAAAGACATGTTTATCTCTTATCAACATGTGTGAAAATTTGTTTAGGTTGTCTAAACATGTTTGTCAAGGTAAGGAATTTTAGCGAACTGTAAATTCACGTGCAAATGATTCCAATCGTTGGGGTTGTCGCGACCTTCGTCAAAGCAAAAGAAAGGTCATTTACAGACCCAGGGACAAAAGGAGTCGTTTTGGGGGTGAGGTAGTACATTTGATTTTTAAGTGAATACACAGGTAAAACAGAGTTTAATTTTAGAAATAGATACGTGACTATAGACATTATGACTCACACAATCATTAATCTTAACAGGAATGTATTAAAATTCGAGCAGTGCCAGAGCGCAGAATTTAATTTCAGGTGAAAAAAAAATTGCGTGCGAAAGCGTAGGAAATAAAATTTAATTTAGTTCGACACGTTGAAACTTCTAAGTGTTATTTAGGTGACTACATGACTTTCAAATTAAATCTCCATAGAAACTAAGCGTTCGGGAAAAACAGAGCTTACCATCACTGTCACCTTGAGGTAAATTAATAAAAATCAGTTTCTATTTTCGTTCGGTATTAAATCACAAAAGAAAATCTGCCATCAGGAACAAATATTGATTACATAGGATTATGTTTTAATTCGGCGACGGTAAGTCGGTCCCTTGTGGACGCACACGATCAACTAGCTAAAAATGATGTCGTTTGTAATTTGTTTGAAATGAACCAGCCACACCCCATCCATATTTATGTGAATTTCAAATTCAACATGTTTTTTTCTTTATTCTTACACGATTTATTGACCCCGATATACATGTATGGGGGCAGAATATCAGCGATAAATTTGTAGACACGTGTTTGGTATGGAAACGGAATAAATTGTAGATACAAAACAGAGCTTTAATGCCAACAAATGGTCCATTATAGCGCAAACTTAACCTTCGCGGAAGCTGCGATGGAAATATGCCAAAAAAGATGTATCCAAAAAGACCGGGATTCTCGGGAACACATAAATTACCTTAAACGCTGACAGATGGAAGATGGACGAGATTAATTGTGTTCTTCACTTCTCCCAATTTAAGAGCGCGCAAATTACAACGAAAGAAGTAAATCTTCGGCCGCAACTATTTTTTCATCGTAAAAATGACAAATAGTCTTTTAAAACCACCGAGACAACTGGCGCCCCCAACCATTATAAACCCCCAAATTTCTGCGCCGCATCTTCCCCCAAACTTTCATCTCGTTTCTCCCCCAATGATTTGAAACAACCCCAAGCCCAACAGCTCAGCAATCATTTTTGCAGCAACAAATGTTACTCAAACACGTTGTTTACTCACCCGAAATAGTGTTTTTCTCCATTGATAAAAATGAGATAAGATGTTGGTACGAGCTCTTGGTGACCCTTGATGATAAACTGGCAGCGATGATGCACAGGCCACTTGATTTGGCGCACTAAGCCGGATCGATGCCCGGCGCCTCACAAACAAGCGTCCAAGATGGCTAGGAAGACAATGTCACCAGCGATATTCGCTTGTTTGTCGTTCTTTTGACCATGTGTTGGCAATTACACTGAGTCAAAAGGGGGCTTTGTTCTCTTGATATTGCGAGATTCCATTTCTGATTTGGTCGAGAGAATATTCTATTGAATCGATGTGTTCAATGCCAAAATTTGACGTCATTGTGTGTGGTTAGGGATGAAATATGATCATTCTGTCAAATATAATTTATTCTTTGATATTTACAAGTTATCAAAATTACAGATATAAATCTGGAAACGTAGGATTGGAATGAAGTTTTCTCACGGACTTGGTGTAGCGCAATTAGAAGTTGTTTCATTATGTGAAGATATTTTTCTAGCCTTCACGTTAACTACACTCTAAATAAATCGCAATATCCATTAATATTGGACAAAATTGTTAGAAGATAAACACGAAAACACATAAAATAATTTAGTGAAATTACACGATCATAAAAAAACTAACTATAAGTGCAGAACAAACATCGTCACGGGTCTAATGTTTGAAGACAATTTTCCACGCAGGTTACATAAATACCTATTTTGTTAACTACACAAGATTCTAATCACACCACATCCAAGAAAAGTAGAATCAATGTAAAACTTTATAAAATGAAAACTTATAAAATTTAAAAAACCCAGGCAGGCAATGTGAAGAGTAATGACATTTAAATATTAAGGTACAAGCTTCGACTTACGTTCGCCTAAACATCGCCTACCCGACATTTAATTATTACACATTAAAACAAAATACTCATTTAGCGTGTTATTTTTCTGTATATTCACAATAAAATTCAGACCATATCTCTAAGAGCAGGTTAAGAGGGCAACTCAATTAAATCAAGGGGCGAAAACGGCTTTTCCCTTGAAAGTTAAATTAAACTGAGTAACTTGACCGGCCCTTAGTTATGATCAATTTTAAAACTATTCAACAAGCGTTTTAGGAAACGCAACGTTACAAAAACATTATAGTAGTTTATATTGTTATATAAATATAGATACATATAAAATAATCAAAAATAGCATAAATATTTGATGGTATTACACCCATCTTACGAAGACTAGTACTTAAATGTAATCACAGAAAAGCGGTGTTACTTGTAAATCAGTGATATGGAATTAAGGAAGAGGATTATTGCAAAGTTTCACAAAAATGTTTAAGAGCAGTCTGTAAAAATGTACACTTATTAAAAATGTAAATGTCATTGCTACTCGAATCTCTTCAAGTGGTTCTGACACATACAAAAATTTTACACTTATATCAATCTGTTACATTTATATAATATCTGTTTAAAATTTGTTTTGTACATTTTGAGTGCAACTATAAAGAATTTAAACTTCCACGACATCATACTCTTATTACAGAGTTCAGAAAAGTACAAAAAAGATGAGTGGAGCAAAAAAATTAATTAACGAGACGCAAAAAACGCGAATTTCAACTTTTTTATTGTATTTGACGATATTAATTTGCTCGGAAAATCGTCAAAGAACAAAAAATAACAAAAAGCACTGTGAAACTTGTTCAGAATTCACATCCGCCCAATGGCAAGAGTGGTACGATTAACACCGCTTCACGACTTGGTTGTTTATTGCTACTCTTTGTACCATTCATTGTTCTTCAGAATAACACAGAATTTATTTCTATTCAATAAATGCAAGGATACTAAAATGACGTAGAATGGCTTCGGCAGCGGACTGTTAAATAATAACCCACGGAATTTGTTATTCTGGCCTAGAAAGCAAGTATACGTCATAACGTATGCCTGTGAATTAGCATACTAACTTTATGCTTAGCATGTTTCCTAGAAAACTGTGAAGCTCGATTTTTAAAATCACCATTACATCTATTATCAGCACCTTTATAGCTACTCGCATCACCTACCGCTTGGTTCTGGCTGTGAATATCAGCGTTAATAACGTGCATAGTATTAGCTTTCCCTTTAACATCAATTTTACTATCACTACTACTTAGAATGTCGACGCGAGTCCCCTTTTCTGATTCATCTACACTATTGCTATTCGATTTTTTATCTACAATTTGCGGCTCTTCAACTTTGACTTCCTTGTTGTCATTACCATCCTCCTGAGTCCAAATAATAACTACTCAATCTCCTCTATGCGACCGAACTCGATGTGGTTCGGTATTTCCTTTATATATATAAACTTGCAACAAAATTAACACATCTACAGCCACTTGCACTGACCCGCAAATCCAAAACTGAATCGGAGCTGCCCGGAATAAGAAATATAAAGTTTTGAAAATATCACCACAAGTCCACATTATCACCATACTCAAACTAAAAACAAAAAATTAGTCTCTGCCTCAAAAAGGACCGAACTCTACCTCATTCCTTCAGTTGATTTGTTTTGGAAGTTTTTTACCAGTTGGGGGGTACCTAACATGGCTTCAGTGAAAACGGCTAAGAAGCCCATTATTTCGACAAAAACTATCCTGTCTATAAACACGTACATCAGAATTGATGTGAGAATTGTGAAGACTAGCATGCAGTCTATGTAAGATTGGAAGTCATTCCAGTTCCAGAAGTATTTTATATCGAAGTCTGAAAAAAATTGTATTACCGATTTGAACATGTTTAACGGGCGATTTATAACATGCTGATGTGTTCAGGAGGTTGAAGCCAGTTAATAATGAGCAGATGAAAATAATATAAATATAAATAAATATACGGTTTCCATAAATTCAGGACATTTTTACTACATTCATAATGATAGTTATACTTTCATATTATTTTATTCGGAAGACACTCTTTACCCTTAAGTTAAAGTTTTGTGGCCTTCTAAACCTTACATCTGTTGATTACTTTATTTGAAATTGTTAATCGACAGACATTCTGAAATTTAATTGGATAATTATTGCCAATGTCGCTTTACATCGTAAAAAACTATATTCCGCCAGATATTCAGTTGTACAAAAAGTACCATTTATAATAGACTTATATAATTTATAAATGAATAAATTCGTGAACCGGGCTCCTAATAAAAAGAAAAGCAAATAAATTACGGAATAAAAAAATACGCAAACCACTTTCAAAAGTGGAGGACAAAAACTTTCCTTTTCTTTCTTTAAATACACCTGTCAGCAGCAAATAAATTTAAACACTAAATTATTGTTTTTATTATTATAACTTGTCGTTCCGTGGCTAGACTTTTCATGATATGCTAGTGGCTTCGTCATACATAAAAAAAAAACAATGAATACATTCACATGAAATTTACAGAATGAATGGGATTGAATTACCAATGTGGATCTGAAGGAAACAATTACGTAATTTTTATTACCAAAAAGTTATTAATAGACTTTAAACAGAATATTAATTCTTATTAAACTATGAATGGAGCGATAAGGTAAATATCCAAATAGTGGGTCGTCGACTAATAGAGAGCTAATAGAACTACAATTTAGATAGCAGACTATTATTTACTTTTAGATTAGAATTTAACTTTATTGACCTTAAGCGTGATAAGAAGTATATTTAATGAAAGAAAAAAGAAAAGAAAGATCATGCTGACTAAAGCATTACCAATTGAGGCATTGGCAATGCTTTAAATGTTAGTAATAAAAGAAATAAAGCAGGGCGTGCAAGCAAATTACCACAAATATTGTGAGAAGAGCGGGGAGGCTTAGATTTTAACAATCTGACGACTTCACTGGATTTTGCTGTTAAAAATAAAAATTCATAAAATATTACAAAAGGCATTAAATAAAGAGAGGGGCAAAAATGTAAGGAAAAAAATTGGAAATATGTTCATAGTGTAATAACCAGCGCCAGAAATTGACACTAGCAAACCAATTAGCTCAGATTTATTTAAGTATTGATTGACTATTATTCTAAAAATAACGCCTAAATACCTGTAAAAATCCTCTGCCTCGCCTGCATCAATTGATTTCTATTTCTAACACGAACGCATAGATGAATCATTATAAACATTGTAATATTCATTATTATACTCTGAATCAAAAGGGGGTACTCAAAATGTTTACCAAACCTACAAAACAAAGTGAAAAATTGAAGCCAGTTGAGGAAAAATACTCACCAGAACATAATTCGCAAAGTGTTGGCCACTAAAAGGGCGAGACAAACCAGTAATGAGAACCCTTCAGCATCTTGTGTCTTTTTAATTTGTCTGTACTGGGGGATGTACGGGATAACACCCCCTATGATCATAGCACCTGCACTGACCCAACCCACCAGTCGCCCCACAGTAAGGGACAGTTCATCTGATATAACCCAATCCATTTTCCTAACTACTTAATTCAAGAAACACCTAACTACTTCGTGTTGCCCATTTCAATGTTACTTGTGTTCGCTCAACTGTCAAATGTCAACTAGACGTAAATGTCAAGTTTAATAGACTGTGGCGAAGGTTACGCGCCGGCGCATCTAATCCGGTTTTTTTTAAATATCCCGACTCTCATTTATTACTTTTATTTTAATTATAGTCACTAATTTATTTCGTCTATTTTCACTACTATATTTTGTTTATTTTCCGCAAAAACTTTACATA
The DNA here is from genome assembly GCA_029298725.1 of Gnatocerus cornutus. Classification (NCBI taxonomy): domain Eukaryota; kingdom Metazoa; phylum Arthropoda; class Insecta; order Coleoptera; family Tenebrionidae; genus Gnatocerus; species Gnatocerus cornutus. Next base: position 14,782,112 of record CM055513.1, read on the forward strand.
GTGGGTTACGTAATTGTAACCACCATGCACTTTTTAGGTTATGTTATTATGATGAGTTAGGTAAGACCGCAAATTCGTTTTTTAATGTAAATTAAAACACGAGTTTTAGAAACATGACTCTGACGAAGTTAATCCCGGTCCTGAGATACCGAACTCACTTCTTGTCTTTTAATAATGTCCTCCTCCACCAAATCAGGACCTGCAAAACTCGGCAATCTGCTATAAGTAAAAGTGTAAGAACAGACTTAGACACCAACGTAAAACCCTTGGGCGAAAAGGTGAAAGAAACGACAAAGACTGCTTCATATTTAGGAATAATTTTAATAGGAGTTGGGGTAACAGGATCGTTATTTTATGCCGTTTTCCGGGAGCTGTTTTCCAGTAAAAGCCCCAATAATATTTACTCAAAAGCAGTAGAAAGGTGTAAAGAAGATGTCAGAATCCAAGATAAACTAGGTCTTCCTATTACAGCCTTTGGGGCTGAGACGACGAGACGTCGCCGCCAACACGTTAGCCATGTGGTCTTTCAAAGAGATGGAAAACAGTGTTTGAGGATGAAATTTTTCTTGAAAGGGACTTTCCATCAGGGTACAGTGCAGCTTGAAATGATTGAGGTAGCCCTCACTAACCAAATTCCAGAATTACTAAAAATTAACATTGCAGAACGACTCAGGGGACTATGAATACCGATATTTGTTTGTCCAAGTTGATGACATGCTGAACACCACAATACTTTTAGAAGATAATAGAGATAGATTCACGAATTCGTCGCATTTGGAGCTGGCATTGTAAATAACGTGTACAAATATATAAAAATTTATTGTTTTTTCTTAAATGGGTTATCTTCGTAATACAAAACCAATCTCTTGTTGAAAATGTACGTTTTTATTTTTAAGACAACCCACGAGACTATGAGATATATGGACAGGTACTGAATCCAAGCCCATTTCATAGTTTGCCAAAACCCAGGTTTGTAGTATAGTTTGTCTTCTGGATATCTCAGAGTTATGTGTAAGGTAAAAATAGGTTTCCTTCCTGGAGTAAAAGTTGTATACACATTCTTCGTTGTGGTTGAAACTGAAAAATCAACATTACATGAAAAACAAATCGTTATTATTACCCACTGTTTCTGTTTGAGTATAATTTGATCAAACTACTTAAATCGTAGTTTTCTCCTTCGCTTGGTAGTAATACTGAGTAATTATAAGAAGTGTTTATGGTCTTCTTGTGACATCTTAATGGGTTCGTTTGCGTGGCCACAACATCAGAAATGATCGTGTATTCTGACAAAGGTACAGAAAGAGGTGAGTGAAAAAATGCAGCAGCTTGCATTTGTAAAGGACAGCTCTGAAATTAAAACATGAGACTTAAAAAATATCCTTGAGAATCAAATACCGAAAGTTTATAGTCTAATGGAATTATTATGTAAATAGACGTAAGTTGGCCCTCCACTGGAAGATTAACTTGAAGATTTAAATTCAACTCTTCGACTTTGTTGTCGAAATTTTTATCGATTTCTTGGATCTGAAATCTGAACTAAAGGAAAGCTAAACATTAAGAGACAAGTTTACTTTAATCATGGCACAGGTATCTAAAAGATAATACTTCTCCTGGTAATGGGGTAATGTGCTACAAACTACAAGAGGACTAGCTTCATTACTTGTGGTTCCAATGAAAACGTACTCTCCTTTGAATCTCACTTGTGGTTGCTCGTAAAATACGTCCCTTTTCAACCAAAACCCTATAAAAACAAACTTTAGTGTTTTAACACCCACAAAGAACAAACTAACTTACCTTTACTTTTGTATGCAAGAATAAATGGCAAAACCACCGTAAGTATCCCAAAAATTAGAGTTACCACAGTCGCTTTCGATATTAACGTAGTTTTATAAGTGATATTTACATTTTTCGTGAATACGTCTAAAACTACCATATTTAGTTAAAAAAACGGTTTTGATACCATTAAAAGAGGAAGATTTGTTTTTCACTAATGTCTAGAAATGACAACAAAATATTTGTATGACGCTGCTACCATGGCAACCGGGAAATTCCACCAATCACCTGCTGTGGTGTGTTCATAAAGTGAGACGTTTGTTGGAGCGTTATTTAAATGTTCGACAAATAGGTACATCACCTACATACAAAACGCAATTTTCGCGAAAATTCATGACAAAAACTATACCAAACTTCTGATATCGACATCTCGCTTATTTTTTCGAGTAAACTTAAGTTATTATACATCAGTGTACGCGGAATTTTCCGCAGATTCCAAATCTGGGATTTAAATTCAGATCCGACAACAAATAACTCAGTTATGGCCGATCAAAGTTTCGAAATGTTGATTTTCATTTTTTCTCATTTTTCGTATTTTTTAAGTTAAATATCTCGGAAACTATTTGAGATATTGAGATGCGGTTTGCGCCATTCTTTTTCTCGGCTCATTTTATGTTAGAAAATGTTCTCAAAAGCCCAAAATTCGATAGTCGATTTTTCGCGAAAAAAAATTCCGACTCAAACGATAAAAATTTTTCATTTTTTTTATTTTTGGCCATAGCTTATAAACTATTTGTCCGATCGATCTCAAATTTAGCCAGTAGATAGATTTCAAACTTCTCTTTCGACTGATGTATAATTCAAAGCTATTCAACGTCGTTTTTATTTTGAAAACATTGATTGAAAATCACCCTAAAATGACGTTTTCAAAACAGTTTTTGGCCAATGCCTCGTTTATTTATTAAGAAAACTCAACAAATCTAAGGTCATTTTACGCAGAATGTCACGCTGAATTCAAAAACATGAGACTTTTCAATTTTCGTCAACAAATAACTGAGTTATGGTCGTTTGAATTTTTCGGTTGTCGCCAGAGGGCCAAATTTTTGAAGGTCAAAACAATTCGTTCTCGATATCTCGGAAACTATTTCAGATATTGAGATGCGGTTTGTGCCATCGTTTTTCTTGCGATTTTTAACATAAGAAATTCTTTGATTTTTCCACAGTCAAAATTTGCAAATTTTTGCAAAAATTCATGACTAAAACCATGCCAAATTTCGAACTGCTTGCACAAGTGGAATAAAGGAGAAAGCCAAAAAACAAGTAAGTTTTACCTTTTCATTCAACGAACTGTTTGGAAGGGCCTCACAAAACCGACTGAATAGTTTCTGATCACGAAACTTCTTTTGGCCATTAAATTACGCAACTTTATAAAAAGAATTACGTAAATAAATAGCAGAGCGTGATTTTCATTAAAAAGTGAATTAAAAAAAGAAGTAGATTTGTAAGAGGAAAACAAATTATTAAAATTAGGAAAGTTCCAAATACTTTGTCAATATGCTTTGAGTTATGTTTGCTTTAAACTACAAGCTTACTGTTTTGCTCCAAACAGTGTGAAACTTGTAATAAATTAATAATTAAACATGCTGTCTTAATTAAAGTAACGAATCTTTTTCATGCGAATTCCACGAATTCCAACGTGCAAGAATCTTATATAGCAAAATCCACGCATGAACCCAAAATAAAAATTAATAATTTCTTCTTTGTGGTTTTGGCAAAGAGATTAGCTAATTAGGCTCTTACTCATTAGCGTTGCAGTTGAATTTTCTACGAATTTTGCGCAATCTCTTGCAGTTTTATTATAGGATCTTTGGTAGGTGGTTTTATAATTTATATCTACAGAAGAATATTGTCATCAAAGTTCCGGACGTATGATGCATCACAACGGATTCGATGATTAATTAAATCTTGGTCTACATTGAATGTGGGACCTGATATTGACATACTTAGCTCTTACAGACTTTGGTTTCTCCAGTTAATAAGGTTGAGAATGCATTTCTTTTTAAAAATGTTGCAATTAGATGTATGAAAGTAAACACAATTATGTTTTCCACATCGCTTTAGTAAAAAAAAAGAAAAGAGACGAGACTCTCTAATGCAATATCAAAGAAGATAACATTTAGATGACATGCGTGATTAAAGAATTAAAAATAATACCTAATAAAATAATTATCTTGACAATTTCGACCACAATTGCCATTACAAGAAAAAATAATATTTCATTAATTACCAACATAATAGATTGCCAATAAATAATTCAATATTTTTGTTTGAATATTAATTTAATAGAAAAAACTATGTTTACACCAATGTTTACATGCAATTATTTGTGGTCAGACGTCTTTTCTTGGCGTAGTTTGACCGGAGGGGATTTACTCATTCGCTGGATTAGGTATATATAAATGCTTTTCTGTTCTTCAAGACAAAGTTATAGTGCTATTAAGCTGTGGAGGTGACAGTGAAATTTATTACCATTTAATAAGTAGACAGACTTCAATTTATTCGTATTCCTGTAGAGTCAGTATAGGTAAATATTTACTTCTACTCGTATTGTTTTTCATCAGAAAGTTATTTGTCTTCGCCTGATTAAAGTAGAACTAGTTGTTTTTTTTTAAATCTATTTGATTACTTCAATTCTTTCTAAATGTTATCTACATTATTTTCTTTAACATTTCAATTATTTTTTGTTATATGTCTATCTAGAAAAATTTGAATTAATTAATTTTTTAGATTTTAAATTTTAAATAAAAAAAATTGAATTAAAGTTGCGATTGTATTAAAATGAGTGTACAGCAAAAACGGTAGATTATGCCAAATAGTCACAATATCCGCCCACACAACTATCATCAAACTATAAATAATTTAAAACTCACAATTAGTTCCACACACTCTTAATTTGGCACAATAAAATCAACTATAAATATCCAGTTCCCATAATTTTGATAATTTAATGAAACCGCGGATTTTTTTTGCTCCAATAACAAATGACCACAGCTCTAGGATATCTGCCAAAGCATCTGAATCGGCTAAATAAAAATATCTTTGCCAAACCAAATCACGGAACTCAGTCGCACAGTCAACGCTCTTGATAACGAAAAATGGAACCGATCGAAGTGCAGTTAACAGAATTTTATCCCAAAGACAACGCCAGAGATAGTCACACCGAAGAATATGATCTGGTTAACAGTCCTGATTTTCCAACTCCCATTTTCCGGAGAGGATGCAATTTTTATTTCGCGATTCGATTTAACAGAGATTTTGATGAAATCAACGATGTTGTGAGGATTAGCTTTGGGTTTGGTAAGTCAGAATTTCATTATCATAATTATATCTAGTCAACAGTTCAAAAGGAGATTTATGGTGTTTGTGCGATGTGTTTTTGGTAGAAGGTCACAACATGATTGAAATATTTATCTAATTTTTTGCTTGAATGAATGTGAATTGAATATTAAGCGGTTTTATTACTATAAAATAAAACGCGATTTTAGGACCTAGACCCAGTGTCATCAAAGGGACGAGAGCAATTCTGCCGATTTTGGTCCGACAAAAAGTGTTGCCAAAAAACTCTAATATTTGGTCAGCTTGTGTTAGCAGAGTGGAAGGAAACAACATAACTTTGCAAATTCATATTCCTCCAAATGCTCAAGTGGGAATATGGAAATGTTCTATCCAGACTAACATTTCTGGACAAAAGGACAAACGCTACGACCACAAAGTAAATTTTTATTCGTCTTTGTTTTTTCTTCAATCTATGAGAATTTTAGGTTGAAAATGACATTTACATCCTCTTCAACCCGTGGTGTGAAGACGACGGCGTTTACTTAGCAAGCGAAGACGAGAAGAAAGAGTACATTTTAAACGAACACGGTAAAATCTGGTGCGGCACCTTCAAAAAACCCGTCGGAAGAAACTGGATTTTTGGCCAGTTCGACGACTTGGTGCTACCAGCTGCGGTGTTTCTCTTAGACAAATCAGGACTAGCTCCTGCCGACAGAGGATCTCCAGTATTAGTTTCAAGAGCCATCTCTGCAGTTGTACGTACGAAATCCCCGCATTTACTTTTCTATATCTACAATTCTAGATCAACTCCGTGGACGATGGTGGTCTTTTGGAAGGTAAATGGGACGGAGACTACAACGATGGTACTTCGCCCCATGCCTGGACAGGTTCCGTGGCTATAATGGACCAATATTTAAGAACTGGAGGAACACCAGTAAAGTATGGTCAATGCTGGGTCTTCTCAGCTGCTACCGTCACTGTATGTCGGGCGCTGGGAATTCCTTGTCGGTCAGTGACCAATTATGTTTCTGCCCATGACACCAATTGCTCTCTAACCGTTGATAAGTAGGTCAGTTTTTTGGTTTGATAAGTCAGTAGTTATCATTTCGTAGATTTTTCGATTTGTTTGGTAATAAAATTGAGGATGGACCCGATGGTGACTGTACCGACTCATGTTGGAATTTCCACGTTTGGAACGATGTTTGGATGGCAAGACCTGACTTACCTCCTGGTTACGGAGGTTGGCAGATAATTGACGCCACGCCTCAAGAACAAAGCGATAAGATCTTTCGGTGTGGTCCTGCGTCTGTGGAAGCAGTGCGAAGAGGAGCAGTTGGTTACTTATACGACACCCCTTTCGTCTTTTCTGAAGTCAACGCTGATGTTGTCCACTTCCAAGAAGATGAAGGTTCGGACTGGGGCTTCTCGAGGCTCTCAGTTAACAAATACCAGTAAATTCACCAGTTTTTGTGGTACTAAGAATTATAATGTCTTCTTCTAGTGTTGGGCGTAAGATTTTAACCAAACGCATCGGTGTTACCGACGAGAAAAGCAATTCAGATCTCTGGGACGTTACTGCATTTTATAAGAACCGCGAAGGAACCCCTGCTGAAAGACTAGCAGTGTACAATGCTGTGAAAGGAGTACCAAAAGCTCAACACCTCTACGAATTCCCAGAAAAAATGGAAGAAGACGTTTTCTTCGACTTACTAGACATTGATGCTTTACCTTTTGGTGACTCTTTTGACGTTGTGGTCATCGTGGAAAACAAATCCCAGTCACCTCGCACCGTCAGCGCTATTCTCTCCGCAACGTCTGTTTATTACACAGGAGTTTCAGCCAACAACCTGAAGAAGTCCCAAGGAAAATTTACAATCGCTCCTGGAAAAAAAGAAACAATTCGATTGAGAATAACACCTGAAGAATACTTGGACAAGCTCGTAGACCACGGTTTGATCAAACTTTATTCGATCGCTAATGTTACCGAAACGAAACAAACCTGGAGTGAAGAAGACGATTTTACTTTGACGAAACCTGAGATTGTTATCCAAGCTAAAGATTCGTGTGCTGTTGGTGAAGAATGTGCTGTTAATCTAAGGTGGGTCAAGTTGAATTTTACTTCTTATCTTAGATGTTTGTTGTAGCTTTCAAAATCCTCTGGCGGTGCCTCTGACTGAGTGTAGTTATACAGTGGAGGGTCCAGGTTTGGCAAAACCAAAGGTTGTTAAATACGGGGATATTCAGGCTAAAGAGGTTGTCAACTTGACTGAGACTTTTAAGGCGAAGAGAACTGGTGAGAGGTTGATTATCGTCAATTTTACGTCGAAGCAGATACAGGGAATTTCTGGCTCCAAGAAAATTGTAGTGCAGTAGAATGTTTCCAGGAAATGTACCAGAAACGAGATTATTGTTTTATCACTTTTTAAATAAACAATGATGACTTATGACTAATAAATCTTCTTAACAGTGTTATTTTATAGAATTGCTAAAATGAATCACGACTGCTCTACCACGATGACCTGTCCCCACTATTTTCCCATATCCCAACACTTTGCACGCTCACGTTTGGAATTTAAACCTCAAGTCGCGTTGATAGAACTGGACCACATGGTGAGCCTAAGCGAAAAAACATTGAAAATTCTACTCGTGGTAGTCTAGAAAAGTGACACAAAGTAGTTTGGTGGTAAAGACAGTACAATGGGAAAAATAAGGTGTTCAAGGTGGTGCAATTGCATCCCTTGTTTCCGGGCGAAATTCACCCCAAACCACGACACAGCTTTGCAACCACTGCCCAAACCAAAAGAAGCAGGTGAGTTATTTTTACTTTTTTTGCGGTTTATCAAATTAGTGTTTATCTGAAAATTTTCTTGTTTATTACCTTATTACGTCCTCGTTGAAATAAAGGAATTTGGTGTTATTGGGAGCATGCACAATCAACAAGCTGAAAATAGCCTAGTAAAGTGTTTTAACGGCATAATTTGCGCACACATGAAAGCTTTTAAGGTATCTATATTATTTGAATTACTACAAATAGTTCAAGGAGTTCCGACAAAATATTTTAATGACCACAATTAGTTAGTCATATACAATACTTCTTTTATTATCCGAAAAACAGTAAAATTTTATGTACCACTTATGGAAAGAATGTCCTTCTGTTTAAATTCCCATCACACCTGTTGTTATCTTCGAGTCAACAATTCCATGTGTTACGCCTTATGAAACAGAGAAAAGGAATTCAAAGCATCACTGTGGAATTGGTAGAAAAATAATTCAAGGTGATCCTCTCGTGTGGTGTCGTTCAAAAAGACTCTGATTGTTGTATCAAATGGTATTTTGCCCACTCTTCGTAACAAGAAGACAATTATCCCCAATCTCGACCACGTAAACTTCAAATAATAATTACGTCATTTTGCATACAATCCTCTCAATTATATCATTGAACGAGTTAACAAGAATTACGCGTGAATAATTTCATAAAGTCATCAACATCGACGCTTTTGACAATGACAAGGTAAAACCGAGAAGGATATGATCGAGTTGCACAATGTTTTGGTGGAATATTTTTAAAACATGCTCTCATACTTCCTTGGAATATAACTTACTAACATGTGTGAATTTACATTTCAAATAAGCATTGCATGTGCAGTAATGAGAATCAAAATTCCGATGTGTTGGAGCATCTTGAAAGACGTGCGTTTACTTTCATTGGAGTCTCGACATCAAGGTTAAATACTTGACCCATTCCGAAATTAAATACAAGATAATCGCTGTTGTAACACCACACCTATGATCTAATAAAGTTGACGTATAAGGGAATTAGATGTGAGGCGGAGCTTTAATGATTTTATGACACTTTTTTATTTTTAGAAATTGCTTTTCTTGGATTCTGAAGAAACTTTAAAAATCGTTAACAAATTTACTGAAGATTAAGTTTACAAGCAAAGATAGTTTCCGTTTATGTCGACACTCCTTAAGTGATTATCTGACATTAACATGTTTACAATGTTTCTAATAATTATGCATAAAGCATAAATATAAACACACTTAATTTTAGTTTTTAGATCTATAAGTATGTTCACGGATCTTCCTTTGGATGATCTAAAAAATTCACACAAAAATATTTCTTTTGATGAGAGTTTCACAACATCGACTTCAAGAATTCGTCTTAATAAATTAATAGATAACAAAATGAAAACATTATTTATGTTTTTTATCATGGAATCACCGATTTACAAATGCCCAAAAATTAAATTACAGTTAAGTAATTTTAAAAATATCACAATTACAACTCAAGAGAAAAGTGACAAAAAAAGACACTCAATATTGTGAAAACCATTTTCAGTGGTTTCAATGTGACAAATGCGATTAGGCTAAATTTAGAACCACGCACTTTTAACAGACCAAATTTGGTTGTCTTAATGTGACAGCTGTGAAGAAAGAATGCAATGAAAGTCAGAACTAACATAACATTGGGGAACCTTACTGGTTACTATAAAAAGAAGATAAAATGTTGGGTAATCTTAGAAGACATAAACGTTTTTTGATGATCGAAATAATTCAAAGATTTCAGTGGAGAATACAAATAATTTAAGTGGAGATTTAGTGGTTTCAATGTGATCATTGTGGGGATAAATTTATTGGGAGTCTTACAATATTACATAATCTGTAAAGAAAATCGATAATTTATCTATACTATGTCACTCATTACTTACAGTAATTCATTAAAATTATGTAGGTATTCGTCTCTTGATCACACACACACGTTAATTTATTTAAATCTATACAATTTCCCCGCAAGTCACGTTCTTCAGACTGTTAAACGAAGACAAAGAGCGTACCTAATTTTTAAAATAAAAATTAATTTTACAGAAGAAATCGATGGCGTTCCTTTCATTGATGCTAAAGAAGAACCGGACATTCTAATCATAAGAAAAATAGACCCGTGCACTGCTTCTAACGGAATCTCTCACCACACATCGAAATTTGAATTAATGAATCGTCAGTTTGAACCACAGCTTGTCGTCCGAAGAGGTCAAAGTTTCACTCTTAATATTACTCTCAACAGACCTTACAACGAGGATAAAGATGGAGTTTCATTCATTTTTACTGTTGATGGTAAAGTTTCTTTTTATTCTTATTTTTACTATTTATTGATCTTTATTAGATGATGAAAAACCGAATTATGGTCATGGTACTCTCATTGCCGTACCTCTTATGAGAAAACCAGACCGACACTTATCATGGAACGTAGTCCTGTACAGCACCACAGAAAACACAATGACAATCCACGTTACCACAGCCCCAGATGCTGCCGTGGCTAAGTGGAAAATGGAAATTGATACTAAAATCATCAACGACGGAGCTTACAGTTATTGTTGGGACACCGGAATTTACCTTTTATTTAACCCGTGGTGTAAACAAGACCAAGTTTATTTGAAATCAGAGGAGTGGCGCGAGGAAGCTGTTTTGAACGACGTTGGAATTATTTGGAGAGGTACAGCAAACAGGATGCGCCCTGTTATCTGGAAGTACGACCAGTTTGAAAAGGATATCCTGGAGTGCTCTTTATACCTCATCCATAATATTGGAAACGTTAAAAGTATCTTCAGAGGAGACGCTACAAGAACAACGCGAGCGCTAGCTGCTGCTGTCAACTCCGCCGATGACTGTGGAGCTGTCATGGGAAACTGGTCGGAGGATCACAGCGGAGGAACTGCACCGGTTGACTGGTTAGGAAGCAAAGAAATTCTACAGAAGTTTTACAAGAAGAAGAAACCGGTGAAGTACGGCCAGTGTTGGGTCTTCTCAGGAGTTCTCACCACAAGTATTTTTTCGCGCTTGTACCCAAAAGACAGTTAACAATTTTTTTTTAGTTTGTCGGGCTGTTGGAATCCCTGCTCGCACCGTCACGAATTATTCTTCAGCCCACGACACTCAGAGTTCCCTCACTGTTGACTACTTCACCGACGACAAAGGTGCAATAATGGAAGAGTTAAACTCCGATTCCATATGGAATTTCCACGTCTGGAACGAAGTTTGGATGCAAAGACCCGATCTAGGCAGAGACTACGGTGGTTGGCAGGCTGTTGATGCCACTCCTCAAGAACTCAGCGAGGAAATGTACAGAGTTGGACCAACTTCCGTCTTCGCGATAAAACAAGGAGAAGTTCTCAGACCCTACGATGGCGGATTCTTGTACGCTGAGGTCAATGCCGACAAGGTAACGACTTGTTTGAATGATGTCATTGTCCTAATTGTCTTAATTAACTGAGTGGGATTGTTAATTTGTAGGTATTTTGGCGATACACTGGTCCAACGCAGCCTCTGAAACTTCTACGCAAAGACGTCTACGGCGTGGGAAAACAAATCAGTACCAAAGCCCCCGGAAGATTCGAACGAGAAGACATCACAAGTCACTACAAATATCCGGAGAAATCCACGGAAGAACGAGCTACGATGCTGAAGGCGCTACGACAATCGGAAAATCTCTTCTCGCGGTATTACTTGAACGAAGATTTTAATGATATTTACTTCAACTTTGAGCTAAGAGACGACATTAAGATCGGACAACCCTTTGACGTTGCTCTAGTCATGAAAAACAGAAACAAGATCGCTGACTACAAAGTCAAAGTTATCCTTCGCGTGGAAGTCGTGACATACCAAGGAAAAGTCGGCGAAAAAGTCAAAACTGAAGACTACGACGCTGTGGTCAAAGCAGACTCCACTTGCGAAGTCAAACTAAATGTTACTTACGAAGAGTACGCGAAGCGTCTTATTGACCAAAGTTCGTTTATAATTTCTTGTTTGGCTACCGTGGAAGACACCAAGTTTGAGTACTACGCTCAGGACGATTTCAGAGTCAGGAAACCGGATATTAAATTTGTTCTACAGGATAAACCTGTGGAAAACAAAGAAGTGACTGCTGACATCTTTGTGGAGAATCCCTTACCAGTGCCTTACCGAAAAGGCGAGTTTACGGTGGAAGGTCCAGGAATTGATAAGAAACTGAAGATACGAGTCAAAGGCAATGTTCCTCCAGGAGAAACAGCTAAAGCGCAGTTTAAGTTTACCCCGCCAAAATCTGGGAAATTTACACTCGCAGCTAAGTTTGTAGCTAAAGAAATTAACGATGTTGATGGATATATGGTGATTGTGGTTGAACCAAATAAGGAGGAAAACGGAAGCCGACTTTAAGAATTTTACCGCTAATAGAAATGTACCAAATTGAAACGCTTTATCAAATTATTTATTCGTATTTTATTAGAGTTGTAACGACGAGTATTTGTGTTCCACTAACTTGCTGTGTTTTTAGAATTACAAATCTTATATTATAAGCTTTCCTAGAACGTAAAACTAATTTTTGCGATTATAATTAGGTGCTAAACATGTGAGACATGGCAGTATTCATATTACAGACCAAGATAAGAATTTATTTTTATGTTAATCTATTTTAATGTCACTGCATTTATTATTTACTTATGCATGTTTTGTAAGCTGCTATAATTTCGTAATAAAAGTTTGATTTTTTAACTTTTGTTTTTGTAGAATTGTTTGAATTAAATTACCATTGAATTTAAATGCAAAAAAGGCTACAAAATAATTTTAAATTTCAGTTATTTTCTGTTATTCAAAAGACGTCTTTTCTTCATAAGATATCTTTTGCTTACATAACTTAATAATTCAACTATTGTGCACTAGAGGACGCTACGTACACTTTATTTTCAAATAAAACTTAATGAATGCAGAGTCAAAATTTATGGTGAATTTAATTTTGGGTTTGGTTCTATCAAGTTCTCTCAAGATTTTAAAAATGTTTTGAAAAATTTTTTTTGAATTTTTTGGATTGCGTTGGAATTTAAAATATGTTGGTAGTACTGCTAATTTTGTCGCCCATCTAGTTCAATCATTTCCGTATTTAATTGAACCAATGACAAGTTTAAAGAATTTTTAAAATATAAAATTGTGCCAAAATTTCGGAATGCAAATACATTTTTAGAATACTATATATTATGAAAAAATCCAACAATGTTGATTATTTTCTGCTATTCATAAAATTTGGAAAAAATGAGTCAATTGTTTTCCTAAAAGATATCAGAAAAAAATTATACAAGGTGTCTCAAAACTCATGATCTAAAAAGAGCAATAAAAAGTGTCGACATCAAAACATTTTCCAAATTTAAAATTGTCTAAAAAGTTTATAGTATTCGAACAACGACGAAAAACTGAAAACCAATCCAAAAAGCTTTTGCATAAGTAGAATAGCGGTAAAATAAATGGTTATTTTAATTTTCTAGGCAACAGGACCGTAATGTTGGCCTGACAAATAAATAGTACTAAAGTCAACTAAGGGCCAACTACTCTTTATTTTGGGTATCCTAACAATTATAAGAAAGCCCTTGCAATACCTCTGGTCATCGTGTGTTTAGCGATTGTGATTGGCTATCGCATTTATCTTATGCTTTAAACTTTTTTTGTTTTAATATTTTGGTTTCGTATGGCTGTCTGCATGTGCCTGTTTTCTTTAAGTCACGAGTTCTGGACTATTTTGTATACAAAAAATGCAGCGAATTCAGCGAGTCAAAAATATCTAAAAATTTTTTTAGAAAATCCAAGGAATTTATGGAAAAAGGATCTCCAATAAATCCAAGCAATCAAAAGATATAAAGTGATTTAAAAAATCTAAAGAGCCCAGAAGATCCGAGGAATTCAAGAGAATCAAAAAGTAAAATGAATCAAAAAATATGTATAAGAATTTCATGCAAAGAAACAAAAAAACTAAAAAATTCAAGATATTCCATGAGTCCAGAAAATGTAAAAAACCCACTGAATGTAAAGACTGAGCTCTTCAATCACTTAATTCAAAATTAGCGACGAATCCAAAAGGTTTTAAAAATCGAAAGCATATAAACGTATCAAAAATGTGGATATGTATATAAAAAATCTGAAAAAAATAAAAATAAAAATAATCTAAAAGATTTTGTTGATCTAAATTTATAAGAATGTATAAAACCTAACAAATAGATATAAAAATTGGAAACTTGAATATTCTGAAGAACCAAAAGAATTAGGAAAAACGAATTTTGAAGAACCAGTAATCGGAATATCAAGAAAACTCAAAAATCTAAAAATTCTGAAGCGCTGAAATGAAACATTAAATCGTAGACTGTCATTATTTGAAAAATGTGAATAATTCGGAAAGCTATGGAAAGCGTAAACGAAAAAAACGGATAAAGTGAATAAGTATTTAAAGCATCTGTAAAAACATATAAAACTCAAAATAGGAGTTAAGAAGCCAAAACAATGTGAAAAGGGTACTTCATTTGAGAAGATCTTTGTAAGGCATGTTGTGATCTCAAAAGATGAAGCATAAAATAGAAATTAAAAATTCTTCAAGAAAATAAATTGGTTTTTAGTTTGACGGTCGTTCTAGTAAGTTTTTAGTCTTCCAGTTAAAACCACAGACATCATTAGATCGGCAGTATAAGATTCCATAAATAAGCAGTTCAGCCTTTTTCCAGTTTGCAAAACCGAACCTTAGCTATCTATTTTCCTAAAAACCCTGCAAACTTAAAAAGTTAATAACCAGTGGCACATAATTGTAAAACGCTTTGAAAATAGCAGTCGCTGTGTAAAAGTATGTAAAAAATCGACCGGAATGCAGTCGAAGTAGTTGCTGCATGTAGTTAATCGTCGTGGTGATATTAGGCAAAGGGGGCGACCGTGGTAAGAACTAAGTGTGAGCGGTGTTGGAGATAATTACAGGGCTCGGTCACCACGATATGATGAATTAGTTGCTGTTACTGCCTCTCATCTCTACTAAAGAACGCTTTGCGCTTGAGATCACACCACACCACATTAGAACGAACGCTTTGCTTTACCTGACTAATTTATCCCATAATCGCCAAGATAATAACTATAAACTAAAAACAACAAAAAATAAAGCCTCTGATAATAAAGCGTTGCGTCTGCGTAACAGCAGTGAATGGCGTTTACTGCCGCTTAAGTCATCGACGGTTCCTAAGAATGAATATGCAATAATCTTTCTTTTTGTTAATGTGAGTCGTCTTAAATGTCTTTGGTGATGTATGGTACGGCAATAATTTTATTTTATTGCAGCGGTCTGTTATGCCGCTAATTTGTTTTGAAAAATAAAAGGTAACGTTGCCAACGGCTAACTAACCATCAACCATCAAGACCATCACTTATAGAAGGACTGTTTTTGCAAAGATGAACCGCTTTTTAGCCAATGAGATCACGAGGCTTAATTCGATAACTTGACCCTAAGAGTTTTAAGACCTAGACGAGAAAAAAACGCCGGGAAAGTGTTGATAGGGTCTGGAGTTAAAAAAAAGACCACACATTCTTCTAAAGTCAAATGATAACGAATTTTACAGTTACTTTGCCTCAAGTGTGTTACCATGCAAAGAAAAAACCGCCGCATTTTCTGTATCTCTTAATGCAATAAAATAAGATAAATCTGGGGTGGAGTTTTCATATAAAAACGCAATAAATATGCTCCAAGATGATTGTTCATTAAAAGCGTTTAGCCCGCGAGTTGGTCGTATCGCCGAATCAGAGCGGTGTGACCATAATGAATTATTAGACGGAGGTAATAGCCTTCCAAGTTTACACCTAAGTAATGATTTCGACACTAAACGTTAAAAGGGGCCGCTGGATGGATGGCCGACAATGGGCTAATAGTTGGAGCTTGGCCTGGACCGATTATTTATGGGATACACGAAAACTAAACTTGGCCTGATAATTAGATGCTGAAACTAATTAACTGCTGGAACGGGTCGGAGGCGTGAAACAAAGAACCGACCGCCGGAGGTTGTTCTGATCCTCGACTATTCTTTACGATCTGTGGCGAAATCTTGCACCATATTTTTATGAATACGTGCAGTTTAGTTTTGTTTTTGGGTTATATAAGAAACGAAGAAATTCTGCTCATGACTAACGTTTTCATTAGGTCTAAGAAATTTGTCTGTCAATAAATTTATAACAATACCTGAGGCTCAACTCATAACTGCTGTCAGAAATAACAAATGGGTGACAACTATTCTGAATTTATTTGGTTTAGTTTAGTTGTTCGCTGATGAATGAGGCCACGAATGTTTTATATTTTTTGTAAAAAAAATATTTTGTTCAATGTGTTATTTACGAGGTAAAGGTTGCATACGGTAACATTTTAGCTACCACTAAATAATTGGCTTTTTCTATTTTCTACTAACAAAATGCTTATTTTAATTCTTCAAAATTAGAAAAAAAATGTATGATACACGTGAATAATAGTACATTATCCACCTAAAATCTTTTTTTTTCGTGGATAAAATTCGTCATTATTCACTTATACCATAAATAGTTATTTAATCTATCAGAAACATAGAAGCTTGCTGTTACACTGTACATGGTATACGTCCATCTGAGTCGTAATTGGAAATCGCCGATTCCTTCTTTATCAACCTCCGATCTAACTTTAAATAGCCAAGTAAATAAATCATAAACAACTTGAAATCGTGTGTTATTAGAGGAGGAGTTTATCTATAAATCGTAAAAATCCCACATCATGAAATCAGAGATTAAAGCTCTCCGTAGCCGCCACGATTCTCCCTCATTTCAAGCGAGCTTTTAGTAACCCCAACTCCCTAGAAAATGAAGATAAGCGTTAAAAATCCCTAATTTGACAGTTTGACCGTAAAGATAACATCGCAGGTTGATTGTGGAAAGAAAGCAATGTCGAACACGACAACCACTGTAACATATGGGCAGCTTCATTTAAGCACGAGTCAAAGCATGATATCCTGATATGGTGGTCATTAATTAGCGTTGCCGCCTGTTAGTGCGTTCCAGATGACCTCTTCAATATACCGGAGATGCTGTAGCTGAGGCTTAATCTGCCGCTGGTCGTCTTATCAAAATACACGCGTCCCTTGGCTCCTTTGTGTTTCCTGCTTTTATCCTTATCAGGACAACTCTTTGCTTGGATTTAACGAGCACGTATATGGCAGCTATTTAATTATCGCTACTGTTAATGGTGTTGCCGGTGGTAAGAGGAGATCGTTTGGAAGTCTCAGCAACTTGGCTCAAGCTGAAGGAGACCTTCGGATTTTTGGTTCTCTTTGAACTTTTCCTTCAATCCAATCGAGCACATTTGGGTTAAAAACGTGAAATCTGCTTATTTCTAATTTACGGTTGGAGAAGTCCATCGGTGTTTCCATCTGTGTAAATCATTGTTCTTCAGAATCCGCGAGTGGACATAAAAAATAAATTACACGTAACCGCAATGAAGCATTACTCGTAGATTATAACGAATTTGCATAAAGATGAAAATCGTGTTCATATCTGAGTGATGTTTTGCCTGTTTTGAGGAGGGTAGCGTTCTGTCCGAATCTAATCCAAGTTATCGGTCTACAGTTGGATTTTTCCAACCCCTTTGATTTGTTCCCCATATTTATGGAAATTGTTTTTTAATCCGGCATGTGTGGCGTATTTGAAAAATGTGTGTAGTTAAGAAATGAGACCAAGGACCAGTTTCTGGTGCATTAGCACCTCAGTTCAGATGTCAACGTTATAAATCTCGAGTTAGTTAACCCCTTCGGGCCACCATGAACTCGTGTTTGACTTGGAAGTGAGTTATGGTTTAGGCTCACATTTAAACAGCAAATGTAAATGCGATTAACGTATTTTAATGAGACGCAATCTGCTATAAGCGCATTTTCGTTTGGTCTCAGAAGGGTGGGACAAACTGAAACGATTTTAATATGAAGCGACTTAATTCTCGTAATTGTGAGATTACTGTTCGGGTTTCTGAGTCGTTTAAAATTGCGAAATTTTTCTCACTGGAGAGGTGAATTTGATATTCGCGATAATATCCGGTTTCAGGTTCACAATGGTTGAGCTAAATGTAATTCAAATTATGATTGACAGACTACAGGGTCGTATTGGGCTTGTAGCGGCTGTGTCAACACACAAACCGAGCGTATTGCGTGTTACATGCAAATTAGGGTACATTAATATGCGTATTTTACGCACACCACATACGTTGTTGAAGGCAATGCCGCACAGATGTTACCCTTTGGGGGTTGTTTACACAAACAAAGGATTTTTCAACAGGAGCGCCGGCAAAATTGACAGTTTCCGTGTTATGATCCAACAGAATTCGCCCCACATTTGACACAATGGAAACCGAACGGCATAATTTTCCTTATTTCAACGAAATACAAAAGGAGCGGTTGTCGGAGCTTCTTCCGTTGAGCATAACAGAATTTTGCATTTTATTGCACTATAAAAATGTTAATAATTCCATTTATTTGCTGCCATTTTAGACGGAGCAATTTAGGAAGCTGTTTCAAATCGAAAAAGTAAATTACGACAACGTATCAAGCATTGAGAGTGTGTTACATATTTTGAAACAACCCTAATCGCCTAACTCGTGTAGAGTTTATGTATAACATCAACGAGGGGTGGCTTACATAAATAAATATGTATGAGCCGCACAGATTAGCCGCAGGGGATGAAAGGACCTCGCCTCTGGTGGCAATCCCTAGCACTATCTTGTCTTTCGGTGTAAATATTTTTAATTAAATGTTTATTTTCGGCACTCAAGTGGATTGTTATTTTATTTATCCAACTTTTTCACATTTTTGTAAACAACGACACGTTCTTACTTTTTTTTTATCCCCACGAAAGTCAACACACTAAGTGAAATCGGAGGGTGTCTACCCTTCAAATTACTCCGATTAACCCCGGAGATCAACATTTAATAAGTAACATCCGTATCATACGATACCGCTAATCTGTGTCTGTTTCACCCTGGCTCTGTTGCAAAGACTGCCACCCTCTTGATTCATATTCTACTACCGCGTCATCCCTATTGTGCAAGTGGAGTTAATGTCACTTTGTTGTGTTTGCCTGTGTAAATAAGCGATTTATTTAATGCTAATGACGATAAATTTGCACAGGGCGTTTAGCGAGGAAATGGTTACACAGTTAGTCTTTTTACTACTAAGATCGTGGCGTCATTTACACGCCCTTTTTTAGATCAGTCTTCCACTGACTTGACTTGATATGTTACAAAATTAATTAAAATTTCTTGATTCTAGATCACCTCAAATATTACGAAAAAAGCAGATTGCTTGCTATCTTTGGATCTCTCAGACATAATTTAATGTTTAATTTTATGAAAACCGTGTCAATGTCAGCGTTGAAAATAAATCCGATCGTTTATGTCATTACCATTAAATTTGCAGTTAATTCCATTTATTCAAGTCCAATCGCACTAAAAAGTCGGATTGGATCCGCCGATTAATCGATTAAGGTAAGCGGCTTGAAGCATGAAGCTGCATGTGAGAAGTTTAGTATCTGGTGAGAACGAAGTAAAATTTACTTCAAAAAAAAAATAACATGGATGGCAAATTTGGTCTACAGTTTTAAGCACTTTTAGTTTAGACTTTTTATTGTGTTTCATGACCATGATTTACAACATAAAATACCTGATAAAACAAACATAGTCATGTTCCGTCAGACGATAACTCTTCCACTCCGCCCAGCACTTTCATATACATAATTATGTGCTGTCTTCATAAAATAATTCTTTTGGAAAGACAATAAGTTGCTAGCTACTGGGAGTGTTTTTGTTAAAGGGAATGAAATAGCGCCGTTTCCGGTTTTCCACGTACTTATGACAATAATGTATGCAAATGCACGAGAGTGAATTAAGTAATTACCTTCGCCCCAACAGGTAAGCAGATGAAATTATGTCGAAATTTATTGCCATTAAGCACTTAAATATCAGAGCGCACAAATAATTATGTAAATGTATTCTTTTTAATAAGTCAAAATTGAATTTCAGTAAAAACCGCCCCTCTTTCAACAAATCTGGTAAAACTTGAAACCTGTCAAGCAGTGAGAAGCTACTTACAATCGTTAATTTTCATAACAAAGAGCCGAATATTTTTAAGAACTAATTAATTTTTCTGTCCACTAGCACTTGAAAGTGGATCTGTATTCAATACACCGTTTTGACCTTCTTTGGTGGATAAAATCGGTCATGGTCCGCTTAGTCCTGATACTGATGGCTTAAATGCATGGCTCCAAATATGAATATTTCATAGGTGGAGTCCACACCTATTGTATGGGTGACAGTGAAAAGGGTCCGTGTCGAATTGGATTCAGCGCTTAACTGCGACTTGGAGCGTAAGGTGTCATTCCATCAAATCGTTTATGCTCCTGCAGACCTCCATGCGCCGTTTAAAGTCAAATTTGTCGCCTGATTATAAAAACTAAAAAAGCCTTCGAGATTTCCGCAAAAATCTGTCGGTGTGGATGAAAGCAAGTAACAAAGTTGTAAACGAACCGAGGCGGCGGAGTTAGTTAATTTTAAACGTGCGCTCTGTGGAGAACAATCGCAGCTGCAGATGAATATTAATAAATCCATGCATTTCGCAGAGCGATTAGGGCCGTAGTGGCGGTCTTCCTTTGAAGTTGGGCTAGTAATTGCGGTATCCGCTAGCGGAGGCCCGCGCGTGACCAAGGAGAATCGCCTGGCTCCCGAACACCAGGAAACATACCACCCCTAAACAGATTTATGCAGAACTGAGATGTGTACATGGCGATAATAAAAAGCCTATAATGTGTGAATAATGATCTTGCGGTTCGTTAAAAGCCTTTCTTGAAAGAATTACACTCCACTGAAGCTACTGGAAATGATCAGTTGCAACCTACATGGATATCAATCTGAGAACAAACCGACAGCCGTGACCATTTCAGAATGAAGTTCTCCCTGAAATATCGCGACTAAATTTAACATTGATATTAAATATTTTGATTAATGTTTGGAATCAATAATTTCATGTCGCATCCCCTCAGAGTATTTCTCCACCTCATGTTATAATGCAGCATTATATATTTATGAAAACCACATCTGATATATTCAGGATTCCGTGATTACAGATGTACCGCAGGTGGCTCATGTTTCCGGTCTCCCCGTGTAAGAATCCGGGCTTTTCTTGGGTCTTCACCGGATTTGGTGTAATTCTTCGGAAAGACAAAACACCTGCACAAAAATAAGATTTTTATTATGCCCTAGCTTGAACCTCTCGCTTAATCCCGATTTAAATCACAGTCAGATCAGCTCCGAGTTGAGTGACTTTTAAATGATGTGTTTCTTTTTCTATCACTCCCAAGCTGCTTGTGTGGCCGCAGGGGGGCGTTCATACGGATTCTGAGCGGTTTCATGAGTCCTGTTGATTATTTTAATGTTCCGACTATAATTTCATTATGTGACCGTAGCTGACGGCTGTTACTGCAAGCTGTAAGCATTTCTGGAAAAAATCGGTTTTATTTTTCGATACTTTGTTGAGCATTACTTTGATCTTTTAATGTGCCGGATATAATTATGCTTTTACGAGTTTTATCTTTCTTACATCTGATATGGCCGCGAAGACAGACATTGTTTTCTTGTAATTGGGTGGATTATCGACACGGAACACTAATTTTTAGCGAGCTTTTTGAATTTCAAATTGTGGTAAAGGTGGAGATTTTTACGACCGAAATTCACAATGGCGCTGCTATAAAATGGTATTTCTTGGTACTAACAAGCAAAAATGTCTTCTCTCTAAACCGTTGTCCCTTTTTGGTGCTCATTTACATGTTCAACGGATTAAAATTAATGGAGAAATTAATTAATGTTGCTTGGAATTTATTGTCTATATTTTTCCTTATTGGACTCATAAATCTGCTAGCACTTTTGAATATTTTTTGTGACCTTTGGCTTAAATAACGACACATACAAATCGGGCATTTGCTACTGTCTTTGCTACCAAAGCGAGGCTAATTAATTAACAGATTCGACAGAGCGATACCCGGGAGCAAAAGCACAGGTAAAATTTTTTTAATGATTTATTAGCGCAGTCGCACTGATGTATTCTTCAGTAACCACCCCACAGAAGCAATTCCCTGTGTAAAAGTGGCGTGTATTTAATCTTGATAACACAATAACGGAGATGGGTCCCTTGCCGCCCTTCTGTCAGATATATGGAGAGGAATAAATAGGGATTTGGTCACAGGGATTATTGGCTAATTGTATCACTGCATCGGGACGTTTTTTAATTACCTTCCTGCTCCGATAGGTGGCTACAATTTATGGTGGTCTTTTAAAGAACGAAAATTTGTTGGAGCTTCTGGTTAATTTGGTATATTGTAGCAAATAACCGGAGTTTCATTTAATATTTCGTTATGTAACAGCGTGTACCAGTTTATAATAAAAACAGTTACGTTCTGGGGATTTATATACCCAAATGAGCCTTACTCGTTGAATGTTGCGATGAGCAGCAGACGGCGCCGACCAACACGACCTGCATACTAAACTTGCCAATAGAGTGCACCACTTGCAATATTCTAATCTTGACGACCGGAGTTTCAGATGGAAAAATCCGGGAGCCTTACAGAGGAGCTGCCAACTTGGGGGACAATATAATAACGCGGGGATTAAGAAAAGCCAATAGCCTCTGTGCATTTAGAAGCTCTGACTCACTACCATTTGCTAAATTTTCTTTTTATTTGTCTAAACGAAAGAGAAAATCGAAATAAAACCACAGCTATAGCATAAAGATAAAACAAATTTAAAAATGAAAACAATGTTTAAAATGATTTTGGTCTTTGTAAATCAACAATACAAACGCGTGTAAAATAAATTCTAGGGATTTCTATTATATAATTTGCAAATTTGAATGTAAAAAAGAAATAAGAAAACTAAAATGAAAATTTTTATTAGTATTCTGTACTTTGACTAAATAGAAAAAACTGCAGACTTTCTGTTGCTGTATTTTTTTTTATTTATCTAAATGAAAGAGAGAAACAAAAATTAACAAAATAAAAAGTCTACAATTCTAACTTAAGAAATAGCAACAAATAATTTAATCCAAAAATCTAGGAATTCTAAATAAAATAAAATAAAAAGAGTCTAGTGAGAAGTAACAGCTAAAGAGTGTATAAAATAAATAAAACTTAAGATAATTCAATATAAAAAATGTACGATAAATTGTATAACAGAATTTGCAAATTTATCACAACATTTTGATTTAATTCAGAAAACTTGACACTCTCTGGTCAGAGAAAACTGAAAATGGCCTAGCTTATAAGAACTTCTTTAGTCGTTTAGTAAATTTGGTAGAAAAGTGAAGTTTGCCCATAAAGCAAAATCAAATAAGTGGGCTCGCTTCCTCAGTTATTCAGCTCCACTGAAGTAAGTTTGTCGTTTTTGCTCCAGATCGGACCTTGCTTTTAATGCCAACATATAAAACCTCGATCTCCAATGCAAATGATCAATTTCTTGTCCATTCAATCCCAGATCCATATAATTCGATCTTTAGTGGATTATTATACAGGATCTCCGATATGAGTACAAAACATTCTCCATTACTCAATGTAAGTTTGATTTCTGGGTGAACGGCGGTCACAAATATGTTTTATAGTCTTGTCCTTATGTAGATAGGGGTGAGCAAGATGTTTGAGACGGGCCTCAGCGGCAATAACACTAACATAAACTTAGGATTTGAATCTGAAGTCGCATAAGAACGTGGTCAAGCCATTTAGATAAGACCCTCCGTTTTGCATTACTTACCGATTCAAGAGGGATGTTTTGCGCTGATAGATAAATAAAGAGATATTAGAAGGCCGACGAACAGATGGCGCTTGTTGGTAGGATGAGCACGTTTTCCGGTCAAGCGGCAGAAGCGGTTATCTGCCTGATATATGTTGCTGATCCGTGCTGAACACGTTCAGCACTTTTGGTTCTTCCACTTCGTGTACTTTATGATATCGCCACTGATTGCTTTGCAATACCGACGTCTGGACTTAGGGGATGATTGCGGAGTTGTGATTGTCGTGTGCCAAACCAACGCCACAATAAGAAAAAGAATTTTTTTCTGTGGTAACTCGCGGCTTCTGGACGTTAGACGGGTTACAAGAACTATAAACTTGGAAATTCATCCAGTAGCAATGGCATTATTTTCAGAAACAAAAGCTCGCTATTGTTATGAAGTTATTAACAAACCCAATTGTTTCTTTGACACCATCTCAGTTCCCTCACCTCTGTCAATTGTAAAGCTCCCAAACACCGAGTCACGTACCTACTTAAATACGAATACTAAAAAATCATCGCGAATGGTCCTGGTTACTGTTCAAGGCTTTAACCAATAAAATTTACATGAATACTCAACAATCGGATGTTGCAGCAGTAAAGACAGCTTATAATAAGCGTCAGCGAAGGAACTTCTGGCCACCCACAATCCTCGTTTCAATGAAGAACATTCCACGAGCTTAGCATATCGCCCCATGGTGTTGATGGCACTGATAAACAAGGTATTATTCGAACGCGTCAGGTATCCGATGACATAAAAAAGACTTGTTTATATTGCCATACACTAACTACATGATTAATGGCTCGGACACAATACTGAAAAGGATATTCCAAACCATCACAAATGCCCGGTTAATACCCCAACTCCACAGAATGTCGGTCGGTTAGTTTACTCGAGGTCTTTGGAAGAGGCTGCATAATGCCTCATTGTGACGCAATTAGCTTACTACAAATTCATATACACTCTCTAGTAAACGTTAACGAGCAACTTGTAAATCAGCCGATGCCGTTACGTTTCCCCATCAGAATCGCCACGAAATCCCAAACTTTTTGTCGCATCACATCTAATTGCGCAAATCTCCGGAACTGCCGTCGTTAGCAAGTGGTCTTTTTTTGGAAACACAAGTTCGTAATTATGCAAATTTGAACCAGTGCGTATATAAACTGAGCATAATCTGAGCGTTATCACGGGCAGAAGTTTTAAACGATCTCGTTTAGTTGGATGCAGATCTGAGGAAGTTCATCATAAGCGTCGGCGAAGCGCGATTAGGCGCAGGAGCGTCACGATAATTTGAGTATCTCTCGTATCTGCGTCATCTCCGTGGGGTTGGTTTCTTCTTTTCACACCATTTCCTGCGTTCCATCCTGACGCCGCCATGTTTTATCCCCCAGCTGGTCGCTCTAATGCGCGCAGACTAATTATCATTAAACCATCTAAATGCTAATTAATGCGGCTATTTTCGCGTGGAACGGAGCTGCGATTGTGCCCTGTGGGCTGCATGCTAATGAACTGCTCTCCATTTACCCTGGGGAGGAACCGGGACGCTGCCGCCCTGGAGACCTGTCGCCACTATTATGAACGACGATAAAGTTTTCGCTTTACACCACTTCCGCGCGATTTTTTTTTAGACAACGTCACTCTGCATATTTTGCAGAGTTATCTGCAGACCGCGCCATCTTGCAAAATGGCGCCAGAAGTGCCCCTTAGTGCCGCCAAATTGGTAAGAAATGGTCAGTCAAAAAAGTTTGATTCATAAAAACTTTTGAGTTACATAAAACAAGAAACACTCTCAAAATAAAAAATATGAACATTTATGTATTAATTATTTTAAAAATCATCTTGGAATGAGCTTAAGTTAAAAAAGCAGCATCTGGCCACATTATTGCAAAATGCGCTCGCTCAATTACCCCATCTCAATAATTGTCTGAATTTTTTTGGGCTTTTGACAGTTTTTAAACGCTATAATTAAACAAGGTGTGGTGAAATGGTGGCAATTACGGGACGCAACACGTTCGCTTCATAAAACGAGCGCAGTTATCGAGGGAGCGGCAAAATTGAGGAATTAATTACCTTAAACGATATTGAAAAGATTTTGGAAATTTTGAAAAAATCAACTTTAATTAAACGTGCAAATTAATTGCCACTTTGCAATTAACATCGTACTAATTGAATGCGTAGCGCTTTGCATGACGTTTTTATCCTTTTTATCTTTTCATCGTTTGATCTGTTAAAAATGGCTACAGCTGAGTAATTATGCAAATCGATTAGTCCGTAATCCTAATTCTATAATACTCATATTTTTCTACAAACGTAATTACTTGCAATTATTAAAAACATGAGGATGTTTAACGGTACAACACATAAATAATATCTATTTATCTGTTCAGATGCAATTAATCAAAATTCAAAGAATGTAATTCACGGAGCTATCTTCACGCTGTTTAATCCCGCGTTGAATTAATTAGATATTTAAATAAACGTATTAGTTTGACATGGTTTACCGTAAAAACGTCTTAAACAAATTTAAATTACGGAATAAATCATAATCCGCGGGTGTCAAAAGATTCAAATGAGATCCGTTGCTTTACGAAAGACATTTCCCATCACAACAGGTGGGAATTTGTGACGAATTTTTTTTTTCACGGAGACAACAGAAGTTTTTGAAGACACGTTGGAGCCATAACTACAAATAATAAATTTATGTATTTATATACGTCGTGGCATAACGTCGTCTGGTATCATCTTTCAGGGAGTGGAAACAGTCCTCGAACACCAGGAGGTCCATCCCAAGCTATACAAGGGGGTTTGACTTGTTAAAAGTGTCCCTTTTTCTTCTTATTCTTAACGGTCAATTAACTGCACATTCAATCTGTGGTTGATACAATATATTTGTTGTGCGAATACAAAAACATTGGGGGCTTTGTGCTACGAGCTAGACCTAGATTCTGCTGCTTTGGTGGCCTCTAATAGATGTCACCAAAGGATAACGGAAGAAAATTTATGAGCATCGCCGATTGTAGAAAAGTATAGCATCTAGTGTAAACTCTGTCATTGTTGAGGGACTAGACCAGGTAGATACAAGAAATAAACCGGTGGAAATGTGCCGGGTAATTGCTCGGGCGACTAGAAAGTCATGACCCACCTGGACCGAATCTAAAGTCATTTCACACGGTCCTCGTGCCTTTTCATAACCCCGAGATATTTTGTTGGATGTTACTTTATGATGATTAAATGGATTTTAATGAATGGGTTTCGAAGCACTCGCAATAAAATGGTATTTATAAAAGGTGTAATTGCACACTGAGTGACATCAGAGAGGGAAAAGAAGATGGATTTCAAACGAAAATCAATGTGAAATAATAGACGCTGACCAACTAAAATTCACACTCTTGCAGTTGAAAATTACCAGCATTTGTCACTGTTGCTGTCAGATTGGTTTCAGAGTCTAATTATAACTCAAATTTTGTCGCAGAGAAATTCGACGCTCACTCGTGGGTTTATAAAATTATGGTGTCATGCTTATTAGGCATTTCTGTTTTAATTAGGTGTTCTTTTAATCTTGAGTAAAGTTTATATCTGTTTTATAATTGCAATTTTTAGACTTAATTTAGTGGGTATTGTTAATTTAAATTTATTACTTTCTTGGAATTTCTTTGAAACTACTCATAACAATTAAAATCTAAATCTTAATCTAATTTTGAGCTCCATTAAAAGAATTATTTTTTTTTAAACAGTTATAATTATATGAAAATAACATGTAAAGGCAAAGACTACTGACTACTGACTACTGACCACTGACTTGACTTCAATTACCATTCAAAGAAAATATCTCAGGACTATTTTGAATTTTTCAGAAATATCTTCTTGTTTTCATTGATTACAATTTTCGTATTTTTTTTCTCAAATATGAATTTGTTGTTAATTTTAGCATTTTAGCAGAATTGGTTACAAAATTTCTGACGTCATTTTAAACATTTTTAATATTTGAAAGTAGTCTAAGCATTTAAAATTATGAAAGCTGAGAAACCAAAATGCCATACGACTCAAATAACAGTCAAAAACAACATTCATGGAAAATAAAATGAGCGCCCGCAATTTTATAGTGGTTATTGTACAATTGGTTCTTAATTTAATTAAGTACCTACCTACTGTTCATATGGGTACCTACCTACTTATTGTTCTAATTGTTTTAACATGATAGAAAAAGAAATAAAAAATTGGTATTAGAACAATTACTTTTTATAGCCAGGTATTTATATTTACTAATTAACGTAATTATTATTTTAATGAGCAGTTATTTTGTCTCATTTAAATCTAAATTCAACTCTAACTTTGTTAATTTTGACACTTTTATTAGAAACTATCGTCATTACCGTTTTCGAATAAATGTAAAGATACGGTTACAGTTGCGACTAGTAAATTTCATCCATTATTTTTATGTCAACTCAGAAAAATTTACTGGAAGTCGGCAGTTTATTGATAAAATGATTGACTTTTGGATTTATATTGTCAATTTTTTTAAATCTAAACTGACAAGAATGACAAATAGATATTTATAATAAGTCATAAAAATAGTAAGTAACTCAAGTTTACACAAAATTCACTGGAAAATCAAGTTGCTGCTTGGCATAACACACAAGTCAACAAGAAAATCAAAAAGTTAAGCTTAAAAATTAAAGAAAAACACAAAAATTAGTTGACTAATTTTAGTAAGTAAAGTTAAGAATAATGCAGTATAAAACGATATTCGTTCATCTTAGGGTACAACGGAGCAATGCACATGATCTTATGAATTGAAAGGACGAATGAAATTGCCAGCTCTTTGTTGAAAGTCAAGAATTTCGTTCTACAAGTCTGAAGATGTTCCATGCTGTCCGAAACGTCAGCCGTAGGTAACCCGCGTCTCTTCTAATTGACGTGCGTGAGACATTGGGTGCGCAATCAACCCAACACAGCTCACTGGGATGATCGTCCAGTGCTGTTGAATGAGTACAGTACATGATATAATGGGCAGCAATGGCCGGGTTGGCGATTGCCGTCGGTGACCAGTGGGTGGCCTAGGACGGGTAGGGAATCCGGGGAGTGATATCAAGTGGCCTGTCTACAGACTATGTCGCCACCGCTACCACAGCCCCTGATTGATAGCTCAAGTCACGCGAAACTGATAGCAGACCACACACAATACTCTCCACGCCTCCAGAAGCTCCGCCTTCAACGACTCCGCCTTCTTTTACAGCGCCACGGCTTTGTGGTCCCAACTAGTCAGTCTTATAGTGGGTACCAGTTACACTGGACATGTGCTGACTGACGGTTCTGTGAGTTTCTTTGTGACTTGTGACTTGTCAGTGTTTTTGTGATGCTTCTGGGTGCGATGCCCGAGGAAAGTGCAGCCGCGGGGTTGCTTGTGCCCACGGCGAAAACGCGCGCCACTGACTTTTCTATTGCTGCGATTATGGCGAGGGGAGCCGTCGCGCCGCCGGACGCCGATGCCAGGGAGCTGCAAGGCGACGGTCAGTAGCAACTCTTTTCTTATTATTACAAGGAAATCGTCACTTTGACCTACAACCAACAAGAAGTCTACATACAGTAGCCTCCAACTAATCAGAGTTCATAACTGTAAAACTTATTATTTCATCGAGCGTCTAATTAATTAATAATTATGGGCAATAATTAGGTAGATACCTTCATCCATATCAAGGCCAGTGATTTGATATTTTTCTACCACTTGCTCGAGGCTTTTACTTTTGTTGTAAACATTGTTTGGTTGCGAAAACGTGTCGTCATAGTAGGTGGTCAAAAAATATGCTCATTTTGTTCGTAGTCGCAGAAAATCTTTTCTAAAAATGTATAAAATTGTTTACCAAATAGGTCTTTTATCATTGTCGACAATTTGGCAATTTTGACCAATCTGTTTGGATTTCAAATTATTTCCCAACTATCAATTAGAAAATATCCGCATTAGATCATGGCAAAAATTTTAACCAAGAAAACTTTTTCCGTCGCTGTATAAACCACAAGACAGTCCTTCATTTTTGTGTATTTGGCATGACATTTCCTTGCAGTGTTGGTAAGTACTAAATATGACGTCAATTGATAAAAAAAGTTCAGGTACGCCATGGAAATTTTTACCACGCATGTCTTAGATTACAATCCAATCTATATTGACATTCTTCTTTTTTTTTGACTTGGCAACGATGTATTTTCGTAATGGCAGTACATTTATGAGGAGTATTGATAAAAATACCTTGAGGATCAATAAACAATAGATGTTGGGATGACAGCTGTTAAGATAATCTAAGAATCGACCCACGTTTACCTTAGAAAATATTGCCACCATATTATTGGGCTTTTCATTTACAAAATCACGCTGGGAAAATTATCTGAACTTTTGACCAAGTTGTATCTGTATGGAGTTAGTAGCGACATGCATGGTTTTGGCTATTTGTCACTGCAGCCTACATTTTTTCTTCGTCCATTGTAGGGCTGTGAATTCCACTTGACCTCCTAAATTGATTCGTGTCTCGTTTAATGGTTTTGTGAAGTTTTAAAGCAATTATACATTTTTAGCTGTATGTCAACTTGCTTGTTTACTTTATCTTGACAGTACAGGCAATAATTACTTATATTGTTAATGCGTTTTTATTGCTAGAACTTTGTATAATTATTGTAGTTTAAAACTGTTTAAAAAAATATGGTGTAGGAGTAACACTTTTGTTATTTTATTTTACTTTAAGCTGGCCAAGGTTGACAATAGAGCAACCAACCGAATCGTTCCTTCAAATTTCGGGGAGTTTCCATTTTAAGTAATTGTTCTTGAAATGGTGAACGGACAATTTAAAAGAGAATTAATGTCATTTTTTCGTGGTAACAAAAAGCTGAGAACATTAACGCTATTTTTTTTTAATAATTACGTATTATTTTAACCACTGAATTCGCTTCGGCGTTTCCTCTTTTAACTTAATTGTTTTTGAAGAAAAGTAAATTACTTCCTTCAATTTTGAAGCAGCAAGTTCTAATTACTTGCGTATTTGTAATTATTTCCCACTGTTTATTTACGTAAGTGACTTGACACCGCCTTAGGCTTGTAAATCATACCAGCAGAAGGATTCTCCTTAATAATTATTTTGACTTTATGGTCCGTATTAAAGGGTAATTACTACACCCAGTCTTCAAGCAACCCGTCATTATAAAATTACACTAATTTTCCGTTATTCGCTTTTTGACTTGGTTGAAATTCTTCAGGTGCAATTTCCCGATCAACTTCCCCCGACATCGAAGATCCTTTAGAAGACGACGACATAGAAGTCGACGTCGAAGAATGTTCCGATGGTGAATCAACAAGACCCACAAAACCCAAATTACTTCGACAATCTCCGGCTATTTCGGACTGTGGCTCTGAACCTGCAGATTTAGACCGAGAATCACCCGACATAGTTCAAGAGAAACCCATTTCCAAGACAAAAATATCTTGTAATTGCGATGAGTTGCTTAACGTTGAATGTCATCTAGAAACCAAAGACCTTTGGGACAAATTCCATGATCTTGGAACGGAAATGATCATCACTAAAACTGGAAGGTAGGTAGCCATTTTTTTTGGAAGGTTGAAGAGGAGGGAGATTTTCACATGAAATGTATAATAAAAGTAATCGCTCTTTGAGCAAATTACTGGAGTATAGTGGCGTGAACAAGAGCAAAGACTGTGTTCCGGAACGTTGCTTGCCATTGTTGGATTAATGACGAAGAGATGAGGCCAGTGGCTGCTCGTGCACACGCCGAGTTAAAGATTACTCCAATTTAATTTTGTTTTAATGGATTTGCTGATGCAATAGTGTTATGCAACTGCAGCGGACTTATTTTAAAATGTGCTGGTGCCATCTTTAAAATTTTAAAGTTTTTTAAAATTAAGTAAATTATACCTTGCTGTTCAGTAAATTGATCTTGAGGAGGATGTCATCCCAAACTTGGAGAGAAATATGGATGATGATTTTAAAAGTCAAGGTGTATGAATTTAAAAATACCATAAATTATGTTTTGCAGACAAATAAAAAGGCGGAGATCACGTTTGTTATCCATATAAGGAATCAGATTATTTAATAACATACTAACGTAACTTTCAATTTTAAACAAGTCGCCACTGCCAGGTGGCCCAAGATAATTTTTGGAAATTATTGTTAGAGTTACGACTTTTTCATTATTTCAAAATAAAAATTTGGAAGGATACAGATACTTTTTCAAAAATCTACTTTTTTAAGTACTGGGCACTGTGTATTTTAATTAAAGCAATAAATCAACTGCAAGTTTTGGTAACTTGTAAAATGACAGGATAATTGCGTAAATATGCAATCTGCAGTGTTGTGGTTGCCATTTTGATGTGTTTTATAAAGAATAAAAAAAACAGCAGAATTTATTTTACCAATTGTTTCAGCCAGTGCATGCAACTGATCTGCAAAATGTGTTGTTTTAGGAAGTATTTAGATCCTAGGCATTTTGAATCTTTTTAGTGTGTCCGCAGATCGTGTCTTATATAGGTACCCAGAATTCAAAAATATATGTTTCTTTTAATTTGGAAATTGTTTTTATTGCGCTTTTGTTGCTTGGAATTCGCAGTCAGGTATCTAATATTCGATAGTAATTTTTTTTACTTTTTACTCAAACAATCAAAAATTTCAATTTTTTTTTTTCATTGTCACTCGTAAACTATGTGATTTACCGATCTGAGATTTAGTCAGTTGATAGACCTCGAACTGCTCTTTCTATACTCAGAGGTATAAACGTGGTCAATATTCGGTCAATATTTCGTTTATTTGAGAAAGTTATTGGTGCTCATTTAACGCAAAATTTTATGTCGAATTCAAAACTGTGCGAATTTTTGTCGTACGTCAATAAATTACCGAACTAAAAGCGTTTGAAGTTTTAAGTTGTCGCTAGAAGACAAAAATACGACACATGGAAAGATACGATATTTACAATTATTTTTCTTGCGCTTTTGTTAAAATTCGATAGTCAGTGTTTTTAAAAAAAACATTTTGATTCTAATAGACATTTTTTAATTCTTATTTTTTTGACTGCCTAATAATTGACTAATAGATCTGAAATTTGGCTGTATGATAGACTTTGAGCTGCTCTTTTGATTAATATATGACTTAAAGACTTTCAACTCGGCATTAAATCTCATTTTAGCTTTGCAAAAAATTATTTGAAAATTACTCCAAATCTCCTAAAGCTTTATTTTGGTCAACATCTATTTTATTAGTGCAGCAAACACAAGTTATTGGGGCCCATTTTACGTAGAATATTACGCTAAATTCAAAACTGTTCTAATTTTTCACGTACGTCAAAAACGAACTGAGTTAGAAGCGGTTGAAATTTTGGGTTGTCGCCAAACAGCAAAAATTTTGAAGCTCCGAAACCGAGATACAGAAAGATACAGTTTTTGCATGCATTTTTCGTGTCGTACATATCCAGAATTCAAAAATTTAATTTTTTTAAATAAAATTTTTTTACACAATTTTTTGTAAAACAATTTATGCGAAAAGTTACCTACCTAGTTAAACTTTATGCCTTGACAGAACTGACTGTTTGAGGTTAAAATTTACATAGCACTTGGGAGGTCAAAAATTCGCATAAATGTTGCATATTTTATCTAAAAAATGTCACTTTTCAATATCAAAAACAGTTTAAAAATCTTTTGTGTATTCGCATATCACCCTGATCATAATCTGGCGATTGCCCTCTAACATCGATTATCTCGATAAAATATTAATCGACTTTATTAGCCTCATACAAGAGCACTTTGCGATAATAGAGGGTGGTGGACCCTTCACGCTTACATCACAATCAACTTGTTCCTATTCATGTACCAACATAACTTTATCAGAGGGTAGTTCCTATTTATTGACTTGTAACATCGGCATTATCTGACTAAACCATCAAATTGATGTAATTACAAACCTGATTAAATCAAACAGGAATTAATCGTTTAATTGAAACCAAAAGAGCTAATAATTTCGAGAAACAAACATAAACATTGGAAATGTTTCGACTTTATGTTTCTTCTGCGTAGCATTCTCGACGATGTTCGCAAATAATTTAGCAATTTTGCGGTTGAATGACTGCCTACAATGAACAAAGAAGGTTAAACGGATATACATGATGAAAAACTGCACGCAACGGATCACAAAATTACCAGTGACTGACAATAACACTAATTACTGCAAAATTATGGGACGTGGAATAAATAAATGTGATAATGCTCTGTAGACAGTTTATCTACAGGTATTTAAATAAAAACATACTTAGATAATAATTGCACTGATAAAATACGTCGTATTTTCAGGGTTTACGGTGATGTTTGTGGCGGTAATTACAGGAGAACATCTTTATTAGTTTTAAATTATCGCAGAAACAAATATTTTGATAAAAAGCGCGTACCTCCGCATAAATAAGCCATTTATGATTACACTGCTGTCAACAAATTTTAGTAGAACTAGGGGACCAATATTTATTTACAATTTTTGTGACGCAATGTTAATTAAAGTTAAAATTAAATTTACGTGTTCCCCGAAAAATTAATTTCAACGCCATCACGTTTAGTAGTTTGGTTATTCAGGAAGTGCTGAAGTGCATGTTTATGCTTGCTTATTTTACTTAGTATAATCTTATTATTCATTTCTGTGAAAATATTTTTGTCAAGTAGGAAAATAACAAAATTACTTACAATTATTTTAATTATTGGTTACTGATAATTTGTAATAATTAATATATTTATAATTGCGTGTCAACTTTATAAAGATGAAGCAAAATAACTATTAATGAATGATGTTTATTTGTGCTAACGAGGTGAAAATTGTACCTACAAACTATCCATCATGCGACAATTAATTTGTATAATGATGCTTACGCAAGAAATAAGGTGAAATTGCAGGTGAATTGCAACTCGAATTGTTATATTTTTTGTTTGTACTTAATTAGTTCATTAGAGTAAGTATCGAAATCATAAAGTCATGGTCATTTATTCTGCACAGAAAACTTAAGAAAAGAGAGATTTTTTTATTATAATTTTGACAGGGCTGTAAATTATAATTTCGATAATAAAAATGCCCGTCAAAATGACAGTAAAACTTCATTTGATATATTTTTTCAGATGGTAATACAAAAGTAATGTTTAAAATTTATTGCTGGCAACGGCAACGTATTGAATTGAATTTTATATGCAAACGTAATGGGGTCAAAAAGCAATCAAAATTTAACCTGTTGAAAAGTAGAAAATTACATATAAAGTGAAGGAACACGGAAACATAATTGTAAAAATATAAATGTAAAAATGCTTTTCTGGACGTGTCTTACAGAAGAAACGTAAATGAAAATTCAATAGACACAAAAATGATAAGCAGTGAACAGAAAAAATTAATAGAAATTTTGAAACCCTTTCTGAAATAAAACATCAAAGTGGATTTTAAAACATAAAAAAATGAAATTACAAAAAATCAAAAAGGGACAAAACAAAAAAATAAAACAAATTTTTTAAACTGGTCTAATCAAGTCACGTGTAGCACGAATTTTGACGGCTCTGTAATTTAATTTCACATGGACTATTTTTAGTGTAAGGTATACCAGAAGGTATACCTGTAAATATTAATTTTTGATGATTGATTTTCACTTTTATTTTTATTGTGCATTTAAAAGTAGTCTTCAAAGCAATGCATTTGTCATCTGGTAGCATTTAGTGATGAAGTCCTGTCGAGAATATGTAGAGCTGATTCCAATCAATTTAAATTTTAATTAGTTTCTTTGAAGAATTAATTTCATGAGAGGTGACCGATTTCTGTTATCGCTTTTGTTCTCTTCGGTGGTAGAAAGCCGATTGAATGACATCACAAATTGTGTAGACTTTGATAATTGGAACGACTGTGTTAGAAAGGAATTACGAAGAAACTTATCACTCGACCATTTAGAAATTTTCTGACTACTTTTCTATATTGCTTGACATAAAAGTTCGATACCTAAAAACGATAAAGAGGAAGTTAACAACGAAAAGGAAACGATAAAGCATTAAAGCATGGCATCAAAAATTGCCAGAGAAACCTGAAAAAGAAAACTATTTTAATTCCAAGCC
Organism: Gnatocerus cornutus; assembly: GCA_029298725.1. Taxonomy (NCBI): domain Eukaryota; kingdom Metazoa; phylum Arthropoda; class Insecta; order Coleoptera; family Tenebrionidae; genus Gnatocerus; species Gnatocerus cornutus. The sequence goes on from CM055513.1 coordinate 14,817,977, forward strand.
TCCGAAACCCCATCAAGATTAAATTTTGATAACTGGTGTTAATTTTTCTTCTGGAGGGCATGATCGGCCACAAAATTACCACCGCCTTCTGGTGTCAGCTGCGTCGGTCGAAAAAGGTGCTGGAAAAGCTATATATTGCAATAATTTGGTGTCTGTCGGTCCGAAAGCCGAAAAAAGCGTGAATAAACCCTGTGGCCAGGCATTACTCGTAATTTTGTCGGACCGCAATTATTCTAAGCGACTCACCGGGTGTAAATATACCAGGTTGGCGTTATACAAATGTCGCATAGTTGATGATCAGATCGCGTGTTAGCCCCAACTGTCGGCCAATTGTAAAGTATATCGTCGCATCCGCTCACTGGTTTTCATCATTAAACCTCGTCGCTTTTTCCTACTTATTTATTACAGTATTCCTCACTTTTTGTTAACACTTTCAAGAAGAAATTAGTGTTATTACGTCGTGCAGCGGCAGCCAACACTTACGTAATAGGTAAACCTGGGCAAAAAGTTAATGCTCAGTCGGAAGAATATTTTTCCTTGTAGCAAGTGAGCAAATCAAAAAGCAATAACAGGCACATGTGGTAAATATCAACCTCCCAAGAACCGCGTCTCGAAATCCATCCAGTTGAAAAGACCTCTTGACTTGAAGAGTGTACGTACCACCTTGTATTTCTTGTTGTGTGGCTGAAAGCCGAGCGGGTTCTGATCCATTTCAAAGTCTTAAAACCTCGACATGAATGACATTTCAAATAAGTAGCTCAGCAGGTCGGCAAAAAAGCTTTTGGTAAAACAACGTGTTGATTTAGGAGCACCAAGCCATAAGTCGCGGTCATGATTAGGTTTCGCATCATTACCGAAATAAATTTCGAAACACAATACCAAGTGTAAATTACTAATGACCGTGCTATTGTCGACACGCTTTTATGAATCTTTGCTAATAAACGCGACGTCAGACATAACCAATAACTGTGCCACCATTTTTGAGGAATCGCCGCTCTGCCACTGTAATGATATTCCAAGTTTCTAGTGTGAACTCGAACGTAAAAGTATCTCGGACTGTTCTTTTCTTTACACAATGAGAACTTAATGGTAGAAAGATATATGACACATGTCAGATTAAAAGGCTGATAATAAAAAAAACAGGTGCATACCGTTGAAACACTGCTCAAGGTGGATTCTGATTTTTTAGATACCTACTTATATACAAACAAATTTATTTCTTAAGTAACTATCATAATTCCATTAAATTATTCTTTTTACTACTCACTTTTTATGGCCCAATTATGGGCACAGCTATATAGTTTTATTTCAGGTAACACGAAGCAACTCGTAACACATCCGTTATTACTTATTATAGCTTACTGTTTTAATGTAATTCCTACCTTCCGGCTCAAACCACCTCGCAAATTAAAACCGAGAAGAAAAAGTACTAATTGTACGACGCTTTTTGATTCCACACGCATCTTGAGAAATAAATTACATATTTTGCAAAACCCAAATTGCGAGGATTTCCGGATCAACTCACCTTATAAATGAATTCCAATTTTTTAAAACGACAAATTTTAATTATGCTAATATGCACAGATATCAAAATAACAGCTGAAGACCACTTAACGCGACACGAAGAAGTTGTGTAGTTTCTGCAGTAGCACAATATTCGGTAATTAGCGAGTAATGTTATCTTTAAAATCGATGTTACATCGACGGATTACATTTACATTTGCACCTGCCACATACTCAAAAAGTAGTTGTTTACAGCCCAAGCGTCGAAAAGACGATCGAAATAAGCTGCATGTAAACGAGGACTGTACATTATTTTTTATACTTCAAACGGATTTTTAAATTCTAATGTGACATACAGGATGTCCGGAAAGTCACGCACCACCGTGTTACTGTATCATTGGACAAGTTTAATGCCAAAATTAACAATTTCTGTGGAATAATTTTAGGTTCAAATAAATTTGTTATCTAAAGGACATTTTGCGCAAAGGCATGGTGCAAAAAAAACATTTAAAAATCCTGTAAGAAATGCCTGAAAACTGTTAATAAGATTTTTGAATCAACAATTTCGATCAGTCTGGCATCGTTCACATAGTTACATTACTCGTTCATAAACGGACCTGACTAACGCCAACAATACAACAGCAACGTTACTATGGCTTTGAATACTAGAAAGTTAAATTATTGGGGGAACAAGTTCAGCAATGTTGTCATTTTCCTAATTTTCTTTTGGTACTCCTGCGAAAACAGAAAGTGTGGATTTTTTAGACATTTTTTTGGTTCTCTGGGGGACCATCCAATTACTCCCTTTCAAGGAGGTGCGCCACTTTCCGGACACTTGTATGTCAAACTACTTGCTGAGGTGCAAATAAATATTCCTTAATGTATAAATCAAAATTCACACAAAACAAGACAAAACGTCGATCTATGACTTTAAGAATATGAAGTCTTTTATAAATACAATAATTTGTCTTGGCATTTTTGTTGCTCTAGATCATTGAAAAAACATGACGCTTCTTCTTGGTCAAATACTAATTGTTATGACAGCAGTATACAAAAACTCATGGCAGTTTATTGGTTTCCTATGGAGCTTGATGGTTTTCGTAAACGTACTTTGAATAATAGACAAGATGACGTGGTCACGCAACCTTCACAGAAGTATGTACACAGGCATGTTGTCGTCAATAGTTGATGTTTTATCAAATTATGACGTAAACTAATCAATGCTGTGGCTATCCGTTGCTTGCCCGTAATAAAAGGTTGCAGCTAGAAAGAATTGTGAGATATTATGGGGCCACCTCGTTACAGCCATTGTCCCCAGTTCACATCTGTCCTCCCAAACGACGTGTTTGTTACATTTGTACACATTTCAAATATAATCAGCAGCCTACACAGGCTGTCGCTACTACATGTGAATTATTGACCCGGCTTTGTGCGTCCAAGTATCAAATTTTTATGTAATCGTTGATCAGGAATCAATGGCAGTTAGCCCACAGTGATCTATCGAGTATTAATTGAGCGGGGGCAGCTTCTACCTTGACCATAAATTACCTCCGGAATCCGGTATTTACAAGAAGGCAGGGGAAGAGGAAAAAGCAATTTAGTGAGCTTTAGCAGGAGGGAAATCAATGAAGACAACTCGAGGGGCGGCCGAAACGAGAGCCGATCTGAATTAGATACTCTTCAGCGGGAGAAGTATCTCTGGGAATGTGTCGGGAAATGGCTCCCTAATTCTCTGAACTGAGCTACGTAGTTAATTACGGCTCAGTTTCCCTCTAAATCAAATCACGCTCGGCTTTCCGCCTCTGTTAGACAACCTTATTACAACTTCCCGCAAAAATTACAAAACGGAACGCGATTCCGATTCAATTAAATGGGACTTAGGAAGGCACCGCCAACAATAATCATTCCGAATTGCTCTTCCGGAGACAAATAAGCCTCGCAGCACCTTTCAGATAGAAGGCATTTCTGTTTTTCCGAAGTTTTTTGGAAATGATAAGACATTTGTTCCGATAGCGATAATGGCATGTGCGGTGGAAATCGAACTGTTCTGGGTAAATTTATACCAGGACAGTGCCTTGTCATAAAAGCGAGTACTTATGCATGTAATCGAACACTTTTACGGCAGTAAAACCACGTCCCATAAACAATGGTGATAGAGTTATCCGGCAATTAAGTCGCTGGGCCTATCGAAGCCATCTTGGCACCTGTAAACCCATGCCTACATCATCCATAGATGGGATCTTTTATAACTCAATCGTTAAATTGCGCACCTTTTCGATCCCCCAAATGATAAGTGTCCAAATTATTTTTTAATAATGCCACTTTTTCCAGACTTACAAAAATCAACAAATAAACTGGCTAATGTATTAATCATGTGAAAGCCGCCGCTATCGGATCTAGTTGATTGAGTATGACAGTCGGGGGTGGGCGGTGGCGGCTCAATACCATATCGACGCATTTTGCGGTGACAGGTGTGCTAGTCCGAGTTCTCGTCGATAATTGTGGGCGCTAATATCGAAAGCGGCAAACTTTGGCAATAGACAGATAATAACACTGCTGTTCCATAATTCCGATAGTAATCGAACTAACAAGTAGTGCGATAATGGAATTGTAATGTCATTACATGGTAGCTTGAATATTCACCAACAAAAATGTTGCTTTCAAATATGCATAATTATGATTAATTATCATGAGAATTTAATATGCAAAATGGATAAAACACATGATGAGTTTTCCCCGCTCGCTTCCGGTTGCCTAAATATGCAGAATCATGTTTCATAGAATTTTTCATAATATTTATAGGTAAAGGCCTACTTGACGTACACCTAGTGCTAAACTTCCTTTGTAACGATGGAATTATTATATCCGCAAAAAGCTTCCAGCTTGTTTACATACATGCACACTTCCGGATATGGCAGGAAATTTCTGATAATAAAGTTGTTTTTAGTCTTGCGCTATAAATCTGCAGTTATGCAGGTACTTAACTTTTACTTCTCGCCCATAGCTGGATTAATCGCTAAAAAGTGCCAACAGTCTCATTTTATTCTTCCATAGAGCTACAAGAACAACACGCTATTTCTACATCGAATTAGAGCTTTTGGTAGCTTTTTGCACTAATTTTGCTCTAAAATGACGCATTTTCACCACAAAATTGTGTTGTTTTTGCTTCTTATAATTATAACATCAAAGCGCCAGCAATTTCAACGTAAAAAGAGTAATTCGTCACATTACGTTCGTTATCTTTGTATTTTCGTGTGCTGACGGCTATTTATGACAAATTAGATATAATAAACCTTATTTTTATGTACTTACACGTGTTGTTTTCAACGGTACAAAAAATTGACGCTGCTAAAAAATTTAGTGCTACAATAATAAATTACCAAATTAACATTTATGGATATTAGCCATAAGCTTTGTTTTTGCCGGATTACATCCTTTATATTGAGAGAAAGTCGCCCAAAATCCGAGAAATCCTGAAACCTCCGGTTGTCACAACACCAATTTCAAGGATAATATCCGTACCCGAAGAACAGCGTTGTCTGCAATAAATTTAAAGAACTATAAACTAGTCTGATAGTACAACAGGTATGCATTTTCTAGAAAACCAGAATGACAATAGTCAAAGATAAGAATGAAAAATAAACAAAGCGCCTGGATTGTCAAGGAAACTGCGGGTGGGTGTGCAATAAATCACACACTTCATCGCTAGTAAAGGCACTGTGCTAAGTGGGTGGCTCAAACTAGATTTAACAAGTGTGTCCATTTATGACCACCTTTGTCTCGAACATCCTCGAAGCTGGTGCACTTTTATTGCATTTTACATAAATATTGTCAACGTGACATCGTAAAAGTTTCAAAGCGATAAATCCATTCAGCACGAGACTGACCTACATGGATGTGCCCAAAAAGACCTTCAGTCTTACCATCAAAAAGCTTTGTTTTCGTGCTAAGAATTTCCTTCGTTTCCAATGGTCTGCGACTGATGTGGGTTGTCGTTCTGAGGACGTAGCAGACGCGTCGCGCCATTGCGACCGCCGATCGATACGACGGCAGATGCTGCTGGCACCACGCCCCCGCGGGAGGATGCCGCCGCCGCTGCCGCCACCTCACCTAGGCTGTCACCAATTCCCCCAATAATTAATGAACCCGCGGTCTAAACTGAAACGATAATTCCATGATAATGGCAGCTCGCGACCTCCTGTCAATTATTAAGCCCGGTCCACATGAGAGGCCCGAATATTTGCTAAATTTAAAATGCTGTGGTGAGGAAAAAACGGAAAAACGGAGAAAATATCAACGTTTCAACGTAGGAAGATCAAGTTGTTTAAAATCGAAAAGGGCCGGAAATGTAGGAATCTAAAATTCTAAAACCATTTCGTTTCTTTTTTTGGGTTGGAAATTTTAAAGCTTACGGTTCGGCTGCATCTATCATTATTTTTATTCTAAACTTTACCTAAGTAAGTCTTTGTTGGAGTCACATACAAATGTCTATTAAAAAAGAAGTTTGTTCTGCACCGATTTTTATCGTTATAAAAGATTCCTAGCCAGTCTATCTCTACACAAACTAATAAATAAATAAACTAAAACGGTCTAAAATGTTTAAAGAAAAATTACTGCTGATCAGAATAATCTCAAAAATTGTAGGTAAATTGTTGCTCGTCATGATTTTTCAATGTGTTTTATAAAGAAAAATAAGCTTCCATAACAAGTGGTTGGCACTTAAAGATTACATTTTAACTTATAACTGCTTACTAATTACTACTAATTACTAATTTATTTGTAAAAGATGAAAACAAATAAAAATGTTGAAGTACATCAGCGTTAACAAGGATGCGGACGCTCCTTACTTCATTTTTTAAAAGGATAGTATTTTTTTAATTTGCCTTATCTTTAAAACTTGATGGATTTGTGTTTAATGAGAGAAAAGAGCATTTTTGCGTCTCCGTCATTTTAAAAGCATTTATGAGACTCATTTGCGGCAAGAAAATCGCCTTTTTAAAGTTTAGACAGTCAAATGTGACATTTAGAATATTTCGTTTTATTTTGCTAGTTGGCATCACTGCATAAATATCTATCGTATACTATATAAAAAATTATATATAAAAAGAGACAAATTTTGGAGAGTTTTGGATTTTGATGATAAAATAAAAAAAAATCTTAAAATTTGCCCTATTTGCTATATAATTTTGCAGCTTGACAGAGTTAATAACCAAGTGAAAATTAGTAACATCTTTAAATTCATTGCTGTGACAATAATATCATCACAGTTAAGGCCTTAATTATTTTTTTGGAAATTTTTGATCTTTAAAAGAAAAATTTCTCTTGCTTTATAATTTTGCAATTTGGCAGAATGAATAAGAAATTCTAAGTTGGTAACCTCCTCGAATGTTGTTAGAGGCCTTAATTATTTTTTTGGAAATTTTTGATCTTTAAAAGAAAAATTTCTCTTGCTTTATAATTTTGCAATTTGGCAGAATGAATAAGAAATTCTAAGTTGGTAACCTCCTCGAATTTCACTGCTGTGGTGTAAAACTTACCAGACTTATTTGCTTTATTAAATAATTTTGAAAATGTTTGGACTGTTCTCAAAATAAAAAATCTAAAAGTTGTCTCTGTTGCTCTATAATTTTGCAATTGGGCACAATTAATAAGCAAGTCCAAATTTGTAACCTCCCCAAATTTATTTCTGTGATATTAAAATTATCATAGTTGTAGAGGTTTTCATGAAATTTTTGGTCCATCTTCCAAATAAAAAAAACTCAAAATTTGTCTCTTTTGCTGAATAATTTTGTTATTTTTGGTAGTTGATAAGCAAGTCAAAATTAGTAACTTTCTTAAATTTTATTGCTCTGGCGTTAATATCACCACAGTTAATGATTTTAGTAAATAACTTTTGATCTATCTTCAAAATATCTAGAAAATTCTAAAATGTGTTTCCATAATTTTGCAATTTGCCAAAGTTAATAAGCAAGTTTAAATTGGTAACCTTTAAAAATTGCTTTCCGTGGCGTAAAAATGATATGAATGACAGCCCTTAATACTAATCTCGCATTTTCAAAAGACCATTTTCTTGAGTAAATCAAATAGCTATTTTTGCTGTAAAATTTTGCCTTCGGTTTTGTCTATGAACGATTGTTGTATTTAATTCCTCTAAATTCCTTGGTTTTACAATTAAAATTAACCGAATTGTGTCGGTCGAAATTTTATAATTTTTTTATCTCTTTTCTAAAATTTTGTAATTTGCTGCAGTTGTATGATTTATTGTAGTCCTCTTTCCTCTACTAGGCGCCCGAGTTCTCACCCACTCGTACGATATTATGTTGAAATTAACAATAGTATTAATATGTTAACAAACGGAATAATTTTTCGTGTTGTGGGAGTTGGAAGCCGGAAGTGAAATCTTGGATTTTGATTGTTGACTCTGCAAAATTACGTGTAATTAAACATAGCACCCATTTGGATGAAAAAACACGCATCACCACCATTTCCTACAATCTAAAATTACCAACCTTTTTATGATAATCAAGTCAATAAAATTGTTGCAGTTCTGTTTGAAACAATGTACATTGATCCCCACTCCACAATAGAAATAGAATTTTCTGCCATGCTTATTTGACTTTAAGAGTCTATCCACGCTTGGAACACAATCATTGATTGACAACAGGTAGTGTTACGGCGACAGTACCCACGCATGCTGTAATTGTATTTCTAAGCTTTACATTATAAAGCAGCAAGAAGGTGAGATGTTCATAAACGAACCAGAGATATGGTCATGCCCGATTTTCATACAATTACACTGGCGCTCCACGGTAATTTAAAAACATAACAAGTGATCTGAGAATTATGTTTGTATCTGGAGAGAAAATTGCTTTTATTCGTCACAGAGTTGCATATCTATTACAATTAATAAGGAGCGGAGAAGCGGTAGGTCAAATTTTTCAATTCGCAGGAAGTTTAGAACTCTCTGCGTGGAAGAGTCTTTTAAACGGATCATTATGTGTGATGGAGAGATAGGCAGGACGTTATTTGTCAAAAGCCTCGACTGGAGTATGATATATATTATCTTTAAATTACTGGAGATTATCCAAGTGATATTGCGTTATCTGTGCATCAATCTTGGGACGGAAACACTGTTACGCTTATATGAAACCGGAAGAGCACACGACTCGAGCTTTTACCGCTAAAGACTGTGTTTTTTCCAACGATTATAAACTGTCTTCACGAGTAGATGACAAAACTTTTCGTCTCTCACCGTTACATACACTTCTTGACCTGCATGAAATATTCCTCAATCTTGCAAATGAGTGTCTCTAGGCTCTACTATTAACTAAATGCAAATTTAAATCAGTTATTACGTCTGAAATTTAACTGCGGGAGGTCTGTTATTATGATTTTATCCTCTTTTATAATGATCCGTTTTGAAGTGTCGACTACATGTGCACTTTATAAAAGTGGTAGTATGCACAATGTTATATGGTGGCTAAAGTGGCTAATTACAAAGCGATCATTAATATGTGAACCCAGCTGACAAACAGCTGCCCGTCACTTTGTGCGCCCTTCTAAACGAAGAGAGGAAATTATGATAAATATCTACTTATAATATTTATATTTACATTCTCGAATTACTTTGCATGCCTATATTAATAATTTTAGTAGTGAGGGTCAAGCAACGGCCCGCCTAACTTCCAACAGCTGACGATCCTTCGAAATCACCTCGCTAAGACGAGCCTAATTTTGTAGTAAAAACGATCACACACAGAAGGAAATCAGAAATTAAGACGTGAAACAGATTAGCATATTTTTCAGCTTAATCGCATTCGATGGCTATCGTGAAAAATACTTGACATATTTGCATAAAGTTTTCATTAAAAACTAGTTCCTCCGATTTCCATTGTGTCACATAGTTTATAAAACAAGTCCGAAAAACCGGCAAGTAAAACTTTCCTGGTGATAATTCACGCGATTATTAGCTCCTCCAAGTAAACTTAATGTCTTCCGTAATTTAATGTTCACAGGATAATACATGAGTAATGACTATATGAGAATGTGTAAATGTTGTAAACTTCCCAAATGTCAGAATTACAGTTAGTTTAAAACATTAAAGTGAGTATCAATATGTATTTGAGCAGCGGCGCAAATGAGATGGTAATATTTTTCCATAGTGTCCTAGAATAGTAATAACGAGGCATAACGGTAAAAGCGCAAACGACTATTTCTAATTGTATTTCGTGAGTTTAAGTTCCTTTGTTTCGCAAAATTACTAATATATTTCCTCAAACAATCACTACAAATGATATAATTACCACACATCGCTCGCTATTGTAATCCTCTCGTTCCGTTGTGATTTACACTTTTTAAAGGAACTACATCGTTTAATTGCTTTCTTACTTTATTAATTTTCCCAGTTTTCTCGTGCCCATTCATCTAATTGGGCTTTTGTTAGTCGAAACTTACAAAACGACCATTACCATTCTTCCCGTGAGCTTTTGGCGCATATAAAACCCCAATAAATAAATATTTAACAAGTCCTAATGTACTTTTTATCAAAAGCAACGTTAATCTCTCGTTATGAGGACGCAGTAAAATGTTATAAAGTGTCCCGACGCGAGTTAACGAGGCCAAAGTCTTGTTAACATATAACAGGTGCGTTGTACCCACACGATTATCCAATAATTAGCGCACACAACTGTCCCATCGAGACCAAAAAAGAAAAAACTTCTCAACAATTACACGACGCTTAAATTGCAACAAAAATTCTGGCTCTAATTATCGCGTTATTTTATGTTTACGACTATTTTCCGCGAAATGTTACCGTAAAACGATGTGGTTTTAATAATAAAAGTTAATTTGTGGCTACACACCCTTTGAACATTTCTCGAAAAGCATGCCGCTTTATCATCAATAAATTTCCTATTATTTACGTAATTGTAAATTAAATTATGCTTATTTATTCATATTTAGTTAAGTCAAGGTGATATTTTCTTATAATATAGTAGAAAGTTGCTTGATTGTAATTAAAATCACAATATTTATGTTGTGCTATCATCTGGTTTGTAAATAGTATAATTCGTTATTAATACTGATTTTATTCTAAATTTATTGCGATACTAAATGAGCGTTCTGCGGTTAACTTGTTGTTGAAATTCGAATTTATCATTATTAGAAAGTTATTTATTGCAGTTCCTAATCAGTTAAGGAAAATCTTAATAAACATTAAAATATTAATGTCGCGCGACGATAAACAAAATTTAAAACGTGGATTTTTCTTGTGCAGGGACGGCTTCGTCCAAATTCAACTTCTTTTTCTTATTTACAATGTACCATTTTCAGAGCTACACTTTCTTGAAAAATTAAAAAAAAATATTTTCATTAAGATATGTCAGGTCATTTTTGGAAAATTTTGTTATTCTTTTATTTTTCTAATCTTAACACAATCACATTTTTTCTCAAATTCTTTTTTCTCTCAAAATTACAGAAAAGCTTTCCCAAAAATTGGAGCTTTTTTGATATGAATTTTAAGGATTTTGTTAAATTGTCTAACAAATAAATAACGCATAATTTAAATAGTTCAATAAAACCAATAAAATTATGCAAAACCATAAAATTTTATAGCATCTATAAAATCAGAAGAATGTAAAGAAAAAAAATACAACAAATTAAGTTAAACCATCCAAATTTTCTGTAGAAATTAAAACAAAACGAAAAGAAAAATAATTTAATGTCTTAAAAAATTAAAAAATCTAGAAAAGCAAAGAACCGAGAGAAATAAAAAAAGTAATCACTAAGGAAAAAGTAGAACCTATGTAAAACAAGTATTTAAAAACTTTTTTGAGAATGATAAGCAGCCCAACTTCAAATTTTTTATTTTCGATGATAGCCAAGTTTAGCTTTTAATAACTTTCGAATTGAAATAAATGTAGACGTCTTTTCGTTCAAGTTTATTTTCAAGAACGCAATGACATTTCTTAAGCCAAAACTACAAAATTTTAGAATATAAATTCAGAAAAATTCAAAGAACAAAGAATTAAGACAACAACAAATAAGTTAGACTATCCAAATTTTCTGCAGAAAATATTAAAAAACAAAAAGACAAATAATAATCCAAATTGCACAATTCAAAAATAATTTAAAGAAAGATTCGAAATATTAAGACAATATGAAAAGAGCTTTGTAAACAAGTAGGTCTATAAAAATTAAATAATTAATAATTAAAATTAATTAACAAATATACATAGAGAATGATAGGCAGTCTGAATTTTTTTGGGTAAAAGATGTCTTCGTTCCGCTTGAAGATTCAAATTCTCGATTTTTGATGAAAGCAAACTTTAGACTTTAATGACTTTTGCACGATTTGGATATCAAGAATCCAATGGCAATTCCCAAGTCAAAATATTTTAATTCATGGCAAGATTTCAATGTCACATTTTTAAAATTCCTAAGCAGAAAATGTAAGTGTACTTATGGCCAAAAAGGAGAAAGTGGCAACCAGTTGACTAAGTGAATGGTCGAGCTTCAGGCCTGTCACCATGACTCTTCAATCCAATTTTGCTCTGGTTCAGACCCTATAATAATATTACACAACACCTCCCAATTCCAAGACTTTTCAATTTCAATTTCCGTTTTGCTCGCCATGAAAAGTGTTGCGTTGAAAACGGCTATTAACCCGTTGTCTATAATTTGGTAACCAAAATGTGTAAGGTGGTTAATGTTATAAACGTTGCACATATGTTGGACGTTCTTGAACCTGCTAATGTACGTTTCGAAAAAGCTGGTGTTAAAATTCCTAAATTACCTCCATTCTCGGTAGACAGCCTGTAATTTTGGTTTCCTTAGCCGCCTCGATCTCACGTCGCCTTTAAAACGTGTTTACGGTTGATGTTGCGTGTGGAAAGGTGTAAAAATTATAGTTTTCCAGTGTTTTGTTGGAAAAAAAGCTGTTTGAGGTTTGAAGTCTGGCGTTTGGCTGAAGGCCCTACATCTTGATTTTACGCAACACTGAAAAAGTATGAAAAATTATTGGGCATTTAGGGGGGTGATTAAGAATCATTTAATTATTTTTAAGCGGCTAATCGAGTTGTTTTAATTAATAGTTGCGACGGCACCTGAGGATATTGTTAAGTTGCCACGGAATCATTAATCAGCGAATGCCGACTTTTCCTAAGGCTGTTGTACGATTATTACACTAAATCATTTTACACACTCTGTCTGATAGATCAGTTTTGATATTTAGAGAAAAAAGAATAAACTGCGACGTCATTGGCCTTACGACGCGAGCTTTTGCGTCGACGTGCGAAAACGAAAACGATGACAAATGGAGTGCGGCGTGAACTTAGCTTAGCACCGCTATCGATTAACGATAAAGTGAAGTGAATAACGCAAAGAAGTTAAAACATATCCGCTAAGTGTGCTATTCACCTGCCGTACAGGTTCTGCGAAGTCTGCAATTTGCTGTTGTGATATTTCGTAGTAAATGCAAGCTCCGACACAAATAAAAATTCTTAGCACTTCCAAGGCGATTTTTGTGTGATATAGGAGACAATTTTAATATTTAATTTATAGCGAGGCCTTTTGAATGTTTCACACTGGGCATATACGCTATAACGTTTTGACGGGTATATGGTTATTGCCCATTTGCATTCTTTTAAGTCGTCGAAGTCGTTTTTTGGGAGCTAAACTGGTCACACTTCTGTTTATTTAGAATTAACATAAGACTCTTTAATGCTAATAATTTCAGAATTAATATGAAATATAATAGTAATTAATTCTCCCAAACTACCTTGCTTAATTAATTGACAGCCAGACGAAATTAACATTTAATTCAATCCTCTGTTATAAATTTCGACTAGTCTCAGCGGTAATCCCGGTATCAAGTTACAAAAATTTTACCTGACTCATGAAATATATTTAACTGCCTTTCGATTCAAATTCGAAAAGCTGCTATGATGTTAGGTACTAACTTTAACAAGTCTTGTATGATATCAAACTGCGTTTGCTGAAGGCTATTCGCAGTTATAAAGTAAATTAAATTCAGTATTTTGAATGGTTATCGTAAACTCGCTATATAATCACCCACAAGTCAAATTTCTGTATGTTTAAAAATATTATGATTTCATTTTTTTAACATGTGTCTCATCACCTTGAAAATAGTTTATGTTTATGTCCACTACATAAATACCAAACCGGATACATAAACATATTATTTAGGCTTAAAACTAACCGTTTCAATTTCAGCTAAGATGCACTTGTTAAACAATTATGTATTTTATCACTTCAACTTTTTACGACATTCATTATTAATTCAGAACGTATCACAAACAGACGTTACTATGTTAAGCACAACGGCTCTTAAGTAACGTTTTAATTAATTATAGACTAGCCGAACTAACATTTTAATACAACTACGACGACAAGTAAACGGAACTATTAATAACCACATTTAATAAACTGTTGATAAGCAATTTTAAACAATAAGTCGATTGGTTTTTTTCTTTTTTTATTACCCAGTTGTTATGGAAATATTTCAATGCTGCACTTTGTTTAAAGACGAAAACCAAAGTTACTTAATACCTGTATATTATTTTTATTATTCGCATCGCACCTGCTTTATATCCTTGCAGGTTGACCGACACTTTGCAAGTTATATGAATATTATATTTACATATGTAACAAACGAACAATTTTACAGTTTATTTAGTTCTAATTAACCATAAATAAAACCTAATTTAAATTTATTGCTGTTCGAACTGGTTATGACAATCATTGAAAAGAAAAAACGGGTGGCTTGATAAATGTTCTCGCTACACGCTTACAACTATTTTTTCTAAAAACTAATAACAGATTCGAAAATATTGATTTTTGAACGTGGAATAGAACAATGACATCCGAAAATTGAATCATGAAAATTTATTGCTGCTTATATTTATTATTATTTATTATTAATTGTGTTGAAATTTCACAATGAGAGTTGCGGACAAAAGCTCTGGAGGTGTAGCAGTATAATGATATTTAATTTAATACAATCTTTGATGACAGTATTTTCGCATAATGTCGTCGTTAATTTTTCAATGCACAATAAACTAGCAAATGACGCTCTAATCAACGTGAAAATCCCAGAATTGAGCGTGTCCACGGAAAGTCTTTTAATCACGGAAAAATCGTGAATTACCTCTTGCCATTTACTCAAAATTAGCATATTTAAGTACTTTTTCATTTAGGCTGATTTTTTAATTATAATTATAAAATTAATTTGAAGTTAACATCGCGTTATTTTAGTAGAGCATGTGTAATTAGAAGAGACCGGAAGCAGGTAAGAGGCAGGCGCCTGTAATGGGAAAAACTCGTACGATTAGCAATCTCTACATGTTGTTATTAAAAACTTGCTTGGTCATCTTTAACTTATGCATTTCAACCGCTTCATTACTGTTGTTGTTTCAGGCGAATGTTCCCAACTTTGAGAGTTTCCTTTACGGGTATCAGACCAGATCAGAGGTACGCGGTACTTTTGGACATCGTTCCCGTGGACAACAAGCGGTATCGATATGCTTACCACCGCTCCTCCTGGCTGGTGGCAGGAAAAGCCGATCCTCCTGCTCCTTGCAGGATATATGCACATCCGGATTCGCCGTTCTCTGGAGAACAACTGCGAAAACAAGTTGTTTCGTTCGAGAAGGTCAAACTTACCAACAACGAGATGGATAAAAATGGACAGGTTAGTGGAGACGTAGGTTAGGAAGGCATTGTCACTGATGCAAAATAGTTATTAATAACATATGCATACAGACGACGACGATATTGGGAACAACTGTTTTAACTAATTAGCATAATGTTGCGGCGGAGAACTTTACTCGCGTGTTTACCATTTTAATATAAATTATGAATTTTAATTTATCTACATCTGATTACATTAGGTTTTATTGTGACGCTCGCATTCGAGTTTCATTTTCAGCTTCCTTACCATTAAATCCTGCAGAAAACATGCCGAAGACGTGATGAATCAGACATGTGGAACGTAACTTGTCTGCGAGATTTGTGGCGTCGGAGTGACATAGCACTTAAAAGGCCTATTCTAAATCTTTGTTCATTTAAAACACTTCTTTCTTTCGTTTGGAAAATTCAACTTCAGAATTGTTAAATTGTGTTTTTGGAAAATCGAGACAAGAATTTTTAGAAAACTCCCAGTTGAGGCTCTCGTGGAAAAGGGTCTTGAACGTGGTGGGCGGAATTGGAATCACTTATTACAAGCTATTGAGTGCACAAAACTATTACCAACCTGAATAACACGTAAAGTTAACGACTTGTTCCAAACAATGTTCACCTGATATTGTATTATCAGATTACACAGTTCCGATCTCTGTAAAAATGTCTTTGCGGAACAAGTTCTTTTGCTTGAGGTCATCGACGCTGTGTATGTAGTAGAAGGTTGAAATAAGCGAATTTAGCTAGTAATGACATCATGAAGAAGAAAATTGCTTTTAATCGTCAACCCACGTGAAACATTGTCCATCTAATTCTAATAGTAGACATCAATAGCAGTATTAACCTGATTATGCAGGCTCATTGTGAGAAATCTGACAGCAATAGTTTCTCGATCGTTAAACCACAAGAGTGGGTGGTAAATAATGTTTACAAAGGGCAAAAGAAGCTGCTGGTGGTCTTCATCCACACCGGTCTTGGCGACATTTCACGCCAGACTCGGCGGTTATAATGTTATGAAATAGCTTTACGTCAAGTCATAAATCTGTAATGAAATTTTTGTGATGATGGACGTTTTGAAATTCGTGAAAAGATGAAATTTTTGTCAAATTGTCAGATTGTCAAATCAAGGACCGGATTCCAGGAGGCAGGCCCCTTGTGATGACAAAAAATAAAATGCTGTCACTTTAGTATTAATCAAAAGCATTACAGAAAAAATGTCATGCATATTAAAATCAGGAGTTATGATTATATGACAATGTAAACTGAAAGGAGAGTGTTGTGTCCCAGCTGTATTAATCTCGTGCTGGGTGTCCCGGATGCGTGTTTACAAAAC
Organism: Gnatocerus cornutus; assembly: GCA_029298725.1. Lineage (NCBI taxonomy): Eukaryota > Metazoa > Arthropoda > Insecta > Coleoptera > Tenebrionidae > Gnatocerus > Gnatocerus cornutus. The sequence continues at coordinate 14,834,508 of CM055513.1, forward strand.
GAAGTCGTCGACCAATCACCTGTTCGTCCCGAAGAAAAAGCGGAGGACGTGCGCTTGTGAACGCGCTACCTGGAGCGCTGGGTCTCCTCGGGGAGTCCAAAGGACAACAAATTTCTCACCTAGAGGCTAACAAGGCATCTCGTTTAAAATCCATTTCATGGAGATTGAAATATGAGCGTTTGTGTGCAGGCCAGGCATCAGGGGGCCCCATTCATAAACAGCAAAGCAATGTTTTGAATACTAGCCATAAAACACTGTGTCTAATTTATTTTTAATTTGTCGATGATTGGACCCTCACGAAATTTCATCGATTCACTAAATCTCTTTTTCGCCACTAAAAGAACGGCCTTCGAAAATTATAAGTTAATTAATCACAATGGGAGTGGAGTTGACGTAAAACATGAAATCTTAAAACACGTAGGGGCAAAATTATTTTCGTGTTGGGGCAACCGTTTGATAATGCAATATGATTGCGAGCACCTGCTGCTATTATTCAGACTTTTAGAAATTTTTGACATTTGGGATTTGCAGACATGTAACTGTATAAGCACGAAACTTCCAAGAATTTGTTATAGCTTCTGCACTTGAGATTGACCGAATGAATTGAATATTATAGGAATGAGCTGTTGGTCACTAATTCCTCTGTCAAGATCAAAATTTATGGTCACCAGCAAACGTTGTTGGTGCGTTAATCGCATTCTCGATCTGACATACTGAACAAACTCACAAATTAGTACTAAACATGTGCTCTTGTGTATTTCATTAAGGTAACAAGGTGTTCTTTTATATGACCATCTTATCTCGCATAATTTCACCTTCGTTTACAATCACAAACGAATTGTAATTTTACATTCGGAATTTCGTCGAGACTCATCTTCGTTGTGTTTACACCAAAACTGTTGGACTTAACAAGTTTTAAAACGATGATGAAAGGCTAATTTTATTGGCCATAATTATTATTTTTATAGTTATATGGCCACAGGCTGTATAAAATACGATATTTACGACTCTGCCTCACCTGTTCTTTCTATTCACTGGTATATAATCCGTGGGTCGTACACATCTTATACACCTGACAAAAGCTGTTTGCCACCAACAAAAAACACTTATTCATCCACACAATTCTTGGATAAATAGATAGCTGTGAATACGTGAAAATACATAACAATTTTTAATCCTATTAACAAAAGCAGACTTTACAAGGATACGATGTCAAAATAGACACTTAACGACTCGGTCTCAAGAGAATAAAAATTTCAACCCTTCACACAGTTTAATACTCACCCCGACACCCTTTTTTTATTTTCAGTCCCAAAGTGTGGGCTTCGTCATTTCCATATTCACGATGGGACAAAATTTTTGTTTAAAATGTACACCCACTGGCTTTGATAAATCGGAACTATTTCTAAGTAACGTCTACATGATTTAGTACGAATACGTAATTAAACTGGCGTAACAAACGAGTAGAGCTGATAATGGGTATGTTAAAAGCACATTTCCATATTTGTTGTTTACATCTTTAATTACATTTTGCCAAGTTCAGTTTAAGAATGCTAATAATCTTCTGACGGCTGTATGGTAAAATTAATTGTTATTTATTACAAGTCAAAGATAAACAGATACGGTAAGATTTATTTGGTGCTCATCGATATCTACTGCGGAAGAACCTATTATAAATATGTATTATAATGTTCTTGGTAAAAAGAGAATTACATGTTGGTAATTAGCGGAGCAATAATAATGTAGTTTGCTACTGCTGAGTGATTCTTTATCTTTCACGCATGTTTCTCTGAAAAAATTAATTAATTGCTCATTGGAATTTGCCGTCACATTAGAAGAAGATCGATACGAACAATTACCTACGTCCGGATTTTTTAAATTTAATGTGTCGACGTTTTTTGCCTCCTTGGCATTATAATTTATTTTGTTTTAATATTAACATAAAAATTACTATTCACTTATGAAAAGTGTAATATAAAGTTATAACATAACAAGTCATCTCGAGAACCAAGTAAACCTAATTTTCCAGATTTTGTTTAATTGTTGTTAATTTTTTATTAAATTACTATTTTAAAAATTAAATAATTTTTTAAAATATTAGGTCTTTGTGGAAGACTTTAGGCAAACTATATGTTATATCTACCAATAATGTAAATTTATTTCGGAGAATATTTTTCCCGGAATCTCCGGAACGACAGATAAGAAAATACTGTTTTCGCCATAGTATTGCTCGTACTTTGTTCGCTAAGAATTAGTTCTTGCATTTTTGGAATTTAAAAATTTTCGTTATCGAAAAAAAAATCCGACTAAAACTATGGAAATCTACTTCTGTCGAAATCGCGCTTAAATTTGGAGCAAATTTGAATTATAGGGTATTTAATTAAGGTAGAATTTTACGCAGCTTTTAAATCCGACCTTAAGATCTATGTACGACAACAAATAACTGAGTTTTGGCCGATTAAAGTTTCGGATTATTTGGTTTTTCAATGCTCAATACCTCCGGAACTAGGACAGATAGGTAGATGTGGTCTTCGCCATCGTTTTTCTATCGCTTTTGTTGTTTAGAATCAGCTTTAAGATTCAATATTTGATAGTCAAATTATTTCGTAAAAAAATCCGAATGAATTGATGAAAAAATTGAATTCGTAAACTCGTAAACTAATTGTTTTAAAGACCAGAAATTTGATCAGATGATAGACTTCCTAAATATGTCTTTGTAAACATTTCCTAAAAATGTATTTCAGTCAAAATGTCTAGTTTAATCTTAAAATAAACTAAAGTTATAAGTGCTCATTTCACGCAGAATTTCATGCAGAATTCAAAACTGTGCTAAGTTGTTCCGTACGTCAACAAATAATTAAATTAGAAAGGATTAAAATTTTGGGTAGTTGCCAAACGGCAAAAATTTTGAAGCTTCGGAATTTTTGGTGTCAATATTTCCGGAACTACAACAGATAAGAGGTTTTTACCATCGTTTTTCTCGCACTCTTGTAGCTTATAATCCGGTCTTACAAATCCCGAATTTAAAAATATAAGTTTGTTAAAAGTTTGGAGTTTTTAAACAATGAATAAAACATGTAATTTTAGTATCAATAATAGGTACATATAATTAAAAAAAAATAAATAAATTTGATATATCTTTTATTGCAAAAAAGTTGCTTTGTCCTGAAGATGAAATAGAAACGTCGTCTAGCGGTATTGGGAGTTTGAAATATGGTAGCTGCGCCTGTTATATCAGACCGTGTCTTGACAGTTTGAGGCTAAACATTAATCAATATGCAGCTACATTATTAAATACTGTCATAAAAAATGCAACGCAATTTTTGTTAATATTCTTGTTTTTTTATTGGTATAATTTTAATTTATTTGTTAATTGAGGAACAAGTTACGTATTCAAACAGACTTTCTTCAGTTGCTTGTCTCATTCCACAAGTCTAACGCCTTTCAAAGCTCATGATTCATGATTCAGTTAATTGCTTCTATCATGCAATTACCGTGTATATTTATGCAGAGGTCGTTGTCTAGTGCATATCTCGCATTATTATCATCTCTGCTCAAGAATCCAGTCTGAGAAGCATTGAATTTATTGAAATGCTCAAGTAGCAACATGCTTCCAAGTGCACAAGAATATTACATATTAGCGTGTAATCCATTTCTTTAGGGAAAGAACTGTAGGGGGCTGCACTGTCAGTGCGTTCGTTCAGTGAAGTGCAATAGACACCCAGTTGGAGTTGCGCTTGCGTTCAACAGAGCGTAACCTCAACCAGGTCCCCTCGTAACCAGAGTTGCTAAGCAACACACTCCTAACTCTTGCTGGAATAATGATTGGTGGCGTGAAGCCTTACAATGGCTGCCGAGTCTAGAGGCGATAAAGACGCTATTTAGCGTACCTGTGCCTTCAGCAGTTCTAACTTACGAGCACTGTCGCCCGTAAAATCTTCACGGAACGAGAGGGGTTAATGGGCTCTAAACCAAACTCACCTCTCTGTTTCTGTTGCAGATTGTCCTGAATTCGATGCACCGGTACCAGCCTAGAATCCACATCGTCAAATGGAGGGAACACTCGGGACCCATTACGGACCTGGAGCAGGAGCAGTACAGGACATTCATTTTCCCGGAATCTGTTTTCACAGCAGTTACAGCCTATCAAAACCAACTCATCACAAAATTGAAAATCGATTCCAACCCATTCGCAAAGGGTTTCAGGGATTCGTCCAGGCTCACAGACTTTGACAGGTAATAAGCTTTGCCGTATTCTGTAACCGTATCGATTTCATCTCGAACATTGTCTTCACTTCGCGGTGTCTCTCTCTACATATATGGGCCACTACCTTTAATTAAATTTGTCCGACAACGGCTTGGAGTGGTCGTAAAACAACTTTTTTCTTGGGGTGATAGGTCCGAAACTAATTATCTTATTGTTATTAGTGGTGCTTTTTATTGACCATAAAGTAGCACGGTAGCTGATGACTTTTGTGCATCTGTTCTCCAGCGATTTCCTCCGACTATCAGAAAAACAGCTTGGGAACGATCACCCTGTAATTTACACCTCGCCTACATTTTAGTGCAGCAGAAGCTCAGTGCAAATAAATACAAATGCTTTGAGTTAATTTTAGCTTTGGTGCAATATTTCAGTCTGCAATTTTCGTGTTTGACCATGAGTTCATTGGTTATGGTATCGTAATTTTAACAATTCATCTCAAAGTTATAAAAGCAAACTGTTCCATTTTGTATATCCGCATTGCAGGATCGTTTTATACATAGTGATCAAAATAGTCCTGTTTCAATATACATAATGTATTTCAAAATTTTCGAAAACAATTTAAACCCTCGTAAAACTATAACAATTACTTATTTCTTATATAAAAATGTACGAACAAATGAATTACATTTCTAATTTGTTTCGGATTATTTCACTTAATTTATACTATAAAATAGAAATGAAACATTCTGAAGAAACAAAGCCATCTTTTTATGATCTAAGTCGTATAATACATTATAACAATTACTTCTGGTCGTAAAAATCAATTACATTCGGCATGACTTGATTCAAATTAAAAAATGTATACAATGTGCAACAAGTTAAAAATAAAATTTCATGCAATATGATCGTAGAAATTGTTGATGAGTGATATGATTTGTAATGTTTATGTTAGTTTCGATTGTCGGAGAGGTACACAAAAACTCAATTAATTAAGAATGAAGGAAGTGGCGTACTGTTTGCATAAATTGACGCTTTCTTCGAATTGTGGAGAATTAACGAGGAAACATGTTCAGGTAAGCAGCAATTAAATAGCTGCCGAGGGAGTACTCTCTTAAATTTTAATCACAGTTTTAATAATGCACCGCGTTTTAATAATCGCTTATCGATTGATTAAGAAGTTGCGAATTGGCTCAGGTTGAAGCGTTTATTATTAATGCTGGCCCTGGATCGCCCCCGGAAATTCCCGGAGCGCCTCATAACCTGTCGATTTCTGGCGTTTCGACCCAAGCCAATCGATAATTCTCCTGGATTATTCCGGTATGAAGCCATTATTCGCGATTGCGGTTTCGGGAGATGACCGGTCCGGTCTAATTAAAGGAGTCCGGTTGATTGGGAGGCGAGCACGCACACGAATGGTGAAAGTGATAAGTAATAATTCATGGAGCTGCGGGCACATAAAAACAGCCTCATTTCTGTTGTGATAGAATTTAATTTACGTGTTTCAATCTCGCGCTGCCGCTAGGGGGCGTGTTCATATGTGCCGCCCTGTAATTTCAGACAATCGTTGTCTTCACGACGACGGCTTGATGATATAATGAAGGTGGGATATTTTCTCACACCTCAGGTAGACTCCGGTGTTTTCCCACTTATTTTCTCGTTTCGGGTTTTTGCTTGTCTTTAATTAGGACGCGGTGTACACATCTAGCGACCCCTGGTGGCCGGAGGCGGGGCCCCGGAGCCTCTCATTATCGCTTCACCGCGCGATCGCTCCGTCTCAATATTATTGATTGTTTTTGTGGCCGTGCTCCGCCCGCACGCTCACTTCTTCGTTCGTTGCCTCCGGTTTTTTTACGCAAATTCCGGACCTGGAGCTTCCGGTTAACGCAAGGAGATAAATCTTTATTGTTTGTTAATTCATTGACGGGGGCGGCGCGCGACTTTCACGACAGGATTCGCACCCAACCGAGCTATTTTATTAAATTTCAGATAATAAAAAGACACTCAATGCAAAGGTAATAAATCAAGAAGTGATAAAATTATTATTATCCATCAACACGTGTTATCAAAATTTTAGCGTCGCCATAACGTCTTTCTTCGCCGTCTTAAATTGGTGTCTTTGTTGCAGAGAGCCGATGGACGGCCTCTTCATGGACCAGCACTTCTTGCGTTCCTCTCTACGTTTGTACTCGGGCGACTCTCTGGACGCTGAGAACAACAACGCCGGATCTCTTTTCTCCGCAGCGATGATGGAAAAGGCCCGTGCTCACATCCAGATGTGGGGTCGTGCATCAGGCGGCGCCCCTTACAACCCCAGCGAATTACACGCGTTTCTCCTGAACAGTTCACCCAGTCAGCAAATCTATCTGGGTCAACGACCCTCCGTTCCTTTGGGTTTGACGAGCCAACTTTGGAGCCAAGGTGGTTCATCGTGGCAATCTCCGATGCACGGCGGATTACCTCCTGGTTTACTTGGACCTCCGCCACCTCATCGGCCTCAGATGACCCCACCGCCCTCTTCCACACCCAGTTCCTCGGGCTCGCCTAGTCCCACCGCCGTTAGTACTTCCGATCTTAGGTTACCTAAAGCTGTGTTCCCGTCGTCGATGCATCGTTTTAGCCCGTATGCGTCCCCGATGCCCCGACAAACATCTTCTTTAAGTCCCACTTCCAGGACCGGACACTGATAGTTTGGTTAGCGCCAAATTCTATACCAAAGAGTCTTTCCACAAGACGCTAATTGTGAGATTATCCTGTACATACAAACTGTCGTTGAAACTATTTATTTGTGTAAAATAGGGAGTCTTGGTAGAGTTTTTTTTATTCTTGTAAAGTGTACGTGTAATTATATTTTGTACAACAAATAGCAGTATTATTGTACATAGTTATTGGTGTAGTAATGTTCTCACAAGAGAACGAAGACGTTCCTTTTATCTTGGTTCTGTAGCAACGTTTTTAGGTTCATAATCATTCCATATCAGCATCCGTTTAGGCCCAGTAATCTTACAGTTGCTACAAAACCAAATATCTGTATAAGAATAGTTTGTGTACTGTAAAATGTATATTTTATAAAAAGAAATATCCTTCACTGTCAATTATTTACTTAGTTTTCCATTGTCTTACACTATGTTAAAAAGGACTTTGTTGTTGTGTACATATAATAAGTGGACTGTAAATTAAATGATTATTGAACATCAATCATTTTTTAATCCCATCACTCTTCCAAAATTCCCCATCACCGATCTTTCAATAAATGACTACTATATTTGAAACGTTAATTTATTAATATTTATAAACAGCATAAGTAATGTTGAAAGAAAAAGTATACAAACTCGAACCGAATTTAATATGTTGAGTGGCAGGACTCATGAATATTTAAACCAACACTTTTTATCACTCTAACGACAAAAACAAGATTAATCCACAAAGTAACACTAATCAAAACCAATGTGGGCAGATGTTAAGTAAACTCAGAGTTTGGAAAAAGCTATTAAAATTGGTCATTATTCATTTCCATCGCAGATAAAAAACATTTTTTACGGTATCCGATTGTGGCCACGCAATCAAAGCTTGAGCTTTCAGGTGAGTAATTTAATTTGGATCGTCCTCATCCAATATAGATCAAAAAGGTTCGACCAGGTAACCCGATATTATCTAGTAATTTGTGTCAAATTGAAGAAAGCTCTTATAACTTTATTAAAAATTAAATAAATAAATCATTCAGACTAAGAGCTTTGGAGCTTTAATGCCTCCTATAATTTATGTACGGAATGAATGAATATAAAATAGCAGTGAAAACGGTCTTGGCATCTACCTACGAGTCATCACGCTAATCTCACCATGCGTAATATTGACAGCACTCAGTTAAGATTAGTCACACATCTCATCCTTACACGACGTCTTGTCAAACGAAATTTACAACGGCAATTCCACAAAAGCATTTTCGGAATTCTTACGAAGCGTGAAGGGTTGGGGGTGTAAATATTTGTTACACCAAGTCGTAAACGAATTGTGAAATATACAATGCGGTTTTGTCGTGTGGTTTTCGCTTTAAGTCATCCATAAATCTTCTTTAACATTTCCATCTTTGTTTCTTGAATTGGGTTAATTTGAGCTATTGGATACAACGCTTAGTAATTCGACATGGTTTTGACCGATACACAATATATAATTAAGTTTTGAAAGTCTCTTTTAAATTGATATTAATAAGGTGTTTCAATAAATTTATCATTAAAGTTGCGTGCCTACTGAATAATTTTTCAAGGTGTGTCAATAATTTTGTATCATAAATTTTATTTTTTTTTAGCAGTCGCATTGACTTTAATTAGATGCTTTCTACAGATATATGTACTCAATTGCAACATTACTTTTTCGACAATAGTGTTAGCAGTTGCCCCAATTAACCTGTCAGTATGACTGGCATTTTTGCAGACACGCCGCTAAATGTTTTCACGATAATTAATAAATACACATAATCAGTTAATAACAGCAAGGTAATCTCCAATCAGACTCATTAACACTTCACATGATATGGTACGACTTTCAAACAAAATTCTAGAATTCCATGCTAATTAAATTTCTTAATAGAATACCGTTTTTTGAGCTTTTAGAAGCAAGACATAAAACAATTCTCATTTATATGTTTACTGCTCTTTCTATATCAATACAATTATTTTTATGTCTTTGGCAGTACAATAGTTCGTCGTAAATTACCAATTAGCTCTTGTACTTGTCCTTTTCTTTTTTCTCAATTTCTGAAACGAAGAGATTCAGCCACTTTCTTCACATCAGCATTGTATGAGGCCCAGCGGTTGTTGGGTCGGTGAATTATCTGTTAAACCGCTTCACTAATTGATTCCGAGTTGCGCCGCCGCCGGTGTTCATTACGAATTAGCTAAGCACGGCTCAACACCGCTCACCGATCTCATAAATAATATCATCCAGGGCCGGACTTGACAGCAAACAAGTAGATTTTCACCACTCAGCTCAACAACCCTTCTAGCTTCGATATTACCAAGTTTATTCAATAGACAATTTGTTGAGCAGGTGGTCTTCTAATGGGTCTATTTGGTATGGATTTGATACGATCGCTTCTTGGGTGTGCTTAGGCCATGCCTGGTAAGTCATTTTGACTATGTAGGTAGTAAATGCGGCAGCACCGGAAAATTTATGCTGGAGTTAAAGTATATAATCTGTAAAACGCTCGAAGGAATTCAGAGTGTCAGGACCAATCACCGGCAGAAATAATAAGAAATTCATTACAGGGAGATGTACTACCGACGAGAAGAGCTGGTTGGAGGCTGCATGGGTGGTTCTAGACTATTTCTACATAAATTAGCTCTAAAGGCATTGATTCTAAACCAGAACACGCACCATTTTGAAACTCATTTCTAAAATTCTTAAATACCAGATAATTTCTGAATTCCTAAATTCTAAAGCTCAAAAGATTTTGGTCTCTTGAATTGTAAAGTATATTTCACTGTTCCAGACCTTGCAACAGTAATTCAACTTTTGCCCTATCCGGGCGGAAAATCTGTAGCAGTGCGGCAAAACAGTCAGTTTACAGTGGTATTATTTACACAAGTTGTTTTGCTATGATTTTTCTACCTTAGAAACCAAAATATTTTTTTTGATGACAGCATCTATTAGAAGATTCAGAAATTGCAAGTGATATTGTTAAAGAATTGTCAGATATGTTTGATCAACATTTTTAATTCAGTTTTAGATGGTCCATCGACCAAAAAGTTTTTTACAAATTTCACACTGTCTCATACTGTCTCTTCAGCAAATGCCGCTTTTGTCTGCGACTCAAACTGCAAATATTGCTGTCGAGCCGTAAAATCCTACTAGCAGTTGCTCGAATGTATAACTATTTTGCCGGAAATTTGTGAGCGCGAATTAAGTTATGTTTTGGTCAGAGTCATCATTCATAAGATATTTTTAGAACTGTTTCACATTTACAGTTCTTGCACTCTAGATAACTGAAAATGCTTTGGAGTTCTGAAAATCAAAAAATGTTTTTTTTTTGTACAAGAGACACACAGAGAGAGTCAAAAAGTCTACAAAAATGCATGTATATAAAACAAAATCAAAATCAATCCATATCAAGTCCATTAGCATAATAAAAAGTGAAGAAATCATTTGAGTCATGGTGTTAAGTGCCTGATGCGATTTTGATGATGACAAGACCTCGAATCTGCAAAAAAGTACCTTTAGTCTTAATTACACTATTGTTTATTCATCTGATTAAGTGACCTACCTCAATAGCCTGTCTGTTACATCCGTTCAGTTAATAGCAGCAACTTCCTTTTCATTCGTCACGCCCCAGCTGATTGCAGAAAATAGCCATAAAGTGTTTCAATCGAGCGAGAAGAAACGAAATCGTTAAGGACTAAATATAACACCACGTATTTTTTCGAGAAGGGAGAGAACACATTCATCATCCTCCAAGAATGCTGATTTGGAATAAAGTTCCCAGCAAGTTGACCGCAGTCTGTCGCAAAACAGCAAAAACTCCCCCAAATAACAAACTTATAATGCATAAATAAAGGAAAAAGAGCGGCGCAACTTGTCCGAATCATCAATTCGAATCGGACGGTGGCAGAACATGGGGATCCAAATAAGTTTCTAGTTGGTTCTCATCCACGTCGTCCAAAAATCGAGGGATGAAGAGAGACGGATGGCGAAACGTGGATTGTGAGTGAAGGGAAGGCCACGGTGAGGGTGTTGCACTGATTTATTGTAATAGCCGTTCCGCCTCAGTTTAAATTGAGATTTAAATTAGCAGGCAGTCGATATGTTAAAGCTAGCCGCGCTCATGGCGACATAGCGCCAATAACCGTAAAATTGAATTTGAAGACATAAGCAGCCAGTAACTCCGTTGAGAGCTTCACTGATTCTCAGTGTTGGAGGGCGAGACTTGGTCAGTGTTAATTGATGTTATTTATTACTTTACTGTACTCTTATTACATGGCGGTAACGTTTCAACTCGAGGTGCAATGAGCTTTTTTTAATGAGATAAATGCAGGAAGGTTATTCCAGAAAATCTAATTTCTGCAATGTGTAGATATATAACTTTTCAAATTAGATATAAATAATACGTTGCAATGTTAAAATAAGCATTCGACATCTTTTATTTTTTCATAATTATATAGTATCAAACTCGTGATTTAAGTTTTCGGTGCTTAGTTCCAATTCCTAAACTTAAACTTATTTCAATTTGCAATTTTCAGGTTGGAAAGTTTAGAATTTTAGATTTTCAGTTTCTTACAAACGCATGTTAAATTTTCAAGTTCTCATACCATCCGGTTTTTAGTTCTTAGGCTAGCAATTTATTAAATTTCTTAGCTCCTAAAGTTTGTGTAGCGTTTCAGATTGTCTGTTGGCTTAAAGCTTTTACATTTTCCTTGTTTTTCCGATTTTTCTAGTTTCTCGTCTTTAAGTTTCAATTGTTAAGAGGTACAAAAAAGTTGTAAATATTTACGAACTTTTTAGGTAATAAGTAACAAAATAATGTTTTAAATTTGGATTAGATCTTTGAATCATTATTATCTTTAAGTCCTTTAAATCTTCAGATACTTTTATTTTTAAATCTTTTAAGTATTATGCCTGAATCTTTATTACATTTTAAAAAATTCTAGAAAGAAAAAAATAGATTTACGTTAGAGAATTGAGTGTGAATACCTATTTTGGAAAATGTGAAGTAGAATCTTTAGTAATGAACATTTAAAATTAAAAAAAATTAAATGCATACTTTCTAATCTTAAAACTGATCTGGCAGTCTGAGAGTTAAATGATTTAAGTTTTTGAAACAGCCAACATTTGAAATCAAAACCAAAACATTTAATACTTATACATATTATAAAATAGAATATACATAGTTTTTTTGAAGAGCAAATATAAAATAGTTCTTAATAGGCTCAATTTGCGACAAGAAATTACCACACCCTGTATATGTAATTTAAAAATTAGGATTGATAAAAGCTAATAAAAAACTGAATGTCTAGAACTCCTAGAACTTGATTATTTAAGAACCAGAAGATTATTTAGTACACCGTAAGTAAATTTAAAATTGTTTCTTCCTTTTTAGATTTTTATTATAATAAATATTTTGAATTGTGTATTTTCAAGTTTTTCAGTCTACTCAAATCCTTTTATTTTTCTTCAAATTCTACAAAGTCTGTTATTTGCCTATTTATTAAATTTCTTAATTCTTAAATTATTTGACTATGAAAAACTTAAATTGGCAACTGAGATGCTAAGACGTGAATCCACAAGAATCTTTAAATCCAGAAACTATTTGATAAATTTCATTTTCTTACAAATTAAAAACGTAGAATTTCTACATTTTTAATTTTTTAAATTCTGAAATTTTCTCTTGAATACCTTCGATATTAAAATTATAGTCTTTTAGATTTATTTTTAAAATTCTAAAATGTTGGGAGACGAGGAAAATTTTTGTATTCTTTCATTGTTTTTGCAAATACCTACTTATCTAGGAATTTAGAAGTCAGAGAAACTTATTAAAGCTTAAAACTGAAGAAACAAAATATTAGCGAACTGAGAATCTAAAAAGAATTAAAAAAAAAACTGCAAAAAGTCGGTACCTGAGTTCATAATTTAAAAAAAAATCGAGATAAGTTCTTTTTACAATTAGTGACTCGGAACCCAAAAATGTGAGAACTAAAAAGATCTAAGAAGCTCGGAAGCGATGTAATTCCATTTCACATTTCGAAATAGAGACACCTCATGAAATGCGAAATGACATGGTCGGTTACAGTACATTGTCGTCCCCCTGAATAAAAATGTAATTAAGCTATAAAAGGGCATTTTTTGCCAAGCTTGCAGTGATGGTATAATTCAGGCAGTTATTGCAATAATTTACACATCAATAAAAAACGCATAGCAACTTCCGTAAGCGAGTAAATGGAACCTGGAGGATATTGCAGCAGGACGAACCGCCTCCTACCTCTATAATTAACAGTTGCAAACTTCATGTGGTATGCTGAACGATTATGCTAGTGTAATTATACCCGCATTCTCGTGTTCATTAGTATTTCTTCCTACTGCAAAATGCTGAAATTGACAAAGAAATGATAATTTATGACAGTGATAAATTAGTATTGATAATAGTTATGTTAGCCACAGGTTGTGTTAAACTTTACACGTAGAAATTTATGGAGAGTGTACGCGGAGAAGTGTGCACATGAAAACCTGAACATAAAATCAATGCCTGTACGGTTATCAATACGTAATATTTAAGAGCGAAAAGTTTGAACAATAGCAGCAGAAATTCGCACTTAATTGCGTTCACGTTTGGCTTGGATGATTCGAGTCAATCTCGCATACCTGCAGTGAATTCCTCAAATGAAAGAGAAATTCCTAGGAAAAGGAATCCGGCTAACATATCATATTAAGCGGATTCGGTGTCAGCTAACGATGTGTCACCCAAAACGTGTTAGAAGCTTATGAGAAAATGATTTAGTGAAATAGGATTCACAGTTCATCTGTCACGAAATACATCAACATACACCCAAATATATCACTTCGTGTCCTTTTCTTTCTGCAGCAGGAAGCTCGTGCGTGTCTCTGTTCAAAAACTACTTTAATACACATACGGTGTGTGTGGTCCTAGGATGAATAATTTGAAATTGATGGCGAAGTAGTGCGATTCACAGAGTGGAAAATAGGTGGAATTAAATGGTTAAGAGACGCGTTGGACAAAATTATAAAGATATTAAAGTGAGATTGTCACTGTAATCAAATTTTTTCGTGCAGACGTGACACGTGTTTTTGGTATAGAAACATTAATCCTCACCATCAATTATGATTTTCCCCAGACCTCGGGTGCCACCAATTGAGATAACAGAGAAGCAGGAAATTCGGCTGACACGAGAATAAATTCAATTTGCAAATATTGCGTGTCCCAGAGGCAACGTATCTTTTTCATATATCCATTTCCATCGCAACACGTGTCTTTATGCAGTCAGCATTTCACAAGGTTCGCGGTTATTACAATAAAAACCCAAAAGCGCCGCACCACCCGTCACGTTGAAAATACTTTCCTAATGTTCTACTGGGTGATGCCATAAATAATTTCGATGTGCGAAAGCGACTACCAAACTCGAAACTTGGGGTAAAAATTGCATCCAAATTATCCATGAAACGGAAAATATAGTAGATTACAACATTTTTATTTAACGACTTGAATTTATTGTCGTGGTTTTTATCTCCAAGAGACCTCGGAATTTATTCCAACTTTCGGCGCTCGAGGAGAAGATGATGGCAGTCATGAGGGCATAATTTATTTAAGTTCAAATGCGAGCCATTATGGCCACAATAAGAACATTGCCATTAACATTACATTAGGCAAGTGTATAAAAATGTATTTCAACGTGTTAAGTATAGCGCTGTGTACAGGAAATGAGGCTCGTTTCCGCCTCCAACTGAGTACAGGTAATTGTCACGATATAGAATATGTTGTCACTTTGTTATGGTGTGCGCTTTGGTACTCGATATTAATTTATTACGAGCACCCCTCAACCGTGCATTAAGATGTCACGTTTTGTCTTTACACTCAACGACCATTAACGGAACCACGATTTGCAACAACAAACTGGACTTTAAAGGGTGTTTACCCCACTTTCCCATGAAAAATTCCCGACGACAATTGAATAAGAGCGGTAAACCGTCAGAATTCCCTAAACGCTACATATCCATGTGAAGACAATCCTCTGGAGGACACCAAACAAGCGTCGGGAACTCTAGGGAAATCTCTTCATATGTGGTCTTCTGTTCACCCTATTTTGGAAACGAGGCGCGATTTATTGGTTCTCGAAGCGCGGCTAATTGGCTTGAGAGCAGCCGACATGTTTCCGTTGTGTGTAAGTTTACAGCTCTACATTTGCCTACAGTACCACCTCATTTAAAGCCTTTACTGAAATGACAAAGTGCTGTACAACTATGTTACATAACTGCTAATTTTCTAGGAGCATTGCTCTGAGATTTACGACGCGATTTCTTTTTACGTTAGATGCAGAGCTATAAACATAAAAAAAAATTATGTTATTGGAAGTAAAATGAAGCTAGTGTCTTGTAAGAACCAGAAGCTCAGCCGCAAAACTTTTCGTCTTCAGGTTTTAGTTCCGAAATTTTTACAATAAAGTTTAAAATTACTGTGTTACTGGGTTGATTCTGAGCTATTTTGATCAAAATTGCCAAAGTTACGAAATTTTATATAAAAAAGGTTAAAATTTTTCGTTCATCTAAAAATGCACATTCTTGTTCTGAAATTTTTAAATTAGTAGTTATCAAACTAGTCGGAAGTAGAAACGCCTCGAAATTGTACTGTTTTACCAACAAGATTGCTATTACACAATTTTGTAGAAAATGATTTAAATTTATCCTTCATCTTCAAAAAAAAAATCCAGTAATGCACTTACTTGCTCTTAAGTTTCAAAATTTAGCACAGTTATTAAACTAGTCGAAAGATGAAACGCTTTGAAATTCTACTGTCTTATTGTCAAAATTGCCAAAGTTACAAAATGTTATAGAAAATGGTTGAAATTTATCATTCATCCTAAAAAAACATTCTCATTCTATAATAATTGTAAAATTTATTACAGATATTAAACTAGTCGAAAGTAGAAGTGTCTCTACATTTTACTGTTTTGTAATCAAAATTGCCAAAATTACAAAATTTAATAGAAAACGGTTTCTAATCAAAAAAGTTTATGAGTAAAGTCAAAATAGTCTGTTTATCCAAATCAGTAAATTTTCGGTCCTCACGCTATCACCATAAATCTTTTAAGAAAAATTTTAAATTTGCGAAATATTATTACTCACAGCCTCACATCAATCATTTTTTGCGCAAATTCCCGCATCGGTTCCTCTTCGCTTCCCATCAGAACTCTACAATTAAAAGAGCCTTTAATACACAAAGAGGTGTTTCCAAAACAAAAATAAATTGGCATTTACTTAGACATAACATAAATTGTATTAATGTTGATATTAAATGTATCGCATTTCAAAACATCATTTAACAAAGACTGTAAATCATATTAAATTAAAAACATGATTTGACACAAGAGAAACTGTTCAAACCACATCAGATTTATTGTTCCAAAGAATTCTTTCGAGAGTTGCAATTAAGTTGTTTTGAAATTATTCCCATTCTGAGATGTACTTTTATTTGTGTTTTTAGTGGTGACACCTGCCTTCTGTCAAGCTTTTAGTGGATTTTGAATTTACTGCCGCCTTCCATTCACCACTAGCTACGGTTATAACATAAATTATTTAAATTGAGAACGGACCCTAACGTTAGGTTCGACCTTGTGCACGCACTTATGTAGGCATTTAATTAATTAATTATCATAATTATCAAATTTAGGATTTAGATGAAATGAAAAATGTGAACATGGAAGTATATTGTACTACCGTAAACAGTTACACATTTTCCATCTGAGTTTAATTATTCTATTTGCGTAAAAATGTAAATGTAAAGTTAGATTTCATCACACGTCAACCAATGAGAGGCTATAATTTCTAAGGAAATAGTCTGTAATAGCATTAAGTAGTTGCTATAGCTAATGAATTATTTTTACGACTCATAGTCTAAATTATGCTTCTTTGTTTCTTTCGGAATTAAAAGGCATCCGCGTTTATAATTTCGTAATTAAGAGATCCTATTATGAAAAAACCTTTAAGGTAATTTAGTATTTCTCAAACATTTGCATGTCATAAGATGAAATATTCTCGCTCATTAAAACATCTGTTTTCTTTCACCTGCTTTATGTCCACATAAAAAAGCTCTGTCGTTTTGGGTTGTTGCTTCAAAAAGTGTCATGTCCGCCTGTTATTACATTAAAAAATATAACCACATTAAAAGAAATGTGAATTTCCTGTCGTCATAAGTAGCGTGAAGTTTTTGCTTTTTATTACTTCTAATAACATATAATTAATCGACCAAAATGTAATTAAATTTAATATCACATTTGCCGGGGGACACACCTACATTTTATCATGAGTTTTGCTAGTTTCTTATCCAACGACAGTCCTATTATCTAGACACACCCACAATTGTATAATAATTGCCTGAGACATGTCTCTACTATCACGTACAGCTGTCATCCGAAGTTGATCGATTTCTAGTACACTGAAATAGCATGCAGCACTTAAGCTCACTAATAATGTCAGTGATAAAATCTCAGTGCAACCACTGTGTAGTTAGTTGCATGGTCACACGTATTTGCTGTGATGCAAAGATACGCACACGTTTTAGCATGTCACCTCCTTTATGGCAGCTTAACATGAAAAGGAAGCAACCAGCCGATGGCATTAACTGTGCTTTCTGTTTTCTTTTTATTGCAGTGTTTAATGTCTGTATGGGCCGATTTTAAAAAACACGCTCGCTACTTGATGCTTACGTTTAAACGGTAGTGATAGTGATTTTCAGTTAGCTGTAAAGCACATTGTTGAGAAGAATTCCTTTTTAGCTTCCTTTGCGTGGAGTGTGCTGGTTTCCCAACCCAACGGCTAGAAAGTTCAAATTTGCTTTATTGCTTTGGCCTTCAGTAGTTTTTATTGTTGTGTAAAAAATATGCGAAAATATGACATTAAAAGTTTAGATTGTTAAATGAATTAAACTTTTTCTTAGACTATCTGAATCATTCACTCGAATCTGTGATCTATTTGTTCCTTCATATGCAATTTTTATTGCTGTTTATTAATTTTTATCTTATCATGTCTAATTTTGATGGTAAGACAGTAGAATTTGAAGGGGTTGCTATTTCTGACTAGTTTAATAACTGGGCTGAAATCCAAAACTTTAGAATAAGAATGTGAATTTTTGGAGTTTTTTTTAAAGAATGAATGATTAATTTTGACCATTTTCTATAAAATTTCGTAACTTTGGCAATTTTAATGGTAAAACAATAGAATTTAGAGACGTTTTGACTTCCGACTAGTTTAATAATTGTGCTAAATTTTAAAAGTTTCGAAGAAGAATGTCAACTTTTTGATTTTTTTTTAGAATGAATCATAAATTTCAACCCTTTTCTATAAAATTTCGGAACTTTGGCAATTTAGAAGTGTTTTTATTTCCGACTAGTTTCATAACTGTGCCAAATTTAAAAATTTTAAAAGAAAAATGTGAATTTTTCAGAACTTTTGAACCTGGAATCGATTCGCATCTTTCTTGATTTTTTTTATTGTTAAACTCTTTTAATTAACATTGCATTCTTTGGTTTTTAAATTATATTAGTTTTTTGCTCTTTTAAAAGATTATTGGATTGTTACGAATTTCAAAATTTGCTAGTTCAGAATTTTATATTCTTAAATGAGGCCTGTCATTCCATAACGTTGTCAGTGCCATTTTAATAATTTTACAGGAAACGAAAAAAACTGTTTTACTCTAAGTAACCAATACTATGAACTGAATTAAATTTATGTGTTAGTGTAATGTTTTTGGAAACCACTCTTGCATAAGAAAATCGAAAAAAGTTGATCATCGATGTTTAAAAAAATGTGAAAAGTTGGTAAATTTCCAAAACGTTGTAAGTTTAGCTATTAATGCTGAGTCAAAACAATGTAAGTCCAGCTAAAGTTGATACTTTTTAAGCATCGTCTTTCCAAAAGACGATTAATATTGTGTCTCGCTATTTCTCTACGGCTTTTGAAGACCTTTTTCCACTTGTTTAGATTTCTAACTTAATTTTTACCTCAATTTTTGTTAGGCTTATTTTTGGCACATAAGTACAACGTTTTGACTTTCACACTTGTTTAATTTCAAATGTAGCAGAGGTTTAGTAAAAACTATAATTTTTTGTACCTCAAATTTTGAAAATATCTTAAGCGTCCGGCGGTATAAGACTTTCTTCTACTAATCGTCGACTTTTAAAAAATTCTAATGGTTTTTACAAAGATTTAAAACGTTCTAAAAATTCCAGTTTGCAGTTCTGAAAAATTTTAAAATCAGATAAAATTAAAAAAAAAATTGAAAAATCTTGAAGAATCACAAAATTTTTAAATAAATAAAAAATATAAACAGCTGAATCGTTTAGCTAACAATTTCTTAAAAAAATAGAACATTTTAATTAGAATCGAAATCAATCTTTAAAAGAGAAAATTAACATTAATACATATTTTCAAAATTAAAAAGTTGATTTTGTTGAATGCTTTCAATCTTGTAATTATTTAAATTCAGAAAATTTTCTTTTAATCTCAGTATTGTTGCAAAACTTTAAACGCCTAGATTCACTTTGCATTGTTTTATCATTCCAAGAAGAAAAAAAGCAAATAATGAAGAAAGGAGAAAATCAGAAAAATCTAAAAATATTTTTTTATTACGACGGTGATAAAAATGATGATAAATAGCTTTATCAATCGAGAATACATCAGTAAGGCCGATATGAGTGCATCAATTCCAGCTAAGTAATGAAATTAGGGTAATGGCAACATTAGAGCGATAGGCGCTCAATTAGTCCAGGCCTTATTGATTGTCGAGAATTAGGGAGAGGAGCGAATACATTTCATTTCACGGTAGATTAATATTATATAAGTTATGGATAATACGAAAGGGTGATAGATTTCCCCAGGGTCCAGAAATATCGGCGTGACGTCGGGCCAGCTATGGGCAATTCCATCAAGAGTCGGGACGTCGACAGACGCCGACGCCCACCGAGAGGCGGCGATAGAGTGCAAAGTTGAAACCATTAGCGTCTTATCGCACTCTGCCGAAATTGCGCCCGTATTTCTGGTCGTATCTATAATGCATCGGGCGGAGACCATCTCGAGATTGCCTCACCCTAGGTGAAGACTGTAGTACAAACTCATGAGCCTTTTCACGATATCACCGCGAATTCGCTGGAAATATCTCAACGGAAAACTACAAGATAACTTGCTTTTAACTTTACTGCCCCACCAAATATTTATCTTTTACTGCTTGTTTTTCGGCGCTGCTGCCCGTAACTGGGGCGAAGATAAGACACAGATAAAAAGCGACAAATTGAATCAACTTGATGTAAAAAAAGGGTGAAGAAGAGAATTCTTCCTTCGCTATTTTTTCTCCATATCATAACATACTCATTAGAAACCACTTCAACTAAAGAGCGTTTTATTTCCCCAGCTATAAACTTAATTGAAATGCAATACTAAAATTCGGACTACTTCTGATTACAGCGTATTATTAAATATCCTCGCCAATCACAAAAATGTCGGTCGTTAAGTCCGTTAATTTATATTTATACTTGCTTGCAATGTGTTCCAAGTCAGTTAACAGCCTGATTTCGGCATCAGAATGCTTAATTACCCCACCGACGATGACTAGACCTCCTTAGCTTTAATCTCCAAATTAAAATGGACTTCGTTAAATCTATGTTAATGGCTTGTAATTACTTTCCGCAGGTGATGCGCTATCTGTGTTACATTGTATCAGTTATTAGCGGCAACAATTTAACAACTGTTCGAACTCGCGTTTCAACAGTTCGAATTCCAGGACAAATAATCGAAGACAACGTCGACTTTTGAGCAGGTATTCCCTTGTCCTGCTGTCAGAAGATGGCAGAACAGCCATTAGGGAACCGCGGAGGTATCTGATACGGTCCATGTAAACACAATGCATAAAAAGATGAAACGACTGATATGCCGTCACGCCTTGTCCTAATCACTGAGCTCCTGACGGTCGGGTTCAAATGGAATCCGGACAAAAATCGCCGGCGATGCTGCCGAAGAGGTGGCGAGAGATAAAAATACTAAACTGATTCTATTCTCGGCTTATCTAATGCCGTTTTACATAACTTCTCGAACAAAGAATAGAATATTCAAGCGTTTTTAGTGACAGCAGTACCGCACGCCATTTGATAAGTATAAATATTTTTCTTTGGGTGATACCGGTATCATTTTAAACGCATTATTTCTCAGAAAAATTCACAACTACATGCGTGCACATTAACAAAAATGTGTCCCGAGAGGTTTATTACATCACAATTACCCGTTGAAACGCAAAAACCGCACTTTGTGTTCACATAAAAAGCTAATAAATACGTGCTTGTACGACCTACCCTTTGATGAATCTCTTGTTTATGTAAATGGGTACCTAGCAGATGAAAAAATCGACCCGTATAGCATGACCCAGTTGCACAAGTTCATTTATCAAAATCATGACTTTACATTGCAGTTGCTAAAGTCACACGGCGTCTTTAAGCGTTTCCCATCAGGTCATGTCAAATATTATTTGAACAAGCAGATCGCTGCCAGCAATGTTAAAACAAAGTTAGACGGATCACAACAAGAAACGATAATTATCTACAGTCAATATATGTCTCGAAGACATTTCTTCATCTGGTGGTCTTCATCAATCACAACACACATTAGCTTGTCTGTTTCGTACCCCTGGTTGATTCGGTCTGCCCCCACTGCATCGTCGCGTATCATGGACAAACTTCATCATTAATCAAAGGAAATATTTATATACCTATATCTTATGACGGGGCTTAGAATGTTCATATCTCAACATATGTATGAAGGATTTATTTTTGTATTATATTGGGAAGAAGATGGATGTGGCTTTTGACAGAGATGTCAAATTGGTACTTAAGTTTAATTTGGGAGAAAGGGGGAAATAACTTGAGTTCTTTTAAAATGCGTTTATTTCATTGGAAAGATTTAGAATATTATATTAATCAAACCTATTTCGCTTGTGTCATACACAACTATGCAATTACATTCTGAAGCAGCTTTTAAACAATTAATTATGCGAGGAAGTATAATGATCTACAACGTCGTCGTCATGTCCTTCAACGGGATTTGTCAAGATGCATCTTCTATAAGGAACTACGTAACAAATGATGTTCGTCTGAAGCGTCCTTCGTTGAAAGACATAATGAAGAGTGTCACGTTAGTCACTATAATAAATTAAAATTATTTACAGACATATTGTACATTTGTTTTGGAACTTCATCGGAATTAGTCACATTGAATTTACACTAAAAAAGTTAAGCTGTATTTACAAAAGTCGCACATAAACTTAATGCCAACATTACCTAGATATAAAATAATATTTTAATATACATTTCTGTGTCAGACGAGTATATCACAAATATAAGGAACCACCTCAAGTTGGGCTACTTGGCGACTCTCGCCCGTCCCTTAAACTAGTATCAGGCGACGATTTAGGAAGAGAAGCATAAGGAGAATATCTGTGTTGAGCCAGCGGTCTCGGTAAAGGTGACATCTGCGAGTTGAGATGCGAGCTTCCAGCGGCCGCAACAGCTAATTGGTGCTGATGTTGAGCCGCAAGCAACGAAGGTCCCAAACAAGCCCACTGATTCCACAGAACTCCTGGAGAAACCGCACTACTTTGCGAAGCACTAGCACCGTAGAGTCCCCCCATCAACGGACCATAGGGACCGGCAGCCGCCGCCGCCGCCCTCAAAAACAACTGAGATCGTGCGGCTAAAATCGCCTTCTCCTCAATCGATAAATTGTTGTTATGAGTGTCCAAATCCGCGAAAGGTCGCAACGGTGATCGGAGGTAGTGCTGTTCGGCCAGCATTGACTCCATCGTCTCCCTGAAAGAAGAACTGTCAAACATAAACAACCGCAGTTTTGGTATCTACCTTTCGAACTCGGTGAGTCGAGAAGAGTCTCTGAAGCCCTTGGCGAAAGGATTGCTGTCAATCTTTAATTTGGTTATCTGAAAGATGATTAAGAATTATTAATCACTGAAGCAATTGGCGAAAACGAATGCGAATGTCTTCAAGTTGAGCGTTTCTAATTAGTCACGATTCATGGACATCAATAAAAGGGAAAGGAAATCAGTAAAGCAAACAGGACGTCAGTTCGGAGATGAACTCCTGGGGTGGGCCAATTATCTGTTCGTGGGGAGTGACAGCACCCGATGGAGAATGTCTGGAATGCATCGAGCGCCCACCGTGCGATCGTTTTTCAGGACCTCTCCTGTACAATGTGATGCATGAGACAGCATCGACTCGTGAGATGACATCTGATACGAAACCGGTTTAGATGGAAAAGTGCAATTTGCTAAAACCGAAGGGGGTGAGACTCTAATTATGATCAAACAGAAATAAGATGAAAGCCTTAAATAATCCCGCCATCACAGACGCAACCGGAGGCGTCAAAGCCAACATTCGCAATTAATGCCTGCTTACACATAATTTATTTCATTCCAAAATCCCTTTGAATCCACTCGTATATAAATTTTCTCGCGACACGAATTATTCCTCCACTTAATGCGCAATCATTTAATTAGATAACATCTCAATGCTAATATATTAAACGCATGATGGTCATATGATATTCAACCAGGGTAGCGTATAAACCGTTCTTTTCTCCTTTTAATACCGAGATCAAAGCGCCTTTTGTATATGCTAGAACTCCTGAAGTTGAACTCCTTCTTTTTCTATCATCCTTCGCGTTTCGCCTGATGAAAAGAGAAGGAAATTTAAACAAAGTTGTGCTACGTCTGTTCTCGCTCTTTCTTTGCAAGGTAAAGGAAGATAGATGGTGAATTATAGCACTAAACCGAGCAGTAGCGCCAGTCACATGTGCGAAGGTGTTTTATGAGCTTCTTGTAGGCGATCATCGTGAAACAGCAGGCGCAGGAGAATTCCTCCACGTTTTCATTTTCACTCGACCCACCTGTATTCACATCATACAAAGAAATAACTAATACTCTCTCATATTGAAGTTGAGTGGAGATGCTCATTGGAGGAGACTATCGCATTAGTCTTTGATCGCCTGGAATAACTTAGCGACAGCGACACCCTTGGTCGGCGCAATTGGCGTGTTCCAGTGCCATAAAGAGAGCTCCCTGAAAGAAGCAGCCAACATTCTCCGACTAAAGCAAACATAAATAATAGTTTTTAAATGAGACAGGACGTTTCACACGACGCGTGTGTGTGGCGAGACACATGATGCTATGTTCTTGGCGAGTGACGGATTGCTGGGGACTAGATCGCATGCTTCGCGGGCTAACATGACACATTTCACAACATCAATGTGTTAGGAAGTCACTAACGAGCGCTCCCGATACACGTAAATATCACAGCTACACCATAAATATCCTTCCAAGCTTCCAGCTCGTCCGCAAAAAAGGACGCAGACAGATTCTAGTTAAAAATTTAGTTGAGGAAGTCTTTCTGCCCCACTCGCTTCCCGCCTGAATCCGAGCCTGTGTGCAGAACGTCAAAGTTGACGTTTAAAAAACGACGATTTCATGCCCATTGCTCAACAATAGTTGACTTTTGATGATTTAAGTTTCTAACTAAATTGAAATGTCGCAGATATCAAAATGAATTAAGAACACGGCTTTGTAATAAATCAAGACCACACACGTAAGAAAGCAAGATCTATGTGTCATTGTAAGATATTTATCATCACAATCACCACTGCGTTCCAAAATAACCGATGCTGATTTGAATAAATGTGGGTAAAATAAACATCAAGTGGAAGCAGGTACTCCCAGTTTGATATCACTTATTCAAATGTTGTAATTCCCAGTGTTTCAGTCGAAATTCGTGCCATGGAGATCTACGTCGAACTCGTGGTTGATATAGTTCGAAAAACAAATTGGGGTTGGGCAGTTTACCTAGTGATGGTGAGATTTCAAACTTACTTTCGCCACCGAGGTCATCGATTTCTCCCCGGCTCAATAGTGTTCGTTTGATGTAAAAATCGAAATAAACGAAAAAATCTCCACTAAATTTAGCACGTCGTCAAAATTCCACGACCAACGACTTATCATTTACTCGTCACCTGGTTGTAATTTCTATTTCGGATTGAAAAACGGTTAGTGTTAATGTGTGGCCGACGCTGATGACCCTGTTTGAGCAACAATACATTTGCAGTTCGTGAATTGGTAAAATTGTCACTAGACTCGAGTTCATTTATCCACCTATCAGCACAAAGTTCTGGGTGGGCTGACAGCTCTGGCACGACGCCAGGCGTCGAGGCGTGAGCTTGTTAATTGAGAGATTGCTATTTGGTCAACAATATTTTGTATAGGACAAACTTAATCTGGCGATGTATAAATATTGTCGCGTCTGCAACTTATGATTAAAGCGTAACATCTGCTGTGCCAGGAATTTGTAATGGACGACTGCCGAGAGTTCTTTTTTCATGCTGCAGACTTCTAGTCTCAATCTACCAAGGATAAATTATGCTTCACGGACAATTACAAACATAATCGCAAAAACAACTCGGAAAGTTACTGCTGGGAAATACGCCCCGACGGAAAAATAAGAGCTGTTTATTCGCAAATTGTATTTTTTTTTCTTTTCCATGATCCACGTGTCTGTCTCCATTTTTCAGACTGTTGGAATCACACTGTTCTTTCGTTTCTTTGGATTCATTGAGTCTCCTAGGAGTATTTTAATTCTTCACCTTTTCTATTTTGTCAAGAGCTCTTAAATTCTACGAGTTCTTTGTAGAATTTTTATTATTTTGCGTTTTACATCCTGAGCACTATTTTTATCCTTCTATGCTGTAAATCCTTTCTTTATATTCTTTAAGTCTCTCAGATTTGTTAAATTCAACAAACAGTTTTAATTACTTACGTTTTGTATTCTTCGAATCACCATCTTTTCTGCATTTTTTTTAAATTTTTGTAAAATTATTAGAACATTTTTACATTAGTTATTGTTAATCTTTTTTATACATTTTTGGATGTTCTTAGATTTTTAGAACTTTTAATTTTTTGTCTTCTCTTGAACAAAATTTCTTTTGAACACTTTGAATTCTTTGTTGTTTTTTATTTTCAGATTTACAAGATACTGTACTAGCCCTATTTTCCATACTTTTGAAAATTTTAGATTCTTTAAAATTCTCATTTCTTCTGGTTGATTTATGTTCTTTATGTTTTTTTTAGTTTTAAACCTTTAAGACATGTTTCTTTTGTAATATTCAGTCTAGAATATAAAGGTTTTTATTTTTTAGACATTTTTACATTTTCAAATTCTTCTTGGATTTTTTATTCTTTAAACATAATTTTTTATTCTTTGCATGATTTGGATTTCTTGTGTTATTTTAATTATTAAAATTTTAATTTTTTTTGAGTTTAAATTACTTAGATTTGTCTATTTCTGACATTCCTTACGTTTTTGTGTTAATTATATTTTTAGAATTGTTAGATTTTTATCACTTTTTGGAATATTTAGATTTTTGTGTTTCTTTGTTTTAATTGATTTTTAGTTATCTATGTCATTTAAACATGATAAATGTTTTCTGTAGGTATTTTAGCTGAATATTATTTTTTATTTGGTAAGAATTTCCATATTCTTAAACATTAAAAATTTTTAATTTGTTTGAAATTATCGTATTCTCAAAAGTTTACATTTTTATTGCTTGTCTTCTTTTTTTTTCAGATTGTTCAGATGTTTTTGAAGGTGCAGATTCCGTAGATTTTTCTTTTTAGGCAATTTCGATTTTTACGTTTTTTGAATTGTTTTATTTATTTTCTTAGACCTTGTTTATCCTTGCAGTTTTTTTAATTGTATATACTTAGTTACAATATTCTTTCTTAATTTTTTTGGATTGCTAAGATTCTTTGGCTTCTTTTTAGTAATTTTTATTACCAATAAATCTTTAGATTTTATATATGCATTAACCTATCAAGTCTCTATTTTTCGTCATATTTACTAGATTCTTTTTGAATTCAAGTACCTAGTTATTTCTATTTTCTAGGATTTGAACTGAATTTTTCAAATATGTCAAATTGTTTTAGACTATGTCATTTCAAATTCATAATGTTAAAAAGTTTAATTTCAATAATTTTTGCCAAGAAAAAAAATAAAATTTGTCTGTTTAATTTTTCTAAACAGTGAAATTATATTTTTGATTGATTGTAAAATGAATCTCGTATTTTATATCCTCAATAAAATCGGAAGAAGTGACATTGTAAACTGGCTCCCTAGAGATCGATTTCGATCCACTACTGTTCGTTAACTGTTTTTTACAAATTAACCTTGTATGTATAATATATGTATCTATAAATTTAATTTGATCCGCATAATAACATTTTTCAATTGTATGACTAGTTATAAACATCAAACTATTAATCCGTGTTTATTTACTTTGAAAATTTATATTTCGAACTCCTGCAAAACTACCAAACAATATTATAATTTTACGGCAGCCTACCTCCAAAACCAATAAACTTAAAATTAGACCACTCCTTTAAACTCCCTGAATGGTGAATTATATTATACCTAATAATTCAAATTCGCGTATTTCCGCCACTTTATATTTTAGCAAAATATAACTCACCAACTGATTTTGATAAGCCGTGACAGCAGTAAAAACAGTTTCAGGAAATATAAATGTTTTATACTCTTCGTTTTCCAAGTCGACTATTTGTCCTGAGGCCCCATCCGGTCGTTTCACTAAGTGAATCCTAGGTTGATACTTATGCATGGAATTCAGAACTAACTGCAACAGAACAGTACGGTAAGTTTATCATTCGTCTGAGTTGCGTAATGACATACATGTCCATGTTTGTCCATTTCATTGTTGGTGAGTTTAACTTTTTCAAAAGAGACGACTTGTTTGCGGAGTTGTTCGCCGGTAAACGGAGAATCCGGATGAGCGCACATTCGGCAGGGAGCTGGTGGATCCGCTTTTCCAGCCACCAGCCAGGAAGAACGATGATAAGCGTAACGGTAACGCTTGTTATCGACAGGAACTATGTCCAGCAAGACTGCGTACTTTTGATCGGGGCGGATTCCAGCGAAGGAGACTCGGACTGTCGGAAACATCCGTCTGAAAAGAAAAAAAAAAAGTGTAAAATGCAGTTTTCCGGATTTTGTTCGGAACGTGATGTGTAGCTTACACTCGGATCATTTGTAAGCGGGAGATTCAGTATCCAAGATAAACGATAAAGGTAACAAACAGGCTAACAGGTAAAATAAACCTCACACCTTTGGACCGAGGTGAATTATCGGAGTGCGATTTGTGCATCGACTTGGTCGGAACTGCCCTATCCAGATCCTGAAGAGATATCGAAACAAATTAGCACTGAAATTATAGGCTTTTAGAAGCCGCTATCTTCATCGCTTGTGATTCGCCGCGGGTCCAATCGATTATTGTACTCGAATATCAGTGATAATAATCCCAGACCAGATGGTTTCGACCATAATTCAAATTGTTACACTTACGTTTGTTCTTTTATAATTTTAAAGCGGCATCACCCTGTAATGTGTTCATAATAAATACGCAACAGATTGGAACAAGTGATACCTTTCAGGTGTTTCGCAGACAACTGCAATGTCTTTAACTTAAGGTGACGGAATTTTCTACCTGTGCAAATTTATAACTTAATTCTCTCTTGTTTATTAAGCTATAAATTTTATAGTCCCTTTAATCATCAATTACTCCACTTTCTGGCTCACGTTTGATTTTTCTTTGTGCTACCTGCCTCTATAAATATCATCTTGCTAATACTTTCGGATTAAGCAGATGTGTTTCGGCATTAATTAACTGCAATTTCAAAAGCACAGGAAGCTATAATTACAAGGTTTGGTGTTCGACGCATGTAATAAATACGTTCTTTAGCAGTTGAAGTGCGACCATCATGGCCCGTTTGTAATGTCACTTGGTCCGTTGCTTCAACATCTTTACGTTTAATTAAAACATACGAGCTTGGCTGATGGATTCAGTAAGAACGCCGCGACGAACTAAAGGAGCAATTAAGCGCCGCAGCTCGGTGCATTTATTTACAGGGCGGCCAACCGAACAAAAATATGCTTTGATGCCTACACCTCACATTTCCGAAGGAATACTTTTTCTGGAAGGAATAACTATGTAAGACATTCGCCACGCCCGTCTTCCTGCCGGCAATTAAACTCAGCATTCTGATTTTTCCCGTGTATAAAAGTGGTTCATTTGGCTCGCATCTTGAGGCAATGAATCAATCCGGTTGGTAACGTCACCTGCAGAACTCAAGCGCTTCAATATGCTGCTGAAGACGTAATTGCGCGTTTCATGTCTTTCTGTTCGCTTAACCATTTCAGCAATTGGCAACACTTTGAAGTGTGACTATTTTCACCGACTATCTCTCTGACGAATGCCTGCCAACTTGTGAGCAGATAATTAATAGAGCTGTAGGAACAACTGGATTGCATTTCACTTCAATCAATTAAATCCAGCTGGTCGCTCAGAAGCTCCGGCTACCAGAATTGACATAGCAGGAAAACAACGATCTACGAACCCGTTTTTTCTGATTAAAGCTGCTCCCAGTTTCGATAGGAATCAGCTTGGGATTTGTGTATTTATAACATAAAATTTAAACGGTTGACGCCAACGACGTGTTAATGTTTTCTCTCCACACCGATTACAAGTTTTATTCATGTACTGTATATTTTTTCTAAATTTAATGAGTTTGAACTGTTTTCATTTTTTTGGGAACCATTAATTTAGATGAGCATTTAAACGGTTATTCAATTAAGGCCCATGTGATGGGACGGAGAATAATATTCAACATGTTGCTCCCGGAGATGTGCTGGGACGATTACAAAAAACACAGTGCAAGTATGTTGGCAGGTTGAAAGAGGTTAAGACCCTTAATCATAGTGTTGGTTAAATTTATGGGGTGAGGCCGTCATAATTTTATTTATATCGACGTTGCAAGCTACCCTTCTCTCTAATATTTCGGAAGCTAGACATTAACTAATTTACACCCACGTTGCTGAAGCTTAATTACTGACAAAATTTTGACGGTAGCAATTATCCATTTCCTTTTCAAAAGTTGGGTGGTAAGGCGATATTTCACGCTTGGCCTCGATAGCATGCGATAAATATTAAATTTTAATAAATAGGTAGGGATATTAAATAACAGCATCGCACTGTTTGAAAAATTTTTATTTGCAAAAGCTAAACTATAAACTGGTAAAATAAAAAATATGTGTATATAGGCTGTTCCAGATCGCTCGAACTTCCTTTAATTGGGACATTTTCCATTAAAATGAATTAATTGTATCACACAAGAAAATTCAGGAAATTAATGTATTCAAGTCACAAGTATCTGAAGTTGAACATTTATATCGAATCTTCGT
Source organism: Gnatocerus cornutus (assembly GCA_029298725.1). Lineage (NCBI taxonomy): Eukaryota > Metazoa > Arthropoda > Insecta > Coleoptera > Tenebrionidae > Gnatocerus > Gnatocerus cornutus. The sequence goes on from CM055513.1 coordinate 14,864,772, forward strand.
GCAAATTGACAAAAATTATATGTATATGTACATACACTGTGCGGCCAAAATAAAGTGGTACAAATCTAGAACCACCTTTTTCAAAAATTGAACTATGTAAAACAGACTTTTAAAGTAGACATAATGAAAATTTTTCGACAAACGTACCAATTATACGTCATTTTTACAAAAGAGCAATTTTTGAAATTTTGTCCAATAGTATACACGCACAGAAAGCGCTCCAATGAGAGGGCCGACTTATCGGGTGCTAATAAACGCAAAAAACAATTTTTTGCCTAATTACGCTAATCACCCAATTACGATTGGTCCTTTGTTCCTTTATTTCAGTCAGTTTAGTGCTGGGATCTGACGGAGACGGACGTGTTTGTTAATATAAAGCAAAATAGTGCCGTTTTGGAATTGAATTGACAGGTAAGTCCTAGACAAATGCATTTTGGGACGTTTCGCGTTGGTTTTTCAAGATTTTGCATTTTTAAAAACAACGGAAATGGTTCGCTGTCTTGTTCAAAAATCTGTGATAATTTTCGGATTCTTTTGAACAGACCTACAGATGTACATACTGTATGAATATTAGGTATACAATTTGTTACAAGTTGTCAAACATTTTCCATAAAAGGACGCAAGTTCTATATTTGGTTCTAATGTTTATTTGGGTTTCAGACGCCATCGCAGTTGGAAGCAGTTTTAAGTGAAGAAAAAACTTGGATCGAAGTCAAGACAGTGAGTGGACAATGCAGCGAAGGAGATGAGACCGCGTCGCAGAAACCATCAAGGTAGGATTGAGTTCTGGGTTTTCATGTTTGATATTTTCCCCATTTCTATTTTTCATTGTTCTTTTTCTTTTATCCCACTGTTTTACCAGAGGTTTGTTTCTTCTTATCCCATGTCTACTGAAATTGCTTTCTTTATCATTCTTCTTACACTACTTCTGCCACACTTCAGTTGAAGTTTTCTACATTATCTGCCATTCTCTCTTTTGCCACTTTGGAATATCTTCCTTTACTTATTTTTTTTATCACGATCTTCATCAATGTCTGAAAATTACACCCTTTCATTGGTAGAGTCGAGAAACGGGAAAGTTTCTTTGCTACACACACAACCAAAGGGAATCATGTTCATCCACGTAGGTACACTAAATTAGGAAGTTAAGTACATTTTGCGTGCATCTGCGCCGCATTAGTTTGTCAAGTTATGTTATCTCCCCAAGTATTGCGGAGTCGTGTCCAAGGTACTTGGTCCCCACGAATTTATCTTTAGAGGAGTGGATGAACCTTAGGGCGGGGGGTTAAAGACAGAAAGCCGGCGTAGAAAGCTGGTCGCTCCACTTACTTGTTTAGAACCAAAGGCCAATGTTAGTCATTCGGATCCCCAGGCTCGGATTGTGTCATACCGTAATGGTTGGAATGGACCATTATGGTATTTGCTTCATTTTTTTTTAACTTTCCAACACTCTGTTGGAATGTATGCATTAGACACCACCAGAAAAACTGGCACGTTTGGACAGTTGGTAGTCCCCCAACACCATACTAGTGGTTGCGCGCGAAGTTCGAACTTTATCTCTTTTGGGGGGGGCTAGAAGTAGGGACGGGAGTCAGCGGGGGTTTAGTTAGCTGTCAGAAGAATTAAAGGCGGATGGAAGCACTTCTAATTTCGAAACCAAACAGCTTTCGAAGTAATGTGCTCGCGGGGGTTAACTTTGAGACCCAAAAAGGGAGAGAGAGAGAGTCTTATCTTATGAATTTTCTCTATTCTATCAAGTTCACTTTTCGGCCATTGTGCCCATTTTTATGTTTATTTTTTCTTTTGCCACTCCTTTTTACCAGAAGATTTACTTCTGCTAATTGGATTTCTGTCCCATTTCCACTTAATTTTTTTTATTTTCCGACGTTCTTTATCATGCCATTTTTGTCCCATTTTTTTTGAATTTTCGTTCTTACCTCCATTTTCCATGGCATTCTTCATTTGCCATTTTGCTCATCTTCATGTTTATCTTTTCTTTTGCCACATCTTTTTATCAGAAGATTTATTTCAATTAATTGGATTTCTATTCCATTTCTACGGATTTTCTTCTATTCTCCGATGTTCGTTATCATGCCATTTCACCATTTTTGTCCCATTTCTCTTGAATTTTCGTTCTTATCTCTATTTTCCATGGCATTCTTCATTTGCCATTTTGCCCATTTCTTTTTTATCTTTTATTTTGCCACACCTTTTTACTCGAAAATGTATTTTTTGCCAATTGGATTTCTGTCCCATTTCCACTTAATTTCTTCATTCCCCGACGTTCTTATCAGACCATTTTACCATTCTTGTTCTATTTCTATTAAATTTTTCTTTCTTATCTACATTTTCCATGGCATTCTTCATTTGCCATTTTGCCCATTTTTATTTTTACCATTTCTTTTGCCATATCTTTTTACCAGAAAATTAATTTCTGCTAATTAGGTTTCAGTCCCATTTCCACTGAATTTCTTCTATTCTCCGATGTTCTTTATAATGCCATTTTACTATTTTTGTCCCATTTTATTTGAATTTTTGTTGTTACTTCTATTTTCCATGGCATTCTTCATTTGCCATTTTACATTTTATGACTTCTATCTTTTCTAAATTATCTGTCTTCAATTTCAGTCATTTTCTTTTTTCAATTCTCAGTCCTCTGGTCACCAAAAAGAGCTTTTCCATTTCCCACAGTTTCTTACCATAATTCTTTTTTTTCAATTGCCCCAAATTTTGGATTTCTCCTTTTAACTCTTTCGTTCAATCCTCTGGTCATTTCCCACATTTTCTTGCCCTAATTCTTCCCTCCATTACCCCAAATTTCGCTTGCCTCCCCACTTCTCATATCCTTTTTTTTTTTAGAGAACCAACTTCACAGAAAGGATGAAGATGCTTGTCCAGAGAGAAGATAACACCAGTGCAGAAAATCCTTCCAAAAGCGGAAGCAGAAAGTGAACTTAATTTGAGAGAATGAAATTGTATGTACAAAAAAAATAAATTTTAATCAAAATTTTTGTTTTTTTAATATGCAAAATTTGTGGAGAAATCTGTTTATTTTGATGCTTAATGACGATTACACGCAGTTTTTACAAAAGAGCCATTTTTGTAAGTTTGAAAACTTGGTAAACTTACAAGTCAGAAAAATTAAAATTTGGAAAAAATTTGAAAAACTAAATAGAATAAAAATACACTCCAAAAAAAAAGAAAACAAAAAACAAAGACTTTGAACAAACTGTCAAATTGTAAAGGAGACTGAAGAATTTGGGAAATCGCAAGGACAAATCAGACAAAACGACAAAATTTGAGAGACATCTCAATCTTAAGAAAAAAATCTGAGAAATCATTAGAAACAACAATTTAAAAATTAATTGCAAGAAAAAGTTCTAAGATTCAAGGAAATAATAAATTCCAAGAATCATCCGAAAAATTCAAAAATCTCAAAACGTTTTGAGATTTAACAAGTTTACAAACAAAAATAAAAAAAATCCTAATTATTTTAGAAATTTAATGAAATATGTAATGCAAAAACAATCCAAAGAAACCGAATAATCATAAAGCCATCAACTTGCTGGAAAAAATCCGAAACATCTGAAGAACCTGTAAAATCGCAAGAATAATTTGAAGAATTCAAAAAAGTAAAATACTGAAAAATCGCAGAAAAAAATGCGTAGGATCCTGAAGAACAGGAGGATTTGGCAAAACGCAAAAAAATAAGATTTCTGAATTCATATTGTTGATAAATGACTTTTATTGTAACAGTAATTTATTACAAAATACATATGATCTGTATACGTCAATAAGTATCGGCAAAAAATAAAAAAAACAATTAAAAAAGAAAAAAAAACATAAACGATAAGAAGAAAACTGACAAAAAAGAACAGAAAAGCAGAAAAACAACAATAAAAGAACCATAGTTCTGTTATGTTCTTACATCAACGTAACCTGTTACTTTTTAGTTCAATAAATATATACCTTCACCAAAATGTGAAAAGAACTTGTTTACAATTTTTTTAAGTTTTAGTACCTACATTATTCTGAAAAATTATTGCGCCAATTTTGGGACACCTATTACATATATAGAAATTCGAATAATAAATGCATAATATTTATTTATTTTGATACCTGACCTGATAGAGCAATTATCATAGTAATAAGACATTGGTAGTCACGATTTAACCATTATTCAGTTGTGTTTTTTTACATTTTGCATATGATTTAGATTGCTTTACGTAAATCATTCCCAAAATTTAAAAATACCACGAATCGTTTTTTCGAGGAACTGTTGGTTTCCATAATGTGTGTTATAAACCTGCCGTTAATTTTTTATTCCGACAAATTAGTTACACAGGGCGGTTTTATTATGTCTTGTCCTGGAAGCATTAATTTTCCTTTTGACATGTAAAACTCAATGGTCTGTGCAAATTTGTTGCGTGTGTGTGGGACTTTTTTTAGGGAGGCTTGTTAGAGCCCTGAAAGTAGATATCATTTCAGTGTTGGCCCAGTTAGATGTCGTAAACATGTGATATGTGTGTGCTAATGGGAACATGCTTTATTAGTTTCGAGGTGTGTGGTCTGTCCACAGTTCCACACATCTACAACACGGCAGCACTTGCCAGCTCCGGTTACCACCCGGACTAGGCCCACTGTGTTACGTCACGCCTCTTTCTCGAATTCTTCAGATGAATTTTATCAAAATCAACCATAATTTGACGTGAATTAGCGGGGAAACCAAAACATGAGCAAGAAGTGACAAACCCTCGTTTTGCGTAATCTAATATTGTCTTTGAATTATTAAAACCGCCGGAAATTAGCGTGACGCTCTGTCACTACAGAGCACAATTCCCAGAGCTTTCCGGTACATTTTTAAATATTTAAAGTTTCAGTTTGAGCATCAGGAGCTAATTTCAGGTTATCGTCGGTGAAAAATTAAACAAACTCGTGCGCCCTTAATTATCTCATTTTTTTCTGTAAGGTTTCCAGCTTAATTACAGCAAAACACAAAGGCAAAAAACCGAACTGCTAAAAGATTAAAAAGAGCAGACCATCCCGTTCTCATTAGTAGTCTTATGCCTTGCCTGTAGCATCGGATAAATTCAATTTAAAACCGACTGATTGCGTTGAAAGTATTAATTTATTGTATGCCCGCTATGAATGATGTTCGCAATTAATAAAAATTTCAATCTTAACTCTCATTTATAACGCTTGACTTGAAATGAAAGTGCAATTATTTATGTAAACTCCCGCCATGGATTTTTAATAGCGGGCTTTTTTGTCTACATCAAGTGGCGATAATTGCCGGATTTTTAGACGAACCGACAGAAGCTTTCGGCAAACGACCTCTCAATACTTATTGTCAAAATTCAATAATTAGCCATGGTCATTTTTCACGTTTTTTTTTTGCTCACATGATTTATGGGATCTCCTTTCATTATGGCTTCAATCATTTAGTCTGAACACCCTGTACATATAACCAGTGCATGAGTGTAATGAAATTATTTTATTATTCCATGCAAATTTTGTGTTGATAACATCCATAATTAAACATAATAATTTGAATTTATAGGTCAGTTTTGCATTAAATTTTAAATATTTACCCAACTTTCGTGGAAAGTTACAAAAGAACAAATTTAACAACACCGCATAATTTAGATGATAAGTCGCAGTTATGTTACACAAAAATATTGCAATGATAAAATTTTCGCTTTTGTTCTATTTTCTTAAGACGGGTCAAAATGGAGTGGCCGGTTATTAATTTTACCGAAATGACCCTTTTGTTGTTTCCCTTCTTAATTGTATAAGTACTTATTAAAATAAATGAGGTAATCAACCCAAGATTGATCTTTAGCGTTAATTGGCATAAACTTTAACATCTGCTTACTATTTTAAACTGGTTATTTATAAATCAGAGACAGGGCTCAAGCCAGGGCGCTGCAGAAATCTTTTACAGTGTACGCAGGGATGTTAATCAGATATTGTATAAACACATGCACCGTATTATTATAATAATTGAGATTTATCAGGCCGATATGTAAATATTTAGTATTTTTATAATCGCCTCATCGATAAATCAAGAATTTCTGACGGAAAGGGGCTCATTTTTCCCTGTCGCAAGTTTGCACAAAGTAGCCACCACCGACGAATAATTAATATTTGTCCACTTAATAATTAGCCCTTCGTACATTAATTAAATTATTTTCTAAGTGGTACCACTAAAAATACAAGGTGTAGTTTTGAATTACAAATGCACTGTTGTACGCTCAATCTTACGGTGTCACTTGAAACCAAGATAAAAATCAAGTTTCTTTTCAATGGACTACCCGCTGCGAGTTGTGAATGGATATAAATGCCAGATAAGGGTTGTTTTACATTTATTTTACACCTGACAAGTCTTATTAGTCGGGTTTTTGGAATTTATGCGTTTTGGGTTTTTTGAAAATTTTATTATTAAAGTTTGAGTCAGGAGACACCATATTGTGGGTTCTATTACCAAAGTTTTTCGACATGACTAGAATACTAATAAATATGATGACGTGAACGAGTTGAAAATGAAACAGTTAGCGAGGTGACGGCGTGTCAAGTTCTGGCGACGGTAAGTTGACGGATAACGAGCAGTTCCTGTTGAAATTAGGCACTGCCGCCACCTTAATAAATGAAAATGTCTGGGTAACTCCGGGGATGTACTGCAAAGAAGGCTTTATCAAAGATTCAGGGGAATAATCAGAAAAAGTAGAAAATTGGAATAAATTTTATTGCATTAAAGAATTTCTTACCATCATAATATTATGACAGTATTGTAAAGATCCCTAAAGATTTATGGCGGTTAAAATGTGTCATCTGCGAGTTTCTAGAAAGTCTGTACTTTTTCGTTTGTAGTGCAAATTTTTACCAAAATTACTAGGTATTTGACAAAGTGTGGAAAATCTTAACAGAAATTTTGAGATGTTTTAAAAAATTGGCTCCTGTAGAGCACTCTAAGCAAGCTCTATACAATGTAAATCTATTTCTGAAAATATTTTTGCCGGAATTTTCGGTGCTCCAAACCTCCGGAACTACAACAGATAACAATCCGGTATTGCATTTCCCCAATTTAAAAACATTATTTTTCTATTTCGCGTTCATAATGAAGATATTTCGATACGCATTTGAGCGTATTTCGGTATCGTAATGAACCAATCCCGTGCCAATATTTCCAGGAACTTATATTTTTCTTAGGTTTGCAGCAGACAAACCGTCAACCTGCCGTCAACGTTGACAATTTAGATTTTGGTTTTGATAAACCATGATAAATCGATCAATACACTATTATTTCTTGTTGTACTTGGCTTAATAATTCATCGGAGAAAAACTCTTTGGTTGCAAGAGAACCATCATGATCATGATCAACATCTTCGCTCTCTTGGCTCCCTTGGGCTCCGGTAACCTCAAAACGTCACACCTGTCAAACTGACTGAATTGGATTTGGCTACTTCGAATTTTTTCCCGAACATTTTGCAAATGCCAACTACCCTAAAATTCCCTAGATTTCAAAATCAAGTTTTTTTGTTTAAAATAAGGCGAAATAGAAAAAATAGCGTATGATACGATACTTGTTCATAATGCATTTTGCCGCACTTACTACTTTATGACACTCCTCGCTGCGCTCGTCGTGTCCTAAAAACGTGCGTGCGGCAAAATGTTCATTATGAAACGCGTTTCATAATATACTATTTTTTCTGTAGAAAAAATTGCGACTTAAATGATGTAAATATACCTCGTTCGATGTTTCGCTTATGTGTGGAGCAAATTTATAAACTTGAAGTTATAGGGCACTCATTTCACACAGAATTTCACGCAGATTCCAAATTCCTGTTCAAAATATACGTACGACAACAAATACCTGAGTTATGGGCGATTAAAGTTTCGGATAGTTGGTTTTTATTTTCGAAATTTTTACAGCTCACTATGACTGATGTAATGCGGTTTTTGCCATGGGTTTTCTCAAGCTTTTAGATAGAACGAGAAAAATTAACTTTCTGATTTTCGACCGCCTCTCGTAAACTACACACTTGCCTCACCGTTTTGAAATCTATCTAGATGATAAACTTTAAGTTGCTCTTTCGATTGACATATGATTCAAAAAATGAGTATACCTTGTTTTTACTTTTAAAAAGTTTGTTGAAAATCACCCTAAAAAGACTTCCTGTAAATCTGTTTCGGTCAAAATCTAGTTTATTAGTGAAGCAAATTGAAGTTATTTGTATTCATTTAACGCAGAATTTCACACAGATTCCAAAACTGTGCCAATTTCTCCCATACGTGAACAAATAACGGAGTTATGGTCGATTAAGAATTCGAGTTGTTGCCAAAGAGCCAAGATTGTAAAAATCTGCAAATAGCGAATACTAGAAACAGATATAGAGATACGAATTTTGCGATCGTTTTTCTTGCATTTTGTTTGCTAAGAATTAGATTTTATATGATTTTCCGGAACTCAAAAATTTAATTTTTTGAAAACATTTTTGATTAAAACAAAGCAAATTTACATCGGTCAGTAAGTTTATTATTTTTGGAGCAAATTTAAGTCATAGAGTATTCAGTTTACGCAGAATTCCAAGCTGCTTCCTCATCCGTACTGAAAATCCACTTCATATTACATACATATGTACATATATCTAAGAACAATAATTTTTTCTTAAATTATTTCAGTTTTGTGTATTAAATATATACAGACTGTCCAAAAGTGGCACACCACTGTGATATTGTATTATTGGACAATAGCATAGATCACCGTAAAATGTTAAAAAAAATCTGTCTTTATTTTTTTGAGATATGATGGATTGAATAGTAAAATTTCTGTGCAATAATTTTACTTTCAAATGAATTTGTTATCTAAAGAACATTTTGGGTAAAGACATGCTGTAAAAAAAAATCGGAAAAATTTTGTGAAAAATGACTGAAAACTGCGAAAACAGAGAGTGTGATTTTTTTCAACATTCTTTTGGTACTCTGGGGACCACCCAATTATTACTTTTAAGGTGGTGCGCCACTTTCCGGACACCTGTACATATCCTACTTATTGGTATTTCATTGTATTTACAAACTTAAAGACTTACAGATTTTAGAGCGAACTTAAAACGCAAAACTTCCAAATTTCTAAATTTTAAAGATTCCAATTTTTTGTTTGTCACCTGAAATTAAATTCATATTTTCAAGCAAAATTTTAAGCGAATTCTTCGGTCGAGCTAAAAGTCAGAGAACCGCTCATTTATCAAAAGCGCAGTAATTTGATTCACACAATTAATCAGACGATTCATTATCATTTATAACAATGATGTTAATGTTTATATTGTAAAGACATAAATATTTTAACAATACCTAATGGATTTTTTCCTAGCATTAAAGCAATTTCTCAGGCTCTTTTCAAAAGAAAGACCGCCTTGTGTGAATAGATTTGTGTGTTACAGTCATAAATTTAAAATTAATAACTATTACAACTTTTATTGACATGCTCTCAGCAGATCATCGAAAAAATCGCTTCGTGTGTTTATCACGAAATGAATGATCTCACAAGCAAAAGTAGATATTTAATTGCAGATTTCAGCACTGCCAATCACAATGGTCTATAAATACCCGCAAATCTTTCTACCTCAAATTTTTCGTGAAGTTTTACGTAATGAGAGTGGTGGCAAACGGCGAGTGATTAATCTGCGACACGGGGTGCAGTGTATAAGTGACATTTAAAACACGACAGGAGCCACACACCGACGTTGACTGAAACACTGCCATCACTCAAGATAATGCCGCTCATTTATCATCTATAGAACTCAAGGGTCGCTCCATATTTATGCTTCAATGGCGGTTTTTTATTCGGCGATAATGTCCGGGAAAAATGGCCAAGGGCCAGCGAATTTGACAAATTTCGATCTCGCTCCGATTGTAGATACAGTGCCTATTAATACCATGGAGGAATCTAATTTTATTAGCTGGGCTGTTCAGCTACTTCTAAGGTGTTATTTAGCGGTAATCAATCAATCTAGTAATCAATCAAATTTTCGACAGCCACCTGTGTTTTTCAAATGACTTACTAACATTAGGAGTAAGGGATGAAATGGTTTAACAAAACCTTAATAGGCTGTTTTTAGTGGTGGCTAATCATCAGACATCGAACACTTTTATAATCGATTATGGTTACCTGGGCTTTCGTCTACCTTCTGGCCCGGTAAGTGAAAGAGACAACTTAATTCATGGCTGCGGTATTAATATCGGATTGGAAACTCACCTTCCTGTTTTGGTAATGATCATTTCTGTTCCTAATTCGTTGAATTTTTCCCAGAGATCTTTTGTTTCTAAGTGGCAAGTAACAGCCCTCAATTCTTCACTAGACCATCGTTCTTGAAGAAGAGGATTCCTTGTCACTGCGGGCGATCTACGTCCGTTTGAAACGGAGAGCGCAGACACCCCCGTTTCTGATGTGGAAGACACATCCACTGGTGATTCACGACCACTTTCAATGTCCGGACTAACTAATGTACAATCTAAACCAACAGGTTCAGGGGTTGAAGGTACTGACGAGGCGGAGGATTCGACAAACTTTTCTGAAACATAAAGAAACCAAAGTTATGATATCATAAAAAGCCTTCAGTCGTCGTCTACGTAAAACTATCAAACGATTTCATCTATTTAATTAGTTAACTGACATTCACACATGGTCGAGGTAAAAAATAAAGCCATTAACGGAGCTTAATGATCACTGTTAAAATATCCATAAAAGTCGGAAGTATTTTCTATAACGCAACCCTTTACGTTGAAACAAGGTCTGTGGCACATAAATCGTCGTCTTAGGCGTATAAAAAAGTAGCTTAGGTATAATTTAGGTCGGAATGGCAACATATGCGAGAAAAATTAAAAGTTACTTTATTTGGTGGCACATGAAATACTGAAAATTGTCACGAAAGAAATTGCTCACGTAACGTTTGATAAACAATTTTTTTTTCTAAAGCACGTCGTGTAATCATTTGAAAAATTAGTGTTATTCACACTACACCGCACATAATTGAGCCTTTTATTGTGATTATTATTGTTCCATTACAGCTAAGTGTTGTTGGAAAAGTTCGCGTTGTGATTATAAACCCGACAATTTTGTCATCGTTCTCATCAAAGCAAAATATACAGAGCGAGCGGAAACGGAGAAAGGTCCAACCACCTAATGTTCACAACAACAATAGCTCGACGATAATCACGATGAGATGTTATCAACAGATAAGAGGATCATGCATGTAATGACATTGTAAATTATATCCAACCTAATGCCCACTGCTTACCTAAACCTACAATTAAGTAATGTTTGCCATGCGGTACCTTAACGCTACAATTATAACAGCGACAACGGTTATGCTGCTTTTTTTCACGAGTTTCTTAAATTAAGGGTAATTACACTAGTCAACAAATTTTGTAGTTAAGCAGGGAAAACTCATTTTGTAAGTATAATTGCCCCTTTATTCTGTATCCGAAGTTCGTTTTGCTCCATCAGGTTTGAATTCAGAGATATTTGTGAAATAAGTTTTTTTAATACACTGCCTTCACATTAACTTTTTTCAGTTTTGCTTTCGCTGTCTGTTTGGTAGATGATGTAGGGTAGACTGTATGAATATTATTAAAGATATATTTTTATTATTGCCCGAAGGACCAGAAATTAATAAAATTTCGATTGTTTATTTAAAAGTTTATTCAATGGCAGCTGATACAGGACTGATTTGAAATCTGGGAACTCCTAAAAAGCCACCTGCACCGACACCCTCAAAGGGCGTAGTGGCGGTGAAGGATGACTAATGTAGGACCACAAAAAAAGAGGTTGGCACATGTGGTATTTCACGTAAAGTTTCATAAACAATATTATTTTCAGTGTTTTGCTACTTTTTGATTTGACTTATGGTTTGACACTAAAAGCGAGCATACTTTTGCTCACAAAACATTTCTTCAGCTTTCCACATTGAAATTTAATTTTTAAAAATACAGTTTTAGTGCCACACAATCTCACTTTGGTATTAATTAATATCATCAGAAAGTAATTAATATACAAATCATCGAGCTGGTAATTTTTTGATTGAATTTTAATGTTATCTGAATAGAAATAATTGATTGCGTTTTAATGCACTCAAGTTTTAATTAATGCGTTGCAGTGCTTTCACTTTTTCCGCTAAATTCTTATCATTGACATTGGTCCTACTTTGATTTTTAATGTAATATGCCATAATACAAGTTTAGACCTCTGCTTTTAGAAGTTACATGATTAAGAAAATTGACTAATGTTTCGAATAAAATCACATTTTGTTAACTTTCGAAGACTTTTAATTTTCATGTTTACAAAATTGTAGTTTTTGGATAAATCTCACGTTTCTAAATAAATGTACTGATCAGAATAGAAAATTATGGATAGAAATTATGCAGAAACTATTGAAATGTAGTTAGTCGAATTGTTTACATTTTACATAAATTTGAAGATTCCTGGTCCGGAAAAAAGTTCAAGTGATGAAGCAAAAAATTAATTTTCACAATTTTCTTCACATTACTGTATTCAGTTTCCAACAGATTTCCAACAGTATTTGTATTTAATAATTACCCAATCAGTTTCCCAAAAAATTCTGAACAATACATGTCAAAAATTTTAACCCTTTAATTTTTTTGGTCTGTAAACAAATTACCAACTATTTTCAACAACAAGTTCTTTAAAATGTTTTATTCTGAGATGCGCTAACAATTAACTTAACTTTTCGCTTCTTGTCGGTCTAGAAATTAAATTAAATTGTAAACAATAGAATTGACTTTTACATAAATTCGCCGAAAAACAACAAAAAGTTTTAATATTTTTCGAAAAACTTTTAAATGTTTTTTGTCCTAAAACTTTTAAACAATTAGAGAGAGCAATGTTTTTGTATGTGTGTCAAAGACAAAATCTCAGTATTTTCAGTGATGCATTTTATAATAAAAAATCGATGTAATAACTCTTGAGTTATACAGGATGTGCCAGAACTCATGACCCGTAGAGCAAGGAAGGTGCCGACAGCAATATACAGATGGAAAATTTCAAAACAAAAATTGATTAAGTTTAATAGTAGGTATTCGAAAAAAAATTACCCACCAATCCCGAAAGCTTATTATAGAGATGGAGTAAAATAGCCTAAGGCAACGAGAGTGTAATGTTCATCTGACCAATGAATGATAGTATGTGTCCATAGTTACCGATCAAATACTGTTCTGCTTCGAGATTGGCTACCGTTTTCTCGTCTTAACTCAATTATTTTTTGAGCTAAAAAAATTTTGTTTCGAAATTTTGGTTCAGAATTGTTGCCTCCAAAAACCTCCTGGGACATCCTGTTTAGAAAATTGCATATGATTTTCATTGAAAAAATATATCTTTTGTACAAGAGATCATTTTTTCAAAATTATCATGGAAAGTATTAACCCTAAAAATAAGTTTTATAAGTCGTTGAAAAGTTTATTAAATTGTCTTTCAAAACCACTGTCGAGCATCTTAAAAAAAACTGAAAAAACTAAATTTGAATAGTAGAAACTAAAAAAAAACAGTTTTATGAGCATTTTACTGCGTATTGAAACAAACAAATATTTTCGTTGTTTTGCGGTAGTCACCTAAATCGTAGAGTAGAATTGGTAAAAATTTGCACATTATGTGCACCCATGCGGAAAAATTCTGTAATAAACTTATTGCCTTTAGAATACGTGCGAACGGCAATTAACAAGACTGTTAAGGTAACAGCAATTACATGCCGACAAAGCTAAAGCAGTACCAAGATGTAGTTAATTATAATTATTGCAATAAAAGTTATCAAATGTAATTACATATTCATCCCAAATTGCTGACAATTAACCACTTGCCATTCTAAACATTGAAAGAATCGCGATGAAGGTTTAATTGGACTGTAGCAATTTTACGTATGCAACCAACAACTCAAAAAAAGCCACCAAGACCAAGTTTGCGATATTTTCCAAAACTAGTTCCCAACTAAATATCCCTTGCACGTGCATGAAAGAGATTTATGTTTTGTAGATATTAGGTATGTGCGTAGATATAACCAGAATTTTTCCCACATCGTAGCTTCCTGTCAATAAATAAATCAAATCCACTCCGTTAAAGTAATTTGTTAAACTTAATTATGTTGTATTAAAGTCACCGTCTTATATGGAATGTTCCACTTATCAGCATTTCTAACATTACAAATGTCAATTTCAAAGCTACTTAATATCGCTATAAGTCGGGTGTGGTCTATTCTATCAGATTATTGCTTCCATTGTTGATTTATTAACAAAGGCAACTGTAAATCGCTAGATTTACGGTAAAAACCGAACGAAATTATCAATTCTTTTAATTTACTAACGACAAAGAAGCGAGCTAATTATTTACTAATTTGTTGCAGGTATGTTTGCATATCTCAATTATGTGGACTATGTCAATTAGAAAAAGTGTTTTGCACGTAATGCGCCATTTTTAGTTGTGACACGGATAATTCATCATTTAAATTAATAGTGTTGAGCTTTGTAAATTTGCACGTATAATTAGGTGCGACCTGATAAGAACAAATTTGGATCATCCAATAGGCATGCTCACAATCAAAATATGTCTCAGTTACGTAAATTATTTATTTCCTAAGCATGCCTTAGATACGATATCAGCTTATTCTTACATTTCCGCGAAATAATTAAAACTGTAGACGTCGAAACTATTTCTATAATCCGTCAAATTAAAATTTGCGTTTGTGGCGATAATTCATACAATTAAAAATATTTATTACTAATTAACTTAAGACAGAGTTTAATTATGTTATTTGAAAGTGTCCCCCTAATGCAGAAATGAAAGCCAAAATACAGTTTTAGCACTTCGACGTCAATCTATTTGACAATTACAGATGTTAGCAAATTAATATTTTCATGTTAAATTGGCACAAAAAGCATACAATTATTTTAATTAAGTAAATACACCTTGATAGAGTAAAAACAGTAGTGAGGCAAGCTTTAGAATTGGAAATCTGTTATCAGCTTTGTGTGTCTTTTTGCCAGACTCAGGATTATCCAACATGTAAACATTTTTAAGGCCTACATGTCGGAGCTCTTTTGATTTTTATTTTCAAGTTTTAGAATTTATAAAATAAGAAAAAATGAGACATTTTGGAAAATTTTTTTGAAACATTTTAAACTTCCTTGATTCTTCAGGTTTTTTTTATTCGAGAGATTCTTAAAATTTTAATATGTTATTTTTTACATTTTTTTATAGAAATTTAGCTTATTTTGAATTTTTAAGGAGTTTCAGATTTTATTAAATAGAAATTTTTTGAAGACTACAAAATGATTCGCTTTGTAACCTTTTATAATAAGAGCTCGTCGAGTTGTCAGGCTTAAAATTAACATACAGTACAACTTGTTTACATTACAATTTCGGTCTCTTAAATTGTCAGTGTCAGTGTCAGTGCTGAAAAGCTGCAGCAGTGCGGCAAAAAAGTCGGATTACTCTGGCTGCTCAGAGGCATTTAAAAGGGAAAACAACTTTTACCACAACAAAAATTACATCAAGTATTATTTACACAAGTTGTTCAATATTTCAGATAATTTTTTCACGTAATATTTTTTTTGTCAGTGATTCGAAAATTGCATTATTGAAGAATTGCCAGATGTGTCAGAAAAATACTTCAAATTCAATTTTAGATGGTTTATTACCTAAAAAACTGTTGGCACATCTCGCTCTGTAATTTAAGAATTTTACATCTCTCCAGCAAATGCCGCCTTTGGCTTCAACCCTGGCGGCAAACAATGCTGTCAAACCGTAAAATCCTACTGACAGTTGCTCGAATGTAAATAACTATTGCTTGACATTTTAAAAAAATCAAAAATAGACGAGAACTTAGACGATAACTAACACTAGGTAGGTACTTGGTGGGTGGATAATAATCTTTTCATAAGTAATAAAATAAAGATCAAAGCTTTAGAAACAAAAAGAAAACATTTTATGTTCCTGAAAATTGAGTGGCAATGGTTGTTTAAAAAATGTCAGAAATTTTCTCAGTAATTCTAACAAAATAGATTTCATCAAAAATCCAGATTTTTTTTCCCACAAACAGGTCTTATTTGAAATGACTCATTGCTTTCATTTTAGATACACCAAACACAATGATAGTTACTCATTGACACCCAATATTAAAATTACACCCTCGATGGTCAAATTAATGTAAAACTTGCATGTTCCAAGAGTAAACATTTGTGACAAATAATGATTCGATAAAATTAGTGGTTAATTTAGAAATGCATTAACTAGAGTGGTGCTAAAACAAGGGAATATTTTACCGATCCAAATACCGAAGAGCCGACATCGGTAATATTGAACTATAAATTACCGACGAAATTATTTGTTATTTGTTTAACTCCATAGATATAGAATCTAGAAGCGGTTATTAATTTGAGAAATTACACACTCGTGGTGGTAACGTGTAAATGAAGAGCTCTTCTTTAATTTTTTCTTTTATAGATGCGCAAAAATGTAGTTCAAAGAGCTTAAAAAGCGTCCGCTTTTTTACAGTCGCAGCATATAACAGCAACGATCATTAGCGCTTAAATGATCTGTGATAAATACTGAAATAGTTTAACCAAAGTCGTACACTAAATTTGAGTATTTACTGGAAGCGCATGAAAATATTTATCCAATTGCACGTCCAATTGTTTATTTCGTTCAGGCAGTAAATTATTCAACAAACGTGGAAAATTTCACAAAACTAAACAATCAAAGGCTCTACAAACCCCAAATTATCAAATATTTTAAACGTGTAAATCAGTCAGTTTGTTTAATATAATGCATAAATGAGTTTAACACTTTTCCGAAATTGGCGCACCCGCGCTATAAATTACTTTTTAATTAGCGTGCATCACTCCCATAACAAATAGGTGGGATTAAACTGTTCCTTCGCATTTAACAAAAATGGGCAGTATTACAACCATTAAAAAATCTTCTTGGTGGCTCAGCTATTAAGACCTAAATTATACCGCTCATGTATTATTAACGAACTTACATTCGTGAGAATTTTTTTAAACCAATAAATAGACAATTAATCTTACGGTTTGATCTTAAGGAAGTGTTCGCCGACTCTTAATTTCATGATAAATTGGTCACGTTTTATAGACTGGATTGTTTCTAATCATTTCATTTTTGCAAAATGGAGGAGGACCACTTTTTCGAAAATGAAAATTAATGTTTTATGGTCGTCGTTTCGGATTTAGGATGTTCTCACACGTGATTAACGGTAGATATCTAATTAGGAACATTCATTAGTCGTATTTTATCTCGGTTCCGATAGCTGTACAGACAGAAATACTTTTAAATTTTAATCTAAAGTGTTTCTAAGCTTACTGTATACAGCTCTTTCGTTGAAATTTTTATAAAAGCATTTGATAAACAAATAGAGACTTTCAAAATTTGGGCTTTAAAAGTTGTCTTCCGAATAATTAAAGTTTTGAAACTTAATTTTTTGGAGAGATGATTATGGATGGTAGTTGACTATCCAGCTTTTATTTCTTCAAGAATAATAGGAAGCTTTTGGAGCAGAAATTCTCCGTCCAGCTTGCATATTGTTTTCTAATTATAAAAAATATACCGCCATGTCATTACATTTTAGTTCTCGTTTTTGAAGTAATTTTTCATAATTATGTCTATGCTAGTTTAAAGAAAAACAATTCGAGACATTTAAAATTCTCTGAGATGGCGTTTCTTCAAAGAATCAAAGAAAAAAATTACAAAACTGACAAAATAAATTGTTTTTTCAAGCCTTTAGCTTCCTATTTTTACTGATCTTACTAGAATCAATTAATTTAACTTATTTTTTTGTGTAAGAATCCGTAGACATATTTAATATAACAGCTCTAGTTTTTTTTGCTTTCCAAGTGTTTTTCCAAATTTTGACGGCGTAACAAATAAAGAAATAAAAAATAAAAAAACAATTTAATCAATTTAAGTTTAAATTTAGGATTTTCATCGATATGTCTCCGCTGTTCATAAAATTTTACATGTTTCTTTAGGCTAGTTCTTGAGTTTTCAACGATTGTCACTGCAGTCTTGTAAGTGATGTTGCTCTAACATTTAGTGGTATTTTTTGTACAATAACATTGATTTTAAATGAACTTGAGGACTTTTTCAAAAAACCTTTAAACATTTCTGAAATACCTATTTAAAACATTTTTATAGGTTGTTGAGACTTATCAAAAATTTCGTCGCAAAAATGCTGACGCGCGTTTCGATAGCAATGCTACCATCATCAAAGCGAACATTAAACTCCTCAGAATTTTTTCGACGACGAAATTTGATGTTTGAGATATAAATTGTATTTTTTATAATTTTTGTCAACAAATTTGATCCAACAATTTTTCTTGTTTTGAATAAAAATTGACATCAAAGTAGCTGTTTTTTCAAAAACTACAGTTGATCTTGAAAAACCGTTTACTGTTTCGTAATCAGAACGCCCTGTATTTCTAGAAACCCGTTTTACATCTAAGGAAAAAAAGTACGGTCGCCCAGTGTTTTCGTTAAATTCAAAGAGATATTTCAATGTTAAAAATTAGACAAAAACAGTAAATAAGAATTTGAAATAATTGTAGGTGTTGGAAAGCATATATCCATTTTTAAGTGGTTTTATTATACCAGTAAATGGGTTTTAAGGTAATAATGTCGGAGAAATTTGCCATAAAGAAATGAAGCAAAATTGGTAATTTAAATCGCAAAAAGCGACCCAAACTAGGTGCTACATTTTTTTAAATGTTGGTAGTCCTGTTTAGAAGAGTCATAAGAATTTGCCAATAATGACAGTTTTGGTATAAGCTTAAACTCTTAAACTAACGTGTGGTTGAAGGAAATTACAGAGTAGAAAATTGTTTTTAGATTTATTTATTTTAGGTATTCATAAATTTTTGAGCTTCATAGTAAATTGAAAAATTCGTTAAGATTTTTTTAATTGAGTTGGCTGTAAATTTTACCTTGACTTGAATCTCAGAACAAAAATTTATAAAGATCACAGCAATGACACGAGAAATAATTTTAAAAAATCAAAGTGCTTCAACAGCTAATAAACTGGTTCAAAGAAAAAAAATAAGACGGCAAGGTCTTTCTACTTACAAAAACATTAATATGCATATCCTCACTTGTTATACAGGTGTGTAGACATTAAGGCTAATTTAGAATAATTTATTTAGCATAAAGCCTGCATTAAATTGTAAGAAAGAAAGCATTGAAAAAATAAAGTCCAACAACTTTGCAAATAAAAAAAATAGACTTTTTACAATTAACTCTTTTGTATCAGCAGATGCAAACGATGTCTAGACACCGATTATTTTCACAACTTAATAATGAATGTCTCAAATGACTTACATATGGACGTGTATGCTGAAACAGAAAATGTTCCTCAACTGTGTATTTTTTGTGGGGATATTTTGTCATAAATATTTGTATATTTTTTAAATTTACGACGTATAGAATAAAAATAATCCAATTCTGGATCATGTATCAAGTTCAGCGAACCATGTTCTAAGTTTGGCAGACATGGAGAATACAAAATATAGATCTCTTTGTGGAATTGAATTTTGACTAGTCTGTTTTCTTGTTTTTTTTTTTAAACAATTCTAAAAAATACTTTCACGATGAATTCTAACACGATTTATGTAGCTGTCTTGAACGCTTGGTATACAAATGAAATATGAAAGTTGCTGGTAAATAATAATACCATCATATTTCAAGTGTAATTGGTATTGTTACTGTAGAATTCATCAAGTGATAAAATTTTGTCTAGAGGTGTACGGAATGATTACCACGATAATAAGCATAATGAGCTCAATGTGTAGCTAATAGAAAACTTTCAAGTTTCTAGGTTAAAATCTAATCAAGTAAAGAGTCTAAAAACTTTCATGAGATCATGAGTTTCCATGTTACCAGAACGTTTTTACCATTACGAAATCTTGCGCAAATCTTACGAGGTAGTAAAATTTAATAAGACATTTTTAGAGGCAATTTATAATTGATTTTTAATGAATTCTTCTAATCGGCAAAATATACTAATAAAAATGTTCTTTAATTAACATGGGAATGGGTAGGTAATCAAATAACAAATACAATTTTTGTAATGAAAAAAGTTGATGCCGTGATTGCAGCTTTCAGAGCGTCATTCTTTAGTATATAGGGTGTAATTACTATAATTCCAAGCAGAAAATTCCGTTATGGCTTAAAACGAGAAAAATGTCTTTAAAAATACGACGAGAAATTGCGTACGCCACTGGATACATAATACGAGCTTTTTAGTAACCAGATCGGCGTTCATTGCATTCAATTGTATGTTGAATACGAGAAGGGTAATTCTTTTTAATGGTTATATTTCAATTACACCCTGTATATTCAACGGTAGCTCAGTAAGTTGTGGCAAGACTTCAACAAGAATATTCGATTTGATTTTAATATTTAAATGCTTTTTTGGTATTATTTTCATTTGACGTTAATATTTATTTTAAGAATTTGAAGATAACCATCGCGTTTGCAAAAATCCTTACCAAGCGGTGAAATAGAATCCGGCGGATCCCGATCCCGGCATCTCGTCCTTGGAGCCCTCCCATGCCTGGACATGATTGCAGCGATACTAAAGTCGGTGGCACAGGGCCTCATGGTGCAGTTATCCTCCATCACCTCGTCGACCACATCACCATAGTGTCAGGTCAAGTCACTAAAACTGTTAACCGCCACGTGAACCGCCGTCGCTACGACCGGGGGCGGCGTGAACGTCTACATGTCATTTTAGGCACTTCCGTGTACTTTCACTAGGTGTGAGATAGTTTTCGCGCCGGCACAGAAGCAAGCTGTTTTGACAGAATGAATATTTAGATCCCTTTGACTCACATTTAACAAGATTACTTTGATATGCAGCGAAAGCATTCAGATTGGTTGCTCCCACTTCAAGAGGCGTTCCTCACTCTCTTCTCAGTAATTGATTATCAACGACGCTCTGTTGTCTACAGCGACGCTGTTCAACGCCGACTGACCACTCCGTCGAGACGTTATCAAAGGAATGTGCCATTTTTTCCACGATTCTCCCCGATGACAACTCGCGACCGGCTTTTGTTTTTACCTCCCGAGCCCCGTATGCACCTGGGCGGGCATTATAACACAAACTATGTGATCCTTTCTTCTTCTCTGCTGTTTTGATCAGACAAATTTCGTGGGGAGGGATCCAAGATGACACGCCCAAGGGAGGCGCTTACACTTTGGAAACGCCTATCAACGATGCTGGCCGATTATTTTGTTGAGCCGTGCTTACCTGCACAACTTTAGGGACTAACGAAAATAATTTTCTGATAATTTTCACCCGCTCTTACAGCCAAATGTTTCACGAAACGTCAACATCTTTCAACACACGAATTTTATACAATCTTCTTACACTTTTATTATCACACAATACTAATTAAATTATATCAGAGACCTGGCTAACAACTCTTTTAATCACATATATTTATTTATCAATGTAGATTTCTGGGTGATAACTTAAGTCAAGGATACCCTTATCTACCTAATGACTTAAACTTTAAATGTCATGTAGGTAACTTTCAAAGTGTTTAAAACGTTTTTGTTTTCTGTATTTATTATCTATGTGAACATTCTTTATCTATTTAATTATTCCAGACCTTTGTCTACAACAATGATAAAAATAAATGCTTAAAATTACGTGCAAATATGTATGCCAACAGAAACATTTTTTTACCAATAGTAGGTACGTCATCTCAATTAAACTATTTTTCTTTTCTTTTTTATTATTTTTTTTATTTACAATAAACCAGAGTTTATTAATCAATAAATCACAACAATAAATACAAAAAATTAAATGAACTTAATAATAGATCAAAACATCGTAATAATAAAAAAAATTAAATATTGTTGCAGTCTAAACAGGAACAAAATTTTAATAAATTTTATTATTAAAAAAAATAGAAAAAATTGAAAAACTAACACTTTTAAGAGGGATATTGGAAAGTACAATCAGAACCAAAAGTTTGAAATAACAAAAACTGTAAAAAGAAAAAAAATGTAAAAAAATTAAAATTAATTTAAGAATACAACAATAAAAGATTTTCAAAACTTTTAAAATTAATAAACATATCTATACAGTCTATAAAACATAAAATAAAAAGATTTTTTCTAAAATTTGCATTGACAGCCATTTCCGCATTCGTTTTGAGTGCGTTAACAGACTGTTTCCGTATCGGATGCATTAATAGCTTTGTTACGATAGCAGCATTGGAAAAATAACATAAAAAATTGTTTCTTAGAAATCAAAAGTAGGTACGCGTTTTATAGAACTCTTTTTATAATATAAAAGTGTAAAGAATCTTCAAAATTTAACTAATTCAAAAGAACATACAAATTTAGATTAAAATAAAATAAATAAACCGAAGATCTGAAGCATCTACAGAAGTTTGCAAATCGGAAGATTGCAACAGATCCATGCATTTTTACAGTTTCATAATCATAAGTAATAGGTACAGTGGAACCTCGATTAACCGTGTCTCGATTAACCGGGTTTGCGATTAACCGTGCTCACTCAATCCAGCTTGGAATTTTTGACGTTAGGAAAAATTCAGCCAAGTCAAGCAATGAAAGCAGTTAATGATCTGTACTTTAGTGAACAGAAAAATTTTGATTTTCATAACATTCTCAATTTAATAAAAATTTGAACTTACGTACGAAAAATAGTGTCAAACTGTAAAAAACAAAAATTTCGTACCTACTTGAGTTTCTAAAATCTTGGTAACATGACATCTACTTAATAGATAGGTTAGACCCTTCCCTTCTATTACCCCGGATAATCGAGAATCGACTGTATGTAGGTAAAGCTCAAGATAATAATGTTTTCTACCTTACCTGTCTCAAATAGTGAAAAAATTTAAATAAAGTCAAAATTGTAAAGATAGGAGAAACAAAAACATAAAGTTTTCGAGATTGCAAAATTGCAAACTCCAAAAATAAAAAAAAAAACTCAAAAAATCAAAGCTTGAGAAATAAAAATTATTGAACTTTCAAAAAAAATTTATATACCTAACTACTTATAATTTAAATCAAAAATTCTTAAAAAACTAAAGAAGCCAAAATATCAAAAAATATTTAATTATTGTAAAGATATAGGTATGCATGTACAATAATTCTTTAAAAAACAGAAAAATATAAAATACCCAAATCATTCTACTTATAAAAAATTAGAATGAGAAATTTACAGGGTAAATACAAAAAAAAAGTTCAAACTAAGCTGAATTTAAGTCTAAACTAAGAAATTAAGCAATGGATCCAAAAATTCAAAACGCACAAGGCAAGCAAACTTTAAACAATTAAGTATTCTAAAATTCTTTATTTTTTTTAGCACAAAAATTGTTGTTATTTTGCATATTTTTATTAAATATATTTCTTATTTTGCAAAATTTGTTCAAATAATATGGGATTTTATGCATAACTTTTATTTTATTCATTAATAGCACATTAAAAATTAAAAAAAATCTACCTACCTATTTATAATAACCAGATTTTTTTTACCAAACTAATGAAAATGTCCCGCAATACCTACCACGCATCTCCTTTTTGCAGAACAATTAATTTAATTAATTTCTATGTTAAGTCGTTCACATTTTTCAAAAATTTTTAACGATCAATTAATCCATATTTAGTCCTTTAAATAATTTGCTTTCAATCGAGGAAGTCGATAAAGTGGGTGTCTAGCAAATGAACTAAAAATCTAAATTGTGGTTTGTAGGTGGATTAATTGCGATCTACAAGTCAATGTAAGAGTAAAGTGGGTGTAATTTATTGCCCTCTCTAGTATCACTTTTCAGTATATTATAAATTATTTTTTGAAAACTGTAGGCGAGCGTTTTGATGAATCCTAATTAAATTATTTCAAAATAATTTACGACGAACTAAAATTACAATAACAAAGAGTTAACAAGAAAGAATGAAAATCGAGTGTTGTTACAGCTGTGGCAAATAGTTAATGAAACTTGAATGGTCCAGTCATCCAAATCAAGTTTAAAACATATTTATGCTGACAGGAAACCATCGGCATAAAAATTAACAATTAATAAATTCATAAGAAGAATTCCAGTGTTAATAAATATACAGAAGCCAGTGGCATTTCCAAATACAAGTGGATTAACATATTCGAACCATAAATACACCCACACTGTGTGCATGCTGGTCGAGAAACAGTGACAAATTAAAAGATTTATACTTTATTCATTTTTGTCCCCGTCTTTGTAACAGGACGTATAAATATAAGTTTTGAATGAACTGACTCTGAGTTTACGTATAAAACCACTAATTCAATCACAAATAAAATATCAGCTTTGGTCTTGAAATAAAACTGAAGACGAGTAGACCACGTCCAAGCAGAATGTGAGGATGTGACCGGGGCAAATCTTATTTTCCTGAACTGGCGCAAAAGGGAGACAAAGCATCATAAAACAGTTGATCATGTAGCGGCTATACATCGTCCTGATTTTATTGGATTCATAAATAAAAACCTTTCTGCCCTTGTATTGCGCCAGTGTTCTGTCCACATTCTTTGCTTGCTTCAATTTATTTCTGATTGCTGACACATTCGGTTTGGGATGCCCGGCATGTGTTAATAATAAAACTACAAAAACTGCATATTACTATTCAATAGCTATTTCATGTCGGTTTATGTCTTCAGTTGTTTTTAATGACCATCTACAGTATTCTTGTGGAAATTATAGCCTTCGGTAGCAATTCCAAAGATTTTTTAACAGAAGTACCACTTAAAACAAACAACAAATAAATAAACAATTACATGTGCAATATGCATAAAACTAAAACTTATTCCAATATTCCGTTATTCCATTTCTCGTCAATTTTATACACCATAATTTTACAAATCAATAAGACGATAAAATTAAAGTCGATAACAGAAATATTAATAACTTATTGTTTTGACTAATTAATTGCTTAAATAATATGAGAATGTGCCACTTCAGTTTGTTAATAAATCAACAATAGCCTGTATTGTTAGAAATTTACGTCTCATTGTTTTTGCACGATCGATATCGAACAAAATTCTATTACTTATTAATTTGTTGAAATGTGCGCCAATTATGGCATCGATTGGTTGAGAAGTTGTCAAATGTTTGGAAATGAAATAGAGGAATAATTAAGTCAAAAATAAGTTCATTAAGATGATGTAGCAAAAAACCTTTTTTTTGGTCTTCCGGGAGCGAAGAATACCTGTCCTGCTGTAGATCTTTAATTGGAGAGCCAGCAGGTCGTCTCATTTACGCCTCTTATTACAAAGAAAGCATTTTCTTCAGCCTTGTCGGATATAAAGGTTGATCTTATCTACCGAAGAGAATTCTAGTGCCTTGCGTTGAGCAGATGGAGGCCAACCATTTACGCCAAAATTTTCTGATTGGCAAGAACAGAAAGAAAAAAAAAACAAAACTAAAGTTAAGCAAGAATTTGGTAATTATAAGTAACGGAATGTAACACGAACCCGGAAAATCTCTGTAAGATTGTAATAAAAGATTGCAGAAATTTGATCTGAAAGCTAAATTGAACGCAAAGTTTCTTATTTATTCTACCTGCATAATCTTTTTCAAAAAATTGACAGAAAATCAAAATACCTTAAATAAAATTAATTTTAAATTAAAATTCTGATGCTAAAATCGAACCAAAAACTATTATATTATACAGGGTTTTTTTACCGAAAGAACAATCGAGTTATCTAAGACGAAAAAACGATAGCCAATCTCGAAGCTAAACAGAATTTGAAAATCGGTAACTATGGACAGATACTATCATCCATTGGTCAAGCGAATATTACACTCTTATTTACACACCTCTGGAATAAGCTTTAGAGATTGATTCTTAATTTTTTATTCTTTCTCGATACCATTAAATATAGTATATTATGAAACGCGTTTCATAATGATCATTTTGCCGCACGTACGTTTTTCATAAAGTAGTAAGTGCATCAAAATGCATTATGAACAAGTATCACACGCTATTTTTTCTATTTCGCCTTATTTTAAACGAAAAAACTTGGTTTCGAAATCTAGGGAATTTTAGGGTAGTTGGCATTTGCAAAATGTTCGAGAAAAAATTCGAAGTAGCCAAATCCAATTTCAGTCAGTTTGACAGGTGTGACGTTTTGAGGTTACCGGAGCGCAAGGGAGCAAAGAGAGCGAGATGTTGATCATGATCATGATGGTTCTCTTGCATCCACAGAGTTTTTCTCTGATGAATATTAAGCCAAGTACAACAAGAAATAATAGTGTATTGATCGATTTATCAAGGTTTATCAAAACCAAAATCAAAATTGTCAACGTTGACTGCAGGTTGACGGTTTGTCTGCTGCAAACCTAAGAAAAATTTATGTTCCTGGAAATATTGGCACGAGATTGGTTCATTACGACACCGAAATACGCTCAAACGCGTATCGAAATTTCTTCATTATGAACGCGAAATAGAAAAAATCAATATTGAACTTAATCAATTTTTGTTTTGAAATTCACCATCTGTATTGCTGTCGGCACCCTTCCTTGTCCTATGGGTCATGTGTTCTGGGACAGCCTGTATATTTTAAAAATGTAAGTCAGTTACAACCTTTACAATTTTTTAAGTAAAACTAGGCTATTTGCTAGAAGTTTAGAATAGAATATTTAAAGTGTGGAAACGATTTTTCTAAATCTTTGAAAATTGTAAAGTATCTAGATACAATCTCTATTTCAATTTCAATTTAAAATAAAATTACAGTACCTATTTAAAAATGATTGTTCTTTGATAGTTTTATTTTTTTTACTTATAACACTTGTCTTATGACAACACACAACACTATTAAAAATTGAAAGGAAAATTTTCTTATTATACAGGTGTCCCTAAACTCGTGACTCAGGAAAAACAGGCACATGCAGACAGCCATACGAAACCAAAATTTCAAATAAAAAAATGTTCAAGGCCAAATATAATCGAGTAAAGACGAAAATACTATAACCAGTCACGATCGCTTAACCAACGATGACCAAAAATATTGTGAAAAGTTTCTAATAATTGCTAGGATACGTAAAATAAAAAGTACTGTTGTCTATGTGTTAGGCTGATCGTAAAATCCCGTTGCCTAGGAAATTGAAATGGTCTTTTATTTCACCTCCATTCTACCTGTGCAAAAGCTTTCGGAATTGACTATCAGTTTTTCGTCTTGATTTTAAATTCACTATCTGTATTGATGTCCCTTTCTTGTTCTGTGGGTCATGAGTTCTGGACCACCTGTATAATTCTTTATCTTTATCCATAGAAGATTAATTTTAAGAGTGTCTAATTTGGTTGTGTTTACATGATTGTATTCTCTCATTATACTTATACCAATTTTCATACTTTATTTAAAACCTTCAATTTTGCTAATTTTAATGTATGTATTTATTCACTTTTTCAATAAGGTGACTTGGTGTAAGTCGGAACGTGGTGTGAAACCGAACGAGGCTAGTTGGAGCCACATGCAGACAGCAACAGAGTTGTAACGGGGTGTCCACGTTTGAAATTGTCTTTGGCAGTTACCCTCTTAATTACTATTCTACTGGAAAGAAATTATATTTTGTTGTTTTTCTGTTGCGAAAATTGATTCGAACTTGCTCTAGGTAGCAGTATAGTCTAATGCGGACTAAATTCAAATTTGCACCGATTTTGCAATAATAAAAACTTTCCAATTTATTTTATAAACTGTAATTCGAAAGTACTTAATTCAAAACGAAACCTTCTTAGATTCATTCCCTTCAAATTGGATTTATATAAATGGGTGCACCATATCAGTTAACTTAAGTAACCTTTGTACATATCAAAGTTATTATTGCTTAAATTTAGATAAACATACATACATACATAATCGGTCCTCTTCTACCTTACGGTGTAGAGGTAATTTAGATAAAATTGATTCATAATTCTAGTCAGTAGAGACTGAGAAATCTCAAAGCAATTTAAAAAACGAAACCTGCCAAATTCCTTCATTTAGCTGTAATTATTTCAAAATCACCCAGTATAAAAGCACAATCTACTTAATAAAAAACTAAAGGTCTAATTTCAAAATTTTTAAGAACTCCATTGGCTTATTCTGTCTCGTACTGAATGAATTTCTGAAATTTGACTTTGTTATTTCCCCACAGTTGTCGATTCTTCATTGTTTAGAACATCTTTGCGTCTGAAAAACTTATTTAATATTTTGACTTTCTTAGACTATGTCCACTCTTTTAAAATGTGGACTCCTTGATTGAACTATGTGGACTTTAAGTTCTTAAACTCATCAGAAAAGCTTGAAAATTTCATAAAACAAATATAAAAAAACCTAATTTGAATCTGGTAGAACTGTGTTTTGAAAAAATAATTTTGTTTGAAATCTTTGAAGACGCTATAAAACTGTAAAAGAGTTTGAGATTAAATCTAGAGGATGAAGAAGATGGTTCACAATCTCTTCCTTTATCTATGGAGCTGTAAAGTATTGCTCAATCCACGAAGACGACATTCAAACCGAGAATATTTCTTCCAAGTTTCCTTTTATAGAAATTGGATCACATTGGTAAATGACAAAGTTAGTTAAAACCGATTAAAACTCCAACGTAACTTTTATCAAGTCCTTCGTACAAATTCCATCGAATTGTAGAGTTGGCATCGCAGTAGTTGTTTATAGTGTATGCCTAATTTAAATTTAATAACCAACCGGTAGTTTAAGCCATTTAGCGTGGCTAGGCTTTGGTCATAAAGAGCATGAAAGATAGCTGTTGAGCTGCAAAGTAAAAAGCGATGCTTTTAAACGCTGGTAATGGTGAAGCTTGCAGTAAAATTACGTACGCAGAGCATTAAAAATGGCCATAAGCACGCCTCTCTATTAAGCCTAGCAGTTTGCTGGTTCCGTGCGTTAATTTTCACGCTACCATATAGGGAGAACAACATGGCGCCTCAGGACCTCACACTGCCTTCATTTGCATCCGACATATGCAATTCAAATACTGAAATATCCACGCCACGTCTGCTACGGTCTCCCGCTACTACATATTGTAATCTTGTAATCTGTTATTCAAAGTGTCTGATTCAATTCTAAAGAGTTCGCGCACACTTTAGCCACGGATTATACCACTCTTTCCTTTAGTCCTGCGACTTTTTCGGCCTATACCACGCCTACTTTACTATGCTAATGTTTTGGTTTCGACGTGTTCAAATATTGATGAAGACGGATTGAATTAGATACTTGGGGAAAATCCTGAGCGACACATTTCGTAACGTAATGTTAACTTGTTTCATTTATTATTAACGAGTCATTGTTTACTTGATGCGGTTACGTTCTGACACTATTAGAATGTTAGGCAACAGAAAGCTTTCGTGATGATGTAAACTTGATACCAATTGCAAAAGCTTAACTACCACGAAATAAGTTGCTACCTACCAAAAAAATTAATAGATTTAAAGAAGGGTAAAATTAGCGACATGTAAGAAGAGTTAACGAAGACATCATGCTGGCTGGCATATTTCCATAATTACTGAAGATAATTAGCACCTTCCTCAATACGGGCAAAGTAAGTAGTTTAAGTATCAGGTGGACAATCTTGTAGGGCAAAGTTCTAATTAAATCTTGCCCCAGAGTGGTCTTTGTTTATGAGTGCGTGGTAGGAATCAAATCTAATATCCCTTCTCTATAAAAAACGGGAACCAATAAAGTGAAAATGCGCAACCGAGAGAGTATAATTAAGCTCCTTTCTAAGACATCCAACTTTGGTGTTGGTGAAAAGTAATTAAATTCGCTGAGTCTTCTTTCTCTCGATCTTTCAGATCTCCACAATCGAATTGTATCATTGTCATTTCCTGGCAACACAGAATCAAAGTTAGTTCAGAAGGGCCCATTACAAGTCCCCAGACTGCTCCGATTAGCGGACAAATCACGCGGTAGACTAGGGGAAAGACTTATGCGCTAGTCCCTAACAATCAATGTCCAGACAGTCCAACCCAAGTTGTTTTGGGTTGTTTTTACGCCAGCGAGTGGACTTTGAAGGATTTATCTGTTTGTCCTCTTTTTAACTTTAATTCTGTTACGTATTTTATCCGATAGAAAGGTACGAGTATTTGTTGTACGGTGACATGATAAACATTTTACGTCTGTAAGACTAAAAGTGCACTGATAGAGGAAGCCACGTTTAGTGCCAATTTCAAAGAGGTAAAAAGAAAATAGTGCGGCTGTCATTTAGTGATTGGGTAATTTAAAAATGCAGCTCTTGCTAGCTCCGTTAATGGGAAACTTTTGGTTCGTTTAGACAAAAATGGAATGTGCGCTACCTATTTCTAGTTCTAGTTATTTATCAGGCATTGGACGAATCAGCAAAGCTCGAGTTCCCTGAGGGACTAAAGTGTCAGAATTTACATAGAAAATAAAGCGGTGGCTTTTCTGTTATGACAGGCAGACATCAAGCTCAGTTAACGACATACAATCATAATTACCGCTATCAATCGACCAGCGGTTTGCAATGGACCTATTAAAGTGATTAATCCCGCTTGTTTTTTTACCATACCCGTCCACCTCAACACAACTTCAATATGTCATTAAAAAATATTGTTTCCCTTTTAAATCTCGTTACTAAATTTAGACAGAACGACCACCAATCAATCACATTAAACGCTACTTACTGGGAGTCGCATCAGCCCTTTCCCAATTTGAATTTTACCCAAACCGGTTATTTTAATCATTTCCAACGCCTTTTGTACAAGACGCCATATTTATGTGTTTGACCCGAGGTCACATGTGCCCTTAACAATCTATTAAATTAATTTATAGTTCAACGGATATTTACGTCAGACTTTGTACACCAGTAGCTCGAACATTATGGACTTTTTTAGGAGTTTTATAGGGATAATTATATGGTAACAGACATCTGTTAGGGGGTGTTATCTAAAGCAAATGGGTTTTAAAATATCAGTGTTTGGGCGGGCGTCACACGTCAAAGGAATATATGAAACAGAATCTGTCAACTTATAATAATACCACAAGCTTTTGTAGTGGTTGCTGGCGTCGTCACACCCACCCACAACAAACATAACGACGGTGTTTTTCTAATATGTAATCACTCCACGGGCACGAGCATAAAAAATGCATACACACACCTTAATTTTAAAACATTATAATTTGTGATTAAACGCCAAAGAATGAAATTTATGTAAGAAATAGAACAGTTTATTTGCATTAAAGTTCGCAACCAGGTGTTATCTGTAATTACATTGTTTTTTTTCATATCTTTGTGTTTTCTTAAGTTTCTTTTAGATTTTGGGATATTTAATTTTCGGATAATTTGGATATTATATTTAGATTTTCTACATTTCCTAGGTCCTTCAGTTTTTCATAGTGAAACAACAGAATACAATTCTATTTTAACATTTTTAAAGTAACGTATCTTCTTAAAATCCAACATAAAAATTTGATAAATCTGAAATTGTAAAATTGTCCAACGAGATTAGAACCAAGTTCATAAATTGAAATGTTTGCTTTAACTAATTATCAAACAAACCTACTTCATATTTGGTGTTTGGATAAAACGTGTTACGTGGCCATAAGACGAGAATACTCTAAATCATATATTTGTTATAAAGTAAAAGCAATAATAAAATACAAATAAATTATGAGTTAAAAATGTTCAAATCGCTCAATACTTAAACAAAAACGCAGTTTACCGATGGCAAATTGGATTTATTTGAAAACTTGACATGACTGGTGGATGATTCTGAATGATTCCAATTTAGATATTTGGATCTCTTTGAATGTTTGTTTTTCGTCCATTGCTAAAAACAATTTTGGGCTTAGATTTTTTAGATGCCTAAAGAATTCTAGAATTTTCTAAAGTTACTCAAGATTCTTTAAATGACATTTTAAGGTTTTTTGCTTAGATTTATTGTGTCTCTTTCAATTTATTTTAATTCTTTTAAGACAGGGATTTGAATTTTTTGGTTAAATTGTTTTTTCTTGCATGATTTCTTGCATCTTTATTAAATTTTTGTATAATGTTGTTTTCGATTTTTATTAATTTTAAATCACAGTTTTTTTTTATTTTTTGTGACCAAAAATCGTTTGTTTTAAAATTCAAGTTACATATTTTGATTCTTTTGATATACATATTCTTTTTGTGGCATATCCTAATAAAAGTAGTCGAAATTTAATACCAAATAAGTACAATAAACATTACAATGCAGGTTAATATAATAAAAACAAATTCAAATTCAAAGTATCTTGATCCAGTATTTTGCAACTCGTGCGCTATGGCTCGCTCATTGGTCAATTTAAGAATTTTCTAGTTTATTAACGAAAAAAGTTCGGACAAAAATTACTTCTATTTCTCGTTTCATGAAGTGCCCGGACTTACCAGTTCACAGATTGCCGTTTATTTATTGATCAACCTGTATATTTTAGTTGATTTAGAATTAATTATTTTCCTTCAAATATTTTTGGGTTCCTACCGCGTAACCTTTCAGAAAAATTATTTAGTGGTACTCATTAAACATCAACATTTCAGTTATGTTCTTATCTGTAATAAATTTTTATTGATCGGAAAATTCCAGCATTCGCAAGTTTTTTATGAATAAAATGTTCACTTTATATTAATTATTATTTTTGAGATGAAATCGTCAACAACACAAATATTTCATCCTTTTATTTCATCAGCTGTTGAGCTAACACTTTAAATAGCTTGTAGGGGAAATGTGAACATTACCCAATAAAATCTTAATTTCATTTATAAATTCGGTTCGTTAATGTAACTAAATATAAACGGCGACCTTTTGGTCTGATAATTATAGCTGTGGCATTAAACAATAATGTATTACGTCATAATTATGACATTTTTCCAGTAATTACGTCTAATAAGTGCGGTCGATTTGTATAATAAAATAATTTGTATTAAAATCTACTGGCAATGGCTCTATCAACTATGTTAATAAATTTAGTATGTTGTAGAAGTTTACATGGATCGGTTGATTTTAACGACTTTATTTTCGAAACCATTTGGAAACACAGCGATAACGATCTGAGTGCATCAACTGAAATTTATTAGGAAGTTTGGGTGAAACCGTGATAGATACTAAAACAGTTTTTATTGATGGAAAAATTATTTTTAAAATGATGAATCGCGGGACACCTTCCATCTGGTTGTGGAACCACAAAAAATCTATTTTAATCAATTTCCCATACAGTCCCAACTTTACCTGCTCTTGAGCACCATAAGGAGACCACAACAGCAACACTTAAGTTGACAAATTGCCTTATTATAATTTGTAATCAGCACAGACCCTTGCGGCTCTAATCTCAACCAAACAAACCTAAATATAAACACGCTTCCTGCCACCGACTACTAAATCTTGTCGCGCCTTTGATAATCTCACAACCAGACGCAAATTAAGAAGGTTACACCGGAGCTTTAATCTCCCGCCGCCTCCGCCACTTTTTTAATAGACTCTATTTTTGAGAACGTCGATGCGGACATATTTCTTTGTCACAGGTCACAGAATAGAGCAGTGATACAGATAGGCGAGAGCGGGTAGTGAAATATCACCAAAGGGAAAGATTACAATCCGCTTAGCTTTGCTGTGTGTAGGGTGTTTGTTACTTCAGAATTTATTAGGGAGCTCGTGTAGCGCCGCTAACGCGTTTAGTGCTGTGCGGGTGGCCAGCCTGATACCCTGCCGACCTGTCCACAGTGACGGATGAGGTCGCCACCATATACCCCTCATTAGCACTTTGCTGAACAACCCTTATACCATTTCGAGGAAAGATGGACAACGCTTTCGGAGCCAATGAGACAGCCGGAAATAAACCAAAATTTCCCCGTTTTTATCACACGAAACGCTTTTCCTCTTACTATTGTCCCGTTTTCTTATCAAACTCCTGGGCGTTTCCGATTCAAAGTTGGACAGCAGCTGATTTTGATGACTCACTCAGATAACTCGTGCCCCAATTGCAACCGCTAACAATACCCTAAATGGCCAGTGGTCATCCTGAAAGACGTCCTGTGGTTTTAATAATCGATCTTCCTTCTGACCATCTGGCTCCTATTGGAGACAGACTCCACTCCGCCTGTCACTACTAACTGGTCCTGTAGCAGGACCGGTCTTGCGATTGTGCAAAAGTACCTACTTACGGGCAAATAATGCCTTATTTATGCCCTCAACTAGGGTGGGCTGTCTCACTCAAGGTGAGATGCAGGAAGGTGTAAATAATGGCAGTTTGCTTCAGTCGACAATGGCCTTTCAAACGTTTAATAGACGAGAAGTTGAGAATTTTAATTGTCGTTCAATGGCACACGCCTCTTCCTATCTGTCCATTTAAATCAAATTCTTTTCAGATCGTTATGCTAGGACTATGGAAAGATTTATTGGAGACGGGGAAACATTTAAATTAAATAAACGTTTCCGACATTTTTATGCTAATCGTTCTTAATACAAGTTATTACAAGTAAACATTATGTAAATATGGGAGTAGTTACAAGAATGCCTGAAGATATGCCTTAATAAAAAAGTTTCTTTTTTATAAAAGATACCGAGCTAAATTTTTCATCAGAATCAGGCTATTAATTAAATTAGACCGTGCAAATTCGACGTCATGGTATTTATTCAAATTTATTTATCCAGACAGTACCGGAACTTTTTCTTATAATTAAAGACAAATTGCAGCGGAGTACACAATAATCTAGCTAATAAATTCGCACGTACTTATTATTATCGTAATATTACGCTTAAATTTAATTAAACATCGGGAAGCAAACTGGAACTAGAAATTAGCAGGATAAAGGTAGAACTCTTATAAGCTCAGCCTTTCTTTATTCATATTTGTACATTTCTTCGCTTTACCGCCAAAAGCAGGAACTTTGGAACGTTTCTATTTTTTTCAATAACAACATTTCTAAAAATTTTATTTATTGTCCACTTTTAGACTTTTTTGTCAAAGAAATAACAATTTCTGGCCATAATCAACATCAACTATTCCATAACGATTTTTGGTTTTACTATTTTAACAAATAAAACCTATGTGAAAAGTTATTAATTATGACTTTCTTATTTACTATGCCAAAGTACAAAATTCTAGAGGAAAAGAAACAAATTTTAGAGAATTTTTTATTTTCAGATCGAACAATGAAATATTTACATTTTTTATTTGGATCTGTAATTCTGCTTCTTTTATTGTGATAGCAATGGAGTTTAGATAAGTTACAAAATTAAACTTGCCGATTTACTCTGCAAAATTAAAACTCTAAAACAGAAACAAATTTTAGAAATTTGGTTTTTTAAATCGAATAATAAATAGATATTTCCAACCTTTCTCATCTAAACCTGTAATTTTGCTCCTTTTATCGTTAAGGCGCGATTCCACTTGCTTGGTCTAGCCCAGACCAGACATCCAAGATTTTGAGAGACAATTTTATAATTCTTTAGTCCCTTTCTGCGTAGTCAGAAGTGCAATTGGATCTTAATGTTTTATCTTATGTTTTAAACACATAAAGGGGCTGAAGAATTATAAAAACGTCGGAATTTTGGGAAGTTGAAATAGTGAACTGGCTGAGTTGAGTTACTGTGCAAAATTACAAAATTATAGAGAAAAAAATTGTCAAATTTTAAAAATTCATATCTTAGAACAAATAATAAAATCTGTTCAACCTTTTTTATTTAGACCTGTAATTCTGCTCCTTTTTTTCTTACAGCAATGGAATTTTGGGAAGTTTCAGAATTGAACTTGCTGATTTACTGAGCTAAATTACAAAATTCTAGAGTTGAGAAGAAACATTTTAGAAATGTTTATTTTTAGAACGATTAATAAAACATTTCCAACCTTTTTATGATTAAACTATAATTTTGCTTTTTTTCCGTAATAGCGATAGAACTTTGAGAAGTTGAACTTGTTGATTAACTGTGCAAAATTACAAAAGTCTAGAGTAAAAAAAACAAAGTTTATAAATTTTTATCTCTAGAACAAAAAAATTAATGTTTGTAGTTTTATCTATGGTGGTTTTACTTACTGTAATTACAAAATTACAAAGTCCTATTTTTCTTATTAAATTTCATAACTCTTAAAAATAAAGTTTTGAAACCTTACTAAATTCATACAAAGTTTTTCTATAGATTAGTGGTCACCATTGTGAGTAGTCTGAGTAGTATTGTTATCGTAAATACGGAAGTTTCTAGTTTACGGTCGTCTAAGCTAAGGAAAAGAAAAAGCGGAATAAGAATGTAACAAGAGGCTTAAAAACATTTGCGTCAAATGAATAGAGAAGCGGATTTCTCCATCTAGCCACAAATTTATGTGAAAGAATAAGTGCTCCCTCCATCGTTTTTATATTAGCGAGGATTTGCTCTGGTAATGAGATGTCTTGTCGGAAAAATTCCTGCAACAATTTAAGCAAATTGTAGGTGTCTCATGGCGCAGGTGGTTATACTGCGCTGTAATCTCGTCGTGTTCTTTCAAAGTCTTAAGCGTGTGACAAAAAAATCCTTTATTAAAATACTTTGCAAGTCTCTGGAGGGAATCCCGACTTGATCGTCCCTCTTCCGAGATCATTTTGTAATTTTCTGCTTAAGGCAATGCAATGTTTACTACAATTTAATACGGCTTTTGTTGCCCCCTTTCCGCTTTTGTTCACTTGGAACGAAAATCGTTAGGTTCAGCCGGGGTGCGTGTAATGCAAATTATTAAAAACAAGAACAAATTTGAGTAGAAAGTTTGATTTATAGCCGCGCATACATTAACAATATTACGGTGTATCTGTGGGCTTTCGAGGCTGCGGATGTATCCATAAACTGAGATAAAAACTGTTCGAGTTTAATGTAAACTGCAATAATAAAATTAGCAAGCCAAATTAATGGTCTTCAACGCTCCCATCACATTTTAGCCCAGCGATACAGTTTTAGTATCCTGATAACCGCTTTATTCCTTCTCAACTTAATTGGAGCCGCGGGCATATCGGATAAACAATGGCCTACAGAATAAGGGAGAGAATTTGTATAATACCCTATCCAGTCTTGTTTCAAGCGAGCTGAAGTGTCTTATCTTCTGAGCAATCCTTCTAGACAACAAAGTTTGTCGCCATTCATTCTGTCTCCAGGCTTACACGCCATCCGGCAAGAATTCCACCCAACTCATCGCGAGTGAAAGCAGGGTTGACGTAGACGAAACCCTCTTATTCTCTCTGAATCCACCCCAGCATCAACAGAGCAGCATTGTGCTAATGTGACGTTGGCCTCATCGCTTCTACACTTGGCCGCTTTTCGTTTCCATTTTCCAAGGCTTTCCAACTTGCCGCGAACGCATATTTCATGCTCAAATGTGCTCCCAGGCAATTTGAAGATTATTCAACACAAAGTAGAGTTTTATGGGGAGCATAAAGCGTCAGGTTATTCCATATTTATGCGAACACTTTCCTAGAGGTGTAAAATAATGATTCGAATCGTAAAAGAGACGCCATATTTCTAAAAGACACTTTTCTTTACCATTGTCTCCTATGTCATAATAAAATTTATCTTATAATTAAAATCTACTCTTCTTTACACCACCACAAACTACAATGTAAGCGAATAGTACACTATTCAGTATTAAAAACCATTCAGACTTCAAAAAAGACTAATTTAACAATACTAAATTTATATTATAGGGGAGTATTAATTTCTCTCGTATCTAAAAAAATTTAAAACCCTTCCTAAATTTAAAATTAATAAAAATTTAAACTTATTTAGAAACATTACTATTGCTATTTAAGAATTTTTAAAAACAACAAATTTTCTCGAAACTGGTTATCAATACCAATTTAGTTTTAGAACTGTTTTACATCATTGATATAGCAAATTATTTTGTTTTTTTTATACGAAACTAACTGATCATACTGAAAACTTTTAAGTTTGTCGTTTTTTTAGTTTTGTATTATTTTATATCTTCTCGATTCTCAAATTTTCTTAGTTCTTTGGGATTCTCAAACGTTTCGAGTTTACAATATGCAAGGTGCTGTAGATCCATTTATAGAAGATTAGATTTAGATTATTAAGGATTATTAAATCCTTCTAATATCTCAAATTCTTTAAGTGTAAATTCTGTTTTTAGATCATTTAAATTCTTCAAACTTCATAAATAATATGTACATACATACAATTGCAATGTATGAATCTTGAGTTCAGTTCGATAAAAGTGAGAAACTAAAATCTAAGAAATCACCATAAATTATGTTGAGACTCTTAAAATCTGCGAATTTGGACTTAAACTTAAACTCTGGAATTTTAGAAACCGGAAGCTGAGAATTTACAAAAGAAAGCTGAGGAAAAAAACAGTAATTTGAGAATTCATGTAGAAGGTAAAAGTCTGGAATCTAGAAGTCTGCTATCTAAAAATCTGAAATCTAAGAACTTATTATACGAGATTGTAAAACCTGAACTACATATTTAATAAGAATCTAAAAATTGAAGATTTAACATCTTTTAAAGCCAAAAGTATAGACCATTTTTTAAGTTTTCAGATTCAGCCAAATTTTTGAGTTCTTTAGGTCCTTAAGCTTATTTAGATTCTTTACTTTACAGATTCTTTAAAATCGAAAATTTTCAGTTGATATTCGATACTTTTGGCGAACACATAAAAAGTTGATAAACATTGTTTTTTCTTAAATAGTTTTAAATTTTCAGTTTTTTATATTTTATAGGTTTTACAATAGATATTCTTAGTTATATTTAAATAATACTATGCAAAATTGCAATTTATTTACGAAATATTGATGTGAAACGAGGAATATGAAAGTTTCTTTTAAAAATATACATAAAAAAGAAGCATAAGTAGATGGGTAATTCTTTATTTTTAAAATACGTATAAAATGATGGGATTAAGTTTGGTAATCTCTTAGATATAAGATAAATTTTATTAGAGTAGTAAATAATTCGTAGTAAACTAGAAGGGTGTTCGTCCGTGTAAGCTGGTGTAGATAAATCTCAGTTTAGATTTATGTATCTGGCAATAAGGTAATGAAATATGTGTTTATTTTTTGTGAATGTAGTGGTGGGTAAAAGTGAAGTTGTTGAGGTCAAGTTGTCCACTAGAGGAAATAATTCATAGAGAACACCTCCATGGTCTGGGTAATAAATAAGAGTCTTGTAGTTTTCGTTCGTCGGCAGTAAACAGCAAACCAGTAGCGAGTATAGCGCGGTCATCGAGAAGCTGTGAATGGACAGTGTTCAGATGAAATGTGTTTAGTGCTGGCGGTTACCCAGAATGAGATGTCCACTGAATGATAGCGAGAGCTATAACAATTCATACAAGAAGATTGTTATTGCAGCCACCCCGGAGATCTAGATGTTATCTGTAGAGCGTTGGAGCACATTTTAGGAGTTTATGTCTCTCT
Organism: Gnatocerus cornutus; assembly: GCA_029298725.1. Taxonomy (NCBI): domain Eukaryota; kingdom Metazoa; phylum Arthropoda; class Insecta; order Coleoptera; family Tenebrionidae; genus Gnatocerus; species Gnatocerus cornutus. The sequence goes on from CM055513.1 coordinate 14,904,207, forward strand.
GTTTCTGACCACTTACCATTCTCGGATCGTATATGGAAATGGCCACTCATAGTTATGCTTTACATTATAATGGAAGGACGGACTCCATCATATCCGAAACTAATGTAGCGGTCATCGTAAAGCATCTGATAGTATCTACTTACGATGGCCTATTATTGGTTTAGCTTCTTGTCCTGGCGATCTTGGAGGGGGAAAAGTGTTCAAGGACCAGTCAGGATCCAATTTTCCGAAGTGCTCGAGTTGTCGGTAGGTGGCGTGGTTCTTGATTCCGGATGTCAATATCGTTGCACTCCATCCAATTACACGGTTGGCTGCATGAGGTCGCGACAGCTTCTCACTGGCAGCTCCTGGCTTGCCACGTCGCTCTGCCACTTATTGCCCAATATTTATCACGCTCCGTGCGCCCTCTATCTCTCATGCCTTACCCTATTCAGCGTTGCCGTCACCCCATTCTTTACCGTTACCCTTTCCGTTTCCGCTAGACACTACATTCATCTACTTCGTTACGCATTTTGCCTTTTTCTTCTGATCAGCGTTACATTGGAATTATGGTGGATGCGCCAGACGATTTTTTCGACTGTTGCGTGAATAATTTCAATGATATCCAATGAAGCTGTCATAAAACGGCGTCGACCGCAAACTCGACATGACGTTCTGACCTGATTCAATTTGCTCGCTAGCCCCAAGATTTGTTTTCCGTTCCATAAATCAGATTCCCGACAATCCCGATATCCATTATCGTTAGCCGTGTTAGCCTAATATCGTATAGATGTGATTGCCGGCCGAAAACGCCGAGGGGACTCAAATATATCCAATTGTTTTTATAGGCCAGAAACGTGCCGCCCGATTTGATTGTAATTGCATACATTACATGCTAGCCAAGTCGGAACATGCTGCTGCTAACACAATTAAATCACACGTAGGGTGGTTCGATGAATACTTTATATGCTAGATAATTGCCAATGCACTGTTAATAATTTCTTCAGCTCGATTCCTATATTTTACACCACAACCAATCACTCTAATACGTTATTTCCAATCACAATTTTATATACTTCAGAATCTTTAGGCATAAACTTTATTCATGATCTAGCAATTTGCTAAAGCGCCAAGTATTAAATTTTTAATTCTCTAATTAACAATAAATAATTAGCTCAGATCTTAGAAACAAAAGAATTTCAGACATTTCAAAAAGTTAAAAATTGATATTTTACGTAGATTTTTACGCTGAATCCAACACTGTCCTCACAATCTTCAAATCAGTCAAAAATAACGCCAAATAATGTTCACAGACTTTTACTCAGAATTAGTTGAAACTGGTTGCAAAATAAAACCTAAAAATTTTATAATATGTATACAAATCTAATAAAATAAACCGAAATGTTTTCGGATTTCAGGCGCTTGTTTATTATTAGTTTTTAAATCCAGATTATTTGTCTTTTTTTACATTTACAGTTTCACTAGAACGGTTCTTTTTTCGATTATTAATTTTTTAGTCTCATTTTGTGAAATTTTGTTGCTTGAATTCTTTTATATTTCTTCAACTGCTTCTAAAATTTTTTAATGTTTAGTTTATTCAAACAGAGTTTACTCGTTTATAAAAGAAAGCTTCTATCTTAATTAAAAAAGCATACATTTCATTTTGCTTTTAATTTTTGAGCTCAGGAAAGAATTAGCTGCAGCATGATAGTTAGCATGGGCGCCTTTCTTTCATCATCCTGTACATGCGCATTTTAGATTTTTAAGTTCTCAGATTCTTAAATTTTCAAAATTTAATTCATAACATCCCAAGATTAACAGATTGTAAGAAATTTTTTATATTTCCACATACAGGGTGTCCGGAAAGTCGCGCACCACCGTAATACTGTATTATCGGACAATGCCATAGATCACCGAAAAAATGTTAAAAAAAAATCATGTCTTCAATTTTTCGAGATATGATGAATTGAAGAGTAAAAGTTGAACGCAAGAATTAACGATTTCAGTGCAATAATTTTTTGTTTAAATGAATTGGGGATCTAAAGGACATTTTGCACAAAGGAATGGTGCAAAAAAAGTCGGAAAAATCTTGTGAAAAATGGCTGGAAACTGTTAACAAACTTTTTAAATCAACAATGTCGATCAGTGTGGCATCGTTCACATGAAACCATAGTTACATTACTCGATCATGAGCCGACCATACTAACGCTAACAATACAACAGCAACGTTACTATGGCTTTGAATACTGGAAATTTAAATTATTGGGGAAACAGTTCAGCAATGTTGCCATTTTCCTAATTTTCTTTTCGTGCTCCTGCAAAAAGAGAGAGCCTGGATTTTTTTTTAACATTTTTTGGTGCACCCAATTACCCCCTTTCAAGGTGGTGCGCCACTTTCCGGACAGCCCTGTATTATATTATGTTCATAACAGTTATACATACATATATTTTCAGACTATCACGTTCTTTCCAATCCCTCATTAGATTTTGGAATTCTTACATAAATTTTTTAAGTTAATTGTTCAAATGTTTGCTTTTTCGAAGTAACAATTTTCAGTGTATGAGCTTCTTCGATTTTCTTCGAATCTCTTACATTTCTTACATTCTCATACAAATTATCAGTATTTATCTTTCAGGTATTTTTTTATTTTTTATAATTTTTAGTATAATAATGATTTTAAATAATTTAAAGCATTTGAAGAGTAACAAAATCTGAAAGAATCTGAGAAATAAAAAAAAACAAAGTTCAAAAAGAGATTCAATAAAACTACCTAAAGAAACTGAAATAAATAATTTAAGTAACCAAAATGTAAACTTTCAAAGATATAACAGAAATGGTGGATGCGCCAAATTCAGAATTAAAAAATTGTTTTCTACGTTTTTCTAATAGACTACAATTTTACAAAATGATTTATTTTTTAATAAATTAAATCTATCTCTATGCCTAAACCAAAAATTTTCGAAATTCCCGTAGAAGTAAGAAAAGCATAAATTTTTAACATTTCAAGACTACCCATAGCACGCAGTATATTTAACCACAAGACATAATAGTTTTTTATCCTGAGAGAATGCTTAAAGCCCAAGTCTTTAATCCAGTGTCGCTTATACGTGTTTATCAAATACAAAAATAATTTGGTACTAATCACCTTCAAATTCAGTTCACCAAAACATTTCGAGCTACTTTTAAGTTTTTCCAGAGATTAAGCGCAAAATTACAACTCTAATATAAGAATAATAGAAAAAAAAAATTGAAACCATGCAAATTCCAGAAATATAAACTAGAAGCAGCTACCAATATTTACAAAATAAGAAAAAATGTTTACAACTGTGCATTTGTGAATATTAGAAAGTATGAATATGATGTCTTTGTGCACAGATTATCTGAAATTCTTGCAAAACCTTACGTAACGCTCCATCATGTATCAATCAAAATTACACAATTCCACAATAATTGCCTCTGATTTTTTTCAGGGAGATAATCTAAATGTAAAATATCTGCGAACAAGCGTGCTTTAATTAGATACGAATATTCCTACTGTCAGAGCCATATAAATTCCACATTTATCGCAGAATCTGTAGGTGTGTGCACAGTCGGTTTAATTGTGCATCATCTGACAAAAGCCAGGAAAAATCCGCAAACAGTTTAACGCATGTCAAGGGATGACACTCATTGTTATGGGCACAAAAGCAGCCACCCGGCTTTCATGATGATACTTGGCCGCATAAACGGTGTCAGTGCTCGGTGTCAATGAGAGCATTACACAATCTCATTTGGTGATGAGGACAATGACAGCTGTCATAACCACATGACGGATGGGAAGATGGCACATTCACAACTTGCGGTTTTGTGGCTTTCATAATAGCGGAACGGTTACCAAAATATGGATGGTTCTTATCCGGCAATATGTCGAGAAAAAAGTTTAGACAAAGAATGGCTTAATTAGATAGAGGATCGCATAAATTAGAAAAATCCAATCAACAACTTGTTTGGCAGTAACGCCAACACAAATAAGTGCAATAAAAAATGTAAATGTTATTAGCACGTCCGAATGCGAACAGAACGTAGGTAGATGTTTGTGTGCATTCTACAAGATTCTGAATTTTCATATTTCTGTTTATCGAGTTAAATCAAGCAATTCGAATTTTAACAAGGTAAAACGAAGCGTTGAACATGTTCCAATTACTGCAACTTTTGTGGTTGGTGTTTGTCATGTTAAGAATTTTTTCAGTGACGGTTATGATCTCATAGAAATCAATCTTATGAGTATAACATTTTAGAGCGGCGATCAATCGAGCGATAGTGCCATCAAGGTACACAATCAAGGGGTGCAATACATAAACCATTCTCGGCCGGAGGTCCTCGTGATGACCGATCGCTCTTCACTTTGACAGATGGCAGAAACCACAGACATCAGACAATGGAAGATGTCCTCATTCATATACGCAACTTTGTTATAGTCTATTTACATTTAGGGTATTTATCATATTAAAAAGTCGAGTCGGTTTCACGCCAAGATTTCATTAAGATAAAATACTTGATGGTTCGCAGGTAAATGGAAGATGCGCTTCTCAACAATGACCACTTAGAGATGCCATTTGGTTGAGAGATGCAGATTAGCTTTGATCGATTGACGCTTTAAAATTTTTTGAAATGTTTCGAAAGAAGCTGTGTCGTGGAGTTTGAATAAATTTCAATAACTCGTAAATTCATAATAATGGGAGTAAAAAACTTGAATCATTTTATTTTATTGGTAGCCGTGGGGAGTGCGCGATCTCCAGCAGAGTCTGATCACACTTGTCGCTTTCAACGGACCACGATTGTTTATGTCCTGTCGGACTAGTAACTCCCAGCAAGAGATTCCTTCGTAACGTTTCAGTTTTCTTATACGTGGGTTTTTAATGTGTCCAACAAACCAACATGACGACCTTTGATGAGCATTCTATAATTTTTTCTCTCTAGACTTTCATTGAGTTACCAACTAATTAAACGAAATTAGTTCTGACATCAATTACTGCAGCTGCATGTGAATAATGAGCAAAAAATTAATATTTTTAATAAAGGTCGTATTGCTGTTTTAAATCTGCAATTTTTCATTTTAATCTGTCTGAAAGGTCCTTGTCTCGACGAAGAGCTAGTTGGAATGAATTAAAGGGATTCCAGTCATATATCAATAGTTTTCGTTTTGAAAAATCACCCCAAAAACACTGAAAATCGATTTTGGATTAATATCTAACATATTTAGGTATAGAGTAAACCTAAATAATTGGCATTTATTTAACAAAGAATTCCATGCAGAATTAGTTATGCCTGATTAAAAATCAAATTCTCAGTTAAAATTATGTAAATCAACTTCAGTCGATTTCTCGCTTTTTTTTGGAGCAAATTTAAAGAGAATTGGTTTTTATTTTCGAAATTTTCATTGCTCAATATCTTAAAAACTACGAAGATTCGCATATTTTGTTTTTTTTCCGCTCCTCGTCGACTCTTTGAGCTACCGATCCGAAATTTGGTCAGGTGATAAATCTCAAACTGCTCTTTCGATTGATGTATAACTAAAAGGTATGACCGACGTTTTCACCTTACAAAAGTTACTTTAAAAATCATCTCATAAACGCTTCATAAACATCAATTTCGGTCAATATCCAGCTTTTTGTGGAACAAACTTAAGGTATTACTATTCATTTAACGCAGAATTTTTGTAATATTTTTTTCGTACGTCATCAAATAACTGAGTTATGATCGATTAAAATTTCGGGTTGTCGCCAAAAGGTCAAGATTTCGGAAGTTTGGAAATATCAGTGTTCCATATCTCAGAAACTAGACAGATAAAGAAATGTGGTTTTCACTATCAATTTTCTCGCGTTTTCTATCCTAAGACTTCACTTATACATTTTCCGGAATTCAAAAATTTAACTTTGTCGAGAAATTTTTGCCTAAAACTATGTGAATCTACTTCGGTCGATATCTCCCTTATTGAGTACTCATTTTACGTAGAATTCCTCGCAGATTCCAAATCCGAGCTCAAAATCCATGTACGGCAATAACTAAATGAGTCATGGTCTATTAAAGTTTGGATTTTTTTTTCGGAGTTTTTCGCGCATTTATTGTCTATGCGATTTTTTAAACGTTTAGGACTTTATAAATTCATCTTTCTTCGGATCTTTTATACTTTTATGTTATTTCATATGCATTATTTATGCAGTATGCTTTTGTCGGCTTTCTTAATTTGTACAACTGAACATAAAATTACTCTTCAAACATCGTCTCGCATAAAAAATCTTATTTTATTAATACAGTGAAGTACATAATTGTTTCATGCAAAGTAAACACTTATTTTAATGACTGTTAATATGCACCTTTACGGAAAATAGTGCACTTGATTATACCTCTTCTTCTCTTTCATCACCCTTAATAAAGATAAATATGCAAAGATAATTTTTTCAATATTTATTACGACGTAAACTTATACCGAGAAATTAATTTTGGACGTAAAAAAAAATCGCATTTTAAAAGTTTCAATTTAATTACCTACATGCTTTTTTACAGGTTATTCTTTATTTTACAATAAAATTCATAAAACGGGGAATCATTTCCGTTAAGTGAAATGTTGGTATAATTAGTAATATTGTCATTAGTTTTATCGATGCAGGATGGCAAATGGTTCTGTGAAAACACACATTAATTAAAATGCCATTTTCAAAGCTCGCTGTCAGTGCAAATATACTGAGCATATAATTACACGGTAAAACCGTGATGGCTATCACCATCATCACATCTAAAAATGGTGACATTTTATAATTATTTTATTGTAACTCGTGTAATTTAACTACAGCCAAATTAAGATACAAAACTGATAAGACAAATTGTCTGTTTTATATCCTGTGGTTTCGAGAAACACATTTAGATAATTGTTAACGGATATTAAAACATGCCAGATTAAGTTGAGCAATGAGAATAACAACTTTTTTGTTTTTTTTTACACCAAATTCCCTGTCAGTGGAAATGAAAAACGAACGAGGAAATCAATTGATTGTTCTTTAATAGCTCCCTGTTCGTTGAGACAGTGTAAAGGGTCCACCTGCTTTTGGTAATTTTTATTTGTGGGGTCTATGCGAGTATCCACAAGGGGAATGGTTAGATAATTGATATATAATTTAACGTCTCTGGAGTTTTAGGCAATAATAGTTATTAACCAAATGCTTATGTTTGCATGATCGTGCCCTTTTATTACCTTCGGTTCGTTATTATTGTTTCAATTTTACTAAAAACTCGGAGCTTTTATTTAATTGGTTCTTTTCGTGTTGCCGAGCAGTCAATTTGCGAATCCTCTGTGGATATTTTACTTGGTCTTTATTAGGACGATTGTAAGGAAAATAATTTCTTAATTACTCCGATCGAAAGAATCGATTTTCTTCTTGTGCAGAGATTTTATACACGTGCACAAGCCAATGACGAACCAAGAAGCTTGATAATGGAAATTCCAATTAACGGAATGTAATTAGCTAATTAGATTTGTTTTGATGGGGCGACAGTATTGATTTTTGTCATTTTTAGTAGTTTTAAAGACATTAAATTAAAAAAAATTGGTAAGTTACCTAAGGCTAATTACCGCCGGAAGAGTATTAGTTCCAAGACGTTAACTGGCGTCGCTCAATGTTCGGCTGCTTGTATTTTTATAGCGCCTCCTTGAAATTGGTCCCTGAATACCCCTTAACGTTAATTTGATTTTTTCCTTTATTTTACAGAATCAAGAAGTGTGTTGTAAGCTTATTTAGGTTATAAAAGACCACATCCCTGTTGATTAGGCAATAAACTTAATGAAATGGAGACAAAAGGGGGTTTATTTAAATGAAAAACAAGACTTATTTCTAATTGGCTCTAAAAGAGGGTCGTTTACGTTGAGAATTAAGAAAAAGTCACCGGCTCGAGTGTAATTTAATAACTCTACAACGAATCAATTTTTTGTAGAGAATAAATAAAGAAGCTCAAGATTCTTGTTTATTACTGGGAATAAATTTTACATGGGAGGCACTTTGAAGCCATTAAAAATAGCAGGCAATATACTTGTAAATTGCAGTTTATTACAGTTAAGTGCTGTGTTTTAACAACAAAAACTTAGTGAGCTTTCAAGCTATTAATATCACAATATTACACGTGATCGAAAGTAATATTCCATAAACATGATAAAAAGCTCCGAATGAAGAAGGGTGATCGAAACAAAAGTGTTTTTCTCTCATAATGTATTAATGATGTTTTGAAAAAATTATCAAAGAATGGAATGTCTGTGGAAAAACGTTTTCAATATTCATGTCGAAGACGTGCGGAGTAGCGAAGTTATTAATTATTGCAATAAGGAGCGAGCGGTGTCGATATTATAGGGCGGCAGTCCAAACTACAGGAGAACTTGTGTTGCTTCGAATAAAATTACCATCACCAACCAATTACCATATCCGTGTTGGTCGGACTCTGCACCTCTGCTAGACGCTCCCGGCATCTCACCTGGTTTTGCTACCTTGCTTGGACTAGTCACAATTAAACACCTCAGCTTTTAGCACGTAATATAAATTTATTCAGATCGAAGTTTAATAGTTTCCCATAGATTTACTAAGCTTTTTTTTAGTAGTTCAGCTGGTTATGGTAAAACTGGAGGGAGAACATAATGAGATTCTATGAAAGAGTTTTTTTGCAAAAGTTGTTTGGATGTCATGTTATGGATTTTATGATGAAGAATGATTCTCAGACCACAAAGTATCAATAAAGACGCAGAAGTTACGAGCTTGGCATTTTGGAATTTACTAAGCAAATAGTTCTTGTTGAAGAAACTTGTGCGACATGAAAAGTTATTCTCAATTCAAGTTGTGCATAAGAAAAATTATACCAAAGGAATGTAAAAAAATAGTCAATAAAATATGCAACAAGCTTGAAAATCTGCAAAAATACGCAATAAAGCTTTCATTTTTTATAACTACCCAGCAGTGTGTATACTTTGTTATTTTTTTAAATTGTTTAACTCTTTACAAGTCTTTAAAATTCTGTAGATTTTTTTCATCTTCTTTAAATTTGTAGTCCATTACTAGATTCAATGTTTAGAATTTTTACATCTTTCAATTTAGTAATTATTAATTTAGATATTCCATTTGAGCTGCTGTCATTCTTTCAGAACTTTTAATTAATTCCAAACATTTTTTATTGATTGTTTTATAGCTTTTGCTTTATCTTCTGAAGTAATTTTATAAATTTTCAAATCTATTTTTGAATTTCTATAAATCGTAGCTCCTTGGGCTCAGTTTTTTAGTATATTTTACTTGTTTTTGACGTTCATTGAATGAGTAGAAAATCTGCAGAGTTTTAAGTGTATTCTTTATATCGTCTGGTCTTTTTATGTCATGATATCCGTTGTAATAATTTCAATTGAATATTATTTTTATAGATTTATTTGATATTCTGAGTACTTCAAGTTCTCAAAATTTTGTGTGAATTTCGACCGTTGCGTCGTTAAATTATTAGTTAACTTTTCTCTAACTGTTAACTTTCTTTATATTTTTTATTAAAAAAATCTTTGAATTAGTTTGAATTCCTTTTAAATTTTCTAGATTTTTTTGTCCGTCCAATTTCTTAATTTTAATTTCTTTTACCTAAAATTGTTGCAAACTTCAATTTTCCAATTGGTTTGGATGCCTTCTGTTCTTTTAAAATCCATCTTTTGGATTAAAATATTCAATTTTAGTGAATTTGTCGTACTTTTTCGTTGTATGGTTAACCTTTAATATCTGAGAAGCCATCGCAATTTTTTTATTATGTAGTTAGTTTGAAGCCCAAATGCTTTAACAATCTTAAGATTCATAGAAATATAATTATGACAGTTCCACACCTAGCCTGAACTAAGACTAAAGACTAACAATGTCATTGATCTAAAAATAATGAAATGCCCACTTAGCCTGTCCTAACTATAAACTGTAATTAGTAATTAAGTAATTTTGAGTGCTTTCTAAAAAAGTCGTAAATTAATTTATGACCCCATCACTAAATTGCCACATCTTAAGTTGTCTGAAATTTGTACATTTTTAAAAACTGGGCGTTGCACATGAGAACCCAGACCAAGTTTTCATTGGATATAAGCGATGAAACATGATATTATTTTTAATTTCAGGAAACAGATAGTGTTGGAGTTTATTATACCTTTTCATTTGAGCTTGATTCCAAAAAAAGCACACAAGATAATGTAAAATGCACCGCTGTCTGGACAACGGGAAGCGCTTATTGTAATTTAGATTATCGCGGGATGTAATTATATAAATCGGAGTTGTAATAAACATATTTTACAGCGGAGAATTTCATCGTGGTGAATTTATGTCTTGTATTTTTTATTTATGATTTCGTTGGCGTGTGGAACACATGTAAGGTATGTGGCAGTAGCTAATAGCATATGATAAACAATATGTCTTTGAAGTTAGGAAGCTTCTTTACTATCGTTTAATAGTCGCAGCAAGATAACAGGTTAAAAGCTGCGGATGTGGTATGAGCGGTGTCTGTTTAACCACTTCAAACAGCCACTCGAACGAGACGAAATTATCTCTTGCATGTGATTTTGCTGCTGAATTGTATAACAGAAGTCACCCTTCTCGAATAAAAGAGGGATGAGCATGTGAATTTTAGATAAACCCGCCTCTGCAGTTACTGGCGACGCGTGCCGAAATGGGGTCTTATTAGCGACGCCTGATAGTGCAGAGTGCCCAACGAACGGCTCTGTAATTGATTTGACACGGATGCGGTCACAACAATGCATTGATAATATGATAAAATTTACCGCCAACAGAATAATTCTAATTTAGTTGGCAGCTTATTCTGCAGACAAATTTTATCCAATTTCTGGGTAGTTTTTTCATAGACTCAGCGTGCATTAATGTGAGGTAATTCCCAAAGCGAATGCATTTAAAATAATGGCTTCCACCCCCTAAAAATAAAGGGTTGAATGAGGTGAAGCGAAGACAGATCGTTCGTTTTGAAACCGTCGCTCGACGCAGCCATCTGCGATAAGATAAGGGGCGGCGGCGGCGTCCCGACTCACTAATTGTTCGGGAATTAACCCGAAGCAAACAAATTAATCGCGGCTTTTAGGTCTCGTTATAAAAATGTGACGGGCTAAGCCTTGCTATTACAAAGAGGGAAGCTTGAAGATGGGGAGAAGAAGACATGAGGGTCAATATGGTACAATATCGCGGGCGGCCGAGGCTGTAAACTTAATCCGGCCCAGATGGCGACCCTGCACTTTTAAATCGTTTTAAAAGTTATTCAATATAAAAAGAAGTTTGCCGCAGATTTAATAGGAATTTGTTCATCAATTCACGAAGCTAGTGTAATATGCTCGGCTCCCTCTTTTATTGGTTCTCCAGATAAGATGAAGACTTTGTAATCGACTCGAAATATCGCTAGAATATTAGAAAGTTTCCGCTTCTTCAAGTTGCCGTTTGTTTAAGGATGTCCGCTTACGACCACTGATTTTCTTTCTTTTTTATTCCCAATAAAAGCTCGCTTCGATCAGGAATAAAATATTGCAGGTCTTGGATGTTAAACACAGTTGCAACGAAAACTCATAAAACAAGTCGCTAATAATATTGCGGCTTGGCTAAGGAAATGATGAGGAATTAAACGTCAACCGGCGACTAATTGGCACAATTTTTACATTTCTCATAATAATAAAGACATTAAAATTATATATTGTTTACATTATATCCGAGGATAAAAACATCAAAAGGAGACATTTGTCAATGCGCTAATTATAAATTATCAAAGAAAAGCAACGTTTGTACGCCTTTTGAAACATACTAATAAAATATCTCATTAAACATATCTTGTATACAACCGATGCAGATGGTTTCTATTTAAAGCATTACATGCACTGATTGAGTTATTTCACGCTGGAAAAAATACCTATTAAATTTTAAATAGTTGGAATGATTGAAAAGATATAAAATATAAAAAATAAATTTAAATAAAACAGATAAAGCGCATACGAAATTTATGACTTTATTCTAATTAGAAATTTGTTTTTTAATTAAAACGTGTCAATAATTCAATTTTAATAACTCTATCACTGACAGTGTGAAAATTTACATGCACTTTATACTCAGCTTTTTCAAAATTAACCTAATTTATGACCGTCATTCTGCACTAAATTATGCAGTTTGTTTTACTTCGTTTTGGTGTTTTAAAATATAATTAATTGCATATTGGTCCTGGTCTATTAAGTCAAAGCTGCAATTACAATTGTATTTAACCTCCTCTTGTCATCCGTTTGCATGCAATGAGCTTAACATATGTCGCAACGATCAAGCTTACCTGCCATTACTATATTGTTAGGGGAACTCCCTGACTAGCAATGTATTACTTTCAATTTAACCAAGTAACAGACCTGTTTACCCTCTTGATTTGTTCCATTGGGAGCTGTACTGACGTTTAAAGACATCGACAATATGTCACTTTAATACACGCATCGGTGCATCATCCAATTTAATTATTATCAAACTCTTAATCACTAATTTCAATGCAATTTTCTGAATTTTGAATTTTTTTAAAGATTGGCGACACTATTGCTTATCTATTATTTCGTTACTATGTACAGTTGCGGCGGATGAAAAGTAAGACATCGACTTTTCACCCTGTATTTGAAAATTTCAAAAATTATAAGGTGTAAATTATATTAGGTGTAAAATATAAGGATCACACTGCCACTGTCAACAGAAAATAAACCAGAGTTGTCCCAAACATCTTTAAAATGCCCCAACTCACAGAATTGCAAAAAGCTCTGATTCTAGCTCGTTTGATAGATGGACTCGCCATAAAAACTATTGCAAATAAAGTTGTTGTCAATAAGAATACGATTTTACGAGCAAAACGTTAGTTTCGAGAGACGGGAACCATCCGAAGAAGCAAGGAACTGGTTGAAGAAAAATATCAACCCCGGACGAAGACGTGGTATTAACCCCTTTTCCACTGCAGTCCGAGCCCTGTCAGCAATTTTTTACAGGACAATAGGGCGCAAACATTATCTTAGCGGGCAAAGAGTCTCGACTTGAAATCCTATTGAGAACATTCGGGGTATCATGACCAAAAATATAAATGAACAAATTTTGCCCAATAATCGCGAAAACTGCTCCAGAGCATTTCGGATAGCTGGCAAATGATACCTGAACATTTCGCTCAACATGCTATTATGTCGATGCCACGAGGACTTGAAAGTGTTATTAATTCCGGTCATGCAGCAATAATAAAATATTAATTTTTGTTAACAACATTTAATTTTATTAAATATTTAAAGTTTGAACTAAAGTTCTTTCTTCTACGACACTGAATCGTCCTGTCTCAATGACAATCGAACTGGCATTTCAAAAACTTCAATTATAGGTGGTTTTACAAAGACAAAATATTGAACTTGTCATTTTGTCTTACTTTTCATCCGCCGCAACTGTACAAATAACAATCAATTTTGATGTTGAATGTCGAATATCCAAAACAGATTCCAAAAAACAGTCCAAATAAAGGTCCAAAGAGTACAAAAATAAAAAATAATTTAAAACAATAGAATTTTTCATAAATTTAAAAATTACGGATTAAGTATTCGAGGATTTGACCTCTGACAAAAAGTAAATAAAATGAATCTAAAGAAAATAAAGACGAAGAAATAACTGAAAAATATCGTCAAATCTCAAGAATCTAAAATTTAAAGCACTAAAAGTAAACAATTGGAATAGAGGTAAAAATTTAAAAAAATTGGAATTTCTAAAGAATTCAAAAGGTATAGCGTAAAATATCCAAACAATAAAAAAAAATGGGTAAAACTACTGAAATGCAACCAGAGGTAATAAATTAAAAAATTGACAATTGCGACGGGAGGAAACCTGAAAAATCAAAGAATTTAAAGAACCTAAGAGGTCCGAAAAAAATGATACTTTTCTAGATAATTGCTTTGACATAAAAGATTCAAAACATGCTCTAAAAGTTTTTCTTAAACTTGAATTTTCAATTCAATTTCAGGCTATGTTATAAAAGAGATAAATTGATTCTTTAGTTCCTTGCCTGCAGAAAGTCCAAGTGACTGTTATGTGTATTATCCTTCAGAAAAATTTCAAAGCTAGGTGTGGCAAGATCTTCTTTAATAGTTATTTAATGGTCCGTTCAAACTAAAACAATTACGCAGCACTTTTGTGGCAGGTGTGTTACAACTTCATGAGACGTATTCCTCCATTCCTCCAAAATTACAGTTTTGTGTCTGTTATCCACAAATAATCACATAAGCAACTATAAAATTATATCTAGTCTTGTGCCTCCTGTAAAAAACCAACCACCACATTACAGCTCCGCTCGCCACCCGGTTTGTGTGTGGCAAAAGAGGCAAGGAAAATTTTTTCGCGTTACCACAAATCAGTTGATTATTTGGTATCGGTCACAACGGAGGTGTCTGAGGTGACGGTTCCGTCATCGGCGGTATCTAATGACAGGGCGAGCTAATTGACACCGAATGGGAGCTGTAATCATCACGCCGCACTCAGGTGCGGTTTCAATTGCTATTTTGTTTCACGAACTCAATTTCTATGCAACTGCTCATTTGCTGGGACTGCCGCCCACTGAGGAAGCGAGCTACAGGTTGCTGTGTGGGTGGATGACATCTTCAACTTACTGTTTCTACGCTACTTACGAACCTAATTGTTTGCGTGTTCGTACTAGCGCAACTGGAATTCAAACAGGACAATGCGGATTACACTTCCATGTCTAGCAGAGATCACGGGTCATCAGCCAAATATCGCAGCTGTCAATCTCGAGAATGTAAGAATATTAGAGAGAAGGTGGCTAAAGACGACTTCTAACTACGCGAGTTTTTGAAGCTCGCTCTTCCTTGTACCCTTTTAGGAACCTTTCCCCTATGAGCTGTACCGCATCAGCAAACACCTTCCTTATCCCGGCTCTACACTGCAACAACCAATTTCTTTGTTTATTTTACGCACCAATACATCAACCAATTGGGTGGGTACAAGTTAATCGTAGAAAGTACTTTGTCTTAAACTAAGTGACTTAAGCCACTTGTGTGGTCTGATTTTAAGCTAGTTGTTAGTATATTTGACAATGGGTCACGATCAATCGGAGGCTTGTCTCTTTCAGATCCACTAATTGCGCAGCCATGGATGGTGCAATAAATAACAGTCATGATGTGGTGGAGCCCCGTCATGCAACAAAACTTCAGGAAATATTTCTAAATCACCCTATATAATTTAACAATGCCCAAAAACGTGTCATGACGGTCATCTCCGGCTGAAATCCGATCTTCCGAAGCGTTAAATTCGATTCGCCCTATATTAAGTTATTCCCAACTTTGCGTGAAAAAGATATAGTGTCGCCCCGGTTAGGGGCTGCGAAAAGTGGCTTTCTCTTGAGTTATATGTACATCCCAATCCCCAATAATTGTGGAATCAGCGACAAGCAGATTATCTGGGCGAGGCGACTGGAAATCCCTCGACACTCACCGACAGTGGAGTTCCGAGCCACGTGTGCCGTTTGATTGGGCCGTAAGTAACGTTCGTCAGTGAGGATTACAGACGGTTTCACGCGTCACTAGTACATAATCTGCTTAGCTCTGACATTGATAAGGATGAATGGTGCGCTAGTTGCTAGTCATCCTCGTTCAGGACTCGTATCTAGAGAATCTTACTCAAGTGACGGGGCGGTGCGAAAGGTAAGCACATCACCGATTCCAAGAGGATAACACCCTAGTTTCGAACTCATCTTCTAATTACTTGATGGAAAGGGATAATGCGATTAATCACTGAGTTTTAAGCAGGATCGCAG
Organism: Gnatocerus cornutus; assembly: GCA_029298725.1. Classification (NCBI taxonomy): domain Eukaryota; kingdom Metazoa; phylum Arthropoda; class Insecta; order Coleoptera; family Tenebrionidae; genus Gnatocerus; species Gnatocerus cornutus. The sequence goes on from CM055513.1 coordinate 14,920,027, forward strand.
ATCGACAAATTAACGAGGTTTTGATTCAGCGATATGGGTTATTTCGGGGGGAAAGTTTAATTCTTATCGAGAAAATTACTTTTTACCCCTCAATTTTTACGAACGGAAGCAAAGAACACGCAATAGAATCTAAGAAAATGTTATCATGAAGTCTGGATATATGGATATTCCACAGCAGCTTCCGATTCTTTATTTTTCAACCTATTCGCAACAGATTTGCTGCATTTTTAAAATTCTCTCAACGGTTTCTTTAAATCCTTTGGATAGAATGGATTTTTGAATTTTTTTTTTCTGATTTTCGAGAGTTCTTGCATATTTGCACTCTTCTAAAATTGGTCTAGGTCTCTAGGTTTTCAGTGAGAATTTGGTTTATTACCTACATTTTGTCTTAGGTTCTTTAAATTACATAAAATTTAGTTAGATTCTTTAAAATTTTAAGATTCTTTAAATCATTTTATCGTTGTTTGAGTCGTTAAGTTGCTAAGTCGTATTTTGAATTTTTTTTGGCTCAGATAAATAAATTTTAATTTTGTTGACAAATTTAAAATTAGAAAATTTAAGGAATGAAAATAAAGTGTTTCTTGATTCTAAAATGATAACATTCGAAATTATCCAACGATAGTTCTTTTTGTTATCCATTTCATAAATCGAAAACTCATTTTTGCCCAACATGGACTTCACAACTTAAACCGACGCTATAATTTTCTTAAATTTAGATTCGTTAAGATAAGTTCAAATTCTTTCCATGTTTTGCATTCTTTGATTTTAGTGGGTATTTTAAATTTTTCTTAGGATTCTTTCAATTTGTTAAATTTGTCTAGATCTTTAATTGGATTTGCTGGGGTCCTTAAATTTCTTGGATATATTGTAGTCCTGGTAATTTTAAAGTTGTCTGTGATATATTTTTATTAATGAAATGTGTGATATTTTTAATTAGGTAGAATATTTTGATCGTTTTTTTATACCCTTTTAATTGTTCAGATTAAACTATATAACTATATAAATTCTCTAAATTTCATAGATATTTTCAAATTGACTTTAGAAACTATCGATTCTTGAATGCTTGTTTTTTTTTTAATTACTCTAATGCACATTTCTGAATTACAAGTTTGTTAGATTGCTTATAGTATTTGTAAAATTTGAATATTATCTATTTTCTTAAATTATCTAGATTCTCAAAAGCGTAGACTTTGGGCTATCGATCTTGCTTGCTTCATACCCTTCGATTTTTTTGAATTCTTGTTACTCCTTGAACTTTGTATTTCTAGTCTTAATATTTTTCCTATTTCTTAAATTATTATTAAAATCACGGAATCTCTGGTTTTTGTACGATTTATTATTTATTCAAGGTGTTTATAAATGTTTCTAGCGTCAAGGGTGGCTATGAAATGTCAAAGAAATTTGCCGCTCATTCCAAATGTAGGTTTCGATTTTTCAACTGACATTTGCAGTTAACCTCAAATATGAAGCAAAGTAAGTTTTGAGAAATAAACTGTTCTAGTTGTGGTTTAAAACCTACGTAAGTATCATTATAAATATTTTCAAGATAGTTGTATTCACTATAAAAACAAAGCAGCAAATAGTGTACGACAGAAATCCCAGAGCCACCCTTGATACTAGAAACATTTATAAACACCTTGTATGTTCTATAGATTGTGCTTCTTTAATTCCACCGATATTAATTTTTCCAAATCTTTCGATTTATTTATCTATACGTGATTTCTCGTGCAAAGAATTTATTGATTTACAAAGAAGCAATCAGCGGAATTTGAACAGTATAAATTATAGGTAATTTTTCTTACAAAGGAGATATTTTAGATATCAGTAGGATTTGAGAGGAATAAGTTAAATACCTGTAGTTTTATTAGTAAATAGCTCCACATTTTTTCAAGTTTATTAATAATCGTAAAATATTATGATGAAAAATATACTGTTATAATGAAATACCTGCTAATCTGGACTGAAAATAACGAAAACAAATTGATTGCTGACGCTTCTGCAATTTGGCGACAATTCGACAAATGTCACAGTTTTGTTTGACATTTCGCAAGAATTGCAAGAGTTTAAAAAATCAGCGTGGTGTAATTCGCTCTGCTAACTGAGCCACATTTAAATAATAAATAAATAACATAAATAAATAAATAAAAAAAAATAACATAAATTTGGCGTCTACAAAAATTCTCTGCAAGAAAGGTAGATTAGGCTAATTTTAATTAGACTAGCTTTTTTAGGTTGTCTTAAAAGCTTTGAAATCTCCAAACTCTTAAAGTTATTAAAAAAAATCCTCGAGATTGCAAACTTTAATTAAATTTATTCTTTGAATGTGCTTAGATTGATTGATTTTTGATTCTTTAAATTGTTGAAAATACATAAACTTTCTGTATTCTTCAGATTCCTCAAATTGCATATTTAAATCTACTACATTCTCAAAATTTTGTACTTGTAGATTGGTGTAATCTTTAGATCTTTTTGATTTTCAGTCTCTTTTATTATTCTTTAAATTGTTTGGATTTGCTGGCTAGATTCTCCAGATTTTCGATATTTCATAAATTTTTTAGATTTTCCAGATTTTTTTTATCCTCCAAATCCTTTGTTTTTCGTATTATCCAGCATTAGACTGTTTGATTTCCTTAGATTTGTCTACATCATTGCTCATTATTTAAACTCTTTGATGCTAATAAATAATGACAGATTATTAAATTTTTAGTTGTTAATAAACTCTTTGACTTTATGCTCGTTGCTCGCTAATACAAAAATTGATTTTGTAAATAATCCTGGCCAGATATAAAAACCCTTCTCATTTTATGTTTGAATAAAAAGCCATATTTTTTCGTATAGGTAGAGCTTTGTTCGAGCCGTTATTGCGCTATTGCTTAAACGGCGATAAAACAAAATTCTTGGCAAACTCAAGAAATAAAGCCATCTTTCCACAAAGCAAGCAAATCTCTAAAACCAGCACGGTCTGTTCTGTATAAAACTGCGAGATTACCATTTCAATTCAAGATGTACCATAAAATTGTTAGTTAATATGAGTAGGTCTGCTGCATCTCCAAGAACGAGCATTTAATCCTATGATTGATGATAGCGAGTTAAGACGGCCATAAGTCGATCCGACGCACTCCATTTAACCTGATGAGCTGCATGACTGTTCCGCATAACATTATCAGAGAACTGAAATGACGGGGGTGCGTGGCCTCACCCTATCTCTAACTATTTTATAATTTAGCAGTTTCCCTCTTTATCAATCGGAGAATGGCAATAACCAAGTTATGGGTGTTCCAGGATACTATCAATTTAAACAGTCACTTTGATACTTCAGGATAAGCTATCATTTCTTATCATTAACTCAATAAATTAAATTTTTCCAACAAACCACCTCTGAACTTTCAAACAGGACCTTCCGATCAAAAGTCTGATTATCAAGTTAAAATTAGCATTACTACAAAACAATGGTTCTGATCATCCACATGCGTCGGTGTTTCCAGCTTAGCGTTTGAAAATGCGTGAAATTCAATTTGAATTCGCCAAGAGCTCGTGATTAAAAAACCGTGACACTTTACAATTTAACCCTGCTGTAGCCAGCAAATTACATTTTTAAAAGAACATTTCGTGATTTGTGAATGCTCGCAGTAACATCGAGTTCGCAAGTGTATATGTGTGTTGTAGAGCTTGGCGGAGGTCATCCCGAGGGATACTCTTTAATTTAACGGTTTATAACTTGGAATTAAATTGAAGGGTGGGATGACGGGAGGGGAGGTGTCACGCGAGTGTCGTGTGTATGCTAAGCGGCTACGGACTACTGCCTATTCGTATACATAAAAATAAGAGCGGAAAATGCTGCTGAGACTTCGCAAATGCGAATTCAGACCTAGAGATTCTTTATTTTAGAAAAGTCGTATCTACTTAACTGGAAAATTAAAACAAAATGAAAACTGCAATATGTACCAACTCAAATCACTTGATAGTGGAATTTGGGAAAAAATTGCATTCATTTTTTTTATTGAAGCGGTTTGACCCGATCACATTTTTTCTCAAATTTGTATTCGTAATTTCGTATTTTTTTACGAATACAAATTTGAGATTTTATTTTCAAACAGATATTTTCGTGGCAAACAGCGAAATTGAAGAAAATATGTTTGCAAAAATACTTGCAAAAATTATTTAAAACATGTTCTAAAAATACACAAATAATTTCACAATTCTGCGCAATAACAATGCTCCAAGTGAAGAGAATAATCCCCCAAACCGCTTATTTTGATGGTGTTAGCAAACAGGAAATATTTTTCTGCATTAATTTTGTGGGAAACCTTGAAAATCTATTTGACAGAGTAATTCTCAAATTTTTATTTGTAATAATTTAAGAAAAAATGTGATCGTGTCAAACCGCCTTTAGGTATTCTTTTTTTTCTAAAGATTACACTTACATTTTCACATTATCACGACTTTTTTCGTAACATTGATAACGAAATTTTTCAATATATCCTGAGGTAATCATTTTCTTCATTCCCTTAAAATTGTGATTTGGAATTCTTAAAATTCATTTTCGCAGTTTTCAGCGCACTCTCAATTTCAAATTGGTTAAATTGAACAACCCTCTAATTTTCACGTTTGTTCATTTTTTGCTTAACACATTTTTATCCCAACAATTCGTGATATTTTAATGTAAAAATTAAAAATAAAACACCTAATAAACTGTAAAACAAGGAAGCAAAATACAAATCTCAGAGCTGCTAGCGTCATCTAGAAAGGACGCTCCGAAGCACAAAACCCATAAACTGGAAGATTTGACTTGTATTTCCACAGGTCCGTGAATTTCCACTATTTATCTCATCTCCACAATTTTTTAATATGGGACTGTTGATAAACAAAGCAAAAATCGTAAAATTTCCATTGACAATGCTTCAAAACTAACAGAAATGCGAGTTATATAGCTAAAAATAAAATAGCAAATTTTGATTCGTACTCAAATTAAAATTTCTAGAATCTTTTTGCTCTAAATATTTATGAATTAACACAATTAACAAACAGACAGATTTCATTCTCTTGGCGTTAAAACTTCCAGAGCTGGAAATTATTCGTTGCATTATTTTTTTACATTTAGATAGATACATACATCTTATTTATTCTTTATTAGGTATATGTTTTGTAAATATTAATTCATATTTTATTACACAATTATTAAACTTTTTGATTCATGTCAAAGATAATTTTTTTTTAATTTGTTGCTTCTGCTCTAGAAGTTTTTACAAATGACCTTTTTAAAATTCGTTTTCTGTGCTAGAAAGTGGTACCTAATTTAACAGTCATAAACAAAACAGACATAAAATTTACCATACAAGTTGTTAGGTAGCGTTTTTTTCGGGTTTTCTTGAACCATTGAAGAGCTGGAAGGCGTTATTTGTAACCAATCAGAAATAAATTTGCAAAAAACCACCGAATCGAAGTAATCCTAGAAAATTGTTTGATTAATGTCAGACTGACAGTTATAATTTATACCAGTGGCGAAGTTGATTTGTGATTGTGAAAATAAACTTATTTGCTGCAGAAAACGGCTACCGTTATTACGGCGATAACATGTTTGTATTATTCAAAATTATGAGCATTTTGAACATTTATTAAAAATTTGTTTTCTCTTCGTTAATTAAACAAAACGCAGTACTTTTTCTTCCTATTATTGATGCCACTGATTTCGAGGACAAATTATAAATTTGGTTGAAAGACTACTTGGATTTTCGGAAAATCCAAAGCTGGATTAAATGAATCTAATTGGACGATTTAAAGTCTTGCATCTTTTTAAATAAATTAAAAAAATTAAAAATTAAAAAAAAATAAAAATATTTGCGTATTCCAAGATAGTTTACCTTTTTTGAATAGCCATTGCTAAATCCTGTATAACATCACAATCCTACATAACTAACTCATCAATTTATAAAATTTGTTCTAAATATTTTTTTAAATTTAGGATATTTAAAACCGAGTAGGTATGTACATAATACAGAAAGTTCGTAAATTTATTTTTTAAAACATTCAAAATACAAAAGCTTCAATTTTTTTATAGATTTTACCTAAATATGCAAATTTCTAAAAATGCCCCCTTTTTGCTCCAGAATTCTGTATTTAGTAGCAAGTCTAAAAAAGAAAGTATTGCTTCTAAAATTGAGTCAAAATCAAAAAGTTTAATTAAAATATGATTAATTTTTTTGCCATTTCAAATAAAAATTTGAAAAATGTGTGAATTTTGTTTTAACACATACTCGTATTATAAATTAGCAGTTAACTAGCAAATCAAAATTATTACTTTTTTCAAATTTTATTAATGTAACTTAAAACTTTGATAGTGACAGATTTTAATAAAAAAAAATGTCAATTATTATTTTTTATTTTGAATGTGCAAATTTCAGATGTAAACATTTTAGAAATTTCTTCTATTTGTTCATTTTCTTCTCCTAACTATTTGCTGAATATTTGTTATAAAACCTCTGTCATATCATAAACAACTTTTTATACAAAAAGAAGAATCCAAATACATTACACGGTGAAAGGTCTATAATTCGTCGACTCGTGGTCATATTTTGAATATTTTATGCTCGCCAACAAAAATCAATTAAAGAATTCCATTCAGAAAAATAAAGTGTTGGGGCTGGTTTTCAAGAATGTGGTCGTAACTAGTAATCCATGAATGAGCAGTAGCTGGAACTGTCCACCCGACAGACAAAATATTGACCAGTTCCCCCATAAACGAGTTCTTTAACAGCTTGAAAATAACGTGATTTATGAGGACTATAATTTGTTTATTATAAGTGGTGGATGTGGTAGAGGAAGGTGGAGCAAAGGTCGATAATTTCTTGTAATTTCTTTTTTATAATTTTTATTGTTATTTTTATACATTATATACAAATATCTGGAAAAATGAGCACTGAAAAACACAATTATTTTAGCACCTCAAGAATCTTTCTTATGCAAACTACGCATCCTTTTTTAGGTACTAAAACTCTCTATAAAATCTCTCTCCGAATCCAAACCGAATTAAACTTTCAATTGAGATGTACTAGCAACGAAAAATTAATAACATAAATAAATATCAATGTTTAAAAAAATACTTTATGTAATAAAACAAACGGTTCGGGACATAACACGACAATAAAATCGACCTAAGTAATTATCTTTTTTAGATTTTCGTAAGCGGCGTTCATGACCCCCCAGCTTATAAAGGCTCTTGTGCAATTAGTTTGTACTCCATGATAAATATATCGAATTTTCCCCCCTCGTTGATGATAAATGTGCTCTAGAACATCAAAAACGTTCTCGTAGCTCCCTCCAATTTTGCTTTGCATAGCAACTTTGAGAACGTTACACGGGTAAAAAATGGCAGACAAAAAAACACCGATCATAGCTCCACATAAAAATTCACTAACAGTCTCGTAAAACTTTGATTGAAATCTAGGTCTACAACGTTGGGCTTCATCCCTGAGAACAAAAAAGCCCACATTGGAAGGTCCATTTCTAAGTAAAATAGGAACCAATCCTCTGTAATATTCCCTGAACCCGTAATTCACACCAACGACTTTAAATGCATCGATTGTGTTCCTAAACTCTTTGTGGTAATGCGAATCTGCCAGCAAAGTCTGGATTCTCTCAAAAGGCATCAGAATCGCTTCAGTGCTACCTGCAATCATACCGCCTGCTATTTTAGCTGCGTAGTCGTTACAACCCAACAACAACAATGGACGGCGCACCTCTTCGTATATCCCAAACATGATGGATAAAGAAAGAGTTTTTTGGCACATTGGGGGCATCATGCCTCTGTACAGGTAAAACAAGCCTTCGCTTTGTAACTGCCGAAATGCTTGATACACATTAACCCCATGAAGCATCTAGAAAACAAACTAAAACACGTAAACCAACAAAGATTCGTAATACCTGCCGAAAAATAAGTTTGTTTATTGGATAAGTTATCACGATATTGACGAAAGCGGCGCTCCACCCACAGGCAAATTCCTTCCAGTGAAATTGGTAGAAGTTTTCCAAAACCAAGGGGTCTCCATCGGCGTCGAATTGTTCGATTTTATCGATATTCATCATTTGTAAAGGGGGCTCAGACTTTGTCACCTGTCAAAATTATAGGTTATGTGGGAATTCTCAGGAATTACATAACTCACCATTTTAGGTTTTTGGTTCACATGACTAGTAGAAATATCAAAAAACGGTTCTTTTCGTACTGATAAAGAAATTTAGTTGCATTGTTATTTAACCGCTTGTTATTGACACTGACAGGCCTCCATGTTGATGACGTAATTTGACAGGTGACGTTTTTTGTGTGTTTTGATCTGTCATGTTAATAAATTCTCATTCATGTTATCAACAAAGGTAATACTCATTCGCAAATACATAAAGCATCATTCTGTAAACAGTTTGATACGAAAAACTGAAATTACTGTGTATTATGTAAGTTAAAAATACAAAACTTCAACATGACACAAATCTTAGGTGAGTACTTCTTAGCTCGCGAGTTTTTCCGCCAATTTGTTGGTTTAAGGCAACGAAAACCAAGGACTTGTGTTCGAGATTGTGTCAGCACGAATCTGTGACGACGTCGAAGAGAAAAAACACGTCGTCTACACCCTCCAAGTTCGCCACATATCAGGAAACGACGATTTAAGCCCTTCTGTGATTGAACGACGCTACACTCACTTCCTCAATTTATACAACGGTTTGAAGAAAGAACACGCCCAGTTGATGACCAACACCACCTTTCCCAAGAAAGTTCTTTTGGGAAATTTTGATAATGAGCTCATCTCAATGAGAAGTACAGAATTTGAGTCTTTACTCAAGCACATTGCTTCAGAATCAAAATTGCGGGCATCTAAAGCTTTACTAGAGTTTCTTCAAAATGTAGAACTTGAACGGGCGAAGAGTCTTCTTCAAAAAGACGACTTTCCTGGAGCTCTGCCTTTGTTGGAGAACAGCTTCAAGCTTTTAAATAAAGTCTTCACTGATAGATCTCCAGCTGTGCTGATTGCTTTATGTAGATTATTAGGATGCTCTATGTCAATTCCAGGCTGTGTAGACTCGCAGAAATGGGCTAATTTGGCTCTACATAGATATGAAGGTGTAAGTGATAGCGATTTACTAAAACTGTATGTTCCTTTGTTGTCTGCTTGCGTTGAAATTTCTTCACAAAGTGGAAGAAACAAAGACGGTCTGGAGCAAAGACTCCGGGATTTGAAGCGCCAAGGACACAAGTTTCAAGGGGAACACTCACTATTAGAACATGTCAAGGCTGTAGAAGAAAATATATTTAGCTCCTAAATCACTTTAGGCGTCATTGATTACTTAAATGGATCACCAGTTTACCTTGTATTATGCAAAGATATTTATTATATTTATAAAATTGACTGAGATTTATGGATATGTAGTAATATGTATTATTTACGGAACTGAATAAACTTTATATTCATTAAATGTGCTCTTTATTTACGTCCAGACAAATTAAATGATCTATTCTGCAATGTTGCTGGTCCGATTATCGACTTGATGCAAAACTACAATCAATTGGATGTAAACAAAGTTTTATATCAAAATGTTTAATCTGTACATACAGTGTAAAGGATTAACCTTGTGAACTCAAGACAGAAACTTAAAAACAACATAAACTAAAATAACATTAATTGGACAATTACTTCCTCGCCTTCTTGGACTTGTGCCTGTCGCCACTGGTGTCATCTCGTCCCCTTTTCTTTGAATCAGATCCATGTGAGCTTCTGTGTCTGTTTTTATCCTTCGACGGTGATTTGGAACTGCTAGATTTAGACCCACTGGATGACTTGTGTCTGTCTCTATCATTAGACCGGCTACTGTTATGTTTGGAACTCGACGAATGTTTACTACTTGAGGAATGATGATTGTTCGAATGTTTAGTGGGAGAGCTTTTGTGATTACTTTTCGTGGACGAATGTTTACTAGACTTATGATGTGACGACTTTTTCCGGTCAAAAGTATCATCTAAGAGACGTTCACGATCTTCTTCAGCCGCTTCTCGTTCGAGATCGGACCAGTCTTTGCCGGATTCTTCATCGGAGCCGAGTTCATCATCCAAAGAGGCGCTTGCATCACTTTCCTCAGTGTCGCCTTCTGAGTATTCCGAGTCTTCCTCGCTTTCTTCAGAGACACTCGCGTTGTCTGACGGCTCGTAAACTTCATCTTCATCTTCGCTTTCTTCGTCGCGAGCTTGTTCTTCCTCGTCGGATTCGGGATCAAGGAATGTCCAACCACCGTTCTCGAAAAATCCTTCGGGATCGTCGGTGATGGTCTTCATGATTTTGATCCAATTCAAGGATTGGACACCTTCTGAATATCGGATGTCACATGAGTTGAGCCATTCTTTGACGTGGTCGAGCATGTTCATGGGGATTGCGTTGACCATCGCTGTTTTTCTCTGGTAGTCTTTAAAAACAAAGACCATATCAAAGTTCTTGAGATGGAATTGAACTCTTTCAAAGTGGACTAACTCTACATCTTCGAGAGTTATAACAAATGGAGGCCACTCTGTCAAATTTACAAGACAACCAGATGTAGGTTGGAGTAATACTGTTGAACGGAAAGGAGCACCGGGAAATCCAAGGTCTCGGAACGGTGTATCGAATTCAATTTCTTGTTTTGTCATAGCTTCGACCTAAAAACAACAATGTAAACAATGAAACAAAGAATGTAGAAGTCACCTTTTCACAGAAGCTCTTGAACGCCGTTTTCAACTTATGTCGCAACTCTCTTTCTGATTGTTCCGCCGCCAGATCATCCCGATCATGCATATGTTGGTGTTTACCTAAATCCGTAGTAATTTCACCGACTTCCGTATAAAACTGAACGTCCACATGCTTCTTTTTCCCAAACATTATAGCATGCTTTAAATGAAAATGTAACAATATAATCATTTCGCCATCGCACGGTTGAAAGAATGCGTTCTTTATATTATTGTATAAAATATCAACTTTATCTCCTCTGACGGAAGTGTAACGAAATCCGTTGTTATGAGCTTCCAGAGCCCCCGTCATACGTTTCGTTACGATATTTGGTCTAATATAAAGATCCTTCAATTTTGGATTGCCCTTGTTTTGAGACAAGATCAAAGTGTCCTGTTTCACAAGATCTTCTTTTTCGCGCTCTTCAGCTTCTCGGGTTTTGAATTTTCTCTGAACTTCTTTAATTAAGCGGAACGCCGTGTTTAAATTGGAAGAGGGAGGCGATATTTCCCCGGGCTCTTTGGTGTTGATGCTGCGGTAGGTAACTTCTTTTACGAACGTGGCCTCGGGCTGCTGGTAATTTCCACCTTGAAAAATGTTTTATTACAATCTAAAGAACGCAAGAGAATTCACTGTTATCTATCGCGATTTTACACCAGAAGTTCCAGCAGGCAAAGATCATTTTCATTTATTTCTACTTCGTCAAGTGCCTATAACTGTGACAACCCAATTAAAATGATAAATATTTACATTGTGGTTAATTTTTGATACGGCTCTGCTTAAAATTTAATTGCAAAAGAACCCCAAAGTTAACAAACAAAAATTACCATTGCCCTGTGGATTTATGGTACCATCAGAAATTTCGCAAAAATATACAATTCAAATAAATGGTACATCAAATTACCATCATTCCTACCCATGGTGGATCCTGGATGAAAGAAATTGATACGCAGATACGTGTAGTCGCCCTCCACAGACTGAGAGATGTTTTTGATCGTCGAAATATGAAACGGCACAGCAATTCCATAAATCGGCAAAATAACTGTTTCATACTTCTGGTCAACAAAGAGCTTCAACTCCCTAACTTCAGGCACACGAGGCATCTGGTTCACATTTTTGTATGAGACGGTGCTTTTTCTAATTTTCTCAACATCTTTTGATCCTGACTGCTTAGCCAAGCGTTCTTTGGCCTTCTCGTTCAGTTGAGAAGCCAATTCCTTTTGATGTTCTTTTCGTTTTTCTTCCGAGGTATGTTCTGTGCGGAGCTTCGACTCCAAGACCGCTGTCCGCTTGCCTCTTCCGAGGATTTCTGGTTTAGACGGTGACTGTTTCTCGTCATCGTTATCATCATCGTCGGACTCATCCTTGAGGAAAATGCCAATGTTTTTGATTTTCTTCTTAGCGTTGGTCAAGAGAGTACAAGGCTGCCCTTCGTTCACCATAACAGTATCCCCGATGAAGAGAGCGTACGTTTTGCCTTCTTTGTCCGTCGCATCTTTGTTGTGTAAGTTACTGAAGCCCATGTTGACGCTGAAGACCATTCCTTTTTTAACAGGCAAGCTGATTTTAGGGCCAATAACCAGAGTGTTTTCTTTGAACTCAATCCCCATCGCAAAACCAAAGTTTTTAGTTAAATTGTCCAGTAAATCTGGGCGTTCCTTCTTGACGAAGTTGTAACCAGTGTCGTACACCTCTGAGAGTTTAACACCAGCTTGCAACTTCTTTATTACTTCTTCTTCAAGTGAGACAAGAAAATTATAATTAGTTTGTACTGCTTCAGTGGGGTTTACCAATAAAGTGCGGACGATATTTGAACAGTAACACTTGTAGCGAGCGCCAAGTGAACAAATAATGGCCCCAAAATGAAGAATGTTCTTATCGCTGAGGACGCTAAACTTCAGACTGTAGTTGCCTCCAGATTGTATAATAGCAGGGTAACAAAGATCAACCTGAGATGTATCAACTCCAGAAACGTATTTCTTATCGGTGACGGCTAACTCCACGCCCTCAGCTAGTTTAATATGTTTGACTTTGCGATCAGAGTCAACAATCTCCATGATTTGCTCTTGTAAATACTTAATAAAGACATCCACACTGACCATGCACGCTTTTTTAATGGTAACAATCTCAGAGTCTTCTTTAGGTGCAATCAAATACGCAATAACAGCACTAACGTCAGTTGTTTGAAACTTCTCTTTACCCAGGGTTGCCCTCCAAGCATCCATAAAAGCCCCAGGATAATTGTCTTTTGGAAAAACTCCAATAGTTTTTCCGTTTTTACTATCTTTAATAGCATCAATGAGAATCTTAAAATTAGCTTCATCGCTCGACCGGTCTCTAACATGTAAAGACAACTGTATAGCATTCTCATCTTTGCTCTCTGCCTGCCTCAAAAAGTCAATCTTTTTCTTACTTGCTAAAAAGTACGCTTTTTTCTCTGTCAACACCATGACGGTGTCGGTGAGTTCGTACCCTAAAAGCCAAGTTTGAAGAGCACCGGATTTGTTGTAAACCACTTCTTCGTCCACACCAACGGCAGTAACCAAAGCATCCATCTTAGAAAAACCATTCTCACTCTCCGATTTTTGCCAAACACTATACAACTTCTTCAGCCGACGATGGAAAGCTTCTTTATCAAGATTTATATTCGCCATATTCGATTATAATAACGTGATCATTTAACACAAAAGCACTACGGCGTTATTGAAGCGCCAGTTCGACATCCACATTTGCGCAGAAATAGCGGCAACCGAAATGTCAAAAACAGAAACCCTGCAGCGCTGCCAACAAACTTATGAAATCCCCTAGAATATGAATATAACACGTAATTAACTTACGAAAAAAGAAGTAATTAATTGTGGTTACATAATATTACTCAAACGAATTAATAACATCGCATAAAATTTCCTCTATAATTCCAGTACAGTCCATTTCTGCTTAAAATTAATTAAACCATTGTGACCACCAATTGGAAAAAATAAATTGAAATGTCCCTACAATGTAACTAAAGTTCTTGAAAGATTTTGTGTTTTGACAAATTTCATAACATTTCATAATTTGATACTTGTGCGGATTAAATTTATGGTTTCCAATTAAGCGGACGTTGCCATGGCCCTTAGCCGCATGTTTCGGGTCACAGAAATGTGGTAACGTGGCACTTAACCTCACTTTGATGCAACCCTAACCCCACTTGTTTTAGCCCCAGAAGTCCTCTTCTAAAGAGCACGATATTCGAGTTGAAAGTTCCTAAGAATGTCCGTAACTTTAAAAGAGGTCGTAACACCGACCAACCTAGACCCAATATCAACAGTATTGAGACACCTTTTCAAGATATTACTTTGGAGGCATCTCAATTGAGACCAGGCAGTCTTTTAAAACCTTTGGGATTTACAATTGGGGTAACACATAGCATTGGAGTACGAGCTTCTTTACAATGTCTTTTTAGTTTAGTGCTGCTTGCTTTGTAGGAGCAACAATTTGGGAATATGAAAGCATGAGAGCACATGCTAAGAAAATGTTAAAGAAACCTGTTAAACTGTTTAAGCGCCATGCTGAGGATTTCCATCACAGATCTGTAAGATTTAAGGGATGAAAATTGATTTTTAGTGTTTTTTTTTAGAATGCAATAACCAAACAAATTCAAGAAAAGTGGCAAATGTTGACTCCAGGAGAAAAAGTGTTTTTTCCCATTTGTGCTTTAAATGTCCTTGTTTTTGGTGCATGGCGGATACCCAGGCTTCAGCCTTTCATGCTGCGATATTTCTGCTCGAATCCTGGCAGTAAAAGCGTTTGTTTGCCTATGTTTTTATCAACTTTTAGTCACTACTCAGGGTTCCATCTTTTGGCAAATATGTATGTTTTACACAGTTTTAGCACAGGTAAACATTCCATTATTAAAGATTGTTAGTCAAAGAACAATATTTTAGGAGCCGTCCATAGTCTTGGCAAGGAGCAATTTTTAGGACTTTATTTAGGGGCTGGGGTCATATCAAGTTTCACTAGTTATGTATACAAAGTTCTTACAAAGCAGCCGGGACTTTCTTTGGGGGCGGTAATTTATCTGTGGCTTTCACGGGCGTTTTTTTAATTAATATTCAATTTTAGTCAGGTGCCATAATGGCTGTTTTGGGGTACGTTTGTACACAATATCCAGACACCAAGCTAGGGATCATTTTGGTACCGTTTCTCACTTTTAGTGCAGGCGCAGTAAGTTGTTGAAACTGGGGGGGCCAACGTTGTCCTTCACAATTAACATTTTAGGCGATTAAAGTCATTGTTGGAATTGACACTGCTGGAGTTATGTTGGGTTGGAAGTTCTTTGACCACGCCGCCCATTTAGGAGGAGTAGCATGTGGAATGTAATTTGAATTATTTCTCTTATTTTTGTGTATTTCTATGATTTTTCTAGGATGTGGGCATTATGGGGCAACCAGTACATATGGGCTAAACGTGAACCGATCCTACACTACTGGCATGAATTTAGAGGCTCTATAAAATGAAATATTTAAAACAGTGTATTAAAATGTATATAACCATTTAATAATTATTTATTAAAAATGAATAGTTTTTAACATTCCCATAACAAAATTAGCGTCACGTTTATTTTTGCAAGTATTGGATGTGGTGCTTGAAATGCTCCCCAATAAATGTCGCGATATAAAAATAACTGTGATTATAGCCTTCTCTTTTTTGATAAATGACTGGGACATGGTTTGATTTGCAAGCTTCAACTAGATTTTCAGGAAGGAGTTGATTCGCCATAAGAAAGTTGTCTTCAGAGCCCTAAAAATACAGTTATTTACATTGTATGTATGTATGTAATTTGTTTTCTTACTTGATCAATAAAAATTTCAATTGGAGGGCCACTGTAATTCTTGACTAGTTCAGTGGCGTCCCATTGCGCCCATCCACCTGATTCTTTAGGTCCCAGGTACCCTGTGAATGCCTTTATCCCCCAAGGACACTCTGATGGATTACAAATGGGGGCGAAAGCAGAGACAGATTTGTACAGTCCTGGATTTTTTAAAGCACAGATGAGAGCTCCATGTCCCCCCATACTACAACAGTTTTTATAATAGTCTGGTACTTTCAAGATCATCATACCTGTGCCCCATTATTGACTGTTTGTTGGCAAGAATTGGAAAATTCTCATTAACAAGTTGGATCAATTCAGAAGTGACATAACTGTACATTTTATAGTTGTTTTTCCAGGGATCTTGAGTGGCATCAACATAAAACCCAGCCCCAACCCCAAAATCCCAAGAATCTGAGTCTCCAGCAATATTCAAATTTCTTGGAGAAGTATCAGGATTAACAACAATAACTCCATGCTCAGCGGCATATTTTTGAGCCCCTGATTTCTCTATGAAATTGGCCTCAGAGCAGGTTAACCCTGACAACCAATAAATCACCGGCAATTTTTTTTCTTCAGCTTGAGGCGGAAGATACACACCAAATTTACTGACACATCCTAAAGTTTTTGATTCATGAGAAAATACTTTCTGATAGCCACCAAAAATTTTGTTTGAAGAGAGTTCTGTTAGTGCACGCATCTACAAGATCATGATTAAATAAATTACGTAAAATTTGAGTTTTACCGTTCTGTGAAAAGCTTTCAGCTGTGTGCAACGGATTTGATGATGGGAATTTAAGAAGCTGAGTAAAAAACTTGCCAAGGTTATCTTTTAAATTCTTATTATCGGATGATAGAGGAAAAGTTCTGATGACTTCACGGTACCCAACAATATCGCAAAAAGTACTAAAATCCAGAAATAGATTATCAACAAATAAAATAACAAATGTCAATGTCAAAAAAATTGGTAGGTAGGTCATCCGGGTTTTAAGTCATTTTTCACATAATAAAAAATGAAATGAAAAATGAATGAGATATCGTAAAAAACCACAATTAACAGATGATTTACATAGTACACAAAGTATCTTTTTATTACATTAGTATTAGTAGTAGTAAAAGTGTAGGCCGAATTACATCCCGACATGTGATATGTGATCTACTTTCCCGGCATGTCATGTCATTTAGTTTGACGTTATTGCGTTAAATTTTAACAACAAATAACGCTTCGATTTTTGCAAAAGTGGCTCCAAGAACTTAAAAATGGCGTGCGTGCAACTTACCATATCTCGTTGTTCATTATGATATTTAGTCTATTTAGATTAGCGGATTTCTAACACGTGTTGTACCTAACCTCACAATGAGTTCAGATATCCCCTTTGCTGGTACAGTTTCCACACTTTTTCTCCTCAAACTAATCAAATTTTAGTTCGTAGCTCCAACGGTATTGTTCTGCGAGTAGGTCCGCCTAATTTCAAGAGTCTTGAGGGCTATGGGCAAGTTCAAAGCAAGACATGCAGAACTATGTTGTTCAGTCCTGATGGGCAATATTTTGCTTATGTTGACGGTCTTTTGTAAGTTTTACGGCGTTGAATGACTTTCTTTATCGTTGTAATGATGTAGACTTAAAATCGTGCGTACTGACAATTGGAAGGATGTAGCAACAATTGAGGGCACTAAAGCGTTTTATTTGGCGTTTTCTCCAATGAGCACGTTTTTAATGACTTGGGAGCAGTTCTACGTCACTAAAGATGAGCCCCAAGGGAAACCCAACTTGCATATTTATAAGAGTGAGAATGGGGAGCTTGTGAAAAGTTTTGTCCATAAGAAACAAGGGAATTGGTAAATATAGTCACTTTACGTTTCCCAAGTTGATTTAGTATGATAGGGAGCCCCAGTGGAGCGCTGATGAGAAGCTATTCAGCCGCATCGTAAACACAGATGTTGTATTTTATGAAGATTTAAATTTTGATAGGATTGTTGCCAGAATAAATTGTTACAAAATATCTACTTACACTTTATCTCCAAACATTGGTACTTATTTCATTCTGGGTTACGTCCCTGGAGCTTCAGGGCAACCCTCTTTTGGAAAGTACGTTTACAATCTTTGTCTTTCTTTTACTTATTGTCTATTTTAAGATTGTTCAAATATCCGAACTTTGAGGCCCAACAAGCCATCGCCAGCAAAAGTTTCTTTCAATCAGACAAAGTCGAGTTCTATTGGAACTTGAAAGGAAACCACGTCTTGTTACTCACTTCCACTGAAGTTGACAAAACCGGGGGCTCTTACTACGGAAAACAAAGCCTCCACTTCATGGGACTAAACGGCCAGACCGCTATGGTGGCTATGAGCAAAGAAGGACCAATATACAGCGTTGCTTGGTCTCCCAAAAATCACGAATTCTGCGTCATCTACGGTTTCGTCCCCGCCAGAGCGACAATTTTCAATGTTAAATGTGAACCAGTCTTTGAATTCGGCACTGGTTCGCGAAATTCGATCTATTATAACCCCCACGGAAACTTACTGTTGCTTGGAGGCTTTGGTAATCTGCGTGGACACGTCGAAGTCTGGGATACAAACAATAGAAAAATGATAGGTACTGTAAAAACTTCTTGTACTCTCAATGAGGGTTAAATTCCAGGGAGCTGTGAAGCACCAGATTCAACCCTGTTAGAGTGGGCGCCTGATGGTATCCACTTCTTCACAGCCACAACAGCCCCCCGACTTCGAATCGGCAACGGGTACAAAATCTGGCACTACTCCGGCGCTCTTTTACACGAGAAATCGGCAGAGCAACAAGAAGAACTATATGACATCTGTTGGAAGGTTGTAAAGAACCAACAAAGCGTTTGTTTCAATGTATTTTTTAGAAGTACCCGCGGTATACATTTAAAGAACCTGTTATCACCGCGGAAAAAATTGAAGGTATAGCCTCTAGTCAACCAGTGGCTTCAAAACAAGCGTACCGACCACCGTCTGCACGAAACCGTCCCACAATTCGTTTTTCTTTAGATGATGACGAAGAACAGGCTCACAAGCCAGGTATTCATTTGTATAGCAATCAAATTTTCATGATTTTAAACTGCTGCTTAGGGTCAGACTCGCAAAGTAAAGCATCGCTGAAACAGAAGAAGAAACGCGAAGCTAAAAAGGCGAAGAAACTTGAGGGCGATGACAACAAAGAAGGTTTGGGACCCGCCGTTGTGAGCGCTGTTCAGATTAATTTGACCGGAGACCCAGAAAAAGATAAGAAGTTGAAGACTATCAAGAAGGTAAATTTTATTATTGTAATTTCAATTAACTGATTGGGTAAATAGAAATTGGATGCGATTGAAAAACTGAAAGAACAACAAACCCAAGGGAAATCATTGGAGATCAATCAGCTCGCGAAAATTAAAGGAGAAGCTGATTTACTGAAGGAGTTGGAACAACTACAAATTTAACTTGTAGCATTGTTGGATCTTTTCGTTTCTTTATTATTTTTTATTGTATTGGTTCCCCAAAACTGCCACATCTGAGATGTTTGCAATAAAGATGAAAAACAGACAGTGGAATTTTATTTATTTAATATACAACAAAATTATTTGATACAAAATTAAAAGTAGGGTAGTCAAATTTCTTTGGCGTCTAACATTGAATTACCGCCACTACTGACGTTTTACGTGCCCTGTAAGTAGTTAGCTATTACAATAAGTTGTGCTGATGGATATAATACATGATTTCGTATTAATAACAGCACAAAAGTACGTTCTAACTACACAAAGAAATGCAATATGACCAGTCTTAAAAGGATTATACATTCATATAATAAGAAGAAAATCCTACTTCAAAATTTATCACAGAAAAATACTTTAAATGCTCAAATCTTAGGTCTAGAAATTATTTGTCGTTCGACAAGTCTTCAATTGCAACAACGATATGTTTTTTGCCTAACATTGTAAAAGGATGTCCAAAATATATAATTTCGTTATTAAAAAAATGACATTACAAAGCTGTGCGTTCGTCGTAGACTATAACAGCCTCGTTGTCGACAAGAGAGTCTGTATCCTTGTGGAGGAATTGACTCCTAGATTTGCTTAGAGCTATAATCGCAGCTTCGTCGTTGCGCATTCGGTTTTTTCGTTTTTTGCTAAAGTTCACCTGGAAGCACACATTTAACACATATCCCTATCACACGAGGTCGTACCTTTGCATATAAATCGTTTAAATCGTCCTCAGTAGACAGGGGTCTTGGTTTAGACCTCACCCAAGCGGGTAAACTTCGCGTTTTTAACGCTGGTTCGTCAGAATTCTGCTCCTCTTTGCTTCCCACTTCGTCTAAAACTAAAGCGAGGCTCACACAAAAGAGTTAAAATATTGTACTTACTGCTGCTAGAGGCGTACTGCACGCTCTGCGGGGAAAATTCCGAAATTTCAGGCATCGGTGATTTTGGTACGATTTCGCCGTTTGTAGCAATAGAAGGTCCCAACTGTACTGGTTGACTCACAGGCCGTTGTCTCCTCATTGCGTTCTGCGGTGGCTAAATTAAGATATAAGCATACGAGAGTATAAAGACTGCTCACTTGTGATGAGGATCCAGGATTGCTGCTGCTCCTGGGAACGGGACAAATCCCAGGACACTGCGTGCACTGAGGTCCCCCAATCATTCGATTAGTGTACCACGGATTCCCAGGAAGAGGTGGAACAAGCCTGTTACTGTATCCCCATCCACAATTGTTCTTCTGTTCGGCATAAACGGCGGTTTGACTAGGGTACGCTGGTGAAACTACAGGAGGCACTTGGGTACCACTGGAACTCCCGTCCGCTTTTCGAAGACCTGTATCGGAAATTGCAGTTTTCAATGCGGAAATAAGAGATTTCAGACGTAATTTCCTGATTACTTACAGTAATGTTTATCCCGGCGAGGCATGATGCAGCAGCGATACAGCAGAAAAGCGCACAAAAAACAGACGACTAATGCAGCTCCACAGAAAACTGCAGCCAACACAGGAAGACGGTCCGCTGAAATTCTCCAGCCTCTTGAAGAGGCGGTGGGCTCTGGCCACATACTAGCGGTCAACGTGACCCACTGCTGCTGCAGCACGTGGCCGCGGGGATCACTGTCCACCACGTAGCCTTCATCGCCTGCAAAAAAGGGACAAAAGCACTGAAAATAAACTTTTCCTAGACTTTATGTCAGGATAATAAAAAAGTATGGATAATAATTTGGACGAATAAACATCATTTCAAATGAAATTTTGAGCTAAAAACTAAACTCGGCGACTACAAAACCCAAAAACTGGAGACTTTGTTTTATTTTTTTTTGCTTCTATACAACCCCTTCAATGCTTTAGAAACTTTAAATCTTCGTATTGTGTCGTGTTACTCCTAAATTATGACACCTCGACATCGCCACCGCTCCCGAAAGTGATGAATCGCAGTTTTTTCTTACACCTTTTTTGGAACCTCACGACACAATATTTATGACGTCTAAAAAACCAAATATTTTGACCGTATATCTAAGGATAAAAATGGATCGTTCCCAGGAGGTTTCCGACAACGTGGTAGTTTTCATTAAACCGTCTCACTACCCTAGACTAGCCATTTTTTAGCCATAAAAAGTGATGCGATAATGCAACGAAAAATTCTCCTTTTTGCGGTTAAAACGTAACTACCAGTTACGAAATGGCATCGATTTAAAAATTAGTTGGACAACGTTTTATTGCCATCATTATCTAAAAGAAGTAAAATATGGAAGTTTCAAAATAAAAACTTTTCCGGAAAAATTCCGGGGAGACCCGTGTGGATATCCATCGAGAATAAACATTTCATCAAATACAATTTTATCAAGCGCTCACTTTTAGGCTTAGAAAGCAAAAGCATGTTCAAATTTATATCCACACGTTACATTTAACTTTATGGACACTAAATTTGCCATCACATGAAGTAATTTGTTAATTATCTCAGTTGTAAATTGTATTAATATGCGTGGATGCAGAAAACTCGGACATTCGCGATATCCGCCTAAAGAGAATAAAGCAATTCTAAAATAGTTATATAATGAATGTTTTCATGCAAAACTAAGGATGAAATTGTTCACGAGGGACGTCGCCCGGAGCGTACAAAATTTTGTTGAGCTCCTAAAGTTAACAAGCGTAATTAACAGAAACAGTGTAAATGAAAAAGTAGAGATTTATCCTGTTTCAGTTTCCGGTTTTTTATTGCATTGCCACAGGTTACAATGATATTTTCTCGTGCACTGGTCATATTTGCAGTGTATTAACTCGCTACTATTGCAAACTATTATAAGCGCTTCGAAAACGCGTGAAATCAAATAATCCCCGCTGGAGTAGGGAAATTTACGACCGGCACACCATTATTGAACAATCCATAAGCCACGGATGAATAGAGGAATCTGCAGACGAATATGTTGTTTCATACAAATTTTTGTCGGTTTTTTAATATGGCACGTTTTATTTCTAAAAAAGAGAATCTGTTCCCACTGGCAATTCCGCTGAAAGAAAAATGTTTCATACGTTTTCAATAACCCTACAAATCAATAGTTTGAATAGGAGTATGTCAACTCAGATTGGATTAAAAAATTTAGTTTTCGCATCAACTATTTACTACCTTCGGCGACATTGTCTAAATAAGAAGTTCTTTGAAGTAAAAACTGAAAAACAACGACATCCCACGCACGTTGAAAAGACTCCAAGATGTAAAAAATTCTCTAAACTCGCGTCAAAAAATATTTATCGCCCGGCGCCTCCACCATTTTTAACAATACAAATTTATATCCGCAGACAACTAAAAATACTCAGGAATCGATCCCCTTTCAATAACTGATTATTTAAACACTGGCATTCGTAAATTTGATGAAGCAACATTTTAATCCAGCTAACACGTACGTAATGGGAAAAAGATGTGATGTACGTGCATCCTTCAAAGCAACATTCTTCATATTTCCCCAGTAACGGGTCGTATGTTCGGGATCTACTTTAAATTTTAATTAATTCTTCCAGCGAAAGAAAACTCCTTCAGAACCATTAAATTTCCATTCGCGCAGACAAACTTAAATTAGGATAACCTATCCAAACAACGTTTTAGAAGACAGTAGGACTAGAGCAAATCGATGTTTGTTTGCAGGTAATTTAGACGCTTTAATATTGGAAACAGATTGAAAACAAACTAGGGGGAAAATCAACACATGTCATTTATCTTTTCGACGGAACGCTCGATTCGAGTTCCACAAAAGCTGTTGGGAAAATATGGTAATATAAATCATCGTTAAAGCGTTCGGTTCCAAAGCCATCAATACCGCCATTAGAATTTCTCTTTTAATATCGCCCTCAGAATCTGTGACTGAAGGGTCTCCCAAACTGGTGCAACATTCCTTAATAAAACAAATAAGAAAAACGCAGCACATGCAGAGTTTCCCTGAAAAACTGTCATAAATCCAACGGGGGTTCAAAAGCGACCTAAAATAGCCCGAAAGTGGGTTACTTTGTCAGATATTTATTAATATTAGTCGAGCCAGGATCTAGGAGCTCTAATGGAAATGTCGCGTTTCGACTAGACAAAATTTGTGATTTTGCACGTCGGAAACGGTGGTACTTTTGAATAATATGAGAGTTCCATCGACCGCCAAACCTTGGCACGGATCATTGTTTATTCCACGTCAAATGACACACTGAATTATTGCCACAACCCTCAACATCACTTTCGATGACAGTCGTGCTGGAATTGTCCCAAATTTTGTTTATTTTGAACTAAATTTTCACCGGAGTTCACATGAAGAATATTCGTGCTATTTTAAGACGTCAATTCTGCGACTTTGCGTGAGCTGGAATACTTATCAGAACGCTATCTGAGTGTAAAGTATTTCGTTAAAACCGCTTGATTAGGGAAGTGAACTAATATCAAACACGGGCGCTTAATCGGAGCTTTTTAAGCTAATTTTTAAAAAGTAGCCACAACAAAAGCTCTCAAGTAATTAGACCGTTTGGTCTTGACACAATTCCAGTTCCACAGTTCTCAATTAGCTCCCAATTTTCCGACAGTGTTCGTATAAAATTGCTACAGTTATTTACACGCCTTGACTTTAACTTTGATGTATTTCTGGAAATAATTATTCTCGTGAATTCTGAAATCGACAGTTTTGTAAAGCTCGATGTCCTGTAAACTGGAGCAGGCTAGGTCAAAACAATGAAGATAAATGACGTGTTGGGAAACAATTTCAATTTTAGTTTCCAAGGTGTAATATGTATCTATTTTCCAGTTTCTTCACCGATCAATCAGAATTGATAGGCTTTGAATATCCTTCGCCCAGCGAAGTTATTAATTAAAATATTGAAAAGTTACATGTCCTTGTCGGACTAGAATTTGCTAAATTAAAAAGCCGAGATGTGGACATCCTGCAGCTTACATTTCATTGAATATCTTCATCGGCGAATAAGTAAAAATAGAGCTTATCCTTTGATCTCCGAAAAGCCATTTGATGGATGTAGTTGACTATAAATTTGTTGAAAATACGGAAAAGGGCTCTCGGGAAGCTTAAAAGGATATAAAACGTCATACAAGCATGAAATTATGACGAGATTTAATATGTTTCTAATTAAAATTGCTTGAAATAGCTCGGTGTTATTAAATGAAACATTTTGAAGATCATCGGCTAATAATGATAAATCCATTTTCACTAATGATCCGCGCGTGGATTATGGCAGAAGTAATTTATAGCCACAAAATGAAAAGCAAGAAAGAGTATTCAGAGTTAATTATAGATGAGAGACATTAATTTGTGGACGTGTCACATGTCAACTCATTCTTATGCAAAGATGGATACATGTTTCAATAACTAAACACAAACCATATTTACGTAGTCATTACAAATCGTGATTTCAAATCAACCTTGAAACGTGGTAGGTATTTACGACTTGTAAATCGTGTAGATGATTCACGACCGATTTTCTTGAATTAAAAATTTCTTCTGCTGTATAGTTTTGTAATTTGGTGGAGCCAATAAACATGAAGTCATAATTGGTCCAAAATATCGTTAAGTGATTCAGAATTGAATTAAAAAACAATCATTTAATTGCTAGCACGAACGCTCGAATCTAATCCAGATTTCTTTACTCAATTATAACGTCCGTTTATTTTATTTTATTCCCGTTTCTTGACATATTTCACGCTACAAATGAAAGCTTTTGTACTTTTGTCCACTTCACAGCTAAATAGAAAATCCAAAACTTGAAAGCCTACTACACAATCTGATAAGCGCTTACAAAGGCAGAGGGAAGTCGATTTAACAATTATTATTATAACATCAGAGACCCGCAGTTGTCCCTTAACCCCAAAATAAACTTTTAGTTTCTTTTCACGTCACGAGGATTCATAATGAACGACCTCTCCAGGGTAAAACTACACAGGCCAAAGTTTCAGAGTTGTTTAATCGAATTTAATGATTTCCAGTTAAAAGTAACTAAAATGTCTCGCCTTATAAACCTCGAGGAGACAAGAAATGAATACTAATAATAAAGTTTCTTTATTAAAAAAATGTTCTTCGTTTGATCCTTTGCAGATAAGAGTGGCCGTGCCAGAAAATCATCCATCAAAAAAAGACAATAAATAAAGCAGACAACGTGTCAAAAGCTTCAACTTTCAACAACACCATAAAGCACGACGCTTTGACATAATACAATCCATTAAACTATCGTTTAGAAGTAATGGAGCAAGCGCCGAATTTAAGAAAACAATTTCCAGCTTGTAAGGCTTTTAATGTATCGGATAAAAACTTTCAGCATAAAATGGAAGAGTCCTAATGAGGTCAAACTGTCTAAAATAAAAACTGTCTTTGTAATTAATTGTCCTCCTTTCAAGCCGATATTTATTAATTACAGCAGGTGTAAGCGACCATTTATTAAACAACACAAATCCCCAATCCTCGACCGGAACATCTGGCCTCTAAAGCAAAAGGGTAAGATAATTTATAATTGTCTTCACTGTTACGTGTGCTGTAATAAAATCGCAAACATGTTCATGTAAATAAAACAAAAAGCTCCAACTCTCTAAATGTTACGTAAAGCTTTACACATTTTTGCTGTTTTAATTATCAGAATCTAAATATTACATCATTTTAATAATCACAAAATCTATTCTCAGAATATAACAATTCCCAGAAAATTGTGCCTATCACTTTACTTCCAAGCACTTGTTACGCTTGTATAAAAACTTACGCAAGTTCTTTGTTTAATTAAACACCTTTTGTAACGAGTTCAAAGGCTGACTGTGTAAATATATCAAAAAGTGTACAAAATTTGTAACTAAATGTGTTATACAAATGATTAAAAGTTTAATCACGGTCACGGTCCTGAAAAAACAATAAAATATGCAGACAGTAGATCAGATCAAAATAATTTAGTATTGAGCCAAATGGTAATATTATTACAGTGACGATAGATCGATTTTCACAATGCTGCTGTTGCAGGATATTTCCATTTTAATGCGCACAAAACTGGTCTATAACTATAAATTGCATCCTCTACTGTTTTAGGATAACACTTGCAGAATCATTATCGAATTATTGCTTGCGGGAGTTCTGTCTGTTTCTAACGATAAGACTTTTGAATTTAAACTACTGTACTGAATTAAATAAATAAATAAGCAAAAATAGATGTTTGTAAACATTTTTATCTAGGACACTGTTGCAATTTTCTGTCTATTTTTATCCGATTCGTATTTCAACTGGTGAAAAATTTTAAAAGCTAGAAATAACCGCTTCATAAAAAAATAATTTAAAATCGAAAATATTGTTTATGTAATTTTCTATTTATGAATTCTCCATTTTAGACCATAATAAGAGCTTTTAGAAATATTTCAAAAGCATTATAAATTCTCAGTGTGAAAAAAAAAAATTTCTGGGAAAAGTGAAATTGCGTGATATAAAAATTTGTTTTTCATTTAAAAATTGAAGACAATTGTAAAATCCCTCGGGTTGAAAAGTCTAATAATTTAGGTATCTCAATTTGATTGCCTAAAAATACGTGATCTAAAAAATATCTAATTTTACACCTATTTAATGCAAGTTAAAATCTAAAAAAAATAAAAACAAAAAAAATGAGATAAATTTGGATGTAATTTTTAAATTAAATGTCTGCAACTGAAAAATAAAAAATTTTAAATTTTCGGATTTTTTTTCAGCAAAATCAAAACTAGCTTATTAGCTTACCTACAAATTTTAGAGTCTATAATCGTATAGAACGCTTTTCAAAAATAGAAAATTAAGATTATAGAGAACTCCTTCAATTCCCCGATCTAATAATTTAAGAACTAAACAATTTAATAGGCTAGCCTAAGCTTCGGGAATCAGAGGATTCAAGAGAAAATCTGAATCGGAAAATCTTAAACCTAATAAATCTAACAACCTTAAAATTAAAAAAAAAAACTGAAAATCGAGACAGAGAGTTTAGAAATTTCAGGAATTAAAAACTGGAGAATAACTTGAGTATTTGAAAATCCAAGAAGTAAAAAATCAGTTT
This sequence comes from Gnatocerus cornutus, assembly GCA_029298725.1. Lineage (NCBI taxonomy): Eukaryota > Metazoa > Arthropoda > Insecta > Coleoptera > Tenebrionidae > Gnatocerus > Gnatocerus cornutus. The sequence goes on from CM055513.1 coordinate 14,947,130, forward strand.
TTTTTAATAATATTTCATATTTATGGATAAGACCATAGCGGAGCCAATAAATATCGAAATCTCTGGCACTTAATTTTGTTCCTATTTTAGTGCACAGTAAATTCAAGTAAACTTGACAGTAAAATCTGAATAAAACCGATTTAAATCCATATTTCCTTAAAGCATAAAATGAGCAAGAATAACACATTAAAATTCCTCGTTTTGTTTACAGTAAGTGCACTGTGATAACAAAAATACTGGAAAACTTCGTTAAAAGTGCTCGTAATATAAATTCAAATCGATAAAAAACATGCATCTTTCAAGTCAAACAAGATAGCAGCCCCTTTTTAAAATACAGTAACTTATTGATATTCATTATCTGGCTTCAAAACGCGCAACCTTACACCGACATTGAAGTTATAAATAATTATTCACAGCCTTAGACTAGATAAGGCAAAATATAATAACTCAAAGTACAGACTAGAAACTCTACCTTCGTATTTAGCTAAATCCACATAGGGCGAAGCCCTTGGACTTCCGTCTGAATCCATATTCATTCCAAAGTTCTCAGGTTAATGTTTCACTAATCAACACCTTCAACTTGAAGATTAAGTCATATTCATCGCTTGTCTTTGACCGCAAAACGAACTGTTGAGCACCCGAGCCGCAACTGACGATTCACGTGAGCGGCGCCAAATGGATATAGGACTGCGTGGGGTGCCAAAGCTGCGACGACAAAGTTGAATCAGAAAGTGACGTCATTTTCGACCCTTATCGCCCACGTAAAGTCATTTCTGCTATGTCTAACTTACATAACCAATAAGAGAAAGGGGAGCAATTGGGGTTATTATTAAAGGCCAAACTGGGAATTCGGAGATAATTTTCTTTGACAATGAACGGCTTTAACACGATTTTAGAAGTCGATTTAATCAAACCGAAGCGAGTATAAATGTCGCGGATGCACCGCTCAAGAAAAAGCCAATCTTTTCAGGATCGTTTTTAATCAATCATTCATGTTTCCACAGAAAAATTGTAGTGTAACCCAGATAAGAAAATCGTTATAATGGTACGACTATTCTTGGCTGGGAACGGAGACACGTTATCTATCTAATGATACCATTCAAATGTAAAAACTAAGCATCAGTAAAACGCGAAATTAATTAAGTCAAGGAAGTGCATGGTTGTAACTAAGTTTAATTGTGCCCGTGCTTTATTCCCGTTAAATAAAACAGTATTCTCTAACACGTTACTCCTTCAAACCAGTTAAATTTCTCGGTTTTATTAGCATCTAAAAACCGTAAAAACACCTTTTAGTTTTACAATTTTATATTATTTACTACTCACAATTACGTTTGGATGAAAAAATAACCTTGTTCTCCCTTGATCCACTTTATTAAATTAACGCATAATATTAAAGCAAAAGTCGGTCACGATGCGCATAAAAGATTACCACGTTTTGTGTTTCCGAAGTTTAATTTGACATTTTCAAGCTACTGCTGTGAAGACACAGATTTTACCCTCAGGAAAATTGTATAAATAGAACCCCATCAATTTTAGATGGTAGAGGGGAGTAATGATGAGTCATCTAATTTAGGGGCATTAGAATATAAGAAGGAACTGCTTAGACCAAAATCCAATTATAAATTCAAAGCTGAGATATGAAGGGAGTGAAATGTAAGAATAAAGCCAGAATATTGAAAAAGTTGCGCCTTGGGGGCTTTGTTTTATTACGGCGTTGTGGTAGCACTGTTGCTTACTAATTTTAGACATTTCATAACAGATTGTATTATGTATTAAATACTAGGTAGGTAGAATTGTTTTCACTCGTTCTAATTGTACTAATTTCTCCACCTACGTCCAACGTATTTAATTTTTCAATTGCCCATATAGGTATTAAAAACCAATTTTAGCGTTAATATCGAAAAAAAAAATCGTGTTCTTATTCAATCAGAATCTAATAAGAATTTGAAAATTGGAGAAACTGAGAATCGAAATATGTCTCTAGAAAATTGATAATGAAGAGTAAAAACGCTAAAGCCTTGTAACCGGACCTGGAAACACTTTTAACGTCTGCGAAGCTCGAAAACTGGAAACTGAATTTCGCTCCCAAGACGTTCAAAATAAAAGTGCTCTGAAGACCAGTCTCTGAATTTACGCGTTTCCACACCAACTCCATCATTGTTGAACAGAAAAGAACGATTTTTGGCAATAAAAGCAAGAAGTAAATAGAATTAAACGTCAAGATGAGACATGGATCAAAATTAAACGGTAGACGCTCTTCTATCCTGGGCTTTTACCACTTTTCCCTCATTCTCAACGTCATCTGTGCCTTGCGTCACAGTCTATCGTAAATTTCCAACATAATTTGTCCCTAAAAACAATACCTGGCACGTTCTAACGAACGGATTCACAATGCGTCGCATGATTTCAAATAAAACAAGTTGAATAATTGCCATTATACGGTATTTGGAGAGAATCGCAATTGCACATTGAAACCACGTTCTATTCTAACCGAGCCCTACACTGATGTATGACTACAATAATGAGCCGAAGATTCAATGCGGAATACGATTCTGTAAAACGAAGGTTTAATAAGCGTCTGTTTCTCTTCAATTTTCAAAGACAAGCTTATATAATAAAAATAAGAGAACAGAAACGCGTAATTTATAGGTATTGTACGTACCTGGGGGTTAAAAAGGTAGGGAAACTAATGCGCTAAGGGTTCGGATATATGAGTGGTCGTACATGTAAACTAGGGGTTTAATTTTCTTTGGTCGATAATGGCACCCTATGGCTTTTCAGCAACTGAAACGTCTTTCCTTGATGTAATTTATTCAGTTTATTTTCAGCGAATGGGTTCTCGGTAGGTGTGATAGTATGAAAGTGGTAGCCTTCGTTTCAGTAGGAACACAAGGATAATTAATGATTTAATTAAATGACGTCTAATTACCGGGTTTAGTTCGAATAATTAGATTTTCAGGACGGTTCACATTCAGTAGTGTTCCCTAGTTAACTGAGTACTAACGATTTTTTACAAGCAGTGAATACTTTTCGTACTTCCGACATCCTTATTATACCGTCTCGTTAAGTTCTAACTGTAAGAAATGCTGGAGTTCCGTCGTTACGAGAAATGACTATAGATTTCCTTAAGTCGAGTCATAAAAACTTGTTGAATATTTTATTTGAAGAATGATATTGGAGAATATCCTTTGTGCGAGTTTAAATATTGTAAATCTGCAAAAATAACTCGAGATGTCTGGAAACAGGAGTCTGGAAGTAATAAGATTAGACCAAATGTTCTCTCCCAGGGTAATGAATCTCAGGAATTGGAGGTCACAGCTGTTAAAAGTTTAGTGACACTAGAAGGTGCAAAATAAGTGTTCCAGTCTGTCTAACACCCTCTTCCTGTTCCAGACAGCTTCTCATCATCCGAAGCTCTCTGAATTAGTCTTGAAATTACTCGATGTAGATTGCACGATTCTTATCCGTCGTGTCACTTGCATCTCATCTTCATCAAAACCACACAATGAAAAAGGCATTCTGGCGTGTCAGCGAGCTTTATAGATACAGTATCACAGTGCGAAATCAATTCGTTTTCCTGCCATTGTCGACCAAGAGTGCAACGTTCGAATAAACTTTAGAAAAAATCATTACATAATAATCTTTTGACTTCCTCCATCCGAAAATGCGTCAAGCTATTTCAATAAGACCATTGATATTCCACCGGCGATACTTTGCAATTCAATGGACCCATGAATATTTGAGCCAGAGAATTTCAAAACCCGGCATGATCAATGATGTTTGCAAGGCACAGAGATTCCCATTAAGAACTTGTTAACTGGGCAAACACTCTAGAATGGTTTACTTAAATTGGCGGAGGTCGCTTTAGAATTAAAAACCAGAAGCGTTTCGTTTGAATAGCACACAAAAGTACCTTGAATAAATAGAATTAAAAAGGGTTTGCGTTTAGGTGTGCAGGTGGAAACGCGAAAATGTAAATAAATAAGCGACGGAGAAACCTATTTTTTGTATATTAATTCCCAATTGAATTCGCAACACAAATAACATTTTCAAAGGCTTTAAAATTTGCCAGTCATAGCAAAAATATTACTCGATGCTTTCTTCATTACAGAAAATTGCTGATGTCATTTAAAATATTAAATTTCTGACCTGATTACTTTTTAGAATCTCAAAACTCTAAACTTATTTTTTAAAGTTCAGATTCTTGTTTAAAACAAAGCTGCAATAAATATAAAAAATTTCTAATAGAAACGATCCCACAAAAATCGATCACCATATTCGGAAATTCGAAATCTCATACGTTTCCAATTCATTGTTCAAACCGGAAACCAATTGTACTAAAACATTTCAAATTTAAATAACATTTGTAATGACTCGTAAAAACATTTATGCACTGCTATTTACAATCAATAAATATAAAAAACAATCTTCAACACATTCGTGTTAACAAAACAAACTGGGAATTACCCAACATAAATTAGCAGTGATTGAAATATAAATCACAGAATACAATTTAAAAACTCCATAAATTTGTGGGTACTTACGTGATCGGTGTCCATGGCGCCTATCTGAAGAACGGCATGTAAAATTAGGAACAAATAATAAAAAAGGCGATGGGTTTTATGACGAACATTCACAAATGAAGAACACTAATGTAGTAGGTCAATGAGAACACAAAACAAGCAATGCTAGGTGAAATAGATGTGTGATCGACAGGAGGTAAGGCTGATGGTTGTTGATGGTAGATAACCCACAATACATTGGCGCAAGCGCTATGTTCTAAATTCTACTTTTGTGTGAAATAAAATATGTAATTTCCACGTTTTTAAAAGACAATAAAAAATCGAAAAAGAATAAAACAACAGGAATATTAAATTAAGAGTCAAAACATGAAGTTAATTACTAAGAGATATCTGATTCAGATAAATAAAATAAAAGTAAAGAAAGTTTATTGCCACTAAAACAGCGAATGTTCTCCAATCGCAATAACTGATTTGTTGTTACATTCAGAAACGTTTTAAAACAAGGTCTTTTGAAGATTTTATTATTATGAAATTAACCCGGCGCATCCACCATTTTCACTTATTTATACAGGATGTTCAAAAAATAGCGGATCAACTGATAAGAACGTCAAACTCTAAAACGCTGTGAATTGGAAATGCTGTTTAAAATTTTTATTTGAAGCTTTGTGCGGGAGCAAAATAACTTTAAATATTGCGAAAAACAGCAACAGTGTTCAATTCTTTCGGTAATTATTAGGAGTATAATTTTGAGACCAGAGCAACACTTTGGTAGTTACAATTATTAATAAATCATGTAATTGGTTACTCTGGTTTGCAATTAATTTTGATAACACCTGACCAGTAAGTCACAAAGTAGATCAAGAACCATTTGTTCTCTTCTTGGTGTGCGAATAGTCTTGGGTCCTCCATGATCCTGATAAATTTGGTTCCAATCGGCCCGTCTCACGTACCTGTTGATAAACTCGTTGAAAAGAATTCTTGGAGGGAATTTGCCAGTTAGGAAATTCACAAGCCTTACTGCCCCTTACTGCTTCTCGACTGTTTCCTTCAGGTGTCGGTATATTCAGCAAAATTATACATCTTTAGAGAAATAAACTCCTTTAGTTTGTGACACCTAAAAAATGTTTGACTTTCCTAAAAAAATGGTCATTGTCAGGCACTAGACAACAATTAATTACTGAATTCTTGAAGTGAAATGTTGCCAGATTAATTTTGCGCTTTTGAGCTTAATTTTAAAAGTGCAAAATAACATTTTGCATCAACATTTAAGGCATTTAAAGACTGTAAGTATGTAAATGTCACCCAAAACATGAACTCTAGTTGAATTTTGTAAACCTTGAGTTCATTATAAGGAAAAATTTGTGCCATAATTAGCGCCCCTCTAAGTGGCTGTAGATTTCCAACGAAGCACTCAATAATTGAAAAAACTTAATTTAGCTACTAGTTATTATCTGAAGATTCACGTAGTAAATAGTTGGTCCGCCATTTTTTGAACACCCTGTATATTTTTGAAGTTCCTTAGGCCTTAAAGTTTCACGACTCTTAAGTTCTCAGTCTCTCAATCTTTTAGTTCTTTAGGTTTTCAATTTCGTTCAAGTTTTCAGAATCTTATGAATGATCGAAAAATTTGTGCTTGTAACTTTCTTTAGACGATCAAAAAAGTTCCTACAATTTTACTTCGAAGATTTTTTGCTGCATATTAAATTTCTGTCATTTAGATTCCAAAATTGTTGGATTTTTATCGCTTTCGTATTTGAAATGCGCAGTAGATTCCTTCTTTTCAGACTTCTATTTAGTATTTAAAGGTCTGAGATCATAAATGACTAATTTGAAATAGTAAAAAAGAATCTTGAGAAACAGACAAGTGCCTAAAAGCCTGTAAATTAATTTAAAAATATGTTTACTTGTAAAGAGTCATTCTTCTGATATGAAATTACGTATATTCAAAGAGGAAACGTGATGGAAAATTAAACTAACCCGGCGCATCCACCATTTTTTATTTCTTAATTTTTTGGTAGGGGAAAAATAAGTATAAAGCAATAATTATTAACATAGCCTTTATTTAATATTTCTTATAATTCTTTGAAGATTTTTACATAAAATTACAGTTATCAAAATAAAATAGCTATCTTTTAAATATAATAAAATCTCCTAGAAGACTCTGGGGTCATTTAAAATATACACGAATACGTTCGGAATGCACGAAATAGGAATGAACATTGAAATGCAATGCAACAAGATTCAGGTTAAAACTAATATCACTACTGAGTTGTTTTTTCGATAAGACATAAATATAATATCACTGTTAAAATACAGGAGATAAATTTAATGTGAGACTTTGTAGCGTTTTGTTTCTGATAGCCGATCGATTAACTCTAGCTGACTTAATAATCTGCAGTACCATCATCTTGCAATCATGACAAACAACCATTTGTGACGCTTTAAACTTATCAACCATTCTTGCAGCTCTGCCTGCAGAAACCGCCTTTGCCCGAAATTTGCCAAGAGAACCCGGATCACTGATGGTACTACTCTCCATGCTAGATCCGGGTCTGCTCATTTCTGGGCTGTGATCCACGGAAACGGGAGCTTCAGGATCCATGATTTTATTGACTAGAGATTTTGGAAATGATTCTTTCCCTTCATCCTCCGGAGAACACATGATACTGGGACTTAGTAGTACCACAGGAACGCTCGAGAAGTGCTCCATTGGGATGTTCATTTTACAGCAGCACTTGCTGCAAACGGTGCGCTTACATAAGGTGCACCGTTGCCCCCAAGGGCCGAAAATACCAAATCGTGTTTTCAAGCATAAGAAACAAACTTTGCGTGATTCGACGTCATGTCGAACTCTACCTTCTACAGGTAAAGCTTCTAATTCAGCTTTGGTCAGAACTGCTCGAATATGTACAATTTCAGAGAGTGTCAGTGATAATCTATCATCTAAAGATATGGTATCTTGCCAACTACGGATGTTCGTAAGCTCTTCTTGCATGGCCTTAGCCACTTCTGGTTCCAACTGAACGGATTCAGCTTCGGAACTATTGCAAGATTGTCGAGAACAAGGCCGCGATTGGGGTACTGAATAACTACCCAAATTCGGATCACACACTTCTAGAGTGTGTCTTCGTACATTTGCACGAGAACTTAAGTCGTGGGTTGCGAGATCATATGCTTCCAGAGTTGTATCACACATGCGGAGGTATTCAGACGACCAAAGACCTGGTTCGACGGAGTCGGGACTATCGATGGGCTCATCATCGTCTTCATCTTCGAACTGGCTGAAGTCAACTTTTATCAACCTTCTACTAGACTTAGGAGTATCTTCTTTGGTTGCTGGCTTTGGTTCTGACAACATGTAATTTGATCTGGAATTGCAAAAAAGAGTCAAGATTTTTATGGGCAAACTATCTTAATCTTGGTTATTAACACAGAAATTAGAAAAAAATAAAACAGAGTTTGCAGCTTTGCCTTTCATCTCATAATGTTAATTTGACAGGTTAAAGGTAAATAAGCAATTATGGCATGTGCTGAAGTGTGAAACGCAGTGGCACCAACTTATGGAAATAATTCAAAGTCCCCCAGACACATTGTAGTGACCCTGACTTTGCACCTTTCTTAAAAATTATAACAATATGAGATAAGTATTGATATGAAATACGACAGATTGACTTATCACTTTTCACTAAAATTCTTGAGCACAAATATGTCATTGATTGATAATATAATATTTAGAAAAGGTAGCAACCTTCAAAACTACAAAAACTGAAAATAATATTTTTAATAATAAAACAAAAGTTCAATTTAGTATAGTAAGAAATCAAAGAAAAATATTTTTCATACGATTTTCACATTTTTTAATCAAAGAATCAATAAATGGTTGAAGGCTAAAAATAATACATTTGAGTTATAAAGATATAATAAAAATAACAATCTATTGTGTCTTAATCGTTCAAACGAAATCGACAAGTGACGTCGATTTAATCATCAAATTCTGATAAAAAGGCTACGTAATAAAAAGTATCCTTAAGTTACAAAGTCTGTCACGAAAATTATCTAAAATTCAATCAAACCTCTTCAAATATTCATTCAAAATTGAAAGTAAATCGGAATCAATAATAATAACAACTCGATAACGCTGAATTAGTCCGATAAGTAAACATTGGCGCCTAACATATCATCAAAAATTAGGCTGTGTTAGCTAAAATAACAAGTTCGAATGCAATCACGTTTCCCTAAAAATTGTGTTTGTAAGAGATTTTGTAAACATAATTTATGAGAATCATGCTCACGCTTATTCAATGTGATACGCTGTGATATCATACTAACAATTGTTTTTTTATAATTCTACGAATAATAGGCAAGATGGAATACAGATATCGATATAATCACAATCTTACTTGACCTATCGTAGTTAAGAACCAATAAATAAAAGTGTCGTTTGTAGTTCATGATTATAATGATATAAATAAAACTAATAAAGTTATATGACCATATTGTAGTAAAATCTAAATGGGTGTCGAACTCTGATTTGTTACAAATGTTAGCAGTACAGAGTATTGTCTTTAATTCTTCGAAGTTGGTCTAGTGAGATCAATAGAGATAACACGTTTCTTGTTAGCTGAAGTGTCAATCAGAACAATGAATTTTAGATACAGACACAAATAATGGCGCAGAATTTATTTGCGGCAGTTTTCAAAAGAAAGGAATCATTAGTTGAAATTGACAAAAATGACTACCAAATCTATTTCTGGCGCTTGCATTTTCATGTAAAAAACATGAATTAAAACAATAGGAAAAATTAGGTAATGCTCTAATGATCATAATCCTAACGTGTTTCCTGTGGAAGAAAAACGTTTTAAATATTTATAAGTGAAATGTTTTCATTTCATAATTCTTGCATAATTGCACATGTGCACACAGATAATTTGCTACCAGTTTTACGTAATACTTTCTAACTTTTGTTTTTATTTACCTTGGAGTAGGCCTCAATTTGCGCCCTTTTTTGATCGAGTTGAGTAGCTGCTCCCTTGGAGTGAGTGTGCGCGATTGTGGAGCTAATTTTCTTTCAGACACTTTTTTCAACGGTGGTCTCGACCTGATAAACTCCAAAATAATCGCATGAGCATCTTTGGTAACACGTGAAGGTACATCTCCATTCACCATAATCTTCCTTAAATTATATCTACATGATCTAATATCTTTCATGAGAATTTCGTAAGGTGTGAGTTCATATTCAATAGGTGCCCTACTGTAGTGTACTTTCTTCAATTTGACTCCCATCCTGAGTTCTCCCATGACTTGAACCCAAAATCTGGCCCAATCAGAGAATTTCAACTGGTCCAAATCTGACTGTTTTGAGCTATTTGTGGGTAGATTTAAACTGCCTTGTGCAACTTTTTCTAGAAATGTGGCTAATTCTAGTGCTTCTGCTACTAAAGCGCGGCCTACAGCTTTGTAATGGGCTTCAGTCTGGGTTTTTGTTAGTGTACCAAGATGGTTCTCACATCTTCTGATTACTTCTTGGAGTGTTATATGAGAGCGGGTTTTGGATGTCCCTGGTTCTTCCTCAGCTTCTTCGGAGTCTCGTTCGATGCCTTCATCGTCGGTTTCATGATGGGTTTGTTCACTGGAAGTGGATAAATCATCAGATACCATGTCACTGATCAACTGCTCCAGATCTTGACTAATAACTCTTTCTTCGTCATTTTGACTCCCTTGGTCCAGGGCGATGTATATAACAACCCCCAAACCTGAGATGACATCTTTCTCACATCTCACGAGTTTTCTAGGAGGGTCTTTTGGTTTTATTATGTTTTCGTGCACGTTTCCGTCGGTTTGTAAGTACACATGACGGACTTCTGTGATTGTATGAATATTCGGTTTTTGAGAGGATAAACATTCACTGTAATATTTTGCACATTGGTAACACAGAGCCCAGGCATGTTCTTCTTTGATTGAAGAATTAAAAGAATGAAGAATATCTTCTAAACACACACTACCATCCGAGTTCACTTTACACTTTGCTTTAGTTGACATGTTTGTTTATTTTCGTTAGTATACAAACACCAAATGCCCCACTTGCAGAGCATTTGGCAGGTGCCTTAACCTAAAATCAATGCGAAGACCTTGAAAATGACAAACAACCTCCCACACAACTTTATCGATTGAGCGAACTGCGCATGACACCACCACGCTGCCAACCACAGAAAAGCAAAATTTTCGCGTTTTAATGTTTTTTCGGATTTCTGAAACAATTGCACCATTTTCAAACGATGCTGGATGAAACGTAAGAATGAAAATCAAATGAGAAAAATGCATGTTTCGAACAAAAAGGAAAAAGAAATAAAACCAAAAAATCAATTATAAAAACTCATTTTAGGCGAAAGCACTTGAAAATTACATCTTTATCATATACATTTTATTTATTTGTAACAAAAATTACTTATAAGAAAATAAATATTTCAATTTTAGTTTCCGATAGAGCACGTCGCTCAAAATTACATTTTCGGGAAGTTGATAAGCTGATGCCGAAACTGTTTGAATAGAAACTGGTTAATAATCCAGTGGAGACAAATCTCAATGGCATTATAAATAAAATGATATATAATACAACAGAAATAAGTTAAAAAAGAAACTAAAATTTCTCCTCATCCAAGCCGTGTTTGAAGAACATCATTACTGGTACAGACTCTCCGTTAATTTCTCTATATTCCATCAATCCGACCATTCCTTCAATTTCCATTGATTCTCCAGTAAAAAACTGCAATTCCTTAAACCTTCCCAAAATATCTTTCATAACTTTGTTCATATTTGTTTTAAAAACGTCTACTTGGTCAGGGGATTTCTCTTCTAACTTAGCTACCAATCTGAAACAATAATAATGAGTCACACGCTAAAAAAAGCAAAAATGTTGAACAAACAGTTTATCAATGAACTTTAACGTGGTACATTTCCATAAACTATTGCTCCATAATTTTGCATGAATTGCTCTGAGTACTACATTGAATATTAGTACCCAGTATTAGTACATGCTGAAACTGACTGTAACTTACTTTTTCATGTAATCTTTAAGGTAAGCGGTGTAGGATTTCTTATCACCAAAAGCGTAAGTTTCACATAGCCGGTGGTTCAAAACAATATCGACACCTGACGTGACATTTTCATCAGTGCCTTCGTCCAATTCTTCCGCTGACGGATTGGCCCCATCGAGTTGAACGTCCCCTTCTTTGCGTTGGATGAGTTTGCCATACACCTCATAAACAACTTCATCAACCAATTTCATCTTGTAGGTGTCGGAAAACATCTCGTCTCCTAATAAAACACACTTTTAGTACTTCCAAAATCAGATCTTTCATTTCGGTAAAAGTTCCTTGAACTGACAGATAAGATGACAGATGGAACTTTAAAGGTTAAATTTTTGCATAAAATGTCAATAATCCGCGAAAATATTAACTCAAAAAAATCAGGGATTTTACGTACCTGTGAAGATATCTTTGTAGATCCTCATGGTGAAGGGATTGATGTAGTTTTTCACGGAAAACTAAAAACGAACCGTCCGCTACGAGAACGCAGCAAAAAAGGTCGAAACTTTATTTGACAGATTCAAACAATTTACGATGTGCGCGCGCATGCGCAGTTGAAAAACCGCACATAAAACCCTCAAAATCAACAAATTCAAGCCATTTTCCGGCCGTTTTAATCTTATAATCAACTTGAAACAACAAACACAATAATTTCCGTCTAAGAAAACGTCAAAAAACGCACAAAAACCATAATTTCGGCACAAAAACGTGTAGTGGTACTCCTGAAATCACTGCGCAATCGCATGTTGTTACCACTGCGAAGCCAACATAACCTCACCGCATTTCCGAGTGAAACTGTTTAAAAACGTTAACCACGTGTTGAGTTTTTACCCGAATAAGAGTTTTGTGCGAAGCCATGGCGAGTGATCTTGAGAATAAAATAATTCGTCAAATCGAATATTACTTTGGCGACATCAACTTGCCGCGGGATAAATTCATGCAAGAAAAACTCAAAGAAGACGACGGTTGGATCACTATGGAAGTCTTGTTGTCTTTTAAGAGACTCGCGAGTATTTCTGAAGACCCCGAGGTCATAGCTACGGCTGTTGAAAAGGCCGAACATGGTTTGGTGGAGGTTAGCGAAGACCGCAAGAAAATCAGAAGAAATCCCGATTTGCCGCTGCCTGAGTTGAACGATGCGCGCAAGAAAGAGCTTATGGAAAGGACCGGTAAGGTCGTAAAATTTATAAGAGAGTTAGAATGACTAGTTTTCTTGCAGCATACGCCAAGGGCTTTCCTTTGGACGAGGAATTAAACGACATCATCGCATTCATGGATAAGTACGGCCCCGTGGAATCGGTGAACCGCCGCAGCACCAAAGACCACAAGTTCAAAGGGTCCTGTTTCATAATCTTCAAAGATAAAGAGACATGCCAGAAATTCATAGATGCTGAGAGTGTCAAGTACAAAGACACAGAACTGATGAGAAAGTGGCAGAATGACTATTTTGCCCAAAAGAAGAAAGAATATGAAGACAGAGTCAAGTCCAAGAAGGACAAGAAACAAGCCAAGTTGGACGAAAAATGCAAGCAACTAGAGTACCCCAAAGGGGCAGCCATACATTTCTCTGGAATTCCCGAGGGAAAATCGCTAACACGGGAAGAAATCAAAGAGAAAGTTGGGGAAGTTGATGACAGCGTTACTGTATCTTACATTGATTTCAATAAGGGCGATCTTCAAGGACATTTGAGGTTCTCAGCGGAGAACGCGGCGGTGGATTTTGTAAAGAAGCTCACAGATGGAGAACTGGAAGTTAGTGAGGTCAAGCTTAAAATTAAGGTGTTGGAAGGAGCTGAAGAAGAAGAGTACTTGAAGAAGACAGCTGAGGCTGTCACCAAAATGAGAGAGAAGGCAAAGGCTGGAAAGAACAACAGAAAGAGGAAAGGGGGTTATGCCAACGGTAGAGATGCCAAAAACAAGAAAAATGCATAAAGAGGCGTAACTGTAAGTGTTTGTCGGGAAAACCAAGAAAATTTTATTGTTTTGATATGTACATATTGGTTTCAATAAGAATGACTATTTGTAAGAATCATAGGATGGTCCTATTTGTATTTAGAAGCGCGGCGGAGTGCGTTCAACGCACTTGAAGCCCGAAACTTTCTTCTGTTTATTAACCGTGTGAATCTCGGATTTTAGCACAAATTTGTTCCGTATATCAATGTTAGTATTTTCCGCTCGCAATATCCACCCCACTGTATTTTTTTATGAATAAAATGTTCATACTCGACGTTGCATTGTTTGCTTTACCTAATCCGAGAATTAGAAGTCTACACAATCACATTGAAGATGTTATCTGGCAACGTTGTATCAAGGAGAAAGTTTAATTTGCCGCTTCCATTATAACATTGAAATGTTGAGAAGACTGAAAGTGAGTGGAAACAGTTCAACATGGTTTTTAAGAGTTATCCATCTTACAAATACATAAAAGTTTACAGCGATTCTGAAGAAATTTTCAAGGATGTGCCGAGCCACCACGAAACTTCGTACCTAAGTATCCGGGTGAGACTTAATTAATTGAGTTAAGTCGCGTCACGTCAAGGATCGCATAATCACGATTGCAAAACATTGTCATTATTGCATCCACGTCCGAGATTTCTTTGTATTGATTTCTGATAATCAGACCAAAGTAGCGCGTCTTCATTAATTCGGAGCCACGCACTTGTGCGTTCTACAAGTTGATTAATTCCGGGATAACATTAGATTTACTAACTGTCGTGCAGAAAAACTCACACGTGTTTTATTTAACGCCGCAGGAAACTCCTAACGATCTATCACTGACTCTTGCGATCAATTAACGATTCGCTACTAGTAGAGAGATGCATATCTATGTAGAACACCAAAACAAGGAACACTGCAAAGATAAAGAATAATTCATGAGCGGGACAATGTGGTTATTACCTTGGAAAGTTTTTAAAACCGCTGAACCCCACCTGATCGTTTATATGTCTCAGTAAGTCGCTGCATAGCGCACGAGTCGAGTCGCGGTCTCTCGCCGATGAAAATCTCGCAAACAAAAACGGGAAGAATATTTCAGTGGTGGTTGAGTGATGGTTTGTTGCGTTGGCCACTGTTAGAAAAAACCGCGAGTAGAGCTCAAAAATGACCGGAAATGCACAGTCCAACGGAAGCTCCAATTTGGAAATCGCACAGAGCAATCAGGTAAAAAACTCTTCCTCGTTTCAAAATCTTCGCACAAGAACAAAGAAAACACCTGTTTAAGTAATTGACATGGTCAACGGGATCAGGTTCCGACCTTGCAGTAATTAATGGTCAGTGTCGGAAGGGTCAACGAGAATTTACTCGTCTTGCAGGATTTAGAGGGAAAGTAACAGTCGGAATTCTTCGAGTAACCAGCCTTGACCGCCCAGATTACTTTCTTGACACACATGCGGAAGGTGTCTCACGTGCCCAAAATGTTATAGTTGAAGCAATTAAAAAAGAAATTGCGTCCATCCGGTATAGTATTCACGCGATAATTTACCGAATTATACTAATTGTTGGCGCACAATGCAAGTGTGAAGAAGGACCTTGTATGTAAATTGAACAAATTGCTTAAATACCGAAAAAGCAGACTGGTCAATTTGAGGCTAGACGTGAGATCAGGTTCACTGATGATCCTCATTACGCTATTAAAGTATTTGGTGATTAACGTTTATTGCGGTCATTACATTTACACTGAAATTTCGTGAAAAGTCAGAGATAATCCAGCATGTTTTGTAAGATCCTTGCCCCAAATCAGATCAAAGGAGATCGGCACAAACAGGAAACCTGTGTGGAATTTTTACTGTTGCGACTCACATTACGACCCGTTTTATTAAATAACAATCGGGCAATAGATTCGACTTTTAATTGTGACCATTTACATAATGTTACTCGTTTAGCAGGTAATTTAACATTAATGAACAACAGAAGACAAACAGATTAATGATAATTTAACACTCAAATAATTGTTTAGCATGTGGGCGTTGATGCTTGACTAGAAAAAATCTTGCTACAAAAACCAGGAAATTACTTCGCGTTCATCTCCAAAGTTCTCGTCCTTCGTAGCAAATATTCTTAGCTCTAGTTATAATACAATTAATTAAATATGTATATCAAAGCCTGTTTGCATATTGTCGGCAAGAAAATATGTAAATGCGTTTATAATAGCAAATTTCGCCTCGCGTGATATACTTATACATAGATAATTAATTGAAGGCATGAATACCACAAATGAATATCAGATTACGTAAACATTATCTGCTGTATTCCCATTTATTTTTGTGGAAAATGATAGTAATAGATACTTTTCAACTCAGGGCCGATAATGATCGTTATAAAATCAACTTGACGGCAGGGCTTAGTTTGATCTAATTTTGAAAATCTACCAAATTGGATCCGATGTATTGTTTCGGGCTAAATATACGACGATAACACAATTTGTAAGTAAATTTAACACGGGTGAGCTTCCAAACTCCATAAAGCATTTTTAATGTGCTCATTAATGTTTGTAATTAAGATTGTGATATATGCGGGGGCATATTGTTATGCGTTTATGGCATTCATACCAAAAATATTTGAAGATTTTTTAACATTATTAAAACACTCCAGAAATTATTTTTTTTTGTTTTAAGTTTGCCAAAGAAATTTTATTTTTAACTACTAACATAAAGAGCTTCATAATTCTCGCTTCATTGTCTCTTAAAAATGTATTTTTATTTCATGGAAGCTACATAAATAGTATTTATTAAAAATTAATTCAACGTAACGTATACCCCGAAGCCGGGATTTGATGCGTCGCGTCGCCTCGCGCCGAATAATTCAATTTTTAATAAATCCTATTTATGAATCTCCATAAAATAAAATTCGGTTTTGATATTAAGATGAATTTTGTTTACATTATTAAAACAGATCATTTTTAGAGTAAAATAAAAAAATGTTTTGGTAAGCAAGGCGCTAAATTAATTCAGCAAACCAAAAAGGTGTTCAGTAAATAAATGCCTCAAATGCTCCAAGAAAAACGCATTTTTATGCAAATTTCCCCCCACACATATTTCTTTACATTGAACAGCATATCTCATTAAAACATCTGCTAAAATTAGAACTCTATTATTACGGTGGAAAACGATAGCTTAATCTCAAACAGTATAAAACATAATATTCTAAGCAAAATCCTTCTGTGCCAGTACCCGAGTTGGAATAAATTTCAATAAAATAGATTGTAAAATGCCGAAATACATCATAACTGTGTATGATTTAATTTCCGTTTCAACACGCTATTAGCTACTGTTTATTCTGATAGCAATCGCAAGTTTTTACTAGAATTTCTTTCGTAGCGGGAGAATTGATTTTAAAAGGTGGAACGAGAACAAGCTGACAGTTTTAGCGGTCTGGTTTGCTACAAGATAGGAATATTGAATAAAAAATGGAGGTCGACAAAAGAACTCGGGCTAATGTATGAAAATTAGGGTTTAATAGTTATAATTTAAAAGTTCAACTAGTGTGACGGTGTTTGGTAAGACCGATTTTGATTGCTTTTCACGCTGCGTTCATGTAATCACGTACAAAGTTATTTAATTAAAAACGGAAACCTACGTCAAAAATGTTAATAAATAATGATAAGTATTAATTTGCAATGAAAATGCTTCGTTAAGAACGTATAAAATGTAATGATATTGCCGCCCAACAAAAAGCAAGAGGACAGGAAACGTGGATTTGAATAGTTTTCGTGACATGACTAAAGCACAAGCGATATTATCGATGTGTAAGTACAGTTTTGCGTTATCTCAAATATTTTTAAAAACTAGAATTATATGGGTGCAAATTGAAAGCGCTTAAATAAACGGGGCGAAATAATAAATTCATGATAGAGAATACAAATGCTAAACAAATATACGTTGTCTCATTTTGCCGTGCCTTGAACGGTGTATTTACATTAACATCACATTAAACTTGCAGTATTTTTACTGTGTAACATGTTGAACAGTCTTGAAAAGTTATATTTCTAGATAAATAGAAATTTAAATAGATTTGACATGTAAATACTTTTCGATTGCTTAACAGCCATTGTTTTAAACAATCCTTGTAACAGTTGTAGAATTATTATTATTACTCTAAACACTTAATTCACATAAATTGTATGCAAATATACGTTGATTTCACCCAGAAAATACACAAATACAGAACTTTACCATCGTATAAACCTTTTATATTGGTAACTCTGTTGTCTGTCAGTAGTAATGGTTGCTACTACCCCATAAAAAGTCTTTAAAAAACAGTCAAAACAACCAACAGATAACAAATATTCTAATATTTTCATAAACATGTGCGTATTCCCGGCGCATCCACCAATTTTCGTGGTACCTAAAAATTCTTTCATTTCCTTATCTTCTCAGAATTTGTAAAATCTAAATAAGTATGACCATCTTTTATTCATTAAATTGAACAACTTGAGATTGAGGATTTGGGAGACAAGGATTCTAAAAATTGAAAATTCGGGAGCCCAAAGTAAACAGACTCGGGTTAGTTGCTCCACACGAAACACACATTGTTAATTGTAAACTTTATATTAGACGTAATAAAAGTATTAAACCATTTCCGATCATAATTTTAAAACTCTGAGATAAAAACTTGCGAATTATAGTTTAATTGTTGTCACTAGTTAAAAATATCGATTAAATAATTGCAAGCAAACATTGTTTAGTTTTGTATAATTGACCGTAAAACTGCCTCGCCCTGGAACTGGCCAAATGAACAAAAACACTTCAAGGATTTAACAATGACCAATTTCATTTTATGTAATCTTGTTTCGTTAATGATTTCTTTTACATTAACTAGCAATTTGGAATAGCAGCATTTAACATTCGCCCATTAACTTTCTAAAACCCTGAATCTGTTAAGTAACATGTTACGAACCCACGAAAATAGATATATTGATTTTTAATTTATCCAAAAATGAAGATTCGCACTAATATCTTAAAGTAACCGCTACACCTTTATCAAGCCCTAGTTTGTCGTGTGGACGTTTATAACCTGGAAAGTAGCTGAAATGAACATTAAAATGATTTAATCAGTGTAAATAGAGGATAAATTGTTCATAATCACGCAGTTTAACGTTTAAGATACCGCCACAATGCTCTCAAATTAAATTAAGTTTTTTCTTACTTGCAGCCGCTGGCTCAAGTGCTTTGAACTTTGGCTTTATAGAAAAATATTCGCACTTTAGTTACGTGAGAAAAAGTTTGTATAATTCTTATATAATTATCGCAATGTCAACCTACACTTGGCGAAGAGATGTACTTTCTAAATATTGTTGCGACACTTCGAAGTGCAAATATGAACTTTGTTGCATAATAAATGTTCAGGTTTTCAGATCCACTCTGTACCAGAAGTAGGTTACATTACTGAACGTTCCTCGCGGATTTTATAGCGGAAATATACTTCTGCAGGTGAATTCTTGAACAAAGAGAGAAAAACTAATTCCCTTGAGCAAACAGAAATCATAATTACGTCTTTTCATTAGGCGGTTCTAAAAATAATAACGAACAGAGTAAATAACTTCAATGGCAAGAAAGATGAGGTCTTCATGCTTAAATGAAATGTCTTTGAAGGAACGAACTTAAATTATGAAAAGGTGACGAATAAATTGAATTCTTTCAAAAGTAGGAAGTTGTAGTTATAAAATTATGATTTATTCTAATTTAAGTAACGCGGTTCGCCGTTTCCATGAGTTCTTTTATGAGGAAGTTAATGTTTAAACATAAATCACGAATTTTAAGTTACATTTAGTGGTTTCATGTTCCGATTTTTCAGATTGATGGGATTATAAGTAGTTGCGAGGTGACGCCGGACTTTTATTATCCGGTTTTCACGATTGTATTGTAGTTTCGCAATTTCATTGTATTAAAATATTGGCTTAGGTTTCTTAATACGGTTGTTTTTTTGCTTTTACATTCATTGCTGGAAAAATGTTTTTCGTTCTTTTTAGCTTAAAAATTCCCAGTTAACTACACTCCATCAAAATTAAAAGAGATAAAATAAAACCAACAAAAATAATAAGACAAAATTATGCCAAAATTTGTCATTATTTCATTACATTATGTGCATTTTTCTAGTGAGTAATCGTTCATATTATTCACTCAGAAATTCCGTAAGAGGCTAATTATACATGTTTGTAATTAGAACACGTACGATTTTATCGCATAGCATATTTTCAATTAAAAATTGTTAATAACCAGTTAAGCATGCGGGCCTACTTATTTATCAAGAAATAATGAGAGCTTTTACCGTCCTGATCATGCTAAAATAAAACAAGTCTTTAGCGACACAGTGCAAGATAAAAAATTGTTTTTAATAAATTTCAATGTTAACACTAATTAAACAAAATCTCAGCATAGTGTTTGCAAAATAAATTTTACTACAATATAAGCAGACATAGACTTCTTCAAAGCGAACAATTTATAATTTCTTTGTGAATTAATTTTCATTTTTTTTTCCAATGAAAATCGTCATTTTTGTCCAATAAAGATTCCTTTTTCTTACTTTAAAAACGAAAAATCTTCAATTTAATACAAATTTTAATATTATCAGTTTTTGTATTTTTGCTATCAAATTCCCTAATTTTCGAGGATTCATGTGTTTTCACACAGTAAAATTCCAATTCCATTTCAAAAATTCAAGGTTTTTAGGTTTTAGATTTGAAACAAAAATCTTATTTAATTAAATTTAACTGATTTTACAGATAACAAAGCTCTGAAGTTCTCAAAATAATGGTGTTCAGTTTTTTTTAACGCATTTCGTTACAAAAATTCTCAGATTTACTCCTTGAAAAGCAGATTTTTAGACTAATAAATCAAATAAGATTTTAAAGTGGAAGATTTTCAGCATTAAAAATTCTCAGCTATTTCAATACAAACATTTCAGAACCATTAAATCACTTCTTTGTGGTTTCCAGTTACAAGAAACTCCAGCTTTCTATATTTTTATGATTCATGATCATGACCAAATTCTCTTTATTTTCAGGGTCTGATTATAAGTTATTTGCGAAAGCCATGGGGATTCAGTTTTTATAATTATTTATAATTTCTTTAATATTCTGAAACTAGTAAATTTAAAACAATAAAACATTGGGGTTTCAGTTTCTATTTTGAGGTATTTTTAATGGTATGTAAATTAACAGTAATTTTTAAATCGATTTCTAATTTTTCATTTACTTTTTTTACAACCACCGCCACGTCCCAACTTTACCACCTAAATCCGATCCTATCCACAGCTAATCTAAATAAATTTCAACAAAGTTTTTTTTTAGAACTAGAAATAAGAAATTAAATATAAAATATTTTGTGGGGCCAGAACCTCTCGTCACGCAAGCGTTACAAGATTTAACTTCGCTAAAAACGAATCCTTCGTGAACTTTAAAATAAAAGATGAATCTAAACTACTATATTAAATCGTGACATTTATTGCTGCAATTCAAGGCTTTTATTATCACGTTAATTGTCCCATTCCAACTAAACCTATAAGCTGTAGTAGAAGATAACCGAAAAAATTAAGAAATGAGAAAGAATTTATATTGGCAGATTGTTTTATGACATTAATACCTTTTGTTATCATTATCAATGTCTGACGATATTGTCTTCCATTTGGTCTGAAACTTATTAGTCTCAATTTCCGCTTACGCTTTCAATAAAAGCTTCATTACTCGTCAATCGATTTCTAAAGCACTCGAGCAATTTGCTTGGAGCTTTTAATTTCATGAAATTTCTTACAGGATTTAATAATGACGAAAGGAAAACGAAAAAAGCGAACATGGATTGTAGCAGGAATCATTAGTGCCGTAGTCATAGCATTAGTAGTGGCAGCTATAGTCTTACTAACACAAGCAGATAGTGGCGGTGGAGAAAAAAAGCCTGATGCCACCATCTCGTTAGAAGATCTCCTCTATGGAAGACTGAATCCAACACCTTTCAACGGAACTTGGGTTTCAGGTAATATGCCATTTCAATTTTCTACGGGTAATAACACGCGAAGTAATAGGTAATAATTTCATCACTTGCTAATACTGCATTATGCAAATTCGTAGGAGAAAAATACCACTTCCGTGGTGTGATAAATGGTGTAGATTTCTGGACTGCATCCAAATGAGTCTGAATAATTACCCAGTGTCTAAATTTGTAAACACACAAGGTCAAGATCGATGAAGACAAGGTGATGCGCTTTATAGAATTTTCGCAATATAAAACAATTCATGAGAACCTTGTAATTTCCGCCGGTTTATAATCACCTCGGTAATGCAGTAGTAGGAAAAATCGCATGCAAAAGGCGATGAATATTAATTGACTTATAATTTCCACTATAAACGTCCATTTATCATTTCAGATAAAGAACTGCTTTATACCGACTCCGACGGTAATTTAGTTCTCGAAACTTTAGAGTCGACGAGAAGTACAAGGAAAATCATTTTACCTGTAGAGGAAATGGTACGTATACTTAGCCCACACTTCCTTTTTCTTTATGCACTCATTCCAGATTGTAGGAGGAAATAACTTTGAAATATCGGCCGACGGTGTTTACTTAAAAATAGCCCACAACTTCCGCAAGGTCAGTCGCGTTCTTTTTACTTCCTTTCTTCACGGAATTTTTACAGATTTACCGCCACAGCTACAAAGCCAGATATACGATAATTAACTTACAGAATACCTCAGAACAGTATAAACTACACGTAGGTGACAAATTCGATTTTCTTCTTGCCGTTTGGAGTCCTGTGGGAAACGCGTTAGCGTTTGTTCTCGACCAGAATCTTTACTATAAACCGACTGCTGTCTCGGACGATTTTGTTCAAATTACCGATGATACGGGTCCTGTTCTTAATGGAGTTCCTGATTGGGTTTATGAAGAAGAGGTCTTTAGCTCTAATAAGGCTTTGTGGTTTTCTCCAGACGGGAAAAAGATAACTTATGCGAAATTCGATGATACGAGTGTTCCTAATATGGTAATTCCGATTTATGGGGAACCGGGAAATCTTATGTTCCAATATCCGACCGTCAATGTTGTCAAATATCCCAAGGTAAGCGCAGAGGAGTCTAATTCGGGGTTTTCATTGGTGAAAACAAGTGGCGAAAATAGATATGAGGAAATTGTTTACCACAATCGTTACCAGATCTATTATCTAAATATCCACATCCTGTAACTGAAATTTTACTGAACAAAAGAGGATTTTATGGCTGTTCCAAAGATAATGTCTAAGTGGATTATCATTTATAAAAACTACAACTCTTAATTAATGGTAAAAACAATTGAGTTGTTTTCAAAAAGTTAATTAGTTTCAATGATAAAATTGTAGTTTCTTATTGTTTGAAAAAATTAGAAGTTTTTAACTTACTGATTAGATGTTACCTAATCATACAATCATAGAACAAAAGACACAATTTTTTGGTAGTAAAATTTCTAATTCTGCTTGCTTTAACGCTAGAGGAATGACAACTGGGACAGTTCCTATTTTGGACTTGCCTATTAATTATTCCCCATCGCAAAATTATAGAGCAGAAAAGAGAAATTATTATTTAATTAAAATTAAAATTAAATTATTAACATATTGTGCATCAAACAACAACACATAATTACCTGTTTATTTTTTAATAAGGTCTAGGTCTGATAATTGTAGTAAATACGAACATAGAAGGTCGCAACAGGTACAAATTCCGATTGCGATTTCCTATTCCATTCAAGCAAAAATTAAAATTTTTATCTTTTTAGGCCGGAACTACCAACCCCACAGTATCCCTACACTGCGTCAACGTCCAAACTCCATCAGACAATAAAGAACTGCCTGTGCCCAGAAACTTAACAGATCAACAGTGAGACAACCAACTGTCCGAACTTCTAATTTTGACTATCACTTTTCAGACCAATTATATCCGCCGTTGCATGGGCTACAAACGACACAGTAGCCGCCATTTGGATGAACCGCGTCCAAAACCACGCTAACATTGTCACTTACTTAGTAACCGAAACTCCAGCGAACCTCCAAACTGTAAGCTTCAAAGTTTTCCTAACACAACTCTAAAATCAATTTTTAGATCCAATTCTTGCACGAACCAGCCGGATGGTTAGAACTGTTCACACCGCCCGTTTTTTCCAAAGACGGCTCTTCCATGGCTCTTATACTATCATCCGATCAGGGTGGTAACCTGGGAGCTTATCGCCACGTTGTCTTGTTACCAAGAACCGAAAATTCGGCCCCAACACCGCTAACACATGGGGAGTTCGTGGTGACGGAAATTTTGGGGTGGAACCATGAGCAGAATAAAATCTTTTATACGGCGAACACTGCCAGCGACTCCGCGGTTCAACATCTCTACAGCGTAAACGTAGAGACCCACGATGTAGAATGTCTATCTTGTGGAGTTAAATCCAAGAATAAACAAATGGAATGTTTGTACAATGTGGCGGAATTCAGTCTCGACGCTTCGCATTACGCTCTGACATGTGCAGGTCCTGATGTCCCAGATATTTCGTTGTACTCTTTACAAGGAAAGGTTCTCGACTGGAACGAAAATCCGGAGCTCCAAGAACTATCGCGGAACAAAAGTCTTCCGACAACCAAGAGACTCACGTTCAAAGTTGATGGGGGTTTCACAGCTCAAGTTAACTTAAAATTACCACCAAATATGGACATGAGTGGAAAAACCAAGTATCCCATGCTTCTCAATGTGTAGGTGTAGTACGATGTACCAACAGTATTTTAGTCTATTTCTTCAGATATGCAGGACCTGATTCGTTCCAAGTCGTCGAAAAATTCAACATCGACTGGGGGAGTTACTTAGCGGCCAATAAAAGTATTATTTATGCAACCATAGACGGAAGGAGTTCGGGGTTGAAAGGCAACAACATGTTGTTCGCTTCTTACAGACGCTTGGGAACCGTTGAGATTATCGATCAAATCAATGTGACCAGGTAAATAAAATTCTTAGCGACTAGTCCTCGGTACAGTTTTTTTTTTCAGACAAATTCAACAAACTCTTCCATACGTGGATAAAGCGAGAACTGCCGTTTGGGGGTGGAGTTACGGGGGCTATGCGTCCGGCATGATCCTAGCCGATGATACTGAAGGAATCTTCAAATGTGGTATTTCTGTCGCCCCTGTGACAGACTGGACACTTTATGGTACCCAATTCCGCTTCCATTACACCAAATAAGACAATTTTTGTAGATTCTATTTACACTGAGCGTTTCATGGGACTTCCAACGGCTGTTGACAACGCTGTAGGTTACACCAGCGCCAGTCTGTTATCGAAATACGCAGGTCTTAAAGACAAAGAGTACTTCCTCATTCATGGGACGTACGATGATAATGTTCACTACCAGCAATCGATGTTATGGGCCAAAGTTTTAGAACGAAACGATATTTTATTTAGGCAGCTGGTAAATAGAAGTTATGCAAAATTCAGTGTTCCAAATTTTCAATTTCAGAGTTATCCTGATGAAGATCACGGTTTGGCTTCAGTCCGTCCACATTTGTATCACTCATTGGAAGCTTTTCTCGATGAGTGTTTCGTAAAGGAAAGTTAAATGTATCTTCTTCCACTTATTTTTAGACTGTCCAAAAAAACTAGTCAAAAAAATGAGAAATATTCA
The DNA here is from genome assembly GCA_029298725.1 of Gnatocerus cornutus. NCBI lineage: Eukaryota > Metazoa > Arthropoda > Insecta > Coleoptera > Tenebrionidae > Gnatocerus > Gnatocerus cornutus. Next base: position 14,972,352 of record CM055513.1, read on the forward strand.
TTCAATGTCTTACTTTTACCAGGGTATCTATTGATGTAGATCTCAAAATACTTGTATATTTTTGTCAGAGATGTATATACTAATTATATTTTATATTATTAAGACTATGTTGAGATGATTGTTACTGTGTAATTGGAATAGATACTTTGTGTAATTTTTTATTAAATTCTTATTACGTGAAGATTGTTTTATTTAGGAGCTTATGAAACTTGTCACCCTCTACAAGGTAACATTTCCCTTCTCAACAGAAACTAACAAGTCTATATTAAGGGTTGTATAACTTCAACTATTTCTCACCCTCCAAAGTTTATTGACCCTAGTACCATTACCTCCTCAAGACTTTAAATATAAACACACCACACCTCCTGTGAGTGCTCCATTTCTAGAAATGTTCAAGCTATTTCTACTATATCTTTGCGTGGCCGCCACAGTGGCAAAAAAGTACGTAATTTCCCCTGTGTTTAAAATATCGTAACCACAAATTCTTTTCAGAGAAAAACTCATTGAAAATTTTACCGACGCCAACAGCATCTCCCAATGGACTGAACATTCAGACACTGTTCAAGACAAGGGAAAATCAAAAGCAGCCCTTGTTCTTTTACAAACCCCCAAGTTTCAACACGCTGTGCTTTTCACCCTGTTGAACCCTCAGCCTTGTGGGGCTGCATTTGCTGGAGTACGAAAACGTGTAAACCTTGATTTACAGCAATACAGATCTGTTGTTTTGAATGTTAGAGGCAAAGGTTCTTACAATGGCTACAAAATGATCTTCAAAGAGAGTCGTTACAATTATTCGTTCTGTAATTTATTCGAGGTAAATATCATTTGGTTTAATTACAGGTACTTGATTGTCTTTACAGGTCTCCGACAGCTTTGAAGAAAAAGCTCTGCCTTTGCAGGACTTCAAAGCTTATCACGAAGGAAAAGTTATTAATGATTCCAACGTGAAATTGGACCTGTCTAAGATTATTTCCATCGGAATTCAGGCATATGGGGGCATTTATTTACCTACTAAACAGTCAGGAGTGGCAAGTTTGGAAATCAATTGGATAAAAGCAGAATAGTCGTGAATTATACTTAGAAACCGTGCGTTACGTTCTATTTGCAATAAATATCGAAAATTACCTACATAAGCTCCTTATTTACCTGATTTCCGCGAAAACTCCACACTGTGTTGACAGATGACAACAATTTAGGTTAACGTCAAAGTGACTGATAAGAAATGAAAATTACCAAAAAAATGTCATTTTTCACTTACGGTTGCTAAATTATTGTGGTGTCAAAATTGAAACAGATCGTGAGTGAAACAGGTCCTTTTTCCTTTTCTTTGATCTCCTAGTAGTAAAAATACGTTGATTCTTAAACGAGTAAGTTTGTTTTCTGAACAGTGGACTTTATGGTAGAACTAACCTCTAAAATGCCACCTGTGGATAAAACTCCTGATGTGGACACTGGGGCATTCGAACTAGTCAATTGTTTACATGCGTACTTGAAAGTACCCGTTTTTGAGTACCGCTCGAAAAACACAGGCTTGACTGTGGTTATTGCTGAGGTGGACGGACCAGTGGTCAATGGATACTTCTGCTTAGGTACTTCAACAATTTGACTGTGTCCACCTACATGTGAACTTTCAGCCACTGAAGCTTTTGACGACGATGGTTTGCCCCACACGCTAGAACATCTAATTTTCTTAGGAAGTGAAGAGTATCCTTATAAGGGAGTCCTAGACTTGCTTGCAAATCGGTGCTTGGCTTCAGGCACAAATGCCTGGACTGATACAGATCACACTTGTTACACCATGGAGACTGCCGGCAGTGAAGGGTTCTTAGCTTTAATGCCAATTTTCTTAGAGCACATTTTATATCCTGTTTTAAGTGTAAGCACTTGATTTTCTCCTTAATGTTACTACAAACTTAATCACAGGAAGAAGGCTTCATTACTGAAGTTCATCACATTACCCCCCAAGGCGATGACGCAGGGGTTGTATACTGTGAGATGCAAGGGCGTGAAAACACAGCTGAATCCAGACTCCACGTAAATTTAGCAAGAGCCATGTACCCTGGACATTGTGGTTACTCTTCAGAAACTGGAGGAATTATGAAAAACTTGAGGGAATCCACAAGTAACGCCAAAGTTAGGGACTATCATAAGCAGTTTTACCGCCCGGAAAACTTAAAAGTTATCATTACTGGACAAATCAAACATGAGGATGTCTTCAAGGCTTTGGAGTCTTTAGAACTGAAAATTATTTTAAAAGGGAAGAAGGGCGATTTTGAGAGACCTTGGCAAAGTCCAGTGCCTCCATTACCATCGTCTAAAGATTTAGTTATCAAATATCCTACTGATGAAGAGAGTAATGGAGTCTTTTGTATTGGCTGGAGAGGACCTTCTGCAGTCACTGACCAGTATATGCTAACTGCCGTGTGCATCTTTCTCAAGTATCTTACTGAATTTTCTACCTACACGCTACCAAAAGAGTTTATAGAGATTGACGATCCTTACGCTAGCAATGTAAGTTTAATAAATTTAATTCGTTTAGTTAAAAATTAATTTTTCACTCTTTGAATTCGGCCAATGTCTTTCACGAATAATTTGAAATTGTTTCTTTTCTTCTCACATTGTTTCGTAATTCGATTGTTATTGATTCAAACTAAATTTGTGACAAACTTGCAGATTTCTTTCAACTTCCTTGAAAATTCAGAATCCTGCATTTACGTAATGTTTGAAGACGTGCCCCTCAACAAGTTACCAGAAGTTAAACCAAAGCTCCAAAATCTCTTCAAAACCATAGTCGAATCCGAAGATATCAACATGGACCGTATAAAAAATATAATAAAGCGCAACAAACTCGAACACTTGAGTAATATCGAAAACAACCCTCATAGCACCCTCGCCTTTATCATAATCGGCCAGATGTTGTACGGAAACACCAAAGCAGATGTAATAACTTATCTCATTTCTATACACTAATTAACAATGCCGTTGTAGCTTCAGCAAAGATTAAATCCTCTAGTTGATCTGGGGAAACTTCTGAAGGAACCAAAGTCCTTCTGGGTTTCATTGATGAATAAATATTTCGTCGATAATAAATACGTGAGTGTCCAATGCATTCCGAGCAAGGATGAGCACATCAAGATGGCAGAAGAAGAAGCGACTCGTGTCAAAGAGCAGATTGAGAAGTTAGGAGAGGAAGGTTTGAAACAAAAAACTAAAGAACTAGAAGACGCTGTTAATTTCAACGGAAGAGATCCACCACCGGATATGCTAACCTCGCTTCCAATTCCCACTCTCGAATCGATAAATTTCCACGATATCAAACGATACAGAACTGATTTAAATGAACGCCAAAAAATCGATCTTTCTCAAACCAACGTTTACACGTGCTTTGATCACATCAAATCTGAGTTTATCTACGTAAGAATTGTTTTTTCCCTCGGTGGTTTTTAATATTTTCTTCTAGATCTACGCACTTTTAGACAGTACCAGCCTGTCTCCAGAACTCCGCATTTATTTACCACTAATGCTGGAGTCTCTGTTTGAATCTCCAATCAGAAAGAACGGGAAACTCATTCCATATGAAGATGTCATCGAGGAGCTGAACAACGACACTGTGTCTTTCAGCTCAAGCATCGGTTTGGGCTCAAAGCCCCTGTTCAAATGTGGACCGTATTCGAACACAATTTCCGTGATGTTGCAAGTTGAAGTGGCGAAATATGAAAAAGGATTAGAATGGTTACGCGATATCTTATACAACACAGTTTTTTCAGTTGATCGCTTGAAGATAATAGCCGCTAAAATGAACAACGCGGTGGCTCAAGCAAAAAGGTCTGGTAGAGACGTCGTCGCGTACGCAATGCGTGGCCTACGATTTGTTGATGGTAATGAATTGAATCTTCACTGACTCTTTCTAATTAGTGGTTTCAGACAGCAATATTTACAACAACGGGATTCTTGTCCAACACAAATTCTTGACGGAAACCAGCGAAATTCTTTCCAGTGAGAAGTCCGTAGACGTTTTAGTAACATGTGAGAAGATCTGGCAGGTCCTGGTCGATCCAAAGAATGTGGTGTTGCATCTTATTGGAAACTTGGATTGCATTCCGAACGCCGCCGAACCTTTGAAGACATTCCTTCCGGCGACTGTCTCACCAGCTCAAGAAAAGTATTGTCCCAACTTAGCTTGTTGCGTTTTTACTTTGGTTTTCGTAGATTACATGTGACGCCTGATTTAAAACTAATTAAGTCATCTAAGAGTGAAGACTTAAGTGGTTGTATCATCGGAATGGGATGTCTAGAATCCTCGTTCTTTCACCAAACTGTTGACAGTATCACCACGTATGACGATCCCGATTTGCCCGCGTTGATGTTGTACTTGCAGTACTTAATTCAAGCAGAGGTGGGTAAACTAAGAATCATTCTTGGTTGTTATGTTTGTTTCTTAGGGACCCATGTGGCGGCAAATCCGCGGTAAAGGCTACGCTTATGGTTACACCATGATGGTAAAACCCCACGAAGGTCTCTTGTATTTGGTATTCTCGCGAGCTACCAACGTGGTTGGTGCGTACATGGAAGCAAAAGATATCATTCTCAATCAAATCCAGAAAGAGGAATGGGATAATACTTTGATTGACTCAGCTAGAAGTTCTCTTATTTTCGAATTAATCGAGAAGGAAAAGACGATAGGCAGCGTCATTGGGCTGTCGGTTATTTCGTACTTTCAAGAAGTCGATTTTACCTATAATAGGTTTGTACTGATTGTTTTGGATGAAGATGATGATGATTGGGTGGTTTTTGTAGGAGTCTCTTAAATCTGATTCACAATGTCACAGTGGAGGACCTGAATAAAGTGGGTAAAAAATATCTATCCGCGCTATTTGACCCTAAAAGAGTTAAGACTGCAATTGTATCTGTTCCTGCGAAAGCTGAGCAAACTTTGGAGGCCTTTAAAAGGTGAGATTTGACTGTTTGAGGTTTTGAATGATTTTCTCGTTTTAGTGTTAATATTGAACTGACTCTGTATCCATCTCTTGAGGAGAGTTTTCTGAAGTGAATCGCTGCTATATTTGAAATTTATAACCACAAAGATTATGGATGTCCATATTTATCTTAAATTTTGATGTATTTATAAAATACAACATTTTAAACCTCTTTTTTTTTTCACAGTGATGTCTCAATTCATAAGTAGTCTTTAAATGAGTTATAGAATCATTTAGTCATTATAAACATACATGTTCAAAGTAATCGTTGCTTTTACATGCAGCTATGACAAATTAACGACTGGAACATTTTGCAACAAATTGCAAAGATTATGTAACGAGTAAGCACCTATATTTGATATTAATAGAAAAACACGCATACCAACATGAATCCGGATTATATAAATTTGGACTTTATAATTTGTTGCATAACAAAACATGTCATTTTAGTTTTATCTTTTCTTGTTGAGATTAGTTTTACTTACGCAACGTCAATTAAAAAACTTTCAAAAAATCAGTGGATGCACCGAGACCTGCATGCTAGAAAAAGCATCTACGAAGTATCTTGACCCTTAGACCACATCATAGTAATAATTACAACTTGTTGTCCTTGTTACTATATCTAATTGTTGCAAAGTACAGTAAAAAGTAAAAGCTTTGTTTGTTCTATTTGGCCTTCGCACATCTTAGGAATGAGAGGAAAGGGTTGTTCTTACGCCATTAATAAAACTGCTTTTTGCTTAAACTGCACCTGAAAATAACTTTTTTTCTTTTTCTCCAACTTGAATGTGGGGACGGGGGACTCCTTCACAAAAGACGTAACTTTATCACTAAATAGAACCTGTTTATTGACGTCAGGTAACAATTTCGAAGCATGTTTTTAATAAATTTCTAAGAAATAATTAAATACAAGAAAACTCCTGTGAAATTAGTAGACAAAGTTAATTTTCCAACAAATAAAGTAAAGCATCGGAAAGAAGTTTTTACATAAAATACTAATTAAGGTTAATAAACGCCCGACCTTCATTAATTAAAAACTTTGGAGAAGTATAGAACAAAAAAAAAAATTATTATGTGGGTTTGAAAACCAGTTTTTGGGTGACGTCTCATGCAAACTTTTTTATGTCTTTTTTAACCATGGAGATATTTTATTCCAATCAAAATTTTAATATTCAACACGCTGCTGGACTCGCGGATCTAAAACAATTTCCGCATATTTATTAAACCGTTATATGAATTTCCTGCGACCAGTGGAATGTAATGCGTACATTTTTGTCTTGTTGGTGACAAGCTGATTATTAAATCAATAAAAAAATCACTCAAATTTATGACTTGCGTGATTTTAAAGAGGTACCTGTGTACAAGTGATGGAATGCAAATAGACTCCGATGAGTAAATATTGTAAAGAGGATTTAATTGTTATACTCACGTACTAATTAGATGATTAGATAAATTACGATATGTATTACAGAAAAAACAGCAATAATGAAGTGTTCATTAGTTTTTGGTAATTTAAAGACATTGACCACCACCAAAACTTAAAGCAGCTCTATAAATTTCGGTCAGCTCTGTAATGAGACCTAATTAACGTTATTAGCTGTTTTGATTTTTAGTGATTCAGAGCGTTCTGTTTATGTTCTATTAATTTTTTTAATAGATTGATAATGCCTGTTTTTGGAAGGTCGTTGTTAATTCATCACCTTCATAAATTGAAATATTTTGTACATCTTTAGATCAAGGCTCATTCAATCCAATTTACGTATTGAATTCCAAAGAAAATCATCACAGTGGCAGGTCAAAATGTAAGTAAATTTTATTGCAAGTTGAATCTTTCATTGACAAATCCGTTTGTTGTTGCCGACAAGTTGCAAGTCAAATATAGCAGTCATTAATATTCTTTGACAATTCAGGTTTCTTCGCTTACATCATGTCCTCAAAATTTGTGTAATGACACTCATGGGAGTAGTCAAGGGAAGCAAGCTTAAACTTTAGTAAAATTCAAAATTTTTAAAATTTGGCTCTTTGACTCTGCAATTAATTAAAACTACCACAGAAAAAAATATATTATTTTTTTTTATCTCTGGAATCCTATCGACAGCGATGACTACAGTACTACGTTACAATGCATAACATTCTTGTTTTATCAAGAACTTGTTAGATTCTTGTGTTTATCAGCTACCTCGTAAAACGACATCACTAACAGTCTTGGATCAGCCAGCAGAGTGAGCTAGAGGGTCTGGAAGCGGTAAAACCGGATTGATATAAGCAACAAAAATTTCGCGTTTGACGCATTTGGAAGACTGTGCCCCCTATCATTATTCGTATTCGTACCAGGCGCTTTTAAATTATGGATGAGCACCTATTGAAATGTTTACGAGAATCTGATTAACCTTAGTGACGTAGCTGACGAATATAAATTCTACGAGCGTACTTCCAAATTACATAAATTTTCCCGGAACTGACCTTTGTTTTACTCAACCTATTTCTTAGCGAATGTTTGCAACTGTAGAAAGTGCAGATATGGACTTATAATTTTATAAATTACATTACCTACTTCTACAGTTAGAAAGCAAGACTATCCAAAAGTTCTTTGGAACCATAGAATCTAATTCTGTTTAATTAAAACAAAACAAAATCACTGCAGTGAATTTATCACCTGTTGTTCAACTAACCATTGAAATTGTTATAAACTCGTGAATTAAAAATAAAGAGGGGCATCGATAGACTCAACTGCTAGGTATACATTCAAAGTTCTGTCGTAAAGAAAAGCGGTCGCCTGTGCTAGAGTGCTCCAAGTACTGTTACAAACGTGAAAGTTACTTTATTTGGTGTCAACAACAGTAAAAATGGTTAATTGTTGTGAGTACTGATTTTCAGTAGTGCTAGTAACCGCTTTTTTTGAAATGGATAAAAAAAACAACGGCAAGGTATGAATTTTTGACGTATTTAAATCAGTAGTTTTAATTATTAATGATAAACATTCTGGCCTCTGCATGGTTTAATTACGCAAATCATTAAAACGTTAATTGCATTTCAATGCCGAGGAGTTTGTCAAGTTGAATCATAATAAAATAGTTTGTAGAAAATTTGATACGGAATATTATTAACATACTAATCGGCCACTGTTAATTGAATAGGTCACAGATTAAAATCTTTTTGTTGCTGAAAGCCGTACATTTCCTGTTTTGCTTTGTCCGTGGAAATTATAAAATAATCAAAGAAGTAGGTGGTGATGTCTATTAGCGGGGCCCGTATTTTAAGAGCGAATTGTTTATTTCACATTTGATAAATATAGATTAGAGTTTAATGACTTAAATTTATAATAAATAATAAAAATACACAACCTTTGCACTTTGTAAAATAATAATCAAATTTGGACCACATACACGGCATGCACAATTAATTCCATTTCATAAGCTCATAATCATTCATTGGTAATTCTATTGTGAAATCCATACATTAGAAATCATCTTTTTATTAAAAAAAATGCACATTGTTACAACTGTTACACAATTCTTTAAGAAACAAGAAATAAGTTAAAAAAATGTGGGGTTTCCCTTACAATTAATGATGGCGCACAATTTAATGTTTTCGAATGAGTTTCTTTTGTTAAATTTTTTGCGGTTTGCAGGTAGCGATAATAATTGTTAAATACAAAGGCACCATCATCTTGCTCAACCATTTATGGAATTTTAGAACAATAAAGAAACACACTATGGATGAGATTTTCTCTCCGTACTATAAGTATGTTAGTGGGTAAATCTAATTAATATTGCTTTTCACTATCATATGGTTAATGATAATTTTTATATACAAAAGAATTTCACATTAATTTAAATGTAAATGCAAGTGTAAAGTAAAAGGATTGGATTTATTAAAAAACTGTTTTCCGACGACCACTATAAAATATGCCACATTTCATACAGTTTTCTCGTAGTGAAAATTTAAAATTGCAAACAATTTCAGTGCGAAGACGAACGAAGCACATTACCCGTGTGCAATGAAAAATTTGAGATCTCTGATTGGCCGACAACTGTGTGTTTTTATATTGCACACAGGTTGACGCAGATCGGGCATTATCGGTATCTAACTTTCGGCGCAACGGCATAATTATTTTGTCCGCGGCTAGGTGCTCTGCTGAATGTCATGTTACGTTTTAACTTGCCCAGAGATAACTTGACGTGTTTTTGCACCGTTATTAGCAAGTGGAAGAGCGTAAAATATAAACTTTAATTAAAAAAAATCTGCGATTTTTGTGATCCTCGGAAAAATATCGTGTACAACACGTGTTGAAAATTCGATTTCACACTCGTTTGCTTAAGCCACTCCGCCTACGGCTCGTGGCTCAATTCTGCAAAACTCGTGTGAAATCTTACATTTTCAACACTTGTTATTCAATATACTGTTGCAATACCTACAAGTAAGAACAATAAACAACTATGTTGTGATTTATAAATAAAAATAACTAATACAAAAATGTAAGAAGAAAGCCTTTGGCTACAATTTTGAATAAAATGTTTTTTCGATTGGCAATAAAGAAGTCGTCTTAAATTTATTCATGCGTCTCAATCAATTGTTTTAAAATTTGAAGGCAACTTTTACTTTAGGTGCAAGTTCCAGTTTTTTCAATGAACGAAATGATTATTTCCACATTATTAGTAATCAGGGACAATCAATAAACAATAAATTAATTGCTGCATAAACTGCTTACTGTCACAACAATAAAAAACAAAGAATTTATTAACACGACATTTAATTACCATTAAAATCGACTTTTTTGTGGGCCTCCTTTTTGTTTTTAAAAATTTAAGTTGAACGTCATCCCATTAGATGTCGCCACACTTCTTGCGTCAGCCTTCTGCAACCAGTAAAACACATATTTTTATTTACATAAACGTCACTTGCACGTCAACTGTCATAACCTCAAAGTCGTACTACTTGTCAGGTTTGTGAAATCCAACAGTCGGAGGATTTGGAAAGCGGGAAGGGCACCGTCAGTGAAGAGTCAAGTGGAGCAAGCGCCACGCGTCGTAAAAGCTTGAAGACACGACCAGTCCGTGTCTTAATACGTAGACTGCTGGTCATGACAGCAATTCTAGCATTTTTGGCGGCTATCAGTGCCGTTGTTTGCTACTTTTTGGGCTGGAAATGTCTCGTACAACTGATATTGGTTGCTATCGTGGCATATGTGGCTGCAGGGAAGTGGAGATGGTGCTATGTAGCTGCTGTGACGGCGCCGAGGGATATAAAGTAAGATTTTTATTTTTTTCTATTATTTATAATTTAAATTTCTCCACGTGTTTTTTGTTTACTGTCGTGGGATTTATCTATATGATAAGAAGGTTTTTCGTGGAGGTGTAGGTTTGTGACGAAGCGCCAAATTTGCATTGTGAATTTCATTACAGGTTTTTATTCTTTATTCTTTGCATTCATTAGAAAACAATGATGTTGAATAATAAAAAAAAAGGTTTTATTGTTCGTTTTCATTGTTGCTGCGAAATATTCATGAAATTATCGCCGGCGTTCTTTTTTATTCGGTCTTTCGAAACTCATGGTGCGCACCTCTGCGCTGTCCTGTTGCTACACTTCAAAGCAACAATTGACCTCTCTTTGGTGGTAATTAAAAATTATAATGATTTAATATATGGAAATAACCAGAATTATTATTTTTTTCTAAACAACTGGGACTGTTTAAAGTTCTTTAACCTAACCAAGGTGTTCCTCAAAGTAACTATAAAGGTAAACAATGTCTTATTGCGAAATGCCACTAAACAAACAATTAAAATCGTCTGCGGTAAGCTAATAAGCAAAATTTAGATTGAAACGCGGAGAATAAATGATGTTTTTCTTTTACATTCTCTATTGTATTGAACTTTTCTTTTCCTTATACACATTCGCACTTTAAGTCGGCCATTGTATTAAGATGTTTGAACCATCAAATCTGAGCATTCTATGTCGACATACTTAACTAGAAACTTCTATTTTCTCCTATTTGAGTTGCACTTTTCTTTAAAAAATTAAACACTTGTACCATTAAATTTACATGTGAGAAGGTACTTAGCCTTGAATACTTTATATGAAAAGCTAATAAACTTTGAATTGTGGGTTTTACATCATTAACTAGTTTGCTGACGTTAAAAATTTTTATTTGCGCTTAAAAATTTCAATTCGTTATATCAATGTTTCATTTTTTATTAAGTATTTTCTCCAACTTAAGAATTCAGAGCATTAGGCAACACTGCGTTTTTTTTTAGCAAGTTCCGTTTTCCAATTTGACTCTAATATGAATTTGATTGCTCTCAAACTTGCTCTGACTCCTTAATTTTATCGCTAGTTGCTTTAGTATCTCCAAATGCTCCTAATTTGATAATTTTTTCAGCTAATTTTGATTCTAATAATTTAACTTTGATATGACCTGACTTCAGTTGGCTCTTTTTTTACTATGCTGTACTATATTGCGAAGTTTTGTTTTGGTATTCATGTATGATTGTTTGTACCATCATTACAAATAACGACTTCCAAATTACAATAAATTGTTTTTGACCCTGCCGTGCTTGTAATAATCTTGTAATTTGTTGTTGACTTTCTCCTTATATTGTCACATTATTGCAGAGCTCTCTTGAAGTACATAGGACTCCTCATACAGATAAAATCATGGCAAAGAAAAAACCTGACACTCGCAGATCTTTTCCGACAAAACGTAAAAAAACATCCGCATAAACCTTGCATTCTCTATGAAGACCAAGAGTGGAGTTTTGCTCAAGTCGAAGAATTTAGTAATAAGATAGCGAATGTTTTCAAGAGTCATGGATACAAGAAAGGCGATATTGTGGCTTTGTTGTTAGAAAACAGGCCTGAGTACATTGGAATTTGGCTCGGACTTACGAAGTTAGGTGTAATAGTACCTTTAATAAACACAAATCAAAGACTGGATTCACTTGTACATTCCATCACTATAGCTCGCAGCCAAGCGCTTATCTTCGGCAGCGAATTTACAGAAGCCATCGGAGATATTTTTGACAAAGTCGAATCAAAAACAGCACTGTACCAATTCAGCACTGATGGCAAGACCACAGTGGATCAAAAATACAGAAATCTGAACACGTTACTGCACGAAGCGGCGAGTACACCACCTTCAATTTCTGAGAAATTCCAACACCATGATCGTTTGGTCTACATCTACACTTCCGGAACTACAGGTCTGCCTAAAGCTGCAGTTATAACTAATTCACGGTTAGTAACGAAAGTGTTTTTGTAATGTCAATAATAATTTCCGGTCAGTTATATCTTTCTGGCAGCGGCAATCCACTGGTTAGCTGGCTTTAGAAGATCGGACTCTTTTTATGTTCCTCTACCGTTATATCACACCGCCGGAGGATGTATGTCAGTTGGACAAATGTTGATATACGGTGCCACCGTCGTCATTAGGAAAAAATTCTCCGCATCAGCATATTTTGCAGAATGTGCGAAGTATAATTGTACGGTAAGTTGACACTAGGCTTGACTAAATATTTACATAGTTTTAAAACGAATGTAATCGATTTATTTAGAAAGGAAGCGGACGGTGCGTTTTTATTAAATACATAAAGTTGTTTGAGTGTGACACCTCCGCACAAATCAGTTAGGAAATTAATTTAGTTAATTAAAACCTGTCGACAAAATAGGGGGCCGTAAATGTAACCTCGGATCATTAGGGGGACACGATAAGTTGTAATTTCGATTGGCAACGACGTGCGTTGATGGATAGAATTGCGGGATTAGAGAAAGTAAAATTTGATCGGTGCTCGCCTGCCGGCAATCATCTATCATCGTGAATTTCAGGCTGAAAACACCTAATATTAACTCCTTGATGTTTAAATAACGGTGCATAATTGTGGACTATCAATTTACTTTCTCCCGTTTTGTCCCCTTTTTATTAATTTTTTACTGTTTTCTTGATGGCATCTGTTTAGTTTTTCTTCGACTTATTGCGTTTTTCAATTATATTTACGTATTGCCAGTGTCTACTTTTAAATCTCAGGTGAAACGGAACGGTGTAAAAATTTACGACATTTGTGAATCGCTTTTTTAATACTCACGTTTTCTTATCAGAAAATTGGACCATTAATGGCATTTTTATTGTAACAAAATTTGAATTTTCCAAACATTCTGGTAGGCAAAACTTTGAACCACCCAAGGTCAAGTTACCTCATTAATTTCCGTTTCTAATATACAAGCTCGTCTGACTTGTTTTTAGAGTTTTCCAACAAAAGAAGCAATAATGGAAAATTCGTGCATGACCGTCGTAAAACAATCATAATAAAACAGCATAATAGCAAATTTTATTCAATTGTTAATGTTTTTTCCTTAGGTCGCCCATTACATTGGTGAAATGTGTCGCTACATTCTCGCGGTACCACCGAAGCCCACAGACACCCAACACAAATTGCGAATAATCTACGGAAATGGCCTCCGACCGCAAATCTGGGCCGAATTCGTGGAAAGATTTAGTATACCAAAAGTGGCGGAATTTTATGGAGCCACAGAGGGCAATGCCAACATAGGTAAAAACCGGCTAAAACTCAACTTTCGTGACTTAAAAACGGCTTTCAGTCAACGTGGACAACACTGTCGGCGCCGTTGGTTTCGTCTCCAGAATCATTCCTTCCGTCTACCCCATTTCCATAATAAAAGTCGATCCACAAACCGGAGAACCCGTGCGAGACGCCCATGGTTTATGCATAACTTGTAAACCCAACGAGCCTGGAGTATTCATTGGTAAAATCATTCCGAATAACCCAACCCGAGCTTTCCTTGGCTATGTCGACGAAGAGGCTTCCAAGAAGAAAATCGTCTGCGATGTTTTTAAGAAAGGCGACCAGGCGTTCTTGTCGGGTGATATAATCATGGCTGATGAGTTCGGATATCTCTTCTTCAAAGACAGGACTGGAGATACTTTTAGGTGGAAAGGCGAAAATGTGTCTACTTCTGAAGTCGAAGCTGTGTTGAGCAACTTGGTTAATTATAAAGATGTTGTGGTTTATGGGGTGGAAATTAGAGGGGTGGAAGGGCGAGCCGGAATGGCGGCGGTTTTTGATCCCGAGGGGACTCTGGATTTGGCGCAGTTGGCGGATGGGACGAAGAAGGCTTTACCGTTTTACGCGAGACCGGTTTTTGTCAGGATATTGAAGAAGTTAGATATGACAGGTACAAGGACACTATTGAGAGACTCGAGATCATTTCTTTGCTTGCAGGTACTTATAAGTTGAAGAAGAACGATCTCCAAAAGGAAGAGTTCGATGTGAATAAAATAAGCGACGATATTTATTATTTAGACAGCACGGGTGCATATTCCTTAGTTACTCCAGAGATTTATGTGAAGATAAACAATGGGACAATTAGAGTGTAATATTCGTTTGGTATGGTGTACTTTCGCCTCTACTGTGATTAATTTCCAAGGACTGAGTGTTAGAAGATTCTAATATACGTGACACAATACGTAGTCGTAACAACTGTAAAACGTATTTTTATATACGTATTTTTTGTATCTGTTGCTTTTTTTGAAATTGCGTTTATCCATTGTTAAATATACGGTTGGTTAAGTTACACACTATTCATTCAAACCCCAATATCATCAGTCTTTAAAATATTTTTTATTTCAGAAATAAATACAGGTTTTAGGTATTACAAAGCGTTGACAATTTCTCGGTATTTACAATTTTGTACAACTATTTCCTATAATGGACCTTGCTTTTAATACTACCAATGTTCAATAAATAAAGCCAGGAAGTGCTTTATCTAACCAAAATGGAAGATTAGCATACCCCAAATAAAAAGCTTATGAACCTGCATACACCATTGGAATGGTCAAGACATCATATCACATTAGCAAAAACCAAGTTAAAGCAACCATCAGCTATGTGGCATCGCCCTCGATTTTTGACCACTGCTTAACTTTGGTTTACTGCCAAACCACGATCGTTTCCATTCTAAAGTATCATTAACTAGTTTCTCCTCATCCGCTGTAAACTTTAAAAGAGTAGCTATTGCTTTAGTTAAATGTTGAGCTTCGTATTCGCGACTGGTCAAAAACTTAATCACTACGTGTTTTAAATATTTAAAATTAACATCGTCCTCGTCCCGCCTCACCACACTGGGGAAATTCTTCGTGGAGATCTGACTCGGAGTTAAAATAGCCGCCGAATTATCCAACAAATCACTGTGATAATTAGGGTTGCCAGGAGTCCGCAGTTCTTGCTGAAGAGTCTTCTTCATATCAGCTAAACGAAGTTGGAGAGTCTTGATATTCTGGAAAGATAAAATTAGCGACAGGTTTGATTCTAGCCACGCTCCTACTTTATTTTTTTCAGAGAGCTGCTCCTCCAACACTGTAATATTGTTCCTCAGCTCTTGCGCCAAACCTTGACTCTCATTGTGTTTCTTATTCTCATCTTCCAACTGGATCACTTTATTTAGTAAATCCGTCATTTCACTTTCCTGGCGCCGCTTTTCTTGTTTTACCAGTTCGATTTGCTGGGAGACCTCAGCGTTGCGGAGAAGCGCCGTGTTCTTCTCCGCGGTGACTCTACAAGTTTAGATTATTTAAGAAGTAGTTGATAGCATCCTCACCTTGTCAACGTCTTCTGGACATTCAACGAGTTCGTCTTTTCTTCACTCAACTCTTTCTCAAGTTTCGTGATCATTTGTCGTAACGAATTGTTCGCTTCATGCTCCGAATCCACCGAAAGTTTCAACTTGCTACATTCGTCGCCGGTTTTGTCGAGTTCGCTTTCTGTGTTCTCCAGGTTCTTGCGGACGACTTTGACGTCAGTGACGGCGTTTTGCTGAAAAGCCCATGAAATGGTAGCATGGTAATGAAGACAGGGAGAATGGGATTGATGAAGGGTACAGCAAGCAAAAAATCAAAATCAATGGAAACGTGTTTATTGTGATAAAATAAAGAAAGTGAATAAAACATACAGGCAATAGGTATTATTAACCCAAAGCAGTGTTAAAATAAGTGGATGTTACACCCAGTAGGAGAATAGAATAAAATATAATGATAAAAAAAGTGTAAAAAAATACTGGTGAAGTAAATAAAAAGCGTCCCCATTTCGATTATTGACTCACAAGTTGCGTCCTGAGAAAAGCAACTTCTTCTTCGCTTTCAGATCGCAAGGTTTTTATTTCAGTGGACATTTCTTCCACGTCCATTGTTAATCTTTTTATTTTTGTTTCTTTATTATTTAAGTCGAGTCTATTGCACTCTAATTCGGCTTCCAATTGTCTAACTTTTTCCGCTAGTTTTTCCTTCTCTTGAATCGCTCTTCTTCGTTCAGTTCCCTCTTCAGCCGCCTGTCTACTCAAGCGACCAACCTGAAAGTAACCAATCACATTTAAAAAACGCAACAATGAAACAAACCTGCGTTTCTAAAGACGCAATTTTATCGCTCCACGATGTTTTGATATCAGCTAAATGTAAGTGCGCTTCTTCAAGTCTTTGCTCTAAAAGGCGTCTCTCTGAAGTGATATGTTCGTCAGCGGAAGTCTCATTTGCCACTCTTTGTCTCAAGACAACAACAAGATCTGATAAATGTCGGCGCTCTTCTTCGCTTTTTGCTAGCTCAGTGGCAAGAGCCGCTAGATCTCGAGAACTGGAATGTCTTAAAGATTCTAAGTCATCCTGAAACGAGAGGTAAGTAAGCACGAAATTATAAAATGAGGAGTATACATAAAAGCCAAAAGCACATACCTGTGATTGCTCGAAGCTCACCAAATAAAAATAAAACAAGTGCGAACTCCCTCAACAGAAAAAAACACTTGAACATAAAATATACATCAATTTTGGGACACTATGTATAACATTCACAATTTACTAGTGGAAATGACTAGTAAAAATGAGTCTTCGAGGGCGCGAAGTGGTTAATTCGTTCGGAAGCAGAGGAAATGTGCCTAAATGCACACGAATTGCCCATAAATGCAGTGAGGGTCGTGTTAGAATGCAAGCGGAAACCTAGATTAGATCTACAGTGGGAAAATGATTTTCGTTTATTTGGGCGGTGTAGGCACGTTTCCCCAATCTACAGGACTAAACTAGAGAAAACTCATTTTTTACTTGGAAATAACAGCGAAATGAGTCAACATAAAGTTAAGCAAAAAACGTAAAAAACTTTCGCAGTTCTTCACTCAATGTTCTCGACACGATTGCATAACGTTTTCAAATTTCGTCTTTGAATATGAAGCAATTAATAAACAAACGCATCCTCTTTGATATCTTTTAAAATTCAAGCAATGTGAGAATTCACTGGATACGTGTCTATTTCATCGCTTCTAATGAGTTTCCGATTGAAACAAACTCGGCGTGTTGAAACTATTCTAACTTTTCGCATCTTTACCTGTAAATCGCTAAGTTGTTCTTCTTGGCGCCTTAATCTAGAAACTTCAGTTCTTAACTTTTCTAGTTGTACCTGACAATCTTTCAGCGCCGTTGTTTTGTCAGCTAGTTCCTGATCTCTCAGTAAAACGAGATGCTTAACTTTACTCAATTCCTGGGTCTGCAAATTTTCCATCTGTTCCTTATCTTCCTGATGTTCCACCAGCCTTTGTTTACACTCTGTAAGATTAAATAAGTGAGTTTTTCAATGAATTATCTACACACCTTCAGAGTTCTTCAAAGTTTCCCGTAACAGATGCACTTGTTTCAAGGCTTCATCCTTCTCTTTTTCTAGGCTCAGTAACCTCTTATCCTTCTCTGCAAAAATTTCTCTCCACTCCAGTTCTTTCTGATCCAACTTCTTACTAAATTCAACCTCTAACTTTTGTAAACGTTTCTTTAACTCTTCAGGTTCTACATTTCCGTCTTCTTTAACACCATCTGACGACACAAGAGAGTTAATGCTGGATGACGAGCCTTGGTGAGAACGCCCTCGTAAAGAATCTATTCTTTGAACGGTGGAGGAGGTAATTTTTGCCGTTAATTTTGATAAATCGTTTCCAGTTTCTTCACGTATTTTATTTTTTAGAGACGCAAACATTTTGCACGATTCGAATCTTATCAACAGTTGGTGGGCATTATAAAGTGGACGACTTGTGAAATGTGGCAGATTTTACAGTTAGTGAACACAATTGAAGTTACTTATTGGCAAAATTATTAGGTACTCACATTTACACGTATTTTATTGACGATTATTACAAAAATTTCTGCTGTCAAGTTCACTGACAGGTGACAGGCGTGGTGACAACACACTTGTCAAAAATGACGTTTTGCAAGAGGTGAGTCAGCCGAAATGGCGGCATTTTCAAACTTTTTTTTTTTTTAATTTATTATCTTCAGTTTCTGGTACTCTAAAGAAGCGTTTTCGAAGACGTGGAGTTAGACGTTACTGTTAGAAAATCTTTATTTTTAAATTACTTTCAAATAAACTTTCAGTCAAATGCTGATTGTATTATAAATATATCAATATTTAATATTAACTATGTAATAACTAGTCACTATGTACAGTAAAATGATGACAATATACAGAACAATATATTCAGGACAATCAGTGATCTTTTAAAAAGGTAATAAGTAATAACAAACTGAAAACAAAATAACAAAATTAATAAATAATTTCACTTATAATTACCGTGGCAATTGTGTAAATAAAATAATTAAAAAATGTAAAATGGAACTTGACAATGCGAACTAAGTACAAGAGTTTTAGAAAAGAAAATAATTCGGTACCGTAAGTTGTTTGAAGAAAATTAAAAAGGACGTACAAATTTTTGAGACTCAGTTAAACCTGATGAAATAATTTCAACAATAGAAACGCACATACCATCTAAAATTCAAACCACAGCTATAAACAACTTCAGTTGAGTGCTACGACTCCAGGTGTAAACCCGAGAAGCAATGAGATTTTTACAAATAATACATTTTCATCCTATTTTACAAAAATCACTGTCTCATCAAGCAGTACGGTAACTGTCCAAATCACTTGTGACAATAACTACAAAAACAATTACACACATAAAAACACTATCATTTATCAGCGTCAGGAAGTGACGGTGCCGAAAACTCAATCGTATAGGTCTTTTTCTGTGTGATGTCCTCTATGTTTTGGCCTGTGCAGTCTTGTCCTGAATGACCCATAGCGCCGCAATTGTAACAATTGGGATTCCTAGGCGGGAACTGACTGGAATAGATAAAGGGCATAAGAGGAAACGAGTAAGTCGGAAACGAGTTTTCATTGGTCTGATAAGAAGTAAAGTGAGTAAAGGGCGGTCTATACGACTGTGTGTAAGGGAACATTGACCTAGTGGGGATGGCGGTGAACGGCGGGTACGCAGTGTAAGGCACAGAGCAATTGTTGAAGGTTGGTGTTGGCGGCGGCGGCGGTGACGTCGTGTCGCATAAAGGGAGGCCGGGATTAGGAGCTCCAGGCGACACGAATGATGGCATACCATTCACACGTGGCTTTTCTCCACGACTAGAACATTGAGGCGTCGCCGCCGGCGTTTCTGGAGGGCTTTGATTTAAGCTGCTGTTACTGGACGAGTTTGAACGATGCAACGAGTTTTCCCCATCAATATTCAACTGCTGAAACTGCTCCACGAACGGACGCGATTGTTTTGTGGGCCCGAAGCGAATGCCATTTGGCTGTTTCACGTCTTTTACCAAAGGCGGCATCCACGAGCCTTCAAGGAGCTTCTCTTCAGGTATCAAATTCAACTGAAAACCAAATTATGCACAAACTGTAGCTAGTTTAGAAACGAAAACTTACATCCACGTCTTCTATTTTGATATTCTCCGGATACGGGATAAATGAAGAGAGCGGGTCAACAGGTGGTAACTGCGTTGGTATGGTTTCAATCGGTCGGGGTGTTTGTGGAGGTGGCATCGGCGTTGGTCGTAAAGTGATTCGGTGTGGTGAGGTACTTCGACTATGATTGGGTGAAGTTGACTCGCTGACTAGGGGTGATACAGTAGATATAGGAAAAGGTGCGATCTAAAATGCAAAGATTCGGTTAAATATTCACACTTTTCGAGTATTTTACCTCCGGAGCTCCACAAGGAAATCCAGGAAGGCTCCATACGAAATCCTGGGAGGGCTGTAGCGACGGAGGAAGACACGGTGGTTGTTGGTGGAGAGCGTCGTCACCGCAGGGGATTGTTATTGATGTTTTGACGGGGACTATTGGAACTTCTTGAGTATTCTATCAAGGAAAAGACAATTAAAACCTTGATTTTCAGAATAGCTTGTGGTCAATAAACCGTACAAGAGTGAAAGTGTGTTTGTTTTAATTATGAGTTTAAAACAATTTTTTCTAAGTACTATGACCAGTAAATCATGGATTAAAGATAAATATGAATGAGAAGTGGGCAGAAATACTTAAATAATTGGAAATAACTTCAGCCAAATTTAATACAGTACGATCGAAAAGTGAAAGTTTGCAACGTTCTAAATCCTTTTAGTTCGATCAATAAAAAATCCAAATTACATGTAATTACAAGATTATGTCTTATTACGCCAAAATACACTTGCCATCAGCTGATAAAAATTTGCAACAATATTTACATTCGTGTTATAGTATTATGACTGATAGGACAAATAGATGCTTTGATAAACCACAATTTAATTCTGTAAGAAGAAAAACTAATTATTTTTAACCCAACGCAATACACGTATTTATGCTTATTTTAACATTTTACGTGAAAACAAGTGTCACATATAAAGAAATTTTGAGCCCAACTACCGTTTTTCTGCCCCCAAAACACATTCACGTATCGGTGCGATAGGTCAGTTACACAGTTATGATTGAAAGTGAATTGGAGCGCAACAATTTTACAAATGTTCTTGTATGCCGAGTGTTACAGACAAATACAAAAGTCAAGAGGTATAAAAAAGGAAATGCCATTAAGTACATGACACAGATAAGTTTATAGACGTGAATTGATAAGTGATCATTTAACTTACTTTGCTAATCTCATCACACTTGAAATGTCTTTTTCTGTATCAATAAATTAAGATATATCGTGACGTTGAAAGTAAAGACGTTATTTTAGGAATCTATTATCTGATAATTATTATCGCCACAAACTTTTTTCAAGTTCCCAGAAATTAGACAAAAAGAGGAAACAATTGACTTCCTGAGTTTGGTTTTTCAGCTACCAACAAAAATTAAACTGTTAATTCAAATCCACAAAAAGGAATTTGCTCATTCTTGCGTTTCCGTAGTGAATGAAATAAGTAAAGTAGATTTAAAATGTAATAAATTAAATCATTAGTCGGACTCAACCATAAAATAATGATTAATTGACGATGATTAATTTACTAACAAATATGTATAAATAACTCAAAATACATACAACTAACCGACTTTCAGGTTATTAAATTAAATAAATACAAGATAATTTAAAATACGTCATTATGATTATTGTATGAAATTTTCTTTTGAAATGTTAAATGAGAGTTTTTTTTATCGGTTACATAAGAACATAAATTGATAATAAAAAAATAAGAAAAACAAACTATTTTTTGACCAATAGTTCTTTCATAAAAAGTATTGATTAAACATTTCCTTATTCATTCTAATAAAAACACCGACTTTTACAATCTTCAATAATACACATGACGTTTGAAAAACCCACACTTTCAAGGAATATTTTCATGAACATATAATTAATTAGTGATTACTGATTGCAAATAAAAAACAATAAAGAAGATGGCAGGTGCTTCTGGATTTGGTGAAATTAGAACATTCTTCACCTAATCTTGGATTTTTTCAAATTTTGCCCCTCCGATTTTTTGCAAAAAATAAAGTTACTGAAACCATAGCCCTCTTTGCAGCATTTCCTTGATTTAACGTCAAAATGAGGTTAACATGTGATCAAATCCAGAACACCTGACAGACTGTTATTACCTTTTTTGGCTGGAAACAAATTGTAATCTAGTCAAGTTAGTGGATATTTCTTACCAAAGTTTTGAGAGTGGGGTATCCAAATCCAGGAGGATATCCATAGCCACTGGGTTTTGGAGAGATCCTCTTTTTAGATTCCCTAAGTTCAATAAGCTGAGTGAGAATATTTCTAAAGTAAAGCCTTTGCTCAAAATTAAAAGCAGGATGATGCAAAGCCATAACAAATAACAACAAAAATTCACTCTGAATGTTTTCATCCTTGAGGTTTCCTTTCACTATACAATCTTCTAACCAGTCTGTCCTTAATATATTTTTGTAAAGCCAGTTTGCAACACTATAGTTCCTTGAGGTTAACAAAGACAGGTAAATTAGCACTCGATGCCGGACATTTTCATCTAAGAGACCTTGGGTGAATGAGGTATCTTTGGACAGTCTCTCAAAATCGTTGGCATTTATGGCTGGTCCACGTAACTCTTGATAGGTGTGTTTACCAATTTCCTCAATGCAGCTTCCCAAGAAACGGAGTTCAAAAGGAATGCACATATTTAAGAGTTCATACAGTACATCTATTCTCTTGTAACCCTCCAAGTCCTTAAACCATAATAAAACATCCTCTTTACACACCATCTCCAGAAAACATTGATGTTACAATGCACAGTTCTGAAAGGGCATGATATTAACTAATATGACATAACCTATATTCCCACTCACATCCAACGCATTCAAGATCATAGCCGGGACCAATCACACCAGAACGAGAATAATTCCATTCACTGTAAAAGAAGAGGCTGCTCGTCACCACTTTTCCCAACACTTTTCTTGCAGAATGAAGATAAAATGCCCATTGACAGCACCACTTCCACTGCACTGACACCACAACACTTTATCAAGACCCAACGAACGCACAGGTGGAAAATGATAGTTTTGACCTAATGATTGAATATCACCTAACCATTCAACATTCAACAAAACAATTCTGACATTCAACCACTCAAGAATCACTCTGCAGAATGCAGCTTTGTTCGCTCAGTCCCCACTTTTTCACAAAACTATTGCAACTGCAAACTTGAGATTATTCAAGAATTCTTCTCTCTTTTCAGCCGATTTTAATCGTTAGAGGGGATAAAGAATTAATTTCAGATAAAAACCACACGATTTTTTCAACGCTAGCGTTGCCACATTTCCAAAAATGTGTCAAATTTGATTGTTGCAATTTTTACTTTAGCGACTGAACGAACCAACTTCAAAACATTCCATGACGCGCCAAATTTGAATTCCGGGATACCTGTGGATTGACCACTTTCACCGATGGCAAAATGAGAGATTTAAAGGTTTTCTGCGCGTTATGCGATACTGGCGCTTGAAAATCACAATTTTTACTCGCGTTTACGTGCTAATTAAATTTCAGGTGTAATTTACATCGCTGGTCTTATCTAATTTATTACGACTCGGCTATCAGCGATATAGTACAGGTTTATGTACTTTACCGATTTTTCTGGCTATTTATCATCGGAAAGTCTGATTCCTACTCGTTGCAAGTTTTACGATTTTTTTCAACGTAAACGAAGTCATTCAAAAGTAGTGGAAAAAAAGTAAAACTGAAAGGACTTTATAGAAAGAAAATATAATCTTCTTTTCAATTGATTAATTCTGAATTGAAGGTTTTTCTACTGGCCTCTCATGTGCAGAATTTTAATACGTATCACGTCTTAACAAAATATGCAATCGAAAAGTTTTTTAAATAAAAAAAAATACTTATCAAGATTTTTTATTGTTCAAATTGTCATTGGAATTTCCAC
This sequence comes from Gnatocerus cornutus, assembly GCA_029298725.1. Taxonomy (NCBI): domain Eukaryota; kingdom Metazoa; phylum Arthropoda; class Insecta; order Coleoptera; family Tenebrionidae; genus Gnatocerus; species Gnatocerus cornutus. The sequence goes on from CM055513.1 coordinate 14,996,005, forward strand.
AATATACTTTAACGTGTTCACTTCTTTTCTTAACTGCTACCTATTAAATAATTAAATTAATATGCAAAATATGTAGTTTATTTATGGAAAATGAAGACAAAATGATCAAGCAAATATGCAAATTCACAATGTAGTCTTAAATGTCTTTATAATTAGAATATGTAATTGGATCACAAATTGGTTTCCTCATAAATTTATTAAATACAAAACGTATGAAACAAAATTAAATTCACGTGTTCACCTAAAAACTATCTATTTTTACCTTGTCATGACTATGACGAGTTATTTTAAGAGGCAACGGCCTAAAAATGACCAAGCATTTTTGTTAGTACACAAATTTATTGAACTATAAAATACAATAAGATCAACTCATCTAAAGACAAAAAAAGTGGTGCTTAAGGAAAGCCGTCATCATCTTCTTCGGCCATTTCTTTAGCCAGCTCCAAATCCTGCTGTTCCCTCTCTCTACGTTCTTCAGCTGATTCAAGTTCTTTACCATACGCCTTGGGAGGATATCTCATAGCTTTAACACTTTGATTGTGTAAATCGAGACAAAACGAGATACGTTGATGGAACGCCAATTGGGGCTCCTTCGTGCAGTAAATATCAGTGCTCTCCTTGCTGCGCATGTAACCACCTTCTGGATCTAGAGTGGCTTCAATAACCCCATCTCTGATAGCTTTAGCGACTATGAATTCGGCGTCTTCGGCGCTGTCTAAACCTAGTTTCTTAGCGATGTCTTGGGGGGATATTCTTGAGTATGAGAGCCCAATTGCACGGATTGCTGTCTTGATAACGTTGTGTCTGAGACGTAAGATCAGCGTGAAGGTGTGGTCTTGACGGAACTGAGGACCGAAATTCTCCAAAACTTCGCCAAAGCGGTGGAGATTACCCATTCTAACAGCTTGAGTGAGTTGAAAGTATGGAGCTAAAGAGTGTCTCATGCTTGCTTGTCGGAAAATCTGTCTTTCTGGGATGTCTCCTAAGAGAAGCTCCACCACAACCAGAAGTTTTTGAACAGTTTGTCGGAACCCAACGGCGGTGTTTTGAGGCGATTTCCTCATAGCTTGAACTAGATGTTTGTGAGCCACACTGTATTCTAATCTGGCTGCTTTAATTCTCCCCAAATAGTATAAAAATCTCGCCCATTCATTGTTACTGGCAGTTTCAGGGAAAACACATTTGCTAACTAACTTATCAGATTGGTCATATAAAGAGTAGTGCAAATAGTTTCTTAATAAGCAGTTGATGAGAACAGCTTGTCCTTCAAAGTCATTTCTCAAAGTAGCTGTTCTTAGACGCGCGTGTAAGAAAGCACGAATTGAATCTAACTTCCCTGTAAGTTCAGCTACTCTAGAATGATAGAAATAGCACTTTGCCGCAATGTGGTCTATCGTTCTACGATTCTGACTCGTGATCTTGTTCATCAAAGCTTGAGAGCACCTTACCCCATCATTCAGCTTGTTTGTATCAATCAAGTGCACCAAAATCAAAAGATGGATATAAGCATCAACTTCAGGTACTGGTGACTTCGCAGCTGATCTCGCTCTTCCTGTTTCTAGCTCCAATCCTGCAGGGACATCTTCCAGATACTCAGTCAGGGCATCTCTTTCATTAACCGGATAGATCTGATTAACTAAACCTTTCAACACAGCACCATTTAGTTTTCTTCTAGTGTTAGGCAAGCACCTCAGGACTCTCAAAATGAAGCGATTTTCTTTGTTGGTGACTGCTTTCTCGATTTGCCGGGCTTGTTCACGAATTTCCACCAAATTTTGCACATCGATAGTACGCTTAGTGTCGCCAGCTTCTAAACCAGGGGGGCTATCAGCGTTCTTCATTTCTACGTCTGCAATTTCAGGAGGAGCTGCTGATGTAGTCATTTTGCGTAAATAAACTAAACACCACTTTTGTACAATGTGCTGTCAAAATTTGGATTTGCTTCGTAACGCACCCAGGACGCAAACCAACTGACAGTTTGTGGCAGGTGGCGACATCTCTTGTCAAATTTTTTTATAGTAAGATTAACCAAACAAAAAATTGCAACTTTTTATCATTAAATGTGAAGACCTAAAATAATTACTACAAAAATGTCTAATTTGCTAAAATGTTTTGTATTAATTTTTAATTTAATTTTAAAATAATTTTAAATTGGCAGTTGTCTGCATTATCGATAGAAACAATAAATACAAGTTCACCAAGAAAAACTGTATTGTTGGTTGCGCAACTCGACCAACAGAACTAAAATTTTATATTATTTTGGATTTCAGATTTAAAGTGAGTAAGTAAAATCTAGTAAATAACAAACATTTTATTTCTGTAATTTTAGCTTTAAAAATGTCGGCGCTTTTTTTAGTCTCCCTCATTGGCGAATCGCTGCAAATCTGTCAACAGTCATCCTAATCCTAATCTTACGAAAATTCCCTAGATGTGCTGTCAACATAACCAAATGCTAGAACTTTTTATAACTTAAAAACAAATCAAATTTCGCAATATTTACCATTAACTCTAGGGTGTTTTACATATATTTTAAACAGAAATGGATCGTGGAAAGTAAATTTTATTTTCTTGTTTCTACAGATTTAAACAGGTGTTTTTAGGTTTTCCTTGTTGCTCCTAGACCCAGGTGAAATATACTTTGAAGATTTCAGTGCGGTCTTAATTCCCCCTGATATTACTCCAAAAACTTTTGATTTAAAAAAGCAAGATGGTCGTCTGAAAATGTGTTCAAAATCTTTAGTTTTTGATCCAAAAGACATCAATAAGCCCATTCTAAAGATTCCATTGAAAGACTGTGTTATTATAGAACAATGGAAAGGCAGCACGAAATATCTAACCAATGGCAATAATATTCTAGCAGTGAATTGTAGAGAATACATTGAAATGTTGGAAGGCAACATTGTGGCCCCATATAAATTCAAAGAAGCCACAAATTTTCTTTTTGAGTTGAACTATGCCAATATTATGAATTGTTTGCCTCAAATCTGTCAGTTACACAGGGCAAGCACTTTACCAGCAGCTGAACAAACTGACATGGTCTGTTTTGATGTATAGATTTCACATCATTTTATTTGATTTATTTAAGATTGCTACAATTGTTCATTCCAGACAAGCTAGGGTTAGTTTTGATCCTCTTTGGTTGGATTTGTATGAAAAAGTTGTTATGGAGACAGAGGCTGATAAAGTAACCCCCCTGGTTGTTAACCCTGGCAGGATTTTATTATCAACAGCTAGATTGTTTTTTCAACCTTACAATAACGTGGAGACTGTAAGTTTTCCGTTAACTGAATAATGATAATTAATGATTGAAATCAACAGGTGCCAGTAATAAAAATAGAACTGAACAGCATTAAAAGGATGGTAAAAAGAAGATTTTTACTGAGACACATAGTAAGTATAAATTCCAACTTTTTCAGTGGGTGCAAGGTGGAAATTAATGTAAATATAAGAAAAGAAAAACAAAAAAATGTTACGTGATGAAAAATGACAATTTTTTATCGACCGCTGTTTTTCCAGGGCCTAGAAATCTACTGCAGCGAAAGCAGCAGCAACCCACATATCTACTTATCCTTCAAAAATCAGAGAAAAAGAGATAATTTATACGACAAACTTTTACAACAACCCGCGCTAAAACTCGAGGAACCTGACCAAGATGTGATGACACTTCAATGGCAAAATGGTATCATATCCAATTACGATTATCTCTTATATGTTAATAGGTAATTCTATTATGCGATACCCATTTAATCTGCATAAGAAATTTTCAGCTTAGGCGACCGTACAATAAACGATTTGACGCAATATCCAATTTTTCCGTGGATTGTCGCAAATTACACATCAAACGAATTAGATCTCAGCGACCCAAAAAACTTCAGAGAATTAAGTAAGCCCGTGGGGGCTTTAGATGACACTCGTTTGCTGCGTCTTCTTGAGCGCTATGAAGAGATGTCTCATCCTAAATTCATGTATGGTTCCCATTACTCCACGCCAGGTTTC